>CM062376.1:26533028-31533028 GCA_031216125.1 Dalbergia cochinchinensis | reverse complement strand
TGGTTTCTGTTAAGAAGGTTGTCAGAATTGCAGATAACATATTTTTAGAGATTGGCATTTTATGATATAAGTAAAGATCACATTGTCTTGGACTACTTCATATTTTTTGTTTAAAAAACTTAGGATTCCTTTCAGTTGTTGTGTAATACTTCCGAGAAATGGAAAGTTGTGGCCAATGTTGACGTAGGAGATAGTTGGAAAGTCATAACATATAAATGCCCTAAGCTACTCACAGACATTCTTTTAGAGGATTTCTAAAAAATTGTTCATAAGCAAGATTGATTAGCTAACTTTAAAAGAATGGAAGCTCATTTCCTTTTCATGCTTTTGTCCACAAGGGATTTTGAGTTTCAGTTTTGAAGCCTTGTAATCTTTTCCTCTTGTAATCATAATAGTCGTCATCAACTATCTTCTATACTCAGTTGGTCCTATGCAACGAATTTTGCCTCTCCATATCTGCCTGCTCCATCGACAAAGATATTGTTAAGCAGAGTAGTTTTCCATCTTTTGTGTAATTTACCTTTTGAGCTGTATGTTGATGATTTTGTCTTCCAAATTGCTGCAGGTTGGGACAATTACTCTTGTTGCTTTGACAGGACTTCTTGTATTTACTCTTTTCTTTCTCTTTGCAACCATAAATGCCATTGTCATCGCGGTTCTCATTTCTTTAGCAGCAGCTGGAGGATTCTTGGCTCTTTTCTTTGCCTTTGTGACTGCTGTATACATTGGAGCATTGTTAGTAGCCATATTTGCTGTTTCCACCGTCACATTTTGGACAATTGTGGCTATTATCATAAATACAGGTTAAAAGCTGTGACAACCTCGTTCTTTTTTCTCGAATTGCTGGATATTGCAGTTTAGGAAAATCTTAGTTGCTATTAAGTTGTTTCGGAAATTTTGGTCGGTCGCATGAATTGTGAATCCTAATAATGTTAGTAGATCTATAATTATAAACATTTTTAGCAAGATGTATCTTTAAATAGGATTTTAACATATGCTAAGATTCTGAGTTTCAATTGAAATGCACCCTTTTGTTGAAATAGGAAGACACGTTATTTCAGAATCAGATTATTGACTGTGCTAACTTGTTTTCCTACTCAGTGTGGAAAGATACTTGAATCTACTGGCAGTAAATCTTTTCTTTTCATGGTCACCACATGTGTATGTATGATAAATTGTATGTTCACATTTTTGCATGCAATTGTACTGGATGTAGACATATCTTCTTGACAAAGATCTACAAGAACTTCCAATGGACGTGGGTGATTTAGGGTGCGTTTGTTCCAACTTTTAAAAAAATGCTGATTATGAAACTTAAATTTTGTCCATAACCGAAAAAGGCTGAAAGCTTTTTTTTTAAAAAATTTTTTGATTATTATCAGAACGTTGATGCACTTGCCAGTCAAAATAGTTGCTAGTGCTAGCCACTGCAGAGGTTCTGTGGCATCTCTAACTATATAATAGCATTAGATTTTGTTCCTTCCACACTAAAATCTAAGACTATGCTTTACGTTTTCCATTATGAATTTTTTATAATGTTGCTCTTCTCTCTATTGTCACTTTTTTACGTGGGTTAACACTGTTATGTTGCCTCTACATGAAAATGATGCGAGCCAGCATGGATTGGATTCTTCTACGTTGTGTGGTTGGCAACTAGAAAAAGCCTCGGATTTGCAAAACACTCACTGAGCGCAACTGGCTCTGCGATCTCAACTTACTCTGCCGCTTGGGGTACTCGCAACCTCAAACGCCAAGATTGAGCTTAGGTGCTGATGATTACATGAAGAAGACCACTCATGCTCAAATCAGAAGCTGCATTTGCATGTTTTGGAATGGCACAAGCTTCATATGTCGATTGGTACGATGTGTTATACCTAGATTTTACTCGAGGTTTGCTTTGGATGCATATATTCATCATGTTGGTACTTATGAGCTGCATGGAGTGTTGATAAAAGTCGTGGTTGTATGTATTGTGTTTCCAATTTTTCGTTGTTAATCGGTATTGTACAACTTCTAGCTGACATGAAATTGCACTCTGTTGGTAAATGATGTAATTTTGGAATGAGTTGTTAATGTTGGAGTTGTATGAATAAGTATGTATATGCAATATTAGTGGAGACGCACATCACATAATAATGAAATTAATAACATCGAATATTTATTGAAACTAGAGTGTACAATGCGACATTAGAGCATAATAGTATTCTCATTAATCAGAAACATGTAATCGATCTCAATACAATCTCTATTACAAATAGGGATAGTCTGAATTGTAATAGGAAATTGGTGAAAATTGGTGAATTGGTCATTTCAGAGTTTATCCAAATTCTCTTCTATTTCATTCTCAAGAACTTGATTCCAATTTCTTATGTTGAAGGGGTCGATAGTTTAAGTTCTCTCTTAGTTTAATTTCATTTTCTCTCAATTTTTTTCTCAATTCTCAACATCTAAAATCTCTTCATAATACTAACTTAGTGAGACAAGGTTTTGTTGTTTTTATTGAGCTATAGTTCATAGCATGATATACTTATTTTATATTACTCATATTACTTCTCCATGTACCCTAAACCTTGCTTTTTAATTTTTATAAAGTAAAAAGTACCAAATATATAAGTTCAGCGGTTGAATTTTTTTTTTATCTAGTTTATATTACTCATATTCAAGTTTAGTACATTTTATTCAAATAAAGTTTTGCTATTTCTTTGGGAAACGATACTGAGAAGTTCTTTTATAAATATATATTCATCGAGAGCTGTATAAATTCTTTTTTACTTACGTACTGGATGTAGATAATGAATATGTTAAATAAAACAAGGGTGGAAGTATAAGGGTGCAAGTAAAATGGAGTATTGCAACAGCAGAAACGTTCATCTTAAATACCCATGGTCTACCATATGCCCAACATTGTTCAATAGGAAAGTACTTCAATAAAAAATTAAATAAATAACAAGTACTTTTTAACTTTATTGTACATGGGGTCAGTTAAGCGTGTTTGAACTGCTATGTTCGTATAATGTATTTCTTTTTTCTTTTTCTTTTATAAAAAGCTTTCCACTTGCAGAAGCTATTCTTTTTTTCAAGAAGAATAACCAACGCTTTTGTGTGAATTGAGAGAGTGCCGATTTGCATATTGACCTACATGTGTGATCTAATCTTTACCTAGTTCAACTCTTTTAAGTTTCGGAGTTGACTCAGTCCAATAAATACTCAGAAATTGATCATAATAGAAGTGAATTGTAACTTTGGATATAATCACCACTCTTAATTTGAAATTACGCAAGTAATCTTAAGTTATCCATTTAAGGAAACTTAATGAGATGATTCAATGCTCTCTACTAGTATCAACAAATGACTTTTAGAATAGTGCATTTATGAAACATTTGCACTTTAACGGTGTAAGTGGGATTAGGCTGATCTCATGAGCCAAAAGATTCAAATTATATTCAAATAAAATTGGTTCAAATAATCATTATCATTATTTCAATACAAAACCAAACAAATTAATTAGGAAAACTTACATTCACCTCCATTGACGTTTGGTGAAATGCAATATGCACTCGTCTATCTTCAAAATTTACATATTAAGTCCCTAAGTTTTGAAAAATCTTATATCAGCCTCCCCTATAAACATTGGCTCATCAGTGACTTTGACAGTACAGAATATATGTATGTAACACATGATTTTTAATAGTATTATTATAAATATTAAAAGCTGTTATAACTATTGAATACTATATTATCATTTCATTAAGTAATAAAAGCATACATTCTTCCCATTTCTTGTTGTACTCTTCCTCCTAACCTCAAAGTAAGTCATCCTCAAACAAAAAAATTAACCTAAACCCTAGCCTAAATATAGTTATAACAGTCTTTAATATTTACAATAATACTATTAAAAATTATGTGTTGTGCACATGTATATTGTTTCATCAAAGTCACAAACGAAGTACTTTTAGTAAGGCAGGTTGGTATATGATTTTCTAAATCTCAGAGACCTGGTATGTAAATTTTGAAAATAAGAGGTGAGGGTTGAATTTTGCCAAACTCCAAGGGATTGGTTATGATTTTTCAATCTAATCATTGAACATCCAACTTAATGACCCAATCAACTATTTTATATATTTCTAGTAAGTTTTCAGTCCTTGTACTATTGTTGATCAATTACCTGAATCAAACAATCTGATCTTGATCAAATCAGTTCAAGTCAAATTTGTTGAAAAAAAACTAAAAACCAAATCAAACATGTTAAATATATAAAATTAAAGCATTTATGTGCTTCTTTCTATTAGTTTAAACTTTTAAAAGAGATGATGCATTATATGATATTTGAACCTCTATGACCAAAAATGGTTTGAGGTTCGATCATTGTCATCTACTTTTGGGAGAAACAATTCATGACAAAATCAATTCAATCAAATTTAATAGGCTCAATTTTTTTTTTCAAGTTTGAATCAAACCAAGTTATTTACAGCTTTATTTCATTTAGCGAACGTAGTTTTTTATTATTATTGTTGTTGTTGTTGAATATGCTTTTTGTCTTGAAGAAAATAAGTGAATTTTAATTTTAATCTTTAACACTTCCAACTTCTAAAATTATTTTATTTTGGTTTAAGTCACGTATGATTATTGGTTATCATGTGACGTTGAATTACATGGCCCTTTATTAATCAATTCAACGGCTGATATGAACAGTCTAAAAGTACAGACTAAAGTCAAGCACTTAAATAAATGTTTGGATTGAAACCAAAAAAAAAAATTTGAAAGCCAAAATTCTCGCTCATTCTTTTCAAAGGCAAAAACCCATTTAAACCTTATTATTATTAAGCAGTGTCAGTTTAGTTTTGGTGCATATTGACTTTCTTTTTGGGAAATATAGTGTTACTATACGTTTGTATCTGAATTAATTAATTTTTATGATGAGGGTTTTTTAACCAGTGCTTTAAGGGTTGATTAAGGTTTAAAAAAGATAATTTTATTATTAAAAAATATGATTGTTAAGTTTTTAATGTATGCGGTCTATTAAAAAACTTTTAAATTTATCTATTATGAAACCTTAATTAACCACCATCTTAAAGATGCCGATTGGAAAAACCTTTTTTATAATCCGACTAAGGAGTCAGTCAACGCCCGTTATGAAGTGTTCACAACAATCCATTGCAGAGTTTGAATAACATCATTAACTACATATAGGGAAAAGATCATCGACATCCCCTAATACATTTTATAGAGTTGCAAATAGCTAATATATATATATATATATATATATATATATATATATATATATATATATATATATATATATATATATATATATATATATATATATATATAAAAGTTGCAAATAGCTAACTCTAACTTTTAAATCTTTCAATTACATCATCAAAGTAAAACAATCAAATCAATCCATTCATTCAATTTCGAGTTTAATTTGCTGGCAAGGCCACATTTTTAATTTTTTTTCTTTCTCTTATCATATTGTTTAATGTATCTTAAGATACACGCTAATAGAAAAATAAACAAGACTGAAATTTTCCCCGAAGTAGAGATATGTGTCCAATAATAGTGCACAATATTCTTACAATATAAATAAAAAAACAAAAAAGTGATAGGTCCATTTCAATTTCTTATTTTTCTGGGTCCATAACCTTATTTTTTTTTAATTTACCTATATTGAAATAATGTTATATACTAATATTGTAGGCATATCATTATTCTTTTCCCCTTCCTTCGTTTGTCCTTATCGGCACCCCAGAGAAAGGAGCACAAAGGCTACTAGTGAAATGCCAAGAGGAAACACAAAACAAACACATTTCAAACAAACATTACACAACCTGCTGGTGGAGATTTTTGATGCGATGCACCACCAATTATTTGTCACCGACAAGAACATGAAATTTTTTTTTTTTTATGGGACGAATGTGAATGGATTTTATTAGGATTTGATTTAATTTTTTAATAAATTTGTATTTGTTTTTAGAAATATTAAATAATATGACAATAGAAAAATAAAAAATTGTAACATGTGGCTTAAGTTATTTTCGTCTCGTCAACAAACCAAACTCGAAATTGAATAAAAGGATTAATTTTGAGAATTGTTTTAATTTAGGGACCAAATTAGAATATTTGAAAGTTAGAGATAACTATTTGCAATTGAATAAAAATTTTGCAACCAAAAAAAAAAAAAACTGGATAAAAATTTAAGAGGTGTAAACAATCCTTTCCCTTAAATATATATACACATATACTTTGCCCTTTCTGAGTAGTGGAAGAAAAATATTATCTTCTCATTCATTTATTTATTCTTTTACCAAATTTCATGTTGTTTGATTATTATTTTAACACAAGCAATTGACAAGAAGGGGTAATCAAAAAAGGGAAAAAAATAAAGAGAAGATTGGAGAGTGTTTGTATCTAGATACATTAACTTTTTAATATTGTATTTGTCTTAATTTTTTGAGGCTTCTATGAATAAGGAATAGAGGATGAATTTTCTTTTATTCTTTCTACCCTCCTCGTCTTTGTTCTTCTATGTTGTCAGCTGCGTCTCAGCTTCCTTAATAAAGCATGGTAGCAAGGCCATTCTTCGCCTCACACAACTCCCCAATAAATAAATAAGAAAAATATGTAGACAAAATTGTTCGCGTGGTCAAAACACTTCCGAGGAACTAAGTATAACTATATGTGCATGGCCTTTTCTTTATCTCCAAGGCACCAATTTTTTTATATATGATCTAAACACCACTTCTCTCCATATATATCATCCAATTAAAGATGATGAAGTAGTCACCATTATATAAAATGCATAAAAAGACAATAAGGGATAATCGATCAAAAATTCAGAATTAGGCTTGTTCTTTGCCATTCCAATCTGGTCTTCCTAATGTGAACTCCAAGCTTGGGTTCTTGCAATCCAAATTAGAATCTTGAACGCTGTTCTTCAGTTGGGTCGAATCACACTCCTGTAAGGTGGGTTACTTGTACGTTATTATTGTGCTAATATGTTTTTTTTAAAAAAATTTTTTGAAAGGGAAACAATAATTGTTAATTAATGACAGATTAAAAAATGTCATGACATTTTCAGTAATTAGTACCTGAATGTGATGCCCTCCTGATACTGTTTGTGACTGTATGATCTGTGGTCTGAGACCATCTATGTTAGATGTAGCTTGCTGCCATGGCTCTCTACAACTGATCGATTCCACGAAATTCAGAAGTCCACAAATCAAAAAGGACCAAAAAATTGCATTAGTTCCATATATCACTCTCTATATACTTTTGAAATTAATTATTATCAGCTATTTTAATTTGTGTAGCTTAACTCTCAAAAGAAAGAAGCGGAGGATAACATCAAGTGTTCAAACAAACAATAAGAAAGGAAAACAAGGCTCAATAGAGGAGTCTAAAAAGAACGTAACTACAAAATCAAACTATCAAAAGGATCAAACCCGAGGTCACACTGAGCCGAGATGTGGGCTTCGAACAAGAGGGGTAAGGGTCAACATCATCAAAGGAAGGCCAACTCAATCAGTGGCCCAATAAAGGATACACCATAAATCCTTCTGCTAATCTAAATTCATGGCATATATAACGTTGTACATGCTTGACAAGAGTAAAAATAATATGGTAGAAAATGGTGGGGGAAAAAAGATGAATACCTAGTTCAACCGAGAAATGCTATCATCAAACTCGAAAATGAGTAGTTACCACAACAGAGATCGTCTAAACGTGATTTCAATATCTTTTCTACCAGATATAAGTAACAAAAGGGAGACGATGCCTAGTTTAGCAGCTACAATAATCTATTGGTTTTGTACATCAAGTCTATTGTACGTGCTAATCCTAGCCATGGCTGAGGCTGAGATTAAGATATCTACAAATTTCTTCTTGTGCTTGCTTATCTTTTAAGTTTTAACTTTTTATACAATTGAAAAAAAAAAAGGTATTCATGACGTGACATTACTTACTCGGACTAGCTACCGCGTTACTTGAACAAAACAGGTTGTGCTTTCTGGTTTTTCCAGCCTTTGAAAAGTAGAAGCTCTTGAGGTAATGACATTGGGCGCTTTAAATGGAATTTTGGCTTTTATGTGGACTCAAATATTCAATAAATTAATGTATGTGAAAAACAGGCCCTGCTAGGCTAAAGTTGAGATACATTTAGAGAATACATATAGCACATGATTACATGACTGCACTTCTAATTCATATTCATACCAAATATTTCAAAAGTTAATACAGTATTTAGTTCTAACAAAAAAATTTGTATTCTAACTACATAGCCTTTTGAGTAATACAAAATTTGGACCATCCTTCAAAGTTTTATCATAACCCAATGTCAATTTATCTTCTTGAAGTTTAAATCTGTCTTCAGCATCAACTTTTGTTTATTAAGTTTACATGCATTTTGACATGGAACTCCAGAAGCAGAATATATGCCCATTTAATTTCCTCTAATACAATGTAATATTTACTTCATTATTCGTTGTTAGGTAATTAATAAGAATATTTTAAAGCAGATGGCACTGGATAAGAAGGAATTGGTCATTTCGATTTTGCAACACTGTCCTAGTCGGCAGAATAAGAACTACGAATATAGATTTTTGGGTGTGTGATCAATAAGCATCACCAGTAGTTGGTACTAATATGATTTATTATATGTAAAATTGTTATTTGAATACTAAAAAACATATGTCTATCAGGACATTTTCACTTTTTATCACCCTTGGATAGACATTTTATTTATCTATCATATCTAATAATAATAAAGTGAGTGTACTCTGTGTTCAAATAATGTTACTTTATTATATATAGATCAAATTCTAAGAGAAGAAAAAGTACATGCACCTGCGAATACTTTACTTTTATCCTAATTATTGTTTGATTATTCCTTTTAATTAGGTGTGCTTTACTTATGACAAATGTTATTGGTACTAATATGTCGACATATTCACATGATTTCATCTGCTTTTATATAAGACGTGAACTCCAGACTAAATAAGATTTATATCTCATCTAATAGTTAGTAAGACTTATATCTTATCTAATGGTTAATGATATTATATCGATCTAATGTCTTACAAATTATATATACAGCTACCATTATTCTTTATTTATGGAACATCTAGTGCAGTGGTGCAGTTGCACACCTATACATTTGGTGCAGTTTAATTTTCTTACAAGAGTATGACTGAGCTAATTTTTCTCGTCTCTAAATTGAAGAATAGCATCACTGATATGCAACTGCATCATAAAATTGGCCTTACTGTATATATCCAAAGCTATTTATCTCAGCTGAAAAAAAGTTAGCTGAGACATAAGAGAAAGAAAACAACGCAACACAAGCAAAGCAAAAGCTGACACCAGAACCTTTATAATTCTTCGTAAAAAAAGAATTAATACATGGTGGACGTACGTGGGTTTGCAGAGATCATCGATACCATGCAAAAGCAAAAGCAAATCAAGCACAACAATATCGCACAATAATAACCTCAAACATGTACAATATCTATATACATATAGCTGCAGTTTCCAGACACATAAAGCATGTGGAATTATTTTATGGTCATTGTTCAACACTCAATAACAAGAGAAAGTGGTGTTGTAAGAATGGTACCTTGAAGAGTTGCTCCATAGAGTTGTGGTGGGGGAAGAGTAGTCCATATCATGTTGCACTGGCCACCCTCTTTGATCGGGATACTGCCGCAGACCTCTGCGGTCATTGCTGGCGCCCATCGGAGACATGTCATCCTCTCCGGATCCATCTGAATGGCCTGTGAAGCGAAAGCCATGAGTCCAAATTTTTTGTTCACACATGCATTCCCTTCTATACATATGTTGTGCATATCTTGTATTGAGTAAGATTACTTGGACATCCGAGTGGGAGATATTTATTGGAACATCCATCTAATTCAATGATAGAAAAAATAAATAAGTAGAACTGAATAAGGGTCACAGGTTTATCCGATCCAATGAGGATAAAATATGTATTAAATTAATATTACATCCACTTTCAAAAATGTCAAAAAAATATTATTGTATTATATACATGTATAAGTGCATGCATGAATCTTAGTGTGACCAATGCTATATGTAAATTAAAAGGGGACGTCAAGAATGGACACCATGACAAACAATGCATTCATTCCGGAGTGATGGATGCATGAAGGCAAAGCTTTGTAGCTATTTATGTGATGTACTCTCCTATATTCACTTTTGATATATAAATAATATATCATTCTAATTTATTTTAGAGTTTAATTTTGATATATTAATGATATAAATAATTTCTTATATTATTATCCAATCAAAATATTTTATTTGTATGACTTTTCAAATTGTGCATAAAAGAGTTAACAATTATATTGACTAATATAATAATATATGATTAGATGGTTATATAAAAAGTTTTTTCATTGTGAGTGCATAAAAACTAAGGGTCTGTTTGGTTTGAATTTTTAGTTTTCATTTTCAATTTTCTAGAATTTGTAAAGAAAAAATTGAAAATTCTGAAAACAGGAATTTATAGTTTTCAAAATTTTCAATTTTTCCTTCATAAATCTTGGAAAACTGAAAATTCAAATCAAACAAAACTTAAATATTTTATTTTATTTGTTTTTTAAGTTATGTGAAGTCTATAACTTAGCTTGTTGGATATCTGAAGTCTCTTTGAATGAAAAGCCTTTAAAAGGGTATGCGAGGTTAGCTTCGATGTAAGAGACAAGAAAGAAAGGAATGGCTAGGTCCGGTGAAATTAAAAAAGTAATAGTAAAAAAATGCAGAGAGTCTGAAAAGAAGGAGGTAACACAGGTATAAGTGACAATTTTTTTTCCTTTTTCAAATTATATGGAAAAGAAAAATTGTGTGTGCTTATGGTAAAAAGATAAGGCTGCTAAAAAAAGAAAAAAATGGTTGAAGATTAAGCAATACGAATTACCTGAAGAAGCTGCAGGCTTGTCAGTGGTCTTAACAGTCCGATACATCTGGGAAACAAGTCATACAACAAAACAAGGCATTTTATAAAAGCTTTTTCCCATGCTTGGAAGAAAATTACCATTATTAAGTGTGCGTGTGTGTACAGATACATAAATAAAACCATTTTTTAATAATAATGAAATTTAAAAAAATCATAATATAAAAATATGAATTCCCATTTGGATCCACTTTCACTCTCTCTGGCTCTAGCACGTACGTTGGCTTCTGGGATTGTCTGTGTTACCTCATTAATCACGAGGTTGATGTTTGATAAGGTTGTAATGAGAGGTGTATTATTGGAAAATGATGACTTTTGTCTGTTCTCTTTCTCTCTGTCTCTCTCTCTCCCTCAGATCAGAGGCTGTTCCTTATCTGTCGTCTCAGAGGTTAAAGGCCTTCCTACTATGCTCGCTCACTCAGTCATCAATTCACTACATACACTCTCTTTAAATTCATTCATCCACTATACTCCCACATTCACTGCTTTCTTCATCGGTTACCGTGCCGGAAGGATAGACTAAACACCGCCCCACATGAACGTACATGAGAGAGAGAGAGAGATTACAGAAGGGATATTCAATTCAAATCAAAACACATATAGTACCTGCAAATGGCTTTTGACATGAGCTAATGTGAGATCCTTCACATCCATGAGCTCAAGAACTGACTTTGGAGTAGCTCCTAAAATTCACCATCTAAACACATTAGCCAAAAGCCTAAAAAAAGAGAAACAAAAAAAAAACAACTCAAGAAAAAAAACCCACATAATACACACAACAATTCCTCAACAAAAAGAATAAGAAAGACATGTATCTAACAAATATGAAGAAATTTCGAAAGAATTTGAAGAAATAAGAACATTTTCTTTTATTAAAATTAACCTAATACAACCATGCTCTAAAAAAATATCAAAAAGAAAATTGAAAGGGGTTGAAGAATTAAAATGTAGAAAAAGAAAAAATGAACAAAATTGAAAAATTTATTAATTACTTTCATGGCCACCAAGAAGCTCAACAGCATGAACAAATCGAGCATGGAGGGTGCTTGTCCAGCGCATTCTTGGTGCTCTCATGCTCCTCTTTGCGGGAAGCTTAGACAAGAACCTGGATCTCATCAACCCATGATGAGAAGAGGCCTCATGATGAGAAGTGCCAACAACCCCATATTGCGGTGATGATGAGTGGTGGTGCAATGGATGATGATGAGATTTGAAGGTATCACCACCACAAATCCCATTATTGAACCTTGTGATGCCACTCCTTCCCCTACACCCCCCCATGGACCCATTATTAGAGTTCAACACTGACATCATGGGATCCAAACCAGGTGAAGGTACTGCAAAGTTATAAGATGAAGGTGAAGGAGTACTAGAGCAAAGAGAGGAACAAGAAGGGGACAAAGAAGGGTAAGAAGGCATGTGATGATATAAGCACATCTTGTGGTGATGATGATGAGTAGTGTCCTTGTCCCCAGAATGATCCAATGGCATGAAAGGGAACGAACGGTTGTGATACACAGGGATACCCTTGATTGGTCTCAAGCCGTCAGATGATACATCAAGCAATGAAACTCCATAGTTTATGTGATTCAAGGGAATGGTAGTAGTGGTAGGATTAGCTCTATTACTAGTAGCACTATTGTTGTTGTTGTGGTGCTGGTGAAGGTTATTATGGAACTGGGTTCTTTGGCTTTGATAATAAGGGTTGTTGTTGTGCGGTGTTGTTTCCTCTGGAGCTGGTCCTCCTCCTCCTCCTCCAACATTGAAATTCCTTCCCAGAGAGAGCTCAATTTGGGCTTGATGTGCAGAAAAAGAAGGGAAATTATTAGTGGCTGAATTGTGGTGTTCAAAATTGGTGGCCTTATTGCAAATCAAAGAAGAAGAGGAGGAAGTGCTTGGTGGGCTTATTTGAAGGGAAAGATCAGGAGCGTTTGTTGAGGTTGTCTCAATGAAAATCCCCTCCAAGGGCATCTTTTTTAGGGGCTAGCTAGCTTGATGTTTACAAAATATGTGTGTGTGTGTATATAAGAAAGCTAGCTTAGCTTCTTTACCTTTATTAAAATCAGATTTTGACACTAAGGAGAGATATAAAGAAATTAAAGTGAAATATTCACACAATATCCTTGTGATTTTTGTGTTCAGCTCCTTCAATCTCTTTTGCTTTTGTTTTATGTCATTCCCCGGAAAAGATGAAAAACTTCAAAGAGAAAAGGGCTTCTTCAAGGGAGGGAGAGAGAAGGGGGCTGGAGCAGAAAAAGAGAGGTATAGAGAAAGCTAAGAAGCAGGAGGAAACAAGGAGTATTAGCAAATCTTTACCAAACGAAAAACAAACATGCTCAAGAGATTGTGAATGAATGAAAGTGATGAGAGGCAGCAAGAGAAATAAAGGCAGATAGAGAGGAAGAGATAGCTAGGGAACTGTTGTTGAGCGGTGAGGGTGAGGTAGAAGGAATTATTATTATTGTTGTTGTTGTGTTAAATTAGAGTTTTGCTACTTCAACATTCTATTTTCTTAAATATCCAAACATCTTTTTTACAATATATATGGATCTCATCACTTATTTTTTTTTTCAATTTATTCTTTTTCTATCACTCCTTTCACATTACATGAAATAGGATCTATACCTGTATGGGTGTCAAAATATCAATGACAGAAAGGTGTGGGAAGGAAAACAGGTGGATTCGGTTTTTGTTTTCCTCGAGAGTACATCTAGGAAAATGACACTAGAAGAAGAGGAGAAGAAGATACACACACAAAGGCCTTTCCCTCTCTATATGGTCAAAACCCACAAAATTGTACCAAAAAAAAAGGGTCATTTTGGATTTCCCTTGTGCGTAGTCTACGGGATAAAAAAATATATTAGGCAGAGAAGGACACCCTCATGTGTGATTCCTTTTCCCCCACTCTCTTCGCTTACCACCATATCTCTTTCTTCAGTGTTTGAATTAAATATATGTATAATAGTATAAATTATATTATATTACATAGTATTATTCTCTCTGAAGTAAAGTAATAAACTGTTCGTCATTTTATTGCTTAAATGGGAATGCCAACTTGGCAAGCTAAGAGTAATGTTATTCTAACATTTAAAATGAGTCTCTAAGTGAGATGCCTATTTTATTATTATTAAATATAATAAATGAGTAAAAATAATGAAGATTATTATCATATTTAATAATAATGGAGTGAGTATTTTATTTAAATCTTCACTTTTAATGTTGAAATAATATTTTTGGCCAAGCTAAAGGACCGTGCTTTTTGGTTTTTACGATTTTCAAATTCTTATTAGGGCATATTGGATTTTTATAATGTTCCATGTATTAAAATAAATACAAGAAGAAAACAAACAACATACTGACTTAACTGAGGGTGAGAAAGACCCGCGCAAAGGGGTTTTTGTTTCCTTCTCGATGTTTACGTGTATATAACCTCCACAGCGTACAATATATTACATTATTCTAATTAATTAAATCATAACAAAGCGTATAAGGGTCTTTCTTAAAAACAAATTAGTTAGTACTCTTCCCGTTATAGTATCTATCATTTTAAATTTTTCATACAAATTAAAAAATTTAAAAATATATTTTGATAATAATAAAATATAAATTAGTTTTAAAAAACTATTTTTACAATAAAATTACAATCTTGTTTATATTTTTTACTCAGCCACTCTAATAATAAGCATGATTAAAATTAAAAAATTAATAATAACAACTTCTTGATAAAATTTAGAAATAATTTGAAATGAATGTCTGGCTCTCGGGTAAAATATAATGAGGATAAATTTTTTAGGATAATGTACCTCACTTTTACCTTCTAATTAAATATACTTTAAACCACTAGGATTGAGTTAATAGTGAGAGGTTTGTATATTTTTTTATGAAATTATAGATTTAAACCCCTTATCTTTTTCTCATTTCATATGATATTCACGTAATATTAAAACAAAAAAGAATAAGTATTATTATATGTAAACTACCTTTAAGATAAGCAACCTGTAAGATAATTAAGAGAACCAACTTAAGAGATAGTTAATCTATTACATATTTATGTGAAAATTTAAATTTAAAATTTTTTTTATAAAAAAATGAGAAAAAAAAACTTTTAATCAACATAAAAACATATGTATAAGCAAAAACAATGTAAAGTAAAAGAAAAATTTAAGAAAAATGTTGACAATAATGTGTTTGAATGAAACTAAAATATTGATAAATTAATTAATAGTTTAATTATAAGAAAAAAAGAAGGATATTTTAGGAAAATAAAATAAACAGGAATTGATTGAGAGTGACAACAGTAAAATGAGGAGTCCTTCAAAATTATGCGCTTCCCATTTTCTATTGAAATATTGAAAAACCATTAGCATTGACCACGGTTGAAGGTGGTGTTGTGGTATCCAAACCCTAGGCTGAATCAAACTAAAGATAATCATAATCTATTTATAAACAATATGGGATCCTTAACTGCTATATCGGGAACTAAACCACTTTCTTTAATTTGCTGACACCGTAGATGGCAAACTTTGCTCTAGATAGCATATCTCTAAGAGAGAGTCGACTTTTTAACCAATTAATTAATAATTTTATTATTTTAACACTCAATTTTTTCAAACATTTAAATATCATACTCATTAAACATATATATCACACGCTTACTTTTCTTCTAACTTGTTCTCCCTCTATTACTCCTCTCATATTACACGGAACCCATATGGATATCTACATGAGCATATTAGAGTAGAATTTTCCATTAATTAATTAATTAAAGTTTTATAGTTAGGGTACCGGTGCCACCAACTGCAATGTTATCGAAGGGAAACACTAATTCAGAGGCACTGTTTTGTTGGGTTCATTAAATGCACAAATTGGGTTTAGTGAAATTGTGAATGCCATTTGGTGCTTAAGTTCTTCCCCTTCTTAACTTTTTATTAATAACTTTCGTTTTCTCTCTGCCATCTTTTTTGACGCGTTGTGGTAAGAAATGGTCTTTACCCGACATACACAGCAAAGTAGTTAAATATTTCATTCAAATTGTTCATCGTCTAATGGAAGATATTAATTCCAACCAGTTTTACAGAGCACGATCCTGGAGTTACATAAGACCTTGAATCAGACTTTCGTCTCTCCACACACAGGAATCTTCAGGAACATTTTGTAATGATGAAATTTTATAATATATATAATTCACTCCCTTAATGTTTTCCCCACTAGACTTGCTAGCTACTAATTAGATTCACGCTCAAACACCAATAACGTAACTATTTACCAGAATTTTCAAAATGATACACGTACACAGAAACGAAATCCCCGCAATATTCAGATTATTCTGATCAGGCAGTTTAAAAATATTTAATGAGATGGAATTGAATTAAATTTTTATATTTGTAATAAATCAGTAAATTAAAGAATTGAATTGAATTTTTTGATTTGGAATAGATCTAAAAATGAATGGATTTAATTGTTTTTACTATGTTATCCTTCATTAATAAGTTAAAAACAAAACATTATATTCAAATAAAGTTATTTTAGTACTTTTATTTGTTGGAATTCAATTTCCATACCAAATCACACATAGTTTTGTTAGATTTCAATTCCTATGGAAATTAATTGAATTCTAAGGGTTTCTAAATACCCTGCATAAGTATATTATTTTTGTTCGAAATCATGTGAATTTGATCGCTCTCAAAGAAGAGTGACACTGGCAAATATACTAGGTCGTTAAGTAATAGAGTAAAATATAGGGTTGTCGTACCCACAGGAATAATTCAAGTACCGATTCTAGTTAATTAGATAATAAGTTGAACAATTAAAAAGAGATGATATTAAAAGGAATAATGCTAAAGTGCTAAAACGATGTGAAAACAATATAAGAATGGATGAAATTAAATGCTAGGGTGATTTACTTCAACTATGTGTTCACAAAATGCAACATAAATATCAATATGCCTTATCCAAATTCAATAAAGTGATGATAGGAGTCATCATGTCATTAAAAGTCTTTCTCAAGATCATTTAATGCCACATTAAATAGAGTCAAACACCTAATCTCTTAGCATGCTTAAGTCTACAAGTAGTTCTCAAACCCTTAATTACCACATGAATCACGTTTTCCTATCTCTAGGTGTCATTCAACTCATGGCATTGTATTCATAGGCATGGTTTTTACTCCTTTTCTCAAATTTGTAAAAACCCTATAATCCTAAATTGGTGATCAAGCAATTCAAGATAAATAAACTCAAATACAATACTCACTATCAAATGAGAACAAGACACATTCATTCATATTAGCATAATGTCAAACACAAAGCATCCATAAATCACCCTTAGCAAGGGTTTAGTTACAATTCATTGCAAATGAAATAGAAACAACACAATTAAAAGAGAAATAAGAAGAAGCCATGAATAAGAAAATACACAAGAATTGAAAAACAATCCAAGAGAGGTCTCTCTCTCATGTTCTTGAAGCTTCAATCCCCTATGCTCCCCAGCTCTAGGTCTCTCTTTTCCAAATTTGGTATTCTGATGAATGAATCCCCTTCCAACATGATTGCCTAGGTTTTTGTGCCAATCATGGGCTGCAGAGTCAGTACAGAGGCCCAGTCCACATGTCAGATTCGTGTACCCACGCTTTAGCGTGGCTATGGCTATGCTGGAGCGTAACTTAAGTGAAAAGTTTAGAATTGTGACAGCAAGCCACGCTGTAGTGTGGCTTCAGTTTCAAGACCCATGCTTCAGAATGGATTTCTATGCTCCAACATGGATTTCTGACATCCCTTCAGCTTCAATTCTTGCTCCTTTGCAATCCTAGCTCAAATGTTTCTTAATTCTTTTTCCGAAAAGCTACAAAACAATGGAAAACACAACTAGAATGCAAGATTCAATGTTAGTCATGCAAGAATTTAAATCAAATGATATGAAAAGGGAAACCATGAAAACTAAAACTAATTATGAAAAGGAACTAAAAGTCCAAAGAAAACTAAAGAAAAACATAACTCCTAAAGGAGTTATCAGAATCCTCCAATAGGAGATCTCATTCCTGAGTCTTAAAATAATTGCATATTCAAAAATTGAATCAAAGACCTTTAGTTAAATTAGAATAATTTCGCCAATTGATCAATGCACTCATTAGTTCTATAAGTATCTTCCATTAGCATAACCTAAAAAAATTGATAAAAATGTGAGTTTGGGAACAGCAAGTCATAATCACTTATCTCAAAATTAAATTTCACAACTCATTATTTCGGCATTCATTTATATACATTTGATTATGCTAAATTATAAAATTATTTATATATTTCTGTCAGTTTGATTAAGTTTTTTGGAGAGATGCTTTTATAAAAGGTTGGTTGTTTAAAAGTTAAAATTCATAGTCAGTTAGATATAATACTAGCATCAAATCGATTAGGATGTTTTGCTAAACTAGATCACTGTCTTATAAATCAAATATGAAATCTGTGGTAACTAAATCATCAAATATATATTGAGGTCTATTCATTGTTCTGTCATCAACAAGTATAATGTCATATCATCTCATAAATTTAGTATATAACTTATCCCCAGCAATTAAAATTGAAACACTCAAAGGTCAAATTGTTGAAATTTCACTTGGAGTTCTGGCGAGTGAAAATTTTCAAAGGCGATATTCCATACTCTCAAATTCATCCATATGGGGAAAAATTAAACAACTTAAACATATAATTCTTTCAAAACCCTATATACATTAGAATTTTTTCTGTTGTCAAAGGAGCTTTAAATGTACCAGAAAATTTGATTCCTATGTTTATTGGTGTGTTTGATTGGAGATTAAAAATGATAATAAAAATTTTAAGATGTAATTTTCACATATAATTTTATACATAAAGTTTGTTTAGGGAATATTTATACTCCCTAATAACACAAGCTCAAAGTTTTAAATTACTAGCAATTAATGTTATTGGTATCCTAGTTTATCACGTAGAAATATTGTCACCTTCTATGTTTTAAATTACTGAAAATATTATAATGTATCATTTGATATGCACAAGTAATCTCAATTCACATTATCATGCTTGATATATCATAAGGATTACTAGGAAATATACATTTTTGGTAACAAATTAATAATAATAGTAATACTACTCATTATTAATATTATTAATTATTATTACTAATTATAATTTATTATTATAAGAATTTAAATTAAAAATAATAATGCTAATTATTATGTAAATTTATTATTGATATTAATAATAATGAATAATTATTATTTTTATAATTATTTATAATGATGATAATTAAGAATAATATTGTATAATAATTTTAATTATCATATCATAATAATCATTAATTTTAATTATTAACAATGAATTATTGCTAAGATTAGACAAAATCCTCAAATTGGCCCTTAAATTTAGTGTCAAACGAATTGGTTCCTTTAGAAAAAAATTATCCACAAAAGTCTTTGGCAATTTTAAACGTCAGACAAATTGGCCCCTATTAAAAAATAGGCAAAATTAATAATCTCTTAAGAATCATAAAAAATGTCAATTAATCCATATATAGAGAAACTAATTTCTCTAATATTTTTAATTGATATAAACTTTTTTGAGGTTTTTTTTAGAATGACCAATTTATTCAATTTTTTCTAGATCGATCAATTTGTCTAACATAAAACTTAAGAAGAAGCAATTTTTGGGTTTTGTCTCAATATTATTAGTAAGTGGTGCAGAGCTCTATCTCGGTTGCAGGCCACATGAGTTTGCTGGACGAGTGCCAATGAGTGCGTGCAGTTTGTATGGATCTTTACCTAGATAAGAGGAATGGTGTAAAGTATCCATAGATTGATTTGTGCCCTTCGTTTTTTTGTGGGTGCAGTGTGAATTCTCAGCATCTAATCAAATAAGACAATGTTGTGAATCCAAATAATTTAATTTTTGGTAAGCGACCAAATAATTGAAATTATATTACCATCAGTAATCTGGATAGATTTTCCCATAACAAACACCAGCTTGTAGAAGGGATTTATTTTAGAGAGAAGTAAAAATGATGGATCTTTGTCATTAAAAAATAAAGGCAGATTGATTGTAAAAAAAAAAAAAATGGTTCACTATGTATATTGTTTTTATAAATTTCCTATACTTTGCATTTAATGCTATCATTAAGTAACATGCAATTATTATATGACTTATTAACTTGCATTTAATACTTATTAACTTGAAGTTATGAGTAGTAATAAGTGATTTAACTTGATCTCAATAAGCACAAACTTTTATTAATTTTTTCCGGTGTAAAAAAACTTTTATTTATTTTTTAGGAAAATTCGCACTTTATGAACTAAGGATGGCCAAAAAAACCTGCAGGAATTACCCGTAAAGGGATAGGAATGGGGACAAATTTAGTCCCTCATAAGAATAGGAATAGAATCCCCATTTATTAAAGGGGGCGGGGATAGGGAATGAGATCTCCACCCTATGAAGATCCGTTAATTTCTTGTTTATATAAATTATTTAAATATTCACTAATGCATATAAATATATATCAAGAAAACCTTAGCATTCCTTTATTTTTAAATTATTTTTATTAGATTTGTATTATGTATGCATTTCTATTTTTAGTTTGGATTATGTTATATTAATAGTATTTGCTATTATATATGGACATTTATATGTCGAATTTCAATGTATTTTTTCATGTTTTTCTCTTTTTTGGAATTTTCAATAAATGCACACATATCTATGGGGATTCAACTCCATATAGGGAATGGGGATCTGTAACGCGAATGGGAATGTGGGGCAAAATTATAAATGGGGATGGGAGTGGGAGGCATAAGTCCCCACCTTTACAAATACTCATTGTCATTCCTAACTTTATCTCTCTAAACTATGGGTCATGTGCATTTTAGTTCCTAAAATTTAATTTATAAATATGCAAATTGGCTTCCTGAACTTTCACAAATATGCATTTTAATTAAAATAAGTGTAATATATCCCTTGAATTGTGAAATAACATTTGAACTTTGCTAAATGTGTGATTCAATACCTAAAATTTCTTAAACTTGTGATATTTTTATTAATAGTTAATGGAATAATTAATGAAACGGTCAATTTGCACATTCAAAAAAGTTTAGGTGTCAAACTGTATTTTTTAAAGTTTAGGATCTAAACTCTAAAGTACACATGACTAGTAATTCAGGGAGATAAAATATATTTTTTTTCTATTTTTTATTTTAAAACACATAAATGTAACTATTCAAGTTGTTGTTAGTTATGTTTATGTGGACTAAATATATATATTTAAGCTATTTTTGACGTTCAGGATTGGGCAAGGTTTTAAAGATCACGCCAGGAAATTTTTTGTCATTATGAGAAAATGGCCAAAATATTTTCAAAAATTAAATCGATGAATTCTTTCATTGTACTAGATCTACACTTTTCCTCTCTTCTGATACTTTTGATTAAAATAAAAATGTAATTGCAAATCAATCGACTCCTCAATACAAAGTATGTTATCGATAAAACCATTTATCATCTGCCTCCATTTATATGTTTAAATTTTTGAGAGAAATTATTTCATGACATCACTAATATGACATTAAAGCCATTATAACCAAGTTGTCAGAAGCTCAATTTTTATTATCCCCTTTAATCATATATTGTCCATGCTTTGAGGATCAAACTCAAAAAGGTGCATTCGTGTGAAGTGGACGTATTAGGTATAAACTATTCATATATCTACTTATTAACTTAAACTTTTAGAATAAATGATTTTATGGCAAAGTAGAAACATAATTATTTTGTGATTCAATTTTTTTTTTCAGAAGCATTAGCAAATAAGTAAAAAATATTTGAAAGTATTAATTTGCCAAAATAAATATTATTTCTCTCATAAAAAATACATTTAAACGGGTTTATCATGTACAACAATTAAACAAAAAGATCAATAATTCTTATTACTATATCTAATTTTTATTACTATCACACAACTTTCTTTTACAAGTATTTTAATTAAAAGTCGTTATCTCAAAATAATGAAAATATTTTTTCTCTCCTAAAAAGCACAAGCGGGTTTGTTGTGCACAACAATTAAACAAAAATACCAATAATTCTTACTATATCTAATTTTTATTACTATCACATGACTCTATTTTAAAGGTCTTTATACACTAAAGGTAATTATCATAAAATATTAACAAACTCGTGCAACACACAAGTATTATCTCCAATATGCTTGTATTTTATCATCATAATGTTTAAGTTGCTTTTTTAATCAAAACTTTAGATCTTACTTTTCTCCCCAGAAATAAAGGAACATAAATTCTAACACCGTCTAACCAACAAGAGTTAGGTTTAGTAATAAGCAAGTTACAATCTTTTGTGAAGGAGCAAGGTCCAAACATTAGTCAAAGACAAAAGGGAAATAGTTTGGTCGGTCTTGAAAAACGTTTTATGTTATTATTTTTTATTTTTAGTTTGTTAAGAGTTTAGAAAGAAAATAATGATAATAGAAAATAAAAAAGAAACAATATCTTTTTGTTTTTAACAAAGTCACTACAGCTAGGAATTCTTCCTATAGGTTTCTCAACAAAATTTTAGATGAAAAAGGAAATATATTAAAAAAATAAAAAATGAAATCGAACAGAATCTAACCAAGGAACTATGTGGCTTAAAATTTTTTTTTATTAATTATTAAAATGTCAATTTATTTGTATTCTATTTTTTATTTTCATAGTTTACAAAAGAAAAAGAGTGAAAAACAACTCCATGATGTTGGCACGTTAATCACACTGAAAAAGATTTAGAACGATCCATTTATAAATTTATGACCATTCGGCAACTATGTCCTTCGCATCAATTAATCAATTACAGGAAAAACACACAGCACAACTTTGCTCAAGGATCATGGTAAATGGAAACATATCAATGCAATCGGAAAATGAAAAGCACAGCAGACACATTGAATGTGAGATTCAAATGAGAAACTAGCTGGGTATGTTCCCATTAGCCTTTTTCTTTCTTTTCTAATTACAATTATTGGCTATCTTGTTTCTGTATTCCCAACGATAAAAAATTCAATACGGAACACATTGAGTCAACGGTAATAGCACAGCTACCAAAGCTAGTAAAGAATAATCACAACGAAATATTGGGATAAATTAGGTCTCGAATTTTGGATCGTGCCACACTTTAAGAGCTCCCTAATGTGGGATGCCACATAAATTTAGGAATTCACAATTAATTGGGCTCACTACTAGAAACACGCGAGATATTGATGATGAAAGCCACCAGAGGATTTAGTAAGGAAAATGAGGAAAAATAAATGACTACAAGAAACATGTGAATTACTGATAGATTTTTCCTGTCGCTAAAGAGGAATCCTAGAATTTTTTCTTTTTTTTGGGTTTCGGTCATTATCGACGAAAAATCCATTAGTAATCTACCAATAAATTTCGTACCAATCTGCGCAAAATATGGCGTGTGAATTACTGACGAAAAATTTGTCGGTAATTATTTTAAAATTTTTTGTTCAAAATTAATTTTACTAATGAAAAATCCATTAATAATAATAATAAAATTAATTCAAAATTTAATTTTACCTACCAACAACACTCTTATTCTTACTGCCTTTTTAGAGTCGGATTAGGCAAGATGCAGGGCCACTTATCTCTCACTAATTATTGTACCTTGTCCAGCTTGATTCCATGGAAAAGCAAGAAACAAAATACAATGGTAAGATCATCCTCTAAAGCATAATATAGAGCCCTAGCTGCACTTGTTTTAAGGTCTAATGGTTGCACTTTTGACTAAGTGACTTACAATATCCTCCTTTTCTCCACAATTCCATCTATTGTGACAATTAATTTGCCATTGACATTGCCAACAACCGGTGTTTTCATGAAAGAACTAAGCATATTGAAACTGATTGCCATCTTGTTTTCAAGAAGATTCAATTCGGACTTGATCATCTCCTTCCCATTCCTACTGTCATCAAACAGTCGATATCTTCACCAAACCACTCATTTCACAATTGTTTGATCATCAGTAGTCCAAGTTAGGAATGTTGGATATGCATTCCTCAACTTGTGGGGTGAATAAATAATAGTTAGTTAGCTATGAAATTTAATGATTAGTTAGTTAGTTCTGCTATTGATTAATTAGTTTTGTGTCTATTAATTTTCTATTTTTGTTTTTAGTTGTTTTTCTCTCCTGGTATGTATATACTCCTTCAAGAATTATCCTCTCAAGTAGAAATTCCACATGACTATGTCATATGTGAATTTCCACCATTAAGGCCCTGCCTTGGGTCCCTTAAAAGAGAGTGATCAAGGATAAAAATTCACACATGACAAAGTCATATAGAATTTTGGCTTCAAAGGATCTGATCCATTCCGATACTCCTCCATTGCTACCAGTGAACACAATTTTGTCCTCTTAATTTCTCTTATCAATATATTTTCATATAGTTTCTTCTCAAATTCTTTCTTTACACTCACTAGTGTTCCTGTTTCTTGCTTGCTATCAATGGCTACCAGTTGTGAGATTATTAAATTATCTTACTTACTCATAATAAAAATATTTATTTATTTCTACTTTTACATTTTGTTATATAAATTTTTATTTAGTATTGCTTTGTAGAGGAAGACTTGGTTAATGACATAGCATACAACCTTTAGAAGATTCCTGATCAGTTATACTCATGAACTCCTTTTCTACATTGTGCATCATTGAGTAAACTCAGGGTTAAATGTATCATTTTAATGAATAAATATCTTTCGGAGCTTTCTATTCTTTTAATCCTCTTTTGTGAGTGTTATTTTCTTGCAGGGACTTCCCTTGTTAGTGTATGATGACCACAAAGATACATGAAGCTTGTAGCAGTATTTAATTTGGGAGAATTTAGGAAGTTAAATAGAAGAGTTCTGGATCTCACTTGAGCACATTTGCAGAAAATATTATAATGAAAAATTTGTATCTCTCTCACTAGAGATAAAATCGAGACAAATAAAATGTTTTGGAAAGCTCAATAAGTCCTCTATAACTTTTATATTCAGCTCAAAACCCAATTCTAAGAATGTCTTAGTGAAAATCGAGTTGCAAAATTAAAAGTTGCTGATGTTCTAATGATGTCCAGCTTGATCTCTAATTCATATTTTGCCAATATTTGGAGCTACAAATGTTCTATTCAAATGATTCTTGTAGCATTGGAATGTTTATTCAAAAGACTACAACTTCAATTTGTAGGTCCAAAACTAATTCGAACGTTTTGAGGCTCAAAATGGGCTTGGAAGTATGTAGAGCGGTGTCTACGTTAGTAGCAGTTTGTAAAACAGTTTTTTTTATATATATTCTGAGGCTATTTTTGACACTATGATAATGTATTATACATACCTATTTAGCCTAGATTAAAAGAGAATCTTCCACACTTGTTGTAGGGCTGTCTCCATTCTCCTTCTACTTTCACTCTCTCTACACATTTTTGGCTAGTTTAATCTCCATTTTAACTCCCATTTTGGTTTTTCATTATACTTATTATCACTTTGGTTATAATCTTCCATCCATGGAGAAGTAGTTTCTTTATCTAGCACAAGAATTCTAAGGATCCAAGGACTATATTTTGAGACTTGCATTATTTTAATGAAATTTAGTGTTTGATTTTCCAATCTTTACCTAGCTTTGATTATGCTTGTGTTTGCAATTATGAATGTCATAGATAGTTAGAATTCTAATTGGGTATAATTTAATTGATAGTTTAAAATATGTTTACTTGGTAAGAGGATTATAATTAATTTCGATAAGAATTATGTTATTATGATTGACATTTAAGTTAGTGTAAAACTTTAGAGCTTGTTTGATTTCAGTTTTTAGTTTTCATTTACAGTTTTTCAGTTTTTTGGATACGAAATACTAAAAACTAAAATTTATAGTTTTCAAAATTTTCATTATTTTCTTTATAAAATCTAAAAAATAGAAAAAACTGACAATAAAAACTGAAAACCGAAAATTCAAACTAAACAAACCCTTAGGGATTGTGATTGTGATTTCCTGGTGTTCAGATTAGTTATGCAATTGTGTGACTACCAAGTAGAATTATATCATTGCTTGTATAATTGTGAATTGGTGAAAATAACCATCTTCATAAATTATCATTTTGAGTTAATGATAATATAATTCTAGATCTGCAAGAACTTCATATGTAAATAATTTATTTAATTAAATTTTATTCTATTATTTTATTAATTTCTTTCAATTTAAACTTTCAATTTCTAATTAATTAATAATACTTGAGATAACTTATATTATGTCATTTATTGTATTTTTTTTAATTTATGAGTCGCGACATCGTCATCACCCTTATTTATCATATTGTTATCATAGAAGAGGTTTTTCTTTCTCACATGCATCTCATTTATTGGATGTCAGATTGACAAGAATGAATGTATGGTGGATAATAGGGAATTGCCTGTATCAATATCAATATCAATATCATCATCATACTTGAAATTCGGTACAGGTACAGGCTTCCTTACACTTAAAAATTCGGTACAGGCTTCCAAATAAATGATGCTCACTCTTCTCATCAATCACTAACCACTCACAGGGTCCCATCCATTTACAACACCGACCCCACCTCATAAAAAACCTTTGACCTGAGGTGCAAAACAAGCTGTAATTGATGTATTGTTCCACATCAAAAGAATTTTATAGAAGCTAATTGCTAGTGTTTATAGCTGGAATAATGACCATGGTTTCTTTCGTCCACTATTTTTTCCTCTCTTCCGACGACAAAATGAGTTTTACTCGGTAAGGCAAAGCCAAATTTCATATATGCTTAGCTTATAAATCATCTTTATTTTGTTTCTTCCTTGATTTGACGTTTAATTAGTTGAATCTTGGCCGCCCAAGAGATTTGCTTTATTTTATTTATCCTAAAGATTACTAGAAAATACTAGACATCAAAAAAATTTGTCATATTTTTTATCTCCTAAATAATGTGATATAATTATTAATCTTTATATAAATAAATAGATTATATTATTTTATTTTATTAAATAATTACTATAATTTTTATAAAAATAGCTGTTAATATTTTTTTTAGATATGTAGTATTATTGAAGCCACTTATTTGTTTTTCTTCCATTAAATAATTTTGTTTTTGTTTGTACTTTTTCCCAATGTCTTCATATAATCGAAAGTAGCATATTTCCTTTTCTTTTATTAACAGCATATTTCCTTTGATAATATATACTTTATCACATTAATTTATAATTAAGGTAAAAAGCTGCCCATAGCTACTAATCCCAAGTAAAATGTGACACATATACTGTTAATTTAGCGGGTTTAGTTTAAATATATTAATAGTATAAAAAAATTTTATATTGCCATTCAATTAAATTTTTTTATATATATGAGATATTTTTTAAGTAATAGAGTAAAAGCCAATCATATTTTGTTAATGGAACAAAATGTGATTAAATATTTATGTAAAAAAATTTATACTATTAGTACATTAAAACTAAACTCTAATTTTGTATTTCCTCCTTCCTATTGTCGTCGTGATAGTGAAACATGATATGAATCTGAACGAGCTCAATCTTATTGTCAGCTTGACTGGTAAATGGTAATTGAGGAAGTTGTTTTCAACTTAAAACTAATACACTTTTGTTAAGCTTTAAAACAAAAACAACAATTTCAACATACCTTAATTATCCCTGATTTAACGTCTCAGGGCCCTCTCTCCTTAATTACTCTTTTTCCTCGTTTCTTACGTTTTTCTTTTATTTTCGTTCATTTAATTTTTGGCGTGCACCTGCTTCTTTCTTTGATCTCTTCTTTTGTCCCCAAAAGAGTTTTGTGATTTGTATTCATAGAATATACAATATCGTACCTACTCATATCTCTCATCCATCAATGTCTTATACCCTGAGAGTATAACTAACACAACTTTATATCTTTCGGAAGTGCATTGCTTCCATTAGCCATCTTCTCTAAAGTATTATCAAACCTGAATATCAACCAATGCATCATAGAACATTAATTAAATAGTTAATGATATAGTATTCAAAATCAGACCAGACTAGCTGGTTCGACCAAAAAATTGGTGAACCGGCTACTTGGCCGGTCCAGTTTCCATGCAAGGTTCGAACCTCCTTCCTCAAGGAGAGTGACTTGCACCCTTGCCACCATGCTAGTGATGTTTCTTATTATTTATGTTGCGTTTAATATATATATATATATTATATACACTAAGAGGCCATCATGTGAAATGTTGAAAATTCTCAAAAATTATATTAGGTGCGAATTGAACCTTGGTTTAGGTGTTATTAGGACTTGGGAGCATGCAACAACCACTAAGCCAACCTTGTTTTTTTTGTACTTTTATGTGCAATCAATCACATATACACACACATATATATATATATTAATTATATTTAATGACATTAAGTTGGATTTTTATATAATAATTTAATAAAATCCAATTCGACCAGTGATTTACTGGTTGATCCAGTGATCCAGTGTCTCAATTGAGTCGATCACTGGTCAGATTTTTAATACTATGATTAATGGTTAGTTGACACTTAATTTGAAGTACATTTAGGTGACTGTGTAATGCAAGTAATAATTCTTGTAACGGCCATATATGAAACAAAATTAGGCCAAAGTAGTTATAAAATCTATAAAAGCTTTCGAAATGCAATTTTGGAAAGAGCGATGCGTAATAACGTGAAACAATACTTAAGGTTACACTCACCAAGAGAAATTCTTAAGGTACTTAGAAAGGAAGACAATGTATTTACTCTGTTCTATTTAATAAATAATATATCAAATTTGTAAGTTATTCTTGTTTCTCATTTTCCTGACATATTTAATATAATAATTGATGTATTATTTATGAAATATAACAAAACAAATGTATTCTCTTACTTTTAGAGCATCTAAAAATTTTTCTAGTAACCAATCACACGGGAAGCTAAGAATGCAATTGGAGGAAAGAGAAAAAGCATGACATACCAAATGCGAAAGAATTATTTTGTTTTCTTTAAAATTTGCACATCATTTCTACGAATATTATTCCTGCTCTTTATCGTTTATCTTTAAGGGAGAGGCTCCCATTTGTCTGATGCTACTTTCTATTCATTACTTACATTTAGATGATGCTTCAGATACTCTCTAAGGTATTTTAAATAATTAGCTTTTGTTGTTTTATTTTCAAAACTAAATTATAAATTAGAATCTCAATTATCTATTATCACTTATTATTATTATTTTTATTTGTGACATTTCTAAATGTCTTTAATTAAAAATTTATTTTATATTTCTAATATATATATTGCTACTAAATTAAGAATTGGTAGAAGTATGCCTTCAAGAGCTTGGTTCAAAAGGCAGTTTTCAAAATCTTTAATACAAAAAGTGATCATTTGAAATTGGTCTCCATTTTAATTTCACTGTATTAAAACTGATCAGAGATTTAAAAGCTATGTTCTTTGTCCTACTGCATGCTAGAAATTGTAATATAATGTCTTGGATCAATATGATTGTATTTGATAAAAGCCACAGCCAAATTAGCAAGAGAAATTTCACTTGAATATTCCTATTAATGACTTTTGTATTTTTTTAATTATATTATATATATATATATATATTCAAAATTAAATTAAGAATTGTAAAATAATTTTTTAACTGAAGTCATTTAGAAATATCTTAAATGAAAAAAAAATAAAAAGTGACAATAGATAATTGAGATTCTAACGTATAATTCTTAATTTAGTTTAAAAGACATAACAAAAAACCTAATTATTCAAAATGTCCTAAGGGTATTTGAGGAATAGTATAAATACAAATAATTAATAAAACGCGATATTAGACAAATGAAAATAACAATAGTCACTCCCTCTCTTCAAGAAAAGTTCATTATCATAACAATTTTTGCTTCCCATGTTAAATATTTAAGTGTTTACTTCACACTCATTAAATGAAAGCATTGTGATGCCATGCGACTTCAAAAAATTCTCCATATTAATTTTTATTTTTTGATAGTTAAAATGGCTCAACTCATTGGAGAGAGGAGCAAGCATAGGACATCAAGTATCAAAGAAGCCAAGATAGGAAACATTATAGTTCAATGCATAACCAGCAAACCTACCACCCAAAAACACGAAAAGATGCAAATACATGGCATTCAACATACAAAAATGCTATACAAACACAAAAATCACGCGTCACACAAATCTACAGCGAGATGCACCTCGAGCCACACATTAGGTCACATTGGGGTAGCAACACTACAAACAATGCCCGAACCACCGTAGAGAATGCAGCAGTATCACTAGTAATAAAAGTACAAACCGGAAAAGCCCACCAACAAATTAAAACTACTCAATAGCACCGATAAGGCACCCCAAATAGCTAGGTACCACTTCAACACACCCCAACGCAGCACCACCTATGGCCATTAGACAACTCCACTACCTCACTAGCATCAAACATGTCAACCCTCACATGAACGCAAAAGTGAACAAGTTAGATTGCATTGTTTGAGCTCCATAATTGCTTTTAAAATACTCTATGCTACTCATATTATGAAAACCTTAAATTCATTGTGTTGAGAACAGAATCGGAAATTCCGTCCATACAAATGCAATTCAAATAGGTAGAGCAGAGCACGCAGAAAAACAAATGCAATTCAAGAATTATGTGATGATCACAGATTGAAAAAGACTACACTAAGGCTCTCCAACATAATAGTTTATTATAACTATTTATTTGTATTAAAAAAGAATACTCCAACATTTGAAATAAGGGACTTAAAAAGCATGTGCAATAGTGAAACTCTTGTAGTACGTTTGTATGTTCTTTCTTTTCCACATTTCCTGTGGGGCTGACAACTCAAAACGAATAGTTATGAGGAAAGGGTTCGAATTCCATGTAGAATATGTACCGCATTCAAACGTGAGCATGAGAATATGATGGAACACGTGCGTAGCATGGTCATGCCAATTTGATTTGTTCTACATATTTAAACCAAATCCAACCAAAAAATAAATAAGAAGAACGAGAGATACAGAATCAATGTGCCGTTTGAAGTTCAACATAAACACCCAGACCACATGATACATTCACACTCATCTCTCTTTAATTAGCAAGAATTAACACTGAAACGCCTCCTCTTACGAATTTAATTTTCTTTTCATTCTTTGATAGCGTCTTTTTTGTGCCGTTTTCCACAAGCTTAGCTTTGCATTACCCTTCACAAGTGATTGGTCATTGCTATCTTGAAAGATATTGATAGTAACAACTACTTTAAAAGTCTTATTTGGATAAATAACTTATTTAAGTATTTATAGAAAAATAATTTTTAAAAAGTAACTAATAAAGAAATAGTTTTATATTCAAATATATAATAATAAAAGTAATTATTTTTAGCATTTTAGAAAGTGTTTATTAAGAAGTTAGATATTTTAACTTCTCAAAAAATACTAAGAATAACTTTTAGAAAAGTAATAAGCTATTTAGTCAAATAAAATAAAAAATAAAAATAAGACTTTTAACTTTTAAAAAATTAAAAAAAAATTATAAGTTACACCGCAGAAATAGACCATAAAAGGGTCTAATTAATTTATTAGGTGCTTCTTTGGATTCATTTATCTTGAGAATCTTTGCCTTTGCTAAGTAGTAAATACGTCACTGGTTTTCGTGGCACTAACGCTTCTTCAAGTAATCCCGTCCACTATCATCTGTGTTCTGATTCATTAGCAATTTGAAATGCCAGCCTAATGCCGGCTACAGATAATCATGCTATGGCTTGTTGAAATAAATCATACACTGCAGAAAACTTTCTATACAATGAGTCAAACTCACACGGAAATTTGCATGTTGCTTTTACATGTGAAAATTTAAATCAAATCCAAATTTATTTTATCAAAACAAAATTGATCATTCACAAATTTTTAAGGCGTTGTCTTCAATGCACCCAGTTTCAAGTATTGTGGTTCACTTTTTGTTTGGTGCAACTTGTGATCCGTCTGAAACTTGGGATTACCGTCGAAAAGTTACTGACGAATTTGAATCGGTCTTAAATACAGACAGAAATAGGTGTCAGGTGAAAAAAAAATAGAGAGAGAGAGAAATAGAGACAGCCCAATCGGTGATTCTGCCTATAATAGTTGGTGCCATACAACTACATACGGACAAATGGAAAATATTAGATTATTTTTTGGAACATTATAGACAAAAATTTCATCTATAACGATTTTTTTTTTGGAAAGTTGTCTGTAATTTCATTTGTAACATATTAATTTTCCATTAAATTTATTATAGACAGACCGTCCGTCTGTAATTTGTGTTATCTTCTTTTTGAAGTTTTATTTTTCAATCTATCTGTAATGCTATCCATATAATATTAACTTTTAATTATCTAACTACAAACAAGTGTATTCGTCTGTAATTTTTTTTAAAAAAATTCTCATATATGTCATGCAATACAAACAAATAATCTGTCTATAATGGGGTTTAATGAAATGATGTGTTTCATCAACCCTATAACGTTGATAATATGAAATATATGATTTGAATCGTGCGGAGCCCCTTCCTTCCTCCCTACTTCTCTCTTTTTCTTCTCATTTTTCTTGCTCTATCCTTTGTGCTCCTTCCTTCCTCCCTACTTCTCTCTTTTTCTTCTCATTTTTCTTGCTCTATCCTTTGTGCTCCTCTCGTCGCCGTGCACTGTTTGAGGTTGCCGTTGCTCCCCCAATCCACCATTTTGCAAGTCAAAACCATCATTATGTTCATGGTATTGTTTTGAACATTTTAATTGGTTTACTTTTTTTATTTAGTATCTCTTTTTTTTTTGCATTTCAATGCTCAAAAATGTTAATTTAAATGCTCGTTACTTAGATTTCTTAGCATGTTTAGCATTGTGGAGGAGACATTTGAAGCCTTATTGTATCTGTGGCTGGCTAATTATTAGAGATTTGGTAAGTATATTGTCTATCTTTCTAAATTTTGTTTTTCTTGTAATTTAGAAATAACTAGTGTAGAGTATTTTTGGAATGTTTAGCATTGCAGAGGAGTCTTTGGAGCTTTGGATTTATTTTTGTTGATCTTGATTGGAGATCTGGTAGGTACATTGCGTATTTTATTTTATTGTTTTGTACATTGATGAAATGTTTAGAGATTTAAATTTCCTAAGATGAAGTTGTAAGGCGTTATGGGAAAGGCTTTGCATTCCTTTCCATTGTTTGTTATGGGATTATGTGATTTCATAATGGCATGTATTGGGAAGAAATAAGGAGGTGCGCACAAGAATAGTTTTCAAGATTAATTAAAGTATTTGATTTTAATAAATGTGTTGAACATTGAATTGCTATTGTGTAACTATTGGATTAATTATTGTTCATGTTTTGTCTAAACTTGGTTCGATTAAAATCTAAACATAATATACTTAAGGGGATACTCTAATATTAGGGGAGACTCTGTTAATTTTTTTTCAATTGATTTATTTTCTTGAAATCTATCTTTAAACATAAGTTGAAATTTGAGAGATACTTTATTTGCTCAATTTGTTTCCTTGAATTCTCTAACATCATTTGGAGCTTAAGGATACTCCTATATTAGGGGAGACTTTGCCATAAAATTTTCAATTAATATGTTAGTAGGAGACCCTTTCCAATTTGTTGTGATTGATAAAGTATTGTATTTAATTAATTTTTAGGTTAAATTAAGTATTGATCATCAGTTGTATTTCCTGGAAATCATTAGATGTAAGATAGATTGCACCCACATTGGAGGGAATTAAACCTAAATTCTGAGAGGGTATTGAGAAGTCTAATTTGTTCATCTTGCTTAGCTTCTACACAGACGAATATTTTATAGGAAATTATTAAAAAATACTTAATAATTTTTTCATTACAGACAAATTTTGGATGGATATGCAAAAATTTCACATTTTTTTAATTATTATAAACCACTTTTCGTCTATAGTGATTTTCAAGAAAAAAATAACTGATTTTTTTCACCCTTTTAGTGATAGTATTTAATTGATAACCCATTTGTAAATTAAAGATGGGTTATCAATATAATGAATCTGTAATATTTATCGACACCAAAATAATTGATGTTCCATGATTAACTACAATTCCGTCTGTAAAATTATTTTATTCATTGATAAAATTGTTGGTATTCCGCAAATTTCTAGTACTGCCTTAAGATCACTAAGTGTAAGGGTGGAGTACTAAATTATTGTGCTGCACTATATAATCTTTTAAAAATGTAACTGAATGTATTTAAAATCGATCAAATTTTACCTATACATGATAACCAATTGAGAGGTATACCAAATTGTTCAAGTAGTAATCCTGAAGAGTAAACCCACGAGAATTAGTTTTGCCACGCGACAATTCACTGGAACAATAAAAATAATTTCAAAACAAATAACACAAAAATTAACTATTGTGATATACATAATTAAATCAAGAACAATTTTCAATAACACTGGAGGTTTGGCGTAATTCTGATTTTTCTTCTTCAAAAGGAAACATGAACTCTTAAACGATTGTGTTTGAAAAGTCAAAATTGAGACGGAACGTTAATTTGTTAATTCTCATTTCCTTGGTATAATTAACTTTACTACTCTTTCTCTCAACCAATCAATTCCTTGAGTTAGTTTAATAAAAAGAAGGACTAAGAGCAAATTTCCATGCACAAAGTCCACAATTGCCAAATTAAATCCATTCCTAATTAAATTATAAATATTGCAAAATTGAATCCTAGAGCTAATTCATACCCAACATCCCAATTCAAATATGAGTCCAACTAAATTAAATCACGAGAAAACAAACTCATAATAACTTGCATTGAGAAAAAAGGAGCAAACATCAAAGTTCAAAGATCCATTCGCATAATGCCCATGTAAGATTAAAAACCCCAACCCCTAGGTAAGAGTCTACTTACTATGTTTACAAAACAAGACTAAGATAGATAGAAAAACTTATTGGAATCCAATATTTGGAGTGGTTGATTCCTCAATCTCTCCTCCTCTTGCTTTCTCTTGGTGTCTCTTCAGTCCTTGTATCTCTATATATCTGTCTATGTCTTCTATCCCAAATCCCTTTTTCCTATTTAAATATGCGACTTTTCAAGTAGCCTTAGGCAGTGGCTATCAAAACACAACATCTTTTGTCCCGGTGAATATATGGTTCACAATCAGTTTCCACTACTTGAGCAATGATTTTCGGCAACTTAAATGGTGACACTCCAAAATGCATCAAGATTCTGAAAATGAAACAACTCAAAATTTAGATTACTGAAACTTTAAAATACTATACGGATGTGTACGAAAAGATTAATTTGTTCCTTTCCTTGAATTGTGAGGGGCAAGTATATAAGACTCTAAAATCCACTCTCAAATTCTAAAGGGACTAATTTGTCTCATAATATTATTTCTAAGGAACCATTTTAAATATTAAGTCTAGAAAATATAATAACAAACCCACTAATGACTGGTTTAGTGCAAATGAAACTAATATAATAATGAACTTGCCAGTGGCGATTTTAGTGTTATAATTTATCTATACAGACTAAAGCTTTCTCCTTTTTTAAAACCGCCGATGGCAATTTCAACTAAACACCATATATACATAAATTCTCCTGTAATCTCAGATTTTAGTATAAAACTTATCCAAATATCATATAAAATAAAATTATCTTCCATGTATAAACCCTTTACACTTATTAAACAGCATTGATAGAGTTGATTAATTAGGCCCATGTGGACAAAAAGCTATGTAGCTTCATACTCATGACATTCTCTCAATATTCGTGATGATAATGTTAATCCAATTCGAAAGTTTGATCGGACTTTAATTTAGGCCTAAGACATTTCCTTCTTGTAGGGGAATTATATACTGTAGAGGGGCCCAATTCCCGTTGGCGTTATGTGAAGACTTAATTGATGATAGCATTACATTACATACATGCATGAATGGCTGAAAGAGATCTAAGCAAAGGATGATAGTGAACCATCATGCATTACAAAATGCACATACATGTTTCCCTCTTTGATATGTTGCATTCATACATAGGGCGAGTAGAACAATGTATTGATTGTATCCTGACGGTTTTTGGACCTCAAGATATACAGAAACCCACATCATAAAGTGATTTCTCCCCTTTTTCTAAAAATATATAAAAGAAATATATAAACCTTTCTTAATGAATTGTTCATTGTCATTACTTATGAGCCATATATTAGCTAGATTACACTATATTATAGTGATTGGATTTGGTTTTCTCAATTTCTCAAAACTTGGCCCCTTCTAGAAGACCTGTCATGAGGCCCACCACATGTCTGTCTCGGGAGACAAGTGGGAACAAGCTGGAGACTCAAGATGAGTGACCATGCAATTTGTTACCTCAACTTCCAACCATGTTGATATGTAACTCAAATGATTATGGATTTTGAGCAGATGAAGTAGGTGCGACTTTTTTATTCTTTTTAGAAAGAATTTTGGGTGGAAGGGTGGTACCTTAGTCTAACACAGAGAAAGTCTCTGGATTTAGAAAGTACTTATAGATAAATTTATTTTTACCTCACCTAAGAACATGAATTAAGATTCAAACCTATAAATTGTCATATATGAAACTCTATCAAATATGCGACTTTGAATAAACATTTAGGCTTAGATATATTTTTATCTTGAGAACTAAGTGAATTTTTATTTTAGTCTTAGGAAAAATAATTTCAATCTAAATATTTTTAAAAACTTTTCGTTTTAATAATTTTTATCACGTATAATTACTAGCTGTTATATAGGATTAAAAGTTTAACATGAATAGTTTGTTTACGGAATCCCCGATCCAAATAACCTGACTATAACAATCTTCAATTAACTAGTCTAAAAAATATTACCTTTGAATGAAATACAAGGTGGAGTTGCTTCATCGTGCTCTTTTAAGCCTAATGTCTCAATTTCATGTGGTTAATTTGTTTGTTGTTATTGCACCAATTGATTCACTATCAGAAACACGTGTTACTAGTGGACTTTTTTCTGCCTATATTATCAGCAGAATTACATACAGAAAACACGTGAAAAGAACAAAAAAAAAGGGTTTTTTATACCATTATTGGCAAATTTTCCGTCAATGATCTGCCTGAAAACACCGCCCTGGAACTTCATCATACACAAGAGAAGGACACAGAGACTTATCATCAGTTACAGGAGATGGAAAACAAGGGAAAGGTCATGGAGGTCAGAATAAAAAAGTAGATAAAGAAAGAGATGATGTCTTTATGTTTTATTTAGTGTTGTTATTTGTTGACTTTATGTTTGTAGACTTTCTCACATTTGTATTTATTTTATATTTTGAATTTAAATTCATAGTATTTATGATTTATGAAGTATATTTTTTATAATTTATTATTTTTAAATATATTTATATATATTTAATAATTAGCATTAAGTAAAAAATTAGTTATTAAATAATCATATAACATAAAAATTGCTGTAAATTATTTTTAAAAAAAATTTCGATGAATTTTTCCATCAGTAACATTCTAAAAAAAAATTGGCAACTACCGGAGGAATCAATACATCGGAAACAAAAAATTAATTAAACTTTTTTGATTTTTTTTTTTTTTGCATTACCGTGGGGATAACCCGTAGGTAATGTGTCACACTAACGAATTTGTTGGTGAATTTTTCAGCCTATTTTTTTGTAAAATCTGTCGGAAAGTCCCACGGTAACGGTTGCCACTGGATTTTCTTTTCCGTAATATTTTTCGGTGACATTTTTACTGTGTGTCACAATCCGTCGGTAATTTTGTCAATAATAAAATTTTCCATTGGTAACCCAAAAAATCTACCGGCAATAGACATTTTTCTGGTAGTGGCTGTTCATGAATTTGCTATCTTCTTCTGCGAAAAGCTGGCCGATATGGTTGGTGTGTTGTTCATGCCAGCAGCGTTACATCTTATAAACACTATTCTAATCTTTATGGCAATGCCGAAGGAACTAATAACGGCGACTACTTTTTGTTTGTCCACTATTAGCATTAGTGGTTTTTTTTTTATTATTATTTCAAGTGCTTCTATGTAACATAGAATTCTACTGGTGGTTTTTTTTTTTATGATCCTCTTATGTACTGTTTGCATGCCTTCCATTTGGTTGGTTTTATCTATTAAAAATATGAAATAGTTGGATCTCTGCCTGGTGAGTATACTATTGCAACAATTTGTAACAATGAGGGGTGATGGTTAATTAATTATATGAAGATCTGAATTTCCATAAACAACTTCCTTGAATAGAAGAATATAACTTTTAAACATTGAATTAGGGATATAGCTGCTCTAAAGTGAGACGGTTAGTAAGATAAATAAGGAATTAACCAACCGTAGATTATTTATTAGTAGGATCCATACATAATGTATACATGATCAAAGTTATTGATCTAAGAGTGGTTAACTTCTCATTTTTGGACTAAACCAACATCTTTACTTTAGAGGAGGCAAATCCCCATATTAGAAACTCCAACTTCAGCCTCTTTGTAGTTTTGTTTGGTTTTTCATTTGAAAATTTCAATCCACCATTCAAAACATGACCCCTCTGGCTAAGCAACCTAGGGTAGTTGTCGCCAACAAATACATAGGTAAAATAAGGATGAACTAGAATGATCAACAATATAGTAAAGAGATTCAAAAACAAAAAATTATGATCAGTTTTATTTCTATTTTAATTTTCTATTTTTTTTATTTTTATAATTTTTTGAAGAAAATAATAATAACGTCATAAATGAAAATGGACAAATAAAAGCTAAAACCAAGGACTCCTAGATAACATCCTTTCTAACATTTTCATTTCCGCGATTTCAACTAACAAAGGCGAAATTTTAGATAGGCCCTTCTTTCTTTTCCATGAGTCAACCTCCCTCACTTCACTACTTACCAAAATCCGAGACAGGATTGTTCCTATTGGCACGATTTGATAGAAATAACCAGCATGGTTTTAAAGAACTGAGATACTCGGAAAAATTATTGGTTGAAATGATGAAAATAATGGAGCCCCAAATAAAAAGCAAAGGGAGACAGGAATGGCCAGGGATATATGGCAGAAGCCACAAATGACAAACTTGGCATTTACATTTGCAATACCAAATTGGGCTTCGTTGAGCTGTATGTTTCCCTGGCTTCAATTTTCATTGCATTTTTTCTCAATTAGACACCGTACTCCGCATTTTTAAAATTTTGCGTATGCTTGTTTTGTTGCGGGACAATACAACTCATTAGTTACTACCCAAAAAATTAAACATATGACTTCTTGCATAGAGTTAATGTTCCTTTTTTTTTATAGAGTTAATATTCATTTTAACCCCTAACTTTATATTTATAAGTCATTTTAATCTCTAACATTATATAATGTGGGTTATGTTGGTCATTCAGCCCAATTTTATTCAATTTTTCATTAATTAAATGATGTTATGTAACATTAAATGACGCTTTGAGATATCTTACAATATTTAAAATATAATTGAGTTTAAAATGACTCATTTAGTATCTAAAATTACACAATAAATCATTTAAATATCTTTTTTAAGTCATAAAATGAGTTATTTTATATAATTTTACACATCAAAATAAGTCATTTAAACTTCATTATACGTAGATGATATATGGTATGTCAATATATCACTTAACATTATACATCTTTATTTAATTGATAAAATATTAAATAAATAGGATAAAGGACTAACTTGATCCATGTTTTACAATATTAAGAATTAATTTGACTCATTTTAAAAATTAATAACTAAATAAATTATAAATACAAAATTAGGGACTAAATTAAACACTAACTCTAATACATATCCCTCTAAACAATATAAAACAAAATATTCACGCACCAGTAAATGGAATTTCTGTTAAATAGCCTGTTATTAACAAAAAAAAAATTGACTTTTAGTAACCAAAATGCTATGAAAATTTTATCACGTCAGCTGGCACAATATTTCATGAAACGGAACTCGTACAATTTTGTAGTGCGCAGCTTCGACACACAGCCCACTAGCCAGCCGTAGGAGTAATTTTTTTTTTTATAGAGAAATGATAGTTTGACACCCATATAGATATAGACACCTATGTGGATCCCATATAATATGAGAGGAATGGTGAAAAAAGAATAAATTAGAAAAAAAAGTAAATGATAGATCTATATATTATGAGTGGGGTGTTTAGATATTTAAGTGTTTGAAAAAATTGTACGTTAAAATAATAAAACTCTTTTAATAACTGTACAGCTATTGTTGACACTGAGAAACCAACAATGTTTTTTGAATTTCACAACACCCCAGACACCAAATACTTAAGACCGAAAAACACATGAACCCATTATTTCATTTTTGTTTTTTTCCTCTCCCTGTTGGATGTCTAGGAGTTCCAGAAGAAAAGGGATTCAAATATTATTTTTGTTGAGAAACTGAATTGTGGATTGGACATGTTGCGGTCAAAGTGTGAAGCGATGTGTCAATCGATAAGATATAACATTGTATGTAGCTATACTGTATATAATAATGCCAAGATATATTTTATTGGGAAGTAAAAGTCAGTAAAAAATTTTTAAATCAGTATCATGTGTAATTTATATATTTAACTAAACGTATGTATAACTTGATACTCAGCCACATTCACATGTAAATATACATGTTTATACGGTGCCTATATATACTGGGTTAAAAACATCTTCAAAATACTAAGGTGCCCATGACACCAGGCTGCAATGGGACAAGTTAAGGAGGAGCCTCTTGCAATAATAAGATCACATACAAAACTTTTAGCACCTAGAGCTACATGTTTCGCCAAGTAATTCGGTAATTGTGTTTCCCCGCCATCATGGAGTTTAACATCAGATATCATTAGCTTTTCATACTGTAAATCTGATATGAATCAATAGCCTTTTGTAACTTAAAGAGTAAAAAGAAAAATGAATTTTTAATTTTTCTTTTAATGTATTCAATACACTAAAAATATGAACATCTTAGGCCTCTTTGATTTTAAAAAATAATTTTCAGTATTTTTTACTTTACAAAATTCTAAAAAAACCTAGAAATAAGAATTAAAAACTATTTTCTAAAACCAAATACATCTTTATTCTTTAAATTCTTAACTCGTATTATCGGTTAGAAAATTTTTAAATCAATTTAGTAGATCTGCTGTAGTAAGAGAGCATCCTATGACTACCACCCTCTAATCAATATTCTTGCCATCCAATGAGCATCCGATCCTAACCAGCCTCTAGTTACACCTTCAACAATTAATTAGACCACTTATAATAGTACCTGCAGAAGTACAATAGAGGGAGTTTAATTTAATTTGCTTCTATTTCTCTCCATGCTATAGGGACAATATATTTTCTCATTTATGGAGGAGGTACTGATGGAAAGCAACTGTTGATAGAATGAAACCATGCATGCTGATTGTATAAAGAGGATTGACTTTCTTTATCTATCACGGAGATAATTATACAGAGACACACATTCTGAGGAACATGAACAAAAGAGAAATAAAAGTAACCCGATTTTAAGATTGGTCCCCTCCTACGAGGCACACTGATGATCGTGAAAGAGAGCAATGCGTGACAAGCACAATGGCCAAAATTTAAGAAAAGGAGTATTTATTTATTTATTTATTTATTTTTTGCCACGAGTTGTTTGAAGCCACAGATGAGAAGTAACTGCCATAAGAAAGTGACTATGGAAACATAGTGTTAAAGGAAATGAAGAGTACTAAACGGATTAGTGTACAAATTAGAAGCATGGGAAAGAGAACTGAACATGGACGCTGGCAAGTCTAGCTGACTGTGTGTTTAATAGGGAGAGATAGGATTTGAACAACACCCACCTGCCTCCCTTACTGAGTGTGTTTAGAACTTTACAGCAATAATTGGAGTCACGATGGACATTAGAGTCAAAAAGGAAAACGGAAAACAGAAGTGTTGCCATATCATGACTTGATTAGAGGGAGGAATATATGAGAAAGTTATAGATTCCCAAGGGAAAAAAAATTATTTTTTGATTTTTCAGGAATAGCGACTATTAGTAACAGTAACTATTTTTTTTTGAAGCAGGAAGGGATGAATCTCTTGCATAAGATCCTATCCATATATACTATTAGGCATTGAACCATTCAATAAATATTTAAGAAATTTAATTAACTATCAATTGTGTTAAATCTCATGATTAAAAAGTATTTATACTATTCCATATTTGATACATCAATTATTATATTAGTATTGTAAAAAAAAGAAGAGGCAATAGCAATACATAAAATTAATATGTCAAGTAATTCATAGTATATAGAAAAACTTTTCTTACTTAGGGAGTATCTAATAATTTCTTATAATTGTATATATTTGTCGATCGGGGGATTGTACAAAATTCTAATTGCGTTTTGGTTAGTGTTTTTTTTTTTTCAATAAAAAGGGTCAGAGCCGCAGTAGGAGGAAAGATTTATTTAGATCTTTCTTTTTAAGATTGATGTGAAGCTAGATTCCCGGAGATCATTGTGTGGGAGAAAGAAGAGAGAAAAATAAATTAAGATGTTGTTACATTAATAACAATCATTAATAGTATATAAGTTTAGAGAATGACACATATTATTTTTAATTTGAAATTTGAATCCTCTACGGTGGGTTACTCACTTTAGAGAGTTTAATTTGTATTGGTTAACTTTTAAAAGATTCCAATTAATCTTTAATCATGCATATAATCTTTTTATGCTTTAAAACTTTTCTATTCTGTTATAATTTCATATAAGTTTAAACATATCTGTAAAATGTACAAGATGCTCACTAATTAATTAATAACTAGTGTAATATATATTCAGAGTGTATAGGCGTACATAATAAAACTTAGATCAAAGCATTCACAACTTACCAATTTATTGTTATCACATGCTGATAATTACTTCCTTTTAACAGTTGTATGTATGTGTTATGTTTCGCGTACTATTTTTGTGACGATTCATCATCACATAATATATGTCGGTGACGATATAATTTATTAATTATAATATAATATATTGACTCTCACAAGTGATAATCAATTATTATCTCTCATTAATTACTACATTATACACATCAATTACAAATTATTTGTGTGCTAGTAATTAATAACGATGTAATGTGACTTTTTTTTTTCCTGCTTCATGTTAAGTAAGTGAATGTTGAGTGATGAGTGTGTCTGTGTACATATTCCTTCTTAAAGCTAGCAATGGTAAGCGAGAGAAGGAATATATGGGGGAATGAAAGTCTCCGATGATTCTGCCGTACCCTTCCTTTTGACTCCTTCAAAATCAGACTATCAGAAATTAATATTATTATAATAATATATAGTTAAAGAGATATCCTATCCAAATCACTGTGCACAGTGCAGTGTGTATTAAGTTCAATTTCAACGTTATATTCTCGTGGAGATGAACCCACACACAATGTATTATCTATACGGTCCCCCACGGCTGCGCCAACTCCTACTTCTACGTGATTTGCACTTCAGCTTTTTGTTTTGGCCCCACCTCTGTCAAATATCCTAATGTAATGGAAACACTTGCTTCTCATTTGCTTTTCCATACTCTCATGGCCATATTTTATTGGGGTTAAAAATAGGGTTTCAGTTTTTATGAATAAATACTATATATATATATATATATATATGAAATAATAGAAATTTTCACCCATTTAGTGTCTGTTTATTTCGGCATATTGAGGCTCCAAAAGTATTTTTAGTGGAATGAAAATGAGATTGTACAGTGACTTAATGTGTTTGGTAAGTTTTCTCATTTTACTAAAAGTTTTTTTTGAAGCAATTGAAAATGCTTTTAGGGGAAGTATTCTTAAGATATTTTTCATTCTAACAAAATTGCTTTATTTTAAGATAAAATCTTACTATTATTTTCATATTAATGATTAAAAATAATTTTATTTTTATCCTCTCCAAACAAAAATTGTGTCCTTAAACTTACTTGTGATATATTCAAGCCAAACACAAATAAATTCTTTTAAAAGAAAATTCTCTCAAAAGGTAAACTAAACGAACCTTTGCTATAGACATGGACAATTTCTATATGCGAGTGAATATACTAGAGCCCTTTGCTTATTTCAAAATAACATGAATATGCTAATGGCCTAACATATTTTGTAGAAGCTGCTTATAAAAGGATTATGCCGGCTAAGTGCTTGCTCCTTCATATTCACTTCCTACTTTCCATTTCCACTTTCACTTTCACTTTCATTTTTAGAGAGCGTTTCCAAGTGTTTGAATATGGCAATCTCCCTTTATTGCTATGATGACGTTCACATCTCTACCAGACTTAATTGCTAGGTATTTTATCTTTTAATAAGTTTAGTTTTATTGTTGTTTAATATTTTTTTAATCCAAAGTCAATTTAATTAGTTTAGTTATAGCTTAGGTTAGTGTGATATAATTATGATTTGTACTTGAAAAAATTATTTACTTAGTTTAATTTTATTTTAATTTGTAATTAGTTTACTTTAACTTAAATAATTTAATCAGTTTTATGATAATGATTTCTTCATGATGGTAGTTGTTATCTTGTTTTTTATTTTATTATTTAGTTTAATAATAACCACCTTTGATTTTTTTTAGTTTAAAATTAATTAGTTTACAATTATGGTGTGTTAAATTTAGAACTTCAAAATATACAGTTTCTCAATTTTTAATTAGTTAATTTTTAGTGTAATTTTGTTTAAATTAATAATGTTGATTAATTTTGTAAGGTTTTTTAGTTTCGATTGATATTTATTAACATATTAATTTAATTTATGCAACCCTATGGAGTTTGCACCCAAGGCACTGCGGCACACCGACATTACATACCCACATGGACTATTATTTGTGACAAGTAAGATTTTGGGAAGTTGTAAACTTTGGCAATTTTCATTATGATTCGGCATTGATCAGTGCCCTAGTAGAATGATAGTGTCTGGAGAGACACACCTTTCATCTTCCATATGGAGAGTGTATTATCACTCTCTAGGATGTGGCGATGCAGCTTAGTCTTAGTGTTGGTGGCGAGGCAATCACACTCAGTAACAAACTTCACACATTTATACTGGTATTTCGCCTAACCAAACTCATAAACCTTGAACTGAACCTTTCTTTTGATACTATAATTATTGATTGCAAATAATGCAGCTTCTTTGTCCTGAAATTGTTGCCCAATAACCTCAAACTCACTTTCTCATCCAACCATTCTCACACTAGGCCTTGCAAAACTACTTTGGTGCATTGTATTCAAGTTTATTGACAAGTAGTGACTGGGATGCTCTTGTGAGGTAGATTAGGACTAGGATCGTGACCTCATATATTGGGACTGGATATCACATGTCTCCTTATCGATGTAATCATTACCTTCTTGTCAATATAACTCCTCCCCCTCCCCTTCTTCTTCTTTATTATCCCTATGCTCATCATGGAAGTCAAAACTCGCAATAGGGACATGTTGGGTCAATGCGTCTCTACAACTTGCACCACAAGATCTGCCAAGCTAGGACTGCAAATTAGTTGCTCCACACCTAAGCTATATGAATAGGAGCAGGGGTCACTTGAAAGTTTGTAGAACCATATTGATCTAAAGTTTTACTAAATGATGCACGAGGAGCAAAACCACCAAAGTTAAAATCATAGTCTTCTAGAATAACGAAGATCCATTAATTGAATTTCTGGAAATTAGGGTTGAAATTTAAATGTGCATCATTTCATTATCGTTGTAAATGGAAAAACTTCTATACTTGGCCACACTATCCCCAAACCCTATGGGCACCCTATAAAGCATCTAGCTAATATGTTTGTGAGGACTTATCTACTCTAATATTTTGCTTTGCAACTCTAAAAACTTATAGATGGACTAGCAATCACACAAAGCAGGTTCTAACTATAGAATGCCACTTATTCATTTGTTTTATCTTCAATTTTTCCATCACGATGAATAAGTATGAAACACTCAGCCATTTTCTCACATAGAAAGAGAACTACCAAGATTGAGATTGTGAAGTGGAGTGAGCTTTTGGGTATATAAAACTGTCATTGAATACGTAAGGATTCCATGCGTATTACAATTCTCACAAAATACACTGGGGCCTTTTGGGTGTTCCAAATCAGCATGAATACGCTAGGGGCCTTTGTGTATTAAATTCATCCAGATCTATAGCAAATGTCCAATTAGTTTAGATTAGTAAATAATATATTTTTATATTTTAAATGGGTAAATTTGCCTGAAACTATGTATAGATTTTATCCATAAAAATTTTGCCCTCATCTTTACTCATCAACTAAATATACCCGTAGAGAGCATTTTATATCGATATAAAATTCATAATAACATTAATTAATTTGATATACAAGTGGATATTAAAAGTAAAAATCGAAGACGATTATAAAGACTAGGAACACCGCTGCACTAAGTGACAAATCCAAAAGATTTAGATGGTGAGGGCAAAAATAATATATAAGCATAATAAATTATTTCACATAATTTTAATCTTAGTATAAGATTAGACAGACTGAAATATTGGGGATGAAATATATATGCACTTATTTATCAAACCATTTATGTGATTTTATATATCAGTTTAAAATTTTGGAAGAGATATTTTCATGATAGGTAGTATATACGAGATTAAAGCTTGGTGTCTTCATCTAAATAATATTACTCCCAATGTCTAATGCTTTTACAATAAGATTAGTTATTTTCTATTTTCGACAATCCTACTCGAGTTGGGTTGAAACAGTTTTGAGTTCTAACACAAATACATGCTTAGAAGTTGAAGTCAAAATTTTTGGGTAGATGACTAGGCCTACAAAATATTTTACATACTCATGGTTATAAGATTAGGTCTATTAACATAGTCTTGTTTAAAATACATTCATTTATCTATAAAACTAATTATTAGCACCACTTTTTTTGGTACATTGGCAGCAATGCAATCAATTTGAATATGAATCTATAAGCTCATACAAACTATACTCAAATTTCTTCCCACTAGTCCACTCCTAGTGACTTAATTATTAATACCTCTAAATACGAAGTGTTAGAATAATGTGAATAATTGAAAAAAAAAACCCTCCATGTGATGTATACTATTTACTCATGCGTGGATGGAGACAGAGCAAAAGAGCATTCATGATTCCCAAAAACGAAGAGAGCAATATGGGAAGGTCGTCCTTGTTCTTTCTCTGCCTGGTCTGATGACACGTAAAATGGTATCATTTTCACCAAAGGAGCAAAGCTCACCTCAACACCACCCATTGCCAAAACTATGGTAATTCCCTTTCCTTTAATTTCCTTTTCCTAAAGCTATGTAGGTACATCTCTCTTCTAGTACTCTTTTGCATGGGGGAATGTTTTCAATCTGTCTTTTCTTCCATTGTGGTAAAGCAAACTCTTAAACATAACCTGCCTATGTAATAGATCATGTAATATATGATATAAAATGTGCTGCCCAACCTCACTTTTAATTTAATTTTGGTTATAAGCACATTCTTTCTTTTATTTTTGGTTAAAAAGAACCTGCCTTTGTAATTCCACTATGCCACGGCATTCCCTTAAGCCAAAAATAATCTCTACCAGAATAAATTAAAATAAACAAACTGTCCTACAGCTTTTGAAGCATTTTCCTATAATTGTGACAGCTTCTCACTCTCGTCACTCGGGAGAACAAATACTTATCTATGCTGGGAAGTACAAATCTGTTGGTATTGGAAATTAATGTATATATAATATCAGGCGGGGAAAGCTATACAACACCTACATGACTAAATTAGTTATGCCTATGAGTACAATCACATAAATGGACAACTAAATAATTTAGCTGCAGCTAATTAAACACTGGATAAATTATGGTAATTAAATTGGCCGAATTGAAAATTAAGAAAGTTACAGAGCGTGACATATTTGATATTTTCGGAGTAACGCAGTGATTTTTTTTATGAGTTTAACAAATTTGGATTAGACCTACTAATAAATGATAATGTTTCCTGAGCTTAAGGAGAGCATCTCGGTGATCCTGTAGGCGAAAGAACCTTGAGAACTAGTACTAAATATAGTATTTTCCTTACCAAAATCAAAGTTTTAGGTTCCCAAAACATTTTATAAAAGAACTACAGATGAAAGAAGAGAAATATATAGGCTCTCGTGAATCCGATCATTTTCAGAACGTACCTTGCTTGTCCGGACTACTCAATGGCATGCACTAAAAAGTTGCGAGTATAAGAAAAACTAATGTTTGGATTTTAGTCATTAAAACATGCTAGAAAATCAGAATTTAATTTTTATCTGGAATTATTGATTTGTTTGAATAATATGATATATAAGTTGATACATACACATGAATAATTGGATCATATCATTTGAGAAATACTTTTTTACATAGTGTATAGATTGTTCGAATAAATTAAATTTTAATTATTACTTGAATTGAACACCAACACCATTAAATATAAAATTATCATGTGTTTATGCCAAATAGCTTCATTAACAAGTTTTTAGAAGAGATTATTCATAAAATAGTATAAACTTTCGACCATGACTAAATAGTCTAAAATTCAATCCTTTTAATTCCCCATTCTACTCAGTTGTTCATGCCTCATTCTAACTCAACCAAGCTTTTTTGACCTCTATAAATTATTCATCTTTTTAAGATTAAGTTACTTGATGATTTCTCTATTTCAAACTGGGGAGTATGTAGTTAAAGTTTATTGTCATCAAACTTTAAATCACTCGATCATAAAAGTTTTGACATTATATCATAAATTATCTCTCTAAATTCAAGATATTGGAAAGAGATATATGAATGATTATTATATATAACTAACAAATATTTTTAAATTCTCTCTAAATTTAACATGAAATTACAGATGTGTGTAAATAAATATTAAATAATTGAGATCACCTGAATGAGTTAACTCACTCAATTAACCTTCCATTTATGGGTTCAATCTCTGAGGTTTTCTGTTAATAGGCTATATGTAAGGGATTTATCTAACTAGGACACTAATTAAAAAGTTAGAAATAGAGAGTTTTACATTGAAAAGTGGAGATTGTTTTTGAAGTATAGGATCCATTAAAAAACTTTAAGATTTACTTTTTACGTATCCTTAACCAATGTCCTAAAGGAATTGATTAAAAAAACCCATATGTAAGTATTGAATATTGTTATTTCATAAATTTATATTGCAGGTCTTTAACTGTTGCCCCTAGAGTACTACTTGTGCCAAATTTTTTATTTTTTCAATGAATTGATTGAGCTCGGCATTAATTCTCTTCCGTCGCTGCTAGCTAGCAATTCCATTGGACCACGGTGAATTAACTTTCATGTTGTACAGATTTCGAAGAATATCTTAGAAAATTAAAGTAATGAGGGGGAGGGGGGGTAGGGATGTCTGTATAACCAGTGACATTTTTATTGATTTCACATGCCAATTTTTCTGTTATACTAATAATATGGATTTGGCGCCCTTTCTTCCCAATTTTCTCTGGGCTTTATTTGCAGCCTTTGGAGCATGCCAAGGTTCAATTTCTACGGCTTAAAAGTAGGACTTATCTGATCTAACGATTGTCCTAATGGTATTGGTTCGAGAATTGTTTACTTACTGAGAAGATGAGTTTTAATATTTTTCATGTAAAAGATTCACTTAAAAATTTTAATTTTTTTATTTTCTTAATAATTATGCTTAAGATACTAATTAATAAAATGCTTAAAAATAAAAAACAAATGAAGATTGAGGCACAATAGTTACTCCCTTCATTCCATATTAACAATCATTCTCGAGAAACTATATAATTTATATATATTGAAAAATTAATGTATCTAGATATAAATATTAACTTTTCAATATATTAAAATTGCATGGTTTCTTCATAGTGACTGTTAAATGAAATGGAGGGTGCATTTAACATTGGGGGGAACCATAATTATCATTTTCGTGCAATCGTGAACTCCAAAGTCAAACACCTTAATAGTTGTAAAATTTGTCCATGAAGATTAATTTGGTGGATGAAACCTATGTAAGTTGTGGCCTACTAGGCTTGCTTTAGCTGTTATACATGCATTCTAGATAGAAAAATGTTAGGTGAATATACAATTGCACAATAAACATATACCACACATCTTATTATCATTAGATATGATGAGTAAGTGAGATGAGTGAGGACCACTCATTACATTTAATGGTTATAAGGTGTGTGGTGTGTATTTGCTACACAATTTTATTATTCACCTAATATTACTCTTCTAGATGCTCGTAAATAGCATGCAAAATAATACAAGGATGATCCACAAGGTAAAATTTTAAAGGAATTTATTTTTTGTTAATTATAGTGTTTAATTTTTTGTAGCACTAATTTTTTTTTGGTATTTATAAAACTTAAACTCGAAACCTTATTTGAGATTAAAAAAAACTAAAGTATTGGAACAAAATAAATACAGGTGAAAATCATAATTGAATGACAAAGATTTGAAAAAACTGGCAATTAACATCACTTACACTCTAAGGCCCTTGAACACCAACAACATTCAAATAATATTTGAGGTGAGGTGCTAAGTTTTCTACTAGTTAACACCACCCACCATCTATGGTGTGTGCCTGCAATAAAATAATTCAACTTGATTACTCATTGGAATAGCATGTGCCATAATGAAACATGAAAATTTGCTACAAGTGGCTAAACGACGGTTGGACAAATTGCACTCCCCTCCAAGTTGGTTGCTCATGAGCCTTGAATTAGGGCAAGTATACTCAACAATCCATGAATCTGTGATACAAATTGTCCTATCAATTGATGCACATGAATGTATAGCAAATAGGTCATTATCCTTTTGCAACACAAAGGAAAACAAGCAAGAACACATAGAGGGGTTCTTTTTTTATTTCCACTCTCTCTCTCTCTCTCTCTCTCTCTCTCTTAATCCATATTCCATATAAATTTAGACTATAAGAGTATATATCCTCTTTTCAAGAACTACAATCACTGTCCCTATATTTCACCTTGAATACCTGACTAATGCCCGATGACTACCTTCATGCATGAACTATACAAATTGTGCCTTTTTCCCACAATTCTGGTAGGGTTTATTCCACTGAGCTAAACTGTAAGCAGATAAAACAGTTCATAAGATTCCTTTCCTTTATCTTATTAACTGTTCTATATCCTTACCCAAAGCATTAACAGCTTCATATCTGAACAAATTTAATCTCATTCTCACCCTATAGCAGCATATATAACTAGGAGCTATATATGCACAAATGCAAAGGGAACAGACTCATTCAGTAACTTTTGAAGAAAGAGAACAAGAGAAAAGAAAAGGGTGAGAAAGACGTGTCAAAGTCCACTTTTGTTGTGAGGTGTTAGGAATTGAAGAAAAGGGAACATGGGGTCCAAATTTTCATCCCAATTGACAAGCGAATATAATGAAGGTGAAAGACCACCACCCAAAGAATGTACCTTGCTGCTGTGTGTCCACCACCTACATGCCCAACCCAACCACCCTACTCTCCCATCAATCACACAATTCCATCCACTACGTACGTACCTCTTTGCTCTTTTACTACTGTAATTATTGCATTGTATATATGCATAATAACGAGCCCAAATTAATATAATAACCCCATCATAATATAAGTATATGCTTGTCCCTTTCCAATTTATTATGCTAGTATTTCTCAATATCCAAGATTGGCAAAAGAAATCTAATGAAAAAAATTTAACAAAATACCCCAAATTAGTCCCTTTGAATTTTTGCACGGATAAATTGATTTTTTTAGAAAAAATATCCAATGAAGTTCAATTGTCATACATATTAGTCCCTCGGGTTAAAAAAAAAAAGCTAAATTAATTCTTCAAGAATTCTAAAAATTCAAATTAATTCTCATATGAATAGATTAATTTATCTGATATTTTTCTTTTGAAGAAGATTTCATTGAATATTTTTTCTGAACAAACTAATTTATCTAATTTTTTATAGAATAGCTAATTTATCTGATATAAAATTTGAGATGAAACAATTCGGGATTTCCTATGATAAAAAAAGAATTGCATTGCAAGGGGATGAAAAATGAAGCTATACACACGCGCCCTATATAGTAAAAGGAGAAAAAAGAAAGAAAGAAATAGTTGTAGTGATGAAATGGCCAAATCAACGAGTTGGTAAGCAAGGGAAAGTCATAGTCATCACACATTATTACAATTGACACATGGAACAAAGTTGTACGCGTTGAGGTTGACATATGAATGTGTGCATGAGAGAGAAAGGTGGAGGGAGGGGGGAATGAGGTTGAGCAGAAGAAGAGGTGCAGTGGCAATGGAGAGGGTGGTAGTGATTATGGCCTTAGGGGGTTTGTGATAACTGATAACCCTATCATGGCCCGTTCTTCGAGAAGAGAATAATAAATGCAAAGGGGCAGAAGTAAACAGTACTATTCTGACATAAACAGAAAAGAGGGTCCTGATGTGAGAGGTGAGGAAATGATTTTGTAATCGATTGCTTTATGATTGATGAGCATTGAAAAAGTATATGCATTTTGACAGTGCGATTGAGAGAGAAAGAGTGGGAGAAAAAGTCCTTTTTGAAAAACAAGGAAAAAAAGCAAAAGAAAGAAACTAAAAGGCGATACCATCTTTATTTTAACTTTCACTTTTTCAACTCTGACACAGTCAAGAAAAGTGATCAGAGGGAAGAGAACTACTTAATTATGAGGTTATGATGGCTATATGATCAAGAATGCAGAAACGTGCATGCCTTCCTTGGCGCTAATTGATTAATGCAGTACCCTTACTCCGCTGGTAGAGGGAATTAAGGATATGTCTGAAAATAAAAAAAAGTAGGTTGTTTGCATTCATTTGAGAGCTGTTTTTCCAAACCCACAGCACATAAAAATTTAGCTAATCTGACTCAACAATTATATGCAAAATTTTGAATAGAAATTTGTATTAAAATTAATATTGAATTGCTTAAAAATAACAGGTCATTATGCATGATACGGTTATATTTTTCCATCCGACTGCTTAAAAGTCATATAAAAGAAGATATTTAATTTGATAATAGTGAACAAATTTTTTATATTGTCGGTGCATTAAATTAAATTCTATGTTTATAATTAGTTTTTAAATCAGTAAATATGATAGTTTTAATACATCAACAGTGTAAAAAAAATTTATAAAATCATTAAATCATGTAATATAACATCAGTAAATATATTTAACTTTTACACCGCTATACGAAAAGTGATGTAAAAGGAGAGATAAAATTAGATGACAATGTAAAATTCTTTCATACTGTCAATATATAAAAATTAAATTTTTATTTCATTCCATAGTTATCTTTGTTCTTTAAAAACATTTTGTTAACTTTTTAACTGTATGCAACATTGTTCTAAGTAAATTGGTGGCATTTCTATTTAGCTTTTATATATCCCTAATTTTGTAACTCGAGATAACCATAGCTTTCAGCTATGGTCTACTAGGCAATGAAAAATGGGAAGAGAGAGAGAAAGAAAAGAATTAATTTGTTAAATTCTTCTTTTTTATTGTCATTTTTTTATTTGTTTTGCATTGTGGGCGTGTATGTGTGTGTGTGCAAATATACTAGTATATTGCATGCATGCGTGGGTGAGTTAAGATGAGTGGGCTGAGGGACTGAGCTTTCACATCAAGGGCCCTGAGGAGTGAGGCTGACGATGTCCTTCACGAAAGTCGCTGACTCTGTTGTCTGCCCCGCATTCAAAGCGCGCGCTCTGTTTCAGTATTCATTCCCCAGCTCAATATACCCCTATTAATAATTGATAATATTAAAAGAATAATAAAATTATATAATAAATATATATAATATATTTTATTATTATTAAATATAAAAAATAAATGAAAATGATATGTATTTATTGTATAATTTTATTATTCATATAATATTACTGGTACCGTATACTACTCATCATATATATATATATATATATATATATATATATATATATATATATATATATATATATATATATATATATATTATGGATTCCCATTCTCATAGGTAGTGCCGTAAGCCAACTCTTTTTTCTTTTCCTTTCTTCATAGATTTATGAACTCCTTTGCCTTGACCAGACACCAAGCTTTTTATTTTATTTATTTCGTTTCTCGTTTTAGCTTTCCAAAAACATATATAATATATTTGGTTTTTGGTTTGTAAATGTAAATTATACTAGTTCGTACAAAAATTGTAAGAATTTTTTTTATCCAAACTGTAATTCAAAAGTTTTCATACGGAAATACCCTCATAACTAATGGAAAAATATCGAAGGTATTGCAGATGCATTTAATATTTCGGAAACACAGAGTATTTAATATTTTTTCTTGATGATTAGGAAAATGTTTGAGGAGGATATAACAAAACTCTTAACTAACAGCTCAGATTTCATCTTGACTTAATATTAATTTGCGAAATTCTTAAATTTTGTCATAGCTTCCATTAGAACATAATTGAGGGTTTTAATAAAGAGTTATAGTATTTTTAGCAATACTTTTAAGGGAGTGGCTATTGCAACCCCTACGTATCTAATGTCATTCTCTATTAATTACACATTTTTATACTATTCTACAAATATCCCCAAACCTTTTTAATAGTTTGATTTTTTTTATTTGTTTTATTCTATTAACTAAATTAAGAAGCCTTACATAGAACTAAAAAACAAAAATTAAGTAACTTCACAAGAAAAAATAATAACTAAAAGGATTAAAAATGATAAAATAAATGAAATTAAATGCTAATATTATTTATTAAAATTGCCCTTAAAAAGAGCATTATGTATCATCTTTGTGACCTCTGTGTTTTAATTATTTTATTTGATACTTTAATTTATTTTGATGAAATTTAATAATCATCACTATAATTTTTTATTTAATTGTTTGCAGTCATAATTGATTAGGAATGGTGGACTTATATTTTTTTTCATGTCAATGTTTTGAAAATTGGTTTATTAAGATAAATATATATGATATTTTCTACTATGTCTTCTAATTAATGTAATCAAGTTTCTCATCACTATCTTTTTTTTATATTTTTTGGTATTGCAAGGACACATACCACATGATGACTTTTTATGATTTTTTTTTTCTGGAATTGCAATATTGCAAGATTTATTTTGAGCTTCTTTTTTTTTTGCACTAGTATGACTTTAAAAAATGTTATTAAATTTGCAGGTTATTTAATTTTGTTTCATTACACTAGTATATTTACAACTACACAGGGGGCATATTCACGTTGCTAGCTAGTTCTTGTCAAGTTGCTTAATTTTATTTTTATTTTTTGGTTATAGGTAAGACTTCTTAATTAGGTTGGGACAATAAAACAAATAAAAAAAAATCAAACTATTAAAATGGCTTAGGGGCATGTGAGGAATAATATAAAAGTATGCAATTAATAGGGAATAGTATTAGACATATGGGAGTTCAAGGGAGTGTGTTACAAAAAAAATTTAATTGATAGATATTACTAGACGCTGCTTCATTGTTAAAAATAAAATAATACATATATTAAGGAAAATGAAAAATTATCTTGGGAAATATAAAAAATTATATAAATTGATAAAATTATCCCTGTATAATAATTATTACTCATATTGATAAATATATTGAATATTTAACTAATATATTTATATTAAAGATATAAATAGAAGAAAAAATTAATTCTGTCTAGATATCATAAATGGACAGTTATTTTGAAATATGAAAAATAAGTTAAAAAATTGATAGTTATCATGAAATGGATAGAGTAAATATAGTGTAGTACATACTAGAAAAAGTAGGAGTCATGTCATATTTTAATCCCCAGCTTGTCATTTTTATATTGTAGCTAAGTCATGGTTAAGAGGCAATTAGTCACATTTGTGGGTTTTACACCTAGAGAAGATTAGTTACTACTTATAGCTACTTATAGCAGTGGCTGCCGTTGATTCATCCAAAAATTAAAAGCAAATTGTCAAGCATTTTACTCGCTATCAAAATTTAACCTTTTTTTTTAGCAATAAATATTTCACAACTTACCTTCAATACCATAAACTCCGAAAGGAAAAAGGTTGAAAGATAATAATGAGGACAATGAAGGTAAAGAACAGATAGGGTGGTCTAACTCGTACGTAGGACAAAGACCTAACAATCATACCATAAGCGTTTCAGCCAACATGTTGACTCGATAGTCCCTATTACTTTCTACTACAATAAGGTTCGTATTGAATGGAGTGAGATTTGTCGCTGGTAATGGCATGAGCCAATAAGGGTTATATCGCTAAATGCCTACACACTCTGATTATATTGTTTTCACCCGCACTCCCTCCCTCAGGTTGTTGAAAAATTTAATATCAATAATGACCAACCTCTACCACATGAAGCTACAGGAAGGTACATCAGAACTGAAGAGAATGGCATAAGGAATAAGGTAACTGGTTCGGACTCAAATAGAAAAATGTTATGTGTATAATATTTTTATATAATATACTTATAACATAAGTAAAAAAAACAAACAAACAAAATGGTGGATTCATTTCAATTTTTTATTTCCCTAGACCCATCACCTTAATTGTATTTTTATCAATGTTGTAAGTATATTGTATAAAAATATTGTAAGTATGTTGCATAAAAATATTCTACACGTATATTTCTTGCCTCAAATATTGTTTTAATATCTATGGACCCTAGGGGGTTGGGCGTGCCAGAAGGGATGGTCCTCATTACAAGGATATGACTAGCTAGGACTTTGGCTCACAAGTAATCAACTTGTCAAGTCCTTCTCCCTTTTGTAACTCTTTCTCGGGTACTTGTTTTGTATATTTGTCGAACATTGCATTGTCATCATTAGAATTTAGAACTACTTCTTTACTTGTATCATTTCAACCAGTGAGAATGCTTGATCAACTAAACAAGTATAATTGTTGTAATATTTTTTTTGATAAAAAAAATTGTTGCAATATTTTTAAAAATTGAATGGGTGAAAAAACCAATAGTTCCATCCTCGAAATTAATTTTGCTCAGAAAAAGTAGATGGTGTCATACACTCTTTTTACATATAGTTTTGTTTTGGTCAACCAGAGTTTCACACATCTTTGTGAACTTGTTTGAGCATGAAAGTGAGGGGCTCAATGGATGCTGACGCAGCCTTCAGATTATCGTTATTTTCTTCTCTTCCTCTCTCTGTCTCTGTCTATGTAAATATATATAGGGTTGACGGTTATGGGCTTGGCCTACATGCAAACCGAAAAATTAAAAACTGGTTTGGACTTGAACCATTTTTCATTGAGCGAATTGGACCATTTTCTATAGGTTATGGACTTGGCCTACAAGCAAACAGAAAAATAAAAAGAGAAAATTGGTTTTGGACTTGATCCATTTTTTTATTTCTCAATTCTTTATTACGACCAAAAAATATTAAATTGTTGACAAAAGAGAAAAGAAAAAAGCTAGTAATTTAGTACGCAAAGGGAACGAAAGAGAATAAGAAAATGTAAAACAAGATAATATAAAAACTTATTTGAGCCAAAAGGGTTTAAAAGTGAATCTTAACAATTATTGACTTATTCGTACACTCTAATGATGATTATTGACAGGATTATCAGTGGAAATTACTTCTTTCCACCTCTAAGTAGGAAGTACTTTAAGAATTTCAACGCACTTTTGTTTGTCATAACTTTAATAGCGGCGGATCATGTGATATTATCGATGAATATTCGCACATCCTATAATTGCATCTTCCAACTTGAAAAGCTCTATCCATAGAAATTGTTTCGATGTGCCTTTTTTTATTATAAAAAAAAATCTTTTTTAACAATTTTTTTTGGTGTTTCCAGTATATTTGAATAATTTTTTAAGTAAAAGCATAGTCATTAGAAAAAGCAAAAAAAGATCTGTTTAGAGAACTTAAAATTTTTATTTTCTAAAAAAGATATCTTTTACAACATTATTTAATAATAAATAAAGATATTTTAATATTACATCCAAGAATAAATTAATATTATAGTCAAGCATAAATTAACTTTTACTCTTTCAAAAGATCTTAGTTAAAAAGATCAATTAAAAAAATATCTTAAAGGAGAAGCAAATCCCAACAAGTCCATGGACACAAAATGAAGGACAACTAGTCATCAAGAAGAATCTCCTCCAAGGAAGGGCACACAGTCCAAATCCATTTACATGATATGATTTGATCACTAAAATGTTACCCTACAGCTCAACTGCAAGATAAAACATGAGTATTAATCATAGAAGAGAAAATCAGACCGGACTGACCGGGTTAACCAAGAATCGATCACTTTTCTGGTCCAGTTAAACACCTGAAATCGGATGGGCTCCAAACCGGTCAAAATCGGTGGACTGGTCTAGTTTTATATGGCTCCCGATTCTGGTCTTTGAGCTAAAAAAAAGAAAAGGAAAAACAGGCCTTGAACTTGCTTCAGATATTCATAGATCTTGTTAATCAAATATTCATCAAATCTCAAGCCTCACTTCAAGCTCTCATCAGATCTTTTTCTCCAACGTAGCTACCGCCCTCTGGTTCGCTGTCCGCCTCTCTACTCCTCGCGTCAGCGATTGCCGCATCAGAGCGCCCCTAGTTCGTGCTGCTCCGCTTGGGCGCATCCTTGCTGCCATGAGTGGGAGTTGCGCATGGCTGGCTGTGGGACTCGAAGAAAGAGGCTTTTCAGTGGTGGTTTGGGACTTAAAAGACAAAAAGGGTAAAGGAACAATGATTTTGGCTTTCTGTGCTGTGTATGTGCTATGTAAGAGGTTCGCTTTTTTTTTAGTATAATGGGCCAATGAGTGATTTGGATTTGGGCCACACAACAATTAACAATATTTTTGAGAAAAAAACTAGAGATTTATTAAGATATAATTTATTATATGTATATATTTATATATATTTTATTATATTCTAATTAAACCCTAATTGAATCGGTTAGACCTCTAAACTTTTAAACCAGTACCTTAACCAATTTGACGTCCGATTTGATTTTCTCTTCCTTGGTATTAATTGAAAACTCCAGTAGGACAAACAGTTTTCTTCGATTTCCTCAGGCAAAAACACATCAACAGGTGATAATAAAACTATTCAAGTTATCCTCTTTCCAACAGCAGCTAAAGTCTTGATAATGCCATGAAAATTGAAGGCAAATTAAGATCATTGAGATTTGCAGAAATTATTATGCAAAATATAGGACAGAATACTATATGCCAAATCTATGTAGTCGTACCAAGATAAGACTTGGTGTATCATGCAAAACATCGTCAATCACATGCTTCATGAACCAGTCATAGCAGAAACATCACAAGAAAACGTAACACTAATACCTGCTATCTTCCCCCATTAGCTGGAAGAAACATTATTTCTTCATGGCCAAAGCCGAAAAATACAAGTTCTTTTTTTTTTTTTTCAATTCATCAGCTATTTTTTATAAAAGCACCCAATCGACATTTCAATCGAGCAATTAGTTAAGTGATAAGTTGAAGACCTTTTTCACCAATAATATAATCACCTACTGCCATCTGCAGACGGTTTCACCCAAAAACGAAATCAAGATAAGGACTACTCAGAAGAAACTATAAAGAATTTGAAGTTTGCGCTCCTCGTAATATGACCCATAGTTTTATTTTTTGACGAAATCCCATTTAGGCAATTAGAATCGATTTTGGGGTGCTTTTAGTCTTCCTGTTTCGTTGCAATCAAATTCAAGTTTTGGAGCTGATGGTTTGTTTCAATCGTTATAACTATTATAACTACAAGCATGATAACCTAATCTACTAATATTCATTTTCCAATAGGATATCTACATGCCATGCAACCCATAAACTGAGATCGTATTAAGGGTGCATAATATCTTGCACTACAAGCCCTCCAAAATCCAAACTCACCAAACATACCCTAAGGAGTTGCTCAGGCGATGTCTGTTTGAAAGTGATAATTTGGTAACACTCTAACCAAAGTGGCAACCCCAGAATTTAAACCTCATATTGCAAGTGAAGTTAGCCTAAGGTGTCAATCTACTTCCACTGTGGCCAGCTACTTTTGTTACTTACGGTTTTAAAATTGCATAAGTATGATTCCATTTTAAGTGAGATGCCAAAAGAATTATAGGCATGACCAACTAGAGATGTACGAATCCATGGCAAGCTATAAAACTTCAATTGAGCATGGCAAAATGTTCAATAACCTATAAAACACAAGAATGAATATTGGGGTTTGGGTGCCTCTAGAAGGGTTTCTCACATTAATCCCACTAATTCTCCGTAAAATGCTAGTCCTACATATTTAGATTAAAGCCTTTTTCACAAAGATGCTCCCATATGCCTCCAAACACTGCAGCATGTCTCTAGCTTTTCAATCCGGCCCCAATTTAGACTGCATACTCATCCTTTCTGCTTTCACCAATCAAATCAAGATGCTTACAAAAAACATATAAAAGACAAGAACTAAAACTAAAACTAAATGTTACCACTGAACTGTTTAGCTGAACCTTGATAATACATAAAGTGCAGTACCAACAACCAAAAATACATTTTGCTCTGCAAAGCAAAAAGCTAGAACATGATTTAGTAGCAGCTTCAACATGTACCTAACTTCAGATTACCCATCACCCTTCAACTTAAAACACTAATAAACACTTCAAACATGGATCCCATTTCCCTTTCCTTAAAACTCAGGATCAGTAGCAATTGTTCTTTCCTTGATCCATAGCACCAATCGAGTACGGTTTTCATCAATCTAATTCACAATTGAACAGTCTATGCCTCTCTGGTACCATGGTCACTCAAACATAATTCTAACTCAAATTAAAAACAACAAATATGCATTGTTCCACTCTGTAGTCGGCTACAAAGATTAAATGAATTTTCACGTCAGCTAAACAGCCTAGCACAACACAATACTTCCCTTATACAGACTTAGAACCAGCTATGCTAAGCTCTGCAATAAAGCTTAACATAGACAAGAGTAAACTTAAATCAGAAAACAAAAGCTTGAAGGAACATCTTAATTCATCCAAAGTTCCTTCCTACATTTGTAATTGAACTACACAACACATCACTATCATGAATTGAAGCATAATTAAATTTCCCATAAAGATACATCTAAATTATCATCATAATAATTCACAAGACAACAGCAAAAACCCCTTTCCATTCTCAATCATTTTCCAACATGCTAAAATTCATAAAAGAAAAAAAAAACTCTTAAAAATTAAAAAAAAAATTCAATTATAGAAACACTTACAAAGCGAAACCCTTCAAGTACTCGGGGTCACGCTTGGCCCTCTCCTGAAACTTCTTGAACCACCGATCCAATATATCCATCGGCACAACAAGCTTCGAACCATCGACGCCGCAGAAACTCTGCATGAAGTTGAACAGATTCTCCCCTACCTTCATCGCCACGCGCTCGATCCTCTGCTTGCCGGCCGCATCCAGCGACGGCAGCGCCGCCGCGTCCTCCACTGACACGCCGATCTTCGCCGACAGCGGCTGAGCGTCGGCCGCCGTGAGCTGCAGCTGCTGTCCAGCGGCGCCTGGCTCCGGCCACGGCAGGTAGAGGACGGCGGAGGGACGCGCCACAGTGACGGCGCCGCAGAACACGAACGGCGATCCCGGCGACTGGACGTAGACGGCGAGCGCCTTCTCCGGCGGCAGCGTAAAACCGTTGAGGAGAAAGATGCACATTTCGCGAACCTGGTCGTACGCTTCACCTGCGCACGTTAGAGCTAAACAGTTAGTTTCGGAGGAGGTCGCTAATGTGCACGGGGAGTGCGGAGGATAATGATGTTCAAATTACAAAAAAAAACTAAAAAAATAAAATAAGGAAGTGATTTCTTCTTTTTTTTTTTTTTTTTACCGACGAAAGTGTTCATGTCGAGGACCCAATGGAAGGTGTCGATTTGGGCGAAGGTGGAGATGTCAATTGGGAAGCTGCGGTTTGGGAAAACTACTCCGAACATTTTTTTTCTTTTTCTTTTCTTTTTTCTCTGTTTATGTTCTGTACTTTGTTTTCGTTCTCTGTTGTTCTGTTTGGTGTGTGTTGTGTTGTGTGGGAGAAAATTCGAGGGTGAAAAACACTGAAGAAGCAGAGAGGTGGGAGTGTTTAGAAAAGGGCTTTCGAGGTGGGTTCGGGCAGAGCAGACCAGGGAAGATGAGAAAGGTCTCGCATGGTCTAGAATATTCTGGATTTATATGGGGACAGATGTGTCTTTTCAACTTTTTGTATTTGAAGAGAACTCCGAAATGGCTGTTTCGTGGTTTTGGTTTTCTATTGAGTTTGTAACGATCGGATCGATTTTCTCAATTTGGTCGTGTGGGTTCATGTGTAAATGCGTCTTGATATTGTACTCTTGTTATTTTGGGTATTGTTTTGCATAGATTGAGACAGATCCTATAATGAGTGGCATTAGTAGCATGATGTTATCATATCGTATATCCTACACTATTTGAACGATGCTGGATAGTTAGACCAATTTGAAGAATTTCAAGGGTGCCCAGCACATCCTTGGAGCGGTTACCTGTTCTATGTTTTTTTGTTGGGTCCAGGATACGCATAGAGAAAAAGAAGAGCGCAACAAGAACCGCAGGCAAAAACAGAAAAAGAAAAGGGCCGAGCCTGTGCATGAAGGGCAAGAAAACCCAAAAGCCAGAAACCAAAAGCATAGGCCTGTTTGGTTTGTACTTTTGTTACTTATTTTTATTTATTTTTTATTTTTTTTATAGGATTTTGTGAAGAAATAGTGAAAACGAAAAATATAATTAGGTGCATGGAACCGAGAGGGAGTTTAAAATCTTTACACAATGCATTTAAAGCATTTTCACTTTCATGCTACTGTTTCCAAACAAATATTACCATTTCCTGTTTTTTCTAATGAAAATAATAAAAAAAAGGAGGCTAGGCCAGCCAAAATCCCCAAACTGGGAGTAGGTTAGGTTAGATATATTTGTTAACTCATTGCCAAAGTGGAATTGAAGTATGATGTTCTTTAAAGCCAATGCTAAATCAAATACAAAAGTAATTTATGTCTTTTTTCCTGTGTCGTCTGCCAAACTTAACAAAAGTCCTGCGTATACTAGAATGATACTGCAATGTAAGAAATCACTGATGATTATAAGATAGCTTTTGTATCTTAGTGATGTTAATGTTAAATTTATACGACCTTTGTCAGATACTCTTTTCATGCTGCTAATCAGGATCTTATAATTTTATTTGTATTTTTTTTTTCGATATGTGCTATTGCATATGAAGTATTATAACAACTCAATAAATTGTACCGTTTTATCTTTGTTACAATGACTATGCTGTTGTATCTTTGGCTTAGCTAACTTTAAGATTTGTGATAAAAATATCAGGTAGCAATAGTTGATATTTGATTATATATGTGTTTTCCCTATCTCAGATATAATAGATTCATCTTTTATGAATTCAAAATGTCCTCTAACCTGTTATCCTTTACTCATATTTATCTGTTCTATCTCAGTAGACATGCAATTTTTGCATAGTTGAATCTATCATGTGATAAAATACTAACTACTAGAGAAAATCGGGAAAAGAAAAGAACCCCAGAATATTGATGACAATTCTCAGTTCTTGAGCCTGATTTTATCTATAAGAAAGAGGCTTCTTCCTTACTTTTATTGGGCATCAATGAGACTTAAGTAAATTGGTTTTGCTATTCTGTTATTGACTTTTATTATGGCAATTAATCCTCTTTGGCTTTTCTACTCTACTTCTATATTTACCTTTTGTGTGTGTATGTTTGCTGCACTACTGTTACTAGATAAGTTATCGATAAAGTTGGGAAAACCTTTCAGGGCATATCAGGGAGGGCACTTTCATGAATATATGTTTTGATTATCAAAGCTCCAAAATTAGGTTATATATCTTTTGACTATTTCAATTTTTATACAAATGTGATTAATCAATCTCATAGGAACATTGACTTGAATTATTAGCTAGGTAAGTGTTTAGATTTAAAGTTTCTACATATGGGGTATATGAAGTTCATGATTTTTAACCCAAATGATAGCAGAAACAAACTAAAGAAATAGTTTTCAATTTGACACATGGCCTTGAATTATTAGATATATGTTAAATCGAATTAAATTAAACTTGCATGTAGTTCTGATTTAATATCAGAAACTTTGGCATCATTTTTCTTGAACCAAATTCAAATTAAGTTTAAAACACCATCATTTTCTATGCTAATATTTTCCTTATCTTAGATAAGTATTGGAAGAGAAAGCGAGACAGCAAATGCAAAATACTTGGTTGTGAACTTTTTATAATGAAATTTCTAATGAGGTTTTTGAATTTTGGGATTCGACGAAGTTTATTATGTATTGATTTGCAAGTTTGTTAACTTTCTTTTTTCCTTTAAAGGCTATTATTTGTGAGTTCATAGCATAAGAAAACTTTCGCATAATCTATGTAGATGCATTTATACATAAAAGTTCGCCACATTAATTTTTAGCGCATATGAAAATATTGAGAATAATAAATCATTTATGATGTGAACCCAATCACTCATAGAAGGCAATTTCTTGAAATTGCTCAATCCAATATCGTTGTTTATGATGATGAGATGACCCAAAGCATATGGAAGTTGAAGTGGTCCACAGGGGGAGTCAAACAATGTCACATTAGGAAGGGTCGGTATGAATATTGTGTCAAGAATAACCTATGTGAAGGTGGTGAAGTTTGCTTTATGCATAATTGTTCGGGTGATACATTCAACATAGTTATTAGAAGGGGATGATAATGGAGTGTAATTTGGAGTGCATATTCATTTTATTTCTTCTTCCCAATTGTTTGACTTTAGCTCATTTTGTTTCATTATTGGCAGGCTTATGGTGTCAAATATCAAACGTCCAATTTGAAGTTTGCTTTTGTTTTTTTGCGCCTATTATGATACCATTTTTTCTTCAAGATTGACTATTTTGTGTCGAGGATGTTAGTTATGGGTCATTGTAATTTACGGCTCAAATTAATGTGTGGTTTGTGTATAGGATAGTTATGTTGCTATTGACAAACTAAGAGCAGATGGAGTTGAGCTTTGTGGTTTTTAACATGCTTTTTTTTTTTTTTCCTAATGTGTTGATTTGCAAGGATATGTAGGTAACACTAAAAGTTTATCAATTGGTCTATAGCAGGTAGTTCTTTTCTAGGTTTTGTATTGCTTTATGCGTGGGATTGTCTTTTCCTGCACTAGCTCATATCTTGGTCAAGCCTGGTACAAGATTGTGTTTCTTTATGGCGTTGGTTTGTATTTGAAAGAATTTCGTACATCTGCTCCTGTGCGTTGCACGGGCAGAAATTCTAGTAGCATCACATTTTATTGACAAAAGAATATGGCAACTTTTTTTTTTTTCAAGGTGGCATAAGTTTTTATTTTTTCCTTTTTGCATGAGCAAGGATTATTATATTTTCTGACCAAAAAGTTTAATATTATATATATATATATATATTATTTACACACAACATCATATAATATTACATAATTAAATGTGGTTAATTTTCACCCCATCAGTCACTACTTAAAAAGTTATTCAAATAGAAAGTTTGATTGAATGAATGACTATATAAGTTTATCAAAATTGAACTATACTTGTAATGCTTGTTCATGAACAAAAGTGATTATTATACTACGAACAAACTATTGAACAAGTGATAAGTAACTTGAAATTGTGAGAGCAATGTCTCTCATAATTATTATTATACTCTATTCATTCTTGAATAATTATTCAATTATAAATGCTTATTGGAATTAAAGAAATGATCGGTAAAACATCAATGTTAGTAAAAAAAAATTAAGAATAATTTACTAAATTGTCCTAATTTCGATCTTTTCAATATTTCAACTTCCTCCTTCTTCCTCGACTAATGAGTCAATGGTATTTAATGTGGATATTATTGATAAAAAATAATTAATACTACCAAAATTTTTATAATGGACAATTATTTTTATACAAAGTAAATTTTTGAAAGACTAAAATCCTAAGTTAGTCCATCATATTTATAATGGGGGACAAATTAATCCATCGAATTTAGAAAATCTCATATTAATCTCTCAAATTTTATAAAAGAAGATAAGTTAGTTCCTCTATCAAATTGTTGTTTGAACTGTAATTTGCTTCACTCATTTATTTTGCGTAGAACAAATTTCAACTTAAAGTTAAAATTTTTCTTCTAAGCAAAGAGCTATGGTGAGATAGCATATAAAGAAAAAGATTTAAACTATTTCGTTTAGAGGAGTAAACCAAATTAGGGTCCACTATAAAAGTTAATAGTACATATAAACAAGTTAACAGTATGTATAAGTAATTTAGCAGGACACAACTTAGATGAAAATTTTACTGAGGGACTAATTTATCTCCTTTTGTGAAATTTGAGGGACTAATATTAAAATTTTAAATTTAAGAGACTAATTTATCCTCTATTATAAATATGAGGGACTAATTTGGGGTTTTAGTTTTTTTGAAATGGGCAATTAAAGAGTATTTTATTTGGACCTAAGAAACACGGACACACCGACTGAGTGGTGTGTCCATGTTTCGGACACATGTTGGACACCGACACCCACATGATATGTGTTGGACACGCTTTTGTACGCATCCAATTAAAAAAATGATTTTTTTAGCTCAAATATGACTGGACACTACTCTAATTTACTATAAACAAGGCTTGGACACATCGTGGACATACTTGAGTTGAATTTTTTTTCAAATTTTTAATACTAATATGAGTCCAAAATCAAATCTAGTTATTTAGTTGGACCTATGCTATTAGGTCATTTTATTTTAAAAATTATTCAGTTGATAAAAAAAAAAGAAAAATTAATTAAATAAAAAATTATACAAACATAATAAAAAAAATCAGATGAAAAAAGAAAAATAAATTATACAACAAAAAATATATATATATATAGTTTGGTGTGTTTTATATCCGTTTCGGTGAAATGCATGTGATTCATAGATTTGGACTATGAACCGGTCCAGATACAACAGGTTCGGCTTTGCACACACGATATAGGTAAAGGCAAAGCATCATTTTCTCTTCCTTTATCGTCCCGAGCCTCACGAGCTGGCTAGGGTTCTTCATCGCGCAACAAGCTTCTTCACCTCGCCTTCAACTATTCCTCTTTTCGCTCTCACCAATTGGTACTCTTCTTCAGCTCACGTGCTTCCTTCCTCACCCTCTTCGTCCCCTTTTCCCCTCTATCACGTGCTTCTCGCCAAAATCCCCAACCTTGAGTTTTCGCTAAAAAGGGCTTTTTTTCTGAAATCCCCAAATATATATGTTTTTTTTTTCTGGTTCTAGGTTTCTTCACGTACGTGCCCATGCACCTTTCTTACTACCTCTGATTTCAATTCGCGTGTTGAAGATGGTCTCAATTAACTAGCTCATTCGTTTCTTAATTTTTTATATATTTATTAGTTTTGATAATTTTTTTTCATAGTAAGAATCACGCAATTGTTGGTGAAAATACCACACCGTGGTCTCTCTCTGAGCGGGTTTGAGTTCTTAGAAGGTTGTAATTTGTCAAATTTGAGCCCCAAAGGGCAAATCTATTGTGTGTAAACCTTTTTCATTTGCTTCTGTTTTATGAGATTTCGGATTTAACAGTAATTAGTTTTGTTGCTTGTGCTTGAAATAAAACTGGAATTTTTTTTTTCTTTTTTGGCTTGTTCAATGCTATTACGTCGTTCTATGATTTATTACTATTATTTTTTAAAAAAAAATTCATGATTTTGTATTATCATCTGATGTAGGAATGGGATTGTGAGTTTGCATCCGTGCTTTTTGAGTTGACTTTTCTGAGGCTTTTGACTGTGGGAGCAATAGTTCAATTTTGTGACCCACCATGGAGATACCGACTTGTGGCAGGTCAATTGATTCCTTGCTAGAGAAAGTGCTTTGCATGAACATTCTGTCATCTGATTACTTCAAGGAGCTCTATCGGTTAAAGACGTACCATGAAGTTATTGATGAGATTTATAATCAAGTTGACCATGTTGAACCATGGATGACGGGAAACTGTCGCGGCCCTTCGACTGCTTTCTGCCTTCTTTACAAGTTCTTTACTATGAAGCTGACTGTCAAACAAATGCATGGGCTATTGAAACACCCGGATTCTCCTTACATTAGAGCGGTATGTATAGGTACCTCGGAATTTATATAGGACTGTTAATTAGTTTTATGTAAAAGTGCTGAAAGCATTTTGTATTCATTATGGGGTGTGTCATGGGTGTGTTTGTGTATGCAATTTTTGTTGGTTTGTGTGTGTGGGTATCCTTGTTTGCTATTTTGTATTAAGTTTAGGAGCTGGTGAATTTCTTGACACATAATTAGGCGTGCATATTGAGGGAAGATGCATGCATGGGACAAATTGAATACTTGGATCCTTGTTTTTATATTAGAATGAACAAAACAAAGCGATAACGAGTCTACACTATTGTTCTTATGAGGTGCAATGGAATAATGGATGCATCAAGATACCTTCATTTGCATTGCATATATGAGGAAGTCGAGGGATTGATTTCTTTGCACATAATACCTTTTTTAACCTTTTTAATTGTAATACTTGAGAATTATCCGCAAACCTTTGGGGTTGAGGTGTCCCTGTTGTTATAGTTGCTGTGTGCATTATGCATTACATTTTGTTTGTAATTGATATTTGTTATTTTTTTCCTCTGTCTGTCACTACTACTCCCTGTCTCTCTCATTCTCCCTCTCCCTCTCCCACTTCACCTGTGGTTGTGGTAACCTATCATTCAGCATAAAAAGAAACCCATTTTGTTTCATAAGTCACATTTTACATGATACATAATTTTGTCGTCTTTGATAAGTTGCTATGTGAAATATGATATAATCAATGATGGTCAGGATTTTAGTTATCTTTGGGAAGGTTTATGTAATTTACTTCAAAAGAACTAAGGATTTCTCCCGTGTAACAATTCAATTCCATCTCTATGTTTTTACTTCTTGTTTTCAAGATGTTAGGACTGCACTAACTTGCTTTTTTTCATGTCATTTCAAGTTTTTTTTTTAATGAAACAAAGATTGGCTTGATTGTATTTTGCTTGGGATCAGAATAAAGAGGCTGTGTTATTTAATCTTCAGATGATCCACTTCTATTCATTTATTTTTTTTCTCCTTTTTAAAGTTTTAGGTATATGGCAACATTCTTATTGGTTCTTTTTCCTTTCTTTTTTCCCTCCTCCTTGTTTATATGTGTATTGATTCTTTATGTTGTTTATAGATTGGATTTCTCTATTTGAGATATATTGGTGATCCAAAGATTCTATGGAACTGGTTTGAGCCATATGTCAAAGATGAAGAGGTAAGAGGACTTGAATACTATATTTTTTTACCGTTGTAAGTCTATCATGCAGTACCATTTATTTAAGTTCTTAAGCTATTATTCTTGTTTTTCATAATGTATGCTTATTATTATATATGTTCACTTAGGGTATCTTTGGTTATGGGGTAAAACTAGAGGTTAAATTTTCAGTTAAATTTTCATGGATGAGCTTCATGTGTTAAATTGCAGATGGAGCTCATTCATAAAAACTTATCTCCTATTTTTACCCCTCAACCAAATACACCCTTAAAATTAATATATTATTCCTTCTTTCATTTTTGTGTACTTCTTCCATGTGTCAAATCGGATTTTATCTGCAAAAGTTTCTGATCAACATGCTGGAGCTATGCAAAATTGCAAATAGTATGTCTTGTCAAAACGTTTTGTGCACCAAGTGTTCTCATATGATCTGCTTTTTAACAAATCTGTCAAGACTTTGTTTTTAATTGTGTATTTTCTGCCCACATGTTTGATTTTTAATGGGATATAGTTACTTGTTTAGGATTCAGTTGTATTGAATTATCTTGTATTCTTGTGATTCCATTTAAAAGTGCTCCTTTAAGTAATATGTAGATTATTATTATTAATATTAAATTATGATGCTGTGTTTCAGGAATTTTCTCCTGGATCTAGTGGTCGAATGACCACAATGGGTGTGTATGTCCGTGATCTGCTCCTTGGACAGGTTCGTTATCATTAAACCTATCAGGCTGCTATACTTTATAGAAGAGTATGCTTCCTGATTTATCCTCTGTGGACTCCACTCCTGCCTTTGTTGTAGACAAACAAATGCACTTACATGATAATTAGCAAATTATACCCTGATGTGCCCCTTTATTTTGAGATTTTTTTTTTTTAATGTAATGCCATAGGCAAGTGAAAAAAATAATCATTGGACTAAAGTATTGACAAGTTAAACTGAGAATTTTCTCTTCAGAGCTCTTCTACCAGTATCCAGGTGCATCACAAGATTGCAAATGCAGGTGTTCCATATCATCCCATAATTTGGAGTAACAGGATGAGGTGCTTTCAGTATCTTTGGACATGAAACTTCAATACCAATGATTGATGATAAGAATTAGTTCAAAAGAATCTTCCTTTTTCCTTTCATGACATGTTTTTGCTGATTGCATGCTCATTAAGGTTGTCTTATTTATCAATGCACTATGCTCTGATGCACCCAGTACAAAATTTGAGTACTTTTTAATAGTTGTTTTAGAGTAATCTGCATGTCATCAATATTGTCCCTTACCGATTAAATTTGATACTCAAATGTTCGAGTCTCCAATATTTTAGTCCCTCCATAAACTCTGCTCCATTATCTGGAGGGACTTGGTAATTAAGAATTTGACTTTGAGGGATCAAAATGAACAACTTATCTTTCAGCTGAATCTTTCAGGGACTACAAAGCAATTTTTCCTTCGCATGAATTGTTTTACTCCTCTACCTTTTTCTTCCTATCTTTTACATTTTGTGGTTGCACTGATTGTTGACCTTAATATCATTTTTTTTTCCCCTTTTTGATGGATGTCTTTGATATTATTGACTCTGTATTTTCTTTCATCTTCGAATTTTATATTCCAGTTGATTGATTGTAATGATGAAGTACTTTTACTATTACTTAAGTGCATCCCTCACAGTAGAGGAGATACATTTCTCATGTAACTCCCACACCAGTTGGGTTCTTCACTTCTGGGATTGGCGCACGTTTTATCTCTTATGCAGCTGTATTTTCTGGTTAACCTGTATGAATTTTATGTTCTTTTAGATCTTAAAGAAAGATATTGGCAGAAGTGAAAATATGAAATCTACAATAGTTTCATTGAATCGGCAATTTCTGTGTCTACATTCTTGCCTTAATTGTATTCTGTGTTGATGATTTATGCCTTTGTCTATTAGCTATGCTGGTAGATTATTAGTGATGACTTTCAAAACTTAATCTGTCTATTTGTCTGCATATTTGGATTTTGGAATGCTGATTGTTGTTGACTTTCTACTGAGAAGTTAGCACTGGGATTTGTGATATGGAAGGGCTTATGATGCCCTTTTTTTGAAGGGGAATGTAATGTGAGTTGTATAATCACAAATCCTTTTCCCATGTAAAGATGGGAGCCTTTTTCTGGGCTTAAGGGAGTTAGCCTGGTGAAAGTGGAATTGAAATTGAATGATTCGAACTCTGTATTTTTGGATTCAAATAAAGATTGAACAAGTACAAGAGCTACAATAGCTGGCTGTGTTTTAATGCATGGAAGGATTCTGGAGTGGATTTTAAATGCTTCTAATATGTTGCCCTTTTTGCTTCTCTATTAAATACTATGTTTAAGGGAAGTTTTGTGCATTCCACGCTTGTTACTTTGTTGGGTATGATATGTGTGGATTGGATTCATAATTGCTTTTGCTAACTTTTTGTCCTCTTGGATTATCATTTTTTGTTGTCCTAAACCTTATCCTGTTAACACAGCACATGAGCACAATCTTGTTCTTATTCTTTTTGTTTTAATGAATAGCTAGTAATTATTTTTATAATATGCTTACTGTTTTTCTGGGGCTTGGGTTAAGTGGTTACTGCCTCTATATGGTAGTTGTCTTTTTTGTGATCTCGACAGTATTTTATGATTTTGAGTACTAGCACGGTACAAAATATGCTTTACCATTAACAGAATCGAATGTTGCAATTCCCAAATTTTATTTGACTTTATTCCATGTGTCTTAACATTTGTTTGAGGAAGGACATTGATGATTCTGCTCTGATGTTACAGTATTATTTCGACACTCTCTTTCCCCGCATCCCTGTTCCTGTAATGCGGCAGGTTGTGTCCAATCTTGAAAAGTTGAAGCTCCCAACTTCTCATTCTGGCTCAACTGGGGAAACCACTCGTCATGGTTCTGATGACACTGCCCGTCGACCACCTTCTGTGAAAGCTGCCCTTTCAGTGTCTTTTGGTCAGCGTGCACCACATCGAGCTTCCACGAGGGACTCTTCACCTGTACGTCGCACTGTTCCTCCTCCTCATGAAAGAAATGGCAGCGATGACATAAGAAGATCTCCAAGCAGTCGTCGTAGCCAGAGCCGTGAATATTCTGATAGGGATAAGGACCGAGACCGATCACAGTCCCGAGACAGGGATCGGGACCGTGGGAGGGACAGGGATCGGGACCGTGGGAGGGACAGGGACAGGGAGCGTGATAGGGACAGGGATAAGGACCGTGATAGGGACAGATATCGTGATGATAGACACAGGGACTGGGATCGAGAGCGAGACCGGGAAAGATACAGGGACTGGGGTAGAGACCATGAGCGGGACAGAATCAGGAGGGATAATGAGCGGGAAAGAGAGAGAGAGCGGAGTTATGATTATGACAGGAGGTCTAGGTACCCAGAGAGAGAAAGCAGTCGGGATCATGACAATGGTAGTAGGCGCCATCGCAGTAGGAGCAGGAGTCGGAGTAGAAGTAGGAGCAGAAGTCGGAGCTTGCAAGCTGGCACTGCACGGTTTGACTCACATTGTAGTCCACAGCGAGACGGAGGTAACAAGGCTTCTGCATCCAGTAATCTAGCTAAACTTAAAGATATCTATGGTGATTTAGGTGACAGTAAAGGCGATACCAGCATGGACAGAGTTCCTAGAAGGGATAACGGAGGTGAAGAGGTCATTAGACTTGGTGGGTCTACTTGGAGGTATTGAGTGGGCATCATGGAATGCTGGTATCTTGCCCATTTATTGCCTTTGGCTCCTGGTTGACTGCAGTTATTATTGAAGAATTCTCTCTGTATCAGCATATATAGATAATGTATACTAAAATTTGTTCCTGGTGCATTGAATTTCATGCTTTGTAATAGCAAGTTTTAGACTAAAGATCACATTCTATGTAGTCCGAAACTATCATCCTTCCATTGTTTAGTTGAAACTGAATATTTTATTGCGTCTCCTTAAATCCCGCATAATCTTAGTGTTTTTGCACTGCCTTTCGGAGGTTAAATATTGATGCTAAATATAAGATACCATTGATGGACAGGCTACATTGGCGCAAATTTTAGTGTACTTGACTTCAGTGACTTGTTATTTTGCAAACTTTATTACGAAACCTTAGTAAAAATGGTAAAAAGCATAGAATAGTCAAGAAATCTTAACTGATTTATTGAGCAGTGCAGGTAAGATGTATTACCTTTTTCCTTTGGTTTGCTTTTCATTTTCATTTTTTCTAATTCCCTTTGGAACAGTACATCAACTTTCTTTAAAAAGAAAATTTTGAAGATTTTTATTCCTTGTTTAACAAACTTTTGGCCACCTCTCAGCGATTAACCTTACCCAAGAGAATAACAAAACAAACAGAACAAATTAATGAGAGGTAGTGTGATATTGCATACTAGTACTAGTGTTTATAGTTAGTAGTATATTGAATACAGAAGAAAGTCAAGTCAATTAGGACGCAAATCATAACATGGCTCGAAGCTTTAAGCTATCAGAAAGTTCAAAGCGATGTCAAAAGCCATTCTTCTATATTTCTATGAGAAAAACAAGTAAAAAAAAAAAGTTTTTAACACTACCATTATTCTCTTCATTCATGTTCTATCACATCTTCTGGATTGCTGATACAAATCTTGGGTTCAGTAATTGAGTAAAGCCCCTCAAGCCCTTCCAATTTTCTCCTGCTTTTCTATGGTTAGCCATTAGCAACAAGAGAACTGAGGACATAAGATGCAAAAATTTTCTGTATAACTACAACAAAGGTAAAAAGAAAGCCTCTCGTCGGTGGCAATGAGGTTCTGGCTATTCACACTTGATTGAACGATATATGTGACTGACAAAGAATAAAGCAGCACGGAATCCCACGGTTCCAAGCATGAGAAAGAAACCATAGCAAATGCAAGCCATGTAGCCAAAAAAGAAAGAGGTTTGCATGAAACCAAACATATCTGATCTTGCATAATAGTAATATATGCAGTACCCATATATGAACAAGCCGGTTGATCCGCCACAAAGGAAGGACCTAAGATTATGCCAAAAATGCAGAGTTAGAGAATGGAAGGGACATGATTGAGTAAACAATCAAAATAATCCTGAAAATTGACATCCAACTTCGAATCCGTCCTAAAGTTTTGAAAACTCTCTCTCTCTCTCTCTCAAGATTCCTGAAGTTGGCAAAAACTAATCAAGTTAATCTTTAAACATTGTGGGACTAACTTAACCGACTTTTGCCAACTTCAAGGACTTTAGAGCAGTTTCCAAAGAATGGGGACTACAATGCAGTTGGATGCCAATTTCAGGACAAAAGTGATGATTTATTTGAAATAAATTACTTCAATGTGCAGCCTAAATCCTGATGGACAAACAAAGAAAACAGTGAGTACACTTGATATTACAACATGCATACCTCCACCACCATTCATGGTCCTCAGCAGCAAGCTGAAAGTATGTCAAAGCCACAGTGATAAAAGCAGTGACAATCAAGAGAATGATGAACACAATGAACAAAATGCTGTATATGGTGTAAGTCTGGTGACCCCAAACACTGGCAAATATGTAGTAGAGTTCAATGTAGATGGCACTGAAGGGCAAGAACCCTGCCATAGCCATTTGTGGAAGAGTTCTGCGGTACCAAGGGAGTTGAGGGATCTCCCTAGGATACTTTGTGGTGCGGCAAGGAGCTTGAAACTCTGATCTGCTGTTCCTACCGGCAATCCCACCCAAGACTAGTAAAGGTGAGGTCACAAGGGTCCATATGAGGAAAATGACCACAATTGTTCCAAATGGAAGTGCTGCAGTGGAGTTATAGGCAAGTGCAACAGTATTAAGAAAGCAGAATGTGAAAAATAGAGGTCCAGAGAACAAACTTCCAGTCAATACCAAAATTTTCACCTGGCAAATAGCAAACCAAAAACTTCATAAGCATAGTTCCTTTTGGTTTGTGCTTTCAGCAGCACGGTTTCAATTATGGCGAAGACAACTAGGAGATGAAACTATGGTAGAGTGATTAAACAAGATTATTTGATATTAAGTCTGCCAAATCAGAATACTGATTAGTAAATAAAAAGAAACATACTTTAGACTTATGACCAAAAATCTTTTTGATCCATTTGAACAGTTATGAAGTTTTACTGCCAGAAAATAGACATCATGCTGCTATCTGAAAGGAATTTTGGAAGATCTTCAAATCAACCATATTCAAGAGTCACTCATAAACAATGAGATGCATAGGTGATCACTGAACTAAGTATAAAGAACAAGTCCTAGAATGGAGCACAGGGGTTTATGGTGTCTAAGGAGTGAGAATGTACCCAGTTTTTCCCCTCAATCATGTAATAGAAGGATGCTGCCGAGTAGCCTGCAATACCGGATGTTAGCGCATACATGATAACGAGTGCAGTAAACAAAGCTCCCCTGTTGTATGGATAGAAAACACCAACTAGAGCAAGCATAAAGATGAAGATTGCACTGAAAACAGGATCAATGGTACATGGTCACAAGAGAGCAGAACAAGAAAAGGCCAAGACAGGAAACTCCTTTAAAATATAAGTACTTGCTGGAGAGGGTAACTCACAGTGTAAATAGCTGGGTGCCTATTCCAAGTGCTGCTGCAAACAATGACTTGTATATTGGGTACCTGAACACATCACCATGGATGTACTTCCATCCACTCTCCTCATGGTCATCGACTGCCTCCTCATCATGTGTAAACCTGTCATGTTTGAGACGGTGGATACAACAAGCACTATGAATTAAGAGGTTTGAATCCACGAGAGATGGCAATGCTGAGATTAGTGACTGAGAATGATTCTTACTTGACAAAATCATTCTTGAGCACACGCATGAGAATTGTGGCAAGGAATCCAGTCAAGAGGAGTACAGTTACACAGGAGTTGATAATAGAAAACCAATGGATTTCCAAGTTAAGTAACATCAATGATGCCTGTGAGTATTTCTCCAGCCTCTTATCAAAGGGAATATCTGTTGGAATCCATTTGACAGAATATGTGAAGTCCACATCTACCTCTCTATCTTCAGTCAGGACCACGGCTGCTTTTGGATCGTTCCAAACGAAAACATCAATGATGCGATCCTTATTGTAAAGGATCTCATAATGGATGTGGTTGAAAAGATACACTTTGGCCCCAGTTGGGTCTTCTTGGTCTTCACTTTCAAATCTTCCAAGGAAGCCCCAAATGGGCAAATCATCATAGTACATTTGGAAAAAGTAGTCCTTCAAGACAGCAGCTCGGAATCTGGCAACCTCTTTTATTGTCAGTCTCTTTCTGCAGATACTCTCAGGTTCTCTATCAATTTGGAAATCCATGTTGTAAGGAGGAACAACTAGTCTATCCCCATTCAAAACTTCACCAAGATCTTCTTTCTTTTCTTCCACATTAGCTGCAAGCACCACATTTTGTAATTACAACAGGAGGAGACACAAAGGCAATTGTTGGAAATGGGGGAAAAGAAAAACTGTACCAGCAAACTAACCTGGTGAGCAAAAGGGAAGATCAAAATATCTGTATGTCTCACTGTGACATGAGAAGTAAAAATTAAGAATCAGAAAATGCATAAGGAATTGATAAATTCAGCCTATATTAGAACATTTTTCCTGAAAAAAAAAGAGCCTTTCAGCCAAAAGCACTTTTTTCCCCCCTGAAAGAAAGGGTTCAATAAAAGGAATAAAATGAAAATGTTTGCCTTCAAATGGCAGAGAAGTAAAACCCAGAGGGTGGATACATTAGAACGTAACTTGATTGTCATGATAAGTCTCTAAAAATGTAAAGTTTACCCTGCCTAAGAGGTGAAGTGATCACTTGGATTCTTTCTGCATTTCAAGTGAACACTGCCTTCAATTTCAAAATTTGACATGGAAGCAAAGATTCCAGTTTTTTTGTTTGCAGTGAAATTGAAAGCATTCATAACTAATATCGCAGCTTCTAAGCCACATTCATTATTTCCCCTTCATCCACGTTGAAGAATTCATTCCATTTGCCAAACAACTAGCTTTCACTGATCAAAGAGAACCAAAATTCAGCCTACTACTTTTTATTCTTGCACTAGTTTCAAATCCAAACCATAAGAATGAAGTGGGAACTGAAACTTCATTACACATAAAACCAGAACATCACCAGGATATTAAAGAGGCAATAAGACACCCAAATTCCAGAGAAAAGAAAATCCAAAACCAAATCTCATTCCTGAAATGGCAACCCCATCATATCAAAACACAGAAAAAAAGCTTTTTTTTTTCCTTCCTTTTCAAGTGGAATGGGATTGAAGCGTTTTGAAGCATGATGTAATGAATGAATAGGTGAAAATGTGAGAAATCTGACCTGGGATTGTGAAAGGGTCCCACCTTGTTGGCATAAAATGGGACTGAATCTCCTTGTTTGTAACGGTGATCTGATGCATCAGATGTGACATGGCTTATGCAGCAGCACCATAGGATCACACTGCACGCACCAACCAAACATGCCGTTGACCTTCCCATAAATGATACAGCACACAACACAGAACCAGATTTTGAAGAAGACCCTTCAATGCAAAAAAGGCTTATATCTCTTCTTCTTCTTCTTCTGGTTCCCTTTAAGCCAAAGACAAGTGCATGAGAGTGAATGGAGGAGGGAAACAAGGAATTTCCACGTTACTGCCTTTCCTTCACACGAAAAGAGAATTAACAATGAGTTCAGAAGATTTGAATTTCATCCTAGTTGTTATATATATATACATATATATAAATGATGGTTGTTTTCTAAGGAGTTGAAAAATTGAAGAATGGATCGTCTTCGGTAATGGTGAAAGATAACATGTACGTGCCTAACAAAGGTGGCAGAATGACATCATCATGCCTGGACTCTCTCGCTGTTCCTATACCATATATCTATGCTACTTCCACATTTGTTATGTGTCATCTCGATTTGATTAAGGTTCCTCCTTCTAGTTCTGAACGCAAGAAAAGATTTAGTTTTCTTTAGTGTTTTGGTGAAAAAATCAACATCAATATCAATTCAATAGGTGTCATCTTTTGGGTAGATGTTACGTCATGTAATTATTTTTATAAATTAACTTTGATAAACTCATACTTTAAAAATATTTTTTCTGTATATGTGCCCAAAAAAAAAATTCTGTCAATGTAACAAAAAAAAATTTCCATTAAAAAAAAAATACTTGACTTTCACATTCACTTTTTTGAGAGTCTTAGATAATTTTTATGTATTAATAGTGCAAATTAATGTTAACAATTAATAGAATTTGATTAAAATGATCAACCATAATGAGTAACCATTATAAAGAATAATTACTTTCTATGATTTGTCATTTAGGTAAAACTCTATTGATTAACATTATAAATTACTTTATGATAATATATAAAATTTAATATTTTTTTATAAGTCAATGATATTTACTGTCAAAAATATTAACTAATTCATTTGGAGTGTAGATTGAATAACTAACATTTATTAACTGTTATTTTCGCAATAAATGTTTGGGAGTTTATCTAGTATTCTCAATAATTAATCAGTATGTAACAACTTACATCTAAAGGAAATATGAGTATTGTAATAATTCCCTTTGATAAAAAGATGATTCAAAGTAAGATGTTTGGTAGTCCTTTGTTTTGTGAATGAGTGGAGTTTGGTAATATTGCATTAGTAGTGAGCTTTGAATACATCGAGAGTAGATTTCACACTCTTGACAGCGGAGACAGCCGAAAGAAATAAAGCTTAATTACAATTATAAACGCTAGTAAGCCTTTATTTAGAAAGTAGATAAACCCGTAGAAGCTTTCAAACTTTGAAAAAAAAAATGATAATGATAATTCCGTTGAAAAATGATAATGATAATTCCGTTGTTCTAGAAGTACAATGAAGACTAACGTAGTTGAAATTTGGAATTGAAGGCTGTCCACTAAACTGCAACGCCCGATCAATAGGTCAATAGACAATAACACCACTCTTCGCGGTTGTGTTCTTGTTGGACATGGACCAATTCCTTTGTGAAAATTGACCAACTTGGGGTTTTTTTTAATATTTCCCTATGTTGAAAAATGGACTAACTTAAAAAAGTTGGCTTGGATTCGTCGTGTGAGGCAGAGTCAATTCGGCCCTCTAGATCCCTTCTCTCTCCCCGTCCCACTATACTTATTTGAAAATGCATACAATAAGAGAGTGAAACACATGCATGGAGAATTGGAGATTATTAGGAGAGTCAAGAAAAGAAAATGGTATGAAATTGTTGCTTCACAGAGATAAAAAATTCGCATATTAACTCATTTCATAGACAAACTTTAGAAACAATATCATTTTTGAGAATTTTTTAATTAAAAAAGAAAAGAGCCTTTTTGGTTTATTTTGTGGACGCTTTCTCAATTAATGTTTGTAGTTGGAGGTTGGTTGCGAATTCAAATGGAAATGTATAGATCTACACTACACTACAACATTTTTGGGCAACAAATTTTACGTAAGTTTTGTTTTAGGCCTAAAAATGTTTAATGACAAGAACTTTTATCCCGTCCCGCTAATTTTAAAAGGGTTCTACATATTTAAAATTTTGTTAGCTATTCCTATCAAGAACAAAATACAAGAAGACTAATTTGTCATAGGAAGAAAAGAAAGAATAGAGAAAAATCAGCATTACAAGCTTTTCAAACACTCAATGCGAAAGAGATCAGATCGGCTAGGTCCCAAGAAATTAAATATAACACTGTACTTATATTCAATAATCAATAATGTGTACCAAAATATCAGCTCACAATTATAAGACATTCCTAACAAATCAAAGATAAAGATTTTTTAATTAAAAATTAAAGATAAATCAAAGATAACAATTCTATATTTGTCATATCTTAAAAATGTAAAAATCATTCTAAAATAGATAAATACCAATAATAAATTAAAAAAATAATATTGCCAATGAGTTATGGCACCTCTATTGATGCTTTTGGCTACGAAGTGCCAACCACCTTCGGTCGTTTAATTTGTAACTCATTGCATCCTTGAGTCGTTGAAATATACATATATTTTTTATATAAAATATGAAGCATCACCGCCATTATATTTTATACCAATAGCAAAAGTGATGAATGAATCACTGACTAGACATGTATCCCCGAGGGTTCACACTATGTATATACATGGATGAGGGTTCACTTCAATCCTTGGTCCTAGTGATGGCAATGGAACCTCCACCTTGGGTGTGAATAATAGTATGGGATGCCACTGCTTTTCCTGAAATACTAGATACTTTGGCTGATTTGCGTGGATGATGAGTCACAGAATCTCTCACTGGCTGTGGAATTGCCTTTGATGATGATGATGTTGATGGATTCTTGAGAATCAGTTTATTTATATCTTTAAGGGTTGTTTCTCCTTCAAATCCTCCAGGCTTCACCGACTGGAATGGATATGTTACATTCTTCTCATGACTAACTTAACAACACCATAAGAGAAGGAACAAAAGGACTATGTAAGTGAGCCATTAATTAGTTTAAGGCCGTGTTTAGTTAGGGCAAAAAAAGAAGATGAAAATTTCCGTGCATGTGTTTCACGTGTAAAATTGATTAATTAGGGGTTACATAAAAGTGATGTGTAAATTTTCATGAATGAATTTTATGTATAAAAATTAGATATGAGAGAGACATGATGGCTTACCAAGAAATGTTCTGGCTCTAAATGATGAATTTACTTCATCATCCAAATGATGAATCTTCTGTCATAAACAAAATATGGTACCACAGGTTTCAAATAATGTGACAATCTAAACTTTGGTGGAATAACAATTAAGCAATTAATGTAGAGAATATATAAAGCATTATGTATCATGTAGTATGTAACCTTTTGATGATCCTGAGACTGAGATGATGACAACTTTCGATTCATGGACTGAACACCCCTGCCAGCAATATTGGCATCTTCGATGTACCGGTTATTAGATGTCTCAGTTGCTGCAACATACACGCACGCATAAGCATATTAATTTAAGGGCCTCAAACAAGTTAATGATGTCACATACTAGTATCATTATTGGAAAATAAGAATGAAGTTCAAGCAAAAAAAATTGAAATAGAGAAGCACGATAATAGTATAATGCATATAGCATTACTATGTGACTGGCTTGATTGCGTGACTCCAATCTTGGATTCTATAGAAGCAGGACACAAGGCATTGAGGTGTATGCGCGGCATAGCGGGAAAGCCCTCTCTATAAGCCCTCCTTTAATAGGTGATCCGATAAGTTACTTGTAAATACTTGTAGAGCTCTAAAGCTGTGTCCTGACCTTGATAGGATGGTTGGTATCGAATTCACCTAAACTTTTATCTATGTATATGTAAGAACAGAAGTTAGAAATAAGGTTTTTATAATCATTTAGTACCCTTCAAGTTATCTTATATTCTCGATTATATAGATTTAGATAAAAGATTAGATAAAATAACTAACTCAGGATGAATTATATTAATCATCAACAATGTTATCTTTGCGGAATTATCTTCTTGTTTATTTGCATTTGAATTACTGCTATATAATTACCCTACTACTTATTTGAATATTTAATATTTATAAAAGAAGGGTGTGCTAATTTGAATAGATATATAAAACAATTCAAATTCAATTAAATTTTAATGATTTTAAACACAATCTCTGAAAGAAAAAAAAAGAAAAGAAAGATAACAGATAAGTTTGGTGAACTGAATAAAAATCGAAAAAATTAACTTGAAACAAGTTACTAAGGGTCTGTTTGGTTTGAATTTTTAGTCTTTTAGATTTTGTGAAGGAAATACTGAAAATTGGAAATGAAAACTAAAAACTGGAATTTGTAGCTTTCAAAATTTTCAGTATTTCCTTTACAAAATTCGAAAAATTAAAAAATTGAAAATAAAAACTGAAAACTAAAAATTCAAACCAAACAGCCTCTAAGTTTGTTCATGAGAACGAGATTTAATATCTCCTCATTTTTTTAATCCGAGTTATAAAAAATATTAAACTTATTATTAAGGTTTGATATTTTTTATCGGATAAGTGTTTGTTAGGGAAAGTGATATGCAAAGCCTAGCTAACGACAAGTTAGTTACAAATGGTTAGCGGATAGTTATTGCTTTACACTACTCTGTTACTGTTTGTTACTCTATAACAGATACGTGCAGCACTGCACCATATAAACTCATCTCAGTAGAATCCATGGACGATCCCGTGTCTCAACAGCCTCCAATACTATTTCTTATGGGAAATCTGAAGTCAGTAAAAAGAGGCATCACGAGCTAAAAGCTCCACTCTCCCCTGCTTTTTCGTGGATTGGCTGCTCTATTTCAATTTTGTATACATACTATTTTTTTCATTTTTTTCCGTTTCTTTGGATGTTCTTTTATTATCTATTCAATACAAACGTTTGATACACAAAAACTGACAAATAAAGCAGCAATTATAGAATTATGAAAATTTATACCATACTAGAATTAATGATAATGACTATTACCATTACACTTTATTGTCTAATAAACCATTATAAATTGAGTTTAATTTTAATGCACCGATAATATAAAAGAATTTTACACTATTATCAAGTTAAATTTCTTATTTCATATGACTTTTCAAGTAATAAAGATAGAAGTTGACCATATTTGATAATGTGATATTAGATAATTATGTGGCTATGTAGAATTTCTTTTTCATATTCTTAGTGTATTAAAATTAAATTCTTATAAATTTAAATGATAAAATATTTTTAACAGCGAGTACAAAGTTTATTTTATAGAAGTAATTTGCCTGTTGATTTTTATCCGGATAAGTAGTTTATATTATTTTCTTTTAGGATTTAAATAAATTGGTGGTGTAAATTTTCCTTTAACATTGTAGACTAATCAAATTATTTTATGTGTATGATTTTTAAAGTAGTGAAACAAGAATCAAACTTATTTTTACAAATTTAGAAATACGTTGACTAGATAATTTTGTAAAGAACAATATCTTTATTTTAGTTGTTAAAATTTCTTATTATCTTTCTAATTAGATAACATTAATTAAAAAAAAAAAAGCAGTTAGGTACTTGTTTCCTGGTCGGAGCCTACATATTCCGAAGTCCTGAAATTTGTTTCTTCTGGATTCCATGTAACGAATAAAACTTGCATCGAGGACAAACATGACAAGTCCAGAATTGACTAATGAACCGAACTGGCCCACTTTCATTGGATCGGTACAAATTAAAGCCATGCCATGCCATGCCCTAATCATACTGATATTTTCTGTCATATTCTCCAAAGCAGCCGTAGCTGAATCATCGTCTGGTGTACAAATTAAATAAATATTAAGACAAGATGATTCATGCATGTGCATTATAGCATAAGATGCTTCAATTCTTGAGTAAATCAGCTCAAATGAAAAACAATTTCATGCATTTTGCAACCCCCTATAACATCTTCTGCTTTCCTTAGGCTTGCTACTATATCAGCCTTTGGTTTCCCGTCTCTTATTTATTGTTCTCTTTGTCTGATTCCCAAATACATCTCCCTTCTTTTGTCATGACGAATCTGGGCGCTGGTTACTTCTTAATTTCTCGAAATTGCTTAAGAATATTGCTCCTGTTTTAATTCGGTTATTTCTGAATTTAAATTATTGATGATATTATAGGCAAAATTCATCTTAGCTTGTAGTTCAGTTTTATTATGATCAACCACTTTTAAATATCATATACTGCAATATTTTCAGTTGTTTGACAACTTAAAAAAATCAATTTAACATTATATAAACTAAAATCAATTAATTAATATGTATAAAAAATAAAATAGTTAAAGGTAAGCTTTTTTATTTTCAAACTAATTTAAAAATTACTTTTAATAAGATAGGAAGATAATAAAATGAGATTTGAGAGGGAAAATGATTAGATAAAATAATTTAAAATAATTTTTTATTAGAATTGGGTTTAACTAAAGCTAGTTTAAAGAAAAATCAGTATTGAAATTTATAATAATCAGCAATATCATTTATCTAAAACCCTATCCAATTTTATTTGAATATTAGTTTTTAAAATTTGTCAAACAGATTCTTTAATTTTCCAACTAAACAACTCATCAATCTGAGCTTATAAAATTTAACCCTCAAAATTCAGCTCTGCGCTAAATTTACAATGTTACCTTTTTCTTCATCATTAAATTCATTTGTACAGAAGTTATTAGCATAAACATTTATGTCAAATTCATCATTTGTGCTGAATAAATGCATTTCTCCTTAAAATAACGTTAATTCCATATATAAAACTTCACTTTTTTATTATATAATTTGTGTAAAAATATTTTTCAATGCGAACTTGATCAAAGAATTCAACTTGAAATAAATAAACTCTGAACCTCTTTCCATTTCTATACTCTACAATGATAGTTGCACTAATAACTTTCATTATGGGTATAAATAAAGAGATTCTGATATCTCTTATTAAACATATTTATTTGACAACACATATTTCCTAAGTGTGTAATTTTGATACACTCACATTGTAAAATAGTTTTACACTGTCATCCAATCAAAACATTTAGTTTAGATGAATTTTTAGGTAGTGAGTATAAAAATCAACTATTATTGCTTATGTAGCGATACATGATTAGATGACTGTGTAAAAAAGTTTTATACTGTGAGTGCATAGCAATTAAATCCATTTCCTAATCTACTTTTGCCTCTGTTTTGCTTTCAAATGCATAAAAAATTGACAAATAAATATGTTTAAGTAAAAATATGAAATATTTTTGTAATCCTTTATAATAAATGATATTTACTTCCTCTGAAATTTATTAAAATGTAACTCAGTTCTCTTTTAATTGTTCGATCTACACTCATCTCATCTACAACTAATGGGTCAATAACACCATTAAGTGAAGGTGTCATTTACATAAATGCCCACATTCGCTTTTTATCATTTTTTTTATTTCTTTTTACCCCCATCGAATCAAACTGCAGAAATGAAAAGGGGATGGAAAGAAACCCTAGGTTTTCATCGCAACAGTGGCTACAAAATTTCTATCGGCAGCACCGTACTTCAGCACTTTTGTCAAGTTTCAATTTAATCACATTCCTATTTCTACTTTTCTTCCTCCTTTGTCCACTAGAAAAAAGAAAAAGAAACTAGGAAAAAAAAAAGTAACTGGATTCTCTGATTTTAGCACACTATAACAAAACAAACCAAGAACGGGGTCTGAACCTATTCAACTATGGTTCACACCTCATTTAATGGTAGTTGTCTTACGTACAATGAGTAAAAATATTTTTTTTTTATCCAAATTTGTGGATTTATATTAGTCGATAGAGCTTTCCCCATGTATCTCAATGTTTAGTAGAGACCAATGAAGGAAATAAACGAAAGAGATATCTTTTCTTTAAATGTTGTCAAATGTGATCAGATGAAATGCTTGTATTTTCCATCTTTATGATTACTGATTTTGTCTCTATCTTGTATTCACAAACTCTAATCTAGTTAGCCGCTCTGTAAAAATGGGCTCAATTTTCGCTTATGCTTCCACCCCCTTTCAGAAAATGGTTCCTTTTTATTTTCCTTCCATAATCTTCTTCTTTTCTTTTAATTTCTTTTCCCTTTTCTGATAGAATGGAGAGTATTTTATTAGTAGAATGAAGGAAAGGTGGTTTTTGACATAGGTTTTGTTTTGGTGGTTGGGGTGATAGGCCGGTTTGTGTGTTGTAGGGCATGGAGTGAATCGGGCCAGACGCGGCAGTGAGTATGGTGAAGGACAACGGAATGCAGAAGGTGAAGCTGTTTGATGCATATGCGTCCACCGTGAGTAACACAGGGCGTAGCCTTCTCCATTCACCTTACTGCACTTTTGTTTCTAACAGAGAGTGAGTGATGAGCGATGATTGATGAGCGTTGGTTTTGTAATTTTAATTGGGTTAGGTTATGTTAATATTATAAAAATAAGGAAAATGTCACTTTGATCCCTAAATTATAAGTGTGTTTTATTTTAGTCTTTAAAATTTTAAAATTAATTCTTTAGTCCCTGTAATTGCATTTTATAGATAATTTTAGTCTTTAATCAAATAACTGTTAGCCAACTGTTATATTTTATTGACATGGTAGGATAAATAACACGTGGTATGAAATTTCATCGACATGTGGCATGCCACGTCACTTGGGGGTGTCACGTTAGCAAAATGTAATGATTGACTGACGATTATTTGATCAGGGACTAAAATGACCTACGAATTATAATTTCAAGAACTAAAAAATTAATTTCAAAATTTTAATAAAGTAAAACATATAGGGATCAAAATGACAATTTTACTCTTACAAAAATACCATTAAAACTCATGTGTCTCTTACATGACTTGTTTCTTGTAAATTTACTAACAAAGTATCATTAATAACGGGTGTCAATGTATTATACATATATTTTTGGATCACAATAGAGAATGTGAATATAGGTGGGACAATTAGAAGGAACTAAGTTGTATTTTCATAAACTTTATAAAAAATGGGTATAATTTATCATATATATATATATATAATTATTATCCTTCATCTTTATATGGAGATTAGCATCCTTCATTTTTTGTTTTTTTTGACACGAAATCCATCTCTCTTTATGATGGACAAGATCTATAACGTGGGTAATTTGATAATTCTATTTTATCCTAATTAATTACTATATTAACAATTTTTTTCACATTCTTTCTCTTTCTACTCTCTTTCTTTTCGCTTTCTGATTGGTCTTAAATAAATTTTTGGCTATAAATATAATTATTACTAGAAAATTTTCAATTAATAAATTAAATCAAATTAAATAAATAAATAAGATTTGAGATGTACTAATTCAAGTTTGGATTAACGACTACCCAGGTTCAATAATTATTAATATTGCAACTAAAATTATGTTTTTATTTTCATTTAAAAGTTGTGTTTTAATCTTTACATAGGTTTTCATTTTCGTTCAAAAAATAAGTGCAGTTTTAATTTATTAAAAAATGTAAAACAATTATCCAATAATTTGACAAATAGTTAAAAGGCTACTAAAAATGAAAACGGAGTTTCACTAAAAATGAAAAGGCTACTCTAAATTATTATTAAACTATTTTTTGCTCTGACAAAATTGGGAGAATAAAAAAGACAATTTTCCATTCGAAGACAATTTTTATAAAAAAATAATAATAATCGAAAAGCATTAGAGAAAAGAACTACTGGCAAGTTCACCACGAAAAAAAAAACAAGTAAAAATAAAGTGAGAGTGGGGTTAATGATAGAGTGGAAAGAGAAGCAATTAATTAGGATAAAAAAAATTATCAAGAGTGAGTGTTATATATATATAAATGAAATATTATTTCAATCCATAGAACAGTGACGCATTATCAAATGTAAAGAAGGTCATGGAACAAAAAAATGTAAAGAAGGTCGATTCTGAACAACTAAAAAGCATAATACGTGCAAGACAACTTGCAGGAAGTTCTTCAATTTCTCGCTTCTTTACTTGTGTTACTTTTGCATAGTAGATTTTAGAAGCACAAGGATTCTACTCTCTCTTTATTCTCAGCACCTGTTTTTTCTAAAAGTAAACCTACAACAACAGATTTTCAGAAATGATTATTTTCGTTTCATTAATAGTAGTGCCTCTTCGTAAGCTAATAAATTAAGAGTGTCTTTGTTTCAAATTTTAGATAAAATAATTATGAAAATTAAATTTTATATATAATTTAAAAAATTAAAAGTTGATTTTTTTTCGAAAGCTATTCGTTTAGCTTCTATCAAAAAATTGAAAAATAATTTTTTAAAATTTTAAAAAATTATTTAAATATATAAAAAGTAAAATTTTGAGTAAAAAAATAATTTTTAACTCTCATAATTCAAAACAAACGCACCTTAAAAAATGCAATTAGAAGCTACTCTTCCACAGAAGACGTGTGAATACGCAGGAACAAGACAAGGCGCTCTTCTGCATATATATACACTTGTGTTTTCCAGAGGAGTGATACATGACCACCCACTAAACGTACGCCATATATTTATACCAAATAAAATATTATAAATCAATGTATAAAAAGTTGTAAACTATATATAAAATATTATAAACTAATTTGTAAAAAGTTATAAACCAAGATAGTTTATAACATTAAATATTTGTTTACAAATTTTTCTATTTTGGTTTATAACTTTTTACATGCTGGTTTATAACTTTTTAATTTAGTGTAAGTATATGGTGTAAGTTTGGTGATAAACATTTAATATTTTGTCTGTTTTCCTCTAGAGAAATGATAGGTGAACATCATAATACACACATCAGCTACTTACACCCAACAAAACAACAAAAGTGTCGTATAAAGGGAGTATGGATATGGAGGGACAAAATTATGAAGACAAAAAAAGGAAATCCAAGGAAAGAAAAGGAAAAAAAGAGAAAGAAAAAGTCACGTTCACCTACCAAACCAAACCAAAGCTTGTTTTAATAACATTCACTCACCAAGACTTCATTTCCTCTCTCTTTTTCACATTTCTATTTCTATTTTTTCATCGTTCACGGAAAGAAAAAGAAGGAGGAGAATCAAAATGTGTAGTAGCACATGAAATTTATCATTACAAATGAAATCTTTCTTATTTCTCTTTCTTTTACCCACTAAAGCTTCATTTTCTCTTTTTTTTTTCACGTTTCTCTCTCTAGTTCTTCATTGTTCACAGAAAGAAGAAGGAGGAGGAGAATTAAGATCTGTGGGCAGCGTACAAAATTTATTATCAAGCATGAAGATTTAGTTCATTCTATTTTATTTTTCATGTGTTTGTGGTTTATATGCTAAGACATGGATATTTATTTTTTTTTCCAGTTTTTTTAAGCAACAAAACGAATTAACAATGACTCTGTTAAAAACTGAGATTTGCTGTTATTGCTGAAAACTTGAGTTGAAAAATTATAAATATGTGTTACGAAAAGTTGTAAACCAGTATGTAAAATATTGTAAACCATCACAAAAAAGTTGTAAACCAGTAGCAAAATATTGTAAACCAATTGAGAACACATACTAACTAGGTTAAAGCTGGAGTGGAAAAATTGTAAATGTATGTTATGAAATATTATAAATCTCTACGCAAAAAGTTATAAACCATTGCACAAAAAGTTATAAACTAGTAGTAAAATGTTATAAACTAATTGAAGACATATACTAATCAGATTTTTGAAAACTAGAGTGGAAAAATTGTAAATAGATGTTACAAAATGTTGTAAACCTCTATGCAAAAAGTTTTAAACCATTGCAAAAAAAGTTGTAAACTTGTAGCAAAATGTTATAAACCAATTGAGGACACATACTAACCAGGTTTTTGAAAACTGGAGTGGAAAAATTGTAAATGCATATTACGAAATATTGTAAACCTCTATGCAAAAAGCTGTAAACTATTGTACAAAAAGTTGTAAACTATTAGGAAAATGTTATAAACCAATTGAGGACACATACTAACTAGGTTTTTGAAAACTGGAGTGGAAAAATTATAAATGCATGTTACAAAATGTTGTAAATCAGTATGTAAAAAGTTGTAAACCATTACACAAAATGTTGTAAATTAATAGCAAAATGTTGTAAACCAATTGAGGTAAACATAATTGTAATTTTCAATTTAGTTAGTAAACACAACAATCTCATTACTAAATATATAAACATAATTGTCATTATTAGACTAATTAACATAGCATAATTGTCGTATTTATTAGACTAATAAACATAATTGTCATTTTAATTGTTATGTTAATTAGTCTAATAATGACAATTATGTTAATTTATTTAGTAATGAGATTGTCGTGTTTACTAACTAAATTTAAAATGACAATTTTGTTTACCTCAATTGGTTTATAACATTTTGCTATTGGTTTACAACTTTTTATGCAATGGTTTACAACTTCTTGCATAGAGGTTTACAACATTTCTTAACATGCATTTGTAATTTTTTAACTCCAGTTTTCAACAACCTAGTTAGTATGTATCCTCAATTAGTTTACAACTTTTTGTGCAATGGTTTACAATTTCTTGCATAGAGATTTATAACATTTTGTAACATGCATTTACAATTTTTCAACTTCAGTTTTCAATAACCTAGTTAGTATATGTCCTCAATTGGTTTACAATATTTTGCTACTAGTTTACAACTTTTATGTAATGGTTTACAACTTTTTACATAGAGATTTACAATATTTCGTAACATGCATTTACAATTTTTCCACTCTAGTTTTCAAAAATCTGGTTAGTATGTGTCATCAATTGACTTAAAATATTTTGCTACTGGTTTACAATTTTTTGTGCAATGGTTTACAACTTTTTGCATACTGGTTTACAACTTTTCGTAACATGCATTTATAATTTTTCAACTCCATTTTTAAACAATAACAACAAATCTCAGCTTCTAACAGAGTCATTCTTAATTCATTTATTGCTTAAAAAAACTAGAAAAAAAAAATAAACTCTATGTCTTAGCACATAAACCATAAACACATAAAAAATCAAATAGAATGAACTAAATCTTCATGCGTGATGATAAGTTTTGTGCACTGCTCACAGATCTTGATTCTCCTCCATCCTTTTCCTTCTATGAACAATAAAGAACTAGACAGAGAAATGTGAAAAAAGAGAGAGAACATGAAGTTTTAGTGGGTGAATGAAAGAGAAACAAGAAAGTATTGTGGTGATAAATTTTATGCACTGCCACAGATTTTGATTCTACTCCTTCTTCTTCCTTCCGTGAACGATGAAGAAATAGAGAGAGAAATGTGAAAAAAGAGAGAGGAAATGAAGCTTTGGTGAGTGAACATTACTGAAATAAGCTTTGGTTTGGTTTGAGGAGTGAATGAGACTTTTTTTCCTCTCTTTTTTCCTCCTCTTTCCTTTTCTTGTGTTGACAAGTTTACCCCTCCGTATCCAATACATCCTTCTATACCAATTTTGACATTTAGCGAGGTGGATGTACATGGTGGAAATATAGAGATGTGCGCGTACCATTACTCTTTCCTCTGATTGGTAAGGCAGAGGTTCACTATGTCTATCCTTGTCGATTGAAAAATTCTAAATGCCGCACTACCACAGAGAAAAGTATTCTCATGTATTATTCATTAATAAAGATTTAATTTTTATATATTCATAATATAAAATATTTTTATATAGTTATTTATTATATTAATTATAATAATTAATTAGTCCATTTATTAATTAAAAAACATGTAAATAGAATATTTTAATTAAATAATAATATAAAAATATTTTACTTTATTATTATATTAAAACAATATAATTAATATAGTAACCACAAAATTGATGCATAAGCTAATTAATAGAATAAAGTAAAGCCAATGAGGGTGGATATAATTAGCTAAGATTTAGCTCATTCCACAAAGCCATGTGTTCCAATTTACTGTGATATACAATCCTTATGAAAAATTTTCAAAAATGTTGAGGGGACTTTTAATTCGTAACCCTAGTAAAATACCGTACTCACTTCACCTAAGATTTTTTTCTTAAAAAAAGACATAGTATAAAGTAAAAGTTCCCTATAAATGAGTTTAATAATTTGTCGTGACCTTTATGCCATATTCCAACCCACACCCTTTTGTCTTATTTTCCCTTTTTTTCAAACATTAGACCTATCCTGATGGAATAAAGCACACTCGTCTCATACCTTTCTTCTCCTCACACTCTCTCTGTATGTACCCACTTTCTCTAGCGCTTTCAAGAACATTATTCACCAGATTTTGTACAATTGTATTCCAAAACCATTAGCTAACCCGCCAACTTAACAATACCCCCCCTGAACACACAAAACCAGCTGTATATAAGAAGGAACACAACCCTTCATTTGTTGCCAGCATCATCATCATATTCGTCAATTAATTTCAAAGATGGCAAAGGCACGCACTGTTGGAATAGCCATGGACTTCTCTCCTACCAGCAAATTAGCCCTTAGATGGGCCGTTGATAATCTCATCAACAAAGGTGATCAAATCATCTTGATCAACGTTCAGCCTCCCAAAGCTGATCACACCAGAAAGGAGCTCTTTGAGGACACCGGTTCACGTTAGTGCTTTTTCGTTTTTTCCCATTTTTTCTATAGGTATACATAAATATGTTACATACTAATATATATTATGTATTATGTTATTGAGTTTAATTATTTTGATACATTGATAATATACTGTTATCTAATCAAATCTCGTTATTTGCATGATACTTCAAGTAGAAGGGTTGAAGTTAATCATATTTATTGATATAACACCACAGGGTCTTATTGGATAAATGTGTAAAACTTTTTTATATTATCTATATATAAAAATTAAATCCTATGTTATATTGGTTTTTATCAGTAGGATAAGTTGTGCATGACATTTTTGTGTTTCGTTTCGTTGATGGGTTTTGCAGCTTTGGTGCCTCTGGAGGAATTCAGGGAGATAAATTTTGCAAAGCAGTATGGGATTGCTAGGGATGCTGAAGTCATAGATATCCTTGACACACTCTCAAGGACCAAAGGGGTATTTACTATATATATGTTGTTTTCCGTTGTTTTAAGAAGAAACTAAGAAAACATGGTGTAGTTAAAATAAAATATGGTTGATCTCTGGGTGTGCGCTTTGTTTTTTATTGATGTTTTCAAACAGGTTAAGGCAGTGTTTAAGGTGTACTGGGGAGATCCAAGGGAGAAGTTGTGCAGTGCTGTGGTCGATCTTCACTTGGATTCTTTGGTTATTGGAAGTAGAGGTTTAGGTCCCATTAAAAGGTAACAAACACCCTTGCTAAAATTTTACGACGAAAAATTTGTAACTGTTATAAAATGACAGGTTCAGGAAAAGAGAAGTAATCAGAAAATGTGATAGAATTTTTTCTTATTTACTTTAGATCTCTATTTATAAATCCTTGAATATAATTAAATTGGAATGATTTACATTATCATATTAATAGATAATAAATGAGATTTTAATTAATTATTAAAAATAATAATGGACATGCACAAAAATCTTTAATTTATAACATGTCCTTTTAGATATCTATGAGATAGACAATATATCTCTATAAAAAGCTTGTTAAAATCCTTAGAAGTATGTGGTTTACTATTTCCATTTTCTATTGAGTGTCATTTAAACAAACTAGTAAGGTAGATTAATTTTTTAATGTATCAATTTGACCCGAATTAAAAAAGAAGGTAATAACTAATTAACTTTGACTAGATTAATTTGCGGAATTTGAGACAATTTGTTTTGTTTAATGTGTGAATTCAAAGGGAAGATTCAAACAAGTGATTTTATTTTTCCCTTCAGGGTGTTGTTGGGCAGTGTAAGCAAGTATGTGGTCACAAATGCTTCTTGTCCTGTTACGGTGGTTAAGGGAAGCCAATCTTCCAATTCCAGGCATTAATCTGGTTGTGACTAAACATGGTTTGCGTCTATACGAAGAAAACCATGAACTATACGAAGAAAATCATGAAGTTTGATTGAAAGGTGCACGTGTACAGGGCCATGAATAGTCATATATAGATGTGATGCAAAGAAAGTATTAATGTTTTTGTACCCTTTAAAATGCTTTGGCTTTAGTAATTGCTGGTTTGTTTTTTCTGTATTTTTTTTATTGGGTTTTTTCTGTATTTTAGTGGTAGGGTACTAGCATTAGTAGCCATCATTACTGTATCTTTGATGGCTACATTTCTGCTAATGATAAGTAGGCATGTGTCGTGTTTCCATTAAATAAACGGGGTTTGGATTGGAATTGAATTGAACCAAACATTTGTATGATAGGTTTGGTTACAACAGAATATATGGGAATTCATCTCCAAGAGTGTCACCTGCAGTGATATCGGTGATGAATTTGTCATAGATGAACTTGATCATCAATGTTTTTGATATATGACAAACATTATTTCTGCATATAAATTAGAGAATTTGGAGACATATATAAATAAATAAATAAAAATAGTCCGTATATCATTCTTTTTTCTTTTTTGACATTCACTGCTTTCCTCTTTCGATATATATTTTTAAATCTCTATTTTATATATACAAAACTACAAATAACATTAATAGATTCAATACGAATGCAAGTGCAAAAATTTTAAGGAAAATTCTCACTTGTTCTGAAAATAAGGGATTATGTTTATTTATTTTTATTTAATAAATAACATTAGCCAGTGTATTAAATATACAAGAAAAAAATAAGATAATAATAACTCATAAAACTTATATATTATTTATTATATGAAACAGAGCAAATATATTTTCCTACTTTCAATGCAACTAAATATTTCTCAAGTTTTACGGCTATCACATTCAAGAACCAACAGAAATCAGGGAGCTGAGGTCGTTTTAGCGTTAGTAGAGAGAAAATGCCAACATTCACCAATTACATCCTTCTGTCCCGTTTATACGAAAACGTTTACGTATTATCCAGTATCTTCCAACAAACAACATTTGTTATTTGCCAAAAAGAAACCCCTAGGGGAAAAAAAAAGAGAGAAATATGAGCTGAAAAAAATTAGCTGAATCTTTATATTTTTTTTTTTAATTTGGTGGTTAAGGGTGTTTTTCTTTAATCAACATTTTCTTGTGGTCTTTTTATTTTATTTTATTTTTGTTTTGGGTCGAAACAGAAACTTGATTCAGCGACAGTGCTTGCAAGTGGGAACTAAAAGGGTTTGGGTCCACGCTTAAAAACAGCCCGATTCTGAGTAGGTTGGATAGGCTTGATTTGTTGTTGGTGAGACATGGTTAGGTATACAGTAATGGGCTATATAGTTTAGATAACTGAATAAAGACCAATAAAATCAGGCCCAAAAATCAAGAAAGTATATTTAAATCAAGAATATGTTATTTGAATTTGATAATTTAAAGATATTGAAGTGAGTAAATTGATCTAAATTTTTTAAAGTTAAAATCCACTCAACTTTTATCTACTTTATTAGCCTCTTTCCCGTTCCACTTTTGAAGTCCGCAAATTATGAGTATATTTTTTTCAGATTTTTTATAAAGTAATTAAAAATTAAATTGTATATATAACTGAAAAAATAAAAATTAATTTTTTATTCTGATTATTTTAAAAAATATAAATATACAAAAAATGATGTTTTAACTTTTAAGGTGAAAATTTTTTTCTCACCAAAAAAAAAAAATCATTCAAACAATGCTATAATCTTAGGAATAAAATTGCATTCTAGTGCGAAATAAGACTAAAATCCCAATTTAATCCCTCAAATAGATTTATAGTGCCAAATAAATTAGTCTCTTAGATTTGAGTCATATTATGGTCCTTCAAATTTTAGAAGTGCGAATAAATTAGTCCTTTAGATTTGGAAAGTCTTGTCATGGTTCTTCAAATTTCAGAAACAATGACAAGTTAGTCCCTCCGTCAAATTATCATTAGTGTCCATTAATAAAAAAATGTCCATGTATCCTGTTAATTGTCCTATTAACTTACTTACGTTTCCTGTTAATTTTCACAGAGGTCCTAACTTGTCTCTCAATGAGCATTTAGAAAGAAAGTATTTTACCATTGTCTTTTTTTTTTTGGGAGGAGAAGTATAATAACTTTAAGAAATCTTTCTTATGTGAGCAAAAGAAAGGAAAAAAAACTTTAGAAACATTTGTTCTTTGCAAAATAAAAGACAACCTAAAATAAAAATATTTTCTTTGAGCAAAGAGGTATGCCAAGATAAAAGATGATGAATAAGGTCTAAATGATCTCGTTTAGAAGAGTGAAAAAAGTTATGACCAACTGTGAAAATTAACAATGCATGCATGCAAGTTAATAGGACACTTGAACATTTTCATTACTGGCTCATATAGCAATTTGATAGAGTTAACATGTGTTCATTTTTTAAATTTGAGGAATCATGGTAGAACTTTTCAAATATGAGAGACGATTTGTCCCTCGTTATAAATCTAGGAACTAAATTGGGATCTTACTAGTTAACAAAATAGTATCAAGGATAATGTGAGTGATTTAGCATTGATCCCAGATTTGTTTTCATTAAATTAGACTGAAACACCTGCTCCTTTTTGTTTTCATTTTGTAATTTGGTACGTATTTCTGAATTCTGATATTACTTTCATAAGATCTTTCATACTATGAAGCAGTACTCTCTCACTTAATGCCAAGTAGACACGTTCAAGATCAGATATCATCAGTCTCCTTTCTGAGTATTGATTGATATATTTGTAAAGTGAAGCTGCACTTTACAAAATTAAGATCCCATAATCAATAACACATTGAGCCTAGTCTTCTTCAATTCAAATCTATTATTTATTAAGACTCTTCTTAAAAATAAGAAATTGAGCATCAATTTTTTAAGCAGACAAACCCCATTGATGGTCCAACTTGTTATTTTCTCTGTTGGGTACACGTAGACCCTTTATTATGGAAGAAACTTCCTTAATTGACCGACACAAACAACAAACAAGCTAAAGCTAATATTTTAAGCCCCATTATTGTTGTGTCCTTTAAAAGTAACTTCACATCAAGCATGCAATCACAAATGCATTTGAGAAGCAAAAGTGAAAGCATCCATCATTTAGCTTCCTTAACATGAATTTTAATCATGGTTGGGTGAGATATCGACAACACGATTTTTCAGATTAATCAAAGTGGTTGAAGCCATTAGTGGTGCAAATTAATATTAGTTGTTGAATGTGGCCATGGCATGAGACTCAATGTTTGGTTACGTTCTCTTAATTATCGCAACTTCACACTGCTCATGAACCGACAAAAGTAATTATATTTTCTTCGGTTATTTAATTTTGATGCATGACTAATGTAACACTTTTGTTACATATATTTCCAGTCAATTAGTCATATAGTTTATAAAACAGAAGGACTATCTCTTAAGTAAAAAGGGAAAGGATTAAATATTAATACACAGACAACTAAACACAGATGTAAAAAAAAAAAAAAAAATCCAATAACAAACGGTGATTTGGTGACAAAAGGAAGGAAGAGTTACAGAGAATGCTGAATGTGGTAGTGATTTACTTTTTGTTTCTTTTGTTTTTGGTCTTCTTTTTTTTGTGGTGGTCTTGTCAAAACTGAATGCAGCAGCGATAATTATACCAGCCAGTAATTTACGAGCCGAGAGCCCAATAGTGAGGATCATGGAGCCTAATACAGAAAAAGCCTCGCGACCCGTTATAATCTTAACCCAAAATTAATATGTCCCATTTATTCAATTTCCCTGTATTTTTTTTAGTTTTAATTATTTTGTAATTCCTGTTATTTCATTTAATTTTTAATTAAGCTCCTATAGCTTAAAAATTTATAATTAAGTTCTTATATTATACAAATATTTTCAATGAAGTTCCTATAGTTTTACAATTTATGATAAAGCCCCTATACAATAATACAAAAATTTTCAAGTAAATCCCTATAGTTTAAAAATTTGGTGATTAATTTCCTATATTGTACAAAAATTTCAATCCCACCAAAACTAGAGAAATCAATGATTTATCATTCATATTTATCATCCTAGAGTATCTCATTCTAGTATCATCTAGTGATCTATACATAATAATATTTCATTGAATATGGTGATTGCGTAATGATAGATGTAGATGGGGACTTGATTGACATAAATATATTCTCTTTCACAATTTAAAATGTAGGACAAGTTAATGTATTTAGGTGGACTTATCTATTTTATTTATATTTTTGTTAGAAACTAATTTGAACCATTTTATAAAACATTATTAATAACGTGTCATGTAAATCCTTTAAATATATACTAAATAGAGAATTTTTTTAATATTATTGTGAGGGATGACAAAATATTTTTTCTTGAGGAACTAATTTGTTCACATATTTTGTCCAACAACTAAATTAGGATTTACTCTTAAGGTGTTTGTTTAGCGGTAAAAATGGAGAATAATTTTTTTATCACCACCCAACTTAGACTATGACCGACGCATAGGAACATTTTTTCCAGCAAGTCTTGATACACTAAATTTTCTAGGAAAACAGACAGAGTTTCCTCTGTTTTTGGACTTTTCCCAAATAAAATATAACTTGCAATATTTCCAATAAAATCACAACACTTAGGCATCAAGCATTCTCAAAATGCACCATTCCAATACATACTAATATTTCAGCATATACCAGTCATAGTACCAATATAATTCAACATAAAACCAAATTAAGTTTACAAATCCTTTCCAAAACATAACGTATATAGTTAAGTCATAAGTTCTTAAACACAAATACAACACAAGTCCAAGGAACCTGCCCGTGATATATGGAGCAATTGACATCTATAGGCTAAAACAACATATGGATGAAAACAAAAAGGGCCTTTACAAAAAGGCTCACCAACTTCGAATTTATTAAGATTGTGCAGAAGAAACACCATAACTAGTACCAGCACCTGTATCTGAAAATGGTGGAAATACAACGGGGTGAGTTTTGCAACTCAATGAGAAATAGGGTATCCATAGTTTACTAAATGTTAACATAAAACAATATAAACATAATAATATATATATACTCATAAAATAGGATTTTAATCATAACATGAGATTTCTTAATAACATAGATTTACATACTCATATAAATTCAAATACATTGGGAAATTTTCCGAAGCAGAACGATAACAAGTCCAGACATGACCCAAGGCCATGTCCGGGTTAGCACCACATCTACTAACTAGAGTTGCTCACGATGCACCGAGGCTAACGTCTCTGCTTTTAACTATAGGTTCTAATTGTAGAATTTCCCCAAATTAACTCAAAATCATGCACATTACATAATATAAAAGTAACATAATATGCTCTCAAATTCAACATTCATTACAGTTCAACTCAAAATATTTAAATAAGCATAATAATCATATTATGGCCTCCAAATAAAAGTTTTTTATTTCAAACATAAAGCCACATTTTCAATAAATAAATTATTTTCTTTTATATCAACATACTTTCAGCTCTTCATACCGTTTTATATTGTTTATCATGCATAAAGTAACCTACAGATATACTATCTACTTACAACTATTGGTTCAAAGAACCGAAGAACAATGCCTTTGATGCCACCAATCAAGTGCTGATACCCGATTGTTTTATCACTCTAGAAATAAGATAATATTAATATTTGTGAGCTAACAATATCATAAATTTATATAAATTAGCCCCAAATTTTAGGATTCAAGAAACGTAACAATATTCCTAAAATAATTAGAAACTTCAATAATTTAAATGGAGTAATTTAGGAGCTAAATTACCATTTGGAGAGTATAATTGATAAAGAAAATCACTCGAATTCCTTCTAAAGCTCCAAGCTCTCTAATGGAGTTTAGAGAGAGAAAACAGAGATAGAGAAGAGAGAGAATGGTGGAAGATAATGAAGAGGAGGAGATGATGGTGATAGAGGTGGTGGGAATGATTGGTGAAGGTATAAAGAAGAATAAAGGAAAAAGTGAGAGGGAGAGAGCTACGGGAAGGGGAGGAAGTGAAAAGAGGAAAAGAAAGAAAAGAAAGGGAGAAGGGAGAAGGGAGAAGGGAGTTACGGGGAGAGAAGAAGAATAAGAGAAGATAAAGAAAGAGAAAAGTATATGATGGTCTATACCACTTAAGGTGTACGATAGTGATCTCTCTTTTTTTTTGTAGTCATTACATTTTTTATGAGCTTCATATATAATTTTACATATAGAGTTCATTTATAAAAATTTATCCCCTATTTTTACTCTAACCAAACACACTCTTAATTTTGATTTTCTTCAAAACTATCCTTGTTAATTAATTATGAATATATTAATTAAAAAATATGATTGAGTAAAATTACAAATAATTATTATGAGAATTTATTTAAAAACTTAAAAATAAGTGTAAATAGATGAGCACATCAAGCCTTTTTTTACTTTGAAAAGTTTTCTTAATTATATTTTGCACTATTAAATTTATTCAAATTCAAACTTCTGAAAAACATACCAAGCCGAACACGAGTGATTTCCAATCCAAGTATCCAAAATTTTATACTTTGTGTGGATCAGAACATGCATCGTCCTTCAAGGCCACACAATAAGAACGAGCAAAATTGAAAATGCTTAAATTGCAAGAGAAATGCAGTGAATTAGCTGCCAAACACGCATGTGCGTGCCCACATGAAAATTTTACAGGCAACGATGACTTAACACCTACTAGTTCCAGCGATGCTTCCCATATACTATATGGGGCCCTTTGTGAGATGTGGCTGTTGGCGGCATTTCCAGTTCTCAACCATCAAAGTCATGCATGCTATGGAGCAATAGTAGTCAAGCCTCTTACACAATGTTGCCTTGAAAAAGATGCAGCCATAATAGTCTGGAATGAAATTTATCTGATTGATCCTATCCTCCATAATTAGAACTCTTGGACATGTCAGCCTTGATTTAGTATTGCTGTGTAAGAGGGTGCTTCTATTTATTATAAAAAAATAAATTAATCAGTTTTTTTTTTGTTTGGTAAACAAGAAAGTTAATATGTTTTTATTTCAAACTTCTAAAAATCAATGATGTTTTGTTGATAACACTTCATGTGATGTTTTTTAGAATTGATTTATACAGGGACGGAGGTAGATGCTTTTGTTAGGAGGGACCAAATACTTGTTTATTAACCTTATATAGAGAATGCATATTTTATAATTTTTGCTTTTACCTAACAACTAGAAAAGGTCACAATATATAAAAGAAATAAATATTTTACAAACAAAATCAAGAGAAACACATTTATATACATATTCTATTGTTTACTTTTTTGGATGAATTGATAGTATCTATCGTTAAAAGTAATGACTAATTTTCTCGAGACATAGAGCTTACAGATGTAGGTTTTGCCTTGTCAAGAAGTTAATCCTCTATATACACACTGTGAGAATTGAATTCCTAGCTAGATACTTAAGAAATCCAGCTAACTATCAACTGTATTAGTTCTTGTGGTTATAATCTGTTATTTATTATAATATTTAAATAACTAACTTAATAAAAAATTCATAAAAATTAACTAAATAAAAATTATAGACATGGCCAAATAAAAAAATTAAGAAAGTTATAAAAAAAATAAGGGTCGTTGCACCCCGAGATATATGAGAGACCCATATGCTTATGTTTTATGAAATTTAAAAAACTAATATAACTTTATTTTCTTTAATGACAATAAAAAAATTACTTGATCTCTTTAATATGATTTTGCAGCATAATGTGATTACAAATGAAATTAAAATGTGTGAATTGATGAAATTGTAATTGAGATCAAGTTAAACAAAATAAGTGATCAAATAGTTATTATTGTTACGTAGAATTTCAATAAAAATAAATATATTACTTGATCTCTTTCCTGGAATTGACATTGTAATTTTAATTTCAATTCTCAATGACGGGAAGAGAACAAGTTCTTATAAGACTTCTCTTGTAAGGTGGTTCTACAATTTGATTTCAATACATTACAAATCTAAAATATTTTTCATCATCAATTATCAATTAATTATATATCACATACTATATAACTTTAGGTAAATATTACAACAATCAACTTTACACTTAATTATGTATCAAGATACATAATTAATTGATCGCATAGAAAAATTACACCAAATGTTTATTCAAATCAAATTCTATCAAGATACATTATTTGTTCATCTATGCAATCGAAGGGATCGGAGAAAGAAATTTGAGAATTATGCCTCGTAATAATCAAATCGAAATCCATGTAGCAGTGATTGTGGGCAATTATGCACTATGTCATCATTTCATGGAGGTTGGTGCAAACTAAAATCAGTGATCTCTGAGGAGAGATTGGCTTGCTTTGTGGATTGGTGAGGTGGGCTTCTAGAAGAAGTAACCCGATTGTCAAAAAAAAGGGGATAGAGCTTGAGTAGAAGCTTGGTAAAGTATGGAGACTAAAAAGTTGGCTCCTTCTACGTACCTTTCTGAGTTGTTGTGGTGGAAACAGCATCTTATCTACAAAATAGCATAAGCAATGATATCTATTTTGAAAATTAGCCCCTCACCTCTTCTAATACAATAATTTATCGTAACGGAGCGTTTGTCTCATGTTATTATTATTAAATTGTGCGAAGCAACATTGCGTGTGCATCAATTCTCAATGCAACATTTATGCATGTTTAGTTTCCATTGTCCACCATCCCAAACTAGCGCCTCTAGAGCAACTTTTTCCGGTATGCTGTTTTGTTCTAAACTTGCTTTCTTTTGCCAAATTTTTTAGTGCCAAAGCTTTCTTCAAACCTCTACTATATATTAACTTTGTGATAGTATAAAATAACATATATCCTTGTCAAACTTAAATGAAGACATCATTTCCAATGAAAGGGAATTGCTAAGGAAAGAAAAGTAACACTAAAGGAAAAAAAGGAGCAACTTCCAGTGGATGTATGCTTTGTAAATTGGAGGCATAAAAGATTAAATCTTTTTCCTCCCTTTATTCCTTTCTACTTGGATGGTATTTGATAACAAGAATCTGGGCAACAGTCAAGTGCAAGCTATACTAAAGCTGCAGTAAAAGCTACCTATAGAATATAAAATTAACGATGGTTTTATAATCGATTGATTGATGTTTGAAAATATGGAAGAAGATTTTGTAATCTATATGCATGTAAGTTATAATTGTTGCCAACTCGATGGCATGATGTATATTGGTCTATAATGTTTTGTGGAACCTTACTGGTTATTTTGACTTCTTGTGGCCTGTTTTTTCCATCCAAGACATCTACATATATAAACTCGCCCCCCCCGCATATGAATGACAATAAGTTTTTCTAAATGATTCTACATTTTTATATTCTATAATTAATTAACCTTTTGTTAATTGGCTGCTCAGTGTATTCTTTCAGTGCGGCTCCAATAATTTTAATTTTTAAATTTTATAGTTTATCCCATTCATTTTTAACTCATATGTATTTTATCTCTTAAGATTTTAAAAGATGCTAATTATTCCATTAGAATTAATGAATGAGGTATACAATACCTTCTTTCTTCAAATGTCATTTAAATAATTAGTATCATTATATCTAAAGTTTTTATGAGTGGTAGATGATTATTGTTCATCCTTTTCTAAAGCAAACCTGGATTATTGCTATCTGAATCTCATTATCACAACTCCAAACTAAATTGCCTATTACCTCACCTTATCTTGAATTGCAGACAAACTTTTACAAGCAATCACAATAATTGAAATTGATACCATAACCATTTTCCATTAAATTTTTTTTTTGAAAAAAAAGTAGGCTCACATTCAAATTTGAGTCTCTAGAAATAAGATGAAAGGATAGGGGCCACCACCACCATCCTTCTCTAAGTGGAGATCCCCCGAACCCCAATCCCCTTTTCCCTTTCACTCTTCACACCCCTCACTCCCTCCTCCACTATGCCCTTTTCCCCTCTCACCACCCACGCCCATGAATCTGCCTTTGATTCTTTTAGCCCGTCAATCTATTGTGGACGCCTCTCAGTCGACAAGCCAATCACTAAAGACCATGACAGTGTATGTGGAGATCGATGGATGAGGAGTAGTTTTTTCTTTTCTTTTTTTTGGAAGGATGGAGTTTTTTTCTCCCCTGATTTCCTCTCCCCTAGCCTTCCCTTTCCATACCTCTCCTCTTTTCCGCCCTTTTTCCTCCCTCTTCTCCATTCTATGGTCGTTTTGTTCATTGAACCGCTTTCCATTCCTACATTTTTTTTTTTGAGGTGGCAGTTGCAGAGGTGTTTGTTTGGGAGAATGGCGAAGCCATGGTGTTCTATTGATAGCCAGTATGCATTTAACCGCAACTACACCAGTCGCTCAAACAATGAAGTGATGAACCGTGTGGGTATCGTCTCCATATGGATTGTATAACTATGCACTATGGGTCAATTAAACTATTGTGTTCACGCTTAAGAATATAAAATCAATTGGTATTTAATTAAAAGACAAGAATGAAAATTAAATTGATCAATTGAATTGAGAAAACACTATCAACCTAAGAATTCAAGATAGATAAACGATAGTTTAAAGGCCTAGTGGCCTCCTTCACCTTATATTTCACTTGACATGCAAGTTACTCAAATAATTATCAACCAGTTGATTTTATTAGGATGTCTATTTTAGTTAAAAATCTATGTTTAAATCAATTGGTCATACCTCATTCACCTAAAAAATTAAGTATTATTATGAATTAGCATTAATTTAACCTATATTAAAAACATTTATTAAGTATTTGTTATGCAAGACCATGGGCATGTCTCCATTCCATTAACTAGTTAACATCCTACGCCAATTAAGTGTAATTGAACAAGTACTGCTCACAACTATTGTTTAATTTATTTATCCCCATGTCTAGTTAAAGAGAATCACCCTAATAAATTTTAATGGTGGCTAGCTGACCATAAAAGAGCATTAAGCATGGGGATGAGTAAATAAAACCAAACTTATTACTCAAACAAATTTACAAGTATCTAAGAACCATAGAGAAAATCTTTAGTTAAAAGTTTAGCTATCCATTAATAATACAAAACAAAGAATTAACTAGTTCAAGACTCATCATAAAAATCAAAGAGCAAAGGGAGAGAGGGAAGAGATGAACAAATTGTGATAATCTGATAGGTGCTTATCTCCTTTCAAGCCTTCGATCATTAGTATCCAAGAGGAGTCTCTTCCAAGATTTATAACCCTAAATTTCTCATATAGTCAATTAGTGAATAACAAAAGTAAGAAAAAGCAAAAACTATTGTCTGTTTTAGTTACAGTGGGCGATACAAAATTGCTCTTTTATGAGATTAATGATACGCACATTCATGGTCAAGCGCAAGTTGGACACCATTATCTATGGAGCTATCCCTTGATTGTGTCAATTAAGACCGACATTTGCAGTTGCAATGTGAGTTTCGGTGCAAATTTAATAACAATTCATGATGCCAGTTTCTGTCCACAAATCGGCTCCATATTTTTCAGCATAACTGGGTGCCCAGGTATAAGAAATTACTCGATGTTAGACAAATACAGTAGTTTTAGAATAAATCCACTTCGGGAAATTATATTTTTTAAAAAATGGATAAAATAAAGTCCAAATATTACCTATACGGCATAGCAGGTGTGAGGCTCAAAGTGCCTCAGGGGAATGAGGAGCGAGGATGTGTTATCTATCCCGGGACCTTATGGTTAACTGGCATGAGAATATTTGCATAAGAAAAAAATAATAATAAGACGCAGAAAAAAGGGTAGATTTATTGGCGAGTGTACATGTGCGTGACCGATGGAGCCCTTGACTTGGGGGCAAGAATTTGTCTGCTAGTTGAATGAATTTAGACGCAAAGCGACACTTTAAGTTCACACTTTATTAGCTTAGTCATCTTAAGCTATGCAAAGCCTTTTTCATTTTTAAGACTATGACTTATATCTTACAATAATGATTATTAATTATCGTACCCAGAAGTCACTAGAACTGTATAATCCGATCAAAACCTTGACATTCGTAGCCATGTTTACGTGGGTATAATAATGGTTAGGATCAATTGTTGATTTCCAGCTTCTCATATTAACCTTTCTTAAGAGCACATGACTTTAGAATTTTTTGAATACTCTAAGAGTCATTTTAATCTCTAAAATTTAAATTTGATTAATGAATTTCTTATTTTATAATAATGAATCACATTAATCTTTCAAAGAAAAAAATATTCATATCAATCCCTTAACCATACATTATGTTCAATTAAATTAATCCTTGAAAATAATAATTCTAATTCAAATCAATCACTATTATAAAACATAAATTAGTAATTTGCTAGAATTTGTCCTTCACAAACTAATATGGTTCATGATTGTAAAATCAAACACTAATTAAGCTAATTTTAAATTTTAGATACCAAACTCAACTCATCATATATACATGCGATTTAAAACCGAAGAAAATGTGTATCTCATTCTCCATTCCTAAAAACACTTTCAAATGACAAAAAGAAAAGAATGCGTATAAAGCCAATGAATTCAGTATAAAGCTACAAAATAACTTAATGCACATGACACCATGGCGCTAATAAGAACAAGAACAAACGAAAGCACTACATTGAAGTATTATTTTATTCCAATGTACGCAGTGTATAAATAAACAAGTAGTGGTATTTGCTACTCTTACCACCATAACCGTTGCGGGACAAGGTACACGTGGCGCCATGTCGACCCACCTGTCGCCTTCACTCCCTCTTCGGATTCTCTGCCACTTCATCCCAGCGCTTGTTGTCTTGTTCGGTTTACTATAGTTTAGTTTCTGCAGAACACACACACACACACACACACACAATAATAAGCAACGACTCTCTCTCTCTCTCTCTCTGCCCGTGAAGAAGCGTTGTGAACGCTTCTTCCCTCTTCCCTTCACTTTCACTAATAACCAAACAAAAACAAAAACAAAAAAACACAAACTCACACACTCACCAATTGGGAAAGAAAAAAAAAAAAAAAAGAAGAGAAAACCCATCTCAACTTTCTTCTTTTTTTGCTTTCAATGCCGCTACTTTCTTCCTTCTTCACATTCTTCTTCTTCTTCAATGCCGTTACAGTTACCTTTATCGTAACCGCAACAACGGAATTCGACTTCGGAACGTTAACGCTGAGCAGCCTGAAGCTGCTCGGCGACGCCCACTTGAACAATGGGACCGTGAGCCTCACGCGCGACCTCGCCGTCCCTACTTCCGGCTCCGGAAGGGCTCTATATTCCCGTCCGATCAGATTCCGGCAGCCGGGGACCCATTCTCCGGCGAGCTTCCGCACCTTCTTCTCATTCTCCGTCACAAACCTCAACCCTTCCTCCATCGGCGGTGGCCTCGCCTTCCTCCTCTCCCCCGACGACGACTCCCTCGGAGCCGCCGGCGGCAGCCTCGGCCTCGCCGGAGAAGCCGCATTTGTCGCCGTCGAATTCGACACGCTGATGGACCTCGAATTCAAGGACATTAACGGTAACCACGTTGGCGTGGACCTCAACACCATGGTTTCTACTCAGAGCTTCGATTTGGGTTCCATTGATGTTGATCTCAAGAGCGGTGACACCGTGAACGCGTGGATCGAGTTCGATGGAACGACAAAGGGGTTGAGCGTTTGGGTTTCGTACTCGAATCTGAAACCAAAAGACCCGATTTTGACTATGAATCTCGATGCTGACAAGTATTTCAATGATTTCATGTATGTTGGGTTCTCTGGTTCTACACAAGGAAGCACAGAGATTCACAGTGTTGAATGGTGGAGTTTCAGCTCTTCTTTTGACTCTTCGGCTGCGGTGACGGAGGCGTCTTCGCCGCCACCGCCGGCGGTTGCTCTGATGAACCCCGGTGCTAACTCCGTTGGGTCGCCGCCACCTTCTCTCGGGCCTTCTTCAGAACAGAAAGAGAGTAAGTCTTCTTCTTGTCACAACGGTTTGTGTAAGGAAGGCTTGGGTGCTGTTGCTGGCGTTGTAACTGCTGGTGCTTTTGTTCTTGCTCTGTTTGCTGGTGCTTTGATTTGGGTTTATTCCAAGAAGTTCAAGCGTGTTAAGAAGTCTGATTCTCTTGGCTCTGAGATCATCAAGATGCCTAAGCAGTTTAGCTATAAGGAGCTTAGGGCTGCTACTAAGTGCTTCAATGCTAATAGGATCATTGGTCATGGTGCTTTTGGTACTGTGTATAAGGGGATTTTGCCTGAGAATGGTGACATTGTTGCGGTTAAGAGGTGCAGTCATAGTAGTCAGGGTAAAAATGAGTTCTTGTCTGAGTTGTCCATAATTGGAACCCTTAGGCACAGGAATCTTGTTAGGCTTCAGGGTTGGTGCCATGAGAAAGGTGAGATTTTGCTGGTTTATGACTTGATGCCCAATGGGAGTTTAGATAAGGCTTTGTTTGAGGCCAGGACGCCTTTACCTTGGCCTCATAGGTGCAAGATTTTGTTCGGCGTCGCGTCGGCGTTGGCCTACTTGCATCAGGAATGTGAGAATCAGGTGATTCATAGGGACATTAAGACTAGTAACATAATGTTGGATGAAGGGTTCAATGCTAGGTTGGGGGATTTTGGTTTGGCAAGGCAGACTGAGCATGACAAGTCTCCGGATGCCACGGTGGCGGCCGGAACTATGGGGTACCTTGCGCCTGAGTATCTCCTCACAGGTAAAGCTACTGAGAAGACTGATGTGTTCAGTTACGGCGCAGTGGTCCTTGAGGTGGCTAGTGGGCGAAGGCCTATAGAGAAAGATGCCAATGGGGCTGGTAAAGTTGGGGTTAGCAGCAATTTGGTGGAATGGGTTTGGAGTTTGCACAGGGAAGGAAGGTTGCTAGTGGCAGCTGATCCAAGGCTTGAGGGTGAGTTCGATGAGGGCGAGATGAGGAGGGTGCTCTTGGTTGGGCTAGCTTGCTCCCACCCTGACCCATTGGCTAGGCCTACTATGAGGAATGTGGTTCAGATGCTGGTTGGTGAGGCTGAAGTGCCTATTGTCCCAAGAACCAAGCCATCTACAGGTTTGAGTACCTCGCACTCTCACCTCTTACTGAGCTTGCAAGATAGTGTGTCTGACTGTGATGGAATAATCACCATTTCTACCTCCTCATCAGAGAACAGCTTCAATCTTGGAGATATAGTCTGATGATCATGGAAATCTTTGGCTGGGGGACCATGCCATCGTTAATTATTGACTCATTGTGTAAATAGAGAAAGAGAGAGAGACATGTATTCATTTGTTCATGTATGTAAATGACAATAACATGCAATTAAGGAGCCTTGAGAAAAGGAATTTTGGGGTTTATGTAATTTCTGCCTCTACTACTCATAATCCACGGCAGAGTGCTGCTGCTGCTGTACACATTTTTGCACAAGTTAATTGGAGTAGCACATCTCATTCTGCGGGTCAATGCAAGATGCTGGTGACTTGGTGTGGATTGTGGAATGTTACAGGCAATCTAGGGAAAGGTTAAGGACCAAGGAACCTTACGTACATTATTGTTCATGTTTTAATTGATGCCCATTTGTACTGGGCAAGTTGGAATTAAGTAACTGATGCTGAACAACTTTTCTTTGGGCAATTTGATTTAAGTTACCATGGTATAATAAAGATAGAAATTTATCTGAAGCCTTCTCCTTTGACCTCTCTACATGTCAATCCAGGTTTTGTATCTTCCACTTATGAAAATATATGGATATATAATTTTTTTTTTCATTTTCTGTTTTTGTATATATGCATTATTTGCATTCGAGTCTATATACAATTTTGTTTCATTTTCTGTTTTTGTATATATGCATTATTTGCATTAGAGTCTTTTTTTGTAACATTGATAGTTCTAATTTTATATCTCAAGGTTTTGCTCTCGCTCTTTCTTTCTTCAATTATTTGAATTAATTTGAGCTTCTAATAGCTCAGCTTCTGTTGTGGATTTCATTTATTGACATTTATTTCATCTGATGAGTTAACCCTGGGTAATCCTAGTTCCTAGCCCAGGTGATGTCTATTGCATCAGTCTGATCTGAACTGCTGCTACACGTGACAAGCCAGAGTGAGGACACATCATCTGATTTTAATCTCAACAAAGCAACTTTTTCATCGATGAGATCACTTTTAATTGTTTGTTTATAGACATCTAGGACACTATGTAGCTCACTGTCCTAATGCAACAACAAGACTTGGTTGTTATTGTTATAGCAGTAGTATTTGTTTTCTTTTTATTTTGTCTCTTTTTTGTTTTGGCCTAAGACCGCAAAATGTTCTCTCTGTTTCAATGGAGAGAGACAACAGTGAGTGGATAACTTTTTTAGTGGGTGGACTTCCCTACGGCATTTGCTAATTCTTTTTTAGATTGATTATGAATTCTTTTGGAGTTTTAAGTGCGAAAAGCAAACTCCCATATTAGTTGAAAATAAACTAAGTGAAGAGCATATAAAATAAAAAAGTCTATAGACTTATCGCAAGTGTTTGAGTCAAGATATAGTGTTTAGGGTTTAGGATTTAGTGTTTGCATCTTCCCTAATTGGGGGCTCTGATTATCTGGCTGTCTGTGTCTGTGTGTAGCTGTTGATAGCATTTTAACTCATAGGATTTAGTCTTCTTCTTTCTTGCAATTCTTTTATGGCGCCATTAGAACTTTATTGTAGATAATTGTACGTGACGTGAGTATATTGTCCTCTTGGCTCATTTAACACATCATGGGTTTATTATCTTGAATTATTTTAAGTCTATTTTTAAGGCCCTTTTATTACTGTTTATGAGAATTTAAAATTTGTATCACTTTAAAATTAAAAATTTATTTCTTTTTTTTGGGTGGTTGTTGTACCATAATAAAGAAATAAAAAAAGAAAAATTGAGTGTGTGTCATTTTGTGTGAGTGTGTGTCTTGTTTGAGTGAGTTTTTAGGAAGTGGAAAAATTATTTTGTGAGATTATATATATTAAGATTTTGAATTTGTAAAAAATTACTAGATTGGTGATTGTATTTTTCTCAAAAAAAATTTAATGAATTGATTTATTAAATTATAAACGTAAGTATTATTTATCGAATTACGTTAAATATTTTATATAATTTATTTATTTTTACCTATGCCGTCCCAACACATATTGATGTTCAACAAGCTTCAAATCAGTTAGGTAATACGTGGTCCCCCCCCTTTTTTTTTTTGCCCCTCTGTATTGACAGCTAATCTTGAAATCTCAAGTAGGGTGGTCTTGTATAGGCCTATGTCCTTGATTTAATGACAAGACAAAATGACCGCCAGAGTAGATAAAATGTGATGAGCAATTCTTCACTTCGTTCGGAACTCAAATCTCTCTATGGGAGGGTTTTATGATGGCCTCGTATTTTCATAAATAATATATTATTAATTATTACATCAAATTATTTAATAAAAGTTCAATAATATGAAATTTATGATGAACTTTAAAATTTGAGATTCAACTTGTAATTTATCTCTCTGTCTCTCTGACATGTGACTCACTTATCCAGCAATCATGAACACAAACACTTACTTCACTGGTCCTCACATTGACAATTCCACCTTGGTGGATCCCTCAAGTCAAAATGTTCTAACACTTGGACTATAAATTGAGCAAAATGAAGATAAATCTATTGAAGAGGATGTTATGATATAGGCTCTCTGATACACATGCAGATATATACCATCCCATTTTTTACCATTTCTTAGATCCATATCTTTTTTTTTTTTTGGGGGTTCTAAGAAAGCAAATACAAGTGGTTTTAGTCATGAGACAAGTCACTTCTTTTTGGGAAATGCTACTGTTGACATATATGGGGGTTACCATCAAGATTTTGTTACAAGTTGAAATTCCACTGTTCTTCATAATAACTTGTCCACTACATGAGTTCACAGTTACTGTTCTTGGTGATCGACCTTAAATTCCAGGGATTCTTCAGGCTTGTGCTTGATGAATTGAATATGGTAGCTTGAAGTAATTACTTTATTCAAGGCCATTGCGTGTAGTGTAATTTAGATCAAGAGGTTACTAAGTCATCATTTTGCCAGTTTTCCCCAAAATTAGCACCATAAAATAAGCATGATGATTATTTGTGCATTGAATTTTAATGTTGACGACTAACTACATTTAAGCTAAAGAACAATGGAATGAGAATATTGGATTTATATTTAGATTCAAAAGAAGTTTATATAATTCAATCAGCTAGAAATCGAATCTAAACCGTGGTGAATTGCAAATGATGAATTTTTTTTTTTTTTATATTTATCAGCTTTAACAAATCTTAATTGTGTGAATCTTAATTGTGTTTCTGAGGGGAAAAAAAAAAGAAACAAGTAATTGGAGAGTGGCTATTATCATTCTCTTTTATCTATCTCCACTCTTAATTTAATGAACTTTTATATAATTATTCTAAAATACCCTTTCCCTCTCTTTTATAATTTTCTTCTTTAGTTAAACTAATAATTTATTATCACTTTTATATTATTCAAACTCATTTTGTTCCGATTCAAGTCATTATTATTGACATTGTTAAATAAATCTTATTTTAATATTTCATTGTTTGTGATTTTAATTTATTTATTTTGCAAAAATATGATCTTAATAATTTTATATGAATTTTATTAAATGATAATTAATTTTATTTCAAAATGCTTAATACTGATTATAATTTTTGTTAGTAGAGGACCACTAAATATTATAATAACTCTTTTAATTAATTAATTTAATTAACTATTGATATATAAATATTAAATTACTTTTAAAATTTATAATACAATAATTATCTAGAATACATCGTGGTACGTATGTTAATAAAAAAAAAAATTTTAAAACAAGTGAACAAATAAATGGTATGGCCTTTGTAGTTACAATTTATTTATGATTTATATGTTGCCTTTTGCATTCCTCTCATCCCTTTCTACGTGATAATGCATTCATATACACTGACATTATTTTAGATTAAGAGAATCAATTTGTGGTCCTAATACAAAAATATAAATTTAATAAATTTCGTGAGAAAAATGAGTTAAAAAAGGAAGATTCTCACAAATAAAAGATTATCGAAACACACAAATTGAAGAAAAATGTTAATATTACTAAAAACGAGTTAAACTAAAAATAACAATTATTAGTTTAATTACATGAAAAAAGAAAAGGGTAATTTAGGATAATCAAATAAAACTATATTAATTTGAGAGTTGAGATAGATAAAAGCAAGTGACAATAGCCATTTCCGAATACTTGAAGCATTTCTTATTATAAAATTTATAATTGTTTAAAGCATTTGCGGCACATCTTAATCCAAGTTGAGATTACCTTTAAAGCTTATAGTATATGTTACTCAAATAACATTGCTCTAGTAACTACGAAAACTAGAATGCAATCTCAACACTAAGACTATGTTTGAGAAGGTAAAAATGAGAATCAATTTTTTTGATTGAATTTTATATGTAAAATTATATGTGAAATTTAACATTTCCGAATACTTGAAGCATTTCTTATTATAAAATTTATAATTGTTTAAAGCATTTGCAGTACATCTTAATCTAAGCTGAGATTACCTTTAAAGCTTATAGTATATGTGACTCAAATAACATTGCTCTAGTAACTACAAAAACTAGAATGCAATCTCAACACTAAGACTATGTTTGAGAAGGTAAAATTGAGAATCAATTTTTTTGATTGAATTTTATATGTAAAATTATATGTGAAATTTAATCATAAAAAATTTACTCATATTTTTACTCCCCAACTAAATATGCTCTTATCATATGCCCATTGGGTCACATCACAATTTATTCTTGCTACTAATAACCCTATAACTCATAAGCGCACCCAAATATATTTATATTGATTGTCATTTTATTCCTAAACGCCTGAAATCTGAACTCCTAAGAGGATAGACCATAGTTTTAAAACTCTGACAGGACCAGTCGGTCAGATCGATGAATCAGACAGTAGCCAGTCTGAGTAGCATATCGGATCCAACTTGCAAGAGAATCGACACAAACTGGCCTGACTCGACGGTTTTGTAGAAAACTCAGTGACCTAGTGAGCTGCTAGTTCATATGATTCAACAATGGAAAACAAAAACCACAACCATGGTGAGCCATTGGTTGTCACTATTCTAGATCTAATTCGATTGTCTTCAAATCTGCTGTAGTTGTCTTCCGTCGTCACTGTTGTCTTCATATCTGCTTCGGTGGTCATGATGAGGAGGGTGTAAAAGAGAAATCAAGAACCTAGAAAATGAGGGAGACAGAGATGGCAAGAGCTGGACTTGACAAAAAATGGAAGAGGAAAGGACTTGAGGAAGAATAGAAGAAGAAATTGGAGAGGAGTCAGAGAGGGTGAGAGGAACACTACGTTTAGTATGTTATGTGCCGTTGATGCTTATAAGTGAGAGAGAAGAATGAATTAGGTTGTGGAGTGATTGGTTCTAGTGTTACATATTGATGATTTGGGTCAAAAGATTGGCTAAAAAATCAAGTCCAATGGATACATGCAAGAAGAAAACAAGAAACAAGCCACAACCCACAAGCATTCATTTAATTAATTTTTGTTTTATATTCTTTTGAATTTAAACAAACTAATAAGGAATAATGGGCTTGTCTCCATTTAATTTCAGATGTATACATTTTTTGACTGAGAATATTTTATAATTTAAATTTATTAATTTTTAATCATATACATATATAAATTTTCAATTTGTTAATTATTTATGTTATTTTGTTGTATTAATTTGAATTTAAATGTATTTATCTAAATATGTCCAGTTCAACTGATGATCCACTTATTGAACCCGTGATCTACTAACCCAATACTTGGAACGTGTCAATAACTGAGTCGAGTCTTAAAACTTTGGGAAAGACTTCTCCTCTCCACACCTAGCCCATTTGTTCACAAAATCATGTCTGCTGGGCTTTTTGCTTGTTAATGTCCAAGTTGGGTGGTTGAAACATTTATAACATTTATATATTACATGTTGTCTTTCAATATATATATATATGAATTTAGGACAAATATAAATATTAAAGAAGATAATAAAAAATATTGGTAATTGAGTAAAATATAGTGAATAAATTAATATATCCCTATATATTAGTTAAATAGAATGTTTGAACATATAAAATTAATTAGGAATAGTATTAGGAGGAAAAATACTTTATTGAAATGTAAAATTTACAGGTATTTTAAATTATAAAGTTATCTGAAAGTAAATAGATATTCTAAAAGAAAGAAAATTAGATTTATCTCCCAATTTAGGAGGAAGTAGTCGGAGATATTGTCAAAAAGATGATTTGACATATAATGGTTAATAATTGTCAATTTTAGAGTCAGTCAGTTTATAAACCTTTAGAATAGTTTGAGTACTAAATCTGCCAGATGTATATATACGCTTCTCATTAAGTTACTCAATGATTTTGCATTTCATCACATTGAAAGACTGATATTAGAGGATATCATAAAACTAATTTTAAAACAATGAAGTACTCATTCTTTAAATATATATTGTTAATATTTTTTATATATTCCCTTAAAAGAAAGTTATTAATCAAAATCATTCAATCTTTATAATCTTAATGATAACATAAAAAATATAAATAAAATAAAATGAAAACAAATCATGTAATTCAAGTCGTCGATATTATGTAATTTTTGAGTCTTTAACCAGGTATCTCTATAGATATTACCATCATACAATGAGACTTAAAGATTCTTTCAAAAAAATTTTGGTTAGACTGTTGATGAAAGTTTATGATGTCAAACTACACATAACAATAACTTTTCCTAGGAAGAATAGTTTTTCCTAGGACCATATTAGACAGTAAAAATAATAGACACCAAATTATTGAAACCCAATAGAAAGATAAGTATAGCTTTAAAAAAAATCTTAAGAATAATATGAGACAGAAAATTTGATCAAGTTTTTATGGAAGGTAAGAATAACTTGCGCACGGGAAAATTAAAAAAGAGAAAAATCCTACTAAAATTTCTATCTGCAGTTAATATATGTAGCTTCCCTCATCAATCAAAAACTGGCTAGAGTGGACAATGGCTTCACTCACTCAAATATACTCTAAAAACACTACATAAACTCACTCTTCCAATATGGTTATTACATTGATATGATCTTCAAAATTATCTAAGCTCAATGCTCTAGCAAACACCATTCATCTTCTCATTCATCTTCTTCCTCTCCATCACAAACTTCTTCCAAACAGTAGTGATTTCCCTCTGTGTCTCCAAAGCACTCTTCTTAGCTACCATCACTTTCCCATTATCCTTCACACCTTCTTCTCCGGTAACCGTTACGGTGGTGCTACTCACCACTCTAGCAGGGAGCAAATCAAGCTCGTGAACCACTTTCTTGACATCAAGGACAAGGCGTTCGGCAAGGGTGCGTGAGAAGTCTTCCCTAATGACAACACGGAGCACGGTCACGTGTTGTGCATCTGGGGGCATGGTGTATGCTGGCACTATCCAACCAAAGCGCCTCAGCATGTCAGAGATTTGGAACTCGTCAAAGTGGTTATGGTCCTTCAATGTGAAAGCCACCAATGGCACACCATCGTCTTTGGATACGATGTTGAAGCGACCCGTTTTCTCGAGTCCTTCCTTGAGTACTATCATATTATCTCTGCAATTTTCCATGACATTTCTGTATCCCTACAAACCCAATTAAGATAAAGGAATTATACATAGGAGTAATGTTACATATCTAAAAAAATATAAAAGAATCTTTGATAGAAATTATGATGATTACTAGATAAAATAAAGTGGTATGACCTTCTAATTCATCTAAAAAATAATAATTGTAACATATCATTATGGGTAATAAATTCTAGTAAAGTTTATGAATATTGTAGAGAATTTCCATTTTAGACATGTGACTAGTATCATGTAATGTAAGGAAAATGTTATTCTACAGTTAGCTTCTTTTTAAATTGATGAAGGAAGTGTGTCTATCTTTAAATCATTATGTTATCACTATGAAGCATTTTATTGATTTTGAAGTGAATATACCTGACTTCCTAATTTGAAAACAAGTACAACTTAAACAGGCCTTGTCCTGATGGGAAAAAAAAACATGTGCTTTAAAGAACAAACAATTATTATTGTTTTGACTGATTGGTTGTATGTCACATTAGTTTCTTATGATGATAGAGATAAAGATGGTTCTTGAGAATAAGTGATTGGAAAAATAAAGACAAATGTCTAATGTGACAAGCAATCAATAGATTTGAACAAAAACAATAATTGGCTATTGGAAGATATAAAAGTTCCTGTATTTTTTTAGTAGTTTTATAAGTGTGGGAATAGGAAAGGTTGAATGACACAACATAAATCATTAATGGACATCTTAATACCTCGTAACCCAAACGAATTAGTTGGTAATACTGAGCAATCACTTGGCTAGAACCTGCATTGCATATTGCATGAAAGAAATAAGTATGATCAAGCATATGAAGTTTTAGCTAGTTTGAAGTCTAGACCAATTGATGAGTAGTGTGTTAGTTATATATTACCTTTGGAGAAGTTGAGGGTAAAGGTGGGTTGATCAGCTCCAAGATAGTTGATATGGAAGATGAGTTCCTCAGGAAGGTCTTCCTTGCTTCTCCAGATGACCCAACCAATACCAGCATAAACTAGACCATACTTATGCCCACTAACATTGATGCTCTTCACTAATGGTAGCCTGAAGTCCCACTCAAGCTCTGGATAGATAAATGGCGCTATGAATCCACCACTGGCTGCATCCACATGAATTGGAGTGTCCCATCTAATAATAAAGGATTCCACATGTCAAGTCAAGTCCAAAATTTATACTAACTATACCAAATGAAAAAAAAGTAGTTAACCCTCTAATCAATATAATGTTTGCAACACACATTAAGGATGTGTTCGGACGAAAAGTAAAATTAACGGTAAAAATTCCATAAATTAGTTTCAAGTGTAATTTTATACATAATACTCATATATAAAATTTTTACCCTCATTTTTACTTTCTAACTAAACACAACTAAACACAACCTGAGAGAGAGAGAGAGAGATCTATATATACCCAGTTTCCTTATTCTTTTCAATTAGGAGATCATTTAAGCGCTTGACATCTTCAAATTCTCCATTTAGTGTGGAACCAAGGATGGCAGCAACACAAATTGTGTTCTCATCCACCATCTCCACGGCCTTTTCAGGGTCCATTACATAGTATCCATCACTCAACTTCACCTCTTTCAGTTCCACCTCGAAGTACCTTGCAAATTTCTCCCAGCAAACCTTTCACAAGACCAAAATTCAACTTGATCAGTGACTAAATATTACAAAAATTAGTAGTAGAATTTTCATAAGCGATTATCAACATCATATTTGAGTGTAAAACAACTTTATATTACTCGCGAATGCAATTTTAAGAAATTATCAAATTATGGTGGATAATTATCATGGTGTGTAGTCACCCACTCTAATTTAGCAATTTTTTGATATTTTAAAATTATTTTACAATATTACTGCATAAAAATTAATCTTTATATTATGTGGGTATGATTTTTTTTTTTTGTTATGGCCCAAAATATAAGGAAGGCAAAATGGATTGAACTCACCAACCTGTCATTTTTTTACAAAACAGGTTGGCACTTCTAATCCAAATTACTACTGGTCAACTCGATTCATCCATTTTATAACTACCCACCGCAAGTCCTAGTGGGTTAGCAATATAGTTGCAAATATAATAAAAAATGGATTGGCCAGTCAATCCATCATTTTTAGAGGCGGATTGATATTTTTAACCCAAATAATTAAAACTAATCAATCCACCCCATCTGCCTGTTTGTCACACCCCAGAGAACTGTACCCCAAATTGTATTTATTTATACCTGAACATTGGCACCAGTGACAATGTTGGGTTTGTCATAAGGCTTCCCTTCTTGTTTCCTTTTGTTCTGCCACCTCCTTTTGAAAGCCAATCCAGCCAACATTATGGCCTCCGATGAGCCAACCGTGCCAACACCAACTGCAGCTTCTGACTCTCCAAGGGGTGCATTGAAAAGATGAGCTATCATGTTAACGCACCGATTCTGAATGCATAGACATTAGACAAGTCAAAATGGCATTGTCAGATCAAATACAGAGGGCGCAAATCAATTTTGCTATAAATGTCTCCGGGCCTTATATCTTGTAACCATATGATGAAATTCATTTTAATTTCGTGCCACAACGAAGTCATGAAATTCAGTTGAACGATGCCAAGGATGCACCCAAATAATCACAGTAATTTGTACTCCACGCATATGATGCGACTATCTAACAATTGATGGAATAATTTTCACGGAATAAATAGTAAGAAATTAAAAGGTATATTATTATTATTATTATTTATCAGCTTTAATTTACAAGCAGTTATATGGAGAAAGGAAAAGGAAAACTGCCCCACGGATGTCATCTCAATGTTATCCTTGCCTCGTGTGTTCGTATAGAAAGGGAAATTGAGAATTTATTTTTTTACATTTTCTTTGGTTACGAAGATGACATTCACAATGTAATATTGTTTTTGGTTCCTGTCTCATCATGAATTAGGAAGTTCCATTATATACTAGTGGAGTCTAGGATAAGTTCCATCAAAACTGGGGGCGCTGCAATATTTCTTTCTCTCTTTTTTTTTTTTCTAATTGTTGCTATGATAGATCTTCCGTCTCATTATTTTTATGGTAATTATATCATTTTGTTGTCCGAAGAAATTATTTTCTTTTTATTTAATCTATTTTTATTTTTTTTAATGGTTGAAATCTATTTTTTCAAAGAATACAAAACATTCATTTTACTTTATTTATTAATTAATAAATTAAATATTACATTAAAAATATAAAAAATAAATAATAATAATAATAATTTATAAAATTAATATATTAATTAATAAATAAATCAAAATAAATATTTTTACTAACCTGAATGCAACTTAGTATTTTTAATTAACGAGTCGGTCTCAACTGTGAACAAAAGATCAGCCCAAATGGCCTAATGTGAGTTAATTGGACAACGACTTTATGGCTGCTTGCCATTGACTAAGGCACGCCATCTTAAGTTTATGGGCCCCAATTGAAAGATCACATGCCTGTGTAACACCGTTACCATTTGTCCGACAAACAATAAAAGCTCATGACCAAAGAAGAAACAAGTAATAAAAGCTAACCCTACAGATGAGTTGTTGACCTAAAAAGGGGAAAACTACAGATGGCAAATAAAAAGTTATGAAAAGATAAAATGGAATTTAAATCAATAAAGCATATGCGGTGTGAAAAAATCGATAAACCGTACATTTTTTTTTTTTCATTTTTAAGTTTTGAAGGGTTGAAAATAAACTGTGCTTGAATTTCACAAATGAGCCGTGTTACTGTTCTGGAGATGAGTGATCACAAGCCTCTAGAGTCTAGACTACAATTTTCCATGGCATGGGAAAGTAAAATTAGGGATATGGTTCGCACTTGTTTGCTCTGTTCCCTGACCGCTGCTCTCGCTTCTAGTCATGCGAAAATATGTGCTATAATACTTAAGGGTTTTGTTAACAGATGGTAAAGGATATCAAATAGACTACAAAGTTTTAATTTAAGATTTTTGAATAGCTTGTATAAAGTTCTCTTTCTCAAGAAGAAAATTTCATTTTTTTTAATTCCTTAATTGTTGGTTAAATAGATCCTATTAATTTTTTTAGTATTTCAGAAATTACATGATTACAATGAGATTTAAATTTAGAATCTTATATGTGTTATTCAAACTATTCATCATTAGATCAATTCTAACAACTTAAATGAACCCTATAATTAAATATAGGTTTTAGAGTTTTTTTTAATAAAAAATATTTAATATATTATATTTCTTTATAATACCTTTATACCTCCTAATATACAGAGAAAATAAAATGAGTGTGGCCCATCTACTTCCATACACTAAAGTTGTAAAAAAATATTATACATCAAATATTTTCTCATTTTAATATTCACACTATGTTTAATTTTTTATACACGAAAAACATTCATCAAACACTTTAGTCAAAAGAAGGAAACTTCCTCCGCAACATAAGAAAATGAAACAAGAAGAGGTGGGGGAAAAAAGCGCAAAACGCTGTTGAATCAATTTCCCGCATGCATATGCGTTGAACGCGGCTTTGTTGGAGCCATAATCAGGGTAGACTATTCTTATTAATTTCTTTTGTCATTTAGTATTGATGCTCAACGTAAAATATCCTATATTTATATTTAGATTTTTCTGATCATTGTTCTGGAAAAACCTTTATATTTTGGGAGTTTCTCTGATGGGCCAAATTTTTTAAGGCTGATACTTTATAAGGTTTAGTGGGTATGATTAAGCCATGTGTGCAATTTTATTACACACACACACACACACACATATATATATATATATATATATATATATATATATATATATATATATATATATTATGAAAATAGTATAATTTATAGTTGAATAATTATCATCCATTCCTGATGGATATTAGTATCCTTAAAACTATATGGGGTGGCTAAGGGATCTCCATATTTAATGATTTATATTATTTAATAAAATTAACAATTTTGTATAAAAGAAAAATATATCACTTTAATTGTGTGATAAAATAGGTAAATATCAATTTAGTACGGATTTAATTTGGATATTGAAAAACTTATATTATCATCCAATATTAAACTCATTTACTAAATAAGTTATCGGCACATTTTTATGAAGCCAATCTTTTTGCAGTTTAGTTTTAGGTAATACACAAATTGAAATGCAAGAGATTTAGTATTAACTTAGCAGTTATGCTGGTTCTTATAAAAATTTATTACTTCATTAAATCAATAAACATGTTACAATTAAAAATAATCTTATAAAATAACAAAAATAATTTATAAAATTTGAAATTAAAGGCTTGAAAAGTTAAATTATACCATGAATATATATATATATATATGCAAATATATATTATGTGTTTTTTTAATTTATAATTATTATTTATCAGCAAAAAAAAAAATATATAGTTGTACGTATGACTGAATTTAAGCATGTTGTCTAAATTCTTGACTATGTTATTTAACAAAGAAGTCCCAGTCGACGTACATAAACAGAAAGAGGAAAGTTTCGGTCTAGCTTTGGTATGAAGAAAAGAATAATCTATCATTCAACCAGTCAAATTACTAAATTAACGTGCAAATCCGATGATGTGGCTTATATTAAAGAGAAAGATTAACTGCTTAAGTAAGTCTGTTTTAAAATTTTCTATAAAAAAAGTCTGTTTTAAAATTAAAAGAGTAAAAAGTCTTATTTATTTACTTTTAAGTCATTTAGCGAGCTATAATCACAACGTAGTATTTTATTAATTTAAGAATAAGCACCCTCACTTTTTCAAAGAATAACCACAAACTCATTCAAACCTTAACTAAAACAGATAGATAACACTAGAGAAGTGTAGGCAGGAGAGGTAGAACTGATGAACAAGTGGCATCTTATTAGCAACCTTCCCTATGAAACTCCTGTTTCGTAACTATCGATGAGTATTTAAACTATATATATAAATAGACGAGATTGACAATTGCGATATATCATATATTTATATTAAAAAAATTGTATTTGACGTTAAAATTAAATTTGATTCACAAATAACATATGTAATATTTTTAGTCTTCCCTCCCGATCGAGCTAGTACATAATTATAATACTCTATGTTAGCAAGAATTAAAGTCATCAAAAGTTATTCATCCAAAAAAAAAAAGTCATCAAAAAGTGACATTTAATTTACCTAATCCCAAAGACAAATATAATTCATTAATGCAAAAAGTATGAATAATTATTAGCAATGATAATAATGTTGGTGTATGTGGGACTTGCCTGGAGCTCAGTGGTGACAGGGTACTCGTCCATGTCGACGTAGTTCTTGTTAATGGCAGCCATGATGAGCTTGTCACACTCAGGCTCCATCCATGTTGTCACGAACGATGCAAGATTCAGCCTAGGGTTTCCATCAAGCATCAACTCATCGTTTATGATCTGGTATGCCGCTTCCTTAGGGATCGATTCTTCCGGCATCTTAAATCTGCACTCATCATCAACCATATATACACATAGAAAATGTCAAAATGTATATTAATTATTGGATACATGTAATCATGTCTATGAACATGAACATGATCATATTATATAAGGAAAGTGCGAATAAAATTACCTGGGAAGGGAGACGCGGACATAGCGTGAGGCAAAGGTTGAGTGGACGGAGACGTCGGTCTGGGAGGCGGTTTTGGAGAGAACCATGATTAAATTGGAGATCTGAGAGCTGTTTGATTTGATTTTAACTAAAGATAGAGAATAGAGAGATGAAAAAATGAGTGTGTGTGTGTAGTTGATCAGTTTTGGGATGGGGGTAGCTTGTCTGAGGAGAGGGCACATTTCAATAAATAGAGTGGTGATCGATGAATGGTAATAGTGCCACCTGTAAGGAAGGATCGAATTTACGAAGATTACTAATCAAACACAAAGAAAATTAGATGCTAGCTACTACGCGCGCGCATCGTTTTGAGAAACTGAACGCGGTTTCTTGCCTTTCGTTTTGTCTTTTTCTTGTATACGTCATGATCTGTGATCTAGTCTTTGGAGTTGATTCTTTTTCCTTTTTCATTTAACCAACAATATTGTAGCCAGATTTAATAGAAATTGATCAGCTTCCTAAACGATTGTGATAATTATTCATTTTAAATGCGATTGCATTTGGTAAAGAGGGTGACGTTTGTGGTGTATAATAAAGAGAAGGCAAATAGAGAAATAGAGTACTCAAAATGAATAATATATATGCTACATGCTCCGCGTAAAGTTGAAATTATAGAGGATTTTCAATTATTCTTTTTTATTTTTCACGGTTATCCATGTAGGCAATCATGTTCACGTATTTGATATCTCAATAGGACCACTACTGATAAATATAAAAATTTTAGATAATAGAAGCAAAGATAATATATAAACGTAATGAAAAATTTGATATAATTTTTATATTCATATGGAGGAAACTTAAAAAAAATAATACCGACAAACTATGTATATACTTACATATCTTTAAGAAAAATTTCAAACTCTGGTTGAGTATGAGCCGCCAATACACAATAAAAAGACCCATTCCTGGGGTCATGACTGTCTCGAATCGATATTTTTATATACAGGGCTCAAATTTGAAAGTGCCAATTTCATTTTTTTTTCATTTAATTATTATGAAGTTTTGGATGTCACTTTTGTGGCTACCCGTCATAAAGCACAATGCGCGTCAAAATAAGTTAGCACAACAAGAAGTCAAGAATCATAATTAAGTAGCAAGTCGGTAATGCACGGTGCTTGATTTTGAAGGATTGTTAGAGAGGGAACATATATTTTGCATATGATTCTAGAAAATTAAAGAGGTGCGAGGAAGGCATAAATTCCATTCTCATTAGCAAAAGTTAACTTAAGAGAATAAAAGTAAGTGAGATGCATATCATTTTGTTCTTCTATTTCCTTCATAGAAATATGATATTCCTTGGGCCTTTGGATTTTTCAAATGCATGACCGTGAAATCAGAGCAATGACGAATTTCGCGCTACGTCCAGACCACAATAAAAAACCGAAAAAACAAAGAAAGAAAAAGTTCGTGTTGCATAAGCCATATGCTTTCATACAAAGAGACAAATGTTATGCTCATACCAAAATCTTCATCTTTAATCATCCAGTTTTAAAATGTTTATTAAAATTAAGTAAATGATTGGAAAAGTATTAATTTTAGAAAAAAATTAAGAATAATTTACTAAATTATCATTTTTTCACTAATTTCGCTCTTATCAGTCATTAATAAATTAATAGTATTTAATAGAATATTATTAGAAAGAAATAATTAATATTACTTAAATTTTTAAATAGATACACTCCTTCCTCCCTCATCTCTCCATTTCCTCTGCCCCATGAAACTTCACATCAACCATGCCACCACCTGTCTCCTTCAACCCCACCTTTCAGCACCAACACAAGCAAATAAAACCAAACCACAAAATCCCTCCCAAATAGATTGAATCTTTAGGTGGAAAAAGTGGCACAACTGAGAAAAAGAAAGGTAAATAATAGCAAAAGGAAAACCATTTAGTTAGGCATTTAGGGTTTGAAAGCATAAAACAAATAAAGGTTGGGTTTTTGGATGGAAACACACAAGTTAGGTCTTGGTACTCTAGGCAACAATGACAATGAGGGATGGTGACGTCAATGCTAGGATGAGCAGTGATTATGATTGAGGTCCTGGTGTCGATAGAGGCTAGTTCAGCAACGGTGAAGGCGTCTAGCAGTTGTAGATGCAATGGCTTTATGGTGAAGGGTAGAGAAGATAGTGTTTGGGGTGCTTGACTAGAGACGATAGCATCTGGATGTCGAACTTGTGCCGGTGCTGGACACGGTGGTGCTCGATGGAGCGGGCTCTATTCAATGCATGGCGAATGTTGATAGGCTGAGAGCACAACAGTGATGGGACAAAAGAGGCTGGGCACGATGAATTTGTGGTATGAACAAGGTGGATGACATGATCTGAAACAACAAAGCTCATGGTGGCCGAAGCACATGGCAGTGGTAGTTAATCAAGTTGATAAGCTCACAATGTTGTGTTTAAATCTTAGCACAAAAGAAACCCTAAATTGATGTCTATAAGAGGTTGTTGAAGCGACAAAGGTCAAGGTTCAGGAGAGGGGAGGGGAGGAAATGGCTAGAGAGAGATGAGGAAGGAAGAGTGGGGGTATTTTTGATAATTTATCCAAAAATTGATAAATTGGGGAAGGTTATTGTAGGATGGACAATTAGAGTGGAAGTGAGTTGAATTTTAACAAACTTTAAGAGAGGTGAATGTAATTTGCTCGAATTATCAAGTATATTTGAGAGAAATTGTTATTTGAACTCATTTCATTTGATATATCATGTCAACTCATCCATTATTTATCATTGATAATGATCATGAAATGTTTAGAATAAAAAACATATAATTTCAATGGGAAACGATGGATGAATTCATACGATGTGCTAAACGACACGAGTACACTTGATTTTTTTACAATGAAGAAAGGGGTTGCTCTATCTTAAGATCAAGTGTAACAACCATCAAATAATCAATAGGACAAAAAACAAGAAAAGAAAAAATAGGGTTCAAGAACACATGCTGAGGTCTAGAAACTATAATTTTCAAATTCAAAGGAAGACCAAAGTATCCAATATGCCTTTTCAATTACCATATATATATGATGAGTGGAAGAATATTCTTACAACTTTATTTACTTTTTCCTTTTGTGCAAAGGAAATTCGATAAAGAATTTGTGATACGAGCTTAGGAGGGTAAAATGAACATTTCAACATTAGAAGAAAGAAATATTATTATTAGTGAATTTGCATTGACAATATGTTTCGGTCATGTTGGGCCAAATCTAATTTATTTAGTTTATTAGTTTATATTTAAAAATGTTTCAAGACTTGTTTTATTTTTATGTTTGTTAAGGCCAATTGTTAGTGTTGTAATTTGGGTCTATTTTGGTAGGGTTGGAAAATTAGTTTAACCTAAATAAGAGGTATAAATACCTCCAAACTTGGTAGCCACTATTACTTAGTTTTGATTTTGAATGAAATTTCTCTAGTTTCTTTTCATAAACTTTGTGTGTGCAAGTGAGGTTAAATGATTTCTTCATCTTGTTGCATCATGAAGCTAAAAAGGAGATTATAAGGTAGAGTAATTCCCTTGTAGTATTTTATTTGGTTTTCAATCCTATCTTCCATATCAATTGTGTGTTGGGGTTTTTGGGTTTCTAATATCTACGAGGTTCCACATCAATTTGAGAAGGAAAACAGGAATAAATAGGTTATGGATATGGGCTGGAAACAAATATTCTTCATGAAGAAATGATGTTCTGCAAAGGGGACATCCAAGAGGAAGTGGAGTAGTCCAGTGGTGCATGGTCCCACAGCCGGCTCGGTCAACAAAAAAAGTCTGCTCTCTTAACTTTGTATGTTTAGTTGAAGAGTAAAAGTAAGGGTAAATATCCAATTATATTTCAAGAATATTTTACCAAATAATTTAGTTCCCTAAGGAAAAAAATCCCAATAGTGGTCCCTCAAGAATTGAAACGTAAAGATAAATTAGTCCCTCAATTAAGTCTTGTTAATGGAATGATGCACCTAGTGTGGTGCAACGTTGATATGTCACATGAATTACGTACACTTTGACATCCAAATAGCATTATTTTGGAAGGATTTAAGAATCGCTTCTTGTATTCAAGAAATTACTTACCTTACATCATGTAGTTCTAAGTTTCGGAGAAAGAAATAAATACTAAAACAATGTCGTATTGCTCAAGAGTTGTGAATGTGATTCCACATGTAACATAACATGCTACATCGATCATTGAAGTAACATGCCACACTTTGTATTTTGCTAAGATTTAGTGCATAAATTTTACTGATAAATTTTACAAATATTACACCAAGTGTAACATTCGTAAGGAACCGAGTTTGGTGTTTTGGTAAAGAAGAAAAGTGCAACACAACTAGGAATCTAAATCATGCGATTGGGTGTTCACTTTAACTTTAAAAATTCTTAAATTTTTTTAGGAATTAAAAATATTATTTTGTATTTCTTAATACTCTACTTGTCATTTTTAGATTGAAATTAAGTTCAAATAAAAATAATTTTCAGCAACTAATTAGTTTGTCTGATACTGTTCCAGCAAACGGGTTTGAATGAGCGAACGAAGTCTTAAGCCAAACGTTACTCCAGCCATCAGACGGTGTGAACTGTGGAGACAAGTCAAGTTCAGCATACTGTGCTGATTCCTAGTTTTGAAATTGGAAATGTTCAAATTAGATGTTCCAACAAATTTCCAGATCTAAGAAATTCTTGTCATCTTTTTATATTTTCCCTCTTTTCGATCGACGCAATGCTGTTAACAGACAACATAATAAACAAACAGTGCTTTCTCTCAAACAAAATAAAGTACCTCTCATGTGAATTTAGAAGTTCCAATGACTATTTTGAAAAGAAATAACTTATATTTAGATATAATTTCTTTTAGATGATCAAATTACAATTTTTACAAAATATCTTCTTTTTGCTTTATTAGAATATGATCCACACATATTAAAGAAAATTAAAAAAAATACTTGTTTACCGAGATTGATCATTATGGGATCTCGTGGCTGGGAGGGCGGTGATGTTGGTGGAGCTTGATCACAGATGGGATCTGATGATTGGTGTTGGATTGAGGACAAATTTTTTGTTTTTTCATTTGGGTCCCTGAGGTTAGTTTTAAGGTGAAAAAATTTCGAAGGTTCCCATATGCAATTTTGTAATTGAGCGCTACATCGTTGCCTACATGGGCCACAATTGAATAAGTGGTATAATGAGCTAGCATTATGAAAGGATAAAGGGCAAGTTTGGTTTAATTCTTCACTTTCAGTTTCTCAACTCTTCAGATTTTATAAAAAAAATATTAAAAATCATAAAAATTACATATTTTGTTACTTAAAAAGATGATCTAAAATAGAATTATTCTACTTAGTTGTAGGCTTCTATAAAATAGGAGACTATGAATTAACATCTCTGTCATTGGTTGTGTGAATGGTTAAAAGATCTTTTTTTTTGTTGCCAATAAATTGAAGTTTTCTTTCAATTTATAAATCTATCTCAAACACATCATATTCTCTAATTGAGAAGTTTGTTTTTTTTTCCCTCTCTTTTGTTTTCATATGATTTTGAGTGTATACACACTTATGAGGTATCTTTAAGTTTAAGATAATGAGAAGCATATAAACTTCTTTTTATTATCCATCATATTTTTATGTCAACTATAGAAATCGTTTTGACCTCTAGGTTTAGGCTATAAGCTAGCATTCTTTTAGTTTTCAAATCATTTAAAATTTGATAGGATTGGATGAAAATGAATTCATTTTAAAACTTACACACAAATCAAAGTATTTTATTTTCCATTTTAATCATTCACACACACTCTATTGTATTTTAGACATAAAAATGGATTTCTATATCAATTCATTTACTATTTCATTTAACCATTTAAGGGGTAATTGAAATGATGTATTAAGCATGATAATATAAGCTAATACTATACATTATGTCCTGATTCGTTGTTTGGTGCAAACAACGTACTATATAGCTTCATACGTGATAACTCTCTTACATGTCAAAATGTTGTATATCTCAATACAGTATGAGAATGTCGTATTAGACCTAATTAGCTTTTAACGTATAAGATCATTTTTTAAAATAATTTACTAGAATAAAAAAAATTATCAAATAAATAATAATAAAATAAAATTGTAAAAGTAAAAATAATATATAATATCAATTTAGTTATATATAATAAAAATAAATATAAATATAATTGATAAATAATAAATAAAATAAAATAACAAATATCTAATAACAAATAACTATTTTAAATAAATAATATATAATATAAAATTATAAACTATTAACTAATAAAATATAAATAAATTAAAAAATAATACGTAATATATAAAAGTAAGGATCAATAACTTAAATTTAAATAATAATTATTAATAATATAAAATAGTATTTTTATTTATATATTATTGAAATAATAAATAATTATAAAATATTGAAATAAATAATAAATTTTAATAAAAATTAAATTTTAATTAGTAAATATTTACATAAATATAATATTTGAAAATTATTGTAATAAAAATTCCTATTTTACTATTAGTTGATTTTATTTTATATTTAATTAACATATTAGAATTATTTATAAATAAATAGTATGGTATTACTGAACATAAAATCAAATATCTTATACAGTGTTACATCAAACACTATATAGTATTAAAAATTTATCAAATCTTATATTATTAGGTTTTATATTATCAATCCTTATTCTATTACACATGCCAAATGGACCCTTAAAACATGATATTTAACTTAAAAATTAAATCAATTCAAATCAAATTAATTCAAAACTAAATAGTTAACTTGAAACTAAAGGAGTAGTTTGAGTCGTTAATCTGTTTAATATTGTGTATATTCCTGAGCAATGTTATATCCTTCTAATAAATCCTTCTAAACATCCTCATAATTACTAAATGAGGTAAAAAAAAAAGTACATATAATCAATAATGTTTTGAAATCTTAAATAGAACTCAATTATTTCTTCATTTAGTAATTAAGAAGATATTTAGGAGAATAAATCATTTCTCATAATTATATACTTTTCTCATTAAGTTAATCAATGACCTTGCATTTTATTACATTGAAAGATTGTTATTAGGAGGATATTATGAAACTAATTTTAAAATAATGAAGTACTCATTCTATAAATATATATTTTAACATTTTTTATATATTCCAGTAAAAAAAAGTTTATGAATCAATATCATTCAATCTTTATAATCTTGTATAACATTAAAAATATAAATAAAATAAAAATGATAACAATACATGCAATTAAAGTCGTCAATATTATTTTTGAGTTTTTAATGAGGTATCTCCGTAAATATAACTATGAGACTTAAACATCATCTTATTAATTTTTTTTGGCTAGACTATTGTTGAAAGTTTATAATGTCGAACTACGTATAACAATAACCTTTCCTAGGACCGTAGTAAAGTTCAAAAGAAAGCTTACCCCATAACCTCCATTTGCATATTTAAAGCCGAGTCTTTGTAAGTGAAACAATAAAAAAAAATGGACATCAAATTATTGAAACCCAATAGAAAGATGAGTATAGCTTTAAACAAAATCTTGAGAATAATAAGAAACAAAAAATTTGATAAGTTATTGGGAAAGCTAAGAGTAACTTGCACATGAGAAAATAAAATAAATGCTACCAAAAACTACACTGTCGGGCATTAAATACATAATAAACTATTGGACAGCAAAAGTAAAAGAATTACAAACAAAATAAGCACACAAAAGTTAACATGGTTATATCCACAATTTCACAAATTGATCCAAGATTTTTCACTATATGTAATTTTTGAATGGCTAGAGTTTCATACTATATATCCTTATAAATATTTCATTACATGAACAGCTTCTAATATCTACCTATATAATAGATCACTCTTACTCTTAGATGATGACTAATCCCAACAACCAAATGCCACATTTATAGGCCAACATTCTTGCAAAACTTTCACTTTTGCTCGATGTAAGACTTTAGATTAAATCCTAATAAATTCTCCCTTTAATCCAAAGTTATACTCTCTTCACTTATATTGTAGATGCACACGAAATACACCGCTTAACCATCGTATTGCCAAAAAGACTTTCGATACAAGTTATCTTCATTTTCATCGTTGTTACTCATGGAACACTCCACCTGACCTCCAATACATTGCCATGAATACTTTTGACACAAACCTAAATCAATGGCTTTAATAACACTTGTTAGAAAATAGAAGCAAAACAAATACAAACAAAACAAGCAATCCAAAATCTTTCACTATGTGTAACTTTTGAATGTATAAGATTACAAATCATCCTTACAAATCTTTCATTACATAGACACTTGCACTCCTAAAAATTATCAATATAGTGGATCACTCTCACTCTTGAAGAATGACTAACCAACAACTAAAGGTCATAAACTCTTGCAAAACTTCCACTTCTTCTTGATGTGGGACTTTTGGGTTAAATCTCAATAGAAATAATATGTAGGTTACCCCATCAATCAACAAATAGCAAGAGTAGAAAAATGGCTTCACTCACTTAAATATATTTCCCTAATTAATATATTAAAAAAAATCACAAACTAGCCCTTCCAATAGGGTTATTACATTTATATGATCTTTAAAATTATCTAAGCTTAAGGCTCTAGCCAACACGATTTCTTCTCATTCATCATCTTCCTCTCTATCACAAACTTCTTCCAAGCAGCAGTGATTTCCCTCTGTGTCTCCAGGGCACTCTTCTTAGCAATAATCACCTTGCTATTATTCTTCACACCTTCTTCTCCGATATTTGTTACGGTGGTGCTGCTCACCACCTTAGCAGCGAGCAAATCAAGCTCGTGAACCACTTTCTTGACATCAAGGACAAGGCGCTCAGCAAGAGTACGTGAGAAGTCTTCCCTAATGATGGCACGGAGCACAGTCACGTGTTGTGCATCTGGGGGCATGGTGTATGCTGGCACTATCCAACCAAAGTGCCTTAGCATGTCGGAGATTTTGAACTCGTCAAAGTGGTTGTGGTCCTTCAATGTGAAGGCCACCAATGGCACACCATCGTCTTTGGATACGATGTTGAAGTGACCCGTTTTCTTGAGTCCTTCCTTAAGTACTCTCATGTTATCTCTGCAATTTTCCATGACATTTCTATATCCCTACAAACCCAATTAAGATAAAGGAATTATATATAGGAGTAATGTTACATATCTAGAAAAATATAAAAGAATCTTTGATAGAAATTACAATGATTACTAGATAAAATAAAGTGGTATGACCTACTAATTCATCTAAAGATAATAATTGTATCATATCATTTTGGGTAATGAATTCTAGTAAAGTTTATGAATATTGTATAGTATTTCCATTTTATACATGTGACTAGTATCATATAATGTAAGGAAAATGTTATTCTACAGTTAGCTTCTTTTTAAATTGACGAAGGAAGTGCGTCTATCTTTAAATCATTATGTTATCACTATGAAGTATTTTATTGGTTTTGAAGTGAATATACCTGACTTCCTAATTTTAAAACAAGTACAACTTAAACAGGCCTTGTCCTGATGGAAAAAAAAACCATGTGCTTTAAAGAACAAACAATTATTATTGTTTTAATCAATTGGTTGTATGTCACATTAGTTTCTTATGATGATAGAGATAAAGATGGTTCTTGAGAATAAGTGATTGGAAAAATAAAGACAAATGTCTAATATGACAAGCAATCAATAGATTTGAACAAAAACAATAATTGGCTCTTGGAAGATATAAAAATTCCTGTATTTTTTTAGTAGTTTTATAAGTGTTGGAATAGGAAAGGTTGAATGACACAACATAAATCATTAATGGATATCTTAATACCTCATAACCCAAACGAATTAGTTGGTAATACTGAGCAATCACTTGGCTAGAACCTGCATTGCATATTGCATGAAAGAAATAAGTATGATCAAGCATATGAAGTTTTAGCTAGTTTGAAGTCTAGACCAATTGATGAGTAGTGTGTTAGTTATATATTACCTTTGGAGAAGTTGAGGGTAAAGGTGGGTTGATCAGCTCCAAGATAGTTGACATGGAAGATGAGTTCCTCAGGAAGGTCTTCCTTGCTTCTCCAGATGACCCAACCAATACCAGCATAGACTAAACCATACTTATGCCCACTAACATTGATGCTCTTCACTAATGGTAGCCTGAAGTCCCACTCAAGCTCTGGATAGATAAATGGCGCTATGAATCCACCACTGGCTGCATCCACATGAATTGGAGTGTCCCATCTAATAATAAAGGATTTTTTCACATGTCAAATATTCAAGTCTAAAATTTAGTTGGAGAATAATTAGTTAACCCTTACATCGATATTTGCAACACACACTAAAGATGTATTTAGTTAGAGAATAAAAATAAAAATAAAAATTTCATGAATTTGTTCCATGTGTCGTTTTACACATGATACTTGTCCATAAAAATTTCACCCTCATTTTCACTTCCTAATCAAACACACCCTAAGAGGAGGAGGAAGAGAAAGGGAGAGAGATACCCAGTTTCCTTATTCTTTTTAATTAGAAGATCATTTAAGCGCTTGACATCTTCGAATTCTCCATTTAGTGTAGAACCAAGGATGGCAGCAACACAAATTGTATTCTCATCCACCATCTCCACGGCCTTTTCAGGGTCCATTACATAGTATCCATCACTCAACTTTACCTCTTTCAGTTCCACCTCGAAGTACCTTGCAAATTTCTCCCAGCAAACCTTTCACAAGACCATAATTCAAGTTGATCAATGACTAAATATTACAAAAAATTAGCAGTAGAATTTTCATAAGCAATTATCAACATGGTGTTTGAATGTAAATAACTTTAAATTTCCTGCAAATAAAATTTTAAGAAATTATCAAATTATAGTGGATAATTATCATGGAGTGCAATTAACCACTCAAATTTAGCAATTTTCTGATATTTCAAAATTATTTTACAATATTAATGCATAGAAATTAATCTTTATATTATGTGGGGAGAATTTTTTTTCTTTGTCATGACCCAAAATGTAAGGGTGGCAAATGGATTGAATCTGCCGACCTATCATTTTTTTATAGGACGATTTGGTACTTCCAATCCAAATTACCACCGGTTAACTCGTTTCATCCTGTTTTATAACTAACCCATCGCGAGTCCAAGCAGGTTAGCAATAAAGCTACAAATATAATAAAAAATGGATTGGCCCGTCAATCTATCATTTTTAAAGACAGATTGACATTTTTAATCTAAATAATTAAAAGTGATCAATCCACCTCGTCCTGCCGCTATTGTCACCCAGAGACATGTATCCCAAATTGTATTTATTTATACCTGAACATTGGCACCAGTGACAATGTTGGGTTTGTCATAAGGCTTCCCTTCTTGTTTCCTTTTGTTCTGCCACCTCCTTTTGAAAGCCAATCCAGCCAACATTATGGCCTCCGATGAGCCAACCGTGCCAACACCAACTGCAGCTTCTGACTCTCCAAGGGGTGCATTGAAAAGATGAGCTATCATGTTAACACACCGATTCTGAATGCATAGACAAGTCAAAATGGACATTTGCGGACTAAATATACAAGAGTGCGCAAATCAACTTTGCAATAAAGGTCATCGGGCCTACAGTGCAACTATGATGAAATTCATTTTAATTTTGTGCTACAAAGGGAGCCATGAAATTTGGTTGATTTTGCTGGATTTAATTTCTGGATCAAGCTATCTATAGTCTTACTTATCAAACAACTTAAACTGTGTAGAATATAAACCATTAAACCATCTCATATATAATCGAAGATTCGCAATACCGCGCAGGCAAAGAACCTAAATATAGATAGGGAATAATGAAATGCCTTTATTTTTTTTAATGGTCGAAATCTATCCTTTTTTTAATATATATATATATATAAATACAGTCGAAATCTATCTTGAATCGAGTAATGCTAGTTTGACACCTAAAAAGTGAATGTCTGTTCAGACACCCATTTTAAAATCATTGGATTTGATAAATGTTAAGGATAAATGGAAACCACTATCACATCCAATAATTATAAAATAAGTATCTGAATAGACACTTACTTTTTAAGTGTCAAAATATCATTCCCTGTCGGAACAAAAGATCAGCCCAAATGGCCCGATTAATGAACTTTAACTGGACAACAGGACTTTATGGCTGCTTGCCATTGACTAATAAGGCACGCCATCTTTAAGTATATGAAATGTCACATGGCTGTGTAACATCATTTGCATTTGTCCAACAAATAAGATAAGCTCACGACCAAAAAACAAACAAACAGCAAAAGCTAACCCTACAGATGAGTTGTTGACCCAAAAAAAAAAAAAAACTATAGATGACTAATAAAAAGGTATAAAATGATAATATCAATAATTATATATTAATAATGATGATAATGTTGGTGTGTGGGACTTGCCTGGAGCTCAGTGGTGACAGGGTACTCGTCCATGTCGACGAAGTTCTTGTTAATGGCGGCCATGATGAGCTTGTCACACTCAGGCTCCATCCATGTTGTCACGAACGATGCAAGATTCAACCTAGGGTTTCCATCAAGCATCAACTCATCGTTTATGATCTGGTATGCCGCTTCCTTAGGGATCGATTCTTCCGGCATCTTGAACCTGCACTCATCATCACTCATCATGGTCATTATTAACCATATATATGCACATAGAAAATGTTGTCAAAATGCATGTGTATAATTGTATACATGTAATTATGTATTTGAACGTGGACATGATGATCATATTATAGTATACACACACACACCCACCTGGGAAGGGAGGCGCGGACATAGCGTGAGGCAAAGGTTGAGTGGGCGGAGACATCGGTTTGGGAGGCGGTTTTGGAGAGAACCATGATTGTATTGGAGATCAGAGAGATGTTTGATTTGATTATAACTAAAGTTAGAGAATAGAGAGAAGAAGAAATGATATTGTGTGTAAGTTGATCAGTTTTGGGAAGGGGGGTGGCTAGTGTGAGGAGAGGACTCATTAGAGGACTTCAATAAATAGAGTGGTGATCGATGCATGGTAATATAATAGTGCCATGGATATGTAAGGAGGGAATTAATTGCAATTATTAATCGAACACAAGAAAATTAGATGCTAGCTACTACGCGTTTCTTTTCGAGAAACCAACAAACACGGTTTCTTACCTTTTGTTTTACTTTTTTTTCTTTTTCATTTTTTCATCATGATCCAGTTTTGGAGTTTATTCTTTTTCACTTTGAGAGATACTTAAATACACTAAAAATAAGAGAAAATACTTCCTCTGATTTATTTATTGATTGACATATAAGTTTTGAGAACCGTTATTATTTTTCACTTTCTTTATATTTTTAATGTAATAACTGATTTGTCAATAATAAATGGTATAGAAAAAGTATTTTATTTTGCTCTAAAATCAATTAAGTGTTTCTCTTTTGGTTTTTAGCTAAAAACACAAGCATTGTGGATTTAATCCAAATTCAGTTTCCTATTGTATGTTTAGTTTAAATTATTCTGATTAGTATTCATTCTAAATAGCGCGATTGCATTTGGTAAAGAGGATGACATTTGGGTGTATAATAAAGAGAGATAGAATACTGAAATGAATAATAAGTAATTTTAAAGATGCTAGTATGCTGCATGCCGAGTAAAGTTGAAGTTATAGAGGATTTTTATTTTTATTTTTTTTGATGTCTTAATAGAAATATTCATATTCAAGCATTTGAAATCTCCGTAGGGTAACCAATTTTTCTACACCCATGGCTCATAAGTCATAACTAAAACTTCTATTTGAGGGGAAAGAACATTTAGCCGCTTCAATCAACGCATTGGTCAAACAATTTCAGTAATTTAATTATTATGAAGTTTTGAATGTCACTTTTGCAGGCACCGGTCAAGCACAACACACGTCAAAATAAGTAAGAAGTCAAAAATCATATTTAAGTGGCAAAGTTAATGCAAAAGGTGCTTGATATTGAAATATTGTTAAAGAGGGGACTTATATTCTGCATATGACTCTAGAAAAAGAAGTGCGAGGAAGGCATAAATTCAATTCCCATTTGCAAAATTAAATTCTTGCTATGAAGCAAATAAGAAAGCTAACAGAATAAAAGTAAGAGAGATGCATACAATTTTTTCTTCTATTTTTATTTGAAATGCATTTGATCGAGGAGTAAAAATGGAGGTAAAAATTACTTAGATGAATTTTATGTATTATTTTATATATGAAGTTTATTTTAAGATTAAATGTATTTTACTCCCTAAATTTTATATCATGTGCAATTTATACCGTGATTTTTCAAAATGTGCATCACGACACTCTGAATTTTCTAAAATATGTAAAAAAAAACACTTTTTAAATAGTATAAAACTTCAAGTCATAACAGTATCTCGGAGTGCACACAATAAAAAAATTATAGGTGTTAATTACGTATAAAATTTATGAATAATATATTGAGTTGCACAAATTAAAAATATTAGGGGTTAAGTACACATTGATCTTACTTTCATTAGTTATTAAAATTATACTGAAAGATATTTTTTATAATTTAAAAAATTATGATATACATATTTTAAAAAATTAATATATAAATTATATATGACTTAAAATTTAGAAAGTAATATATACTTAAATCTAAATTTATTTTTATTTTTACTTTCAAACAAAGACACTCCTAAAAATATGATATTCTTTGGGCTTTTGGATTTTTGAAGTACATGACAGTGACATCATAGCCATGACGAAATTCGTACTGCCTTAGCCACATGCTTTCAAACAAAGAGACAAATGCTCTTTTGACACACCTTTTTTTTTTAATAATTATTTAATTTTAAATATTCAGTAGAATTAAAAAAATCATTCAAAAATTATTAGTGTTAAAAACAAGTTAAGACTAATTTATTAAATTATCATTTCGCCTTGCTTTTCAAAAAAATTAGATGTCTTCCTCCACTAATTTATGTCTCTTCTATTACTAATAAGTTATAGTATCTGAGAGGGATGTTATTGAAAAAATAATTAATGCAGTTTAAATTTTTTAAATTGATAATTACTTTTAGATAAAAAAAATTTTAAATGGACAATTATCCATAAACAAAGAAAGTATATTGGAAAGAAATTGTGTTATTTGAACCTATTTAATTTAATATATCATGTCATCTCATCTATTATTTATCTTTGACAATAATCACAATATTTAAAATGAAAAACGTATCATTTCAACAGCAAACGATGAATGAACCGAGAGTGTGCTGAATGAAACGAGTACACTTGATATTTATGTTCAATGAAGGAAGGGGTTGCTCTATCTTAAGATCAGATGTGTAATCAATAAGTCAATATTTCAAAAAAAAAAAACGAAAAACAAAAAGTGGGGCTCAGGAGCACATTCTGAGGTATAGAATTGTATAATTTTCAAATTCAAAGGAAGACAAAATCAAGTATTCAATACGCTTTTTCAATTACCATATATATGAGTGAAGGAATATTCTTACATTTTATTTAGTAAACAACCTCTTTTATCCTAATATTTTAATTTAATATTAATTTAGTTCTAATAAATTTTTTGACACCAATTTGGTCATTTTATTGGTTCTCAACTATAAATAAATAACTAAATTAATGTTAAATAAGAAATAATAGGAATAAATTAATATCAAAATTAAAAATATTATGATCAAATTAATGTCAAAACTTTGGTTAGAATCAAATTGATGTCAAAATTTTTCTTAGGACTAAATTAATATGAAATTAAAAATATTAGGATAAAAAGTATTGTTTTTTTTTCCTTTTGTACAAAAGAAATTCAGTAGAGAATGTGAGAAGGAAAACAAGAATAAATAGCTTATGCATATGGCATGGAAACAAATTGTTAGCTAGTAACACAAATACTCTTCATGAACAGAAGATGATGTACAGGAAAGGAAACACCCAAGAAGAAGTGGCGTAGTCCAGTGGTGCATGGCCCCACAGCCGGGCTTGGTCAACAAAAAGCCATTGATATTTTCTCTTTTAAATTTAAAAAATTTCAAAGTTTGAAAAATAGAATAAAAAAGGAATTATAATATAATTTTACATTATAATTTTTTTTTAAAATTTAAACTCACTTTTTGGAATTAAAAATATTATTTTATATTTCTTAATACTCAACGTATTAAATTTTAGATTAAAATTTAGCTGAAATAAAAATAATTTTCAACAACTAATTCGTCTGATACTATTACTGTTACAGCAAACGGTTTTTTTTTTTTTCAATCTTTTCAGGTCAGAACAGCAAACGGGTTTGAATTAGTGAATGAAGTCTTAGGCCTAACCTTACTCCCTGCCCTCACAAGGTGTGAATTGTGGAGACAGGTCAACCTCAGCATACTGTGTGCACACATGCTGCTTCCTGATTTTGAAACTGGAAATGTTCAAATTAGACTTTCCAACAAACTTCCAGATCTAAGAAACTCTTTTGTCATCCTTTTATATTTTTCACTCTTTTCGATCAACTTACAACTTTTCAAAAGATATATCTTCTTTTCGCTTTATTAGAACTAGCAGCTTGTGTCCGTCAAACCGCATTTTTAATTTTTTGGTGTTAGTTTAATAATATAAATCTATACTTATATTTTGATATATATAATCCATGTAGCACACTTGTAGAGACAAATAAATCAATACTATAACACGCAACTGCTATCTGTCTCTTGGCAAGTATTTGTGACAGTTTAGAAAGTTATTGAAGACATGTCAAGAGTGAATGGATTAGAGAAAGAGAGAAGCATCTTCGAGGGATACAATTGAAAAAAAAAAAACAATTTGCACCAAAAAGTAATTATTCTTTCCAATACCACTTTAACGAGAATCATCCACACATATTGAAAAAAAAAAATTTAAAATACTTGCTTAACGAGATTAATCGTTATGCAATCAGGTGTCTGCGAGGTCGATGACGTAGGTGGAGCTTGATCAGATATGTGATATGTTTGGTGTTGGATTGAAGACAAGCCTTTTTTTTTTTTCTTATTTGGGTCGCTAGGGTTAGGTTTAAGAAGAATAAATTTCAGGAGTCCCTGTATGCAATTTTATAAACAGACGCTACATCATTGCTTATGTGAGCCTACTAATGAATCAGCGGTCTAATGAGGAGCTGGCAATTATGAAAGGGTAAATACCCTCTATTTTATTAGGTACGACAGAAACCACCTTACAGATTTCAAGATCGAATCTAACCCGAGAAACTTTATGAAAAGTAATTGCGTATTCACTTATGTAATTCATACACTGTAAAATAAGTCCATTTTCAGTTTCCGAATTCAGCATATAAAAATTTGGTGAACAGTTTCCATAAGCACAAACGGGAAATTCGTTAATGAACTCACAAGCATGAAGTTTGATATTTATAGATTGAGAAATGCTAGATAATCAGTTTTTTTTTTCCTTTTAATTATCAGGAATTAAGTGTCAGGATGATGACATAAGTGGTTGGTTTGGGATAAATAAGTGAATTCTGATATTACATTTCATTCGTCCACCACTATAAATTCTATAAAAAAGTTCTGATTACAATATTCCAACCATGTAACATTGCTATTACATATTAACATTGTACTTTGAAAACCTAAAAGAATTGTTTGCAGGCCCGCGTAATTATTTCTGGCAATTCACAGACTGCCAAATAGTAAGGTATAGTATACCGTCTCAAGGACCCCATGCTCTAGACAAAGAATTCAATGTCTAAGATAATGCATTAGGACGGATCCATAAAAGAAGAAAAACAGAATGCACCAGAAGGCTCCAAAAGTCACCACTGATCTTGCTATAAACGTAATTCATAATATCTTTTACCTTCTGGCGCCAAGGGATACTGTCAATGGCCCCTAATAAAGAGAATAAAAGATAAACAGTTAGATCAAACTTGAGGTGATATTTATAAATCAAGTTATAAGTGAAAAAACAGTCTCACTCACCTATAGAGACCTTTATTAGGATGTGAAGATATTTTAGCGTTGCTATGGAACTAAAACACGCAGCTTCCACAGCACAATCTGGAAGCATAAAAGGCATAATCAGAGGGAAAATTCATTCTGCAAGCTCTTGCTTTCTTTTCTCTATACTATGTCTTTAGCAGCAGTTCACTGTGTAGATGACAATTAAGAAAAGTTTTCATGTAGATTTTAAGAAACGATAAGGAAGCTTACAAAAGTTAGTGGGACTTTTACATGATTCAGCATCCAACTTTGGACAGAGGAGACCATACACAGCATATTTCGTGTAAGTTAGCAACCGGGTGACCCGTGAGACATCCATCTTTCTAATAATAGACCTTAGCAGTCCGCTAGAATGAAAAAGAAGATATAGTAAGAAAATCAAGAAACAAAAATTTCCAGCATCTTATGAAGCAAGGATGGACCCTTTTTCTTACTCTACGCGCATTATAGCAATAAAATCTGGGGGCAGGGAATCCATGAATGAAGATAAATCATCAAATAAAAGAGACTTCAACTCGTTCCTCATAGCCTCTTTTTCTGCAGTTGATATTCCAAAAGCGTGTTTGCTGCAGCTCAAATGAAAATGTTCTATCATAATATTTTTTGCAAGCGAAAAAATATTAGGAGGAAAGACAACAAAGTATAAGAGAATAAGATATGCTTCCAAGAAAACAGCATAAAAGCAAAAGACAATAGAGATGAAACAAACTGGTTAACGCAACAAATTTCTCTCATCTTTCTGCTTATATCTGTCCATACTCCATACCACTGCCCGCTCCCACAAAATAAAATAAAATAAAACAAAATAAATAAATAAAACTCTGCTAGATGTGCCATACTACCATTTGTCAAAAACCCTAAACATGCTAGGGCCAAACCAAACAGTAAAAAGCGAAGAGCACAATCTGATATCCTAATTTTCATTTTTTGCAAATTTTTTGGGGATTATAGTTACATTTGGATGGAACTACAGTGATATTTGTAGTAATCATTTCATGCAAGGTTTGTGCTTTTCCGATAACCATAACAAACTTCAACTTATCCAGTTTTCATCTTTGTATTTATATTTCTGCATAATTTTATTTGTCTATATTGTTCTGCCCCACTAACATCACAATTGAATGACAACATTTCATTCGACAAACATACTAAGATACGGAGCTTAATTTGAACACCTTTCCAATTTGGCTTAAGACAATCACCACACGGGTTCTTAGATTTTTTCTGCCCCGTGGTTTCCACAATGATAGTAGTCTTTAGACAGCCACATGATTAGTCTTTTACTTTTCATCACTAAAAATTTGTTAAACACAATATGTATACAGAACGTAACATCCACACAATACATAGATCTCATCACACCAATTGCAGTGGTTTGTGCTTTACAGTTGTAAATTGTAATTTGAAATTCACCAATAAGTGAAAACCATAATAAAGAACTATAATCTTCAAAATGAACTTTCTTCAATATCCAAACTAAAAGCATTTATGTGCATCAGCTAACAGAATGTTAATTGGGATCACCTTTCAATAGTTGTTCCAGTGAAAATGATGGGCAAATATCTAGAATACTTCCCAGCACCAAATCGCTCACCAAGGCACATTGTTTTCTTAAAGTCTTTGAGAATCAAAGCTTCCCACAAATGACAAAAGTCTCTTCTGAATTCTTCATCCAACTCCCTGTAGATTGCATGATCTAGAAGAACTGCATAATGATTCCAAAAGAGGTAAAATGGTCAAAATTCAATTCTTCCAGCCTTCTGAGTTTCAATTAGAATCAAATAAGAGAAACAATTATCCCAAATTCACAATTACATACCCAAAGAGAAACCATAGCAACCTTCAGGAGAAACTAATATATTACCAGGGTGTGGATCACCATGTACGTAACCGTGTACAAATATCATTTCAGCAAACAGTTCAACCAGTGATTTTGCTACCTTCGGTACCAGGTTTAGAATGCATCAGTTAAAGCAAGTTAGTACTTAGCACAACAAATGTACGACAAACTGAATGAAACTTCCAAGGTCAATATTTATCTGATTGGGTAAAGCAATCATTAACCAATTGCAAAGGTTAGACCACAATGAGAGCCTAATACATCGACATTAAAGAACATGAAAACACAATTTACATGAGTTCACCATAGTTGTGATGAGTCAACCTTTTCTGGATCTACCCCGATCTGATTCAGAAAGTCCAAGTCATCAATCTGAAATGTAGTAAGCTTCCTATTAATAGAATGCAATATACAGAAATACAAAGCATATTACAGCTAGAATAGCATAACTACGAGAAAGCTGGAGTATTACAATATAAATTGATCACACAAAACTGACTTTGTTATGTAATATTTTACAAATTAATGGTTTCAGAACTATGAGAATATTTTACTGGGACCCACACAAGTTTGTGCTAATCGAGCAGAATGCCATAAGACTTCAATCACGCAGTTATGTAACTGCTCAAAACAAAAATCTCCTCTGTAATGTAATAAGGAAGATATTTCAGAATATGAGCACAACTATTTGAATAAGCAGTCGAGTTCAGATTTCCATTTTCCTTTCCTTCTTTGTGTCAGCCAGTCCCTTTTTATTGTAGAAGTCCTATATTAGAACTAATGAAATGACAGTTCGTTCCTAAAATAATTTATTGGCATCATTGATAAAGCATACCTTACTTCCTGTATAAAACTGCATTGTTAGGACTTGCCTTGTTGTCAACTCCTGCACACATTAATATCATGCTCTGTTAGTAAGTGGTACAATAACTTCTAAACAGATAATCCATTGAAATGAAAATGATGTCAATTATCATACCCAGAATACATGAGGAACCCTGACCAATCTGTTGTTTCTCAAGTTTTTGGCTGCCCTCTCAGAATTCCTTGCCTCCTGAACAAAATCTGCAGGGAATAAGTCAGGGTGTATACCTCATTCATTCAGTAATCTCAAATAATGACTCAGAAGGCTAACTTATAAACTGCTAAAAGTAAAATGAAAACAAGCAAACAAAGAAGGGACCAAATGTGTTTAGTTGGATCAAATAATTACTTGGCTATGTCTCCTTATGTAGCCCTCAATTCAAATAGTAAACAATAACCAATGGTTGCAACATGAACATAAACCAGATACATAATAATGTCTAGTTAATGCAATAAATGCAAACATAACTTTACAGAGCATTGGTAAATACTCTCTAGTCTCCTCTACATACATATACAAACAATCTTTCAAAACACTATTTGGAACAATGAAGTGGTCATGCGTTAACAGTAAGAAATTATACTTAAAAAGGAAATCATAATTTACACCTTCATTCAGTAGCCTTATTTTACAACAACAACCACTAAGCCTTTTTCTACTAAGTGAGATTAGTTACATGGGTCAGATGACCGTTTATTTACAACAGAGTGAAAAAAGTGTACAACCCACCCTCTTATTTTTTAGAGAGAAAAGTAACTAGGAAAAGAAGACTGCCTGGCTAGATTCATTTTTGGGGCAGGGAATGGTAGAGGAAGAAGAATTAATAAAGGGAAATGAATACAGACAAGAATCTGAAGAAACAATTTACTAGAATACCTTCCAGGCATTAATCTAATATGTCGTAATGTCACACAAAGAAAAATGTAACAAAAACACTGATAGAATACCAACAGTTAAGCATGTTTATTAGGCATTCCTACTGACCAAGTTCTGAAGACATGGAGTCGGAAAAAGCTGATGGTAGCCACTCAAGCTTGTATTCTGGGTATAACTGCAACCAAGGGAAACAATCATAAAAGTAAGGAAACAACGAGTTAAGGAGTTTATAACACTACTTGTATGAAAATCTAAAAGAATGTAAGAGTGGATACAGACTGCACATGATTCAACTTCAACCAGCAATGAGACGATGAATTGATGAAAATATTTTAATCTCAAGACAATTCAAATTACTTGCTAAATTCATCTTTGGATTGATCAATAATGAATCCTTGGATTATCACATAGAAATGATTCAGCTCTCACATCATATTATATTAATCAATTTCCTTTTGGTTCCAAACTCTGTTGTTTCTTATCCTATTTTCTATCAACAACCAACACTGTATAACGACCACCATTCCAGACAAATAGAAACATCGAAGTCATAATTAGGCACAGCATAAATGTTTAATATGTTTCATTAAATAAGAGCTACCAAAAGTCAGAGAATACCCATGTAATAGCTTTTGATAGGAAATGCATTGTTCTTGTGTCAAAAATCATTTGTTGTTGTACCCAAGGATATTGCACCTATTTTTCAGAGAATAAAATTAGTTTACTATACAAGAAGTGCAAATGTAACTTACCTTAATTTTAAGTATGTATTGGCAAAGCATCACATGGAAGCAACTGACAGATTTTCTTACTTGATGTCAGAAGTATAAATTTTTTAGCATTTTCCTAGTCCATAACATTATGCAAGCTCATATGATCAGTGATCTCACACACTAGACAATATAGGATTATGAATGAATGCATTTGAGAGAAAGTTGAGGCAGCACTTATTGTGGAAAGATGGAAATGATGCTGTAATTTCCAACCTAAAGGCATAATTTTATGATGAAAAGCAAGATGCTCAGTTCAAATGGCTTACTTCTTACAGAAGAAGCATTTCAGTAATTTCAGTTAAGAAAAAATGCCACATGATTCATCGTTGAAAATGGACAATATCCATTTTGTTAGATTAACTTTTTATCAGGAAACCACTAACACCCACAGACAAACCTTGATTGCCACTTCATGATCACTTTTCAGCACTGCATGGTGAACTTGAGCAATAGACGCAGCAGCTATAGGTTGTTCATCAATTGACAAAAACCTGGAATTCACATAAATACAAAAGTTTTGTGGGGTGTCCATAACCGGTCTCAATGGCAGTGTGGCAGGGCCATTCAAGGTATAAATCAGGCTTGTGCACTGTATACTCTTTAAACCCAAAAGGCACTTGTGTGAAGAGGTATATTGGATAAAATGATTTATGAACCTCCACTCAAAAACTTAATCCTTTTTAGGTCTACATGGTTTTTGGTAAGGGCAACTTACATCTCAGAGAAATCCGGTCCCAAATTATCCTTTAACACTCCCTTGATAACTTTAAAAGGAAGGGGAGCAACCTATATGTCATTAAGATACCAACTTAGCAAGATAAACCAACCAAAACAAAATAAAATTTAAACCTAAACAGCATGGCTTGGGCTAAACCTGGTCCTGCAATGCAGACAGAGTTGATGAGTACTCTTTCGGAAGCACCCGCTGAGCAGCAACAAACTGCCCAGCCTTCACATAAAACCCTTTGTTGGCTTCACATAACTTCAAAAACCTCTTGGCAGATCGTAGATGAACCTAATCACCCAAAACAGCAACATCTCAAATTCACAGCAGAAAATGTTGGTTTAATTTCTGTTTTTAATATTAATTACAAAAAATATCACTTTATTCTGTATGGATTTAATTTTGATGTTAATAGTGTGAAAAAGTTTTTCACTCCTCCAATCATTTAATACTATATTAGCAAATATGTTTAACTTCTATTCCCATGGCTTTTCTTGAAAATATTGAAAAGTCATAAGAATGGATAGATTTTTTATTAGAACAGTGTAAAAGAGTTTTACTCGGTGCATCAAAATCAAGCCCCCTTTTTTTATTTTGTTCACAATTTTTAAGATTGTTTGAAAGAAAATTCCTATACAGAATTCTGAAAAAAATAAACAGTATTTCTCACGTTACGTAATATCTCACTTTAGAAGAGTCTTTTTTTTACAATTAACAATAAAATCATATCAAACGAAAATAACCCCAAAAAAAAATTTCAAACAGCTCCTAACCTATTCTCATATTCTGAAAAACAGCGATTTGCTCGCATATTGAGACGCATGAAATGAAATTGACCAATATGAAATTAAAAAAAATCAAATTCAATGATAAATTCGTTCTCAGTTATTGAAAACACAGAGAAAACTTAAAACAGAGAGAGATGGCGAAAACCTCCGAAATCGTTTGACGGTACTGATCGGAATCCTTCCGAAGGCCGAGCAACGAGAATTCGTAGTCAGCAACAGTGGAAGCCAACTGAATAAAGAAAAAAAAAATCGAAGATCGGAAAAAACAAAGAGGCGCGTGGTGAAGATTTGAGACATTGAATTAAAGTCAAGACGAGTTGAGAGAGTTTAGAAGAAAGAAATAGAAAGCTGTGGAAGTGGAAAAAATGGAAAAGAATAATCGAACCGCGGAGACGGCGCGTGCGGTGCGGACAAGGCCGTGGATCTCCGCTCCGATTTTTTCGGCGGAGAATGAGGATGGGAGAGGGGAGAGCTCTCCGGAGTTGGCGGCGTGTGCGGCGGCAGTGGCGGTGGTGACGGTTGCGGCGGCGGCGGTGATTAGGAGGAGAAGGGTGGGTCTGCGTTTGGCGGGAAAGTTGAAGGGTTTAGGCGTCATTTCAGAACGCAGAGACAAATGTTGCAGTAGCTTCAACATGTTTTAATGGGAGGTTTTTAGCCATAAATTAATTAGCGATTCATTTTAAAATAAGAATTTAATTGTTATATATTAATAGTGTAAAATTTTTTTACACAGTTATCCAATCATATATTACCATATAAGTTATTATAGTTGACTTTTATATTTTTTTTTTATGAAGGGGCAAAAAGCCCAAACGAAAAAACGACTAACAAGCTACCATGCGAGGGAAGGAAACACCCGCTTGATCAGAAAAAAGAAAAACAGAAAGAAAAGCAAGAGTATCATCAAAAATATTCAGCCCACAAGGCATAGAGTGACCATGGCCCGCAAGAGCATCCGCGCAAGAATTAGCTTCCCAGAATATATGCTTCCATTCGATTTTTTCAAATTGTAAGGCTTCAGTATGAATCTGATGAACCAAGGAATAAGCCCCATGTAGATTGTGACACCCCAGTTGCACCAACTGAATGGTTGGCTTAGAGTCAAGTTGCACCACCACCTGTTGAATGCCCATACTGCCAACAATTTTCAACCCATGCAAAGCTCCCCAAAGCTTCGCATGAAGAATAGAACATCTGCCCAAATTACAAGAGAAAGAATGAATACAACCTCCACTAGAGTTCCGAATAAGACCACCACAAGCAGCTTGGGTTCCCACATTACAAATTGACCCATCAGTGTTGATAGAGAACCAACCTTCAGGGGGAGGCACCCAGCTAATATGACTTTCTTCCATCTGGAGTCTATTAGGAAAATGCTTCAGATTTCCCAGACAGACAAATTCTCTTGATCTTTGCATAATCACCTGATAGACCTTCTCCGAGCTCAAATGATTCCCTTCAAAAATCCAAGGTTCCTGCAGTACCAAATCATGTCCAGTGCAACCGAGAAGATCACTCTCTAGTTCCTACACATAAAGGCATCACTCTCCCTTAAGAATCCCTCTAACCACTCCCTGATGTTATTTCTATTATAAAAGCCAGGCCACCTCCTATCGTCGACGAATTTCTTCCAAACATCCAAGACACGCCCACAATCTCTAAGGGCATGTAAAGTTGATTCATTGAAAATCCCACACATAGGGCACGTAGACTCCGGGCTGATGTGGCGACGTTTGCGGAACTCATTTGTCATAAGAGCATCATGACCAAGTTTCCATAAAAAGGCTCGGATTCTTTGGGGGACTTGACAACGCCAATTTTTTTTTAATAAACTACCTCGATCATGATAAGTAGTCTCAAGCAAAGACTCATAAGCACTCTTCAGGCTGAACTCCCCCAATGAAGTAAGCTTCCAAGCAACCGAATCATTGTTTCCAATCTCACCTGGCCAACTCAGGCCCTCAATGCGATCTAAAGCATGATTTGGCAATGTATGTCTAAGAATTGAGCAATTCCAGTTGCCAGTTGGCAAGAGTAAGCTTCTCACCCGAGCTTCCAGCAATTCTAAGGGCACCTCACTATTAATATGCTCCTGAAGAGGACCAACACCTGGCACCTAATAATCACCCCAAAGGTTAACTTGAGTCCCATCACCAACACGCCAAATAAGATTATTAGAGAGGCATTGCTAGTACTTACACACCCCCTACCAAAGATTAGATGTGTTACGCCTATATTGCACCCTAGGAATGATATCCGAACCACAACCATATTTCCTTCTAACCACTTGCACCCAAAGAGCATCATGATTTTGAATGATACCCCAGCCAACCTTCATCATGTTAGCAGCGATTACCAATGTCAAATGACAAAAACCAAGGCCCCCACTGATTTTGGGTTAGCAAATCTTATCCCACCCAATTAAACTCATGCGACGTTTCTCATCGAATGAACCCCAAAGAAAACTTCTGCAACATTTATCAACCTCTTTACAAATGCTTTCAGGCAGCAACGTTGTTTGCATTACATAACTTGGGATAGCTTGTAAAACTGACGAGATAAGAGTACCCCTACCAGCCAGACTTAACGTGCGAGATTTCCAGGTTGACAATCGGTTTGTCATTTTATCCAGAATGAAATGATAATTCCTACGATTCGCTCGACCATGAATGACTGGGACCCCTAAGTATTTACCCAAATCAGCCGTCCTTAAAAAGCCCAAGTCTTCACTAAAAGTTTGTCTTCTATTATTGTGAACATTATTTGAGAAGAAAACTCTGGACTTCTCCGAACTCACCTTCTAGCCAGAGCAATGGCAAAAGATATTAAGGATCTCCTTAATAGTCTCTATCTGATCTGAGGAAGCTTCAGCAAATAAAACTAAATCGTCGGCAAAAGCTAGATGAGAGAGAGGGATGCCATCTCTGCCAAGACGAACAGGCTTCCATTCCCCAGCCTCGACTGCCATGTTAATAAGCTAAGAGAGTCTTTCAATACAAAGAACAAAGAGATAAGGGGAGAGGGGATCCCCTTGACGAATCCCTCTTGAAGGAGTGAATTCTTCAGTAGCTTCTCCATTCCAGAGGAGAAGCATACAGCTCGAAGAAACACAATGCCAAATAACATTGATGAGATTCTCCGGGAAGCCTATGTCAAGAAGAGTATCCATCAACAATTCCCAGTTTAATCTGTCATACACTTTCTCTAGATCAATTTTAATGGTCATCCACCCCTTGTCACCTTCCTTTTTCTTCATGGAATGAATCACCTCTTGCATGATGATGATATTATCTGAGCTATGTCTACCAGGTACGAAACTACACTGCGTCGGAGCCACAAGTTTACTCATAACATTTCTCAGCCTATTCACAATTAGCTTGGTAATCACCTTGTAGGACACATTGCACAAGCTAATAGGTCTAAACTGCTTCATGTGCACCGGGGCATCTATCTTAGGGATAAGAGTAATTAGAGTTTGGTTAATATCCTAGACCATATAAGGAGAAGCAAAGACTTCTAAAGCCAAATTAAATAAAGATCCTCCCAAGAGATCCCACTGACTTTGGTAGAGCAAGGCTTGGATGCCATCTGCCCCTGGAGCCTTCAGACTACCCATGCCAAAAAGAGCCCTCTTGACTTCTAACTCTGTCACTGGAGCTCCCAACATCTCCAAGTCCCCATTCTCAAGAGACGGAAATAAGCCACCAACAATAAAGGGGTGGGAGGGAGAGCATGTACAATACAAATATTTATAAAAGGACACTGCCATCTGCTGAAAGGAATCTTGGTTCGCGACCTATTTGCCTAAATCATTTTGCAATGCTTCAATTCTATTCCTTTTTCTTCTAACCACTGTAGTGCCATGGAAGTAACTGGTATTCTTGTCACCCTATTGCAGCCAATTACATCTGGACTTTTGGAGCCAAAGAAGTTCCTCTTGTAATAAGACCTTCTCATATTCTGTCCAAAGTTCCTGCTGAAGTTTTTCCAGATATGGATTAAAGCTATCTCTCATATGCCTAGCAATGCCATCTAACCTGTTGAGCAAATTATGTTTCCATTGACCAATATGACCAAACACTTGCTTGTTCCAGGTTTGTAACTCTAAAGAGAGCTTATTCACATTCTGCACCCAAGGAGTAGTGCGGTGCGAACTACGCTTGACAACATCCGGGAACTCTTCATGGGTCAGCCAAGCTGCTAAAAAATGAAAAGCTCGTCTCCTATTATTAGGCAACTTAGGAGGATGAAACCGGATCCAGAAAGGAATATGATCCGATTTAAATTTGGGGAGATGAAATATGGAGGCACGCGCAAACCTCAACCTCCAATGCATATTCGCCATAGCTGTGTCAAGTTTTTCTCTCAACTAACCTCTAAACCATGTGAAAGGGGCCCCCTTAAAGCCCAAATCTATAAGATTTGCACCCATAAGGCATTCTTTGAAGTCCCTACATCCACCCACAGGGGAGCTGCTAGATGAACCTGCCTTTTTCAAGCTGGACACAATTGCATTAAAATCCCTAGTGACACACCAAGGGCCAATCACATTCGTAGCGATGTTAGATATCGAGTCCCAGAGATGTCTCCTCATGGCAGGTTGGGGGCTCCTGTACACTGCAGTAAGAAGCCAAGGTTGATCATTTTTCCAACACACCTACATATGCATAAATTGTCTTGAGGAGGAAACTACATTGACAGTCCAGGAGGAAGTATCCCAGAGGCACCAAATACCTCCAGAATGTCCCTGAGCTTCACTGATACTCACGTCATCCAAACCTATCCACCTAATCACCTGCTGGGCCTTGCTACCACTCAAATGCGTCTCCAGAAGAATGATAAAATGGGCTTCATATTTAGCTCGCAAGTCGCGAACCAATCCAGGGAAACTGCGGGCACTCGTGCCACGACAATTCCAACAAATAATATTCATAAAGAACAAGAACATCGAGGCGGCCTTACAGGTCGGGCATTCCCATGTGGGAATCCTCCCCATTGTCATTCAGCACGAAGTCTTGTCCACTTCTAGACAAAAGGGTCTCCACTATAGAAAGTTGCCGAGTTTATGGAACCACCCCTGGATTAGGTGGCTTGAGCGAGTTTTTCCTCATCTCTTTCTGGCTCCGAGTCCATTCCTCTCTAAGCCAGGTATCATCCACCATGTGCGAGTCAAGAATCACCTTAAATTTCAGAAAGGTTTCCCACTGATCTTTCTGAGAACTTCGAATAAGATGACGAAAGCTTTCAAAGAAAGGGTCTGCCTCTTTACCTTCATGAGAAAGAGATTTATCCTTCGTATTAGATGCTGTGTTATCCACTATGGCACGCGAAATACCGTTACGGGCCTTGGGCATAGGTTGAAAGGGCATATCTCCTTCTCTAGAATAAGAGGGGTGTCTTATTGGATTGGTAACCAACCCAGCATTTTTTGCTTGAGCTTGTTCCTTATTATTGGTATTTTTTAGTCCATTGGACTTCTCTCCCATTTGTTTCTTAGGCCCACAAAGGATAGATGGCCCCGCTTCTGTTGGTTGCACATTAGGGAAAGAACCTTCACCCATATCTCCCACGTGACTATCCAGCATTAAGTGCTCATCTTTGGAAAGAATCTCAAATCTAGAGCCATTCGTCCCATGATTTTGCAGCTTTTGAGATGAATCTTGTCTTGACATGTGTCTTTCTCCAAATCTCTTTTTGGGATCCGTGTTCATTTTCTTCCTAGTTAGTCTCTGAACCAGCATTTAGGGACCACAATCAGATCCCTTCAAGTCTCCTTCATCCGAGATTCTCGTCAATTCCTTATCTGTAACAGAATCTTCCTCCGAGATTTTCTCTACCAAACTGTGGACCTCCAAGCTCACCAAATGTTCCCTGACCGCCTGCGCGCCAAGTTTGGAGCCTCCTTCTCCGTTTCCATTGCAACCGGAGTTGTGCTAACAGGGCCATAGCAGGAACTGCAATCAGTAATTTTGTGGCCATATTTACCACACTTGAAGCAAATCAGATGTAGCCCCTCATAAACTACAGGTAATTCTTTATGGATCACTTGGACCCTAGGAACTAGAGGATTACGGAGATCAACTTCAATGCAGATTCTCACGAATTTTCCCCTCAAATGAATCGAAGTACAGTGATAAACTTTCAATGTTGTACCCAGCTTGGAACCTAATCTCCATAAGAATTTACTGTTGCAAAGCTCCATTGGAAGCCCAAGAATTCTAACGCAAACTGCCACCTTTCAGATCTCATCATTCTGTAAGCCAAACATAGGACGCCATTGTTGGACGATGAGATAGTGATCTGCCACCATCCAAGGGCCCTCGAAAAGAACGTGAGCATAATCTTCCTCCGAATTAAATTGAGCCATAAAATAATCATCACTTAAATCTGTCAAACACCACGTATCTTTACAGTTCAACTATCTACGTAGACGAGCTTCTAAAAAGCCAAAACCTACCTTCTTGCCCAGGACTTTAATAATCAAACTATTTTTCCATGGTCGGCACCACTCTTCATACTCGTCAGGTGCAATATCCACAACTGGGCATGGATTAAAAGGAGTATGCGAGTCACTGTCATCACCCTGCCCATTCTCCAAGAGGCTTTCCTTGGTTTGTTCCTCAATGAACTCAAGAATCATCTCCTTTCTTTCCATTGCTGAAAGATTTAGAACCATGTCGCGATGGGATCTCGGAGACTCCTTCTGACACTTTCGCCCTTCCAAGCCCTCTGAAACAACTTCTTCAAACGCCACATCCTCCACCCTTGGTGATGTATTTTCCACCGTCATCAAATGCGAGCCCTCCTCAACAGCCTCATCCCTCGTCTTTACCTTTTTCGTGCTTCTTGCCATTTGATCTGTTTCCTCCGTTGACGCCGCAAGAGTCATAGATTCCATGCTCGTTGACTTTTATATTTACTATCTGAAAAGTCATCCAAACGAAATGTTTTGATCTGATGACAGTTTAAAACTATTTTACACTGTCAATACATCAAAATTAAACTCTTAAAATAAATGTCTAATCCATTTTCTTTTATATTCATAAATCATGTATCTTAATATATTAATTTATGAATATATCAAAATATAAAAGAGCCATTTCTTTTAAAATTGAGGGAGTTGTAAAATATCCATGCTATTTGCATGGGTTACAATGTAATTAATTATTAAATGATTAGTTATGTTCTAATATTAATATATCTCAATACATATAAATCTATACAATTTATATAATTAATTATCTAAAAGGGATTAGGATACATAACTATTTTTTGTGTCTCCTAATTCAATTGAAACTTATTTTGAAGTCTGCACACCCTATATCATAATTGTCTTGAAATCTAGATTTAATACCCTTTTCCCATTTTTATTACTTTCTCTGGAACCACTTCTCCACAATGCAACCCACTTCTTTCTTTACTCCCTTATTTAACTAACTTCTCTCTTTATGTATCTGCCTCTTCAACCATTTCTTTTACCCTCTTTTTTTAATATTTTGGACATATTATCTTTTAAATATCTATTTTATAAAAGGTGAAGTTTTCATAATAATATTTAGTACTAATTACAATAATTTCTAAAAGTAAAAAAGCACGACGGTGCCTGTCGAGTCGTTAGTCTTTATAAAAATAATTCACTATCGGAGGGTCGAAGCGATGCTGCCCCACTTTACACCAGAATTGAGAAGGTAATATTGAAGAAATAAAGGTGGATGGCAACCCATATTTTGTTGAGGAAAAATATTATTTGCACTCATTGTGTGTGGGACACCGTGTCGACACACACTTCATTCACTATTGAATGAGGTGTGGATTATAGTTGAATCGGGTCCACACCTCATTTAATGGTAGATAAAGTATGTGTCGATACGGTATCCTAAACACAATGAGTACAAATAATACAAAATAACAGAAGTCTTTGTTGAGTGATCCATGTTAAGCTGAAAGCCTATAAAGGACTTAGCTAGTTTCTCAGAACAAAGCTTTGCACATTGAGACTCAGAGTGTGGGCAATTAACATGTACACCTAGGAGTTGTTACTACCAACAACGAGTCAACATGCGCTCGAGTGTCTGATGACATGGGTAGTGTAACACAAAGGCAATTCTAAGTGCTGATAATCGTCGAGGGCAAGTATCAAAATCCTATGTCACATAGATGTCTATAAACAAGAGGCCTTAGGCTTTCATTTTTCAGTTAATGGAACACTCAACACTCTTAAACGTTCAAGTCACTCTTACGCCAAGAACTACGCGAACGAAAGATTCTTCTCCAACTCACTCAATTTCCTTTCAGTTCTAGAAGAAGATTCCCTCCTACTTCATTCCATGTTCAGTTTCTTCATTTCATTGTACATTTGTAACTTGTTACTTTGAAGCTTACATCAATATAAAATTCAAAATCATTACGTGAGATTGCTTGTGTATATCTTACTCATATTGAAAAATAGTTGAACACTGAGTAATTTGAGTTCTATATGCATTGGCGTTGTTGACATTGTTTCAATAGAAGCACATTTTAACACTGAAAACTTTAAGAAATTTGAGGACTCATAAGAGGAATCATTTATATTCCCCAAATTGAAATCTTGGAAGAAAGCTTGTCGAATTTATTTTTTATCCATGAAAATACAAACTAAACACCTGGATATACTATCTTACAACTATTTGTACCTATTATATATAAATTCTTGTTGATTTTTTTTTCATATAATCTAATCTTCTTGAGATATTAAGAAATAACACTCATTTCAAGTAGTTTACAAAACCTATACTGCATCACATTTACAAAGAATGAGTTTCATATTTTATATTAGATCAAATGATAAAATATTAAGCTACAACACTATAATGTTCATTTTTTTTTGGAACATGAAACGCATTGTTGAAACTTAAAAGCTTATACATTCTTAACACTCTTCATAATTAGATTTTTGATATATTATTAAATAAGAATAGGTTTAATTTCTATACACTAATAATTCAAAATAAATATTGGTGTATGATTTCCTAATGTAATTTGCAACTTTCTTGAATTTTAATTAGTTAACAATATAAAATTTCTTTATATGTTGGGTGCATAAAAATTAAATTCATAGATAATATTTAAAATTATATTAGGAATTCACAATAACTATTTAAATTTAAAAGTTAATAATAAATCATCTATATAAATATTATATAATAATTAAATAAAAAATTTATATTAATATTAAAATATATAAATAAATTTGAATTAATTATTAAAATAAGTATTTTATAATAAATAATATTGCGTAAAGAATATTATTCAATAAAATAATATAATTATATGCAATAAGATTAAAATATTAAAAATAATTATTGTGAATCTATATTTTAATTATCATTTTTTTAAAATATATGTAAATGATTATTAAAAATTATTATTTTCATATGTTTTCTATTTCTCAGCAATTTTTGTTTCCAGTATATTAGTTCTCTTCAAAGCCCATACATCAACTATGGTTGCACCTATTTACTATTTTATTTTTATTGATAATACCTCTTTCCCTATCATGTAGTGTCTACAAATTGCAGTTGCTACCATGTAATAGTCTTACTATAGATGATTAATCTATCAATATTTTTTATGCAATGTAACATGTTCAAAGAAAAGTTCTTTTATTTTATATTTCTTTACAGTATAATATATTATATTAATCTTTACAGTAACAGATTTATGTCTATAAGTGTTGTAAACAATTTTGGATTTTTGGTTTGACGGTATCTTACTTTTTTGTTTATTTTGTGATGACTTCACAATCTACGGAGAATTACCCATTTGGACAGCATGGCTGCTTGGCTTTGAAGAAGGAAATTTGGTGCTCTGCAAAATTTGCATTTAATCGCAATATCACTGAATTGTTGGAGTTTTGATGGAAAGATTTCTTTCCTAACGCTGTTCCATTTGGCCCCTGGACCATCTAATCGGTCACCCTTGAAGAGGTAAAAGGGCCATTCAGCAAGAACTCGAAAGTTTAAAATTTGGTAAACTTCACAAATCTAATTTAAACATCATTTTTAAGTAAGAGTTTAATTAGTACATTTTTACACTGTCAACCAATAGAAAATTATCACAAATTATTTTATAACTAATTCAAATTCAAATTTCAAAAAATTACTCATGATTGATTACTTATCATTTATTCATTGACCAACAATGTACCAATATTTTACATTGTCGGTAAATATTAATTAAACTCTTTAAGAAAATTTAATTAGCATGACACATAAAATTTAATTAGCAAGTATTGACAATGTAAAAATCTTTACACCGTCAGCCAATAAAAAATTATCACATAAATTATTTTATAATTAATACGGGGTTTTAAGAAAAAACTTTGCCAATAAAATAACGAAAAATGTTCATTACTTGTCGATGCAAAAATTATCAAAATCATTACTTCTCGCTATCATGAAAAATACCTTTCCAGGTACCATGTAGTATCCATGCAATGTAATGTTGATTTTAAGGAGGACAATTTAGACTCGAAATATTATTATGTCTTCGTTTTGCATTCTGGTCAATTCATATTCAGTGACGAAATAATTTCTCCACTTAATTTAATAACTAACTATGCATGCGTCGTATGCAGAAAATAACTCGAACATGGAAAGTGAACATGAACATAAAAACATCCACTTCAAACCTAGAAGGGATTGGTTCAAAATTACCAATGAAAAATCAGTTCAAACAATGCGGGGAAGAAAAAACAATTCAGTTCCAACCACCAATCCTACTTTTCCCCCTTATTTTTTCTTCTGAAGAGAGTATTCGATCTCTTTTCAGCCTTGTCCTTTCTTGCCTGCCTGAAATTGCAACCGGAAAAAAAAAAAAACAAAAGGCCCTTTAGATATAGACAGTGCTGTGGTATATGATACGGCTATTTCCATGCACAATAACATCGTCCCTTAACAAGAGAACATATGATCTATTTTCGAGTGCTCGAATATGAAGGGAACCAAGTGGAAGTCTATACCTAAAATCAAGCCTAGGCAGAAAGCCTTGCTCTCAGCTCGTCTGCCACACTGTCGATGAACTCCTGTGTGTTCAAATATTGCTCCCTTGAAAGCCTGTTTGCAAGAATTACACAATAAAACATGTGATCATTACCGATGTCAAATAGAAATGCTAATGTGTTCCACCAATGCTGTAACAACGTAACAGACAAGTATCGTACTTGGATCCGTGAATAATAAGTGCCAAATCCTTGGTCATTTTCCCAGACTCCACTGCTCCAATGCAAGCTGCCTCTAGTTTTTGAGTGAAATCCAAGAGTTTGGCATTGTCATCCAGTTTTGCCCTGTCACATTCAAACATTTTAATTCCCCCGTCTCACTAAACATTGTATGCATAGAGTTTTAAACAAATTGGGGGAAAGTTTAGCAGTTGACGATGCAAATTAAACGGTTATGTACCTGTGGGCTAGCCCTCTCGTCCAAGCAAAGATGGACGCTATGCTGTTTGTGCTGGTTTCCCCTCCTTTCTGATGAACCCTAAAATGACGGGTAACTGTGCCATGGGCTGCTTCTGCTTCAATAGTTTTTCCATCCGGGCAAACCTGAACCCATTGCATAATGTAGTTAGTATAGGCAGGCAGAGACCAAAAACACTCAAGGCATGCCCCAATGCAGAACTCTCATGGCGGAACTTCAATATTTGTTGTCAAGAAAAATATTAAACTTGATTTAATGAATAAATAGATCTTCTATAAGAAATTGGTTGATTTAATTCTAAACAACTACCTATGGCGACCAAAGAGGGGGGGGGGGGGAGCATTCCCAATATATATATGTATAAGAATAAAATATCCCACACAAATTATGTACAGGGGCTTAGAATGACACCTACCAATACAGATGTCATCAAACCCAATGATCCAAAACCTAAAACAATGAGAATAGGTATGCGTTAAAGGGGAAAATGAACCAAAGCATCAAAATCAACCAGAAGAAAATGATCAATAAATAAACACATTAGACAAACCTTGAGCTAAGAAATCACTTTGGACATCTCCATCATAGTTTTTGCATGCCCATACATAACCTCCTTCACTCTTGAGTGCATATGCAACCATATCATCAATGAGCCGATGCTCATACCTTCCAAACCCATTAGAGAAATGTAAACAATAAAATAACATGAACCTATTTTTATCTCCCAAAACTTAAGGACTCATTCACTCACCATATACCAGCAGCCTCAAACTTTGATTTCCAGCTTGCCTCATAAACTTCTTGAAATATGTCCTTGAATCTTCAGCCAATAAATGAATATATTGAACAGGATTAAGATAAATGTAGCAAAGTTTTCTAAATAATAACAATAATAATAATTTGCATACCTTCCATCATATTTCTTCAGAATAGTGTTTTTGGTGCTAAGATAAAGAGGCCATTTTTTCTCATAAGCATGTTCCATTGAAGCCTCGGCAAAAGCACGGATAGACTGCATCACATGCCAAGTAAGAAATAGAAGTTCAGTAACAAGTAGACACTATTGAAATTTATCCAACCAAGCTGATGAAAGACACTGCAATATCAACCTCATCAGTATTGTACATAGCCAATGAAACACCTCCTTCACCAGTGAAGTTAAAAACCTCTAATTCAGTCTTCTCGCCTGGGCCTTCTGGAACTACAAGAACGAGTAATCATAAAAGTGATCTTTAGTTACCACCAAATATAATAATGAAAAACTAAATTTGCAAGAAGGGACAACATGGTTGAGCCCATGACAACTTAGGAAGTTTGCGTATAATCTCAATAAGCTGTCCAAAAGAAAAGTAAGAAGTATACCGAACACCAACTTCAATTTCCCAGCTCCTTTAATAACTGTGTCAGTGGCCCTGTATTGATCACCAAAAGCATGTCTTCCAATACATATTGGCTTCGTCCAACCTGGCAATGTTGAGATATTAACACACCTCCAGTCATCAGTGAGTAATTAAAACCCCACAAAAAATATTGACATAAGTACCAGGAACAAGGCGAGGGATGTTCTTGCAAAGAATTGGTTCTCTGAAGACGGTCCCTGAAATTTTTCCATGAACAACCAATAACAAGCCAAATATATTCTCACTCATCTGCCATTAATTGGCCATCGATGCACGGACTATAAATATATAAATGATTCCACAATTAACATTTAACAAACAATAATCAACCAAACTAAGATACCGTTCAAAATGTTCCTGATTGTCCCATTTGGACTCTTCCACATTTGCTTCAGGCCAAACTCCTTCACACGAGCTTCATCTGTCAATCATAACACTAGTATAAGTTCTGCCAACATTTAGTACCAACTGGAGTGTATGTATTCACACAAGCACAGATGAAGGTAAAATATTCTATTAGGATCTGACTACCGTACCTGGAGTGATAGTTGCACACTTGATTGCTACATTATACCTACATAGTATTGCAACCATTAGAGAAACAAGGATAACAACAATACAAAAGCACAAGTACGTAATAAGCAGTAAACCTCTCTAAATTCAAAATTTACATATGATATATTTTGCAACCAAAACACAACAAACATGAAAAATACAATATAGATGGGGAAAAAGATCCACATGATCAGCATATATCATATAATAACATACTTAAGAGTTGCTTCTGCACTCTCAACTGTAACTTTATCATCAGTCTCGTCACGGTAAGGAAGGCCCAAGTCAAAATACTTAATGTCCAACTCCAAGAAGGGCAAAATGAGCTATTCCAAAGGAGAATAAAAAAAGTGTCAGTATTATAAGCACTTTTTATGAGCAAATATCCACATAATGATCACATGAAGAGCATGATGATAATTAATCACCTTATCCTTGATTGACTTCCAGATAACTCGGGTCATTTCATCTCCTGCAATGCAGCACCAACAATGTCAAGAAAAGATACACATATTTGGGTTGCTCTAATTGATATCCATAATCATCTAAGAAGTGAAATATGACAGAAATTGATAAATCTAGTGTATTAGTATCCCTCCCATAATCTGGGCAATTTTCTTTTTCTTTTTTTAAAAAAAGGGGCAAATTACACTGATATCCCCTAAGATTTGACGAAATTCATTCCAACTCACCTCTATTAGTTTGAGTAACATTGGCCTCCCACGAAGGGAAAGACATGTAATGATTTCAAAAACCGAGAGTCCTCCATAGCAAATTTTACAAATAGAGTAGAGCTAAAGTGAACTTCACTAAATGTGAGGAAGGTAAATATAATTTGACCTTAAAAATATGAGTACACAATATCAAAACCTCATAAAATCCACTAACTCTTCAAATGGCAATCAGCTTCCAAAGAATAATGATTAGCATCAAATTCAAATGTTCAGAATCTTTTGGATCATTTCAATTTTACATTTTTTTTAACAATTTTTTTTTTTTACAAATAAATAAATCATATCATTGTCATGAATTGACCGAGCTCCACCGATCGCTATTTTCTACGACAAGCTAACAGATCAAATCTGTCAGAAATAAATAAATAAATATATATATATATATATACACAATATATATAAGAAATGATTCCATGAAAGAGTTTTGCGCAGTCATATATATTCAAATAATCCCTGATACCACCAAAAAAAAAACGAAAAAAAAATACAATAATAAATTTTACTATATATGGCTTTAGGAGACAGAAATATCCAAATAATGAAAGAACAGAACAAAGAGTGGTCCACAAAAAAAATATCAGAGCCCGAAAAATATCTAACTCGAGCAAATTAGATGAAAATAGGGCATAAAAATATATCGATATTAAAAACACATGCATGCAATACAAAACGAAAAGAATAAAAATAAAAATAAAATCAAAAGAGAAGCAATGAAAGCCCAAAAAAATAAAAAATAAAAAAAAAAGCAGGGGAAGAGATCAGATCGGATCAGGAAGAGAGAAATTAATACGGACCGTCCATCTCGACGATGGGGTTGGCGACTTTGATCTTCTGGAATGCCATGCTTTGTGTTTTCCGATCTGAGAGAGAGTCGAAAAGGGAAGGGAAGTGGGTGGAGTGTTAGGTGAGAACCCAGAAAATGAGAAGCCAGCCACCGAGAGAAGGAACAAGGGAGTACGTGTGAGAGAGGGGGAGAAAGACTATTTATCGTGGCGCAGTGGAACAAGCAATGAATATTGAATATTCACCCAACTTACCCATTATTGTAATATGAGAAATGTTTTTTCAGTCATATTCTCTATTTATTATTAAATATGATATAGATCTTATTTAGTTTATGACTTATATTTTATTTAATAATAAATAAAAAATAAAAATTTATTTTAGTTCATAAAATTATATGTATAATTCACTTTAATTCTTAAAATTAAAAAAATATCACTTTAGTCTTTGAAATTTTAAAAAATGGTTCAATTTAATCTTTTAGTGTTTTAATTTAGTCCTCAGAAATAATAGTACAAAGACTAATTTAAATCACTTTTTAAAATTTTATAAATTAAAGTGATTTTTTCTTAATTTTAGGAACTAAAATGAATAACACATAATTTTATAGATTAAAATAAATTTTTATTCTTAATAAAATATATTAACACAGTATTTCACAGAGAGTAAGTGTAAATTACAATTTTCTTATTATATCATATTCAGAGGGTCACCCATAATTGTATTGTTGATATTTATTGATTTTTTTTTTGTCACAATTGATATCCATTGGTGCATATCCTTTACCCTCCTATTGTCTTTCAATTATATCTATGTCATGAGCCTAAAATTAAGAAAGTATCATTTTTATTTATGAAATTTTAAAAAAATAATTCAATTTTGTCTTTTAATGTTTCAATTTAGTTCTTAAAAATAGTAGTATAAAAATTAATTTAAATTATTTTTTAAAATTTTAAAAATTAAAATAATACTTTCTTAATTTTAAGTACTAAAATGAATAATGCATATAATTTTAAAGATTAAAATAAACTTTTATTCTAAATAAAATATATTAACACAATATTAGTGAGTGCAAATAATACTATTATTATCCTATCATATTTACGGGATTACCCATAATTGTATTGTTGATATTTATTGATTTTTTTTTTTTTGGGGGTCAAGATTGATATCCATTGGTGCATATCCTTTACCCTCCTAATGTCTTTTCAATTACGGCTTTGTCACGAGCCCACAACCACCCCCTTTTAATTGATCTTCTCATTTTTTTAAAATTAAATTTTAATAGGCTGATATAAATTTTATATAATTATTTAATTATATTTTATTGTATTAATAAAATATGATTAGCTTTTATCTTATTACATTACAAAAGTTATATATATAAAAGGATTTAATTAGATAATGGTATAAAAAAGCTTTACACCATTGATATGTTTAGTTAAATCTTTTTTTTATTAGTTTCAAAAAACAGTTTTTGATATTTATTTCTTGTCTTTGGTTAGTTTCAAATTTTATTATTCCTTTTACAAAATGGTAAAATTAGAAATAGACTAAAAATAGAAAATGTTTTCTAAAACCTAATGTATAATATATTTTTCTCTCTTTTTTACCCAATCAAATAAAGGAAAATTTATCAAAATAAAACATTAATCATTAACTCATGATTAAAAGGAGTCAAATTTTGATATATTAAAAATATAAAAAAAAATTACACTATTATTTAATAAAATATTTTAATTTGTATATCTTTTTAAATAGTACAGTGAAATTTAAGTATTTTTACTAATATAAAATATATAATTAGATAATTATATGAATATTTTTTATACTATCAGTATCAAAATTAAATTTTTTAAAAAATTTGAAATTATTGATTTCATAAATTTTTGGGATAAATAAAAGAGGAATATATGCCTTGGGGCATGTCAACTAGTAGACGGGCTGTAGGTTGACCCGCCGATGACGTAAAACATGAATACCAACGGCTAATATTATTTTAATACTCAAAATGGGTATTTATTTAAAATATTTATTATATTATTATTAAATATGATAAATAAATAAGTAATGTGAAAAATATTATCATATTTAATAATAATAAAATAATTATTACAATTAGATATTACTTTTAAATATTAAAATAATATTTTTAAAAATCAACTTGGCCACGACCTTGTGCAATATATGTCTCATGCTAAGTGCACGATTTTCAAATGGGGAGCAGTTTGAAGGTTGAATTTTGAGTGAGTCGTGAGCGGCGCATCTTAGGAGCATTTTGAAGAGTAAATTACACCATGCGTCGTCCAACGCATGTTTCAAGGTGGGAGGAACCGGAATCAGTTCTAAAGTGATGAAATTGATTGCTTATGGAATAATATTCTCTCGATTTACAATATAAGTTTTTTAAAATCATGTATACCACTAAAGATAATCATTGAATCTTATTAATCTTTTAAAAAATAAAAATAAAAATATTTTTTATTATTTATTATAAATTATTTTATTATTAGATAATTATATTTATATTCAATTATTTTTATTCATCAAAAATATCTGGATAAAATAGATAAAAAATTATTAATATTTTTAAAAAATATGAAAATAACTTATATTTTTAAAGAATATCTATTGTGATTTTCAAATATCTATTAATATCGTCACTATTAATGACTTTTAGTTGATTAGTCTATAAAACCCTTTCTTCTTATATTTTAATCCAAATAATAATTTAACATTAATAATTTATTATTAATAATAATTCAATCTTAATTTATTAGTTTAAATTTATCGATCATAACATTCGCCCAAAAGTTTATTATTGCTATCTAAAATATTTAGTTCAACTAAAAGACAACACATTTTTTGTAAAGATATTATACGTAAGTTACCGTAAAATATTTCAAAATCAATCAACTACATAAATACATCGTATGAAAATTTAAATATTTATAACTATTAGTAATTATAGCTATTTATACAGTCACAAAAAAGCACATACTTTGTAACATATTTGATATGAAAATTTGCGTGCTTTTATCGTTTTTCAAACAAAAAAAAATTAAACATACATTTTTATTACCAATTATAATTTTACTTAAACGTATTACATTAATTTAATTAATAATCATTTCAAAATTTGTAAATATTTACTGTTAATTGGAAAATAGAGCGAGGACAAAGTTTGTAATGTATCCTCCGTGTATAGTTTAGTTTGGTCAGCATTGATGTCTTGTCAGCTTATTGGTGGGCCAGCCAGTGGCCAACAATGGCACGACTCACGATTCAACTGCCAATGCCATCAGAGTCCTTGCCAACCTGCCCTTCAAGGACCCATACCCATAAAGTTAGCAGTTGCTTTCATAAGCCTGCTCCAAATGTCAAATTAATACTTTTTCTCCTTTAAAATATGTCAATTGAAGATAAATATAGATATTAGAAAAGGGATAAATTATATTTATATTACCTGAAATTTATAAAAATATAACTCATATTTTTTTTAGTTATTCATCTTATACTCATATTTTTTTTATTTATCAAATTTTAAATATTTATATTACAGTCACACTCCTTAGTCACAGAACACTATGAGTAAATTACTTGACAGAATGATATTTTTGTAATATTAACTATTTTTAATTAATAAAATTATAAAAATATCTTTATCACTTTGTGAAGTTTAAGGGTATTTTTATAATTTTATTAGTTAAAAATAGTTAATATCATAAAAATATCATTCTATTAAATTTACTAATAGTATTCTATGAATAAAAAATGTGATTGTGATATAAATATTTAAAATTTGATAAACATAAGGGGTATGAGTGTGGGTTGGATAACTAGAAAGAATGTGAGTTGTATTTTCACAAATCTCAGAAGAGGTGAGTATAATTTATCTTAAAAAATAAAAAATAATATTAATAATTAAATAAAGTATAATAAATAGATTAATATATCTCTAAATATTAATTAATAGGGCATAATATTTAAGACTAATATTAAATGTAATACTTTAAAAATATAAAATTAATTAAAGACCTTACTAGAAGAAAAAATTAATGTTTTGTTTAAATAAGAAATTAATAAATATTTTAAAATATAAAGTTATCCGAAATTGTTTAGATATTTCAAAAGAGATGGAGTAATTTTTTTCCTTTTTTTAATATTCACATTCAAAAAATAAGTGTTCAATTTGATATACATTTTAATGTCATTGTATTGACTTATGACCCCACTCATTTCTATTTATATACTTTCTTTCATATTTGGATTTGATAAATGTCCAAATGAACAATCATGGTTCAATGTCGGAATAACATTGCTCATGTCAAATGCCCGTAATCCTATATGTTATCATGTCTTGCTCTTTCTACATGCCAATAACAATATTGGTATTGTTTAATAATAATGGAAGAAGAAGAAAATGAAGAGTAAGGAAAAGAAAAGGACAAGCAATTATTTGAAAAAAAAAAACAAAGAAAAAGAACGGGACGAAGCATTTAGAAACAAAAGTCTAAACTAATCTAATTTTTCTTCAAGAAAGTCATGGGCACAGGGGTTTGGTTTGACGATTGTTGTAGAACTATAATTTATGGATGTTGCATATAAAGTGTTAACGTGATATTTTATATATGTAGTACCCGTTCAACAACAACAACAATAATAATAGCACTATCGGGGATTATTTCAAATATCAAAGACGTTTATGTTTGTTGGTTTAAGGACATTATCATCCAATCCATTTGCTCTTTTTCTGAATGGTGAAAAGTCAGCACCACTAGTATTATTTATTTGGTGGGGTATCTGTGATTGGCATAAGGTACTTACGAAAGTTCTAAGATAGAGAAATGGGGGCACTATATTGATGGTGTGGTAGTATCTTTAGATATTTAGGAAAAAAATTCCTCAAAAGCAAACATGCCTTTTAAGTGCCAGAGTGAAGGTCTACATTTTTAGATCTCTTGATAAAGTAATGCTACAGTATATCAGATGAAGTGTAATGTACCACACTAAGCATTTAGACACATTTATAAAGTGTAGCTAAATTCATTTAAAAGTATCGTAAATGAATTTAACATCTTTTAAATGTGGGCAAGTGCCTAGTAGGTGATATACTACACTTCATCTAGTATATCATAGACAATACCTTTAGAAAATTATGTTTACAATTTATGTTATTAATTTAAGATCCATTACTCATTTACTTTCCGACATTATAAACATATTTACTCAAGAGGAACTTTATTCAATTTGTAGGATATGATTTTTCAACTCACCTTCCCTGTTGAGAGTGTCAATCGGCTAGAGACGCAGGGCGTGATTCTCTTCTTGGTGGTAAAACTAATTTGTTATTATTAAGCTCCGTTTAAACTTAAATTGATTGCTGCAGCTTCTGATACGGTTTCATTCATGAGGGATTCCCCTCTCATTATCATCAACAGGGTTAGCCCCAAAAACCATCAGGACTGTCATATTTATGAACTAACTCTATATTATGATGATGAAAAAGATTCAGGGACGGAAAGAGGAATTTGGAGTGAAAGGAATTAGATGTGGCCTTAGTGATTTGGTAATAGTTCCACTAATCAAAATGGTATTTAGTTCTTAACCAGAAAAAATAGTATTTAGTTCGGCTGATATGCTGCAAAGTCTTGCATGAGCTTTATTGGTCGTGAATTTATTGAACTAAATACCATTTTACTTATTTTTATTTCGGCTTGAAATAAATGGATTGCCATGAGACAGTTACATTTATCAAATAATGCTCTTCAGGGCATCAGATTCACAAACTACAAACACTAGACAACATTTCAGAATATGTGACACCTCTAAAGTGACATCTCATCTGCCCTCAAGTTGCAAAATCTTTGTTTCTTAGTGCAGCAAACAGAAGTTAACATCTAATTATTCATTTCAGATCCCTTTCCAATCACTTTCTACAACATAATCAAAATGGACAGGTAAAATGTTCATCTGCAAGCAACATAGCTTTACCATAAGCTTCCGGGCATTAAGCTTGTTAATCCAGTGTGCTAGTAGTAAAGACAAATGCTATACAAATGTACTTGCCAATGTTATGCCTCAACAGGACCACTCTTATTTGAATGACTGTAAAATCTATCAGATCCTCCGGAAAACACAAGCAATTATGAATATACATACATTGATGCAATTAGCTTCCATATGTTAAAAAGGGGCAAGTATCCTATTGCATTTTTCAACGAAGATTTGCATTTTGGCAACATGCTATGCCTGAAATTCAGGGTTCTAGGCTTCAAGCTAATACCAGTCCACATAAACTTTTCAACCATCAGAATATACACAGTAGTTTTACTCACAAGATCAACCCTTGGAGCTTAGACCAAGGGATTTTTCTTTTTTTGGGATAAAAGAAGAAGTTTCATTGATCAAAAGTGAAGAATAATACATAGAGCATAGAGGATAAGAGATCTTCAAACAAAAAGAATAAACATAAGATATCAAAAGATCAAAGATTTCCAATCTCGTAGCATTATCAAAGATGGAAATTCCTCTGAAAAGCCCATGTGTCTTGCAACAAGTAGATGTCAGACGTCCAATATTATCTCACAAAACCTGGTTGTTTGAATGCTTGCCACTATAGACCAAGGGAATCATTCTCAAACTAAAAAACACAGCAAGTGGTGCAAAACCATTGTCCTAAAGGGCGTAAGAATGATCAAATACTTGGATCCATCCTTATATGTTGACATTCTCTCTTTCATTTTGACAACTATCAACATTAAGTAAATACATAATCTTGGTCAGAAATCTAATATTATCCCACGAAACCTGCTTTGTCTGAATGCTTGCCACTATAGACCAAGGGAATCATTCTCAATTTACTAAAGAACACAATGAGAGTGGTCCAAAACCATTTTCCTCAAGGGCATAAGAATGCTCAGATACTTGGCTCCATCCTTATATGTTGTCTGTTGACATTCTCTCTTTAAGTTTGACAACTATCAAAATTAAGTAAATACATAATCTTGCTCACGGACTCAGTTTGAATAAACACAAAACAGACTGAAATTGGAGTGTAGACTGAGAGTGAAAAAGTAGCCTTACACATGATAGTCTCATTACGAGTATGGAATACTAATCTCTGCCTCCTACTAGTTCTCAGATACATGTTTGTCCAGGAATGCTTTAGCCAGATTGCTGAAGCTCACACTGACTTGTTCAGCTGCTGCATACCTCTTGATGACATCAACAACTTCAGGCTTTAAAACCTCTTCCTTGTTAGATTCATTACAGACATAATAAAGTGCCCCGAGTGCAAAATTCACCTGATACAGTAAATGCTTGGTTATTCATCAAATCACAATCGGATCTCTAGAAGGAAATTAAGAATCTAAAGGTCAATGCAAAGATACATGATTTACTACTCGGCAATTGCCAGGGGCAATTTCGAGAATGAATATTACTTATTAGTAAAGCTAGTTTGGGGATGACAAGGGTACACTATAGGAGTAACAGAAAGTTCTAGGAATCAGAAATAGAAACCAGAAAATAGAACATGTTTTAGATGATTAAATCTCCTATGAAAAAGTCATACAAAGTTATTTCTTCTTACAAATAGAAGACATTAAGAATCTAAACTTAGAGATGAAGCAACATGTACAGATCATGCTTTCGTATAACACAAACTTTGGGAAGAAATTGTGTCAAAAAGCAATACTGAGAGCAAGTTTCTAATCCTTACAGTGTTCCTAACTGGGCTTGATAAACATTGAATGATAAGTGGTATCCCACCACACTTAGTTACAATTGCAGCATTCACCGGGTCTGCTAAAACAATTGCAAGTTCTTTTCATCAATTAGAAATGCAGATATGAAATAGAAAATGTAAAACAGCAAGAATAGCAGGTCTTTACCAGCACAAGAATTGCAGATCCCTCCAATGCCAAATTCCACAAGCTTTTCATTGGGTTCAGTTATGCAGTCTAGGAAAAGTTCCAAAACATTAAGCTGCTCATGTGTTAAAATGAGTGAATAGTTACAAAGTTAACAAATGTTATGTAAGGCCTTTTAACAATTTTAGTTCATCATATCATATGCAATTTAGATGAAGGCTCGATACCTGACGCAAAAAGTTATAATTGTAAGGATCATAAGCAAAATTGGCCAAATTCGCCAAAATCTTCTCCTTTGTTTCTTGGGGAAAAAAAAAAGAATTCAGAAACCTAGGAGACACTAGTGTCTGGATAAATTTGCTTGAAAGAGTGTTTCAGACATAATTTAAGGACACAAATTTCAAAATAAAAATAAAATAATAAAAAAATAGCATACCATTGTCAGTTGTGGTCTGGAACTGAATCACCAGTTCCTGAAACAAACGTCAATTATTATTGCAACAACATTAGATTACTGGGATACAATTAAACTAAATTGTTGTCATTATTGTTAATGTACTGATAGTGTAAAATAGTTTTACACTGTCATCCAATCAAAACATTTAGTTTAGATGACTTTTCAAGTAGTGGGTATAAAAGTCAACTATCATGGCTTATATGGCAATACATGATTGGATGACTGTGTAAAAAAATTTTACACTGTCAGTGCATAACAATTAAATCCATTGTTAATACAGTTAAAGTTGATAATAAATTATTAAAAAAAAAAGGAGAAAAGGAAGAAGGGTTCTGAACCTGAAGGTATTGAAATCTGGGAGTTCCGTGTTTTCCAGTTCGCTCTTGTTGTCTCTGGTCATTGGTGAACATCTACGCTATCCTCTTCTTCTTCTCCTCCTCCTCCTCCTATTCAATTGTTGTTATCAAATAATATAAAATTAACAACCACGCGAACTGAGGAAAATTCCACCAGAAAAACAGAGGAAAAGAATTGACACGTAGTTGCTGTGGCTATAGCCTATCTCCTTTGAGCAAATAATAACGTGTTCAAGTTGGGGAACTAGAAATGAAGATGATCAAACTGAATCTAAAATATTTCAATTTAACAATTTCATCCTATTTCAAAGAATCATGCACATTCGACAGACCTAGTATAATACTCATGGCATTCCTATGTAAAATGTTGAAGGAAAGAAGAAACTACAATCACATATATCCATGTCAAGTTTCAAGTTATAGACCAGAAAACTTTCCTTTTTATATATAGAAAAAGAAATATGCATCAATAATCCAGCACAGAGATATTATAACATATTCGGCCATAAATGGCTTCGATATGTTCACAATGTCATGAGACATGGTTTCTCTTTTTAAATTATGAGTGACTTTCATAATCCAACCCTTTCAGTAGACAACCTGTAAGATCATTTACTTTCTTTTCCAGCCCAAAAGAGAGGACAAACCAGAACATAGAAACAATAGTAGACAGTAAATAGTTTCAGCACAATCATAGCATGCTTATGTCTGTAAGCTAAAAATAGGACAAGAACTTCACTGTTTGTGCTTTACCAAAGTACAACGTAGGATATAATCAGTACCTTCATCTATTGACACAATGGAGGAGAAAAATGTTAATATGCACTATTAATTTGATCACCGTTTGTAGAAGTTTATGAACTAGATAGAGCATGGAAATCTCGGTATTTTAATGTATAAAGAATCTCACTATTAACTTTTTTTCCCTCTCAGTATTTGAGATCTATGGTGATTGATACCAAAAAATGAAGAACATGTTCTTATTGAGTTTCTTTTGAAGAACATGTTCTTATTGAGTTTCTTTTCATTGGTCCTAACTTCTAACTGCCAAATAGCATATTTCAAGATATCTATTCTAGTTTGTACAGCATTCCACATAAATATTACACACAATTTGAATACTTATCTGTTCATACACACCAATCCAAATTGAATATAAAGCAAACTAGTATCTTGAGGATAAACAATAGATTTCAGAACAAAAACAAAGTCTTCAGAATACTCACAGGTAACGCAGGTTTGACAACTTGCCCAAAGAATCTGGGATGGGTCCAGTAAAATGGTTCAGATACCTGTACAGGTCCAAGCTCTCCAAGCTAGTTAGTTCCCCAGTCCACCTGGAATTGGGCCAGTAATGTTATTGCTATAAAGTTCCCTATAATGACACAGACAATTATGTTAAAAAATAAGAAGATAACAGGATTTATATATATTCACCATTAAGACTACATTAGTAGAAAGAAAATTATTCAAAGAGGAATTCAGCTCATATGCAACTCAAGTGAAACGAGAACAATCTAAAAAGTGGAGTGTTTCACTCCACATTATTGGAAGATTTCTCTTGTTCTCCTATTTTAATAAATGGTTTAGCTGTCAGATGAAAAAATAACAGAATATCATCAACCAAGCCCATATATCAGAATTGAATCATATAAAAAGGAAAAGGTAAAAGAAGATAGCAAAATTGAAGGATCAAAGCATAACATACAGCTTCTTTAAGTTCTTGAGCTGGCCAAGCTCTGGAACAAGTTGACCAGACAAAGCAGAATTTCCCTATCCACTGTTGGGCCAGTGGAGTAGGTTCATGTATAATATTAATAATTTAAAATTAATGGTAGATTCAACCTTAAATACTAAATTTGAACTTGACATAAAACAAAAAGAAGCTTCAAGCCACAGTTGACTTATAAGTACTTTAATTAATAATAGGCATTAGGATCATTTGCAGTTTAAAACAAAATTATTTTTCATTAGTATAAACATGCCAGACAATCTTAAAAATGAGTGAGACATTTCCTCAAACACATTGCAGGCTGAAATAACCCAAATTGCATTTGCACCCAAAGAGAGCTAATATAGACTATGTTTCTTCCAGATATCAAATCTGCTACCAAGACCTAAGGAATCTAAGGAAGAAAGAGAGAAGAATACAAACCTGAATGAGAGAAATGAAGCTAGAACTGCAACACCGATTCACAAAACTCTGCACCGATTTCACGATACTGTGATTTGAGCAAGAGCTTGGAACGAGAGAGATCGAGAGTGAGACGGAAAGAGAGATCGAGATTGAGCAAGAACCAGGGTTATGCTTGAACGATTTTGAGCTGTGAGGAGCGTGAGACGAAGGAGAGATCCAGAGCTAGATCGGTAATGGAACTTTGGGTTTTAGTGGGCCAAAACATGGACTTTGACCAAAACAACCCATGTTAATTTTAGTGGGCCGCTTTGCATTAATTACTTTTATAAAATTGTTGTTTAAAATATTATTTAGTAGCTTTTTTTTTGTAACACTTTGAATAGTGTTACCAACAAAATGTTAGTAAAGGCCCAATGTGCAGTTGAGGCATGCCGAGGCACAGGCGGTGATGGCGTGTCTATTGACGTCGCAGTAAATATCGAAGAGCAACAGTAGCGGATCGGTGCCGGAGCAGTTTGTAGTGGTGGCGGAGTAGTTTGCGGCAGCGACAGTGAAGGCGCACCAGTGAGGATAGCGATTGGAGAGGAGCGGCAGAGCGTGGGCGCGTAGGAAGCCAATGAAATGGGGCTGAGTAAGTTGTTGCTATTATTATTATTCAATAGATACCCAACCGAGTTCCCAAATTTCCCTAGACATTTTAGTCCTTAATAATTGAAATTTAACATGTTGTTTCTCAATATTTTAATATGAATTTAGTTATCATGTATTGATAGTATAAAATTTTTTATATAACCATCTAATCTTATATTGTCACATAAGTCATGATAGTTAACTTTGATATCCACTACTTGAAAAGTCATCCAAATAAAATATTTTAATTGGACGAGGGTGTAAAATGGTTTTAACACTAATAATATATCAAAATTACACTCTAATCATAGGACAAGATAGTCCCTCTATGTGGTTGATCCTTGAAACATTAATGGAATTGCATATATGATCCATTAACATGGTGGCATGAGATGTTAAGTGACATGTGCTACCCAAACACAAAAATGACATTGTATAGAGAAAAAACCTTAAGTGAAAATTCTTCACTTTTTACCACATCCATAAGATAATCGTTGTGGGAGTGCAAAATTTTCAAAATGGCATCATTTTGATTGTAGTAAATATTTTAATGACATATTATCGTTTACGGTGCACATGTGTGAGTGCACTATCAAAAAATTAATGAAAAAACTAACGTGTCCATCATTTCTAACTACAAGGGACCATGAAATTAATTTTTCTTCTTATGGGACTAAATTGTCTGAAACAAAAATCTTGAGATTAAATTGGATGTTCACTCTAATTATTTATTTATTTATTGCAAAACCTCCAAATTGATTTGTTAAAGTTTAACCGGGACAAATTAGTCTCTTTAGAAAAAAAATTGGACTAATTCGTTTCTCAAAAAAACTCCACCAATTAAAAATACAAGACAAATTAGTCCCTTTGACCAGGACCAATTTATTTAACACAAAATTCAAGCGGGACTAATTTGGAGTTTTTTATTTTAAGTTTCTTTCTTTCTTTTTTTTCCTCAAAGTTCAAATAATGTTTGGGCTGCTTAAGGTGGATCTAGGGGTGTAAATAGGCTGGTGCAGATTGAATTTGGGGGGAAAGTAAATCTGAACCAATCATTTTTAATTGGTTCGCGTTCATGTTTTTTCCTCGCTTAATCTGAACCAAACAAATACGATCAATTTCAAATTGATTCAGATCGGGTCATTAGATTTACTTTTTTTTGTCAATTTTTTTCCTTAAAACATTCAATAAACAATGCTATAATTATATTTTTATTTTTTTAATCATTTAACGAAGAGGCTTGACCCCAACAAATCTAGCCTACAAAAGAGCAAGGAAACGAAACCAAACAAACACTACATATCTAGGCTCTAAACTAATGTTTCACCCAATCAAAAATAAAACATTGCCATAACCTTAGGATATGTTTGGATTGATGAAGCATAGTGGAATAGAATGCAGTGGAGCGGAGCGAACTAATTACTTGGCTCCATTATTTGGATATGTCAATGGAATGGATCGGAGATTATAAACTTTTTATTCCTATAATACCCTTAAGTTAGAATGTATGTAATATTAATAATAGAGGTAATTATTAATTTTATTAAAAAAATAACTTATTCCATCTGATTTCGCCCAATTTGAGAGGAAGAAAAATAGAAGGAGATAGTGGAGTTAGGTGGAATGAGCTTCATCCATCTTGATTCCGCTCTACCCAACTTAAATACATCTAGCAATGGAACTACTTAAAATTCCACTCCACTCACTCCATTCCATCCACTTCCCTTAATCCAAGCATACCCTTACAGGCATAAATACGATTTCAGTTTATGCATCATCTAAAAGAAGTTTTGGATTCCAACCATTGCAATAACCTATACAACATAGCAGCAGTGCATGAATAATTAATGAATCACTATCAACAAGACACCAAGGAATCTTGTAGAAAACTCCAGCCCAAAATATTAAATAATTATATGATTCTAAACAATTCAGTTATTCCAAATACAGAATATTAAATCACACAATTCAATAATCCATAATACTACACATCCATAAAGCTTCAAAACACAAATTATAAATTCAAATATTCAAGACAGAGAGATAAATTGCAAGTCACAGGTGCTATTGGAGTTGAATTATTCTTAATTTAAGTTGAGCAATGGTAGTGAATCACCAGTCACTGAAATAAAGGAAGAAAAAAAAAGTAAAGAAGAGAGTGAATCACTGTTGGTTGTGACTTCAGAGGTTGACTTGTTTGGTTGTGAAGACAGGATATGCTCGTTGACGATGGGTCACTGTTGTGGGCCATTGCTAAAAGTGGCTTCTCCGGTCACAACGTTACTTAAAAAACAGAGGTTTATGGTTTTGGATGGTCACGGCTATGAAGGATGGCAAATTGGTGGTGACAAAAGCTTTAAGGGGATGGTAGGTCGGTGGCTCGACTTCTGCCTACTAGTTATGGAGAATGGAATGGCAAATACAAACGTTACACTAACAGAACTATAAAAGGGGGGACGAGCGGGTGGTGTGTAGTGGCTTCTGCCTTCTAACTCATTGAGACGGTGTGACTGACAGCAGCATGAAATAGGGTGGGTGTGGCAGTGGTGGGTTACTCAAGTTCTGGGTTGAGAGATGGCGATGCTAGGTTTAGGGTTGGAATATATATGGGAAGGAATCATGGATGATGGAAAGTCAATGATGAGTAGAGCAATTACTTTTAGTATTGGAATTTAATTTTTTTTTTAAAAAAAAGAATAAGGGGGTTCAGATCATATCGAGCCTAGGATTTAAAAGGGAGAAAATTTGTCTAGTCTTCATTCTTTCACAAGAAATAGACACAACAATAGGATCATCATCAAGCAAGAACGTTTTGTAGATTAAACTCTTTGAAGATTGGAGACTGCCGTACTTTCACTATTGTTAAAGGGGGAAAGAAAGAGCAATCAAGGGCATGTCTAGAAAGTGTTTTTGAGAATTACTTTTCATTTTTAAATATAAAAGAACAAAAGAGCTATTTTTTTTTTGGTAAGGAGCTTGTTTGGAAAGGTGTTTTCTTCAAACTAATTTTAAAAATTAAAAATCAAATTGTGGGTTTTAAAAATAGAAAATAGAAAACAACTTCATGGTGTTTTTTGGCTTTGAAAACAAGAAAAATGTGGCAGCATTTTATTGGTGTAAATACCTTGTTCTATTGGTCATAATACTCACTTCGAACCCACATCTTACACAAATTAAACAACTTGTTACAGCACAGAACAAGGATGGAGATTCCTCTTCTTTTTCAGCCCTGCTACATGATGGAGAATCTCAGACCAAGGATGAAGATTCCCTATGCTTCAACACAGCCATGGGATGGAGGATCATAGAGCGAGTATGGAAAGTCTGTCTGCGTCAAAACCGCCATGGGATGGACAATCATAGAATGAGGATGAGAATCCTTTGACGAGAAATCTAAAGCTTTGTCGACTGGCCTCGTCGTGGTGGTGCAAATCGACCATGAAGAAGTTGGCTCTGGCGAGTGAGCACCTCTCTATGGACAAAAACTTGTTGAACCAATCGGTGGAGAGGACAAAACTTGTTTTTTAAAACTGTTATAGAGAACGCAAAACTAAAAACACTTCCAAACAGACTCTAAAGTTTCTATTCAAAGGCGATCATATGGTGATGATATTTTTTGAAGTTATATCATTTTGTTATTCTTATCTAAGTTTTTAATACATTTTGTAAATCTATTGTCATTTGGGTTTTTTTTTTTTAAAATCCTTCTTCTATACTAACTTTGTTGTTTTCTTTGGTAGCATGTACAAGTAGGTTTGAACACAATAGGTGGCCATTCATGGTTGATGCAGAATGAACTGAAAATTGTCATACTCTCTAACATTGATAATGAAAGCTGGATTAATAATTTTAATTTTCTTTTTATTTTAAGTTTACTAAATAAGATAGTATTTTTCATTCCCATTGATATGTAGAAGTCTTTTGTGTCAATCATATAGTGCCTAACAAATAAGACGTTCACTTGTAATCTTTTGGATTCAATTTTTAATGAAAATTTATCATTTATTCTATGAGTATTCTCAATTTCAATTAACATAATGTAATTAATTAAATTAATTTTTAAAAATTTTATTACAGAAATATAAATTCTATCTATTAATTAAATTAATTTTTAAAAATTTTATTACAGAAATATAAATTCTCTCTATTAATTTATTTCAATTAAATTGTATAAAATAAATCAATATCAATTCATTAAAATTGTATCAGATAAAGAATGAGATTTTACGGAATCAGATTTTACGAAATTGAGTCCTCTACCAACAAAAGATTGCACCCAATTGGGTAGATACAGTTAAATATATACGATTAACTAGTCATTTGATTCATGTGATGCACGTGGAGATAATAAAAAATAGTTTGTTGATCATTACCGAGAATAAATGATAATTCATTTAAATATATCGTATAGAAAATTGAGTATATAAATTTATTATAAAAATAAGTTAATAGTTAAATAATTAAATAAATTGACAAAATATAAATTTGTCATTCTATTTTTTTTATCTTATTTTGAATATCATGTTTATAAGGTTGAAGAAATCTTAGTAGATGATCTATAACTAATAATGAAGAGCTTATTTTATTAAAATTTTACATATTTTGAAAGTTAAAATTATTGAATAATAAAAGAGAGTAAGTGGATAATAATGCTATATCATGATCTATTTATAAGGATGACAATAAATATCCATGAGAAATGGGATATGTTTCACGCCTCTTATTACAATTTAGAATTTTGTCTCACATCCATATCCCTTCATGGATCCCTATTCCCCATTCCTTGCAGGGATTTGAATACATACGGGTATTTAGAGGTTTATTAAAAAGTTTCAAAAGGAGAAAAACTTTAAAAATATTTTACAATTTGAAACATAAATATCCATAATAACAAATATAATTAATATAACATAATCCAAATTAAAATTAAAAATTCATACATAATGCAAATCCAATAAAGATAATTGAAAAAATGAAGGTGTGTTATCTCCATCCTATCTCATTTAATAAACAGGGACTCCACCCCCATTGAACCTTCCCTTGAAGATAAAATATATCCCTATTCATAATGTTTTCAAGATTCTACCCGGAAATGTGAAGGATTTTGTCAATTTTTTAACCCTCATATTATTTTATTTTTTTAAATTAAGTTTTCATATATAATGAAGAATGAATAAGTTGATTAGTTCTCTAAATAAAACTAATTAAAAATAGAAAGGGAAAAATAGTGTAAATGTAATATGGTATATATTGAAAAGTTGTTGCTATAATAAATGTTATTAAGTTAGCAGAGTATGTAGATACTGGAGTAAAAGGATAATTCGATAAATTAAGTGAAGTGAAAAGATATTCGAATCCATTTTCAAAAACTTTCCTTTTTAGGTAAAAAAAAGATTAGAATTTGGAGGGAAGCATAATTAAACTTCCAAGTGTCATTATCTCATTAAACTTTCTTGTTAATAGTTCTTAAATATTAATAACATAGATATTCTTTTAAATATAAGAATAAAATCAAATTCATATAAGAATTCAAAATTAATCTATTTCACGTCACCAAAAAACACAAAATCAATCTATTTCATTAATATAAATTAAGCTAATAAGTAATACGTGAGATCATCACATGTATGACTTAGGGTGAGCTTGGTAATACTCTTTGGCTGGGTGCTCTTATGAAGATCATCACATGACTTACTAGTATTTTTCCAAAATTTAAATAGATAATAACTTTACAAATAGAATTTAATTTTAATGTATTTATGTTTTATATAGCCATCTAATCAAATATTTCTCTTTATATGGTTTTTAAAGTAGGAGGCTGAAAATTCCATTATATGATTGGATAGAGGGATGTATGCACAGTCAAGAAGGTGTACCCCACAAGCATTTAGAAACTTTCTTGATAATTATATATAGATATACATATTTTTGCCCTTAACATTTTATTAAATTTGATTCCATATTAATTTTAGATGAGATAAAATAATAGAGTATAGTTCAATCCCTTTAACCTTATAACCAGAATTTTTTAGATCCATCACTAATTGAATAACTATACAAAGTTTTTTTTTAACACTATCAATATATTAAAATTAAATCTTAAAAATATATTTATCAAAAGAAAATGCATTTAGTTCTTACTTATTAGTACTAAAAAATAATGCCAATTCAATTCTTACTAAGTAATGAATTCTAATTGACTGTGATATTGCTTCAAGTTAGTTTATGTATTAAATTTGTTAAATGTTTTAAAAATAATTCATTTGACCAAAATATAAATAAAAAATAGTAATTACTTTAAATGTTGGGATGAGATAATAAAAAGTCATTTTTTTCAAATAAACATCATAACAAGACTTTAATGTGTATATTGAATGGTTGCTTACATGAATCTACGCTAATATTTTTTTAAAAAATTCAAGACAATTTGTAATTGAATAATGATTGATAGTACAAACTCTTGTAGTACAAATTCAATTATAAATCATTTTGTACCACTGATTTTTCATTCAATCTTCTATTTATGACTTTTACTCCATTAAAAAATAGAATGACCAATCAGTTTTTTAATTGTTCGTACACTTACCCAAAAAATATAAATTAAAAAACTGTTCATACCTTAATCCTCATTCAAGCTCCTTATAAATTCAGTTCAGTTTTCAAGTGTTGATGTATAGCTAGCTTCTCATGTTTATTGAGATCAAGAAAGTGTCCATTCTTCTATCACTAGTGGAAACCTTTTAGGGTTTCAATTACCTTCTGCGTGCAAAATACCTTCCTTAATACAGTAGTGAGTGGAGAGGAAACTTAGAAGACAAGATCCTTTCTTCCCAAATATTGGTTTCTAGCCCAACCAGCATAAGGCAATTGAATATCAAATTTGGCTAATACAATATTGCACTTTTGCCATTGATTTTCCTGTTCAATTGCCTTATTGCGGTTTGGCTGGAAGGAAATATTTGGCATTCAAAGATATGTCAGACTCTGCATCAGAACGATATAAAGGTTGAAACTTCTCTCTCACAAATGGAATCTATTACTTTACTTTTCTATATAATATGATTTCAATATATTCTGTATTTTCACCCGCTTGTCTCTTTAACTTTTTGGTTGATGGATTTGTCTCTTTAATTTTTGAAACATAAAATTGCCTTCAACACCATTTCATATTAAGAAGAACTAAAAAAGTCTTCTCAACATTGGTAGGATCTATGGGTATTTTGGGTAGGTCAAGTTTCAAATTCAATTCTTATATAGTAAATCAAACCCCTTTTAATGTGATTTACTTTTGGATCTTTCAAAGGAATCACCACAAGAAATTTGTGGGATACCGATGGGTGTTATCCACGGGTGTGTATGTGTCGATAACTATCGATGGGTTTTCCAACCGCACTTCTTTTATTATTTAGTTTTTCATAATAATAATAATAGAGACAACTAGTCAATAACACTTGTCGGTAGTGGATGGTGCCACCGTGGGCCATATGACGCGCACAATTTTCGATCAGTATACTGACGGGTTTACCGATTGATAGGTTAATAATTTAGAGCCCATCGAAATCAATACATGCAAGCACGCCATGTGGTGCACTATTTAGCTTAGTTTACGGATGGGTAAGAATTAAATCAAATCAAATTTTTTATTTTTTAAAATTCTTTACCTCATCGATAGGTTTTTTCTATTAAATTTATTTTTATTACAATTATCATCGTATATACTGACGGGTTTTTATTTTTAATAAATTATTTTTTTATGATTATCGTCAAGTATACCAATGGGTTTCTGTTAAATTAATATTTATTTTTAATAAATTTTTTTATTTTTGTTTTAATTACCAATAGGTTTTTGAAATTTTGGGATGTTGGTACGCATTTCTTGTGATTTCCATACCCATCGAAAAATATTGGAATGAGAAACGCACTATTTCATTTTCACCCATCAGTAATCCGTAAATAATTTGAAATAAACTCCTTCCCCATTTCTGCAACTTCTCTCTCCCTCCCCCACCATCACCCTTTTTTACCACTGTTCACCGCTGTTGGAGCTCCGTTCATAAAATCCAAGGTTGACATTGCAATCTATGTATGTTGGAGAGCATTTTAACCGATTTTTTTTTTATTTGGCTTATTTTTTTTGTTCATTTTCATTGCCCAAAGTATTGTTTTTAATGCATTGGAGAGTAATTATTGTTGCTATTTTATTAATGTATGAGTTGTATTGGAGGGTGGCGATGACAATGTTGACATTGAGAACTTTGATTTATCTTTTTTTTTCTTCTAATTTTATTGTGTGTTTTCTATGCATCAATGCTTGTAAGCATAGAAAATTAAATATTTGTTGTATTAGATTTTTAGGATTGAATTTAGTTGCGCTCAAGGAACTTTTCATTCTTTGTTTCATGCACTACACTAGAGGTTAGTGACGAAATCCTTGTTGTTTATATGTTTTAATATGTATGTAGGATAGAGGTTTATGATTTTTATGATAGAAATATGGATTGCATGATTGGGAAGAAGAGTATAGAGTTTCTTCCCTGATTTGTTTGTATTGTTTGTTATGAAATTGTTTGTGAGAATGGAAATTGCATGATATACATGTAACGAGGAGCAAGTATAATATTACAAACCACAGGAGTAAGTATGGTATATTTAAGAAGTATATTACATGATTTCATATTAATGTAAAATTTTATAAACATAGTTTATAGGGCAAATAAATAGGAAAAACAATACTGTCAGGAAAAATAAAATCCATGACGAGGGTCATAGAATTGTAAAACACTTCCAACGGCCTAATTAAAGGACCAGTTCTGGATTTGTAAAATATTTGTTTGCACGATACGTTTGTTTTTTCACAACCATCTAACAATTTCGTAGAACATAGGACCACCGGACAATACTTGTTGTCAGTTTGAATTCCCATACTAAATATTATGACACAAAATTTAGAATACTAAGCCTTTCAGATATATATATATACATACTCTCTTCTCTCTCTATATGATATATACAATAGCATTTTTCATTTTAAAAATGTGTTTGGAACATAAGTAAAAAGGGAATAAGAGATACGTTTCTATTTTGTACCATATAAGATCAAGTTACCACCACACGCATAATCAAGCATAATTTTCTTTTTCTCCCGCATGTATTCTCCTATCGAATATAAGCATGTTTGATCATTATTAAGAGAAAATAGATACCTGTTAATTACTCCAACAGTTATGTGTTGGTCAATACAAATCAACTCGTTAATTAATTACGTATCATAAAAAATAATAATAATTTGATTAATATAATAAAAAATTAAAGTTATCTACTGCCATCCTAAACCTTTTTTCTTATATATATATATTTTTCTTATATATATATATATAAGAAAAATCCAAGTTAGATCTGCTTTCAATAATGGATCCGACACCTCTGGACTGAAGTAGAAGCTGATTGGGGTACATACGTTTTGTCTGGTCTACGCTCCTCAATCCAACCGAACAATGGCTCGAGGGTTATACCAGGGAGTGGAATTGAATATCTTGGGCAAGACATATTGGCCCTCGCTCCCATGTTCAATTTCAACGCTGACACCAACCTTCCACGTTCTCCTACACCTGCCGCTGTCCAATACGGCAATATCCCATTAAAGTTTCGAAATGTCTTTTTTTTTTTCATCAAGTTTTATAAGAACTTAATTTGTAAATCATCATCTTAAGGCATCATCAGTATAAAAGAAGAGGAAAAAGAAATTATGTGCATACTTCATAGTTGTAAAAGCTATTTTATTCTTTGGATAATTTAGAAAATTATTAACTTGATGTTTAAGAATTTTTTTTATCTTTATTAATTGGTTTGCATTGTTAATTGTTGTGAAATATATAAAAATTGTCAAAGTCCGCATGTCAAGGTCAGGATACACAAAATGAAAGCGCAGCGTATCAAAATTAAATTCCTTCTTTGATTCATGGTGTCGGGTAGGTAATGCAATCTACTGCTATGATGAAAATTAAAGAAATAAGAAAAAGCCGCACAAAAAGTTCTGGCCACAAAATCCTGAGGATTTTCGAAACAGAAAAAAAAAATTGAAAAATAGAAGATAAAAACGAGTGGTGTGGAATGATGTCTATCCATACACGTGGATGTGCTTTTTTCTTTTCATAGTGGGGCGGCAAGTGGCGTTGACGTGGCGAAAAGCGCAAAGGGAGAAAGTGACTCCTTCTCTCTCTATCTTTCCCTCTATGATCCACAACTCTTGGCCTACCATCACTCACCTCTCTCATTCAGTCATTCTGACTTGCTTTTCTTTTTTCTTTTTTTTTCAGAGACTCGAAGATATTTAACCCTTTTTCTCCTTCTCACAAATATCCGAGGCCATTCACTGGGGTATGATAGAGAAAAATGAGAAAAAAAGAGTAAATTTTGTGACACTTAAATATTCTTTTTAGTCTTAATCATTAAGCTATCAACATTGTGAGAATGTGAAGCCACTTTTAATTTTATTATTATTCATTTGTAGATATACTGTACGTAATATTGGCATCGCTGTCTTCATTGCTCATCACCTGTTTCTGCATAGCTGTTTGATGGCAACACTTCCTATTCGCTGATTTGCCACTGACACCTGTTACTCAGTCTGTTCCCCTTCAAAATTTTCAGGTCCTTCTCTTCCCTGGATTGACTTTTTTTTGTTTGACCTAAGTTTTTTGTTTCTTTTTCCAAAAGACATATATTTTGTTTTGAATTTTTCATATAGAAATTTAAATAAGTTCAACATCAATCATTAATCATCTCTGAAGTCTGGACAGGGCTTGCAAGCGCAATTCTTTTCTCTTATCAGAGCAAAATCATGCGTGTTTGATTAGGAATAAAAATTTTATTGGTAAATTTTATATATAAAATTTATTTATAAAAATTATATTCTCACTTTTACTCTCAATTAAAAATATTCATATTTTATATTTTCACAAAACAAGCTGAACAAATGCTTGCAAATAATCTACAAAATTGCTTATCAATAAGTATTCATCATCGCTAGCAGTATTTAAACTTCCATTGGTGTAAGATAAGATATGAACCCTTGATCTAAACATAATTTTAATATGTAGATCAAACTATATAATTAATATTTAGGTGTAAATATAAGGACGTAGGTTAATATTTAGCTGTAATTAGTATGTAAATATTTACTGTTTAGGGTTCATGAGGACTAAACATATACAAGCCCAAAAAATTATCTACTCTAAAATAGTCGTGCTTTATTCGTATTTATGTACTTAGAACTATGGCTCATTTTTGTGTAACAGTAATATTAATTTAATTTATGCATAAATCTTTCTGTTTTTCTTAGGACGGAAGGGAAAAGGTTGATTTGTTTCAGCATCTCCAAAGTACAACTTTCGTTCTATGAAAAATAAATAAAAATAAATTTCGTTGAGTCGGCATATAAAATTAATTAACTTCACATTCGTATACAATTATTTCAGATAGATATTATTAATGAATTTAACCGCAAAGAGTTGTTATCTTTTTACTCTTTTTTCCAACAAAGTTGGACATAAATAATAAATAATCAAATACTAATACAACTTTATTACATTAATATAGTGTCCTTTATTGACTTAAAGCTGTAAGCTTAACTCATATTTTAAAGGTTCAAACACATCAAACATTATAATACTGCTTAATTTGAAAGAGAAAAATAACTCACATCTAGTCAAATTAAACTTATGGTATTTTTCAAAAATTGAATAATATATTATTATTAAAAGGTGGACTAGGCCGAAGTCAAAATTTGCTACGAAGATAAGGGGAAAAAAAGTTTAGTATAAAGTAAAACAACATTCTATTTCATATTATTTAATCAATTCATTCAAAAAAGTGTGAATATTATAAAATTATATACATTAAGAAATTATAATTATTTTATGGTGCAGTTAGATATGCTATTATAACTTCTTGTAAACAACTAAAAACTATTCCAAAATTTTCACTAATATATAACCCTCTAGTATGACTTATTAAAATATGAAAATGATGCAACACTCTCTAGAATGTAATTTTTCACTAAATATAATAGTATTAAAAAAGGTGTTTGGCTTGATACTTTCAATAATTGAGTAGTATCAAAATATATCCTAATATGTCAAATTTTTATTGGTTTTAAAATCTACATAAGTGTCCAGTCAATATATAGCCAGCACTTTTAAACATTGAGACATATAATTTTCTTTATTTTTACTTTATTCATAAGGATCATTTTACAAATACTCAGATTTAGTAAAATTTTAATTCATTCCTAAATCAAAATCCCTAATTTATTCCAAGAGTCCATCTTCTACCACGCACAGCCCCCACCTCAACCTCCCCATCCACCATTACTACAACCATCGTCTCCACACTCGACTCCTTTGCCTTGGAACCCTTCATTAGTTAACTTTGAAATAAATTCTAAATATATTTCCATTCAACTTATTTATGTAATGGTGAATTTTATTTGAATTTGGTCTGATAAGAGGTCAAAAGGTGTGATACTTTTAATTTCAAAAATATCATTAAAGAATATTATAACCAAAAATAACATATATATATATATATATATCTGACAAATTTTGTATTTTTTCAGAAAGTATACAAAAGTAACTACGATAATTATTAATCATATAAAAATCAGGTGCAAAGTTTTTGCCGTGATGGTGGTCGGGGTTTAACCCCAGAACAAATTAGGGATCATAATTTAAGGATGATTTGAAAATTTTACTAAATTTGTGTATTTATAAATTGATATTTGTGAATAAAGTAAAAATAAAAAATATAAGTCTCAATATTTAAAAGTGCTGATTAGATTTCGATTGCACGCTCGTGTAGATCAAAAGTCCAATAAAAATTTAACACACCAGGACATGTTTCGCTACAATTCTGGTATTAGAAGTATGGAGGCAAGCACCATTAAAAAATTGAGTTGTGCTATTTATATTTACTATATATGAAATATCATATTAATTTATTTATTATTTATTATTAAATAAGATATGGATACTATTTAAATAGGATCTATATTCATCTACTAATACATAAAATGAGTAAATATAGTATTTTATATATATAAATAATATTTTTTTAAAAAATATGTACCGAAAATAAAACCGATTACTAGGAGAATATTTATACCAAAACCATAAAGAATGGCATTTATCTGAATGAGAGCTGGGGAAAACAGTAACCACGCATTAACACAAACAAGACGCTGTGCTGGCACCACTCAAAGCGCGAGTACCAAAGTGCATTAGTCGCAGCCGCGAGTGGCGTCCGTGACCGAAATTATCCACAATGCTTGCCGTGCGTTAGGTCTCGACTTCTCTTCTTGCCCACCCAATAAGAAAACACAAAGAAAATTAAAAAAAAAATTATAATTATAATTTAAAAAAATTAATGCGAGAAACAGACACGAGAGCCCAACGCCACGTGTATAGGGCCTCTTTCGACGAGAGCCACAAGATGCCATCCACTTCTCGTGATTTTGGAAAAATACAAAAAGAGACATTAATTCATTAATTTTTGGACGACAAAGCAAAAAAAAATTCAACATCTGACGTGGCACCGCCTCGTTGCTCCTTTTCTTTCTTTTTAGTCTCTTTCCCACTTTCACTTTTTATATCTATCTCCACTCTCTTCTTCTTCTCCTTACTTGTTCACTTTGTTTGTTCTGCAATTTTGAGCTGAGAATTTAGAATTGGGTGACCCGAAAAGGGGAAAAAAAAAGATCTTTTAATTTTGGGTATGATGTTATTGGTGTTTTGGAGGAACAAGAGAAGCCCATTTATGTATAGATTTTTTTGGTTCTAGTGGAGAAGGGTGAAGAATTTGTTTGTGTGTGTTCAAACTATTATTCAGGAAGTTGTACAAAGAAATAGATAAAATTGTCCTATGTTGTGTTCTGTGAGAGGTTGGAGCTGTTGAGAGGGACTGGAAGATCTTGATCACTCCGGTTCTGCTTCCATGGCGATTCAAATTCAAGTATGTGAAAATATGAGTTTCTCCTCTGCTTTTTCTTCCCTTCTATTTGATTGTGTAATATGTACTCAATTTTGTGAGGGAACTGAGCTTGTGTGTGTATGATTGTATATATTTTTGGTCTGATCTGATTTCGAGCTAAATATTTCCATTGGAGTAGGATTGTAGGGATATGTATTATGTTTGGTCCTATTTTGTATTGAAATGATGGAAAAGGATTGAAGTGTAAATTCATTTATTGTGATTTGGTTTACCCTTATCAAATTGCAAATATGCATAGATTTCCGTTTAATTTACACTCCCTAAAATGAAAGGAATTTTTTAATGCTTCAGTTCTGTTGACAATCTCCAAGATCTTATTAATGAAAGTAGGGTTCATTTCAATGGAGGATTTGTGATTAATATATTAATTGGTATTTTCTGCAAACCCTTTTTGTGGAATGAATGGTTCGATTGAAAATGAATGATTGGTTGGTGGGATAAATCGTTTCTGGTTATGATTCAACTCCAGTATGTTTGAGTTTTTTTTTTAATCAAAAGATATGAACAAAAAAAATTAACTATAAAACCAGGTAAAAATTGAGATAATCAAATAACCTTTTTTTCCTCAAAAAGTTATTTTTAGTTTTGTTTCATAAGTTACCAAAAGTAGTTTCTTGTGAAAAAGCACTCTCCAAAGTTATAACATAAAAGGATTATTCCCTGTTTTAAGCTCAAACATATGTACTTAAATACTTTTAGTCTAGTTGTCTTTTCTACTATAAGAAATATTTAAATTGGCCTTGATTTTTACATTATATTCATTTGCTATTTGAATTTGATGTAGGATCAAAGCAGAGTTACTAGATCACAGGATGCTCATACAGTAGGAAATGGAGCATCTTTTATTTCTGGAGCGCATTCTGTTTCGCGTATTCAGCTAAATGATCAGTTTTCTTGCGGAAATGACTATTCCCCCAAGGTTTGCTCTGGTTTCTTTTGTGTTTATGGCATTTTATAAACTTTGATTCTCACATGTGTGTCACTGTGACCTCTGTTTTAATCAATTTTCTATTTACTTTTAACAGGTGAGGAAACCATATACTATCACAAAGCAGAGAGAGAGATGGACTGATGAAGAACATAAGAAGTTCCTCGAAGCTTTAAAGCTGTATGGCCGGGCCTGGCGACGGATCGAAGGTATAATTAATTCTGATGCCGAATTTCCATCTCTTTGGCAAGTATGTCCTAGAATCTTCATGGCATACTTGTCTAAGATATATGACAACAACCAAGCCTGGAGGTCAGCTATATAGATCAGACAACAATGTGATGAAAGGTGTTGTTTGGTTCATGTAGTTTACTCACTCGGTGGACCATGGCTCAGTTGTTGTTTTATATCTTAGGCAAGGAAGCTGTGAAGATTTTGGCAAAAGAATATAATAGAGTAAGTGAAGATGTATAGTTGTGGTTGTTCTAAGTTTTTGGATACTTTATTTCCACCACAGAACATGTTGGCACAAAGACTGCTGTTCAGATTCGAAGTCATGCTCAGAAGTTTTTTTCTAAGGTTTACTGTTCTTTTCCAGTATCCATGTTTTTTGGTATAAAAGGCATGTATTATACCCTAGGAGATGCAAAGTGCAACCTCCTTGAGGTTGACAATTCCATGTTGAATTCACTCTTAACTCCTTTATTTTAACTTCATGGCAGGTTGTTCGAGACTCTAGTGGGAACAGTACAAGTTTGGTGGAGTCAATTGAGATTCCACCTCCACGACCAAAGCGAAAGCCGATGCATCCTTACCCTCGGAAACTAGTAGACATCCCCAATAGGGAAATTTCTAACCCAGAGCGGTCACTGAGGTCTAATTCTCTGAAGTCATCAGATTTTGATCAAGAAAACAAATCACCCAAGTCTGTATTATCTGCAGTCATTTCAGAAACCCTTGGTTCCTCGGATTCGGATACACCAACTAGAAGTTTATCCCCTGTATCATCCATTAGTGGGGTCCATAATAGTAGTTTTGCAATTGCTGAACACAAAACATTGATTGAGGACTACAAGTCCCCACCACCAGTTGGACTGAATCCGGGTTCTGCTCATGATGAGCGTCCTCCTGTGGTATTTCCTAATCCATTTCATTTCATTGATTGCAATATCATTGCTAGAATAGTTTTGAGAAGATGTATTGATGTATGATTTTCTAATCTTACGTTTGATCTCTTATGTCCAGAAACTCGAGCATTTTCACAAAGAAAGTGTTTCTACCAAAGATGATGCACCAGAAGAATCATCTGGTCGCACTCTAAAACTTTTCGGCACAACTCTATTGTTAACAGAGACCTGCAGACCATCTTCTCCAATCTTGGAGGCATGCAAACCAATACCTGCTGCCATGCATCTTATACAACTTCAGAGTAGAAATTCAGATGTTGCAGAAGGTCCTGCAACTGTTGTACCTTGGTGGACTCTTTCTCACAATAGACCGTCCATGCCACTGCACAAGGAGCCTGAGGGAAAGCATTTAGATTCTAATTGCGGCGAGTTTGAAAGCAAAGAAGTTCAAAAGGAAGGATCATGGAGCGGTTCAAACACTAGTTCAGTTAGTGATGGAGAGAACAATATTGACAAACCAAATGATCAAGCCAAAAGTCATGTGCGTTGCCATCACCTTGGCCACATTACACCAACTGAAACATCAACCATATCTGAGCTAAGAATAAGACCTAAAACCTGTGGAAAAGGGTTTGTACCGTACAAAAGGTGCATGTCAGATATAGAAAACCATCACCACTCATCAGTAACAGGCGAGAAGAGGGAAGAGCAACGTATCAGGCTTTCCCTATAGGACCCTTCCAAATGGACTTTTCTTCCAAGCAGTTTCCCTTTTTGCATATATATAGTGCAGCTGTTTCTGTTGCTGGATGACTTGTTATGAGGAAGAAAGGAAAAGGGAACTGAAAATTTTGACATTTCTACTGCATTGCAACTTCTCCAGCTGTTGTATATAACATCATGACTCTCGCTTTTTGTTGAACCATGGCCTGCAGTAAGCTTCTGTATTTTAGATTCTTTCTTCCAGGTTTACCTGTGAATTATGTAGAGCTTTTTGTTTTTAGCATTTTGTGCTTCCTCGATGTCAAGTGTAAGTAACATACTTGTGCAATGATTATTAGTGTGCTTGTTCATATACATCATATTGAATGAGATAATACCTTGATGGAATCACTTCCCATCGGCTCTTTTTTTTTTTTTTATTTTAATAAATTTATGTTGAGCAAGTAGATCCATTGGCCTAACATTTTCATGATGAAAATGGTGTTGGGCCCTTGCAAAAGATCAAACCCATAAGGAGTGCAGTAGTTCACAAGTTGTCAATGCTAAAAAATAGTGAGGGACCTAGAAAATTTAAATGATCGGGTTAACATAATACATAAGTATAACAAAATGTTTCACATGATTTTTTTTTAATGTGGGGTCAATCATACCATTTTGTGCATAAATCCGTCCCTGCTAAGAAATAGTTATGAAAATTGAACAAAGTATGGTTAGCAAGTGGTTGAAATGAATAAATAGCAGCACCATAGTAATATATTTGAACTAGGATCAGTCAAATTGGTTTAGCTTAGAAACAACGATTATTTTTCCTCCTTTTTTTTTGTTTATTCTCTTTTCTTATGTTTTGTTTGGTTAAGGGCGGTTGTTGGGTTCTGATTATTAGTGTTTTTGTTATATTTGTGCCCAGGAATGTTGTAATTGCGATCAAGATTTTTAAAATGAATTAAATGCAGTTCTTTAAAAGTCAATTATTATCAGAGTCCCGTTATTTTGACGCACGGGTTGGACGCATGGAGGGGCGCATAGGGTACTGTACAGGATGAGTCTAGCATGGACAGGCAGAAAGAAGGCACACAGTGGAACAAGCTGAGAGAAAGATTGGGAAAAAAAAAGAGAAAAGGAATAAAAGCGTGCCTTCGTAAAGCAAAGGAAGAAAAGGAATAAGATTGGCGTGAAATGCCCAACTCTCTCATCTTTCTCTCATTAGCTCAGCTCAACACAATCTTCTTCATAGCTCTCAGTTTGCATTTTACACTCTCTTGTTCAACCACCACACTCCACACAATCTCCTTCATCCAACTCACCCAACGAAAGGAGGCAGTTGGGATCCTCGACGAAAAGCACCAACACGTTGAGAGTAAGTCTCCGTGAAGCAACCAACCGAAAGCAGCAGGATTCGTCGATGGAGAGCACCGCGACAGTGAGAGGGGGTTTCCGTGAAGCTATGACAACAGAGGCAGCGGTTGTCCATGACAGAAGCAGTGGGTCTCCGCGACGACCCCACTGCGAGTTCGCAATAGAGCCAAGGAGAGTATGTATCCCTAACCAAAATTTATATGCACCCAAACTCTTGCTGATTTGGCCAGACAAATCATGTGACTTTGACATTGTGATCACTATGGCTGTGGTTTGGTAGCATTGCATGCGTGCTGAATCAAGTGCTTCAAGCACTTCTAATGGCATATTGATGAACTGAATCAAGGACTGCTTGGTAAACTAGTATTTTCTTTCTTGCTTACGTGCCTCCTCTTATATATACATAATTCACAGTGGGTGGGGGCTAGCTATTGCAAGGAAAATTTATTGATAATTGACAATACAACAACAAAATTAACGTTGAATTCTAGGCCTAGTCATTAATTAAGGGATGGGTACAAGAACAATTAGGATCACTATGTTGGTATTAGGATATTCTCTTTACATTGATCCACCAACAAGGATAATGGTTCTTGGGGATGTTAAATAATGTCAACTCAACTACCTTTTGTTTGGTTTTACTTACTAGACACCGAAAAAGCAAGCACTGGCATAGACTAAAAAAGCAAGCTCACAACTGTTTGGTGTTAGATGGCTCACATTAAGTGTTCAGATTATCATCAAGCGCAAATCATTTGATATTTGGCTCCATTCAATAATATGTGGTATGAAGGGGTTTGTTTTACAAGTTATTTGATCCTAAGTTATTACGAGTGGTAACTGTATGCCGATTAACAATTTATGCAGAATTACCAGTAATCTAATGAAGTTACCAACCTTTTGAGCTAAAGTTACCAGCAGTTGTGAGCTAATTACTAACTAAGTGTAGTAAAAATTTGACACCTTGCCAATGTGGCTTTACCTGCATGATGCACCCAAGTTTCCTTCATCAATTAGTAATGCAATTAGGCTATTTTGGTTGAATAGGAATATGTTGGCGTATACAGTGTCTAGTTTTGTACTTAGAAAATATCATCCTTCACTCCCAAGCTTTGTAATCTTACATGAGTTAATTTTAAGTTTGGTTAATTTAGAAGAGAATAAAATGTTAGCAGTTGAAGTAGAGTTAAAGTAGAATAATATGAGTTGGACAATGTCAAATAAGAAATTGATTGCAAAATTGATATATGTAATTTAGCTATTGCAAGAACTATATGATTTTTTTAATATCATTCACAAAAATTGATATTTCTTGTTTGTGGCCTATTTATGTATGTATTTTCTGAACTATATTGCTCATCCTCCGATATGTTATTTGTTCTTATTGGTACTACTTTATGCATTTTCTCTTATTCACAACTTAGTATATTTAATTTTGAAGGTGGTGTATATGGAGGAAGCAAGCAGCCACAATATAACAATCGATATTGATGTTGAAGGTCATGTTGAGACCATTTCTGGGCTCAATGTAATCAATTACATATATATGTAATTGATTACTAAGGTGGTTTAAGTCACATGGGCGGTTGTCTCTCCCCTTCATTACGAAGAAAACTCCTCTCCTTTCTCTCAATCGCACACACTCTCTCTCTCTCTCTAACTTCTTTCTTCCATTTCTCAACCAAATTCCTCCAAACAACTTCCAAATCTTTCATTTCTTCTTTCTCTACAAATCCCAATAAATAGATTTCACCAAAATTCGTCAATGGCTAAATTATCCCGGGCAGCCATAAAGAGGAAGAAATCCTCCACTGCTGCCGTGCCACCAGTGGGAGCCAGTCACCCCTTTGGTCAACCAACCACCTCTGACTTGCATCGCCCAATGGCAGGCCACCACTGCACACCGCCATCGGCACCGCCAACACCCCTGTTCAAGCCACGACCCCACCTCCCTATTTCTCCTCTTCAAGGATTTATTCATACTTCTCCAATTTGACTCAACAAGAGAAGTATTTTGAATCCTTTCAATCCAGAGATATCATAGATCCTAAATATTTTAATGAGGGCTTCTTTGAGTCTGAAAATTTTGACTACCATCAAGTTTTCAAGAACAATGATTTGTTGGAGTTCATGACTATTATAAAGCATCGCTTTCCAGATTTGGTTCATTTATTCTATTGTAATTTGGAAGTTCGTGATGGGTGCATTAATTCTGAGGTGAAGAAGGTTTCCATTGTTATTGATCAGGGTCTGTTTTATAACATCGCTAAGTTAAGTTCTGATGGTGAACCATTTGAGGGCCATATCGTTGATGATTGGAAAATGGATTACTCCAATTTTGATGCACACAAGATGATTTGTGTTGAAGGGGCTGATATTTCTGGTTGTCTACTTGCGGGGTCCATTAAATTTGAATGTCATGTCATGCAATATATTATATCTCATATTTTGCATCCTCAACTTACTAATCTTGCACAGCAAACTGAGAAGTGTCTTATTTTGATGTGGGCACTGTTAACTGGTCGCTAAATCAATTAGGTGCATCTAGTGCACAATTGTATGCAAAAAGCCCTCAAGGCAAATGCGCCACTCCTGTATGCTCAACTAATTACCATATTTCTGGAGTATTTTGATGTCCCATTAGATGACGAGAAATTTGAGATAGTTCATTGTTCTTGTGCTATTGGTGCTGGTACAATTTGTTCTTTTGGTTATAAGAAGAACCATCTTGGTTACTGGGTTCGCAAGTAGGATTTTCAGACTGAAGATTAATTTGAACACACTTCATGCCCTTCGTGTACCTTAGCCTCAGATCCATCCTCTTCCTCCATGTCGGAACTCCTGTCTGAGTTGCGCACTCCTCGTGTTTATGTTGGAGAGCGATTCAATTCTCTTGATTCTCGCATGGGTCACCTCGAGAGAGATATGGGATCCATCTGATGTCATCTTGCTATTCCTGATGATTCAGTTGTTGATGGTGCTTTATAGCTTTAGTTTATTTTAACTATAGACTTTGCCTTTAGTTCATGGACTTTGTTATTGTGTATATTTCTTGCAATTGACTTTTATTTTGGTCATATTTCTAACTTTTGTTTGTTTGGTAGTGGGACCTATAGTTTGACTTATGGTTAACTTCTTTCATGACTTCTATGATATTTTTGGTATATATCTTGCCTTATGGTTACAACAATTAGGATATAGATCACCATGTTAAAATGTTTTTATTTAGTAAGTTCATTTGCCAATTGTTAAAGGTTTTTGTTTAAAAGAGATGTTCAAATCGTATTTATAAGTGTTTCTACAATGAAATAATGACTTAAAGTGTATTAAAACTTTATTTTTGCAAATTCTGGAACTTTGTAATTGATTACAACATCACATAATGGATAACAAATACCATATTTCTCTTTATTCACAAATCAGATCCAAACAGTTTGGAGAGAGCTCCTGCATACTCTACAAGATTTTCTTAATCTAACTCTTTCAACAAGGTAGTAGGAATCTAAGTACAATAAAAGATGGGAGGGTGGATAAAACCATTAACTAAGTCCATGTTAGAGACTCATACTACATAATTCCCTGTACATTTATGAATTATACAATGAAACTATATTAATGCTAAGAAATTTGTACATTCTTATCCCTTGGAGCATTTGGTTCCGCACCAATCATGTTAGCACTTATTCATCATGCTCTTTCTTTAGGTACTTTATAGTCCTCAAATGCAACTCCTCACAAAGTATTGGGTCCTAGAGCATAGCATAGTAACTGCTGTCTCGCAGCCTTCATGAAAGCTGCTTCCATCACTGGATATCAAATATCGCAAATTTGATTAACTAATATTTTCAGAATGAGCTCTAACAGAAAAGCATTTTACAACTAATTTCAATATTTGCAAATTCAAAGATTTGATTTACTTCAAACCATGAAGTTTTTTACCACATAGGATCCAACAAATAATCAATGTCCAAGTTAACCTTTTTAAAAAGCAAGATCACAAGTGCAAAGAATCCAGCGAGAGGAAGATAGAAATTGCATAAGTCCATGACTCTATGGATTCTAACTATAAACGCCACACAAAAAGATATGTTCCAACATCAACAAAGCTGCTAAAGTCAAGGGTTTTTTTTATCCACCAAAGTGTTCTAGAATTAGAAAAATTGAGGGACTTTATAGTAAAAATTGTATGAGATTTTCATTCATATCTTCACGCATGTGCCAATTTGTATACCTTTATCATTATTTACATGCAAGAAACCCAAATCCTAAGCGCTTCAACTTTAACTTTTCTGCTGGGTAAACCCCTTCAGTAGTAGTACTTGTATTCTTTAATTTTTGAGGTGAATGTTTCTGAATCCTTTCATTGCCTTTGTGACTAAATGCCTTACTTGGTTCTAGTTGTGCATTTTTTCCTTCGCCATTCCTCCTATCATATAAAACCACAGATAAAACACAAAAATAAACCCAAAGAGAAAAGGTCAAATTAGTGGACTAACAGAATCAGAAATGCATGACGACCTTAAAAATAGATCAAATACAAACCTAAGGTGCATAAACATGAATATCAAGCCAATAGCAGCACCACCACCCAAGATTGATTTTAGCAACAACGACAACTTCACTAATTGCTTCTTTGTTTGGTACAAAGGATAACAAAACCTTGTTCATCAAGACACCAGATTTTTTTTCCTTACAAAGTGTACTTTCCTGATGTGAACCATCCTCTGGAAAACCAGAGGAGCTTTTATTATTTGTATCTCCACTTGATGTCATAGTACATTTTCATTTCTGGTCCTATTTATACATCTCAGGCGAAGAATAAGACTGAAGGACAACAGCTCCTCATATTGGTTGCAACTAGTATAATCGAAGAGCTTCAATCAACTTGAGACTTCCTACCCTCATCTAAAAACTTTTTTAGTAGAGTTGAACTAATATCATTGCTATGGGATACAACTATGTTCGGCTCATCAGTTTCGCAAAAGAAATAATCTAGACAATATAATGAATGCTCAGTTTCCTCAAGTTCCTTGGCAAAATATGAATACCTTGCATTCATAAAGTTTCACAAAGTTCCAACAAAATCAAGAACATAATCCACCATATCTACAAAGCAAGAAACTCAGCAATTAGCAAAACACAGCTTCATTCACCAATTTTAAACTTCTAATTTTTATGTTAATAAAGTCAATCATATTTTTTCAGCTAAAGTATTGAATAAGGTAGATGCCACAAACCTGAAGTAAGGATATTAAGTTACTTTCCCTTTTTTTTTCTGCTTGACATGTCATTTGGTATAAGGAGTTCGGTTGTGGGGGCCTGCCATTCACTTTCTCAACAATGTTTTGGCTCGCCCAGCTATGGTGGAGGTTAGGTTCTCCATGGCAGCAACTTCCTTGTCCGAATCCACAACACTGTTAGGACCAATGTTTCGCTTTCTCCCATACACTTTCAATTGGTCATTACTTGTGAAGGCTGGTTTCTCTGTGGCCTCAACTGCATCAGCAACATCAATGGTAAGTATTGCTAGTTACCAATGGCATTGACTAAACAATAAGATGAATGATTATATACTTATTTATCATGTACATTAAAAGAAAAATGATGCACCTTGTAGTTTATCCTCAATGGTATCCAGATCCTTTACTTGCTCGTCAAGAATATCTATGGTTGAGGTAGCAATTAAATGGGTGGCGTCACCTTCATGCAAAAATGGGGGCAATAAATCATTAACTTTTGCATCTTTTAGCACATGCGCCCTGTATTTATTTCTCTCATCCAGCACCCACCGGACTAAGAGCTCACGACCAAAGTGGATATATCCAACTGCATGAATTGCTAACATTTGAGTAGTTATTAGAACAAGTTGAGAATTATGGTTCAAAGTAAAAATTTGACAAGAAAACTTACCTTAGTCCACACAGACATGGTAAGCCCCCTATGATATCTGGTGACACAATCCCACATCTCCATATATTTGATTGTGTAAATTCCACGATCATTGCTTTATAATTAAGGAACATACAATAACACATATGTAAGAACAACAATTCCATGTTAAAAGTACAAGTATATTTAAATTGATAAACCAATTAGCCCTTACCCCGCTCTTGTTGTGGCAAAGGCTCCTTTACTAGCTCCAACTTCACTTGGTCCACCATTGATGTTTGGTCTAATAAGTGCAGTAGCTCGTTAAATCGAATAACCTACAAAGACAAAGTACAATGTACAAGGTGACCAAAATTTGACAACCTAAATGGACAAATTAAAAAGGTTAATAACTTGACTAAATCTAAAAATAATATCGCAAACTCATCGACCAATAATCTGTCACCATCATGGGCTTCAATCATGAAATTCAACAAAAACAATGTTCTCTTCTGTCAGTCCACAACATAACACCACCAATGGCCTTCCATTGGGACTAGAGCAAATATCTATAAGAACCATACAAATTGCATTACATGAGATCACCCCTAGTACAAAGAAATTTATTAAATAGTATTAATTTTTGAATACCAAATTGCATTTGCCCATGGCTTGCTCGTGTGAAACAAGATCGGTCAATTCTTTTGGTATACTTTCTTATCGATTACGTTGGCCTTTCTTGAACTTCTCAAGACCATATGTAATTGTATTTTACATACACAAGAAAAAACCACATTTTAAAATAAAATATGATCTAAAGTGTGATTTGAATGGAACTTATATAGGTGAATGCCAGCACCATGAACCAAGTAGACAAGCAATATCACATTCTCATTTGTGTCTTCTCCACATTATTCAACATCATACTTCCAAAACACACAACCTGAGCAATAATAAGGGAACATAAGTCAATCAAAACTTCAAATAAGGCAAATCTCACAAGAAGTTAAATATGATAAAAAAATGCAGAGTTATGTACTATATTCATTATCCATTGTCTTGGCCTCATTGAAGTAGTATCTCTACAGTCCACGAAATGGCCGTTGATACTAATTAACACCCTACAATACAAATACATAGTATTAAGTCGTATATTAAACAATATGCTGCATTGGTTGCACTTTGGTATCTAAATTTCCAAATAGGGTAACAGATGAGAACCATACTCTTTGGCGATATCATCTTTTCCTCTCGGATCTTTTGTGCAGTAAGCGTATAACTTCTGCATCATTTTTCCAGTTTTCATCGGAGCAGTGTTACTTGTACCAACATCAACAAAATTGGTAACTAACTCTACATGTGCATCCATTGGTCTTCTGTCAAGCGTAAGGTCAATATCAGCTTCCTCATCACTGCCCATGCATTCACTAGTCTTGTGTTGATTCTTCTCGTCAGTTCCCGTGCCGGATTCATCAAATTTCCAGCTTGGCATTTTTGGCACCAAAGAAGTATCATATTTACCAGCTATGATAGCATCATCCAACTTCTTAAACAGGTGCAAATGATGCGCTACCCACTTTCTCACAATCTATATACATGTATATATATAAATATACAAGCCGAGTAAATGTCAATTAGTATTGCAAATCAACTTCTGTCACCAATCATAATAGTCATAGAAGTAGATAATTAATTACTTAATTAAATACTAACTACATATGTCATTATACCTTATTTTTGTAGGTATTGTTTAGCTAGTTCGGATCAACTAGCTTCGCTCGATCCTTGATACGGTAAAATATACCTTCTGAAAAAAATAGGCACGTATTAAATAACAATCATTGTTAAATGAACTTACTCACTTCAACCTGCTGAACTTTTTTATTTGCTAATTAAATTGAAACCAAAGGTCTTTTCTTTAGATTAATGATCCATAGATATACCTTCATATTTTTCCTTTCATGACGAACCCTGGTTTGCACCATCTCGTTTTCCCAATATGCAACCAAGGGAAGACCTGATGCCGATCCCATGTTTCCAAGTGGTTGCCGATGAAAGTACAGAATCTGTACAATGACGATTAACTTACAAGCTCAGGCACAAAGTTTTTACTAATATAGACACATATGAAGCTTGCCTTTACTCACTCAAGGACCTAGTTTACAAAAAATGTATACATATATATGAAACTCATACACAAGAAGCTATTGTTTAACTACACAAACATGTTCTATTACATACCATGAGGAAGAACAAGCACCCACCTATGTTCCTGATTTTGTATTGATTGGTCTTATATATTGTGATTTGATCGACGAGCCATTAAAAAATGAATAGACTCCAATTGTACTTTGGCACATCATCAACATCAACAATTGCTCCCATTAACCTTATTCTTGGCCTAAGGTATAATGTGGGGCAAAAAAACCCAGACAATACATAAAGGATGAAGGCCGGCTTGAATAAGGCATCGATTGTGCCCTGCTTGATCATCTCCAGTAATTCAGTATTGTTTACCCCAACGAATTCCTTCAAGAGCGACTCTTGCTCTTTGGTAACAGAAGTTAGGATCTTAAGTCCTATCATTGCATCCAAAAGATATGAATCATTATAGTAAAAACTAATATATTGTATAATAAAGACTCAGAACAAGATGACATCTCAAAGAGATTAATAACCTAGGAAACAACTTGTCAAATATACTAAGGTAATTTTGCTAACTATCTTGTGCTAACCGGCATTCTCTTCATAGTTATTAGGAAGGTTATAACATTCACAATTGACATAAGTTAGTTTCATGTGCAATTCTTCACTTTCCTAAAAAATTTTCCCACACCCTAAATGCTACTTCAAGAATGAACAAAGCTTTAGACATCATTTGAATCAGATATGGGCATTTTGGAGGATAAAATACCTATAATTGGTGGATCAAACACTACACTGACGTCCTCATGGAAAATTGGGATCGGTTCACCCTTTATAAACATGCACATTCTGGTCAAGTCTAAAGCACTGACAAGCTCAAAGCACATTCTCCGGTCGAGGGGAGTTTTTATATGAAAAATCAAGCCAAACCCCATAGATTCCACAATTTCAATTCGTTCTTTGGTCAAACAATTGCACAGTCTGTTAAGACGAGTTGGTGAGCACCGAGTGCCAATTGTAGCGTGCATTTCACAGAAATTAAAATGAAAACAACATCAGTCCTACAACCTCACTATCGACAAAATACAACAGATCATAAGCAAACAAAAAAATATGCATGTTTACTTGTCTCCACCCAGCACTTGCGGGCCCTTCCTTCTTAGAATTACCACCAAGATTCTCATGGTGCTTCGTCTTCTCACTCTAATAGAAAAAAAGCCCATAAGTAACATAACAACTACATTTTAACTTTATTTATTAAACGCATACCTCTCTCTTATTCTTTTTCATGTACTTCTTCTTGCGTTTCTCAACATGTTCAGCAGACGATAAAGGAATATCACTTAACTCCTCTGTATTATGACTCCTTTCATCTGCGGCAACCAATCTTGCATGAGCACAGTTTATTTTTCAATTACAAAAGATTATATTTCAGCTATTTTATGCATATTGACTACTCTCACCATTGTCAACATATGTTGGAGCAAACTCGAGGTCAGATGTCTCTGTCAATTGAAAAGATTTCTGAGGTTAGAATACACGATCAATAAAGCTTTATACACAAAAACATGATCGTGTGTTTTAACATTTGGCAACATTAAAAATATAAGTAAAAAATTAACCAAACATGACATACCTTCATGATAGCTTATAGTTTTTGCTTCCCCTCGCCCCATTTGTTTCAGGATATATTTCCAAACAACTGTACAAAAATGATTTCAGCTCAAATAAAGAGTCCTAGCAAGCACTTTTATGTTCACAATAAACTCATACACAAATTAGACATGAAAAGAATATCATTCTATAGCATTATCTTATTCAGTGTTTTTCACCACTCTGAGTGCAGGTACTGATATAAAAAGTGTAGAGAACTTATATGGTTCTTATTTAAAATCTATAAATAAGCAGTTTGAGGGTTAGCAGTGTGTCTTCATTATTGTTGGTTGGCAGGATGGTAGTAAAATTACATAATTGGATAGTTGGATCTTAGAAAATCTAAAAAATACTATTCAGCAAAGAGGACTCCTCTTTATTCGAATATGTCATTTTTCGACATTAATCTTTTCCCGTCATTTGTAAACTTTACTTTCAGCTAGAACCATGCTCGTCCCTAGTGTGATTCTCAAAATTATTAGCATATGCAGGCCTTTATTTAAGCCTTTCTAGTCTCTGTGTGTTATATTCAAGGCATATAGGAAGATTATGGAACAACCATGTTTGATAGATAGCAAACAGGAGATCATCATACTTTGTGAAAAGTATAGTTACTTGAAAGTTACCATTTTCAACATTACAGAATTAGCTTTAGTAAATTACCCTTTTGGTTTCTATTTCAGTATGTGAGATAATTTACTTGTGTTGACTACATCAATTAGTAAATTTGACTCATTGAAGCTTGATGTGGTAATTAAGTAAAGAGAAAGTTTTTTTTTCTCAAGTTCTATTCAAATGAAGTTAGGAGTGGAAAATAACTTATTTTATTCTAGAATCTTACTTGCATTTATAATTTCATGTCTATTAATTTTTTTTAACAAATAAATCCCTAATTCTTATTCTGACTTTAACTCATTTTTCTCAGCAACCATAGCCACCAGTCAATGGAAATCTCAAAACCTTACATTCCAAATACTTAAACCCTAGCCATTCAAGCACAAAATAGAAAATCAGTAACCATAGCCACTAATCAATTGAAATCTCAAACCCTTACATTCCAAATACTTAAACCTTAGTCATTCAAGCAAAAAATAGAAAAGAGGGAAATATGACAAACCTTTAAGTTGTAGAGAGCGGTGACGGGAGGAGCCGGCGGGCTATGGAGGCGAAGAATGTCAAGGCTTCGTGGTGGTTTTTGTCTCAGGAATGTTGCTATCTCAGGCTCCGGTGATTCCTTTGCGGTGGCTCCGGTGGCGAACAAAGGCTCCAGTGGCAGACAGACTTCACAGGCTTCGCAGGTGCGGTGGCGTGTCTATGGTGAAGTAGAGGATTGGTGCATGAGAAAGGGTTGGCTTCGATGACAAGAGGGAGTGGTGGGGTGCAACGGTGCCACGAGTGGGAGAGACTTCACCTTGTTCCTTGTTTGAGGGAGGGAGCAGGGAGAGAGTGAAGGAGTGGGAGAGAGTGAGGGAGTGGGAGAGAGAGGAAGGGGTTTGGGGGAAATGAGGGGGAGAATGAGCGCAGGTACTTTTTCACCAACAGGGGGTTTTTAAATTTCCTTCCCTACCGTGTGCCTTCCCTGATGCATGTCCACAGCAGAGAACTCTTGAACAGTAGCACACGCATCACTGTATGCGTTATATTTGTGCGTCACACTATTATTTCTCTTACTTATTTCTTATGTTTCTTTATATTTGTGTCTCATGTACTTTAACCCCTTTTTCTATTTTGCTTTGCCATCTTTATTCTTTCTCCGTTAGTAGTGGCACCCTTAAGCTGATTCTGTGTATAGCTAGAACTAAATTGCTCTAAGCCTCTAACTGCAGTAAGAAAAATCAAAAAACGAGATTGGAGGGCTAAGCTACGATAGGACAGCAAAGGGACACACGTCTAAGCTGTGGCCTATAAGGAATTGTAGGCTCTCAAATGCATCTGATGTGGCTTATGCCACTGACAAAGTAACTTGTGTCCAACATCATATCCACAATTATTACTGCCATACGAGTCAGGTGTACTTGGTCAAAGACTTATATCTCTTCTTGCCATGTAGTACATGAACTACGATGTAAAAGGAAGAGTGTCTATCCTGGTTAAAATTTGGTAGGAAACTAAAACAAGTAACTCTTTGTGCATACGCAAAATGATTGCAACTGAATTTATATAAAAATTTTGTGTATGTGAATTTAATAATAAAGAAAAGATTTTTTGCCATATATATTAATATACATATGGTCCGTAATTCTTTTATGTTAGAAAGTTGTATATTCTTTAAACGGCCCCCTTAGTTGGGCCATTTCATGAAGAAAATTATTCTTTAATGGGGCCTACTCCATGGTTGCAACCGAGACTAAAAATTGGGCCTTGACCCTTTAAGCTGTTTACGCAAGGTCACAGGCTATATTAACAAGAAGAGCAGGAGACAAAGAAAATAATGGCAATTTCAACGACATAAAAACGTAAGGATATTTTCGAATTTCAGGAAAAAAAGAGAGGTAATTTCAATTTCATGGTGATATCTGGAAAGCGATAGAATTTTTCGCTTTTGTAAATCATGCTTGGTCTTTTGGTTGGAATTTTACTTCATATATACCAGACTTTTGCGTCCAGTACTTAACCCCACACCAACAGTTAAATAAATGTATATTACTAAGTAGACAATCAACTTTAAGTTAAAGACACAAACCTTTCTTTTCAAGGAAATATTACATAATGAAAATAAAAATCTCTTGCTAGAATCAGTTGGAATCATTATTGGTATCGCATCAAATTATTTTTTTGGTCATATGTAGCATTACTCCTCCTCTATTTTCAAGTATAGCATTCCTCTCATTTTTACAGCTGCCTTTATCTCATACAGATAAAGATGAAATCAGTGGTCAGTTCAAACATGAAGTATGAATTTTTTCTAGTATTCCTCTCATCTTTTGAGTTTTGATCCTATAAATATGATTTTTTTATTCTATTTTATAATATAGTTTTTTTAAAAATTAATTAGTAGTATACTCAAAAGAAAGACTAAACTTCTAAGGTAACTCCGACAAAAAAAAAATTGCCGGATAAATTCGTTTTTAAAAAACAAAAATCCTCAATATAAACTTTGAGAACTAAAAATATAAATCAAACCTTTTTTTTTTGGACAAATTAATTTTGAGAAGTATTTTCAACTGAACATATTATTCTCTTGAAAAACTAATTTCGTTTAACCTAAGGGCCTAATTCAACTTAAATTTATTCAGAATTATTTTTGAGCTACTGTTCATTTTGGTCCGTTCGATCCCTAATTCTTATACACGCGAGCCGAGCCACTTTGTTCTATACGTGATTCACATGACTGCAAAATCACGTTCTAACAAAATCACATACTCAGGAATCTAATTTTAAACTTTTTAAGGGACCAAAAGTGACTAATTATATAATTCCGAGGCCAAATTAACATTAACTCTTAATTTTATCGAGCTGAGCCTGTTAACTCCACTTTTAGAGAGCCTAAAAAAAAAAAAGAACAAAGATAAGGTCATAAGATAATGATGGAGGTGAGTGTGAAAGAGAACAACGTTAAAAAAAAGGCAAAGGGAAAAAGAAAAAGAAAAAAAAAAACTGCAAAAAGCACACAGCACACTCGTCGGTTGCAAATAAAGTAACCCAAAACGAAAAAACAAAAAAATCAATCACTATCCCCTTCGTGTCTCGTTCCCTTCTTCTTCTTGCCCCTCACAGTTCAGTTCACACTGAAACTGTGAAACAAACCCCCCTCAAAAAAAAAAACGAAAATGTCACTCATTACACTCTGCACCCTACTCATCATCATTCTGTTCACACTCTCCTCAACAGCCACCTCACACTACTCTTCTTCCTCTTCCCAACCACCTTCTTCTCCCTCTTCCTCGGCATCTTCCTCTCTCTCCGAGTGGCGATCCGCGCACGCCACCTACTACGCCGCCGCGGATCCCCGCGACGCGGTGGGCGGCGCGTGCGGCTACGGCGACCTCGTCAAGGCAGGCTACGGCATGGCAACTGTCGGCCTCAGCGAGTCGCTGTTCGACAGGGGCCAGATCTGCGGCGCGTGCTTCGAGCTGAGGTGCGTTGAGGACCTCCGGTGGTGCATCCCGGGGACTTCGATTATCGTCACGGCGACGAACTTCTGCGCGCCGAATTACGGCTTCGCTAACGACGGAGGGGGCCACTGTAACCCGCCGAACAAGCATTTCGTCCTTCCGATTGAGGCGTTTGAGAAGATCGCTATTTGGAAGGCTGGGAACATGCCGGTGCAGTACCGAAGGTAGACCTGCGAACTACTCTATCGTTTTCGCGCGCTCTATTTTTTCATGGTTTTGTTTTTGTTTTGTTTTTTTTTTGCTGTGTTCTTGCGGTTTCGAAGTGTTGGTGGTGATAGAATGGAACGATTGATATTAGGAATGGGTTTAGAAGAGTGATTTGTGTAATTAATTACACGTGTTAAATGGACTAAGCGAGTGATGTATGAATTCAGATACGCTTCGTTGTGCTAAGATTTTGAGTGAAAGGGAAAATATTTCATATTCTCTAGTGTTGGAGATCTTTCCGGATTTTGTGCACTTTGGGACCGCTCTATTAGAAAATTGAAATGAATGATTGCACGATAGGTATGTCTGGTAGGTGATTGAGCTAGAGAGAGTTTTTTTTTTTTCCCTTTTTCTTTTAGGGTGAGTGAAATTTTGGGTGAAAGAATGGCAGTCAGTGACCATTTACAAAACAACTTACATTCTCCTTGTCCCAAGGGGACGGGTAGAGGTTCGAACTGATGACTGCGAGACCCTATCATACTCTACTCAGCCAATCACTCGAGGTTAGAGAGAGAGAGAGAGAGAGTTAAACTTGAATAGAATGGAGCGGAGATAAATGGATTCCATTCCATCCAATTCCATCTATTTTTCTCAACTTTCTTCCCCCTCAATTGGGCGGAATGAAATTGAATGGAAAATACCCAAACAATGAAGCGGAATAATTATTCTGCTCTGCTCCACCCAACTCCACCAATCCAAACATACCCTTAGTGTTAGTAATGTTTGTCTGCGGTTTTAGGTCTAAGGTTTCAAGATGCAGGTTTGGAATCTTGAGTACTAGCTGCACTGAAGAGGATTAATGATTCGTTGTATGGCTAATGCCAATTCCCATTTTTAACGGAATTAATTGTGCATTGGTCTATTTTTTAGGACATCTGAAGAGCTTGACTCGTGAAAAGAAATGTCAAAGCTTCTTAATTGGTGTATCTAAAAATCTTGCTATTTCAAAATTTCCCTCGCGTATTAAATATTCTTTAGATGGTGTGAAAATTATACCTCATGCCATTGCGAATGAAATTTTGAATTAAGAAGATCTTTAGGTTACTTGTTCTAAGGATATGTCAACACTCAATTGAGAACAAATGTTCTAAAAAAATATTTGCCTTTTCCCCTTAATATAAATGTGTTAAGCTGGGAGCTATGCTAATTAGAATGACATGCTACATACACCTCTCCCGGCACAGTTAGTAGCAGTACTGTCATGTCTATATATCGCGTTATTTCTCTGGAAAATTCTTGTTGATAAAGAAACGAGAACGGTATATGGTTTTGTTAAATAACTCCATGAAATAGTAGGAATACATGGGTTTTGTTCGAAGTAGCTAATAAAGGAACCTGTAATGCAGAAGGTAAATCACTCCACAAGTGTCCTAATTTTAAATCATTCACTTCTGGTAGGAAGGAATGAACAAATTTTGCTTGGAAACTTGATTGTTCCATTCTTTACTGCTATATATTTTTAATGTTATGTTCACTTATGGTGCAGGATACAGTGCAGAAGGGAAGGAGGAATCCGATTTACAGTCACTGGTTCTGGCATCTTCATTTCAGTGCTGATCAGCAATGTTGCTGGTCATGGAGACATAGTCGCAGTGAAGGTTAAGGGCTCGAGAACTGGTTGGCTTCCAATGGGCCGGAACTGGGGCCAAAATTGGCATGTAAATGCGTTACTACAGAATCAACCTCTTTCTTTTGAGATCACTGGTAGTGATGGGAAAACAGTTACATCCTACAATGTTGCTCCCAAGGATTGGAGCTTTGGACAAACCTTTGAAGGCAAGCAATTTGAGCCTTAAAAAGCAGAACGAAGAAAACCTGTTTAAAGGGACCATTCTGCTTCCCTTTTCCAGTCCCAATTTTTTTTTTTTTTACCCTAATAGGGATAGAAGCTGTACTTACCGATGGTTTTTCTTTTACATCTTAATTCTTTTTGGTTTTGTAGAAGACTGTAGATAGCAAATGATTTGGTGGTTTGCTAGCTTGCCAATGTCACGGTGTACCTTTCTATATTTACTTAGGAGGTTTTTGTATGGACATATGACTTATTGGTCAATAACAAAGAAGGCTTAAGCATGTAAATGCTGTGAGGCTCTCTTGTTAAGATGTATCATCCTACTAACCTAATTTACAAGTTGTCTTCAATATTACTTCATCATCTTTAACGGTTTGTCTTCAATATTACTTCATCATCTTTAAAGGTTTATGGACGACCCATGTCATTATATTTTGGTACAATAGAGAGATATTCATTAATTGACATGCATTTTTGCAGAAATTTTGGTTCAAGTTTTGGATGATTTTGGTGGTGGGCTATTTCTATGATCTCAATTCCCAAAGCATTGTTTTTTTTTTAATTATTATGGTTATTTATAGCAAGACGGCTGTTGCTGCTTATTAATTTTTCCAATCTGCTTCCCTGCATAACTCAAACACATGCTTAAATTTTCCTTTCTCTCAGCGACAAATAAATCTACTAAGCTATGCTATATTGAATACCCATCTAGATATCCTATACAGATTGAATGTTCAGTTTGCTTTCCGGTATTAAACTGATTCTTGGAGCACCTGGAATGGATTGAGGTCTAGGTCCGACTCATAAAGGCTTGAAAGGTTCAGAATAGACAAATGAATGATCATTCTTCTCTTTGGGGTTTTAACAGATAATTGCATCAATTGATAAGCATACACTCACACAGGCAAGCAATATATTATGTATAATGATTAGTGAAACGTGGATGCTTGATTAAACTCCTACCTTAAACGTGCAGCAATTAAGCCCACAGATGTGCTATTCATGTCAACAAAAAGGAAAAACATGAAACATGCTTCTAGTGATTATAGTAAACCATGAGAAAACAATGATTTCATGGTCGATCTCATTGCTCCTTAATTAATCGGCAACATATTAAACATCATACTAAATAAGCCACATAAGAAAGAAACAAAAAGAAATTATCCTACCGCATCATGGAACTACATTCTAGTTGCAGCACAAAGGATACTCATGAGGCTAATTAGAAATAAATCCCAATTATATTGTGGTTAAAAGCATGTAGGAATTGTTTGTACAGAAATTTGAGTTTCTAACTTTGGCTAATTGATGAGCTGTTAGCATACATTGGAACAAGGAAAAAAAAAGAAAGAAACAAAAAGAATTTCAAATGTGATTTGTTATAACCAATAGCTCTAAAACTAATTGAATCAAAGGCTCTGAACAAACCTAGTAAAAATTTTGCAAGCTATAATGGAAGAACTTAACCTCTATTAATCAAAATCGTTGAAGTATCCTACCGTATATGTCCCACTAGAGTGGGGAAGATGAGCAACATCTAACAGGGAAAACCAAAACCAATGCTACACATACTTCAGAGCTTCTGATTAGATTCAATAAGCAATGCATTCAACAAGATATGAACCCCAGCTTCATAAACCACTCCATCATAATGCATCCCATCATCTGTACACTTGATCCCACAATTCCAACTCAATGACCCCATATCCACCAATTGAAATGGTCCACCAAACTGCCTCAAAATGTTGCTCTTCTTAAGCTCTCTTTCATACTCACTCATCACTAGATCAGTCATCTTGTCCTTCTTCTCCTGTGTATTCAACATGGAGTTCAGCAATGTAGGCATACCGAGCCAAAACAAATGTGGGGATCTGGCCGAGACCGATCGGGTTACCGGCCCATCAGCGCCGAATTCCGGGGAGATAGGCAAAAGTGAAGTAACAGAACTCCTCAATATCCCCAACTCAACACCATAATCTGAAGCATTGGTGATGTGCAGCATGTGCCACAAGCCAGAACCCATCACCAAGAGATCAGGGTACACGTGATCATCGTGCTTCAACTCCATAACCAAATTGGTCAAATTGGCTGCATAAGGAGCCCAAATGAAGTCCAATTTCATCCCAATCTCATCAACCACAACATGGTAATTACTATGCCTCATGAACAAAGACCCTTTAACAGATTCCATGCGCTCAGAATCCAAAACCAATCCAAGCAAAGACAATGTAAACATTCTAGCCTGTGAATCCCCAGCAACCATGACCCAAGACCCATTAAGCAAATCAGACACGTGGTGCTTTTTCAGCCTCTGGAACTCACAGGAATCAACAGAACTTGATCTCCTCCAAGACCAAGACTTGTTATAATTCAAAGAGTTCTTACTAACCAAAGGGTCAAAGACCATGCTTGGCTTAACCTCCCAATCAATTTCGTGAAGCAAGGAGACACACAAACCACGATCATCACCCACAACAACAATACCATTACCATTATTATTATTAGAGGAAGAAGAAGAACCTGAAGAGTAGAAATCAGATACTGAAGGGAAATAAGGGGTGAGGTGAACACCAACTGCAAGAGTGATGAACAGTGCTCCACTGAAGAAGAGCACCTTGTTGCGGCTAAGGTGCCAACCAGCCATACCCATAGGGACAAACAGCACAACACAAGCTGCCAATAAACCCAACTGCACTGCCCCTAACATTGCCCCCTTCTTCTTCTTCTTTGGATCCCCCTTTGAAAATTCGCATCTATTTATGGTTTCTCCGCATCAAGAAAACCATTGGGTTGCAAAAAAGATTTTTTTTTATTCTTTTTGTGGTATCTTTGAGAGAAGGGTATTGATGGGGTTGAAAATTTTTATGCAACCCGTGATGGAAAACGAAGTGGAAAATCCGAGATCTGAAGAAAGAACGAAACTTTTCTGCACACAGAAGAAAAAAGGGGTGAGGGTGAAAGTTGGTGGGGTGATTTAATGGCTTGTGAATGAAGGTTAAAAAACGTTTTCTTTCTTTTGGGGGGGTTTTTGAAATGTTGGTGATAGGAACGTGATAACAACAGAGGGAGGAGGATTCAATTCAAAATTGATATAGAAAAAAAAAATGTGAGCATGGATGATTGATGGATGAAATGAAGCAAAAGGATCGGTTTTGGTTTTACAGCAGCATCGGATTCAAGAGTGCCGGTGCCAATGATTGTGAATGTTGTGTGTTATTGTTTTTTGCATCTTCTAGTGTTTTTTTTGTTCCCTTTGGTCCTAATTTATGGTGTGGATTTTTCTGCTTTTTGATTTTGGTGACCAGCAAGTGAGTGTGGGCTTGCAGCATTGCCAGTTGCCACCGCCAGACGCCAGTACCATTAAGCATTCATTCATTCAAGATGTGTATTAAACTATCAAGTGATTAAACAAAAATTAAGGTGGTTATAAAAGTACTAATCAATTAAAGAATGATTAAACGGTGAATTAAATTAGGAAGTGGATCCTAAACTAGATGTTAAATTTGGACCGAAATAACAAGTGATAAATTTTCAAGAATTTAATTTTGATATATATATGGATTTAATTCTTGCATCGACAACAGAAACTTTTTTACACAAATCATCCCATTATGTATTCACACATGTCACTAGAAGTTGACTTTTATACCCACTATCTGAAAAGTTATCCAAATGAAATGTTTTGTTTGGATAACAGTGTAAAACTGTTTTATACTGTCAGTGTATCAAAATTAAACTATATATATATATTAACATTGTTTTCTAACAAAAATTTGTTTATTTATATTACTTTTCAACTAATAAATATAAAAATTAACTGTATTGTTTTTAACTAAGATATTAGGGGATAGGGTGTGGGCATGAGAGTCAAATCCACCATTTTATACAATTTAATTAAGACATGTATGTAGGAGTCTACAACTAATTTGTGGATTCATTTGCATTAAGTGTATTTAGTAATGAAATAAAATATAATTATATAATAACATGAAAGTATATTATTAATTTATTAGAATTAAATCATTCTCTTATTGCCAATGAATTACCATTAATTTGGCTATTTTAAGGAGTATAGTGCGTTTTGGATGACAAAAGTATATAATCCCAATTGATAATGAAAAAAAAATAAACACAATTTTTTTTTCACAATAGAGTTATTAAAATGAGGTGACATTTTATTAGCTTTTAAATAAATGAGTGGATTTACCACCTCAACTCATTTAATTATTGTTCTTACCTAGAAATTTAGTAAGAAAGTAGGTTCCTCCAAGTGCCAATGCAAGGAATGAGAGGGGACACCTATAAAAACACTCCGATGACTAAATGACTAATGGGTCTAGACATGGAAATTATAAGGTAGGAATTATGAGATGACCATACCTTAAGGGCTTTGGGGCCCTTTATATAATGAGGTTCCCTATGGATAAATCCATAGACAATCTTCCTTGTGTTCCTTGAATAAGGAAATTCGTGTGAGATTTAGTAGGTGGTAGATATGCATAATTTCATGAGACATGTTCTTGATTTATGTTATGGTAAGATTGTTGAGAACCATTTTTAGATTGCACCTAGTGAGTAGGGAATCTAGGAGAAATTAGTGGAGGATCCACAAAAGGATTTCATACCATGCGGTTAACCTGTTAGACCCTCTGTTTGAACTCACAAGGACTGTCGAGGTCTTTGGACTATATCTTTAGTCTAATACATAAACCTCGAGCTTTATCATAGGCCAAGTTGTTGTTGTCAAGGTTCTAATGTTGAGGCTTACGTATTGAGGACTATGTGTTGAGTTCAAACAGTCTAAAGTCTCGTGCACAACTTTAGTGCGTCCTTTCATTTGCTGAGTGACAATTTTGGGAGATCATGTTGTGACACCTAACGACTTTAAATGTCCTTCAATTGATTCCCTAAGAAGAAGCTTCTGGTCCTATTGGCATCTAACTTTAAGAGGTTTAAGGATAATTTTTTGAAGATAAGGTTAATGGAGTTTGAGTACCTTTTCTTCTTAGATAAGAGTGGCCTAGAGGTTTCCTCTATATTGGCAGAATAACCTATGCCAGATTCTAAAGTTGGAGTGTAATTCTCTCTCTTTGGATGACCAGATAGTGATCAACTATCAAGAAGAAAGGGTGAGCTCGAGCTCTTTTTTCTTTTGTATTTCCCTCTTGGAGCAAAGGTCACATAAGGAGAAGGTTCTCAAGCACATACATAGTTTCCATTAGCGAATGATGGGGGTTCGGAGGTCAAAGACTTCTTAGAGACCGTTTCTCCCTTTAGCCTATGAAACCTTAACTTCCTATTCCCAGAGTTCATTGACTAATAGTTCGGCCATGCAAAGGACCTAACAATGGTGAAGAGGGCTGGACTCCTTGGTCTCTACTATTATTTTGAGAGTTTCCACTGTTATTTTGAGATCTAGGGGCTTCAGTATATGATGCTGGCTTGGTTCATCGAGAAGGGAAGGGGCATGACAGGTTAAGCTTAAAGGTCATGTTGTTGAGGTCAGAGGTGGCTGACTTCTAAAGGCAGAGATAAGAACAAAGGACAAGCTCAAAGGGGAGAAGTAGGATTTGATCTATGGCCATTGCAAGCTTAGGAGAATATGGGAAGTCTAACAGCCTAGGCTAAGCTAGATGGCAAGCTAGTCAACTTGTAGAAAAATGAGGCCGAGGAGATGATTCAACGCCTAAGCGAAGACATCAATGCTTTGATTGGGGAAGCGCTCGATTAGAATTTGGCTAATTTTGAGAAAAGGGCTTGCATCAGTTTGATTTCTTTATGAGGAGATTGACCTTTGCTAGTATGGGGTTTTCAAAGGTGTGGTTGAAGTCTAGTTGGAGAGAACTCTTCCTTTGGATAAGGCCAAGGGAAACTGAGAGGCGAATGAGGAGGTCGATGAAGGTGGAGCCAAGGTGAATGTGGCCTCGGACCAAGTCGAGAAGGTTCCTTCTTGCAAACTATCTGCTTTGACGATATTAAAGACCTGGGCCCCTGAGCGTAGTTCATTTACTTTTTAGCTTATTTTATTTTCTTGTGTGAATAATGTATGAACAATTTTATTTTGTAAATTGGGCCTACATTGCCCGAATTGACCTTATTATTTCTTATTCTATTTGTTAGTGAGCTTGCTTTATATTTCTTTGTATTTTATTTTCCAAGTTTCATCGACTATTGATGCTTAATATATTTGAGTTCACTTAGTTTAGGTAATCATTAACTAGGGAGCAAGTGAGGTTGGTCATCGACTCAAGTTGTGTGATTTGTCTAGCCATTTCTATATTGACCTAGACTTTGGTGTATCTAGGCTGCTAGGGTTGTCAAACAAGCAAGTCATCCCCATTTAGGCTCGTAAAATAAATGGGCCTAAACTGGTAGTCCCGTTTACCTGCAATCCAAAATATTATACCTTGGCTTATTTAAGGTCGCATTGCAGGCTAAACTGGCAAACTAGTTCGCCATTTTTTTTATTTTAACTAAAAACATGTACAACTCCTTTTGCCCTGGAAATTAAAAATCTTACAACATTAAATTTATGAGGGTCAAAACACATACCTTCCACACCATTTAATCAAAATAATGGCACCAAATAGAGAGAATGCGGCATAATACACATATGAAAGTAGAGTGATTGTATCATATGTGCGTAAAGCAGATCAAATAATCAAAGGAAAAAGTTTGCAAATTTACACAACAGGAAGAAGATATGTGGTTTCTCTATTTTCTATGGCAGAACAAATACATAACCTTCTGATCTAAACCTGAATTTCTATCATTGTAAACTTCCATATTCTTCTTCTTTCCCATTTGAAGGTCTCTTGCAAATGGGTTTCATGTCTTCACCTGCCTCATGTTCTGACCATTCTTTTTGGCGGTTTTGTTTTTGTAGGATAAGGATTAGGGTTGGCACTGGGACTGGGTGGACATGGCGACGATGACAATGACACTGCTTGAGTGGGAGGCTAGTAGGGTGCAATGGTGGCTGGCTTCAAAACTGTGAAGCACTAAAAACAAAATTAAACCCAAACCCTACTAGACTAATGCTAGCTCTCTTTCAATCTCTCTATTTAGTGGTATGGAAGACTGAAAATCCTAGTCTTTCCTCTCTTTAACTCTCTCAATCTCAGTTTGAGACTTTATTGAGAAATGTGGGGTTTTTTTTTTAAGGTCAAAGAGAAATGTAGGTTTGTCATTTGTGCTGTAGGTTAGGGGCTTGAAGCATTATTGTATTGGACTTAGGTCTTGGGCCATAAATGGTCTTATAAAAAAAATTATATTTTCTAGTTTGTAGTAATTTGTAAAAAAAAAAAAAAGTGAGCTAACGGACTGCTTGTTTAGCTACATGGGCTGGCCTATTTAACCTATGAGTTAAAAGGGCCAGGCTAAAAATGGATTTTTGTTAAACAGACTAAAGTTTTTAGGCCTGACCCACTTTTTTTGCGAGTAAACAAGTTAGCCCAATGAGTTTGACCAATTTTGACGGCCCTAGACCTAATCATCAAGGAATTAGTGCCTAAGTAGGTCCTTATAGTTTTACTCAATTTTTAATTAGGTTCTTATAATTTAAAAATTTATAATCAAGTCCTTATAATTTAATAATTTGTAATCAAGTTCTTATAGTTTTGTACAGTATAAGGACTTGATTGAAATATTTTTATGCAATACATGGCTTTGATTGAAAACTTTTGAACAATATAGAGACTTGTTTACAAATTTTTAAGCTATAGAAACCTAATTAAATTTTTTTTACAACATGTATAAGGACTTAGTTATAAACTTTTAAATTATAAGAATCTAATTAAAAGTTGCGTAAAACTGTATGAACCTTTAGAGTAATTAAACCAATTGATTATTACACTTGTTTTTTTTTTTGGGTATATAAAAAATTAGGTTATGACCTCGTGATAGTAATATAGACAAATGTACAGAGGCATTTTAAAAAAAAAATGAATTTAATTTTGATATACTAACATTACATTTTTTTATATTTATATCCAATTAAATTCTTTTATTTGTGTGACTTTTTTAAGTAATGAGTATAAAATTTAATGTCCTTTTCTGATATGGTAATACAAAGGGGGTGTTTAGAAGAGATTATTTTGGGTGAAAATCACATTTTCACAAAAAAAGAATCACTTTCCATATATTTATGTATATTTTTAAATAATCATAATCTCAAAAGAAATGTTTTTCCTTTGAAAGATTACTTTTGAGTCCTCATTAATTATATATAAAATTCAAATTTCTTAATTATTTCTTTTTCAGAATGTGAAATAAATGCACCAACAATTGGACCATGCAGCTTTCCATAAGAGGGATACATGTGGTTTAAACAAATAATAATAATAATTGGATGATGCATAAAAATTAAATTCATAATAATAATAATAATAAGAACAAAGTAAAAAACAGAGAAAAGCAAGAGAAGCAAAGTAAGCGACTTCGTCAAGGGTAGGAGGAGGCGAGAAGTCTGAAGTGTATCGAAGACTACACAGAGAGAGAGAGAGAGAGAGAGAGTGGCGTGTGGGCGGCGATCTGGAAGAGATGAGTGCGAGTGCGAGTGAAGCGCAGAAGTACGTGTGGGAAGGCGCCATTCCTCTTCAGATTCATCTCCACGAATCCCAAGTCACCACTCTCCCTCCTCCCCCACCCGCCCTCGTACTCTCTCTCTCTCTCTCTCTCACCTTTTTTCCAATTTCATTCAACTTTACTACCGCACTCTACGTCTTCATCTGCAATTTATAGAGCTTTCGATCTCAGCTTGAAACTCTTTGTTGCGCAGCTCTTGCTTTGATTATATTATATTTCACTGTTTTACTGGAATTTAAATTGAACTTCCGTGTGATCTAACATGCCTTATTCAATTGGTTGGTTTTCCAGGTGTTGGCTCCTCGGTTAGGGTACTTGCCCCTGCTGATTTCTCAATTGAAGCCTCACTTCAGCAGCACGCTTCCCCCTGGACTCGACACCATTTGGTTTGAGTACAAAGGACTCCCTCTCAAATGGTACGATGCTGTAATCATCATCATCATCATTATTATTATTATTTAGTTTGAGCATGGCTCCGAGGAACGGAAATGTTGTTGTCTTGTGATATGGAGGTCATGGACTATTATTATTATTGTTGTTGTTGTCGTTGTTGTTATTATTACGATTTACTTTCTCCTATTGCTGCTTTATTGGTGCATAGATATTTTAGAAGGACATGGCATTGTTCTAGGATCAGAGATGGAAGAATGAATAGTTACCTGTTCATCAATGCTTGTGTTGTAACTATTAGGCTTGACCCTCAAAAACCTCTCCCAAATCCCAATCCCATTGCTGGTTTACTCGGTGTTCTTTGTTTTTAAAAATGTTTTGGTGCTGCCTTTGTCTGACTGCTGCAGCATTTGTGGTTGGAGTTATCCATACTACCTTCTCATTTTTTTTTTCAATTTTCACGGTATAAGAAAAAACAAAAGCTGCAGCAAGTTAGCGGCAACAATTTTTCCTCGCAGTATGTTAAAACCTTCAACCTTTAAAGTTCTTATGTTTTTCATGTTTCATACAGGTATATACCAACTGGAGTTCTTTTCGATCTTCTCTGTGTGGAGCCAGAAAGGCCGTGGAATTTAACGGTAAGAACTTTCTAAATTTATCTGGATTTCCTCTTAATTTTGATTGAGCATTATGTTTTAAAATGAAGTCTTCAATGAAAAACAAGGCAAAAGAAAAGTATCAGTGAAATTTTCACCTTTATTTTTCTGTTTCTTATTCACTTTGCTTTACTGTAATTTGACCATAAACCATTTAGATATCAAATTATTAATAGCATGAACTGGTTTTAAATCTGATATATTACATTTATAACTTAAAGATTCTGTTCCATGATGTGAATATCTGATAAATATAGTTTTATATGAGTATATCCTCTTGAGGCTACTTTTTGAATTTCTTCCTGCCTCCTCTTTATCTACTTGATATTGTGCTTTCCTGATCAGAAATATATTTTTTAACTATTATAATGAAAGTGCTTGAATTTTGCTGAGGCAAATCAAATATTGAAAAGATTACCTAAAAATTACTGTTAAATTCCCAAGGGCACTAGTGTGAAGTTTGAGATTGCTTTACTACAAATATTTTCATGTCCCTTATGGAAACCCTTGTCCCACAGGAACCAAGCTATATAGCTATATTCAATCTCTGTTCCCTCTGATTTGCAGGTACACTTTAGAGGATATCCTAGTAATTTGTTGCTTCCATGTGAAGGTGAAGACAGCGTGAAGTGGAGCTTTATTAACTCACTGAAAGAGGTTAGTTGTGTGATTGCAAGTGCTTATTTGATTGATAACAAGATACCTTTTTCCTGTTAACCTTTTGAAGGGAGATGCCTATGTGCTACAACATATGCATTTGTAGTATTTGCTTTTGTGAATCTTTAAATAGATCTTACTTGAGTCATTTATGTCGTTTTTTGCAATAGGATGGTATAGAATTATGCTGTCAAGTGCTAGGCTAATGGTTTTGGATGGATAATAGTAGTTAAACTACTAAACTACTTTAATTGAAGGCTTATTAAGGGTGTGTTACTGTAACAGTGGTTTGCTAGGAGCACAATGGTGCTTATGGACCAAATTAGATCTCAGCAAAGAAGTGATCATTGTATTCAACTTTATTTTATTTTATTTCAGAAAAATTAACTGTTGTGAAAATTTATGATGTTATACCAATTGCAATATTTAGGAGATGTTGAATGCTCTTATTTCTGCCTCTTAACTGATTTTTGCTTTTACTGCAGGCTGCATATGTAATAAATGGGAATTGCAAGAATGTCATGAACATGTCTCAACCTGATCAGGTGGAGCTCTGGCACTCTGTTTTAAATGGTATGTCCGCTAATTGCTTGATATTAAAGCGGTTAGCTGACTTTTAAACTTTTACTTAGTTTTTCTTTTAGATTTTCTCAAGTGATTATCTAGTCTACTAGTTAAAAGCTGTCATCCAGGTGTTTGAGGAGGAGGATTGGATTTTTACTTAGTTTCAATGAAGTAGATATAGCTGCAGCTATTTCTAAAATGAAGTGATTGCACTGACCCTAGTGTTTAAAAATGACACTAAAAAATCAATGAGTCGTGTGTCTGCCGCCAGTAGTGCTAATGGAAGGCTATGCTGGGGGGTCAATATGTTTAGCATGGGTGTTGATAAATTTCTATCATGAAGTTTGTTCCTTGCTTGAGAGACAGCTTCATACTTATTCTATAAATAGCTATTTAGAAGGAATACTGGTTATTGTTTATACCCTTATGCTATTAATGGATAACTGGATGCACACTTACTCCCTTTATTTTGTTGTGGCAAATGAGGCAGGGCAACCCAAGCTTTGTAATGTTTAGGATAGGGTTTGGTATTTTATGGGTTTAGGATAGAATTGAACCCAGAGTGGATTTGAGCTGTGTTTGTTTGCGGACATTCAAGGTTGAGTTTAGTCAAAGCTTGGCTCGATTTGCAAATCCGAGTTCCTTGTCTCAAATATTTCCTTCTTTATCTACGTAGAAATAAGTCTAATGCTTAAAAACTGTAGGTTCTTTTTTTAAGTCCAAGGACTTAAGGTGAGAGATACAAGGACCTTTCTCATAATGGAAACAACTATTTGCCAAAACCAAATAATGGATGGATTGATTTTCCATTTATATAGCTATCTGTGGCACATCACTTGATTTGAGAGAAGATTTGGTATCTTGCATCTACTTGGTGCAAAGCTCATGATCTTTTCTCATGGGTTACTCTAAATGATTTGTTGAGAGATCAGAAAACTTTGGTACATTGTTTGTTGCCTTAATGCTTTCTTTTCCTGTTTGTTTTTGTTCTCCTTTTTGGTTTGGAAGGATTCTTTATCCTCCCCACTTTCTGTAATGTTATCTGTCTCAATAAAATTCTTCTTCTATATGGAAAAAAATGCTTTCTGTTTAGATTTAAAAGAATTATTCAAAGTCACACACTTATATTTTCCAAGCAGTAGTTGCACAATATATAATCAATCACAAAGCTGACTGAACACTATTTGGCCAAAAGATTCATAATTTCATATAAGATATGGTTGTCAAAATATAATATTACACTGAAATACACGAATCATAATGTCTGTACATGCCATTGAATGGAGAATTTCTTAGTTGCTCTCTTATCCTGGAGTTGTGTCAACACTCATTTGCATAGCAGGTAATTTGGAATCTTATCGACGGGTGTCATCTAAGCTTAAGCTTGGAACTTTTGAAGATGAATATACCGAAAACATCAGTTCAGTCTCAACTGCATCTCCCCAAAGTACGGGGGAGACAGATGCTGCTGGACAAGTGAAGAGTGGTGAGCAATATCAACTAATTTTTCAGTCAACCTGGCTTGCTGTTTTTCCCCCTGTTATGGTGCATTCTTATGCTCCCTGTCCTTTCTTTTTGGAAATATTTCCTTTATCCCAAAAGAACAACTCACAATATTTTTTAGGTTTAAATTCCTATGGCAAGGAGCCTCTTTCCTCCTTAAGGATCTTGGAAAGAGTAACAAGCACGTTAAAGTTTAAACCAATTTGAAATCTATAATTTTTCTTTTTTGATGAAAAATCTTTTATATTCTATGATCAATTGACTGTTCAAGCTAAAACCTAAAAAGAAAGTTTTATGCAAAGAAAAGGAAAAAGATATATTACTGTCACATTCATAATAACCTTACTTTTTTTTGTTAACATCTGCCATCTGTTGTTAGGTAGAATTCCTGTTCGTTTATACGTGTGGACTGTCACAGAGGAGTTTGATGATTTAGAAGATGCGCCTCAAATTGATAATTGGGACAAAGTCTCGTATATCAATAGACCTGTTGAGATTCTCAAGGAAGATGGTAAGCCATGTCTTGGAGACAATCCTCCTATTGGAATCTTCAGTTTGATTATCTCCAATGTTTATCTTATTACTTTTTCCTTCTGTGGGAAGTTGCGTAAGATACAGGTTTTCATTCATTTTGTCAGTAGTGTATGGTGACCAATGGTGGCTTGCAAAAGATCAACCGTTGTTCAATGAAGGATGGAGTGGAGGCCAATGGGAGAAAAAGGCAGCCATGTTAGAAAACTGAAATTTTGATAAACTCATGGATAGTAAATAAAAAGAGTACTAGTTTATATCAATAACAATATACATAATGATAAATTTTTCTTGTCAAGAAAATTAAGTCATCAAAAAGGACAATTTAACTACACGTTGCAATCTCATACAGTAAACTAAAATGGAAAGAGCATGAAGCTCAGGATCAGCCTGCTTACTGCACCCTCAAGAATTGAGCAGGAAAAAAAACCTAGGAATACAGATTGGAGAAAAAACAGAGTTAAGTAGGAGCAAAAAAAAAAAATTGAGACATGTAGCAGAAAAATGAATAAAAAAGTTAATTAGCTGAAACAGAAAAGGATAACCTGGAAAAAGGAAAGCATAAAATAATTGCTATAGAACTTCATGGGGGAAAATTGAGAGCCGTGTAGCAGGAAAAATTGAGTATATGTTGTCATTATTAATTAAAAGTGGAGCTGCTTTTTTTTTTTTTTTCCTGCTGCACCCATGTTGAGCGCTAGAGCCTACACATAAAGTGAGCCTGTACTTTTTAAAGTGAATTACTATTGGGAAAATTGCTCCTTTTGAAAATACAATATGAACAATTTGCTTGATTTCAAACTTAGCTCTTAATTTGAATAATCGATTGGAGGTTTATTGTCAGTGGAGCTAACTCCACTTTAGACAAAGGAATCTGGTTACAAGAGAAACAATGAAAGTTTGGACTAAAATCTTCATGTCACTCCATGATCCCTGGCCCATCAACTTAAGAAACACTACAGACCTCTATTTGCAATCATGCATGCTATCACATCCGGTTTTGACTTTTGATAATATATTAACGTTATAGCTGCTGTCATGATTGTAATATTTACATTCTTATCACACGACTTACATATTATTAATATTATTGATAAGTGATAAGTTTTTAGATAATAGTAAAGTAATGTTATGCTTCACACATAGCACTAGTGGGGCAGATGCATTGTCCATTGCTACTCTACTATTCCTGTTTAAATTTCTTGCATTGCAATTAATAAATATCATTATTTATTGATGGCATCATCTTTACTTTCCTACAATTTAATTGATATCATATATGTCTGTCATATTGATTTGGTGCAGGTAAATACTTAAGCTTAAATGATGCAATCAAAAGCCTCCTGCCTGAGTTTTTCCCAGGAAGTTCCTTTGATAATGAAGGAGACACAAGCACCAACCAAAGTACAGGAGAAGAGGGAGAAAATTCACGCGATCCTGTGCCTTCTTCCCAACCTCTTGATAATGCCGAAATCAAGCTTGTACGCGTTCAAGGAATAGAACCAAATTTGGAGATACCATTTTCTTGGGTTGTTAACAATTTAATGAATCCTGAGTATTTTCTTCATATCTGTGTCTGCTTGAAAGTTTCAGAAGCCAATGCTGTGCAATAATTTTTAAATTTAGTCGTGCTAGGAATACATTTTACTGGGAAACTCAAAAGATGCAATTCTTTTGTACATAAATGTACAGAACGGTTTCAAATTATATTCATTTCACAATTCATTTGCTGCTTTCCACTTCAAAGTGTAATATATGTTGACAGATAATTTTCTTTTCCCTTTACAATCAATGGTTACAGTTGCCAGCATAAATTGACTATATTCCAATTTTGGTATTTCCTTTCCATCAGTAAATTGGTTGAAAGGGCTGTTCTGAGCAAAATTTCGGTTTTGTATGTCTGGTGCTGTGAGTATGCATGCCAAGAGTATCTTAAAGTGTTGATCAATTAGCTAAACCTAATATACCTAGTTGCAGGTTTAACTCTTATTCATCCTAAGTTGTTCTAGAGTAGTTGCAATTCGGTTCATCGTCTGGCATGATGTTTGAGGTACGCTCTATATTCAAGTGGCAAGCCATATCCAAAATCGTTGGGGGAGAACCAACTAACTGCACGCGGATAAGTATGCCTATGAATTTGGCCTTAATACAAAATGAAATTCTTTTTTTTTTTTTTGCGCTTTCGTTTGAATTTCATGGTCAAGGTCGAATCGCTTAGCTGTGTTGAATTAACAGCACAAAATGGAAATGCATCATAGGTTGGCTGCATTTAAAATTTTCTGGCAATAGCATAGCCTCATTCATTGTTATTTGAAGCTGCAATGTTTATGTTGGTGCATAATGAAATGCACGAGTCTTGATAGCAAACTGGAACTGCACAAACTTATAACCAAATTCTATTTCACTTATAAATTCTAAGAAGTTTTAGGTTGAGGATAAGGTATATATTTTGGTTTCATCGTCACTCAATAAGAACAAATAGATTCTGCACATTGGCCGGCCATTTAATATGTCTTCTCCATTCCGTAACAAACTTCATTCGAAGCACAGACGAAGGTTCGGAGTGTGTGGTTGGATAAGCTTTTCTAAAGATTTTGATAACAAGTGTTGTGAAAACACTGGTCAAGAAATCAAAGAGTAGAAGATTTTTAATTGAAGTAAAATTTGAGTCTTCAATGCATTGAATGCTTTAGAAACAATCAAAAGGTTTCTTCTTTTTTCTTTTTATTCCTTATGCAATATCCTAAGACACTTGTAGATGTATAATATTGAATTTCCTGAAATAGCATATGAAAAAAATCGATTATTTCTAAAACAATCACTTGCGAAACATGCATCGAAACCAAAACACATAAATTGACACATACAATACTGTAGTAGAGCATTGTGAGGGACTAAACAAAGCACACCTCCTAGGTATCGTAGACATCGAAGATTGCTTCTAAAACTATTCTATAAATATCAACTTCTTTCACATTTTCCAACCATCACAGAGAGGATAATAAGCCAAAAAAGGTAAGACATCAAGCTCTTCAAAGTTAGCATGCCAGAGGGAGACAAAGTTCATCTTTTGGAGTTTTGGGCAAGCCCATTTTCTGGGAGAGTAAAGGTTGCCTTGGACGAGAAACGGGTGCACTATGTGGATAGTCAAGAGGATCTGTTTGGTTGCAAGAGTGAGCTTTTGCTAAATGCAAATCCTATTCATCAGAAAGTTCCTGTGTTATTGCATAATGACAAACCTATCCTCGAGTCTGCTAACATTGTTTCCTACATTGATGAACTCTGGCTTTCGAAACCACTGCTTCCAACTTGTGCATATGCTCGTGCCCAAGCCAGATTCTGGACTGACTTCATTGACAAAAAAGTATGTTGCTTCGTTCTCAATGTGTTTAAGCTAGCTACCATCATGTTTTGACTCGTGTTATTTGTTCATCCAAATTCAACAAGGGTGTGTAAAAATAGGAAGAAATTTGCAATGGATGAGGGTAAATACTATCAGAAATTTATCTCATATCTACTATCATACCAAATATATGGTAAATACTACATCTCTAGGGGCGGAGGGTCATGTAGATGGCCACCCCTTAAATTTTTATTTTTCTTGTATATTTATATATACATTTAGCTCCCTCTAAAATTTTTATATATTAACTAGAAAAATTAATAGAATAATATATGACTAATTTCAGAAGAAATTAAATCAGTTTAATATCTCAATAGTTCAATTTTATTATCAACTATGGTTTTGTTTTTTGATTGTTTATTTTTATCTAAATTAGAAAATACAGTTTAAATATTTGAGGTTAATTAGGTCTTGTAAATCTTTTAATTAGTTAGATATTTAAATATGTAATAGAAAATATATTGTGCATATATGTGTTTCTTGAGTTTTGATTGAAATGTATATTTCAATTTAGAGTAAACCCCTATTCAGTCATTTGGCAAAAACAATAATCCTTCAAGTTTAAAAAAAAAATTGTGATCTCTCATAATTTAAAATATAGAATAAATTAATCCTTTTTTAGTATTTTTGAACTATTAATAGAACAAATTGATCATTAATGATTTACAAGATATCAAATTAATTGCCAATAAAAATATGAGTAGAATAAATAAATTTTTCAAAATATTTATATTTTTTATTGTAGGGACAATGAAATATTTTTTTCCCTTGAGAAACCAATTTATTTGATGTTACTTTTGTCAGAAACCAACTTGAGTTTTATTTTATATATATATATATATATATATATATACATATATATATTTATATATATATATATTGTGACTTTCTTTCAAATTTTTTATATTAAGCAAACATTAGAAGATATATTATTATATTTTACATGTATATTTTAATATTGGCCTTCACCTAAAATTAGTGTCTAGCTCCGCCGTGTACACCTCCTACCTGTAAACATACCATATCTATATATCCTGGTTTGACGCGCGCAATTTATCTCAATACTTACACATCTATATAGTATGAGTTCAGAAAACATTTTCCTTATTATTTAGTGCAAAGCCAAATCTAAGGATCTTTGTTACCCCCTTAGACTATTGTGTTCAAATTCCTGTAAATTTTGAACTTAGGCTCAATATTCTTACTTCAACTGAGGATGATCTGTTTTCTGGATTTGGTTGCTTGTTAGTGTAAAATATCCTTTAGATACTAAACTGTGGACAATAACTGAAAATAAGACGTTTAAGGGAAGTTTCTCACATGATGGGCTCGTTTTATTAAAATTTTGGGAGAAGTAATTCTTTAAAAGCAGAAGCAGAAAAATTGTATATATTTGGATGTCTTTGCAGAAGTACTTTTTATTGTAATAAGAAATTGTAAAATTCTTAGGACGGAATAGATATAAAAGTTTTTTTTTGGATAAAATTACAATTAAAGATATAATTTATAATTTAAAAAGGGCAAGTAGTGAGAGTTATCTAATGAAAAGTTATTTTTTGTCATTTTATAAATTTTTTTAGGATAGATTAGTAATTTAATTAATTTCAATAAATGACCAATAACATTAATTCCCTCTCTTCTACTGTTTTGCTTCTACTAGAAGCATGTCCCTTTCTACTTTTAAAAAGCAAAAAATTTTATTATCTTCGGATTTTGCTTCTACCTATTTTAAAAAACACAAACAAATTTGCAACTAAATCAAAAAATTATTTTTTCTAATTTTTTTAATAAAAAAAGTACCTTTTTTCTCCCTAGAATTTTATCCAAACAAGCTCAATATTTGTTATTTATAATTCTTATATTTTATAAAATAGATTTTTCTCACTATTGATTATCAACAACTTTTTCTCTAAATGTGTCCTCATTTTAGAAACTCTAAATCCCATGATTTTGGTGATTTATTGTGATATAAAATTTTGTCATCTTTAGTTATTTTGGCACATATGAGATTGAAATGACACAAAAGCTTGCCTTAGGATACCCTTTCCTATATATAAATCAAAACATTATGCAGATGTATGCATGCATATATGATATTGGATGGTTGCTTGTGTTGGAAGGTATTTGAGACCGGCAACGGCATCTGGACTAGCAGTGGAGAAGAGAGACAGATGGCCACAAGGGACTTCATTGAAGTCTTAAAGCATCTACAGGAAGCCCTTGGTGAAAAGGACTACTTTGGTGGTGATGCATTTGGTTATTTGGACGTTATAGCTATTCCTCACACTACATGGTTTTTGTCATGTGAGAGGTTTGGGGGCTTCAAAGTTGAAGACCATTGCCCCAAACTCTCAGCTTGGATTAAGAGATGCTTGAAAAGGCAATCTGTTGATAAGTCTCTGCCTGACCCAGAAAGGGTCTACCAGTTAGTAGTTCATATGAGGAAGATGGAAGGACGTGATTAATGAATGAAAGAAAAACTAAGGGCTTATTTGGTTTGAATTTTCAGTTTTTCAATTTTGCAGAATTTGTGAAGGAAAAACTGAGAATTCTGAAAATTGAAATTTATAATTTTCAAAATTTTCAGTTTTTCCTTTACAAATTTTGGAATACTGGAAAACTAAAAATGAAAACTAAAAACTAAAAACTCAAACCAAATATGCCCTTAAACATGCATGCATGATCTATGGCTCAGAGCAATGGTTGGTATTTGTTTCACGAATGGGCTTGCTGTATGGGCTTTTTAAGTTCTCACTCGCTAGAGGACTAGAAATTGGAATAAGATAAAAGAAGAAATAACAACGATATAATCTCCAGGATTTCTATTACTTTTCATCTTTTATCTTTTGAATTCTAAATTATATTTTTGGTTTTAGAGCATGCCCTACCCTATAAATGAGACTAATCTCCTAGAATATGGTCAATTGTTGAAGAAAGACCCCTCCCAACAATTTTTTTTTCATACACATGAATTTTAAGTTCAAATCCAATATCTCATGCTTAAAGAATCCGAGTATCCTTCACTCAAACCAACATATCTATTGTGAATTTTGAAATATATAGTTCCTTATTCTCTTATCAATAAAGTTTGAAAGAGTAGCGGTTTTTAACTTTAATCACCTCCAAAAAAAAAATGATGGGCTCTCTAGCTAGAAATCAAAATTCCCTCCACTAGGATGGCATTTTCTAGTTATATTCTAAGGACCTGCAGTGGCGTCGTGTTTTAACAGATAGGTTTATGAGATTGAAGGGAATAAAGAAGAAAAATCAATTAAGGTATCCCAGTTCTTATTCTTGTTTTTAGGTCTGATCCTTCCGGCCCTTAATCAAATGCTTTTTCTTTAATGCAATCATCACCTTCCACTTGTTTCATTTTTTCAAAAATTTATTTGGGTTTGATCCCAGCCAAAAAACTAAGGGTCTGCTTGTTTTGAATCTTCAATTTTTTAATTTTTCAGATTTTGTGAAAAAAATATTAAAAATTCTAAACACTATAAAATTCAATTTTCAGTTTTCATTTTAAGTCTTTAGCTATTCCTTCATGAAATTTTGAAAATTGAAAAATTGAAATGAAAACTAGAAACTCAAACCAAACAGGTCCTAATATGTGTTTTATTTAAAGAAAAATTATCCCCCCTCCCCAAAAAATTTAAAGTACTAACTTACTATTTGTGTCCTTTTTGGTTAGCTAGCTGTATTTTCTTTGTCCGTGAGAAATGAGGATTAGATTTTAGTAAGTTGGATGTTATTTTCTACGTGCAAAGTGCAGACCTTGCAAGCCCTTGGGCCTAGCTGCTGACCACTCTGCCATGACCATGAGAGTAACTAAAACCAGTTGTTGGCTTACATCTGGGGTTCATTGTTAGGTAGTTAGATTCAATAGTAATTAGATCAACATATAAGAATTGAAAGTGCAATAGATAAATAAGTGCTTATTTTTCTGAAGTTTGGAGAGAAAAACTTTAAAAAAGCAATGAATTTGCTACCTATGAAGTCGAACGCCTTTTTCAGCAGCTTAAATTAGGATAGAGCTTTACTCTTTCTCTAATTTTCTTCAACCATACTAATCAAATTATACAATTATTTTTTTTCACCATTTTGCACCGGAAGCTTTTGATCCATGTGGGGCCTTCAGTATCCCTAGGTATTTTTTAGCATTCAGATTTCAAGCTGAAAAAGATATTCATAATTAGCTTCCTTTCGGCAAACAATATACTTTACATACATGCATACGTTATTTTGAAAATTAAAATATATGGAAGTAAATATTATAGTTTATAATATAATAATATAATAAAAATGAGCCACACAATATACTTGATCATTACACATGCGTTCAAACGGAATGCATTCTCATTATCGGGGAGAATATACACCGACTTCCCTTGTTATCATCACATATAAACCATTCATGATTGCCAACTTTTCAAGGTAAATTTCAATATTCAATTTGTTCTATATTTTAATATAAATATGATATATGATAGTATTATATGGTATCGCTTGATTCATATAGCTGATCATATCTAATAAGACAAGGCTCAAGTGTTGTTATCATATTTGTTCTATATTGTTTTTAACGTATCCTTCTCTAACTAGATATGAAATTCATTGAGAAGTTTCATTACATATAGTCCTTGATTAAGTCTCTAATAAGATTATTATATACTTGAAAAAGTATTTGAGGGGCCGTTAAATTTGTTTGAGTATGTTTTGCATTGCATGGGTTATTGATAATGTTATATATGATTTTGAACCTCAAATTGCTCATCGTACAATGTAAACGCGATACATTTACAAAATTAATTTTTTTATTAATTAATTATTTCCCAATGCTAATGCTGAAAAGAGGAGTGTTTTAACTTATTCTTAGTCAGCAATATTATTCATATCAATCTTGAATACCATCGTTAAGAAGTGAAAACTAATTAGGATATTACAAAGTTACTTTTATGCATGAAGGACCAAGGATACATATCGTTGTGACTTTTTTTTTTCCCAACAAAGTCCTCTCTATGTATATAAGCCAAGTAACATTATGTTATAATTAGTAAGAGGCCTATTAATTATCATTGCTCAATATATTTTAAGAAAGGTATTCAGATTAAAAAAAAAAATTATATTGTTATTTAATATATTTTTATTTGTAAGACCTTTAAAATAATAGTTAAATTAAATTAAATAATTTTATTGAGAAAATAATATATAATTAAATATTTGTATAAAGATTTTTTATGCTAATGTTGCATTAAAATTAAATTCATAGGTATTCGAGAAATTGTCATTTGTTAAGAGGAATGTTGGTGCAAATTAAACCCATAACATGTGTATGTATATCTTAGTACTTAAGGCTCACAATTGTTGGGAAATTAAGACACTTTTCCTCCTTGAGAACCACCCTAAACAGAGAAATAAAATAAGAACACAACCACAACACAAGAATTTAACATGGAAAACTCCAAAATCGGAGAAAAACTACGGCCGCTGTCAAAAGACAATCAGAGAATCTCACTATGTGAAAATTATTACAACACATAGACTTTTCTCTTACCACACCCCAGTACACTCACACTCTCACAAAGCAAATATTTAAACTACACCTCACAACACTTCAAAACAAGACTACAGAGGAAGAAAATCAGATACAAGCTTAAAGTGTTTCTGACTGATGCAAATTGAAATTGAAAACTTAGACTTCTATATATAGCCTTGGCAATCCACTTCTATTTCAATTCTAAGTAATGTGGGACTAATTCCCAAAACTAAATTTCAATCAAAAATTTAACAACAATAACCATACCTTACACACTAAAACATGCAAATTGAGCCCACAATTAGTGATTGAATTTCATATATTATTGTTTCTTTGCGCTAATAAAGAGATGGAAAATAAAATCGAAAGCAACATGCATGTTTAACAATAGATGAGGAGACTAGGAAGAAAAAGCAAACGAAGCATAAACTCATAAAGGAGAAAAGCACCAAAAGATGGATTCATGAAAGGGAAAGCATGAGAGAGAGGGGGGAACTTTGACATGGATGGGAAAAGCATGAGATAACTTACAAGTGATCCTGCCATGCCACGTGGATGACTTAATTGGTTCACGTGGCAAAAGCAGGGCCCCACATGGGTCCCGCTTTGGACTTAGCTGCACATGCCACCAATCAGTTTGCTCTTTTTGTTTTCAATTTCTATTCTCTTCCGGTCGGATGATCAGTTCCATGCAAAAAGATCAGTGATGTTAATTATAGAAATGATGAATCAGCAATTTTAAGTCCTTAATTATTTTTACCTTATAGACGTCGGGATACAAGAAACATTTTCATGTAATCTTGTATAAATATATACAGTTAAAAGAACACTTATAAATATATATAGTTAAAAGAATATATATATATATATATATATAGAGAGAGAGAGAGAGAGAGAGAGAGAGAGAGAGTTTCTTGAGTTGCTAGGGATGGAGGAGTCATCAAATCAAATGCCATGCAAACTCGATCATAATTGTATTTTGTTTGCGCATTAAAAGTGTTTACATAAAACATTTTCTCGTACATCGAAGGGATGGACTACCAATTAGTTGGACAGTTGAGCATTAGCACATAAGAATCGAGGTAGAATTGATGAATAAGAATTAACATAACTAAGAAAATTAAATGACAAAAAGTTCAAAAGAATTAACTTTAAGCTGCTCACCCTGCTCCCGATTTAGTCGTATTTTGATGTCTTGTGATTTCATTTTGATGTTATGATGTTTATCGTTTTCTAGTTTTTCCTTTGAATTCTAGGTTTAACCTGCGTAACTCTCTGTTTGAATTTAACGCTTTATAAAAAAAAAAGTTTAAAAAGAAAAACTTCCATATGAAAGTTTCATTTCCTTTGTATGTATACATGATGCAAGATGATCATAAGTTCTGCATACACTAATACAAAAACACACTCATGATGTAACAACGTTGAACATGTTCCTGTAGTCAATAGAATAATTAACTTTTTTTTTATCCATTAATAGGATATCATAATTCAAATGAAAATGACAGTCGATGCTTGAAAACTTGAGTTCAAAGTTCTCACCAATACAATCAAACATTCGCCTTAAAGGAAAAAAACATGATGATAAGCGACTAGATAAAGCTCAAAGAGAATGAATGACAACAAAAGAAATGTGAAAGGACTGTTTCTTCAGTTAGGAACAGCCGCCAAAGTTGGTTTTGCATCAGTTTCCTCACGTGAACGTTAGATCCTTCTTCCAAAGAATAGGGGTTTGCCACATGGGATAGGCCCAGAATTCAAGAAAGAACAAACAAGAAGCATAGGATCAAATGGGTTGATCATAAGGGAATATATAACATACTATTATATTAATTGATAAAAAAATAGTAATAGATAGGCATTAATTCAAGGCTTGATAGCAAAGATAACAGGAATCCATCCATTTGATCAAAAAAACAAGTGAAAAGTACTTAAAAGAGAAAAAAAGAGAAAGGTGGGATAAATGACACAGCCCAACCATCTTACTTTTTTTTTTTTTTAACCTTCCAATCTTCTCTCTCCTCTCTTTTTGTCCTCTTTATCAAAACCCCAAGCAAACCCCACATTCCACCCCTCTCTCCTCTTGCCTCTTATCATTGAATTCTCTCATCTCTGATCTTCTTAGTCTCTCCCACCTTCTGCCTTTGGATCTTCTTCATCCCTAATTGAGGTCTCTCTCTTTCTCCCTCTCTTTATTATAATAAACAAAATATGATGCTTATATAGTACTATAACAAAGTTTATGTTTGTTTTAATTTGCTAATATTATGGTTTCTTTTCAACTGAATTCATGCATGGCATGGTTTGCTTTGTATATATAGTTTAATTGGTGATCTTAATTAATTATCACTTGGAATTGAACCTTTGTGAAATGTGTATTTTTTCAGCCACGTGGCAGGTTGCTGCTCAGTGATTCTGTATTTTTTGATAAGGGGAAGAAGGAGGTCCAAAGTTGATTAGGTCATTCAGATTAAGTTATAAGATATGGCAGTTTCATTACCCCCAGGTTTCAGGTTCCACCCCACCGACGAAGAACTTGTTGCTTATTACCTCAAAAGGAAGATTAATGGGCGTCAGATTGAGTTGGAAATCATCGCTGAAGTTGATCTCTACAAATGTGAACCATGGGACTTGCCAGGTAATTCAATACACACACAACAAACATATACAACAATTTTTATTCTGCATGATATATATATATATATACACACACATACTATGATTTTTTTTGAGCAATTTTCTTTTTTTTTCTTTCTTTTTTATTGCAGTGAAATAAAGGAAGACAATTTTACATATGGTTGCATATAAGTTAATTGCTTTTTAAAATTCTATATTATTGCAATAGATATATATGTGCACCCACAGTAGATATCTAGTACATACACAAAATTAATTTGTTGACTTTGGTTTTGAATCCATGACTAACGTTTAAAATCATGAAGAGAAGTTCTAACCAACAATTTATTTATTTATTTATTTTTTTGAAAAATCAATTACTTGGCAAGCCATTTTTTGGTGCAGTAAATTGTAAATCATTAATCGTTGATGATTTTGTAGATCGTGATAGAACCCAATAAAAATATCTTACAAAAAAGTGGAGGCCCACTTCTTTATAGACGTGATTTGCTTCTGATCTTTATTCAGTGATGATGAAACACATACTTGCTTTCTTGGTCAAGTATATTTTTCTACTTTAACATAAAATATCTCTCATGTGTGATTTAGGTAAATCTTTTATATATACATATAGTGGAAAGGATTGTACTTACGATTTCTATTGAGGATGGTCCCATCACCTTTATGGTTCCTCTTGTGAACGTCAAGATTCGTAATGAGACAATAGTCGGATTCCCAAGTCAAAAAGCATAAAAAAAAAAAGGGAAAAGGATTACATTGTCTACAAGAAATATACAATTATTCATTACTCCCATGCAATCTACACTTTGAATTTCTTATTCTTCTATTTTCATTTCCTTGTCGTGGCTCATATGCTTTATCAACTAACGAGTTAAACATGAAAAAGTTGTGACTTGATGAAAACCATGAAGAAGTGTGTGTGTGTATATATATATATTTTGGTAATGATATATCGGAGAAATTTAATTAGTCTTTGTTATTTTTGCATAGCTCATGTATGTTAATCTTCAGCTTTTCGAGCATTCATGTAATTTACTTTAAGTGCTTGTAAAACTACTCTAATCCATATTGATGATGAAAATGTGCATAACCAATTTGAAGCATATTTTTTATTGCAGGGAAGTCTTTGTTACCAGGAAACGATTTGGAGTGGTATTTCTTTAGTCCCCGTGATAGAAAGTACCCAAATGGATCAAGAACCAATCGTGCAACGAAATCTGGGTATTGGAAGGCCACAGGAAAGGATCGGAAAGTGAACTCCCAATCGCGTTCAGTTGGTATGAAGAAAACCCTAGTTTATTATCGTGGAAGGGCACCACATGGCTGTCGCTCAGATTGGGTTATGCATGAATATCGTCTTGATGAAAGAGAATGTGAAACCGCCTCAGGCTTGCAGGTTCACCTCTTTTCTAGTTTCTTGTGAGTTTGTTTTGAGAAATTCTTATACAATAATAATATTTTAACATTTATTTTTTAATGTCTAGACACCCATTTTATTATTATTGAATCATATTGTAGTTTATATTTATTTTCACTCATCCAACAGCAATAAAGTAGATATTTAGATGAAAATTTAAAAATGAGTGTTGAAATAATATTACTGGTTTTCATATACTCATTAAGCACTAGGTAGTGATATTCATACTCAATAGTAAAGTGATATCTTAGATAAAATATAAATTAAAAATGGATTTTAATTTAAATGTCACCCTATTATTAGAGATGAACAAACTTATAAGAATTTCTCTTTTTTTATCTTATCTCTTTTTTATTTCCATGTCATTTCCACTTTTTTTAATAACCCTTTATAGCTTTTTGCTTTATTCATAATGGAGTTTTGCTTATTAATTTCTTTCCACATAACTGTAAATATATCTTTCTTTATCATATAATAATATTATAACATCAAGAAAGACAAATATATTCTTAGATGATACTGATCCATATTCTATAAAAATATTCAAATAGATTTAGAGTGTGCGTTTCATTTGGTTTAAGTTATACTTATGATATACCAAACCATGGAGATCGTGTTTATCTATAGGCTTACTTTTTTGGCCCTGTATGCCACGTTGCCACTAACCACTACCCGTGATCCTTATTTTTCATTCTACACGTTGATGGGTCTCTTCGTCTTTGGGAAAATATATAATTTCAGGATGCATATGCACTTTGTCGTGTGTTCAAGAAGAGTGCAGTGATTGCCCCAAAAGTTGGGGAACGCTATGTTACCAGCCATGCGTTACCGATTACAGGCGATCAATCATCAAGCATTGAGCTATACTCTGAAGGAAGGGGCGAAGATTTAGATAGCTCAAATTATTTGGTGCCGATGGATACTTGCTCACCCCTCAACATGGTTAATGATACTTCTCTCAATGTCAATGGTGGGACAAGGGATCACGGGAAATGGCCACACCAGCACTTATCAGAAGACCCATCATTCGGCCTTCCAACTTCTCCATTTTCTAGTTATGGAGCCATTACATACCCTCCATCCAAGGTACACGAAAATTTCATTTTACCAGTATTTTGATAGATAAGTTAAATTCATAACTATTGTAATTTGAATACACAATTTTTGTTCGTTTTATTCTAGGGAAAAAAAAACTTAATAATGGTACAAATATTTTTCGTCACTTTCAATACGAATGTATTTGATTGGTTGATTGTTTTCAGTTGATGTTCTCTTTATTATCTTTTAGCCCATGTTTTTCATTAAATTCTCTATTTTATAATTACTCTTTTAAATTTGGATACTCCCTTACATGCCATTTGGCAAATCTCTTATCTCTCTATTATAATAAAATCATCTTTAAGGTTTACAAAAATATTATTTTAATACCTAAAAATAAATATCTCATTAAAATAATTACTTTATCGTCATTAGACGTGATGATGATATCTACTTATCACATTCATTCATAACATCTAATAACAAGAAAGTGAATGTTTCAATATCACATCAACTTTTGGGTGTTAAAATAACACTATTTTTAATATATGATAGGTTTAAAATCTTGATTTATGACACTTATACTAAGAGCAACCTTTCACATTAAATACAATTTTAGAAATTAAAGAATATTTAGGAACTATTTGATTTTGTTTTCACTTTTTGTTTTTTTCCCTATGATTTTCTGAAAACTACAGTAAAAACAATAAATTTATATTTTCTATTTTCACTATTTCATTTGTACAATCCTAAGAAATAGAAACCAAAAATACAGAAAATGATAACAAAAAATAAAAATAGAAACCAAATGTATTCTTATAATTTTTGTCATCTCCTATAATTTTAAGCTTAATAATAAGCATTTGATTCAACTAATAATCTTTTTCCATACACATGATTTGATGTGCAGGTGGATATAGCCTTAGAGTGTGCAAGGATGCAACATAGGTTTGCCATGCCTCCATTGGAAGTAGAGGACTTCCCCCATGTTGGAACCTCTGAGCTGAAGATGACACAACCCTCCTCCGGTGCCATGCAAGGAATTAGCAGAAATGAAACTGATATCTTACAGGAAATTCTTTCTGTTGCTCAAGCTTCTCAGGAACTGATAAATCAGTCTGGCTACTCATCATCACAGGCATGGGGTACTGGCAATCATGAAAATTGTGCAACTCGTGAAGATGATTTCACTTTCATGGTTGGCACTAATAACTACAACAATTCAAATGATATGAGCTCCATGAGATATGTTGACAGAACGTGGGAGGATCCGAACACTAGATCCATAGAGATCGGAGATCTGGGCGAAGAACTCAAGGGAGAGAGGACGATAGAGAATTTAAGATGGGTTGGCATGTCAAGAAAAGATTTGGAAAAGGTATCATACTATTTATTTTCAAGTTTCGTTTTTTACCTAAGTATTAGATCGTTTAAGATTTTTATTTCAATGTTAAGATTAAACCCATTATTGGCTTTAGGTAACTATCACCCAAAATGTATTTTATGTTATAAAAGCAAATCATAGTTTTAAATTGCCACCTGCAATCATAATTGCCCTCAAAATATTGTTGTTGCGATACTCTCTGTAACCTTGTCTCATTAGCAATTAGAATTGTATTGATAGTACTTTTTTTGCAATTTTTTGCATTGCAGTGTAATCGCAACCATTCAGCAAATTGTAAATGTCAAATAGAAAAAGAGTAATAGTAGTTTAGTGTTGCCACAGACCCTTAAAATATTCTAAAATATTAGTTTATAAATTAATAATCAATATTTTTTTTATTGTTGGCATAATTGCACAGAACTTTACCGAAGAACAAAAGATTGTTCCAATCGAGGATATTTCAAGCTTCCAAACAACTAGAGAAGAAAATGAGGTGCAAGGTACTAAAATTCCGATACATGACTGTTTTTATTTTAATTTTTTTGGTAAATGATCATGGTCATGGTCATGTAAGCTTGTATTGTAAGACTGGTAATTTTTTCCTGCAGCAGAATCTGAGCAACACAATAGCAACAAGGAACTCAATGACACCGACATCAACAATTTCTCATTGGGCTTCATCAATGATGATGACCCTAATACTGAGAACTTCATAGAAGATGGTAACATGTATGATTACTCAAGTTCTCCAAGCTTTGAGGTCGTTGAGGAAATAAGGGTCAGTCATGGAATGTTTGTTTCAACTCGTCAAGTAGCCAAGACATTCTTCCACCAAATAGTTCCTTCACAAACCGTTCAAGTTCACCTCAATCCAGTGATATCAAGCAGCCATCATTATTCTATAGAGAATGCAGAGACGCTAATGATGATACTAGAGAATCAAGGGTCTAATTTCTTTAGTAAGTTTAAGGCCTATGTGATGGGGAAGCTAATAATGAAGCCATCAAAGACAATAACAAGTGCCATCGTGTTCATCTTTGCACTTCTATCGATGCATTGTGTTTGTTTGAAGGAAGAAGTGGGAATTTGGAATAAATGGTGCTGCAGTGATACCACGATGAAGAGAATGAGACAATCATCTGAGATAATCAAATGGAATAATGAGTCAGCAAAGGTTTGGTTTGTTGGTGTCAAAAGTGAGAAAGGGTTTAGTGCAGTCTTGAAGAAAATAGGCATTTTCCTCACCATATGTTTGGCTCTTTGTACCATGTGGGCTAACCACATTATAGTTAACCCTTGATTATTCTAGTTCATTTATTTTTGTCTCTAACTCAAGGAATTACCTTGAGGAGGCTCAAATCGAGCTTCTCCAAATTAAATTAAGTAGGAAGCTGATGATGTATCCATATACTTACTATGTATTTTACTTTGACACGTTTCTTGATTAATCATCAATAGAATATGTTATACCTTTAGTTTTTTTTTTCCTTTCTATTTAAGTCGAAATATAGTGGAGAGCAGGCAATTCGAAACTTAAAAAATTTTCTACAGACGGAAGTTTAGATCAAACTCTCACCATCTATCACAAGTTCCTTAATTAGCTTCCCCCCGGGTAAGGATGCATTGTAAGTTATTATTTGAATCTCTTCTAATTTTCAATCGAGGAGTACGTACAAAGGCAAATAATAATAATAATAATAATATAAAAAAATCGGTCACTTAATTTTGAATGATGAATATTGGTTAAGTAAATCACTAATACATTGGTAACTGCAAAGTTTAAAGAGTCTAGTTTTGATAAGCTAGTAATGTAAAAAATCTATATATTGTTATTTAATTTAATCAAATCTTTTTATTTAAATATCATTTTAAATAGTGAATGTGAGAGTTAATTATATTTTCTTATATGAATACATAATTAAATGATAGTGTTTGACTCTTTTTACATTGTTGCATCAAATTGAAATCCAAATTTAAACTCTTAACTTTGTAAATAAAGTTTATCTAAATTTGTCCAAAAAAGGATTATCTAAATTCCTAGTTTGTTTTCACTTCAATCAATTGATTTTGGATTTAAAAATAAATATTTTTTATTTTTCAATTGCAAATAAGTAGTTTATTATTTAAATTGCTGTTTTATAATTTTAGAAAGAAAAGAACAAATTAAACAAAACAAATTGTTGCGATACTAACCAAGTACAGGATAGAGGTGGACGGATTTTAGATTCTTTACCAATCTGGTGCAGCCCAATTGTTCTTAGCTTATCGAGGATCAAGTTAATCTGTGATCATATGAATAATTCTTGGATAGATACCAGTGTAACAACTCAAACATAGACCCATTATAAAAGTTGGTAGAACCCACTTATGAGATTCATTTTTGTAAATGTTTCTTAATATGAATTGTTAAACTTGTGTTTATACTTTGAAGAGGAAAAAAACTTTTGTTCATATAAGAATATTTCAGCTCATATACGTCATTATACTTATATTCATTTCTCATAAAATTAACTTGAATTAAGAGTATTCACAACCCCCATTAAACTCATAACTTATTGGGTAGGATTTGGATTCTCAGTTTTGGTCTAGCATGTTTTGATCCAGGTTCAAGTTATACTTTGAGTTGGTTCAACCCAATTTGAAGTAAAATGAATTCTTTGAAATCATACCTTTTATGTATAATAATTAGTGATAGATTATAATATTTTATTCTTTACTTAATATATTTTAGATAATTTAATATTACTTTTATTTTGATATGATTTGTTTTAAAATATGTATTACAAAAGTATGGTTAAGAGTTTTTTGTTGTTTTGAGAAATTGTTTGTAATATGAAAAGCAATTTTCTACCGGTCACACATGTGATAGTAACTGGTTATTTAGGGATGATATCCATTTTCTTATTTTCTTTCTCTTCTTTTGCTTTCACTTGCTTCTGTATATTTTTCCAAGAAATGACCTAGTACCAAATAACATTTGTTTTAATTTTTTATTGAATTGATAGATGTCATCCAAGTTTTTAATCTTTCTCTTTTATTCTTGTTAAACAAAAAAGCTATGAATCATGAATAAATTTCTTTTTATATATTTCTCCTGTTAATGAAATAGGCATTTGCTCATTTATTTTTCACACCAAGACCAATGAGTCTATAATCATGTATTTCACATGTTAGAGCTTCCTGAAAGTTGACATAAACTTAAACTATGCTTCATCTTCGTTGTAAATTGCCTCACACCACACAACGCATTTTATTGATTGCATAAAACAGTCGCCATTTTCCCACAATTACAGACTTTATTTACATAATTAATGACAACAAAAAAAAAAAAAAATAAGTATAAGAAGGTATATACATAAGAGAAAGATCAATATCCAGCGTGACAAGATGCATCCAAGGAATTGACCTGGTTTGTATTAGAGACCATTAAGCTCCAAATAACCTGAAAGGAAGCAAGCTTTTAATTCTTGAGTAAGTTGTTATCACAGCTAAAAATCATGAATTAGTCCATAGAACTATATAAAAAGTAGTCTAACCTTTGCAATCTAGATTGTGAACGTTTTGTGCTGCAAACCAAAAACAAAGAGCAAAGATGAAAAGATGATAGCTTGGATCATATGGCAAACAATTTTCTTGATTGCATAAAAATGTATGTTAACAAAGAAACAAAGAAAGAAATAGCAATTTGAAGAAGTATCAGTGTGCTAAAGATATAAACCCCATAAGGGGGAAACTCTAATGAAGTTATTCTAAATTTAAATAAGTTCAATTTTTTGTCCTCAGAAAGATGAACACTGAAAAATGATTTATTGGTTGAGTGACATACTTGGAGCCCTGTTGCTTGAGACTAGGTTGCTTGCCAACTGGTTGTTGAGGTTCATCACTTGGAATATGCACAGTCTTCACCTGTAATAGTGACATTTCACGAGTGTCAACATTTTCAGAAACTCATTATGCAAATGATAGATGATAGGAGTATGTGTAATATATTCTAACAATGTCTCCAAAAACCAAATATTGACTTACCAAATTCTTGAATATGAGATTATAGAACATCTGGATGTATCTTTGCTTTGCCTCTTTTTGCTCCTTATTCACTTCCCTCCAAAAGGTATAAATGTTTCCCATGTTCACCAACTTGTTTGCATAGATCTTCCAGGTATAGCTATCAAAGAAAGCCATGGAGTATGAAATTTAAATTGTGGCTTATGCACAAGAAAAAGGAGAATGCTGCTATATGCAACATAGGTTTGTGATATAAATGTTAACTAATAACTAATAATTGTACTAGTTTGAAGCTTTGAAATTGTGATGGTTTGTTATTTACCATTCATTTATGCGCTGCAATCCAGCAGCAGAAACCATGCTCCAGTATGCTGTATCTGCTTTGCATTTTTCAAAGAAGTCAGCAATTTTGTTGCTTGATTCATCTCCATTGAGTGGATCAATATGAAATCCTGAAACCCCATCAACAATAATTTCTGCTGGACCTCCTTGGTTGGTAGCAAAAGTTGGCAAACCACAGTTCATTGCTTCAATAACAGTTAGGCCAAATGCTTCATACAAAGCAGGCTGCACAAAGGCTCCCTTTGTATCAGCAATGCAACGGTATAGCTCTCCGTTGCGATATCGATTAGTCTGTGCAGCAATCCACCTGAATTGACCCTTGAGTTGGTACTTCTCAATCAGTTCATGCATCTTTCTTATTTCTGCCATTTCCTCTCTATCTTTTGATTTAGCGGGGTCAAAGAAGCCCCCAACTATGACAAGGTTCACCAAGCTTCTCAGCCTCTTGTTCTTGGCATACCACTCCACTAACCCGGTTAAGTTCTTCACAACATCCAGCCTTGCCATTGAGAAGATGATTGGTTTCCTCCTATCTGCCAGATGTCCACTGTTTCCATAATAATTTCAGAAATGAAAGTTAGTCATTAGGAAGGATATCATCATTCATAATTGAATGTTACCTATGAAATAGTAGCAAATAAACCACTCACATATGCTCAATGTTATCCACTTTACTATAGAGTAGGTCTTCAATGGCAGGGTGAAACTGAGCGAGTCTTTTGTCTTTCTCTGTATAAGGGAAATAGACAGATTGGTCAGCACCAGGCGCGGCTATGTTGAACTTGGGATCAAACACATTTATCCCCGAAACAACCCTGCAGAGCCCTGGAAGGGTAAATGCAGCATGGCTTTCATATTGACCAGGTCTCTCTTTGCTGCAAAAGTGAACTTTTAAAGTTCAGTTTTCACTTTTTGGTTCTGTTTTCTTCTCATTTGTGTTGTTGTGCAAGGCTATTAAGCAGACAAAGTAACAAACCTTCCAGCAATTTCCTGGTATGTGCTGGTTATGATGAAATCAGATGCATTCATTGCAACTGTATCAGCCATGAATTGGCATGAGAAGTGATACTTAGGGTCCAACTCTTTCCACTTGACATCTGAGTCTTCATATTTAGTCTTCTCTAAAGCATGTGCAATGGTTCCCTGGTTTCCAGCGAGCTCAGGAATCAGTACATGTGGCAAAGAAGACATCCTTAAAGAGAAAAAAAAAAGAAAAAAATTGTAAAAGGAAATTAATATTCTATAAACAAAGGGATAGTGACCTGTGTTATCCCAAGTTTTCTAGCCATTAGAGATGCTACCAAATTCCCGTCAGTATAATTTCCAATAACAAGATCAGGTTTGCCTTCCATGAGGTCTAGAATCTTTGCTGTGGCATCCTATTGTATTGGTCAAAGGGACAGTTTATTAGAGGAAAAAAAAAGATTTTAGCCTGAGTAAAGATTCTTGAAGCATGTATACATGCCTGAGTAAACCTCTCAAGATAGGGATAAATGTCGAAGCGAGAAACCCATTGACGCAAGGTTCCTTTCTCCGTCTGAAAAGGCACACGCAGGATGTGGGAGTGCTTGGTGTCAATGATCTGTTCCAACTCCTGGTTGCACTTGGTTCCCTTGGCATCAGGTATAAGCCTTGTTACCTGTCAAGGTCAAGAAGATATACTAGCATGATTCTAATGAGTCCAAAAGTTCTATGCAGAAAGAGATCATTCCTTTGCATGAAACTTACCACAAGAATTTGAGGCTTCGAATTTAGCCCTTGTTGCTTAATTCTGAGAAGCAACTCTGCTTCCAGAGCCTTGACTTGGTCCAATATGTAAACTACCTGTTCCAAATTAAATTGAGTTGGCAATTTTTTTCTTGGATATAGTACTTGACATGATATTAAAAGGCCTCATTGACCATGCTATAAGCTGTATAGTCTTTGTCACTCCCATTCTTATAATCAAATTAATTGTTTCTAATGTTAGGAACAATGTTACCTGGCCACCAGTGTCTGGCAAGCCAAGGACATCTTCTTGCCCAAAATATCCATGGACAGAGAATATAACTACATTGAATACTGTGGGAATCCTGCTGAAAAACTTCTCTAGGTTCACTGGATCTGGTGCTTGAAGTAGTTCTGACAAAGTTTCCATTGTCTCCCGCACTCTTCCTGCAGTATCTCCCCATCCTCTCTCAAATCCCCACTCCTTTAACCTGATAATGAAATTGATCTCAAGTTAAAGCTTTAATGTACTGATGGATTGAACATTTATCATCAAGCCAAAAGCCATAGCTATTAGTCAGGGTGCAACTATTTTACTACAGTCTATTTGCAAAGGTAATGGTCCGATCTGACTTCGACCCTACTCGGACGCTACCAAGGTGGGTTACTAACTAAACCAAGTGACCAGCACATACTTTCCTCTTGAATAGAACAATAGTAAACTGTTTACCTTAGCTCAAAACTCTGATATGAAGTATGTTTGGGAACTGCTGAGAGGAATACATCAGCCACTATCAGTGCCATCTGAAGCTTTGCAGCCGAGTTGAGGGTGTCATTTATCATTAGGCTCTGCCAGTTTACATGACAAAAGAAGAAGAGAATTATTTAAAATCATGTTATGGAAAATTCATTTTTCTGTTGGCAATATTTTGTGAATTTTAATCTCATGTTGTTCCACTTACTTCTCCCTGATGTTTTAGCGATAACAAGTAGTCCACTATGGCCTGTTTTTTCTGCAATTTCCCACTTAACTTTGGGGTTAAGAACTTTGAAACAAAGTGGAGTCCATTTCCAATTGAAGATGACAGTGTTAAGTGAGGAATAGGGAAATCAAATGCTCCAAAATCTGCTTCAAATGCGTTTTCATCTGTTGCCCTACAGCAAAGACCCAAGTTAAGCATCAAGACCAAAGTTAAATGATCATGTCTTGTTGGTAACATAGAGACAACAACAAATCTTTCATGTGGCATTGTACACAGTTTAAAGCACTTTTAGTAATATGTAATTTTTATCTCACATTTTTTTACACTTTCTTACATGGTCATTGATCCATAAATAGGACCTATACGAATCATAAATGCCCACCAAAAAAATAGTATGAAAGTATTATCTTTTTCATTTGTTTATAAAAAAGTTTATTGTTGTTACACCAATTATTTGCACACATACTTAGTTATTTTGATATCCTATATGTTTGATGATACAATGTTGCTGCTATGTTAAACGCCTTTTAACTTAGACTGAACAGTTTTCAAGTTTAAAAAAATAGAAAATCAATACGTTTGTTGGTTATATAGCAAAAGGAATTTTGGAGCTTTCTGCATGAACTTAGGACTTGGAGGATTTTCTTCCTAAGAAATCGATATCAAGTGAAATGCAACTAGATAATTATCAATTATGTAACCAAATAAACTAGAAATTTCATTTTGCATATTCGGCAGCAAGTTGCTTATACTTCAGAAATTTCATTTTTTTCATTTTAGAGGACTTAAGTCTTATAAATGGAAAAGTTCTTAGGTCATCTTATGTTCATTTTTAAATAATAATTTTTTTAGGCTTGGATACAATAGAATCACTCATTGATCTTTACCAAAAGAAAAAAACATTATATGTACACACTCTGCATTGCAACTCACATCCCAACCATCATTTTATGGGTTATGGTTCACATTTAAGTAAGGTTCTTATCTCATTTAATGATAAGTGAGATGTGAGTTGACGTGATCTCAAGCAAAGTATCTAAAAATGATGTAACTCAGAAAATTAATTCCATTAAGGGGAAAAGGGCGATACTGAGAACATATATTCAAGACAGGTTGAAATAAAAGGAAAAATGAATAGAAAGGATGCACACCAATTTTCATCACAGACCCTTTCCTTGAATTTGAGGTAGTCAATGGAGGAGATAGGCTCAACAGAGAGGTCCTCAGAGCTCACCCTAACAAATTCCCAAAGTCCTGGATTAGGCCTTATTCCAAAGGCAACATATGGTGGATCAACCACAGCTTCCTACATGTTTCATACCCACATAAATTAAAATCCAAGCATAATATTGTCAAGTGTTACATTTTTACATGCACAATAAAAATAGAGAGAAACCTGTGTAGAGCTCAATATGTGGCCAAGAATGCCCTCCAAGACTTGATCTCTTTCACTCTTGTCATCTATGACTTGCTCCATTTCCTCCATCACATGATGAAGTTTCATTATCCTTCTACCCTTCTCAAGGTACTTAGCAAAGCACCTCTTCATGTGGTACCTGCTTTGCCTCAATGCATCCGGCATGTTATCTGCCATAGAATTTGTGCGCCTCAAGGCTGGTGCAGAAGCCATTCAAACAAAGAGATAGCAGAAGTGAATAAAAAAAAAAAAAGGTAAATTTTCTAAACTCGGAAAGGAAGATGGTCTTTATTGCTATAGTCTAATGAGGCATGTCTCAATATATATGCGTAGGCTATTTATGTGTGTGTCATGATGAGAAATAACTTTGTGGATAGGAGAGGTGCTAATAATGGAGAAGGAATATTTGCTGAGGGAAGGAAAGGAAAAGAATATTTTAAGAATAGTTTCAATGTTTTCATAAAAGGATGTGACTAGTATTTCTCGCATGGACCAGCAGGTATCATTCTTTTCTTCTCTTTCTCTAGTGGTGTTATATGTGTGTATGGCCTATATATATATATATAAAGAGATGCTGTCTTCAGGGCATTTGCTTCCTGTGTTTCACATAGGCAAATAGATAACATGACCCATTAGGTACCCTTGTGGGCACGCGTGGATTAACTGGAAGAAGCTCCGAACAAGTATGAAAAGAGGGAAAACGAAACGAGATATAGCATTATCTAAGTATGTGTTTGATTGCGGGTAAAAATAGGGAGTAATTAAGAGTCATGAAGAAGTTATATGTATAAAATTACATGCAGGATTTATCTCTCATTTTCACTTCTAACCAAGCACTTCCTAATCGTCAGATGTTTTCATATCAACAGAATGGGTTGGGATTTTGTAGATTGTGGATTGAAAAGGAAAGGAAAGCATATGAACAAAATTACATTTATGCTTGTTTGAAAGATGAATAAGGACGTTTTAGAAGTTACATCATAAAAAAAATAAACAATTATAGTTATAAACTCTTCAATTCTTTAGTTCCTCTCGTTCCATCCCAATTTCAAGAAGATAATTGATTTTTTAAAAGTAAAAAAGAGAAATTATTTCAATGAATTTCCTTTTCTTCTTATTTATTATTAAACTAAAAAAATAGTTTCTTTTCCATTATTTCTCCTTCCTTCCCTATTACCTATTATCTAAACACAACTTAATGTACATTAAAATAAGAGGTAATATATGTCACAAAACTAAAATAATATATATATATATATATAACTCTAAATTATTCCTTTATTTTTAACATTATAAAATATGATTTTTTTCATAATATAATGGATTAATCTTACCAATGTCTTAAGGACAATGGTTAAGAACTAAACAAAAAAAGAGAGTTTATATTTTTCAATGTACGCGAGACCAAAAAAAAAAAACTTCTAAAACTTTTTTCCCTTAACTAATGTAATTACACTCCTGTTCAACCAAAAAAAAAATGAAAAAAAAAGGAAAAGAAAACTACATTAGACTAAAAAAATTTGCAGCAAAGTTGTCTTTTCCTTTGAGTAATGCTATGCATCCAAAAAAAAAATATGTACAAAATTTTGATGAAAATTATTGTAATTTTTAGATGCAATAAAGTAGTATGACTCATCAATTCATTTAAAGGCTAATAATTATAATATATTATTCTCGATACAAATTTCTGAATAATTTTCTGGTTGTCTAGCATTTTCCTTTTTCTTTTTTCACCATAAGCATCAGCTACGTGTTGTCAAATAGTATGCTTCGTTATTACTTCAAAATAACTAAATAAATTAAAGACTAAATACATAAGTTGTTCCTGATAAATATTTATGAAGACAAATTAGTTTCTCAGGGTTTAAAGATCTCAATGTGGTCTCTTATGTTTTATAACACCGGGTTAATTATTAGTTAGCCAGAGTTAGTTTAACCTTTGTAGTTTGTTGGCTCTTTTGTTATCTGTCACCGTCTTAACTCTTATATATATATATATATATATATATATATATATACACACATTGTACCAATCCAAAAATTCTTTCTTTTCAATAATAATGACTATAATTTCTCTTCTCTCTTCTCTGTTATTATTTTACAAAAAGGGACATATTAGTCTGTCTCTTGACTTATTATTCCAATATTTGATGAAAAAGTACATATGATCAATTAAATTGTTGATTTGAGGATGCATGAGCATAGTTAAAGTGAAAAAAAGAATAAAATTAAGACCTAGACATTTTGTTAAAAGAAATTAGTATTATGTTATTTTAGATCTCAATGGAGAGTCAAATAAAAATTTATCAAATCATGTATGTGTTGTCATCAAGTATTAGAATGATGAATTAAGAGAAAGATTATTATGCATCCTTTTGTAAAAAATAAGGGACCATGAGTATACTTTCAAATTCCGAGGACCAATTTGTCCCTCCCAAAATTGGTGAAAGACCTATTTACTGATTTAGCAGGGGAAAAAAATACTGTTGATGGAAGAGTATTTTTAGTTTAAAGATAAAATGAGAAAAAAATTATAGATGAGTTTTATATATAAAATTATATATAGGACTCATTCATAAAGTTTTTCTCTCTATATTTACTTCCTAACTAGTGTGTAACTAGAAGAATAAATATAATGTGTAAATTTATATGGATAAACACCAAATATAAAAAATACATATAAAATTCATCTATAAAATTTCTCACCCATTCCTTTTATCTTATAAACACACCTTAAGACTCAGCATTTAATTACTTAAAGCATGAAAGATTAAATTATTACTATTATTTAATTGGAGAAATGAGTCTCCACTTTAAAAAATGAAAATAAAATTCAAAGCAAAGGAAGAAAATGGGATCGATGGAGATGCCAGTGAGAAAGAAAGAAAGAAGAGTTTGGTGGCAGAAATTCTTTGTGACTCCGTGGGTAGTGCGGAAATGCCCGAATAGCTACATCTTTGATTTAAAAAAAAGGGTGGGAAAGGATGAAGCGCTTCGATGGCATTGTTTTGGCTTGGTCAATGGAAGGATATGTCCTAAAAATGATTGTTGTAAAGACTGGTGTGTGATTCTGGGATTAATTTGTGCATGGTTCATAAATTTTAGTATCTGTTGAATTGTGTGCCTTTTGTTGATTGATCAAAGTGTTTCTAATGTGCTTTGTGAACAGAAAAATTTCAGGTTTGCTTGCATAGTGATATGTGTTTAGCAAGGGTGTGTTTCACTCACTAGCGAGTTCCTTCAATGAAGCTGTGTAAATTTTCTGGGAGTATTCTTGGTTGTTCTGTTTTGCAGGTGAAATAGCAAAGACGTTCAGCAGCTCCAAAATACAAGAAACAAATAAGTAGAGGGTACAATGTGAGGGGAGGGGTGTTTGTAGTGAAAACTGAGGAGTTACAACACTGATCTGATTTTTGAGCGTTGCACGTAAGATTTGGGGTGTGGAGCGTTATGAACACAATGTGTGGGACGGGTGGAATCACTAAAAAATAAGTGACCATGATGAACGAATGTTTAGTGTCTATATTTTTTCCATGTTGTGATATGCAGGTGTACAATGCAAATGGAGCGAAGGGGCATGCTTTAATTTGCCTTGAGAGTCTATTCGAGAAATGAGTATCAGAGGTTGAGATACACTTTGTAAGCTTGTGTTTATGAGTGACCCGCCTGGTGAGGCTGTGCAAGTGATAAATACTGGTCCCCCTTCTCATGTGGAATTATAATTGTGAGGCAAATATGAGTTAGAGGTTAGTAAATTTATATACTACTAATTCCATTGAAATAAATTATCATTTGGCTTCAAATGTGTAGTATACAAATGTACCGTGCAGGACAATGAGATGTGAAGCAAATATATATTACTAAACAAAATAGAAAGTAAGACAATCTTTTAACTTCGATGGGACGGGCACCATATGCCATTTTCTGGAAACAAAAAATTATCTATTTCCTCCTATTTATTGGGATTGTGAGGAGTAGTATTAGTTTTTATGAAAAAATGCAAAAAAGAGTAGTATCGAACAGATTGTTGTCGGTGAGAGTTTGCTGTTAGCACACTTTTGAGTATTAGCTGTCAGTGAGAGTTTATCTGTTACCGTGGAAGCTCTCGACCCTCACAGTGACGGTGTTGAACAGATTGGTGTAGCGGAAAGAGAGACTTTGGCATGGAGAGTGACAGATGAGAAGAGCTTATACTCTTGCGTGTCTGCGTCTAGGAACTTCCAAAATTTCTTTTTTATAAGTAAAAATTAAAATTTTTTATTTTAAATATGTGATTCTTTTTTAAATTCTACAATTTTTTTAAATAAATATTCAATTTAAATATTTTATTATAATAAATTTTAAATTGTTCTAAAAATTATATTTTCCTATACCTTCTCGGTCCAAACTCACACTAAATTAATATCACGTCACGTCAATCCTTCAAAGAGTCAAAATTACACGTTTTTACTCTTAAAAAAATTGTCCGCAGAACTCTCTTGCGAAATCTTCATCTGAAGAAAATGGGGAAGAGTTTTACCCAAAAAAAGGAAAATAGGGAAGAAAAGACTGGCTCTGTGGGGTCTCTGCCTCTGCTACCCAATCTTGGAAGAACAGATGCAGCTTACTATGCCCATCCAAATTCAAAGATGGCTGATGCAGCCACAAGCATGGAGGTTTGTGGGTCTCGGTTCAACCGTAGTTGGACTATTTTGTTATGCTATCAGCTCCTCCTTCAACCACATGTTCGGACACTGGAACTTGCTCAAAACATTTCTTTACAGTGTTCTCAGTTTAACCATCTGTGTCGCAGTTCTTTTCGCGAAGGTATGGCAACACTCGAACACTCTTCGGTTCAAAGCTCATATGGCGTTTTTAGCGTTGACTTTCACCTCTGCCTACTCCTTCTTCTTCGACAAAGCCGTGAACAAGAAACCGGATGCTTATAGCCTGGTGTCGTGTGCTGCTTTTGCTGTGATGTCGCTCAGCTTGTCAAGGCAAACTCACTGCGGATTCGAAGTGGATTTGCTATACTTCTTCCTTGGAGCTCTGATAGTTCAACTCATGAAGATAAGATTGTTGTTTGGTATTGTTGGGGTGGGTTTCAGCTATTCCCTCATCATTCTTCGTTGGTATCTAGATACCCCGTTAGAGAATTTGTATGTCGGGCTGCAAGATCAACATGACGTGGTCATTCAAGTGGACTCACAGCAGCAATATGATGCTGCTAGTTCTGTTCTTCCGAGCACACGGCTTCAACAAGCTCAACAGCAGCCCAATAATGCTTCTGCTGTTGTCGTACTGAGGTTCATGCAGGAACTTCAGCGGGCCAATTGGAGGGTTCTTGAGGTGTTGTGGACTCGTTTGAATGCGTACCTTACAGATAAGGATGACCAGATTCCGACGGCACTGGTGAATGACCACAATTTCTTTGTCGATGCACTTCCTTCACAAGTAGTCGATAACCTTCATGAGAAGGTGATGTTTGGAATATTTTTTGTGCAATCACATGAATCATAATTTAATTTTGGATCCAAATTAATTTGGATGCTAAAATATTTAGACGCTTTTGTTAAGCACAGAATTTGTAGTCACTTTTGGTACGAGAGGTTTGATCCGTTAGATTATTTTTCACAAGAAAGGTGTCATGCTTTCTGATTGGTCCATTGAGACTGACGCAAATCCGGTTATATAAGAGTAGTAAGCTCTCTTGGAATCCAATTTCTCAGGTCATTATCAATCATATCAATAATTGCTAGAAAAATGTTGTTTGTAGTTATGATTCATGGGAGACTGTGTTGAACTCACATTCAACTCCCTATTGAATGTAGAGCGGACATCGTGCCAACTAACTTGTTATTCATTATGAGTATGAATAACACTTTATACCTGTTATATTTGGGTTAAATTGATCATATCATCAAAGCATGGATTTTATAATTGTTTATTGTATTGCATACATTTAAATTCCTTCAGGTGAAGCTCATGATGGCACGTGGTGGGCTCCAGAAAGAGTACTTGGATGAGTACAACAGTTGGCGTAGGGAGTTCATGGAGATGTGCTTTTCAATGTTAGGATTGAAGGAGTACAGCACCAAGGACGTTGATGAGAAGGAGAGAATTAGGAGATGGGTGAAGGGCACCAACGTGATTCTCAAGATAGTGCTGCCCAATGAACGGAGACTCTGCAATCAAATCTTTCTTGGCTTCTCATCTTTCGCTGATCTCTGCTTCATGCAGCTTTATAGCGAAGTGACAACTACCCTAATACAGAATTTCGCCAATGGTTTTGCAATTGAGAGGCATTCGCTGAATCTTTTGCCCGACATTCTCAAAGTGTTTGGGACACTGCATGACTTGATTCCAGAGTTTGAGTTTGAGTCCGTGTGTTCTGCTCAGTGCAGTGTATCATTAAGTGCCGAAGCAGTGACCATCATGAAGACATTAGGGGAAGCAATCAGGGGATTTTGTTGCCAATAGTCTGAGGCTGTTGTTCCCGATGGGACTTGTCCAATTACTGTCCAAGCGGTGAACCATCCCAGTGGTGTTTTTGAAGTTGAGGACACCCTTGAACTTGTTAAAAATATTAATTTATAATTTCCTAGAGAAGTCTTCTACTCTTCTGAGATTCCTCGGGGTCTCTACTCTCTAGCTAGATTGTTGAGTCATTCGTTGCTTTTTTTTTTTTTGGTTACAGATCGTTTATAAGCTTTTAATTAGTTTTCCTTATATTTTTTATACTACAATATTTCTCGACGATGAGTTTTGTCATGAGATGTATATTCAGTAAACTCTCTTGCAGTGGAAAATTCTTTTATATTTCATGGAGTAAATCCTTTCTTTCGCCACAATGAATTATAATCACTGAATTGTTTTGTTATATGGAACCACTGAAAAGTACAAAGTTCAGAGTTTGTGCGGTAAATATGTCCCGTGGAGGAGGGAAACTTCTACTCCACTAAGGGTGTTCTTGGTTCACCAGTAAAAATGGAGTGGATGATTTCAAGGATGAACTTCAAGAATGAAATTACACGTACAAGTTATCCATGAAATTTTTACCTTATTTTACTCATCAATCAAAAACATTATAAGTACGAAAGAATTGACCCACAATGAAACTTTTACAATATGTTCAATTATCACCTATGAATTACGGACACGAGACACGACATAGATACGGACATAAAGATACATCAAACTCGAAAAATTACAGAACACGACATATATATATACATATAATTTTTTATTTTGTTGTATGATTCTTTTTTCTCTAGATTTTTTGATCATATTTGTATAATTTTTTTATCTGATTAATTCTTATTTTTTTTAATCAACTAAAGAATTTTTAAAATAAAATGATCCAATATTATGAATCCAACTAAATAACTAGAGTTGATTTTAGGCTCATGTTGTATTAAAAAAATTTTAAAAAAATAAAGAACCTAACTTAAACATGTCCGCGGTACTTTCAAATGGTGTCCACAGTAAATTAAAGACATGTCTGATACATATCCGGACGTGTCTGATACTTGTCTAAACTCAGAAAAATTATTTTTTTAATTAAACACGTATAAACACACGTTGAACACGTGTTGTATGAGCGTCAATGTCTTATACGTGTTTGACAGACAGACATCACTACCTTGGTGTGTTATGTTGTCACTATTTTTAAGCCGCTCTCAAAAATCATGGGCAGTCTTTATGTGTGCGTGTCATGTATCAATTCTGAAAACCAAACAAATTGAAAACAGAAAACGATTTTTTTTTATAAAATTAAACTGATCCTTACGTTTTCAACTTTATAAACTATTGCACTGAACCAATTTCCTATTTTATTTGTCATGCCGACCTAATGTCAATGTTAATAAGGTATTAATTGTCTGTTCATTTTCTTTCGAAGCTTATTAGGTTCTTCCTCTAGAAGTTGGTATCCAAATTGCAATTTCTCCATTGGATGAAAAGTACAGAAGAGAATGGAATAAAATTTTGGCAAGAGAAGGGATTTTATCTTCAATCACAAACTAAAAACCCCAAAAAATTTACACACAAGTCCCCACATCTATCTTGGCATCGAAATCTACCTCAAATAAAAAATCTTGGCACCAAAATTATATTTTGCAACAATTGTGATTATCTAATACTTTTCTGTATGCTTTGTGAGTATTGTAAGCAAATCTGATAATAAAGGGACAGTAGAAAGTGATATCACGTTCCAACAAGAGATTTAAACAAGTCCTGACTTTACATCAACTGGTTGGAACCATCTTGTTTGTTTAGACCACTAATTAAACTACTGCAATTCCTTATCACAAAACTCTTTAGGCTGTCTAATTAAAAGCCCACAAGACATTTAACCAAATAAGACATCCCAAAACACAAACATCAAAAAGGTACATGACCACACCTAAATGTGTAATTCAGCAACATTACATATCCAGGCAGCAGTTCAACATAAAACCCATCATTCTTGTTATCACTCTCACAGTATGTACGAATTATTCGTTTCTTTGTTATGGCTAGGATGGAGAGTGCCAATTTCTGACCCAATCTGTCAAAGTTGAAACATTTCTGGTAATATCTTCAATAGTATCACTCTTCATTGCAATCACTCTGTCCTCTGGATAACTTTCTTTAGCCTCCTCAAGCAAAACTTGAAAGATTTCGCATTCTATATTGTTGGAAAGCTTTGAATCATCGTACCCTCTGACACACAGATGAAGAAAGTGAGTTTCTAATGAAACCCTAGCAAAAATTAGCAAAATCAACCTTCAACGACAACAACTACAAGTACTTCCCTACCTCCTACTCAAACGGTCATACAACACAGTGTTATCAGTTTGAAGTACAACTACACAATCAAACCATCGCTCGGGGAAGAAATCGCAGCCATGGTAGTCCACAATGTTGCCACCCTCTTCCATTAGATCCTCAAGCTCATCACAGACCTACAGAAACCAGTCAACAAACACAAGATGACAAGATATGCATCAGCACTGAGGATAATTTCAATTGTCTCATGTAATTAAAAAATACAACAGGTCCTCATAGCAGTAACATCAATCTAACACCTCTTTGTGCTTCATTGGGCAACACATGTATTGCTATCCTTACTACTAAATCAAAATGGGACTTCCATTTTCTCATGCCATCTGAAGGCCTCAGAAATTACAATTAGATGAACATATCCTTAAAATCTACAAAAGAAAAACTAAGCTCATAGAGAAAACTAGGAAGAACAATTAGTTTCTTTGTTTTTTCAATCACCAATGTTCTATTTGAATTTTGAAGTTCACCATTAGTATTTACTATGGTAAAATTTTCAAGAGTCACTATCAAGTAGAATGAAAGGATGAGAAACAGTTGTAAATGGATTAGAAGAAAAAAAGAATAAATGACATGGAAATATCGCCCAGGGGATAGAATTTGTACTTTGCAACTTTCAAGAATAAGCTATTAACGCGTGTTAACTTTTCCTATTCCCATCATCAATCCTAAAATTGGGATTAGTAAATTCCAATAGACAATAGAAAATGATCCAGGAACATTACAACATTAAGCAGCAAGCATCTTTCTATCACATCAGTGAAGGAAACCGTGATGTAGTCTCTGATTCCATGCACACTATTTCTACCACCTTAACTTTGATAATGATCACCATAATTTAATAACAATATTCATTTATTTGTTTCAAATTGTGGCCTACAACCACAATTGCAACCGCAGAATTGCTGATGTGATACCCTCTGCAACCGCATCACATCAGAAATTGTGGCCGCATCAGCTGCATTTTTCTTCAACTTTTTGCTTCGTAACGCACCGCAATTTACAACCATCAACTGACCAACTAACGAGATGTCCTTGCTCCTCAAAACAACATGAATTTATTAAGAACTTCATCAAAACCCATTTGCCTTTTTGATGGATGGGAGCCGGGCATGTCATACATATATATACATAGATCCCAACTTACTTACAATTCGATTCTTAATTGCCATACACTAAAGGCACCAATGAATTTGACTTTTTGTATCAGAAAGAAAAAAAAAAAAGGTCATACCCTACACAAGGAACCAATAACTACACCAAACAACAAACAAGAATGATCTTAAATACCCGAAAAAAAAAATTGAGTAGCTTACCAAGTCTTCATTAATAACATAACAATCAAGCTCATCATCCCAGCCGTCATGCAAGTTCTTCTCTTTGACCAACTCCCCAACATTGATGTGGCGCAGCTGGGTGGCTTCTGCTAGAGCATTCGACGTGGTCGTCTTCCCTGTCCCTGGTGTCCCAGTCACCAGAATGTTTGGCTTATTCCTCTTCCCACTCCCTTGCACCATCACTACTACGACCTGCAAGAAGCAACCACTTTCAATTTCAGCCACTAGACAATTGATAAAATATACAAGTAGAGAAGGATTCAGCTCCTGTCAGTAACATATAACAAACTTGTGACACATGGATTGCTACATTGTGAAGTGTTCCATTCCATTAACACTAAAAAAAGACCGATACAAACAAAGATTGCAAAAATACTATTAATCATTGTCAAAACCAACGAAAACACAAGTAAATATCCATGTTAAGATGCTTAGGACATGTAAACAAAAAACCAATAAGAAAAATTGAAACGGATTTTTTTTTTCTTTGGAAAAAAAAAAACCCTTTTCACACCAATGTTAGAAAGAGAAAAGGCATAAAATTTGAGGATGATGTAAGAAACCCAGATGATGAATTGAAAGGATATGACAAAAAAAAAATAAAAAAAAGGACCTTAACGATGGCTGTGAAGGAAGAGCGGCGACATACGAAGGAAGAAGGGTCTCTGGATTCTGGGACCGAGTACGAGGTGGTTCATGGTTTGAACCGAAAAAATTCCATTTACATGCTAAATGGGCTCAACTAGTATCTGAATTCGGATCGAAAACAATTGGTCCGGCCCAAATAAAGAGTTAGGTTAGGGCCCATAACGGATCCATTTCCTTTCTTACGCTGTCTTTATATCGAGAAACTTCTGCGGAGCTCAAATTAGGGTTTCGTCACCTTTATAAACAGCGTTGCTGCCTCTCTTCACATCACAACTTTTCTGCAAAAATTTAGTTGGTTTAGGGTTTCGTTTTTTATCTTTTATTTTTTATTTTTTTCTGATTTCTGATTTCTGATTCGTGGGAAAGGAGGCGTTAATCACTGAATGCCAGTGTTCAATAATTCATGAGCACTGCGTATCATATCAACTAGCGCCACAGCTATTACGCTGGTTTTTAATTCTGATTCTGCCTTTGAGGGTGTCTTTTTTCATATTTTTTGCTCTTTTTTTTTGGGTGGTGGTTGATTTTTAAACAATCGGAACTGGCTTCTGATTTGGGTCATTGTGTTATTCTGTATATGAATTCTGGTACCATTTGGCTTTTGAGGTGGTAAGATGTGAGGAGACTTTCCCCATATGATCGAAGTTGATTCCAACTTTGCGTTGTAAATAATTTTCAATCTTTTTGGGGTTGAATTTTCAAGCCAAATCTCCGATCTTTATACCAACTTGTTTTAATAAGCATCGCGATGGCTTTAGCCTTTAGGAGTTTTAATGGGTTTAGCTTGTGCTGGTATTACATTAATTTAAATTTGGTCATATATTTTTCACAATGTCTCTAGTGATGTGTGTTGTGGAGATGGAGGTGATGATTTTTTCCCCAGATGATCGAAGCTGAACATACTGTGCGATTTTTTTCTCTTTTGAGAAACCAAGCCAAATAAATCTGATCCATCTCTCGACACGCTAACCCTGGCATATGATTCCTTGCCAGTATTGCTTTTATTTATTTTATCAAGTATTTTAGTTTAATTTTTACAAATTTATATTTGTGCTGAGGTGTTTTATATGATTTGAAGGACAATGATCTGCACTGTTTTGAGTTTCGACACTTGGCACTGAGTTCACTTCACTCATGAATTTGGATACCAACTATCATCGCACACGACGGCATGACCTCCAAACATTGAGGATTAGTGAAAAAACTAATCTCTTAAATAATCTATTAAAGTTTTTTATTTCAAAAAGTAAATCTTATTAATTATATCATTATTTTTGCATTATCTAATAAAGTTAGTGCAAAATAAATCTGTTAATACTTCTAAATATCTACCAGAAGAGCTTATTAGAAAAAAAAGAGCCATCTCTGTTATGCACAATAGATGTGAAACCTCATAAAAATTTCTTTAATAAATTAAATTGTTTTATTATTTTAGTTTTTGAAAGTTCAAAAAAGGATCCAACGTAATTATTTTTGTAATTTAAGTTAGCTTCTAGAAACTCAAGCATAAAATTTGATATCTAACATGATATTTTTTTAACTTTAAGCACCAAAGTGAAATCAAATGAACCTTTACTCCTTACCAAAAATAAAAGTGAACTTTACTAAAAAATTATTGTCATTTTTGGTACCATTGGGGTTCGGGGTAGCAAGATCAGAGGAGACTTTCCCCATATGATCGAAGTTACAAAACAGATGCAAGAAGACAATTTTGAGTCACAGCATATACCCCGTTGAAGAAAAAAAAAACCCAAAAAGAGAAAATTAACCCAATTTACTTGGGGGAGAAAAAGTTCTAATGCTCTATCACAAATCAATCAAGAATTGAAAAAAAAGAGTAATACTTTTGATAGAGAGAGTCCCACAAGTATCTTCTTTTGGTAATTAGAACTCTTATGCCCCGTTTGTTGTCTATCTTGAGACACAAATACATAGACATTTTGGAACAGAATTGTGTTTAGACTACTGAGACAAATGAGGACATCTTTGCTTTCCTCTCCCAAGACAAGTTTTTGCTGTATTTAGTATCCCCTCAAAAACTAGAGGCAGAGGGGAACACGGGATTTGAGCATTGAGATAGGTTCATTTAAGTTTTCTTCCACTTTTATCCTCATAAAAATTTGTAATTGACAGGGTTTGTCATTCCTTCTCGTTCCTGTTGCTGCTGCGTTTGAAGACCAATTTCCTTCGGCTTTAGCTTTTGTGAATTGAAACCATTTTAATGATTAAGGAAATGAGTCAATCCATGATTAAGGAAAAGCCACCAAACCAGTAACTCGATTCAAACAGCAAGCAAAATATAGCGTTGAATCTATCGTACAAGAGGTTTTTCCTAGATCTGGCCTCACTCTTGCGACAGGTCGACGCTAACACCCCCTCCAACCACCGCGCACCTAGCCTCCATCGCGGACGGCAATAGTGGCTCACAGTCTCGCCTTTCACCTTCATCAGTCTAGGCACCGAGCCACTCTCTATTGCGCCAAAAGACCCCTGCATCAAAATCATGGCCTCCATCACGCCCAGCCATGCATTTCAGTCCTTGCCTAAATGACCACCATGGTGGAACTATAACTACGCTCCAGATTTGTTGAACCTCGAACTATAACAGAGGGGGTGGCATACTTGTGCAATCTGCAAATGCTACCTAATAGAGCTACCAAGGTTGAAGACAATTGGTACTCGATGTATAAGTCTAGAACTAGGAACTCGTAGGATAAAAATAATGGAAAACAGGAAAAAAAGCCAAAACATATTGAGAGAACTCAATCACGAAGGGGAAGGGGACCCTGTTTTTCATTACAGAGAACAATTTTATTTTGTAATTTTTTATTTCTGTTTTTATGTTTGTTAAGTGGAGGGTAAGAAAATCTTTTATCATGAATTATTGTTCTTGTATTTATGTACTACCAAACAAGATACAGAGACAATTTTTTTTTTACATCTCCATCTCCAGTCTCTGTATCTCTGTCTCAGTCCTTATATTTCTATCCGAGCACAATATTCAAATGCTACCTTAGCGCCATTAAGGTTGAACGAGTTGCCGGACACTACTCAGCACCAAGCTCCCAGCTTTGAACCACACCCACAAGCATTGCACAACGTTTTGGAACCCAAAGTCTCATTCCCCCATGACGGTGTCTCATTTGTTTCACAATGACTCTTGTAAACCCAATGAAACCATGCAACACAATAAAGACTGATAAGTAAAATCCTCAAAAACAACAGTAAACAGCCCGTCATAGCATTATTTCATGAAAGAGTCCAATATTTGATTGCAATAAGTGATACAATCAACAAGGACTTTCTTATACTTTATTCTCCATTGGACGGCCAATTTCCACCTGTCCATGGACCTTCTTGCTTTGCTGGACAAAATCATATTTGAAAAACTACATGCATCCTTCATGCCATAAGCTTCCAAGAAGGTATCAATCTCATCCCTGCATGACATAAGTTTAGTTATCTCCATGAAAGTACAAAAATCTTGACTATTGTCCATTGCATTAAGAAGCAAGGTGTCTTCATCAACAGATGTTGGCAAATTCTTCAAGACAGTATGGCTAGTTTTTGATAGCCATTTCATAATGAAAGTTTCATTGTCTATGGAGATTTGAGAACCAGAATAAGCAAGATGTGCAACAGACCTCCTCTTAATTTGAGGGGTTGCCCACAACCGTAGTGCAGCTAGTAGTGCAAAGGAAGGCTTCCCATTGTGATGGATGTACAGTGATTCCTTGGACCAAGAAGTGGAAGAATACACGGCATCTTCCAAAGGGATAAAAAATTTGTCATTTGTATTGTCGTGTAAGAGAAAGCCATAATGTTCAAGAAGCTCCAAATTTGAGTAAGTACCATAGCATAACATAACCTGGTGTAACAAAAATAAATAAATAAATAAATTATATCAACCTCCCTTAAGTTCTATTAAAAATACACTTACCCTTTAGATTTTAAAATTACACCTACTTCCCTTACCTTTAAATAATTTCCAGAATCCCAAAATTACCCTTAACAAATACCACCAACTCATCTTTCTCTACCTTCACCCACCTCCAAAATCCTAAACCCAATTAAACTACTCAAACACACCATCCAAGAGTGGAGTTATCACTGAAATTTGATGAATTTAAATTTGATGCTCATTTCACAAAACAAGTGAGGAACCCAACAGTAGAGCAAAATCAAAACAAGACATAATTGTTTCACGAAGTCTAACATCCTAGTAAGAACACACAAATAACAGACAGAGATGCAAAGAATAATACTGAGATGAGTATTTCTGTGAATTAAATTAGAATTGGCAAAGTGCAAATACAAGAAAAGGAGTAGAGCACTAAGTAGCTCTCTCACTCCAAAGCCAAATAACCAAGTAACTATCTATCCCAATTTCCTATCTACACTTAAATAAATAGTCTCATAACAGAAAACACTAATATTTCTCCTTAAATTTTTCACTCTCTCAATCTGTTAGTTTCTCTCCCACTGTGGACCCCACTTGAATCTTTTTCAATTGCTGAATTATTCTCAGCTGACCTTTTAACACCCTTAAATCTCTTTCTCTTATAACCTTTCATAGTTCCAGCAAACTTTTCCCTATCACATCCCCAATACAGTTGAACACAGTTGATGCCATTAATTGTTGGGCAGCATGTTGTCTTCGAAGGCAAAAAAGATATAAGCACCAATCATGACCAACCACAAGCAAACTGGTGATGGCTGCCGCGCTGCGTAGCGACCAGGAACAGCCACCGACCTCCAGCGCACTGCCTCCATCAACCCGTGAACACCACTACCAGTCCACGAATTGCATGCCCTCCGCCGCTGTGCACTGTGTCATTGTTGCGCACTGTAGCGGTGGAGGTGCAAGCATGACAGAATCAGTGGAGGCATGATTTGGCTATGTTGGCTGTGTTAAAGTTGAAAAAGACTGTTGTTGAATTTGTTGGTTAGAATTAGGAAATTATTGTCGTCTTCTTTGTTTTTCTCCTTTGGTTGAGCTTTGTTTTTTCTGGGTAGTGTTTTAAAAATAAGATAAGAGAACATTCAGAAGTGTTATTCATTAAAAAATTAAAAACATAATAAAGGGTATAAGTGTCTTCTTATATACTCTAGGCATGTGTAATTCATGTGCCTTAAAAGAGAAGGGGTGTCATTGTAATGATTGTTTAACAATTAAGGGAGACGAGTGCAACAATTAAGGGTGTCATTGTAATGTATTTTTGATAGACCTTAAGAAAGGTTAATGTAATTTGCCCAAAAGAATGGTAATTGTAATGCCTTATTTACTAAACATATGAATGAATCAAAAAATGTAAAACAACTGCATTAGTTTGTGACATCCATTGAAACAATTCAAATGGAACGACCAATTGATTAGGGTTGAGTTTGGTAACGCTTTCTAGAGGGATGCTCTAGCCTATGAAAAGCATAAGCCAATATTTTCTATTTAGTAAACCAATAAACTGTGTTCCTTTTGCTATTGGCTTTTAAAAGCTAGAGGTGCTTTTCAGAGCAACTTTTATTCTCTGAAATTTAAAAGACTACTATGAACTTACTCTAATTAATAACAATAAATATAAAAATTACCTTAGTTAATATCTATATCCATCATTGTTATTTTGAATTTTTAGAGCATATTTATCAAATACTATTATTGTGGCTTCTTCTTATTGAAAGAAACTTTTACATTATTTTACCAAACAATACTACTAAAATCTTTTAAGAGCAACTTTTTGAGAGCCTGAGAACAATACCAAACCAAGCCTAAGGCAAGGCAAGCATATCAGTCCCTGCAATTTATTAATGTTTTGTTTCTTGAATTTTAGCTTGAAGTAGGACATATTCTTGACAAACCAGTGCCGATAATCGTCCATTAAATTTCAGCAAATAACAATTTGTAGAAATCAAATTAAAGAAAGACAAAGCCTGACTCAATTACTTTGTCCATGCTACAGCCTACAGCTAGTCAGTCAAACAAACATTGTTTAAATCATGCAGTTATTGGATCATGAAATAAACATTTTCCAGTAAACAAATATGAAGAAAAAATTGGAAAACAAAGACGAATGTTAGCTATGCAAAACTTATAAGGCAAAGACATGCACAACTTACAATTTAAAGCTTAAACAAAGCACAACTTATGCGAAACAAAGCCTAAACATAAAGCAAAGGCATGCACAACTTATAAATTAAAGTTTCCAATAATTCTGTAATACCTGATCTCCTTTCGTGTAATGTGCCCGGGCATAAAAGCAATATGCATTAGCTTGTTCCTCAAACCCACCATCAGTTAATCTCAAAGATTGAGAATCAAGCTGATCTGCATCTACCATTATAGTACTGTCTCCATATGAGGAACTAACATGGATGGAAGAGTTAGATAGCAAATTCTCTACATCCCCAGTATCAGATGGCTCCTCTCCAGGTGCATCATAATTGAACAAGTCACCCACAGGGCATAAACACCCAGCTTCATCCCACGGTATATGCAATGTCCGAGAAGATATCTAGATTTTTCAAGGCTTAAATGAGATTAAATGATAGAGAAAGAACTTTTGTGGTGTATCAATAAGTATAGATATGCCTTGAGCCTTGTAATGCAGGAACACATCTGATGTATCAATCAATAATGAATTTATCAACACTCAATAAAACTTGTTTATTCATCTAATCATTGAAATAATTTAGTTACAGTCACAGAACTTTAGAAATGTTAACAAAAATAAGTCTGGCATAACTTCATGGATGTAATTACAGGCTCAACCCAGGAAAGTTTATTCAGCAATAGCTGCTACTATTTAACCAAAACCAGAACCAAGAGAATGAAAAAGATGTTTGCAGTCCATGCATCAAAGGAAGGCAAAAATTGATGTTTGTAAATAACTAGAAGCACAGATGCTAACAGGAACATGACATAGACTCAAAGACACACCAAAAAACATAGAGCATTCTTGATATATGTAGCATTATTTGCAGTTCCTATTTACAGTAATTTAGCATGCATAAATCCCTTCCATAGGCCAGGTTTCTAACCGTTGCAGCAGCCCAAACCCAAGCCTTAAATGTTAAAAGCTGGGGCTTAAGCACGAGTTCTTCCATCAAAGCACGAGCTTCTTTCCACTCTGATTTAGTTTTCAGCACAGCTTTCTCTGTGACCCATATAGCCTCATCCACCTAAAAATCACAATATACATAAAGATGATTTCTAACATGAATGCTGACAAATATTATTAGACAAGAGGCTATAATCTAACCTAATGAGACAAACTAAAATTTCTAACAGAAACTGAACTTGCAGAGCATTTTTCTCGAGTTCACCAAACATGGCTAGGATATCGTAACTGTGCGGCAAATGTATGAGGTATGGATGCCATCTTGAAGCTTTTCCTTTACCCACTTCATACAACAAGCAAACAATCAATATCTGCATTATGAAAAAGCTAAGTAAGTACAAATGATTAAATAGTATAAAAGACTGATGCACATGATACGACAACAATAGTGAAGCCGTATCCTCCAAGGTTTGGTCATGTTTTTCATGGTATCAAAGCCTAGTTCAGCCATGCACACAATATTGTGGCCCATAGGCTCCCATCTGGTGTGTGCAGCCTTCTCCAGCAAGCAAAGAGGTCGTTTCCTAGATTTGAACTTTGTTTGTGACTTCAAAGTCACAATACAACCACTAAACCATTGTGCCGCGGCTCACTCCATTCTCCCTCATGCACCCAGTAATTGTACCAAAAAACATTTGACTTGTTTCAATAACCAATGAAAATGAATAAAATCAAATAGCTCTAGTGCATTTTCAGAATTAAGATTGCGCAGGCACAAACACAACAGTTCAAAGTTCCAACTTAGCAATGTAAACACAACCAGCGGCAAAACCGTCACACTTGAGTAATACAGCTAAGAAGGAAACCTGGGTTGAGGAAAGAGAAGAATGCCTATTGAAAGCAACGCAGAGCTTTTTATCTTCCATAACACTCTCACTTGTCATCAAAGCAGATTTTGGAACTCTGAGAATCAGTTCTCCCCTCCTAAGATCTCTCACAGCACCCAAACCTCTACTGCAGCATTCTCAAAATAACAAATCGGAAAAAAAGACAAAAAAAAAAAAGGAGGCAAAACATGTTAACAGAGACAAGTCAAAAGCATCAGCATTTGGATTCACATGTTCACATCATCATGATGAAATTCATTGTCCAAGTGATAAATTTTGTTATTGTGATAAAGAAAATAAGTTAAATGTAAACTTGTTATTGGCTATGAATACGATGAACATGTACATGACAAGATGGTGAGGGAGTGTGAAAAAGATTTGTGAGTTACCCTCCAGTGTGAGGAAAGTGAGAAACAAAGAGAGAAGAACCCAAACAGGAATGGAAGTGCTGAGGTGGTTGGTCAGTGGTTGTTGAGTCTGATATTCCAAGCTGTGCTGCCCATCTTAACAAGCTCTCAAGGCCTCGTTGTTCCTCCTCCATCTTCTTCTGACAAAATCCCAAACCTAGTTCGTCCTTTCCTTCCTTCTTTCAGAACCCAGAAGAGTTTTCCAGTTTCCTTGTTTATTTGGTTTTCACATTTTTTTATCGGTTTTTTTTTCAATTTTTAATTTTTATCTTTCACTTGTTTTTTCCTATGCCGCTCGGGGGCCCAGACTCAATGTTGAAATGTGAGTGAGCAAGATTGCATCGGTTTATTATTTATGACCAAAACCAAAAAAAATGTATTTGGTTTAAAATAAGATATTTAATTTTGATGAATTGAATTTATACTGTAATTCAATTAAGTATTATTATATCATTAAATATAATTAACTTTTATTATTAAATATGATTAATTTGATTATATGACAGCGTAAAATTCTTTTACATTATCAATACATTAAAATTAAACTCAAATTAATAATAAAAAAAATTTCATAAAATTGATGTATGAAAATTTACACCTTATATCAAATACATCTTAAAGATTTGTTTGGTTAAGAAGTGAAAAATAAGGTGTTTGATTTTTATGAATGAGCCATGAAAATTTTTATCCCTAACCAATCATAACTTAAAATTGAGTTTTTTTTCTTTTTTTTGCCGCTAATGACGCTTATTTGTAGGGAAAAAATAATTCTCTTTTTTTTTTTGGAATTAAGTAGATTCAATCAAAAGTGAAAAAACTTATTTTATGATAATAAATTTTACAATGATTTTAATAATATACAACATGAGTGAAAAATTAATATACAACACATTATAATCAATTTTCTTTTACATGTAATATAATCATTTTTATGATATAACGTTTATAATCATAAAATTGATTGTAAATTTTTCTTTTTCCATATCCTGAAAAACTTGATTCTGACTGATATGCGGTTGTCTCCTTTTCAGGCCTTGGGCCTACAATGTGATTGCTAAAATATAGTCTATGTATAGCAAAGAACTGCAGCCGGCCCATAGAAGTTGGACTTATCCGTTGCATCCCAAAAAATAACCTTTTCTAGCCTTTTTCCCCACCAGAAACATAAAATATATACATATAGAAAGCATTTAAGCTTGTAATATAACATATTAAGCTTGTAATTCCGACAAAAATAAATGGCAGGATAAGTTGGGTTTTTAATTTAAAATCGAATCAAACTAAACCACAAACACTCCTATTTGTTACTAGAAGGTTGGGTTAGTTAAGTAAATGAACTATTGTTTGTCATTTTGTATATAAGTCAAACATTCAGGGTCATTCAGTTTCCATTGATTCATTGCACACTTCTGCAAGAAGTTGTCATCATATTGGTCGGTATTAGAGTCCTCTTAATTAGGTCGAGCTCGATGGATCACTTCAAATAACGTGAAAAATATGAGTGAGGCTGAAAAATGAAAATTAGAGTTAAAATAAAATGTGACTTACTTAATCTAGCCCAAACGGATCCAACCTATTATAGGTGAGTAAGTTTGATAGTCCGAATATTTTTTTATTAATAATTAATTGTAAATAGTAGATGTTATTATTTAAGATTAAACTGTTTGACTCATTTTTTCTTTAAAATGACTCATAAAAATAAAGTTTGGGACTAAAATGAAAACACTTTTTCAAATGAAAAATCTTATCAAAAGTGACAATATCCAAATTATTAACAAGATATTGATTTGAGTAGAAAAGATTTAGATTTTCATATTTACGATATGTTGAGTTTGATTTCATGATTTACGTATATGAAAACCAAGCATTGGGAGAGGTTTTCACCAAAACTTATGGTCAGATCAAAAGATTAATCCATCACTTGTAGGGCAGGAGCCAGGGGTATAAATGACATTAGTTCAGAGATCATCCCCTCCAACAGTTGAGTCATATTAGCAAAATTGTCGATGAGAGTTACATAATACTAATACATATTCTCGCAATTGGTGTTCCGATCCTTTCGTGCACTCTGGTGGATGAGTGGATCTAAAAGAAGAGAAACACTCTGGTGATGGAAATTTCCATCATCGCAATTATGACCTGGTTAATGTGTTGTGTGTTCCTCTTCATTGACCAATAACTCTTGTCATTCTCTCACCCTCCTCCTCTAATGAGAACCTAATGAAGATGTCCCAAAATACCAAAACATCTTTTGATTATTTTTCTTTCGTTGTCTGAGTTGATGTGACTTGAGGTTGGATTGACGTCTAGATTTTGATTAACTTCAGCCATTGCCGAGACATACCTGTTTTCTTGGTCGTGTAAGACAAAAATTCTTGGTTGCCCACAGTCAACGTCCAAACAGTGAATTACCTTTTGCCATTATTTTTTAAATTACCAATCATATTATTGGGTTAGAAAATTATAATTATTGCTAATATATTGAATGGAATTAATATTAGTTATTACTTTGTAATAATAATAATAATAATTGAATTATGATGTATATATATGTATAATGGTTTAAATGATATATTTGTATAGTTGTTTATATGAGTAATAAATTTTATTTACAATTTTATTATGCTTTTTGTTTAATTTAAAATACTAAATTTTGATACCGTTGACAAATATCTATTAATATATTATCATGTCCATAAATATAATATCTCTCATACAAGTCATATTATAAAAATTGGCTCGGACTAACCGGTTCGACTTGGAAAACCGGTGAATTGATCATAAAATCGGTCCAAGTTACTGTTTGGATCGATCTCGCATCAAAATTGATGCGATCCGATTCGACTTGACCAGGTTTGTAGTAAACCTGACTCACCTGGTTGAGCAAGATTAGTCAGATGATTTTTTCAGTTTTTTCCCTAAATGATGCCCTTTTTCAAAACCTTAAGAAAAAATCTAATGTGGCTTATAGAAAAATATAATAACTTTGTTTGTATTGTCATAACTTGTGAGTTTATGATGTAAAACTTTGTGAATTTGCTTGTATAATTATTTTTTGAACTTATCAATTGTAATTCGTGATTGTGAAGTGTAAATGATATTTAGGAATTTATGTTATTTATTTATGTTTTTATATTTGGATCCTCTTAAAGAGTGTTAAATTGTTAATTAGTTATCATTTTATTATATTTTATTTAAATTTTTATATATATTTTTCCTATAAATCTAGTTCAGTCAGTTCGGTCAGTGACCCAGTGCCTTGATCGAGTCGATCACTACTCCTAGTCTATTAACTATGCATATAAGTATTACAAGAAAGATAAGGCAAATAGAAAGATTTAATTGCATGACATTTTAATTTTTTTATATTATTAATATATTAAAATTAAAATATTAAATTAATAATTAACAAGGATATTGTTTTTCTAAAAAAGGAAAAATTTAGATACTGAAATAAAACATTTCCTTTTTAATTAATAGTGTAAATGAAAAATTCAATAGAAAACAAATAAATATAATATTAAATTTAAATTTTGTTCGAAGAGAATGGACATCCATCATAAAGACGAAAATACCTACCATGAAAGGATATGCCAATCTCATCAACGAATCAGTATTTGGCAATGGCGAAGAGCCAACCAATTCCAAAGAAATAAGGAAAAGATCACTATCCTATCCCACCAGAAGTCCCACATCACTCATTACACAGCGTTTTTTAACCTTTATTATTTAGGTTTGGACCTTATTTTTCACGTACCATTTTTCTCCTCTCAATACTAATTAAGATAAGATTACCACAGAGTATTGACTATATAATTAGCTGTTTTGACTATTTAATTAATTATGACTATTAATATAACCAGCCTCCTATTTAATTAATCATGACTATTAATGTGACCAGCCTCTGAATATTACCTACCTTTCCAAATTAAACAACTGGGTAATGAGATCTGATTCGGAGACACTCTCCACATACCCTTTATGAGTTGATTAATTAATAATTACAGGAATCTTAATCTCCCAAATTTTTTTAAATAAATTAATCTGACCCACCCGAATGCTGGTAGTTATAGCGAACTTCGGGGCCAGGTGGCAAGGGACCTGAATCCAGACCTGTAATATGTAAACCAAAAAGTGCCCCTTCAGCCTTTGCGTAAAGAATTCAAATAATGCAGTGCGATGAGGTCCACACAAAGTGTAAACTGGCTACGTGTCAAATAAATGGTTGGGGGTAACGTGTGTGTGCATTTTGCTCAACGCATATTCATTCTCCTTTTCCACTATCTGCAGTGCGGGGGTACAAACCGACAATGGCCCACTAAGCCCTCACGAAGTTCAATTGAAAAAATAAAAGATCTAGATATCAATAACAACTTAAAAAAAATATAATATTAATAAAATAATAACATAAAACCCGTCAAACCAATCCTCTTAATTGTCAATGAGGATTAACGCGTATGGAAAGGAGCATGCTAATATCGCTTCAAGTCACTAGTTTGATTCGCTTCTATTATAACTTATGACTCTTTTTAGGACGCGATCTCTTAGGTCTTGTGTAGAGCCTTATAACTATGTCTTAATTTTTATAGGATAATAAGTATCAAATTCACCTAAATTTTTTTTAAAAATAACTAATTCTCTTAATTTTTGGGTAAGAAAAATTAGTCTTTTTAGAAAAAGATTTCCTAAAAAAAGAAAAGATTAGTCCTTAAACAATCATGAAGCATTTAAATTAACTTTTATATGGAGGGAATAACTTGTCTAATATTATTAATTGATACAAACTTCTCCAAGTATTTTTTTTAAGAGATACCATTTTGTCACGTAAAATTTAAGAGATATCGATTTTAAGGTTTTGTATAATAATAATAATTAGACATTAATTTTCATATACTATCATTATAAAATAGTTTTATACCATTTCAAAATAAATATCTCTTTCACTCTTTTGGATACATTCATAAACCAATGTCAAATGTATTCAAAAAGTAAAAGAAAAAGCTATTTTAACATGGAGAGGGTATCATCCAATCATATAATTCTGATTATATAATTTTCAAAATAATAGGCGACAAATTTAAAATTTCTACTAATATGAAAAAAGTTTAATTTTGATGCATAGGATGTGATAAAAATATTTTATATTGTCATTTAGTCAAAATATTTCATTTAGATGACTTTTTAAATAGTGGGTGAAAAATAACTATTATAGTTTATGTAATAATATATAATTTGATGACTGTAAAATTTTTTTACGTCGTCGATATATGACAATTAAATTCATACAAAAATATTATTGAATATCTGTGTAAATTATTTTATATGTAAATTATATTGGAATAATAATTCATAAAATTTATATTATTATTAACAAAAATACAATATATTTTTTCTTTGAAAGCATAAAATTTTTCATAAAAATAATAAAGATTTTTCTGATAAGTGTCATAACTTTTACGGTACTGTTAAGGAGTAAAATATATATATATATATATATATATATATATATATATATATATATATTTGCATTGAAAAATTGAAACTTCATATTTTAGAAGCATTAGAATCACATCAAAATTTTAAAACTTCGCTTCTTTTAGTAATCTCAAACTCGTGTCCTTATACCTTATAACTCTTGTTACCGAGTGATAACTAACTAGCAAAACCCGGGAGTTAGACCCTCCCACTCTTCTGGAGAGACCAATCTCGTGATCCTAGGGAATCTGAGACTCATTAACCAGACCAACCAAAGAGAGCCACGTGTAATGCGACAACACTCCACCGTCTTGGGTGCCCTTTGTGGCATGAGATAAGGTTATCCTCCGCTGATTGGGTGATTGGTCCCACGTGTCATCCTCGTTGGATATCCTTTTTCACGCGCCTGCCGTCATTCCACTGTTCTTGGGTCGTGTCCAATTCAGTTTCCTGGGTCTGGGTCGGGGGTCCATGCCAATGTTTTTCATTTCCTGAAAAAAGGATAAAAACTGTTTCTGGTACTTTCTAGCATGTAACAAAAATAAATAAAGAAATAAATTGAAAGAATTAGATCATCTAAATTATAAAGTGAGGTTCATTAACCAAGCAAAAAATTTCATACTAATGAGCTAATAATTTGAATCCAATTAAATTTAATCTATACATTTTACTAGGATGTTGCATATATTTGCTAAGATGTTACATATATAACTTATATGAATTTTTTATATTTAGTAAATAATTCATACTATAATTAAATTTTTAAAGATTAAACTATAAATAGAGTATAATTCCAATTATCATATTACAAGTTTAGCCCATTTTAAAAAATTTTACCTCAATTTGATTTTGTAATACTTTTTTTAACTGTTGCAGTTATATATTTTCATTAATAAATTAAAATTCTTCATACCTATGCATCATTTTTTAATTTTGACAATTTTTTAGTTCTCATAATATTTTTTAATTATGTATTTAAATGTGCTATCTTTTAATCGTGTTTTTTTCCCCGAATTTAAATCCTTATATTTAAAAGATTCGAACTCTTTCCACTCAAATCAACATATTATATATATATATATATATATATATATATATAGTTCTTTTGTTTTTTCAACTGATTAACTATTACAAAATTGCATATACTGAAATTTAATTTTTGAATTTTAAGATGGTACTACTAATACTAGCATACTTAAGGAAAAACAACACGTGTCAGATGATTGTTTTCATGTGACAAACCATTCGGATCAGGTTTGGGCAAACCCGATCCACAACAAACGAGCGGGACAGAACGAAACACAGTGTACAAGATGAACTCGAGAAGCATAGACGGAACCACTCACCACCCAGACACAACATAAAGCACCAAACTTTGGTGCAAGCGTGTGAAACCCAGAACCAGGCATTGCTCACAACTTCAAAGGAAAAGACCTCAAATCCCATCACAGTAGACACCAGTAGTAGCAGCACAGCAACTGAGAGAGGAGAATATCCAACAGGCAGTTAGTTCCTCGTACAAAAAGGACATTAATTTTTTTTAGAAAGAGAGGAAAACAAAGAGACAAAGAAAACAATTATTATTATTTTATGTTTTTGTACCAGGGTCTGGAAGAGTGGAGAGTTTGGCGGGTCAAGTTGTTTTTTGGGAAAAAAGAATTGGGTATTATTAGTGGCCGTTGTTAGTTTTTGCTCCATGATGTTGATTGGTGTCATCTTCTTCAACCATGTGTTCAATTAATGGGAAGCTCTTGTGAGTAGGTCAAAGCAGCAACTTCCCAACAGGTGTGTTTGTGCATCTTTGCTTCTCCTTTTTTTTTTCCATATATATACCATGATGTTCATTTTCACGTGGTTGGATTTTCGTGTGGCTTAGGAAAAGTTGGTTAGGTGAGTTTAACGTGTTTAACCAACTTCGTAATTTAATGTTGTATTTACTAACAGTTGGGGTGCTTGAATGAATGAGAGAAGTCGTTGCAAACACAACCTTAATACTTTCTCTGTGACTGCTCATACCCTTCCAACAAAAGTTTGTTTACTTGGATTTAGATTCCCATTTGTGTATTCTCTGATGAAAATTGTTATTTTTTTTAATTATTTATTTTATTCAATTTAGGTTGATGTTACTGTAATTCTGAATATTCTGCTTGTTTTTGGATCAATCAGAGATTAGTTTGGTAGAGCAAGTTGGTTTCCTCGACTTTCATTTGGATAAAAGCCTGTTTGCTTTGCTTACTTTGCCTGTGATTTCGACTGAGATTTTCATTGATGAAAATTTAGTGGTCCTCTGAAGGAAGGATAGGAAGTCGAGAAGGAAAGGGATCAGCTTAACAAGCAGGTAGCTAGAGCTCAAGAGTTTAGTCATGTCTTTGACATTATTATGGGTTGTCTCCTCCTCCGGTTTAGAGGTCTCCAGTTCCACCGGGTTTCTTGATTCTATCCGAGATGTGAAGTTCTTGGATTCTTCGAAGTTAATGTCACGGGATTTGGGGTCAATTAGAGCGAAGAAGGATAAGAGAAGGAGATTGAGATTTTGCTCTTTGAGTACTGATATGAAGTATGCATGCGTTGGTCAGTCCGGCTTAGAGAGTGCTGGCAACTTCCCTTTGCTATCAAATGTGCTCGCAAACCCAGCAGCTGGAGAAGTGGCTGTTTCGTCGGAGCAGAAGGTCTATGATGTGGTGCTGAAGCAGGCATCTTTAGTCAAGAGGAAGCTGAGTTCTACTGGTGAACTTGCTGTGAAACCAGATATTGTTGTGCCGGGGAATTTGGGCTTGTTGAGTGAAGCTTATGATCGATGTGGAGAAGTTTGTGCAGAATATGCTAAAACATTTTACCTGGGTTAGCTTTCTATTATCTTTCCTTAAAGTGAGGATGTTAACTTTTTAGATTTCATTTGAGCTTTAAGCATGGTTCGAGTCCAACTTATAGGGGGTTTTGTCTTTCAGGAACTCTCCTAATGACTCCTGAAAGGAGAAGAGCAATCTGGGCAATATATGGTGAGTGATCATGCTTATTTGGTTAGGATCTCTTTCTCTATCTCTAGACTTCATTCTTTTTCCCTTTTTCATTTTATAATCATACATCTTGGTTTTCATTTTGATCTGAGACATAACTGGACTGCCAAAGGATTTCACTGTCAATTTTTCAGTAGTTAGCATCACAATCAGCAAATAAATTATGAAGCAATTTCCTGAGCTGTCCTTGATTTTAGAGCTATCTTTATTAGTTTTTTTTCTTCCTTTTTTGGGGTAATGTACAGTGCAGTCTGATGGTTTATGGCTACTTAGTAGAGTACATACTTCATATCTATTTGTTTAAAAGTTTTGGTCTTCAAAAAGCATTGTGAATACTTTTTAACTTTCAGGGCAGTTTATGTTCAAAACAACTTCAACTAGTGAACCAGTTTTGCTATAGGGATTTTCAGTCTTGAAGATTTTGCTTTACTATTAAAATATGGGTCTCCAGGTTTAAGAAACCCACCTCTTTGTTTGTTCCACACTTTGAAAGGAAATTGTAGCAATGCCCATTCTCTGAATGAGAACTTTCATCTTATGTGTGTGTGAATGGAGAAACTTCCAAACAATGCAATCACTTTTGAAGCTTCCACCTCCAGATGACAAAATTGAATAAACAAGTTGGACACAGCTCAAAATTGAGAATTTGATCGAATGCTCAAACTGTTGGACTTTTCCAGCTTAATGTGGCAATGCATTTGAATTCATAATCCAGGGAAAATCTGGTTATGCCTTTTTCTTTTGTAACATTCTATGTCTGTTTTGTCAGCTGATCGTGTAAGACTGCTCCAATATCATGTAAGATCAGTTTACCTGATCAGATCTTAAATGTCGTATATTTCTTCCTTCTTTTTCAGTGTGGTGTAGGAGGACTGATGAACTTGTTGATGGCCCTAATGCTTCACATATTACACCAACTGCTTTGGATAGGTGGGAATCAAGATTGGAAGAACTTTTCCAAGGTCGTCCATTTGATATGCTCGATGCTGCTTTATCGGATACAGTTAACAAATTTCCTGTAGATATTCAGGTATGGTTTGATTTTGGTAACCGAATGAGATATCTGTATTAAAAAACATTGTTTGTTTATAATAAATTTATGCAGTCGATGATATGATATCGATTATGCATAATTTTTTCAAAGCAACCAGTGGTGGAATATCTTCAGTTGTGCATCATCCTATGGGTTTTTAACAATACTCTATTTTTCCTTAATGTTCTTGTCTTCAGTTTCAAAGTTTCCCTCATTTGGATTAGTTTTTCATGAGACCTAACTCCACTAGCTCTATACTCTTTCATTGGTCCTGTTTTCAGATCAACATTTATCTTACAATGTCTCCACTCCTCATGATACTGACCCGTTTGAATGTTTAACTCTCCATTTGAATTCATCCACAACAAAGATCAAATCTCAAGCCAGAAAGAAACAGCATTAATATGGCTTGCATTTTGTTCATGCACTCACTATCTTTATACCAGTGAAAGTGCAATGCAACTATCTTAATACCAGTTTAATATGCCTTATACTTATCATGTAGAAGCGTTGATGCAGAGAGTGATGAAGACTGTCAGATTTTTTTTTTTTGGTCAAAAACTATGACTTTTCCTCAGAGATATTATTGCTTGTGTTTTTCCCATAAATATCTTGTAAACCAGCCCAGGTCCTTCTTGTGCACATATAACAATTTTGGGAAACATTCAATAATGTTCTTTTACTTGTAATAATATTCTGAATTTAGTTTATTCATCTGCAATGTTAGAGGACTTTTTTCCCCATATCTTTTGTTCATGTCTGCAGCCATTTAAAGATATGATAGAAGGAATGAGAATGGATCTTAGGAAGTCTAGGTACAAGAACTTTGATGAACTATATCTCTATTGTTACTATGTTGCTGGGACCGTTGGCTTAATGAGTGTTCCAGTAATGGGCATTTCACCAGATTCACAAGCCACAACAGAGTGTGTATATAATGCTGCCTTGGCCCTTGGAATTGCAAATCAACTGACCAACATACTCAGAGATGTTGGAGAGGAGTAAGTCTTGTAGATTTTCCTTGTAGTCTTATTAGTGATGTTATGAAAAAGTACTTGTAGACTGTTAACTTTACGGCTTACAATTTTGTCAACTCTATGTCACTACATCACAGAAATTTTGATAGCTCGATCCCAGTACTTTATAATTGTGCTATTGATATGCAAGTTCAGTGCATCTTCTCTTGTACCTAGTTTACCTGGACTCGTCTAAACTTGTATGAGTTTCTTTCATTGTTTTTAAAGCCACTGATGCTATGTTTGCTATGTGTTTCGATGGGTCTTCGTACCGTCTTTAGGTTACTCATTATTTAATAGATTCCCTATGTATAATGTGTCACGTTTGGCTAGAGAAAGCATAACACGTGAGCAAAATGAATAAATGGATGAATAAATAAAAATAGCAAAATTTATATTCAAATTGTCGGAATTCGCTTTGAGGATACATCACACGTGTAAATAGTCTTGTAAGGTACTTTGTTTTGTTTCATTCTATTCTTGGGATTGTAATGGATTGAACTATATCACGCTTGTTTTTCCTATGTTGCTGATTTCAAGAATGACTCTCGTTTAATTTTGGCTCCACCTTACCACACGTTTGATTTTCGACAGTGCCAGCAGAGGAAGAGTGTATCTACCGCAAGATGAGTTGGCTCAGGCAGGGCTTTCGGATGAGGATATATTTGCCTGTAAGGTGACAGACAAGTGGAGGAACTTCATGAAGAGCCAAATTAAAAGGGCAAGAATGTTTTTCGATGAGGCAGAAAAGGGAGTGACGGAGCTTAATGAAGCTAGCAGATGGCCGGTAAGAAATGCAAACTTATATAACCTTGTGGACATACGTGCAAATCTTGCAAAACAAGTCACTGCAAAACTTTTATAACCTTGTCTGTGCTTGAAACTTTAGGATGGACACATACAAATCTTGCAAATGAGTCACTGGGGCTGGGGAAACTTGATAAAAATCATTGACCATTAGGGTAAAAATCATTGGCCATTAAGGTCAAAATCATTTTGCTACTTCAGTAGTATTTGACTATCAGCTATCACACCTGATATCTTAAAAGTCTTACTTATAGTAGCATTGTTGGATGACAATATAAAACTCTTTTACATTGATAGTGTCTCAAGATTAATCTCACATATATATAGGGCTTCAGTTTTTTTTTGGTCAATATGCTCTCAATGACTACTTATGAGGTGCATGTGAGCCATTGGTTTTCCGAAGGTTCCGTGACTTGTGTACAGTGAGAGTACATGTCTTCCAGTGAAGGTTATGGTATTTCCAGAACACTAAGCAAATTACTCATGGACGCTTGAATCCAATTTCGAGAAGGGTCTTGGACTCAAAGCCTTAAGTCATTGTCTAAGTCTAGTTTCTTTTACGTGGGGCTCTTCATTCTTTTATTCATTATTTAACTTTCCACATGTGAACACAAGGATTGTTGGCGATGTTGCAGGTATGGGCGTCCTTGCTATTATATCGCCAGATATTGGACGAGATTGAAGCTAATGATTACAACAATTTCACTAAGAGGGCTTATGTGAGCAAAGCCAAGAAGTTAGTTTCGTTACCAATTGCCTATGCAAGATCTATGGTTTCTCCATCAAGGAAGTTGTCTCCTGCAATTAAGACATAGAGCTGACATCATATGAAGTTATGTAGAAAAATGGACGATGAGGGGTGAAAAATGGAAAGGCACAAGTTGTATATGATGAAATATTAAAGCTCGTGTACATTGTCCACTTATTGTGGTTAATGTTGGTTTTTTGGCCATTTTCGTTTTTCCCTAATCTTTAATATATAGATTTCCACTTACTGTGTTTCTTTTGTTTGATCAGAGTTAGTTATATTTGATATAAACACTAAACATTTCCTTTTTTAAATAAATAATAATTAGTAAAATATTTGATAACATATCAATGGCACCTTTCTTTTTCCCAAGAGAAAAGATTAAAAAATTGAATACTATAGCAACTCATTTTGATTAGGATGAAATCAAAGAATCCTAGCTAATGCATGCGGACTAAGCGTGCTGAAATCGAATGCAAAACGGAGAAGGTCAGAGACTTAAATATGCTCTTTCAGCAACCATTAGAGAGGATCCTAATCCCCCTTTAACAATGGAAAGATAAGAAATAAAACAATCAATTTGAGTGGTATGTGCTAGGGAGTTGCTTTCGTTTTTGGGATAAAAATTTATGTTGAAGGGAAAGTTCAACCCAATTCAAGGTGGCAGGGATTATCAAACTCTTACAAAGACTCTTAGACATTGTTGAATCACGGATTAAAGTTCAAATTATACGAAATTTCTTCCGAAGTTCTTATTGTTTGATGCTATGTTAATAAACCTCTTATCTGATTTTTTTGTTTTAATATTTTTTGTACAATGCAGTTTAAAGTGAAAGGTAGGTTGGTAATCCATGTCAGAGGTCACTTGGTACTACTGATGGTGGCGCTGGTTCGACAATTGGCGGTAGTGCTTTTTAATATTAGAATTGAATATTTTTAAAATTTAAACACCTTGATAAAATGCTTTTTAATCTAAAATAACATACAAACATAAATCTATACAATAAAATACATAAATTGTTTGGATTATTAAAAAATAATTGCTTTTTCAGTATATTAGCCTTTGAATTATACAAAATAACTTTTTTTGAAAACATGCCCAAATCTTAGCTTAACTCTTTTTTTCCCTCTAAAGTCAACTTTTTTCTTATTATGAAACAGCTTAATTTTTTTTTCCTTTTATTAAATTACCCAAACAAGATTTATTTTGGTGAAATAGCTCTTTTCACAAGTTCCCAAGCATGCACTCAACCCTAATTTTGACATGATAAAACTGAAACAATCTCACGGCTTTTAATTGTTGCCGCATCATTGGTCGATTTTCGTTGGTAACTTTTTCGAGCCAAGTAGCGACGCCCTTCACGAAAATGTAGGAATCTTGCCTACACGAAGACCTTTTTGTTAAATCATCCGAATGTTGCTCATCCTCCTTTCGGCAGGGAGTTCAGACTCATCTCCTTCTCCTTGGTCAGTCATCACCCGCCAGACTTCTCTCTGTCTCACTGGGACGACCCCCTTCCTTTGCTATTTGATGTTGTAGGGGCTACTGCCCCAGCATTCCCATTTGTATTTAGTGTCTATGTTGGGCCTTTGGGCTTGCATCATATTCAAAAAAGAACACCTTTTTGTCTAATCAAGTCCAATCCTTTTATGACCAAATAAAAAGGTGCAATCCTTTTTGTATAACGGTGAAACGCGTTTGCAGCACATAAAAAAAAAAACTACTAAACCCATTAGCCAATTAAAATATGAGAAGTTCTTGTATAAGCATAGGATCTGTTTACTTTGCCTGTTTTCAGTTTTCAGTTTTTTGTTTTGTGAAGGAAAAACTGAAAAAATTGAAAACTGAAATTTTCAGTTTTCAGTTTTTTCAGTTTTTTCTTTATAAATCTGGAAAACTGAAAACTGAAAACTGGAAAATGTAAAGCAAACAGGCCCATAATTTTCCAACACTTCATTCTTACATACACTTACAATAAAAGTGAGACCCATCAATTTTATTGATAATACACTCAATTGTTTATGAGCCCTTCAAACTTTATGGTAAGTATGTACAAAATGAGGTGTTAAAATTGTGCCCTATAATTTTTTCTAAAACTATATGTTGCTCAATGCCGTGTTTGTCTTTTGCTATAATGAGGATGAGGAAATTTTTCTTTTTTAATCTGTATTTGCATTTGTTCTTCTTGTGCCCAATATTTCTCAAGCACAACTAGCAGAGGAGAGCAAGGATGGCAAAAACCTGCTGAAGTGAGTACCCGTGGGGATTAACTACAATGAGAATAGGGACAGGGACAAGTTTAAGGTATCAAAGCAGGTTCCACATCGGTTGGAGGAGAGTAAAACATACCTTGTAAGGGTGTATATACCTCTCGCATGCAGATGCGATTTTCCTCATGAGAGGGGAAGAGCAAACCCATGAGGGATATGAGGCTTCAAAATGGACAATATTTGTATGCCGAGTGTTTGGGCTATTATAATTGTCAAATTAGGTTTGAAAGGGGAAAGATGATGCACCTGTATAAGTTTGGAAATTTGTGTAATTAAAGGAGTAAAATGGCAATCTAAAGGATAGAAATGAAATGCGAAAAAAAAATAATTGAGAAAAACTTAGGCCTGTTTGTTTTGCCAGTTTTCAGTTTTTAATTTTCTGTTTTGTGAAGGAAAAACTGAAAAAACTGAAAACTGAAAATTTCAATTTTTATTTTTTCAGTTTTTCCTTTACAAATCTGAAAAACTGAAAACTGAAAGTTAGAAAATGTAAAGCAAACAGGCCCTTAATATTTATATAGTAGAATATACATAAAATAATCTTTTTCAAACGTCTCAACGTTCTTCCTATCATTAATATTCTCAACAGCTCCAAAAAAGACATTCCTTGCTCACGGGACTGGTCCCTTGCCTCCCCTTTTATCCAACACACAACTACTGAAGGAGCCGTCCCATCACTCTTTTCTATGCAGCAAGGGACGATGCAAGCTATGCACTGGAGTTACTCTTAGAGCTAATCTGTTTTTAGTGGAATCCTTTCTTCTTTCCACACTCAATCTAATTTATCCAAAAATACCATATTTTGACGTTATGCCTTCTCTAAATCCATATTAAAATTAATTTCTCTGGGTCTGAGTGCATAATAATTAATAAAATATTTGATAACACATCACTGGCACCTTAAAAGGAATACTATAGCAGATCCTTTTGATTAGGATGAAATTAAAGGACTCTGGCTAGTTAACACATTCAGACTGAAGCTCAGGAACTTGAATATGCCCTTTTGGCAATTATTAGATAGGATCCTAATCCTTTTTAAAGATGGAAAGATAGGAACTAAAAAAATCAATATTGAGTGGTATGCGCTAGGGAGCTAACTTTACTTTTTCTTTTTTTTTTCTTTCGGTGGATAAAAATGTAGATTGAAGGGGAAAAACTCAATCTAATCCAAAGTCAGAACATGTTTTATGAGCTCATCTAACGCTGAACAGAAATTTTTGCAGATTACTGATTATTGAATCACCATTAGAAAATTTCTTCCTGTTTCGAATATTATAATTGACTTTCTTATTATTTGATGCTATATTAAATATACCTTGTATGAACATTTTTATTTTTCTTACGATAAAATTTAAGGTGAGAGGGAGGTTAGTAATCCATTTCAGAGGTTCGCTATAAACTTTTTGTTCTTGTTCCAAAGTCGCACGATTGCACTTACCAACATGTTGAAAAAACAAAAAAAAAATATATATTGATCCGTTGATCTCAAGTTAAAAAATATGATGGGTCCATTGCTCAAATGACGGATCTCTCAATTAATGATGATTGCATAAAAAGCTAATAGTCACGTGGCCTATTAGCTCAGTTGGTTAGAGCGGTAATGGGCCATTCACAAGATTAAATTGCTTTTGGAACCGAATGCTTCCATTCACAGGATTAAATCGCCTTTGGATCCGAATGATTTTTCGGTGAAGAACTTAGTAGGACTGGCTTGCTTCCGCTGTTCAACACGGTGTTCAAATTCAACCAAATAAATATATTGGTTTCAAATTCATTGATTTATTATATATGCACTGCAGGGAACAACCATTGATAGCAATTCTTACATAACGCAGTCATGTTTTGAAATTAATTATAGAAGCCAGTTTATTTTATTCCCTGCCACTTTTTGCAACCATTGCTAACCAGTTTTAATATTAGCCTCTGACAATATTCGTTCTGTATTAAGAACTTAATATGCAAACCACTTGAATTTTATATCGAAGCTCTTGTGATCTCTGCAATATGATAAAGAGTTCATTCAAGTACCAATAAATATAAAAGCCAGTAATAGTAATTTACTATATAATTCGATTTCTATCTACAAACGAGAACACAACCGTAGGCATAACCAAAGTAAAATTCCGCAAACCACCATAGATCTAACAATACACAAAATAGTTTCTCTAGGTCTAACAAGAAAGGGAAAAATAAATGTTGTTCATGACATTTCCTTTAAAATTTATTGATCTTTGCAAGTATAACTAATCTAATCTAATGTAATATACATATAAAAGATGTCGGAACATGTTTTAGGACACAACATCCCGCAACATTGGTTTTGACGACAAACGAAACAACCGAGACAGGTGGAGAAGAGCTGGGAGGTGAAGATGAGGGGTGACGTGGCAGAGTATAGGCCGTGGGATCTCAAGGGGAGCGACGGACAGATTTGATGTAGTCCTCAAGGGCTTTGAGCTGCTCCTGGGTAGGGGGTGTTTGGTTGTTCTTGATGGACCTATGCACATCGTACGTTGTTGACGCCAAGAACAGAAGCCTGTTTGGTTTTTGCACGGTCGGTCTCATGTCAGTGGTCATTCAATCACAACACAAGCAATTAAATATAATTGGAATCCCCTGGAATTGAGATTCGTTAGAGTTGAATTGAAGGGAACAAGAAGCGTTGCAGATAGAAATTGATTGATATGAATTAACGAACCCAGAGGCGAAGAGTATGATTTGGCCTGGAATTACGTGTTTGCCAAAGATCCTCATCGTTTCTTCTTTCCCTTTTTCTTCAGCGGCTCACGCTGCGGCTCACGCTCTTGCTTCACACTACTTATTTCCAACCCAACAATTATATACACACACTTTATGATATTTTTATAAAGACATTATTAATAAAATATTTTTTCTCGATATGACAAACAATATTCCTTTTTTTTTAATGAACAATCTTATTTTTGGTCAAAACAAATATTTATTTTGTAATTTTGTTTTTTTTTGGGTCTGATTTTGTAGTTTTGTTTTTTTTGGGTCTGATTTTGTAGTTTTGTTTACGTTTATTTGAACTTTCGTTTTGGGCCAAGTATTGATCTAAGAACTTCAAGGCTTCAACATTACAAATTGTTGGACTATATGGGACTCTATAACTCGCCCCAATTTCTGATTTTGTAATGAAAATTGGAAATGAACCAATAACCATCATCACAACACAAAAAGGAAAAAAAAAAGTAGGCTTCATTTGATAGGTAAGATAACATATGATTGTATCAGTTAATACTATAAAATTGTTTGTGTCGTATGTTTAGTATAATATATGATAATATAATATTATATAATTAAATCAACTTTTTTTCTATAATTATGGGATTAAGTTATCAAATTCAAAGAGATATGATAACAAGTGATAATATTATTTTTATCAATTAATCCTAAATTAACTTTATCTTACTTTTCTACCTCAACCCTTGGACCGCAACCCACCTGCCCTCGCCAATTGCTACCCGCCCTCACTAATCACCACTTCCCACCCTTTGCAATGGACATTGCCCACCCACCCATCTAATGTTGGTAATCTGACACATCAAATAATAGATATGATAAAAATTTATATAATAGATTTTTTATATTATATTATCAAATTTTATACTATCATATCTTATCATATATGATACACCTAACAATGCCAACAACAATCATCATTTAATCGCATTGAATGAAAAAAAAATCAATTAATCGTGGAAAATTATGGAACAAGGATTAGATAATCGTATCATCATGCCATATTATACACTTCCGGGATTAACTTGGCTTGATTTTAGCCCAGAAAAAAAAAACTTTGCTTGATTTTAGGAGGATTTATTTTCCATCTGTAGCAAAGTGAACAGCAGCTTGTGACAAGAATCAACGGCCAATTCAATTTTCATCGCAAAAAATAATCTCCAACCATTTCTGAAGATGGTGTTGAAAAAAAATTATCCTTAATGAGACTATTTCAAACTTATTACAATACAAACTCTAAGGGCTTGAAATAACAACTTTTAAAATTACAAGTGAGTTTCTTTTGGAGTGATGGAGAACTATGATTAAATATAAAGAATTGTTTTATACTTTTAAATCTTAGATTATAACAATTTTTTTATAAAAAAATTTCGATGATCAAATCAATGGTACTTGTTTTTGTAGTATAATTTCGCTGACATTTTTTAATTTAGGACTTAAAATTTTGATAAGAGAAATAAAAAATGAAATATGACAACATAAATAGAGTCAGTTACAAGCTCTACAACACAGGTCAAATAACTAGCTATAAAACGTTGTTAGCTCTATGCCTCTATGCAATTTTTAAAACGTTATGCGTATATCTCTTCGCACATGTAATATTTAAATCACAAGTGCATGTCGCTTAAATACATATTTAATTTTCATTTTTTTTCTGTCTGCCATAGGTTTTTTTTTATAAAAAAAATTACAATAGAATGAAAACAAATTTATGCCTAAGAACACTTTTCCTTTTTTCTTTTTAATCAAAGTACACTTTTCCGTTTAGACTATCGAATGTTAACTTTAGCATGTGCCAGCCCAAAATGCAATCACTTAACTGTATTGGTGTATTTTACTTTTATTTATATTTTCTAACAATCTCAGATGTTAGAATTGATCAACTTTCTATTTTCAAAATTTCATTGATTAAAATGTAGTGGGTTATTTCTTTTCTTGGGTCTTTTTTTTCAATATGAATTTTAATGGATGTATTTACACTAATATGAGATTTTGATGAGTTGGAAATAAATATGGCGCTATTTAAGGAAGTCCGCCAAAGGCGGATTAAGGAATTGAAATTTTTTTTTAAAAAGATTACAAAATGTATTATCCTCGTATCTGGCGGATTAATAAATTAAAAAAAATTGAAAAACAATTTTTCGAAGACATTTCCTCAATGAATCTGCCATTTGCGGATTTTGAATAAAAAATAGTTTTTTAAATCCACCAATAGCAATTTAAATATTAAATAATATTCTACATTACATAAACTTTCAGTTCGATCACATCATGCATCATTTCATTTATAGTATTAATACGTGACAGAGAGAATATGAGGGAGGTTAATTTTAGTTCTTATAAAAAATGAGTAAAAAAAAAGTGTTAAAAAAAATGAGAATAAATAGTATAATAAGTATAATAATTTATTTTAATAATAAGTTGTTATAAATACTATTAAGGGTATCATATTTATATGAATCAAACCTATTTGAAGTTGTTGTTCGGAATGTAGAATATGGGTCAAATACATTTGTAGATGAAGACATATAATTAGAAGCTATACAAGAATCAAAATTTTTACAGTATGCAAATATGGATATGTAGCCTTAATTCTAAAATATTAACATATTTTTATATTCTTTTATTTCATTATGATTTAACTATTTTAGTTAATTTAATATTTTTTAGTTGATAGTGTTTATTTAATTGATTTAACAATTTTATAAAAATTAAGTTGAATATTTATTTAATTAATTTAATATTTTTTCAATTGATTATGTTTTGTTGATTTTTTTAAGTTGATGTTTTTTAGTTTCTTAGAAGCACAATTTTATACAATTTTAGCTGATTATTTAGTTGATTATTTACTTGATTTTTTGTGATAGGTGATTTGGATGTGAATAGTGAACTTTTATTGTTAGGAAGATATTCAACAAGAGGAAAGCAGCTACACAAACAATTAAAGCATATAGTATACTCAAAGGAGTAGGTCATGAAGTGTTGGAGTCAAAATCAAAAATATTTTATTGTACACGCACACAGCATGATAAAGGTTGTGGATAAAGGTGATTGTAAGGGACCATTAAATCTTAGTTAGATGTTTTTATTTAAGAGAGACTAAGCATTGGTTTACATGTATTTAGTATTCTATTTCTCTGATTGATTCTCTAAGAATATGATTATATTTCAGTGTACCTTATTTTAAACTGGTATTACTATAGTTATTATGTCTATGAGAAGAAAAGATCTTAACCCTGCATTATTATTTATATATTTTTCTTTTTATCTCATATATGGTTATGAGTAAGGATTTATTAATTAGTTTTAATATAAAACTCACCCCTCCTCTTTTTTCCTTTAAATGTACAACTTTATTTGATTTAATAATTTTTTAAGTTTATTATTTAGATGGTTATTTAATTTTTTTTATTTAGTTTTTGTTAGTAGTAGTGATTAGAAACACAATTTTATTTGATCTAATAATTTTTAGTTGGTTATTTTTAGTTAATTAGTTTTAGTTAATTTAGTTAATTTTTTTATTTAGTTATTTTTAAGTAGTGGTGATTTGAAGCACAACTTTGTTTAATGTAATACTTTTTAGTTGATATTTAAGTTGATTATTTGTAGTTGATTATTTTCTAGTTAATCATTTTTAGTAGATTTTTTTAGTTGATCAGAAGCACAATTTTCTATAATTTTAGTTGATTATTTATTTCATATACGCTTTAGATTTGGAAACTATGCAAGTATCAGAGTTTTCAGAGTATCTAAACACGGATATACAACCTTAATTCTAAAATTTTTATATTATTTATATTTTATTTTTTATTTCATTATGATTTAATTGTTTAAGTTGATTTAATTAATTTCTTTGATTTAGTTAACTTTTTAGTTGTAGTGATGGATTAAATACACATTTTTATTTGGTTTAATAATTTTAAATTGATTATTTAATTTCTTTGATTTAGTTATTTTCATGTAGTGTTGATGATTAGAAGCACAATTTTATTTGTAGTTGATTTTTTGGGTAATTAGTTTTAGTTGATTTAATTAATTTCTTTGATTTGGTTATATTTTTAGTAGTGATGATTAGAAGCACAATTTCATTTGTAGTTGATATTTTTTACCTATTTTTTAAGTTAATTAGTTTTATTTAATTTCTTTAATTTAGTTTTTTTTTAGTCATGCTAATTAGAAACACAATTTTATTTGACGTAGTATTTTTCGGTTGATTTTTGTAGTTAATTTTGTATGTAATTAATCTTAGTTGATTTAATTAATTCTTTTAATTTAATTATTATTTTTTTTAGTGGTGGTCAAGGAGGACGAGCGCTGGTCAAATGATATTGGCCATTGATATAATATAGCCAGGAAAAACAGAAGTTGAAAAGGGGAAAGGAAAGACACATACATACAAGAAGTTGAAAAGGGAAAACAAACAGCCACACCCCGATATATAGCCCAAGTTCGCGCTGCTCCTTGGTGCAGAGATTCCAGCCTAAATCCGCCACAGGCGGACTCCAGGTGGCCAGAGGTTCCTGACAGAAGACACAGCGACGCGATGGCTCCGCGGCAATTTGTTCATTCTGTTGCTGAATCCGCCATTGGCGAAACAAATGAAACCATATTTAGGCAAATCATCTAATAATCACATATTTAGATATATCATCATCTTAAATATCATATGTGAATTATTTTCCCTTATTTCTTTAATATGCCTAGTCAGTTTTATATTTTTAATATATATATATTTTGTTCGTAGAGCTTGTAATAAAGTTGTGGACTCTTCAACAAATTTTGCTTTACCCTCCGATTTTAATGTTTGGATTGAGAGCCCCTAGCTTGTTGGTCCCTCCCTCCTTTTACCTGATTTCATTATCTAATAATATTCTTCAAAGCTTCCATTAAAAATAAGAAATAAAGTTAGAATTCAATTTAACTTTTTTATTTATTTAATAAAAATAGTTACATTCTTTTTAGCACGCGACATATGAGATATAACAAGAGCAATGACATATTAGGGATTTCACATGAAATATATTATTTAAAATAGTGTTATAATATATATTTTCAGTCAATAAACAAAGCGAGTTGGGGGAAAAAGAAACTGCTCCTGTTCCTTGCACGCTCATATTTTGTTCTGTTCTTTGATTTTTCAATGGAATCACAAAGTCTCAACTAATAGACAACAGTTGCCTCTCTGCATCTATGCGTACTCGAAATTCAAGAATTCCTCCCTTTCTTTGTCTTTTCACATTCTACTAGTAGGCTACCCCATCACCATCAAGGTAACTCTTTCTCGTAGCACCATTTGTTAACATTTTCCCATGTGCAGTATTCTTTTTGTGCCATAATCTTCTTCTTTACCGGGCTTCATTTCTCTTTAGGGTTGTTTATTTTATTTTGATGATGATTTATCCTTTTTTTTTTGGGTGTTGTAATGTTGTGTCTTGTGTTATTTTTCCCATGACTACTTGTCGATGAAGTTTTTTTTTTGTTGGAAGAGAACATCAAGAAAGTGGTTGCCTTTTTTTTGTTGTCCTTTTCCTTTTTCTTCTGTGTTGCGTGATAACTAAGCAAAAGTATGAAAAGAAACCCTGCAAATGTTAGGGTCTTTTATCTGCAAATTTCTGTGTAAATTTTCGTGAAGGTTCCAACCTGTGCATTTCATTTCACAGGAAATTAGGCCACAATCTACTAATTGCCATCATCTGCTTTGTAGCTTTTGTTCACTGAACCTGAGAAGGTTGAGTGATTATATCACCAATTTTGAATCAATATGGACTTTGATGGTAGCAAACTTGGTCTTGTTTGCCACTACCAGTTTGAAAATGGGTCATCTCAGTTTGTCTTTTTGGATGTTGAGAATGGGGGTGATGCTTCCCTTGATCATTCCCTCAGCTTCAGCACTCAAGATTTTGCGCAGGTCCTTGCTTCAAGCAGTGACTTGATTCTCTTGTCTAGTTATATCGGAGATCAAATGTGCTACAAAGTGTTCAATCCCCTCACCAAGGACTCTTTCATGATCCCTCAACCGCCCATCGCGGGGCATGTCGTTCGAGCTGGTTTAGCTGCCTTTGATGAATGGCAATGCCTATTTGAGGTTGTGCTTGTTGAAGAATGTTCTTCTTCCGAACTAAATGGACTAAACTTGCATGTTTTCTCTTCTGACATTTGTGAATGGAGAACACACCACCCTTCCAATTTATCTGTGCCTGCCCTGCCAGAATTCGGCTTCCAAGAGCTTATCACCCCTCCCCTTTACTCAAATGGGGCAATCCATTGGGAAATGGGTGGTCATTTGCTAGTGTATCATATTGAAGGCAGAAACTGTGAGCTCTATGAACTGCCAACTTTTGCTGAGGGTTGGTCTATGCAATCAAGTTATCCTAGTTGTTTGTGTGAATCAGCAGGCAATGTGTACTATTGTTACACTGACTGTGATGGTTTCCATGTTTGGGGTCTAATCAAAGAGCATGATCATAATTGGTTACTCTATGATGGCCATGATATTGACCTCAGAAGGTTTAGATGGAGATTAGTCCATAGTGTCAACCGTGAAGTCTTTAACTCAAAGCACCAAGATTTTTTTGGTTGTTTCTTTGACTGGGAGCCTTACAAGATTACTCCCATTGCCTATAGTGAACAAGCACAAGCACAAGCACAAGCACAGATCATATACTTGCGGCTTCCTGGAACTGTTGTTTCTTTCAATTTTGATTCAGGAGATTTGAGCTCAGTCTGCAGTTACTCTTATCCAGACAGGAACTTCGATTGCTGCTCATTCCTTCCTTCAGTTACTTCCGGGCTTTGCAATCATATGAGAGAAATGAACTTGCTGGCTAGTGAAGAAATGGAGCCAATACTACCGATAGCAGAAGCTGAAAATATATCCCTTTAATAATGTCTTTCACTCACAGAAAAGCTGGCTAGGCATATGTTGAACAAAGTTGATGGAACTCAATTTCAGTGTTAGATTGCATCCATGCAAGAATCTCCCTGAGCAAATATGGTGTTTCTTTACAAGTTCAGTTTTGTGTGTTTGATAGATTTTGTAGGTGTACATAGAGAAAACTTTTCCACACCAACATGATTTTCTTCTGTCAATTGTACCTAGTTTTGTATGAGACCATCGCATGTTTTTTTTTGGGTCTAAAGACCATCGCATCTTGAACTTGGTTTTTTTCCCTCTCCAGTGTTATTTCTCTTTTTTGGTCACTTAATCTTCAGTGTTTAGCTAATAAACAAGGCCAACAGTTGGACATTCTGGGCCATTTTACATGGCCTTTGTCTACGGCCCAAGATAGGTCAAAACAAGCCCTGTCTAACTCAAAATGGTATTGGTTAACAGTATAAAGCCCATGATGTAGATGGTACCTAGGCCCGTGTTTCACATTTCAATAGGCTGCCGTGTGTTCTTTGGTTGAATATATATATATATATATATATATATGCTACTGTGAATGGTTTACGAACCTTGAGACGCTTTGTTTGTGAATTTATATTTTAGAGCCAATGAGAGCAAAATGAAGGGGTTACACTATAAGTTCTTTATTTCCCTTTCTGGTCTCTTTCTTTCATTCTTTTTCAAAATTCAAATTCACAGTTATACCCTAAAAGAAGATATTGAAGTTAGTAATACATCTCTTTTTGACAAAGAAAAAGGATTACATCATTTTGGATTTTTTTTATTATCAGTAACCAACTACTAAATGAATACTCGCATATATATGCATTACAATAAATGACAAGTCATTTAATTTTTCTTTTTGGACATGCATTATTGACAACTTTATAAAATTAATTTAATTAATTATCGCTAAATTTATTTGGTCAACTACAAAATTTGTTAATAAAATTAGTTGAGAGGGTGGTACGAAACACAGGTTTCCTACAAGTTGTATAAACAATTAAACATTTAAAATGTAACACGTTGGAATAATTAAAAAGACATAATTTCAATAAATCGAGAATGTAAAATAATTTTAGTAGTTATTTAATCATTTATTATCATTTCAATATATATGGTTTATTTTTACATTTAGCACTTAATTAACAATATGCGAATAGAAAACTTTTTCTTGAATGAAAGTGTATCATTTATATCATCGATACATCAAAATTAAAATCATAATTAAATAGTTTAAATTTGATGCATTTAATGTAAAAATTTAACTATATTACCTTATTGTCAAGTTTATCCTACTCTTATAATAATTATCTCAAAAGTTTTATTTATCTTATACTTGTAGTTACCAATGAAAACAGGTTAGGTTAAACTTTGACTTTAATGAATCTGACATGAATTCTTAAAAAGTAGTTCGAGCTTGGGTTTGTTATCTATTATAGGTTTTTTTTTTATGACCTTAGCCTTGTCTTTTTAAAACTCTGGATTAGATCAATAATTTATTTAAAAGCCTATTTGATAATATAATTTTTTATTAAATCAAAATTCCTACTCATAAATAAGACAAAAAAGACATTTAAATATATCAAAGAAAATTTTTAAAATAGGTCAAAAGGCTCCTTAAATAGATCAAAATATTTATAATATTATTATTTTTTAAATAATAATTATAGTGATAATATCAATAGGCCAGTTTGTTAGACTAAATATGCTTTTTTATTGTTTTTAGATTGACTTGTCCAACTAAAAAAGGCTTTTCAAAGAGCCTTTGCCTAACTTGTTTGCTAAAGAGGTTACATCAAACAAGTTAGATCAAATTAGGTCAAAATGTAGGCATGACTTCCATCCAATCTATTTTAACCCCTTATTACATTATGTCGAAATTAGTTTATGAAATTGTGTTTCTGAAATTTGTGAGTAGTGATGAAATGTACTACATGAGATGTTCCCACACAATGGGACTGTTCGTAGAGTTTGTTGGAAATTGGATAGTGAATTGCATATGATTTAAAGTTTATTGGGTAAAATATATTTATCTCTAAAATTTAGAATTAAATGTATTTTATCCCTTCTGAATTTTAGGTCATATGCAATTTATACCATAATTTTTCAATGTTGTATTTTTTATTAATATTATTATATTTCAAAGTTATCATTATTATCGTTATTATGATTATTATTATTAAGTTAATAAATAGGTTGATTTGAGTAAGTCTATATATTATCTTTTGTTGATTTGACTAAGTCTACTAATCTTCTTTTTTTTTTTTCGGTTTTCTTAATCAAATATGTGCTATTAAAGCAAATAAAAATTAGAAATATTTTAATGTTATGTTTTACTGTTACATGAAGAATATTGCTAAAGACTAATTCTATTTATTCTCTTTATCAACCGTTATTAGTCTGTTTGAGAATTAACTTTTATTGAAGAATTTAAATGCATTAACGTTCATAAGTAAAATAGTCTTTATTCTTTCAATAATGAACAATGAGCAATGGCAAATAGTTTCTTACCATATATATACACACACACGTGGGAAACTTCAGAGTGGAGACAGAAGTGTTCTTTAGGTGCATTCTCTTGACAAATCTCTATCAGAATACTTTTTTATGAATAAATCAATATTATTTCTTGAGCAATCCATTATAGTTGTTCTTGTATAAACTTGTTAGTTCAAGTGTAATGTCAGTGAGAAGTAGCTGTTGTATCATAGGGAATATTAACTGTGAAGACTATCTCCATCAAGTAATTAACTTGTGGTGGTGAAATACTCTTAAACTTAGTGCATAGTATACCTTAGCCAATAAACCCGATAAACTATTCTAATTTATTCTTAATGTGTTTATTTATTTTATCATTCAATGATTAGTTTATTTTAATTTATTTGTTTTGTGATGTTATTTTAATTAATTAGTTTTTCCAACATTCAAAACGTGCATTACGATACTCTAAACTTTTCAAATTGTACAAAATACCCCTACTTTTCAAACAATGCAAAACTTTAAGTCATCGCAGGATATCAGATTGCACACAATAAAAAAAATAGAGGGTTAATTGTACATACTATTCATAGATAAGGTATTGAGTTGCACAAATTAGAAATATCAAGGAGATTAAGTGTACATAAATCTTACCTTTATTAGTTTCCAAAATTATATTAAGAAGTGTTTTGTACAATTTGAAAAGTTTAGGATGTCACAATGCACATTTTAAAAAGTCAGGATATAAATTATATATAACTTAAAGTTCAGGGGGTAAAATGCATATATTCCTAATACACTAGTTACTTACTCATTTATTATCACATATATAAAATAATTTATTTTTTTAATAATTACTACCTCAAAATTCATATGAATAATAGTCAATGATAATAAATTTTTTTGATATTGATAATACATCTAAATCAATATAATCTATATAATATTATTAAACCTGAAACATGCACATTAGTTGCACACTTGCACACTGAAGTGCTTGGGGTACCTCAGTGCCCCTAACCTGAACATTTGTTTTGAATCTCTAACAAGAGATTACTGTAAAATACAAACACTATATTTAAATACACTCATAACAAGTTAAAAAAAAGTTTCATGCATAAATTAATGGATTCTGAACAACGTTAACAAAAATTGCGGTACATGTTTTTAGTGTGCCATTGCTTGGTGGTATGTCTTTGTCAAATCTCTTTCGACCCTTGATGATCATGTTGAAGGGATTGAGATGATGTATGGGTGACCACAGATGAGCTTGTCGGTGTTGAGGTTAAGGTCTACTTTTTATTTTATTTTATCTTATGTTTTTTGCTGCAGAGGTTAAGGTCTACTTTGGTTGTTGCTTACACTACCATAGGAGCACGTGCAATGCACATAGAATATATGCAAGTCTTCTTCTTTTTTGGTCGAGAACATCTATAGGTCTATTTATGGTTTTACAATGTATGGTTTGGGTTAGATCAAACTAAAATTTGGCCCCCATTTTTGCATCGGACATTTTTTGGGGTTTAAATTCGATCCGATGATTACCCAATGATGATCGAGTCAAACTAGGTCTGCTCAACTTCTAAACAACATGTTAGACATTATATATAGTAAAACTATAAAATTTATAATAAGAAATAAAATTGAATAGATATTTTACGATATATATTTTAAAACAAATCATAGTATTATAAATATAACATCAAATTATTTACAATATATTAATTGAAATATAAAATCTTATAATTTATCACTAATTATCATTTAAAAATTATTACTCTAAAAAAGTTGTTTGACTTCGGATCCGATTAGATTAATATGAAGTATGACCCAAACCTGATACGAAAAATATACTGGCCTATTGAATTCGAGGACTCGAATTCAACTAATAAGCTTTGGACGGAGTTAGATTAGCGGATTAGGTCAGGTCGTAAACACCCTTAGTCTATTTGTAAGCCTTTTTTTTAGTTGATATTGATATATAAATTTAAATAATCACAAATTTATATATAAATAACACATAGATGATATCAATTTAACTCGTAATATTACATAAATAAATATGTAAGCAGCTATAATAATTCTACCCTCTATAGGAGAAAAATAGCCATAAAAAAAATCATATTTTACTATTATATGATATTAGAGACTTGATAAACTTAATTTTTCATCTTTTATAAAACGACAACACTATTATGTAAACCAAACAATTTAGATATCTATGTGATAGCACTACCTTGTGCTAATGATTGTCCCTCCCATAGAGAAGTTGCATTCCAACAACCAATATCAGATTAGATTGTACATAAGTATAATAAAGAATTTCACACAATTTTTACGTTAATGTAAAGTCAAACCTAATAATATATTGGAAAAAATATGTATATACTCATGTATTTCTAAAAAGGTTTTCAAACTTTAGGGGGACCTTGCCGCCTGTACTGAGTAAATAGATTTGCCGTCACCATCAACATTGAAATAATATTAAGCTAATTGTGGTTTTACACTAAATCATGTAAAATCTATGGACTTGTACATATATAATTGCATATTGTGCTATTATAAAGTTTGACCCAAATTAAAGTGATCTGATAAGGATAAGTTAAAGGGCCCAAATCATCTAATTAAGCATAGGCTTATTATGTATAGATACCATGATTACCCAGTTACTAATTTTATGATGGGCTGAATTAGAAACTAGGGTTTACAGAGATATAAAAGGTTATAGTCCCCAAGTTATATGTACACATCTTTTCCTGACATCCCATCATTAGAGAAGAGAGCCATTCATGGTTGAATCATTGGGAATAACTGATCTGTTGATGTTTGGTTTTTAGGTTTGGACTTAAAAAAGGATTCAGTGGAATGACTTTTGTTTGGCACATGTGTTGCACCTTTGTTTGGCTTTTCTTTTGGCATGGTGATGGATTCAGTAGTAGATTCAATTATTTATTCATTTACAAATAAAGATTTGTCTTGTTGATATTTGGAATACTAGATATATATATATATATATATATATTTATAGAGTATGTACATTCCATTTTCTTTTATTATAATGGTATTAAGAACATGTGTATTTTAGTTCTTGCTACATAGAGAATTTTGGTAACAATTCTAAGGGTTTTGAAATAAATTGACTAAAATAACATGCTGCCAAAGTAGTCTCTCTTGTCTAAGTCAATTTATTTTGGAACATAAGGATGATTATGAACATGAAATTTCTACGAGTATTGATCGATCCAAAGGAAGGTTTGTATTTGGCCAAATTTTATACACTCACTTGTGGTAATAAATATGTTATGATTGTCAGGTTCCGTATGAATGATAAGTCGATCCAAAGACAGACTTATAATTTGACAGGATTTATCGTCAGTATTTGATTACTACATCAAGAGTACCATTTACAAATTAATATTTCTATCCAAAGACTAAATATTAATATTGTGCTAGGTATCTTGATATGGGCTCTATCATTATTTTAATTTATCTATACGATTTGGAACTTGTGTGATCATGTTGTTTTGTTCTATTTTTCAGTTAATACATCTGCTTCTATAGTATCTGCCAACATCAACTCTATTCCCATGTTAAATGGGAGTAACTTTAAGGACTAGAAAGAGAACGTGATGATCGTTCTTGGCTGCATGGATCTAGACCTTGCATTAAGGATTGAACAACCCACTGCTCCTACAGATAAAAGTTCCATTGACGAAAAATGAGACTTTGAGAAGTAGGATCGTTCAAATCACATAAGTCTCATGATCATGAAGCGTGGTGTTCCAGCAGCATTCAGGGGCATTGTGTTTGAAGAGGTAACTACTGCCAAGGAATTTCTTGAGGAAATTGAAAAGCACTTTGCTAAAAGCGATAAGGATGAAACAAGCACAATTTTATCGAGCTTAATTTCAATGAAGTATACAAAAAAAGGAAATATAAGAGAGTACATCATGGAGATGTCTCATCTTGCTTCTAGACTAAAGGCACTAAAGTTAGAGCTATCTAATGATTTGCTTCTGCATTTGGTTTTAATTTCTCTTGCCATACAATTCAGTCAATTTAAGGTTAGTTATAACTGCCAAAAGGACAAATGGTCTCTTAATGAGGTCATTTCTCACAGTGTGCAAGAAGAAGAAAGACTGAAGCAAGAAAAGATTGAAAGTACTCACTTGGAAAGCACCTTTAAGGACAAGAATATGAAAAGAAAAAAGGATAAAGAAGCTGCTAATGCTCCATCTCAAAAGAAACAGCAGCAGAAACAAAATGAGGAATTTGGCAGTTTCTTCTATAAGAGTGCAGGACATATGAAGAAAAATTGTGTCAAATATCATGCTTGTCATGCAAAGAAAGGTACATTTTTTTCATTTTGTTTGTTCTGAGGTTAATTTGGTTTCAGTACCAAGACACACTTGGTGGATAGATTCCGATGCTACTAGTCACGTAAGTGTGTCCATGCAGGGTTGCCTAAATTGTTGAAAGCCAAATGATGCTGAAAGATTTATCTATGTGGGCGATGGCAAATCAGTAGAAGTCGAGGCTATAGGGACTTTTAGATTATTGTTAAAAATTGGATTTTATTTGAATTTGAAAGAGACATTTGTTGTACTGTCTTTTAGATGGAATTTGGTTTCTGTTTCTGTTTTGGACAAATCTGGTTATTACTGTTCATTTGGAAACAATCGGTTTAGTCTTTTCCAGAATTCAAATATTATTGTTACAGCTTCTCTGACTTTTTATGATAACCTATATTTGCTTGACTCTGTTGCCTCTTTCAATGAAACCTTGCATGTGAGTTTACGTGGTATTAAACACAAATTAACCAATTAGAATTATGCTTTACTTTGGCACAAGCATTTAGGGCATATATCTAAACAAAGAATTGAAAGACTTGTATCAGATGGAATTCTTGATTTGCTTAATTTGACAGACTTTAAAGTTTGTATTGAGTGTATTAAGGGGAAACAGACAAATAAAAGGAGGTTAAGTGCCAACAGATCTTCAGACGTCTTAAAACTCATACATACGGATATTTGTGGACCTTTTCCTATGGCTTCATGGTTAAGTGCCGACAGATCTTCAAAAGTCTTATAGATGACTATTCACGTTATGGTTACCTTTACCTCATACATGAGAAATCTCAGTCATTGGAGGTGTTTAAAGCATTTAAGGCTGAGGTTGAAAACCAACTTGGCAAAAGTATTAAGGCCATCAGATCAGACCGTGGTAGTAAATACTATGGGCGATATGATGGATCAAGTGAACAACTTCCGGGACTGTTTGCCAAATTCCTAGAGGAATATGGTATAGTCCCACAGTATACCATGCTAGGATCTCCTAACATGAATAGTGTTGCTGAGAGACGAAACAGAACATTAAAGGATATAGTAAGAAGTATGATTAGTCATTTTATCTTGCCAGAATCACTCTAGGGAGAGGCATTAAAAGCTACAGCCTATATCCTAAATAGAGTTCCAACTAAAGTAGTGACCAAAACTCCTTATGAATTATAGACTAGTAAAAAGCCTAGCATAAAACATTTACACATTTGGTATTGTCTAGCTGAGACAAGGCCTTATAGGCCAAATGAAAAGAAACTAGACTCAAGAACGGTCAGTTGTTACTTTGTTGGATATTCTGAACAATCTCGAGGGTATAAATTTTATGATCCCACTTCTAGATCAATTTTTGAGACGGAAAATGCCTATTTCTTTGAGGATATTGAGTTTGGGGGGAGAAATAAGGTTAGAGACATTGTCTTTGAAGAGGAATCTATTCTACTTCCTATGATTGTTAATGACAACGATCAAGTTCCTATTCTTGATGTTGTTCAAGAAGCAATATCAGACCTACAAGACAATGTTGAAAATCTCCCCAATCAAGATCATTACATTATTCCAGAACAACAAACTCAACAACCTCAAGAACAAGTGTCATTAAGGAGATCCACTAGAGAAAGAAGAAGTGCAATTTCTGATGACTATATCACCTTTCTCCAAGAACATGAGGATGATAATGGACTAGCAGAGGATGATCCAATCAGCTTTCATCAAGCCATGGAAAGTGTTAATTCTCAAAAGTAGATCAATGCCATGAACAAAGAAATTAGGTCAATGAAAGACAATAATGTTTGGAAACTTGTCCCATTGCCTGAAGGTACAAAACTCATTGGTTGCAAATGGATATTTAAAATCAAAAGGGATTCGAAGGGTAGTGTGGAAAGGTATAAAGCACGTCTTATTGCAAAAGACTTTACTCAAATAGAAGGTATTGATTATAAAGAGACTTTCTCTCCAGTTTTATCAAAAGACTCATTTAGGACAATTATGGCATTAGTGGCACATTTTGATTTAAAGTTAAACCAGATGGATGTAAAGACTGTGTTTCTCAGTTGTGACATTGATGAGACAATTTAGATGGTGCAGCCAGAAAACTTTGTAATGGTTTGCAAATTAAAGAAATCCATCTGTGGGTTAAAACAAGCTTCTCATCAATGGTATTATAAATTTCATCAGGTTATTGTCTCATTTGGATTTGAGATACATATGGTTAATGATTGTATATACCACAAGTTCAGTGGAAGTAAACATATTTTCCTAGTTTTATATGTCGATGACATACTACTTGCCAGCAATAACATAAGTTTATTGCAAGAAACCAAGAAATTTCTATCAACACAATAATGAAAGATCTTGGGGAAGCTTCTTTTGTATTAGGGATTCAAATACATCGAGATCATTCTCGAGGTATTCTTGGATTATGACAAAAGGGCTGCATTGAAAAGGTATGCATGTAGAACTGCAAACCAGGAGACACCCCTGTTACTAAAGGAGACAAGTTTAGTCTCAACCAATGCCCTAAGAATGATTTTGAAACTAAAGAAATGCAAAAGATTCCTTATGCCTCAGCAGTGGGAAGTCTAATGTATGTCTAGGTTCGTATGCATCCAGACATTGCATATATTGTTGGGATGCTAGACAAGCATTTAAGCAATCCGGGAATGGATCATTGGGTAGCAGCCAAACGGGTCTTCTGATATCTCCAGATAATAAAGCATTACATGCTTACATATAGAAAGTCGGATAAGGTAGAGATAAATGGTTATTCAGACTCTAACTTTGCAGGATGCCAAGACAGTCGTAGATCTACTTCATGCTATATTTACATGCTTGCTGGAGGAGCAATCTCTTGGAAAAGTGCTAGGTAGACACTTATTGCTTCTTCGACCATGGCAGCTGAATTTATAGTTTATTATGAAGCATCCAATCATGCAATATGACTGCGAAATTTTGTCACAGGGCTGCGAATTGTGGATGGAATTGAAAGACCTCTTAAGCTATTTTGTGACAATAAGTCAGCAATCTTGTATTCTAACAACAACAGGAGCTCGACAAAGTCCAAGCATATAGACATCAAGTTCCTAGTTGTTAAAGAAAGAGTTCAGAGTGGTCAAGTTTTTATAAAGCATATTGGCACAAACTCAATGATTGTGGATCCGCTTACAAAAGGTTTACCGCTCAAGATCTTTCATGAGCACACTGCTCATATGGGTGTGATATCATTTGATGATATGTTGTACTAGTGGGAGTACGCTTTTAAGTGCTCATTCAATGGGAGTACGGATTTAAATCCTCATTTAGTTAAGTGAAAGACTCTATGTTTATGAATTTCTTTTCTGCAGAAATAAGATATTCAGTCTTAATCACTTTTACTCTGACTCATTGTATGATCTCATAAAGAATTAGGTTAGACCAGTTGGAAATAGATATGCTAGATCATATTACATGTAATTTCCATACTACACATCCATACTTCATCTATGTCATTTGGTTGTGTTGATATATGTGACCATGGATGGACTTAGTCACGATACATGTAACGAAAGTCGCCTTGAACCTATATTGACATAATTGATAGACGAGATTGTTGGGAGATGTTTTGATTATAATAGCAAATTTAGAGTTCAAAAGTTACGGTTTAATGTACAATTTGTGTTTATATACATACATCCAAGTGAGAAATGATAAAATCTATGGTTTTGTATATATACAATTGTATATTGTGCTATTATAAAGTTTGGCCTAAATTAAAGTGATCTGATAAGGATAAGTTAATGGGCTCAAATCATCTTATTAAGTGTGGGTTTATTATGTGTAGATACCATGATTATCCAGTTACTAATTTTATGATGGGCTGAATTAGAAATTAAGGTTTATAAAGATATAAAAGGTTATGGTCCCCAAGTTATACGTATGCTTCTTTTCCTGACATCCCGTCATCAGAGAGGAGAGCCGCCATCTCCAGCATACGTATCAACTTGGAAGACCAAAAACCACAGATCCAAATTTCAGTCGTTGCCTATGGATTCAGGTACACTTCCACTATTAGTCTATTTGTTTTCTTAATGATTTAACATGGATGATCTTGAGATTATAAAGATCCAATTTTCTATTAAATCAAGCTATATAAAATTCTAATAGGAGTAAAAATATTCACGTTGCGCTAAAATATAGTGAAAAAGAATATCAAAACCAATAAATCAAGATAAGTAAGAATGTATAAGCAAAATTATCAAAACTTGATGTTTTTGCCTTAGGTTTTGCTTAGCTCAACTGTAAATCTGTTAATTGACAAATTAGACTTGTCCAACAATAACAAATCTATGGTGATTCCTTATTTATTTTTTCCTTGGTTTGAGTCATTAATGTTGGAATAATTTTGTTGACTAACATAACTCATTATTAAACTTAATTTACACCCAAATTAATTGGATATCAAATAATTAGAATTCATTGTTTAAGCCAAATAATTTATGATCATTGTTATTATTAGGCTAATTATTGTTAAGTACTATTTGTTCTAGTATGTTTATGGGCCCTTGTGTATAAGCTTTTCTGTGATAAGTGACTTGGTCCATCACTTTACTGATATAAGGAGAGGCCGTTCTCCTAGCTATATACAAAGAATACTTGGTTGTCCCATTGATGCCATCATACAGAATACTTATAATGGAATACGAGGAGTAAATCTCCTAAAATCTTTTATTGGAATTCTACCTAATTTCTTGTGTTTGGTCTGTCAGGTTAGTTATGAACTCAAGGTCTTCTTCCTCAACTTCTAGATAACTCTAACCTAATTTTAATTGTTGTTATACATGTCATATTTAGTATTAAATTGACCTTGGAAAATATAGATTTCATCAATTATTTATATCATATGATATATATGAAATTCCTTTAATTGATCTCCAAAATTAATTTTTTTAAAAATTATCACTAAAAATTAAAAAAAAAATTGAATAGTTTTTACTCTTTAAAAAATACATTAAGTTGTTTTTGGGGTTTATTAAGAAATTTCTTAAAAATCAACATACTTTACTGATAAATAAAAATATTTTTACATTGTATTGAAATTATATTTGATGTAAAATAATTTGTGGCATGTGAAATAATTTTATTTTAAATCAAAGTATAAGTACATTATGATTATTTTATGTAATCATTTTTATTATTTTATATTTATTTATATTAAAATTTTAAATATATATAGTATATCATTGTTAATAGTAACTGCTTTTTATAGGTTTTTTTGTGTCAAAGATGATATATTTTTTCGAAATTATTTTGGTATCCACTTGAAGTATATTAATTTAAATTTTGATGATGTGTGTCTTAAAACATTGTCTTTTTCTTAAACAATATTTTAATGTTCACTGATAAAGACCTGATTGTAACGTGTTCTTTCATTTCCCATATTTTTAGATTTAATTTGTTGGTAATTATATGATTGTTAAAATTTTTTTTTTCTTTTGATGATATCATGGAAGAAAAGAGGCAAATTTGGTCACACTCACACAATCCTTGCTCTTTTCCCAATTGAATGTTATAAAGCATAAAATTTTTCAAAGGAATTAACCTATTAAGTCATAACTATAAAATTTAATTCAACACTCAATTCCTCTAAAGTAGCTATATACGAAAATATATGTATAATAATGCTTGCTTGTTAATAAATAAGATTATAAATATGGATTTTTGGGCTAAAAGGTTTTTTGACATCAAATAGGTCATTGTAAGTTAGAATAATGAAAGTTGTAAAGTGATATCATATTCAGGAACTATTTAATATTAAAAAATTCAAAAACTAAATAAATATCATATTTTAACTTTAAAAACTTACTTGATGTTTAAAAACTTTTCTTCAAACTAAATTGAATACGTGAATTGTTACAAAAAAGAATTGAATACATGAATAAAACTATTTTTTAATCACCTTTTCAAGTATTTAGGTTTAGGAAACATTATCAACACTAATATGACACTAATTACAACCAAATTTAGTGCATATGTAATAAAAGTATAACATATCATCAAGTCTATCTCTTTCATGTGCAACTAAATAAACTGCATATGAACACACCTTTTGTTATTTAATTTTTATATTAAATTATCATATTAAAAACATATTATGTATAATAACGTTGATATTAAATTTAGTAGGGGATGTTAAAAGACAAAATGAAATTTTCTTCAAATTATAAAGTTAGAAGAAAGAAAAACTTCTTTCATTTAATAAAAACATAGAATGAAAGAGATGTCATGTGGCAAAGGTAGTGGAACAACTTTTGTATAATAATATAGTTATTTTATCTTGTATGTGAATAAATGATATAAATAAAATATTTATAATTATAATATTTTTTGTACATATAACCCTAAATATATTTAAATTTGTTTAAAATTAAAATAATTATATTTTCATTATTCCAATAAAAATATTTTAAAATGCACATAAAAAATTAGAATTCAACTAAATAATTTTAAAATTTTAAAATTAAATAGTTCAAATAAAATGTGAATTTTAATTTGTACTATTATATTCCCCACCAGCTCTTTAATTTGTTGAGCTTTTAATTCAATTATCAGCAAAAGAAAATTATATTTAGACACATTTATAATAATATTAGGTTTTATATTACCTTGTTCAAAATGCATTTATTTATTTCTGAAACTTTTTTAACTTATCATACATGAATGTGTTTAAATATAAAAGGATAAATTATTTGTATCCATATAAATAAAAAAAAAAGTAAATCCTCCAAAATAGTCCTTACCAATTGTGTTGGATAAATTAATCATTGAAAAAATAAATTGACATTTGGGTCCCTGATTATACAAAATGTAAGATAATTTGGTCCTCCATAAAATATCTTCATTGAACAACATGGAGCGACCTTGTTAATAAGTTGATATCGCATCATTATTCTTAACTTTATTATCTTAGTCATCAGCCTCGCTAGTAAAAAACATAATCCTTTTTTGGGGGTTTATAGTACATTTATCGTGAAATTTGTGAGTAAAACTAGCTTTTTGAGCATTATAATGAAACTAAGAAATGACATCGTTTTATTAATTTGAATAACTGTGTAATGATGGGACGAAGGATAACATTGTCTCATCAACTACTTTAATGGAGAGATTAAATAAAGAAACTAAATTATCTAATATTTTAAAAGGTTAAAAATTAAATAATTTATCAATTTCTTTTTCTGAAAAATTTATTTATTCGACATTAAAATTGATAGGAACCATTTTGAGGTTTCTTTTAAAAAAAAAATCCTCTACGTAACAGGTTGGCATATAGAAAATGCATATAAAAGTTGGCAGTTCAATCTGACCAAATTATTTAACACTCCTTTTTTATGGGAAAATTAATTAACACTCATATTTTGCCATAAAATATTGTTTTAAATAACAAGTCCTATGAAGCTACTGCTATACGAAAAAAAAAAAGGGAGGAAGAAGAGCATACAACATGCAAAAATTCACCTACCCATCGAAAAACGATTATTGATTCACGTTAATGTTGAGCCCGAGAATAATTGAATCTCGTCTTTTGGGTTTGGACCGTCTCTGAAATCATTGGCCATAAAATATTGTTTCAAGTTACTAAGAACCTTATAAAATATAAACAAACAAAACAAGGATCTGCTTAAATCTTCAATATATGCTATATCACTGTATTTTTCCCGTAAAATATTGTTTCAAATTAAGAACCTTATTAGACCAAAATAATAATAATAATAATAATAATAATAATTAAGAGCCTTATAAACGGACGAAAAAAATGGATCCAACGGACCGTCATTGTGTTGTCCATAGTTTTCAGACTCGGACTGGTGATCGACTCGGTCGAGGCACTGGGTCACTGGATTGCTAGTTCAACTGATAGGTCACTAGTCGAACCAGTTGAACAGGATTTATACAAAAAAAATATAAAAATTTACATAAAATACAATAAAATAACAACTAATTAACAATTTAATACTCTTTAAAGGGTCCAAATATAAAAATATAAATAAATAACATAAATTTCAAAATATTATTCACATTTCACATTCACGAATCACAATTGACAAGTTCAAAACATAATTATACAAGCAAATTCACAAAGTTTTACATCACAAACTCATAAGTTATGACCATACAAATAAAATTATTGCATTTTTTCTATAAGTCAAATTAGATTTTTTTTTAAGGTTTTTGAAAAAGTCATCATTTAGAATAACAAAGAAAAAAAAAGTAAAAAAAGAAAAAAAAATAAAAAAGCAAAAAAATAAAAAAAAAACTCAATTGGTCCGACCCAGTTCGACCTGCCGAGTCACCGGTTTTGATATAAAACTGGCTGAGTCAAACCGGGTTACATCGATTTTGATGTGGGATCAATCCAAATATTAATTCGGACCAATTTCACAATCAGTTCACCAGTTTTTTGATCGAACTGGCTGGTCTGAACCATTTTTTAATACCATGTGCTGTCTTCATTTCATTCAAATCGTATCGACAATAGTGTTGAAACACGCCCATCTGCAGCATTATCAAAGCCGCTTGCATAAGTAACTACCACGTTCTTGTTGCTTCAAATAATCTTCAAGGCTTACAGAATTTTAGGTAACGTATAATTTATATTATAATTTTTTAAAATTTATATCATGATATTTGAAATTTTTTAAATTGCTTAAAAAAAATTTCACTTTTCAAACGGTACAAAACTTTAAGTTAAAGTAGGGAGTTGATTGCACATAATAAAAAAATCACGGGAGTTAATTGAATATAGAATTCACAAATAATGTGTCAAATTATATAAATTTGAAATATCAAAGGGTTAAATGCATATAAATCTTACATTATTTTGCCAAGATTATACTGAGGGATGTTTTACACAGTTTAAAAAGTTCAAGGTGTTGCGATGCACAGTTTAAAAAGGTTAGGGTGCTATGATGTATATTTTGAAAAGTCAGGATATAAATTATATATAATTTAAAATTTAAGAGGGTAAAATACATTTAATTTTAATCTTTATTACTTGGAAAGTGGCAACCTCCACACCCTACCAAATAATTTGCCAACAAAGTTTTCTTACAAAAAAATCATTGTTCAATAATATTTAAAATTTAACACGCAGCTATATTTTATTAAAAAATTTGACATGTTTTTTATCCCTGGAAAATAAATACAAATTTTGATTTTGATTCATGTAAAAAATCAATTTTTATCCAAATATTTTCAAAATGGTTTAATTTTACTTGCTTCACTGTATTGTCTATATTAAATATTGACTTAGTTAATAAAATACCATGTAATTCAATCTTATATGATAACCCATAATACATATTATAATTAATCCTATATATTAAAAGTCAACATTCCTAATAACTCATCTTACTAGATCTAATAACCTATTTTATATTAGAAAAATATCATTTATATTCTTAGGATGTGGATACCGTGTCGACTTACACCTTATCTACTATTGAATGTGATGTGAAGTTTATTTGAATAAGGTCCACATCTCATCGAATGGTGAATGAAGTGTGAGCCAATACGGTGTCCCACATTTTATGAGTATAAATAATGCAACTCTTTTTCAATAAGTGTCTATCTTCACTTATACACATATTAAGAAAATGATTGGATGCACTTGAAATTAGAATAAATTTAAGTATATTTTATAATATTACTCTTATCACCTACCTCAATACTCTCTCATATTTAATCTATTCACTATGACTCTCTTTCTCATGTAAGAGTATTAAGAAAAAAATAATTAATATTGTCTAGAATTCTCAAAAAAATAGATAATAGTATAGAAAAATAAAATTTTGTAGATAAATATTTGTTAAAGAACGAAAGTAGTATTTAAGATTTTTTGCACATGAATTAAGGCAATCATTAAGTAGTCTTGGTCTTTCAAAACAACTAAAGTAAAAGACTAAATATCCCTTTAAACAAAAGAAAAAAAATTACAATTGGTTAAAAAAGAGGTGGAGAAAGAGAATAAAAATTATCAAATTTAATGTAGATATGGATAAAATTGCTACAAATTAATTAATGCTTTATTGGATTCCTAAGGTGACAATTATTTTGAAACAAAAATGAAACTCCGAAAAAACTTATATTTTGAAATGGGGGTAATATGTTATATGCAACATTAGATTAATCTCCATGTAGGATTGAAATGTGATCTTCTATTAATCAACTCAATATTTAACACAAAGAAAGTAACAAAGGGTACTAAAACCAAATAGTTTTTGAGAATAACTATATAATAAAAAAAATGACGTCTCCTTTATCTTTTGGATAAAAAAGATTTAAGTCTTCTTAAAATATAGCTAAAATGAAATACAAAAACAAGTACAAAAATAACAGTATATTTCGATATAAGTAACCAGAGAAATAGAAAAAAATGATAGAAAAGAGGATAAATTTATTTGATCGAGAGTTTACATAAGTATTAATAACAAAAGAACTCAAAGGGATTTATCTCCTCTCTTTTTCCTTTAGTATGGTCCCATTCATTTATTTTTTGTTAATTGAGATGGAATATTTTTTTTTGTGCCATATATGGAACGATTGAAAATTTAAAAAATACAGTTTAATGATATAGCATCCATTTTTTTTAATAAAATTTAATTCCATTTTCTTATTAATTTTTTAAACAAGAAGGAAGATAATTTGTCATTCGTTTCCTTTTGCAACCTCTTTCTATTAGTTCCGTTCTATCCCATATTAATGAGAAATATTATTTGTATTCGCAATATGTGTGAGATACTATGTCGATATACTCTCATCTATCTTTAGGTATATAAGATGTGGATTCCACTCAATTTAAATCTCACATATCATCTAATAATAGATATGCGAATATATTAACACGGTGTTCTACACATTATGAGTACATATAACACTGCTAAAAAATAATGAAAAAATAGTTTTTGTTCAGCTCGGAATTGATCTAAGAAGTTGTCTAACTTGGCCTTCAACTGATCTAGCTATACCAGTATACCTTATTTTCCTATATAAATAACACCTCGAGATCCCATTGATTGCTCACTCTCATCTTGGACAACAATTAAGTTCTCCCTTTTCCTCCCTTCCCTCTTTGTATCCCCCTCTCACTTGGTAACATCACGTTCTCATATATTTATCTATATTTGCAGCCTTTTAGTTTTACGGAGCAATAGAAAAGCTATCATTAGCACTCTAATATTATGGATAGCCTTCCAACATGCCAAGCAAACAAAACCGCACTCACCCCCTTAACTTTCTTGAAGAGAGCTGCAGCATGCTATGCCAACCGCACTTCTCTTATCTTTGAAGAAACCCGCTTCACATGGCAGCAAACTTATGAGTGTTGCCGCCGCATTGCTTGCTCTCTCGGTGCCCTGAACATTGCGAGGAATGATGTTGTAAGCTAAAAAATCAATGAGTTTTGCAATTAGATTTCTCATACTTATTAGAGTGTGTTTGTTTTAAGGGGGGGGGGGGGGTTTCGTGACCCTATAAAATTGAAAGGTGCTAATACTTCTTAATTATTTGTAATTAAGAATGAGTTACATGTTGCACTAATCAAACTATTTTAAATCTATCAAATCATAGCTATTGGTTACAAAAAGGATGCCAGTACCCCATAGATATCAAAACAGAAACCTTATTTTATTTTTTTTCTGGAAACATGATTTCTTTAAGTAAAAAAAAAAAACCACTTTTTATAGAATTCATTCATATAAGTATTATTCAAAAGATAAAAATATATTTTTTAAGTTTTTGACTAGAAGCTGATGTGAAATTAAATGAAAAATGATTTTTTTTGGTATTTTAGAAAAATCACTTTTCTATTAAAAAAATCAATATGAACCACACTCTAAACTATAAATCATTTTAGAGCACATACATAAACAATACAACCAAAATTTATTTCCAATAGTGATCACTTAAAGTGTGAAATAAAATAGCTCCAAGTTAAACAGCGTGAAAAAGAATTAGATAGTAACATTTGGATCTGTTTTAGAGATGCATGCCTTGAATTTGGTTCATTACCTTTTTTTTTTAAGCACTGTTTCTGTCAGTTTTTTCTGATGATATTTTTCCATTTTTGCTGAAAGAAATATTATATGAATACTTATTTTATTATCATTAAATGTGATAATAGTCCCGACTCACCACTTTCTATTTTTTTTGGTTTTGGTTTGTGTCTCTTGTTGGGGAGCTTTTTGAGCCTTTGCAATAAAAGTCAGACTTACCAAAAAAAAAAAAAAAAAGAGATTTATCGAGTGACATTTTCTAATGTTCTTGGAAACTTTTGTTTATATATTATCATCATCATGCACACATATGATATAATGTTTCATTATTCGAAGATTGGCACTTTAATAATTGGATTTTAATTTGCTTGCCAGGTATCAGTGCTGGCCCCAAACATTCCAGCAATGTATGAGATGCATTTTGCTGTGCCTATGGCTCGTGGTGTGCTCAACACAATCAACACCCGTCTTGATGCTAGTAACATAGCCACCATTCTCAGCCACTCTGAAGCCAAATTCTTCTTTGTAGACTATGGGTATCTCTCTAGGGCAAAGGAAGCCCTTCAATTGCTCAAGGGTCATCAACATGGTGCAACAACAAAACAGCACTATTCTTCATCTATTCCACTACTCATTGTCATAGATGACATAAACTCTCCCACTAGAGTCCAATTTGGTGGTGAGCTAGAATATGAGCAACTAGTCCAAAAGGGTGACCCAAATTATGCCCCAATTGAAATCCAAGATGAATTGGATCCAATTACATTAAATTACACATCAGGAACAACCTCAGAACCAAAAGGAGTGGTCTACACTCATAGAGGAACCTACCTAAGTACCCTTAACAATATATTATTATGGGAAATGGGTACTCAACCAATGTTCCTATGGTCACTGCCCATGTTCCATGGCAATGGATGGGCCTTCACATGGGGTGTGGCTGCACGTGGTGGCACCAATGTGTGCCTCCGTTACACAATTGCCAAAGAAATTTATAGAAACATAGCAATGCACAATGTGACACACATGTGTTGTGCCCCTATTGTCTTCAGCATAATCTTGGAAGCCAAGGAAAGTGAGCGCCGTGAGATCAAGTCCCAAGTGGAAATCCTAACCGCTGGATCACCACCACCACCATCACTTCTTGATCAAATTGAGTCAATTGGGTTCCATGTCACACATTCATATGGGTTGACTGAATCATCAGGGGCAGCACTAGTGTGTGAGTGGAAGCATGAGTGGAACAAGCTACCAAAACAAGAACAAGCAAAGATGAAATCCCTTCAAGGGGTTGCCTCATTGATAACTGAAGATGCGGATGTGAAGGACATGGAGACCATGGAGAGTGTGCCAAGAGATGGAAAAACAACGGGGGAGATTTGTTTAAGGGGAAGTGGCCTAATGAAAGGGTACTTAAAAGACAATGAAACAACCTCAAAAGCCTTCAAAAATGGTTGGTTGCACACAGGTGATGTTGGTGTTGTGCACCCAAATGGGTACATACAAAATAAAGGATAGGTGCAAGGATGTCATAATTTCAGGAGGTGAGAACATAAGCAGTGTGGAAGTGGAATCAGTTCTTTATAGGCATCCAAGGGTGTTGGAGGCTGCAGTGGTGGCAATGCCACACGCAAGATGGGGTGAGAGCCCTTGTGCATTTGTGGCATTGAAAAAGAAGGATATTGAAGGGAGAACAACAACAAATTGTGATGTGACTGAGGGTGAGCTTATTGCATTTTGCAGGGAGAATATGTCTCATTACATGGTTCCAAAGATGGTGAAGTTTGTGGAGGAGCTGCCAAAGACTTCAACTGGTAAGGTTCAGAAGTTTGAGTTGAGGGCTAAGGCTAAGGCATTTGTGGTGTCAGAGAATAATGCGCAGTCCAATGACAAGAATGTTGGTGAGCATGTTTTGGCTGTGTCTCGTCTTTGAAGCAATGATTTTATAAAATTGAACAGGAAAAATTTCTTGGTTAAATTGATCGGTTGATCATGAACAAGCAATGTTTCTAATTCAAAGTATCTGGTTAAAGAGGTGTGAGGGATTTTGTGGAAATTTATTATGTATATGTGAACAAAAATGTTATTGTCTAGCCTGATCTTTACCTAATATTTTACTGTTGTTATTGTCCTAATCCATTTGTAATTGAAGTGGTTGTTGTCCTAATCTTACATTGTCTAGCCTGGTTTCTACCTAATATTTTGCTGATATCTCAAGCTACAGAAATCCAATTGAGATGATATTTGTGGTGTTGGAAAGATAATTCAAATATCTACAACTTTGTGTGTGATAGTTAAAGGCTAATTCTAACTATAGAGACCAATATAAAGCTTGCAAAGTGACAATTGAGATTTTCTCCTACATTAGAATGTGAATTGGCCCAATCTTAGGGCCACGGGAGCATGAAATTAAATATTTTAGGCTTATTCTATGTAATTAAGGCTTAATGAAACCCTAAAATAGAAGAAAAACTTTAAATACAATATCTTAAGGATGAAAGAGGGTCTTTTGGGTGGCCTTTTGGCCTCTTTGGCCAATTGGAGAGACATCAAGGATGAGTTATAACAAGGAGGAAAAGATGCACAAATGGGATCCATTCTTCTTTTTTATCCTCTCTTTGATTTATATTTAGCATATATATTATGTCTATGGATTTATATTTGCTAAATATATTAGTTAGCTAAATATCTTATGCTAGGAAGATTATGTAACTTATGTTATGAATGTGATTGTTTGATATTTCCAATCTTAATGAATTTATTTTATTCAATCAAGTTTCTATCATCTATATGCTAGCTTAATGCTATTTGTGGATTCACGATCCATAAATTAATTATAGAGTTATGTATGTGGAGAAATTTAGGTACATAATTGAGACAATGAAATAGAAACGTTTACAAATCAATAGTGCCTTTAGTTTTAGGGTTCAAGTCAAGGAATCAACTGAGTTCTAAAATATAGAGAGAATTGATATGTCAAGGAATTGTGTATTAATTAGATTACGAATCTCTCTTCATTAATTGATGAGTTAGACATTTATTAGATTATGAGCTCAATCATTATAGAAACAACTATATGAATTTGGATCCCTAATACTCTTTTCTTTGTGATCCTTCATACCTCTTTTACATTTTTATTTTATTTGATTTTTTTTATTTTGTTTATCTTATTCTCTTTTTAGTAAGTCTAACTAGTTTCTAAGTTAACGAAGTGGTAATTGGTCGAGTCAATTCATATGGGAATGATATTTTATTCATTCTTTTATTACTTGTACGTCCTATTTTAATTATTGGAGCTGCATCGAAGAAAATCATTAATATGATCATTAATGACTTTCCACTTCCGGAATATTATTTGTGTGGACGACATACAAAAAATTGGCATGTCCAATTCGCATGAAAAATATTAAGGGAGTATTTGGTTTCAGAAAATAATTTTTAGTTTTCATTCTCTGTTTTCCTATTTCTTGGATTTTGTGGAAAAAAATATTGACAACTGTGAAAATTATAAAATTTAGCTTCCAATTTTTATTTCTAGTTTTCAGTATTTCTTTTATAAAATCCTAAAAACAGGAAAACTGAAAATAAAAACTAAAAATTATCTTTTGAAACCAAACACACCTTAAGGCATTCATATTGAAGCATGGGGAAAAATTTTCATGGTTTTATTGTCATTATAGGATGTTCTTAGATGCTGATGCTCTATATAGGCAAAGTAAATATGACTTTAAAAAGGGATATTTATCATAATTATTTGCTTTTAGTAATAATATGTGGTTGAGATTTGATGAACAAGAGAGCGTCCTCTCATTAATAAAAGGAGATGATCTTGGTCCTATACATAATCATGCATACGTCAAAAGGAGTGTCGATCACGAGTATACAAAATTTACCCCTTGTATTATATTAATAATGCATTAACAGGTGGAGTTCAAACTCAATATTTATGACTCAAGTATTACCGGCTTAGAATGTAACCTGGCCCTATCCTAACTTTTTTCTATCCCTAGTCATGTGAGAGCTAAGGGAGAAATAGAAAACAAAAAAAAATGAGCAAATAAGGATAGAACTCCTAATCCGACATCAACAAACACTTAGTCACTTGAATCAAAAGTGGTATCATATAAATTACAGCTCATTAGCATTTCATTCCTAATTTGTTCTTTTGCATATGCCAAAATATAGAGCATGTTTGACTAAGCTGCAAGATTACACTTCTTTCACTAATAGCATATTTGTATAATAGCTTTTTTATATAATTGCTTATTTGAAAATAAATTTATATTTGGATAGTTTAACTGAAAAGTGGTTTTAAGTTAATTTATAATATTTGGATTGTCAAAATAATAACTCTTTAGAGGTAAATGATCTAGAAAAAACAGCTTTTTTTTTAATAGAACAACATTTTTTTCCCTAGTATCCAAACATGCACACAAACTAGTAATTCTTGTCAACTTCTCATTTCCCTATTTTTATTTTAAATTATTTTTTTATTTAATTCAATCATAGTTAAATGAATTTTCGTCCTCTTTCTCTAACAAAAGGTAACCATTTTTCTTATATTCTCTCGGCTAATTCTACTATGCACTAGATGACTAGACGAAGTATTGCCAGAGATAGAGAAGGGAGGTTCAATATTTGAGTTAGATGAACCTGTCTCAGCCAATTTCATGTTATGGTATTCATAGCGATGGGAGAGATGTATGCCATAAATGTGGGATATCTATCAAGGCATATGTAAGGGGGAGATTATGGTCGAATTGAGGAGGGAGATTTTTCCCGTGTGTGTAATGAGGCAGGCCCAAATCAAGTCAATACGAATTTTGAATGGGTCCCAACACCCCACCCCCAACCTCGAGCTCTAAAGTGCAAAAAGGGTTCAGGTAGTTTTCTCCTTTTTGTTTTTTTTTCAAGGCAGGGATTTAATTAGCGAAGGCTATTCCAGGAAAAGGGCAGATGGACATCAGGTGGACAGAAGACGCAAAGACAGCGTTTGATTTGAAAGGCAGGACATAAAATATAGGAATAGTCAAGATAAAAGCATATTTGAAAGAGGATATAGACATGAATAGGAACAGAAAAATTTTCTATCTCCAGAATAGAAAAACACAATTTCTGTACTTCTAGAAAGCGAAAATAAAATAGAAAGATAAAAATTTAATATTTTTTCTTTCAATAATATTCCTATAGATATTTATTATTTTTATCTTATTTTTGTTTCTATTTTCACTATCCCTATATTTCTGTGCCCGTCCTCTTACCAAACAGATCACAAAATAAAAAGAAAGCAAATCGCATTTTTTTCAGTATACAGAACAAAATAAATTTCAATAATTAACTAAAATAAACTAAGCCTATTTAATTAATTCTTAAGCTTATTCTGCCCTAACAAGCTCAACACTTAGTTTTTTTCTTTTCGATGGGACTCCCGACTGTCCAATTAGGCCCTGCAGTCATACGAGTTACGTCCAAATTGGTGACAAAGGCAATGTCAAATGAGAATATGACTATTAGGTACGTTAAAACCCTAGAATATTAGATATATTGATATTGATTTACGAATATACTAACAAAGTCAAATTGACATTTATTATTGATATTTATTATGAAACAGACGGAGAATCATTAACAAAGAAACCACTACTACAATACAACCATTTAACAAGGCCATTAGGTAAAACAATATGGAAAGTTTCTCGGGAAAGAAAAAAAGGGCAAGAGGGTAGGAGAATGCAGAGTCTCACTATCTTGTCCAGACACAGTACGCCAGCAAACCGAACTTTCATGAACTTCGCTCCATTTAATCGACAAATCAACGGACGGAAAATATACATTCACAGGGGATATATTTCGCACCAACAAGTTTTATTTTATATTTTGCATCCATTATCTAAGCAGCCCATAAAACTCGTTGGAGCTCCACAAAACAGGGCCATCAGATTGCGTAGTGCATACAAACCACAGAAAACGACTTATAATTGAAAAGGGCTTACATAGAATAAATATTTATGAACAACATGATGCAGCTCTGGATCCTTCTGCAGGTCTATCAACAAGAACCATCCCAGCTGGGTTTTGTGCTGGTTGAGCCCTCGGTAACTTTTTGGCTGTGTAAACAAAAGCAAATATAAGTCATGCAACTTATCCAAGTTCAGCAATTAATAACATAAAAGAAAACACAATTGACAACCAAATCCTCTCTGGACCGAATTGACTGATGTTTTTCCTTTCTTTGATTTATTTAATTATATCCTAATGCAATGCAACTAAGGAAATAAAGGGAGAAAACAAAGCATTATTAATCATCCTCATCAAGCAGCCTGAAACACAAGTAATAACAGGAAAGGGCTCCCACCTATTTCATAAAATACATCATTAACATTGGCTGCAGTTTTGGCAGAGGTCTCCATGAAAAACAAACCATTCTCCTCAGCATAAACACGTGCTTCCTGCATTCCCCATGAGTCACAACTGATAAATTGTCGTTCCAAGAAATGTCGCATGCAAGCTATCAATCATAGAAGGAGGATCCAACCATGCTTTAACAGTAAATTATACATAACAGAATCTTTTCTGTTGAAACTGAAGTATTTAGGACAGTTAGCAAGGTCAAGCCATCCTATGCACAAGCTAAAGACAGAATAACTGCAGGAAAACCTTTAAAGTCAAGTTTATTTAATTTTCACTTTGAAAAGAGGAATAAACATTAAAAAAAAAATTGTTGGAGACAGGAAACAAAGCTGCAATGTAAAGCTACCAATCTGTTCGGGTATCGAAAAAAATCAAGCTTCTAATGCTGCAATTAGTGGATAAGTGCAGTAACTTAAAGATGTTCAAAACAGTTAACACAGGTACCAAAAAACAATGTCCCAATCAGACTTGTACATGTTATTGCCTATATAAAGAATCCATGTATCTGACAACCCAAACACACCATATCATTTTTGGAGTTTCAAGATGCCAGTGACAGTAGAAACTGAGTTAACATCAAATATTGCCAAAAAAAAGCCATAAACACAAAAGTAATCAAATCTATATCTCAATTTAACCATAATTTTGCTTTTCAAGTTTTGATAGGAAAAATAATGCTCAGAGTTGCACCAAACAGACAATATTGTTATGATGCTTGATCACTAACATAGGAAAACTGAAAAGGCAAGGACACTTACTTCAGCTGTCACTTTCCGCTTATCTTCCAAGTCAGATTTGTTACCAGCAAGAGCCATTACCATGTTAGGATTCCCTGCAACACCACCAAAATGAGAGCATTATTAGGTAATTTAATTATGTAACTGCAGATACCACAAACCCTGCATTACTAGAAGTAGGGAAATCAAAAGTGGACCAAGTTTGATATAATACTTTAAAGCAAAGCCTCTACTGTTATTTCTCTGAATGCAGGCTGTACCCATTATTTCTTTATCTAGAATGTAGATAAGTGAGAGCCAAATCCTTCTGTTAATATGTCTAGAAAAATATAGCTAACATTTACAACACACCACCAAATAACATAAGTAAGGCGTCACTGAAAATGCAAACTGGTTCCTTTCGAACTGTTCAAAGTTCTACCACGAATCAATCATTCTCACATTGTTATGTGTTATCGAGGCATGTCAATGCACTTCTATGATTATATGATCAGGAATGAGTTTCATTTAACAATTAATGGAAGTTCTAAAGGTTGTTATAAAACAGAAAAACAAATTTTACAAAAGGAATATTAAAGTATATGGTCAAGATTGCTTTACAAAATAGATTCTATCCAAAATTGGTAAAAGGCTAATAAATGGTTTGATTTTCTTTTTACAATATATAAATTTTACTTCTCTACTTAGAAAACAGAAGTAGAAGAAAACTTCAGAACCAATCAGTAAATACCTTGCTTCTGAAGCTCTTGGACCCACTTCTTAGCTCTTGCAAATGAATCCTGTGAATGAATAGATATAAGTAAACTCATAAAACCTTGTAAGCGGAAATAATTAATGTATTAAAAGCATAGGATCATGGCCCTATAAAGGCAAATGAATATAAACTAAAAGGAGAGAACCGAGCTAGCAGATGTGATCTGCTCTTCTTCATGGTTCACCATTTTGCACCCTAATGGTTCAACATTCCACAATACAAACTCAATCTACTACATAATTTGCTAAATTCATAAAGCATTGAATGAATTCTTGTACATAATTTCTTCCTAACATCCATCATTCCATCACTTTCAAGAAGAGATAGCATTCACTCATCCTTGAGTATAAATAAGAATGAGGACTATTTTGGAATGTCTTGTGAAAGTAGGTAGAAAGGGACAATCAGGTTTTTCATGACAGGGAGCATATACATTAACAGCTAAAGAGGAATGTGCTAAAGAGGAATGTCTCACAATAAATATTGTTGGATTCCAGACAAGAATTGGAATTCCTCACTTTTGGGAACAGGACATGCTAACTCAGTCTGAGTTTTGTCTTCATTCCACTCTAAATTATACTCCAGGGCCAAGGTGTAGTAAGAAATGCAGTAAACAATGCACTATCACAATCACATAACTCCAAACAACAAAGTTCAACCTCAACATAAGATTTACAATTCCCATTGTGATTTTGAGGCTTATCAAGAAGTGCGAACAGAAACAGGCTGCAAATTTTTTTCAATGCCCCATACCTTTCCCCTCATCCTGTTACATATTTTTATGTCAATATAATTATTAAAAAGAAAAAAGAAAAGAAAAAAGAATCAAGTTACATGTTAGGAAACAGATAAAAAAAGGGCGGCCTACATGCTACTGCACGAAGCTCCCATTAGGTAGGGCCTAGGGAGGGTAGAAATACGCAACCTTACCCCCACTTTGTGGAGAGGTTGTTTATAGGATTTGAACCCGTGACCTACAAATCGCAAGATAGCAACCTTACCATTATACCGAAACTCACCCTCTTTCATGTCATAAAACAGATAATCAAATTATAATATTACCAATTCAAATAGTTAATTAGAAATACTCAAACTCAAAGTCAAAGGGTAAGAATCGTACTGTGCTAGTAATGTCATAGACAATGATAGCAGCAGCAGCACCTCTGTAGTACATGGGAGCCAAACTATGATATCTCTCTTGTCCAGCTGTGTCCCAAATCTCAAATTTCACTGTGGCATCATTTACTGCCAATGTCTGTGAAAAGAATGCTGCCCCTATTGTTGATTCCTGTCTCCACAATAAACCAATAAATTCAGCAACATAATCTCCACATGCATGCCTAAATGTTTGAAGGTTTTGGGAATAAATAGCAACTCTTAAGGAAAAATTCTTAGGCACTGCCAAAGCAAGAAAAAATTAGTACTCTGTTCCATTAAATGCTCAACATTACAGCAATTGTATTAAAAAATGTGATTATAGTGAGAGACAATGATAACCATCAAAGTTGAAGTATGAAGCATTAGATGTTCAGGGTACATGAGCAAAGAAAGATAAAAAAGGAATTGGTACTAGTACCAAGATGAATTTTTAGACATAAATTTGTCGTTTATTATATATTGGGTTTTTAGAGGGTGGGCCTCGGCATAGTAGTAAGGTTGCTGCCTTGTGACCTAGAGGTCATGAGTTCAAATCCTAGAAATAGCCCTTCCACAAAGTGAGGGTAAGGCTATGTACATCTACCCTCCCTAGACTCCACCTGGTGGGACCCTTATGCACTGGGCCGCCCTTTTATTACATATTGGGTTTTAAAGGCACTGGTTAAGGTTTCCATAATAAGTTTAAAAGTTATCTGATGGACCCCACACTTTGAAAACTCAACAATCACACTTTTCAATGGAACAATTGCCTTTTTTGAAACCATAATGCCCTAACAAAAACCCTTATATATTTAATGAACTTAAACATTAATTCTGAAATCAACATCCAATAAAAGTTTGACAATTAGGTATAGAAATGTCCTATACTAACTAAAATTTCTTATGTACTACTACCTCCATTCTTTAATAAGTGTCTATTTTCACTTATACACACATATTAAGAAAATGATTGAATGAACTTATACTTAGATAAATTTAAGTATATTTTACAACACTGCCCTTATCATCTCCTACTCTAGCTCTCTCATATTTAATCTATTAACTAACTCTCTTTCTCTCATAAGGGTATCATGGAAAAAAAATAATTAATATTGTCTATAATTCTTAAAAGAACAAATAATAGTGGAAAAATAAAATTTGTAAATGGACACTTTATAGAGAATGGAGGGAGTAGTACAAGTGTTACAAAATTTATTAACTCAGTCCACCAAAAAACCTAACTCATGGACAGCATATATAAACCACATATGCCGTTGATTAAATTTAACACACTATATATTAAAAATCTAAAATTCAAATCAACTCTAAACCGTTAAGATTTTTACTCCTAGAGAACCGAAGAATTTCAAAATTTTAAGCTCCAAGCAACAATTTACCGTCACTACCTTCCTAATTCCTACCCTGATTAAAGTGGGAAACCTTTGTCAAACTACGTTGAACCTTTTGTTATCAGTTGGGGGGAAAAAAAAAGAACTCTTATATTATCCATCATATTCACATCACAAAGGTGTTTAGAAACACTAATCATCAGTCAATAGCAACAAAGCCAGCAAAAAATAGATAAATAAATAAATAAAACTCGTCCCCATCTCAGACTAAATTCCAATAGATTAACAAATAAATCATGCATGAAGCTAAATTCAAGACGTGACAACACTTCTACTGACTACTACATGATGTAAATTCTCCGAATATTTCCGTTACTCTTTAAAAAAAAAAAAATCCAAGGCAAAAAAATTTCAGTGGACTTCTGAATTTCGCGAACTTAACCTGGAATTCAAGGAATTGACCCTTGACAAAGCGCAAAACGAGGCTGGATTTTCCGGCACCCATGTCCCCAAGGAGAACCTGAAATTCAACAAAAAAACACGAAAAAAAGGAAAACAAAAGAAATTAGGTTATTATGAGATGAAATCGGAATAGAAGAAGGGAAAAGGGGATCGGAAAAAGAGAGAGACCAATTTGGCGTTGAGATTGTTGTGTCCGATCGTAGCCATGGGAAGCGAATTGGACCGATCGGAAGCGAAGAGAGAGAGACAGAGTAGAACAGAACAAACGGAAAGCAGAGAAGCTTCCAGAAGAAGATAGAAATCGACAGAGAGAAAAGAGGAGAAGAAGACGATGACGAAGGTGAAGAAGAAGCCAACGAAGCAATGAGAGTCTTTGGGTCTCTCTCTGAATTTTTATTGCTTTTTTGCTTGCCGTGTGAATGTTTGCAGGTAAACGCGCTTCTTTATTTTATTTGTTTTTTTTTCAAAATAATAATAATCGAGAGAGTAAATAATGGACAATATGACAGAATAGTATTTTTAAGGTGATAAAAAAGGAAAGTTTGTGTAGAAAAAAACATGTTTTTACCAATTTTCAATGTATTAAATGTATCCAAACTCATGACAAAATCTAGTACAATTAGTAACTAATTGAATTTCTTAAGTATCTAATCAAGGATTCAAATAATAACGGTGTATATGGTGAGAGTCTTGTGGCTAAAGATGTATCTTTTAGAGTATGTTTGGATTGATAGAATTGGGTAGAATAGAGCAAGGAATAGAATAGAATAGAGTAGAGTGGAGCTGAATAATTACTCCGCTTTATTGTTTGAGTATTTTCTATGCCATCTCATTCCCCCAATTGATTAAAAGAAAGTTGAGAAAAATAGATAGAATTGGATGGAAATGAGTCACTTTATCTCCATTCAATTACATTTAAATTTGACAAATCCAAATAATGGAACAAACTAAAATACCACTCCGCTTTGCTTTATTCCACCCAACTCCATCAATCCAAATATACTGTTAAGGAGCTCCCATATTAGAACTTTTAAAATTTTCTATCTTTTGCATTCTTAACCATTGCACTAATGGTGTTGGTTAGCAAAACCTTATTATTAATAGGCTCAAAGTATAATACATGGAACGTCTCAAAGGGGTTATTTATCGTTAAAGGATGAGAAAGTAAAATACCCTTGGTCCTGAATAGAAGTCATTTTTGCATTTTTCCTAATGTTTTGAAAATCAGACCGAACTGGCCAGTTGGACCGGTTGAACCAGGAACCGACCTGCTGTTTGGTCCGGGTTGGATTTGAAAATCGTATTGCAAAGAACCGCCTAAGAATCGCTGAGGACCGGTAAATCGAGTAAACCGCCCTAGTCAAAAAAATCGGTTCAACTATTTTTCTTGGTAAAAAAATACAACATTGCATCATTTTGGGTTTTTTTAAAAGGCCTAAAATCTCATATTTTCTAATCTTTTTTCCTTTTCCAATATGGAAAGTAGTAACTTGAGAGATTTGATCCATATGGATAATGTTTATTTTGATTAAGAGATGAATTATGTTATGATCTATGAGTTTTATTGATGACTAATTTAATTTTTAATTATTTTATGACATATATTTTATTTTATATTTTTTTATATTTATGTAAATATATGTTTTATTATATAGCGGTTATATTTCGGTTGGATCCCGATTGAACCGGTTGAATCTCTGAACCTCTGAATTTTTATCTCGACCGGTTTGATGTCCTGTCTGATTTTCAAAACCTTAATTTTTCCTTTTATCCAAAATATAGGTGGTTTAACTTATTAATTATTTCATACATGTTTTACTCCCCTGTTTAATTGAAAAGAGAATGAGTGAAGGTGAATTTATTTGAATATCTAGCTTGAGAAAGAATAAATAGAGATTAAGTAATAGAATGATATGTGTCTTTTATTTTTATTTTTAGAAAACTAATAAAATTTAATTATTATCTTAATTAACTCTTCTGTATAATCCAAAAAAAATTTACATTAAAGAGCGGATGGAGTCGTTATTTAGACACATAAGAAATTCTTATGTGGTAATGCATGGCCACGTGGCACTGCAAGTTGCTTTGTTCTTCTTTCTTATTTTTGTTTTTGCTCTTTTAGTACTGCAATTCCTTTTTTCAGCTTATTGGTGGTTTGACATTTCTTATGGGTCGGGGTAGCTTGACTTTGACTAGTAGATTCCAACTTCGTTTTTTTTCCAGGTACATAGATTCCAACTTACCGTGCTTCATGAAACACATGACCAAATAAATGATGACACAACAAAATTGAACCCTTCCATTCAACCAACTAAATTAGATGCAGAATTTATTGTGTTGAAGCAGTTTTTTTTCAGAAAAAAAATTATATGTACCTTGAAATTTAACAATTTATATTTTAAAACAAAAATAAGATATTTAAAATATTTATTACTTACACAAACAAGGTGATGAAATAAATTTTTTAAAAACTTCATAGCTTTTTTATTTTTTTGGGAACATGTGGTGATATTTAGTTCACGTAATACTATAACTTCTGATCATATATTGTAAATTAATTGTAATTCTATTGCTATAAGTCGTAATATTTTTAAAAACGTTAGTATATTACTTTCTTTTTCAATTTTTAAGAGTAGTATTGCAATAGGCATCACTAAATTTTGGATGGAACATGATTTACAATGGAGTCAAATGAAGTTTAATTAGTGTATGAATGTTTTGAAAATAAAACAACTTAACCACTATAATTTGATGTGCAATTTATCGCTATTACAATTATACTGAATTAGAAATATGGACCGGACACTTCGACCCGAACCATTAGAGCTTGAACACGGGTTCCAGAGATCGGCCACGTGATAGTCAAGTCTCCCACGGATTTACCCTAGATATAATTGAGGATATCTCGTAAATTCCATATATGGTCTCTTATTATCTCCTGTCATTATTATATCATATATCATATATTATATCATATCTCCTATAAATATGAAATATATTTAATATCTATTAAATCCATGGAATATCTTTCTTATACAAGGAAGATTATCTTCTAACTTATCATGAGATCACCTCATACTATATAAATGGCTTAATGCCTCCGGGTATCACAAGTTTATTATATACTATTTTTTTTACCACTCTATGTTTCATTCATCCATTGATTTGAGTGTCGAAGAGCATTTGCAAGTACCCCACCCCCGCTTGTATGGATATTGGAACTACTTGCACTCTTACTACATTTCCAGATAAGAACAATAATTATAATTAAGTGACATTTTGGCAAACTGATCCTTTGACTTCTCAATTCTATTATGTAGGAAGGATTATACAAAAGCAATGGAGCTGGGATGATACTGTTCCGGATCCTTTTTTTATTGTCACTTTGAATGAGGGTTTAAATCATGTTAGTCATAACGTGGTGGCAAAGGAAGAAAATAGATCCCTTCAAGTAAGTGGGTGCATAGGATGAAGCCCCATTATGAAGTATTCTTGAGAGGTTGATTTAGGACTTAGAGAACTAACTCTACACCCTTGTCCATGAATTTGGGCCTATAAGGGGTGTAACACCCCGATTTCTCTGTCCGGCGAATGACCAAATGCCTCGGCGTCATTTCGACCAACTCGAGGGTAACCAACTCGGTCATCTTGAAGGTCAACTCAATGTTTGAAGGGGTTGAATGACCTTTGAATGCTTTCGGAGCGAAAATTTCGTTTCGCTTTGGTCAAAATGACCAAAATACCCCTATAGCGTTTTTACGCGGGTAATGGGGCCGTTTGAGCCCGGAACTTTCCCCACAGGTTTAAAAACATGTTTTCATGTGTCTAGATGTCTCTGTTCAAGTCCCGATGGTCCTGGGCAGTTTTAGTGCAAAATTACGATTTTGCCCCTAGAATAGTGTTTTTGAGCTTAATGACGTAATTAAGCAAACCTAAGCAATATTAGGCTCTAAACGAAGATTAATTTATTTCCCTAATTAATCTAGAGTCAAAATAATTTATTAAAGTTAATTAGAACCTAAAATTGCTTAGATTAAACATTAAATCCCTTTTTAGAACTCAAGACTCCTAGTCTTGGAATCTTGAATAGTGTTTTCTCTTTCCAATTCCTTAAATCAAGGAAATGTGTCTAGAGTTGTTTAGACTCTAAATTGAGGATTTAACTCATTAATGGTGCAAGACCACTCCTTAATTATGTCTAGACCACCTTAATTACCCATTTACCTTACCTAAACACTTTCTTACAAATTCCTAATCTTAAGCATAATCAAAGATATACCTAAACACAACTTTAAACCACAATTAAAATGCAAACTAATCCTCCCCATGGGCTGATGCATTTCGGCCACATCCTCCCCCTTTGACCACATATTAAATTGTTTTCTCACTCAAAGAACCATGCTTGAAGCCATACTCAACCATACCTCACCATACCTTAAGCCATACCTCACCATACCTCAAGAACACATTATCTCACCTCATGGAACTCATGGAATGCCTCCAATCTGCACCTCATGGCCGAAGCTCTTCATCACCATGAGCTCCCTCCATTTATTTCATTTCTCTATAAATAGAATGCCTTGAGGAGCTTGCACCACTTTTAGATCATTTGCTAAGTTTAGGAACTCTCAAAGCTTTTCTTTTTCTCTCAAAGTTTTTGTGTTCTTCAAGTTCTTGGAGTTCCTCAAGTTCTTCATCTTCTTCATCTTCTTCTTCCATCTTCAAGTTCATCACATCAAGTAGGGATTTTCTTTCATGTATTCTTTTCTTTAAAGTTCTTGTTTCAAGTTTGATGTTCATAGTTTCTCTTGTTTCTCTTTAGAACTTCATTTCCACTCCTTTTTCCTTTTCATTTTCAGCCATAGGCCTTGGAGAACAAAGGAATGAGAGCTTGATGATGAGAGTTTCATGATGATGTTCATCACTTGAAACAAACTCTAGAGCTTGATCTTTGTTCTTGAGCAAAAATGTTTTTAGTTTTTCTTTTCTTGAACTCTTAAGAACTTTAGCTTTGATGATGGTTTTAAATGGCCCTATGAACTCAATGATGAGGACTCATGATTTTGGTGTTAATATATCACCAAGATCATGAACTCTAGAGTTTTAAAATGTTCCTTTTTCTTCTTGAAGATTTCGGCCATTTCCTTAAATTTTTCTAAGCTTCATGGTTTGATTTCCTAAAAATATTATGTTAAGTTTTAAAGAACTCTAAGCTTGACTTTACCTTGTTTGGATGAGTTTGGGTTATGGTTTAAATTCCTTTAAAGTCTTGTTAGGAGCTCTAGAAAGATATAATGAACTTGCATAATTTATTTTATGCTTACATCCATATTTACATTCTTGCTATGCATCTTTGCTTTCTAGCTATCACCTAAGAACATAAAGATTAAAATGGAACTTGTATCATCACTTAATTTAATTCTCGAAGCCTTTCTATTTCGGCCTTAAAGTCGATTGTTGCTGGGCCTAGAGCACTAAAATAAAGAATTGAACTTGCATTATCACATAATTAATTTCTCGAATGCCTATCTATTTCGGCCTTAAAGTCGATTGTTGTTGGGTCAAGAGCACTAAAATAAAGAATTGAACCATGCATATTTACCTACAAGCTTGCACGTTTAAGTTTATGCCTCGCATATTTACTTTCAAGCTTGCACGTTTAAGTTATGCCTTGCATATTTAAATTTGAGTCATCACTTTACTTTGTAAGCAAGATTAAAAATGAAAAGCATGAGCACGTTTAGTTTATGTCGTAACTTAAGAACCTAGAGCTCAAAGACTTGCCCATTTCATTCCAAGTTAAAGTTATATGTGAATGTATTCCTTGAATGAATAATTTCGGCCAAGTAGTGATGATGGACTTGCAATGAGTTTTCATCTAGCTACTAGGACCAATAGTCTATGTTTTAAGTTTTCCTTAAAGCTTTACAAATCTTTATAAGGTTTTGTCATCACAAGTTGTGATTTTATTATCCTTTAGGGGATGGAATATGTTTTGGTCAGTGACCTAAGGCTTCACTTAGCCTCTTGATGAATTAAAATGTTTTGCAAAGAGTTTTAGAAGTTCTAGATTGATTCCAAGAGAAACTAGTTAACTTATGTACCTAGAAATGTCAATTCAACTCTCTTATTGAAGTTAAATGTTTTCGGTCCTGATATGATGAGTGTGATGTGGTATGATGATGTTTTGATGTGTTGGAATGTGTGAAAATATCATATGATGATGTAGAAGCGAACCTATGCATGATAGGTAAGAAACTAGCTAACTAGAAATACCGTAAAACTAGAATTTAACATAGTTTTGACCCATTTGTTTATGGAACTAATCCAAACTGTTTTAATGGGGACATAATCAGATTTAGATTGTTTAGACATGAAAAACTTGGTATCATTTGAGTTAGAATTGAATTCTAGCACCTATGGGGAAACTAGTAACTAGAAAACCGTAAAAATGCAAATGTAGAACTCTTAGAACATTTAATTTTCTGGATTCCGTCTAGCACCCTTACATCATGGTAAACATGATTAATAATTAGTCCTTAAGCATAGGAATGCCTCATAATTGATTTAGATTTAATATATAGCGCCTTCGGCGAAAACAGAACCAAGAAAGGGTCTAAAACGTAAGTTCTAGAACCCCGTATTCACATGTTAGGATTTCCACCCTATGCCATTCAGATTTAAAAGTAAAATGAGAGGATTATGAATGATGTTTAATTATGAGCCTTAGGTGCTTAAAATATGAACGACGGATGTAGAGAACTATATCTCAAGATTAAGACCCGTAAAGGTCAAAGCATAAGCTACCGTAAGGGTAAGCGTTTGAATATTTTATGATGATGCATGAAGTATGCTAATGATGATGATGTTATTCATATGAGGAATTTATGAGGTTATATGTTTATGTGGCATAAAACAAATTTGGAAGGAAATTCGGTGTAATGACCAGTTGTGCTAATTTCCGACAAATTTGGGGATTTAAAGAAATTTTGAAAATTAAGGTACTAAGATGGGTTCTAGGATGACACCGGTTCGGCCGAGCACCTCCATAGAACTCATGTGACATCGGTACCATTTTACACTCTTAGGTGACACCGGTTCGGCCGAGCACCCCTAAGAGTTTTGCCCCCTAACCCGTACTCAGATAGTCGGGATTTATGATTTATGATACGCTTATCGTTAAGTGGTAAGTAAGAACTAGTGACGACTAGTTAAGGTATGAGCTCATAACCTAGATGTATGACACGTTCTGGGTGACACCTGTTCACGAGCACCCCGATTCGATTGTCTTTTAGGGTGGCCCATGAGGAAGAGAAGTTTCATGATTATGATTATGTCACTAAGTTTTGTCCCATATGAATGTTACTATTGCCACTTTATGCCACCAAGAATGATGATGCTTGATGTTATGTTTTATGTATGTGCATTAGGTAGTGTCATGCATACATTTTCTATTATGTTGCATTCATGACATTAAGATCATCCTAAAATGAATGGACCTTGGTTAAAAAATACTTTTTAAAGTTTAAAAGGAACCTAATACATGCTCAGTTATTTTGTATAAATAAACCCAAGGTTCCTGAGGACGTAGATGATGACACCTAGGTAGTAGGAGGCCCTACTGAGATTCTTTAGCAAGATTCTCACTGCCTCTATCTCTTTCTTTCCGTCACGTCTTCAGATGGCGCCGTAGGTAGTGTTGGTGGACACCCCGACATGGGAGGTGCACTATGACCCGGCTCACGGATCATACCATTTTGAGGGGCAGTGCACGGTGCGGGTTTTCATGTTCGTAGGACGCCCCTTCGCTCATCCCGTGCACACCCATCGCTTCGCCCCGACTTGCACGACGACCGGAGATGCGGCCACACCGCGGGGGTCACTCTCGATCCCCGTTCCGCCTCTTTACGCCCGAGGAGCTCGCACAGTTTCCCGGATACTTGCCTCGTTCACGAGACGGACGTCAGTAGGAGGTGACGATCGACCGATGGAGTACCCGGTTAGAGCACACACCACTTAGATTGTAACATCCCCTGCTGCTTTATGGATTGACGACTGTCCCCACAAACCAACACGGGTCTTTCCAGCGTGCTTTGTCCTCACTCACACGCTTCCTGGGAAAACTTCCCAGGAGGTCACCAATCCCAAAATTGCTCCAAGTCAAGCACGCTTAACTGTGGAGTTCTTTCAGTTTGGGCTACCGAAAAGAAGATGCATCTTGTTGGTATAGGTAGTACAAATCAATTCATATAAGCCCTCCTCAACTGTATAGTCCCATACCTATACAGTCTTAGGATCCCTCTCATTCGGGTGTGTAATCGGTTCATTCATGTACCCCTCCGCTTTCGAAGTCTACCAGGAGCCGCTCCTTGTCCGTGCCTCTTTGCACCGGCGATCACTCCCCGACTTCGCGATCCCCGGGCGTTACATAGATGGGGATAAACCTTCTTTTGTTTAGAGGTTATCCTATTAGGTGCACTCGGGTAGGGGAGTAGATTATGTTCATGTTTTATGTGTATTTTCTTTTATGCATTTCCCCTGTACTAAACTAAGTCCCACACTTATAAGTGGGCAAATTATATATATATATATGAGATGATCTTCAGTGTTACTCATGGTGTGCCTTATGTTATGATGTTGTGAGACATTCGTTTACCATACATGGTTTACTGCTTATCGCATCACGCGGCTCTCACTTTTATTTCAAAAAAAATTTACTCGTATTTTTCGCTAAGTAATTCAAAGTTAAATGAGAACTATGAAGTAACAGACTAATGATTAACCTAAATATGTTCTAGAGTATTGGGTTAAAAATTAGGATGTTACAAGGGGCAACCCAAAAGAGACGGTGAAAAGGTCTCTTTCTTCCCAGATATGAAGGACAATGTTTCCAAGAGAAGAAGAAGAGAGAGAAAGAGACAAATACAACTGTTATGTAAGAAACCATTTTTAGTAGCAAATAAAACAACATGCACTCACATTCTATGTTACAGAATGACCCAAATATAGCACACACCTTGGCCTTAGAACCCATCGACTTGGAAGGATATTTGACCTATGTCACTAGGAAAATAGATTGTCACCTTTTAGCCATGAGTCATCTTTATGTCTTGTCAAAAATAGTGTCTTAAGACACACATCCAAAAAGCTAAACACGCAACCTTGATTGAAAGATAAGAAAAGGTGAGTAAGCTGGAGAAAAAGGTGTGGGATGGACCTATATACATTCAAGATACCCACTTCAAAGAGGAGAACAACCCATGTTATTTTGACAACCCCAAGCTAGCTCCCATCACCCTAGTTCTCCACCACTCTTGTGAAACATTCACAGAACCACCACTACCTCGTCCATTCTTGGCCACTACACCATACACAATGAAAAACTAGAGACGCCCCTTGTTCTAAAACCTAAAAGAAAGAGTAAACTGGTTCGGTGTCCTTATACAGAGGGAAGAAAAGAGGCTCCCACTCATCCATCATCATTTCTCAATGGTTAGCATCACCTGTTCTTATCCCAAGCTACAAGAGAAAGAGTTCCCATTCTGCAATTTTTCTCACCAAATCCTCATAAGTTTACAAATCCATAGATTAATGTCTTGTTTATTATTATTAAACCATTCCCAAAACTCTGGTCTGAAATTGATCAGGTTTAATTTTTAATAAAACTTTGTTAGGCTTAGGGTTTGAATCCTATAAAAATTGACAAAATTATGTCACATCTCAAATATATATAACTTTATGATCAGGTCTTCTTCCTTTCACAATTCATTTCGTTTCGTCCATAACTAATCTTGTATCTCATTCTCATATGGGCTTCAATTTTCTGAAAGCTCAACCCACTTTAAAAAGAGAACAAAGAATAACAAGTCCTAAAAAGGATAAGCCACCATCAAGCTCTGGATCACATAATCACAAAGATTTTGAAATATTATCTTCTAAAGAAACAAATTTCACTGCCTGACATGATAATAAGACTTTTCTGGTTAATAAATACTAATTATCTTAGGAACTTGGAAATAAATAGCTATTTCTTAATACCTTTTATTTGCCCCTAGTTATGTGATTTTGTATATTTAAGGGTGTGTTCGCCCTAAACTAATGAGATGTGGGTCTAAGTGAAAAGGGGTTTGGGTCCCCTCAGCATGGGTTTCTGAATTCAGTCCCGAGATTTACGTGTATGGCAAAAGCATTGTTAGGATGACTCCCACTTAGGCACCAAACCATATTATGAGAAATTAATAAAAACATGTGTGTTTGATTGAGGAGTAAAATGCTAAGGGTTTAAGTGTTATGAAGTATGGATACTCAAAAATGGTCGTCATACTCATACCAAATACTACCCAGTACGGGTATTGGTTTGGGTATTAGTGGGTACTTGTTAATCAATCATTATCCTAGGTAAATGTTACTTAAATACAAATTAGTCCTCATAAAACATTAAATTTTATAATTAAATGAATTAAACTATCATTTTATCTTTTCAAATCTTGTATTTTTTTATATATGTTTGCTTTAACATATTAAACAAATCATTTATTTTATGATATAATTATTTTAGTGGTTATAATTTTATTTTTTATATAATATATCTTTCTGTACCTGTACCTTATTGTTTAGAAAATTTTTGCACCGCGTATCCATATTTATACCTGGTACGATTGCCGTACCCATACCTATGCCACATAGCTTAATTGCTTAAAACAAGAAACAGCAAAGGAAGTTGATTAAGGAAGATGGGCATTTTGCCTTAATGTTATAGTTGAACTTCAAGGTGCGATCCGATCAATGACTCATTCTTTTGAGCATTGAATCAATGCTTTCAATGGTAGAAAAAGAAGAAAAAAACAGAAAATAAAAGACAGAAACTATGCATTGGTTACATCCTTGAGATCTGAAGAGGTATAGTAGTTTCAAGCATTTCATGCCTAACAGAAACTAGAGGCCGGTTTTGCATGTGGCCTAGTTTCTCTAAAAGATATCTTTGACATTTTTCAGCAGCCATCACGCCAGCAGAATAAGCTCCATGTACAGATCCCTGGTGGTCCTCCATGCAGACAGCTTCCCCGCCAAAGAACAGATTACCCACAGGTGCTCGTAGCCTATCATACACGTCCTCCGGCTTCCCAACTAAATCATATGTGTAACAGCCAAGAGAGCTCGGATCCGATCCCCAACGTGACACTAGAAATTGTACCTGCAAAGGTTTAACAAAGCATAAATTCAGGCTCCCGCAGTAGGATGTAGAGAATGTGAATGGATCCTCTAATGGGACGTGACTTGATCATGTGTGATCTTTTATCATTTATTTTCTTGTGTCGTGTTTTGTTTGGATCTCGCTATCCAAATCAACGGTGAAGACTATAAAGATTACATATGACCAAGTCATGTGAAAATTTCACATGAGAGAATCCATTCCCCGTAAAGAATAGATTAGTTCTAGAGATTTGAACTTGCCGGCTCGGAGGCATCGGGAAACATCTTCTTGAGCTGTAGCATTACAAAGTTTGCAGCTGACTGATCGGATAGCTTCTCAAGGTCAGAGGCAAACCTGCCAGCTGCCATATATACAAGAATTGGATAGCCTGTTGCTTTATGGAGATTGAGAAAATAACCACAGGCATAAGAGGTGGGTGCAACAATGCCCAGAAGTTCTACATTAGGCCAAAACACTTTGTCAAATCTGAGGGCAATCTTATTCTCATTGCCCACACCAAGATCTGTGATCGCAGCAACCTTCCAATCAGGCAGTTTGGGTATAAATTCAATCAAATTCGCCTTTAAGATTCCAACTGGAACAGTTAAAATAACAGCATCAGCAACAAGGTTTCTGCCATCCTCAGCCGTGACCATTACCTTATTGTAAACATTGCATATCTTTGTCACCCTACATGATGAGGTTTCACAGATAGATCAGAGCTTTGCACCATAAATCCTAGTCACCGGAAAGGAGAAGGTACAGCAGAAAAGAGGGATGTTTTTTATTAGTTATTACTAACAGCAACAACAATAAATTCACAGTTCTATGGGTGGCGGGTTCAGATTATAAATTGGGTGCTACATCAAAGTCTTGGACTCAAGTTACATGAGTTTGAATATGTAAGTCTGAAAATTGAAATAAAACTTGAAACAGTGTTTCTCATTCATGGCATACCATATCAATCTATAAAATTTTGATAGAAAATCGTATCAATCAATGAACTGTGCAGTACCAGCAAAGGCTTCGAATTCAATCATTTGTTGGTCCAAAGACAAGCCAGACATCCCTCTCCACATCTTTGAAAAAGCCAGCAAGATCAAGTGATATATAGGCTTTTAAGAATAACACATTTCTAATTAACAGAATATTTATTTTTAGTTTTTATATCAACATATTTATTTATCTTGGGCTTAATATTTTCCATGCTCCAAACATAGCATTAGTGAATCTTCAATAATTTTCAGCCAAGCATTGTTACTTGTACACAGTAAATGGACATCAAGAGTGACTTTCCACGAGATAACTATCTACAAATAACATTTCTCTTTTCTGCTTTTCTTCTCCGTTCCTTTTTTTCATAATAAATCGTGAACAATGACCATGCAGATAAGTTTGTGTGATAAATTATGCTGGCATACCTGTGGTTCAAGCGTATATCAAGATCTTTTGCAAGAGCTTTTATAACAGGATCATATCCTTGCACCATGAGTCCATGACCACCAGTGAGGACATGTTCCTATAAGAAAATTAATCATAATAAAATTATAATCACTGATTTGAATCTAAATAATAGCAAGTTGATCTTCTACATACAGATGGAATATAAACATACCAAAACAGACATATCAAACCCTTATCTCAATTTTGTCAACTTCAACCAAAGGAATAAGGCAATAAATCAAAGGTTTAGCAGTTAAGTCATCCTGCAGCCAATATAGTTAATATTGTTCGGCAAAGATTTCTTTATAACAACAATCTAACAGAAGAATGAAGTGTATAACACAGGATTTCATCAGTTATATCAATAACAATCTAACCAAGGAACGAGTAGCAAATTGAGGTTTATTATTGAAATGAAGAGTATAGAAAACAGATGAATGATCTTTCAAGCAATACATGGCACGTGCCTGATCCCAAGTTTTCAGTGATATCATATCTGCATCAGCAGCAAACCAAGCTTCCAATCTGCATATATACCATTGCAGCACTTCATGGGCAAGTCCTTGTTGCCTGCAGAAAACTTTGTCAGCTATAAGAATAGATTGAAACTTCAAGCCTCAGTGCATTATATTCTCTGATCAATCTCTTACCTTAATTCTGGATGCCTATTCAACACAACTGATATGGCTTGGTGAAATGACATGTCATCTGGATGCTCATCCCTCACTTTCCCCGTCTAGAGATATCAATAAAAAGCCATTAGATTCCAGTTTAAGATGAACATAATTGTATTCATGATTAACAAAGCACCGCAACCCATATCCTGTGACGATCTTACCTCTGCGAGAATCCTCTTAAAAGTTTCTCCAACTTCGACGACCAGCTGTTGAGGAACTTGATGACCATCGATATTATATAGCACACAACTGAAAAGACAGAGTAGTACAATTAAACAAAGGTCAGATGTTTCACAGTTACTACAAAATCACATAATATATGTATGCTTGATTTTCATGAGATGAGATACAAAATGATCATAGAGTTGTCCATGCATAAAGAATAGGTAATGCCCACAAAAACTTACAAATTTGGCAAATTTATATCTAATCATGAAGAATTCAGTTAAATTACTATTGCTCCTAATCCTAATTGCTTGTATCAATCTTAACTGAATTGTAGAAACGTGAGGAATAAATCTGAATGTTACCTTTCCAAATCATGGTCATATAAGACAGAGTCATCGCCACTAGTACGATATAATGTAAGCCCTAAACCACGGATCAGTGGAGCCAAAGGATTCTCATTGCAGACACCATGTAGCCTGAAAAATAATCAAGTATTAACTGATAAAAAATAAAAAGTAAGTTATCAAGTTCTGATTCATTTCACCGACAGTTCATCACATTTAAAGAATTAAACATGAAAAATTAATTAGTAAAAATAACTTGAGAATGCTCATTTAACTTATCAGGATAAAAACGATGAATCCCCTCACAATTTCAAACATTTTTAAGGAATGTCTTCTAGCATATGCATAAGCGCTAAGAAAATTCTCAGTAGATGAGAGTGTAAAATCGCTTCTCTGAAAGAAAATTGTTGAGAACAACTTCTTAAATAAAAGTCAAGTCAATAAAGAAAAGAGGCAATGACCATATTATGTTTCTCACATGGTACTGAATTTTAAGCCTCGTGAGTGTATAAAACGAATTAAAAGACAAGACATAAGCCATAAGGTTGCATGGACCAAGCCACTCAATTATCAATCTGATCCTGATATTAAGTAGACAATTAGCTTGAAAAGACAGAAGACAATGGCACTAGATTGGCAAAATGAAAGCAATGTACAAACAAAGAGAATAAAAAAGAAAATTAGAAATAGAAGAGAAGAATATCATTGCTGTCATAAAAGAGCACCAAAGGTATATCCCTGCTTTAAAATATAAAGAAAACCATAGGCAGAGAATGATAGGCTAGCTACCACAAGTTACTGTAGTAAGATTAAGTACTAAAAAAACAACACATCAAACTAATGAATGGCAAGATAGAAAACATGAATACAGTGCACGATTATACAGGTGCACAATTTGAAGATATCTTTCATATTACACGGGTATCATTCCAAAGGTGTTGTTTTTTTGCAGCTTTTGTTTTTTGGAGCTAAGGATTAAGTAGCAGTGGTGTAATTATAGCTGCTACGGACCTCTTCATTCTGTAATGCTTTGTGCTCCTGCTGTTTGGGGTTTGAGCCTATTTGAAATTATGGAAAAATATAATGTCTTAGCAACAAAGACAGTTTTAATTAAAGAAACTGAACTTACCATGAGGCTCCCATGTCTACTGGACAACCAAGTGAGTAATCAGTATGAATCCGGCCACCAAGCCTATCGCGTGACTCCAGTACAGTCACCTATCCGAATGATGAGAATAAGCCAAAGCAGAAAGCAAGAGAAAACTTTCCACTGACCTAATTAAAGAAAAGAGAAAGAATAAATAAAGATGAATTATAACAACAATGATATGACACCTTAAAAGATGCATCACACAGACTACGAGCAGCAGCAAGCCCTGATATTCCAGCACCAATGACAATAACAGAAGGAAGAGGACTGCATTGCCTCTCGATGCATGAGGCAATAGTGCCTGGTCATTGGACACCAAAATCAGAAGGCGAAAAATCCTCGTATATTAAGAGAATGAACTAAATAAAACATATAATGCAGTATTGCTCTCCTGTTTTACAAAGAGATGAGAGAGGACATAAGAGGAAAAGGTCTTTTAAACTTGATGGAAAAAAAATAAACAGGAAAACCATCAATACAAGAATGACATCCAATCCCATTCTATATCCACTTGAAATATCTCAGAAAGACACAACATTAAATTCCATAGGCAGGCCATGTAAACAATCACATTTGACTATATATTAGCGAAGCCAAAGAAAACACTTCTTAAAGAATAAAGATCCTTGTGTTATGCTCCAACACAAAAGCTGAATTGCTGACAAAACCACTTATTTCTCACAAAAAAGGATAAGCCACTATGGGCTAGAGGACAAGTTCCGGGAGTATTCATTCTCAAGCATGAATAAATGAATTAAGAAATGTCCCACAAACATTGTGCTGTCATAAATTTCTAGAGAAGAAACTATGTACACTGTTTTGAAAAATGAGTTTAATCCCCTGCTTGTCAGAATATTAAATTTTGGGAAAATATCATTTGACACTATTAACGTCCAAAACATAATTATGTAGCTCCATCCATACGGAGACACTCAAACCTCTGTCTTTCAGCAATTTATGATCCCAGAACAAAATGAGGACAACAAAATAAAATGAGTGTCATTCCGTATGGAGACAAATCTAGCATCAAAGCAAAAAAACCTGCAATAACATTTGAAACATGGATTGTGGATAGTCTATTGAAGTGATGAAATTATTAACTTGGTGCATTAAGATTCAGGATAGTTATCAGTACAACAACTATCCTGCTGAACAATATACAGGCCTTGTACACAAAACAATTCTTCAAATAATCCAAATTTCACTATCTCCCTCAAAAGAGAAATTTGAAGTTGAGGTAAAGACAGACCAAATGAAACAATTTGAATCATATGAAACAAATAATAGGATCATGAGCTGGGAATTCATTGCCTAAGGGCATGGTAACTGAAACTTATTTGTGAGCTCTCTCATGTAATTTATATTCTACCTAAATTAGAGAGAGAAGAAACAGCATATGGACAGTGGCCAAACAAGAGAACATATGGAGAAGATTTATGAAATCTCCATTGTAAGCTTGTTGATATAAATCGATTAATCAAGTTCCACACCACTGATTTGAGAAAATTTTAAGAAAACATCAGTAAATACTCCATCATACTCTTGAACATAAACTACACAGAACACTGTATACTGATGTGACAATCTATGGCAGATACTCTAGTCAAAAGCATTCATGCCATGAAACTTGTTTCTTAGTTTCTCTTTTAATGGTTCCCCCATAATCAATTGAATATTTCTACCTTGTAGCATGATTAAGACCGTAATTATTCTTAAACCATTTTGGATACAGGTCTCACAGCTAGAATTGCAATCACAGTCATGACAATCATCAACAATGACTATTCATACACAACATTACTATATTGGCATATATATTGACAAGTTCCCCAACATGAAAACTAGTGAAATAAAAACCTAAAACTTTCAACCAAATAATTAATATAAAAGTCAAAACCCAAGAACTGCAACTAAATTGTCACACAAGACACACTCTGTGACTATTTGATATCAAATCCCAACCAAGTCACTTTGTTTGGCTAAACTTCTTTAGCTTACCATCTCCCTACCAAGTCTCAAACCTTATCTTTGCAACAAAAACTTATAAAAAGTAAAAAAAGGTTAAAACATGCAATTAATGAGCACAGGAAACCATAAACAATGTGTCTGTGCATATAAATTAATGTACACAGAAGGAAAATACTTGCCATCTATCAGATTGGTAGAGAACAACTCTCTTGGGTCCATTAAAGGAAAAAAAAAAAAAGAGAGAGAGAAAAGGGGTATGTTGAGATGAACCAATAGGATCAAAGGAGAAAGAAAGGGAAATGCCTCTAGCTGAGGAATTCAAGGGTAATTGGATTGAAGCTTAAAAGGGTGTATAGGAATCAAGAAATTGGACACAAATTGGAATGAATGATAGAATATGAGGATGATGATGCCAGCAATGAAGCGGCTTTGATTGGAAGAGAAACAACGCCTATCAAACCAGCTCATAACTCATGTGATTGAAGCTGAAAATCTTCTCTTTTTTAATGTGAAATAGGAACAATAAATTATTAATAATCAAAGTGAGTTGTTGAATTTGATTGATTCTTCCCCAAAGGGTGGCTTTAAGATTCCAGGATTCCAGAGTTGCGTGAATTGAACAATGGTAAATTGGCAATGCATGTGTCGTGTTGTGTTGTGTCTCTCTCTTTCTCTATTCCACAATGACAGAAACATACGCGCTTTCTTTCTCTCTGTAAAACCACAGAGAGAGAGAGAGAGATCCAACGGCACTTTCGTGTAATGTGATGATGATAACAAGTAATAACAGATACCCCCCAAACACTCTGTTTCTGAGTTTATGTATATATAGAGATGTAATGTAATGTAATCATTGTGCCCCTATTGTACTGTAGTGTGTCATGAACCAAATGAATAAAATTACTATAAGAATTTATACCAAAAAAAAAATTACTATAAGAGTAAGAATAAAATAAAATGAATGGTCTCTGACGAGTTTGACGGAGACAGTAACCTAACGAATATCAAGAGAATGCATCCCAAAGAGGGAAAAATAAAAAAATAAAAAATATCCAGAGAAATTCCTATGTGTGAATCTCCCATTTGAGGCATGGAGAGATGATTTTTTTTTAAAACAATGTTTCTCTCTCAAAATAATAAATAAAAATAGAAAATGAGTTTACTTTTAATTTATTCATCCAATAAAATCTCTCCATTTATATAACTTTCAAGTAGTACAAATTAAAGTTAATTATACTTATTAATCTATTAACACATAATTAGATAATTGTGAAACATTTTTTTTCATATTGTCAGTGTATTAAAACAAAATTCATAAGAAATATATTCATTTTCCGTTTTTTAGATGAAAGTATGTCTATTTGATTTCTATTTTTATTTTTTTAAGGTTGGTCTTTGAAATTTTGCAAAAAAAAAAATCATAAAAATGAAAAAATATATATAGTTTTGTTAATTTTATTATTTTTTATAAAATTATGAAACTAAAAGTACAAAAAATTAAAATTGAAATTAAATAAATCCAAAGTTTTATTTTTATTATTTTCTTCATATAATTTTTAAAAAACAAAAATAGAAACCAAATATTCCATGTGCCATTCAATTTAAGACATAGTTTCTTTCAGAAGTATTGTACTCAGTTGTTCAAAAATGTTATGTTAACATAATAGAATTACATTTTTATGTATAAAATTGTCGTTATCTTATGTGGATAACATTCAATTAGACTGTTGTATCTCTTATTTGTTCTTTTCTTTTTTTCATTCACGTGTTATATATTGTCAATTATTTTGCTTCCATGGGACAAAACAAAAAACTCGTGTGTGTGTGTATTGAAAAATAAAATGCGAACGAAAAATAGAAATCAAATATACTATAAGTCATTCACTTCAATGCATATATACAATGGAATTCCTATTTTCATATAATTACTTTTCTTTTGGTAGGTAATAATAATAATAAAAATCACAAATAATAATAGATTGAGAAATTAAAATTGCCTTGAAAAAGGTTGAAGATTATAAACCCATAATTAAAGTAGAATCACCTGATAACATGATCTAAATAACAAGACGTGAGAAATTCAAATTATACGATTTTAGGAGAAATAGTTACTCTTGTCCCACATATTAAATTTTCAATTTTATTAATTAAACAAACTGAAAGAATAATAAGGGTGTATTTAAAATATTATTTCTCATTATCTGAATTTATGCGCATGACTTGATATGACAAACATGTATAGATCAATATTATTTTTTGCTTATACACTTAGCACTAGTTCAATCTAAATAACCTATGAAAGGAAGGACATGTTTAATTTAATTTTTCAGTTTTCATTTTCAGTTTTTTAGATTTTGTGAAGGTGATACTAAAAATTCTGAAAACTATAAAATCTAATTTTTAATTTCATTTTCAATTTTTCCTTCACAAAATTTTGAAAACTGAAAAATTAAAAATTAAAAACTCAAACAAATAGACTTAACTTTTACAACACTCCTAACCTATTTTGGAATCAGAAAGGAAAAAAATCATTCCTAACATATTTCTCTTCATAGTGTTTAGTTTTACTGCAGCCTTTTAAAATATCACGAAGATGATTTAGTTTTTAGTTCCTCCGGGTTGGCAATTAGTACCTTGTGACCTACTCAACTACCTGCCTTTTATTAGCCTTTGGTTTTTTCATATACCGACAACTTGGGGGTACCAACCTGGAGAAGGGGACAAGTCCTAGCTAGCGAAGTCACATGAAAAATCTTTGCTCTTGATTACGCTGATCCCACCATTGCAACAACCAGATCTTAAGCTCCAGTTCATCATGGCTGATTAGGCTTATGATTTCTTTATTAAGGTACATTCACGGGCCCTTCTTTGACCATGTTGATAAACAAAAAAAAGATTATCTTCATGCGGCTATGGCTTACACGTAATTAAGTTGGTTCTTGTTTTTGGGCACGTAGCATAAATGAATTGCATGTACTTATAATGATTATTATTATTATTATTATTATAGTAGAATTAGAAGTGACCAATTTTGGCCATACCACATGTTCATGTTCAATCATAATACCATATCCATATGTACTTTATGCTTTTGGAATACCATTATGTACAAGCAACCATATTTGGGTAAAGAAACAAATAGGGACTAATCCACAAATTAAACCAACCACTACTTAATTACCAGATTACTAGCCCTTGCGCCGTGTTAGGTCAGATTTTAACTTCTATATATATAGGACATGAATAAAAGATAAAGGACCCAATTCTGTTTTTCATTTTAAAACAAGTGTTTATTTTTTTTTCCCCTTATTAGACAGATAAGAGATTAAGCTTTCAATGCACCATAAGAAAAGAGGACCCTCTCAAGTCTATTTTTAACATGAGAGAGTCATGTATTTATCTTGATGCTTGATTGTGTTGAAAACAAAAATTGATGATATGATCAAAGAAAGAGATATAAATAGTGATGAGAATTTAAAATGATCATATCACATCAAAAAATAATATTAGAGGATTCATTCCCGACGATAAGACATTTGAATTGGTTTTTTTTTAAAAAATTGATCTCTTTCAATGATATTTTCTCCTTATACATAAATATCAAAATCAAACCTAAAACACACGCTTAATAGACCCAAACCCTTTTACATTATTGATTAAAGAGCTAGTTTCTTCATATTCTCTCTTCATTATGGAACGTTGTTAAAATTACAATATTCCAATTTCATGTTAACGGTACCAATTAAAAAAAATATGTATATTAAAATAAAAAAAAGTTGGTCCAATAGTGACGGCACATGTGATCAATTGTTTTCAGATTATATGGACCACCTTCATCTCTGGTAAGCTTGCATGGTAGGTGGAATTTTAATCAAAAACAGGACACAAACCAAAGACATGCACATAAACAGAAGCTAGACAAGCATGAATACCACTAGCCATGTAGTTGGTTGTTCATCCATATAAAGTTAAACAAGTGGATATTATAATTTTATATATTTATTTAATTAAATTCGATTCAGCCAGTTAAATCAATGATCATCGATTGAACCAATGATCCGGTAACCTATTGCTTTAACAAAGTCGATCATCGATCTGGTTCTGAAAACTATGATTTTAACCACTTCTTCAACATTTGAAAAAACATTGGATTCTGCTTTTCACTTATTTTTCTTTTAAACGAATACCTAAATATAGAGTATTAAGTTTTTTTTTTCTCTTTCTTTTTTGTCTTTTTGTTTTGTTTCATAATAGCACAGTGATAAGTGTATGAATAACATTCAGCCACATCTTTTGCGTATTTAGCCACATTCACCAAATGTGACTAAACTTTAGTTTTTTTCAGAATCAGCCAAATAGAGTGGTAGGTTCTTTGTTTTACTTTGTAGATATATTTTTAAATGCAACCCGCTTAGCAAATTTATTTTTAATAATTTTTTTTGAGAAAAAAAGAACTAGCCAAATAGTGTGTTGTATTAGGTTCAATTAAACCTTTTATTTCCTCTTCAAGAAAAAAACATGTTATCTATAAATCAAGCACAGAAGCATAAATTTCAGAGTATGTCTGCTGCCTTCATAGAACTCTCCTAAGCTAGTTACACAAACTACTTCTTCAATAACTTCATCTTCCCTCTATCACACCTCCAGCAACTACTTTTTGGTGATAGTTTTTAACTGTTGCTGCATGAGCAAAAATTTTCAAATATATTAATGAATTCATTTGTAAGCATGAAATCTTAGTTAAAGGTTTATGTCTAGGTCATTTAGGAATAGTCACTCCAAATCTTGGATATTTGGTGCATTCTTTTCCTATAATTTTTTATTTTGATTTTCTTTTCTTTACATGTAATTAGACTTTTTAACTAGGGTGAGAGTGTTGTTTGTGGATGAATCATTTTTGAATTTCTTATGACTTTGATGTTTGATTAAATGGATTAATTAAAGTTTTCCCCTTGTTTTTATTGCAATTTTTTATGTGGCCTTTCATAGAGTGATTTAGGGTTCATATTTGAGTTCAGAAATTTGTTTATGTTCTAGCTCTATGGAAGAACTTCATAATTTTCAAAGCTTAGGAATTTATCATAAAATTATGTGGATTTTAATTTGGATTGGTATGATTTTATTTAATCTCTCATTTTACTAAAGCATCATTCTGCAATTTGGCATTTTTTTGTGAGAGGAGGAGAATAGGTTTCATCAAGGAATTGGGGATCAATTACATATAATCCTACTGTTAATATGTAAACTCCCAACTCAAGTACATGAGGATTCAATTAATTTATAGAAAAATTAGGCAAACCCAACCCCAAGCCTCTTTTGAGCACTTGCTAAATTTAGTCTATGCTTTCTTTTATTTTTAGTTGCTATTGTTCTTGCTTTGAGTTTTAATTTTTAGGATTCCTTTTATCTAAAACTTTGTCATAATCTAAATAGAAATTGATTTGATGAACCTATTGCTTGATAACATCAATCCTCATGAGACGATACTCACGATTCTCACTATTATATTACTTGAACGATTTAATATATTTATTGAGTAGTAGTTATCAAAATCATCATCCAATAACCTATTAGACTTAACTCAAATAACCCATTTTATAGAAAAATTTTGACACAAGAAACTATGATGTGCCATATCATTTGACATTTTATTTGCTATAGCTTAATGTTTAAAAAAGATAGAATAACGACAAGGATTAAAACTAAATAGTTTTAAAAATATTTGAATATAAAAAAAAAAAGAAGAAAAAAAAAAGACTAGGTACCAAAACCAACATTTGCAAATTTTTCAAAGTTTAAACCAATAAAAAATTATTTTGTCCGACAATAGCATAATCCTTTTTCCTATGTATTTATGCTTTTTTGAGAAAGAAAGAAAAAACTAGGGGTGGTCAGTGGATTAGATTGATCCAGTGAACTTGATGATCCAAAACAAACCCTTGGAATTGATTAGGATCAGTTCGTGTGAACGGTCCATTTAAGATAATACCACACCAAACCAATTAGTGTCGGTTTGATTTAAGTTAATGGTTTTTCAACCCGATACCCAAAAACCCAACCCAATCACCTGATCATATGTATGTATATATTCTAAGTTTCTCAAAGTTTTGCTCTTAAAGCTTTTAAGAGTCGCATTTTATCTTCTTTGTTTACATTTGATTAAGTTATCTATTTACACCATTATTAAGTATATCATAGCTAAATTTTGTGCTGTTGTTAGTAACTATAAGGACAAGAGTTTAAAAAAAATTTCATTTTGACTTTAATCTAATGTCCCGAATCAAATCAAATTGATTTTGATTGAATTAGTTTGATTCAAATGTGTTGAAAAAAAACTTAAAAAATTAAATAAATTCAATTAAATTTGACCTTTTTGGATTTGCTTTTCTGTCAAACCGAAACCAAACCAACGAATTTACACACCTAAAAATATCAATAACTTTCAGAACATCTACTTCCCTTTAACGATATCTATACATAATGAAAATTCTCTCAGTATAACTCACCAAAAAAAAAAAAGAGTCCAACTTTGCCAAATAGGAAAAAATGCAAAACTTCAAAGAAAATAAATCACAGCTTTAAGTTTAATTTGGTACTTTTATATATACGAAGTCCCCTCAAGAAAAACAAAATCCCAAAGTCAAAGTCCCAAATAGAGTAATCTTTAAGTGGATAGCCACAAGGGGTGGAGCTAAACCTGTTTTTATAAGGTGCCAGTAAAGATGATAATACATGTGTGTCACACACACACACAATAACAACAACAATAATAGCTAATTATTGTCCCATTAAGTGAGGTCGGTTACATAGATCAAGCAATACCACAAAGCTCTATCATATATTATATTTATATTAATCATTGATACTTAGATCTCTTTTAATTATTTCCCTCATAGTTTTTCCTAGTCTTCCTTTACCTCTTTTAATTTTATGGTGCTATTTTCCTTTTGGTTCACTTTCCTCAGTAGGGCCTCTACAGGTTTCCTCCAAACATGTCCAAACCATTTGAGATGAGAATCTATCATCTTCTCTATAATAGGCACCACCTTAATTTTCTCTATAATACATTTGTGCCTTTTTACTTCATTTTATTTTGTTAAATTGGCCTCTTTTACTTTTATTCGTTTTCATTCCTTTCTATAATATTTTCATCGGAACAATCGCATTATGCATGCAATCAATATCTACAGTTGTTTATACTTTCCCATTGTAAACATTTAAAGGGACTCAAATTGGTACAAAAAGCTTCTTTAAGTGTGCTAGTATCTTTCGTGAATTTATTCCCTTAACTTAGGTACATTTTAGTTATTTTGTTATATTTTTTGAGCTTATGGATTGACCGATTGTTTTTATTTTAAATTTACGTTTGTTTTAAACTTGTGCTATCTTTTGTTATTTGAAACATCTTTTTTATGCCCATTTTCTATGTTTAGGCATTTTAATTGCTATCGCTTAGTCTTGCTCATCAATCATGCCAATTGATAAATCTTGGATTGACAAACCTCGAAACACACTTGAATATACAATGGGTTGAAGAAATTTTTAGATTTTGCATTTCAGCATCGATATATTGGGGATCATGAAATTAAGTATCCTTGTCCAAAGTGTGGTTTTAGTAGATGGCAAACAACAGGTTATAGTTGAAGAACACCTGACTTGTAAGCCTTTTCCTAAAAACTACAAAATTTGGTATTGGCATGGTGAAAAGCCAAAAGTAGTTGAATTAGAGGCTCTTGAAAACACACATCATAATAGATGCTTTGCAATCTCAAAATGCAATGGAAACTATGATCAATGACGCATTTGGGCTTGCTAGACACAACCAAGATGAACCTGTTCATTCTCCTAATCCTTTAGATAAGCATCAAACTCTAAATGAAGAGCATAATGGAGAAAATGTAGAATTTTATGAGTTGTTGAAAGATGGTAATCAACAATTGTATGAAGGTTGCACAAAGTATTCAAAATAGTCTTTCTTGATAAAATTGTATCACATAAAGTGCTTGTATAGAATGAGTAACAAGACAACTATTATGATTCTAGAATTATTAAAAGATGTTTTTGAAACTGCAAAGATTCCTGGTTCATTCTATGAAGCCAAGAAAACCATTAATAAACTTGGTCTTAATTACACCAAGATACCTGCTTGTCCAAATGATTGTATGCTATATTGGGGGAAATATGAAGACTTGCAAGAGTGCAAAAGATGCAAGACATCTAAGTGGAAGGATAACAAGAAGAAGAAACTCGCAAAGATCTTGCGATACTTTCCATTACAGCTGAGATTGCAAAGATTATTTATGTGTTCTAGGACTGCAGAGTCAACGAGATGGCATGTTTTGGAGGGTAACCAAGATGAAATGATGAGGCACCCAAGGGATTCTAAGGGTTGTAAGACATTTGACTTAATTCATCTAGAGTTTGCTATTGATCCTCGAAATGTACGACGTGTGGCCTAGCTTCTGATGGTTTCAACTCTTTTGGAGCCATAAGTACAAACTACAGCATTTGGCTAGTGGTTCGTATCCCTTACAATCGGCCTCCATGGGAGTGCATAAAGCAAACTTCATTCATCCTTTCAATGATAACTCCTGGAAAACAAATGCCCGGCAATAACATCAATGTGTTCTTACAACCTCTAATCAAAGAATTGAGGGAGTTGTGGTATGATGAGGTGCAAACTTTAGATTTTTCAAATAACGATATGTTTAGGATGCAAACAGCTCTAATGTGGACAATCAACTACTTTCCTGGTCTTGGTACTTTATCTGTGTGGAACACACACACTAGTCTCGTCTACCCCATATGTAATTTTGACACGGACTCATATAGATTGAGACATAGTGGAAAATGGTGTTTTATGAATCATTGTCGTTTTCTATAAAGGGTCCATAAATTTAGATTGAATTGAACTCATTTTAATGGGACAATTTATTAGAGGAATCCACCTATAGCACCATCAGGATCAGAAATATTGAAACAACTTGAAGGGATCAATGTTGCATTTGGAAAAACATTAATGTCAAATGATAAAGGTAAAAGAGCTTGAGGAAAAACCATTGTTGGAGATGGATTAGGATAGTGGAGGAAGAAAAGCATATTTATTTATCTTTCTTATTGGGAATCTAATTTTTTGTGATCAACCACCATAATTTACTAAGTATAATGGGCGGTTTTGTTAAGGAAAAATGGCAGGGAAAAAAGGTGGTTTTAACCCAGCATAATTCCCATTGAAAAAAGTGACAGTTCTCGACATTCATTGTAGCGACTTTTTTTAACCGTTATAATTTATCAAATGGCGTTCGTAATTATGGCGGTTCCTTGAACCGCCCTTCTTGAAAAAAGTGACGGTTAAAATCCCTATAACTCCCCAAAAAACTGCCGTAATCCACTTTTTTTCTGTGAAAGTTCCCCGTTACTTTTTTAATTTATAGAATTTGAATCCAAAAACATTGATTAAAAAAGAACAAGTGTCAAAAGACTTGAACCTATATACTATAATTAAACATCTATTACCTCATTTGGTTGAATTTTTCGCTCGTTTATAGTTATGACTTAGATTCAATTCTCAGGCTTCCTTATTGATGAGTGATCCATCTTCTATAAATGGTCGATGAGCCCGACCATGTACTTGAAGTTTAATTTTTACGAAAACTCAAACATGCTCATACTTCATGAGAATTATGCTTCAAGTTTTAAATTAGAAGAACTAATTTTTAGAATCATTATTACAGGATTATTTACTTTAGAATATTGCAATTTATGAAAGTTGATTTTAAATGATGCAAAATATCATGAATATTTGAAATAATATTTACCAAGAAATTCATTTTATGATTTTAAAACAAGTTAAACCTCAAGATCAGCTCTTTCAATCTCAATACTTCTTACGTTTAAATATATTTTGTTTCGGTCCAATCATTTTTAAACCTATTTGGTTTTAATCTTTATCATTAGTTTATCTTTGTTAAATATTGACCTAATCAATCAAAGGTCATGTCATCTAATTTTGCATGGCAACTAGTAACCTCAGACAATATATCATAATCTTACTATAAAATAAGTTATTAGATTTCCTTAAAATAGATATTCTATTAAAACATTGACTTTATTACCATTTAATATAATAATAGTCTATATTCATCTCATTAACTTATCAAATATAAAAATAGATCTCTTAATAGAACTTTTGAACGTTAAAATAATACTATTATAATTCTAATTACTCATATTTCTAGAAGGAAAAAAAGAGACCCAATGAAAAGATGACACTTGTTTTCAACATACACTCTTTTATTGATAAACTCTGGTCACTTCCCCTGTTTTACTTTGAATGTACACAATTACTGTCTTAAAAAAATCGAATTCTTTCATAAAAACTCATGACTACTGGATCAATTTTAGTGGTTTAATCTCTATTTTTCTTTTAATTATATAAATTTAATTTAATTTACGGTTATTAGCACACATTTTTTTTACCAATATTCTTTCGTACGGTGTCGTATGATTTCTTTTTATTCAAAGTTATAAACAAAATAATGAAACTAACACCAAGAAAACTAACTAAATCAACATCATATTATCGCAAATTACTAACACCAAACTCTCAACTTTCTAATTACTACAAAAAAAAAAAACTCAAATTTGATTCTTTTCAAACCAAGAAAACAGCTTGATTAGGGATGGTGTTGGAACTGGTAGATCTATGAGGTGGGATAGGGGGCCTACTACCCGTGAAGTTGTCGCTGCCCCTTTTTGCACTCATCAGTGAAGAACATGAACCCATTGAATGCAACCTTCTCTTAGAACCATGCCTTGATGATGAGATGGCATTATTAGGAGTGCACTTTGCATTGTGGCTCTCATCACCCATTCCCACTGCATGGCTTCTGCAACACTTCAGCTTCTTCTTGTATGGGTTCTCTGGCTTTGCAAGATCCTCTAAGCTGCTCACTTTTGCTAATGAAGTGAAAGATTGTGCTTTCCCTTGGTAATACTTGGAAAGCCCCCTCCTAAAAAGTCATAAAAGACACAAACTTAAGAAAAATTTTAGAATCAACAAAGAAAAACACAAAATGTTAAGGCTATCTCTAATACTATTTGATTGGTTCTCCAAATATTCACCGCCGAATACATTAACTAATCTCTTCGCATATTGTAAGCCCATGTAAGGGTGTAAACACTTGTCACGGATTTTAAAACTGCTTTATTCTCAACATTGTCTAATACTTTAGGCTCATGGGAGAAATAGTTTATAATATCAAATTATGAATAACCCCCACTACTTCATTAGTTCGTGTGGTTTGAAATTTATTTTCCTTGTACAGATCTCGATTTTGAGTCTTGCGAATAGAAAAAAACTAAGAGCAAGATAATGTTATTATTATATAATAAGCCAATCTTAGCTCGAATTAAATTAATAGAGGCGGCCCCAATCAAACTAATACAAGTTTAATAAATTTCAGATACAGGCGATTTTAGAGAAACATAAGGTATATAACCAAATGATACAGACGTTTTCCTGTTACCTAAAATTTTAAATTGAAAATTAATTCTTAACACAAAATAAGCCAAGTATATTTATTATACCTGCATTTAAGTTCAATAAACTCTTGCATAAAAAATAAATATTAGATATAAAATTATTTAGATACATCTACTTAACAACTTAATCTTTTGAAAAAAGACATTTTAGGAGACCAAGACAACAACTTCAGTGAAGTTAGACGAGAAAAAGAAGCTTACTTGATGGGAAGTTGTTGAAACAAAGTAGACATATCACTCAATGAGTCAGTTGCAAGGTCATCAGATGAGGAAGAAGAAGCAGCAGGGGATGTCACTTCATCAAATGAATCAGATGCCAATGATGACTCACTTGAATTGCCAGACTCAAAAGAAGAGGAGGAAGATGGAGCAACAAGATCAAACTCCTGCACTTGTACATTTTTATCAGCTTCAACCGTAATGTTTTTCAGCTGCTCCATCTCTAACAAACCCTGTTTTCCAAATAACAAAGAGAGTGTGAAATGTACACACACTTTTCTCTTTTTTAAAGCTATGCTTTAACTGGAATCACTTGTGTTTGTTTTGCAGAAGAAGACTTGTTGGATGGTTTATAAGCAGAGCTTTAAGATGTTGGGTTTGGATAAGATTAATTTAATTTTTTCAAATTCTTATTCTCTATTTTATCATAATCTTCTTTTGATAGAAATAGTAAGATTCGGCTTTATCCAAATTTGATTTTTCTTGTCCCCCTAACCTCAACACCCACCCTACGATCCATCTGCACCTAGTTACCTAACTAATATAGCCCTTCGACGTCATAAATATAATGTCAATTAGTGCTATCACATAAAAAGCCTTAAAATTTTAAATAGAATAAATTACACTTTATTCTTATCTAAACCCTATATATGTGTATTAATATGTTTTCTTGTGAAATTTTAAAATAATATACTTTTATCTGAACGGTTAAAATAAATTAATTTTTTTAGTAAATTTTATGTAAGTAAAATACCATAATTAAAAATGATAACTTAGCACTAGAAATAAAAGAATATACTGAAAAGAAGTTCGAAGTTGAAGGGTGAGCAGTGAGTGCGTGAAATGCGAAGTTGGCAAGGAGTTTGGATAAGGTTGAAATCCTAATGTAGTAGCACAAGTTGCTATCGATTTAAAAAAAATAGAAAAAAAAAACTTTTTATTGTACCCAAAAAATCGCTTTCTTCGGTATACAAGCGCAGCACTCAATGTGAGTGAGATCATGAGCGAATGAATTCCGGATGTTCATATCCATTTTGGGGTTCTGATTTTTTTTTTCTTTTTGGTTGATAAATGATAAGTATTCTATAATTATTTTATTTTTATATACTAAATATTAAACACTTTTGTTAACTTCATCCCACTAAGATAAATGTTTAACAAATAAACAACATATGAATGCCGGAAAAAAAATGTGCATCAGAAACTCAAAAGAATAAGTGCAATCATATTTCGGTGCCTGGACATGTATTTTTGCGGCACTGCGGCCCCATTTTCCGCCCTTTTCGTTTAGAATGTCTGCATGCCAGCTGACACGGCCTTCAACTCAACCCGATAATTCTCTCCTTTTGCGCACTTGTGTGCAAATATCTCTTTTAAATAATTGGGAGAAAATTGCACTTTATATTTAAACTATATATATTATATGAATTTTAGACCCTAAACCTAAAAACATATAATTCTACACCTAAATTGTCTTGAATATACAATTTGACCCTTTTATTAATTTTTGTATCAATTATTAATAAAAATATTAAAAATTTAAGAAATTTTAGGATATTGAATCATACATTTTAAAACATTTTAAGGAGTTAATTCACACATGTTTCAAAATTCAGAGATATAGTATATTTACTTTGGTTAAAATGCATATTTATAAAAGTTTAAAGAGCCAATTTATATATTTTTAAAATTTAAGGGTTAAAGTGCAAATGGCTTATAGTTTAAAGGGCTAAATTACCATTTTTCCTATTATTTATTTGATCATATTCGAATACCCCATAATTCCATACATAAATATGAAGAGAAAAATATTTTGAAAAAGTAATATACTCATAATAGAGTTATATTATTTGTATATAATATGTATGAGATATATACCATGGTGACACATATTGTGGTAGATAAAATGTAAGTAGACAAAGTATCTCATAAATATATTATGTACAAATAATTTTTTTTCCTAGATAATAATTAGTGGTGATTCATTTACACCAAAAACTATTTCTAGATATATTAAGCAACTTTTTATTTACATTAAATTCTTTTGACCCAATTGTTGATGAAAATTATTACTAAATAAATTAAGTATATCAAATTTTGTAATATTTAGACATAATTTAATATTTTATTATCCATCTTTAATTTGATATGTAATATATTTTTAAAAACTTTTTTTTTTTTTGGTATGGGCATAATGAAACATTTTTCTGGTAAGAGATAATCAAACTTTTAATTTAACAACTTGGAACATCCAATGATCGATGTCCCCTTTGTATTGGCAAAGTTTTAAATGGCCAACTGATACCTCTTAATCCCCACATCTAAAAAAAACTATTAATCCCCTAAATCCATTGAAAAGGATAGCTACTCTAGTCTCTCGGTTAAAAAATCCACCCTCATGTATGAGTTTTGAGTTTGACTACCAGCCTACTCGGCTCACCTCTCCTATTTAGCTTAAAATCATTAAAGAAATTAAAATTAAAATAATATAAAAAATATGTTTTTTAAGGCATTTTGTCGTGAATAGTTTAAAGGAAAAGTTAGATAAACCTCTCTTGAGATTGAAGGTAATTACAATCAGTATCTCTATTTTATAAAATTATAACTAATCTATTTTGAAGTTTATTAAAATATACATTGACCTCCTATGTAGATCCTAATTAGCTAATATAAGTGACAAAAAGAGTAATACGAGACATATATACATTAATGATAGAATTTTAATATTTTGATAATATTTAACGAATTAGTTAAATAAAATATTTTTCTTTGTCACATGGAAGTGAAATTTATAATTATAACTTATAATAAAAAAAGAGATATTTAGTTAATATACATGTCTGATATTATCAAAATGTTATAATTTTTTCATTAATATATATGTCACATGTTATCTTGTTTGTCATTTAAATTAACAAATTTATTTATAGGGGAGATCAATATAATTTTTGTAAATCTCATAGGAGGTCAGTGATAGTTTTGTAAAATAAAAGGGTATCGAGTATAATTAAATTAAATTTCAGGATAAGTGAGTGTAAATTATTCTAGTTTAAAAGGTTGATTCAATTTTTTTAAAACACGTTAAGAATAGATTGAATTTATCTAATTTTTAATAATTTTACTTCCTTATTCTTATTTAGAATAATATGATTTCACCCCAAAAAAAAGGAAGAATAATATGATTTCTTTCTTGATAAGAAATGGAAAAATAGATAAATTACCCAAATCAATATGGTTAAAAGACCATCAAAATATTCAAATAATTAAAATCAAATCAGATTGGTACAGTTAATTCTTAGTGCGACAAACCCACTTAACTTTGATAAATGTACACAACTAAAATAATACAAATTTAAATTCAGATGATTTATTATTATAATCGGTATTGTTACAAAGCTAAGTAATGTTTTATAGTTTAAAATTAAAAAATACTGTATTTAATAGACCAAATTTACTTCCCAGATTTTGTGATTTAGTACCTTCTAACGGTGTAAAATAATTTCACACATTATCTAATAAAATGTCAACAAACGACCATCATGATTTATTATTTTGCTAAAATTATTTTAGAGATTGTATGAAAATTCAAACTTTATACTTTGTCAATGTTTTTTCATGACTCATGGCCGGCTGCACTTCATAAACTTAAAATGGTTTGAATGGCTCTACTTTAATTTTTTAAGTTTTATTTATTTTGACTACTTCTGTAATTTCAACACCAACAACTCACTAAATTTTTAAAATTGTATTTAGTTCTAAAATTAAAATAATTAAGCATATGTAAAAGACTTTTTGATCTTTATATTTGGTTTATATTTTTATTATTTTACCATTTTTTTAATTTTCAAAAAAAGTGTTATTTCTACACACAATTTGATGTCAATTTCCCGTCACCAATTTGATGTAAATTCTTCTTATAGGTTGAGTAGAACAATCTTTTTTATCAGCCATATCAGTTCTTAGTTTTAAGGGGGGAAAATTACAAGTGTTGAAAAACCAACTCAAACACAACCTTTTAAAATTCATGAAGAGAAAGAGAAAAACACCCTTATAATGATCTCCGTTACAAGTTAGTGTGTGTGATCTACATGCTCCCTGCCTTTAATTGTTTGGTAGAGATCAGTTCACAAAAAATAGGGGGAGAAAGGAAAAACGATGATATTTGATGTGATATAGTTATTTTATTTAAAACTGGCCTTGTCTAACTTAATCTTAGAGACGAATCAATGTTGTTCAACTCCGAGGCATTTGTCAGAGTGAAAGGGGCTCGAATCGTTTCTTATGAGGTCTCGAATTCGATTTTTATATTCATATGTATACAGAAAAAAAAATATTATTGGGAAGAATCTCAGCTTAAGCATATGATCAAATCTCTCACTGGTTGGGTGAATGGGAACGTGTAGCATTATCTACGCTGCACTATAAGAGTCATCAATGATCATTGAGCAGTGAGCAACATCCATTAGGCCTTGAACTTTCGTCAACAAAACGTTGGCCAACACTTGCCATATCTACGCAGGAGATTGCGGGTCTGCGTCAAGTAAAGAATCATTAATTTTTGTGGGGCTATGTGGGATCGTGATGACCATATACATAGATGAATGAAGAAATGATGCATCGTGTTCGCAATTTGTATGTGGATTACGTCAGATTGATCAATATCCATATCTTTTGTGTGGCAATTCAAGTGGTAACCACGTTACCTTAAACTAATTTTTGGAGAAATTTGCGGAGACTCACTTTAAAGAAACCTATGATTTTTTTTTTCGTAATAACTGACAAATTTTATAGATACAACACCTAAATTTTTAATATGATTTAGATGAGCATTATCTATTGCATAATTTATATAATTTTACAAGTATTAAAAATTTAATTTAATTTCTAAATATTGACAGTATTAAAATATTTTATACAATTATTTAAGTATATATTATCATGTCAATAAAAGATAATAAAGTCTCGTACTCACCGCTTAAAATATTATGTAAATGAGATAATTTGATTAAATGATAAAGTAAAAAAAAATTGATACTGTCAATCTATATAAATTAAGCTCTTAAAATTTAATGTACATGTTTAATATGAAAAATTACTGGCAAACTTATGTTAATCTTTGTAATTAAGTCAGGCTGAAAAGATTTCGGTTTGATTATTAAAATTATAATTTAATTTTTATGTATTGATTATCAACTAATAGTATTTTACCAAAGTGACAAATTATAGAAAATAGCTACCCATTATGATATGTCATTTTGATGGAATTCTATCAACTGATAGTATAAAATTATTTTACACTGTCAGTATAAAATTATTCTACACTATTAATTTATAGAAATTAAACTAGTAAAATTATGCAACACTTTTTTATTTCATTTGAATGTATTGATAGTGTGAGGCTTTTTAATATTGTTGTCTAATAAAATTCTTTTATATACATGACTTTTAAATAAGTGTGATGAAAGTCAAACCTATTTTGTTGATGGGTCAATATGTGGCCGAATACTTGTACAAAAAAGTTTTAAATCATTAATGCATCAAAAATATATTTTTTTTCTTAATACTAAATGTGTTTAATTTTATATTTGTAGAATTGATTTTTGATATAATTGATTTTATTAGAATTGATTATGATAAAATTGAGTTTAGAATAAAATGGTTTATGCTTGCTAGTTTGATCGAAAAAGTAATTTTCATAAAAATTGATATTGTTTGACTAGTAATTATCAAAATCAACTTTGAATATACAATTACAGAAAAGGACACGGCTATATTTATGCTTCCAGTACACAGTACAAACATCATCTTTACTCGTTATTGGAGGATAGTATCGGAAAGTTAATTTTTAAATTCTGCAGAACGTGATTCACTCTACTGAAAAGCAACTTATAGGCTATAGCTGCTTTCACTCTAACTGGGGTTTGACAGCACAATTGATTTTGTGATCAAGAGGCCAAATGAAAATCTTTACCTCAAAATTGATTCTATGTTGATGGGAATGGGCAAACGCCAAACCAAACACGCTATCTAAGGGCCTGTTTTCATTTTTCAGTTCTGTGAAGGAAAAATTGAAAAAATTAAAAATTAAAAATTTCAGTTTTCAATTTTTTCAATTTTTTTTTTACAAATCTAAAAAATTAAAAATCAAAAACTGAAAATTAAAAAATGTAAACAAAGAGGCCCTAGATGGTCAGAAAATTTCAGTTTGAAACGATGTGCGAATTCTACATAATTGCAATGCTAAGTTGCCTTTTGTTTTTTGACAAGTGATTTTCTCTATCCTCCACCTTGTCATGTTACCTGCATCGTGATTGGTTATACTTGCTTTCATAGCCACTGTACGAATACCATTTCACGCCACCAAGCAGTGCTACTTTTTTTTTTTTTTCTTCCCACTGCTAGCTTCTCGTGCAAATAAATCTTTCAATCTTCTTCGTTTAGGTTGGATGATAAGTAAAAGATAATCGGGCAAGAATTTAAATATTATAGGTAGGAAACTAATAATTTAAAAACAGCAGCACAAGCGGAAAACTAAGCAAAGACGATCACAAAAACATAGCAGACATCTATAACACCACAAACAAGAATCGAGGAACTAGAAGCACAACAAGAAACTCAGCAACGAACAATGAAGAAACATCAACCGAAATAGAGCCATTTGTAGATAACGCTTAATGCGACTCCGACAAGTGTACTAAGTAGTACAAATAATAAAATAGTGAATAGAGTAGCATTTCCACATAAATTGACTTAACCGATTACCAATCCCTTAATTTAGCAACTATTTAGACTTGCAAAGTAGAGAAAATAACAAAAACGAAATAAACAAAATAAAGTAAAAATACAAAAGAAATATGAAAGATTATAAAGGAAAGAGCAATAGGGATCAGATTTCACAAAGTTGTTCATATAATAATTGAACTCACAATCTAATAAATAACTCATCAATTAATGGAGATAGATTCTTAATTTAATTGATATCCAATTTCTTGACACATCAATACTCTTTAGATTTTAGAATCAAATTAATTTCCCAACAAGAACCCGAAAACTAAAGGGATTATCGATTTGTGAATTCCCTTATAAAGTCCCATGAAATTTCTAATCTCTATCCCTAAACAATCAGGCATCAAGGTTTCTATTTCATTGTCTCAATTATATATGTATCTAAATTTCTCTATAACTCTATAATCAATCTATAGGTCACGAATCCATAAATAGTATGAAGCCTAGAAAATATAAACTCAATTGAATAAGAAAGAATTCACAAAGATGGGAAATCTCACATAATCATAGTCATCATAACATAAGTTAAATCACCACCCTATCATAAAGTACTTAGCCAACTAACTTATTTGACAAATATAAATCTATAGACAAAATTTAAGTGCTAAACATAAATTAAAGATAAAAGAGAAGAAGAATGGATCCCCAATCTTGTGCCTCTTCCTCCCAGTTTGATGTAGCTGCCAAACCCATAGCTTCTTCTTGGTGTCTCTAAAATTGGCCAAAAGGCCAACTAAAGATCCCAAGTCCATCAAAAGACCCCTCTTTCATTCGTAAGATTATCTTATTATAGCTCCTATTCTGTCTTGGGGTTTCATTAAACCTTAATGACATAGATTTAGCCTAAAAAATTTAATTTCGTGCTCCATTGGACATAAAATTAGGCCAACTTGCATTCTATTAGTGCAGAAGCAAATCTGAGCTGTCACTTTGCGAACTTTGTAACAATATCTACAGTTGAAATTATCCTTCAAGTATTAAACACAAAGTTGTAAAGAATTGAACTAGCTTTCCAAAGTGCAAAAGTCACCTAAATTAGACTTTTACATTGGCAAAATATGAGGTAAAGATCAAGTTGAAAGGTATAAAGAAAATAGCATCATTTAATCTTACAATTGGATTTTTACCAACAAACTTTTAAAATTGGGTTTTGAGCTAAACATTAAATTTGTAGAGAACTTCTCAAGCTTTCTAAAATATCTGTATTTATCCCAATCCAAATTTTATAGAAATAGATGCAAATTTTCTACTATAACATCATCTAGAAATCTTCTCAAATTAATTAAGCTCCAAAAATATCTCTTTTGAAAATTGATTAAAAATAAGCTCCCAAGTCATAATAAAATTAACCTAAAAATTACCAATTTAACATTAGTTCCACTAATTTCACAAAAATACAAATTTCATATGAAAGTGGCATGTTCATCAATTAAATCACTTAAAACCATGTCAAAACAAGCACTAAATGTGTGTCTTTTATACACACATCAATGCTTAAGCTTAGCACCAACTAGCCATATGGGATTATCCAGATTTGTTCATCAACTACCATTTCCTTAGGGCAAAAGGATTGGAGCTTAGTTCATCAATCATAACCTCCTTTGATGATCGTCTGGTGTATAATTTTTGAAAACACTGTTTACTAGGTTCCAAATAGTTCAAAAGACTATCAAAGAAAAGAGAGTGGACCATATTTTTTTCTACAGTCCATAAACACTCACACCAAGCCAAGCTTTAAAGAAAGCAACAAGATCATTAAGGCAGCATCATTGTACTCCCCACCATCCTAAACAATCCGCCCACAATGCCCAAGAAAATACACATTCAAAGAAAACATGTGGCAGAGACTTCACATGCACAAGGCATATAGGGCAAAACTACAGTAATTAAAGAATTCCAGCTCCACTAATCTTTTTCTTGTATTAAGGCAACCATGAAGAACAAAGCAAACCAAGATTTCAGGATCTGGAGATGCAAGATCTTTCCAAGCAAGATAGGTTGGGCGTGTCGTGAGTCCTGACAAGGTTGTAGACAATACCATTCTCCACCTGAAATTGGGACAATTTAGTAGCATAAAGCCCAGATGAGTCTTAGATCCATATAATTACATCATCCATATCCATGGAAATTTCCTATAATTGTAAACAACACCTGCAATTGATTGAACAAGGAAACTTCCCATTCCAAAAACTCTCTTCTCCATATAAATGACCATCTCCACATATAAACATCCCAAAAGCCCATATCAACAATAAGAGTTTCATTTTGACTGGATATTCTATACAGCCTCGATACAATTCCATATATAGTTTTCTCACCAATCCATCTATGCTCCCAGAATAAAGTTGAGTTGGCCTTCCCTACCTTTCTCCATAAACCCCTAGAGATAACATCAAGGAATTTATAAAATCCCACGTGGCCAAAGATAAAATCTAGATAACTTTTATAGGTGGTTGACATCCCTCACTATTTGAATTAGTTTTTGGGTTCAGTTAGACTCATTCAATTCTAAAAAATTGATCACTACTTAATCTATTTGATCCTATTTGCCATAGCCATAGGTAATTTCAAGGTACCCAAATAATACATGGGCAAATTATTTAGGACCAATTTGATATTTGATATGAGCAAGCCTTCTAGATATAGAAAGAGTATTTGCCTTCCAAATAGCTAGTCTCCTCTAATCACTTCTGATCTTTCACACAAAAAAATGTCACTTTTCATTTATTTAATTTGGATAAAAAAGAATCAAAATCTCAAAAAAAAATTGTTTTAATCTTTTTGTGTAGAAGTTTTAAAAAATAGCTTTTAAAAGGGAAAAAAATAATTTTTAACTTTTAAAATTATATATAAAATCCAAGTTTCATAATTATTTTACACTCGAGCTGTCAGAAGCTCAAGTTACTAGAGTTTCATTTATTTGTTTTTTCCTTAATTTTGTAGATCAATGTATACTTTATACAATCCTTATATCAAAGCCGTATGACTACAAACTTCAAGCGTTCAAATGCTTGAGCTTTTGCTAGCATATCCCTTGTCTAAATCCTCGAGTTTTCCAGCATGTCACTAGTTGCTCACTGCTGGTGGCTTTGAATTCAGATGCGTCGCCTATTGTGTTAGGGCCTGGGATCTGTTTGAATAATACGCCTTATGGCTTTTTCTTTTTAAACATTATAGAAGTCGAAATTCAGGTTTTAACTTTTTATTCTCTTTAGTTATATAGTTTATTATTTTATAAAAAGTCATTTTTAGTAAAAGTTGAATTAAAGTATTTGACTTCTCTGAGAAGCAATTATTAAAATACTCAATTTATTATTATTATTGTTATTATGATTATTTAAAGTTATTTTTTAAAAAATTACTTTTTTTGTATATAAACACAATTACGTAATTTACTTGTCTAAGGGAGCCTCTAAACTAGCTAGTCGACACTGCTGGCCTAACTGGAATAATTTTTCGAGTGTTATTGGGGCTCTAACAAGTAAGCCCTCCGTACACAGACCGGTTATCTCTAGAGTAGACGGAAGCACAAAGTCAATACTTAATTTTAATTTCATATCCTGCCTTTGTTTATTTATTTATTTATTTTCTATGAAAGTCTTTGTTTAATGTTTATGTATATTATATCGTGATTTTTCTAGCGGTGCCTCTATTTGTGAAGCGGGATGAATCACTGAAAGTATTCAATTGAAGCAACGGATTTGGCTTTTCGATGTGAAGGTGATGTTTCGAAATTCAAATCAAACGCGTCATGACCGAAATTATTGTTGGATGCCATGCGTGGCAACATTTGATTCAAGGCTTCTTTTTGAATGGCAGAAAATCTAATTCGAAGGACAATTATTTGATTTTGCAACCTAACAAAATGTATCATAACAAGTGATTTGACAGCATGCAGAACAACGGAACCAACAGGGAGGAGAGAGCGTTCGGAAAAATTTTGGGAGCTCTTGGGGTGAACTATTAGAATATAACTGCACCGATACTCCGTCACGAAGGAACCGGGTGCAGCGAAGACAGAACCGCAAAAGCATTCTACCACTGTTAGATAATCCGGTGTGTGGTGTACCCAACTTAACCGAGTGCACCAAAGATAGAAGCATACTACTATTTCAAGTAACCGACTATATGGTATGCTTTACTAGGTATGATAATATAAATTTAGTATAAATTTATACTATATATTATATTTTTATTCATTATTTGATATAGGTAATATATTATATAAAATTATATATCATAATCTCCTTATATATTAAAATACTGTGTAACTTAATATCGCATAAGAAAACTGTATTAGAATTAATTAGTTTTTAATGTATGAGATTATTTTTATTTTTTAATATTATATTAAAATAAAATAATTTTTAAATAAATAATAATAAGTAAAATTTATGAATAAAATTATTTCATAATAAATAAATATTGTCAATAAATAATATATGATATCAGTGTAATTACATATAATAAAAATAAAAAGTAATTATAATTAATAAATATTAATAAAATAAAATATTAAATAGAAAATAAATATTTAAAATAAATAATAAATAATATGTAATATATAAAAGTAAAGATCAAAAATAAAAATAATTATAATTAAAAATATAAATATTAAAATATATAAAAGAGTTATTTTATATTTATATAATTTATTAAAATAATAAATAATTATAAAATATTGGCATAAATATAATATTTGAAAATTATATTTAAATCATTAATAAAAAATTGTATCTTATTTTATTTCATACTGACTTATTATATTATAATTATTTATAAATAAATGATAATATTATAAAATAATATCTTATACAACGTTATACTAAATGTTATATAGTATTAAAAGTTTATCAATCTTTATACTATCAGTCTTGATCGTATCAGGTCTTATACCATCAACCCTTATCTTATTCGATATGCCAGGGTATTTGGCATGCCGTATTTGGCATAATAAGTTAAGCTAATACTACATTCTATACTCCTATCTGTTGTTTGATATAGACAACGTATTGTATAAGCTTATCCATCATGACCCTCTTATACGTTAAAATGACATATAACTTAATCATATCTAGGAAGGTCGTATTAGATCTGATTAGCCTTTAACATATAAAGACTCTTTTATTTTAAAATTTAAATAATAATAATAAAAATAAATAATATAATTTAATAAAAATAATTATTTCATAAATAATAATAAATATAATAATAAATATTTAAGTAAATAATAATTATTAATAAAAATATCAAAATAAATAATAATAAATAAAATAATAAGTATTTAATAACAATTAAATATTTTAAATAAATAATATATAGTATAAAAGTCAATTATAAATTATAAATGATTAACTAGTAAACTAAATTATAAATAAGTAATAAATAATATGTAATATGTAAAATTAAGAATTGGTAATTAAAATATTTTAATTTAATTTAAATTAAATATTAATTTATAATTAAAAATATACAACCATTAAAATATATAAAAGAGAGTATTTTTATATTTTATGCTTAATGAAATAATAAATAGTTATAAAATACTGAAATAGATAATAACATTTAATACAAATTAAAATTTTAATTAATAAATATTTAAATAATTAATAAGAATTTACTTTATTCTTATTCTTATTTAATAATTACTTATAATTAAAATTATTAGTAAATAAATAACAATATTATAAAATATAAAATATAATACCTTATACAATATTATACCAAATACTATATAATATTAAAAGTTTATCAAATTTTATATTATTAGCTCTTATCCTATTAGGCATACTAAATGAGAATAACGAGAACATGGCCTTGTCTTTGGTGTGCACCACTCACTCCAAACATCCAATGAATAGGATGTGATGGTGTATCAATACACTATTTATATATAGTAAATAGTAATAATTTTTAAATTTTATCCGTGTGATATGAAATTAAGTGAATTATTATCTGTATAATCCCAAAATTAAACAACACTTTGTTCGCGTGATCCTAAAATTGAATAAAATATGATATATATGATCCTGAAATCAAATAATTTTTTTTATAGTGTCCCAATATCATACAGATAAATTTTGGTCAAATTAAAATAACATAATCACAATTTAATAGTTTGACCAAAATTAAAAAATTACTATAATTTATCAATGTTAATTAGAGCACTAATAGATCCTTTAATTTTATTCACTGGATAACAAAGTATGTGGAACTCCCTATAAAGTAAGGAGCACCACATCATTCACCACGAGAACATAGCACAAAAAATTACAAAATGAACAAGAATGAGGAAGGATTAGAACTAGCAAGAAACTCCCGTTGTTTTTAAGTAATTTGATTTAGCAAGGCCTTTCCTCTTTCTTTTTTTTTCTCTGAAGATCCTGAAGGCTAACCTTCTATTCTGTCTAAATTACTAATCATTCACATATCTATTTGATGAACAGAAATAATGTTTGTATTTATTTCACTTTCCAACTCACTCAAGAAAAAAAAAGATATTATATCATACAAAAGTGCATGACGACATATTCTCGAGATGGATTTCACAATTTTTTGTGAGAAGATGTCCAGAAGTGAGTCTCAATTTATTAGTTCAAATATCAATTTCTTTTCTTGAATTTAAGTTTTTGATTAAATCATTGCTTAGATCAAATTCTTCCTTCATTAAACTTGCTAATGGCTTGTTGTTCGAGCTCATTTGCACAATTTTTTGTTAATTTTTGTTATTTTGTAATGTTGAAGCTTATAGTATGCAATCATTTATATATCTCTATCTACTAGTTGGAGTTTTTGAGAGAGATAATCTTATAATCCAATATTAGAATTTCTATGAAATTATTTATGTTTTAAGTCCAAAAAAAAGCATTTGCATAAAAAGTGAGTTAGATTATAAAATTATTTTTATACTTTTATTTATCAACGTAAATCTTTGGAATAGGTGATTTCATGATAGTCTCAATGTTGTAGTGTTTATGAGTATTTTCAGGGTGGTTTATATTACAAAGTTGTGATGATTAAGCTTTTAGAGTGGTTATAATTATAGGGATTTATTTAATTAGTATCCTATAATAAAGGAAAACTTTTGTCTTAGAAAGATATATTTTTATATTTTTAAAGTGCTGGATCAATTAAAAAAATTTTAAAACCTATTTTTTAAAATATTCTTAACTAATGTGGTGATTGACAAGACGCTAATTATAATCACCTTGAGGAAGGTATGCAGTTTAAATGTTTCGATTACCTTTTTTTTTTCGAGGAAAAATAACGTAGGGACCGCAAAAGCATTCTAGTAACGATGATGGGCCTTTGCTACTTCATTTATCTATCTATAAAATACAATTAAACAAAAATCTTCACATTTTGCATTTAAAGAAACCTTAAAAAAAATGTTGCACTTTTAAAACGTATTTACTATAAGGAGTTATAAATAAAATATTGAATAAAAAGATAACAAGGATAAAAGTATTTAATAAATTATAAGTAATAATTTAAAATTATTTAATAGTTTTTAAATATGTTAAATTATAATAACAAAGATTGAACTTTGAGGCAATGAATTTTACGATAAGCCACTATGATTAGTTTAATGATAAAAGATTTGAATAATATATATGAGATTCTAGATCTAAATGTTATTATTATTAATATAACTTTAAAATATTAAAAATAAATTTTATATTATCTTTAAGCTATAAATGTAAGAATCAGTGATGATTAACTGAGATAATAATATATTGATTGGATGGCACTGTTCTATCCATCAAAGTCAACTCTATTAATAATTATTTTAATGATTTAATATTTATTTTAGTCCTTAATTTTTGTGAGTTATTTTAATTCATCACTTTTAAAATGAGTCAAATTAGTTTCTAATATTACAAAATATGAGTTATGTTAGTCCCTCAACTTATTTTTATTTAATATTTCATCAACTAAATGATAACAAGTAACCTTAAGTGATATCTCTAACATATCATATGCTATTTGAAGTATAATGAAGTTTAAAATGACTCATTATATTTTATGTTTCAAATTACACAAAATTAGTTATTTAAATCTCCATTTCAAGTCATAAAATAACTTATTTTATACAATTTTAGACATCAAAATAAGTTATATTAAACTCAATTTTATTTCAGAAAACATATGGTATACCAATGTATCACTTAATATTAGATATCATCATTTATTTGACAAGTTGTTAAATAAAAGTGAGATGAAGGACTAACTTGACTCACGTTTTGTAATATTAGAAACTAATTTAACTCATCTTAAAAGGTAGGAACTAAAATTACTTATGGGTATAAAGTCAAGGACTAAAATGAATATTAACTCTATTATTATCTTTTAACATATGTCCTTAAGACATATTAACAAATTATAATTATCATCTCCATTCAGTTATAAGTATTTTTTAAGATTTTGATGCCTAAATTGAAAAATCATTAAAATTGCACACATGCATACCAAAAACGTATATGTTAATAAAATTGCGCTTTTCGGAATTTATGTAATAATTATCACTAGAAGTTTGTGTGTATAAGATAGAATTTATGCAAGGACAAAGGAGGAAAAATATATAATTAATATTTCTCTAAGACTCTCAAATAATAGATAATATTGGATAATTTTTGTCCATAAAAAGACAATTATAAATGGATGAAAAGAGGATAAAATATGATCCAAATCAAACCATGTCAATTAAACTGAGTATTTACTTATTTATAAAGATACTGATTACTTATAAGGGAATGGCCCTGCGCTCAATTGAAAAACAAAATACCAATATTTACAAAACGAAATTAACATTTGGTTAGTTTCGTTTAACTGATTTAGAATTTGTGTTTTTTTTTTTTCATAAGGTCTGACATTCAGGTAACAAGAAAAAAAAAATACTGACATTATAAGAATTTATCTCATGATGAGTCAACTTATCTCAACCCAGATTAACAGAAAGACTCTTATATTGGCAACTTAAAGAAAATTAGATAACTCAAAACGAGTGAAGAAAAAGAGGAGTGGGAATATTAAAAGTAGGTTAGTATGTACCCCCTCCATTTTAAAATATAAATTATTTTGGGGCTATACACAATAATTAAAATAACAATATGATTTTATTAATATTCTAAAAAAATAAAAATAAAAGTTAAAATTATATTTTTTATCATTTATTATAGTTTCTCTATTTGTAATCATAATTCATCTCCACTCAATATTATAGGAGTACAACAAGCATAAAATAATTAATAATTCTTTAAAGAATTTTGATAAATCCTTCGTTAAAATGTGAAAACGGCAATTAATTTAAAACAAAAATCCAAAAATCAGTTATATTTTGAAATGAAGTGAGTAAACAATTACTACTACTAAACAAGAAATATTTTGTTCTTGAAAAAATATAATATGTTAATGTGTAGTAAAATAAAAAAGCCCTTGTCACGTTCCTGTGCAAGGATTGGGCTCCATGTTATGTCAACTTTCAAAAAATGTGTCCCCCTCTCTATTTCCCTAGGGGTACCATCACTACATCAGGCCACATTAAAGATTCAGCTGCCATTACCCTTTCGTTTCGGGTGAAAAACCATTTTCCAACTCGACATTGACGTATGGAGGTGTAGAAAGTGATGGCCGGATGCCCCCATCGAGAAAATACTTACATGCACCTCTAGCGTTACATCGTATGCTTCATGACTATAAAGAAAATGACATTTCAACTAAAAAACATATACTTACTTTACTTCTCACTGTGATTGTCCAAATACGAAAAAAAATATATTTAAAAATAATAAATATATATTAATAATAGTGTTAAATAGACAAAATTGCCTCCATTTAATTGGTAAACTAAATTAATTTTTTCTTAAAAATAGTGTGAGATGATGAATAAGTGTAATTGGTAAAAGAAAATTAATGCTTTCTTAATATAATAAATAAACAGATAAATTTAAAAAAAGTACAAAAAAAAATAATTGAAATCTAACTGATTAACTATTAAACAAGGATTATAGTTGAAATATCATTTATTAATAGACATCAAGAGGGATTCAATTTCACCTAAGAAATTATTCTCAGGCCACATAATGAGAAATAGGCAGGGGCAAGTTGTGTGTAGTAAAGAGCAAAGAAGGGGTGAAGGGGATGGATGGCCTTATCCTGCTGACTAATAAGTTGCCTTGGGAATGCGTGGCTTGACTTGAAAATGCCACAATGGGGCATTCAATGCTACCTTCAATAGTGTTTGCCTTAGGCATAGGCTATTGTACTATATCAATCAATATTGATGCACAAGAATGGAACTTTGCGACAGCCTAAAACACACACAGCTATAGCCAATAGAACCCATTAACTGTTGTGTTTAAGGAGAATAGAAGAAAAGTAATATGGAGAAGGGAACTAGTGTTGAAGCTGCAAGATCTTCATACATGCACATGATGGGGTCTGCTGATGAGGAATTGGAAGGAAACGCCAGCATCATACGCACTTTGGAGACCTTCTTGCGTTTGGTCCCTATTGGTCTTTGTGTAACAGCACTTGTCATTATGCTCAAGAACTCTCAGGAAAATGAAAATGGTTCTGTGTCCTACACTGACATTGGTGGTTTCAGGTATCAATCAAAGTGCAGCACACACACTGAGACATTTTTATTTTAATTTTATTTGTTTTTGTTATTGTTCTGCATTAAAAATACTATCTCCGTCCAGATATAACTGTTCAGATACATTGATTTTTGGATAGTTATTTCTGAAAGGAAGGAGTATGAATTAGAAAAACACAAACATCTATCACTGGTTTTGTGCTGAGGTTGGAGTCTTTTTATTGGCGCACTAGTTATATTGGCAAATCTGAACTTAGGAGTCTGGGTTGTTTTTATTATTTTTATGTTGGTTGTTAATGAGATCTGAGTTTGAATATAGAGAAATTAGGAATCAAAAATCTTGATTTTGGTCTCTGGGTTTTGCATGTTGCAGGTATTTGGTGCATGCCAATGGCATTTGTGCAGGTTACTCATTACTCTCTGCGGTCATTGTTGCTTTGCCACGCCCTTCCACCATGCCTAGAGCTTGGACTTTCTTTTTGCTTGACCAGGTCATCACACTTGTTACTTTTTGTGCATGCTAATGGCAGTAGTGAACAAGATTTTTTTTCTTTTTCTTCCCAAAAGGAAAAGCTTTAGATATTCATGCACCTCAATACTGCTTTGATTTTTAAGAGAGGCTTGGAGATTGGGGGTGGCGTGCGGGCATACTTATCAGTATTTTCTTTATTTTTGTCATATGGTACTTTCGTAAGTATATGCATTCAGAATAGAATGTTATTGATATTAATTCATACACAACCAAATATCAAGGGCATTAGAATCATTGAGAACACTCTTTCCAGCATTTGATGATTAAAACTAGTGATGTCTTTACTTGGTTATTAGTTATACACTCTTAATCTTTACTAACTGTGAGCCTTTAGATTTTGTGTTTATTGTAAGCAACAGTGTCTCCGCATGAATTTTCCCGTCAAACTAATTTATGTGCATAAAAATGAAGGAACTGAAATATTTGTCTATTCGAGTTTGTAGGTGCTAACCTACATAATCCTGGCTGCTGGAGCTGCCTCAATGGAAGTGCTATACCTTGCTGAGAAGGGGAACGCACCAACAACTTGGAGCTCAGCTTGTGGATCTTTTGGTTCATTTTGTCACAAGGGCACAGCATCAATAGCTATCACATTTGTTGCAGTGGTTTGCTATGTCATGCTTTCACTCATCTCCTCCTACAAGCTATTCAGCAAGTATGATGCACCAGTGAGCAGCCTTTCTAATGCTAAAGGCATTGACATGGCTGTCTCCCATGGCTGACCCTAGACTCTAAACTTTGTGCTAGTTATGTGTACACTGTTAGCTGCAAGATAATAACATTATGCTATTTGTATGTTGCTGTTATAATCAGGACTAAGTAAGACATGTTCATCATGTATGACGTGGTATCAAGGTTGGCTTTAACTTTCTTCAATAAGGAGACACTAGTCCCTTTCTGAAGCACAAATTCTGAACCGCCTTTAAGCTAAGTAATTTTAGCTGTATGGTTTCATAGTTTTTAAATAAAAACATAGTTTACCATTCTGTGCGGCATCACTGAGAATTCCTCAACAATTTTGGCATTCTCTTTAAGTGGTATCCAAGATTAATCAGACTATTCCATTAATTTATTTTAACTTCAAATTAATTGGTATAATAGATAGCTTTCCCGGAGTTCTAGAGTTATTAGTTTAGGGCATCAGTGATGGAAAATACAAGCACAAATTTCAGCTTGAGAGTTTCATCCAAACTCTGTGTAGTGGCACTAAGCTTTGATAGTGCAAGGCATAAGATGTGTCAAAGCTCATGATAGATTGTTACTCATACAGCAGCCTACTCTGCACATGACTGTGTTTCCCTCTCATTTCCAGCAAGAACCAACTTTTCATTCTTGTTCATTTTGGCAGATATAGGAAACAAAGTTCACTCCTATAGACAGAGTAGAGACAGATTATCATAAGATAATTTACTACATATTCAATCACCATTCATCTTGTTGAACAAGAGTCAGACAACCACAAAATACTGTAATGTTGGACAGTACAAAATACATTGATGCTGATGAGGTTGTTTCTTGTGTTGAAACTTCTTACCAAGGCATGCAAATCAATGTTTGATAAGCGTAAAGTGTAGCTCACAAAGAAATAAACTTGTAGTATGACCCACGTAATTTAACATATGTCAAATATTAATTTGCACATAGAAACTTCTCTAGAGTGCTCAACATCTCAACCCAACTAGTCCATGCTAAGAAACAAAGGCCACAAAGAGAGTCTAACACCCAAACATCCATCCACAAAATTAAACCAGAACAGAGGAAATAATACATACAGTTGTGAGATTAGGGAAGAATCAGGATCACAGATTACAGTGATCCATATTCAAACGAACTTGCTGAGACTCCAAACGGCTACTGAGAAAATCAGACACAAAATACACTTGAAACTAAATTATTCATTCCTAGTGCTTTAGCATCTTGTTATTTAATAATACACAAGATCCTCTATTGTCAGAGGGCAGGACAAAAGAAACACTCAAATCAGCAAACTACAGGTAAAAAGGACGGCATCAGGGGCTAGCAGGCTGGATGAGAAGAGTCCACCCAAATGAAAGTGTACACACCATAAGACCCAGTAGCGCCAGCATATGGTATTTCCTGTGGTCATATTTGATCAAATCACACATTAATGGTTTTGGAAAAACTAAACAACAATGCGCAATCACACATTTCAATAGTAATTGAAGAAATTCTTACTACTCTTTGAGCAAGACATTTATCCATTCCCTGTTTGAAGAATTCTGCAATGCTCCATGATAAGTATCGAGTGTAATACTCCTCGTAATCTTAAACGTTTATCTCAATATTGATGGTTGAGGTTACATTTGGAATATGTCTACATCAATGATTGGTGGTGCAAGAAGCACCAGCTCCCTTTATCTCTTTCTCTCTCTCTTTCCATCCACTGCGCCCCCCCCCCCCACCTTACTCACTGTGCCACTCTGGTTCTGTTACCTCCCTCACCATCCATGATGATGGTATCTATTGAAGAAGGACTTGGTGTGTGAAATGGAAAAACTTTTGGTTAACATGTGGCACTAAAACTAATATATTACATGTTCGATATATACTATTGGGCAGTCTACAATTTCAGCCATACGCAACTGAAAGTTGGACTAATGTGTGGATTTATCTGTACTACCATTAATTGAATTGGGCCATGAAGCATAGACACCAACACGGAACAGAAACACACCAAATTCAAAAAATTATAGGACACGGATACGGCGTATATATATATATATATATAATTTTGTTGTATGATTTTGTTGACTAAATTTTTTTTATCATGTTTGTATAATTTTTTATCTAATTAATTCTTCTTTTTATTTTTTTGTGATCAACCAAAGAATTTTCAAAATAAAATAACCCAACAATACAAGTCCAACTAAATAACTATGATTGATTTTGGACTCATGTTGGTATTAAAAATTTAAAAAAAAAAAACCAACTCAAGCATGTCCGCGGCGTGTCCAAACCGTGTCCACAATAAATTAGAGCAGTGTCCAACCATGTCCGAGTTCAAAAAAATTATTATTTTTAATTGGATCCAATATGTATCATGTGGATGTTTTGTAAGTGTCGGTGTCAAACACATCACCAAGTCGGTGTGTCCGTGTTTTTTAGGAATTGGGAAACAGGGCAAGATAATATGAGCAAATTGGATGAATATGGACATTGCATTTTTTTGGTTAAATAATGTAGTTACTATGGTTGGTGAAGTACTTGAGTTCTGTGATCCAATGGCAAAAGGCACTTTGCAGTGGTGAAGGGGAAGTAGGGGCCATGGCGGTGGTGGGGAATAAGAGATTATGGTTCTGGTGGCAAGGAGAGTTCGGAGGTAAATGGTAGCCAAAGATGCAAACAAGAAGGTTTAAGAGGGTGGTGCATGGGTGTCTAACAAAGAGAATGCCCCCTACTACTGTGTAAGGAGCACTATAGCCGTCGCTTGTTTGTTTTCCATCTCAACTTTTTGGGCCACCCTTATCTTCCTAAGGACTCACTTACTATCCCCCCCCCCTCTCTCTCTATCTCTCTTCTCTACAGTTAGTTTTTCAGTTAACTTTAAAAAACATACTTTAACGCTATGATTGAGAGTGTAAAATTTGAGGAAGAGGGATGGAATGGAGGGGAGGGACATGTTGATTGGTGTTTGGAAGTGGTTTAAAGGAAGAGAGGGGCAAGGACACCAAGGGTCTTCAATGGCCCCTCCAAGCCATTGCACAGTGAGTTTTAGTGATCCCCAATCCCAGAAGTCAAGGAGGGACTAGCTCTTTCCTCCATGTTTTTGCTATTTTGCCCTTTTTTTCAATCTTTTATGTGAAAAATCACCCATAAAGCAAAGGGCAAAAATGGACCAAAAAATTTATACATCATTCCATTCCAATCACTTAAATTATAAACTCCCTAATAACAAAATAGTCTTTTATCATCCACTTCACTGTTCACCTTTCTTCTCTACTTTGATAATAACCCTTCATTTCCATCCTCTTTAAAACTCTCAATCATAGCCTAAAGGAAACAAGGGTAACCTTCAAAGTTGATGTAGGAATCAACGAATGGATCAAGAAAAGTATATCTTGCTCCAATAACATACAAAAATAAAGATTAGTTTTGATACACAAGTTTTTCAATGAATGTAATTTTCGTACAAGGTACCTATACATATGATCATATATTGTCACATCATTAGCTTAAAAGCTTCACATATAATCGTGATAGTATAAAAATCTTCTAGACTCTCAGCAATAATGTATCAAAATTAATCCATTTTTCACTATACATTACAATAGATAATAACATATTTGTATTTATACAGAAAGATATCAAAATAAAAACCGTAAAGAGTTATCCAATAATTCATATGTTTTTTTTTCTTCCATAAAAATGTCACTTTATTCAGGAAAAAAATTGTTTTTTTTTTTTAAAAAAAAGAAATGAGAAAATCAAAGCAATGAGAGCAAACCCGAGGTCGAGACGCTTCATGGGATCGCCGGTAGCATAGCCTGTGAAGTAGAAATACCGAGCCACGATGTGAACCACTCCAAGGCCAGCACAAATACAAGGGTGCCTCAACCCTCCCAACATCATAAGCATGAAGAATATAGGCATCGTTTCCAAAGAGTTTTGGTGTCCTCTCTGCACTCAAAACACAAACACATAAAACTCCATTCATTAACCAATATACAAGAAAAGAAAATAAATAATAATAATAATAATAAAATAAATAAATAAAAATTCAGGATAAGCTATAGGACAAAAAAGGGACCTGAATGCAATTGAATAGCTTGGCATTTTTGTTTTCGGACTCAGAGGCATAAAGGGTGGGGTAAGGCACGTTGTACCTGTGAAGAATTTCAACAAATACCTTATCACCAATACAAAAAAAAAAGGGGAAAAAAATTTCCACAGAAAATTGAGTTACTTCTTGCGGGCCATGCCCACTTGGAAGCCCAAGTAGAAACTGAGGAAGCAGTAAAGGACGAGAACAATGGCGACATAGCCGTATTCTTTTGGGAGCAATTCTATGAGTGCGGCCATTGTTGGGGGAAATGAATCAGATGAACGGAGCAATGCTATTGCTGGTGGGTTTGGTTCTGCGGCAGGATTCGATGCTCGATGGGAATATATATGGCTGGATTAGACAAGCTTTTTGAAGTGAAAAAAAAACTAAATTCCCAAATTATTGCTTAACAAATACATTATGCGACAAATTAATCTATTAAATTTAAAAATTTAAAATTAATCTATCACATTAAAAAAAAATTAATCCATATATACATTGTATATAATTATTAATATTTTAACACTCAAACAATGAAAAATAGCAAGGTTTTGAAAATCAAACCAATTATTGAATTGAATAAGATACTAATTTAGAGATTTAGAGTTTAAACTGATTTAATTAGAAATTCAATCCAAATATTACCAGTTAAAATATAATATATATATATATATATATTACCTAATTTAAATATCAAACAAAACAAAAAAGGACATTTTTTCCTTTTATTACTCATACAAGACCAACACAATACGGTAGCGAAAAAAAAAGAAGGGCAAATCCCAAATCCCAAAGTTAAAAGATTAGAATGAAAACAATCAAAAATTGCGGGACCATAGAATCTGAAAAGCATCATCTCGTTGGTTGAAGTTTTGGCTAAGAGATAAGGTCCATCTTCTCAGTCCTAGATCAAATGCCCATCCTTGATTGAACGGAATGTACCTTTGCTTGGTCTAAGCTGGCCCTCTTGGCTGATTCCATGGGCACAGTCCACCAAAATAGTTTTTTGTGCTTGCTGTTTTTTGTTGTTCTATTTGCTTCAACATTAAAAAATAAAAAAAGATTGATGGTGGGTGCAGTAGTGATGGCTGTGGTGACCAAACGAGGGTGCAGAAACGCAGAAAACAGTACGATTGGCGGTGGGTGGGGACGGTGCTTCAGTCTTCCTTACTCTCTTCGACTGCATGCCAGTAGAAGATAATCAAAGGGCCTTCCTATTTTGAATCTTCCCTTTCAGTCCTCTTCATTTTGCCCTTTGTTATTCTCTCAAGGCTATGTTCTAAAATCAGACATAAATTTCTCTAAGTGTAAGATTATATATAAATATTGTAATGCTCGAGCGGAGTGATCGTCGATACAAGAAGACACAGACAATGAGTTATTCCTGACAGATTTATAAGCGGAGGGATACATAACTAAATTGATTACACACTAGAATGATAAAGATCCTAAGACTGTATAGGTATAGGACTATATAGTTGAGGATGACTTATATGAATTGATTTGTACTATCTATATCAACAAGATGCATCTTCTTTTCAGTAGCCTATCAATCCATAAGGCGGTATGAGATGTTACAAACATCATTTATAAAAAGTTTATTCCCATTTTTACTCTTCAATCAAATACACCCGAAAAAAAAGAATTACTGAACTGTTTAACCATTTTGATCGGTTCATTCCCCAATATATCCTGTTTCTGGCCGATTCAGATGGTACTTTAACGGTTTTTGAGAAGCCGGTTTTTAAAACTCACCCGGACTGAATACCAGGTGGATTCCTAATTCAATTGGTTGGTCCGATTTTCAGAATATTGAAAAATAGTGAAATACTATGTTCTGGTTATTGGCGGCCTCCACGGCTTGTTCTCCAGGGCAGGTACATCTGCGGGCAAGCATTGACTTGAATCAATTGGCCCTTTTAATTTTTCCTCGGTCGTGCGAACTAACGTGGCTTGGTCAATACTCCAGAGAAAAACAATTTTTTATTGTTAATAATATATGATCTATATACTATTAGCAACGGCAGTTGAGCTAATGATAAATTCATAAAAAGTTTGGGTAATTTATTATAGGCGTGAACTACTATGGATAAACTTAGGGTTAAATATATTTATAATATATTTGATTCATTTTTTGAAAAATCTTATCTTAAAATATAACACTACAATTTTTTTGTGGATTTAAAATAAAAATAATAAACCTTAAATATGTCTTGTTTCTTATATATTGAGTTAGTTCGTGCTAGCATGTTACGACTTATGCATTGAGCGCAACGACCGGCTAATGACTTTTTTCCATGCATGCCCTATGTAACCCCAGGATGAAAAGTCGCCCAAGATAGGAAACTTTCACTTTCAGATAGGGAAAAGAATATTAGTAAGAGAGAAGTTTAGAGAGAAGTATTAAAAAAAACTTATGGAGCGACAAAACCTCAACTGTTATTATGACGAGGGGCATGTTATTGGAAGATTGAAAGAGGTCATAAATTTTTATGTTTATTTGTATAAATTATTTTATTTTTATTGTTTATGAATTCATGTCAGTTAATTGGAGTTTAAATTATTTCAGTTTTTTAGTATACTTTAGTTTGATTTTGTTTATTTAATTAGTTTCTTTGGTTTAGTTTAATTTAGAAGTGTTAGGTAGTTTATCGTAGTTTTCTCGATCTAATAGTAAGTTTATCCCCCTTTATTTATTTTTTTAGTTTAATTTACTGTTTTAATTTTTGGTGTAATTTATTTTAAATATTTTAATTAAATTTATCTTAGTGTAATTTCAGTTCATTTTTTTAAAAATTAGTTTGTGTGGTTTAGTTCAATATAGTGTTATGTAGTAATATAAAATATAATTTAATTTTTTTATCTACAACTTTTATTTATTTTTTAATTTATTATTTTATATTTTAGTGTAATTTATTTTAATTTACCTTTGTTTAACTTAGTGCGGTTTAGTGTTTACTATTTAACATAAGTTATTTGATGTGATACAACCTACCTGGGTACTTTGTACAAGCTGTAAATCCACTTTAATTAACCCACCTAATCCACAACTATAGTCTTACCTTGAAATTGTAGGTTTTTGGTATGTTACGACTATGATAGGGCACTTACCAATGCGATTGTTGAGCAATGGCACCCAGAAACACACATTTCATTTCCCATATGGAGACTGCACCATCACACTTCAAGATGTGGCAACTGTCACGACCGATTTCAAAGACACGATGGCCAAGACGCGTGAGGAATCCTCATTCCCACGTAAGTCTCGTGATCTCTGAGTCCCTCTATATGCATAATTTAAAATAAAATCCTTTCAATCATAAATACTTTCATAAACAAGCTCTAGTAAATATCTTTGATACAAAACACATGAGTTGCTCTTAATACAAAATAAACCATAAAACTTGTAATCATAAAAATACAGAATATTCATGATAAAAATATGTCAGTCTATCTCTATGGTTTGGGACCCTGCCCGTCATGCACACTGGAGCACTCTATCTCTAAATAGAATACCAAATGTACTTTACTCACAAAGTGAAGCTCACCAACTGGGAAATCTCTACTGTGGGGGAGAAGATGGAAGAGAAGAACCCGCAGTGTCTACTGCACCTATAATGGAGGAAGGGAGAGGGGTGAGTTTCATCTAAAACTCAGTGAGTAAGTCCTCACCCATAACCCTCTCATGGGACAGTCAAAGAAAATAAATAATATATATATATATATATATATATATATATATATATATATATATTCATCAAATCAGTTAATGCAATAACTTCAAAGTTCATATTCGTAGGAATAACAAATAGTTCTAAAATCATTACTCTGTAGAAATCATAAACCATAGTACGCTAATAAAGAAACAGGAATCTCTGGTTATGCCCAATTCATGTGACATAACAAATTTCTGGTTATGCATAGCATAACAAAGTCTCTAATCTCTAGGGCACCTGAATAGGTCCCGTTCATTATTTCTCTGGCCCTAAGGCGACTTGATATACCAAGGTTAACGGAATAAGCTAGTTAACTCACGATCTATTTTTATAGCTCTTTGTCAGGTTCAATCAGAAATCTAAATCTTTTCTCTATATCTCATAAGTCTTCTACCCTAGAGTTCACAAGCTCTAGCATATAAATCAACAGTTCTGAAATTCATAAAATTATTTAAATATGAAAACTCTTGAAACTCGAAAAGTTCTGATCTCATATAACTCTAACAATCTGACTTTAGCATAACTGTGACCGTTAATGTCCTCATTTATTTTATTCTCCATTAACTTAAATGTAAATAAGGAAATACCCCCCATTTGGATTCAAATAAAATATCACAAAAATCAAAACTCCATCAAATCATAATCCAAATTTTGGGTTTTAGTTCAAATCCGGAAATTTCCGAGATTTTCTAAACTTGTGGGCTAACAATGAAACATTTGCAGGTTTCATAAAATCCATTAAAAATCACTCTTCAACTTGTTTTCCCTCAAGGAACAATTACCGGGACTTTTGATCCCAAGAATATTGTTCTATCATATAGCCCTCCAATGAGGTGTAGGATCCAGACTTAATAAAATTTAGGACCCGACGGTGGTTCCCAGGGAATCCTTGAGGCTATACAGAATCTTACTGCTGACCCGTGTACCTCGGGTATCACAGCAGCCCAATTAGGATTGTACGTAAACTGTACAATTGCCAGCAAATGCATGGATGACTAGACGATATGCTAGCACAGACAACATCATTATCCAATTGTTGGTGACCTTGCAGAGCCGAATCAAGTACACGTGTGCAGTTCATTATATTTTTGGACTTCCCACATTTGATTTTTTTGGCAATAAGTAACATCAATACTCCAATTGCACTCGTCGCCAAAGTTCATGCATTTACCATGATATTTTATGTGGTCTGAATCATAAACTTTAAACTCAGCTGATCTTCGAATATTGTAACTCTTTATCGAAAATAACACACCTTCCTTATCCTCGAACAATTGCTTAGCTTCTAACTCTCTTCGTCTGTGCAAACCAACACTTGCAGTTAGCCCACCTACTTTTCCATTAAACCCATCAACACTGATTGGATTCATTACACTCGAATCTAGTGTTGAATACTGACTAGGTTATCATTGAGACTGAGACTTTGATTGCGATAGGACTATGACATCAACTGTTGGCCCTGACTGGCATGCTTTATCTCCCTGTCAAATCCTTCATCACTCTTGTTGTGTACAGGCTCTTCAAATTGCTCTTCTTCTTCTTCTTCCCTATGCTCAATGAAATTTAAACAATCAAAACCCACAATAAGGTCACCTTGAGTCGATGGTTGAGCAAGGTATGCAAAGCTTGGACTTGCCACAAGAACTCTATCATTTTCTCTTCTGCCTTGTGAGTCATTTATTGCAAGCTCATGGGCCACTTTAAGGGTTAGGGAGCAGGAGGCTCTAGCAACTGATTGATGGGAAGCATAACCTTTAGAGCTAAACTAACATTCTTGTAGAACGATGAATATCTCCATTATGCGAATCTTTGGAAATTAGGCTTGAAAAATGAATATCATACTCACATCGTTGTCACTGCAAATTGGAAAACTTATATACTTGATCATGTCTTACTCTATTGCTACAGGTAACGTATACAATATCTAGGTAATCTACTTGTTATTTTGTTCACCTCATTGCTACAATATACTCCTTTGAAACTGTGAAAAATTGATCGTTGGATGGACAACAATACAGATCGGTTGGAAACTGCAAAAGTAACACCCTCTATAGTATTTGTAACTTCGACATTATAATGAATTAGTATATAACAACTCTCAACTATATTTTTCTCCTCAACAAACAATAAGTCACTAATATAAGATTGAGCTGACACCGAAATAGCTTCTCTACAAATTTATAGACTTCACCAACGCGTAAGTCATACTAAGTTAGAGTGACCTAATATAACATATTAGCCGTGCCTCCCTAGGGCAACTTATATGCTGTATAGGTCGCTCCAAGTTGGTGTGACTTATGCACTGCAGGAACTCAATGGTTAGAAAATTTTGTACATAAGTCGTGCAAGGGCAGTATGACTTATGTATCAAAATCAAATCATGTCAACCTGGTGCGGCATATACAACATTTAAAATAGGACATATTTTGAGTTTCCACCTAATGGGACATATTTAAAGTTTATCAATTTTTTATTTTAATCCGCAAAAAATCCTAACACTACTGCATTTTATAGCTTTAGTAACATTTTGCTGGCAACAATTATAAACATGTTACCAATACTCATAAAATAACATTTTAAACAACACTTTTAAAATAAATGTTACCAATCCTTTACTAAAATAAATTATATTGTAAGTTGATTTGGCTTAAATCTCTAATTAACATGTATTAATTTACTAATTTAGTTGGTGATGTTGTTAACTATAGAGTAGAAATGATTCTGCTAGTCTAGATTATATTCCCCCCTCCCCTTCATTTTTTGTGTCCTTCTAATCTTAATGGAATTGGTCAACAGTGAATAGGCATGGCCACAAGCTAGTTCTAACGACATGGATGGTTTCGGACCACCAATGTTCCAGTCAAATTAAGGTATTATGGGCTATAGTTTCTTGTGAAGTACTTTCTTAGCATCTCACTTACTATCCCATAGTTCATGATATGACTTTGATATGACTTCCCTCGCCTTATTTGCTACTCTATTCCTTGTTCAAATATTTGCAGTGAAAGCCAGCTCAAATTTCAAAAGTAAAAATTGTGTCAACAGTGAAAAGCATAAGGTATGACAAAGATGAGAATGCATGCCTTCATTGATGCACGAATTTATAAATACATGTGTAGATGCAAGAAAATTGCCCCCATTCAATTGGTAAAACAAATTAAGTTTTCCTTAAAAATAGTGTAAAATTGGGAATCATACTATGAGTGTAATTGGTAAAAGAAAAATAATACTTTCTCAATACAATAAATAAACATATAAATTGACAAAAGTAAAAAAGAAAAAGATAATTGAAATGTAACGGATAGAACATTATAATAGGATTATAGTTAAAATATCATTTATTTATTAATAGACATGAAGTATATCACACAATTGCTTCTATTACATCTAACAATTCTTTCTCATGCCACATGATGAGAAATAGGCAGGGGGAAGTCGTGTGTCGTAAAGAGCAAAGAAAGGGTGAAGGGGGTGGATGGCCTTATCCTGTTGACTAAGTTGCCTTGGGAATGAGTGGCTTCACTTGAAAATGCCATAATAGGGCATTCAATGCTACCTTCAATAGTGTTTGCCTTAGGCATAACCTATAGTACTATATCAATCAATATTGATGCACAAGAATGGAACTTAGCAAGAGCCTAAAACACGCATAGCTATAGCCAATAGAACCCATTGATTGTTGTGTTTACAGGGAATAGAAGAAAAGTTATATGGAGAAGGGAACTAGTGTTGAAGCTGCAAGATATTCATCCATGCACATGATGGGGTCTGCTGATGAGGAATTGGAAGGAAACGCTAGCATCATACGCACTTTGGAGACCTTCTTGCGTTTGGTCCCTATTGGTCTTTGTGTGACAGCACTTGTCATTATGCTCAAGAACTCTCAGGAAAATGAGAATGGTTTTGTGTCCTACACTGACATTGGTGGTTTCAGGTATCAATTAAAGTACAACACACACACTGAGACATTTTTATTTTTATTTTATTTTATTGTTAGTGTTCTGCATTAAAAATACTACTTCCATCTAGAAATAACTATTCAGCTACATTGATTTTTTGATAGTTATTTCTGGAATTAACGAGTATGAATTAGAAAAACACAAACATCTATCACTGGTTTTGAGTTGAGGTTGTATTACAAGAAATTTATGTCTAAAAGAACACTTAATTTTAAGTACCTTAAAAAGTGTTGCTTTCGATATAATAAAGACTACACTTTTTTAAATTAAGGCATCACTTTTTGAAGAGTTGCTATATTATATGTGGCTAATTATCAAAGACAACATTTTTTAACAAAAGGATACATTATTAAACTAATGTATCACTTTTCACAATATTGCTTTCGTAGGTATGGTCAACTGTTTAAGGCAACACTTTTAACTAGAGAAAACAACATTTTTTAGATATTAACAAGGTTTCAAATTGCGAACCGCATCACGTGATGTGGCCGCAATATTGCGATTGTGGTCCGCAGCACAATCGCATCGGACCGCAATCGCAGTGTGATGTATTTTCACACAAGTTGACCGCAACGTAACCGCAATGGGACCGCATCGGACTGCATGGGGCCTTAACAGGCCGCAACGGGTTCTTTTTTCAAGTTGCAGACATGCAAAAATTTCACACTACATTAGCCGCAGCACGCATTGCGACGATCGCATTATCCGCAACCGCAAGTTAAAACACTGAATATTAAAAACAACACATTTAAAAAAAGTATTGTCTATGCGTACAAAAAGTAACATTTTTTATATGTTACAAGAAATAAGTGTTGTTTTAGGCCAAATTTCTTGTAATATTGGGGTTTTTTTATTGGTGCAACAGCTGTATTGGCAATCTGAACTTAGTAGTTTGGGCTGTTTTTATTATTTTTATGTTGGTTGCTAATGAGATCTGAGTTTGAATATAGAGAAATGAGGAATCAAAAATCTTGATTTTGGTCTCTGGGTTTCGCATGTTGCAGGTATTTGGTGCATGCCAATGGCATTTGTGTAGGTTACTCATTACTCTCTGCGGTCATTGTTGCTTTACCACGCCCTTCCACCATGGCTAGAGCTTGGACTTTTTTTTTGCTTGACCAGGTCATCACACTTGTTACTTTTTGTGCATGCTAATGGCAGTAGTGAACAAGATTGTTTTTCTTTTTGTTGCCAAAAGGAGAGGCTTTAGATATTCATGCATCTCAATACTACTTTGATTTTTCAGAGGGGGGTGGAGGTTGAGGTTGGGGTTCGGGGATACTTATTAGTATTTTCTTTATTTTTGTCACATAGTACTTTCATAAGTATGTGCATTCAGAACAAAATGTTATTGATATTAATATCATACACAACCAAATATCAAAGGCATTAGAATCATTGAGAACACTTCTTCTAGCATTTGAAGATTAAAACTAGTGATGTCTTTACTTGGTTATTAATTATACATTGTGAACCTTTAGATTTTGTGTTTATTGTAAGCAATAGTGTCTCCGCATGAATTTCCCCCTCAAACCAATTTATGTGCATAAAAATGAAAGAACTAAAATATTTGTCTATTTCTGTTTGCAGGTGCTAACCTACATAATCCTGGCTAGTGGAGCTGCTTCAATGGAAGTGCTATACCTTGCTAAGAAGGGGAACACACCAACAACTTGGAGCTCAGCTTGTGGATCTTTTGGTTCATTTTGTCAAAAGGGCAAAGCATCGATAGCCATCACATTTGTTGCAGTGGTTTGCTATGTCATGCTTTCACCTATTTCCTCCTACAAGCTATTCAGTAAGTATGATACACCAGTGAACGGAGGCTGTCACCTACCTCCTAAAATTAGAAATCATTTTAATGCTAAGTTGCATAAAAAATATAGTAAAGAGTACAACCTATTTGTCTCTCAAGGAGGCTTCAACACTTAGTTGGAGAAATTAGGGGTTTTGAATAATGAAATTATAGCAATTAAAATTAAAAGATAATAATAATAGTGAAGAAGAATAGTAATAGTGAAGAAAGCGCTAGTGCAAGGTATTCTTAGAATTGGAAACTAATTATCATTGATCAAATATTAGACTCATTGGTGGGTATTAGCAATAAATTACTGATAGTTCTATTAGTGATCAATCGACTTTTAGAGTTTGATCAATGTAAATAACTAATAAATGATATCTCAATTTATTTAGAAATCACAATGATTTAATGAACCAATTGATATAATTTAAACAACAATTGGAAAGTTAATTCTAATGTTCTTCCTCAAACATAAACTAATAGATTTATCAATTTGTGCCCAAAGGGTTTCCCTAAATGAAAATCGCCAATTTAGTTTTCCCAATAAAGATTATAACAATCACTACAATAATTATAAGAATAGAAAGTGCAGAACATTAAGAAAATCAATGTATTTAATATCAAAAAAGGTCTCAAATATCATTCCAATCCACCTAAAAACCCTTATAGTAGTAAAGAAATCTACTCCTCCATCCTTAGAGGATTACAACAATGAAGATAAGAGAAAATCTGAAAATAATAGCAATAATCCTTGTCACGATCTCCAAGAAAAGACACCTTCACTAATAGAATCCTTATGAGAGAGAAGAATAGAGAAGAATGTAGAGAGAAGATGGAGAGAGAATGATAGCAATCTAAAATATACAGTCTAAAGTGAGTCAAAAATTGAAACTAAAACTAAGATAAACATCTATGTCAATTCTTTATATATTGCTCTCTAAAATGGGTCAAAGTAGGGCTCAAGAACAGATTAATTAGTTGTTCAAACGCTATCGCACAAGCACTAGAGCGCATTAAAAAGCTATTGCACAAGCGCCACAGCGGCGCTCAGCAGTGAGCTATACTGATTAAAATCATTTTTCGAGTGTTGTTGAGCACTGCAGCGTTGAACAGAATTAGTGTCCTCACGTATTTGATCATTTTGGCCCCCAAAATCTGAATTTGTCCTTGGCAGTAGAAATAGAAATTGTAGGCCTTTGAATAAGCTTTCCAACGCCACTAAAATAACCTCAATCGAACATCGGTAGCTCCAGATATTGCGAAAATACTAACTGAAGGTCAAGTTGGATAGCATTAGGACATCAGCAACCTTTAATCTTGTAACTCGATTTTCATCAAGATTTTTTTAGAACTGGATTTCGAGCTAAACATAAAAGTTTTAAAAGACTTCTTGAGCTTTCCAAAACATCTTTATTTGTCTCAATCCGATTCCTGTAGCGAGAGATACAGATTTTTCACAACAATATTTTTTGCAAATATGCTCAAATGAGCTCAAGAACTCTTCTATTTTGCTCCCAAATTGATTGCAGTTAGAAGCTCCATGAAAAGAGTTCCTATTCTTATTCTTGACGTTTTGCACTCAATTCAAAGCTCCAATATACAAAAATCATACTTAAAGAGACAAGTCAAACGGAATAGGGCATAATTACAAATTATTCTAAAATTAGTGCCAAAGCCAATAATTCTATTAAAATCACACAATGAGGAATAAATCAAAATCCTTATCAATTGCATGAATGACACAATAAAACTCATACAAAAGCTAAGGTTTAGTAGCAAGATATGTAATATAAATGTCCATTATTAATCAGTGAGCAGCCTTAGTAATGCTAAAGGCATTGACATGACTGTCTCCCATGGCTGACCCTAGAGTCTAAACTTTGTGCTAGTTATGTGTACATTGCTAGCTGCAAGATAATAACATTATGCTATTTGTATGAAGTTGTTATAGTCAGGACTAGGACAAACATGTTCATCACGTATGACATGGTATTAAGGTTGGTTTTAACTTTCTTCAACAAGGAGACACTGGTCCTTTTCTGAAGCACAAATGCTGAACCGCCTTTAAGCTAAGTAATTTTAGCTTTATGGTTTCATAGTTTTTAAATAAAAACATAGTTTACCATTCTGTGCAGCATCATTGAGAATTCCTCAACAATTTTGGCATTCTCTTTAAGTGGTATCCAAGATTAATCGGACTTTCCCATGAATTTATTTTAACTTCAAATCAATTGGTATAAAAGATAGCTTTCCCCGGAGTTCTAGAGTTATTAGTTTAGGGCATCAGTGATTGAAAAGTACAAGCACAATGTCAGCTTAAGAGGTTCTTGACACTAATCTTTGATAGTGCAAGGCGTAAGATGTGTAAAATCTCATGACAGATTGATACTCAGACACCAGCCTACTCGACACACGATAGGTAGAAACAGTGTATTTCCCTCCCATTTCCAGCAAGAACCAATTTCTCATTCTTGTCCATTTTGGCAGATATAGGAAACAAAGTTCACTACTATACAGAGTAGAGACAGATTATCATAAGATAATTTACTGCATATTCAATTACCATTCATCTTGTTGAACAAGAGTCGGGCAACCACAAAATAATGTAATTTTGTAAATTTGGACAGGACAAAATACATTGATGCTGATGAGGTTGTTTCTTGGGTTGAAACTTCTCACCAAGGCATGCAAATCGATGTTTGATAAGCGTAAAGTGTAGCTCACAAAAGAAATAAACTTTTAGTATGACCCACATAACTTAACACATGTAAAATATTAATTTGCATATAGATAATTCTCTAGAGTGCTCAACATTTCAACCCAACTAGTCCATGCTAGGAAACAAAGGCCACAGAGAGAGTCTAACACCCAAACATCCATCCACAAAATTAAACCAGAAACAGAGGAAATAATACACCAAGTTGTGAGATTAGAGGAGAGTCAGGATCACAGATTACAGTGATCCATATTCAAACGACCTTGCTGAGACTCCAAACTTCTACTTATTGTAATACAACGGCTACTGAGAAAATCAGACACAAAATACACTTGAGACTACATTATTCATTCCTAGTCCTTTGGCATATTGCTATTTAATAATACACAAGACCCTCTGTTGTCAAAGGACAGGAAAAAAAAAAACACTCAAATTAGCAAACTAGAAGATGTAAAAGGACGGCATCAGGGGCTAGCAGGCTGGATGAGAAGAGTCCACCCAAATGAAAGTGTACACACCATAAGACCCAGAAGCGCCAGCATATGGTATTTCCTGTGGTCATATTTGATCAAATCACACATTAATGGTTTTGGAAAAACTAAACAACGATGGTCAATCACACATTTCAATAGTAGTTGAAGAAATTCTTGCTACTCTTTGAGCAATAAATTTATCCATTCCTTGTTTTCCACCTCAACTTTTTGGGCCACCCTTATCTTCTTAACCACTCACTTATCCTCGCTCTCTCTCTCTCTCTCTCTCTTCTCTTAAGTTAGTTTTTCAATTAACTTTGAAAGAAATACGTTAAAGGAAACAAGGGTAACCTTCAAAGTTGATGTAGGAATCAACGAATGAATCAAGAAAAGTATATCTTGCTCCAATAACATACAAAAATAAAGATTAATTTTGATACACACTTTTTTCAATGAATTTAATTTTGGTGCAAGTTAACTATATATCTAATTATATATTGTCATATCAGTACCTTAAAAGCTTCACATATAACCATGATAGTATAAAACTTTTTAATATTCTCAGCAACCATGTATCAAAATTAATCCACTTTTCACTATACATGACAATATATAATCAGATATTTGTATTTATATCGAAAGAAATCAAAATAAAATCCATAAACAGTTATCCAATAATTCATATGATTTTTTTTTTCTTCCATAAAAAGGTCATTTTATTCAGGGAAAATTTTTTTTTTTTTTTTTGAAAAAAAAAGCCAAAAAGAAAAGAGAAAATCAAAGCAATGAGAGCAAACCCGAGCTTGTTACGCTTCATGGGATCCCCGGTAGCATAGCCTGTGAAGTAGAAATAGCGAGCCACGATGTGAACCACTCCAAGGCCAGCGCAAATACAAGGGTGCCTCAACCCTCCCAAAATCATGAGCATGAAGAATATAGGCATCGTTTCCAAAGAGTTTTGGTGTCCTCTCTGCACTCACCAAAACACACAAACACATATAAAATCCATTCATTAACCAATATACAAGAAAAAGAAAAAATAAGTAAGTAAGTAAATAAATAAAAATTCAGGATAAGCTATAGAATAAAAAAGGGACCTGAACGCAGTTGAATAGCTTGGCATCTTTGTTTTCGGATTCAGAGGCATAAAGGGTGGGGTAAAGCACCTTGTACCTGTGAAGAATTTCATCAAACACCTTATAATCATTAAAAAAAAAAGGAAAAAGAAATTTCCACAGAAAATTGAATTACTTCTTGCGGGCCTTGCCCACTTGGAAGGCCATGTAGACATTGAGGAAGCAGTAAAGGACGAGAACGATGGCTACATAGCCGTATTCTTTTGGGAGCAATTCTATGAGTGCGGCCATTGTTGGGGGAAATGAATCAGATGAACAGAGCAACGCTATTGCTAGTGGGTTTGGTTTTGCTGGAGCATTCGATGTTCGATGGGATATATTTTTTGGTTACAGTTCGATGGCATATATATGGCCGGATTTGATAAGCCTTTTTGAAGGGACAAAAAAAAAAAAAAAAAAATATATATATATATATATATATATATATATATATGTGTGTGTGTGTGTGTGTGTGTGTGTGTGTGTGTATTATAGAGTTTAATTATCCAGTTTTATAATTACTCATGACGGAGAATGGTAATAGGATATGATGATCATTTGTTACTTTATGAAATTATATTAATATCATTCATATGGGGAACCCTACAACGCTCACTATAAAGTAGAGAGTATCACACACGAAAATATTAAATTGTGAAGATATGATAGTCTATTGATATACCAATCATTCTTTATTTATAGTAAAATTCTCACACACTCTCTCTTACTCGTCCCCAACTATTTTATTCATTTCCAACAAGTTGTGCTTACTATCCATCTGTTCTTTGTTTTTAATTTTTGTGTTACTCTTAATGCTCAAAATGTCCAAGGTGACAACTTTCCCATCTCCCATCATCAATTAAAGGAGTTCCCATTACTCTGTGAATGGTAATGATAAAGTTGTAGTTTTTCACTTTCCAAGAGAACCAAATAATGAATTCTAAAAGACGGTTATCATCTTCCATGTTTATAGGGACAAAAATAACAAAGGAAAGGCCACAACATTGAAGAATAAAAACTTTACTTGAATCAAGGACTTTCAACTTTAGAAAGAATCCAATTCCATTTTCTTCTGTCAAGAGATTTTCGATCTTCATCTAAATCAAAATAAAAACTTGAATCAAACCAAAAAAAAAAAAAAAGATCTCACTTCTTTTAGCACCACAGGCGTCTAACAAAATCAATCAAATAAGGGTTCGGAGATGGAGGCCGAGGAAGATGGTGGTAGTAGGAGTAGGCAGGGTAGAGCTATAGAGAAGAGGGGAAGGATGAATGGAGTTATTGGGGATGAATAAGAGTGACTGTGTGAGGATTTGACAGTGAATAAAATATGATTGGTAAATCAAAATACCATCATATCTTCACTGTTTGATATCTTGGTGTGTGACACTTCATATTTAATAGGGTGTGTTATAGAATTTGATATTCTATTATTGCTTCTTGAAAAATATTTAAGAGAAAAAGTGAAATATAGTTTATATTTACTAATAAAATAAATAATTTAATTTTGATAAAATTATAAAATAAATTTACTTTTACATAGTAATTCAATCACATATTGATATACATGCCAAAAAAATTTGGTTCTCATCCTAATAGGCAGATACTTCAAACGTCATATATATTTTGAATTGTTTTATAATGATAAATTAATTTTTGTTTTTTTGGTGATTAATCAGTTAATATTTTAATATAATATCAGAAGATTTTATTCTATTTCAAACAGATTTTATGACTTTTTGGAATATCAAAACTGCTGGTTCTCTAAAATTTTTTTAATACTTTTTCAGAAAAGTTTGATTTTGATGTCTTATGCGAAAAAGAGTTTTATACATTAATACACAAACCAATTAAATATTATCATATCAATAAAAATATCTAATAATTTCTATTTTGAAAATCACACACACACATGATATGATTATACGGCACTATAAAATTCTTTACACTAATAATGTATTGAAGTTAATTTTTTTTAAAAAATATAAAAATTAAAAATATTTTTCCAAAAGGCCTTTTTATTTAAAAATATAAAACTGTGTGTAATATATCGAAAGAAGCCCTATATTAAATTAATTTCTATGTATTAATAATATAATTTAATTTTTTTACTGTCAATTAATAACATTTCAAAAAATTACTAGATCATAGTTAGTTATTAACTACTTTCATTTCATAAAAAAATTATTTTCACAATAATAAATTGAAAATATGATAGTAATTATTAATTTTTTAACACTCAGACAATGTAAGATCGTGAAATACTATGTTCTGGTTGTCGGCGGTCTCCGCGGCTTGTCCTCCAAGGCAGGTGCATCTGCGGACAAGCATTGACTTGGACCAATTGGCCTTTTTAATTTTTCCTCGGGCGTACGAACTAAAGTGGCTTGGTCATACTCCAAAGAAAAACAACTTTTTATTATTAATAATATATAACCTATATACTATTAGCAACAGGAGTTGAGCTAATGATAACTTCACAAAAAGTTTGGGTAATTTACTATAGGAGTGAACTGTTTTGATAAACTTAGGGTTAAATATATCTATAATACATTTGATTCATTTTTTGAAAAATCTTATCTTAAAATATAAGGTATGGATTTAAAATAAAAAAATGACAAACATTAAATATGTCTTATTTTGATATAAATAGAGCCGCGTATACTGGTCGCAATTCACAGACCAATCCGTTTAATCTGTTATCTACCCAAAAAAGGACTAGACATTTTTTAACACGTCAATCCATGGACCATTTTGGCCCACACCTCTTAAACTGCAGACTGCACAGAGGCAATAAACTAAACTCTAGGACAGTAGAGTGTGGAGGTGGAGGCAGCAAAGCTAAGTGGAGAAACCATGGAGAGCATAGAGATATGTCTTGGGAAAATAAAAAAAATAGTTTCAGGAACTGTGATAGCAGTGGAAGAAACTAGGGTTCAACGTAGGTACCATAGCTCTAATACAATGTTAGAAACTAGACACAAGGGAATTGGCTGAATGTTTTTATGTATATTTCACTGTGTAACTGTACAGAGAGGTGGTGCCTATTTATAGGTCAGAGTAATAAATACAATGAATGAGATAAGATCAATCATGATCCTAACATTATGCCTAATAAGCTGATATAAATCAATATACAAACAATTATATCTTAACATATTGTAACAATGAACATGGACAATCACTCATTTTTATTTTTTATATAATTTTTAAATATTATAAATTAAAATAAATGGCAGTGCATGTTTCTAGAATACGTATTAAACATGTTCTAGTAGTATATAAGAATTTTATATAGTGAAATCCTCTATCTCTTTTATGGGGAAATATTCACTATTCCTGCAAATATATAAGCTACGTGAGGCCTTTGGTTTCTGCATAACTTTTGTTAGAGAAGTTTCTTGGGGAGCTATTATTCAGCAAAAATGTAGCCACTTTTTTTTTCTCTCAATTTATTTTCTTTTAATCACTTCTCTCACATGTGAGTGTCTACGCCTATTTGGGTATTGAAAAAATATTTCCCTTATTACATAATCAATGATATAAGATTCTTTTAGTACATCTTTGATTGCATGGTGTGCCTAAGTGGATGGAAAATGATGACATCTCTTTTCGTGGAGGAGCTTAATTAATTTAGCCACTCTTATTTATCTATCATCACTCCATATTTATTAATGATATTCCTAAAATACCCTTTAAATGACCTCTACCTAGCTCTCATGTTCTCCCTTAATTAGTTTGCTAATAAATCATGTTTAAAATCTCCCTTATTTTAAACATATTGAAAATACTTTCAACTATGTTATTACATTATTAACTTTAAAAATTATTAAAAATATAAATGAAAATAGAAACTAACTAATAGAATAATGATAAGTTGCATTAGTGCACCCTTTTCCTATATAACTTTAAATATTGCATCATTATGTGCTTAATTGGTTGACATTTAGTTGATTTATATTTAGTCTTCATTGTAAATTATTGAATAATATCATAGTTAATTATACTATTTTGATAAGCAAATATATCTTCGAGCTTCTTGCATATTTAATCCTCTTTTGTAAGTATTATTTGCTTGTAGAGACGGTCCATGTTAGTGCATGAAACTTGCAGTAGTGTTCAATTTAGGAGAATTTGGGGAGCTTAATACAAGGGCTCTAGAACTCATTTGAGCACATTTGAAAGAAGTATTGTAATGAAAAATTCATACCTCTTTATACAAAGATCAGATTGAGACAAATAAAGATGTTTTGGAAAGATTAAGAAGTCCTCTATAACTTTTATGTTCAACTCAAAATCTAGTTCTAAGTGCCTCTTGGTGCAAGATTAAAGGTTATTGAAATTCTAATGTTATATAGTTTGACCCTCAATTAGTATTTTGCCAATATCTAATGCTACAAATATCCGATTGAGGTGATTAATTATTATAGCGTTGGAAAGCTCATTGAAAAAGTTATAGCTTCTATTTCTAGACCCAAAAGCTAATTCGAATATTTTAAGGTTCAAAATAGGCTTGAAAGTGTATGGGACGATGTCAATGCGAAACTAATTCATAAAACAACATTTTTGTATTATTTTGAGGCCCTTTTTGATATTGTGATAATGTATTATATATACCTATTTAACCTAGGTTAAAAGGGGATCTTCCAGATTTGTTCTAGGGTTGTCTCTACTCTTTCACTTTCTCTCTCTTCATCTCTTTACTCTCTCTTTAGGTTTTAGGAGCTTCCAATTATTGTTTTGACTTCGGTTTCGGATTACGATCGTACTCTCCATTACATTGATTGTGATCCTTCACTTATGAAGGAGTAATTTCTTTACCTAGTGCAAGGATTCTAAGGATCCAAAAGGATTATAATTTTAAGACTCTCATTACTTTAATGAAATTTACGGGTTGACTTTCTAATCTTTCTTCTTCTCTTCTCCTTTTTATATTTTTGTGTTGGTTGATACAATTATATTTTTGAGAGCCAGCTTTGATTATATGTGTGTTTACTATTGTGAATATCATACATGGTTAAGGTTCCAATTGGATCTAATTTAATTGATAATTTAAAGTATATTTAATTCGTAAGGGGATTTGAATTAGTTCTAATCAGAATTAGGTTATTATGATTAGTATTTAAGTTAGTGTAAACATATAGGGATTATGATTGTGATTCCTTGGTGTTCATGTTAATTAAACCCCTGATCAATGACTGCTAAGTAAAATTATATCACTGATTGTATAATTGCGAAGTGGTGAAAATAATCGTCTCTGTGAATTATTCATTTGAGTTAGTGATAACACAATCCTAATCCACATAAACTCCTTATGCAAGTAATTTATTTAATTGAATTTTCTTCTATTATTTTATCAATTTTTCCAAACAAAACCCCCTATTTTCAATTTCCTAGTAACACTTCCTTGTGAGGTGATCTTGGTTGTATCATTTACTATATTTTTTGTGCAAATTTTAGCATAAAATAAATTTTAATTGATTGTGGGTAACCACGGCTCATAATATCACATAAACTTGGAAAACCAATAAATGAATAAGGATTATTCTTATAAATAATTTAAATTATCAACCATATAAAGATATTTCATGATCAATAACGTAAGGAGACCCCACTGAAAAACAAAAAATTTAAAAAATTAAACTTGTCACAAGCACCACTAATTAAGAAGGGAAAATGGTGCTATGTAAAAAATATATTCAAAAATATTTGGTATGAGTAAAATATTATATAAAATTTAAATTTTTAATGAAACAAATAATTTATTTTGATAATTTATTTGTTTTATTTTTTATGTCATCATTTAATCATGTATAATCATGTCATCATTAAAACTATTTAAATGATCGTCGTATAAAATATAAGATGTAATTGATTTATATGTAAGACATCTTATATTATCTAAAAAATAATATTTAAAACTAAATATTATAATTCATTATAATTTTTCATTTTTATATGAATTTTAAAATGATTTTGGAAGGAGTCAAACTCTTCTAAGGATATATATTTGTACATAGATAATGGGTAAATGTGGACAAAAGTTTTGCAATGATGTTATATTAAAATTAAATATTAATATATACAAAATGTAATTGATGATTTGTATGCTTATTATTATATGATTATTTTGATTCAACTAATCAATTAATTAATAAATCACCTGACATTGACAATAATTCAAAAATAAATTATTAATTATATATCACCTCGAAATTTTGGTTAGATCAAATCATATGAATTATTACTAAAAAGTTTTTAAAATTTAACTAGATAGACTTTATTAAAAATCTCCTCCTTTTGTTATTCAGTTCTTTTTCAAGAGCATGGAGTATTACATGAGCATTCCATGTGGAGTGGTGATAAAACATTGCTAATAAAGGGCATTTCAAGAATATCATCAATAAAGACAATGAATGTGGAGTGGTGATACATAAATAGGAGTGTGGCTACTCCCTATCTTTCCTTCCAAGCTATGATATTGAAGTGCAAAGAGTTACACTTCTAGTAAGTATTTGTGACGAGGCAAATAATTAAGTTACATACATGAACTTTGTAGGGAGAGCACCGAGCCACCGAGGAGGAGAAGAGGATATATTTATTGAATTGGAATGAGATTTATAAGCCCAAATTATGAATAATGTCTTTTTAATGAAACTGAACTGGAAAAGTATAGAATGTAATTGTTAGAGTGATTTCATGTTATTGTTTGGGAATTTATAATATAAGTGAGTAGAATGAAAGAATGCATAAATTGAATTTTTGACTTTTGTCATTTTTCTTGTATAAAAGATGTATTTCATATATAAGAGATTGTAAAATAACAAAATAATAAAATAACGCTCAAAATATGAAGTGTCCCTCCATATTACAGCTCAGTAGATTCACTGTTTTGGAGGGCTTGAGGGGGGTTTGATCATCCCTCCCCAACCATTTATGATTTACAGCATTATATATTTGAGTGAAATTTTGAATCAGAAAAAAAATTATATACATCAATTAAAATAGAATTTAATTTATATATATATATGTTGCTAGTATAAGAAAATTTTTATACAAATCTTCAATAATATATTATCATATCAATAAAATATTTGATTTAACTATCTTTTATCTTCGAAGTCACATACAAATAAAAATATCTAATAGGATGAGTTAATCAAAATAATTCTCTTAAAAATATTTATCATTTTTCTTAATTACATACCATGTGTATTTCAAATCATTTATCACGCACTGCTAGTATTGTACAGGGAAATAAATTATCTCACATCAAAATTTTACATTACCTCGTTATGTAAAAATTTTCAAAACCTTTCTTATGTTCTTGTTCGCGTCTCATCCTTCACGATATCAACAGTAAAAAAGTTTACTCACTTGGATATTAGTGGATCCATTCATATTCCGCGGCTAATCTGATACTCCATAAAGTGCAATTCATGCATGGAACGGAATTGTAGAAGTCGAGAAATCAATGCAGCATGCTTCTTTCAAAACCTCATGCTTACAACAGATACATGGATGCTTGTCTTGTTTGATTTGGATCTACTAAGATAGCGTTTGGGAAGGGGATAGAAACAGAAATATATAGACCATAGAAATAGTGAATATGGAGATATAAATAATAAATAGGTATAAAGATATTATTAAAAAAAATATTAAATTTCTATTTTCGTATTCTGTTTCTACTGTTTTTACATTTTGGATGTACAGAAATTTTGTGTTTTTTCATTCCAGGGACAAAATTTTTTTTTCTCTCATATTCCTGTCTCTATCACCAAATATATTTGTGTCTCCAATATTTTTTCTCTCTCCTATTTCTGTCTCTATTACCAAATGTATTTATGTCTCCAGTGTCTCTATATTTCTGTTTGGGAGATAATAAATAAACACAACTTTAGTATTCCTCAAAAATTTATTACATAAATTTATTAGGTTCAGTGGCGGCCGGTATGTTAAGAAGGCCATGGCAATGACATGGCCCCAATTTTAAAAGTCTGTATTTATGTAATCGGAAACAAAAATTAAATTTTTCATCTCAGAAAAAATAATTGGGTTCCCTGTGTATATGATATGATATCATATGATGGTATTATTTGGACTTTAGAGTCCAGTTGCACAATGAATAAGTCATACACACATGTATATTGAATTATTGATCATCCCTCATGAGTAAATATTATATTCTAGCATATTACTTCTACACACTGTTGTTTATCCCGCGCTTGTGATTTCTCATTGTGTACTGAAAAATTTTCACCGTCCTTTAAAGGTTAATTCATAACAATTTGTAAACTTATTGAGATGCTAGAATAAGTTACCTGCAAAACAACCTCAATAAATTTTTTTCGAAAAAAAGAATTATAATAATAAATAAAAGAACAAAATTGGTGGGAAATTATCCCCGCAATTAAGCTGCAAGTAACGTAAAGTCACGTTTTGGTCGCACCTAAAATGGCTTAGCCATGTGCTCGAATCGTTTCATCCCCATATATGTAGTGATGAGCAGACCATGTACACAAACCAAAAAATGATATACTTCCTCCATTTCATATAAATAGTTATTTTTGGAAAACCATATAATTTTGGTTCATTGAAAGTTAATATATCTTATTACGATAAATCAAAATTATAGTTAGATATATTAATTTTTCAATGAATAAAAATTGCATGATTTTCTAAAAGTAATTATTAATATGGAATAGAGAGAATAAATAATGTAACAACATATTATTGAAGTAAGGTTCCTAAAACATTTCCCCAAGAAAATAGCCTAATTATGCCAAAGTACCCACCATATATAAAGCACTCCCCCATGTTGTTCTAGTGTTATTTTCCAGTGTTCATTTTGCAACTTGTTATTAGCCCCTTTAAGTTGCTTCTCTTCCAACATTGCGTGAATCTACCCCCCCTTGTGTGTACGTAAGGCTGCTTTTGATTCATCAACCACGAGAACATTTTTATTTATTTATTTTTCTAAGTTTGTTGTTTTCCACTTTCATATTGATGTGTATGTGAAATGTTGAAGACAGTGAACTAGATATGTACTTTGAATAAACTGCTTAATTCCATAAATGGATGGATTCTCTTTTCATGTGATTGTTTTTGCTTTTGATCATGCCTTCAGAGTTAAGAAACAAGTGAACTGCACGTAGCAAAGAATGAAGAAGGCTAGTTGGGAGGATCATGAACACGCCAGTTTGTTGTCTATTGTATTCTCTTGGACACTCAAGGATGTTCTCAACGAAAATCTTTACAGACACCAGGTTGTTTTACCCTCTATTAACACAATTGAAAATTGCATCTTTTATAGATAAATGTTATTTGTATAACTTTAGGAGACACCTAAGATTATCATTTTAGAGATATTTTTAAAAAATGGTACAAATCATATTACTCCCTTTTAAAATACTTGGGTTGGATCAAATCTTGTTATTAGATTCTCCATGCAGCTGTTATGTTTTTTGTTCCAATGTTCTGATTGGTGGAAAAATAGGAATTTAGAACTGCCGTCTGCATGACACTTTTAATGGCTGGAAAAATATGTTTTGTATTTTTTTTAGTTTCAATTACTTAGCTTTCTTTTTAATTAGATATTATGGAATTGCTGTGAGTGCTACAATCTTTTTACTTGGTTGGTAAACACAAAGCTACATTATCAAAATTGAGGTAGGATGAAACATTGTTTTAGCAGGTGGAAAAGATTCCGAAGACTTTCAATTCAACAACAGAATAAATGAACTCCTTTATTCCACCATTGATTGAGGAAACAGAAAGGAGTGTCTAGAGCATCCTCTTGTGAAATTTTCACAGTGCAAAGAGACATGGAGAGCTTCAATCTTCCCAAGGATTTGTTCTATCTGTTACAATTGAAGGGTAATAATAATGGTCAGAGTTGTGTTATTTGTACTCATCAACAATGCTGATGATGAGGAAGAAGATGCTGCGGAAAATATTGGAAAATTAAAATATGAGCCTATTTTGGGGGATGTTATTGCCTTCACTGATATTAAACCAAAGAGTGTAGATGACTTTAACAGGCCTAAAAGATTTTTCCATATTGGTTTTGTTACTGGGCCAAAAGATGCAAATAATGAAATCCCAGTTCTCTCATCCAAGTACATGGAGACCATGAATGAATATGACTTGAGGAGGAAGCCGGTCAGAAAGCTTTATGCCGTCCATGTATTCAACATTTTAACAAATATTCGCATACGGAAAGCCTTGAACTCAAAGCTGGAGGAAGATAAGGAAGACGATGCAAACATGAGCATTATTGAAAAAGTACTGCAACCTGACTTAAATGTAAGTAAAGTTAATTTATTTATTGTTCATTCAGAATGAGCCTAGCTTCTTATTTAGGGTGTGTTTGTTTGTCTTTTCTAATAAGAAGACTTGTGTGAGTAAGTTTGTGTTTCCAAAAAAAAAAAAAAAGGTGGACATGGAGCTACTCTTGATCTGGCAATAGAACATTATCATAAAAATATTTTTCTTAAGCCATTGTGACTAATTTAGTTTTCGGTGGTTTAGATAGTATGCATGAGGTCATAAGTTTATATATATCAAAATAATGATACTGATATGTGTCACAACGTACCCAGAGGGCATTGCGATAAGGATGATAACCGATTTTAAAATAAAAATAATAAAATGGGAGTCACCACTAATTTTAATTCTAGTTAAAATTAGAAAATCTTTTAATTTATAAACTGGTCTTTTTAAATGAGATTTAAATCCGGGAGTCTAATTATGATTAGGGAAAGGTGGAAATTTAATCCCACTACACTCCTAATACATCCATATAAATACGATAACCCTAGAGCTTATTATGCAAATTAATTGTAATTTAATAATATTTATTTTCCCCAAAAGTCGTAATTATATAAGAACAATAAATAAAAGAAAAGAAAATTAAATTTAAAGAGAACACAATTTAATGAAAAATTAATTTTGGCTTGATAGTTATTTGCTACGCCGACGTATCCTCTAGTTATTAAGGAACTCAAGGCCACATCATTCTTGTAGAAAATACTTGCGTGTTGGGTTGATTTTAATTAAAAAAATGTGTTGATCAATTTTTAACTTTTGAAAATGGACTTTTGATTGATAACGCTAGTTCATAAACATATAACAAACACGCAATTAACTTAAACACAACATACAAACAAGTAAAAGAAATTAAACTAAAAAACAAGTCTCCTAATTACTATTTTCTTTTTTATTTTTTTGAGCAAAATCCTAAAATCTAGACAAATTAAAAGACCATTTTTCAGATTTTTTATTTCATATTTTTTAGATTTTTAATTCAAGATATAAAACCAAAAAAAAAACCTGATTCAAAACCAAACTAACCCAATAAAACAAAAATATGATACAGGCAAAAAAGAAAAAGAAAAAAATGAAATAAAAAGCACACAACCCGCTAAAAAAAATCAGAACAAACTAAACCTAACATTAAATAATAAATCCTAAACTAACACACACACGCGCGTCACACACACACATACACACACAAGCACACTTTCACAAACACATCCTCACGGTTCTCTCTCACACACCACACACAAAACACTGACATATACACACATAGAGGGAAGGAGAAACAGAGAGAGGGGGGAAGACACATACATGCATCCACACACACAAACTAACACAAAAAAAGAAAAGAAAAGAGAAACAGAGAGTGAGAAGGGAAGAGAGACCACACAAAGAGAAAGGAGGAGAGATCCGCGAGGGGAGGGAGCCGCAGCCACCACAGGGCTGAGAAGCCGTGGTCACGCGATGTGAATGGTGGTCTGAGGCGGTGCAAGAAAGGGAGCGGGTTCAGGCAGCAGCGACGGTGTTTACTGGGGCGCGAGGAAGTTGTTGCCGGCATGGAGGGTGGAGTGGCATGGGGAGGAGTAAGTTGTTGTTGGCATGGAGGCTGGAGTGGCATGGGGAGGCCGCGGTGGTGGCGATTGTGAGGAAGGTCATCGCGGCCTCCTCCCTATTCTCTTTCTTTTTTATTATTATTATTATTATTATTTTTTGATTATAATACTATTGCATGTACTATTACCTTGTTCTTTTCTTTGCTAGACCGGACTGGAAATTGTTGTTGACTGATGATTGCTCTCTAGTATTGTTCTCTCTGTTTGGAATTTTTCTGATTAATGATGTTGATGAATGTATGAGTGTGTTTGAATTCTTTGAAAATCTTATGATCCCCGATGATCTCTCAATGTGTATTCTCTCTGTCTTTTTGATTGCTCCCCCTGGCTATTTATACACAATTATTTTTATATAGCAATGATTCTTCCAGCTATGATAAAGAATGGGCGGTAGCTGTGGTGCACCTGATTAAGTATGGTGTACCACACACCATAAAATTTGAAGGCCAAGATTTGACAATGTAATCATACATCAATTAGTGTCAATGCATTGTAGGAAGTTTCATTTTCTTTTTTCTCACCTCTCTCTCTTCCTTGTCACCATCACCACTAACTCATCTTCACGTTCAGCACCACCCACAAGTTCAACACCTTTGTCTGGAACTATTTCACCATGGTTTTCTCATGGAAGAGTTCATCTAGCTCCTCCTAAACATTTTGCATCCTCCATGCTCTTCAGATTGACCCCACCCTACACTCCTTCAAGCTTACATTCTTAAAGTTCTTCTTCTTCTTTTATAATGTTTGTTCGTATTATCTATGCATTACTAGGGGAGAAAAAAAAATTTAATTCTTTTTCACATAATAGTGATAGTTGATGAATATTGGATGATAATAACCTTATTACAATTTGGAATATAATCATGTTCCAATGATGGATATTTATGTGGTTTGTCCATTACAAAATTAAATTGTTTTTGTAACAATTTAAAAGTAAAAAGAGACGGATGCCTTATCTTTTGAATTTGGGCAAAATAGAGGAGGAGGGGCTACTTCTTCTTCGAAGCTGTCACTCACCCCCATGACACTAATTGCTCTACACCCCAAACTTACATTTCCCCAACACTTCTAATCTTCCTTAACAAAGAAATTCATGTGAGGGAGCATTTTATTCAGCAAACAAAAAATGGAATAATTATACTCTATCCTTGATAGAAAAACCATGATAGAAAAAATTGTAAACCCGTGATACATAATATTTCAATACCAAATTTAAAAAGCCTCCAAAGAAGTTTCAAATAACTTGTAAAATAGTCCCTGAAAACTTACAGACCAAAAAACTTGTAAACCGTGATAGAAAAACTTGTAAATCTGTAACACATAATACCTTTGCACCAAGATACTTGTACAATTTATTTGATTATCATCGTGACTATCATCATTTCATTTATTATTAATTATTGTATAAATTTCAAATTTAACCAATTTCATTATGTTGATTCCAATCATAAACAAGAAAGAAATAAGAAAAATAAAAAGAAAAAAATATTTATAACTCTTTTTTTGTCCCTTTCTTATCCAACCTAGCTTTTCCATTGTCACTGTGTTTTCCTTTTTGGAGGGATTTTCATTTTTCTTATTTGGAAAAAATGGGAGAAATTTGTTATTTAGTGCTATTTAATTTGTATTCTTACTATGATAGAGGAATGCTTGTGATGATTGAAAGTGACATTGGTGCTCGCTTGAAGAAAAAACTTGTAAACCTAGACAAAAAAAACTTGTAAATCATACTGTAAAAACTTGTAAATTATGCTGTAAAAACTTGTAAACCGTGATAGAAAAACTTGTAAACCGTGATAGAAAAACTTGTAAACTATGCTGTAAAAACTTGTAAACTGTGATAGAAAAACTTGTAAACCTATAACACACAATACTTCTGCATCAGGATACTTGTACAATTTATTTGATTATCATCGTGACTATCATCAATAACTTGTAAAGCCTATAAAGAAGTTTAAAATAACTTGTAAAATAGTCCCTGAAAACTTACAAACCTAGACAAAAAACTTGTAAATCATATTATAAAAATTTGTAAACAATGCTGTAAAAACTTATAAACCGTGATAGAAAAGCTTGTAACTGTAACACACAATACTTCTGCATGAGGATATTTGTACAATTTGTTTGATTATCATTGTGACTATCATCATTTCATTTATAATTAATTATTAAGAAGATTAATCATTGTATAAATTTCAAATTTAACCAATTTTATTATGTTGATTTCAATCATAGGCAAGAAAGAAATAAGAAAAATAAAAGGAAAAAATATTTATAACTCTTTTTTTTCCTCTCTTATCAAACCTAGTTTCTCCATTGTCATTGTACTTTCCTTTTTGGAGGGATTTTCATTTTTCTTATTTGGAAAAAATAAGAGAAATTTTTTATTTAGTGCTATTTAATTTGTATTCTTACTATGATAGAGGAATGTTTGTGATGATTGAAAGTGACATTGGTGCTAAACTTACAAATCTAGACAAAAAAAACTTGTAAATCATATTGTAAAAATTTGTAAATCATGCTGTAAAAACTTATAAACCATGATAAAAAACTTGTAAACCTATATCACACAATACTTCTACACCAAGATACTTGTACAATTTATTTGATTATCATCCTGACTATCATCATTTCATTTGTAATTAATCATCACGAAGATTTATCATTATATAAATTTTAAATTCAACTAATTCTATTATGTTCATTTCGATCATAGCCAAGAAATAAATAAGAAAAATAAAAAGGAGAAATATTTGTAACTCATTTTTTTCCTTATTCGTCACCAGATTTCTCCATTGTTATTTTGCTTTCCTTTTTTGGAGAGATTTTTATTTTTTTATTTGGAAAAAGGGGGAGAAATTTGTTATTTAATGTTATTCGTATCCTCATTATAATAAAGGAGTGTCTGTGATGATTGAAAGTGGCAGTGATGCTGAACTTGAAAAGAAGACTTATAAACCTAGACCAAAAAACTTGTAAATCATACTGTAAAAGCTTGTAAACCATGCTATAAAAACTTATGAACCGTAATAGAAAGGCTTCGGATTCCTTGGTCCTTCATACGTTTGTGACCAAGGTTAGTCTCCTCACTAAACACTATTAAATTACTCATTTAACCTTATTGTTATTTCTTATTTTCATCTTCAACCCTTGCTGTTGCTTCTCCCCAACAGCCGTGACTATCATTATTTCATTTGTAATTAATTATTAGGAAGATTGATTATTGTATAAATTTCAAATTCAACTAATTCTATTATATTGATTTCGATTATAGCAAAAAAACAAAGAAAAATATGAAGGGGAATATATTTATAACTCTTTACTTTGCAACAAGAACAGTGACGGTGTCAATAATTCAATCAAATTTCATGGAAAAAAAAGAAAAGTGAGAGAGAAGAACGTGAAAGATAAGAAAAGAAAGATTTCTATAATGTTTTAGCAATAGTTGGTACATGGTTACACTTTCAAATCTTAACCTTTAGATTATAAAGTGTATGACACTCCATACTTCATAGGGAGCATTGCAGAATCCGCCTAAGGAATGTTGAAAGAATTTTGTCTTCGAATTATTGTGATCTAGTAATGATGATAGCATGGATGAACAGCTTGGACTTGAGCACTTTAGCATTCTTTTTCATTTTTTCTTCCCTTTCTTTTACTGTCACAGAGATAAGAATCATGCTCCTCCAACTTTTAGATTTCTTTTTATTATCTTCATGTGCTGTGCTCTTCTTTCGGTTTCTCAAAATATTTTTGTTAATTAGTAGACCAACAGAATAGGGGTTACAATGGGCTGGGCTAGATAAACTGAAATAAATTGAAAAAGAATTGAAACAAAAAGCCAGTTAAACTTTTTTTTTTTTGATAAGCTAAACAAGAAGGTTTTTTTTTAGGAAATAAAAAAAATAAAAAATAAAAAACAAAGATGAAAGTGTCCGGACAAAATATAATGTTCACAATATGCTATTTTCATGTTCTAAAGTTGAGGTAAAAGTTGAGAAGCTAGACCTTCTTTCCATGATTTAACTATGTCATGAAGATAACATGTTGCATGCTTGCTTTATTGTCTAAAGGGTGGAAGAGAGTGTCAAATTTGTCAGCCTGTAGCAAATGTTCTAGATAGTTTCAGCATAGTTTGCTCCCAGAATCTGAATGAGTCTCAAAAGGATGCTGTTTCAAGCTGTGTTAGGATGAGAAATTGTCATCACAATGGCCCCATTAGACTTATATGGGGCCCTCCTGGAACTGGCAAAACAAGGACTGTTGCTTGCTTGTTATTTTCCCTTCTTGAGTTGAGAATCAGAACATTGACATGTGCTCCAGCTAACACTGCAGTTATGGCAGTGGCATCTCGCTTGAAACTTTCCTGAGTCAGGCCAGGTACAAGGAAACGCTCAACTATTTTGATGAAAAGGAAGAAGAAGAAAGCACTCTTGATTGCTTAGGTTGGTCAAGCTTTGAAAAAGAATTGTGCCTTGGCATACTAACTTCACTTTCTCGGTCAATCTCCCTTCCAGACATCAATGACAAACATGGAATAGAAAAATTTTGCTTGTCAAATGTGCGTCTAGTTTTCAGTACTGCAGCAAGCTGTGTTAAAATCGATGAAGCGGCTCAACTAAAAGAATGTGAATCAGCCATCCCATTACAGCTGCCAGGCCTTCGCCATTGTGTCCTAATAGGCGATGAGAGACAACTTCCTGCATTAGTTAAGAGCAAGGTATGAGCTTTGCCATTTTGTTTTGTGATTTGAATTGTTGCTCTAATGCTAATATGGCCATTAGTATTTTTGTCCAATGCGTTTAGAAATTAGAATGTTACATTTTTTAGATGGTGTTTGCTCAGGTGCCAACGACAGAATGACGCCCATTTTCAGTTAGCCACATTTTTAGAATGTGGCTAAACGAAAATAAAATGCTGCTAAACCCTCTTCACATAAGAATAAGAAGTAAACATGATTTGTCTTTTACATTTAACCACATTTTGAACATGTGGCTTCTTCTCAAGCGTAGTTCTAGTTCTCTGCCTTTCTCTCATGCCTTTCATTACTTTGTCACGGCCACCTACAACCAACGCCAACCTCCACCACCATTTCAAGAAACAGAAGCAAACTGGGCGGAGGGATGATTTTATTCTTACCTTCGGCTGCCTGATCTGGACTAATTGCGACGAGTGCACCCAGTCGGTGAAATCAGAGGAGAAAAATTTAAAAAAGACTGGTCCTTTTTCATTTTATTTTTTTGTTTAAACCCAATGCGTTTCAAGTGGGATCCCACAAACATAAAATTGAGAGAGAATTAATGTTGAAGTGGTGAGATCTGGGAATGGGATGTGAAAAGAGAAGAGGGGGATCATTGTGGTGGGGGGCATGGGAAAAAAAAAAGGTTTGAAATGAGAATGAAATGATAGTATTTAATAATGTTCGATTCTAGTTAAAAGGGTCAACTCAAACTCTTCCTACGACCATTTCATTGCCTTTGTTTAGTTCTCATTTTGGTGTAAGAGGCATTGAGAGAGAAGAGGAATGCGGGGAGGCAGCTAGGGGAGAGAAGAAGGAGGGGCGCAAGAGAGGGAGCAGCAACAGAAACGGGAACGGGATTGGGATTATTGAAGTGGATTCGGAAAGGTAATTGTGGTGGTAAGTTCCGAGAGAGGAGGATTGGTGCTGTATATCGGGTTTGGCGGACAAACACGCTAAAATGCCATAGAACCAGTCAAAGAGGAACATGTTCTTTTTGTTTTGTTATTTTTTCTTTTTTATGTGTTGAAATCCAAAACCCAAAACTGGAAAGTTGGAAAGAGGGAACCCCAAATCGCAGGTTGAGGAATGAGAAAGAAGGGAAGAGATCCCAGAGAGATCCTAGAACATGTGTGGAGTCGTAGAAGGTTGCAGATGAGGGAAGGAGAGGATAGGAAGCTGGCAACGGTGGCGAGGCGAGTGTCGCTAGGAATCGTCAGAGGTGGGGGTGGTGGTTATGGTAGTGTCCTCGGAGAAGATGGAGAGCGGTGGAGCTAAAACAGGGAGGGCGGTGGTTGGGGAGGTCAGGGTACGGTGCACAAGAAATAAAAACAATTTCATTTAGCCACATTATTTTCATTTAGCCACACTTCAAAAATTGGCACCAATCGGCACCTGACCATTCACCTTTTTAGATAGCTGAAAAGGCTGAATAGCTTGTTTGTTTGTTTGTGTTTTTTTTATAATGACATATAAGTGATTAAAAAGTAATATAAAATTTTTACATTTAAAATATATATCTAATTTTTTTAACTTATTAACACTCGTATCATGTCAACATGTGTAAGTGTTAGGGCCTCCTTTAACATTCACCCTAAGCGTTACTCAATTTATGCACATAAGATGTATCCATGTAAAAAAATTTCTTATAACGAAAGAAACTGTAAAATGGCAGAGAACAATCTCTCTCTCTCTCTCTCTCTCTCTCTCTCTCTCTCTCTCTTTTCAAGTTAAAAAAATAGGGTGAGAAGATTTCAGTCTAATTCAAGGTAGAGAAAATCTCTAAACTTAAAAATATTAATAGAGAAATTTACATATATATTGTCCAATAGAATGAGTGGAATTCAAATCCTATTTTACTCCTCTCAACCATTTCCTTGAGATTTAGGGGGAAAAAAACAACCCCTTGATATATTTTTTTTAACTGAGAAGGAATTAAGATGTGGCCTACAAATGCGGCTTATTTTCCTAAGATTGAGGGGACAAGGAATAGAATAGAAAAAAGCTATACAAGTCCCATGTAAGTCGCTTATGCAACTTGTTACTTAATAATCCCTCTTAATAACTCCTCTTTTTTTTTTTATTAATAGTTATAGTAACAAACTATATGATTTTAGTATATTGAAAAGCTAATATATTTGATCACAATTTATGACCTAATATAATGTCTTTTAATGTACTGAAATGACACGGTAGTTTTCTACCATGACTAATAATAAGGAATGAAAGGAGTATCCTAATTTGCATGTTTGTATTTATATCAATTAAGCACTACTCTATTTCCTTCAAAATATTTATCAATTTTAACCAAACACAAATATTAAGAATGATAACAAATGACATTGTTAATAGAGTAAAATGTAGTGAATTGACTACTATATCCCTATGCATTAATTAATATAGCATAATATTTAAGGCTAATATTAGATGAAATATTTTGAAAATGTGAAATTAATAAAGGATAATATTAGAATAACAAAATCATTATTTTATTAAAATGTGAATTTGATATATATTTTAAAATATAAAGTTATCTGAAAGTGGATAAATATTCTAAAAGAAAGAAAGTAATAAGATTGTGTTTTGAGTTTTGATGACATTTTTTTGGTTAGTGAGTTTTGACCACATAAAAATGCTTATAACTCGATACTGAGAATATTTTAATTTGTGTAGACAGTTTTTATTACCTTTATTTTCAGGGATACCATATTTCATTGCGTCGAAATAGGGGGAAAAATGAAATTTCAAAATTTAATAGAATTCAACCTAGACTTTAAAAATATATCAAAGGAGAAAAAAACATTTTAATGTTCGAATTTAAATAAATAAACTTATTATAATACATTCAACTAAGATAACTACTATTTATTATTACCTGTAATAATGATATTGATAACAATTACTAATATTTTGCCAATCAATGTCATAACGACAATTTTATAAAAAAAAATGTCATAACGGCAATGGTTAAAAACAATAAAACTAGAAAATTTTGATTGTTTTTCAATGTAATGATATATTAGAAGCTTACCATTTTTTTCTATGAAAATTTTTATTTCTATAATATATTATGATTTTAAAACAAAATTAGATAAGTGAAAGCAGTCTCACCATTGCCATCATCACCCCGGGACTCGCTCTGTGTTTGGTTCTGCATTTATAGGATTAATTTTGGGTAATATTGATTCTGTCACAATTGATTTTACTTAAAGGTGATTTTAGATTAAAGAGATTTATATTTAATAATTTGATATAAGAATTAATTTCAGTAAATAATTGATAGTGTTAATTGCGAGCTAAAAGCAAAAGCACTTAAATATTATTTTTGTTCAAAATCAATTCTAGACCTTAAAATCACTTTTGAAGAAAAAAAAAAACCAAGCTGGAAACTAAACAGGTATGAAATCCTCAAAAATCAATTTTGATCCTTTCAAACACGCAATTACTCTATTTAGAATTCACATTCTTGTTCACCAAAAAAAAGAATTCATATTCTTTCTTGCTTTATAAACCATCTGGTTTTGGTTTTGTTTTGTGCATGGCAAACTAGGTAAAGTATGGTAGTATAAAGCATGGTAGTGTATCATACCGGACAAGGATCGATTGTCTCTCGTTCTCGTTTTGCCATGTAGCACGCACCAGGTGTACGTACACAGTACATACTCACACCATAGTGGGGGTTTACGTGCGCCTTTATTTATTTATATAAAATTTTTGTTCGCGGGTCTTGGTGCTTTAAACACAAAAAATACGTTTAAACCATTATCTCAATGTTGCTGCTCTTTTTCTCCTTGTTTGTGCTCTTCTCTCTTTCTCTTGTATATCCTCGTTGGCTCTAACGGCTCTCTGGAGCACCGAGTGAGAAAGGTTGAAGTTTGAATGCAGAGAAGAGCCAGAGTTTCTTCATCAATGATATTCCACTGTGTTTGTCTTGCTAGTTTTCTATAATTATGTGTTAATATTCATAGAGTTCAATTTTAATATTAGTGATATATTCGCATTTAATCAGATCTTTTCATTCACATCGCATTTTTTTTTGTATATATAAGTTTTTATTTGCATAACTATTAATTAAGGGTGTGTGAGTCAAAGATATATTGATGTGATATAATTGGATGAAAATAATAAAAAAAATTATACTGCCCATTAAAACTAAACTCATTTTGATAATAATGTCATTTGTACATTATTTTCAAGGGCATGAGTAATGATCTCAAGAAAGAAAAATTAATTTGCATTGTAAAGATTTTTTTTTTTCATTTTTTAACACATTAAGTATATCAAGAGTTTTAAAATTTTCCATTTTATGCGACCTTAATAAATGTCCGAGCAAAAACCTATAATGCTTCTCTAGTATATACATTTTTCGATACTTAACCACGCTGACATATTATGTCTATAATAATAAATCAAAATACGAGAATACTTTCATAGTACTAGCTAATTATATATAAACTACTGTTTAAAAAATATAAACATACAATTGCAGTACATTAAAAGGAAAATAATATTTTAACCCACTTTGTGCACATATGGTAATGGTATAAACATTGTATACTAATGTCAGTATGTACAGCATGACAGCATTTGTATAATTGAAGTTATGTATATATTTATGTAAAGATTGTGTTATATTAGATTGTCATTTTGAAATAACATCACTCAAGTATGATAGTACCTTGAAGGTTACGGAAACGTAAAGTCACCCTCACATCCTTCGGTCTCTCACCTTACGTCGACTAGCGCGTAACCGACATATTTTTTTCCAAGAAAGTGGCCTAAGTTAACCATTTAATCCACTCCTAATAATTTCTCTGATAAATGTATAAATATATCTCTATTAAATAAAATGGCTTTAAGCCTACTCCTTTCTTGTTATATTAATGTTTGCTCCTAAGAAATGGTGTAAGATACATTCACTTTTCAATAATTAAAATTATATAATTTTTCATGAGTAATTATTAATATTGAATGGAGAGAGTAATAGTTAGTGAGTAAAATTACTTTTGAGTACTATTAAAAATATAAATATTATATTGAAATATGAGGTTGTTTAAATATAAATAGGTATTTTAAAATGTAAATTTGTTTAAAAATTGGACAAATATTTTGAAAAGGAAAGGAAACGAGTACTACAGTCTTGTTCTGCTTGCCCTTGAAATTTCCTCGCTTCTATTCACATTGCATCTAAGATGCGACTTGCTAATTGACTTGGCGTCAACAAGTGCTTTTCATCATTGTCTTAAAGTGTAACGAGGTGCATGTAACCATTCCACATAGGTGTTTATTTATTTGTGAAGCTTTATTTATTCAAGTTTGCGTTTTATTACCGCAGGTAATGATTCTTTTCTTCTCCTTCTTTTTTTCCCCTCACCTTATCATGGATATATTCTAATGTGGTTTAGCTGTGGATCAATTTTTGTGCTGTTGACTACTTAGTCACTTCAGTGCGTGGTAACCGATAAGAGAGATTCTCTATATCTGCCCTTGTGTTTGTTTTAGATATTGTGAGTGATATTGTGTGTTATTTGATTTAGAGTTCAGAAAAAGAAGTGATAATAAAGGAGCAAAGATGGAGAAGATTGTAAGTGCCATAAAGTCACTTTGAATTTTCAAACGTGAAAATTAGTGTATTAGAGGCAAAATTTTTAAACTTGCACAGTAAAATTTACTGTGCACACATAGTTGGTGCACCTACCGTGTCACGAGAAGTTACTGTGCAATCATGCACAGTAACTTCCAAACGCCTATAAATAGAGGCCTCCTCCTCAGTTCATTTCATCCCATTCCAGAAAGAGAAATACATATATAGTGTGTTCTGAAAGTTTCTCCTATTTTTATAGAGAGAGGTGTATTCTCCTTGTATAAGAGAGGGTGTTGTTGTTCTCTCCTTATATTTAGAGAGAGGTGTAATTTTATCTTCCACATAGTGAAAATCTTTCTCGGTTCTTGCCCGTGGTTTTTCCCTCATCATTAGGGGGTTTTCCACGTAAATATTTTGTGTCAGTTCCTATTCTCTCAACTCTATTTTAGTTGCGTTGATTTGTTTTCATAACTCTGGTACCCAACAGTGGTATCAGAGCTCTTTTGGTTTAGGTGGGATTTATTCTTAGTATACTCTGTGGTTGCAACTTGGTCTGATCTTCCACATCAGAAAAGAATTTTTCCTGGAGATTATCACAGCCATTAATTATAGTCCGCTGCGAGTTACTACTTTTGGTCACTGCTTATACGTATAGTTGTATACTTTTATAGTATTGTTAACGTATATTGGATTTATTCCACATACGGTATAAATATACGGTACTGTTCACGTATACGGTACTATTTTACGTATAAGGTACTGTTCACGTATACAGTACTATTCACGTATATGGTACTATTCACAGTAAAAAAAGTGACCAGTCTAGTAGAGAAACAGATCCCGGTAAACACTATGGCAACGAAATTTGAGATTGAGAAGTTCAATGGGAGTAATTTTTCCCTGTGGAAATTGAAGATGAAGGCAATCTTAAGAAAAGATAATTGCTTATCAGCAATTGAAGGCAGACCTGCTGATATTACTAATGAAAAGTGGAAGGAGATGGATGATAATGCTGTTGCCAATCTGCATCTTGCAATGGCAGATTCGAGATTGTCGATGTTGCAGAAAAGAAGACAACAAAGGAAATCTGGGATGCTCTTGTCAAACTGTACGAGGTCAAGTCACTTCACAATAGAATATTTCTAAAACGGAGGCTGTATACTCTTCGGATGAGTGAGTCCACATCAGTGACGGACCACATCAACAATCTGAACACCTTATTCTCCCAGCTCACAGCATCAGATTATAAAATAGTGGAGATGAACGTGTAGAGCTTCTACTTCAAAGTCTACCTAATTCATATGATCAACTCATCATCAACATCACAAATAATAATATTGCCAACTATCTATCCTTTGATGATGTCACCGGTGCTATTCTTGAAGAAGAGTCCAGGCGTAAGAATAAGGAAGATAGATTGGAAAGCTCAAAGCAAGCAGAGGCATTGTTGGTGACGAGAGGGAGATCAATGGAGCGTGACTTCAGTGGGAGTCATGGTCGGAGTAGATCAAAGTCAAGAAGAAGGAAGAACTTCAAATGCTACCAATGTGGCATGAGAGGGCACTTGAAGAGAGATTGTCGGAATAACAAGAAGAATGCAGATAAAGCTCCAGAGGCATCAACCTCTCAAGGATGTGTTGCGAATACCTCTGAGGATGGAGAAATCCTGTGCAGCGAAGCAGCAATTAGTTCTAAAGGCGGTAAACGGCTCATTGATATTTGGATCATGGATTCAGAGGCAACATGGCACATGACTTCACACCGCGGTCGGTTTCTGATTATGAACCTGTCTCGGAAGGATCTGTGTTCATGGGAGATGATCATGCCTTAGAAATTGCTGGTGTTGGTACTGTCAAAATAAAAATGTTTGATGGTGTTATTCGTACAATTCAAGGAGTACGACATGTGAAAGGCTTGAAGAAGAATATGTTGTCTATTGGGCAACTGGATGACCTCGGGTGCAAGACCCATATTGAAGGTGGGATCTTGAAAGTTGTTAAAGGTGCTCTTATAGTGATGAAAGCAGAAAAGATCATGGCAAATCTATACAAGCTTCAAGGAGATACTTTGCAAGAGGCAGATGCATCAGTTGCATCAGCAAGTCAAGAAGAAACGACAATGATGTGGCATCGCAAACTAGGCCACATGTCAGAACGTGGTTTGAAGGTTCTTGCAGAACGTAATCTCATTCCTGGGCTCAAATCGGTGAACTTACCGTTCTGTGAGCACTGTATTACAAGCAAGCAACATAGATTGACATTTGGTAGATCAACTGCTCGGAGTAAGCACATTCTAGACCTGATTCATTCTGATGTGTGGGAGTCGCCAGAAATGTCCTTAGGAGGAGCAAAGTATTTTGTATCCTTCATCGATGATTACTCCAGGAGACTATGGGTATACCCAATCAAGAAGAAGTCAAATGTGTTTCCAATATTCAAAGACTTCAAAGTAAGAGTGAAACTTGAATCTGGAAAGAGGATCAAGTGTTTGAGGACAGACAATGGAGGAGAATATACAGATGGAGATTTTGTAGCATTTTGCAAGCACGAGGGTATTCAGAGGCAATTCACTGTTGCACATACACCTCAGCAAAATGGTATAGCAGAGCGGATGAATAGGACTCTCCTAGAAAGAACAAGAGCAATGCTGAGAACAGCAGGTTTAGCCAAGTCTTTCAAGCGAGCGATCAAAAGCGCACATTACGTGATTAATCGGTCACCATCAATTGCAATTGGTCTGAAGACACCAATGGAGATGTGGAATGGCAAGCCGGCAGATTATTCTTCTCTGCAAGTGTTCGGATGTCCTACATATGTGATGTACAACACTCAAGAAAGAACTAAGTTGGACCCAAAGTCCAGGAAATGTATATTCTTGGATTATGCTGACGGTGTAAAGGGGTATCGCTTGTGGGATCCCACTGCCAGCAAGGTTATTGTCAGCAGGGATGTTATATTTGCAGAAAATGAACTGCAAAGAGAAGAAAGAAATGACAGCACTGTCAAGGAAACAACTACGGTTCAAATAGATGAGAAATCTGGAGAAAAAGATTCTGAAGCAGAACCAGAGCATGATGAACAAGTACCAAATGAGGCCAATAATACAAAGATCGGCGATCATCATGCCGCATACGTACCACCAAAGATGGCATTCAGACTATGTTATGGCAAGTCATGATGCATTTTGTCTTCTAACAGAAGAAGGAAAGCCATCAACCTTTCAGGAAGCCTTGAGTAGTCCGGATGCATCTCTGTGGATGGCAGCAATGCAAGAAGAAATGGAGGCCTTACATAGGAACAAAACATGGGAACTTGTTGCACTTCCAAAAGGTCGTAAAGCCATTGGCAACAAATGGGTCTATACGATCAAACGAGATGGCAATGATCGAGTGGAACGATATCGTGCAAGACTGGTGGTAAAGAGATTTGCTCAGAAGGAAGGTATCGATTTCAATGAGATATTTTCTCCAGTTGTCAGACTTACCACTATCAGAGTAGTGCTGGCTATGTGTGCTACATTTGATTTACATCTTGAGTAGTTAGATGTGAAAACTGCTTTTCTTCACGGAGAACTTGAAGAGGAGATATATATGCTCCAACCAGAAGGCTTTGAGGAAAAAGGAAAAGAAAACTTGGTTTGTAGGTTGACCAAATCTCTGTACGGTTTAAAACAGGCGCCAAGGTGTTAGTACAGGAGATTTGATTCCTTCATAATTCGCCTCGGGTACAATAGACTGAGTTCAGACCATTGTACATACTACAAGCGGTTTGATAACAATGTTTTCATCATTCTGTTGTTGTACGTGGATGACATGTTGGTAGTAGGCCCCAACAAAGATCGAATCCAAGAATTAAAGGCACAATTGGCTAGGGAATTTGATATGAAGGACTTGGGACCCGTAAACAAGATTTTAGGAATGCAAATTCAACGAGACAAAAAGGACAAGAAGATCTGGCTTTCCCAGAAGAATTACTTGATGAAAATCTTGCGGCGCTTCAACATGCAAGATTGTAAGCCAGTTTCAACCCCACTTCCTGTGAATTACAAATTATCCTCAGATATGTGTCCTAACAGTGAAGCAGAGAGGATGGAAATGTCTCGAGTACCGTATACATCAGCGGTGGGAAGCCTTATGTATGCCATGATTTGTACTAGGCCTGATATTGCACAAGCAGTTGGTGTGGTCAGTCGATTTATGGCAGATCCAGGAAATGAGCATTGGAATGCTGTGAAGAGGATTCTTAGATACATTAAAGGAACCCTAGGTGCTGCACTATGTTTTGGAAGATCAGAGTTCATTGTCAGGGGATACGTTGATTCAGATTTTGTAGGTGATCTTGATAAAAGGAAATCTACTACAGGCTATGTGTTCATACTTGCAGGTGGAGCTTTGAGTTGGTTATCCAAGTTACAAACTGTTGTAGCTCTGTCTACTACAGAAGCTGAATATATGGCAGCTACACAAGCTTGCAAGGAAGCTATTTGGATTCAAAGGTTAATGGAGGAACTCGGGCACAAACAGTTAAAGATTACTGTGTATTGTGACAGTCAGAGTGCCTTACACATTGCAAGGAATCCAGCCTTTCATTCCAGGACAAAGCACATAGGTGTTCAATATCATTTTGTTCGAGAAGTAGTAGAAGAAGGAAATGTGGATATGCAGAAAATTCATACGAAAAACAACCTAGCAGATGTCATGACAAAACCGATCAACACTGACAAGTTTAAATGGTGTAGATCTTCCTATGGCCTATCAGAAACGTAAGCAGCATGGAACTGGCAAGATGAGAAAAGGTTTTGAAAGCTCACCAAAAGTGGCTTTAAGTGGGAGATTGTAAATGGCGTAAAGCCACTTTGAATTTTCAAAACGTGCACAGTAGAATTTCTACTATGCACGCGTGAAAATTAGCGTATCAGAGGAAAAATTTTCAAATTTGCACAGTAAAATTTACTGTGCACACATGGTTGGTGCACCTACTGTGTCGCGAGAAGTTACTGTGCATTGATTGCACAGTAACTTCCAAGCGCCTATAAATAGAGGCCTCCTCCTCAGTTCATTTCATCCCATTCCAGAGAGAGAAATACATACATAGTGTGTTCTGAAAGTTTCTTCTATTTTTATAGAGAGAGGTGTATTCTCCTTATATAAGAGAGGGTGTTATTGTTCTCTCCTTATATTTAGAGAGATGTGTAATTTTATATTCCACATAGTGAAAATCTTTCTCGGTTCTTGCCCGTGGTTTTTCCCTCATCATTAGGGGGTTTTCCACGTAAATATTTTGTGTCAGTTCCTATTCTCTCAACTCTATTTTAGTTGCGTTGATCTGTTTTCATAACTCTGGTACCCAACAAAGATTACTTCAACTAACCTTGAGCATGCTAGCTTGTTGGATATTGTGTTCTCTTGGACTCTAGAGGATGTTCTCAACGAAAATCTTTTCAACCACAAGGTTGTTTTGATCTCCTCTACTCAAATACTCTTTAACATGAAAACACATTATCATCAAAAACTCTTTAACCAATGAGATTCTTGAATTCTTCATGTATTCTTTTCCTGCTTATGTTCTACTTTTAACATTAAATGCGTGATAAGGAAAACCATCTTTAGAGTTTCAGGAGGGGTTGTTCTTCATATGATCGAAGTTGTTTATAATATTTCCAATCATGGATGACTTTTCTTACACACATACCCAATTGGATTCTCCTCTTCAACTTTGAATCAAAATTAGTATCATCAGCTTATTAAATTTTCGCTTAAGAATGTTCAAAGCAGTATCTTTTATGCTGCTCTTGACAATAGATCTTTTTTTATTCAGCTGCTTCAGTGAGGAAAAAAGAATATGATTTATGAAATTGCATAGCAAAATAGGAAGCATTGTAGTATACTGGTTATGAAGTTTCATTGTTTCAATGCCAGTTGTAATGCTAGGAAAATCACGTGTGTGTACATCTAAACCTACATTATCAAAATTGAAGTAGCTTAAAATATTTTTTTTTTTTTGGGTCCTCAGGTGCAGAAGATTCCACCGACATTCTCCTCAACAAAAGATTATATGAACTCATTCATTCTTCCATTGATTGAGGAAACACACAGTGATCTGTGTTCAAGTTTGATAGGCGTGTCTCAATCTCCATTTTCTGAGGTCATGACAATTGAAAGGTCCCTGGACTTCGAGCCTCCCAAGGACTTATTCTACGAGATGACACTAAAGAGGGTCACTGAAGAAGTTCAAGATGTCGGAAAATATGAACCTGAGTCTGGAGATCTTATTGCCTTTACAGATGTTAGGCCTAGAAGCATAGATGACTTGAATAGACCCAAAATGCAATACCATATTGCTCATGTTTGTGGGTCAAAAGATGACTTTACTGATGAGATCACGGTGCTGTCATCTAAGCCCTTTGAGATGGATAGTGAATTTAACATGAGGAGTAACATAGCACAAAAGCTTTATGTTGTGTACCTTGTGAACATGACAACAAATGTTCGTATTTGGACAGCACTGAACTCACAGTTGGAGGGAGAAAATATGAACATTATTAAAAAGATTCTGCAGCCTAATTCAACAGTAAGTTCCATGTTATTTTTGTTCATAATGTAATACTAATTGCAACGTTTTTCACATTATCACTTTTTGAATACCATTGGAAACATTTTCTAAATGGACACTCATTTTAAAATGTCCGTGCATTGTTCTTTGCAGTTGACATTCTGCTATTTCATTTTTGTCTTCAATCCTTATAAAATGTTCATGCATGTGCATATTTTGTTGAGTTTTTTTTTCCTGTCGGTAGTTATTTAGGAAACATGCCATGTATTTTTTCAATATGTTACAGAGTGAAGGGAACTGTCAAATTTGCTTGCCTGAAGAAAACAACATTCCAGCTCCAGCCTGTTCAAGTGCAAAAAGTATAATCCGCAATGAGAATCTAAATGAATCTCAAAAGGTTGCAGTATTAAACTGTGTTGCCATGAGTAAATGCCATCATAATCAGAGTGTTAAACTTATATGGGGTCCACCAGGCACAGGCAAAACAAAGACTGTCGCTTGCATGTTATATTCATTGCTCAAGCTTAATATCAGAACATTGACATGTGCTCCAACTAATACTGCAGGATTGGCCGTGGCGTCTCGCCTGCATACATTGGTTAAGGAGTCTCAAAAGCATGATACATATGGACTTGGTGATATCGTGCTGTTTGGAAATAGTTCTAGGATGAAAGTAGATAATCATCTGGGTCTTAGGGATGTGTTTCTTGATTATAGAGTGGATGATCTGCTGCGTTGTTTTTCTCCATTGACTGGATGGAAACATCAGTTGGAACTAATGATCAGGTTACTAGAGGACCCCATAAAGGAATATGTTTCGTATAAGGTTATGGCGAGTGAGAATAAGAAGGGTCCAATGTCATTGGAAGAATTTACTATGAAATATTACGGGAATGTAGAATGTGCATATTGTGCATACCAGAAATGTGTGAAAAAATATACCCTGACATTAGAGGAATTTGTCAAGAAGAAATTCGATCACATTGTAGAGGAGTACAATTGGCATGTGCAAGATGAAGAGATGAGTGCTGCTGGTATGACAATGGAGCAATTTGTGAAGCAGAAATTCAGTTGCATCGGACAAAGACTCAAGTTATTCATGAAAACCTTGTATACTCACCTACCAACATCTATCATGTCATTTACGGTGGTGAATAAGATGCTCAGAGTTCGGGATTTGCTAAAATCTCTTGAAACTTCCTTGCGTCCAAGCAAGTTCAAACAAGCTCTCCATGATGGTGAAGATGAAGAAAGCCTACAAAGCATTCTTAATAGCTTTGGATGGTCAAGCTCCATAAGAGAAAAGCGCCTAGGCATACTACGTTCACTCTCTCAGTCAGTTTCACTTCCAAAAATCACCACCAAATTTGGCATAAGAGAATTTTGCTTGAGGCAAGCGTGCCTAATTTTTTGTACTGCATCGAGTTCTTCTAAATTGTACACTGAAGGAATGAAAGGATTCCAATTTTTAGTCATTGATGAAGCGACACAATTGAAGGAATGTGAATCAGCCATTCCCTTACAACTTCGTGGTCTCCATCACACAATCCTCATAGGTGATGATAGACAACTTCCTGCAATGGTCAAAAGCAAGGTACTTAGAGTTTGGTAATTTTTGCGTTTTTGAATTTCAGTCATTATTAAAGACTCTTGTCTTGTATGATGAACATGATCCATTTTTTTTTTAGATTGCTGATAAGGCTGAATTTGGAAGGAGTTTGTTCCAGAGGTTGGTATTTTTGGGATATAAGAGGCACATGCTTAATGTTCAGTATAGAATGCATCCATCCATTAGCATATTCCCAAGTAAGGAGTTCTATGATAAGCAACTTGTCGATGCCATCACTGTCAGAGAAGCAAGCTACAATAAGCAATTCCTTAAAGGAAAAATGTATGGTTCCTATTCTTTTATCAACATATCCAAGGGTAAAGAGCAGTCTAATCATGAACACAGTTGGAAGAACGTCGCTGAGGCTGCTGCTATCTCTGAGATCATTGGAAGCCTTAGACAAGGTTACTAGCTGCATTGATTCTAAATTAGTAGCACTACTAGAAAAACGGCAAGTTACCGACGGATTTTTTTGACGAAGTTTTAACACTTACCGACAGAATAATAAATCTTTTACAGATTTTTTGACGTATTTTGACCTTTGGAAATAACGCAGTCGATAATAATTACCGACGGATTTTCGTATATAAAATCCGTCGGTAACAGCCTGAAAAAATCGTCTTCAAATTCGTCAGTTTGTTGTTTTTTCCGATGGATTTTTTACTATTATCGACCGAAACGGAAATCAGAAAAGTTTTAAAAATTTATTTTTAAAAATTTTGGTTTTCGACAAATTTTTCCGTTGGCAATTATAATTTTTCTATTTTTTTTACTGACGAATTTTTCCGTTAGTAATTAAAATTTTTTTAAAAAAAATTGATTTTCGACGGATTTTTCCGTCGGTAGTTATAATTTTGTTAGCTTTTTACCGACTGATTTTTCCGTCGATAATGGCAAAAAATTTTAACAAATTTTGATTTCCGACGGATTTTTCTGTCGGTAATTTTTTTATATTTGTGTTGATAACTTACCGAAAGAAAAATCCGTCGATAGTAAAAAAAAAATTTCCTTATGTTTTCATAATTTTTTGTATTACCTGATCATTGAAAGTTAATTATAATTATATTTAATAATGAAAAGTGATATAAAATCTCCAATAAATAATAAACACAACCATCACTAGAAGTATCAAAAGGTGTACGGATACAAATATAAAAATTCAACATATAACATAAAAAAAATAATAACTAAAATCACTAGAAGTCAGCAGCATCATCATTAGCATCACTATCACCACCACCCATCATCATCATCATCATCGTCTGGCTGTGCGGATGAGCCTGCCTTTATCTTCTTCCACAGGGATACCATCTGCTTCTTCATCTTCAAGTCTATGACTTTTTCCTTCTCCCCCTCTACTCGGGTGCACCCTGTCATACATCTATAGTCTGTTTGCAGAACTCATGGTTCTTGAATGTGTAATTTAACCTAAAAATATTTATTTACAATTTCCTAAATTAAAATTTTATTTAATTACAAATATCTCTCAACAAACCATCTTCTAAAAGTAAAACTCTTTTAAGAAAATAGTATGTGCTCTTTAACGTAACAACATTTCAGTAGCACCTCTTTAGAAACTAAGCCATTTCACTCTTTAAATTAAAAAAAAAAAATTTGACAGAACCTCTCGTGAAACTAAGACATCCCAAAAAAATTAATTTCAATATATATATATATATATATATATATATATATATATATATATATATATATATATATATATATATATCAAACTAGTCAAACAAACTTCACAATACAATCAAACAAACATTTAAAGATCCTAAAACCGTTCTAGAGCACATCCTTTTATGACATCACAATATGCATATCCTGCAATCTCCGCATATACAATCAATCTCCACAGCAAACAATGCAAACAAGTCGTGGAAGGACCTCTACGCCCTTCCCCCCAGTCATGCAATCCCATTTTCCTACAACTCTATTTTAGAAATCATAAGTCTCTATCCTAACAACAAATGTAATTAAATAAGGAGAAACGGTTACTTATATTACCTTGAAAAAGACAAGAGAATTATATGCTCCACCAGAAAAATATTCCAAGCGAACTCGACGCTCTCGAACAAAATCAGATCCTGCAAAAGAATGATGAGATAACAAGCCAAACTACTTAAAACAAATCAATAGTTTCATAATTCACATTCGGATTTAATTCCAAATATACTAAGCCAAGCTCACTATTCTAAAAATGAATCTAATTTAAAAGTTTTTAAATTACACAAATACAAACTTAGTTCAACCAAACCGCACAATTGAACAAACCTAAACTTTTTGCAACATAAATTAATAAGAAAATATCAAACCAAACTATATCAACAAATACACAATCTAAATTTCTTGTAACAAGAATTAACAAACAAAGACCAAACTAAACCAAATATTAACAAGTAACAGAACCTAACTACACCTTAAAAAAAAAAAATACAAACACTGCAAAAAGGAAGACAATAGGAGGGAGAGCATACCTAGCCGGTGAGAGGGGTGCCGGCGTCGGAGGTCACGCCGCGCAGGGGGGTCGCGCTTGGTCGCCGAAGGGTCGCGAAGTCGCCAGGTGGGTCGTGGAAGGGAGTGAAGTTGCTGGGAGTTGCTGACGGCCGCGTGCTCGCGGGGCCTGTCGCGGTGGGTGACATGGGTCACTGGGTCGCGGGCTGGGCACCGGGTAGTGAGCTGGGCGCCGGGTAGCCAGGGGTAGGGGGGCTGGTCGCGCGGTCACGGGGGTGGCGTGGGCGGCGGGGGTAGCGGCCTGGTCACTGCGGGTCACCGAATGCGGAGGTCTCGGTTGTTGGTCTTTTCGGGTGGCGGGGCCAGTCATCGGTATTTTCGCATGAGAGAGAGAAAGTAAGTGAGAGAGAGGAGTTTTATTTTTTTTATAGTGATGGTTTTATTACCGACAGAAAAAGTCTATCGAAAAATTTGGGGGAGAACGCCAAACTACCTTTTCATTACCGACGGAAAGTCTTCAATTACTGACGAAAAATTCTGTCGGTAACACAATTTTTTTTTAATTTCCACCGAAAATTCCATCGATAATCTTTTTAAAATAAATTTATTTTACAAAAAAAAAAATTCAATGGAAATTTTCTGCTGGTAATGTTATTTTCCATATAAATTTATTTTGATAATAAGTTACCGACGGAAAAATTTGTCGGTAATTATTGTCCAAGTTTGCCACGGTTTAGCGCGGAATTTACCAACGGAAAATCCGTTGGTAATTGTGAAATCCAAAAAAAAAAATTCCCATTTTTCTCTAATTCCATTGGTGAATCCGTTGGAAATACCGATGAATAAAATCCGTCAGAAAAATCCATCGGCAACTCGCTTATTTCTAATAGTGATAGTAATGTTCAGATTTTGGATACAATATATAACAAAAATATGACACAAATTTTTGTTTTATTTACCAGAGTTTTTGACAAGAAGGGAGAAAGTTAGCATAGGAATCATATCTCTATATAATGGTCAAGTTCATGAACTCCAAAAGAAAGTTAAGCAGCACATTTCAGGCAGTGATACTAACTTCTCTGTTAGTGTTCGTTCAGTTGATGGTTTTCAAGGTGGTGAGGAAGATATAATTATAATCTCTACTGTCAGATCCAATGGGAGTGGAAAAGTTGGTTTTCTTTCTAATAGGCAAAGAGCAAACGTAGCACTGACAAGGGCTAGGTATGTTAATTATATATGATGGACATGGACTTTTAAGTTTTGAGAATATGCACCAACTGACTGAACAACTTGGTTTGTTTCATGCAGATATTGTCTTTGGATATTAGGAAATGCAGCAACTTTATTGAATAGTGGCTCTGTGTGGAGAAAACTGGTTCTTGATGCTGAGAAAAGAGGCTGTTTCCACAATGCTGATGAGGACATGAAATTGGCTAGGGCCATTGAGGATTCCTTGTTTGAGGTTGAACTAGATGAATTGGAGTCACCATTTAAGAAACTAAGTCTAAGGGACAAGTCAAAATCATCTACTACTTCTTCCAGGTATGTGTAGTTTCATATTGCTTTAACTTCAAATATATCCTGATAAAGGATATATGGTATATGAAGGAAATTTACTTATGCCTAGGAAAAAACATGCAAAGGCATATTGTTAGAGAGGTGTTATTTGTTTGCAGTGGCACAAACTCTAACACCCTTTCACATCTACTATTGAGACTTGAGAGCACTTATCTTTCAGGCCTCACATCTAATGTGATGGTAGATTATAGTATCTCCAAATTGTACTAATTCAAATAACATTACTCTTTTCTTGTTTGTTTTCTGGGATAGGCCATAGAAACCAAAATCAAAGTGTAAAAAGTCAAGATATCAAAGCACATCGGTGTATGCAATACCATGGACATGCAATCCTCAAGACTTGCATTAATTCTAATATACTGTTAGTGTGTGTAAAATGGATATGTTTTACTTACACTTATCATACCAATTGGGTAGCATTATATGTATGACTTTTAATATAATTATTGTAAACATTAAATATATTTTATATATGGCAATACATGACTAAATGTATGTATAGAAAACTTACATATTGTAAAGTTCAATTTCTATTCATTAATAGTGTAATATAATTTTATTTTGTCAACTAATAAAATTTTGAGAAAATGTCATGTCACAATAATCTGTCCTCGATATATTTTTGAGGAACTAAAATAAATATTTACTCTAATTAAATATTCTGCATGATAAATTGAAATGGGTCAAAGTAAGTTTTCAGCAAACTGAAATGTCAAATTATCAATGGTTCAAAACAAACGTTTGTTTTTTCACTCTATCAATTATGAATACAACATAGGAGTCTCTCCTATTTACAAGCATTTCATAGGAAAAAAAGGAAACATTCCTTTTTTACGTTGGCATTGAAAGACATCAAAAATAAAAAATAATTAAGTAAATGCAAGAACTTGACTTCCCATTCCAAAAACACTTGTATGAGAAGAAATTTCTTTTTTTGATCTCATCTCAACATTTATTGCAGGGCTTATGTTATTTGTACTCACCATACATGGGATACTGTACCGACTTATACCTCATTCAATGGTGGATGTGATATGAGTTAACACGATGTCCCATGTATATAACATTTTTCTTATTGCAGCCATACCACAAAGGCACAAAGCCTTACCTTGGAAAATCATTGGATTGAAACCCAAAAATTTTGTCCTGTTCTTGTAGGATTGTCGTGAGAAACAACATCAGAAAATGTTTTATGTATAAATAATGGATAACGACGTGGACGTGCTCGCGCACGTTCGAATCCTGCCGTTCACGATTTTCATTTGTATTTTAGGTGAGAGATTTTAGGTCTTAACAAGATTTCCTAAGACCAAATTGATATAAAAAAAATCCATGAGCGATACACAATCACCGCACAATTACACTAAGTTATGAACAAGTATGCAAATTTATAATTTTTTATATTTTGATTTATAACTTTTAACTTGGTGTAAATGTGGTGGTAAACATTTATCATCTCTAAAAAAAAATCTGTTAAGATCAAATTGTTGTTAAAATAATAAAAATATATTCACATATTAGGACTTTAATGTTATCAAACTTTTCGTGGTGACGTTTTCAAAACATAAATAAACACTCAAATTATCAACTTCTTTTTGTGATCCCTGACATTGTAGTATAACATTTTACGTTTTGTCGTGGTTTTCTGGTATCACAATTTGAATTCAATATCAATTTTTTCCATTTATAATTTAGATGTTGTCTATTAAAAGAGCAAAATTGAAATGTTTTGAAAACATAAATAACGACATTTTTTCGGTTAGTGAGTTCTGACCACATAAGAATGCTTACAACTCGATATTGAGAATATTTTAATTTGTGTAGACAATTTTTATTACCTTTATTTTCACGAATACCATATTTCATTGCCTCGAAATAGGGGGAAAAATGAAATTTCAAAAGTTAATAGAATTTAACCTAGACTTTAAAAATATATCAAAGGAAAAAAAGAAAAAAAACATTTTAATGTCCGAATTTAAATAAATAAACTTATTATAATAATTCAACTAAGATAACTACTATTTATTATTACCTGTAATAATGATATTGATAACAATTACTAAAATTTTGCCAATCAATGTCGTAACGACAATTTTATAAAAGAAAAAATGTCATAACTGCAACAGTTAAAAACAATATAACTAGAAAATTTTGATTTTTTCAATGTAGATGATATATTAGAAGGTTAACAATTTTTTTCTACGAAAATTTTTATTTCTAGAATTTATTATGATTTTAAAACAAAATTAGATAAATGAAAGCAATCTCACCATTACCATCATCACCCAGGGACACAATCTGTGTTTGGTTCTGCATTTATAGGATTGATTTTGGATAATATTGATTCTTTCACAGTTGATTTTACTTAAAGGTGATTTTAGATTAAATTAATTTATATTTAGTAGTTTGATATAAAAGTTAATTTCGACAAATAATTGATAGTGTTAATTGCGAGCTAAAAGCATAAGCAAGCAAATATTACTTTTGGTCAAAATCAATTCTTGACCTTAAAATCACTTTTGAACATAAAAACCAAGCTGGAAACTAAACAAGTATAAAATGCTCAAAAATCAATTTTGATCCTTTTAAGTATGCAATTACACCATTCAGAATTCACATTCTTGTTCACAAAAAAAAGAAAAAAAGAATTCACATTCTTTCTTGCTTTATAAACCATCTGGTTTTGTGCTGTGCATGGCACACTGGGTAAAGTATGATAAGTATATCACACCTAACAATGCCGATTGTCTCACGTTCTCGTTTTACCATGCAGCACGTGCCAAGTGTACGTACACAGTACATACTCACACCATAGTGGGGGTTTACGTGTGTGCCTTTATTTATTTATATAAAATTTTTGTTCGCGGGTCTTTGTGCTTTAAACACAAAAATAGTAAGTATACGTTGAAACCATTATCTCAATGTTGCTGCTCTTTTTCTCCTTGTTTGTGCTCTTCTCTCTTTCTCTTGTATATCCTCGTTGGCTCTAACGGCTCTCTGGAGCACCGAGTGAGAAAGGTTGAAGTTTGAATGCAGAGAAGAGCCAGAGTTTCTTCATCAATGATATTCCACTGTGTAACGTTTTCACATGGGTGTTTGTCTTGCTAGTTGTCTATAATTATGTGTTAATATTCATAGAGTTCAATTTTAATATTACTGATATACTCGCATTTAATCAGATCTTTTCATTCACATCGCATTTTTTTTGCATATATAAATTTTTATTTGCATAACTATTAATTAAGGGTGTGTGAGTTTAAATATATATTGATGCGATATAATTGGATGAAAATAAAAAAAAATTATACTGCCCATTAAAACTAAACTCATTTTGATAATAATGTCAGGCATGAGTTATGATCTCAAGAAAGAAAAATTAATTTGCATTGTAAAATTTTTTTTTTAACACATTAAGTATATCAAGAGTCTTAAAATTTTCCATTTTCTGCGACCTTAATAAATGCCCGAGCAAAAGCCTATAACGCTTCCCTAGTATATACATTTTTCGATAATTAACCACGCTGACATATTTTGTCTATAATAATAAATCAAAATAAGAGAATACTTTCATTGTACTAGCTAATTATTTATTAACTACTGTTTAAAAAAATATAAAAATACAATTGCAGTACATTAAAAGGAAAATAATATTTTAACCCATTTTGTACACATATGGTAATGGTATAAACATTGTATACTAATGTCAGAGCGTACAGCATGACAGCATTTGTATAATTGAAGTTATGTACATATTCATGTAAAGATTGGATTATATTAGATTGTCATTTTGAAATAACATCACTCAAATATGATAGTACCTTAAGGTTAAGGAAACGTAAAGTCACCCTTACATCCTTTGGACTCTCACCTTTTGTCGACTAGAGTGTAACCGACATTATTTTTTCCAAGAAAGTGGCCTAAGTTAACCATTTAATGCACTTCTAATAATTTCTCTGATAAATGTATTAATATATCTCTATTAAATAAAATGACTTTAAAACTACTCCATTCTTTTTTTTATTAATGGTGGCTTCTAAGAAATAATGTGAGATACATTTATTTTTCAATATATTAAAATTATATAATTTTTTAAGAGTAATTATTAATATAGAATAGATGGAGTAATATTTAGTGAGTAAAATTACTTATGAATATTATTGAAAAAATAAATACTGTATTAAAATATGAAATTATTTAAATATAAATAGATATTTTAAAATGTAAAGTTATTTAAGAAATATTTTGAAAAGGGAAGGAAACGAGTACTATAGTCTTCTTCTGCTTGCCCTTGAAATTTCCTCGCTTCTATTCACATTGCGTCTAAAATGCGACTTGCTAATTGACTTGGCGTCAACAAGTGCTTTTCATCATTGTCTTAAAGTGTAACGAGGTGCATGTAACCATTCCACACTTTTAGCATATCATTTGTAGGTGTTTATTTATTTGTGAAGCTTTATTTATTCAGGTTTGCCTTTTATTGCCGCACGTAATGATTCTTTTCTTCTTCTTTTTTTTTCCCCTCACTTTATCACGAATATATTCTAATGTGGTTTAGCTGTGGATCAATTTTTGTGTTGTTGACTGTTTAGTTGCTTCAGTGCGTGGTAACCGATAAGAGAGATTCTCTATATCTGCCCTTGTGTTTTGTTCTAGATATTGTGAGTGATATTGTGTTATTTGATTTAGAGTTCAGAAAAAGAAGTGATAATAAAGGAGCAAAGATGGAGAAGATTACTTCAACTACCTCAGGGAAGAAGAACCTTGAGCATGCTAGCTTGCTGGATATTGTGTTCTCTTGGACACTAAAGGAAGTTCTCAACGAAAATCTTTTCAGCCAAAAGGTTGTTCTGATCTCCTCTACTCAAATACTCCCAACATGAAAAACACATTATCATCAAGAACCCTTTAACCAATAACATTCTTGAATTCTTCATGTATTCTTTTCCTGCTTATGTTGTGCTTTTAACATTAAATGCGTGATAAGGAAAACCATCTTGAGAGTTTCAGGAGGGGTCGTTCTTCATATGATCAAAGTTGTTTATAATATTTCCAATCATGGATGACTTTTCTTACACAGAACACCCGATTTCGTCCTGCGTTTTAACAATAAAATTCAAAAATTTACATCTAGTTTATAATTTTTCATTACAATTTCATTAATTATTTATTTTTAAAAATAAAAATAAAAAATTTGCTGATTGTTTTTTTTTTCATTTCATTATTTTATTTCCAAAAAATTTTAAAAAAAATCTGACTTATTATTTCAGCTCAGTTCTTTTAGTCTGAAACCAAAAAATTGTTTTTAATCCATTTGTGTTTTGTCTTCGGCCCATTCTCATTTGCAAAATTTCTTATGTTGGAGCTCGTTGTTCAGTCTACGCCAAAAAAAAAGAAGCCCAACCCATTGTAGCTTTTTTTTTATTATTTATATCAAAATAAAATAGAAAAGACAGAGAAACGTGACTTGTCTCCTCGGTTCCTCTCCTCTCCTTTTCTTGCTACATTCTCCTCTTTCCCCTAGAGAGGCTCGTGAAGCTGAGGGAATTTTTTTTTTTTATTTTCAAAAAAAGTGGAGAACATATGATATTCATCTCCACTACTTGCAAAACGCTGAAGTTTCTTTCGGTGATGAATTGGAGCCAACTTGCAAAATTTGTTTTGGTCAACAGAGAGATACAAATATAAATTCATCATCATGATCATTGTCATGGGAATGAGCCAGAGAACTTCAATGAGATCAAAGAAAAAAAATATTTCCAACACAGAGAGTAACATCAGAGCAAAAATCATCAAGAGAAAAATTTTAAAAAAAAATACACACAGATTGATCAAAAAATCAATTGGAGGACCTGCAAAGAAACTAGCGATATCCAGTCCAGTAGCAAAAATAAAACAGAAACAGGTGTATCATACATCATCATCATCAAAAATAAAAAATGTAACCAAGAAAAAAAAAAGAAAGCATAGGGGCCGGGGCCTCCTTCCGCCACCGCCGCGGCCCCTCCCCAACTCCCTCTTCCATCATCTTCTTTTTCAGCGTTCCCTTCGCTTCCCCTTTGCCATGAGAGACCACCGCCAACGTCCATCATCATCAACACAACCACCACCTCAAATCATCAACTATCGCAAGCTCCGCCACACACCGTCACCATCAGTCACCCACAACTGCCTCTCCACCATGGTCATAGCCCACCTCCGACGCGCAAACTCCACCCTTTGTCACCGAGATCACAGCCCCATACACACCGCCATCTCGCCACCATCTCATCAAGCCACTACCGCAACCCCCTCAGCCGCGAAAACCGCGGCCTTCCCCTCACCTCCGCGGAATCGAACCTCCGCCGTGCACCCATCACGCAACCGTCGTTAGATCCGCGGCCTTTTTCAAACCAACAGACCACAAATCACTGATCTACTCGCAACCCATCCCCTTGCCACCGCGAACTAGTATGGCAGCACCGCCAAACACCCGCGCGGCCATCGCTAGCCTCCGCGAGTCCCTTCGTGCCGTCGCGATCCGCCACTGCCTGGTGTGCGCGTCCGGCCTCCCAATCTTGGCCGAGCGCCATACCTCAGCCGCCGCCGGCTTCCGCGAACCTTCTTCTTCTTGGCGGCCCCCTCCACTTCTCTCCTTCTCAGCCTCTTAATCTCTCATTCCCTTTGTCTCCTCCTTTCCTAGTGTCGGTTTCTCTCTCTCTCAGAGTATATGTGTGTCTGTTAGTGAGAGGGGATATGTAAGTGTGTGAGCAAGTGAAGACGTGTGTGCCGCGTGTGTGTGTAAGTGAGAGAGAGTGGCGTATGTGAGGGAGTGAGTCATGTGTACATGTACATGTGTGTGGGGACTCTGAGAAGCGAAAATGGATAAAGTGTGTACCTCGTGAGTGCCATGAATGTGTTAGCGTGTATAGGCATAGGATAAATAAGTGTACGTGAATATGGGTGGATTAGGAAAATTAAAGGTATTATTTTATATTTATTTATTTATATTTTGGGTTGATATTATTTAGTTTTGTTAGATCTAATTATAGATTTATTTGATTTGGGATTTGATTGTCTAATTAGTGTTTTTTTTTTGTAGTCTTTGGGTTTGATTTAGTTTAGGTCTAAGTAAAAAGTTTTTATTCACTTTGAGTTTATAATAAACATTTGGGTATTTTGATTTTAAAAAAACAGAATTTGTAATATGTTTTCTTTTATTTATTATTGTTTGAGTGAAATTAAGTAAATTAATTGCCAAAACAAAACAAAAACAAGTATTTTTTTATTTTGGGTGAATTTAGTATTAGTGCTTCTATTAATTGAAAAAGACTAAAAAAGAGAAAAATAGTAATTAGGACCTTTGTTTTTTTTAGTTTAATTATTTTATATGTTTTGTTAAATTCTATGTTTATGTTTATGTTTATGAGTTAATTTTATTTTTATTAATTTATATTTATATGTTTTGATTAAATTAATTCCTTAATTGTGTTTATTTTACTTTTTCAGTTTAAATACCTTGTGTTTATATTTTTTGATTAAATTAATTGCGTAATTATAATAATTTTGCATTTCTAGTTTAATTATTTTACATATTTTGTGTATTTGTGTTTATAAATTATTTTTTTTAGTTTAATTATTTTATATGATTATGTGTTTTGTGTGTAAATTATGTTTATGAATTAATTTTGCTTTTGGTTTAATTATTTTATATGTTTATGTGTTTTGTGCAAATTAATTATGTGTTTGTGTTTACGAATTAACTTTATCAGTTAAAATTAGAGTTTGTCTAAAAAGAAATGAAATAAATCAAATTTTTTTCTTTATTAATAAATAATCTTTTTTCTAAAAAAAATCTTTTACATTTGTGCGATGTTCAATAATGGTGATTGAATAGCAAATGTTATCTTCACTATTATTGAATCATAAAGGTTCATTGAGTAGGTTAGTACTAACTTGAGTTCTATGCACAAATAAATTTTCATTGATCAAAATTTCTTCCTTTGTTAAAATTAAAACTAATTAATAGTTTTTTTTCACCTTTTAATCAAAATTAATCAATTCACAAATATTTCTACAGAATTATGTGATTTTGAGTTCCTCATTGCACCAAGGATATGTAGGAGCAAGTGACCTCTGTCAAGCCAAAATTAAATTTTCATAATTTGCTTTACTTGCAAATATTTCTTTTAGTGCATTTTTATTTATTATTTTCTTTTATTTGTAAATAATTTTTTTAAAAGGGGTTATTAATTAATTCACACAATTTACTAAGGTACCGTCTAAAGACAGATGTATTAGAGGTGTGTGGGATTAAATGTCTACCATTTCCTATGCATAAATGACTCCCGAACTTAAATCTTGTTTCAAAGAGTATTTTCTAAAACTAAATGGGTTTTTTTATGTTTTCCCAACTTAAATAAACTTGACGACGACTCCCAATTTTCAATCAAAAAACTCTTTTTTCGCCGTCCCATCTCGATCCCGATTGCGACACACACCCAATTGGATTCTCCTCTTCAACTTTGAATCAAAATTAGTATCATCAGCTTATTAAATTTTCTCTTAAGAATGTTCAAAACAGTATCTTTTATGCTGCTCTTGACACTAGATCTTTTTTTATTCAGCTGCTTTAGTGAGGAAAATACAATATGATTTATGAAATTGCATAGCAAAATAGGAAGCATTGTAATTTACTGGTTATGAAGTTTCATTGTTTCAATGCCAGTTATAATTCTAGGAAAATCACTTGTGTGTACATCTAAACCTACATTATCAAAATTGAAGTAGCTCAAAATATATATTTTTGTTTGGGTCCTCAGGTGCAGAAGATTCCACCGACATTCTCCTCAACAAAAGATTATATGAACTCATTCATTATTCCATTGATTGAGGAAACACACAGTGATCTGTGTTCAAGTTTGATAGACGTGTCTCAATCTCCATTTTCTGAGGTCATGACAATTGAAAGGTCCAGGGACTTCGAGCCTCCCAAGGACTTATTCTACGAGATGACACTAAAGAGGGTCACTGAAGAAGTTCAAGATGTAGGAAAATTTGAACCTGAGTCTGGAGATCTTATTGCCTTTACAGATATTAGGCCTAGAAGCATAGATGACTTGAACAGACCCAAAATGCAATACCATATTGCTCATGTTTGTGGGTCAAAAGATGACTTTACTGATAAGATCACGGTGCTGTCATCTAAGCCCTTTAAGATGGATAGTGAATTTAACATGCGGAGTAACAAAGCACAAAAGCTTTATGCTGTGTTCCTTGTGAACGTGACAACAAATGTTCGTATTTGGAGAGCATTGAACTCCCAGTTAGAGGGTGGAAATATGAACATTATTAAAAAGATTCTGCAGCCTAATTCAACAGTAAGTTCCATGTTATTTTTGTTCATAATGTAATACTAATTGCAATTTTTTTCACATTATCACTTCTTGAATAACATTGGAAACATTTTCTAAATGGACACTTATTTTAAAATGTTCGTGCATTGTTCTCTGCAGTTGACATTCTGCTATGTCATTTTTGTCTTCAATCCTTATAAAATGTTCATGCATGTGAATATTTTGTTGAGTCTTTTTTTTTTTTTTATCCTATGGGTAGTTATTTAGGAAACATGTCATATATTTTTTCAATATGTTACAGAATGAAGAGAACTGTCGAATTTGCTTGCCTGAAGAAAACAACATTCCAGCTCCAGCCTGTTCAAGTGCAAAAAGTATAATCCACACTCAGAATCTGAATGAATCTCAAAAGGCTGCAGTATTAAACTGTGTTGCCATGAGTAAATGTCATCATAATCAGAGTGTTAAACTTATATGGGGTCCACCAGGCACAGGCAAAACAAAGACTGGCGCTTGCATGTTATATTCATTGCTTAAGCTTAATATCAGAACATTGACATGTGCTCCAACTAATACTGCAGTATTGGCCGTGGCGTCTCGCCTGCATACATTGGTTAAGGAGTCTCAAAAGCATGATACATATGGACTTGGTGATATCGTGGTGTTTGGAAATAGATCTAGGATGAAAGTAGATGATTATCTGGGTCTTGGGGATGTGTTTCTTGATTATAGGGTGGATAATCTGCTGCATTGTTTTTCTCCATTGACTGGATGGAAACATCATTTGGAACTAATGATCAGGTTGCTAAAGGACCCCAAAGAGGAATATGTCTCATATAAGCTTAGTGTGAGTGGTAATGAGGAGGGTCTAATGTCATTGGAAGAATTTGCTAGGAAAGGTTACAGTAATGTAGAATATGCATATTGTGCATACAAGAAACGTGTGAAAAAATATACTCTGACATTAGAGGAATTTGTCAAGAAGAAATTCGCTCACATTGTAGAGGAGTACAATTCGTATGTGCAAGATGAAGAGATGAGTGCTGCTGGTATGAAAATAGAGCAATTTGTGAAGCAAAGATTCAGTTACATTGGAGAAAGGCTCAATTTATTCATGAAAACCTTGTATACTCACCTACCAACATCTATCATCTCATTTAAGGTGGTGAATAAGATGTTCAGAGCTCAGAATCTGTTAAAATCTCTTGAAATTTACTTGCATCAAAGCAAGTTCAAACAAGCTCCCCGTGATGGTGAAGATGGACAAAGCCTACAAAGCGTTCTTGATGGTTTTGGATGGTCAAACTCCATAAGAGAAGAGTGCCTAGGCATACTAAGTTCACTCTCGCGGTCAGTTTCATTTCCAAAAATGACCACCAAATTTGGCATAAAAGAATTTTTCTTGAAGAAAGCGTGCCTAATTTTTTGTACTGCATCGAGTTCTTCTAAATTGTACACTGAAGGAATGAAAGGATTCCAATTTTTAGTCATTGACGAAGCAGCACAGCTGAAGGAATGTGAATCAGCCATTCCCTTACAACTTCCTGGTCTCCGCCACGCTATCCTCATAGGTGATGATAGACAACTTCCTGCAATGGTCAAAAGCAAGGTACTTGAGTTTAGTAATTTTATGTTTTTGAATTTCAGCCATCATTAAAGACTCTTGTCTTATATGATAAAAATGATCCATTTTTTTTCAGATTGCTGATAAGGCTGAATTTGGAAGGAGTTTGTTTCAGAGGTTGGTAGTTTTGGGACATAAGAGGCAAATGCTTAATGTTCAATATAGAATGCATCCATCCATTAGCATATTCCCAAGTAAGGAGTTCTATGATAAGCAACTTGCCGATGCCACCACTGTCAGAGAAGCAAGCTACAATAAGCAATTCCTTAAAGGAAAAGTGTATGGTTCCTATTCTTTTATCAACATATCCAAGGGTAAAGAGCAATCTAATCATGAACACAGTGTAAAGAACATGGCTGAGGCTGCTGCTATCTCTGAGATCATTGGAAGCCTTAGAAAAGGTTACTAGCTTCATTGATTCTAAATTAGTAGTAATGTTCAGATTTTGGATACAATATATAACAAAAATATGAGACAAATTTTTTGTTTTATTTGCCAGAGTTTTTGACAAGAAGGGAGAAAGTTAGCATAGGAATCATATCTCCATATAATGGTCAAGTTCAAGAACTCCAGAAGAAAGTTAAGCAGCACATTTCAGGCAGTGATACTAACTTCTCTGTTAGTGTTCATTCAGTTGATGGTTTTCAAGGTGGTGAGAAAGATATAATTATAATCTCCACTGTCAGATCCAATGGGAGTGGAAAAGTTGGTTTTCTTTCTAGTAGGCAAAGAGCAAACGTAGCACTGACAAGGGCTAGGTATGTTAATTATATATGATGGACATGGACTTCTAAGTTTTGAGAATATGCACCAACTGATTGAAAAACTTGGTTTGTTTCATGCAGATATTGTCTTTGGATATTAGGAAATGCAGCAACTTTATTGAATAGTGGCTCTGTGTGGAGAAAACTGGTTCTTGATGCTGAGAAAAGAGGCTGTTTCCACAATGCTGATGAGGACATAAAATTGGCTAGGGCCATTGAGGATTCCTTGTTTGAGGTTGAACTAGATGAATTGGAGTCACCATTTAAGAAACTAAGTCTAGGGGACAAGTCAAAATCATCTGCTACTTCTTCCAGGTATGTGTAGTTTCATATTGCTTTAACTTTAAATATATCCTTATAAAGGACATATGGTATATGAAGGAAATTTACTTATGCCTAGGAAAAAGCATGCAAAGGCATGTTGGTTAGAGAGGTGTTATTTGTTTGCAGTGGCACAAACTCCAACACTCTTTTACATCTTCTATTGAGACTTGAGAGCACTTATTTTGCAGGCCTCACATCTTATACGATGATAGATGATAGTATCTCCAAATTGTAATAATCCAAATAACATTACTCTTTTCTTATTTGTTTTCTGGGACAGGCCATAGAAACCAAAGTCAAAGTGTAAAAAGTGAAGATACCAAAGCATATCGGTGTATGCAATACCATGGACATGCAATCCTCGAGACTTGTATTAATTCTAATATACTGTTAGTGTGTGTAAAGTAGATATGTTTTACTTACACTTATCAAACCAATCGCGTAGCATTATATGTATGACTTTTAATATAATTATTATAAGCATTAAATATATTTTATATATGGCAATAATGACTAAATGTATATATAGAAAACTTAAATATTGAAATGAAGTTTAATTTCTATTCATTAATAGTGTAATATAATTTTATTTTGTCAACTAATAAAATTTTGAGAAAATGTCAGATCTCAATAATCTATCCTTGATATATTTTTAAGGAACTAAAATAAATATTTACTCTAATTAAATACTCTGCATGGTAAATTGAAATGGGTCAAAGTAAGTTTTCAGCAAACTGAAATGTCAAATTATCAATGATTCAAAACAAACATTTGATTTTTCACTCTATCAATTATGAACACAAGATAGGAATCTCTCCTATTTACAAGCATTTCATAGGAAAAAAAGGAAACATTCCTTTTTCACGTTGGCATTGAAAGACATCAAAAATAATAAATAATCAAGTAAATGCAAGAACTTGACTTCCCATTCCAAAAACACTTGTATGAGAAGAAATTTCTTTTTCTGATCTCATCTCAACGTTTATTGCAGCCATACCACAAAGGCACAAAGCCTTACCTTGGAAAATCATTGGATTGAAACCCAAACGTTTTGTCCTGTTCTTGTAGGATTGTCGTGAGAAACAACATCAGAAAATGTTTTATGTATAAATAATGGATAACGACGTGGACGTGCCCGCGCAGGTTCAAATCCTGCCGTTCATGATTTTCATTTGTATTTGAGAGATTTTAGGTCTTAACAAGATTTCCTAAGACCAAATTGATATAAAGAAATCGATGAGTGATATACAATCACCATACACTTACACCAAGTTATAAACAAATATGCAAATTTATAACTTTTTGCATCTTGATTTATAACTTTTAACTTATTGTAAATATGGTGGTGAATATTTATCATCTTTCAAAAAAAAATCTGTTAAGATCAAATTGTTGTTAAAATAATAGAAATATATACGCATATTAGAACTTTAATGTTGTCAAATTTTTCGTGGTGACGCTTTCAAAATATAAATAACACTCAAATTATCAATTTTTTTTGTGATCCCTGACATTGTAGTATAACATTTTACGTTTTGTCGTACATGGTTTTCTGGTATCACAATTTGAATTCTATATCAATTTTTTCCATTTATAATTTAGATGTTGTCTATTAAAAGAGCAAAATTGAAATGTTTTGAAAACATAAATAATGACATTTTTTCAGTTAGTGAGTTTTGACCACATAAGAATGCTTATAACTCGATATTGAGAATATTTTAATTTGCGTAGACAATTTTTATTACCTTTATTTTCAGGAATACCATATTTCATTGCCTCAAAATAGGGGGAAAAATGAAATTTCAAAAGTTAATAGAATTCAACCTAGATTTTAAAAATATATCAAAGGAAAAAGAACATTTTAATGTTCGAATTTAAATAAATAAACTTATTATAATACATTCAACTAAGATAATTACTATTTATTATTACCTGTAATAATGATATTGGTAACAACTACTAAAATTTTGCCAATCAATGCCGTAACGACAATTTTATAAAAAAAATGTCATAAAGGCAACTGTTAAAAACAATATAAATAGATTTTTTCAATGTAGATGATATATTAGAAGCTTAACAGTATAACTAAAATTTTGCCAGTCCATGTCGTAACGACAATTTTATAAAAAAAAAAAATGTCATAACGGCAACGGTTAAAAACCTATAACGCTTCTCTAGTATATACATTTTTCGATACTTAACCACGCTGACATATTATGTTTATAATAATAAATCAAAATAAGAGAATGCTTTCATAGTACTAGCTAATTATTTATTAACTACTGTTTAAAAAAATAAAAAAATACAATTGCAGTACATTAAAAGGAAAACAATATTTTAACCCATTTTGTACACATATGGTAATGGTATAAACATTGTATACTAATTTCAGTACGTACAGCATGACAGCATTTGTATAATTGAAGTTATGTATATATTCATGTGAAGATTGTGTTATATTAGATTGTCATTTTGAAATAACATCACTCAAATATGATAGTACCTTGAAGGTTAAGGAAACGTAAAGTCACCCTCACGTTCTTTGGTCTTTCACCTTTTGTGGACCCCTCGTAACCGACATTATTTTTTCCAAGAAAGTGGCCTAAGTTAACCATTTAATGCACCCCTAATAATTTTTCGTTCCAAAATATCTATCACTTTTATATAAAAATATAACTATTAAAAAAATAAATATATTAAAAATAAAATATCATAAATATATTAATATGTGTCTATTAAAAAAATGGTTTTAATACTCCTATTTTTATATTAATGATCTCTCTTAAGAAATCATGTAAGATATATTTATTTTTCAATATATTAAAATTATATAATTTTTCAAGAGTAACTAATTATTAATATAGAACGGAGGGAGTAATAATTAATGAGTGAAATTACTTATGGATACTATTAAAAAAATTAATACTATATTAAAATATGAAGTTGTTTAAATATAAATAAATATTTTAAAGTGTAAAGTTGTTTAAAAATTGTACAATATTTTGAAAAGGGAAGGAAGGAGTACTATGGTCTTCTTCTGCTTGCCCTTGAAATTTCCTCGCTTCTATTCACATTACATCTAAGAAGCGACTTGCTAATTGACTTGGCGTCGACAAGTGCTTTTCATCATTGTCTTAAAGTGTAACGACATGCATGTAACCATTCCACACTTTTACCATATCATTTATAGGTGTTTATTTATTTGTGAAGCTTTATTTATTCAAGTTTGCCTTTTATTACAGCAGGTAATGGTTCTTTTCTTCTTTTTTTTTCCCCCTCACTTTATCATGAATATATTCTAATGTGGTTTAGCTGTGGACCAATTTTTGTGTTGTTGACTGTTTAGTTACTTCAGTGCGTGGTAACCGATAAGAGAGATTCTATATATCTGCCCTTGTGTTTTGTTTTAGATATTGTGAGTGATATTGTGTTATTTGATTTAGAGTTCAGAAAAGGAAGTGATAGCAAAGGAGCAAAGATGGAGAATATTACTTCAACTACCTCAGGGAAGAAGAACATTGAGCGTGCTAGCTTGTTGGATATTGTGTTCTCTTGGACACTAAAGGAAGTTCTCAACGAAAATCTCTTCAGACACAAGGTTGTTCTGATCTCCTCTACTCAAATACTCTTAACATGAAAAATACATTATCATCAAAAACTCTTTAACCATTGACATTCTTGAATTCTTCATGTATTCTTTTCCTGTTTATGTTCTGCTTTTAACATTAAATGCACGATAAGGAAAACTATCTTTAGAGTTTCAGGAGGGGTTGTTCTTCATATGATCGAAGAAGTTTATTATATTTCTAAATTCTAATCATAGATTACTTTTTCTTACACACACCCCAATTGTATTCTCCTCTTCAACTTTGAATCAAAATTAATATCATCAGCTTATTAACTTTTCGCTTAAGAATGTACAAAGCAGTATCTTTTATGTTGCTCTTGACACTAGATCTTTTTTTATTCCGCTGCTTTAGTGAGGAAAATAGATTATGATTTATGAAATTGCATAGCAAAATAGGAGGCATTGTAATATACTAGTTATGAGGCTTCGTTGTTTCAATGCCATTTATAATTCTAGGAAAATCACCTATGTGTACGTCTAAACCTACATTATCAGAATTGTAGTAGCTTAAAATATTGTTTTTTTTTCTTTTTTTTTTCCTCAGGTGCAGAAGATTCCACAGACATTCTCCTCAACAAAAGATTACATGAACTCATTCATTCTTCCATTGATTGAGGAAACACACAGTGATCTGTGTTCAAGCTTGATCGGCGTGTCTCAATCTCCAATTTCTGAGATCATGACAATTGAAAGGTCCAGGGACTTCAAGCCTCCCAAGAACTTATTGTACGAGATGACACTAAAGAGGGTCACTGAAGAAGTTCAAGGTGTAAGAAAATATGAACCTGAGTCTGGAGATCTTATTGCCTTTACAGATGTTAGGCCCAGAAGCATAGATGACTTGAATAGACCCAAAATGCAATACCATATTGCTCATGTTTGTGGGTCAAAAGATGACTTTACTGATAAGATCCCGGTGCTGTCATCTAAGCCCTTTGAGATGGATAGTGAATTTAACATGAGGAGTAACAAAGCACAAAAACTTTATGCTGTGTACCTTGTGAACTTGACAACAAATGTTCGTATTTGGAGAGCATTGAACTCACAGTTGGAGGGTGAAAATATGAACATTATTAAAAAGATTCTGCAGCCTAATTCAACAGTAAGTTCCATGTTATTTTTGTTCATAATGTAATACTAATTGCAATGTTTTTCACATTATCACTTTTTGAATACCATTGGAAACATTTTCTAAATGGACACTTATTTTAAAATGTCCGTGCATTGTTCTTTGCAGTTGACATTCTGCTATTTCATTTTTGTCTTCAATCCTTATAAAATGTTCATGCATGTGCATATTTTGTTGAGTTTTTTTTTCCTGTCGGTAGTTATTTAGGAAACATGCCATGTATTTTTTCAATATGTTACAGAGTGAAGAGAACTGTCAAATTTGCTTGCCTGAAGAAAACAACATTCCAGCTCCAGCCTGTTCAAGTGCAAAAAGAATAATCCGCACTCAGAATCTGAATGAATCTCAAAAGGCTGCAGTATTAAACTGTGTTGCCATGAGTAAATGTCATCATAATCAGAGTGTTAAACTTATGTGGGGTCCACCAGGCACAGGCAAAACAAAGACTGTCGCTTGCATGTTGTATTCATTGCTCAAGCTAAATAGCAGAACATTGACATGTGCTCCAACTAATACTGCAGTATTGGCCGTGGCGTCTCGCCTGTATACATTGGTTGAGTCTCAAAAGCATGATACATATGGACTTGGTGATATCGTGCTGTTTGGAAATAGTTCTAGGATGAAAGTAGATGATCATCTGGGTCTTAAGGATGTGTTTCTTGATTATAGAGTGGATGATCTGCTGCGTTGTTTTTCTCCATTGACTGGATGGAAACATCAGTTGGAACTAATGATCAGGTTACTAAAGGACCCCATAGAGGAATATGTTTCGTATAAGCTTACGGCGAGAGAGAATAAGAAGGGTCCAATGTCATTGGAAGAATTTACTAGGAAATATTACAGGAATGTAGAATGTGCATATTGTGCATACCAGAAACGTGTGAAAAAATTTACCCTGACATTAGAGGAATTTGTCAAGAAGAAATTCGATCACATTGTAGAGGAATACAATTGGTATGTGCAAGATGAAGAGATGAGTGCTACTGGTATGACAATGGAGCAATTTGTGAAGCAGAAATTCAGTTGCATCGGACAAAGACTCAAGTTATTCATGAAAACCTTGTATACTCACCTACCAACATCTATCATCTCATTTAAGGTGGTGAATAAGATGCTCAGAGTTCGGGATTTGCTAAAATCTCTTGAAACTTCCTTGCGTCAAAGCAAGTTCAAACAAGCTCTCCATGATGGTGAAGATGAAGAAAGCCTACAAAGCATTCTTAATAGCTTTGGATGGTCAAGCTCCATAAGAGAAAAGTGCCTAGGCATACTACGTTCACTCTCTCGGTCAGTTTCACTTCCACAAATCACCACCAAATTTAGCATAAAAGAATTTTGCTTGAGGCAAGCGTGCCTAATTTTTTGTACTGCATCGAGTTCTTCTAAATTGTACACTGAAGGAATGAAAGGATTCCAATTTTTAGTCATTGATGAAGCAGCACAGCTGAAGGAATGTGAATCAGCCATTCCCTTACAACTTCGTGGTCTCCATCACACAATCCTCATAGGTGATGATAGACAACTTCCTGCAATGGTCAAAAGCAAGGTACTTAGAGTTTGGTAATTTTTGCGTTTTTGAATTTCAGCCATTATTAAAGACTCTTGTCTTATATGACATGATCCATTTTTTTTTTTAGATTGCTGATAAGGCTGAATTTGGAAGGAGTTTGTTCCAGAGGTTGGTATTTTTGGGATATAAGAGGCACATGCTTAATGTTCAGTATAGAATGCATCCATCCATTAGCATATTCCCAAGTAAGGAGTTCTATGATAAGCAACTTGACGATGCCACCATTGTCAGAGAACCAAGCTACAATAAGCAATTCCTTAAAGGAAAAATGTATGGTTCCTATTCTTTTATCAACATATCCAAGGGTAAAGAGCAGTCTAATCATGAACACAGTTTGAAGAACATGGCTGAGGCTGCTGCTATCTCTGAGATCATTGGAAGCCTTAGAAAAGGTTACTAGCTGCATTGATTCTAAATTAGTAGTAATGTTCAGACTTTGGATACAATATATAACAAAAATATGACACTAATTTTTTGCTTTATTTGCCAGAGTTTTTTACAAGAAGGGAGAAAGTTAGCATAGGAATCATATCTCCGTATAATGGTCAAGTTCATGAAATCCAGAAGAAAGTTAAGCAGCACATTTCAGGCAGTGATACTAACTTTTCTGTTAGTGTTCGTTCAGTTGATGGTTTTCAAGGTGGTGAGGATGATATAATTATAATCTCCACTGTCAGATCCAATGGGAGTGGAAAAGTTGGTTTTCTTTCTAATAGGCAAAGAGCAAACGTAGCACTGACAAGGGCTAGGTATGTTAATTATATATGATGGACATGGACTTTAAGTTTTGAGAATATGCACCAACTGATTGAAAAACTTGGTTTGTTTCATGCAGATATTGTCTTTGGATATTAGGAAATGCAGCAACTTTATTGAATAGTGGCTCTGTGTGGAGAAAACTGGTTCTTGATGCTAAGAAAAGAGGTTGTTTCCACAGTGCTGATGAGGACATGAAATTGGCTAGGGCCATTGAGGATTCCTTGTTTGAGGTTGAACTAGATGAATTGGAGTCACCATTTAAGAAACTAAGTCTAGGAGGCAAGTCAAAATCATCTGCTACTTCTTCCAGGTATGTGTAGTTTCATAACTTGCTTTAACTTTAAATATATCCTTATAAAGGATATATGGTCTATGAAGGAAATTTACTTATCCCTAGGAAAAAGCATGCAAAGGCATATTGGATAGAGAGGTGTTATTTGTTTGCAGCGGCACACACTCCAACACCCTTTCACATCTACTATTGAGACTTGAGAGCATTTATCTTCATCTCATCTGATAGTAGATGAGAATATTTCCAAATTATGATAACCCAAATAACATTACTCTTTGCTTATTTGTTTTCTAGGACAGACCATGGAAATCAAAGTCAAAGTGTAAAAAGTGAAGACATCAAAGCACATCGGTGTATGCAATACCATGGACATGCAATCCTCTAGACTTGTATTAATTCTAATATGCTGTTAGTGTGTGTAAAGTGGATATGTTTTATGTACACTTATCAAACCAGTCAATGTATAGATTAATTTTAATGTACTATTAGTGTGTGTATATATATATATATATGTACGTATGTTTGTGTTTTTTTATAATGATATATAAGTGATTAAATAGTAATATAAAATTTTTGCACTTAAAATATATCTATTTTTTTTAACTTATTAACACTCGTATCATGTCCACATGTGTAAGTGTTAGGGCCTCCTTTAACATTCACCCTAAGTGTTAATCAATTTATGCATATAAGATGTATCTATTTGGTTCCAAAAGTATGTAAAATTTTTTCTTATGATGAAAGAAAATGTAAAATGGCAGAGAACAATCCTTCTCTCTCTCTTTTTTTTTCAAGTTATAAAAATAGGGTGAGAAGATCAGTCTAATTCAAGGTAGTGAAAGCCTCTAAACTTGAAAAATGTTAATAGAGAAATTTACATTTATTTTGACCAATAGAATGAGTGGAATTCAAATCCTATCTTACTCCTCTCAACCATTTCCTTGAGATTTGGGGGGGGAAAAAACAACTCCTTGATATAATTTTTTTAACTGAGAAGGAATACAAATGCAGCCTATGTTCCTAATTGAGGGGTAAATTTTGATGGAAGGAATAGGGAATAGGACAGAAAAAAGCTATGCAAGTCCTGTGTAAGTGCCTTATGCAACTTGTTACTTAATAATCCGTCTGTTCTTTATTAATAATCATGGTAAGAAACTATATCATTTTGATATATTGAAAGGCTAATATATTTGGTCACAATTTATGACCTGACATATTAGTCTTTTAATGCATTGAAATGGCACGGTGATATCCTAACATGACTATTAATAAGGAATTAAAAAAGTATCATAATTTGCATATTTGTATTTATATCAATTAAGCACTACTTTATCTCCTTCAAAATATCTGTCAATTTTGACAAAACACAAATATTAAGAATGATAATAAATGATATTGTTAATAGAGTAAATTGTAGTGAATAGACTACTATATCTCTATGCATTAATTAATATAGCATAATATTTAAGGCTAATATTAGATGGAATATTTTGAAAATGTGAAATTAATTAGGGATAATATTGGAATAATATAATCAATACTTTATTAAAATATGAAATTGACATATATTTTGAAATATGATGTTATCTTAAAGCGGATAAATATTCTAAAAGAAAGAAAGTAATAAGTTTGCATTGAGTTTTGACGACATTTTTTCAGTTAGTGAATTTTGAGCATGTAACATTCTACTAAACTCTAAATTATTTCACCTTATTTATCTAGCATAATACTACTAATCTATAAATTTACATAATTTTTTTTTAAAAAAAAAACTGCCATGATTGTTTCATATTGGACCTGTGAGAGTTCTCATTGCTAGGGTGTCCCTTAGTCAGATCAGTAAATGTTAAGTCCTTGTCGACTAGCATGGCAAGGCCCAAGGTATCACTACAATATACACCAAGTCCTTATCCGCTAACATGAAGGGGCCCGAGGTGTCATTTAGTAACTGCTAGACTAAGTATTTACTAAATCTTTACCCGCTACAAGGCGAGGCCCGAGGTATAACTTATTCATGTATCCATTTTACATAGTGCATATAGTATACATAAACTATGAAAATTATATAAAATTTCCACAATTTCTTTCATATTCACATATAGATCCCAAGATTTCCATATTTGCACATAAATCCCAAACAACATAGGATTCCTAAAATATTCATACAAACCCATATTTCTTTGTAATTATCATTGAAGCACAAAATCACACTCTCATAATAAAACTCATTTCCTTTGTGATAAATATACTTAACTTAGTTTTTAATCATATAATAATTTAATTTCAAGTATTTATATATTATTTTCTTTACTAATTCCATGAGCCTAAAATACACTAAAAATCATTTCAAATCTATCTTTAAAAATATGTAGGTAAATTATCTTTACATGTTCAACATAGGTAAAAACACATCTATATAAGGATATAATCATAAAGCAAATAAAAGAGCATGGAACCTTTCAAGAAAACAATCAAAATCATACCCATGCTTTAGGAAATCACTTCAAGCAAGAAACTAGCTAGTTTATATGCCATGTTACAAATGATACCAGAGCCTGCGCCTCTCCCAATACGGTGTGGTTTGGGGATGAACCAAGCAAAAGCTGGTAGGTATGTAACGCTCGGTGCCGAGGGCAGGAGTGATTGCCGGTGCAAGAAGGTATGAACAAGGATCGGCTCCTGACAAGGCCTTTAAGCGGAGGGTGTATGAATAAACCGATAACACACCCGAATGAGAAGGATCCTAAGACTGTGTAGGTATGGGACTATACAAGTTAAGGAGGGCTTATATGAATTGATTTATACTACCTATACCAACAAAATGTATATTCTTTTCGGTAGCCCATCACTAAAGAACTCCACAGTTAAGTGTGCTTAACTTTGAGCAATTTTGGGATGGGTGACCTCCTGGAAAATTTTCCTAGGAAGCATGTGAGTGAGGACAAAATATGTTGAAAAGACCCGTATTAATTTGTGGGGATAGTCATCAATCCATAAAGCAACAGAAGATATTACAAATCACATAAGAATGCTTATAACTCGATATTCAGAATATTTTAATTTGTGTAGACAATTTTTATTACCTTTATTTTCAGGAATACCATATTTCACTGTGTTGAAATAGGGGGTGAAAATGAAATTTCAAAAGTTAATAGAATTCAATCTAGACTTTAAAAATATATCAAAGGAAAAACAGAAAAAAAAAAAGACATTTTAATATTTGAATTTAAATAAATAAACTCATTATAATACATTCAACTAAGATAACTATGTTTATTATTACCTGTAATAATGATATTGATAACAATTACTAAAATTTTGCTAATCAATGTCGTAACAACAATTTTATAAAAGTAATTGTCATAACGGCAATGGTTAAGAGAAATATAACTAGAAAATTTTGATTTTTTTCAATGTATATAATATATTAGAAGCTTAACAATATTTTTCTATGAAAATTTTTATTTCTAGAATTTATTATGATAAAATTATTAGTCTCACCATTGCCATCATCACCCCGGGACACAGTCTGTGTTTGGTTTTGCATTTATAGGATTGATTTTGGAGAATGTTGATTCTATCACAATTGATTTTATTTAAAGGTAATTTTAGACTAAAATGATTTATATTTAGTAATTTGATAAAAAAAATTAATTTCAGTAAATAATTAATAGTATTAATTGCGAGCTAAAAGTAAAAGCAAACTAATATTACTTTTGGTCAAAATCAATTCTAGATCTTAAAATCACTTTTGAACCCAAAAAAAAAAAAAAACGCAACCAAGCTGGAAGCTAAACAGGTATAAAATGCTCAAAAATCAATTTTGATCCTTTTAAACACGCAATCACACCATTCAGAATTCACATTCTTGTTCACCAAAAAAATGAAAAAAAAAAAATCACATTCTTTATTGCTTTATAAACCATGTGGTTTTGTATTGTGCATGGCACACTAGGTATAGTATATCACACCTAACAAGGTCGATTGTCTCTCATTCTCGTTTTGCCATGTAGCACGTACCAGGTGTACGTACACAGTACATACCCACACCACAGTGGGGGAATTACGTGTGCCTTTATTTATTTATATTTATTTTTTTTCGCCGGTCTTTGTGCTTTAAACACAAAAATAGTAAGTATATGTTGAAACAATTATCTAAATACTGCTGCCCTTTTTCTCCTTGTTTGTGCGATCTTATCTCTCTCTTGCATATCCTCGTTGGCTCTAACGGCTCTCTGGAGCACCGAATGAGAAAGGTCGAAGTTTAAATGCAGAGAAGAGCCAGAGTTTCTTCATCAATGATATTCCACTGTGTAACCTTTTCACATGGGTGTTTGTCTTGTTAGTTGTCTATAATTATTATGTATTAGGATTCATAGAGTTCAATTTTAATATTACCGCTATACTCGCATTTAATTAGATCTTTTCATTCACATCACATTTTTTTTTGTATACATAAATTTTTATTTGCATAACTATTTTAAGTGTGCGTGAGTCAAATATATTGATGTGATATAACTGGATGAAAATAAATAAATAAATAAATATATATATATTTATACTGCCCACTAAAATTAAACTCATTCTGATAATAATATCATTTGTACATTATTTTCAAGGGCATGAGTTATGATCTCAAGAAAGAAAAATTAATTTGCGTTGTAAATATTTTTTTCCCCATTTTTTAACACATTAAATATATCAAAAGTTTTAAAATTTTCCATTTTCTGCGACCTTAATAAACGCCCGAGCAAAAACCTATAACGCTTCTCTAGTATATACATTTTGAGTTTAATTTTCATGCACTGACAGTGTAAAACAGTTTTATACTATCATCCAATCAAAATATTTCATTTAGATGACTTTTTAGGTAGTGGGAATAAAAGTCAATTGTCATAACTTATGTAGCAATACATAATTAAACGATCACAGAAAAGTTTTACATCACAACAAGATAAAGAATTAAATCCATACATTTTTCGATACTTAACCACACTAACATATTATGTCTATAATAATAAATCAAAATAAGAGAATACTTTCATAGTACTAGCTAATTATTTATTAACTATTGTTTTAAAAAAATATAAAAATACAATTGCAATAGGGAAAATAATTTACATATGGTGTGTAATAAGGTGTTGTATTTAGATATGTGATTATCAGGTGATTTATCTTAATATGGTGCAAAATCAATCCGCCATTGGCGCATTCAACAAAGACAAGCATTGGACAACATCTCTACAACACTGCCAACTTCAGTCCGCCCTTGGCGGATTCTCTTCCTGCCACCTGCAGTCCGCCTTTGGTGGATTCCTCCCTTGCCATTGCCAGGACACGACAGCACCTGCAGAAGTTGTCTCCCACAGTCTACCTTTGGCGGACTCTAGTCGTTGGGTCGCACCGAGAAGGACCTAGGGAGCTAACGCATGGAACGAGGGGGAGCTGCTCCTTATCGAGGCAACCTCATCTGTATGCGTTTGAGCTTTTGATAATCACATACATCGTCTATTCATTTGCATGCGTTTGAAATTTTATTCAATGAATCAGGGTGAAATGATGGAACAAGAAGTGTATTATTGAGCAAGAGTAAGAAGAGTTGGGTTGAGAGGGGAGAGGGTTGCTGCCTATAAAAGAAGGATCGGAGGATGTAAGAATACATACATAAGAGAAGTGAGGGGAAAAAATTGGAAATAGTTCAAAAAAAATTAAGAGATAGCTGATCGAGAAAAATGGTGAAAACCGACAATATAATGAATTCAGATAGCCACATTGTTGTTGAAGTGTTAGAGCAAAATGTAATGTATTTTTAATTTGTTATTGGAATTTATGTTTTATATATTTTTCTGTATGTTTAGTTGGGCATAAATTGTGTGATTCATGAAAAAAATAGTGCTCTAAATTTGTTATATTTTCTAATATATCTATTTAGTTGATTGATTCTTTTTTTACCAAAATGGAATTAGTTAAAAGATTAGTTAAATATACATCTTAATTGGCCCAAAATCCATCGAAAACAGAAAAAAGTGACGAAATTCTTGACGAAATTGTCAAAATATTACCGACAGATTTTCATTATGAAAATCCGTCAGTAATTCCGCCGATAATAATTTTCGATGGAAAAAATCTGTCGATAATTATTACCGACTACGTTATTTTTTACGGTCAAAATCCATCAAAAAATCCATTGGAAATTCATTTTTTCGTCCGTAATGGTTAAAAATTCGTCGAAAAAATCTATCGGTAACAACATTTTTTCATATTGGTGATGTTTTCAAAACATAAATAACACTCAAATCATCAATTTTATTTTTTTTTGTGATCCCCTAACATTGTAGTATGACATTTTATGTTTTGAAGTGGTTTTCTGACATCACAATTTGAATTCAATATCAATTTTTTCCATTTATAATTTAGATGTTGCATATTAAAGAGCAAGATTGAAATGTTTTGAAAAAGTAAATGACATAAATAGAGCAAAAAATACTTTTAAGACAAAATCAAAATTTTGGTAATACATGAAGGAGGTAAATGAATACATGTTTTCCTGCGGAAATAAAAATGATAACAACTCCATGCATGTTACAAATGAAAAATTCTAAAACCTACAGTTTTGGCATTTTAATAAATGTTCTTAAGTTACTTGTTAGATTTTTTTTTTAACTTTCCACTTTAAATGCATAGATAGATCACGCAAATGATTGAAAAAATCTCAATCTTAGAGAAATTTAAGTGTATTTTATAAAATTATTCTTATGAAAAAATAAGAAGATTAAGTTATAATTTGATAAAAAATTAAAAAATAAAAAAGACAAAAATGAAATATAAAATGTTTAAAGGGATATTCTTGAAAAAAAATTAAATTTGTGTCCCAAAAATATATTGCGAGTGTCTCTCAAAAGATTGGCCGAAAAAGATAATTTTTGGGCTTTTATCTTTAGCCCCTTCTCCAATTACATTTTTGTTCTGTGTGTTTATATTTTATGTCCTGAAATAATTACCAAATGTTATCCAAGGGATGCTTCTGTTTATAAAAAGTGTGTAAGTCATTTTTCTTCATTTGGTAAATAAAAACGTTAAGGTATTTTTGCCCTTTACTTTTAAGAGCTTGTGGTACTTTTCAAATCTGGTTTATGCTCTCCAAATAATAAAAAACTACTATAACCTGGTTTTAATTAATAATAATAAAATAGAAAGTACACACTTTAATATTTATATATATTATAATTATTTTGGATTCTAAAGTAATTTTATCATATATTTACCAAATATCATTATGGAGACCGACTTCTTATTAGTAGCAAATATTATATTGTTTTACTAAATAATACTATTATAATTTTTTAGGAGTAGTTTTTAGAGAGCATATAAAGCTTAATGACTTTCAAATAGTCACAAAAATACCAAATCATGCCTTCCAATAATTTCATTTAATTTACCCTCATATGTTAGATAAGCTTATTAATTGCTAATACATACAAATACATTCACGAATACATTTAGTTTGGCCTCATATGTTAGATAAGCTTATTTTTGGGGCAGAGATTTACTCCTTTACGTGAATTACAGAATTGAAAGAATTAGTCATTAGTCACGATGGTAGATACTTTAGAAAAAGATAAAATGTACTATAACTACCATAATTAAAAAAGAAATGACATCAAAAATAGTGCTCTATCCATTTCAAATAAATATCATTTTTTTTTTGTACATTGATAAATTGATGTATTCGGACACAAATAATATATCTAGACACAAATGCAGATATATTGATTTATTAATATATCAAAAAAGCAGAAGAGACATTTATTTAAAAATAGAAGAAATACTACTATTATTCTTATTCTTTAATAAGTGTCTATTTTTATTTGTGCATATATTAAGAAAATAATTAAATAAGTTTGGAAAATTTAGATATATATTATAAAATTATCCTTATCAGTTAGTTAATCGCTATTTCTTTAATCCCTTCACTTACTTTCTTTTCTATGATAGTGTAAATAAAGATAAAAGATACTTAATATTATATAGATTTCTTAACAGGACAGAAAACAGTTGGAAAATAAAATTTTGAGAATAGACACTTACAGAATTTCTTAAAATATAATTTTACTATTACTTATGTTCTTTAATAAGTGTTCATTTCCACTTGTGCATACTTCCTCCCTTTCAAAATAGCTATCACTTTTGGACAAGCATAAGTATTGAGAAAAATAATAAATATATTGAGAATGGAGTAAAATATAATAAATAAATTACTATACCCCTATTAAATGAAATGATTTTGGAAAAATAATAGTTAATGAATGAAATTACTTGGGGGTATTATTGAAAAAAGAAATAAATATTGCATTAGAATATGAAGTTATCTAAAATTAAATAGATATTTTAAAATATAAAATTGTCTGAAAGTATATAAATATTCTGAAAGGAGAGAAGTATTAAGGAAATGACTAAATAAGCATAAATCTTAGAAAAACCTAGATGTACTATCTCCATCCACTTTTAACTGTCTTCTGGGAAATTAGTAAAAGTTTGATACATTAAAAACTCAATGTATCTAATCACAATTAAAAATGGACCAAGAGATTATCTTATGAAATCATCCTTATCACTAAATCCTTCTTTCTCTAGTCCTTCCACTTATTCACCATCATATAAGGGTATAAGAAATGTTATTTATGCTCACAACTCATGGAATATCATATTGATATACTCTCATTTACTATTAAATAAAATGTAGACCGCACTTAATGTAGGTCCCATCTATCATATAAGGTTATATGAGAGTGTGTCGGCACAGTATCTTATATATTGTGAATCGAAATAACATTATCATAAGGATATACTCCCTTTGTCCAATAAATTAAGAGAAGTAATTATATTAAAAAGTTAATGCATCTGGTTACAATTATAGTTATATATATTAATTTTTTAATATACTAATTTTTCTCAACTTCCAAACGTGACCAATATTGTTTAACAGAGAAAATAAAAGATAAAATATAATTAATATTACCTAAATTTCTTAAAATGATGGATAATAATAGAAAAATAAAATCTAAAAAATAACACTTTTTGAAAAATTGGAGCAAGTAAAATTTATTTTGAAAATATATAAGATCAACGGTGATGTAAAATACTAAAACTGATACGTTAAAAAGTCACTGCGCGTAGCTATAAATTATAGCAAGATACGGTGAATTTTTAATGGACCGTGTTAACTACCACTCTCTTGAATGTGACTACTGACTATTTCCGCGGCAGGCTTATTAAAACACTGTACTATGTTTGTGCTTCAGACACCATTCATATATGTACGTGGGTCCTATTTCCACGTGATGATACGCTGCAAAGCTGGACAAGCTTCTGTACTAATCGACTCGTGACCTCGTCTGTCACAGACATCATCCTGGCTAGGATCAACAAAAAGGATCATTGATTCTATATTTCTATCCATACGAATTTCATTTCATTCCCTCATAATCAAGCAGCAGCAAATGGCTCCCAAAAGGGTTCTCGTAATTGGTGGTGACTTCATGGAAGAATACGAAGTATACTTCTACTTCATATCTCCTTTCTCTCCTCCTTTCTGCACCTTTTTGCTTTCTCATTCCCTCCCTTCTTGCACTTCAAACTGAGAAATGTTTTCTTACTACGAAGCATGTTCATGAGCTATTAGTAGGTGTAGATTAATACAAAATCTAACTCTTCTCTTAATTTTATCCCTTTTTATTTTCAAGCGTGCAGTTTTGATGTTCTCTGTTTTATGGGACTCATTCAAACTTGTATTATTACAGGTTATGGTTCCATTTCAAACACTGCAAGCTTATGGTGTTGTCGTCGATGCCGTTTGCCCTGGAAAGAAAGCTGGTGATATCTGCCGCACTGCCATCCATTATATGGCCGGTCATCAGGTTGATCTCTCTGCAGTATTGACATTCACTTCAATTCTGTTTTTCCTTTTTCATTATTATTATTATTTTTATCATCATCGATCATTGCAAGCTAAAGTCTCAAGTCTCAACCTTTGGCCCTTCAATTTTTTGGGTTTGATTTGTTATTGGCATTCCATACTAGGATGGCATTTAATTTCAGAAAATAGTTTTTATTTTGTTAAAACTAATTGAAAATAAGAAATGAAAATTGAAAGCAAACACATTATAAATTTTCAAGTTGAGGAGTTGAATCCTTTTTGGGGTTTGGTTTGCTATATTGAGCATTGCATGCTAAAGTTTTCATCTTGGCCATTCAATTTTTCTGGGTTTTGTTTGTTATTGACCATTGCATGTTAAAGTTTTCATCTTGGCACCTTAATTTTTCTGGGTTTGGTTTGATATCTAGTAATGCAAATTTTGCGTGTAGAAGGTTTCATGTTGGCAATTGATTTTTTCCTGGACTTGATTTGCTATTGATCATTGTATGCTAAAGTTTTCATCTTTTGCATTTGAAGTTTTCGTGGTTTGCTTTCTAATGTTTTCATCCTGGCAATTGAATTTTTGTTGGGTTTGGCTTGTTATCGACCATTTGCATGCTAAATTTCTCATTTGGAACTCGAACTTTTTTCTTAGTTTGCCTTGTTATTGATTATTGCACGCTAAAGTTCTGATATTGATGTCTTGGTTTTCAGACTTACACCGAGACGCGTGGTCACAATTTCAATCTGAATGCTACATTTGATGAAGTTGAAGCCTCAAACTATGATGCATTGGTGTTGCCTGGTGGGAGGGCGCCAGAGTATCTTGCTCAGAATCCCCGTGTTGTGGAGATTGTGAGCAAGTTCACCACTTCTGGGAAGCCTATTATTACCGTTTGTCATGGCCAGGTGATTCTGGCTGCTGTAGGAGCACTCAAGGGCCGCAAGATCACGGCATATAGTCCTGTTGCTCCCACACTAATCGCTGCCGGTGCTCATTGGATTGAACCTGAAAACTTAGGATCATCAGTGGTGGATGGCAATGTCAGTTCTGCTGTTTGCTATGTAGCTAATCCGGAGTGTATTGATCATTTGGTTAAGGCAATGGGAGGAACCATAACTGGTGCCGATAAAAGGATCCTGCTTCTTTGTGGGGTAGGTTCACTTGTTTTCCATACTTGATAGTTGAAAATCATGCATTGGTGTTTGGTTTTTTGTTTTTCATTTTCTATTTACTATCTTCTTTCATTTTTTAAATTTTTTGCGGAGGGATAAGAGAAAACAAGAAAATCTTGATATTTTTTATCCTTATTTTTACTATTTTCTTCACAAAATTCTGAAAATTGAGAAATAAATTGAAAACAGAAGCCAAACAAAACCCTTATAGCTTGTGTAGAATGCAGATTGCTGGTGAAATGTTTCTTATCTCTTACAATTACAATTGCAGGATTACATGGAAGATTATGAGGTGATGGTGCCATTTCAATCTCTTAAGGCTTTAGGATGCCATGTTGATGCAGTCTGCCCAAAGAAGAAGGCTGGTGACACCTGCCCAACTGCTGTTCATGATTTTGAAGGTGATCAACATTTCTCCGAGAAGCCAGGGCATGATTTTTTCCTGAATGCCACCTTCGACGATGTCGACGCTTCAAGCTATGATGCTCTTGTCATCCCAGGAGGCCGTGCCCCTGAGTATTTGGCACTGAATGAGTCAGTTATCTCTTGGGTGAAGCATTTCATGGAAAGCAATAAGCCAGTTGCAGCTATCGGCTATGGACAACAGATTCTGGTTGCTGCTAATGTTCTCAAGGTAAGCTCCCTCTTTGGTATATTACATGTATGTATATCTACAAGCCCCCGGAAACAAGTGGCCATTAGCTAATAAGGGTGCGTTTGTTCATCCTTTTAAAACAAAATTAGGGATATTAAATTTTATATATAATTAAAAAAGTAAAAAAAAACTATTTTTTTATAAGCTACTCTTTTTGGCTTCTATATTAAGGCTGAAAATTGGTTTTTTAAAATTCATCCAAATATACACAATTTTGTTTTTGTGGGAAAAAAATGATTTTTAGCCCGAATAATTCCATCCAAATGCCACCTAAAACAACTTGACTTTCGTAGTCTTGATGTAATATTGTACTCAAGGTTTAATTAGTGTTTTCTTTGAATTCCTGTTTCAATCTGCAGGTGTTTCTAGACATTTATGATCTCATCCACTCAATACTATGCCTTATGCCAAACTTATTTAATTTCTGACATGTCCTTAATTTCAGTTATTGCTATTGAATGTTAAAAAAGAAATATAGTTTCACATTTTTCGTACATTCACATATCAATATATCTAACAGAATTATTGGTACATTTACAATTTATGTTTAGATACATTGATTTATGAATGTATAAAAAAAATTAAAGAGATGTTTATTTTGAAAAGGATGGAATATTTGCTTCTATAACATGATGCATTGCAAGTGACAAAATTGGTTATATGGCGACATTTTACTTGTAATTGTGACAGGGAAGGAAAGTTACTGCTTACCCAGCTATGAAGCTTAACATGGTGCTAGCAGGAGCAACATGGCTTGATCCTGATCCCATTACTCGTTGCTTCACTGATGGAAATTTGGTTACCGGAGCTTCGTGGCTTGGGCACCCCGAGTTCATTTCTCAGTTAATGGCATTACTTGGAATTAATGTTTCTTTCTAGATCCATTTTGCAATGAAATCGAATCAACTTGCCTGGTGCTAGATGTATGCATTTATATGTGTCCATTCCTACGTGTGGGGGAATTTCAATGCGCAAGATAGGGATAATAAATAAATAATGCAACGAAAGTGCATCTTTCCTTTTTGTTTGTTAGCGTCTCTTTTAAATAAATATCTTTTTCACTTTTTAGATTCATTCATAAAATAATATATTTGGACACATTATTCATTTATAAAATAATATATTTGAATACATACTTGTATTCAAGGTGAGATCTTAGGCGGCATACTGTAAGTTTGGACCATATAGTCCTATTTATTATTATAGTGAGATTAAAATATTGAATTACTATTTTATCCGACTTAGGACCTCCAGTTGCGGCCTCTGTACTGTCCGTTTGGTTAGGCCTATGGTTTTTATGGATAGCACAAATTGGGATTTTATCTCTTGGAACATTCGAGGTGCTGCTAATTCCAAGAGTAAACGTCATGTTAAAGAGCTTGTTAAAAAATTTAGACCAGAAGTTTTTTTTGTGCTTGAGACTCATACTCAGTAAAAGAAAGTAAAATCCTTCTGAGAGAATAGGGGGTTCAAGGAGGCTGCTATTGCTGAAGCAACTGGTCATTCTGGGGGTATTTGGTTCTTAGTGAGCAGTGGCATTAGTCAGCTAACAGATGTTGACATTTGGCATCAATGTGTAACTATCAAACTCTCTTTAGGGACTAAGAGTTGTATCTGTAGTGCGGTTTATGCTAACCCAAAATTTTCTTATCGCCAAGATCTGTAGGGTTATTTGCATCATTTGAAGAGTTTAATTTCTGACCCTTGGATAGTGATGGGTGATTTTAATGAAATCATCCTCTCATCTGAGGTCCGTGGTGGTATGTTTATGCCTGATCGAGCTGATTTATTTGTATCCATGATTAATGACTGCAATCTAATGGATATTGGGGCTTCTGGTCATAAGTTTACGTGGTTTCGCAAGATTCAAGGTAGGCGGACTCTTGCTAAACTTCTAGATAGGGCTTTAGCTAGTACAGAGTGGCCTCATGCATTTCCGAATACTTATCTTGAGAATCTTTATTGTCTTCATTCGGATCATGCTCCGATTATTTTGCGTGGTGGAATGAAACCTAGGAAGCGTAGAGAAAGACCTTTTAGATTTCAGGCTACTTGGGTTTCTCATGAGGAGTACAACACTATTGTTGAGAATTCTTGGGCTCATGGTAATCGGGATGTTGGCCATAGCTTAAATCGAGTGAGAAATGACTCACTGACGTTTAACAAGGAAGTTTTTGGTCATATTACAAAGAGAAAAAGAGATCTCGAAGCTCGTTTGAATCGTATCCAGCGTACTATGGAGAGATGGGATTCAGGTTATCTTACTATTCTAGACCGAAAGCTTAAAGGGGAGTATGATGTTATTCTTGCCCAAGAAGAGCACTTTTGGTATCAGAAATCTTGTGAACAATGGGTCCAATATGGTGATCGCAATACAAAACTCTTTCATACTCAAACTGTGGTTCGTCAAAGAAGGAATCGTATTCATGGTTTATTTATTGATAGAGGTGTGTGGTGTATAAAGTCGTCGACCTTAGAAAAGGAGGCGGTGAAATTCTATACGGATCTTTTCTCTGGTGAGAGTACTCCTAATCTTGATGCTTGTCATGAGGTAAGGATGCCCCAACTTACTGATGGTGAGAAAAACTTTCTAGCTTCCCATGTCACTAGTGCAAATAAAACATGTTGTCATGTCCATGCAATCTTTTAAAGCTCCTGGGTGTGATGGGTTTCATGCTTTCTTTTTTAAACACTTTTGGGAGGTGGTTGAGGAAGATGTGGTTAGGTTGGTTCAATCGGCTTTTACTACAGGAAGTTTTGATCCCTCCCTTGCTAAAACTCTTTTGGTTCTTATTCCTAAGATTGATAACCCACAGCATTTTTGCTATTTTAGACCAATTAGCTTATGTAATGTTATCTATAAGATCATCACTAAAGTTTTGGTCAATCACATTCAGGGCTTTCTTTCCAAGATTATTAGTCCTCTCCAAGGGAGCTTTATCCCAGGAAGAGGGACGTCAGATAACATTATTATGGCTCAGGAAGTAATTCATTGGATGCATAAGTCGAACTCTAAGAAAGGATTGTTGCTTTCAAGCTTGATCTAGAAAAAGCCTATAATAGAATAGATTGGCGTTTCTTGGAAGTCACTTTACTTGATTTTGGATTTTTGCATATAACAATCCAATTAATTATGCATTGTGTTACCTCTTCTAGTCTTTCTATCTTATGGAATAGGGCAAAGCTTGATGCCTTTTCGCCGACTAGAGGGTTGTGTCAGGGGGATCCTATGTCTCCTTATCTCTTCGTTTTGTACATGGAAAAGCCGTTAGCCATGATTCATCAGAAGGTTGCAAGAGGAGACTGGAGAGAGATTAAGGTTAGTAAAGATGGTTCTGGAATTTCTCACCTTTTATTTGCTGATGATGTCCTCTTATTCTGTAATGGTAGGAAATCTTAGGTACATGTTGTTATGGACACAATGAATAGTTTTTGCCATATGTCGGGTCTTAGGATCAACTTTGATAAGTCTAGAGCAATGGCATCTCGTTGCCTCCCTGCCTGGAAAAGGAACTCCTTGATGAATTTTACATCTATTCCATTTACTGGTGATATTGGGAAATACTTGGGGGTTCAACTCTTGAAAGGGAGAATGACTAAGGTTGCATTTGTGCTAATTCTTGACAGCATCCAATCCAAATTAGCTTCTTGGAATAGGGCTTTGTTAAATAAGGCAGGTAGACTTTGCCTTGCCAAATCTGTTGTTGCTTCTCTCCCTGTGTATACAATGCAGACTTTGTGGGTTCCGCAAGGGATCTGTGATCGTATTGACCATATGACGAGAAACTTTACTTGGGGAAATAAGACGGAAGGTAGAAGTTGGAATTTGGTCAGTTGGAATAATATCATGCAACCTCATAAGAAGGAGGGACTCGGTGTTCGTCAAGTGCATCTAATGAATGTGTCCTTGCTTGGTAAACTAGTGAGGGATTTGGAGCATTGTTAGGATAAGATGTGGGTAAAGATTTTGACTACTAAATATCTTCATTCTCCTCCAGTAGTGAGTGCTATTGATTGCGCTAACTCATCTTATGTGTGGAAGAGCATTATTAGAGCACTTGAGAAGCTGAAGGATGGCTTTGATATTAATCTTGGTTCTGGGGATCTATCTTTGTGGTTCTCTCCCTTTCACAAGGACAGGTGTATTGCTTCTTTGGTTGACTATGTTCATATTTCAAATTCTCAGCTTCATCTTCGTGATTTATGGTGGGATAATAGTTGGCATTTTGATTTTCTAGCAACTCCGCTTCCTGATTATGTGCGTAATTGGATTTCCAATCATCTCTTGACTATGTTTGCTCAATGTGATACCTGCTGGGTTTGGCGTGCCTCTTCTTCAGGTATTTATACCGCCAATAGTGCTTACAAGTGGCTTCGGGACTCTACAGATGATGTTGACAATGCTTCTTCCTGGGATTGGATTTGGAGACTAGTTGGGCCTAAGAAATTTGGGTTGTTTGTTTGGCTTATTATGTATAATGCTTTGCCACTAAATTCTTATAGGATGCACTATCATATCTCTTTGACCGAGGCCTGCCCAAGGTGTGGTGCTGCTTGTGAAAATATACTCCATTGTTTGCATGACTGTAGGGAGGTGAGACCAATCTGGCTAGCCTTTGGTTTTGATTCTGATTATTCCTTTTTTATTGATGACCTTCATATTTGGGTAACTCAGCGCCTGAAATTCAATTTCAATCTCCTTTTTTTAATCGTGCATTGGTGGTGTTGGCGGTGAAGGAATAATAGTATGTTTGGAGAAATTACTTAGAACACTGATTATGTTATTCAGCAAGTGGCTAATGATCACTGCTTGCTTAGCAAACTTTTAATAGGAACCGGTGCAACCAATATGGAGCCCAAGGAAGTGGTTTGGTCTAAGCCTAATGCGGGCCAAGTAAACCTTAACGTGGATGGGAGCAGATTTACCACAACTCATTCTGCAGCTTAGCAAACGAAGTATAGGGACTGGATTGAGGGGTTTTCTGGATGGTTGGGGGATTGTAGTGTTCTCTTTGCAAAGCTTACAGGTATGAAAAATGGTCTCCTTCTTGCGTGGAATAAAGGATATCGTAATTTGTGGTGTGAGACTGATTCTAAGCTTGCTGTCCAACTTGTTTTGTCACCTACTGAGTATCATTTCGACAAGTATGCCATTGTCATTGCGGATATTGAGAAGTTGATTGCGAGGGATTGGACGGTTCAGGCTTCTCATGTGTGGCGAGAAGAAAATTTTTGTGCAGACACACTGGCTAAGTTGGGTGTTGAGAGTAGCATCGCCTACCAGGCTTGGGATAAGCCTCCTCAAAGTCTCTTAAGTTGTTTAATGGCTGATAGAAATAGCTATGTCTATCTGAGATACTAGGCTGTTTCTTTTTCTTTGTTGTTTGTTTTCATTCTATACCAAAAAAAAATCTCGTATGGCTCTTCCAATCACTAGTGTCCTCACTCTTGTAACCCCTTGCCCTCTTATAGAAACGGTGATGATTGCTACTGCCCCTGCCATCGAGAATGTCAAAAGAAGCATTTGTTAGTAGATCTAACATCCATCAAAGTTCAACACCATCCCTAGATAAATCCCTAACGGTGTTCAATTCTAATTTCAAGTTCTAATAAGTAATTGATGAAGGAAAAGTAATGTGGGTGATTGTTTTGCTAGTGTTGACATTGGGGTTGTTTGAGTGTTGTGTCTGAAATAAAAAAGATTTGCAGTTCACAAGGAAAGGGAAAGACTAATGTTAGTTGCTTCTATTTCAGTGTCTCCTGTGCTAATTTCTCAATAGATCCCCCATCAAATCAAAACCATAAGAGCAGTGTTGTGCCTCTGAGATTACCAAAGAAGGCATTTTCAATTTGATTTCTTGCAAAAATTCATCTGCATATGTTATTTGGGAGTGTATATCATTCTTCCAATATTTGGTGTAAAGAAATGCTCAAGATCTATGCAAAAACAACTAGGCTCATAGACAAATATTCTCCGATGAAAGAAGATATAGGACTATGGCCTGGACTCAAACAAATATTCTCTGGTGGACCTTGTTGTGGATCTTGAGCCACAATGCATAAGCCCCATAACAATGGTGGAAGCGATGAGTTCTATCACTAGAGAAGGGGAGAGAGGTGTCAGGCTAGAGAGTTGCGAACCACACCAAAGAAGAGGATGCCAAGGGTGAGCTCAAACAGAGAGCTTGAAGAACAAAGAGGGGAGAGGTTGGGAGCTTGAAGAACATGGGGGAGAAAGGTGATAGGATGAGATGAGAGAAATAATCAAAGGGCAAAACGAACAAATTATATGCATAAGTATTTTTTTTATAAGTAATAAGATATAACAAAATATAAATATATATTTTAATTATATTGAATTTTAACCCTTGATTTAATTTTAAATGGGTGAGATTTAAGAATTATGTGATCTCAAACTCATCCAAGACCATGCCAGAACTCGCCTGTATTAAGATATATCATTTTATGAATAAACTTAGAAAAGGATACTTATTTTGAAACGGAAAGTATGAAACTAAGGTGTCCAGTACTTGAACAAATATTCACGAAATTAATTTCCTGTTTCCAGTTTTTCTTCTTAGAGTCAATATTGGTGTCCGTGGCATAACGTATAAACATTAATTGATTAGCTAATAAAATATATAACGATTTTATTCGTTGTTTAGTATGTCAAATATTCTTTAAATGTAAAAATAAATAACATAATCAAGTCTAAAGAGGTATGATAAGATTTAATTAGCTTTTATCATATTAATTTTCTTTTATGTTAATTAAAAAACAAAATAATAAATAAAAATAACAAATAAAATCATCATTAGATAAACATTAATAAATAAAGAAAATAATAAAATATTTAACAATAAATGTATCAAATGAAATAAAAAATAAAAATTAAATCATATTTAATACGAAATAAATTATTAATTATTAACTAGAAAATATATAATTAAATAATATTTAAGAAATAATAGTAAACATTAATAATAAAATTATTTTAATTAAATATTTATTTTTCAGTTCAAATTTAACTAACTAGGATAAAAAAAATACTAGAAAAGATATCATATCAAATAGTATATAAGATTAAAAGTTTATTAAGTCTTATTATATTATTCTATTAAGCATATGAAACGAATGGCTAATTTGTGGGACAAAAAATATAATGACTAATTTTTCAACTTTTTTGTATGATTTTTATTCTCAAGCTAATAATTGATTTGTTTTTTTAAATCTCAAAATTTACCTTAAGAGTTCTTGACTCTAGCTCGTGTCTTGAGAGTATGTTTGAATAATTGTCATGATATTTTGTTGACATGACAGGGGGCTTGACTTTTAGCCAAAGTTTGGAACCTATCAATATTAATCGACAATTGTCCAAATTTGCACCGAGCCATCCTTCGGTGCAAATGATGAAATTCATATTTCCGCATTTGCTGCACTTATCGACGAAAATATTACATGCTTTCTTTAGAATTTTCATGCACCATATAATGTTTTTAATTCGATGCATCACTTTGCATTTGGCCTTCAAGCCATTTGGTACCGGAGGAGGCTTGTTTGCTTTTGAATTTTTTTGAGTGTTGAGCGCACACATTGATGACAAAATATTATGAGATATTTTGATTTTATTTAAAGTTTGGATCTTGATTGTATTTGAAATTTGGATTTTAAAGTGAGAGTGATCACTTTTTATATTCTTTGTTGTTTCATCAAAAATATTATTTCAATATCTAAAAGTGAATGTCTAATACTACTCTATTTTTATAGTGAAATATTCTTATATTATAGGGAATTTAAATTATAAGTTGAACCATGTTAATTTTATGTTTTTATTTTTACATGAAAAATATATTCCAAATCTAAATTTAATAAGAAATAAATCAATTTTACATTCCAAATTATCGATGATTTGTGGTTCTGGTTCTTACTCAAATAACATTAATGTCAAAGTATCTTTTACAACAGAGACCAATATGAAAAATGTTAAGTTTGAATAATGCATTATGCCTATTTACAAAAGAGACCTAAACATCTTTGTATTTATAAGACCATGAAGGATGTTAGTGGTGCAGTTTGGATCGATTTTGAACTAAAAAGTCATTCAATCCAAAAATTAAAATCTTATGCGGTGCGGTTTGGATTGGATGGTTTTCACTTTGCAATTTTGATCAGTTTTTGGATTGAATTGAATTAGATGAGCGGTTTAGATTGGACTGAATTAAATCTAAAGACCGTTAAAAAAAACAGAGAATTACTCATAAGAGGAAACAAAACACCTATCAAAGGGAGAAAAAAATCACAAAAGGGACGAAAAAACACTCATAAAAGGAACAAAGAAAAATATTCATGAAAAAGACAACGAAAACAAACGACATAAAAAAAACTAAGAAACTAAAAGAGAAAAAAAATGGGACTACCACTACAAACCAAAGATGACAACCCTTCTTAACAATACTGGAAGACCAGAGAAAAAGAGAGAAACAGAATGCAATAACACATATATATAATCATATTCAAGTCATTGTTTATAAAATTAAGAGTAAATTACACTATTAGCATCCTTTTAAAGCTTAATGTAATTACATTTATCATGCTTCTATTTATAAAATTACATATACCTTATATATGTTAATTCATTAATTTAAGTGACATAAAAAATAACATGTGATACTTACATGATTATTAATGAAAAATTATAATATTTTAATAATATTTAATATATATTAACTAAAATACATATATTTTATCATAAGTTATAATTATAAGTTTTATCTTTATGTGATTAAAAAGTATTTTATTCAATTATTATATTAAATATTATAAAAATATTATAATTTTATTATTAATAATTATATGTATGTTATATGTTGCTTTTTTGTCAGTTAAATAAACAAATCAATATTTATAGAGAAGGTCATTATAATTTTAGTAAACCTTGGCGGATGTTAATGATAAGTTTACACAATAGAGGAGTGTTCTATGCAATTACATTAAACCTCATAAGTGTAATTTCAATTAACGTGGGTTGATTTATTTTATTTTAGAAAATAAATTATTTGAAAACCTTCAAAACATCGTATTGTCACATAATTTTACTTAGCTAACTCAATCCTTTTTCGAAAAGGCAGATCATTTGTAATTAGCTAACATTAAGCTGATAATAAGTTTCTCAACACAATTTATATATTTATTAGCAAAAGTGAACCTAAAATAGTTGGATTCGACTAGTGATATGAGACGTGAATAATATGAATATAAATTCAAACCTTATTACCTTTAATATTCTTATGTATCAAAATTAAAAAAAAATGAAATGCGGAAAACAAAAGTCCCAAGCCCAATTTCAAAGTCTAAAATACACTTAATAAAATAGAAACTTAAATATGTATAAATATAGTAAATTTAAGTTTTGGTCCCTATTAAAAGTTTGTTTTTGGTTCAAACCTTTTTCAAATGTTTGATTCCATTCCTTGTGTTAGCCATATGTTTGATTCCAATCCTTCTGTTAGCCATATTGTTAAGTATTGATATTTATAAAGATCAAAGAAGTTTAAATATTTATAAGAACTAAATCTAAATTTTTTATACTTATAAGCATTAAATACATACTTTTAAGTATTTGTAGAGACTAAAATTAAAATAACAAGGAACAAAACCACACATTTTTATATGAATCAAAATCAAAATTCAATATATTTATAAAGATCAAAAACATATTTAAACCCAAAAAACAAAAATCATAAACCTCCATAAACCTAAAATAATATTAAAAACCTAAAATAATTTAAGAATTTGTTTTTTGTTCTAAATTTAAGATGAAAATTAAACCACCATTTTCTATGCAGACCAGGCCCAAATTCTAGCTTTCCAAATAGTTATGCACAATATAGGAAGCTAGCCCAACAAACCTCATAATATGTCTCCAGTTGTTTGTGGTTCAACAAAGAAATGGGGAGGAAGGTGCAGTGGCTGAGGGGCTCACACTGTTTTTCTTTTCTTGATCTCCTCTACTGATTCACAGTCATTTGAACTTGACCTTAATTTTGCTCTTGATGTGTACCTGCTCGGACGAATTTACTATGCTCCCCTAGAGCAAATAACATTAAATATATATTCACCAATTTTTGGATGAAAATTTTCTGTTGCCAAATGATATTTTTTTTCTAGTAAACTCAATTATTTATTAGTGCATGGAAGATATATTATTTGATAATTTATAAATTTTTAAATATATTTTTATCCTTATCTTTCTTGTGGCAATAAGTAATTAGGGGACAGTATATAAGATATCATTTGAAGATAGAAGATTTCTATCCCTAATTTTTAGACTAAAGATTCAAGAGTAATTTTAATTGTTTCTAATTTCTACCAAAAAATAAGGGAGTAATTTAATTTGCACATAGAATTTGTAGGATACTATGTCGAAACACTCTTATCCACTATTGGATATAATGTGAAACACAAAGTATAAAGGATTCATCTTAGATCCAATGATTGATGAGACTATATCAATACAATGCTATACAAATTAAATTAAATGTACAAATAACATTTCTCTAGAGCTTTTCATAAATCTGGTCAATGGAGCTGCATGGAGGGAAACCCGAGTTCGTATTTTAATTGATGGCACTCCTTGGGGTTCAAGTATCTTTCTAGCTGTTTTTGGCAGTGTATATATATATATATTTTTTATGTGACGAAGGACACTGATCTACATGGTTATGTGCGGGAGGCTTCGAATGTATGGCTGAGAGAGACCAAAGGATGCAACGTATATATAGCTTTAAGATGTTCAAATAGGTGTGTTTATTCTTCTGTCTAGAACTCTAGAGCCATATTTGTGCACTAAGTTGTACCAGAGCAAAAAAAAAAAAATGTTCAATAATAAGCATTCCAAATTAAATGTATGTTGGAGCCCGTAATTCCCTAGGCATGTGTATAATTTTCTGTGTTTTAGAGAGTTATTTGTATGGAGCTTTTTAAATATTAAACTGGGTTTTCAATATCTTTATCAATTTAAGGGAACCGATATCTTATAGTTATTTGTGATTAAATTTGTGTCATATGTTCACCAACTCAATTTATTAAAATATAAAGAAATAAAGATTTAATTATAACCATTGAAAATAAAAGGGTATCGATACTCTTAAGGTACGAAAGCAAAAATCATATTAAACACAATAAATTTCTCAAATATATATATATATATATATATATATATAGGGTGGGGATCCATTTATACCTTTGATAACTCTTTATAGAAATTGAATTTAATTGATCTGACCATTGAATTATGTGATATTATATTGATGATCAAACATGCAAAATTTCAAAAAAATTAGATAATAATAGGCATATATTCTAATGATTGATATTTACTAGTATTTTCAACAATATATTATACATCAGTAAAAAAAAATAACATGATGAAATATCAAATCATTTTAAAATTATATGAAATTTAATATATTTGATCCACTAGGTAAGAATTTTGAATTTAACTATTTGATTGACGAAATTTTATACCCATAAAAAGTTATTGAAAGATGTAAGTGTACCAAAACTTACATATAATATAAATAGATCCCCACCCATATATATATATATATATATATATATATTATTGTATAGTAATAAAATAAAAGGTGAATTGTGCTTTAATCAATAATAAAATGATATTTTAGATAAAAGTGTGGGTATCTCAAACTAAAATTGAAGTGTCACCTATCATTAGATAAAGTATAATCTACATTGGTGCCACATTCTTCTTTAACTCAATGCTCATCCAAACTTACATTATTGTACTATGACAAGAAAGGTGACTTATCCTTGTCATACTATATCTTCTAACAAATTTTCCTAATTACTGAGTAAAGTAAGTTTTTATTACCTTTTAATTAAGATTTCAAGACATAGATTGCATGTACATTTTGACTATATTAGTATGTAAAAAGATTCATAGAAAGAGATTAGTAGGATGATTTATCATTACTCATTATGATAATACTCTTTGTCTATACATAGTGTATTCAAATAATATTTCTTATTTCTTGTATACTATATGATGATGTACTTTTTCCTTAGGGATGTAGTTGAGTAGTTTATTGATTCGGGTTTGAGGACAAAACAAATTTAAATAAGTCAATTTCGCTTGGTTCACATTTTGAGATGTTTTGCGACAAAATTTGAATAAAATCAAAATTGGTTTGGTTCAATTTAAGTGATCAAGTTGAATAGATTATCATTATTATTTTTAATTATTCTAAACTATATGCTCAATAACATTAGTATTCCTAACTAAAGATAACTTATTAATCATATATATACATTGTACCTAGGCAAAGGTTAAAAAAAGCATAATGCATATATATCATGCCGAGTTATCGAGATCATGGATTTAGATTTGTAAAATTCAATAACCAAACTAGTTACAAGTTAGTTTAATTGGTTTTTACTTAATGTGATCTAATAATGTGAACCAACCAAAATCATTTTAATTTGTTCGGTTTGGATTGATTGGATTTGCTAGTTTGATGACCTAGTATGCTTATATCCCTTTTGTTTGACTGGCTCCAATATGTGTACTTTATTTGTATATATCAAAGTGAGGAAAAATAGTTCTTTTTTACGATGAATTTATCTCGAAATAAAAAAGTAAGAATAGATAATCAAACTTGAGGTGTGTTCAACTTTTGTTTTGTTTTCCTAAATATCTCGGCCTTCCCACTGTGATTGATTTGAGATTTTCATCTCTTTATTTTCAATCATGTGATTTTCCAGCTCAACTTCCAATTCCTGGATAAAGTTAAAAAGGAGTAAAACGTTTCCATAATCTTTTCTAAAGTCCCGACTACGCTTCCACTAAGCACCATCCAAGCCGTCTTTCCACGCTAACGCTTAAATTGATAGAGACAATCGACAAGTGCCTACGAAGATAAATCCAAAATTTGCACTATCCATCACAAGTATTCAGTAGATAAATTATTGAACAAACCATTTGCTCTCTTCACATTCATTACCTTGGAATTTGTTCTCATATTTGCAACTTTCACGGTTCAAAACAGATAAAGGATGATATATATCATTACAATTAAATCAACCCAAAAAAAAAAAAAGATGTCCCCTGCATGGGGCAACGCATTATAGTAAGGATTTAATTGAAAATATACAGTAAATCGATTGATGACTTCTCAATGGCAAAGTTGTTTCACTTGTCTCTCAAAGTTTGATCGCCTTAGCAATCCATTTGATGATCTACTCTCATTTTTTCATAACGGTTCGAAGGAAGCAACTGACGTCTTCCTACTCACACAAAAAAAGAACATGCACCAATCATTGGGATATATAGTAGGTTGTCAATAAAAAAAAAAGGATATATAGCAGGTGTTAGTAGTGAAAATATATAGTTATTATGAATGTATGTCTTCATTAAAATTGATATGTGGTACATAAAATTTAAGGTAAAAGGATAGCGTTTTAATTTAAAATAGGAAAAATTTCCAAACTTATAGAACACTCATAGAGAGAACTTATATTTACTTTATCCCACAAATAAGGATTCAAACTTATGACTTATTGCGTGTGAAACAGTACCTTATTTCTCTTGGTCAACTCCTTAAAGTTATATGTTTTAATTTGTCTTTAATATAGAAAAAGGCCATACTTTTATACTTTCTTTGTTAGAAGAAAAAATGTTACTATCTCTTTTTATATTGGTCAAATGTGCTCTCTCTTAGGAAACATTATATTCTGTAGTACAAAAATTATCATCCTAATATTAAAAATGTATTTGGTTGGAGGATAAAATAAAATGAGAAACAAAATTCTATAAATAAATTTTATGTACAGTTTTACATATCTAACAAATACTATGAAGAGCCATTTGAAAGTGAATTAGGGTCAATTTAGAAGTTTTTGTTACATCATCGAATAAAAATAATATGAGAAAAGCTAATTAGTGCGAATTGTATTTCATAGCCTCTGTTCGAATTTATGTGATTATATTGGTCAATTTATATATCTTAATCTCTCTCTTAAATTTCTTCTACTGTACGTTTTTCTCTTTCTTTCCTGCTTCGCACATGCTTACTATTTTGATGCAAATTTTTTGAGCCATTTAGCTAGTCTCAGATAATATATAGACGTTACCACTATTCAGAAATGTTCAGTCCAAGTAGTTCACGGTGTAATGAATACTATATGAAGAGCCATTTAAATCAGGGTTAATTTAAAAGTATTTGGTACATCCTCGAATAAAAATACTATATATATTACCACCATTCAGAAATGCTCTATCTAAGTCATTTATAATGTAACGAAGAACAACTTGAAAGTGAATGAGGGTCGATTTTGACCCCATTCAGACATGCTCCGTCGAAATTGTTAATGATATGACAAATATTGTGAAGAGCCATCTGAAAGAGAACTAGCGTTAGTTAAGGGAATCCTAAAAATGTACTCAATAAATACAACATATTTAATCCTCTTGTTGTATACTCTAAGTTCTTATTGGTAAATCGTACAGGAAAAGGTCTAACAATATTATACATGATAAAATAATGCCACAGAGTATAATATAAAGAATTTATTACATAAATTTTTATACTATTTATTATTTGGTGGTCCACATAACTTGCGATAGACAAGCACACAAGCGGCGATTGGCGGGTGGTGGACTCCGTGACGGTCAATGGGAGGCAGTGACCAATGGGTGGGCTGCGATCGACGGCAGGCGGGTGGCACCAATGGGCGACTGGCTCCTGCTGGCAGTGGGTGTAGGTGTGGCAGAAGAGTAAATTAAAATTAAATTAGGATTAACTAGCTAATAAAAATAATACTATGAGATATTATCAAAACTATTACGGCCTGATAACTTAATTATATAGTTATAGTATAAAAATAATCGTATAACATTATATTATTAGATGTGATACCAAATATGTGATGAAAATTGTTGATATAATATTAACAATTGTTTAAAAGATATTACTAGTAAAATAATTCTCCTTTTTTTTTTTTTCCTTCGGAATGGGAACTGGAGAGCGAGAGACAGAGAGGGGTTGAGATCGAACCCTCCGTAGAATTACAGGAGCGCACTTTCAACCACTTGTACTCAAGCCTCTTTCTCGTACTTTTCTTAAAGTGAAATTAAAGTACCAATTTGAGAGGAAGAAGGAGAAAAAAAAAAGAGAATTTAGAGGGGAGAAATCTTTACATGCAATTAAAACGTCACACAAATATGCCTCATATTTACTACTACGGGCTATATTTCAATTAAAATGGATATTAAATGTGAATCCTAATTAAAATATTTTTTTGTTACTAGATATGGTTACTTGGCAATTCAAGTGGGATAGAAATCTTCTTCTTCTTCTCTTTTAATATCTTCTGGCAATTGGGTGTCCCCTCCATGATCCCTAGTCATTTATTGACATGTAAAGGATAAGTATATAGTATTTTATAAGTTCTTAAATTTATTTTGATTTTTATCTTTTTACATAATAATCGGTGATTGAGGAGACATGGAAGTCTCAGAGACTATTTGGCAACCAGAGATTTTCATCCCTCCAACCGCATATAAGTACATATTTCTTGAATTTTAGAGGGTGGGTAGAGTAAAGCGTGATCTGTGTGCTGTAAAATGCTGTATGGCCTTTTTTCTGTTGGTGGCTTCAAAGTTGAGTAAGTTGGGTTGTGGGAAGAAAGGGTCTCATCACATCAGACTGTTCGGTGCATGTTGCATGTTTGGGGAAGATGGACCAAGACCATAATTAAATTTTATACTTGGAGTGGCATAACAATTATTAGTAACATTCAATTCAACGGTAGTAAATGAATCAAGTTGAGGGTTTTTAATTAAAAAAAAATTGAGTGTGCTTTTACTTCAAATTTTTTAAAAAATAATTATAAAATTCAAATTTTATGCATAATTAAAAATAAATGCTATAGGACCCAAATTAATTTCCTACCTCATTCCCGATTTATGTGGCACTTTATCTGTCATTAATTGGCACTCTAATTATCATTAATATGTCATAATATTTTTCCTTTTTTTTTTAGTTTCACTTTTCCTCTTTCCAATCACTCCTGTGCTTGATCAAAATTATTGAAATCTCTAGCTAGTGGCTTTCATTTCATCTGCTTCTGGAGACAAATTTTTGAATGTTTTGGTTGTTGGTAGTATTGGGTTTTTAACATTTTATCGGTTTGTTTCAGTTCTCTGAAAGTTTTGGTTATGGCTCAAAATTATATTTGTTATATTTAAGGGTTTCTGTGAAAAAGAAAAGGAAAAATAGAGTTCACTGTTAAGAACCGATCCTAACCAAGGTTTAGAAAATAGTCAAGAAATAATTGATAACTGTAGGGGAGGAGCAGGGTTTATGGTATTTTCAATTACTTTATTAAATTATTTAAAATACTATTAAATTAGATAAATAATATGTAAAATAAAAATACAATTAAAACAAAAAATTAGATAAATAACACGCAATTAAAATTCAAAAAATTGCCATCTCATTTATGCCACGTCAGTTTGGCATCCTAATGTTGGGCAAAATTTTTGGTCCAATAGCAATACTTTAAAAAAAAAATTTCAAAAATTACTTATTTTAGTTTCCACAGAGTTGAAAATTAATTTTTTTATTCAGATTCCAACATTAAAATAAATCCAAATATAAAAAAGTGATTTCTTAGCATGAACAAATGATTCTCACAAAAAAAAAAACTCATCCAAACGCTCGATTAATTTCTAAAAAACATATGGAAAAATAATTCCTGTGAATTCTCATCAATAAGACATCTAAAGTTAAGAGTAGAACAGTGGCAATAGATTCAACGGTATGAATAAGATTATAGATTGATATTTCATTGTTTGTTAAAATAAATATAGAACATTTTGAGATTTTGACCGGTGGTGGAAGAAAATATTTTCTAATTATTCTTTTTTCCGTGTTATTATTCCGTGTCGTGACCTTTAAATTAAAGGGAAAAAGATGAGCGAAAGGGGACAGGACATTATGAAGTACAATATATAACTCAATTAGTCTGGTTTATGCCGTGGAAACATTGCGGCAACGTCAAAACAAACAAATAATAAAGATACTAAGAACACACTAGTTTGTTTTTCTTTTCCTTATTAACAGAACACACTAATTTGTTGAATTGACCAGCAGGATCAACGTAATCATGTCTCACATAGGCACGACAGCTTTAATGGTTACCATGCTTGTCTCGTAATTTTTCTACTCGCCGGTAACTTGGAAAAAAAATTGCCATCAAAATTTACTCTGCACATTATTATTATTATTATTATACTTTTACTAAAAATGTATTACTGTACAGAATTTGGTTGCTTTGCTTGCTTAAATGACGGCGTCGAAAGAGTCTAGAGTGACTGTGACTATTTTATTATATTTAGAATTTTATATTTAGAATGATATATCATAATTATTAATCTTGAGATAAATTGATGGATTATACTATTTTATTTTATCAAATAATTATCATATTTTTATAAAATATTTTATATATATCTTTTTAGATTTGTAATATTGCTTATTATAACCGGAGATGATGCTAAACATGATATGGAAGTAACACTTTGAAAAAAAACATTAAATTAGTAAACAATTGTGTTTATAAATAAAAGATTTTATTTAGGTTTAAATATATTTTTATTTTCTATAAATATAGATTATTTTGATTTTAGTCCCCTTAAAATTTTTGTTTCGATTTTAGTCATTCTTTTTTATTTTCTTTGTTTTCGGTCCTATTGTTCCAAATTTTATTCCCAATAAATATTTTCAAACATATATTTAGTTGTTACTGAAAATTTTATTTTTCCTTAAATATTTCAAAAATTTTCTTTTGATTCTTATAAATGTCATCATTTAACATTAAATTTACACAAAAGGAGCTAAAAATATGACAATAAAAAAAGAGGGATCAAACTCAAAATAAAATATTTTTTGGGAGATCAAAGTCAAAATGACCAGTATATGAGGACTGAAAACATATTTTAACCTTTTATTTATTTACTGATTTATTTTGGGTAAGCTGAAGCGCTCTCTCTCTTTTTTTTTTGTGGTGATAAAAAATCTGAAGCTCCCTTCTTCATTGTTTACAGTTTACAGTTCGAGTCAATAATTTCACCAAATCGTTTATTTGGATGAAAATAAAAATAAAATGAAGTTTTAAAATATGAAATAGAGGGGAAAATTTACAAAAATACTTTGAAAATTCTTTTTAGGTTTTATTTTCTCATTATTTTGAATCAATAATTTTACTATTTTTTTTTCTGGAAAACTGCTTTTAGTTTTTAAGTTGAAGTTAATATGAATATCTTATATCAAAGGCGAATCTATGGCTATAAAAAATACTTTCTTTTATTTATAAAACAATTGAAACAACTGCATATCAAACACTGCCTTTTGGTTTTTTGTCAGATTGAACCGACTAAATTGAAAATTGACCCTGCTCACTTCATTGGATACACCTAAACATGCATCCCCAGTCGGCCATTCCCCATCAAATCTCTGTAATTAATTTTGGAGAAGCCAACTACTTTTCAACCTATTCAGTTCACGTCGACTTTCCAGTTGAGTTTGGTTGGAGTTAAGTTTGAAAGGTGAAGTTTCATGGTGGTTGAGAACGAACTAAGTGAATAGTACAAAATATGGAAAGAGTTATGATTCAATGCCTTAAGACTTTTAGTAAAATATGGTATTCGAGCCGGTTGTGTGGTGCTCTCTCTTAACTCGTTGGTTATATTTTCCTATTGGGCTTCCTGCCCTAACAAGTTAAAAATAATTGATTTGAGAAAATATATTTTTCTTTGATTTTTTGTTAATGTTGATTTTTTTTAATCTGGGGGAGAAGTGATACACTTTTATTAAAATTAATTTTGACTAAAACAAAAAATATTAGTTTTTCTTTTTTCATTTCTCATTAACTTCTTTAACCTCATTTTTTTTGACATTATTTCTAAACACAAATTAATTATTTTAAAATCAACTCTTATAATATTGATTCTTTTAAAATCAATTATTTTATTAAAAGCAACTCTATTAGAATTTAAATTAAGGACCCTTTAACGTTAAATATAATTTTATTGCCCCATAATACACCCCTTGAAGTTTAACCGTATTTTGTGCAGCCTCATTCTTGTTAGAAATCTGGAGTTCACTCCAACGATTGACAACTCTGACAGGCTTACACTAATCTTGATCATGAATTATATATCAATTTTAAAATAAAATAAACAACTTTTGTTACACCATTTTTAGAACACTGATTAAGAAGTTAAAAATAAAAATGTTATCTTATGAGATTTTATATTTTTAAAGTATAGAATTTACAAAAAAAATTTAAAATTTCTCCTTTTTAATAATCCTTACTCATACTATTCAAAGACTTATTAGCAAAATCCTAAAGAATTAGTATAAAAAAGGGGGTTGTATTTGCTGTTTAAATTGTGGATTTGTGCCCCAAGTTTGACAGCAATTGAGAACAATATGCTTTAAATTTTGACTATTGATTTTTCGTGGAGGTCTTTAAAACTTTGCAATTTCCATAATATGCTTGGGCGTATATAGTTGATAATATTATGCTATACAACTCAGAAAGTAGTGACCGTGTAACAATTTTATGATAGGAAAAAGTTTGCAAATTGATTATCCAAGTTATTATTGTTGTTACTTTTATAATGGCTCATATCATCATTGAGTTTGTGACGTAATAGAAACTAAATTGCCGATTTTAAGGTTTCAAAACAATACGATGCGAAATATAATATATTTTATTCTCGCTCACACTGTTATAAGATTATTCATCATTTTAGAATCTATTCGTAAAACTATTAGTTTCATGCTTCTCTCAATAAAATCTCTTAGTAATTGAATATGAGCGATCTTAAGAATTACATTAATTAAGACCTCCCCTTCCCCAGTAAAATCTAAAATTTAATTTCTATAATATTTTGATAGTTTTTCAACTTAATATTATATATTCATAAAAATTATTTTTATAAAAAATTAAGTTTTAAAAATTTATTTGATTATATTAAATTTTATTCATATTTCTAGTTAATGATATTCACTAAAAAAATTAGAATATACAAATCAATAAAGATTAATAATATTTTTTAAAAATTATGGATTCAATCTTGGATTTAATTATGTATGCCACTAGTGTAAAATTTTTGAGCGGTGTACAATCATATATTATTATATAAGCAAACAATTACATTCAATTATTCATTACTTTGAAAGTTTTATAAATAAAATGATATAATTGAATAATATTATATAATTTTTTATATTATCAATACATTAAAATTAAAGAATTGAATTTTTAATGCATTGATTTTTTTTCATTTTTATTCGAGCATCTATCAATACATCAATAAATGTAATTAGCCCTTATATTTATTACTTAAAAAATCACACAACTAAAAAGATTTAATTAAATAATAATATAAAAAACTTATACACTACAAGTAATATATCAAAATTAAACAAAAATAATTATATAAAAAGCAAATGTTAAAAAAATTATTATATAAAATACAAATATTAAAAATATTCTTTCTTTCTTGAATGAATGAATGCAAAGCCTATCAACGCAACATCAAGTAAAGTGTCAATCACTGTCATTGTATATTTACAATTCAACTGAAGAGGAGGGAGGCACCCTATCAATACATATATTATTTATATTTATTATGTATAGTAAATTATGTTAATATATATTTTATTTATTATTAAATAAGGTGTGAATTTTATTTAATTATAATTTACATCTCATTTAATAATAAATAAAATATGAGTTAATACGTTCTTGTATATACTTTTTCCCCTATAAAATCTCAGTCAATTCGAGAACATTCACTTTCATTTTGAAAGGCTGACTCTCACGACACATCAATAATTGTGAGACAATTGTTTGAGTTTCCTGCACATCTCTTCTCTTCAGTTTATGTGTCACACCACCCATGGCAGCTGTACATACGACTATTGAAAAAAGAAACTTTCATACTTCACTTGAATTATTATCATTCATTGTTATCGCACAATGCGTGGATTTAGAAGCAAATTAAAAAGAAATAAGAAAATAAGAGGAAAAAAAAGAAAGAAAAAGAGATGGTATACATAGCCATCAATGACAGTCTCTTTGCTTTTAACTTTTTCTTGGTACTTATTACGCCCCACACAATATCACTCCCCCTCTATCCCTCTCTCTTAGATATTTTTTTTCATCTTCTTGAAAAAAAACAATATTTTATTATTATTTTATTTTCATGAGAAAATAATTTATTATTATTATTATTAATAATTTAATTTTTAGACATTGATTGTCAGTAAATTAAATTATTTTATTTTTATAATTTTTAATTAATTGGTATAATACTTAATTATTTTTACTAATATGATGATAATATTTAATTGGATAGTTTTATTTAAAAAATTTATACTATTAGTATATAGAAATTGAGCTTCTTTATTATTATTAGTTAAATTTCTATATATCACCATTTCCATGAAATTTTATGAAAATAACAATCTCTATATTGATTAATAATATAAAATTATTTTATATAATTAATATATGAAAATTAAATTTTATTATTATTATCAAGAATTAATATTTATGCTAAAAAAAATAATCAAATACCTTGTCTTAAATAATTATTTAAATAATAAAATAAAAATTAATTATATTTATTAATATAATATTATTTAATTAAATTACTTTATAAAATTGTCTTAATCAAGTTTATTATTTTTATTTTTTATTTTTATAATGATGATATTTTATTATTTTTTTCCTCTCAATATTACTTCGTACTCTGACAACGACCACTGAAGGATGGTGGCACATGCCTGCTGTCACATCAGGAACAAACCAACGGTCCAAGGTCCCATGTACGGATGATCCAACGGCTCAGATTAGTTCTCCCCAAAAATACTCTCAGTCTCTCTCACTCTCTCTCTCATGGCTTTCTCTCTCCTCTCTGCAACCCATGTCCAGCTTGGTCGGGACCCCCTTATATATGGCAAAGACCCACCCTTTTCCTCTCTCTCTCTCACTCTCTCTCTCTCTTCACTGTGCATTTTCAAACCCAAAAATCCTTTCATCATCACTTGTGGGGGGTCTCAATCCGAAAGTGATAGGCCACAAAAGAGGGCCTTTACTTCATTCATCACACTTCTCATTCGCTTGTTTTTGCTGCTTGCTACTACTGCTTCCATACCACAACACAAAAAAAAAAACCCTTCATTTATTCATATTTTCTCTTTGCTTTTTTTATTATCTTCTTCTTTCTCTTTTTTTTCTTCTGTTACTTTCATGGGGATCTCGAACTACGTGCCACCATCCTTTTTGATGTTGTTGTTGTTGGTGATGGTGGTGAAGCTTGGTTTTCTTCTCAATTGGGTTCCACTCACGGGTCATGTTCATGGCTTAGCTTGATTGAATGTTTTGCAAGAGTAGTAATAGCAGACCCTGCAGAAAGACCAGTACACCCTTTTTGCAGTGCAGGGTGGATTCTCTCTTCTGGGGTGGTTCCACTTTCTATCTTCTTGTGTGGTCGTGGGGTTCTACTTAGTTTTTTTTTCAAACTGCTATGATGTTGTTGTTGTGCTTCATGGATCATAACCTTATGGTTTGGTGTTTTTGAGGGTTTGTGTTGGGATGGGGTGCATTGTTAAGTGGGAGGGAGGTTTTGGGGAATGCAGTGGCTTTGGGAGAATTGAGGATGGTGGTGGCTCTGAGCTAGGGTTCCATTGTATGTGTTTGTTGTGTGATTGCTGAACACTGTGTCTTCAAAAAGCAGGAAAAAAGGGTAAAGCTTTGATATGAAGCTTTCAACATCAGGGTTGGGTCAGCAGGGTCATGAAGGTATCATATCTATCTATCTATTTATCCATTCAATTCCATTTTCTCTCTCTTTTGCCTTTTAGAGAAAAAAAAATTGGAATTTTAGCACTCTATTCTGAGCTCTTGGTTTGGTAGGGCTTCAAGTCATTACACTTAAATAAATATATTATTGTGTGTCTCTTTCAAGAGACCCCTTTTGTGTTTTGCTTAAGTGTGTGTGTGTGTTTTCATTTCCCTTTTATCTTTTTGTGATAAACTTGATATGTGTGTGTGTGTGTGGTATGATGGTGTAGGAGGTGAGAAGAAGTGTTTGAATTCTGAGCTATGGCATGCTTGTGCGGGTCCCTTGGTGTCCCTGCCAACTGCAGGGACTCGGGTGGTTTACTTCCCTCAGGGTCATAGTGAGCAGGTGCTTTGTACTAACATTCCCTACTCTACACTTGATTGTTTCAATTTTATACCTATTTTGCATACTATGGAAGGATGCTTAACTTTTCTTGCAAAGTTGGGATTGAAAGCAATTCAATCTAGTTGCTTGTGGTAGATTTTGTGAATTGAACTTGTGCTGAACTTGTACTGACCAATGATTCTAGGTTGCTGCCACAACTAACAGAGAAGTTGATGGGCACATACCAAATTACCCAAGCTTGCCACCCCAGTTGATTTGCCAACTTCACAATGTTACAATGCATGTGGGTATTACATCTTCCATGTAGTTATGATACTAGAGCTACCTATACCTCCCATTAAAGTAAACTCAGTCAACTAAAGTGTATCTTAATTTTCAGGCAGATGTTGAAACAGATGAAGTATATGCCCAAATGACGCTGCAGCCACTGACTCCGGTATCTCATTGTTCTTTGAAAGCTTGGTTTACTTGTAATGAGCCTGTTTTGTGCTTCTGGGGTTGAGATTTGTGCTTTTAATTGTGCTTGTAGCAAGAGCAGAAGGATACATTTCTTCCTATGGAATTGGGCATTCCAAGTAAGCAGCCCTCGAATTATTTCTGCAAGACATTAACGGCAAGTGACACCAGCACACATGGAGGGTTTTCTGTTCCTCGTCGTGCAGCTGAGAAAGTTTTCCCTCCGCTGGTAGTGTCCATGTTTTTTCCTTTGTGTTACTCCTCTTTGGTTGGATATAGATGCATTTCTCTTCTTTTTGGGCTGTACAGGATTTCTCACTGCAACCACCTGCACAAGAACTAATTGCTAGGGATCTCCATGATGTTGAGTGGAAGTTTCGACATATTTTTCGGGGTAAGAATCTAGTTCTTTATTGATTCCATTCTTGTTATCTTGTTACTTTATTGAGTGAATTTCATTATGTGAAGGGGGATCATAATTATACTTCTTGTTCTTTTGATTGTTGTGGTCTGCTATTTTATTCTTTCACCAAGCCTGGATTTTCCCTTGTTATTTTAGATAACAATAAAGCTAGCATTGTATGAATAATCTGCCATATGCATAGGTAGTGGTTTTACAAGGACGAAACACTGTGCAAGTAGTAGTTTTATAAGGTTAACTTAACTGGGTCTTGTACACTGGTGCTTTGCCCTGTCTCCATATGTTTCCTATTAATTGACACTTAAATGATTTGCATTAATGTTTTGCATTTTTGCAAAAACTTTTTAAAGACTTCTATAGATAGAGCCTGTTTGCTCCCAGTAAAATACACTCCCAAACCAATATACATATATAATATTTTGAGTAAAGCCTGGCTACCTATTTATTAGGATACTTTGGAATTGTCAGTTAAATATTTTGGAAATTTTTATCTTTTGTTTTGGCCTTAACTGTTGACAAAGAAACCATGAATACTGAAAGACTGAATCTGTAGTCCATATATTGACTGGTGAATTGATAATTGCTCTCATGTGACACAATCTTTTGTTAAGTTCCAGAATTTGGTATTAGTTTTCCTGTGGAAGCAGGTCATTCATCAAGTTTATCTTCCGAAGTATTAGCACATGTGAAATTCTTGCCATACTGACTTCTGCATATATTTGCATTAATTATCCCTATGATACAGATTAAGATCAATTCTAGAGTGAAGGCTTTGCTAGAATCTCGTGGCGACTAATGCAATTAGTCACCTACTGTCGTATATTTTAAATGACTTGATGATATATGAATTCTTCTTTTTGAACATGCACCAGCTTTGTATTGCTTGCGATCGTGTGAGCAATTTTATTCTGTCCATTCCATGAATTTTGCAGATATGTATGGAAAATTTGTGAGCTTCAAAATTATATGTAATATCATTAAGTAGCGCATAATCAGCTGATCCTGATCGTCTTTAATTGTGACTGTCCCTATTGTATCAAATAGCAATAGATCTTTTATGAGAAAATGATGTGGGAAAGCAATTAGATCTCTCTTGTGTGCATCTTTGATGGACATGAATAATACATAACTTAAGTGATTGGCAGACCAAATTGATAGGAGTAGTCCAGAGACCTAAATAATAGGGTAGGAAGTTACAGCCTTTTGGGGGCCATTTACTTTCACTACTTTATTGAAAAGGGTCTAAACAACTTTGGAGTTATTTGAGTCTAAATGTTATCGGATAGGAAATGAAATGGTTCAATGTGGAAAGTCTATCATCCCTTATACATAAGGGGACTGAGCCCAATTCTTATTGGTGTCATCTGGAGTAAAAAAAGGTTGTCTATGGATAAAACTTACCAAGGTAGTTAAGCTTCTGGCTTTCCCCCTTCATGGCTAACCTGACATTGCTAAATAATCTCTGGGGTAGAAAGAATTGATCTTCCTCTGACTACATGCAAAATCACAAATAGAACAATGTAGCAAACACAACTATTTGTAATGACAAATACATCCAAGTATGCTGTTGAATCTTTATATTATTTTAATTGCTTACAATTTATTTACCTCTTTAAAATTGAGCCTTTAATAGCCGTGGCAGCCAGCTAAATTACCTTATAATGAGGAAGATTGGCTTCCAAAAAGGAAGTTCCAAAAGCTAGGTCTTCAGTCTTTCACTTGGCCTCTGTGCCAGTGATGTATATATATGTTTTGTACATTGTTTGGGAAACTTCTTTCTCTCAGTTGGCTTCCAATACCCGGTACCAAGTGATTTTTACTGTTAAAGAAAAGCGGTGAGCCTATCTGATGTAATAATTACCTACTTTCAAGTTTCAACTGCCCATTTGTTTCTTCCATTTGTTGTAATTTACTGCAGAGTTTTCCTTTTTTGTTTCAAAGTCAGTCTTTCCATCAGACCAGAAGCATCCAACACTAAGTGCACTGATAAATTAATATAACTAACTGCACAAGATGATATCTCTATTGCTTGCATATCATCTCAGGACAGCCAAAACGGCACCTTCTTACAACCGGCTGGAGTGTATTTGTTAGTGCCAAAAGACTAGTGGCAGGAGATTCTGTGCTTTTCATATGGTATTTATTTCCTTTTACCTTTTTTCGGGTACCTTATCTTCCCCTTGGATGCCACAAAATGCTTGGTTATTGTTTTTCTATGTATTGCTATTTCCCCTATTAGGAATGAAAAGAATCAGCTTCTTTTGGGAATACGCCGTGCCAATCGGCCACAAACTGTCATGCCATCTTCAGTTCTATCCAGTGATAGTATGCATATTGGGCTTCTTGCAGCTGCTGCCCATGCTGCAGCAACTAATAGCTGTTTCACAGTGTTCTATAATCCAAGGTTGTGAATGTTGTCTACGTTTCCACTCCTGGTACTCCTCTATTAGAAATTATAATGCTTTTTTTGACAGTTACATCATGGGCAGGGCTAGTCCATCTGAGTTTGTCATACCACTTTCAAAATTTATCAAAGCTGTCTACCACACACGAGTGTCTGTTGGTATGCGTTTCAGGATGCTTTTCGAGACTGAAGAATCAGGTGTCCGCAGGTACTTGCAGGCTACAGCCATCAAATGTTTTTTCTTAAGCTTCTGTTGATTTTTCAATGTAAATAAATTGTAGATGCATTTCCTACTGATCTTAGATCTGTTAATTGCATTCTGCTAGGGTAAATAATGTATGTTGCTGAAACTTTAACTCCTTAAATAGCTTACCTATAATAATGTTGATATGGCATCTGCATCTATACTATCTGAGGAGGCAAGTTTATTGATAATATGGTTTGTGCTTATAAAATCCATTATCCAGGCTCCAGAATCATATGAAATGGTTCAACTGCTTAGATTTTTTGAGCTTTAAATTGTGGGATGAGTTAGGGAAAAAAAAAGCCAGCAGCTGCAATCTGAAGGCAATGGACTGGAAATCAAATGCTAAATGCTATTCTCTGTTGGTTTGGCACTGCATTGCTGCTTATGCCCATGTTTTGATTTTGGGATGGGAGAGAAAAAGGAAGAAAAATTTAGTGGCTTCAACTAAATGTAGTGGAAGTGCAAATATTATTCTTTGGCAGCAAGGAGTAATATTATTTTGCCTTATGCAAAAGTCACCTTTGTTTTGCAGGTACATGGGTACGATAACTGGAATAACTGACCTGGATCCTGTTCGTTGGCCGAATTCTCATTGGCGATCTGTCAAGGTGAGTAAGATTGGTATGTAATGCATTAGACTACTCTGCAGTTCGGATGATGTCTTCTGTTCTCAAATCACAGTTAATGCCAGTTTGCAATTATAAACTTAAGAAGTTGATACTTAGCACAATGGTAAGGCTTTGCCTTGTGACCACAGGGTCTAGCTGCCTTTGTAGTGCAATAAGCGACCTGCCTGGTAAGATTGAAAAGCTGACCCTCCTCTAAGGCCCAAAATCCACAATAACAGAACCTTGTACCTGGCTGACCTATTTTGCACTTTCTCTGAAGATCTTCTCAACGTTTTTGGTAAACTTTTCACTGTTTCATACACTTCATTTTGTACTCCCTATTCTTCAACAAACCATCAGGTTTATTGCAACTTGTCCAGTAACTCCAGTGTGCTGCATGCATCTTTTCTGTTGTCTTGGCCTTCTAGATCAACTATTTAATTTTTGCCGAAGGTGAAAGCTTATCATGTTCAATTTTGATATAAGCCTGGTCCCCATGACGAAGAGAAAGTCACCCTCCCCGAAATATTTATATTTGATAGTAGATCTTATCCTTGTTCTGAAGATTTTGGGTTCTGCTGCCATTTAATACTGCTAATAACAAATAACGGTTGATTAATACTCACGTGACTGTCCGGAATGAGAAGGACGGGGTTTTAATTGGTGCAAGGCTTCTTAATTTGTATTCCATGCCTTAAAAAGTGACTGGGGAATTTCATCTGATCTTTAAAAGCTTATAACCCCGCATGAGTGACCTTTTCTAATTTCTTTCTTTACCCTTTTTTGTCCATTGTGGATAGGTTGGTTGGGATGAATCCACAGCAGGGGAGAGGCAGCCACGGGTATCATTATGGGAAATTGAGCCTTTAACAACATTCCCGATGTATCCATCGCTATTTCCGCTGAGATTGAAGCGTCCATGGCATCCTGGCACCTCATCCTTTCTCGGTACATGTTTTTCTCAATATTAGTTTTAAAATTTATCTTTCTCCAAATTGTGATGTATATTGTAGAAATAATGTTATGATAACACTAGTGCTATGATGAAGATAATTTGATAAAATTTTGCAATCTTATGTTCATATTTATGTTTCTCTTCTACGTCCAAAAATGATAGTTTTCTGATGTTCAAATCCCCCCCTTCCTTTTTCCACATCCACTCGTGTATTTTTTTAATTGATAACAGTTAAAATGTAATGTTGAAAACTAAATTCTGTTTGCTGACGGATGGTTATAGGTGGAAATCAAATCAAGTTTAGCCACATTAGCTTTTCCTAATTTTCCATATTTCATCCATTCTTGATTCCATCCACATTTAATTGCCCTAGTATCTCCAACCCCCTCAATACAAAAAGTGGCTGTGGTGGTTTTGAGGACACTTCTTTTGCCTCCTTTCTTTACAAAGGATCTTGTTACAGATGGAAGAGATGAAGCAGCAAATGGGCTGATGTGGCTGAGAGGTGGACATGGAGACCAAGGTCTCAATTCCCTCAATTTTCATGGTGTTGGTATACTGCCCTGGATGCAGCAGAGACTGGATCCAACTTTGCTTGGAAATGATCATAATCAGCAGTACCAAACCATGTTGGCAGCTGGCTTGCATAACCTAGGGAGTGGAGATCTTTTGAGGCAACAAATGATGAATTTCCCACAGCCATTCAATTATCTTCAACAATCAGTAAACCCCTCTACTACTATGCAGCTTCAGCAACAGCAAACAATTCAGCAATCAGTGCCTTCTAATATATTGCAGCCACAAACCAACGTATTGGCAGAGAACCTGTCTCAGCAACTCCTTCAGAAACCGCATAACAATCGAGAAGACCAAGCACAGCACCAGCAGCAACACACTTATCAAGACGCACTTTTAATTCAAAGTGACCAGCTCCACCAGAGGCAACACTCTAGTTTGCCGTCACCATCATATTTGAAACCAGAGTTCTTAGATTCAAGCATGAAGTTCTCTGCTTCGGGCTCGCCTGGACAGAACATGCTTAGCTCCCTTTGTCCTGAAGGGAGCAGCAGTTTCTTGAACTTATCCAGGAGTGGTCAGTCGATGCCGACAGAACAGTTACCCCAACAATCATGGCCCCCGAAGTATACACCTTTGCAGGTCAATGCTTTTGGCAACTCGATGTCACATGTGCAATATTCTGGAAAAGATACTGTGGTGGTGCCACCACATTGTAATTCAGATAACCAGAATCCAACTCTCTTTGGTGTTAATATTGATTCATCTGGCCTTCTGCTCCCCACCACTGTCCCTCATTATCCCACTTCATCAGGTGATACCAATGCTTCAACAATTCCATTAGGGGAGTCTGGATTCCAGGGTCCCCTATATGCTTGCTTGCAAGATTCACCTGAGTTGTTGCAAAGTGCCGGGCAAGTTGACCCACATAACCAGACACGAACATTTGTCAAGGTTTGAGTCATGATAGTAATCTTAGCTGCAGCTTTCTGAACCCCTGCCCACTTTATAATACAGCAGTTAAACTTGGTATTTTGACAGGTTTACAAATCAGGGTCAGTTGGGCGCTCACTTGACATCTCCCGGTTCAACAGCTATCATGAACTGCGAGAGGAGTTGGCTCAGATGTTCGGAATCGAGGGGAAGTTAGAAGACCCTCTTAGATCAGGCTGGCAGCTTGTATTCGTCGATAGGGAGAACGATGTTCTTCTCCTTGGAGATGATCCGTGGGAGTAAGTGCAAGTTCATATTATGCAGTAGAGTTATACCGAATGAGTTTGTCTCATGATCTAAGTATTGATATTCTAACCGCAATCCTTTACCTGACTAAAGCATGCAATAGTTATTTACTCCCTCCATTTAGAAACATTTAGTTTTAAATGTGCACAAGAATTAAGAAAATAATTAAAAATATCCCAATGTTAACAAAATCTAGAAGCATTTTACAATACTACCTTTAATACTAATATCCTTTAATTATTTCTTCTAATTTACTTTCTTTAATGAAAGGGTGTTTTGACGAAAGGGTGTAACCGGAAGAAAATAATAAATGTTGTCTAAAATTTTTAAATGGACAATTATTTATAGAAAAATAAAATTTCAAATATTTGACAATTATTTCCCAATGGAAGGATATTTCACTTGGTTTAAACTTTGTTGACATTTTGTTTTTTCGGTGTGTGGATTTTCCGCATAACCTTTTGTAGATCATTCGTGAATAATGTTTGGTATATCAAAATACTCTCTCCTGAAGATATTCAGAAGATGGGAGATCAAGCCGTAGAAGCCCTTGGTCCAAGTTCAGGACAAAGGCTGAATAGCACTGGGGCAGAATCTCGTGACACTGTTTCTGGACTACCATCAATAGGCTCACTTGAATACTGAGATAATAATGAAAACTGTATCACTTCAGTTCCCACGGTTAAGGACACTACATATCACATGTTTATCAGTTCTGTTTGAAACACTACCTATCGACCTAGCATATCTGAATATATTTTGTATTATCTATTCCACTTTAACCTCGTTATTATTTCCCTGAGGATTGTTAAAAAAAATCATTGTGATGAGATTCTTAGGACAAACTTATGTTGCAATTTGTAACTTGTGTACTGAAAGCTAGAAATGTAGTGTTACCTTTATTATAGTATTTGGTTAACCTCTTGCATGAACTAATGTTCTCTAAAAAGAAATCTGGAGAAAACTGAAAATTTATGCTCTCGCAGCTTCCTGCTAATCAATGGCATTGCATCCTAGTTGAGTTGGTCGAAATTGCACATAGTATTAAGTGTTTACTCTTTTTATTTCAATTAAGGTTTCTCATAGGTCTCTAAGCCTCAGTAATGGGTCCAAGTAGCTAGTTAATTATAAGTAATAGGATTTAGTATAAAGCAATATAAAGGAAAAATTACACTGATCTCTAAAAATTTAATAATAGAAAAGAGGATGATGTAATGATTTAATGAACTTAGGAGGTCAATATAATGATTTTCATTAATTCAAGGATTTTTAGATTAAATTTTATAAATAGAGGTGAGGCAAAGTGAATTTTACTAAATATTATGAAAGGTCAATGTAATTTGTCTTAATATAAATAAAAAGGCAAATGTACAAAAAAAAATGATGCCTTGGAATTGAAAAGTGTGTTAAGAGGTCCCTCGAGTATTCCTCTCCATCTTGTTCTCTTTGTTAGAAGTAATACAGCCTTTAGTTTTCTTGATAATCTGAACTACCATCCTTAGTGGTAATCTTTGCTGTCTTTTATAATCCTAATTATGCTTTAGTTAGCTACCTATTGTGAACACTTTTAAAAATGATTCATTTGATGAAACTTAATTACTGATTGTGAAAAAGTTGTTGGATATCTTTTGCTTTTGGTGAGGCTTCAGCCTCAACTAATGAGGTTGGCTGAGGGGCTTGCTAGTGAAGCTTTTAGTTGGAATGGAGAGTACTTGTGAGGATATAAGATACTTTTCTGTGCACATCACTGGCATTGGTTACTGAATTATTAACATGGATCACTTGTACTTTTCTTGTTAAAGTAAAACTTGTTTCAAACTTTACCTAACTCACTAGGGAGTTTTGTTAGTGTTATGTAACTTGTAACATTCGTGTAGCCTGGCAAGTAGTGACTTTGAAGAGCTCGGAGCATGAATTTTCGGTAACCTTGTACAAAGTTAAAGCAAAAGATTAGAATGGCTAGTTGTTTCTAATGTTCGGTTTAGTCAAATTAATCTAAAATTCGTCTAGGTAGGAGGACCTTGTGGGTAAACGAGCGTTGCTTCGTCCTTTTTGGATAATATTTTAGTGGATCAAGTCTAAAGTAGAAGGCATCTAACTTTGGTTTGATAACATGCCCCACGCCATATCTTTGTACAATGGTGCGTTCCAACAAATGTTATGGATAAGAGATTCTTCTGCACACTACAAATTTAATATCTCATATTTAACATAATACAATAAAATTGAGTTTTATCAACTTTTTTTTTTTTTTGCAGGTCTAAAGAATTTGATCAACTTTAATCAATATATATCGGGTTTTGTTGAATTTTTCTAATGAGTATGCCTAAAAATAAATTCTTTTTTTCTTAGTCAAAAGAATGAATTATTAGAATTGTGTTCTTATCGAGTTTTTCTATGGGTAATGGCCCCAAAGGAAAACAACACACTAGTGCATAGAACGCGGAAAAAAAAACACACACACACACACATAAGTAAAGCTTCTCAAAGATATAAGAGAAAACAATGCTAGGACTAGAATCAACACGTTTGTGCGGTCTTTGTTCGTATATTGTAAAAATACACAATAGATTATTTATAGTAAATATAATTTCTTCAAAAAAAAAATCCCCCAAAAACGACATATATACCATATTCGGAGGCGTTTATCCTCCTGCATGAAATGGGAGCAGGCAGAGAAACAAATGTCTTCTCTATCTCATTGAGTTACAGCTTTGCTATGTGAATGCGAACAAGGAAATTAATCTATTTATATTATCAATATAGTAACTCTTAAGAGCTTCCTTGAATAGAAGTGGGAAAAGAAATTCGTAGTTGTACATTTGCTAGGTTTGTGGTTTACCCGAGACGCGAGATAATTGTTAATTTATCACGAAGCTATGGGTGCTTTTATCCATAGAAATATTAATTTTCATCGTGAATCCTAACTTATTCCATGGTCAGCATTCAAAGAGAGATTTCAATGCCTTTTGAGAGGAGTAATATAAGAATTTCAAGAGATTTTTCTTATGAAAGCAAAGGAAAGGTAAGAACTTTATAAACCCATGTTTTCCACGTAACAAAATACAACTTAACATCAATATTTTTTTTAATTGAGAGTTATGATAAGAGAGAAGATGAAAAAAAAGGTCTAAAAGTCCCTATTTAAAGGAGTAAGATAAGTCAGGATCCACCTTAAAAATGAATAGTATACATAAATAAGTTAACAATACACGTGAACATTTTCGTTAACAACTAAAACAATTTGACAGTGAAACTAACTTGTCCCTATTTTTGAAATTTGAGAAACAATAATAGGACTTTACGATTCTAAAAAACTAATTTATTTCTCACTATAAATCTAAGAAACTAAATAAAAATTTTAATATTTTTTTTGTATAATTTAATTCGAATTATATTTGATTCATCTCAAGTGGGAAGAAATCGGTGTTGATGTCAATGGTTTCAGAGACTAATTTCATTGACAAAATTCGTAGAAATGGGAAGGGAACTGCAATATGACACGAACTAACTCCACAATAAAGGCCCATAACAAATGCAAAGCTCAAAGATCACTTTAGTTTTCGAAAATATCCCCTGTTTTCAGACAAATTCTACAACGGAGAAGGATGACGGAAATATAATTATAATAAGAAGTAAGTGTTAGAATTACATAATTTATTCCTATCCACAAGCTCCCCTTACTCTCCCTCTCCCTTCCCTCCTCCCCCTTCCCACCATGATGCTTTTGCTCTTCACTCCTTTGCCCCTATCCCCTAACACATTCCTCTGTCTCTGTTTCCATGTCTTTCAATCACTCACTCCTTCAATCCCAATGGACCATCCCTCTCGCACTGGCAGCACCCTCCGCCTCGCCGGCAAACATGGTGTTGTTCATTCGCTGTTCCGTTGTCAAGCTTCAACAACATCTATTCTTCAACCCACAACACCAAACCTCGTTAGGCCAAATCTGGGTCCCGCATCGCCGCTCGGATTGACCCGCGATCTTGTCCCACGACAGAGTCTCACCCATCGACTCTAATCCCTTCACCGCCGATGATTCTGTCGTCGGTCCCTCTTTCTCCCCCCCTCGCTTGCGTTGAATGACGAAATCGAAGGAGGCGTGTGATGGACGCATCTTTCCCAATTAATGTCCCATGCAAGATGTTAGAGTCCAGCCATAGATACTCGAGACTCTTCAGCGCTCCAACGATGACCGAAATCCCACTGGTTAAGCCATCGAAGTACAAGTTGATAAGCTGAAGCTAAGATTTTGAGAAGTTCGCCGAAATGTTGCCGAAGGACGCGTTGGACGACAGGTCGAGGTACCCGAGGGAGATGGTGAGGTCGCCGGAGAGTGTTCAGAGAGGAGGTTGTGTGCGAGGTTGAGGACCTAGAGGCTGGTGAGGTTGAGGAGCGGCGGCAGAAGGTGGCTGGAGAGTGAGTTGTTGTGGAGGTAGACGGCGTGGAGGAAGAGGCAGCTGGAGAGCGAGGGAGGGATATGGCCATTGAGGTTGCTGGAGTGAAGGCTCAGCCTACGAAGAGGGGTGAGTCTTGAGAGCGAGTCACTGAGTTGGCCATCGAGTTGGAGGCGTGGTAGGCGGAGGTCGCGAACTCTCTGGTTATGACACAGGACATCACGCCAATCGCACGACACCAATGCCATGGAAGGATCCCAGCCCACCAATGCACCCAAAAGGGTGATGTGCATGGGTCATTAGGCAAGTTAACTGTTTGGGGGAATAAAGAGAGAAATTGGTGCTAGTAGCACAGGTTGTGGAGAAGGGTGGTTGGTGAGATGAGAGCAAAGAAGAGTAAAATAGACAAATTATTTATAAAAATATTTTTTATAAATATTATGCTATAAATATGGATTTTAATTATATTTGATCCCAACCATTAAATTTATTTTTGAATAGATGAGATTTAGAGGCCATATGACTCGAAAACCATCCTTCCCCCTTATTAAATTTGCCTGGTTTTCAATCTTTCCTATTTCTTATTTTGAAGATTTCATCTTCCGAAGACAAGCACCTTAGACGGTGTTTTTTGTCCTTTGCTTTTTCTTTTGCAATATGCCAAAAACACAGCAAAAATAAAAATAAGGTGGCAATTTTATAATTAAGAGTCAGAAAATAGTTTTCAACTTTTTTTCAGTTTTTTAAGATTTTTATGAAAAAATATTAAAAATAACAAACTATATTTTATAACTTTTACAATTTTCAATATTTTCTTTATCAAATTCAAAAAATATGAAAACAAGAAATGAAGATTGAAATTTTTTTTTTTTTAAGCCAAACACAATCTAAGGGCTGTTTGGTTTGACTTTTTAATTTTCAATTTTCATGTTCAGTTTTCCAGAATTTATGAAAAAAAACTGAAAATTCTGAAAAACTGAAAATGAAAACTGAAAACTCAAATCAAACCAGCCTCAAATTTCTCATTGAAAAAAAAACGATCGTTAAGAAGATCCAATAAAAAATTTACAAACTCAGAAAATGTTTCCCAACTGTTTTTGGAATTCTTAACCTGTGAAAAACCCTATAACTAATACTAAAAACAGAAAGTGTTCTATAAAACTTAACAGACTCTACGGTATGATTGTGAGTTTCATTTTGGGATGAAAAGGAAAGAAAATAAAGGGATTGAAATCTTACTCTCCAAATCCCTCTTTCTCTCATTTCCCCTCCAACATGTTAAATGCAAGTTGGACTACCACCTGTCCCATACCAATACTTAGTGCTTGTCTATCTGCTTTCCACTAGTGCTTGTCTTTCTGCTTTCCATTAAAAGCTTATTGGGTATCGGAGCATGCGAAACAAAATCGTAACTGCCAGTGGAGCACAATTTATCAGCACTTGGGTATCCCTAATATTTCAATTGCAGCCATTCTACAAACAACAAATGTAATCCCCCATTTTCAAAAGGTATACTTCACCTGAAAGAAAGCATGACAGCATTCCCTAAACTCCCTAATCCCTACGACCTCTATCCAATGTCTATCAATCCCCATCAGCTCAATGAAGTTGACGAATTAACTGACCAACCGTCATGCATGCATGGTTCCACTACCCACACACGGATTATTATGCCAATGATCTTGAAATCTAGCCTCTCAAGCAGACTAATAGACATTCCATAGTTGATGATATAAATTCCAAACTTATTCTCATTCACACGAGCTTTGAATCAAATTGAGAAACCGATGTGCAAAACATCCATCCTTGATAGAAATTCCAACATTGACAAATGCCTCTGGAACTAAGCACTCCAAATCATTTTAAAGGACAAAATAATCCTAACAGATGTAGTACAACTGCATTACATCTTAATTCCTTAATCACACTACAAATTCCTTAATCCTAACACCCTGCATTATTTCCTATATTTGTAGTACAACTGCCATCATGCTGTTCATCTGTAACCAAACTGAAAGCCCCTATACTTCACAACTCCGAAGAAGCATAAAAGGTTTGCAACAAATCAAAATGTGAAATCAAGCTCCAAAAGGTGCTATCCAAAGTAACAGAGAAAATTATACAGTTCAGTCATTCAAAACTTCGCTTGACAAGCCACAAAATCAAGTGACAACGTTAACAACCCCAGAATTTTGACAATAATAAACAGTTTTCATACTTTGCACAAGCCAATCTTGATGGAAAAATGTTAATATAAACTTGAGTTTATTGTGAATTTTACCTGTAACACGATATCAACCAATGATTTTACAACATCTATATATTTACAACTTTAAATTATGTTTTGAATGGATTACATGTTACCACATGTAGGACTTACCGTAAACCTAAGACCATAGTAACATTAATCATCTGTAGGATTGGAAGTGAGTCAAGCCAGCTTGTGAACTATTTTCAGCTCGATTCGTTAATAGCTCAGTACATGAATATGTAAGCAGCCCTAGGATTTAAACCGACTCAAACCTGAGACCTCCCACAATATCCTAAGCATTGCAAATTTCAAGGCTAACCCCCTATGGTGGAACGAAAAAACCTAAAAGTGAAAAAGATATCATGCATAGGTGTCTATCTAGTTCCCACATACAATCAGTCTAAATATTCAGAAAAAAATTCAATCATCACAATTTACAAAACAGTTATAAATCAATCAATTAACCCATGAACAACACCAAGGAATAACTGATATTTAGCAAATACATTAACATCAACAGAACACATTTCAGTGCTTAGGGCGCGATCGAATCATAACCATAACAGTTAAGTAAAACACGTAATTACCAACGTACAAAACACTGCATAATCAAATTATCCCCCTCCTTATCAATTTCCACTATAAATATATATATATATATATATATATATATATATATATATATATTATTATGAACAATCCAAAACGGGGTTCATAAACCCTAATTCAACAACACCGTTATATATATGTGTATATATAATTTCATACCACTTCCTTGGCCGGAGCAGCCTCCTTCGCGGGAATCTTCACGTATCCAAATTCCTTAGGGCTCTCGATCTTCTCATCTTCTTCGTCGTCGTCGAGGAAACCATCGTAAGAGGAATGGTAATCGGAGCGAGTTGAGAACATGGACCAGACAAGGTACATAGTGGCCGCGGTTAGGGCGCCGCATCCGACGCCGAAGAGGAGGGCGACGACGACGGAGAGGATATCCTTGGTGCGGTCGCGGAGGGAGCTGAAGTCGTCGGCGGAGAATCCGAAGGGAACGGCGGAGGAGGAGGAGGAGCGGATCTGAGGACGGCGGTCAACGGCGTTGTTGTCTTCGGCGTCGAGGAAGATCTCGGAGGCGAGGGAGGGGGGTTTGATGTGGAGAGGGACGAAGGAGTGGATCTCGGTGAAGGTGGTGAGGGTGGCTGTGGAAGGGAGGGAAGGGTCGTTATTGTTGTTGTCGTCGGAGGGGAAGGAGAACGTGTAGGAGGAGATCAGGAAGGTTCGGCAGGGGCGGGCGGTGGCGGCGGAGAGGGCCAGGATGCCGACGAGGACGGCGATCTGCGCGCGGAGGAGGAGGAGCTGGGCCATCAGAGAGAGAGAGAGAGAGATATCAGAAGAGTAATGGGGTGGAAAAACAATTGAATGGAGGAGACGAGGTGGATGTGTGTGTGAAAGTGGGAAGAATGAATACTACGAAGGTTGTGTCCATTTTTGGTCAATCACAAGTCAAATTATGTGGGTTCCCAATTTTAACCTCCATCCATTTTGAGTTATTATTTTTTTTTTTTTAAAAAAAGCACAAATTAACTCTTTAGATTTTGCTAAATTGCACTTCATTTCATTCTTGCTCAAAAGTTACTGTCCATTAACCACTCCATCAGGCAAGCAGTCGCAGCCACTGCCTCCACCATCACGATTCATGATGTGTGTTGGAGCCGCTACTTTAGTCTTTGCTAACTGACCACACAACCACAGATAAACTAGGGATGACAAAATTACTTGCAAAGCCGAATACCCATAGAGATTGCCATATATGAGGACTAGTTTGGTCCCCATAAACACGGGGATAGGGTCTTAATTTATTAAACGGGACTGGGGTGAGGACAAAGGTTAAGATGCTCATCCCAAGACTCATCAAATTTTCATAAGTTTATGTAAATGCATTTATATATATATATATATATATATTCATTCCCAAAATACCACAACTCTCATGTCCCTAATTATTCTTAAATAGATTGGCATAATGTATTTTATTTCTAATTTTGACTGTGTTGGATAATGTTATCTAATGATCAATAGATTATAGAATTTTTTGGATTCTTTGGAATAAACCTGCGAATAAGTATAGGGATTCAATTCATCGCGGGGAGTGGGGAATGAAAATCTTGATGGGGATGGGGACGAGAATGAGGGGCAAAATTTTTATTATAGGCACCCATTATCATTCTTAAAATAAACAGGCACTAAAGAATGACTCTTCATGGTGTTGTTGTCGTCGCATCTCATCAACCACCATGAGCTCAATGTTACGTGTAAGCCACTGCACCATGCCGCACCGTTCCTTGCTCGTTGGATCTTAGCTACAACCCTAAGCACCGCCACCATACGCGACATAGCGCTTTTGTTGATGCATGCTAGAGAGGAAGGGGATGTGAGTGTGGTTGCGATGTTACACGATAATTCGTTTAGCCACAATTTTAACTATGTTTACCCATATTTGTTGAATGTGGCTAAAAAATGGGGTTTGACGCTCCATAATTATCTTCTTGTGTGACCTCAATAATCTCTATGTCTTCAACTCTCATCTGACCCAAGTAATGCACTGCACTTTGCAACCTTGCTGGATCTATCTTTTTCTCTCAAACAACACACTCAGCTCCAACATCAATTAGGATTCACCATGCACCTGCAATCCTATTTAGCATCCTGTTCCAGACACTGTTGTATTGGGTTCAAAAGTATGTTTCCCAACGTTCTTTCATTTCATTCCCAATCTCCTTACTTCAATATTTTTTTGGTCCTGTTTTATATTGGGTCCCGTGAACACTTACTTAGCGACAACCACTTTGCTTTCATCTCTTTAATCTTTTTCTCTTTTTTGTTTTGTTTTGTTTTGAATATTTGTGTATTTTGTTATGTATCATAAAGCAAAACCGGACACAAACCACAGTTAGCTCTTTGCGGCCAAGGGCTTGGAGTTCCACCGAAGCGTCTTTAGTAATTACTCTAGCCACTAAGACCCCCCGCACATGCTACAATTGGAGTAGGAACGACAACAAAACCACTCCTAGCAAAGACTCTGTTTAAAGGGAAGAACTATAAGCTCAAGGACGAACCATATCCCAGGAGCTCCGACGAACCACCACGATGCTTCTTATCGCCGAGTCTTAACCTCGAAGTCCTTATATATACCACCATTTGTTGGCGACCATCTTGAAGAAGCATTGGAGGCAATTGTCGAAGGAGCACTTAGGGGTAGAGGTAACACGAGCGCATGGAAAGAAGTGGCACAATGTCTGGGTGCAATGCTCCACCAAGATGTATTTACCCACACTTTTAGTTGTGTTTATCCACATTTTCTTGAATATGGCTAAAATCTAGTGTCGAGCACAAGCCCTTAATCTATGAGGATAGACAAAGGGGATTGGGAAGAAAAACTGCTTTTTGGGGCATAACTTCTCTTTCTAATTTTATCCATGCAAGATGCTTCTCTCTTTCTCTCATTCATTCAATCTTGATATGTTTTTAGTAAGACAAGTGATAGTTGCATGTGTTATTATTAACTTACTTACCTCTAGAAATGTGTCATGTGTATTATGCATATCAAAATATAAGTATAGATTTATAACTCTATTTAATTATTTTAATAGCAAAAAAAAAGTGGCTTTTCATGCCCAACAAGCCATTAGTTGTAATGCAATGTTGTTGAGTATTTATCCTTTTGTGTTTAGAGATATTTTTTGGTGCACTTAAAGCACCACATGGATAACGGTTATATTGATTTAATGGTTATATTGATAAAATTTATCATGGATAACATGCTTTCGGATGGATCCTCACCCTTATTATATTATATAATTTTTGGGGTAGGTGTTATAAATGGAAAACACTATAAACTACATACTAACGTAATTTAAACAGAGTCAATGCTAGGAGTGGTTGTGTTATCGCTCTTGCTCCAATTGCAGTGTGTGTGGGGTCTTGGTGGCTAGAGTGTGGAATTGGTTGTTGCTCACCGAGACACCAATAGGTGCACTGATTTCATGGCACGTCATGCAGCTGCAAACTTCTTGGGGTTCTCAATAGTGTGGTCACCCTCCGCAGGCCTTGACGTCTCTCCTGCGTGAGGACTTGGCCGTGCATCAAATTTTTGTAGCTATTTCTCTCTTTTACCCCAACAAAAAATACAATTACATACTAATGTATAATTAAATGTTGAGGGATTCTCACATGTGACGGTCAATGCTTGTCCTGCCTTTTTTTTCCTCTCAGAATTTGGACCCCCCAAATTCTATACAATGCACAGTAACTTTTTTTATTTTTTTTCTTTTCGTTGCTCTTACTATTTTATTAATTTTAATTATTTTTAATATTTATTTATATTTATTTCTTAAAGAAGTTAGTTGTCCCAACTTCTACTATGTGTGCAGTATTTTTTTCCCTTAATTGTTGTGTTATTTTGGTAATTTTAAATATTTTTAATAATTTTTTATTTATTTTGTAAAGAGTTCGATTTATACAAATTTCTTTCTATGTACATCTATATACAGTATATATTTAATTTTAATTTGTTAATTATGTTCTCTTAAAGTTTAATTATCTTTCAAATTTATTTTGTAATATTGTTGTATTTTTATTAAATTTACTTTGGTATTAATTTTTTATTTTGTTATGAGTTTAATTAATTATGACTTATAAATTTTTTAATTTGTTCTTTTAATTTTTTATTTTTTTTAATTATTTTGTCGGAAACAATGTCATTTTTAGTTTTTGATATTTAATATTTTAATTTTTAGTTTTTACTTTTTAATGAATAGTGCTATTTTTTTCTTTTTTTTATCCAATTCAGTTTGTCTGAACTGTGTTGCGTGAATTTTTTTTTTAAATTCTAGTGTGTTTGAATTATATGTAATGAATAGTAAAAAAAAAATTTTCCTTTTTTTAAGGTGCAACCATTCGAATTTTTAATTTATAAAATATTTACCATTTTATAATTTTTTTATTTTTTAAAATAAATGAATATTATTTTTTTAAAACATTTTTTTCTTTTTTTTATTGTGTATGTTAAATACTATTTTTTTTCTTTTTCTTTTCTTTTTTTTTCAAGAATAACTAAAAATAAAAATAAAAAAATGAAAAGAAAAAAAATAAGAAAGGAATTTTTAATTTATAAAATATTTACCATTTTATAAGTTTTTATTTTTTTAAATAAATGAATAGTATTTTTTTAAAACATTTTTTCTTTTTTTTTTAAACACAATTCGGGGTACCCGAATTGTATATGTTAAACAGTATTTTTTTTCTTTTTATTTTTTTTAAAGAATAACTAAAAATAAAAATAAAAAAATGAAAAGGAAAAAAAAAGGTATTGTGCATTGCACATAATTCGATGGGTCCAAATTCTTAAAAAAAAAAAAAGACAACGTAGGTATTTACTGTCGAATGTAGGGGAATGGGCACCTTAAATGTTTGTCCCAAAATATCTTGAGTGAATGTTTGCTCTAGTTTCCAAAATTGCGTGTTAGAAATTAATTTTTTAATCCTTATAACTGAAACGTATTTAAATTAGCCCCTAAAATATAAATGACTGAAATTAGTCTTCCAAGAATACTTTATCAAATTAAATTAGTCCTTCCAATATAGATAGTGTAGCTAGTTTTGGAGGATTACTTCTGCTCCAAATTTAAAATTTGACTAACTAATTTAGCGTATTAATATTTTAGAGATAAACCTAACTCATATTTTTGCAACTTCAATGACTAACAAGCTAATTTATTAAGTTTAGAATCAAAGTGGCTCATGCTTATAATTTCAAAGACAAATATAAATATTCACACAATACCTTCTATATCAACAACATTGTTAAATTACTCCATTTGTTTCTTATTAATATAGTCAGATACATTAATTTTTTAATGTACTAATTTATCTCAATTTTTTAATACAAGTATTAATAAAAAATGAAGGGATATATCATAAAAATGTGTTTAGTTAGGAGATAATAATGGGAGAAAAAAATTGTTGGGATGCACTGCAATGTTTCATAGATTAAACAAAAACTTTAACTGGTGTGTGACATGCGCATTTGAATGATTTTAATGGAGAGATTTTAAATTTTATTGAAGTCCATTGGAAGAGTAAATAAAATAAAATTTCCATTAAAACTAAAATTGAAAATTTTAAAATTTATAATAAACTGAATTTGTTAAACAAATTCAAAAGTAATTTCTTGAAACAGTGATTAAAAAATTTCTTGATTAAATGTTTGTTTTTCGGTGGCCGTCACTTTCACGTTTTATTAAACAATATCTTTTTTTTTCTGTTTTTGTATTTATGTCATGCGTATTAATATCATATATATATATATATATATATATATATATATATACACACACATATATAAAGTCTGAAATTATTGCTTGACATAAATTATTATATCCTCTTATCAAAAGTCTAAAATTACTCTAATTCTAAATCACTTCACTTTCTCTTTTTTTTATCAATAATTAAATTTAAATTTTAAAATTTTTAACTACTCATTTATAAAGCCCTTTATACTATCAATAAACTAAAATAAAATTTTGAAAAATATATAAATTTTAGCCTAAATAAAATCGACGACCAGACCAAGGGAAAGAAGTAAATAACATACTTCGAAACAGAAATATAGAAATACATAAACAATTAAACACCAGAAATCTTGGATGCTAAGTAAAAGGTGTGCGATGCAAATAACAACAATCTTGAAGTTGACATCACTGCTAGCAGTTGTAAAGTCCACAAAGCAAAAGGCAAAGTTAATTCTCATCATTACGATATTTTTTCCTTTTTTTTTTGTTCCCCCTTCAAAACAACACTAAATCCAAATCACAGATTCTAAATTTAGCAGTATTGCACCAGGAATGGACTTACTCACTAATAATAATAAAAAAGAATGGATTTACTCATGATAAGCTTTCGCATGATTTTATTATACGTTATTTTTTATACCCAAATACCACATATGATATAAGAAAATAAATAGTAAAAGATTGACCATAATATCATATAAAGTTTTAACATATTTTCTATATATATACATATATAATTGTAAAAAGAAGGGGCTGCTGTCGCCCATGTTCTATTTATATTTTGATTAGTTATTGGGAATATTTTTCAGATTTAAGTATGTTTTTAATTTGTAAAAAATAATCAAATTTTGATTTTCATCTTTGAAAAATTTATATTTTGTTTAAGACTAAATATTTATAAAACTACTTGGTTTTAATCTCTCCTACATATGATTGAGGGCTATCATATATGGATCAACAATTCAATCCTCTATTAGATAGTTTATCATTTAATATAAATATAGTTTAACATTTAACATAAATAATCCAATAATAAGGATTAAAAACAAATAATTTTATATATAGATTGAAATCAAACAATTAATTTTTCAGGATTCAAAACCAAATTTGCTTATTCTCTAGAGAATAAAAACATATTTAATTTATTTCTATACTAAGGTAGTGTTAGATAATCTTATAATAAGTTATAATAAATAACTATTATAATAAGTAGTTATTTGTTGTGGATTAAATGTGTTTTTTATAATTTTATTAATTGATAATAAATTCTATAGGTTTTTGCTTTGGTATCCTAAGGATATTGGTACCATTGTGAATCTAAGGGTTGTAATTTAATTATGAGTATTTAAAATAGTAATTGATTTAGTTAGTGGGACACATGGTAAATTTTCAGCCACAAGTTATCTAAAATGCACTGCATCTACTTAATTTTATAAGTGCATTTTAATAATCCCCTTAAATTTATTATTATTATAATGATTTTTGTTTTGCTCTACTAATACCCTTTTAAATTCAAGGATTTTTAGTCATGAATATTTTAAATATTAATAAATTTAATTAGTAAAATATATAATAAACTTTTAGTTACAAGTTATCTAAAAGATATCAAAGAAATTCCCTATTATAATTTGTATCCCCACATAGAATTAATTATTGGGTTCAATTTATATGTACCTCTCATTAATCATGTATAACAACGTCAATAAAAGTTCTACACTCACTGTTTCAAAAGTCATATAAATGAAATGAATTGATCGGAAGAAAAGGTAAATGAGTTATACATTATAAGTGTGGATTTAATTGCTATACACTCACAGTGTAAAATTTTTTTACTCAATCATTCAATCATGTATTGCTATATAAGCCATGCTAGTTGACTTTTATACCCACTACCTGAAAAGTCATCCAAACAAAATGTTTTAATTGAATGACAGTGTAAAATAGTTTTATATCATAAGTTTAATTAACACTTATAAGTACCTACAAATTAAACTCTTAATTATTTAAATATTAATATTAATTAAAACAATAAAAAAGAGTTAAACAATGAAAAACAAGTAACAGAAACAGAACTATAATCAAATCACAGACGGGGAATATAATCAGAGATCCTCCTCTTCTTCTTCTCCCTTCTATTCTCTTTCCACCCCGAAACTCGAACGCGTTGAGTGCAGGCAAAGGAAGAAGAAGCCATTATTTTCATTGCGTTTGGAGGGGGAGTTTCAGAGATAGAGAGAGAGAAAGAGAAAGGGAGAGAAATATATCTGAAACATAATAATCTGATTTTGCTGTGTTGTGCTTCGCAAACACTAATCAAAACAAACAAACAGGGAATTAGAGGAAATGGGAGTGCTTTCCAATAAGATTGATAAAGAACAACTGAAGCCCGGTGATCACATTTATTCCTGGAGGCAAGCATACATCTATGCGCATCACGGTCTCCTCTTCTTCCTTTCATTTATTTTTTTTTCTTTTTAAAGTTATTACCTTTTTTTCAGATCGTGGTTCTGGGTCTTGATTATTTTCTTCTGTAATTGATCTCATACAACGCAATTTCCTTGTTTGTGAAATAAAAGTTCCCCTTTTTTTTGTTCCCTCTCTCTATTTTTTGTTTCAAACCATTCCTATTCAGATTTGGAATTTGGATTAATATACTGTATCGGAAAATTTCAAATTGACTTTTTTTTTTGGGGTGTGGATTATTTATTTACTTTAGAATTTGATTTCGTGATACACGAGTGTGATGTGTTGGGTTAGCAATATAGGCTCTCGCTGCAATGGTAGGAGCCAACAGCTTGAAGTTCAACATGCTGAAGGGCTAAGTGCATGGTTATTGTTGGATTAAGCTTGGGTCTGGAGTGAAAATTTGGCGACAAATTAAACCAAGAGAAACATAAATGGATAACGAATTATTAGGATAAAAAAAAAAAAAAAACTAAAGCATCAATCTTTCATTGCTTGTATGGACCTCAAACTTTGTGATTTTAGGTTTTGGTCAAGCTCCATAAACCATTGTTCCAATAAGATTGTCCTTTTGGGGAGCATATATGAGCCAAGAGTTCTACACTGTTGGGATTCAAATGTTAAATCAAAGTACTTAGAAAACACATGAATGACATTGGTATTAGCCTAAGTGTTGTTTTATAGATTTGTTTTATGTGGAATGGCAAGAGTCATGGGTGGCATTTGTCTTTGTTCACTAGTGAGAGCACCTATGAAGTTAGAAGAGAATTGCTGCTTTGACTGGAGGAAGAAGTTAATGCAAAACCCAGTTAACTCTATTTTTGACTAGGCTGCCCTGATGCTCTGTTTATTTTTCACCTTTTTCAAGTCAGTATGCTTGGCTATTATCATTTTGAAGAAAACTTTTCATTTTGGTTATCATTATGTGCCAAGATTTAATGAGTTGGGTGACTCTTATGAAATTACTCGTTAACCGTCTCAATTTTTTCCTTGGGACCACTTGGATGTGGAATACAATTTGGTATCTAAACAAAATAAGCATTGGAACCTGATGGCAATCTTATAGTATCACTGTCGTGGTTATATTGAGAGAACTTCTGGAATTAATAAGCATTTTGGCCAGATTCATGGGTAGTAAGCAAGATACCATTGATCTTAGTGCATGCTTCATTCATATTTTAGATTTTGAGACTTTGACTTGAATTGGACTTGAGAACATGTGCTTTCTTCTTATCTCATCTATGATACTGAAATTGGCATTTTGGATTTGCCAACTACTTTTGTGCAAGATACCAGGAATATATGTTGGCGATGGAATGGTGATCCACTTCACCAGGGGAGCAGGCCAAGAAATTGGAACAGGAACCATTCTGGACCGTCTCCTTGTTAGCTCATCTCCTCCTCATGATGCTGACAATCCATGCCCAAGATGTGGTGACCAATCTAATAAAGATGGTGTCATTTCTTCTTGTCTGGATTGTTTTCTTAATGGTGGTAATCTTTACCTTTTTGAGTATGGGGTCTCGCCTGCATTTTTTCTTGCCAAAGCTCGAGGAGGTACCTGCACCCTTGCTACTTCTGATCCGACTGAAGATGTCCTTGGGCGTGCTTTATTTCTTCTTGAAAATGGATTTGGTGGCTACAATGTTTTCAAGAATAACTGTGAAGACTTTGCAATTTACTGCAAAACAGGTCTGCTTGTATTCACAAGCATCAGTGTAGGTCGAAGTGGGCAAGCAGCATCTTACTTGGCCGCTGCTAGTGCTGTAGTTTCGACGCCGCTTCGTTTCATGACCACCAGTGTTAGCGGTTTGGCGTTGGTTGGTTATGGCATGTACTGTGTTAGCCGATTGGTTTCAGATATTGGAGTACGCCGCGATGTATCTAAAGTTCCAGTGGAAAGGCTTATAGCTTCACCTGGCTTAAATGAACCAGAGAAGACCCCTGAAGTTCTGGCGGACAGTCTTATAGCTTCACCTGCCATAAATGAACCTGAAAAGACAGCTAAGATGGCCAAGGAAGATTAGAGTGGGTTCAACAGAATTGTCGTATAGATTGTTAAGCTTGTGACTTATGTTGTGAATGCCTTGTTTGTTAAATGTAAGAGTTGGAGTTCCATTCATATCCCTCCAATATCTGCAGTTTCTGTTTAATGAAAGATGTTCTCCACAAACGATTCAGTGATTTGCGCTTGATATATTAAACATTGGATTGGCCATGTAGCTGATTTCTATTATCAAACATCATTCAGGTTTTTTGCAGTGATTTACGACTCTGAATACATATCCCTATCCCTTTCTCATTTGAATAGAAAAACACAACCGGGGTGGCTCCTGGAGAGGAAACATTGCATGCACCTTAGATGAAGTGCTCAATGGAATATTACGAGGATAGAGAGTGTCAAATCACATAGATTTGTGTTCTTGTTTGTTCATGGTTGCTATGTTTCACTCCCTTTTATCTTTGAATAATTGTCCATTATAAATTTGATGCGACTTCAATGCCCTTAAGTTTCATGAATCTTTTTCAGTATGTGGCTATGGTAGCGGGAATTAGGATCATTGCAAAAGGAGATACGGCGACAGCAAGCGGACAATTCAAAGTTGATATTTACAAGAGCATGCAGTTGGCTTTTCGCAATCAAGCAGCACGCTACTGCTAGCCATAAAGCTCTTGCTCCTTCTAAAACTAAAATGTTACTTTATTTATTTATTTGTTCATGGTGTAATTTTCTGTGTTCCGCTGTAGAAGCTATAATCTTGATGAGTGAAATTCTAATGATAAACGTGACTCCTCAAGCATTATCAAGAATTTCTTAACAATAAACCATACTCACCTGCTTGAGATTGGGTATAATTAAACTCATTATTTCTCTGTTTTATAAAATTATATTGATCTTTTTTACAGATAATAATTTATTAATTTAAGTAACAAAAAAATAACACGTGACCCCTTTTATAAGGTATAATAAATTTCATTTTCATGTGATAAGAAAATATTTTATTCAATCAATATGTTAAATATTGTCAAAATTTTATCATTTTATCATAAATAATTATATATATATATATCATATGTTATTTTTTTATTATTTAAATTAATAAACTAATATTTACATGGAAGGTCAGCATAATTTTCTCTGCAAAAATATTATGTATCTATCTATTGTTTATAAGGCTACAATAAAATGGGCTATCTCTCAGTAGGGGTGGAAAGAAGGCTAACTAAGCTTAATAGATCTTAGATTTGGCTTAATAATAATAAACTTCACTTAAATTCGAGATCAATAAGAAATGAACCTAACTTTTAGATCCAAACTTAACTCATCAAAAGTTCATTGAACTTGAGCTGGCCTACAACCTGCTCAAACTTGATAAGCCAGCGCAAAAAATAAGCTACTCAAGCTCAACGAGAGAAATAACTGGAATTAGATAGAGAAAAATTAAACCTTTTTAAGCTTTATAAATTATGATATTTAGCCAAGAACAAAGCCTCAACAGCAAGAAAAATAATAATGTACCAAAAAGTGATGTTTGGATGAAAGGCAGGGGGGGGGGGGGGGGAGGGAAATGATGGGTATGTATTTGGAAGTTTTATAATAGATAGAAAGAAAGAGAACTCATGCAAATCTGGGAATAGTTCTCCGTTTTTTTTCCTTAAAAGCCAATTATAGTTTTTCCTCAAAAGTTGAAGTGAAATTAGATGAATCGGAAAATTGGAAAGCTTATAACGATAAATGTTCTCTTATGTATCTTTACAATGTTACTTTCAAACATGATTAATGAATTTCTGTTTCGATCCCTTATTAATCTTCTAGACAAGCAGGAGAATAATTTTATTTTTGTTCACTTTTTTTCCTCCCCTTGCCAATCCCTTCTAAAATTTTATTTGCTAAAATATTCTAAAGTTTTCACTTTAGCATTCCACTATGTTTTGCTCTTTCTTAAAGTTGGATTATTTCGGATTGACAAGTTTAAATAATACATACCTATTACGAACACATCGCAAAAGAAAATTTTATTCGTGAAAGAAAGTATCAATATAAGTAAAACTTTATTTAAAAATGTAAGAAAAATCATAAGAAAAAAATTAAAAATTTAAATATCGAGATGGATAGTAGAATCACATAAATAAATAGTTGTTTTAGCCCTAACTAAAATCCACGACCAGAGAAAATGAAGGAAGATTTTTCAAATGAAAAAAGTTAAAAACATACTTAGGTATGATTGGGAGATCTTACAGTAGAAGGGAATGATATCTAATTTTTTATTGCATATGTGTTTGGGAGTTATTTTATAGAAGGAGCGGCATGGCAAGCAATGGCCACCAAAGCCACTTCATGCCCTCCTAAATAGTGAATTTAGTGACTCCCAAATTAGAGGATTAGAAATAATTGGTGTAAGAGTCTCTCTTTTTCCTTTCTCAACACCCAAATAGTAAAGTGACATCTCATCATCCACTTTTCTCCTCACCTCTCCTCTCCTCTCTACTCCATTAATGACCCTTCCATTCCACCCACTTTAATCTTTTAAACATAGCCTTAGAAACAGAAACATAAGCTTGACCAAAACCAGAAACACAAACATAAGAAATACATAAACAGTTAGACACAAGAAATCTTAGACGCTAAGTAAAATGGGTGCGATGCAAATTATAATTTTGAAGTTGACAGCACTGCTTGCTGCTTTTTTTTTTTAATTTTGGTTCTACTACTTGCAGCTTTAAGTCCACAAAGTAAATGCCAAAGTTAATTCCCACCATTGACAGATGACTTGTTTTTTAACTTTCAAAAAGAAAGTAAAGTCCAACTCACAGATTCTATATATTGCAGTATTGTACCGATGTACCATATAATACACAATTTACTATTTATATTTTGATTGATCACTTAGATTAAGTTATTAATTCGTACAGGACGTTGGAATAAAATAATTTTATATTTTCAATCAATAGAATTTGAAAAATACTAAACTATAATGAATAATTATCTTGATAAATAATTATTTATATTATTTTAAATATTTTAATAAATTTATTAACTACTTTTGTTATTTTATGAGTTTAATTTTGATATATTGAGTTATCCAATCAAATCCTTCTATTTTCTTAATTTTTCAAGCAGCAGGTGCGAAACCAACCACCCTTAAGGATAAAGGTAGGTATGCGGACCGGCTCAATCTATTTGTCCGATCTACAACAAACCATAATTAAATGGGTCGGACCTGACCAGTCTATTTCATAAATGGACTTAATTTTAGTCTGGTCTGCGCCTGCCTTGCATAAGCCCGCAAGTCTATGAACTAATTCATGTAACCTATTTTCTCTATTCAGATTTTTGGCCCGTATCGGCTCGCGAACCAACCCTTTTTTTCTTTCATTGTTTTTAGCTTTTTTTATACCATATACTATATTATATTTATATATTCATATTTACACAGTATGTTTTACCTCGTAATATATACACACACACAACCTTTTCATTTCAGTATTGAAAATATTATCAATCAAATATGTATAACTTCTCCAATTTAAATTTCTCGTCAGAAATTTGGCTCTTTATAATTTCAAGATCATCCATGTCAAATCATCAAGAAAATTGGATGATTAGATGCGAAAGCGTACCTGAACATTTATAGGAATTGATTAATATCTTTTAGAGACGGCGATTTTCCCTTTTCTGATGATAAGATAAGATAAGAGATCACTTGGGGACCATGTGGGAAGTTGGATAAGATAAGAGATCACTAGATATTCAAACTATGACTTTGCTCGATGCAAAGATAATTATAGATCCACTTTAAGCTATAATTATATACTTGTTGGAAGAGCAATCTTTGAAAAAGTGTTAAACAGACACTCGTTGCTTTTCCAGTAAAGTAATTGTGTTTAAAGTTTATTATGAGGCATCCAATCATACAATATGGCTGTGAAATTTTGTCACAAGACTGCAAATTATAGATGAAATTAAAAAACCACTTAAGTTATTTTTGACAATATGTTAGTAACTATATATATGAAGAGGAGTACAGAGTAACAAAAGTGTCTGTAGAGCATATTAGCATAAACTCCATAGTTGCGGATCTGCTTGCTAAGAGACTGACACCCAAGGTCTTTCATGAGTATATTGCTCATATGGGTGTGATATCATTTTATCTGATTTGTTGTGTTAGTAGGAGTGTGCATTTGGATACTCATATATTCTAGACAAACCTACGTTTATGGATATTTTTTGCAGAAATAAAGTATTTGATTTTATTTTTCACCCTGACTTATATTGTATATGATCTCGTAAGAAATAAGGTTGGACCAGTTGGAAATAGACATGTTAGATCACATTACATGCAATTTCCATACTACACATCCATACTTGACCTATGTTATTTGGTTGTGTTGATATATGTGACCATGGATAGATTTAGTTACGATACATATAACGAAAATTGCCTTGATCCTATATTAACATAATTGATGAACGAGATTGTTGGAATATGTTTTGATTATGATAGCAAATTTAGAACTCAAAAAGTTACAATTTAACATACAATTTGTATATATATTTGTACGTCTAAGTGAGAAATTGTAATAATTTGTGGACTTGTATATAATTATATATTGTGTGCTATTATAAAATTTTACCCAAATTAAAGTGATCTGATATGGACAAGTTAATGAGTCTAAATTATCCCGTTAAGTATGAGCTTATTATGTGCAAATATTATTTTATCCAGTTACTAATTTTATGATGGGCTGAATTAAAAACTAGGATTTACGGAATTATAAAAGGTTATGACCCCCAAGTTGTATGTATGCCTTTTTTCCTGACATTCTATCACTCAAATTTGAGATCAATAACAAATGATCCTAACTTTTAGGTCCAAACTTAACTCATCAAAAGTTCATTGAAATTGAGCTGGCTGTGCTCAAAAGATGAGTTTTGAGCTCCTCAAGATCAATGAGAGAAATAGCTTGAACTAGATACAAATTAAACATTTTTAAGCTTAATAAATTATGATATTTAGCCAAGAGCAAAGCCTTAACAACAAATAATAATGTGCTAAAAGGAGACGTTTGGATGAAAGGTAATGAGGGAAGGGAAGGAAAATGATGGGGAACAAAATTTCTTCATGTTTTCGAGAGTTTAATAATAGATAGAAAGAAAGAGAACTCATGCAAATCTAGGAATAGTTCTCCCTCTTTCTCCTTAAAAGCCAATTATATGTTTTCTTAAAGTTGAAGTGGAATTAGATGAATTGGAAAATTGAAAAGCTTATGACGGTAAATATTCTCTTATTTTCCTTTATAATATAACTTTCAAATATGATTATTGAATTTCTGTTTCGATCCTTTATTAATCTTCCAAACAAACAGGAGACTAATTTTATTTTTGTTCACTTCTTTTCCTCCCCTTGCCAATCCCTTCTAAACTTTTATTTGCTAAAATATTCTAAAGTTTTCAATTTAGCATTCCACTATGTTTTGCTCTTTCATAAAGTTGGATTATCTAGGATTATCAACTTTAAATAATACTTACCTATTACGAACACATCGCAATGGAAAATTTTATTCGTGAAAGAAAGTACTGGGTGTAAGTAAAACTTTATTTAAAAATGTAAAAAAAAAATCATGAGAAAAAACTAAGAATTTAAATATCGAGATGAACATTAAAATCCCATAAATAAATAGTTATTTTAGCCTAAATAAAATCCACGACCAGACCAAATGAAAGAAGATTGTTTTTCAATGAAAAAAGTTAAAAACATACTTAGAAACATAAGCTTGTCCCCAAAAAATTAAAAAAAAAAACAGAAACATAAGAAATACATAAATAGTGGTCAATTCTTACGTGATCACCTATGAGTTTGGGACAATTGCTAACTAAAAGTACACACTTGAACTAGGGTGTTTTTATAATTCTGAAATGAAAGATATCAAGTGGGACACAAATAAAAATGTGGAACTTTACTTAAACCCATATTATTTGTTTCACCCCTCAGTGGAATAATCCCCAAAGCTGGTCAGCAATTCTTCTCCGATCTGTCTATGTCGTTAGCAACCTCCTCAATGGAAGAATCCCTTCGTCCCTCGCAAACATCTCTACCTTTAAGGAGCTTCACTTAGCTTACAACCTTTTCAATCTCGAGGTTATGTGGCTCGCTGGTCACAGAACCTCGACCTTTCGTGTAACCAATTTTCTGGCGAGATTCCGGTGGGTCTGTGCTGCCGGGGAGCTCTCAAAACAATAGATAGGAAGACTCTAAAATGGTCCCAAAACAAAACATTACTAACACAGGGATCTATGCCACTTCAAAAAGACCAAGCATCAAAGTGCAACACCTCCCCTCATCTTTGCAGGGGTTACAATCGACGTCTAATGAGATGGAAGCATGTGGTCGGTGGGAGCAGTTTTTCCCCAACTTCAAATAACCTGGAACAAAAAGTAATCACAACTCTTAATGACCATAATCAATTAATAGTTAACGATCAAAATTAACATTGTCCAACAGTGATAAATAGTTTAGGTTGGAATGCTAAATCACTTCAGGTGAAATGGTTGAAAGAAAGTTGGGGCACCTAATCTGGAAAAAGGGTGATTGTGGGCTGAAAGCCTGAAATATAACTCAAATATTTTGAATGCTTTTCAATATTGGAGAAGATTTGAAATATTGAAAAATATAAAATGCTTTTCATCTTAACTTTTGGATGAATTTTTATGTAGATGAGATTTTGTCACCATATGATTTCAATCATCTGAGTCACTCATAAGGACCCACTCATAAATAGTTAGAATAGAGAAATCTTAGACTCTAAGTAAACGGGGTGCGATGCAAATTACAATTTTGAAGTTGACCGCACTACTTGCAGTTTTTAAGTCCACAAAGTAAATGCCAAGTTGGTTCTCACCATTGAGAGATGACCTGTTTTTTTCTTTTCAAAACTAAAGTCAAGTCCAACTCACAGATTCTATATGTTGCAGTATTGTGCCGATGTACCGTATTCAAATACACAATTTACTATTTATATTTTGATTGATCACTGAGATTAATTTATTAACTTTATACAGTATTGGTATAAAATAATTTTATATTTTCAATCAACAGAATTTGAAAAATACTAAACTATAATCAATATTATCTTGATAAACAATTATTTATAATAGGTTAAATATTTTTAATAATTTATTAACTACTTATGTATATCTTATGAGTTTAATTTTGATGTACTAAGTTATCCAATCAAATTCTTTTATTTGCTTAATTTTTTAAGTAACAAGTGTGAAACCAATCATCCTTACAGATAATATATAATTAAATAATATTATAAAAAAATTTATACTTTCAATATATAAAAATTAAATTCATATTTTACTAGCAAATAGCCACATACGGATTAAATCATCAGTTATTAAGTGAAACTTAATAAAAAGAGTTGAATAATGAAAAAAAAAATTAATACACATGGGGAGAACACATTCGCTACGGGATAAATTAGACTAGATTTTCAACACCCAAAAATAAAAATATTAGACTAGATTTTTATATGGTCACAAATCTAACAACCCATTTTTAGACCCATTTATAAAGTGCATTTGGATTGGCTTAACTATTTTTAGTAGACATTTTTATTTAGAAAAAATTATTTTGGGTTTAGATAACAATATGACAAATTATTTTAATTACTAAATGTACATATAAATATATTTTGATAAATAAAAATAAAAGAACCTTATATAAACCAAATTACATAAAAGAGGACAAGGACAAAAGTTCAACAATGTAAAAAATACTAATAATATATTCTGTTAGCAATTGATCACTTATACTATTTCTCAATTCTTCCACTTCTTAAGTTGGTTCCTCTCAACTTATGGTCTTCATAGTGCTTCCATAAAAATTCTAGTATCATGAGCGACACCACCATGCAATACATATCAAAATCACACACGACCACTACGTTAGTGTTTGTATATGAGCACCATCTATATATGGTCCTAATACAATCCTTAAAATAATATCAATAAAATCTGTCCTTTCTATAATATGATTAGAGTAATATCTAAATAAAATAATTGAACGTGCATGTATTTTGAAAAAATAATGAAGTCTGGAACAGAGTTAGAGTGTAGACTTATTAGTGGTGTGTGTGTGATAGTGATGAGATGAGGGGTATGTATGTGACCGTGAAGAGTGAGGAGGAAGAAGTATCTTTAAGAGTTTGATGAATGATAGAGCTATAATTATAAATAATAGTAAGAAATAATTTTGAAATGTAATTTCATTAAAAATCACTCCTGCTTCTATTTTTTTAGAAATTGGGTATCATTAGCTTTTTAATTAAATGTTTCTGCCACTTTTTTAATTTAAAGTGCTTTTTAAAAACTCAATCCAAACACCTTAAAAAATACATAGAAATTTTTTTTTTTTATAAAAAAAGTTCTTTTTAAAAAGAAAAAAAAGTTGTTCCGAACGTACATTCTATCACTTTATTCACAGTGCATTCTCACTTACGTACAACTCTCACAAATTTTATTACAAATGTATATATGTCCATTCTCCGCTCCTTCTTTTTTCCCCGTCGTTGAAGGCGTTGAGTACGACTGAGACACAGTTAACAGGTTTTCTTGTTGTATTGCTGCGATTCGTAAACACTAAACAAACAAACAAACAAACGGGGAACTAATTAGGAGATGGGCAATAAGATCGATCGAGAACAACTGAAGTCCGGTGATCACATTTATTCGTGGAGGAAAGCTTACATCTATGCACATCACGGTCTCTTCTTCTTCTCCTCCCTTTTTCCTTTTTATATTTATCACCTTTTTTAAGTTTCTCTATCTGTATCTTCACTAATTTTTCTGTTATAATTGCTTTCATACAAGGCAGTTTTTTTTTTCGCAATTGTAAGAAAAATCTTCTTCCCCCTCTCTCTAATTTTTATCATTCCGTTGTTGCGTCAGATAATTTCAATTTGTTTGTTTTTTTCTAAATTTTTTGGTGCTGATTATTTAGTATAGGATGTGATTTCATGTTACATTTGTCGCCAACATGAGTTAGCTCAGCTTGTCAATCTTCTACTTATGCATTAATGATAAGCTCGAAGGCGTGCCCTGAACTAAACTTTTATCATGAGTGCGATATGGTGGGTTAGCATTTAGCAATATGGTCTAACTGTAGTGATTGAGAGTCAGCCAACTCAAAATTCAGCATGCTGAAGGGCTGACCGCGTGGTTATTGCTGGATTAAGCTTAGTCTGAAGTGAGATAGGAAATTGATTAACGTAAAACATGAGAGAGAATGGAATTTATTACCTCACTTAAAAACTCAAATACGAGTAAACTCAGGAAAACTTGCGAGATTACTCATTTAGCTAGAATTTAGTTACAAAACATGGGATTTCAAAAGAAAAACACTTAAATTAAATTTTCCAAATTAAAGTTATGGAGTCTTAAGTTATTTTAACTTTTCACATTTATTGTGATTTTATTATTTGTATTATATATTTACTTTGTATTTGCTTCATTTTGTTGCAAGTGGAATTTTTATACATCTTTGTTTTATCATGAATTTATTTTATTATAATTAGATGTTATAAATAGAGGGTGGATCTTTATACAACGGGAAGTTTGTAATCTTGTAGCCCAAAGGTTCAAATTTTGGAATGCCATAAGCGGTCGTTCGATATTGACAACCATGAGGAAGATAGCATTGATCTTATTGCATGCTTTAGCCCTGTTCATATTTGAGATTCTGAGACTTTAGCTTGAATTAGACTGAAAACCTATGCTTTCTCTTTATCTCATCTATGATTATTGAAATTGTCATATTGGTTTTGCTAACTGCTTTTGTGCAATAAACCAGGAATATATGTTGGAGACGGAATGGTGATCCACTTCACCAGGGCAGTGGGCCAAGAAGTTGGAACAGGAACGATTTTTCAGGACCGTCTCCTTGTTAGTTCAGTTCCCCCTCATGATACTAACATTCCGTGCCCAAGATGTGGCTACCAATCTAAGAAAGAGGGTGTCATTTCTTCCTGTTTGGATTGTTTTCTTTATGATGGTAATCTATACCTCTTTGAATATGGCGTCTTGCTTGCATTTTTTCTTGCCCAAGCTCGAGGAGGTACCTGCACCCGTCTTCCTTCTGATCCGACTGAAGACGTCCTTCACCGTGCTTCGATTCTTCATGAGCATGGATTTGGCGCCTATGATATTTACGAGAATAACTGTGAAAACTTTGCAATTTACTGCAAAACAGGTATGCTTGTACGCAGTGAGCAAGCAGCTTCTTTCTCAGCTGCTGTTAATGCTATTGTTTCAACCGCATATCGTAAGATGAGCAGCCCTTCCCATGTTAGTGGTTTGGCAATGGTTGGTCTTGGCATGTACTCGTACTGTATTAAACGATTGCCTTCTAATATTGAACGACGTCAAGATGCATCTAAAATTCCGGTGGAAAGTCTTATAGCTTCACTTGGCTTAAATGAGCCGGAGAAGACAGCTGAAGTTCCGGTGGAACGTCCTATAGCTTCACCTAACTTGAATGAACAAGAGAAGACAGATGAAGTGCCGGCGGAAATGCTTATTGCTTCACCTGGCTTAAATGAGCCGCAGAAGACAGCCGAAGTTCCGGTGGAAAGTCATAAAGCTTCACCTGGCTTAAATGAGCCGGAGAAGACAGCTGAAGTTCCGGCGGAACGTCCTATAGCTTCACCTAACTTGAATGAACAAGAGAAGACAGCCAAGGAAAATCAGCATTGGTTGAACAGAGGATCTGGCAATAGAGGTGGTGGTCGCCGTCGACGAGGTAGGAGGCCCTCTGTGACATGTGAAGTGTGTCTCAAGAGTGGTCACTCAGCCGATAATTGCTATTATCGGTTTGACTCCAACTACCTTCCTCGCCAATCTCCACAACCAGTTTTCCCTCCTGGTTTGGGACCTCACTGCTCATCTGGCTGCTATGCCAACAACTCCTCAAGTGCTCAATGGCAAGTCGCGGTTCCCAGACTCTGCAGCTACTAATCATGCGACAGTAGATCGTGAAAATTTGGCGCAAAGTTCAGAGTACAATGGCTCCGAACGACTCTCTGCTGCTCCTGCTGCGGCTGCAGGCCCTGCAGCACCTCCTCCTGAGACCGACCGTTGGACCAACAGAAGCAGCAAGCCGGATGGTAACAGGTGGCGTAATGATGATCGCAGACCAGCATTTGGTTCTGGTGGGGGTTCTAGGTCATCTTCCACCCGGTCATCCTCCCGGAACCAACGTGATCGTTGATCATTTTGTGCCCTGATCTTATTTATTGCCAATGTCACTGCTGCTCTTGATGGAGGGTGCATTGCCTGATGAGCTGGTTCCTGTGAACTTTTCTTCTCAAGCTCCTTTGTACTCTCCCCATTTTGAGTTCTTGAATTCTTTTTGATACTTGGTTCTTATAATTTGTGTTGTCTCCTAAAGCTGATGGGGTCATCGTTTATGTTGAGGAACATGCAAACATAATTTTCTATTTATTATGATCGAGTGGATTGGATATGTTAATCTAAGTTTCAAGTCAGGCGAGTACTGCAGACTTATTTTTCGAGTGTTTTGCTATTTCAATATTCAATTTTCTCAAACACCCAAATACCCTATTAACAATACATATCGGTCTGACCACTTACTTTTTTTTTTAACTTATTCTTTTTCCTTCACTCCTCTCACATTGCATGAGACCCACATAATTGTCTACACCTATATGGATATCTACACCCATACGAGTGTCAAGATATCATTTTCCATTTTTCGATGTGTATATATGTACTTTGTATTTGATTCATTTTGTTGGTAAGTGGAATTTTTATATATCTTTGTTTTATCATGAATTTATTTTATTATAATTAGATGTTGTAAATGCCATTTTGTTTTGTTTTCTGGATTGCTCCGCAATACGTCGGTAACGTCTTTATATTTAATGAAAGGAGAAAATAAAAATGCTCTAATTCGTAATAGGTCTGAAATTTAAAATGAATAAGTGCGGTGACAATTTATGAAAGTGGGACAATAAACAACGAGTTGTGGTGACTGGGAAACTGCGTTCCTATTTCCTATCATCCGTGTGGGGCTGGCCGTTGTACCACAACTCCCTCCACCATGGTGTGCTCCCCATCAGTCGCTGTGTAACTTCTCAGTAATTCTTATTCAAAAATGGTGAAAAACAAACTAAAGGCATTTTATTCGGGAGGTGAAAGAAGCAACTTAAGTATGAAGAATGATCGCTGCTTTCACAGGAAAAATCAAGAGAGTCAAGGGATAAAATGGTAATTACAATAAAAGGTGGCCGAAAAGTAGCCGATTTTATTCCATTCACCCATTGGAGGGGAAAGCAAGTAGATGGAAATTCCATTCTCTTTCACCTCAAGGGTTTGACAAAAAAAAAAAGGTGTAAATATAAATAATAATAATAAATAGTTTAAAAATATAATTTTATTAAAAATTACTTTTATTTCTATTTATTTTAGAAGTTAGATATCACTGACTTTTAAAAGAAATGATTTTATCATTTTTTTTAATTTGATTTTATTTTTTTAAAATTAATCCAAACACTCTGAAAAATACTTAGAACAACTTTTTTAATAAAAAAAAATAAAGTTCTTTCTTAAAGGAAAAAGTAAAAGTTATTCCTAAGGTAATAAAATTGGATTCTGTCGCTTTATTAAGTGTATTCTCACTTATTTATGTGTCTTATAAAATTTATTATAATAATATTATTTTAATATTCAATTTTTTTTAAATATTTAAATATCCTATTTACAGCATATATGATTCTACCATTTTTTTTTTTACTTATTCTCTCTTCTCACTATCGTGGGTTCTTGTTGAAATAACATTTTCCATTTTATTAAAAATGTATCGATGTCTACTCTTCGCTCTCCTTGAACGCGTTGAGTACGAGCGAGAGTGAGTTAACAGATTTTATTGTAGTATTGCTGCGATTTGGAAACACTAAACAAACAAACCGGGAACTAATTAGGAGATGGGAGTGCTTTCCAATAAGGTCAATCGAGAACAACTGAAGCCCGGTGATCACATTTACTCATGGAGGAAAGCTTACATCTATGCACATCACGGTCTCTTCTTCTTCTCCCTTTTTCCTGTTTATATTTATTATTTATCACCTTTTTTAAGTTTCTCTATCTGTGTCTTCATTAAGTTCTCTGGTATAATTTCCTTCATACAAGGCAATTTTTTTAATTAAAAAAAAACTTTTTCCCCCACTCTCTCTAATTTTCATCATTCTGTTATTGTGTCAGATGATTTCAAATTGTTTTTTTTTTCTGAATTTTTTGGTATGGATTATTTAGTATAGGATGTGATTTCATGATACACTTGTCGCCAACATGAGTTAGCTCAACTGGTCGATTTTCTACTTATACATTAATGATGAGCTCGAAGGCATGCCCTGAATCTAAGCTTTTCCCATGAGTGTGATATGGTGGGTCAGCATTTGGCAATATAGTCTAACTGCAGCGATTGGGAGCCAGCCAACTCGAAATTCGGCATGTTGAAGGGCTGACCGCGTGGGTATTGTTTGATTAAGCTTAGTCTGAAGGGAAATAGGAAATAGATTAAAGTAAACCATGATTGAGAATGGAACTTGTTAGCTCGGTTAAAATCTCGAATATGAGTAAATTCTAGGTGAACTTGCGAGATTGCTTATTTAGCTAGAATTTAGTTACAAAAAATGGGATTTAAGAAGAAACACACTTAATTAAATTTTCCAAATTAAAGTTACGGTGTCTTAAGTTATTTTAATTTTTGACATTTTATTGTGATTTTATTATTTTATTGTATATTTACTTTGTATTTGCTTCATTTAGTTGCAAGTGGAATTTATATATATCTTTGTTTTATCATGAATTTATTTTATTCTAATTAGATGTTATAAATAGAGGGTGGATCTTTACTCAATGGTAAGTTTGTAATCTTGTAACCTAGAGGCCGAGGTCACCGGTTCAAATCTTGGAATGCCATGAGGCGCCATTCGCTATTGACAACTGTGGGGAAGATAGCATTGATCTTATTGCATGCTTTAGCCCTATTCATATTTGAGATTTTGAGGCTTTAGCTAACTGGACAGAAAACCTATGCTTTCTTTTTATCTCATCTATGATTATTGAAATTGTCATATTGGTTTTGCTAACTGCCTTTCAGCCTTTGTGCAATATACCAGGAATATATTTTGGAGATCGAATGGTGATCCATTTCACCAGGGGAGTGGGCCAAGAAATTGGAACAGGAACCATTCTGGACCGTCTCCTTGTTAGTTCAGTTCCCCCTCATGATACTAGCAATCCGTGCCCAATATGTGGCGACCAATCTAAGAAAGAGGGTGTCATTTCTTCCTGTTTGGATTGTTTTCTTTATGGTGGTAATCTATACCTCTTTGAATATGGCGTCTCGCCTGCATTTTTTCTTGCCAAGGCTCGAGGAGGTACCTGCACCCGTGCTCCTTCTGATCCAATTGAAGATGTCCTTCACCGTGCTTCGTTTCTTCTTGAGCATGGATTTGGTGGCTATGATGTTTTCAAGAAAAACTGTGAAGACTTTGCAATTTACTGCAAAACAGGTCTGCTTGTACGCAGTGAGCAAGCAGCTTCTTACTCAGCTGCTGCTAATGCTGTAGTTTCAACCGCGATTCGTTTTATGTTCACTGCCTCCGGTGCGAGCGGTCCGGCAATGATTGGTTATGGCATGTACTCATACTGTGTTAGCCGATTGATTTCTGATATTGGAGTACGTAATGATGCATTTAAAGTTCCGGTGGAAAGTCTTCTAGCTTCACCTGGCTTAAATGAATCAAAGAAGACAGCTGAAGTTCCAGTGGAAGGTCTTATAGCTTCACCTGGCTTAAATGAACCAGAGAAGATAGCTGAAGTGCCAGTGGAGATGCTGATAGCTTCACCTGGCTTAAATGAGCCGGAGAAGACAGCCGAAGTTCCGGTGGAAGGTCTTAAAGCTTCACCTGGCTTAAATGAACCAGAGAAGATAGTCGAAGTTCCAGTGGACTGTCTTAAAGCCTCACCTGGATTAAATGAACGAGAGAAGACAGCTGAAGTTCTGATGGAAATGCTTATAGCTTCACCTGGCTTAAATGAACTGGAGAAGACAACCGAAGTTCTAATGGAAAATCTTATGGCTTCACCAGGCATAAATGAACCAGAGAAGACAACTAAGACGGCCAAGGAAAATCAGCATTGGTTGAACAGAGGATCTGGCAATAGAGGTGGTAAGTTTGGTTATAGAGGTGGTGGTCGCGGTCGAGGAGGTAGGAGGCCCTCTGTGACATGTCAAGTCTGTCTCAAGAGTGGTCACTCAGCCTATAATTGCTATTATCGGTTTGACCACAAATACCTCCCTCGCCAATCTCCACAACCTGTTGTCAGACCTCACAATGCTCACAGTGCTCATCTGGCTGCTATGCCAACAACTCCTCAAGTGCTCAATGACAAGTCGTGGTTCCCAGATTCTGGAGCTACTAATCATGTGACCGCAGATCGTGAAAATTTGGTGCAGAGGTCGGAGTATAATGGCTCCGAACGACTCTCTGGGGGAAATGGAACAGGTCTGCATATTGCACATAGGCACGTCTAGCTTCGCCTCACCAAGTTCACCTCACAGGACACTCACTACGAAATTTACTGCATCTGCCTTTGATTACAAAATATCTGTTTAAGTGTTGGTAGATTTGCTCGTGACAATGGCGTTGTCTTTGAATTTCACCCCTACAATTATGTGAAATCACATAGTAACCGGGAAGTTCTATTGGAGGGCTGGACCAGTTCTGAATGGCTTTATTCCTTTGGAAAGCTCAAATTCAAAGCTCCAACTGGTGCTGTTAATTCTCCAACAACAAGCTCAGTAGCTGCTCACTCAGCTACCTTGAATAAATGTAATAATGCAAATCTGACAAATCACATCGGTTTGTATTTTTGTTTCTGTCCATGGTTGTTAAGTTTTATATATATATATATATATATAGAGAGAGAGAGAGAGAGAGAGAGAGAATGCTGATGCCACTCCAACACCCGAAGTTTCATGAATCTTTGTCAGTATGTGATTGTCATATGGGGAGTTGGTTTTGCTGCAAAAGCAGACACGACAAGAAGCATGCGATTTGTAGTTTACCACTTGCAAAAGCATGCAATTGTTTTGCGCGATCATGCAGCACCCCATTGCTAACCACGAGGTTCTTGCAACCTATAAAGGATAGAATGGACAAACTAAAATGTTCTCTTAAGTTTAGTTTTTTCTGCTATAAAATCGAAACTACGAACTTAAAATGTGAACTTCTAGTGATTTCTGTGACTTCCCTCAAGGCAACCATTCCAAATTTGTCTAGATTGCTAGCAAATTTAACCCGTGGTTGCTAAACTTTGTTTTGTAGATCCAACAGGGCAAGAAGAACATACAGTGAGTGGTTCCTGTAGGGTGTGTTTGTGAGAAGGGAAGGAAGGGGAAGAATTTATAGAGTAGCTTTCACAATTTTACAATATGCACCTCTCATTTCTTCTCTTACCCTTCAAAATCAATCGCACAAACACACCATTAGTGCCTCCATTATTGCCTGCCGCCTAAGAAATTTCTCTAGGTCACAAGATAACAATCTTATTATTGTGTTAAGGTTTACTCTCCCTATAAATCGATAAAGTAAAAAAAATATAGCAATTTTTTTTTAAACTAGATTGTACAATTAGTAAATGGAGTTATACAATTTTGTGGTGGATTCACATGTTCTGCATATAAAATTACATAAGTTGAAGGAATATAAATCTTCAGCTCACTATCAACAAGGAGGCAACACTAAAGTTATTTTTTTTTTTCAATCAATAGAATTTGAAAAATACTAAACTATTATGAATAATTATCTTGATAAATAATTATTTATAGTAGTTTAAATATTTTAAAAAATTTATTAACTATCGATGTATATTTTGTGAGTTTAATTTTGATATGCTAAGTTATTCAATCAAATCCCTCTATTTGCCTAATTTTTTAAGTAGTGATGTGAAACCAACCACTCTTAGTATGCGGCAATGTATGATTGAATAATATTATAAATAAATTTTACATATCAATGTATAAAAACTAAATTCATTTTTTATTAGCACATAGCCGCATAACAATTAAATCATCAGTTATTAAGTGAAATCTAATAAAAAGAGTTGAATAATGAAAAAAAATTAATACATATGGGGAGAACACACTCGCTACAAGATAAATTGGACTAGATTTTCAACCCAAAAAAAAAGATTAGACTAGATTTTTATACAATCACAAATCTAGCAATTCATTTTTAAACCCACTTATAGAGTGCATTTGGATTAACTTTTTAAATAAGTACTTTTTTTATTTAACTATTTTAGTAGAGCTTTTTTATTTAGAAAAAGCTATTTTGCATTTGGATAACAATATGACAAGTGGTTTTAATTATTAAAGTATGTATAAATATATTTGGATAAACAAAAATAAAAGCACTTTTTATAGGCCACATTACATAAAAGAGGACAGGAGTAAAAGTTCAACAACATAAAAAATACTAATGATGAAATTCTATTGGCAATTGATTCCTTATACTATTTCTCAATTTTTCCACTTCTTAAGTTGATTCCTCCCAATTTGAATTTCATGCAGGTGGAAGAGGAAATGGTAATTATGGTCTTCATAGTGTTTCCATAAAAATTCTAGTATCAAAAGCAGCACATTTCCAATTAGACCATCCAATACATATCACAATCACACACAACCAATATATTAGTGTTTGTATATATGTGTCATCTATAGTTCTAATGCAATCCTTAAAATAAGGTCAATATCATCTTTCCTTTTTAATATAATTAGAGGTATCTCTAAATAAAATAAATAAAAGTTTGTGTATCTTGAAAAAATAATGAAAGCTGAAACAGAGTTGGAGTGTAGGCTTATCAATGGTATCTGCGTGTGTGATAGTGTGATAAGGGGTATGCGCGTGACCATGAGGAGTGAGAAGGAAGAAGTTTTTTTAAGGGTTTGATAAAGAATAGAGATATAATTATAACTAATAGTGAGGAATAATTTTGGAATGTAATTTTATTAAAATACACTTCTGCTTCTTTTTGTATTTTTAGAAGTTGGTATCACTAGCTTTTAAAAAAAGTGATTCTCCTCTTTTTTTTTTTAATTTGAAGTGCTTTTTAAAAAAGTTAATCCAAACACCGATAGAAATACTTTTTTCCAAAAAAAAAAAATAAAGTTCTTGTTTAAAGGGAAAAAAAAGGTTATTCTGAACGCGCTCATAATAAAATTAGATTCTTTCACTTTATTCACGGTGTATTCTCACTTATTTACAAGTCTTATAAATTTTAGAGTAAATATCCTATTTGGTACCTCAAGAATTTTACGTCAGACTATTTTATCTTTTAAGAAAAATTAATCTCATAATATCTCAAGATTAAAAATTATGGATATATTAGCCCCTTTATTAGTTTTTAGTTAGTAAACTTATATATGTGACACAATATAATGATGATGTGTCATTAAAATATTAGAGATAAATTAAATGAAGTTATTTTAGAATATATTATATTTATTTTGGTATTTAATATTGCATAATATAAATTACTTCATGATTTATAATAGAGATTTAAATGATTCATTGTATAAATTTTAACTATTAAAATGAGTCATTTTAAATTATATTACACTTTAAATGATATATACATCATTTAACATTATGTTATCAGGTCAATATATAATTCTATTAGTATTTAAAGAATTAAATATATATATATATAGAGAGAGAAATTAACGTATTCTATTATTAAAATTTTGAGAAAATATGAATCTAATTTTAATTTTTAAAAAATTAAATAATCTTATAAAATTTTGTTAAAGAGCTATATGAATTATTGACTCTAAATTTTACTGCAAACGAGGAAGGCAAACGTGGTTGATCGGATAAGGAAAGTAGTACAGTACGTGCAACTGCGTTGACCAGCGTGGTCGCTGGGTCAGGGAAAAAAACTTACGAAGGCATACACAAATGCGGTATAAAAAAAGAGTAGAGATTACAGGATCTGTGTATTATTACGAAAGAATAGCAATTAATTAATGAAGATATGATACATGTGTTGGTGCCTTGGTGGTGAAGGTTTATTTATTTATTTTTCTTTTCGTTTCTCTTTCTCTTTTGTTGTTGGTTTGGGCACTTTAAGGATTCGTAGGAAGAAGTGGGTAGGACCCACCACCAACTCCTCCTTTGGACCTAAGGTTTTATCTGGCAAAACAAATTGAGAGGAAGGAAATGGAGTGAAAAGAAATAGAGAGAAAAAAGTTTAAGATGATTTTTATTTTTTATAAATATGTTTGAATGAAAAAATAATAGGAAGCAAGAAAATAGAAGAAAGATTAATTTATTTTATTTGTTTGGATAAAAAGTAAAAGGAAAAAATAAACAATAATATTAAATAATTTTTTTATCTTTATATTATAAAAAAATAAAAAAAACTATCTTAAAAAATTATTGGAAACTAAAAATTATATACAATTTCTTAATAAATTTGTGTATCAAAATAATATAAATAAATATAATAAAAATTGACTTTATACATATTTATATAAAAGCATTCAAGTCAATATCTTTATTTTATATTTAATAATTTTATTAATTAATATCAAATAAAAAATATAAATTTTTTTAATATAACAGGTCTAGAATAATATCAAGATAATAAATAAAAAAATAATACAAATAAATATAATAAAAATTAATCTTTTATATTTGTATAAAAACATTCAAGTCTACATTTTTAATTCAACAAGTTTAAAATATAAACCTATTAAATTAAACCTATACTAATTAAAATAAATTATTTAAAACAATATTAATATTAAAACAATACATTGTTAAAGGTTTATCATTTATGGAAAATTTCTTTTGACCTGGGTAAAATAATAAAAAAAAGCAGAGTATTTGCGCTAAAAAAAAGTTCGTGTTACAAAAAGAAAAAAAATCCACGTGAATTACCAATCATTAATAATTAATATTATAACTTATAAATTTAAAAACAAGAAAATAAACAGGCATTTGAAAAAAAAATCAAAAAGTAAGAGGATATTGATATAAGTGATGAATGAAGGGGATTGTAACATGAAGATAGGGGTGTTTTTGAAAAAGAGAAATATTGAACAAGTTTCTTCTCACTTTTCCATCCGTGGAAAGGAAAATAAAATAGTAAACTCCATGTGATTATTTTTTCTGTTTAACTTCTCCCCTCTCCCTTTCCATTCAACCAAGCAAAAGAAATTGTTTTTGTCGTCGAGCATTATTATTGCTAGTGACTTGACGAGTCGCCTTCTCTTTTTTTTAAAATTATTGCAATTAGTATATAATATTATATATTATAATTTATTTTAATAAAATAAATATTTAAATATAATTAATTAAAATTAGAAAAAAGAAGTTGAAAACTACGGAAAAATATGGAAAATAAAATGAAAAAGGAGAGGATGCTATAAATTTTTAACAAAATTAATAGATATTTATGAACTTGAAAATAGATTTAATTCGAAGACACAAAAAATACCTCTTTATTTACTGATGTAGATGTATCCATGTCCATTCTCAGCTCCTTCTTTTTCTCTGTCCTTGAACGCGGTGAGTACAAGCGAGAGAGAATCAACTTATTTTATTCTTATGTAGTTGCTGCGATTCGTAAACACTAAACAAACAAACAAACAAACAAAGAGGGAACTAATTAGGAAATGGGAGTGCTTTCCAATAAGGTCGATCGAGAACAACTGAAGCCGGGTGATCACATTTACTCATGGAGGAAAGCTTACATCTATGCGCATCACGGTCTCTTCTTCTTCTCCCTTTTTCCTTTTTATATTTATCAACTTTTTTAAGTTTCTCTATCTGCATCTTCATTAACTTCTCTGGTATAATTGCTTTCATACAAGGCAATTTTTTTTTTTTTGCAATTAAAAAAAAAATCTTCTTCCCACTCTCTCTAACTTCTATCATTCCGTCGTTGTGTCAGACAATTTCAAATTGTTTGATTTTTTTTCTGAATTTTTGATGTCGATTATTTAGTATAGGATGTGATTTCATGATACACTTGTCGCCAACATGAGTTAGCTCAGCTGGTGGATCTTCTACTTATGCATTAATGATGAGCTCAAAGGCATGCCCTGAACCTAAACTTTTATCATGAGTGTGATATGGGGGGTTAGCATTTAGCAATGTAGTCTAATTGCAGAAATTGGGAGCCAGCCAACTCGAAATTCGGCATGCTGAAGGGCTCACCGCGTGGTTATTGTTGGATTATTGTGATTTTATTATTTGTATTATATATTTACTTTGTATTTGCTTCATTTGGTTGCAAGTGGAAATTTTATATATCTTTATTTTATCATGAATTTATTTTATTATAATTAGATGTTATAAATAGAGGGTGGATCTTTACGCAATGGTAAGTCTGTAATCTTGTAGCCAAGAGATAGAGGTCACCGGTTCAAATTTTGGGATGCCATGAGCTGTCATTTGCTACTGACAACAATGAGGAAGATAGCATTGATCTTATTGCATGCTTTAGCCCTATTCATATTTGAGATTTTGAGACTTTAGCTTGAATTGGACTGAAAACCTATGCTTTCTTTTTATCTCATCTATGATTATTGAAATTGTCATATTGGGTTTGCTAACTACTTTTGTGCAATATACCAGGAATATATGTTGGAGATGGAATGGTGATCCACTTCACCAGGAGAGTGGGCCAAGAAGTTGGAACAGGAACCATTCTGGATCGTTTCCTTGTTAGTTCAGTTCCCCCTCATGATACTAACAATCCATGCCCAAGATGTGGCGACCAATCTAAGAAAGAGGGTGTCATTTCTTCCTGTTTAAATTGTTTTCTTTATGGTGGTAATCTATACCTCTTTGAATATGGTGTCTCACCTGCATTTTTTCTTGCCAAAGCTCGAGGAGGTACCTGCACTTGTGTTCCTTCTGATCCAACTGAAGATGTCCTTCGCCGTGCTTCGATTCTTCTTGAGCATGGATTTGGTGGCTATGATATTTACAAGAAAAACTGTGAAGACTTTGCAATTTACTGCAAAACAGGTCTGCTTGTATGCAGTGGGCAAGCAGCTTCTTGCTCGGCTGCTGCTGATGCTGTAGTTTCAACCACAATTCGTAAGATGACCACCCCCACCCCTGTTAGTGTTTTGGCAATGGTTGGTCATGGCATGTACTCGTACTGTGTTAACCGATTGGCTTCTGATAGAGGACAACGTCACGATGCATTTAAAATTCCGGTGGACAGTCTTATAGCTTCACTTGGCTTAAATGAATCAAAGAAGACAGTTGAAGTTCCGATCAAAGGTCATATGGCTTCACCTAACTTAAATGAACAAGAGAAGACAGCTGAAGTGCCGGTGGAAATGCTTATAGCTTCATCTGGCTTAAATGAACAAGAGAAGAGAGCTGAAGTGCCGGTGACAATGCTTATAGCTTCACCTGGCTTGAATGAGCTGGAGAAGACGGCTGAAGTTTCGGTGGAAAGTCTTAAAGCTTCACCTGGCTTAAATGAACTGGAGAAGACAATCGAAGTTCCAATGGAAAATCTTATCGCTTCACCAGGCTTAAATGAATCAGAGAAGACAACTAAGACGGCCAAGGAAAATCAGCATTGGTTGAACAGAGGATCTGGCAATAGAGGGGGTAGGTTTGGCTATAGAGGTGGTGGTCGCGGTCGCGGTCGTGGTCGAGGAGGTAGGAGGCCCTCTGTGACATGTCAAGTCTGTCTCAAGAGTGGTCACTTAGCCTATAATTGCTATTATCGATTTGACTACAACTACCTTCCTCGCCAATCTCCACAACCACTTTTCCCTCCTGGTTACAGACCTCACAGTGCTCCTCTGGCTGCTGTGCCAACAACTCCTCAAGTGCTCAATGACAAGTCATGGTTCCCAGACTCTGGAGCTACTAATCATGTGACAGCAGATCGTGAAAATTTGGTGCAGAGGTCAGAGTACAATGGCTCCGAACAACTCTTTGTGGGAAATGGAACAGGTCCGCATATTGCACACAGGCACGTCTAGCTTCACCTCACCAAGTTCACCTCACAGGACACTCACTACGAAATTTACTGCATGTTCCTTTGATTACAGAGAATCTGTTAGGTGTTAGTAGATTTGCTCGTGACAATGGCATTTTCTTTGAATTTCGCCCCTACAATTGTTATGTGAAATCACATAGTACTCAGGAAGTTCTATTGGAGGGCTGGACAAGTTCTGAAGGGCTTTATTCCTTTGGCATGCTCAAATTCAAAGCTCCAACTGATGCTGTTAATTCTCCAACAGCAAGCTCAGTACCTGCTCACTCAGCTGCCTGAATAAATGTAATATTGCAAATCTGCCAAATTACATAGGTCTGTATTTTTGTTTCTGTCCATGGTTGTTAAGTTATATATATATATATATAGAGAGAGAGAGAGAGAGAGAGTTGATGCCACTCCAACACCTGAAGTTTCATGAATCTTTGTGTGTGTGTGATTGTCTTATTGGGAATTGGTTTTACTGCAAAAGCAGACATGACAAAGAAGCGTGCGATTTGTAGTTTAACACTTACAAAAGCATGCAATTGTCTTGCGCGATCAAGCAGCACCCCATTGCTATCCACGAGGCTCTTGCAACCTATAAAGGATAGAATAGACAAACTAAAATGTTCGTAAGTTTTGTTTTTTCTGCTATAAAATCAAAACTACGAACTTAAAATGTGAACTTCTAATGATTTCTGTGACTTCCCTCAAGGCAAGCATTCCAACAGAGTTTTGTAGATCCAACAGAGCAAGAAGAACTATACAGTGAGTGGCTCCTGTAGGGTGTGTTTGTGAGGAGAGGGAAGGAAGGGGAAGAATTTATAGAGTAGCTTTCGGAATTTTACACTAAGCCTCTCATTCATTCTTTTACCCTCTAAAATCAATCTCACAAACACACCATTAGTGCCTACTGCCTAAAACATTCCTCTAGGTCATAAGATAGCAATCTTACTATTGTGTTGAGACTCACCCTCCCCCAGAAATCGATAAAGGAAAAAAAAAATTTGGCAAAAGTTTTTTTTAGTAGATTGTACACTTAATAAACGGAGTTCTACAATTTTGTGGTAGATTCACCTGTTCTGCATACACAGTTACATAAGATGCAACTAAAAAAGGAAATCTGTAAAGTTGTACGGGAGCATGCTAAGCTGTACCCTGTTGATTATGATCTCCAAGGTGTTATCAAACAACATTTCTTCTAATATGGCTAAAATTCTACTCCACCAGGCTTCTTTACAAGGATCTGATTGTATTCAGGCCTTGATGTCTGCAGTTGATGAATTATAAGTTATTAGAACTCACTGACAACCAAAGATTATCTTTGGATTAAAACACCACTGACAGAAGATATATAACTTGTTCACATTCATGATGATTGTTCACATTCATGATGACGGCTCTAGTCACTGATAATTAGCACTTCCAAGGGGAAAAAAAAAGTAACCAAGTGATATTCTTAAAGCTTACTAATAACTTGACAAGGAGGGATACCAACAAATATACGTGTGTAGGTCCATTTTATTTGGCTCCAGATGAACTTCATTTTCATTAAATTGAAGGAATATAAATCCTCAACTCACTATCAACAAGGAGGCAACACTAAAGTGCTGTAATCTTCTTTATGATCATGAGCACAACTGGGACCCTTTCTGTCATCTTGATATAAGTATACAACCACTCTTTATGGTCCAAAATAAAAAGGGAAAAAACCTCTTTATTTTGGATATATATATATATAGATGAGTGGTGGTAGATAAGCTCTTTCTCAAACAAGACTTATTTTTATTGGGGCAATAAAATAAAAGAGGAACTAATTATAAGAAAGAAAGATGTGGCATTGGTTAATGAAATAAACTAGCTCATATTTTTTGGTAGACAAACTAACTAATATAAACGTCAGTGGAGATGATCCATGGTCTAGGCACTTCAATAATTTTAGACAAAGATGGAAAAGGAAAACATGTTTGTTTAGATAATGAATTTCCTTGCTTGGTCACACACATCTCTGATCTTCTAATACTTTATTAAAAATGCAGCACTCCAACACATCAAATCATTTTTTTTACCGCCTTTTGTAGGAGTAATCTTAGATTGAAATGAAGGTTTGTCCCGGTCCAGAATTAGGGTATCTTTCCTAACTCATCGATTGCTCAAAAGAAATCTGAAAATTGAATTTGCAATAACATAGAATACTTTTTGGATACAGGTACATATTGGGTACGCTTTGGTATGTACATACCCAATGACTCTATTTTAAAAAAAAAAATGGATACGGCAGGTTATGGTTGGGTACACCTAAGGTACGCGTATCCAATTTTAGGTACGTCAATTTAATAAATTTTTATATTTTTTTTATTTTTTTTTCTTTCTTTCCTTCCATATTCCAATTTTATTGAGCCTGAATTTTTTTTTACCTGATTTTTTGTAATTTAAAATGTAATATTGAATAGTTTTATGTTAAAATTTCAGTTTTTATTGTATAAAATTTATAAAATTTTAATTTTTTGTATATGTATAGACATACATGTATTCTATTTTTTTCCAAAATTTTCATCTCTCATACCCGTATTCATGCAACAAAGATGACTATACATGAGCTAAAGATTGAATAGGCGAGCCAACCACATTGGCAGCACATCAAATCACTATGTTAAGGAATTCCCACCCTAATTTATTCTTTTTTATTGCTTCTCTTCCTACTCTGCTGTCAAGAAAAGTATATTTTGCTGACATGTTCCTCATATGTTCAGCTTGTAGATGCACTTAATGAGTAAAACTTGAGAAACAATCATATACAGTATTATTTTTCAATTAAAGCTGTTTATTCCAATAAAAGACACTTTACTTACAAAGAACACAGCAACATGGTCCACATGTTCATGAAACTATAAACTAACCAATATAAGATCACTCATAAAACAGAAAACTCGCATGAATTCCCACATGAAAATAATAGTATATATATGAACAAGCACATATAATAGAGAACAGATAAAAACGTACAATTTCTTTGAAGAGAACAAAAGCAATGACGAAGAAAAGAGCGAAGAAGATCTCAAACTCGGCGAATCTGGCGAAGGAAAGCACGGCGTGTAGCACCCGAGTCAATGCCGACTCGTTCCGTGTTCTGACTCGCCTCCCCATCGCTGCAACCAATTCTTTTCCAAACAAACGAACCTTGGAATGGTCGAAACGAAAATGTAACTGGAAATAATACCGAGTAACGACTAACGAGAATGGGAACAAAAATAAAAATTGAACCCATTCGGGTCGTGGAAATGGATCTTGGTCGGTCCATGAAGCGGTTTGGTCCAGATTTTAGTAGCCCAGTTTAGTTTGGTCTATTGGTTTTTCTAAGGACCAAGCGGTATCCAACCAAAAGAAAACCTGTTTCCAAAGGACATGGAAATCTTTTATGGATTTAATTTTGATATGAAATGGAAATTTTTGTATAAAAGAGTTTCACACAAATATTATATTCAATGTATATTATTATATGGGATTTCTCCGATACCCCTATGAATTTATAGGTATTGCTACGTTTTAATTATTTATAGCTAAGAATGAGATATGTGTTCCACTGACTCAAGTTTTTAAAATCCATTAAATCAAAGACTAAATTATAACCGTTGATTACACAAGGGTGTTGGTACGCGAAGAAAAAAAATCTTATTATATAAGTAAAAAAAAAATGTGATTGAATGACCAATGTTATCACCAAAAAATGAGGTAGGGGTAATTCTAAGTGAATATGAGCAATTAGAATGTGCAACCAAAGGAATGGTTTAATGCTTTAAATCCTAAAGCCACGTGGATTGAAGTTTTTAAATTTTGAATAAGAGTGGTTATGGAAGTATGCTAAATTCCAAAGGCTACTTTGGAGCAAGTCATAATATTCAAATTAAGTATCTATGATCACGTCATGTTCTTTCTAACTTGGTTGTGGAAATTGGCTACGAGGTGGACATACATGTGAAAGTTGCAAATGGCCACTAACATGCACGAAGTTGGGAAATGTTAAATATATAAAGGGGTTCAAGATGAGGAGAAAGGCATCTCCAAATCAACAACATAGCTCTTTACATTATATCTTTCATTTTACCGTATATTTTTTCCTTTTAATCTAGTTTATGTAAGTGTAGTTTTCTCATCCAATTTTTTATTGTGATGTTTTGATGTAAATTTGTAATTACTATTGTTCATCAATAAAATTCTAATTCCACATATTGTTTTTGTCCAAAACTTGTTCTTTAAAATAGTTAGAGAGCCCATAGCTAAATCTCTACTTAAGACCTACAAACCAAGTGCAATAAGCTTTGTAAACTAATTTTTTTTACACAAAGTGGTGCTACAAAGTTCTGAAGTTATTGTAAATATTTAGAATTTGATTCTAAATATTATGAAAATGGTATATAAGATATCATGAGAAAATATTTTCCATTGGTTTACAAATTTTTTGCTTTGGTTTATAAGTTTTTTTGCACAATGTTTACAAGTTTTAAGTATGGATTTACAAGTGTTTTAAACGAAATTTAAAAAACTTGTAAAACTAAGTATTACTTAAAACTTGTAAAGTAAGTTAAAAAACTTATATGAAAGTGGCAAAAAATCCTTGTAAACCAGTCCTTAAGACTTACAAATCAAATGCAATAAGCTTGTTGTCACAACCCGACTGGGGAACGCGACCGGTACGTGAGGAATCTCATCCCCACATAAGCCTCGTGACCTCTAAGCCTTTCTATATGCATAAAATAATATACTTTTCATTATGAAATCATAACTCCCTCTAAAACTATCTATAAACTTTATATCTGGAATTATATAACTGAAATACTTGATATATAAAGCTTTGAAAACCCTTAGTCATACTCTGAAAATCCATTCAATATGTGAACTGAATTATAAATACATCTTTGACTTTTAAACTGAAAACATATACATAATTATCTCAAATACGGAAATCAAATACATAATTTGAAACTAAATGCATGGCCGGGATCCTGCCTGCATATTCGCTGGAGCACTTTTACTACTGACATAATTTTAAATTAAGCCTCACTTTAATTAAGGCCTATCACTGGAATTTTCTTAATCTACTAAGCTGGACGGAGACTAAACATATACCTACAACTATAAGAGGAAGGGAGAGGGGTGAGTTAACGGACTCAGTGAGTGAGCTCTCATCCATCACCCACGTGGGACAACCAAGGAATATACCATAATGCAATATACATGCAGCAATAAAAAATAGTTTGATATTCATGTACATAATCTTATAGAAAATATATCTCTGTATTCATAAATTCATAAGAAAACATTTCTAAATTCTTACTTCAACAAGAAAATCATTTTTCATATATATAATATCTCTTAAATCAATATTCTCTGAAAAAAAATCAAGAATCTCTGAAAATATAATTAACAGTACTCTAATAAAGAAACAGGTATCTCTGGTTATGCCCAATTCATGTGACATAACAAAATCTCTGGTTATGCATGTCAACCATGGCATAACAAAATCTCTGAACTCTAGGACACCTAACTAGGTTTCATTTCTAATTTCTCTAGCCCTTGGGACGACTTGGTATATCAAGGTTAACGGAATAACTACGTTAACTCACAGTCTGTTTCCCTATAGCTACCATCTAAACTAATTTATACTTAACTCATGATCTGAAACTCTTAAAATCTTTTATAGCACTAAAATTCTGTTATATACTATAATCTGGGCATCAAAACTCTTTCATACATAATTACTCAAATCTTTGGAATCGTTAAGATAATTCACAAAATCTTTGAATACAATCATACTCATACTCTAGCTCTTTGTAAAGCCATTAAATATTAAAACTCTCGAAACTCTAAAAAATTTGGATTCATATAACTCAAGCAACCTGACTTTAGCATAACTGTGACTATGAAATCATGCCAAGGGATCACCTGCTTGCAAGCATTTCAATTTCAAGTCCACAAGATATGTATCTGGCAGTCACTACAAATCATATTGAATTCCATATTTTTGGAATATCACAAAAACTGAACTTCTAACATCTCATTTTTCAAGGTAACTTCTTTTTATAACTTAATAACTCTAATATCAACTTTGAAATGGAAAAGGTTCAAAATCATAAAATCTCTAATATTATAATATAGCATCTCTGTTTGGCATTTTTACCAAAATATCTTATTTGATACTCTAAATCATATTTCAAAATCTTAAGGTTTGAAACATAAATATGTCATAAACTCTTAATACATGTTGGGTATACTAACAACTTAATAAATCATATATTCTCACAATAAATCTCTTTATGAATATATAAAACATTTTCAAAGCAATCTATACATTAATCATGGTCTCATAGTTTTCTAAAACACATAATTCATGCTCTTTGAAAATCATGTTCTTTGTCTAGCTTGCAAAACCATATATATATATAATCATAATTTCATCTCTAATATCATATTTGACGATCATCATGCATGAAACATAACTATAATGGGGAAACTAAGGCCATGAGTTTAAACCTACTCACCGTTTGGAGCCGGGAGTATGTGGGCACTACTAACTTGACCTCCGAAGCATGGAATGGCACTAACAACTGTCATAGAGAAACATTGACTCTAGATTAATCTCCGTTAATCTCTAGACAACTCTAATCTAGCTCTAACAACATCGGGGGAACACCCCCACTCGACAACATTGGAGAAAAATAACAACCCATAACAAAGGGAAGGAAGAACACAAAGGAATCTAACATAAACCAACAACAATCACTTACCTTGGATCTTGAAGGAAGAGGATTTGATGTTAGATTGAAAGAGAAAGTTTAGGAGAGGGTTTGGAGGAAGGGGATTTCGAAAATGAGGAGCAAAATCTCGAGCTTGGTGTTTAAAAAGGGGTAAATGGGCTCATTAAGTGAAATGACATCATTTAGCATTGCTTGTGTCCAGCTGACACCGCTATAGCGATCCTGCCTGCCCCGTGCCCATCACTTATGACCATTATAGCGGTCTCCAGAGGCCAAAACCACTGCTGCCGCCCACTGTGACTGCTATAGCAGTGACAGTTCACCAGATTTGCTGCATTAAGGGTCCTTCATGCATCCTGGAACCTTTTCGACAACACAGATGAGTCTCGGGAGACCTTGGGCAGTACAAAACTTGTTCAATGACACGTGTACCTAGGTATTACACTAGTAAACCAAGTTTTTTGAAAAAAGTGATGCTACAAAATTCTGAAGTGATTATAAATATTTGAAATTGGATTCTAAATATTATGAAATTAGCGGTAAAAAATTTGATACCTTATGCAAGATACTTGTACACTGGTTGTAAATTCTTGAAAATTAGTTCTAAAAACTTGTAAACCTAGTGGTAAATATTCTATATATATATATATATAGGTTTTGTATCATACTCTATATGTAAAGTATAGTGGATTCAATGATTGTTGATGCAGATTTTGATGTTGAGGTTCAGATTGATTACCATGATGGGGATTGTGACCTCTTAGTGCTTGCTGTTGGGATGATATTTAATTTAGAAAAGAAATGAAATCATTCTACAAAAATTACTCAAGTAACAAAGGTTTTGGGTTTTAAGTTATGAATTCAAGAAAGAGGTTGGATGGACAACTCAATTACATGTTACTTGCATGCTTACCAGAGGGAAGTCATGCATCAAACTAACTAATTTGTTCATATATTTCAAGTTTATTACAAACAAAGAAAAATCCATTATTTCTATCATCACTATTTATAACTTTACGCTATACTCTTATTTATTGATTCATCATTATCATTAACTAATGTATTTTTTTGATATAATTCTTTAGCATTACTAATGTCTTTGTCCACATTGATCCCATCACGTTAATGTCTTTTCTTGCCTTCTTTTTCATTTATTTTTTGTTTTCTGCTTTTGAATGCGTTATTTGGTTATATATCTAATACAAAAAAAAGAACAGAAATGAGTTCATGTATTATCTACACGAAATAATATCAATAGTTTAATGCGGTAACCAATTTCAAGTAACCAAAATCAAAACAATATACTATCAAACCCGTGCTAAACTAAAATATAATTTGTAAAAACATACAAAAACTAGTAAACTAATGGACAAAACATATAAACCTTTTTTGAAAACTTATAAATCAAGTGTAAAAACATTAAATCCAGCACAAAAAAACTTATAAACTAAGTGAAAAAAAACTTGTATACCAATAGTAGAAAATTTGAAAACTCGTGCTTAAAACTTATAAATCAAGTGTACAAAACTTAAAAACTAGAGTTGAAAACTTAAAAACCAGTTAAAAAATCTTGTAAACCCATGATGAAAAGCTCTAAATGTCTACTAACAAGTTGTAAAAGAATAGGCTGCCATTTTTCTGAAGAAAATAGAACAATAAAATAGCAATAATAAAAACTAATTAATTTACTCGACATTCTACTAAGTATTTAACATTATTTTACAAGTTTTTAGGATCAATTTGTAGCACTACTTTGTGCAAAAAACTTGATTTACAAGCTTATTGCACTTGTATAAGTTTTAAGCATGAGTTTAAAAGTTTTTTACTATTAGTTTACAAGTTTTTTGTATTTAGTTCACAAGTTTTAAGTAATGCTTAGTTTGAGAAGTTTTTTACACTCGGTTTATAGGAATTATAAATCTGTGCTTAAAACTTGTAAATAAAACGCAAAAAACTTGTAAACTAAGGACAAAAAACTTATGAACTAATGCTTAAATGTCAATTTTAGTATTATTTTATGAGTTTAAGTACCAATTTACAAGTTTGTTAAATCATTCATTCTCAGTTTAATAATCAAATTTGGCTTAAAATGTCAATCCACCATTACAATCAAATAATCCAAGTCACAAACCCATCAAAAGAGAAGTGCAAATGAGAAATCCACATACCTTACAAAGAAGGTTATTACAAAAAAGTGAAAGAAATGTGTGTTTGTTGCCACTATTCTTCTATGGGTAAGGGAGCTATGTTCTTCAAGGGTTGTTGCTCTTGCTGTGAGATGAGCAAATAGCCGATAGGTGATAACGATGGACATGGTGGTGGCGATGGCAATCTCTTGTGCTTAAGAGAGAAGAGAAGAAAAGAGAAAATAGGTTTTTGTATGTTGTTGCACAGGAAAGAAAGAGAGATAAATGTGTTTGTGTTTTATTTTTTTCATAAATGTTTTCTTTAAGAATAGTGGTGATATTTGTATCATACCACTATTTTGTCCTTTTCTCTTTATATAATATAGTGGAAGCTTAGATTTAGCATAAAATAGTGTACAAATAACATAACTGTATTAAGGGTAACACAAAGGAACAAGGTGACGAAGAGATAAAGACTTGTTGACGAAGCTGAGGGGCTTTAGAATTGATAGATAAGAGATAAGAGCAAGAGAATGAGTGATAAAAAATGTAACTAGAATAGAAAAAATTGAGAAACATTTTATGATTATTGTCTATTTGTAAAAATATTTTTTCTTACATTTTAAATGTAGAGTTTAATTTCTATACACAAACTGACTATATAAAACCTTTTTCCACTGTTATCTAATAAGATATTGATTATATCAGTAAAAGTGATTAAGTCTTAAATTTATTAATAAGTATTTTTAATATAATTGATATTTTTCATTTTTTATGCTTATATAATTTATTTTTTAATTATATTGCATAATTCACCTTTATATGTTAGCCATTTTATATAAATATCTAATCACATATTATCATTTATTTGCGTTTCATAATTGAAGATGTGAGACAAATTAGTCTATTTTTAGTATTTTGACCTATTTTTATAGGAGAAATTCTTACTTGCACTGAGAGTAAGATCCTGATTTGCTTTGTTCCATTTAGTGTCCGCCATATAAGCAATGTAGGCTAGATATGTTTTTCAAATTAAATTTATAATATTATTAACCAATTTAACCACGGTTAAGTTGGAAGATATTGTAACTTAATAGTTACACTGTCAAAAAAAATTATCGCTAGTTATAATAGTTTTTTGTGTGTAACGTAATTATAATAACTGTGTTATCATTACTACTATAATAATCATACATATAAAATTTTAATGATACAATAATACGTCAAATTTTCATTTTTTATATTATTTGTTATTATTTTCAGGTTAAATAATTTTTTATTGAAATAGTTTGTATAGTATTTTATTGTGTCAATGAAATAAAGATATGAATGAATGATTGGAAACAAAATAATTAATACTTAAAAGGTAAATTAAATTTAAAAACTTACTTTAAATATTAAAATTATGAAAACGGTGGGACATAATTATTTTTAATAAATGACATATGAAAAGTTTTCCATATAATGAGTGTTAAATATTAATGTTATTGGTAGATTATGATTATGTTTGGATAAATGTATATCAAAAGAACTCAAAGGAGATAATTGCAATCACCCTTTATTATTTAATCTAATTAAATTATTCCATTTGCATAAATTTTTAAATAAGGATTAAATGCATTTTATCCTCTTGAATTTTAGGTCATGTACAATTTATACAATAACTTTTTGAAATGAACATTACAACATTTTAAACTTTTCAAATAGCGTAAAATTTTAAGTCATAGTAGGATATCGAATTGTACATAATAAAAATGTTAGGGAGTTAATTATATATAGTATTCACAGACAAAATACTAGGTTGCACAAATTAAAAATATCAAGGGGTTAAGTACACATAAATATTATATTTATTAGTTTCCAAAATTATATTAAAAGATGTTTTTGCACAATTTAAAAAGTTTAGGATGTGATAATACATATTTTATAAAATTAAAGTATAAATTACACATGATTTAAAATTTAATAAAAATAAAATACATTTATCCTTCAAATAATGAACATAAAATTATTATTTTATTTAACATAACGATATATAATTAAATTACATGCATATAAATTTTTTTTTTATCAGCTTACATGCATATAAATTGACTTTTTTGTTTCTGTCATATCTTTTGTATTTATTGGAATAATTAAAGCTACAAGCCCGTAACTATGTACTACTTTTTAAAACCATTCTTACCAAACTAGTATTTGTCCTCTTTCGCACCTCAAGAAATACCTACAGTCAATGAGAGAAAAAAATATTTATTTTAATTTATTTATTAACCAACCTATAAATTTTATAAATTATTATTATTTTTTATTTTTAATATAATAATTTATATATTAATTAATAAATAAAATAAAATAAAATAAATATTTACAAACATATAAATTGACTTTTTTGTTCCTGTCATATCTTTTGTACTTATTGGAATAATTAAAGCTATAAGCCCACAACTATGTACTACTTTTAAAAATCATTCTTACCAAACTAGTATTTACCCTCTTTCGCACCTCAAGAAATAGCTACAATAATAAAAAAATATCTTATTTTATTTATTGATTGACACGTAAATTTTATAAATTATTTTTATATTTTTAATATAATAATTTATATATTAATTAATAAATAAAATAGAATAAATATTTTATTATCTCTATGGCAACTTAGCTTGTTGTTTTTTTTGGATCTGAGCTGGTTCCTTGGCTATCTTATTCTTATCCAACACAGCGTAACAGCATATTCTATTACATTGAAACACCTAATCACTACCCTGCACTGCACTAACTTCATCGACCGTTCTCTCTCTTCCTCCTCCTCCTCCTTTTAAGTCTTCTTCAGAAAGTTTAAGGAGCAAAATAAAGTCCCAAACCCAACACAGCACAACCACCTCAGAAATGGAACAACTGAAGCCAAGCCCTGCAAACTCCTCCCCACTCACCCCACTCGGCTTCTTGGACAGAGCAGCCACCGTTTACGGCGACACCCCTTCCGTCATTTATAATGACCTCACCTTCACTTGGTCAGACACCCGCCGGCGGTGCCTCCAGCTTGCCTCCGCACTCTCCTCCCTCGGGATCAGCCGCGGCGATGTCGTCTCCGTTGTGGCACCAAACATCCCCGCCATGTACGAGCTCCACTTCGCCGTCCCCTTCGCCGGCGCCACCCTCAACAACATCAACACCCGCCTCGACGCCCGCACCGTCTCCGTCATCCTCCGTCACGCCGAGTCCAAGCTCGTCTTCGTGGACACAGCCTCACGCGATCTCGTCCTCGAAGCAATCTCCTTATTAACAAATCACCACAACCGTCCGATCCTCATCCTTATCGCCGACGATACGGTCGAATCCCTAACCCCTTCATCGTCCACCTTTCACTTCAAGAACACTTACGAGGAGTTAATTACCAAGGGCGATCCGAATTTTAAATGGGTCCAGCCAAATAGCGAGTGGGACCCGATCGCGCTTAACTACACCTCCGGAACGACGTCGTCTCCGAAAGGCGTTGTTCACTGCCACAGAGGAACGTTCATCATAACCGTCGACTCGTTGATCGATTGGGCCGTTCCGAAACAACCGGTTTACTTATGGACCCTACCGATGTTCCACGCTAACGGCTGGAGTTTCCCGTGGGCGATCGCTGCCGTTGGAGGAACCAACATCTGCGTCCGCAAATTCGATGCGCCGGTAGTTTTCTCCCTCATCAGGAGCCACGGCGTCACGCACATGTGCGGCGCGCCGGTGGTACTCAACATGCTCACGAACTCACCGGACAATAAGCCGTTGGAGAATCCCGTCCAGATCCTCACCGCCGGAGCACCGCCGCCCGCAGCGGTGCTCCTCCGCACGGAGTCGCTGGGGTTTGTGATCAGCCACGGGTACGGCCTGACAGAGACGGCGGGGCTGGTGGTTTCCTGCGCGTGGAAGAGGAAGTGGAACAGTTTTCCGGCGACGGAGAGGGCGAAGCTGAAGGCGCGTCAGGGAGTGAGGACGGCTCTGATGACGGAGGTGGACGTGGTTACACCCGAGGGGGAGCGCGTGAAGCGCGACGGGGTGACGCTCGGGGAGGTAGTTATGCGCGGCGGTTGCGTGATGTTAGGGTACCTGAAAGACCCCGAAGGAACAGCAAACTGTTTCAAGAACGGTTGGTTCTACACTGGAGACGTTGGTGTCATGCATGAGGACGGTTACTTGGAGATAAAAGATAGGTCTAAGGATGTTATTATTAGCGGTGGCGAGAATTTGAGCAGCGTGGAGGTGGAATCGGTGCTCTACACTCACCCGGCGGTGAACGAGGCGGCGGTGGTGGCGAGGCCCGACGAGTTCTGGGGGGAGACGCCGTGCGCGTTCTTGAGTTTGAGGGATAAAGGTGTGACGGAAAAGGAGATAACTGAGTTTTGCAGGGAGAACATGCCGCGTTACATGGTGCCGAAAACGGTGGTGTTCAAGGAGGAGCTTCCCAAGACTTCTACTGGGAAGATTCAGAAGTTTGTGCTGAGGCAGATCGCGAAGGAGATGGGGCCCATCGGACGAAGTAAGATGTGATTTTGTGATGTAAGCAGTGACCTTGTCCGGGATGAGTCATGATGGTATAGTTATAGTTATGATTCTGTGAATGAGGTTACTTGTCCAATCGTTTCTCTTCCCACTGCGACTGTGGTAAGGGACAAATCAGTCCTAGCATAGTGTTCATCCCATCTCAGGAAAAACAAAATGAATAGTATTATTTTAACATTAAAAAAATATATTTAAACGTAATATATAAATGAGATAAGTAAAATTATTATTATATTTAAAGATGATAAAATAAATATTTTAATAAATATTTAATTAAAATATTTATTTATTATTATTAAATATAATAAATAATAAAAATTATTATAATATTTAATAATAATAAAATAAATATTTTAATTATATACTCACTTTAAGTGAAATAATAATATTGCTCTAGAAAAAATATGTACAATGACGCATAAGTACATATAATATTATAATATAAAAATAGAAAACTGATAAATTATTATTATATTCTTTGGTGGTGCTATTGCTAAATTATTTGAATAGAGGCAAAAAAAAGTACTTTCATCACTTTTTTTTTTTCATCTTTTCACGGTTTTATGCCCGCATGAGCAAGGAAAGAGTTTCAATAATGTCATCGATTTTTTTAATTAGTGCCCCTGCTGCTTAAAAAATCAAAAGAGAAAATTCAGATAAATTTTTATGTTATTAAAGTGTAGAATCCAGCAAAAAAATTTACAATTTATTTTTTCGTACTACTCCTTAAATAGAAATTATTTTAAATAAGTGTGGAGAAACAGTGTAAAAGAGAGAGTATGATACTATGATGTATTTTTTTTTTTTAATACTCATTGCAACTCAACACCCACCAACAAGGGTGGAGTAAAGACAGTACAAAACAATGGTCAACAAAGAGGAAATTATGCAAGTCACATTCAACCTAAATTTAAAGAGGCAAACGTCCACAGCACACCACCTAGCCACACCTTGAAGCGCTACAACTGAAGAAGCAACCATTATAATTAGGAGAGAGTTGGAAAATCCCATTAGCTCCACGACACTTTACTCCCTGAATTAGACTGTGCTTGACCTAACCATCCTTGAAAAATTCTGTGGTTAATTTTTGGGCATAACACACAAGAAAATTTTGCAACTTTTCCAATAACCTTAGAAAAGTGTTGCGCAGGAAATGTTGATCCCAACGAACCCTTTGTTCACCTTTAAACCAAGCGTTTAGTAAAAAGCAATTAGTCTTAATTTCTACCTGAGAAACTGCATATCCTAGTTCAAACAGAATAAAATTCAGGACTGAATCTGGGGCATTAACTTCAGCATCCGTTTGTGCTGGCTGCAATATAATCAGAGAAACAATAACAACAAATATTCACAATGGACAGCAACACTCCTCCTGTCGCATACACATCCACAGAGTATGACGTATACAACGGTTTGTCATGTTGTACCTTTTTTCGAATTGGTTTTTCGATAATCGAACAGTGGCGGAAGCATAAAATGGTAAGAAAAATGGTAATTAGCATGTCATTTCGCGTACTTGTTACTACTTTTTACGTTAAGCTTGTAGTTTCAGAATTCTTTTCAAGATCGGAGAGTAAATGACTTTGGTGTGAATTGTCTATTGTTGAATAGTATTTGTCAGTTAGTATTGTTCTTATAAATTCTTGAGACTTTATTAATGCAATATAATGCCCTCTTGTACTGTCTTACATAATTATTGTTTGGGGTACGATTCCATTATTAATTTATTTTTCACATTATCTTATATAGAAAAAGATAAATTTTGAAACGTGAGTACGGGGCACCGGATAGTCCCTTGAGCATGTGATGTGTCCGTCTCTCCTTCCCTCATTTCTTTATGAGGGCCGATATTTGTACGCACCAAAAAAGTGAGTCGAGAGGGATGAGATAAAAAAAAAATAAGAAAAAGAAAAGAAAAGAGAAAAAAATCAAGAGAGAGAGAGAGGAAATAATATGGAGGAGTCGGATGTGCACGTTGATACCATGCGTTCAAAGTTCATTTCCCTTTCTTTATTCACGATAATATAGTAATTTACGCGATACACGTGCTGTTGTTTAGGTTCATTCGTTTTTTTATTTTTCTTTAATAGAAGAGTGATTCTTTTTAAATGAAAAAATTACAGAAGCTATTTAGATTTGCTTTTGTTTACAAACTAAAAATTATTTAAAGTAATTTATTTTTAGATTTTAAGTAAAATTTCATCTAAACAACTCATATCAAAAGTGATTTTTTTTACACTTGAAAAAGTCACTTCTCAGGAAAAAAAAATCTGGCATTTGATGCCATTTTCTTTTTGTTTTATTGTCTTTTGTCGGAAGTGTTCTGCCATACTTTTGAACGAATAAACTGTCCCTTTGGATGAAATTGCAAGTTTATTTTATTTTACTTTTTCAAATTTTAAAATTAAATTTTTAGTTCCTTAAATTATATTCTATAAGTCGCATTAATCACTGTCAAATAATTGTCGGTCAATCAGATTATATTTCTTTGGCGCACGTATGGCATCTGGCGTCAATGACGTGTCGATGATGTGTCATGTTAATCCCACATAGCATGCCACGTGGCATGCTGATGTGGCACATATCAAAATAAATTCAGATTAGTTACTGAAATTTTTCCAAATGTGTCAAAAAATCTCGAATCCCAAATTTCTCCTCTTTTGATCCATAAAATCTAAATTCTCGATAATTCTTAAACCCATTTATTTCTCTCTCATTTTCACACTTTGTTTAAATAATTCAAATTTTAAATATGCTAAATATAATTAAGAACTTGATTAGTTCAAATTTGTGACCCTCCATATTTAGCTAACATAATTTTTTATTAGCCATTACATTACACTTCTTAGAATAAAATGGGTATTAAAATATTAAAAATAGAATTCAAGGGAAACATTATATTATCAAGCACGGATGGAGTTTATCAAGGTCTCTTTGAAATATTTTAGTTTTAATTTGAGAAGGAATTTGGTATCAAAAGAATCTGACATGACAATGAAAAGAAACTCTACCCTTATGTCAAATGTACTCACAAACCATATCAAATATAAGAGCTTTAATCAGGCTTAAGTAGAAAATTGTGTCTGTTATTCCACCTCAACAATAGTTGGTCATAGGGAATGACAGCCTCTTGAGAATGTTGATGTTATATTCTAAGTCAGTATGATTGTGTTTGCTCTATTCACATCAACATTCCTAAGAGACGATCATTCCTTACGACCCACTATCGTTGAGGTGGACTGCTTTGACACATTTAAAATTTTAGGGACTTTTTTGACATATTTTAAAAAATTTCATGGACTAATCTTAACCTATTTTGATCTTTGCCATGTCAATAAAATATAACAGTTGACTGGCGGTTGTTTATCCAAGAACTAACATGACCTATGAAATATAATTTCAGAGACTAAAAAGTTACTTTTGAAATTTCAGGAGTTAAAATGAAATACGCTTACAATTTCAGGAACTAAAGTGACACTTTTAAATGAAGAAAATTACAAAAGCTCTTTAGATTTGCTTTTTTACAAACTAAAAATTATTTAAAGTAATTTATTTTTAGAATTTAAGTAAATATTCATCTAAATAACTCATCAAAAGTGGATTTTTTTTCACTTGAAAAAGTCACTTCTCGAGGGAAAAAAAAAGTGACTACTACCCTATAGTTTTAATCAATGCCTTCCCTGCAGTTAGCATTTAACCGCATTTCAAAAATGTGGGTAACTAGAAAACAAAATTGTTCACAAATAAAATTCAGAGAAACCGAATTCTTGAAAAATTGGTGCCACATTTAACCACATTTTATGAATGTGGTTAAACGAAATTATGTGGCTAAATACAAAACAATCTTCACCTCCTCTCAATCTCCATCTCTCTTTCCACTCTCATTTCCCCCAGCTTCTGACACACCTATCTCCTCCTTCCTCTGACACCAACATCACCAACCTCTCCTCTCCCCTCCTCCACCACCATCACGACCTCCCCCCCTCCCAATTCTTCTAGGGTCCTGGCGATTGCTGAAACTAATTTCCATGAAAGACTGTGATAGAGGACAAAAAACCAAAATCAACAAAAGAAAAATAATAACAATGCTCAGGGAACCCTGATAATAAAGGGCTAAGATCGAATCAAAACATTAAAGGCCATATATTAATTTTTTTTTCTTTTTAGTGTAATACCAGACATTAATAATTTCGTTAACATTTTCTAATTATTGTATTAAAATAAAGAGCACCGTGTGTCAATGATCACTGTTTTTGGGCAAGGTCCTCAGAAAAAAGGTTTCTTGGTAGGTGGAAGGAACTCAAAATCAAAAGGAACAAGAAGGAATTAAAAAAAAAAAAAAAAGAGTTTGAGAACCACAATGGCTGTGGCAAACTTAGCGATGCGAAAAGGGTTACCTTGTTAGGTGGAGGAACATATCATCGGAGACGCTGAGGTACTCTCTGTTTCTTACCTCGTTATTCTCTTAGTCAAGGGGATTCACGTCCAGATATGAGGAAAACGACGTCATAGTGATTGGTCGTGGGCCAGGCGAATGCATGGCAGTGGTAAAGGTGGCTCATCTGGAGCTAAAGAATACCTGCATCGAGAAGCGTCGCACCCTCAGTGGAGGACTAAGGAGGCAGTGGTGATGATGGTGGCGGAGAGAGATCGTGAGGAGGGCAGAGTGATGCTGTTGAACCACATACTTAACTCCATTTAACCACGTTTTGAGCTGTGGTTAAAGGCATCCAATTTTTAGTGACGTGTCGCATCCATTTGCTTGCACCTAAGCAACTGCAATTGATGGCGTTGACCATCAACTGCAGGTGAGCACTCACCCAAAAAAAAAAAAATCTGGCATTTGATGCCATTTTGTTTTTCTTTTATTGTCTTTCGTCAAAAGTGTTCTACCATACTTTTTGAATATTTTACATTGCAATTGTCTGCATAGTTTAATTTTATAATAAAGGAACTAATCTTATTATCTATGAATGAAATAGATTACTTAATAGAGTATAGGTGCGTTTGTTTCAGATTTTGAAAACAATGATTATAAAAGCTAAATTTTATATATGACTAAAAAAACTAAAAACTAATTTTTTTTCATAAGTTACTAATTTCTAACTCCTACAAAAAAGCTAAAAAATGATTATTTTTTTTAATTTCAATTACTTTTTAAAAAATTGTCTAAGATACGAAAAGTGGTTTTTTGAGTAAACAAAGTGATTATTTGCTAAAATAATCACAAACAAAGGTAGAGGTAGAGGTGTACAAGGGACGGGTTGGGCCAAGTTGGACAAAATCTGAACTCGGCCCAATTTTTAGACTGGGTCAATTTTTGAAACCTGAACCCGGCCCGATAATGACCTAACTATGTCCCAAGTCAACCCGACATTTGAACAATATACGAGAATTTGAATATTGTACATAGTAAAGCTATTAAATTTTACAAGAAAGAAATAAAATTTTAAAGATATTTTATGATATAAGTTTCAAAATAAACATTTCAATGCACAAATAACATCAAGTTATGTAAAATATATTAATTAAACTTTAAAATCTTATAATTTTTCATAAATTATTATAAATATATATATTTTTTAAAGAGTTATTTGACTTCAGGCGGGGTCGAGTCAACCCAATGTATGACCCAAACCCGACCCCAAAAAGTATATTGGGTTAAATCTCAAGACCCGAACCTATCCTAATGAGCTTCAAATCGAGCCGGGTTGACGGGTCAAGACGGGTTATGAACAGCTGTAAACAAATGCACCCTATGTCTTACACATATACCTTATGTAGTAATTAATTAATTCTATTAATTATTTAATTCAATTAGTAGTATATTATATATGTATATATAATTTTGTATAATTATTTTTTTGCATATTTCATCTCATATTTGAGAATAAATATCAAATATTGAATATATTTTTAATAAAATTTCTTAAAAAGAGTATTGATTGCCTTTTTCATTATTTTCAAAGGAAAAAATTATTCTTTTTACCAAACATATGTGGATCCAATCATGATCTTTTAATAAGTTCTCGATCAATCTTTTTGCCTCCATTATGAGAGAATTAGAAAAATCTTTATTCAATCAAGTTTGAATTTGTTTGTTTGGAATCTCGACTCGTTTACCGCATTTTTATTTACTCATTTTTTTTCTTCCATCATACGTTAATTTATCCTTAAGTCCCACATGTTTAACCCTGTAGAATCTGACTTATTTTCTCATTGAGTAAAAGATACGAAATAAATTATATTATTTTTTATCAAAAGAAGAAAATTTGACAGAGGATGCTTCTTGCTTATTACAATTACACATCAGAAACACATTCACTCAAAAATATTGTACATACAAAAGCTTAGTAGTGGAAGAGGAATTCTTTGAACTCTATTCAACACACTCGTTTTAATTGGTTTTAGACAGACTTGGTAATACAAATACACTGCAATGCAAGCCTGTATATGCTACAACCCTGAGTAAATTAACAAGACACACAACAACCACTTTGACTATGTAGAAAACCAACAAATGTTGACACTAAATTACAAGTCAATTTTTCAATAAGCCTTGCATTCTTTTGCTTCAAACGTTTGCTGGTTACTCATCAGAGTGGCTATAGGATGAGCGGGAGATTTTGGTGCATGCAAGCAATGTTGGTTTCTCAGGCTATAATAAATGCTTGATTTAATTTTTTTTGGTTGATGCTTCCCTGCTTAAATCAAGCAGGTCTAGTTAATTATTCCAACTTCCATGCATTTTCTTCAAATTGTAAAATGACTCAATGACTTTATAAAAGTATATGCGACTTATTCTTTTATGTGATAATATTCAATCAAAATTTCTTTTTCAACAATCAAATCCCAAATCTTGTGGATTCATATATATATAGGCACACATACTTAGATCTCTCATAAAACTCTAGTTTTTTTTTTTTCAAAGTGCAATCGCAATATATTTTGCTTTAGTTGTAGATAGTTCAACAACTAGCTATAATTCTTTCAAGACCAAAATATTTCGCTGTGATGAAAAAATTACCTTAAAGTACTTTAAATCACATGCCCAATCACTATTTGTGTCTTTAACAAATCTTACATCATTACAATCACCATGTAAAGTTTAATTTCACGTACTATTTTTTATACTATTATTTAATCACCTATTATTATATTAGTAAATATGATTGGGTCTCATACAAATGAAATGATTTGATTGAATGATAGTCTATATTTTTTTTATATTATCACTGCATCAAAATTTATCTCTTAAATGTATATTTAAGACTATGAATTTTCATTAGTTTTGTATAATTTTTATACTGTGAATTCATAAAAATTAAACTCTCAATATAGGTTTAAGATTATAAATTTGTATGAATATTTGTATTCATTAATATTTTACAATTCCAACAAAGGATTGTTGAAAATAAAAAAGTTAAGACTAAATTGGATCAAATTGATGTAAAAAATTGATGTTGAAAACTTTATTAGGATAAAATTTATGTCAAATTAAAAATTTTAGGACTAAAAAAGTTATTTGCTCCAAATACATCTATCACATATAAATAAATATTTGCACAATGACAAATTTTCCATAGTGCATACTATGATATTTATTTGTTAATATAATTTTTTCAGCCCCTCCTCTATACTTTTTCTAGATTTCTCCTTATCTTTATTCTTCACTTATTTTTTCTTATTATTACTTCCTCTATTTTCTTTGGAGAACTGGATATCTATCTCTTTTAAGGTGTTAAAATATCTTTAGAAAAATACTATTTATATAACTTTAGTTTGTACAATATTTTTACATCTAGTTTATTATCATTAAATTTTATAGAATTCATATTTAAAGATAAAAAGTATTATTTTCTGTCCTGATGGTTGATTGAGTTGTAGAGAAATTATATCAAAGAGTTATACATATAAACACATCTCATATCTTTATCTTAATTAGGTATACAATGGTTCAACTTATTTTTTTTGGACCTTCACATGGTCCAACATATCTTTTGGACTTTCACATGATCCACCATTTCGCACCATTAGATCTTATTTATATAATAATTATATAAAAAATATAATAATTCTATAAAATACAAGAATATAATGATAATATTTTAAATTACAAAAATTAGTTCAATCAATTCTTAATATCCTTCCGGTCACTTCTGTTCTGCCCTCTAGGCTCTCTCTTCTGATGTGTCCATCCTCACCTTCCCTGTTTTGCCCAAAATATCCTAGAAGGCAACCACCATACGCACATCTTTATTATTATTATTATTGTTATTTGGTTTTGTAGTGAATGTTTGAATTAAAATAAAAGAAACACTGCATATCAAAATAAGCATGACGCAGTGGAGAGTGGTAACCCGTCTTTCCAAATTGGAAGCATTTTTAGTTTCACTTCAAAGTGGGGCATTTAAAAATTTGGGCATGAAAAAGCAAGAGATGAAGCGGCATGTTTCCTTCTTCTGGTGACAACAAGCTTAGAACAAATCCGTAACCGATCGCATCATGTATTTTCCTCCAAAAAAAAAATAATAATAATAAGAAAAAATCCTAAAAATAAATAAAAAGAAAGGTAATAATCTCATGAATCGATCTTGTTTTTCTCTCAGTGAATCAGAAAATAATTAAGCATGATGCACTTACACATTCACAGTTTTATTTTTTCTGCATATGTCTTTGAATCAAAACAACTATGGAGGTCACTTATTGGAATCAAAGAACAAACATTCAAGAGTACATAATAAAGAATGAGGCTGAGAATAGAGAGGCGACAGTTGAGTTAGAGTTAACATGGAGTTTGAAGAGTGTCTCAATGTGATTACAGCAAGAGAGAAATGAAAAAAGGAGAGAGCAGATTAGCAGAAAAACCAGAAAACGGGAAGAGAGGTGGCGTTGATTGAAATAAGATGGCTGAAGAAGCACAGTGAAGGGTTGGAGAAGGAATTAAAAATTTAATAGAGGCCAATCTAATAATCTCATACTAAAAATATGACGATCATGTGACTGTCCAGAAGATATGGAGGACAACGAAGCCTTTATCTTTTTTCCTTTACAAGAGAACTAGAGATGCGGTACATTAATTTTTACGAGACAATGAACATTGTGTCATTGGGTAATTATATTTCGTCATGTATAAGAGCATGAAAGAACGAAAATAAGTTGAAAAAAAAGAGAGTAAATAACGAGATTTATATTTTATAAATAGAATCTTTAGATATTTGAAAATACTAAAGATTGGAATAGCATAGTTAATCTTGTCGTTGCGATTGATTTGTCACCACGTAAGCTTCCATCACTTTGTTGCTTTTGAGTGAATCATGATAACGACCACCCTGACTAAAACATGTCCCACATTCGATAAATAGTACATATAGTGCATACTTTTATTCCATTTATTATTCAATAGAAGACAACAACATTTTCTGTGCAATAAAGATGAGGTGGTTGGTAGTGTATAGTGGGTAGTCAATGCATTTATTTATAATTGCTTTTAATTATATTTTTCAAAATGTGACTAAACATATATTTAAGCTTTAATTATTCCTCTTCTCCTCAATCCCACCACTCTCGGACTTGAAATGCGCACTTGAATTGCAGGTGTTGTATTAGGCTTTGGTTTTTCAGTTCTAAGACTAGATCAGTGATAAAACGTCTTCAATATTCTCAACAACAGTATAAAAATACATAAAAATTGTTTTACAAATATATTTTTTATGTAAAACTTCATAGGAGCACTTCAGCATTTTTTTATGATTTACAAATGGATCTGTCGATATTGTAGTTTTGACAAAATTTGCCTTAACAGTAGACCAATTGATGATATAAAAGAATTACTGGAGCACATCGAGTTATCCTGTGATCGGTGATTTTGTATCTGTCCTTTTATGATTTTAATTGTGGAATGGATTGTTAGTTACCCACAAAGTAGCTAACAAAATAAAAGATAAGGGACATGTTACTTTGCATCTTCAAGATTTTTCCCAGTTCAATGAACTTGTCTACAGAAGAGAACAACAGTGCTGTCTGTTTTCATTTGTTTCAGGAAAGAATTTTCCTACTCAAAATAACCAAGATATTTATTGAAGAGGTTTTTTGTAAGCCGCAGCCTCATCTAACTTGGCTTTCATGATATTTGTGGTTGTTTACAGCTAGCCGGTGATTCTTTATCTGTCCTTCTTCCCATACAAGAAAAAAAACAAAACTTGACAGACTAAGAGGGAAAAAGAAAAATTAGTGACCTCTACTATGAGCGATTTATACGCCGAAAGATCAAAGCCACGGACCATACGCAGCTTCAAACCTAAGTCCATCACAAACAGGAGTAGATGAAGAGGCTCCATTGGAAAAGCTTTGGGACATCTATGAGTGCTATTTCTTTTGGTTTTGTTGCCACATCCATTTTGATTTCAATGTTTCTTATAATGGCCATATCTGAAGGAGAATGATGGGACTGAGGAGAAGAAGAATAATGAAAATTTGGATGTATATTAGCACACTTTTATTTATATTTAATCATATTAAAAGTAATCATAAATAATTGCACTCACTATCAACTATATGTGAACAACCACCTAAACATGATCTGCGCATCTCTCACAACACAATTTACTTCCCTTGTTTCTAGTCGCATCGCTGTTATCTTTTTATTTTTTCCATCACATTCAATAATATCTTTTACTTAATTAAAAATATTATTATAATATCTAAAACTAACTACTCTTAAATATGATAATCCAAACTTTCTCTATGTATTATCATATTCCGGGTATATTTGATTAAAGAATAAAAATAAAGATAAAAATTTCATAAATTAATGTCATGTGTAATTTTACATATAAAATTTATCTAGAAAAATTTTACTCTTATTTTTATTTCATAACCAAATATTTTCTCAAAATAATAAAATGAGCGTAGTAATTAAATCGCTTATTTAAATGATTCTTGACGACGAAGTGTTGAGCCAGAGTAACACTATAGTGCCACTGCCAGCAAAAATGGAACACCTTAAACCAAACTCCGCAAACTCTTCCCCTCTTACTCCACTCACCTTTTTGGACAGAGCGGCCATCGTCTCCGGCGACTCCACGTCAATAATCTACAACCGCACCACTTACACGTGGTCGCAGACTCACCGTCGATGCCTCCAGCTGGCATCATCCCTCTCATCCATCGGCATCGGGAGGGGACACGTGGTGTCCGTTCTCTCCCCAAACAACCCAGCAACCTACGAGCTCCACTTCGCAGTGCCAATGTCAGGCGCAATCCTCAACAACCTTAACCTCCGCCTCGACCACCGCACCCTCTCCCTGCTCCTGCGCCACAGCGAATCAAAACTCCTCTTCGTTCACGCCCTCTCATTTCCCCTCATCCGCAAAGCACTCTCCTTATTCCCTCCAAACACCGCTCGCCCAATGCTCGTCCTCATAACCGACGATGCGGTCGCAACGCACACAATCCCGTCCTCTCTAACCACCCTCGATGATTTCATGGACACCTACGAGGGCCTCATTAGCAAGGGCTACCCAACGTTTAAATGGGCCAGGCCCACCTCCGAGTGGGACCCAATAACGCTAAACTACACCTCCGGAACGACGTCGTGTCCCAAAGGCGTGGTGCATTGCCACCGGGGAACGTTCGTTATGGCGCTCGATTCGTTAATCGACTGGTGCGTACCGAAGAACGCCGTTTATTTGTGGACACTACCGATGTTCCACTCTAACGGGTGGAGCTTCCCGTGGGGGATCGCAGCGGTTGGAGGCACCAACGTATGCACTCGTAAGATCGACGCGCAGACGATCTACTGTCTGATCGAATCACACGGCGTGACGCACATGTGCGCTGCGCCTGTGATTCTCAACATGCTTATTACGAGCTTCGACCGGGGCGAGCGGCTGAAGAGCCCGGTTCATGTTCTCACTGGCGGTTCGCCGCCGCCGGCGGGGATTTTGGGGCGCGCGGAGGAGATAGGGTTCGTGGTGAGCCATGGGTTCGGGATGACGGAGACGTGTGGGGTGGTGATTTCTTGCGCGTGGAAGAGGGAGTGGGATTTGTTTAATGCGGCGGAGAGGGCGAGGGTGAAGGCGAGGCAAGGGGTGAGGACGGCGGCTGCGATGGCGGAGGTGGACGTGGTGGAGCCCGAGTCAGGACTAAGTGTTAAACGCGACGGGTTGACTCAGGGCGAAATCGTGGTCAGAGGACCTTGTGTAATGCTAGGTGAGTTTCTGCTATTTGCACTTAACGCTTTTTTCTAAACTCCAAAAGAAAACAAGAAACGCAAAGGTGATGAGTCTATAATGATTCTTATTTTTATTTTTTATGAGGCAACGATTTTGAGTCGATTTCTCTAATTTCATGTATACATTTAAATTTGATGTATTATTAATCGTGGTGCATTGCAGACTACAATTTATTATTATTTTTCTTGAACGATCATATCTATTATTAATGCTAATTATGGTTCGCTCCCATTTATTGTGTATACTCCCAATCTATCAAAGTCTGAAATTTACACAAAGAATATATTTTCCTTCTTTGAACGTTAGGGTACCTCAAAGAACAAAATGGCACGTTGAAGTGCATGAAGAAAGGGTGGTTGTACACTGGGGATGTGGCGGTCATGCATGAGGATGGTTACTTGGAGATTAAGGACAGGTCCAACGATGTTATAATTAGTGGTGGCGAGAATCTGAGCAGCGTGGAGGTGGAAGCGGTGCTGTACACGCACCCTGCGGTGAGCGAGGCGGCGGTGGTGGCGAGGCCTGATGAGTTTTGGGGGGAGACGCCGTGCGCGTTCGTGAGGCTCAAGGGAGGGTTGGAGTGGAGGCCGGAGGAGGAGGAGATGATTGGGTTTTGTAGGGAGAGGTTGCCGCACTTCATGGTGCCAAAGACGGTGGTGTTCAGGGAAGAGCTGCCGAGGACCTCCACCGGGAAGATTCAAAAGTACTTGCTGAGAATGGAAGCTAAGGCTATGGGTTCCTTGTCCCCACCGCTGCCACCATCAACATTTAGCCGCATGTGATAAATATAGTGCATGGCATAGTTGGTTTTTGTATCGAGAGGAAATGGACGGAAATTACCCGTCTAATTAGCATTATATGTTCACTTATGTCTTATTATTATTATTATTATTATATACGCGTACCCCCATCTATTATTCTTTTATCTTAAAGAAAAATTTATTTATAGATAAACTTAACGACAAATATGACAAATCAAAAAAAGATATTTTAAATTGAATAAAAATATATATATTCTAAGTTGTGATCTAACCAATGATTCGTCTTCTTGTCCGAAAATATCTAATGGATACCAATAAATTTTTATTATTTAAAGAATATATTACATCTCATTCTAAGATAAATTTGTTATAAATATAAGACCATGAAAAAAAAATCAATGCAGCCATGAAGTGGACAAAAATAACACAAAGGGAACCGAAAAACACCTACAAAGGAAATAAAGGGGATAAAGAAGATATTTATAAAGAGGATAAAATGAAAAAAAATAAAAAATCCAAAAAAGAAAAAGAAAAAGAAAAAAATAGTAAGGCTATCACCACAAAAGAAATATAACAGCCCCCTTAACGATACTTCAGGACGAGAAGACAAGGGAAAAGGACGAGCAGGATTAGAGTACATTTATTATTACTTCATACCATATGAAAAAGAAACACAAATTATTTTTTTTAAGGTGAAAAAAAAAGATTAATGAGATAGAAAAAAGATATGATTTGGAAATAAGTAATGTCAATGACGCTGGAATAATGGGGCAAAGGGCATATCTGGTAGAGTAAAAATGCTACCGGCTAATAATTGCTATGCAAGAATTCGATGAACAACAATAAATATTGTGGACCCCAAGTATATTTTGAATAAGGTTTTGCTTTCTTATGATTTTCTTTCCCGTCTATCAAAAAATACCCTTCCTTTCCAACATAGGCATGGCAGGGAAATTAACTATTTTGAAAGTTGCCATATTATTAACTTCGAGTCGAATGGTGGGGGCATGCCATTAACTCATTCTTTACTCTAAAAAGTAGGGTGTCCCCATATTAGGACAGTCCTCTCGAGCCATAGAACATTAAAGTGAACCCAACAAATGCATGTATGAAAATCCATGTGTCATCTCATTATGTACTCAATAATTAATGAGCGCCCTAACACTGGCGAGACTCTTATCTGCAGAGGAATTGCATTGCTCCTCGCAGCTGGTCCCTTCCTCTCCTGCTTCCGGATGTCTTCAGAGCCTTAATAATTTCTTTAATTTTCAATAGTTGATATATCGAGGAGCTTACTATATTTACCCTTTTGCAGATGTCTCCATGGATCAACTATTAGTAATTACTAATATTCTGATCATCGACATCTTAATTGATCATTACACTTCCTGCCACGTTGATTCATTGATCAGTTTGGGTTCAACTAGAAGGTTTTTTATTTTCTATTTTGGGTGATAAACTTAAGGTTGTTTTGCTAAGTAGTATCAGCGGTTCCAAGACATGATAAAACTCTCTTCAAGTAAGAAAGAAAGACTTTAAATAAACTAAAGTTTACTACTTCCTCGGGTTCATGACATAAGTCTTTTAAGGTTATATATGGAAATTAATGTAATGATTGGATTTCTTTATTCTTTTTAAAATATGAAAATACCCTTTATCACTTATCATAAATATAGAGGTAAAATGGATAAAAAGTAATTAATACTTTCTTAAAATGTAAAAATAAATTATATTTTGGATCAAATCAAAAATCTAAAAATAACTTATATTATAACATAGAGGGAGTAATAATGCTCTGAAGTTTTCAACTGGAGAGTGTTATTAGAAACTAAGAAGCAAAAAATAAGAAACACGAAAAACTGGGTGAATAAACTATATATTATGAGATGTGTGTGAATGTATGAGAGGGGTTACCTATTTATAGGCCCAAGGAAACAAATGTAATAATTAGAAAGAACCAATCTAAGCTTAATCACAATCGCATTCAAATCATATAGAATCAATTAAGGCGTGTTTGGTTTCTCTATTTCCTGTTTCCATTTTCAATGAAAAGAGAAAATACCTATGAAAATATGTTTGGTTCAACTTTCACAAAATATTTCTAGGAAAATATTTCCTGATACACTTGAAATTGAAAATGTCAATTTCACGTTTTCAGTCTTTTCTGTTGTACTTGATGGAAATATTTCCAAATGAAAACGCAGTGATATGTTAGTAAATATAAGCAACTTTTCTTCTTTTTGCTTGGAAGACACAACTTCGAACCTCCGCCAATACAACTGTGTCTTTGTCGTTCCTTTTCTTCACTCAAGTACTGATTGAAAAAGTGGAACTGGAGTACATTACCACTGTATCATATACGTTATTAGTGTCGTTCCTTCACTTCTCAATATTGTCGTTCCTTTTTTTTTTTGTTGCATATACGCCATAATTATATCTTTTATTTTATTATGGTTACAATTTATCTAAACATCATATATACATCTCAAACAAATTTTTTATTTCCTTCATTTCAATCCATTTGCTTAAAAACAAAAAGGCACATGAATAAAAAATAATAATAAATCATAATAATGGTAAAAAGTTATGTAAGTGAATTAGATTACTTTTATTAAAAAGCAAAGTAAGTAAGTACGCAATTAATTATTGAGAAAATTACACCAGTCTCCCTTAAGGTTTAGTGTAATTATACTTAGTATCTTTTTATTTTATAAAACTATCATTGATCTATCTTGAGATTCGTTAAAATTATACTGACCTCCACTGTATATACTAGTTCATTGATTTAAGTGATAAAAAAAATAATATATGATATATACATAAGTATTAATGATGAAATTATAATATTTTAGTAATATTTAATACATCAGTTGAATAAAATATTTTTTATCACATGAAAAAATTTATAATTCTAACTTATAATAAAAAAAGTATTCTAGTTAATATATATGCCAAATATTATCATAATATTATAATTTTTTATTAATAATTATGTATATATTCCATCTTATCTTTGTTTATCACTTAAATTAATGAACTAATATCTGGAGGGGAGATTAGTGTAATTTTAGTAAACCTCAGCGGAGGTCAATGATAGTTTTATAAAATAGAGGGATGTCAAATGTAATTACACTAAATCTCAGGAAATGTGAGTATAAATTACTCTAAATTATTTAAGGGTATTATAGAAAAAATAATAGTTCTTCTTTAAAATAAAAAATGGATAAGAGTTTAAAGAAAAAATTGACTAGTATAGTGAAAGTAGAATATTAATCAATGCAAATCATATATATATATAATATTATCTTAAATTTAATTTTTGAAAATTATATTTTAAAATCAGATAAACAAAACATATTTTCATTGTTTTCATTTTCTGAAAATAGAATCTATTTTTATAAACTAAACGCATTTCTTGATTTTAAAAATCTGAAAATGGAAATGATTTTTAGAAAATGAAAACACAAAAAGAAAACAAGAAATATTTTCACAAACTAAATGAACTCTTATAATCTCAAAATATTGTAATATCCTACTCAGACTCAAGTGGGCTGTGAAAAAACGAATTTGAGTTTGGAAAGCAAAGCCGGTTTGGTAGCCTCCCAATGGGAATGAGCCGAAGAGAAGCATGAGCAATGTGTTGGAGAAAAAATGACAATCAATCTCAATGTGTTTAGTACATTTACGAAAGATATCATTACATGCAATCTAAATAGCACTTCAGTTGTCACCGTAAAGATGTGCAGGGAAGGAGTGAACCAGACCAGATCATTAAGGATAATGATCCACAGTAAAGATCTGCACTTCGGTTGGCTTGGTTATAAACTGTTTTGGTTTTAAATCCAATTATGTATAGCTGGGTTTTTTACAGTGTGGTTTGGTAATTTGGTTATAGTTTGGTTTTATTAAACCCATTTTTTTGCACAGCCTACTTACTCTCCATGAAATTATATCGCGTCATATAGCGTAGCTCCTTACCAAATCACAAATACGCAATAATATTACTCCCTCATATATTCAGTTTTTTCAAAAAAAAAAATTCCTTTGAAGGTTTATAGTTGGTTTGAATGTTGGAGTTGAAATTATAATATAGGATTTTATTTTCAACTTCAATTCTTAAATTTTATATTTGGGTTTATTAAAAAATTATTAATTAAAAAATAAATGAGAGAAAAAAAAAATACTTGTTCCGTTTCAAAGTATAGATCGTTTTTGAATTTTTCTTAACTTCAAAATACAAGTAATTTTCATATCTTAATATATTATTAATTATTTTATGTCCATTTTGTTCTCGTGAGAATTTAAAAGTTTTGAAATTAATAATTCATAAAATATATGTTAAGAATTAAGAATAATTTATTTTAATTTTTTTGAATTATGTAAAATTAGTTCATAAAATTTTAATTTTACTTTTATGTTACTCCAAATATGAAAATTGAAATAAAATCTTTAATTGCTTGATTTCACACATGTCAATCACCCCCCCCCCCCAAAAAAAAAAGGGAAAAAAATGAGAAAGTAGCTTATAGTGAAACAAAATAATTGAATGAAACGAGGCCTAATGTAGTTCTAACAAGTTGATTGAAGTTCGCACTCAACAAATAACATGGAGGCTCAATAAAAAAGACGAGGAGGTAAGGATACACGTACATTTCTTGATGCTTGGACATTCTGTTGTTAAGGCTAGGAGAGAATCCACCTTTCATTTTTTTTAGTGGCTAAAAGTTTAGGCAAATATAAACACCGATATCTCATCAAGGTCACGAAAACCCCCCAAACTCTTCAAAGATTTATAAGAAGGATTACATATTGCTTCACCAACAAGGTTGTTACCTTAGTTAAAGGATTCAAACCCACACCCTTATGGGATATGAATCAAACCTTAATCAACTGCGCCTATCCCCATTGACTAAGATAGAATCTACCACCTTCCATATTTAATAAATTTTCATTTTTTAAATTTTATTTTTCTATAATTATCTATCATTTTGTAAAATTTAGATATATAATACTCCTTCCATTTTATATTAATTGTTGACATTTACACCAGAATTACGATAATGATTAGATCTCATTGGTTTTCTGAAAATATAAAATAAAAGACAAAAATATCCTTTTACCTTTTTTTTCCCTCTCCATTATTTCATATTACTCAATCTCCTTCCACTCATTCTCTCACATGATTGAAACGAAGGATAAAATAGATATAAAGTAATTAAATATTCATTGAAAACTGAAAATGAATTTTTTTTTGTTTCCTAGGGCATCCACCATGTACAGTAACTAATCCTTATGCATACCATAAGCTCATTTAAGTGAAATTAATTTGAAACAAACGTAAAACCTGAAAACAACGATTAATATAAAATAGATGGAGTATTAATTATATCTTACCTTTTATTCCGTTATAAAATAGTATGTATAGGTGAGAGAATAAGTGGATGAATTAAGTATGATAGAAACTATTAAGAATAGTTTTGTAAAATATACCTAAATTTTTCAAACATCTAGGTTCATTCAATTATTTCCTTAATCTATGTGCCCAAGTGAAAATAGATACTTAATAGGAAATGAAGGTAGTACCAAGAGCAAAGCTAGACCCAAATTTTAGGGGGCGAGTACTAAAAGAAAAGATAATGTACATGTAACAAAATAGTAATATATATCTTTTAATTTTTTAACCTAAATTTTTCTGAAAAAATGTCAATATATATATATAAAGAATAAAATTTGCAGTCCTTACAATTAAAAGTACACGATAAGTTATCTTATTTGAGTAATAGATTCAAAAAATTTTGACAATGGGAGCAAAAATTACACATTAGTATAAGAATAAGTGGAGTGTACTATATCTTATTATTTTATCTCATTTAGAGTTAGAATGGGTCAAACTATCACGACCCGACTTGGATCATGACTGACATGTGAGGAATCTTGTCCCCATGTAAGCTTCATGATCGCTAGATCACTCTATATGCATATTTTAAGTCATAAAAAACCATTTAAATCATAAAATATATTTCTTAACGATTATTCATCTCTAATATAAATCTTGTGCTCTTTGGAAATCAAACCATCATAAGTACAAATTTTCATAATTAAACTTTAAATTTGTCTTTGTAATGCAATATATGAGTTGTTCTTTGTACAAAATAACTATGAAAACTGCAATCATATAAATACAAAATACATCATGGTGACAAAAAGCAAAACTATATCAATGATTCAAAACTCTGCCCGTCATGATCACTAGAGCACTCTACAAATGCTAACACTTCACGACAACGTAAAGCTTACCAACGTTGGAAAACTAATACTGCTGGGGAGTATGAAGTGGAGGATCCAAGACAGCACCTATATTGGTAAGGAAAAAGGGAAGAAGGGTAAGGGTTGAGTTTTATTGTAAAGCTTAGTGAGTGAATTTTCATCCATAATCCCTTTCACAGGACGACAACCACAATGCATAATAATAATAATAATAATTGTAATAATGATGATGATGATGATAAAACAAGCTCTAAAACAATTCTATGCATATATATATATATATATATATATATATATATATATAAACATAAAATAGTGATAAACGCAAACACAGATATACAAAAGAAAGATCACAACTGTCCATAATTATCTTTATTCTCTATGGGCACCTCACTAGGTCCCGAACTTCTCTAGTCTCTACAAAGCTTGCCTCCATGGCTACTTGACATATTTACTCCACGGCAGCCTAGTATGCCAAGATTAAGATTTAAGGGATTGCCTCCATGACTGTTTTAGGGGTCCTATATGGTTGTTTAAAGGATTGCCTCTATGGCCACTTAGTACAACATCCTCCTTGGCAATTGGATTTATCATGACTAACTACTTTCTAAACATGAATTGTATATAACTTAATTGAAAAGGATAAAATGAGTAATAACTCGTAGTACCTTAAGAGCTATGAATTCATGGAACTCTAACAGTATGACTTTAACATAACTGTGGCTATGAATGTAAGAATCTATGGACTTGTATATAATTGTATATTATGTGCTATTATAAAGTTTGGCCCAAATTAAAGTGATCTGATAAGAACAAGTCAATGGGCCTCAATCATCTCATTAAGTATAGGCTTATTATGTGTAGATATCATGTTACTCAGTTACTAATTTTATGATAGCCTAAATTAGAAACTAAGGTGTACTGAATTATAGAAGGTTACTCTGAAGAATGCATATTAACTTATAAGATCAATAGCAATATGTCCAAACATCAATCAGCTCCTATGGCTGTTCATGTATGCTTCTTCATCTAGTCTTCCAATTTTCTTAATGATTTAATATGAATGATCTTGAAATTTTAAAAAACTATATTTCTAACAAGTGGTATCAAAGCAGTCCATGATTGAATCATTAAGAAATAATTGATTTCCCTTTTGTTGGTGTTTGGATTTTAATTTAGGCTTGAAAGTAAAAACTGAATAATTTTTGTTTAGCATGTGAGTTGTCACTCTGATTTGATCTTTTGGCATGTTGATACGTAAAGTAAAAAGGATTAATTATTTGTTTAATTACTGACAAGGATTTAATTTATTGATATTGGAGTACTCTATATATACAATTTTTTCTTGGAGTACAATATATATGGTTTTCTTAATAATTTCAATAGTATTGGAAAAACATATTCTATTCTTGTGACGTAGGATATTTGGTAACAATTCTGCTGGTTTTGAAATAAATTGACTGAAGCAACATGTTGCCAAAGTAGCATCTCTTGTCTAGGTCAATTTATTTTGAAACATAGGGATATTGTGAGTATGCAGTTCTTGCAAATATTGATTGGCCAAAAGGGAAATCATTATTTGACCAAAGTACATGTACACGTATGGTAATCAATATGTAATGATTGTCAGGTTCCATGTGAATGATAAGTCAGTCCAAAAATAGGCTTATTATTTGACATGATTTATTATCAATAGTTGATTACTATATAGATAATTCATATGGATGTTGACAGACCTAAAGGAAAGTCTATATCTGGCAGAATTATATGTACAATTGTAGTCATGAATATGTAATGGTTATTAGGGAACATTCACGTTCCTAAGGGTGTCATAATTTGGTGATGATATTTACTTCATATACAGATCTTGCTATATGGGGAGTTGATGTCCACAAATTCAACCCAGAAGCATGTAAGGAGCCATACATGTATATGCCCTTTGGGATGGGGCCACGAGTGTGTCTTGGAAGGGACTTGGCCATGATTGAACTCAAGATCCTTTTAAGTCTCATTTTGTCCAATTTCTCTTTTACCCTCTCCTCTAAATACATCCATTCACCCCATTTTTATGTGGTTGCACAACCTGAACAAGGAGTTCATTTGTTAGTTAAAATGCCATGAAATGTTCCTTAAGTCCAACTTGAGCCCCTTTAGAGGATTTTTGTTTCATCTAATTATCTCGTGTTAGGAGGAGTGGAAATAGAATTGTGCATGCTTTAGCTCAGTTGACCCTTACCACTCCAATCGTTGTGTGGATGGAAGCTGCCCCAAATACCATTCGTAATCTTGTGTTGTTGGACCTATCGAGCCATTAATAAAGTGCATACTCTTTTTCCCCCATTAAAAAAAGAGAGTAAATGATTACATTAGTTCCGAAAATTATAAGTGTGCTTCACTTTAATTCTTAAAATTTTGAAATTAACTCTTTAGTCTTTGAAATTTCATTCTGTAGGTCAGTTTAGTCTCTATTTAAAGAAACGCTAGTCATCCATTCCTATTTTGCTAATGTGGCATATTAAGATCCTGTTTGGTTTTAGTTTTCGGTTTTTATTTTTAATTTTCTAGTTTTCATAATTTTGTAAAGGACATACTAAAAATTGCAAATATGTCACGACTCGACCAGGGAACATGAGGAATCTCATCTTCACGTAAGCCTCGTGACCTCTTAGTCTCTCTATATGTATAAAATAACATACTTTTCATTCTGAAACCATAATTTCATTTAAAACTTTATATCTGAAAATATAAAATTGAAATATTTGATGGAGGAAACTCTAAAGATATCTTAATCGTACTCTGAAAACCAATTAATCACATGAACTAAATCATAGTTACATCACTGTTCAAATACTGAGACTAAGTACATAATCTGAAAGTAATGCATGACTCGGATCTTGCCTGCACATCTATTAGAGCACTCTATTCTAACAAGACTTTAATTTAAGCCTTACTCCGAAGTAAGACTCACCACTGAGAACAACTGAGTCTGCCAAACCGAAAGCTGAGCAACATTTATACCTGCAACTATGAGGAGGAGAAAGGGAGAGGGGTGAGTCAACAGAATCAGTGAGTGAGCTTTCACCCATCACCTACATGAGACAATAACAATCATATATAGATATACATGCACTAGCAAAATATCTCCAATATTTACATAATATAGCTACTATCGGGAAAACACTTCCCATGCCATAAATTTATAAACAAGCATATCTAAAACCATAATCTATTACAAACCATTTTATATTCTTGTATATAATCTAATAGAAAATATATCTCTGTATTCATAAATTCATAGAAAAACATCTCTAAATTCTTACTTCAAAAAGAAAATCATTTCTCATATATATAATATCTTTTAAATCAAATATTCTCCTAAAACATCGATAATCTCTGAAAATTATTAATACTCTCTGAAAACATAAACAACAGTATTCAACTAGAGAAACAAGAATCTATACTTCATGGTTCTTCAAGAACCGAAAATGTTATGCCCTATGATCCATTGGGATCTAATACGGACACCTAAATAGGTTCCATTCTCTACTCTATGAGATTGTCTTCTCGGGACAACTTGATACCAAGGTTAATGATCGAGTTTCAACTGTTAGCTCACTGTTTGTTTCTCTATAGCTACTGTCTAGTCTCTAATTCAATAAACATATTGTTTTCTCTAAATCTCTGTTATATACTCTAATCTGGGTATCAAACTCGTTCATAATAAATATTCTATTTCCTGAAATCATCGAGATAATTCATAAAATCTCTAGATACAATCATACTCATACTTTAGCTCTTTGTAAAATCGTTTAAACATGAAAACTATTGAAACTCTAAAAGCTCTAGACTCATATAACTCTAGCAACCTGACTTTAGCATAACTGTGACTGTGAAATTATGCCCAAGGGATCACCTGCTTGTAGGCATTCCGATTTCAAGCTCACAAAATATGTATCTGACAATCACTATGAATCATACTGAATTCCATATTTTTGAAATATCACAAGGACTGAATTTCTAAAATCTCATTTCTCAAGATAACCTCTTTTTATAACTTAATAATTCTAATATCATACATTGAAATGAAAGCATGAAATCTCTAATATTATAATATATAGCATCTCTCTTTGGTATTCTTACCAAATTATCTTAACTGATATTCTAAATCACATTTCAAAACCTCTAGTTTTGAAGTATAAGATATCATAAACTCTTGAAACATGATTGATAATAACAACTTACTAAATCATATTTTCTCCAAAAGAATCTCTTAGAGTTGCACATAAAACATTTCCATAGCATACAATGTACTAATCGTGATCTCATGGCTTTCTAAAACATATTTTCATGCCATATTCAAAATCATACTCTTTGCTATAACTTGTAAAAATCCAAATCATATATTTTCATCTCTACTTTCATGCTTAATAATCATCATGCATCAAACATAATTATAATGGCAGAACTAAGGCCATGAGCTAGAACCTACTCACCGCTTGGAGCCAGGAGTATGTGGGTACCACCAACTTGACCTCTGAAGCATGGAATGGCACCAACAACTGTCGTAGAGCAACATAGACTCAAGATTAGTCTCCGATAGTCCCTAAACAACTATAATCTAGCTCTAACAACATTGGAGGAGCACCCCCACTTGACAACAATGGAGAAAAACAACAACCCATAACACGAGGAAGGAAGAACACAAGGGAAACCAACATAAACTGACAACAAAACTCACCTTGAAGTTTGGAGGAAGTGGAATTTATAGAGGATGAGAGTGGAGGGGAAGAAGAGCTCCTAGGAAATGTTAGGGATTAGATTTTGGGGGTGAAATCCGAGTTTGGGGTATATAAAGGGGATGGGGGTCTCACTTAGGTGAAACGCTGCGTTTTACGCTGTTTTCTAGGCTTCTGACACCGCTATAGCGGTCTATGACCGCTATCACAGTACTGCCCCCAAAAGCTCCCCTACCACTTTAATTATGACCGCTATAGCGGTCTCTAGAGGACCAAACATAGCGTTGCTGCCAACTGTAACCGTTATAGTGGTCCTGGACTGCTATAGCGGTGACAGTTCACCAAAACTGCTGCATAATAGGTCCTTCATGCATCTTGGGACTTCCTGACAACACGGATGGGTCCCAGGGGACCCTGGGATAATACAGAACTTGCCCAAGGACACGTGTACCTCGGGGTATCACAAAATGAAAACTGAAAATTGAATTTTGTAGTTTTCAGAATTTTTAGTATTTCCTTCACAAAATCTGAAAAACTGAAAATGAAAACTAAAACCAAACAGACCTAAGTGACTTGTAACATGCCAAGTGCATAGCATGTTGACATGGCACTAATTTAAAATGGGTTTAGATTAGTCCATGAAATTCCAAATATGTTAAAATAATTCATGAAATTTTCTAAAAGGTGTCAAAAAAGTCTCTAACCCCCAAATTTCTCCTATTTTGCTTCTTAAAATCTAAATCTTCAATATTTCTTAAACTCACTTATTTCTTTCTCATTTTCACACTGTACTTAGACAACGATCAAAGATCCATCTCACATAGAATAATAATGAAAAGAGAATATATTACCAACAAGTTGCTGTTGTTGGACGAGTGGTAAGCAATTTAATCCCTTGTAAAGACGATGACATGTTGGGAGTGGAAGTAAGCATAAATGCTCTATTTTAATTGATGTTATTGTGTTTTCCCTATTCACATCAACATCCACAAAATGATTACTCATCTTCATTGGGACAAACTTGTCATGCCAATCGTGAATAATTGCTCCTTGTCCCTATGTATCTTCATATGCTAATGTGGCATCATACACCTTAAGAAGTGGTACAATCCACTATCGTTGAGGTGGAATGAGAGGCATGATCTTCTACATGAACTCAATTAAAACTTCTCATATTTGAGATGGTTTGTGGGTATATTAGACATGGGAGTGGAGTTTCTTTTCCTTGTCATGCTAGATCCTTTAATACTAAATTTCTTTCTAAATTGCAATTAAAAGATTTCAGATAACTCCTTGATGAACTCCATCTACGCTTGATAATATGTTTCCCCTTCATCCTATTTTTCATATTTTAAATCCCAATTTATTTCAAGAAATATAATATAATGGTTAATAAATTAGTTATGTTAGCTAAGCATGGAGAGCCTCAAATTTGTACTAATCAAACTTTTAATTGCATTTAGGATATTTAAAAATTTGGATTAATTAAATAAGGTGTGAAAATGAGAGAAACAAGGGAGTTTAAGAAATATTGATAATTTAAATTTTATGAAGTAAAAGAGAAAAAAATTTGGGAATTCGAGACTTTTTTAACACATTTTAGAAAATTCAAGGATTGTTTTGCATATATGGAAATTTCAGGAATTAATTTGAATATATTTTAATTTGGTGTCAGTTAGTATGTCATGTGACATGTCGTGCATCACTTAACTTGCCACGTTATCAAAACATTAATATTTGATTAATGTTCATTTGATAAGGGACTAAAATAATATACATAATGAAATTTCATAGACTAAAGAATTAATTTTAAAACTTCAGGGATTAAAGTGATATGCACATATAATTTCAAAAATCAAAGTGAACCTTTACAAAAAGAAGAAGAAGAAGAAAGGGCGTTGCATTTTCATCTGATAATATAATATAAAAATAGTCAATGCAAAAAGAACAAATGCTGATGTGTCTCATCCAGAAAGTTTTCATTTCCCGCCAAATCTAATAATTATGCATTCAAGATAATTTAATTGTGCTAAGGTGATTCAGCATTCCAAATACAATGTAGATTCCAACTACCGTCCAAATATGATGCAAATTTCAAATATAAATTGTCCCACAATCCACAATTACTGTCCACTGATACATTATTTGTGGAGATTTCAACAAATTCCAAATGAAACTAATTACTTTTCAATTTTCAAGGATTCACAACAATTGATCTTCGTGCATTTTACCTCGCCCAATACAATGAATGAATGTCATTTTCTTGTGAATGAACTCCTGCCTAATACGTTTTGTCGTGTCATTTTCTCGTGAATAAACTCTCTTCCCTCGCCGCGCATTCATTCAGAACCATCACGAAGAGCGCATCCGGAACCGTGAAACCATCACCCTCCTCCACAAATCCTCCCCATCGCGAACCCCTTCCTTCCTCGATCTGAAACCCAGCCTCGTGCCTCCGCCTCCCCTGTCCACAAAGCCGTCAACCACCACGAGATCAGCAACCATCACAGCTGGCGTGAAGACCGCGAAGCCGGACAACCCCTACTGTCGAGGCTCCTTCCTCGCACGACCTCGGCTCCCACTTCCTCCGATCTTTGCCTTTGCCTCCTTCACGTGGATCGCCTCTTTGCTCCTAGCACCTTGGCCGCGAAACTCCTCCACCCTCAATTGATCTACCTCCACCGGACCTCCATCGGTGCCCGACTTTCCCTCACCCTCACGACGCGGTGGTCGCAGCCTCTCCCTTTCGCCACCTCGATCTCCCACTCATTCACTCTCTCTTTCTCACTCTCTCTCATGCTCTATCTTTGTCTTCGTGTCTCTCTCTTCCCTTTGTATGTTAATGTGTGTGTTTGTATGTGAGAACATGTGTGTGTGTATGGGGGTATAGGGAGGAGAGAATGTGTGGTATATCTTATTCATAAACTGAATACAAAATAATGTATAAAACTATATTCAAATTATTTTTATGTGATTTGTTTCATATTCTTAAAAAATTAAAGTGTATCAATCACTTTGGTGCTGGTGATTTAGCCAACCTGCCTTACTATTAATTTGTCTTCAAAACTGTATGTTAATTTAGCCAATTATCCAGGTTGGAATATTCTCTTATATATATACACTTTATTATTATCCGCTCAACTATCTGAATTATTATTGTCTCCTTTGCTTCAAGTATTATTGGCCTGAAGTAGCCGGGGTCAAATTGTACACATAGAGTGTTACTATTTTAGGCATGTTTATGTTATTGCCAACTATCTTGATCTCTTCTTTTCGGTCCTTATCTGGAAAAATACAAATCTTCATTATCTCTAGTATATTGATGTTGTTTTACCTATCTTTTATTCATCTTTTTTCTCATTATATGCGCTTAATCATGGTGCTGAAAGTTAGACTATTATTTTAGTGCTAGAAAGTTATCTACTTAGCTGACCGCGACCATAGCGAATCTACAAGTGTAACCCTCTAGCAGTTTCATGCAGAACGCTACTACAAGGTGAGCATTCGTCCGCTACTTTTGCTATTACTCCTATCAGTTCTTCTTCTTCTTAGATTTTATTTTGTTCATTGTTTTTTTTTCCATTCGTCAATTTTTTTATTGTTAGACATCACTCCATTGTTTTTGTTGCTTCTCCCCTATCATGCTCTTTGGTACCAACAAAGAGTCTCAGGAACCCCATAATGATTATCTGCATAAACCGTTGGATGGTGGATGTATGGGTGAGGAGGATAGTCTGCGCGACGGTGCTGTGAGGTGGGGTGGCAGCACAATGTGTTGAAGGTGAGATGTGCAGGCGAGGTGCTGGTTAATGGAGGCCACACGACAGTGGCTGAGGCTCAGTGGGTCCTCACGAACGATGGCTATCAGCTGGGCTTGTGGTGGCAGATGTCTACGATGATACGGCTGTCATGGATGACTGAAGAGTGTAAGTTTGGTGGTTGTGCTTTGTTCTCCTCTCCCCTCTCCCCTGTTCCCTTTCATTTTTTATTTGATCCCCTCTGATAGGATTGCTTTGTCACAGTTGAGGAAGGGATAATGGTTTGGTTCTGTGATGAGAGTTGCATTGACACTATGAGTCAGGTGCTTCACTATTACAATTTGATGCCCCAAGTAAATGGGAAGATTAGAAGCTTGAATATTGGTGGTCGATAACATACAATGCATGTTGTGGTTTAGTACTACTGGAGAAGTCCATTCAAGCATAACAGAAGAAGTTACTGCAGAAACAAGTTGATGGCCATACTAGTGGATTTTAAATACACAGAGACAAGTATTTTAATCCCATGAGACTGAGAATGTAATTGATTGCAATGAGTAAGTTATTGGAAATCAATTTCCGGGTTTGGCTGAGACATGATCATGATTGTTTTATTTTGTTGGAGATTTTGGTAAGTGCATTTTGTGTGAAAGTGAATTGATCTTTCTAAAGCCAATTTATATATTTTAAAGCTATATCTTTTGAACCTCTTACTCTCCTTCCAAATTGGAATCTTGATTAATTATCCCAAAAATAATCATCACATAGATATTTTTTTATTATAGAAGCAAAAATATGAATAGATTAGTATTTAGCTACCGATAATGTGATTTCATTTTGGTCACTGTTATCATCCATGACCCAAAGAAGTTATGTTGGAATTCTATTACACTTCCCATTGCAAAGCACAGTTGCTACACTAGAGATGAACTATTTCACATATGAAATAGGTCAAGGAAAGCTCTATTTTGGCTCCAACTTTGGAAGTTGTTATGAATGTTAACAACTACATAATATCCAAACTACCAAAGGAAGAAAGAATATATTTAAGCTTTGATTTAGTGTGTGTAGAAAAAGGGAACATGAAATCTGAATTGAAAACTTTCTTTCCAAAAATTCTAAATGGGATTAATTGTTCAAGTGTTCCATCCCATAAGTCGATCTTGAAAAAAGGGGTTCCGATAATGTTGTTGAGAAATATTGATCAATCAAATGGGTTGTGTAATGGATCAAGATTACAAATCAAAAGAATGGGAAATCATGTTATTGAATGCCTAACACTTACGGGTAATTGGGTAGGTCAGGTCATTTTGATTAGAAGGTGTGAATGCTAATTTGTAGGTTTTTGATGATGCCAATGAACAAGCAAATGACAAAAGAATAGAAGCAAGAAGATGTACAAGCATTTGATCAAGCCTATGGTTAGGATATTTAGGACTTAGATTAATTTTGTTAAAAGGTCTTCACTTAAATAGGACTATTTGGCCATTTTCAAGTCAAGCAAGTTTTAATCTTTGAAATAAATTTGAATACAACGAAAACCTGTTTTGGAAAAATCCAATTGATTAAACTTGTGAAAAACATTGGCTTTATTTTAAAGGAAATGGATTACATAATGATTAAGTGTCTTTAGAATGAAAGAAAGATTTTAAAGAGTGTTAAAACTTTCACTTTTCAAGTTCTAGAATTGATGTAATCAATTACAATATAGTGTAATCGATTACAAGTCTGTTCTTGAGCCCAGAACCTGAATGTTCATGCATGTAATTGATTACAATGAGAATGTAATCGATTACCAGTGAGTGACCATTGCTTGTTTTTGAAAATTTGGACTATGTAATCGATTACAATGTTGTGTAATCGATTACCATGGTCTGAAACTCGCAAATGGGTGTGTTTGAAGAGACACATCTCTTGATACTAATTCTTAATGGGTCACACGATTTGTTCTATATAAATACCATTGTTTAACACTTGTAACACACAGAAAAAACATAATACAAAGATCATTTTGTTCAATCATTCTCAATTCAATCTTTGTGATCAACACTTGGCCAAAATTGTCTTATTCTTGACAAACCTTATAGGACCTCAATTTGTAACATCTACTCTATTCAGAGAGTAATTTCTTGTAATACTCGTTCAAGTTTGTGTTCAAGGGTGAGGCATCCCTTGATAGAACAAGAGTGAGACATCTCTTGGTTCTTAGAGACTCAAATACTAGGGTGAGGAATCCCAAGGTGTAGGAGTGGTATTTGATTGTAAAGGAATTGAAGTTAGTGGAACTCTCAAGCGGGTTGTTTGAGAGAACCGGATGTAGGCCATAAGAGGTGACCGAACCAGTATAAACCAAGTTTGCAATCTTCCTTCCCCTATCTCTTTACGTTTATTGCAAACTTACTATTCATTATCTTGTTAATTTTGTTCATACACATAATTACACTCTTACATCTCTTGCATTTGTATCCATTAAAATAAGTTTTTAAAGTCTATCTTTTAAAACTTGTTGAAAAAGTCATTATAGTGTAATATCCAAGAAAAAGTGTTAGAACTCAATTCACCCCCCTCTTGAGTTCATTGAGGCCACTTGGTTAACAGAAGGATGAACGTGATTCCTAACACTTACGGGTAATCGAGTTGATCGGGTTGTTTTGATTATAAGGATGAACGTGATTCCTAAAAATGAAACAGTTCCTGTTAAGTTTCAGAGGAGATCATTTCCAATTATGGTGTCTTTTTGCTATGACTATTAACAAGTCTCAAGGTTAAATGCTCTCTACAGTTGGGTTATATTTACCAAGACTAGCTTTTACTCATGGTCAGTTATATGTTGCACTTTCATGAGTGAAAGGCAAAAATGGTTTGAAAATTTTGTTAGAAAATCATGATGAAATTTCTGAAGGATGTACCATAAATATTGTGTGTAAGGAAATATTTGAAAATCTTATTTCAAGAGGTATGCAAATATGATTCTACTAATAATATCATTCATTACCAATTCTTGACAAACACATAAAATTTGATATTTGACTACAAATATTCTGTTTTTTAAATCTTGTAGATGATTAACTCTGGCTCTTTTCCTGCTTTTACTATGCGGCCAATGGGATTACACCACTTTTTTTCAATCAAGAAAATTCAAATAATGATGTATCTTATATTTGCTAACTCATCTATTCTACCTATCTATTTTATACATACTATTTTTTATTTATCTTTTTTTGAATTATTCCCGTGCATTGCACAAGTAACTACACTAATATAATGGATAAAATGCTTTTGTTATTCAACAAAAAAAAAAACTTTTGTTACTATGGAAAAAAAACTTCTGTTACTTTTTCAATCTCAAAATTTCTAATTAATATGTTATTTGGAAAATAAATATTTTTTAAAAAATTAAAATAATTCTTAATTATGTATATATTGTCTTTTAGGTGGCAATATATAATTAATGGGATATTGGACAAGATAAAATTTGGGATAACAAATTTTTGTCCATTATTTGACTTCTTTCCAACTCAATTTTACTAGCTTCTCACATAGGGTCCCTCTTAGGTCCCATGTGTGTTTTTTTATAAGCATGAAATCTTTAATGTACCTTCAATTTTACATGATTAGAGGATAATATGAAATATTTTTACATTATCACTATATAAAAATTAAACTATAACATTATGAGTTTAACTTTGATGCATTAATAGTGTAAAACTTTTTTGTTTACACTATTATCCAAATTAAATTATCTTATTTATACGATTTTTTAAATAGTGAATATGAGATTTAATTAAGCTAACAATATACGATTGGATGACAATATAAAATAGTCTTACAATGTCACTACATAAAAATTAAACAAAAATTATTTTGTGAAAAATGTTTATGTGCTAGACATCAAAAAGAAAAATGTTACTTATATATAGAGTGCATGAAATACCATGCTGACTAATACCCTTTTGCTATTGAAAAATATGTCGATCCTATTGAACCCTATATGAATGGAGTATGCATCTCATAAAATCAACTTTCTCCAAAGTTAAAGTTGTATCTAGATGTATTAACTTTTTTAATTTAGTATTAATACACTGAGAGCGTATGATTGAATTAAAAGAGTGGGGATGGAAAATAACAAACCTCTTATTTTATATAACTTTTCAAGTAGTACAAATGAAAAATAACAATATATGTCATTGTATGATTGTGTAAAATCTTTTTACATTGACAGTATATTTCAATTAAATCCTAACTTTGTAATATGTCAATCTAATTCGGTTTTGCAAGAGTGATTACTAATAAAGAATGAGAGGAATTTTAGTGGATAAAATATAAGTCGATATAATATTTTATTCACTATATAAACAAGTAGAGGAACTTAAAAAAAATATATACAAATAATACAACCCCATTTAAAATGTTGGTTGTTTAAGGTGTACCTATGTAAAATGACACATTCAATGTTCCGATATCAAGACTTGCTCCAGCAGGTGTTTTTTCAATTATTGCTTTTCAATTTTGTAATTCAAAAAGACAAATTTATCCTTAGTTCTATGTCAAATTTTCCATTCAAACCTTAACATACAAAAAGCTGGAACATTGCTAGCTTGGCTTGGTTTGTGTATAACCATTCATGGGTTTTCTGTAGAACTTCGACACTCTTAAACTTGTTAGCGGCCATCCTCCTCCAAATCAAACTTCGGTCCAACTAGACCTTGCTCCCATGTCGATTCTTCTTTGGGTCTGTCGCCTAAGAAGAAGGCCTACGATGGAACCCAACACATGAACACAGTTAGCTTGAGGGTAGCATTAGATTTGCCCCTAAACGTACAATCACATGCACCCCTTTTTCTTTTTATTTTCTCTTTCTACCAAACTAAAAACTGACTACATATGAGAGTATTAGAACTCCAGATAAGTGGTAGTTTATGTCAGAGTATCTCCTTATTTATTGACCATTATATCTACTCCAACCGAAAATGTTTCGGTATGTCTCCAAAGCGTAAATATCCTCTAAAATGTTGATATTATTTTAAAGAGTAAAATAATAAAATTTTATCTATAAATTAATAAAATTAATTTATTAATTTAGATTTTAATTTATATATATTAATAATATAAATTTTTTTATATTGTTATTCAACCACGTATTATCATATTTACAAAAGTAATTAAGTATCTCATCTATTATTTGAAATGTCAAACAAATAGAATGATTTGATTGGAAAATAGTGTAAAATATTTCATTTAATTATCTTGTAGGTTCTTGTAATTTTACTCAATTTTTAATCAGGTTCTTATAATTTAAAATTTTTTAATTAGCTCACTATATTATATAAAATTTTCAATTGAGTTTCTATAAGTAATAATCGTTACAAAAAAATAAATATTCTGAGTATATACTATAAATATTCTAGGAATATACTATATAGAGATGGAATATATTAGGAATATTTTATTTTTCTGTAACGATTATTATTTATAGGGGCTTAATTAAAAATTTTATATAATATAAGAATTTAATTAAAAAATTTTAAACTATAAAAATTAATTAAAAATTAAGTAAAATTATAAAGATCTATAAAATAATTAAATCAAAATATTTTTATACTATAAATATATACAAATTAAACTCATAATGAAATTGTTCATTCTATTCTATAAATTTAGATATTTAAAAACATGCTCGCAATGCACTAAAACAGGAGACCGGTAAACCACAATTGGTCAGGGGTAGAAGTATGTCGTTTACTCCGGTAACTTAAGTATATGTGCCGTTTTGGATGGAAAATAAAACGGCACGTCGGTTCGTTGTGGCCTCAAATCCTCCTTTTTTTTTCTTCCTTTCTCTTCCAAAGTGAAGTGCTGAAGCCATTCTTAGAGTGTTGCTGGTTTTAACGAGTTTCGAAGAAGAAGAACCATGGTGTGGGGACTCTTCCCCATCGATCCTCTTTCAGGTACCCTAATTACGGTTTTCTTTTTGTTATCAATTTATTTTAGGGTTTATTAATACATTATTTTTTATACCAATAATAATAATATTTTTTTTTTTGTCATATGTTCAATTCATATGGCAGGTGAAGATAAGTACTACATATTCAAAACTGGAACTTACAGAGTTGGACGAAAGGGTATTGTGTTTTATTTTATGGTCCCTAATAATTTGTTTTTGGCACTATTATTTGATTAATGCACCTTGGAGGAACGCCTAGACACAAATTTGTGTTAGCTGTTAACGCTTAATGCATGGAATAATGTAGAGGCACACTCAAAGTTGACCTGAATTTATTATAATGCTTTTTTTTTTTTAGATTATTTCGTGTGGAAATGTCAAAATCCTGACAACTTGATCAAAGAGACTCTAATGCTATTGTTTAGTGGCTTAGGAATTGTCTTAGCGTTTAATTTTTATGCACGGACCATCCAATTAAATCATCTCATTTGTATATATATTTTTTTTAAATAGTGAATATAAAACTTAACCATTTTTGCTGATATATCAATACATGATTGGATGACACTGTCAATGCATAGAAATTAAACTCATATTTATTGAGTTATCCTGCAACAATTCAAACTACAAGTTCTATTTCATACCTGTCATAGTCCTGATTCAGGAACAATACGAGAATCAGAAGTGAAAGGATTGATGCAGTGGAAACTCAACTGAATGGAGTAGAAGTTTCTTTCTGGCATCTATCCTTTTGGGGGAAAAAACAGCAATTACATTCAAAGCTATAACCATTTTGTTCTAGACTTCTATGTGACATTAGTTGGCCTGGCTATCTGATGTTTAATGCTGATTTTTTCATTGTAATCTAACGTTTTGCTTATCCAAATTTCTAAATGTGCAAATTTGGATGCGGTTTTTTTTTTTTCCTCTTCCCTATAAAGCAAAGTCAAATCCTGGTTTGCTTTTTGGAATGATCTGTACTCTGTGGCCACAGTTTTCTGCTGTTTGTGTCTCTGCTTTCGAAGGGCTTTTTTTCTAATTTTTATTTTGGTCCTGTGAATATTGAATGGTTTTTTGGATTTCATAATGATATTTTATAAGAATTTGTTAATTTCTGCTTACAGGTTGTGATGTGATAATCACTAAAGATAAAGGGGTTTCTCGGGTTCATGCAGAAATAGTTGTTAATGCAATGAACCTGTTAAATCCTCCCACTATACTGATTAGAGATTGCTCCAAGTATGGGACATTTATCAGCAAGAATGTTGGACTCAAGAAAAAAGTTCATGAGCTACCAAACAAGGAAACAGCATTAGATGATGGCGATCTTGTCTCATTTGGTACTGGTAGTGCTACCTACAAGTATGTTTGATGTCCATCCATGGAGGTTTTCTACTCCTTTTGTGCCATGCGCTTTTAAATTTTGGAAATGTTGTTGCGGTGGTTTTGTGGATCTATGTTTATTTAAGTAGATGCAATCTCGTGACTTTTATGTCTTTCACTTATATGCTCTTAAACACTTCTAAATTTACTCTGGCAGGTTTTGCCATGTCCCACTGATTTTTTACATCTGTTCCTTGAACAAAGTGGATCGATCCCTTGAAGAGAAAATTTCATCAATTGGTTAGTGGGGGAAAAGCTTATAGAGGTTCATAAATTATTATGACTCACGAGTATATGTGCTCTCCAATTGCTTTAACATATGTAGTTTCTAGCACATGATCTTGCATTTACTTGATATTACTCATATTAGACATATTAGAATACCTTTTTGTTTGTTTCCCCTTGAACAGACATTTTGCTTGATGGAGTGTTTGGCTCTTGTCTCAGTGTGAAAATTGACGAACTTACACTCTCAATTCAGGTGCTGGTATTACTCATACCTTAGGTGAAGAGTGCACTCACGTACTGGTGGATCAACTCATGCCTTTGAAGAAGGATATTGTTGATGTTGTGGTGGCTAAAAAATCTTGTGTTATCAAAACATGGCTTGAGGTATAGAAGCATTCAGTTATTTTGTTGCTGCCAACTGATCAATCATGCTTGTATGTGTAGTCTGATGATATGATAGTTCATTGCCTGCATACTCATCATATTCCTATTTTTGTGGTTGATTTTCTTAAATTATTTATGCATCTTAAATAATGTGGCTTTTTAAGACTGACATAGCAATTCTCTGTAATAACATGGATGGCTATGTGAAGGAGAGTTGATATATAGAAGGTTGAAGTGAAGGATTTATCGTAGAACAAGTACAGAGCTATTTCACTCATGTTGAAAGTTTCAATAATGACTTTTGTTTCCTGTATAGTTTTGTGCAGAAAAGGACATTGGCACTGAAATTCCTGGCTATCATTCGTAAGTATCGCTTTAACTTCGGAATTTGATTTAGTCAGCTTGATATTTCTAGCCTTTGACACCATCTATGCTATCTAAAGAAGCTTTCTTTTTCTTCTAACTACTTTTTTTTTTTGGGGCATCCCTTCATCCTTTGCAAGCAGGTATATTCCAACAGTTTTAGTGGAAGGAGTGTCTATCAAAGTTGCTGAACCTAAAAGTCGTGAAAATTGCTTGAAAGGATACACTTTTTTGTTGGAATCTCTGCATTTGGTATTTGTTTCCTAAAGCCCTCTATACTCACTCTGAAAGTGAACATAAGCATGATGATTAATTGATTGTTTTGATGTTACTTAAATTTCCATTTTTAAAGAATATGCTTGTATATTTTTTTTTACTTTATTCTTGGAACTTTTCTATTGTTTTCACAAGTAAATATGTAGGAAGAGCAGACATGCATGAGTTTCTGAACCTGTAAGATAAATGCATTTTGCTACTTTTGGAGCATATCTTTTCTTGATAAAACTATTTATCTTATTCATTTCCCCTCTTACAGTATAAATTCAGGGATCAGCTAAGGTCTCTATTGGAAGTGACTGGTGCAAAAACTGTTTCGTTTGAAGAATTTCGTTCGAATAGTCAAGTATGTTTTTCATTTCATCAATAAATGTATTTCATTTCTTTCTTTTTTATTGATGTGTTTTTCTGATTACAAGGTAAATTCTGGACTTCAAAAGTGACACGAGGTGGTTGACTTCTCACTTCTTAATTATTAATACACAATATACATGCTATTCTATGTGCTATAAACAGGCATTTGAAATAAAATATTCTGCAGAAGCCTGTTTCTTATCTATCATAGACAGACCTGGTTTATGATAGGAAAAAATGACATTGGTTGATCCATGTAACTGACCCCAAAAAGGTTTAGTTGTTGTTGGCATTGATCAATACCATATTTTGTCCTTCAGCCCTCTTTCCTGTTCTTGCATTAACCCAAATCACAAATATAGTTATCATTGTGTAGCAAAAGATTTTAAATTTTCAGTTTGCAAATCTGTTTTGTGATGTTCTTGTGTTAGACATTTCTCTGGCCAATTATAATCTGTTACTATAAAATTATGTACTTCAGTATGGTGATTCTCATTTATTTCTTGTAGGGCTCAGATTATGGAGATGAAAATCGCGTGGTTTGTGTCATCCCAGGGGAAACAGCATGCCAGTCTGATGGCTTCGATAAAATAAGTTCCTTGCTTAGAGTGAATGAGATGGATGTAATATCTGCTGCTTTGAGTGGACAGCTTGATCTGTCTATGTTGAAGTCTCCATGCAGTAAGTACTCGTTATTTCAAGTAATATGTTTGTGCCGTCCAAAGTTCCTTTCCCCTCATAGATGAAGAACACAACTGCCTGACTGCAGTATGGCTTTGTAAATTATGTGAAAACTACCTTCAGCATTTGTCCATGTGTTTACAAACCCACCACCACTACCACCACCACCTAAAAAATTGCCAATTGACAGATAGCCGTTTGTGTTAGCTATCTGTGCTGGTAGATAACGGGAGCTTTTGGCATGATGCAAGGGGTCATCTTATTAACCATAACTGATCAACTACTGACACAACAAATATTTCACAATTAGGCCTCTTTCCTTCACTTGTTTACACCTTTGTTTGTTAAGTGAAAAATGGTGTTTGAGGCTCCTTGTGATTGCATATATGGGGATGGAATTGTGAAATAGGGGGGATTGTTGGTCAATAGAAGGCTTACAAATTAATTCCTGGATTGCTAGAACTAATGATAAGTTCTGGTATGTGTTTGCTGTTAAATGCATGCAAAAGTTTCAATGGATATCAGAAGGTGATAGGACCCTGTGGGTGACTAATGCATATACTAGAAAGAAATTTCATAGGACTAAGTGAGGTGAACGGAAGAGAATGAGGAGTCCTATAGTGCATAACCAACTTGCTGAGTTTGAAGACAGAGAGCGGAGGAGAGAGAAGATTCTATAGGATTGTGTGTGGGGAGAGCAATATTTGTAGTGAGAAGGGTGAAGAGAGAGTGGAAAGTAAATCAGTTGGTTGGGATTGGGAGAGTGGAGCCTCTTGAACAGATCCTGGTCTCTAGGGGGTGATCTAGAAATTGCCTATAATATTGACCTAGGCACTAGGCTGCTCTGAACCATCAGAAATCCCACCATCGATACTCACCGCCACTGGTCAGTTTAATGCATGTTGATCTTTAGATGATGTTGGAAGGTTAATTTCCATCTTCTCAGCCAAAATTACTCCTTGGCTTGTGTTTTTCCTTAGCCTCAATCACTTATTGATCCAAGCAACAAACAAAAACGTGTGTTGGTATGAGATGGACACTCTTGTGGCTCAGATTGCTTTCATTATGGGGTAGACAGAGTGCGCTAACAGAAGGGGCTAATTGAAAGATTGGCTTGGTTTGTGGGATGCTCAGCTTCAATTAATTACACAATTGGATGAGTCCAATGTTGAATGGGTTAATATGAACCTTTTTCTTTTTCAATATTTCCTTAATATATGTTTCACTTGAAAATAAACAATCTAAACTCCATGTTTATTGAAGTTTGTACTGTACAGAGTTACTATAACAAGCTGTATGGATTGTTGCAGTAGTTGTTTCATCTTCATGCTCCACAGACGAGACCATAGTAGCAGAATCAGATACTGAAGTTGAAACAGCCACATCAGCCCATGCAAATGCAAGTGAGACATTCTTCAATGGAGATAATATAAAATACGCAAAAACAGAAGAATTGGATGATGATTCTGGCAGTTTGGATAAGGGCAAACATGAGAGAACGGAAGCATCCTCAGATGATGTTTCTACCAGATTGAATGAAATAAAACATTCAAAATCAGAAACATCCTTGAATGATGCTTCTGTCAGATTGGATACTCATGCTACCAGCTTTAGAGATGGTAGTTGTAGTGTGAAAGTGAGGAAAGACAAGGTTGATAATTATGTAAGCGGAAATTCAGATATTATTTACAGTCAAGATTTAGTTGTTCGAGATATAAACATAGTTACTAGCACAAGTTCTGCACCAAACAGCAGCGTTCCAAATTTTAAACGATTTAGAAAGGTGAGGTTTTTGTTCCATATCTCTTGCCTATAAATTAGTTTATCATGTTTTGTGGTTGAAACTTGAAGCTTGCATAATTAAAAATATTTTTGTTATCTAGTTGAGTTTATTTTCCGGCTTGTCTGACCTCTAAACTACATCAAGCATATTGCTTATTGCAGGTCAATTTATTAAATTTTAGTGTATATTGCTAATGTCAGTTTATGAAACACATGCCTAACTAGTTGATTTTTTTTAAATGGAACTACAGGGACAAACTCAATCTGGTAATAGCTTCGACAATCTTGTTCCATTTGCAAAATATCCATATAAGTAAGAATGATGTTAAATCTCATTTCTGGATGTTATTTCAAACAAAGTCTGGCTAGCCATACTTCATTCCTCTTCTCCGAGTAACAGGTGGTGTTGTACTTCCTTGTTTTACCCCAGAGACTCTGACTATGGAAATGATGAGATGGCTGAGTCCATGAAGGAGGAGAAAAGGCGTAAGAAAATGGAAGCTGTGGCAGAAGACCTTTTTAATAATGAGAAGGTGAGTCTAATACTCTCCCCTCACTCCCAAAAGGAGAGAGAGAAGTTTTCGTCCATATTTAAGCTTGACTTATTGAGCATCTTCCTCCACTTTGTACATGTTGCTGCTGCAGGCAAGAAAGCGAGGCACATCCGGTTCACTTCGTGGGATCCTTATTTCGTGAAGGTAAGCCTCCATTTCAACATATATTTTTTTATTGCTCACAACTTGGAAAATATTGAACTTAATATTCTGGCAAATCTTTTGGTGCTTCCAAGTTCCCAAAATAATTTTTTCAATCAATTCTAAGACATGACTGATGTAGATAAATGCCAGAAAGTAAAACTTAGTGTGATTTTGCAGAGGAAAGAAGAGAGGCAATTTACATTCAGTTTGATCCTAAAAGAAAACTTGGTTCCTCTATTCCAAGATAGGCAATTTATCTATTTTGTTTTAACTTACTGTCTTGCTTCTATGCCTTATCGCAGAAATAGAGTGCGGATATATATACGTTCAGAAAATGTGTATAAAATAGAGAAGGGTTGAGCATATATCAAATTATGGCAATAAGTACCTTTTTTCTTATTTCTTCTGGTCTACCCTTCTCCAAATTTGTCGTGAAATGGCTTAATAATACATGCTAACTTGTAAATTTTCCCCCATGAACATGTGGACATACTGGTCTGCATTAGGCTATAGCAGACAGTTTTCTTCAAACATATGAACATTGAACACACTGCACATTTGATGCGTGTCCCGGTTGCAGGTTAATTTGTTCACCTACTGGTGTTTTGCTGGAGAATGAGAAGAGGTTATAGGCCATGGATGTTTCCATTGTTAGCATATGGAGTAAACAAGGAGAGCTCATTACAGAAGAGTCTGCCGATTTTTTTAACCCCCTGTACCCTAATGTCAAATAGAGTAAAACCTTGAATTGATGTTTGAAAAAGTTGTGCGATATTAATTTAATTCTCGAAAGAATTGTAATATCAATTTGCTCCTCAAAAGATATGACATCAATTTAGTCCTCTAAGATTAAAATTTATTTCAAGCTAGTCCAAAAGATTAAAAAAAAGTTTGGACTAACTTAAAATAAGTTTTAATCTTCTAAGGACCAAATTAATGTCACAAATCTTTCGAGGATCAAATTGATGACTCGATTCTTTCAATGACCAAATTAAGATTACAAATTTTTCAAAGACTAAATTGATGTCTTGTAACTCTTTTTGAGGATCAATTTGAGGTTTTACTCTGTCAACTATATGTTAAGATTAAGGCTAAATTTTTTCAGTGCTCTTTATAATTTGTGAAGCTATATATGATGTATTTAGGGTGATTAATTATTTGATGTGCTGTCCCAGTTTTGGAAATCGAGTATTAAGATATGGATTAGACCTCCTTTAACCATGAGGCCAATGCTGAACTGAATTAAGAACTGTAAGAATGGTAAATTAATAGAATATATATAAAACTATCTTTGTTTATGCTTTGATGGTATAGATATCCCTATCACAATTCAAATCATCAAAACTTGAAGAGGATCTCGGAGACCCGCCAAAGCTCAAGCAATCATATCAAAGAGTTACCGATTCTATTTAACTTTTAGGCATTTTAAAGAGCAATACTTCCGGTGCTTGTAGTGTAGAATAAGGTATCAGTAAATTAGTGGAAATGAGGAGTTTCAAGTGGGAACCTTATTTAAATGTCGGCTCTGAGTATTTTTGTTCTTCTCAATTTAACTTTGCTTGAACATTCGTAATTTACTGTAGTTTTTTCTTCAACTTGCCGAGCACACAATAAAAAATCCGTCATTCGACTCCACCGTCTCGTTTAGGGGTCATGTTGCGAAAGACGACAATAGACGCCCTCTTGTCTCCGCACATACCAAAATAAAGAATTTGGCTTAACCCCAGAATGCAAACTTGTAGAATTCTATGCATCTATCTGTCATTGATTTGTTATTTATTTGCTTTTTTAAGTCTAGCCACAAGCCATCCATATTTATATAGAGTCCATGTTGTGGTCCTTAAGCCTTTTGAACTCGATAAAATTTGGTCAAAGAAATTGGGGTGATTTTTTTTAAGATTAGACTAGATGATCAAATTGATCCTTCAAATTTTAAAGATTAGCACGTCATCAATTTCACTTTTCGGAGTTTTGTTATTAAATTAAAAATTTAATTTTGATGCATTGATAGTGTAAAACTGTTTTACATCATTATACAATTAAATTGTTTTGTTTGGATGATTTTTTAAATAGCAAATATAAAAGTTAATTATAATGACTTATGTGATAATATATATTTGGATGACTGTGTAAAAAATTTTTACATTGTCAATGCAATTAAATCCTTAAATTAATCGTTTAGAAATATAGAATAGTTGCTAGGTTCGTCATTGTGATCATTACCTTAGCTTTTCGTAATGATGAATACAGTAGCGTTTTGAATTTTTGATAAATTCAATATAAATATTTAGAGAATCAATATGGTGATAATTCAGTATTGAAAAGCCTAATTTAGCTTTGACAAAAAAAAAGAAGCCTAATTTAGGTATTTACTCTTTTCTAACATCGTGATTTTCCGGGTTAAAGACTTCTTAACCTCCAATAACACATTATAACATCTTAATCTCTGGTTGGATTAATCAACTTGAACGTGCTGCACCTAGACATTGCTTGAGTGCGTGGAAACATAATAACAAAAAATTAAATAGAGAAAGCTACTTCCCTGTTTCATGGATATAGAGATAGGGGAGTTAAAACAGAGAGTAAAAGATAAAAATCGTGAAATTCTTTGGCATGCCTTTAGATATTTTTGGAGTGATACGCAGCTGCGTCATTCTTCAGTAATATCACAATTTACAAAAGTTTTTGTTTATATTTTCTCTTCATTTTCAATCAATAATTCTATTGGAATCGAAGCCCGCTATACTTAGTAATATGTTGCTTAGAACCAACAAAGAGTTGGTTTGAGTAGAAAGGGCCCCGAGTCCCTCAACTATATGGTTTTCAATTTGATTTTAAAATTTACGTATATGAAAAAAAAAACACTATTAAAAGGAATATCCTTCTATAAAAATATGATATCATAATAAAATAGTTAAATCACAGGATAAATGTATTTTTACAGGGAAGAGAAAATTGGACTGACCGGTCTGACCGGGTTAACTGAGAATTGTTTACCTTGCTAGTCCTGTTAAGTGCATTCAACCACTAGAGTCCAAAACTGCTCAAGAGCCGATCAAAACCGAGCAAAATTGTGAAATCCGGCGAATCGACCCGATTTTTTAGATTGGTCGATTTGGAACTTTTGATTTTTTTTTTCTTTTCAAAGCTTAAATGCTGACATTTCTTGGCACATAGCAAAAATGAAAAAAATGAAACCAAAGAAGGGCACTAACAAAGGTTACTGGATTGTTCTTCTTTTCTCTCTCCGCTATTCACAAGTCGTCAATTACAAACTCTTGACTAACAAATATTATTTTTAAATGCTTTGTGATCGTGTTGTGATCCTAAGACTAAAAGAATTTTATATGAATTATATTTATTTTTATAGACTTATAAATAATTTTATTTACATTGATTATGTTAATGTTAATAATTTAATATATTATTTTATATTCTAGTTAATTATATGTATATATTTATATATTTTTTATTATATTCTGATTGAACCAATTGGACCTCTAAATCTTTGAACCAATGTCCAATTTTCTCTTCCTTTATTTTTTATAATGCTCGAACCTCGAATTTTCATCATAGCAGTATGCAAATATATCAAACAAACAGAAATATCTCAAGTGGCACAAGATTTGAAGAGATGAAACACTAGTTTGCTTTATTTAAAAGCCAAAACTAAAAAAAAAAATAGTTTGTAAAATTTAATGTTTGTAAGGAGTAGATGACTCCAGCTTATTGCTATACTTGACGAATTTATAAAAAGTGTTTAATAACAAAATTTTAAAAACCACAATATTGCAGAAATCATCATTGCAGAAAATTCGTAACGATAATATCCATCTGTTATTAAACATATATGATAAAAATGTAGGCTATATAATGTATGATATGTGTGCGCCTGAGAAGTGGCAGAAAAGACAGAATCAAAGTACAAGAACCGTATCTCAAAGTGCTGATGGAAACAAGCACAAAAACCTACATCTAAATCTCCATCACAAGAAAAAATTCTCAATCAGAGACCATTGAAGAAAAAAAAAATGAAACAAATAGTAATATAGTAGTACTATAGCAATTAGCATATTCCACCAATCAATAATGATGAATATGCAACCAATGAATTTACAGCTTAAGCCTGAATTTACAGCTACTGCTCCGAATCCTAATAGAGTTATTAGCGCTAAGGCTATCCACCACAATCCTGCACCTAACCCTGAATGTGATTCTGAAGAGCTTCAACTTCCCAAGCTTAACCCTCACGGGCTGTTTTGCCCTCAGCAAGAGTGGAACATTGCCACTTTGCTGCAGTTGCTGCTCAAGTGCATTTTTCAACCCTGTTGCATCCTGTGTTTGCCCTGAAAGTGGTATGTTGAGCACTGTTGTGTTCTTGTGACCCTGGTAGAATTTTGGCAAAGACCCTTCACACAGTTTTGTTTCATTGTACCAAGCACTGATGTGGCTCCCACCCCTATAATATATCCCAATTCTCTTGTTTGGGTTCCTAGCTGTGATTGTCAGGTTGAAAGTAACAGATAAGCTGTCATTTGGGGAAAGAACAAACTTTGTGACACCAATTTCATCAACTGAATACTTTGGTATCTTTGGCCTAAACGCAAGGAATAGTATCCCAACTGTGATGCCAATTGCAACAATAAGAATGAGCAATATGCTGAAAAACCAGCACATGAATTTGCAGCAGCAGCTTCTTCTTTTCTTTGGCGGCTTTGATTGCATCACAGGGAGACTGGATTGTGGAGGAGGAGGAGGAGGAGGAGGAGGAGGAGGGTGTTGATGACGCAATCCATCTGGATCACCCCTTTCAGATTTTGACATGTTTCTTGGCACCAATGGTGCTGTTGGTTGTGGTGGTGATTCAACATCATGGACAGGATGAATTTTCTGAGGATCTGCCATATTTGGTTTCACAGAAAATCTCACAAGAGAAAAAGGAATATATGATCACTACTTCAAATGGGAGGTGGTGTTCTTTTTCCCTTTTGTTTTCTCTAATTTATATATACAAGGTTACTATGACAGACACAAAATGATTTGAGTAGGTCGTGGCATATGAGAAACGTTGGAGGGTCGAAGGTTCCCATATTTGACTTGGATGGCTAAAAGTGTCACTATCTTTGGGTAACAAGTCTCGTTCCAAATCTCATTTCATATGCAGCCAAAGTATTCAATATTTGTGTCTTCATTGAAATGCGGATATAAAGCCGCCGAAGTTTCTTTCTTGATTTTCATTTCCTGGTCCTGCATACTATTATATTATAAGCTTTCAGATGTTCTTACATGCCTTTTGCAGATAAGAGTTACTGTAGTTTTTGTATAATTTTAAATTCTTCCTTTTTTTAATTTCGATGAACCACCAATATTCAGATCCAATCACTAGGAATCTGATTAATTTGATCCAACTTCACACCGATTTCTTGAAGGGGATAAGAGTCTCCCAATAAAAATATTCTTCATTTCTAAGTCTTAAACCATGACCTCTGATTAAGGGACTAAGTTATCTATCATCTTTCCCAATTCAACAAAAACAAATTCTTTCCATTCTAATATGTACCACATTGTTATAACATTCAAAATACTAGAAAAGTAAAATATGATATAATAATCCCCAGAATTAGATGGGCCATATTAATTAAATAACATAGAATAACAACATTTTAATTTATATAACATATAGACAGAAAATTTGACACGACATTAGTTTTCTCTAATACTTCCTTTATTTTAATATATCTATGAAGCTTTCAACATTTTTTGGCTTCAAAATAGCTTCCCATTTCTAATATTAAGATAATATTAATTCTTTTCAATAATATACTTGATTTAATTTATTGTATCAACAGAAGTAGATAGGGGCAATTTCTTCTATTTATATAATTTTATAATGTTATGAAGACCAATTTATTATTTTCTGAATATGTGTTTTTAAAACAGAGAGCAGTGTGTACTCCGTATGCAATATTATATGAGATTAACATAAGAAATTAATAATATAAGAATATATGATTGGATAATTTTATAAAACAAATTATACTGGTAATATATCAAATTAAATTTATATTATATTTTTTTATTTATGAAATGATAAAGAAAATGCTGTTAAATTATTATCAATTGAAGTCATGTTGTTAAGAGATTTATCATATATAACACAAACACCAACAAAATAATTATTCTTTTATGTTTATTATAATAGAAAAAATAAATTTTTTAAAAAACTATATAAATAAGTGGTGTGTTATTGAGAGAGCGTTTGTTTCATCTTTTAAACAAAATTCAAAAAAAACTTCTTAACCAAAAAAAAACTTTTAATACAAGTTACTCTTATTAATTTCTGTGCACAAGTTAAAAATAATTTATTTTTAAAGCTGGAATGACGAAATGACTTGCTGAGTCATTATTATTATCGCATCTATATATTTCACATGCAACTGTTTTAATCCCACAGAAAATCGCGAGTTTACGTTTAAGGCAATTATATTGTCAATGCCTCATTTGAAAGTTATAATTACACGAAGCAATTCCCTAGTTTTGAAGCCGTTGTTGATGATTGAAAACGAGAAGTGTGCACTCAACGTTCTACAGTTTGAAACGGAACATTATAAAACGTTTGATAAATTAATCCGTATTTCCGTGGGCATGTTTTCATTCTTCTCTCTTAAAATGCAGTCCTACCCAGAAAAATAAAAAAGAAAATCCTATAAACTTAGCTATCACCGTGTACAAAAGTCGTTCATAACTTTGGTGAGTAGGTTAGCAAACCCGTGTAATATAAGCAAAAGAAAAAATTTAAAATTGGAGAAACACCATTGAAGTTGGGCCATTGGCCTACACAGCTTCAAAGTTATAAAAATTGCCAGTGATTGAAATGCAAATTACATGAAAATAATTGTTGAGCTTGTAAAACTTTTTACACTACAAATAAATGCCACACCATTAAAATAATGAATTTCCTTTTTGCAAAGCTTTGAATATGATATCATATAATGTATCTAGAACATTTTAAACTTCTGACAATTAATTCATTATTTTTTTTCCCCTCTTAACTTTGACGAAAAGCTAAAGTGTCTTCGTGAAGTCTCAACGACGTATGACGTCACCTTTTGCTTACAAGTAAAATTTTATAACGCCCCATTCATACTAAAGAGATTTTAGGGGGTTTTAGTTCACACTTCAGAAGGTTCCTTGAGTATGCTTTTTCCGCCCTTGAATCCGCGTCTATTCCAGAGACAATGTCACGGCCCTCACTTTGAATTATTATTATTGTTATCACATATTCACAAGTACTAATGAAATCCTTGCACAACTAACCCATGCGCTAATCAATTTTTAATTGCAATGCCAATATATGTTGTTGACTTCCCATATCCTAAAGTTGAAGCAGCTCCCATGGAAGCCATCATATATATCTCTTTGTATTATTATTGTACACGGTAGACTTTGCCTTTGGGAGAGAGGAAGAGTACACTGATCAACCTCTAGCGGTGATGGAAATCATACATAGAAAGAGGGATGAAAATCTTCGATTCCCTAAATAGTATTCCTTTCATATCTCCTATTCATTTACTGCTAAATGAAATATATGTGTTATATATTTAATAACTTAAAAATTTTAAAATTTATTTTAATTTTTATCTTTTTATATCGAACTAAATGGTTGTTGGAAGATAGAGAAATTATTTAAGAATTGAAGATTTCCATCTAAGAAAGAGACATAAACCGCCTGTTCAAAATTAGCCAACTAGTATAGGCAAGTGAAAAAATAGATTGGATTCGGATCTATCAAACGAAAGTTTAGATAACATGGAAGTTTCCCATGGAACACAAGCTAAAATATAATTCATCTCGAAATACTCTCCTTTTACTTTTTCTATTTATTTGTTTGTTTGTTTCGAAGGAAAGTCTCCTTTTACTCCTAACACGACATGGCTCTGCAAGAAATGCCCAAGAAATGAGAATATCAACACACCAGACCATGCCCAAGAAATGAGAAATGTTATTTTGATTCATATTTTGTGGGACACCGTGCTAACACACTCATATCTACTATTGGATGGGGTGTATGATCCAAACTAAGTGGGCTCTAAATCCAATTCAATGGTGGATATGAGTATATCAACACGGTGTCCCATAAAATGTGAGTCAAAATAACATTATTTTAAAGAAATAGATATATGTTTGAGCCCAAAAGCAACATTCGTTCCTTTGGCCGAAGAAGGTGAACGAAAGTTGATTAGCTATGACTTTTCCCATTGTTTGTTATTTTTTTAATTTTTTTTTGTGAACCCAAAATTTTTACCATTGGAAGAGGATATTAACTCTCTTTGGACATAGAGTTCACAGATATAAATCTAGTCTTTAGTCACAAAAGCCTCTCTGGTACATGTTATTAGAAATTGAACATCTTACTAAATGCTTAAGGAATTCACTATTATATACATGGCTTTGGCCTTACTATCATTGGAAAGAAATCCTTAGCCACCCTTTAATCGGTTTATCTTTGTTTTCATTTGAAAAGTTACTTTCATTAAGCAAATAGATTTTAATGGTCTAAAATGCAATGTGTGTTAGGGCAGGGAAGCCCAACATGAGAGGGACAATCAACGGATTAAGTGAGAGCACCACACAACTGGGATGGACGCCACATCGACTTAAAATCTTAAGGCAATGAATTATGACTCTTCCCATATTATAAACTACTCACTTAATTCATTCTTAACCAATATAAGACTTCACATCTCACACCTCCAACAATGTGCCAATAAAGATATCAAGGAGGAAAAACAGTACCAAGGGGAAGGGAGCCCTTTTGTTTGTTTGCACTCAATGAGTTCAATTGGGACACAAGGATTGTGAAAATGATTGGTCGTTTGTTTATGCGAAGAAATGAACAGAATAATGCCACACAACAAGAAAAGAATGAGATGAAGTTTTTAATGGACAAAATGGGGATATTGACAAAGATGAGATCATGTTGAATTGGATTAAAATTAAACAACAAAAGGGTTCCAACTATATGCAAGAAAAACAGAATGAATGTCAAACTCAAACTCATTGGGCATTCAAGCTACCGTCCCGAAGGTGAATTACGAAGACCAACCAAACCATATCCATGTGATGAAGACCTTTACTATAAAACAAGAATCTAGACTGTTTCCGCCCTTGGCAGGCCTTTGTTCCAAAGATCAAGTCATGGCCATCGTTGTTAATTAATATTATCACACATGCACAAGTTCGAATGAAATCCACGCACAGGGTGAATTAATGGATGCGCTTGCCAATTTTTAATATGAATATGTTGTTGACTAACCATATCCAAGGGGTGAAGATATAGGCAGACTACTTGCCTCGTGATCTCATTGATGCAATCACATCTCTTTGTATTATTATAATATTATGCACTCGGTAGATTTTGCCTTTGGGGAAGTAGGTACAGGGTACTTTGGTCAAACCTCTTTTGTGTTTATGTACAAGTGGCAACAGAATCTTACACCATGTATGAGTTTTTTTTATTTGTTTATTCAACGGAATAGAATTGTAACAAAAGAAAGAAAAGTAATAAAACTTTCCTTCTTTCTTGTTTTGAAGGTTAATAAAGGAATATTTATTTTTAATTTTTTTTAGAATTTCTATAATAAAAAAATGAGATCGAATATTTATATTGTTTAAATATTATTTATCTTGGTTCTATTATTTTTCGTCCGTCCCACCCTAAAAAAAAAAAAACGAAGGTTAAAACTGTTCATACAGATAAACAAACAGTTATTTTTTATTTTTAGCAAAGTTCATTGATTAATAAATAAAGTTCTAAGTCTATATACAATATATTTTAGGAGTTTAATTTCTATACAGTGACAGTGTGAAATATTTTTATACTATCATCCAATCATGTATTGCTATATCTGCAAAATTAATTAAGGCTCACACCCATTACTTAAAAAATTATGTAAGTGGAGTGATTTGATTGGATAATAGTGTGAAATAGTTTTACACTATCAATATATAGAAATGAAATTCATATTTTAATTGTGTTGTATATAACTAATTGGCTACTTACTTAATGAATTTAATTATAATACACTGAAAGTTATCGAATCATATAATGGGATCAGTAAATATAGTTAATTTTCGTCCTCTTTATTTGAAATGTTATACAAATGCAAAAATTTGATTGGATGTGAGTATTATATTATCATTGAATTAAAATTAAATTCTTAATTAATATCCAACTAATTATATACAACACAACTAAAATAGATTGGATTTGGATTTATGTTTATGTTTTTTTTTATTTTGTTGGTTCGATTGTCTTTTTAATCGCATTTTTTGTTTTGGTCTTCCTCAAAAGCACACTAATCGGGAAATTGTCTCCCTTTGCTTCCAAAACGATACCCGTCTACAAGAATTTCTCTTGAAGGACGAAAGCCCACTTGACCAAGCACAAATGGATCAGGTCAAAATTTGGACCCAAAACCAACCTTTCTTCGATTGGCCCAAGAAGTTAAGCCAAAGTAATTTCCTTCCATTCATTTCACATTACACTCGTTACTGTATGTTGTTTGGTTGCATGTGCATGTTTGCAACACTCAAAATCAATTCTATGAGCTTAGAATAAGGTGTATTCATTTCAGTTTTTTTTTCAAATGATTATAAAATTTAAACTTTGGGTGTATCTGTCTTTGATTTTAAGAAAATTATTTATAACTTAAATTTTATATATAACTGAAATAAGTAAAAAAAAATTTCAAAATAATTTTTTTTAACTTCTAAAAAAAGTGGAAACTGATTTTTTGAGATTTTTTTTATTTTTAAAAAATTATCCACAATGCGCTTTATGTATAACTAAAAAACTAAAAACTAATTTTTTTTAGATTATAATTACTTTTTTAAAAATCATCTAAATATATGAAAAATAACTTTTTTTGAGAGAAAAAAATATTTTCCAACTCAAAAAGGCCTATTCAAATGCCCCGTTGATTTTGGTTGTTTTGAACCTCGTTGTTTTTCAATTCTAACCAATGTCAATATTAATTCTATCACTCCAAAATCAATTTTGATAAAAGTGATAAATTATCACTTCTAAAATTTTAACTCTTTATTAAAATCACTTCTCATGTCGGACTACTAAGCATAAATGGTTTTACCTCAAAATTAATTCTAGCAAAATCAGTTCTAACAAAATTAATTTTATTCAGCATCAATTTTACAAAATCAAAGCCAAACACATCAAATTCCACCCCCTTCCTCTCAGTACAACGAAAATACTCAGCAGCTTTTTAGTTTCACCACTTTATTCTTATTGATAAATTGCCTTTAAATGAATCAAGTGCGTAATTTAGTAGTCTATGATGGAATGTGCAAGGGGGAAAATATAGTATGCGTGTAAGCTAGGAAGAGCATAATTGACCTTAATTGAACTTAGAAAATGTTGCAAGTATGCAACTCCAAACAGCAGAATCAATGTCAAACTCAAACTCACTGAGCATTCAAGATACAACAACACAAAAGGGTGATGAATTTCATGTTCATCACATCAGATCATATCCTATGTTGATGCTGCAGCAGCTGTGACAACAGGTAAAGTGTGATGAAGACCTTTATTGCTAGAAGAAGAACCACTAAGCCTGCCACGCCCTATTCCACTGCTGTGCTGATGATCATCACACTCTCTCCTCTTCCAGTTCAATGCCTTCCTTGCTTCAGCAGCAGCATCACTACCTTCCATCAATCTTGAAGTCCAACAATCTGTTGAATCAGCAGAGCTTGGTTCCCAGGAAGATGAGGAAATGCAAATTCCCCTGTGCTGTTGTTGTTGGCCACTATTAGTACTCACAGTGAAGCTGTTGCTACCTGAAGACTCTTGGTCCTCCATATCCACTACCCCACAAACTGAACCACCCCTTTTCACTGTCACATACTTGTGCAAGCTTGGCTCCATCACATCATCGTTGACATGTACCTCAGATTCCACAAAAGGGTCTTTGGTATCTGCCACCCTATTCTTCCCATAATAATGATTATTGGCACCCAATGAAGCAGCATTGTGTTCATTCCTATAACTTGTTGGACTTATTCTCTTGTCATCAGAGAATGCACCAGAGAAGTTTGTGCTTGTTGTGGAGTTGAGGTCAGCCACAGCTTCAAGAATAGAGCATGCTTTGGAGAGGCAAGCTGGGAGAGAAATTGAAGGCTCTGTGTTCTTTTGATGGAAGTTTTGGATGTCTTCAAGGAGCAGGGATGTGTAGGACTGTGTTTGATTATTCAACAGTGCTTCAGGATTGAGGTCTAAATCTCTGGATCTCCTAGAAGACCTGCTTCTTGTTAAAGTTTGGGGTTTCAGATTCTCAGCACCTGATGGCACCGTTGTCTTCACAACAACATTATCATTCATTGAAGCCATAACCTTGATGTCTTCCTCTTGTTGCTGCTTTGTCTTGCAATTTACACCCACACCTTTCTCCAATGCATATGCGTTCTGAATTGGAAATGGCAAAAGATCATCACACAACATTGATCAACCACATCAACAAGACAAAACACACAACTTTTCTAGCTGAGAGAGAAATGCTAGCTCAAATCATGTGGTTACCTGATTTGCTTCTGCTTCAATTTCCTTCTTGGGTTTGTTTTGCACCTTGCTGCTGCCATTGTTGGTGTTTGACTGTGGATAAGCAAGGGAATTAGGATCAATCTCACTCAGTGGATTCCTTCTATAAGGAGATTGTTCAGCTTTCCTAGCAGAGTTGTTGCGGCTAAGGGAAGGTTGCTGCTGCTGCTGATGCTGATGATTGTCACTCACTACTTTAGCATTTGCTGCATTCCCATTTCCTCTTGCAGGAGATTGAGATCTCGGCGATGCCGAACCCCTTGAACCAACCACCCCACAGTCACCAACATTTCTCTTAACAGTGATCCTCTTGATGCCTGTGGCTGCTGTAGATTCCCCCCCACCAACACCGTTATTGCTCTTATCCATCACCAGTGATGAAACAGTGGCAGGAACAGACACCATCTTCCCAGGCCTAGAACCGGTGTTGTTGTTGGGATTGTTTCCTGCATTGGAAGCATTAGCACCATTTGCAGATGAGTTTGTCTCTGATGACCTTCTTCCAGGAGATCTACTCACTCTCCTCTCCCTGCTGCTGGACCTTTGCTGATGCTGCTGGTCTCTTTCCCTGCTGGGGGTCCTCCTCCTGCTAGGAGAAGGCCTCGGCGACTGGCGGTGGCGCTGGCGGTGCTGGTGACGGTGGTGGCGCTTCTCTGCAGCAACCCCATCATAGTCCTCACACAAGTCACTGTTATCAGTGGCGGAAACAGCATTGGCTCTTCTTTGGTCATCGTCAGCAGAATTTGCATCATTATTGTCACAGTGATCAAAATCAAAGCTTCTCTTTGAACCCGAGTACTTTCTCCCACCAGCAGAAGAAGATGTTGCAGCTCTACCAGACGAGCTTCTGCTGAGTCTTCCACACTGGATCAAAATTGCATCCACCTCTTCTTTTGTGCAGCTTGAGGTCCTCACATTTGCACCAATATTGTTTGGGGTAGAAGGTGCAATTTTGGTAGCAGCATTTGAGGGTAACCCATCATCTGAATGTGCCGAAACATTCTGCTGGGCACTGAAATGTTGGATTTTGGAGCTTTTCTCTTTGCTTTCATCATGGCTCTTCCTATGCTTGATGATAAAAATCTCTTTTTTCACATGGGTTTGATCACATTCTTGTGGTGCTGCTAGTTGGTCACTTTCTTGTTGTTGTGTCTCTTGTGCTCTCTTCTTTTCCTTCTTCAGGTTCAGTTCTGGGTTGGTGGGTTTGGAAAGTGTGATAGTGACACCATTCCCAGAAATCTTAAGCTGTGAAGGGGTTTGGATTTGAACAGGTGCTGTGGAAACTGCATTGGATGCAGTTGCAGACCCTTTCTTCTTGCTCAAACATGCACCCATGGGACTGCCTTGTGAGGTGTGGGCTAAAAACAAAAAGACCAAGAGAAAACTAAAATTGAAGAATAAAATGACACAGATAGTTGAAGAAATGGAAGAAGGTAGTAAGGGGTTTGAATCCAGGTGAAGCTAGAGAAAAAAAGGGGTTAAGGAGATTTGAATTTCAATTTAGATAAGAAGAGAAGAAAGGTTGTGGGAGTGGAACATTGCCCAAGAAGCATATTTTTAAAAGAAAATAATGAATAAAATTGTTACTTTCAGAATTAATTAAAGGCTGAGGGTATAATTAAATTTTTCACGAAAGGGCGGGCTGTAATTCAATGCAAGGGTAGATGGACATTAAGATCCGTTGGAGGGGCCTTGCTGTGTCGTCTGAACCTAGCTGACCCCACTAAATCACTAACTTAAATTTCATAACCCATTTTGAAATGACCATATTATATGCAAAATAATATGGATCTTGACCACATATATGGAGAAGATAAGATGGGTATCTCCAATGCAGCATTTTCTGTTCTGTCAGGATTCAAATTTGCACAACGGCTGAATTTGGTTATAGTAGTATAGTTTAGATCACAAAAAGTGAACTTAAAAGTTACCGCCGTACTTTTATAAATTGCTTTAAAAATCAGTAACGGATATATTCGTTTAGATTCTCGGTTGGTATTCCAATAGAATTTAACCGCAGCCATGGATCAGATTGTTTGCACTACTCACATGAGAGGAATTTACCAGCACGTTACGCTGATTTTTGGTTTGGCCGGATGTCCTTGGAGAACCACAACTAAATAGTGAAGAAGTAAAATCTGCAAGAGCACGAAAGGACAGTCAAATTATACCACTAGAATCTTCAATTAATAAATGAACATTTGAATTTCCCTGGCAACTCTCAAGGCTTAAAAAAACAAAAAAGAGTTTAAGTTCTATGCATCTTGTTTTTTATTGGGTTTTTATCTAACTAGTATCCTAAATTAAGGAATGAATAATGGAAAGTTTTGCAATGGGAAAATAAAATTTTAAATTTTCAATGTACGAAACCCATCCAAAACTTTAAAACTAATGTTTTTTGGCATTTCTTAACTATTGTCCTTATACACTAGTTAACAAAACTTTTTTTTTATATATTTCTTAATTTTAGGATTTTATAAATAAAATAATAAAAATAAGAAATAAAATTAAAATAGGAAATGAAAATATTGAAAATAACAACTATGAAAAATAAAAATAGGAATGAAAACAAAAACCACCCCATTATTGGACTGACCCTACGATTAGAGCCTCCGAGTTCAGGATAAGGGTTTCTATACTATAATAAAGCAAACAATTAATATATTTCAAGTTATGATTAATCATGTATTTATGTTTTAAGCACAGTTTCAAAATAGGACTAGAAATTGGTAAATCGGCCACTAGTCCTACTCCATTTTTTTAATTGGACCAATTTTGCATTTGAATTAGTCAAAACTGATGAAACCCCAAGTGAACTGACAAGCTGTAGGGAGTTATGTGCCCAAGCTTACTACTAGGCCAACTATCTCTCTTTTTTATTATTCATTCCCTTCTAAAATATTTGTTTACTTATAGACAATTTCATATTTCCATAAAGTATTAATTTTTTTCTTCCAATACTACCTGTAATTAGTTTCACATTTTCAAAGTGTTCCATTTAACATTAATCTTGAACATTATGCTATATTAATTAATATATGGAGATATATTAGTCCATTCATTATTTTACTCAACTACCAATATCATTTATTATATTTCTTAATATTTGTGTTTATTCTAAATTGACAGATATTTTAAAAGAGAGGAAATATGTTTCATTATTTGTATATGAAAAATAGGGATATTCATAACCCGTCCCGACCCATCAATCTAGCCCAGCCTGAAGCTTATTGGGACACATTCGTGTCTTGAAATTTGACCCGATACACTTGTCGATTCTGATTCAGGTCATATGTTGGGTTGGCCTAACCTGACCTAAAGTCAAATAACTTCTTAAGAGATATATAATTTTATAATAATTTATGAAATATTTTAAGATTTTAAAATTCAATTAATATATTTTACACACTTGATGTTATTTCTACATTGATATGATTTATTTAAAACCTATATCATAAAATATCCCTAAAATTTTGTTTCTCACTTATAAAATTTTATAACTTTACTATACACAATATCCTAATTCTCATATATTATTCCAATGTCGAGTTTACCCGGTATGACTCGATATATAGTTGGGTCATTATCGAATTAGATTTTGGTTTTAAAAATTGACCCAATTTAAAAATCGGGTGAAGTTCGATTTTGTATAACTTTATTGCATGCCCCGAATCCTTTCCTGGACCGAGTGATGTGTGAGGATGTAAGTAGTTGAATTTTTGTCAGTTGCAACTTTAATTCATCCATGTGTTTTCAGTTTGTTTTTTTTACTTCAATAAACCCATGACATATCAATATAGGATGGGCATTGCTATTTTAATATTCAAAAGCAAATGTCCAATTATAATACTCACTCTATTAACATTAGATGTGATGTTGGCCCCCATTTTTGCATCAATCCATCAAATTCAATAGTGATGGAGTAAATGTCCCAATCAGACATCCACTTCTAAATATTGAAATAACATTTATGACAGTTCCCTTGGGCTATCTAGCATAATTTACCTTTGGTGATACTAAAGCACCAAGTGTCCGATGTGTTTATTTTATCTTACCAATGATCCCCTTTTGTGTTGATGTTAAAGGGCAGTTAAGACAATCAATTTTATCATTAATATTCAATGATAAAATTGAATGCAAAAGCAACAAAGAGTTGCTTCATGACAAATAGGGGTTACATTTCCCCTCATGGGAGCGGGTGGTCGTCGCAAGGGAGAATCATGGTTAGATGTGATGAATAGAAAAACACCCAAACATGTAAATTCATGGGTTCAAGGCATCTAAATGTGCATTTGGTGTCAAGAATGCCAAAACAAACATGCAAACCCTAAACCCTAAGCAGCTAAGACCATCAATTTTATTATCCATGTTTAACGGTAAAAATTGAACGCAAAAGCAATAAAGAGTTGCTTCATGACAAACTAAATGGTGGTTGGGGGCCAACATCATGGTGAGATGTGATGAAAAGGGGAAACACTCGAACATATAAATTCCTACGTTTGAAGCATCTAAACGTATGGTCGGTGTCAAGAATGCCGAATCAAATGCGAACTTAACAAATTAAAGAATAAAGGGCACATTCTCAATTATTAATGAAAAATCAATGTCTTAAAATTTTATAAAATATAAACATAAGCGTGACATATATGCATGTATGATAATTTATAATCTATAATTTTTAAAGTTTTAGAGAAACTAATTCAATATTGTAGACTAGATGATGAGCTAAACCCTACTTTAACAACATATTATCATTCAAGATTAAGGAATACTAGCCTTTAGTATTTTTCTGTTTCAAGCTCTAAAAGAATTATCTGAGCTAGCTGTTGAAGTTCTACAAGCAATTATATGTGATCAGTTTCATTGCGACAATATAATAATTGTTTGCTCTATTAATGTTGTATGCCTACTTGTTTACGATTATTTTCAAATTCTTTAACTTTATATGGGTTGCATTTTGATCACATAAACAACGCTTCTTTCATGCGGTTTAAGCGAGTGTGCCCTTCTTAAACAAGTCTTGGTTTTTTGCCCAGTGCCCACATAGGTTGTGTGAGTATGGTCCTTTCCTAGAAAATTATGCACTGGGATATGTTTGATTGAGGGGTAGAATTGGCAAGATATTTTTTAATAAAGGAGTTTTATATATAATATTTTCCATCATTAAAACTTGTATATGAAATTTTCCTCAATTTTTTACCTCTTAACTAACCAAAAATCAAATTATCTCCTGTTTAAAGGAATACATCATCCAAGGAATAAATACGGAAAACCTATTTGATTTTAGAAAATATTTTGTAGGTTACATCCCTTATTTCCAATATCATTTACAAAAGTTTTACTTTATCTATCATTTTCATTCTTTGTAATATTGTACTCCCCTTCTGTTGGGTACCAGAGTTATGGAAACAGATCAACGCAGCTAAAATAGAGTCGAGAGAATAGGAACTGACACAAGATATTTACGTGGAAAACCCCCTAATGATGAGGGAAAAACCACAGGCAAGAACCGAGAAAGATTTTCACTATGTGGAAGATAAAATTACACCTCTCTCTAAATATAAGGAGAGAACAATAACACCCTCTCTTATACAAGGAGAATACACCTCTCTCTATAAAATAGGAGAAACTCTCAGAACACACTATATGTATATATTTCTCTCTCTGGGATGGGATGATATGAACTGAGGAGGAAGCCTCTATTTATAGGCGCTTGGAAGTTACTGTGCAATCAATGCACAGTAATTTCTCGTGAGTTTGGTAGGTACACCAAACACATGCACAGTAAATTTTACTGTGCAAGTTTGAAAATTTCGTCTCCGGAGGCTAACCTTCACGCGTGCACAGTAGAAATTCTACTGTGCACGGTTTGAAAAAATCAAAGTGGCTTTACGCCACTTACAATCTCCCACTTAAAGCCACTTTTGGTGAATTTCAAAACCTTTTCTCATCTTGCCAATTCCATGCTGCTTACGTTTCTGATAGCCCATAGGAAGATCTACACCATTTAAACTTGTCAGTGTTGATTGGCTTTGTCATGACATCTGCAAGGTTTTCTTTAGTATGAATCTTCTGCATATCTACATTTCCCTCTTCTACCACTTCTCGAACAAAATAATATTGAACACCTATGTGCTTCGTCCTGGAATGAAAGGCTGGATTCCTTGCAATGTGTAAGGCACTCTGACTGTCACAATACACAGTAATTTTTGACTGTTTGTACCCGAGTTCCTCCATTAACCTTTGAATCCAAATAGCTTCCTTGCAAGCTTGTGTAGCTGCCATATATTCAGCCTCTGTAGTAGATAGAGCTACAACAATGCAGAACTTGGATAACTTGACTCACAGCTCACTTTGCAAATGTGAACACATAGCCTGTAGTAGATTTTCTTTTATCAAGATCACCTGCAAAATCTGAATCAACGTATCCCCTGACAATGAACTCTGATCCTCCAAAACATAGTGCAGCACTTGAGGTTCCTTTAATATATCTCAGGATCCTCTTCACAGCATTCCAATGCTCATTTCCTGGATCTGCCATAAATCGACTAATCACACCAACTGCTTGAGCAATATCAGGCCCAGTACAAATCATGGCATACATAAGGCTTCCCACCGCTGATGCATACGGTACTCGAGACATTTCCATCCTCTCTGCTTCACTGCTAGGACACATATATCGAGGATAATTTGTAATTCCACGGCAAGTGGGGTTGAAACTGGCTTACAATCTTGCATGTTGAAGCGCCGCAAGATTTTCATCAAGTAATTCTTCTGAGATAGCCAGATCTTCCTGACTTTTCTGTCTCGGTGAATTTGCATCCTTAAAATCTTGTTTGTAGGTCCCAAGTCCTTCATATCAAACTCCCTAGCCAACTGTGCCTTCAACTCCTGGATTCGATCTTTGCTGGGGCCTACCACCAACATGTCATCCACGTACAACAACAGAATGATGAAAACATTGTTATCAAACCTCTTGTAGTATGTACAATGGTCTGAACTCAATCTGTTGTATCCGAGGCGAATTATGAAGGAATCAAATCTCCTGTACCAACACCTTGGCGCCTGCTTTAGACCGTATAGAGATTTGGTCAACTTACAAACCAAGTTTTCTTTTTCTTTTTCCTCAAAGCCTTCTGGTTGGAGCATATATATCTCCTCTTCAAGTTCTCCATGAAGAAAAGCAGTTTTCACATCTAACTGCTCAAGATGTAAATCAAATACGGCACACATAGCCAGCACTACTCTGATAGTAGTAAATCTGATAACTGGAGAAAATATCTCATTGAAATCGATACCTTCCTTCTGAGCAAATCCCTTTACCACCAGTTTTGCACGATATCGTTCCACCCGATCATTGTCATCTCGTTTGATCTTATAGACCCATTTGTTGCCAATGGCTTTACGACCTTTTGGAAGTGCAACAAGTTCCCATGTTTTGTTCCTATGCAAGGCCTCCATTTCTTCTTGCATTGCTGTCATCCACAGAGATGCATCCGGACTACTCAAAGCCTCCTGAAAGGTTGATGGCTCTCCTTCTTCTGTTAGAAGACAAAATGCATCATGACTTGCCATAACATAGTCTGAATGCCATCTTTGGTGGTCGTATGGGCGTGATGATCGCTGATCGCCGTATTATTGGCCTCATCCGGTACTTGTTCATCATGCTCTAGTTACGCTTGAATCTTTTTCTCCGCATTTCTCATCTATCTCAACCGTAGTTGTTTCCTTTGACAAGTCTTTGTCATTTCTTCCTTCACTTTGCGCTCATTTTACGCAAATATAACATCCTAACGACAATAACCTTGCGGGCAGTGGGATCCCACAAGTGATACCCCTTTACATCGTCAGCATAACCCAAGAATATACATTTCCTGGACTTTGGGTCCAACTTAGTTCTTTCTTGGGTGTTGTACATCACATATGTAGGACATCCGAACACTTGTAGAGAAGAATAGTCTGCTGGCTTGCCATTCCACATCTCCATTGGTGTCTTCAGACCAATTGCAGTTGATGGCGACCGATTAATCACAAAACAAACAGTTTTGACTGCTTCCGCCCAGAAAGACTTGGCTAAACTCTTTGTTTCAAAGATTGCTCTTGTTCTTTCTAGGAGAGTCCTGTTCATCCGCTCTGCTATACCATTTTGCTGAGGTGTATGTGCAACAGTGAATTGCCTTTGAATACCCTCATGCTTGCAAAATGCTACAAAATCTCCATCTGTATATTCTCCTCCATTATCTGTCCTTAAACACTTGATCCTCTTTCCAGATTCAAGTTCCACTCTTGCTTTGAAGTCTTTGAATATTGGAAACACATCTGACTTTTTCTTGATTGGATACACCCATAGTCTCCTGGAATAATCATCAATGAAGGATACAAAGTATTTTGCTCCTCCTAGGGACATTTCTGGTGACTCCCACACATCAGAATGAATCAAGTCTAGAATGTGCTTACTCCGGGCTGTTGATATACCAAATTTCAATCTATGTTGCTTGCTTGTAATACAGTGCTCACAAAACGGTAAGTTCACCGATTTGAGCCCAGGAATGAGATTACGTTCCGCAAGAACCTTCAAACCACGTTCCGACATGTGGCCTAGTTTGCGATGCCACATCATTGTCGTTTCTTCTTGACTTGCCGATGCAACTGATGCATCTGCCTCCTGCAACGTATCTCCTTGAAGCTTGTATAGATTTGCCATGATCTTTTCTGCTTTCATCACTACAAGAGCACCTTTAACAACTTTCAAGATCCCACCTTCAATATGGGTCTTGCACCCGAGGTCATCCAGTTGCCCAATAGACAACATATTCTTCTTCAAGCCTTTCACGTGTCGTACTCCTTGAATTGTACGAATAACGCCATCAAACATTTTTATTTTGACAAGACCAACACCAAAGAATTTCTACGGCATGATCATCTCCCATGAACACAGATCCTTCCGAGATAGGTTCATAACTGTAAAACCAGTCATGGTGTGGAGTCATGTGCCATGTTGCTCCTGAATCCATGATCCAAATATCAGTGAGCCGTTTACCGCCTTTAGAACTAATTGCTGCTTCGCTGCATAGGATTTCTCCATCCTCAGAGGTATTCGCAACACATCCTTGAGAGGTTGATGCCTCTGGAGCTTTATCTGCATTCTTCTTGTTATTCCGACAATCTCTCTTCAAGTGCCCTCTCATGCCACATTGGTAGCATTTGAAGTTCTTCCTTCTTCTTGACTTTGATCTACTCCGACCATGACTCCCACTGAAGTCACGCTCCATTGATCTCCTTCTCGTCACCAACAATGCCTCTGCTTGCTTTGAGCTTTCCAATCTATCTTCCTTATTCTTACGCCTGGATTCTTCTTCAAGAATAGCACCGGCGACATCATCAAAGGATAGATAGTTGGCAATATTATTATTTGTGATGTTGATGATGAGTTGATCATATGAATCAGGTAGACTTTGAAGTAGAAGCTCTGCACGTTCATTCTCCACTATTTGATAATCTGATGCTGTGAGCTGGGAGAATAAGGTGTTCAGATTGTTGATGTGGTCCGTCACTGATGTGGACTCACTCATTCGAAGAGTATACAACCTCCGTTTTAGAAATATCCTATTGTGAAGAGACTTGACCTCGTACAGTTTGACAAGAGCATCCCAGATTTCCTTTGCTGTCTTCTTTTCTGCAACACTGGACAATACTGAATCTGCCATTGCAAGATGCAGATTGGCAACAGCATTATCATCCATCTCCTTCCACTTTTCATTAGTAATATCAGCAGGTCTGCCTTCAATTGCTGATAAGCAATTATCTTTTCTCAAGATTGCCTTCATCTTCAATTTCCACAGGGAAAAATTACTCCCATTGAACTTCTCAATCTCAAATTTCGCTGCCATAGTGTTTACCGGGATCTGTTTCTCTACTAGACTGGTCACTTTTTTTACTGTGAATAGTACCGTATACGTGAATAGTATCGTATAATGCGAATGCCTTATACGTAAATAGTACCGTGATAATCGTGAACAAGATCAGTATATTTATACCGTATATCGAATAAATCCAATATACGTTAACAATACTATAAAAGTATACAACTATACGTATAAGCAGTGACCAAAAGTAGTGACCTGCAGCGGACTATAATTAATGGCTGTGATAATCTCCAGGAACAATTCTTTTCTGATGTGGAAGATCAGACCAAGCTGCAACCACAGAGCATACTAAGAATAAATCCCACCGAACCAAAAGCTCTGATACCACTGTTGGGTACCAGAGTTATGGAAACAGATCAACGCAGCTAAAATAGAGTCGAGAGAATAGGAACTGACACAAGATATTTACGTGGAAAACCCCCTAATGATGAGGGAAAAACCACGGGCAAGAACCGAGAAAGATTTTCACTATGTGGAAGATAAAATTACACCTCTCTCTAAATATAAGGAGAGAACAATAACACCCTCTCTTATACAAGGAGAATACACCTCTCTCTATAAAATAGGAGAAACTCTCAGAACACACTATATGTATATATTTCTCTCTGGGATGGGATGATATGAACTGAGGAGGAAGCCTCTATTTATAGGCGCTTGGAAGTTACTGTGCAATCAATGCACAGTAATTTCTCGTGAGTTTGGTAGGTACACCAAACACATGCACAGTAAATTTTACTGTGCAAGTTTGAAAATTTCGTCTCCGGAGGCTAACCTTCACGCGTGCACAGTAGAAATTCTACTGTGCACGGTTTGAAAAAATCAAAGTGGCTTTACGCCACTTACACCTTCATATGAATCGATTTCTATTTTAAGGTATGCATGAAGAAACTGATGAACATCCAGTTTTATGAGCTTTGGCTCTTTGAAAAAGTTGCTCCTTTTCTCACCTAGCCGTTTTTAATGACGGTTCTTTGATGACATCCATCTATATGGTTCGATCCAATTTGTTTCATGCATTGCCATTCCTATGACTGCGATTTGTTGCCTCCAAAATACAACGTTCATCGTTTTGGAATTTACGTGTGGCACATTATACCCCTTTTCGATATAACCCTTTCAGTGGCCTGTTACTTTGTAGCTTCTAGCTATGGTGCTAGTCGCTAGAGATTACTTTGTCATATTTTAATCATTAGGGATTAATTTATTATATTTTAATCATGAAAGACTAAAAATGTATTGCTTTTCTCGATGGACTAATTTGTCACGATTCAATATCGGGTCATGACTGGTGTTTAGGAAGCCTATACTCCCTAGCAAGACTAACCAAAAACCAATGGAGAAATGGATAAAGTTCCTATTATTTAAACAATTCCTAAAATACAAAGCCTCTAAAAGATAAAATTTACATATATGTTATACTCTAATATATCCAAAATCAATCTTTCTAATGTAAACGAAAAAAAATAATAATAATACAATTACATGTTAAGTTCAAGTATATTCATTGTAAACAAACTCAATTACGGGAACATACTCTGTGGAATACAAAGAGCACTAAGGACAACAGTCACAAGTAAAAACGAAAGGGAAAGGACAACTAAGTATTGGACTCGCAAAAAGATGGAATGGTGCTAGGACTACATTATAACTGAACAGAGAAGAAAATCCCCAGGGTGAATCATATGACTCAGTAAAAAATTATTTATTTATGGCATGCATGAGACAACGTAAGAATTCAACAGAAAAAGCAAAATTCATGAGAATATGAGATGCATAATATTGGGTTGGGCTCCCTTCCTATGTGGAGAAAGCCCAAAATGACCAAGCCTATTACCTTAACTTACCTAAGGCAGAGGGGTCTGCTAGGGTTGGGTGTGTGTGTGATCATTTTGTGACAAAGAGAGCAGCCACAAAGAGAGAGAGAAGAGAGAAACACAACCAAACTCGGTTTCATATTTCTACTCCGAGCAGCCACCGTAGATCGCCGTTTTCGAAGCCGTCCACTGCTGGATCGAGCTGAAATTTGGACAGCAGGTTCTTGACAGGCGGTTCTTCATTTTGAACGGTCGGATCGTCGAGAAAAGCTCTGGAGTGTGAGATATTGAGCTTGAACAGAGATTTTGTTTTAGTTTGGAGAATTAGTTTTTTGGTTTAAGCTGTCTTTGTAAATTGGCAGTTGTAAAGTTTTTCACCGTTGGATCGGGCTGAAACTTTTACAGCAGATTCATGGTATCTGGTTCTTTATTCTGAACGGCTAGATCATCAATAAGAGTTTTGGAGTGTGAGATATCAATCTCACACCTTAGTTCTATTCTTGTTTGGAGAATCACTTTCTTGGTTCAAGCTGTCACCGTAAATCAGTGTTTATGAAGCCGTTAACCGTTGGATCGGGCTAAAACTTGGACAGAAGATTCTGGATATATGGTTCTTCATTCTGAACGGTTAGATCATTGAGAGGAGGTCCAGAGTGTGAGGAATTGGTCTCAGACAGAAGCTCCAATTTTGGAATATTTACATATTTCTTGTTCTCTATTTTGAGTATTGGTGTTTGGTTGGTTTAGATTGTTGTTAGCATGATTTGTGCACATATTTGAGACTCTCTTGTACCTATTTTGATCATAGTGGAGCTATTTCTTTGGTCTGAACTACCCGTGATTTTTGCCTCACATTGAGAGAATTTTTCCACATTAAAAATCTTGGTGCATTGTCCCTTTTGCTCTGGTTTATTGTGTATATTGATTGCTGTGATAATTTTACTGGTATAGTTGCTCCTCTTATTCTTTCAAGTAGGAAATTGTGTTTAAGTTCCCAACACATAAATATACAATAATACAAGAAAATAACTTATATAAGTGAGCCAGGGATAGATCGGGTGTTGACGAAGGGAAGCAAGGGTCATATCATGATGGGAATTGCTGTAACTTTAGATTATAATCTCCATTCCTAAATGCACTAAAATCCACTATTTTGGGAGAACCCTAAAGTACGACTAAGAGGATTTTAAAGACTTGATAGATATTCAATTGTAATTTTAAAACTCGGACCAGTGATCAACCCGATCGAGATACCGAGTCACTAGGTTACTGGTTCAACCAGTGGGTCGCTGGTTGAACCGGATTTATAGGAAAAAAATATATAAAAATATAAAAAAATTTAAATAAAATATAATAAAACAATAACTAATTAACAATTTGACACCTTTTAAGGAGTTCAAATACAAAAAAAAAGAAAATAACATAAATTCCTAAATATTATTGACATTTCACAATCACGAATCACAATTGACAAGTTCAAAATATAATTATACAAATAAACTCATAAAGTTTTACATCATAAACTCACAAGTATAATAATATAAATAAAGTTATTATATTTTTCTATAAATTAAATTAAAAATTTTTTTAAAGATTTTCAAAAAAGACATCATTTAGTAAAAAAAAAACAAAAAAATCAAAAAAAATATACCAGTTCGACCAACCCGATTCAACCGGCCGAGTTGAATTGGGTCGCAACGGTTTCGATGTGAGACCAATCCAATTAGCCACTGCAGGCCACGACTGTATTTCTGTTGAACCAAAGTAGGCCCTAACTGCTTTTACAACTATGTATTCAATTATTCAACATTTCAATTTTCTCAATTTTACAAAACTCTGGACTCTACAACAAGAGGGAATGTACTAAACACCTCTAATTCTAGTTCAGGAACACTCCATAAAGTGAAAATTGAATTTTTTTTTTATGTCAACAAAAGGAAAATTGAGACATCGGCTTTCAGATGGATGCAAAAGAACTTAAGGCCCTTGCCATCTCCCCGTGAAGGAGGCTTTGAAGTATAGGACTGCATCAAAGCCGTTGCTTCAAGTGTCTTACACCTCAGGATTGATGTTTCCTTGACTTTTCATTCAGCTCACGGCCTTGGTGATTCTGATCCTAAAACCACCCCATTAAAATTTACCCTGTCTGCCGCAACCATGAATGATACCCTCCCAGGATTTAACTTAGTCAAAAAACAAACGTTTCATCCAAACATGGTATTCATGAAATTCTTTTCAACCAAAAAATTGCAATTGATTCCCGGCAATAACATCTCTAGATAAGAAAGCAAATTGATTTCTGAGTTGGACAAAAAAATGCTATATAAACTATAAACTGCTGAATCAAGCACAATAACTCCTAACAGGACTGCCTAATAAAGCCGATTCTACTTTTTTCTCTTCTGACACAATTACAAAAAACCTCTTCTAAAGTGAGTTTGAATACATATTCTATTGTACAACTTATAAATAGCAAGCATCCTAGTTAACTGTACAGCATGATAGAAAGCCTTACTGGTAAGTTGTAAGCCGGACACATCCTATCTGCGAAAATGGCTCAACCTCCCTGGAGAAATTGACTCTAGTTAATCCACAAGAAAAACACTAGATTCTCCGTTTTCCGCGTCTTCCTCTGGTGTCTATATCAACTAGCCTTGATGATGATGGAGCAGGCAAGGGTGCTGACAGACCAATAGATTCAGGGATATCAAGATTGACTCCCAAGAAGAAAATGCTCTAGTAAAGAATAAACAACATCTCCCATCTTATTATATTAGATTGATTAAGACTGATATTAGGTTGATTTTATCATTATGGTTAGATTTTATCTTTGGCTTATGACAGCCAACAGAATGAGCATATTGGCCTCTAAGCATCTCAATGATACACTCACATGCCTGTAATATAGTTGGAAACCGTATGAACCAATTTTTCATTTGTACCAAAGCCTGCAAAATTGCAGAAAATGTCATTAATGATTTCAATTCTGGAGCATTAAAGGATGCAAGTTCGCTGCCAACTTTTTTAGTCCACTAATACAAGAATAATATCACCAGCAACAAGCCAGTTAAAAAGATGGATTATCAATCGAAATTCGAAATTTTGATGGAATAAAATGCATGCCATCAGTCTTCTCATTGATAGAGCTGACAAAATATACCAGAAGTATATAACCAACTTCTTGTGCTTCAACAAATTCTGCTCCTGTGAGCTCTATGGCCACTTTGTTTTCAAGAAACTGAATTAGTAGCATTAAGTTCATACTAGCCATCCAGATGGAAGAGTGTTGCAAGTCCACTTCTGTTAAAAATGAAAATTCAACAAGGTTGCATAAGGAAACCTTGTTTTTATGGCAGCATGAGTGTCTTGTAAGCATTATAATAACAACAATAATGAATCTCACCTCTGACACCATCAGTGATTCCAAGCTTCACCAACTCATCTGCAAGGAAGAAATATTATTTAAATGGAGAAAATAAGTACAAAGCAGGTGGAATTATCCAGCCTCCAAAGAGTGCACAGCAGCATTGACTAATATGGATATCCATTCGTGTGTTTGTATTACAAACACAGCTCAATTTATTAATCATGTTTTCAAGAACAAATAGCTCAAAGGATTAATGTTTCTAATCAATTGACGCTTCCACTAGAGGCCAACAGACAAGACATCCTATAGCAATGATTGCATATAGAGAATATTTTTAACGACAATGTTAGACAACGGAAGTGCAGGTAAAAGGATATAATCAAGACAACGATTAGCACACATTTGTTTCACATCGTAACAAGCCATTACTATTTGGGATTCAAAATCAAAAGTACTTGTAATTGCTGTGTAATGATTTTGCTTTATAATCCAAGCAATCAATTGAGACCAAAGATTAAAAAAAGGGGAAAAAAACCAATGCACAAACACAAACAGTTGCAGAACAACCTTGAATAATACGCATTCCAGACTGACTGTATGCGCTTTTCACACTGCTTAAAAAGTCCTTTCGAGCGCCCAAATATAGCAACTATTAGTTCAACTAATGCATAGAAAGCACTTTTAGGAGGCCATTCACCATCAATAGGAGGAGGTGCTAGCTGAAGTTTATCTCCTAAAGTCCTTCTGACATTACCAAAATGTACTGGTTCCATAGATTCCCACCCAATCAAACTCAGACCATTCATGTTCCTCAGCCGCTCCTGAATCATTGCTTGCTTTTCAGATAATGCTACCCTCTGTCTGTAGTGAAGGTCAGACTGGGGGAAGCATTGATCTAAAAGCATTGAGCTCCTTCATTAGCTCTTGCATATGTTGTGTTTGCTGCATGTCAGCCGCAGTCGATAGAATTTGTGCAGCAATTCATTATGAAAGAGTAAGCAAGGGCATTGTTGTCTCTGAGGAGACCATGGAATCATTCACCTTTTAAAATGAAAATTAACCCATCTCTTCTTTCATTTCCAGATTCCACTTCTATTTACATGTTCTGTTTAGTTATATTCTTCAAATCCACTAGTTCCAGAATTTGGGCATTAAACAACACTAGCACAAAATATAGCAACAGAACTTGATTAATAAAACCAAGAGCCATTTGTTTACATCCATAATAACAGTAGTAACTAGGAGAAAGCATTACAACACCCATCAACTGTTCTACAAAAATCACTAAGAGCATTTCTTTCTCCACATCCCACTAACCCTACAAAACACAACACAGAACACAAACCCCCCCCCCCCCAAAAAAAAAAACAACCAAATCAAAAGGATCAAACCCCAGTTGATCCAAATCCGCCTCCACCTCTAACAGTGGAATCCAAATCGTCAACCTCAACGACATCAGGCGTCACAATCTTCTCAACAATCAGCTGCGCAATCCTATCACCAACCTTCACCTCAAAATCAACGTCCGAATGATTGAACAGTATCACCCCAACGGGACCCCTGTAATCCGCGTCAATCACCCCCGCACCCACATCAATCGAATGCTTCCACGCAAGCCCCGACCTCGGCGCTGCAAAAACCAACAGAAATAGAAATACAAAATCAAAACAAGAAAAATACTCAAATCGCAACGAAACGAGAAATATTTTTCCCAGAATCGAACAGAAAATTTGAGAATACAATTACCAACGCGAGCATATGTGCCTTCTGGAATCGAAATGCTGAGGTCAGTTGCCACCAGTGCCTTCCCTCTCGCAGGAACCTTCGTCTCAACCGCACTAGCAAAAAATTTGGAAAAAAAAATCGAATGAACAAATAAATAAAATAAATTCTAATCTCTCGAATGAACTGAGTATTAAAAGACACCTGGAGAGATCGTAACCGGCGGAAAGAGGGGAAGCCCTAGAGGGAATGACGGCCTTGTCGGAGAGCTTCTTTACACGGAGAAAAGGAAGTCCTGTTGAAACGTCTCCGTTTTGGTGGAGCTTGGGGATCTTGGGCGAAGGCTCTTGGATCTCGGAGCCGCCGTCGTTGCTGCTTACATGGGACTCTGGCTGGGCCATTCTGAGAACAGCGTGGTGGTTGTGGCAGTGTTGGGGGCGAAGACGAAGGGAGAAGAACTGTGGAAGTGATGAGGGAAGATAAGGGAAGGGATGGTAGGGTTTATATAGAAGATGAACCGCGAGTGCTCTCGTGGCGCCAAATATTCCCGCCATTTTTTTCATCACACGGTTTGCGTTTGGGGCTCCGGTCTCATGACTCTGTTCCCCTTTTTTGTTTTGTTTTGTTTTTTGTTTTTGTTTTTTTTTTATGAGGGAAAGGGGTCTAAGACCCAAAAAAACGAACAAAGCTAGCTAGCTACCACGCCAGAAAAACTAACACCCGCCCGCCCGCCCGATCGAAAGGCAAAAAGAAAGCAAAAAGCTAACACATGCTTTCTCGTCCTGGAGCGAGAGAATGACCATGACTTGCTACCGCACAAGTGTTGGCCTCCCGGAAAACACATGCTTTCAAACGATCTCATCAATTTAACCCTTCTTCCATTAGAATTTATTTATTTATTATGGTTTTCCTAGCTATTAGGCCGTGGTTAAAGGGTTAAAAATGAAAAATTTTATGTTAGGTAGTGGAGTTTTCATGTTTGCAGAGTATGAGATCCATCTATAAGTTTTGGAAGTTACTATTTTAAGTATTCTAATACAATTCTAATACTTTAATCTTATAAACACTTAGAATAAAATTAGTAGAGCTCATAAGTCACAAATGAGTAAGTGTCTGTAAAATAAAATTTATTTTTTATTACAAATATGTTTAAATATAATGAGTTAGATTTGTGCTTATTCAAAAATATCTCCATCCTTTAATGTTTTGACACTTGCCTTTAAAATTTAAATGTAAGATGCTTAAATAAAATAAAAAATTGAAATTTATTCTCACCTAATTTGGCGGGTGCAAATTAGTTCGATATGTAGGAATGTAATCAAGTTAAGAATTTTTGTATGTGAGTTTTATGTCAAAAATTATAGACGAAATTAATCCGTTAAAATTTTTGGCTTATTTTTACTCCATATTATACATACACTAAGGTGACCTTGGTGCATTGCCTAGTGTAATGAACTGGGCCTGATCCTCCTGTACTATAAGGCTTTGTTTGAGAGTTTGGAGGGGAGGAGAAGGGAAGACATTGGAAGGGAAGGAAAGGTGAGAAAAGGAAGAAATTTAAAGGATTGATTCTCTATTTATTTAAGAGTATAAAATATCTAGAGGGAAGGGAATTGGGGAAATTATGGTCTATTTTTACAAATTTACCCTTTTTTATAATATTTAATTATTTTATTTTTATGGAATTAATTATTTTAATTAAAAAGACATATTTTTACTGATAAAAAAATAGAAAATTTATAAATTTTTTACATTTTTATCCCTTAATAATATGTTTTATTATTTAACTTTTAAATAATTAATTATTTTGAAAAAAAATTTAAAACTGTTTTTTCCTCAAATTTTTTATTTTACACAATAGATCATTTAAAAAAATTGTCTCTTTAATTTTTATCTCTAAAAATGACTTTTCTCATCAATATTTTTAAAAATCCTATCAAGAAATTTTTTTATAAGTTTTTTAAAAAATTCATATTTATAAAAAAATAATAATACCATACAAAAAATTTTATTTACAAAACAATTACAAAGAGGGACAAAAAAAAAATATAGCTATCAATTGGATACACAATCACTACTTGTTAAAAGAAAAGAATTAACAATTGTCAATCCAACACTTCACAATTTTTTCATACTATTATACAAGGAAAAAAAATTCCATTAATTGAAACTTAAATGGTCCAACAATGTCAAATATTAAATCAACCTAAATATAAAATCATTACTCCTATAATGCACTTGGGATGATCAAGAAGATACAAGTATACACGATTGATCAAGTGGTCCTCATCAACTTACAAATTTTCGAGCATCTTCCAGACTTCATTTTCTAAAATTAGAGCCTTGTGCTTAGCTTTTTGTATGCAGCAGTGCTCTCTTAGCAGCTCCGATAAGATCTTGAAGAATTATCCTTATCCTTCCAGCTTCAGTTTCATCCCTAGCCATTCTAGACATTTTACCTTAGTTATACATTCACAAAGCTCTCAAACCGACAAAACAAAACAAAAACATTTTGGTACACTCTTCTATCAATTTGTTTCAATTTTTCTGGTGTGTAACAATGGCCAATTTCAGCTCCCAATATAGCAATAGGGATCTTGATCTCTGAAGGATAAATAAAATAAGTTTTGTCAACAATTGCTATGATGATCATTTGTTCCTATGAAGTATAAAATTAAGGAAGCACAAGTTAAGTTTACCATTGAATTCTTCATCTGTGGTTGGACCAGGATGTCAAGCTCAAAGCTAATTGTAAATAATTTCGGAAGCAGAAAATCTGATGCAGCAATGATTAATGAAGCCTAATAAATAGTAATAACTAACTCGGGAGGCTTGTTACACAAAAAAGCATTCATGAAGAGCATAAGCACAGGAGATTCAATATAAATATAAAACATACAAAGGAGCCATGGTAGTGAAAATTGTGATGCTTCATATCCTAAAATAATTACAAAACAACTTAATTAGACTACATAGTAACTTTGCAAGTTTATTCAAATCATGTTTTTCAACCAATCTCAAAATATCTGTACTTTCTTTCATCCAAAAGAGCACATGTGCATAAGTGAAAAAGCGTGAAAATACAAAGTTTTCTCATAAAAGTCAATGTAGATAGTGCTGGGACATGCATCCATCTCTCATAAGTCATAACCATGTAACAGGTTGAGAGCTAGTAAGCAAGCATATAGTTTACTTAATGTTAACAATGTAAATGATTCACACAATATTATATCAGTGTAAAACCAGATCAAGGACAAGAAGTTGGAGATGGGGTTGTTTTTATATACCAAATACATCAGAAATTAGTATGAGTGCCAAGTTGGAATCAGGCGGTCCAGTTACATAGGATTTAAGTGGTCCAATTTCTTGGACAGTCCCTGATACTTGGACACCTGAGTTCCGGTTTGGTGGGTTCCCAAAATAGTGAGAACTTGACATGACTAAACTATGCTATAATGATGAATTATTGGCTGCAAAGAATGATAGTGCAGTACAGTATGTTAATAAAGAAACCATACTATAATTTTTTGGTCTGAACTAGAATGTTATGAAGTTAAATGATACTACATTCTTAAGAACATGATTTCTCATAAACAAATGAAAATCAATCTTGCAAACACAGAATTCAAATTAACATAATCCAGTTAAACCAAATCAAATTCACATTTTCCATCACAGTGAAGCTTCACTTCAAGAGCTTACTTACTAACTACAGTTCACTGAATGCACTAAAAGCAAAATTCACATCCTCACAGAAATTAAAAACAAAACCTAATCAGCAACCTGAAGCATCGAGATTATAATCAAAACCAGAACCAAACCAACAACAAACATCAATCAAAACCGAGAAGCATCGAGCATTACTTGCAGAGAACAAACAATAAACGACAGTGACAAAAAAAAATCGAAAACGACTTCAATAGATTCAGTCAGTATCATTGATCAAAAGAAAGCAGAAAACAAAAAATGGAGAAGAGAACTTTGATTACATTACTACTCACCTTGGGATCGTCCTGCTTCTTCTGGAGGAGCTGGTTCAACACCTCGACACACTCCTTGAACATGTTCTGAAATGAGAAGGCAAAGAAGTGCGATTTGAAACTCAAAAGTCAAAATCAACAGAGATTCGAAGATTAAAATGGCAAAATCATAGAAGTTGAAGATCCAGAGAACGCGAAGGCGAAGAAATGCGATCTAAAACACAAAAGTTGAATCACAGCAGATTGGGATTAGGGTTCTAGGAAGATTAGGATTAGGGTTCTAGGAAGAAGATTGGCAATAGGGTTATTCATAAATGAGGTTTTAAAGAGATTGTTTCTTGTGTGTGATCTGTGATGGTGTGGTTAGTTTTGAAATTGAATAAAAGTAATAAGGGTAAAATGATATTTTTAATTTATATCTTACTTAAAACCCTCCAAAATGGGGAACTCAAAATGGAGGAGAATGGAGGATTGGGGAGGTTTTTAAAAATCATTTAAACACCTCCCCTTTAATTAAGAAAACTCATAAACACAATCTAACCCTTTAAATCCTTCCCCTTCCTTCCATTCCCCTCTTAAACCCATCTCACAAACAAAGCCTAAAGGTGGCCTAGCCTTCCTAAAATTTTCAATTGTATATATATAAACACTCTCTCACACCCCCACTCCCATCCCAAAAAAAATTTGGGATTTGCATAATAATATATCTATCTTATTGATTATTTCTATGTAAATTAAAAATGCAATTCAAAATTTGAAACTTGCTCATTTAAATTTTTTACTTACTTAGACATTTAAATATTATATTATGCATATACATGTTTGATGTTTCTTAAGTTTTGTTAAAATATGTATTTTCTTTTAAAATAACAGCTAGTGTTAGAACAAATTTATATTGATAGAATGAAAAGCATATTTAAGCATTATTTTTAAGTGATTGCTTTGGAAAACAATTGAAGGGATTCCAACACCCTTTTTAGTTTGGCCAATTAAAAAGACGCATGTCAATACTATTGAATATAATAATTTATTCCAAATAATATTAAAATTCATGAAACAACCCCAACAATTCCTCTTCCACCACCACCACTCTTCTGCCCGTCATCACCATCTTCCATCACTGCTCTGGGTACCTCACTGCCACAACAAACCGTTGTTCATGAAACTCTAGCTGCAAGGGTGTCTTGGCTATTCCTTCACCAATGGGTGCATTACCACGTTCACAAAGCAACAAATAAACTACGAACACTTCCCAAAATGTTTCCTTCCAACAATGCATGCATTTCGAGCAGCACATGGTTTAAGTATTTCTAACAAAGTGTATATATACCCTTGGGTTTGGTTAAAAATTTGGGAATAATTAATCACTCTTTGCTCTAAACCTCTTTAACTGAAATCTTAATTATAAACTACTTTACAAACAAATAATTTAATCCAATCCAAGCTCATACTTTTGCCAATGTCACATTATCCACCAGCACCATCAACCCAAAATCCAAAACTCAACCATCTGATGTACCATTAGATAACACTTGCAATGATCAATTTATTAATTGACACATAAATTTTGTGGGTCATTATTGTCTCCTACCTCTCCTACATTTTTAATACAATAGCTAATTTATCAATCACTAAATGGAATAGAATAAATATTTTGTCTTGTACTAAGAATATCTGAGAATTTCTCATAACACAGTATGTCACTGCATCGCACTAATTTTTATCTTCCTACATGATTTTGGTCTTCGTATTGGTTAGAATTTTGGAATTTTGGTGAGTGGCAGTGAGGCACCGGCAGCAAAGGAAAATGGTGATGATGGGGAGGAAAGGGGTAGTGGTGGGAAGAGAAATAGTAAGGGTTGTTTTATAAACTTTAATATTATTTAGAATAAATTATAATATTTAATACTATTGACATGTGTCTTTTTAATTGATTCAATTAAGAAGGGTACTAGAACCCTTTAATTCTTTGGGTACCAAGGTTATTACCATTTTTTTTTTACATAATATCCCCAACCTTGGTGGACTTAGATGATCTTCCTCACACAATGATCTTCCTGGGGTAACCTGGACGAGAAAGAAACAGACATAAATGATTGAGTAGCAAACATAATAAGCATGCATTGCAGGTTTCATATTTGGACCATCTAACTGCATCCAAGAATAATCTAGTATATTCTATCTTTATCTAGTATATTCCTAGTATATACTAAGAGTATTTTATTTTTTGTAATAGTTATTACTTGTAGGAATTCAATTGAAAAATTTTATAGTATAGGGACCTAATTAAAAATTTTAGAACTATATAAATCTAATTAAAAATTGAGTGAAATTATAAGAACCTACAAAATAATTAAACAATCTTTTATTCCCACTTTTTATTATGGGAGTGAAATTTCATTAAATCATAGAAAATTTTTTTTCCAACGAATAATTGATATACGGGAATAATTTTGTAAAAGTGGTAACAAATACGGGAACACATAATTCTTAAGTTGTTATTCCTGTGAATAACTAAATATACTTGTTACTATCTTGTGCCCCAACATCGAAACTTGATCGTAGACCAGATCAATGAAGAAATGAACCTCAACGTCTTCATGAAAGAACAACAATTAGGTCCCAAGCCCTATCCAAGGTCACCCTGACAAGCAATATTGAGCTCCAAGATGCGAATGCATGTTGAGCACAAACCTTCACACATCTTTAGAAGAATCCCTTAGCGCTATTTTGTATCATTTGTACAATACAGTTTGGCCTAAATCATATATTTTGGACGTATTCAAATGGTATAAATATAAATGGAAAATCTGTTATGGGTAATTGCTTCCCTTTTCCATAACCCTTATTAACTTGGGCGCTTGAATTACCCATCACAATGCTTGGTCCACCGTGAGGAAGGTGGAAACAACCAGCATCACTACTAATCATACAACTAGAGAGAGGACCTAGTGTAGCAGCACATTACAATACTTTGAAACAAAAGCCCTATTAGATGATTATTTAGTGGGAGCTAATAGTAAAAGTTATTTATTTAAGGGTGATTAATTCTTAATTTTTGCGCTTTACTAACCTAGTGACTTTTAAAAGAGTCAAGTCCTATTTTTCGTTTAAGAGAGATAATTGAGATTACAAATTAAAGCCCCATGTAAGCAAAGACAATCTAAACCCAGGCACACCTATGATATAGTATCAAGAAGAAAAAGTACCTTCATGATAATTTCGTATATAGATATCATCAGCAATTAGTGGAGCCTTCAAGCAAGACCTCTTGTTAAAATGGATGTACATGATCTTGACTATGGAACCATCAAAATTTGACCACGGTCAAACAATAATCGAGACAAACCAAACAATCGAACAAAATTTTGCAACATGACTTGTGTTCTTGTGAAAATCGGAACCGTTGTGAGGTTGTGATGATTTTCAGGATGTGCTAACTATTAGTGTATGTTAATTAACTTTGTCCATCCTCCATGGAACATGATTTGGTTGGACTGATACAAATTCACTTCTATTATTCCATCAACGTTAGGCCGCATGGACACCTAAAAATAAGACCCCATTAGAGAATAATATTAATGAGGATGGATAGAATTAATAGAATCGGTACGAAGACTTTAACAAAATAATGGAGGATGAAAAGTATTAATGCCAAGTCTTCATTGTAAATGAGTGAGAGGATGGAAACTATCCCGGAATGAAAATAGGTCAAATGAGCATGGGAGAAAGAAATGTGGAAGCAAAACCTTCTCATATGCAATTAAGAAATTGACTTTAAAACTGCACCTATGGAGAAAAAGCAGTTAATACAATTAGTATTGTATACAACGTGAATTACATTTTCAATCCCAAAATAAATTATTAAAGTAATTATCTGAAAGGGTAAAAATGGAGAATCCCTTTTATATATGTAATAGATAATAGATATTACGAACTTTTTTTTTTCATATATTACTATTCTAAATTCAATAGCTAAAAAATATGTAATTTACAATTTTAAAAATAATTATTATAAATTATTATTAAAATTTATTATATATTCTTTTAGTATAGTAAAAATTAAAAATAAAGTTACATATGTATGAATATTTTACTTTATCATATGCCAAATATATTTTGTTTTGTGGACAACGCTTAATATATATAATTGTTAGTTAAGGTTATTTTGGCCGAAAACAAAATAATAAATATGAGAAAAATGAATAATTAATAAAAAATTGAAAATAGATTAAAATATAACTTATCTTAATCTTTGAGAGGAAGAGAGTGTATATTTTAAAAAATATAATAGATTAATCTCTTAGAATATGGTATAATATTTAAGTAGAGATCCCTCTTAACGGTATTTTTTTCATTACATACACGTGAATCATGAGATTGAATCCAGAATCTCATTCTTAAGGGATTTGAGTCCCTTCTACTTAGACCAACACTTTACCGGGGAAGAGGGGAGCGTATTATTATTCATTTGTTATTTTTAAATGAAAAATATGTCTATGCCAATTTTTTTAGGGGAAATTTTAGCCAATCTTTTAATAATACAATTTATCCTTTATAGTTTTCAATTTGACATTGAACTCCCTAATTGATTTACTAACATTACAAAAATCTCCCTTAATATTAAATTATAAATTTTTTTAAAATTTAAAAATATGCAAAAAGACTATTTTACCCTTGCACCACTAAAATTTCTCAAATTCTTCGATCTCCTCCTCTCCTCTATGACACCCGCCCTTCTCCTTCACGTACCCAACTCATAGAAACTAACCCGCTGCTTCCTCCTCTCACATCCCACAATCATAGACTGCGCAGCATCACCGATGTTGTGCCCCAGCCACCGAACACGGAAGCCCAAGTCGCCCTTGCGGCCATGACCTCGCCGCACGACCACTATCGCACCCGACGACCCCTGTCTCTTTCTTTCAGCTGGGTTAGAAGCCCTATTTCTTTTAATTTTGTTTGAATTTTCCTTTTCTTTTGTTTTGTTGCGCTTATTGTATCCATGCTTCCTTCCTTGTTTTGGGGTGGTTTGAATATCAGTGTATGCAACTAAAATTTGGAAATTTCATCTTGGTGAAGGACATGGAAGCACCGTGTAATTTTTATTTCTTTTGCTTGAGTTTTCCATGGTGAAAGAGGGATAAGAGATGGCGGTGGCCTGAAAGAGGGGAAAACTTGGATGATTATGATTTGGGGATAATTTGAACAGTATGCTGATGTTGTATTGTGGATGGAGATTGAGGTGGATGTAGTGGAAGATCGAGAAGCCATGGGTGTGTGGATAGAGATAGGAGAAGAAGGGTAATTTTGGAATTCTGTAAATGATTGAAATACAACAGATGTCAATGTAATTTTATTTTTCCCTCTAAGAATCGATCTGACTCAAGTTAAAATGTTCAAATTAAATTATTGTTGGGATCGATTGAATTTTGAATACAGATAATTTTGAAAAAAAATCACAAAGAAAAGAGCAAGTTAAAATTTTCAAATTGAAAGTGACTCTTCGACGACTGTGGTGATGGAGTTGTGATTGCAATAAATTATGTCTCCTCCAAAGGAACTTTATTTACAAGGAAAAGAGATGTGGATTTATTCATGCAGACACAAAAGCTGCAACAAAATAATTTAGGATTTTGGTAATCAGTGTAATGATTAAGGATATTCAAATGAGAAATTTTTAGAAGTTTTGCTGAGCCTTATGTAGTGAAAGACAAATATTTAAGTTTATCGAGAAAAAGAAAAAATATTTATTTTAAATTATTTATTAATAAGTTTAATTTTGATATATTAATAGTGTAAAATAGTTTTATATTTTTATCCAATCAAAATATTTAGTTTGAATGATTTTTTAGATAATGAGTATAAAAGTTAACTATCATGACTTATGTGGTAATATATGATTAGATAACTATATAAAAAAATTTCACACTATTAGTGTATAACAATTAAATCATTTATTAATTAACACATAAGTTTTATCAGTCATTATTATCTCGCACATCTCTTACAATTTTTATATAATAGCTAATTTATTAATTAATAAATAGAGTGAAATAAATATTTTTTCTTAGTGTAATAGTCATAAAAATTTCTTGTATCAAAAACATGGATTATTACCTTCCCAATAAAAAATTAAAATTTTCTTTTTTTAATTCCTTAACCAATGCGACATCGGTTAGGTAAACCCAATAATTTATTCATCCCCAATAAAGAGAATGACCATTATCACTTTCAACGTCTGTTGCTACTCAAACTATTATAGCTTTTAGTTGCTTCGTTTAAAATGTCCATTCTCATACTTTAATCAAAACAATTATTTAACATTAACTGATCATAATTAATCATAATTTTATTTTGATTTATTATTGTTATTAGTTCAATTAAACATAATCAAATTATTTAAAGTCCATAATATTTATCCGTAAAAGTTTGGATATTTCTCTAAATTTTTTTTAATAGATGTAGAAATCTTGAAAATTGGTACCAAAGTTTATTTTAGTGATCAATTAATTTTACTATTTTTTTATTATTTTTTTAAAAAATAGAAAATAAATTTTTTTTATCCTAATATTTTCAAATTGATATCAATTTGATACTAATTTGTTTTAAAATTAATTTAGTCTTAACATTTTTATTTTTGACATAAATTTGATTCTAACAAAATATTTGACATCAATTTGGTCTTAACATTTTTAATTTCAATATTCATTTAGTCCTAATAATTTTTATTTTACATCAATTTTTTATTTAAAGTTAAAATCCAAAAAATGACTAAACTAATGTTAAAACTAAAAATGTTAGGCCTAAATTAATATAAATTTTTTTGTTAAGACTAAATTGATGTCAGATTAAAAATATTAGGACCAAATAAGTTGTTTACTCTTAAAAATAAGGTAACTCAATATGAATTAATTACATTAAATTAATTTTTATTACTTTTTCTTGTACATATGGTGTATTTATGATTTAGTAATTATCTTTATTGTTATTTATTATTAGTTGTTATGATTTTTAAAATTCACTATTATATTGTTTATGTATTATTGTATCAAAGCTTTCTAAAAAATAATTTGATTTATAAATACAAGTAATTATATGAAATACATTAATTATAACTGCTTACAATATTTAGTGAATAATATAATATTAACATTAAGTATTTTTTAGATTTTGAAATGATTATTGATTAAATCAATAATAATATGTTTAAATAATTTTGGTATTAATTTTCATTACTTTGTACATCCGTTAAAAAGAATCTAAGAGAAATATTTGTGTTGCTGGTAACTATTAAACATTTTAAATAATTGGATTGTATTTAATTAAACTATTAACAATAATAAATTAAAACAAACTTATAACTAATAACGAACAATTAATGTTAAATCATTATTTTGACTAAAATACGAGAAGAGAAGGATATTTTAGACAAAACAATTAAAAACTACAGATAATGAAACTAATAATAGATATTTGGGACTGAAAATAATCATTCCCTCCAATAAATTATATTTGATGATTTTTGTTGGGGCTCCGATGTTTGTGTAGTTGCGTTAATTGGTAGTAGTTTGTGTTTTCCCTATGGCGGTTTTCAGGGGAAAAAAAAATTATACCCTACAAAGATTGTTTATAACTTTTTATATATTTAATTTCTATATATTGGTCATGTAATTTTTTTTATATAATTAATTAATTATATATTATTAAGTGTGATTAAATCTCACACTTATTATTTAAAAAATATTTAATTAGATGGTAAGATAAAATATACTTTATATACTATCAAAGCATTAAAATGAAATTATTTATTTATTGAAATTGAATATAATAATAAAATAAGATGATGCTATCATTATCACTTACCGGCTTTCAAATTGCAACAATAAAGAAGAAACTATGAAAAAAACAAAAATAGTAGTAAGGATAGCAAATTCAAGGTATCCATCCGTCGAAAGAAATGACTAGTCTCAACTCTCAAGACCTCGAAACATACAATTTAAAAAGAAATGTTAAATTTTGCTGAGTAATTGATCAAATGTTCTTCATGATTATGATTTGTAATTTATTCTCGAATTCTATTGGCCAAGATGCATAGAAATTAATATCAATTTCATAAATCCTAACCATAATCATAAATCCTTTGCTATGTAGGGGCCCCACACTCACGGTGGTTGTCAGATTCCAGAAGAAGTCAAGTGTTGTTTAGTGTGTCCAAAGTGCGTAAGTTCAGCCACTCTATCTGGACACACCGCTCTCTCACGTTCTCAACACTCCAAAACACTCAAACCAGATTCTCACTTTTTCTGGTAGGCCTATGTACTGAGAAATTATATTAGCTTCTTTCCCTTCTCAAAATTTTCACAATTTATTTATCTGCTTTTGATTTATTTATACCAATCTTTGTTGGACTTGGAGGGCTGTGCAGGCACCTGGATTTGACTGTATTTAGTTTGGTAAATGGAAGATCTGTGTGGTTTTTGAGAGATCTTAGTACACAATCAGGTTGATATAAATCATATGATGTTTTCTTTTTTTTTTTTTCCCTTCCTTTGGGTGATTATTAAGTTTATGGGTCCACATCTTGCCTGGTTGTATAAATTTAACTTCCAGATATAAAATCAGAGTTGTGAAATTAAATGAAGGTTTTTTTCATTTTTTTTTTTTTTTGTAAGTTTATTGCTGTATTATATTGATGCTGATGTGTGTGTGTGTGTGTGTGTGGGGTTGTGATGAGTGGTATTGAGCTAACCTGGTTGTTTTGGTTTCTGGTATACCAAAAATGGGCCTAGCTGAGAAGAGAAGAGGTGAACGAGTGCTACAGTTATGCTATATCGTACTAATTTGAGGACCAGATTCCAAAGCTTCTGTTTTTGTTATTTTTGTTTACAATTATTTTGATATCTTTTCAGGTTCTAATGTATGTGACTTGGAAGTGATGTTCTTTTTTCATTTTTGATCTTTCGTGTTTGAGACTGATCAAATTCTCTTCCCCTCTTTTTTTTTTTTTTTTTTTTTTTTTTTCAACTTACGTTTAGCAAATCAAATGAATGCTAATATTTTAGCTAAATGCTTAAGAATTGGGGTAGAGTCTTTTTTTGATCTCCTTTTTCACTTGAAGATGTTAAGGAGTTGTTTGGGAACCGATATGATGTTATGGCATCTATGACTTAATTTTCAGACCCCATGAATCTGTTTATTAGCAGAACATATTGTAAAGTGATATTACTTTCCTTGATTTCATTGTTGATAAACCATAACTACTATATTCATATCTAATAAGCTTCGTCTGAAAAAAAAAAAATATATAAGTTTGATACAGTTCAGCACTTTAGCAGCATGAACCTTTTACACCAGAAGCAAGTGGGATGTTACTGTAGCTATTAGGCAATTGATTGTTGTGGGAACCACTTGGAAAAATTGGGTCATCCTTTGACTTTGGTTACATCCTTAAAGAGTTTCAGTTTTAAACCTTTGTGGTATCCAGTTTTTCTTTTTCCAATGTGATTTAACAATGCTTGTCAAATTTTAGATTAATTGGTCATTAATACCATAACTCTCCTCTTTTTTTCCTCGTTTGAATACAATACCAGAATCTAACTTAGGGAATAGATTCTGTGACTTTCAAACCATTTCTGCACTTCTGAACTATTTCCTTGACTCCTTGTGAGTGGGCTGATAGGCGTATACTTGTTGAATGTTTGAAATTCTTTATAGAGATCAACGCTTTGATCCTTCTGCCATGAGTATGTGCTTTAATAGGTCTAAGCTAATTATTTTGTAAAATTGCAGATCTTAAGAGGTATTCTCTGGGTATTAGACACTAAAAATGCAAGGAGGATTGCGAGTGTTCTTATCACATGGGAGCGTCATAAAAAATGCAGTTTTGCAACGAATGCGCATGGTGAACCCCCTACTGCAGCCGGTTGCCTTTTCACGGTTTGAGTCTGTTACGCCTTCTCGCATAGAGGAGCAAGGTTTTGAGAGCACCACAGTTGCAGACATCTTGAAAGGTAAAGGAAAAGGTGCAGATGGCTCCTGGCTTTGGTGCGCAACAGATGATACTGTTTATGATGCTGTTAAATCGGTATGTATACTTGATTTTAGTGCAATTCATTTTTTGTGGTAAATTTGTAGTTGTTTACACAGAATTGATGTATTTTACTAAATTGACATCCATTGCAGATGACCCAGAACAATGTTGGAGCTTTGGTGGTGGTGAAACCTGGCGAGCAGAAGTCCATTGCAGGAATTATAACAGAAAGAGGTACCTAAAGATAATATAGTTACATTTCGAAGTCATTGGCTTATCTCAGGTGTCTTTTTGAAGACAAGAGAGCTGCTCTGACTAAATCATATTGAAATTGATCTCGGATATGTAGTGGATCAGGAACATTAGAGATGAAGGAATATCATAATTGATCATCAGTGATGTTGGGGAAAGCTTATGACTAATGACTAAGCCTAAGGTAGTTTAAAAGGACTTCTCCCCTTAAAAGTACTTAAAATTATGAGAAGTTTATGAAATGAATTTCTGTGAGGAATAGAAATGACCAATTCACAATATCTTTATGCTAAGGTGTCACCATAAAATAGTTGGACAATGCAGAGTAGTGAACCCAAATTTTCCGTTATAGAAACAAGCAAAGAGGGGAAAAACTACGTTCTTATGCTTTATTTCATCTCTTTCTCCTATCCTTGCCATCTAAGCCTTACAATTCCTTCTTAGTCTTAGAGAAAAGCTTTCGGTAAGAATAAGTTCAACTTTACTATATGTTTTGCAAAGTTGAGTTATTGGGCAACATGTGCATAATTGCACAATTGATCACAAATGAAGTGAGGTTGTCATGATCAATGGTTAACATGCAGGAGATACAAGGAAGATAGGATTAGGATAGGAGATGTTCCCTCAGTCGCTTTTGGTATTTCTGTACGTGTATCACTGTAAAGACCTGCATTTGCTTTGATAAGATACGTGTTATGCTTAAGAAGCAAATTGGATAACTAGCTAAGGGGCAGTAAATGACATGGTGTGATTTAGTGAAGGAAAATTGTATGTTGGTTTGTATCAATATATTCTTGGCTGTAGTTAAATGGTCCAAACAGCATTGCATGTTGCATGATAGCATGTTACTATATTTGCTACTCTGATTATGCACATTTTTGTTTTTGTCCAGATTACCTCCGGAAGATCATTGTGCAGGGAAGATCTTCCAAGTCCACCAAGGTTGGGGATATTATGACTGAAGAGGTATAAACTGTTGTACTTAATTGCTTTTTGAGTCTGGAGAATTCAACCATTCCCCTAATGAGTGGCAGCACCCCTCTACCCAAATGACAATTTAGAGTTTGTTAGATTAATTTGGATTTGTTAGATCTAGATATAACAATTCATGTGCCCCTACCTATCATCTTAAGGTCTTGGAAGAAATAGTTTCATGACTATAGTGCCAATTGAAAATCTCCTATAAGTTTGCGCATTGTGTATCTAACCATTGATGATATCTAAAACCCGGATTGGTTTTATACAGAACAAACTTATCACAGTCACGCCTGATACCAGAGTTCTACGGGCAATGCAACTGATGACTGGTATGCTTTGTGCTTCTTAGCCCTGTAAGGGGATATTAAAGAATATCATGTAACTTGGCATAAAAATATAGAAGAGATTAGATAAGCTAGTAGCTTATGTTCTACTCTTCTTCTTTTTTTTGGTCCCCTTCCATCCACATTTTTATTTTTTCACAGATAACAGAATCAGACACATCCCTGTGATTAATGACAATGGGATGATTGGCATGGTGTCCATTGGCGACGTGGTTCGTGCCGTCGTGAGCGAGCACCGGCGAGAGCTTGACCGCTTAAATGCTTATATACAAGGTGGTTATTAGATGATTAATGATGATGATGATGAAAAAAAATCCCTGAACTCAAGCTGACTTGGATTATGTAATAAGTTAGAGTGCTTGTAAATATGTTCTGGCCAGAGAGCCATCTTGTTTGCTTCTGTAATAATTTTGGATTTCTGTTTAGTGGACATTACTTGAAGTGGCATGTTAATAATAAATACTGGATGCAGTTTGAAATTCTTTTCTGTTCTGACTTTCGAGTTTTGAAGCCTGGTTCACTAGTGCATCTATTGTTTTTCCTTTACATAAAAGCCGCATCAAATTGTATCCCTGACTTACTTTGGTCCATAACATTACGTAATTGTTCAGTTCTACAATTATGAAACATGAGTTAAATTAATCTCTCAAATACTTTTTATCAAATTAAATTAGTATTTAAAACTTGAGAGATTAATTTAATTTATTTGTATTTTAAGGATTAATTTGATCCACATTTTATAATTTCATGAATTAAAAGGATTTTTATTTTATTTTAAGGATTGACTTACGTTTGTAGTCTATTTTAAATGGTGGGTTTTATGCCGAGGGAACTATGAAATAGTTGAAAATGAAACTTTTGGAAATATGGGTGAATCACACTTGACTCTTTCAAGATTTGAAGCGATTATATTTTGCATCCCGATTTCTCTTCGGGTTTAACACAATTACCCTTAATACATTGTTGCTATAGTGTTTTGAGATTTGTTAAAATTACATTGATTTTTTTTAAAATTATTGATTTATTAATTTAAGTGATAAAATATATCTATGGTTATTGATGATATATTATAATATTTTGTTAATATGTGATACATAGATCAACTAAAAAACTTATTTTTCTATCATGTATGGATGTAACTTATAATTATAATTTTGATGACTCTATTTTTAAGGTGAACATAAGATATTCATCGCTAGAAATAGTGATTAATCCCCTCAAAACATAGAGTTCACAACTATTGATTTTGCCTTTGATCCACCATTGTTCTTGCACTTTCACCGGGATTGTTAGAAACATCAAGGGTAAAGGGGCACTTGAATGAAATTTTTTTTATTTATTTGGATAATTTTTAAAAAATAATTAGAATTTTAAGGGATCAGTTTTCAATTTTTTTGTAAAGTTTAATATAGTAGCTTCTAAAAAAGATGAATTTTTAATTTTTTAATTATATAAAAAATTTAAGTTTAATAATTTTTTTTAAACCCGAAACAAAATACAACCTAAATCTCAAAAGAGTAATGGGGCATTCGGATGAGATTTATATATATAATTTTCAAAAATAATAAGAATCTGAAAAGATCTTTCCTTTCTATAAAGTTCAATAGAGTAGCTTTTAAAAAAAAAATTTATAATTATTTTTTAAAAAATTTGAAACAAAATGCAACCTAAATCCCTAATTTGGTTGAGTTAAAAAATAGTGTCAATCAAATTAATTATTTAATTATGAAGGTTATGAAAGATATATATATATATTTCTAGAAATTCTATTTTTTGAGATTTTAATTTAAAAATAATATAGCATGGTTGGAAAAAAAAAACCTTTGAATTATTAATACCAATGAATAAAATTTAAAACATAAATAAGAAAAGGACCCAAAATGAAAGAGTGGCTTGTGGAACGGGCTAACGACTGCCAATAGAATAGAAGGTTCTGTATCTTCCTTCTCCAAAGCCTACTCCTTCCTTCTTATCTCTATCTTCCACTCAATAATTCTCAGTCTTCACCTTATTCAAAACGCTTACCTCTCTCTCTCTCTCTCTCTCTCAAGACTCAAAATAGTCAAGCCTCAATTTGAACGTGGCAGTAAGCAATGATTCCCTTCTTTTCATCTTCTTCCTTCCTTCCTCCCCTTTTTATCCTGATGATGGTTTCTGTTCTTATATGCTTCACTCACTGCTTCTATAATATCTTCCCTCTCTGCAGTTCTTGTTTTCCCAGTTGCTCTCTGTTGCGTGCTCATCTTTACTACCTTATTGGTATGCACTTTGCACAATACATGGTCACTTTTATAATGAGTTGTAAAGATACCCTTTTTGCATTTTTACCCATTTTCTATTCCTTTTGATGGTCCAAGAAATTTGGTCACGTGGGGAATGGCGTAATGGGTCGCCACCATAATCTTTATTATGGTGGTCAAAGTCATACAAAATGGGCTTCAAGAAAAAAATGACCACTCAATATAAGGCAAAAAGAAAGAAAGAATTGCTAGCCTCTTGATTGTGGAGAATTAGACATGTTTTTGTTTACTTTTAGTCCTCTGTTGAGTGGAGATGGAGAGAATCAACTTGCATTATTGAAATGAATGCTTTACGTATGCTTTGAGCTGAGGCACTTGTGCATGATCTTTGCTCAGGTTGTTTATGCAGTTTTGGTATTCCACATAGCAAAATTCCCAACAGGGGAGGGCTTGATGGAACTCACTTCTTCTTTTGGTTCTGTTTCCTCTTATGAGCATCCTAGTCCAAGCAAAGAAATCACATGGCTGGCATCTCTCTTCTCGGGAGTCATCTTATGTCTTCTTGTAAGTAAAATTAAACCTTTCCTTAATTTGGTGGTGAATTTAATATTTTATTTTGCTTATCAAGATTTGGAAAAGTTGTATCTCCATAGACCATAAATAGGAGCTTGAAGTCTTGTATACTGACATGTGAAGGCTGTATTTGTTTCCTTTTTGAGATTTGAGATGTTGTTGTTGGTTAAGGCTTTCGAATAGAATGTGGGGTCAAGATTTGGGTAGTTCTGGAATGTCCTCGGACTGAAATTGCAGGCTGTGCTTAATCTGGTTATGGAAGATATGTTTCTTTTAATCGAATTGATATGGTTTGGCCTTGTTATATTTAGTTCCATAAAGATATAGCTTGCTCACTGACCTTGTTGAATGCTACTGTTGGGAAGTCAGTTGTCCATGCTCAGCTAGTTGCAAGTATTTCTGTTTGTCATGCTACTAGTTTGTTAGTTGTGCTATTATTCTGTGCACCCTAGTCTAGCCTACACCCTAGGTTGAAGACTCTAGTATATATTGTATCTCCTCTGTTTTGCTCATTTCAGTATTGTAAAATTTCAGAATCATTAATAAATATTAAAAACTTTTTTCGCTTTGTTTTCTCTCAACTCTCTCACCTTTATAAGTTCCTTTACTCCAAAGTCATAGAGTAAATGAAGTCAATGTCACCATTCCTTTAACAACTCAGAGGAGTGTTTCTATGATTTACTTGGTGCGAGGAGATTGTTTGGTGAACACAGTGTGCTTAATTCACTTTTCAATTGTTTTTTTTTTTTTTGTGAAATATATGTCCAGTTTTATCTGCATGGGGATAATTCTGAAAAATGTCTTATTATTGTTGTTATTTTTTTTTATGCAATTTTGAAGCTTGATCCTTTTTGTTCCTTCTTGAAGGTTTATAGATCAACCGCAATTTTGAGTTCTTTATTTTTCAAGGGATATGGCAAATTAAGCATTGCGCAGAAAATCGAATGGAATAACCGGTTAAGTGCTTGTTCATAGTTATTCCTGTTTGCATTGATTATATCAGTTGTTACCTTTTTTATATAAATATTGACACATGTTTGTAATGCAGGGGATTCTCTACGTGTCATGCTCTTTTTGTATCATTTGCTTCTTTCTACCTTCTGATCATATCGGACAGTTTCAAGGATAGTTCACATGAAGAGCTAGTTGTTAATAGATCATCAACTCTAACAAATACAGCATTAGGGGTAAGTTGATAAGGGTATTGGCAAAACTTTGTTCTTGGTCTCATAAAAATCTTATCAGCAAAGTTGTTGTTAAACATTATTTAGACTCTGTTTGTCCCATTTTCTTCGTAATTTTTTTTTTTTTTTGTTATTAGGCTTACCTGTTCTCTTTTGTTTCTATTTGTTTCTTTGTGTAGATTTCTAGTGGTTATTTTCTCACAGATCTGGCAATGATTCTCTGGTATTTTCCAGCTTTAGGAGGTCTGGAATATGTAAGTACTAGGTAGAAAAGATATGAGCATGCTTTTCATTGTTAATTCATCAAATGTTATGTTAGGTAAATAACATTATATCTCCCATCAAAAATGCTATTCCAATATCCAAAAATGAGTGTCTAAATTGGATACCCATTCATCACCGTTGGACATGATGGTGGTCCCAATTTTCTTCAGTCAAGCATCATATGCAAAGGTGATAAAGTGGCTGTGCCAATTGGATACTCACTTTTGACTGTTACAATAGCAATACTCTATCTCTCATAGGTGTTTTTCAGCACATCATTTTACTTTAGCTGATATGTTGAACTCAATATCCGAGTCATTTAGATGAATTATAACTGGCTTAACCAACTTCATTAATTTATGTTCAGGTTCTACACCACGGGCTATCCATGTTTTCAATTTTAGTATCTCTGTTAAGTGGTCAAATTCAGATGTACGTGCTAATGGTTCTTTTATCCGAGATCACCACTCCTTTTGTAAATCTCAGATGGTAAATCTGTTATTCAGAAATCCATTTATCTTCTCATACTTTGTCACAGATTAAGTTACTAATTACATTAATTACATGTACAGGTACTTGGACATTTCTGGTCTGAAGAGCTCCAAACTTTATATTGTGAATGGCATTGCATTGTTCCTCGGGTGGATGGTACTGTCTAATATACCCTTGACCTCAACTCTTAACTCCACTATCTTGAAGTACTATGCAATGATGACATGCAGCAATTTGATGAGAAGCACGTGTGAATTTTGTCTGAGTGCAATGATGACAAAGTTAAAAGGGTTTGGACAAAAAATGAAAATTTAATATAGCATGTATAAGTGTGAAGCCTTCTTAAGACAAGTTCTTGATGCTGTTTTTTGAACAAAAATTCCCAATTGGATAGCTCACTTGAGCTTTGGAAGGCTTGTACAGGAGCAAACATTAAACTAGGTGGGTTAATTATACTGGCTAGAATATAATAAAGATAGAGGCAAGTCTATGTCATCCTACTAAAACATGAAATTCTTTAGATGCTGAAGCTATTTGTTTCTTTAACAACAGATGGAGAAACTTAGTCTTTTGATGTACAATAGTAATGGAACTATGTGGTGACCTTTGGTGCTTCTCAGTTCCAGTGGTTGTAATGGAACTATGGAACTACTTTTCTTGGTAGTTCCAGGTACAAATCTTAATATGCTTGATGTGCAGAGATTGATTTTTTCCCTTATACTTTTTTGCTTAATTGTTTTTACATATTCTATTGCAGGTTGCTAGGGTTTTCCTGTTCATGTTCTTTTTCTTCCACATATGGATCCATTTTGATGAGGTTAGCATAGGCTATTTTGTGTATTCAATATTAATATTGCCCCTGCATGTGAAATGAATGAAAACACTATATGTTATTAATTTCAGGTCAAGGAGGTCTTTCCTTTGTGCTTCTACTGCATTTTTGTAGTGCCTCCTATATTGGCAATGATGAACATATTTTGGTTCTGGAAGATTGCCAAGGGTATGGTTAAAACTCTTACAAAATCAAAACACAAGAAGTGAGCCTAGTACATGTACATGTACATGTACTGCTATACTTCTTCCATGTACATCCATAGCATCTTACAAAGTTTTTGATCTGTTTGGTTGATGAGTGAAAGAGAAAGAGGTGAAAAAAAAGGGCTATTAATTGTCTTAGTACGTCTGCAATCAGTGCCAAACTGCCAATCATCATTCTTTCACTCTTAATACTAGTTAGTTTACTAGAGATGTATACATTGACATTTGATTTACTCAATTGAATATATTCTCAGTGACAAAATCTAATCTGAATACTTTTCTTGTAACTCATCAGAGCTAATTGTGAGGCATTACCTATATGAAGTTGTTGTTGTTGCTTATTATTATTATTATTATTATTATTATATGAAATGGATCAATTTACATAGATATATAAAAATTAGTATACTTACGTCACTCAATTGATTTAATATAATTTTCATTAATCTAATTGTTGAATTGTAATTGCCAAGGATAAATATTAGTTGTTTTAAATTTGAAAAATAATTAATATCAATAAAAATATATTCAAATAGTTCATATATTTATATATTTTAGAAGTGTTAATTTATATATATACAAATTATATTAAACTGTTTTAGATTAAGATAAAACTTTGTAGATATGATTTATAAGATATTAGTTTTAAATCAAACAGTGTTTTTTTAAAAGAATAATAAAAAAGATATTTAATAGTGTAAGTTGTTTTAGCTTGAATTAATGTAAATTGATCTCTTCCTTATTATATTCTTAACAATAATACTTCACATCCACAAAAATATTTACATAATCTTTCACAAAAATTATAATAGTTATTAGATGAAATAAAATAGTATGATCCACTAATTTATTAAATAATTAATAGTTATAATATATCATGTTGGAAAAATTTTATGAATACTTTCTTATTATTAAATTAGTATAATTTTGGGTAATTAGCAAGAAACACTCTCGAGGTTTGAAAAAAAAGTACTCCATCTCATTCGTATTTTAATATGATACTACGCCCTAAATAAGCAATAGATATGATAATAATAACCTTATTAATCTATTTTCTATTATTATAAAAGGATAAAATATAACTAATATTCATTAATATTAAAATAAAATATCCATTATTAATATTTATATATATTATTTTTACAAAATAAAACATATGTGCCTTATAATAATATAAAATAGTATATTTTATATATTCAATTTAATTTTTAAAATTTTACTAGATTAAGAGAAAAATTGTTAATAATAGTAATAAATTGTAGTAATTATTTTATAAAAATAAAAAATTGTGTATTTTCTTAGTTTTTAATTTAAGATTATTGGTCAAAAAAATTATCTATTAATATCACACATAAAAATAAATTGCATATAACATAATAAGAAGAATCTTGTGGTTTTACTATTATATATATATTTTATGGAAAATAATTATTATAAATTATTATGACTATTTATAATAGATTTAAATTGAATTCATTTACAATATAATTTTTTTATATTTTTATCCAATCAAATTCTCTCATATGCATGACTTCTAAAATAGTGGAGTAAGAGTAAATTTATTTTTCAGGTATAACAATATATAATTAGATAACTTATAAAAACTGACTATACTATTAGCAAAATTATACTTATTAATTAAACCTAATAATAATAATAATAATATTTTAGAGTAATTATTTTTGTAAAAATAAAAATAAATTTTTACTCAACTATTAATTTTAGAATATTAATATATATTTTTATAGTAATTATTCTTGCTATGTTATTTGTGGTTTATGTTTATATATGATATAAACAAATAATTTTTTATTTTTATAAACATTAATATTCTAAAATTGAAAGCTGCAAAAATATGTATTTTAATTTTTAAAAATAATTATTATAATTTATTACTACTATTAATAATTTGTTCTCTTGATATAGTAAAATTCTAAAAATTAAATTGAATATATAAATATATTAATATTTTATAGTATTATAAGTAACATATATTTTAATTTGTAAAAATAATATATATAAGTACTAATTAAAGGGAATTTTCTTTTAAAATTATAAACATTATACAATAATCATCAATTATATTTTATTTTTTCTAATAATAAAAATTAGTTTGCAAAGTCATTATTGACATCTATCACATATTTAAGGTGGAGTGTTATATTGAAACAATAACATAGTTGGATGTTTGTTTTTCAAATCTTAAGAGTGCTTCTTGTTGTTTATCCTATAATTTTTTATGAAAGTTCATTTAAGAATAATCTTACAATTGTATCAGGTGACCACTTTTATGAGAGGTGTCCTCCAATTGCAACGAATTTATTCCTCAGGAGTTTGATATAACAACATCTATGATATATAGTCCTACACTTTAATCAAATTAGAAGATTGAATAAACGAGAATTGCGAAATTTAATAATTTTAAATGTATATAAAAGTTAAAAAATAATTAAAATTAGAAAATTAGAAAAATTTAAAATAATTTACTGTTAACTTGTCTTTATTTTTTTAATATTTTAATTTTATTTTTCTTATTTTATTATATCTCTCCCTCTTTAAGAATATTTAATAAAAGTATTATTAAAAATAATAATTAATATTACTTAAAATTTTAAAATAAATAATCATTTTTAAATAAAAAATTTTTTGAAATGGAAAATTATAAAGAACTAGAGTACAGATTTGCTTTTGGGGTACACCGACATAATAATGCGATACAGAATTGATTTACTTTGTGTTGCTCTGTCAACAAATTATGGTAAATTATAAAGAGTATGTAATAAAAGTAAAAAAAAAAAAGAGAAAAGGGGGGGGGGGGGGGGGAACGTGTGCTTTGTGTTGCTTGCTTTGTGTTGCTAGGGAAAATATATATATATATATATATATATATATGAAAGAATGAGAACCGAGTACACCTCGTGTTTGTTCAAGAGCATTTGTTAATTGTTATATGTACTACCTCTTTTTAAGACATTTAGATTAATTAAATAACTATATGCACTGACTATGACCTGTGAAATCTATTTAAAAATTGTAAGGTATTATGATTATTATTATTATTATTATTTTCCATGAAGATATTATGATTAATAATAAAGTATTGATATATAAATTATTGACATATAAATTATATAAAATTTCAGTTACATTGTAATAAGATGGCATAATAAATCATAAAGTTTATCAAAAAAATTAATAAATAATAAATTATTTTATTATATTTATTATAAATATAATTGAAATTTCAATCATAGGAATCAATTAAATTGATGCATCATAAATGAATTATATATTATCATCTAAAAATTTAATTTTTATGCATTGATAGTATAATTTTTTTTAATATTATTCAATCAAATTATGTTATTTGTATAATTTTTTAAATAGTAGATGTGAAACTTGACCACTTTTATTGATATGTCAAAATATAATTTGATAACAGTGTAAAAAATTTCACCTTATCAATACATAAAAATTAATCTCATCATCTAATTATATTATTTAATTTGTATGATTTTTTAAACTAATGAATATTTGAGTCAAATATTTTCATCAACAGATGGTTTGACATTTGTGCAAAATCTTATTTATACATGCATATCCAAACTACCAAATTTGTATAATAATATTTGGAAGAATTTAATTTTGATACTGTGTAAGAAAGTGCATTTCTTCTAAAAGGGAGGGATTATTAACCATGCATCAAGATCAAATTCTGTTACAATATAGGTTAAAAGTGCATTTCTCATAGTCATAGAACATGTCACCGTTAATTATTAACTACCAAAAGTACATAACCAGAATGTTAGCTATTGTCACGGGAACTTGATGGGTCACTTGTGGGTGCAGTGAATCTGTCAACGCCTATCTTTCTCCTGCGAATGCTTTGCTTTTGGTTTCCCATATTTAGTTTTCACCTTGGTCTTTTCCCTTCCCCGCTGTCCTTGCCTTACTTTCCTCGTTTCCTCTTTTATTTTATTTGATTTCTTTTTATTTTAATTCTTTTTGTGACAATAAATGCCCACGTCAAAGATTTGTTTTTTTCATTTTAAATATCGAATCCACAACCTTCTTTTTTTAATTGAACTATATCTTATTAGGCATTGTTGCCAGTTTTGTTTTTCTTTTTCCAAAGTTGCTTCCTTTATGCACCAGTTTTCATGACAAAATAGTTCTTGAAAGCACCAAAGGTGTAAGATAAAGATGGGGTGCGGTTACATGAAATTTGCATGGTGATAGCAATAGTGGGTAGTGTTTATCTTTGGTGATTTTTGAGTTTTGTCACATAAAGTTCACTTTTTTTTTAAAAAAAAAAAATCTGAGTTTTCATAAAATGTGGAGTAGATGGTGTTGTGGTGTTGGTGGATTATTGAGGCAAAGGGTATGTGCTATTGGGAATGTGAGCCATGGTCATGGTGGAAAGGTTCATCCTTTTGTTCCTCCTTTGTTGAGGGATTTTGCGGTGGAATGTGGTAATGGTGGAAGGAGTGGTGGAATTGCATCTTTGTCGATTCTGGTGAACCAGTTCAAGAGGGGTGTGTCTTCCTCAAATTGGGTTTCATGCCCTTCTGGGAATGGCAATGGCAATGGTGGTGCCAGAAATAATGATGATAATAATAATAACAATACTGAGGGAATAAAGAGCAATATGTCACTCTCTGAAGCCAAGAAGCTTATGAGGTTGGTGAATGTGGAATCCCTCAAGCTGAAGCTTGGTATGGATGGGAAGGAAATTATTCCCTATTCTGAGCTTCTAGAAGCATGTGAGAGCATGGGAGTTGCAAGGAATCAAGATGAGGCTACGGCATTCGCCAAGGTTCTGGATGATGCTGGGGTTATTCTCCTCTTCAGGGACAAGGTCTACCTGCACCCTGATAAGGTGAGTCTTCTTTTTTTTTAATAACTGTTTGATTGGTCCCTATCTTCTACTTTTTGATTCAACCCTTTGACTTGTTTGTGTATGTGCTTGGGGGGTAAGAATAGAATTTGCAATGGTGTGGTGGGGCTCACATAGAACATGACAAGATGTGAGTTTGTTGCCCTGTAATTTACATCAGTAGATGCCATCTATTGCTCCGTTTTCATGGGTCTCTACCCATTGTGTTTCTACACCCCTTTTTGAATAATAGTGGTGTCGGTGGTTTGTGGCCATTGAATGTTGTTGGCCTTGGATTGAAAGTTTAAGAAAACAAGGATATGTTTGGTTTATGTTTTCATTATCTGTGTATTCTGTTTTTAAGGTCTTACTAAGGAAACAATAAAAGCAATGATGACGGTAAAATCCTGATATTTATTTTCATTTTCTGTTGTTGACTATTTCCTTTATAAAATTCAAAAAATAGAAAACAAAAAATAAAAAATGAAAATGTAAACCAAATAGACCTTAAAATTATTTGCGGATTGTGACTGTTGCTGTTCATCGCCCAAATCCACTCTTTCTCACTCGCACCTTTTCTATTGCATACATTCTCAGACTCTGACTCATGATTCACGCATCCAGTGATAGGCTAGAAGCACGTTTTAGACTTCATTCTTACTTGTTGCTTTACGCATTAGTAATATGGTATTTGATTAGTCCAATATGGACTTGTAACATATATGTAACAGTTAGGCCTGTAAAAGACAAACTATAGCATGTTTAAACGGTGTTTGATCATTTATTCTTGACCATCAATCTATTTATTTTATTTTAATTTGTTTAATTTTGTTATATATGGTTTCTTTTTTTTTTTCAATATAAAATACTCAACAGTGAGTTTATAATTTAGTCGTGCATCTGCTTGATCTCCATTGATATTCAGCCCGCAACACTTTCCTGAATCACCCTTTGGCTTAAATCCATGGCAGGTGGAAGGGTGTATCTGTTTAAAAGCAGCTTCCTTGTTTTTCAGTTCTTCCTATGGATTAATGATTTAAATTTTAGTCTCATGTGGGATTTGAACTGTGGTGAAGTACTGGTGTGGTTACAACCTTTTCTTTTTCTTTTCCTTCTTAAAAGGAGAACAAAGTTAAATCTAGAAATTTCAACTTTCAACACTTCAATTTTAAATAATAAATAGCATTTTAGGAATGCAATCTTTTCATGACTTGGCACTCTGGCTTGGCTTAGCGTGGTGCATGGTTAGGCCTTGGGGAAGCTATTGAAAATTAAGTGCTTAGGCCATTTGTGATGGTGAAGAAGGTGATCCCACCATATTCTTATTAAAAACAAGTATATAATTGTTTCAGTATCTGAATGCTCCCTCAATACTCTAATGTCAAAATCAAAACTCTTACTGGAAATCATTTAGGGCCAAGTAAAAAGATTATGATAATGAGCGCTTCTCTTGCCCTTCATAAAAACTTCACACCTTGTTTGACCAGTCTGTCTACATTGTTCTTGGAATAAACTTAATGGTTTAAGACTGCTACATAAACTAATGAGATATAATTAGAAGTAGTATTTAGATGTTTGGTATAGCCATAATTCAACTTTACTGTTATATTATAATTTGAACTGGCCAAAAGTTTTCAAACTAAAGCCACAATAGTACTCATGGTTTGGCAGTAAAATGATGGTCTGCGATTCTCTAGTGTGTGTTTGGTTGTCAGTAAACATGCTTGGATAGAAACCTTATATACTAGAAATGGTTTTAAAACAACTATGCAGCATGCTAGAGTCTGAAAATGTAATCTACTTTAATAAAGAAATGTTAATTGTACTCATGGGATGTGGAACATCGTGCTAACTTACATCTCATCCACTATTGAATGAGGTGTGGACCCGACTTGAATAGATTCGATACCCAATCTAGTGGTAGATGGTTTATGAGTTGACATAGTGGCTCAAATCCCATGAGTACAAATAACACAGCTCACTTTAATATGGGTTGGTCCTTAGTGGCTGATTCCTTTTCTATTGCATGGTCAAATATCATTAATTCAGGTGGTGGATCTGGTTAGAAGAGCTGTTCCACTTGCACTCACTGCTGAGAATGATCCCATGAGGGAGGAGTTAAAGAAGCTTCAGGAGAAGAAGGAAGAAATCGATATCTTAGCACACAAGCAGGTTCGGCGCGTCCTCTGGACCGGACTGGGGTTCGGCATAGCCACCGTTGGCCTCTTCTTCCGGCTAACGTTCTGGGAATTCTCGTGGGATGTAATGGAACCTATCACATTCTTCACCACAACCACTGGTTTAGTCATCGGCTATGCTTACTTTTTGTTCACTTCAAGGGACCCTACATACCAAGACTTCATGAACAGGCTCTTCCTTTCAAGGCAGAGGAAGCTTCATAAGAGGTATAATTTTGATGTTGAGAGATACAGGGCACTTCATTGCAAGTGCAGAACAGCTTTAGATGCCAGAACCGTTTTGAAGAATCGCTATGGTGTGGAACTGCATCTGGAGGATGCTTTACATAGGGATTAACATTTTCTTTCAGGTTAAGGTGGGTTTATACTTCATACAATTTCCCCTCCCTTAGTATCTTACATTTTAGCCTTGTTCTCCTCAGTTTTCAAGTTCGTGGGGAGAAGGATATGGTAACTTTTGTTCTGGCTTTGCTGAGCCATCATTTTGCACTTCACTATTCTTGTATGTACTCTTTACATACCAGAAAAAAGATTACATTATTTTCCATTTGTTTATTGCATATTGTTATATTGTTATTCGATCAATCACATTTGCTAGATTATCTATTTAAGGTTTGCTTTAAACTTTAATTTAGTAGTTAAGTACATCTAAGATTTCTCCCTAGGTATCCTACTACCCTAATCACTTCAGCTATTTTTCTTTGGTATTCGTTGAAGTTCCTTCACTTGGTCTTTGTCTTCCCCCCTGTTTTCCTTTTTTCTCTCTCCTCCTTCCCTACTTCTCCTCTTGTTTTTCTTTCCTTTTTTTCTTAACACCATTAACTGAAGTACAAGCAGCAATTTTTCTAAATCGCTTGCCTGCTTATTGCATTAATTTATCTTGGGTACAGCTCCATTTACCTATTCACGTTTTATCAAGTTTCGATCTAGCATCAAAAGTTTTTTTTTTTTCCTATTTACAACTTTAATATTTTCAATCTTTTTATTTTTATAGAATCCACCTGGATTATAAACGAAAAAAATTAAAATAAAGGTCAAATTACATATTAGAAAGTCATGACAAAACATAAAATATTAAGGTTTTGATCATAATTTAGATTTGATTTATGTTTTGAAAATGGTTGAGGATTTAGACAGAATACTAGAAAAAACTTTTTTAACTAAATTTAAATCTTGATAAAAAAGTGAGGGAGGCAATTGAAACTTTATCCACTTATCTCTTAAGTAAATCTTAAATTGGTCTTCCAAAAATATTTGTGAAACATTAATTTGGTGGCGCTGCTCCGGTGTCAATGAAATATGGTGCCTAACTTACGTGGGCAAATGAGAAGGAAAAAAAAAAGAAGTGTTACACTTTTGAAAAACCTGAAAATTGGAAAAAATAAAAAAGAAACTCTTGCTCCCAACTTCCATGGCCAGCGACCGTTGTTCTTCACCTCCTCTGTGTTTGCTCCACTACGCCCCAAGTCCCAACTCTCCGACATCGCAGACGCCCCCAACCAATTGGAGGTGGTTCAGTTCTACTGAAAAGTATGACCTGTTGGAGGTGGAGCACAGGCTGCTGGAGCTAAGATCTCGGCGTTGGAAACCATGGTGGAGCACAGGCTGTTTATGATGGCGGCCATGGAAGTTGAGAGAAGCCCTTCAGAGTTTTTTTTATATTTTAATTTGCTCATATAAGCGAGGCACCATATTTCATCGGCTCTGGAGTATACCCCAAAAATTTTGTGATACCAATTCGTCTTTGAAAGATTAATTATGATGTGATGATATGACACATTATCTATTAAAATAGACATAAATAACCATGAGTGCACGTATGTAGAAAAGGTTGACATGGATATTTGTGAGTTCTACGTTTTGTAAGGATTAATTACTGTATCTAACGGTGAATATGTTGGGTTAGGAAAAAAAGAAAAGACACCAAATTAGTAGTCAAATAAGTTGTAAAATATTAATTTAGTCCCAAAAAAGACCTATGCATCCGATTAACGGAGATTGATTTTGAGATTTTGCAAATGAATTCATTTGGAACAAGTGAAAGAAGAAGATTTTGAATGAATCATACTAGTTAATTGAAAATTCTAAGTAAAAAGTACAGGTAAATGTTGCATAGCCAAAATATTTTATTTGATAAATATTACGAGATTTAATGGACTAATAAAGTGGTAGAATGATAAATATTATGAGATTTAATGAACTAAATAAAGTGATAAAATTCACTTATTGATTCATGAGTTAATAATATATTACATTATTTTAGAAATGCAATTTTTAGCAATAAAATTTTTATAAAAAGGTTTGACTTTCTAATCTTTTTAAAAGTAAAAAAAAATTAATTGATTAAAAAAATTAAGAAAATAATGTAAGCACATAATAAAAAAAATCTTTTAATAGAGATTGATTAAAGTAAAATAAGAGAAAAAGACTTCTTTAGAGTGAGAATGATTATAAAGTAAAAATGTGAAAGGATAGTTGCCATTAGATTATTTGATTTGATTAGATCAATACACAATGATAATTAATAATCGGATGCAATGATTAATCTCTTTATGTATTATATGTCCATTTAAAAGATAGTTGGCCACATGTTTTAAAGCTGATTCATTTTTAAAATGAGAATTAAATCCTAAATATTTAGCTGAGAAAAGAGTGTGCTTTTACTATCTTATCTCTGTCCTCATGGTTAGCACAAAATGTAATTAGAGTAATGAAAGTTTAATTTTGATATACAAAAGTATGCTTTTACAGTGATAAAATTATTTTATTTGAATAACTTTTTAAGTTAATGAAAAAATCAGCTAATATAATTTACGGGAGAGTATAGGATTCGAGTAAGAAATTAGATCCAAGTTTTAATCCGCTAAACCTTAGAGCCGTTGTACAGGTTTTACCGATCATTATGTTTGGGAAAATCCCCAAAAATTAAAACCTTCTGTGCGGTGAGCGTGGATCGAACACGCGACCTTCAGATCTTCAGTCTGACGCTCTCCCAACTGAGCTATCCCCGCGAGTTGTTGGTGTGGTCGAATTCTAATAAAGAAATAATAGAAATGAATAAAAATTAACAGCAACCAGACAAACATGAAAAGCGAAAATAACTAAATAAGTAAATTAAAACTCGAATTGAGGATACATAATTGAACAGCTGGAAAGTTAGAAGCTTCTTTTTTTTTTTACACTAAATACTCAAATTATTGGTATATATTAGGAAATAAATTAATCTATCATATTTTAACAATTTCAAATAAATTTTTCATATTTCAAAAAAATGTGATAAATTGATTCTTTCGTATCATAGAAAAGGGATGGTTCATCCACATATCGTATGAAACTGTACAAGAATCATTTTATCCTTTTTCAAAATATGAGGACCACTTTAGGTATTTTATCAATATTTTTAGTCATTTTTCTTTTCAGTAATCGTAGTTCTTCTTAAGAACACAGCTATTGCAATGCTTTATACATATTTTTTAAAAAAAATATGAATTTTGCATTTGTAAACCAAGGAACACAAGTAATGACATATGATTAAATTCAGATAACTGGATAAGGTCATCTGTGTAATCTCTGAACTGGTCCATTCTCTGTGCACCAGTTGCCATCCCTCTTGGGGATAGTCTTTGTTGCCTTTGCTTCCTTTCCCATTACACTTTTTCACTCTTCTCCAACCTTGTAGATAGCGACAAGAAGAGCATAACTGTGGGGAAATTTTGTTGGGTTGTCACAACTTAGAAAAAAGGTGGTGGTGTTGTGGTGCCACCGTTAGAAGGATGACAAATTAATACAATGATGGGGGTGTCAACTCTATCTTTGTGCCCAACAAATTCAATGGTAGTTCATAGCCAAGCTCAATATGCCAATCTTGCCTTTGTCAATAATGGCAAAGTATTGGCACTCACAGGAAGTAAAATGCAAAGGCTAAACTTATAGGAGAGACTCCTTTCCTATGTGTTTAGTGCCTTCAATTTCCACCATCTCCTTCAAGAAATCGAGACCTCATGGACCCTTTACCACTGCTATTGGTGCTGTTGCTTCTGGCCAGCTCAGTTCTTCTGATCCTGCCAACAAGGTATCTCACCGTCTTTCACTTCAACCCCACATTAGAATAACTGTTCAATATTTGTTAGTTTATTTATTTATGAGAAAATCGCAGTTTACCAAATTCCACTTTACCTCCTTCAACTATGTGCATGTGCACTATAGCCCTTAAAATTTAAAACTGTGCAAACCAATTCTTTGAACTCTCATAAATTTACATTTTAATCAAAATAAGTGTATTATATCACTAAATTTTGAAATATATGTAAATTAACCCTCTAAACTTTTCTAAATGTGCAATTCGATGTCCAAAATTTTTCTAAATTTGTGATATTTTTGTTAATGAAAAAATTAAATGGAAGAATCAATTTGCACATTCAATAAAGTTCTGGAAGTCGACTTATATACTTTTAAAGTTTAGAATCTAAAGTACACATGATAAATAAGCAGGGGGTAAAGTTAAATTTTTCCATTATTTGTTTTCAAGCTTGGTGTTGATCCCATTTTTTTCTCTGTTGAGTACAGTTATTGACGGGGAAAATTCCCATAATGCAGTAATTCATTACTTGTATGACATCATATGCTTTTCTTATTTACTAGGTTCGAACACATTTTATTCCTATAGTGATGATGAACAAATTTTTGTGCTCTATTATGATCATGTTAGAATGTCGATGGAAATTACTATTGTCCTTTCAAGAATGCAAATTATGTTTCAGCTTATAAGTTTGGCTTTGATGGTTAGTAGTTTAATACTTCTTTTTTCTCTCATATATTGTAGAGTGAAGCCAAAAGGTATTATTTTGTTGTTGCAAATGCAAAATTCATGCTGGATGAGGAGGAGCATTTCCAAGAACAATTATTTGAGAGGCTTCGTCTCTTTGGGGAACGCAACGAAGAGCAGGATTTCTGGCTTGTGATTGAGCCCAAGTTCTTGGATAAATTCCCTGACATTACCAAGAGATTAAAGAGACCTGCTGTGGCTCTTGTGTCAACCAATGGTCCCTGGATCAGGTAAGAACATCAATTTAATTTACTAGTAGACCATATGGTTACTTTTAACATTGTAGTGCATGAAAATCTGATGGTGCATTTAGTGCTTGGGGTGGCTGTCGTAAACTACAAAAAGAAGAGGATTCTTTCATATCATCTGCATCAAGACCAATTACAAAAAATGTTTCAAGTTTATGTGTTTTCTTTCATATAGTGGAATCGGAAGACATTCTACAAGTTATCCTAGAGTCTTTGCCCACTTCACCCATCTATAGCTAACCAAATACTGTTAGATTAAAAACATTCATATGCATCTACCTATTAGTTTAAACTTATGAGAGAGATGATTCATGATATTGTATCAAAATCTTCATGACTAAGTGTTCAGCAGATTGATCATTGTTATCTTCAATTATGATAAGTTGTTTATCCTTTAAGCCAACAAACAAAAAAAGGTATTCGCGTGAGGGGCATGTTATAAAACCATTTATGTGCCTTTACCTATCAACTTAAGCTTTTAGGAGAGATGGTTCATGACACATACAGCCTATTTGTTCTATCGAAGAGGTTCTACAGTCGGAAAGGAAGCATTCCTTTCATTAAAATTGCATTGGGACACGTGCGTGCCGTGTATACAATGTTATCCAAAAAGGCACACAATGTGTTTGGTTTGCATTTGAGATGCAAATACACATGTTCCAATGCAATTCTTACCAAAGGAAGTCGGCCCTTCCTTCTAGGGATCACTGTTTGGCACTATCAACCAAACACAGCTAAGCTAAGCCTTGCATCCCAAGGATTCTTAACTTTTTATGCAAGAATTTGTGCTATGCTTAATTTTTCATTTTTTTCCTTCTTGGAAACCAGTTATGCTTGTTGAAAATGAGTTCTGGTCAGATTTGATGTTTTAGCTATAACTTGTAACTCATTCCCTCTATCTGTGCTTTGGCAGATTCATGAAGTTAAGACTTGACAGAGTTTTAACAGAAAGCTTTGAAGTTAAAAACTTAGAAGAAGCACTGGCTTGCAATCCCACCAATCTGGAGTTTGAGAAACCAGAAAAATGGGTGGCACCTTATCCTAAATATGAATATGGATGGTGGAAGCCTTTTTTACCCCACAGACAGAATGAGGCTTAGCCCTAAGATATTTATTTTTCACATTGTTTTGCAACTTAGTCTTGACAAATCTTTTACTCCAAGGATTTTTGTTCATGTTTAATTGGCTAGTAGGTGAAGTTGGTTAAATTTACATTCAGTTTTGTGGTTTTCTAGAGGGCAAATACATAAAATCATATGAAATTGAGCGTTGTCCTTAGAATCAAAGTTCTAGGATTTGCATTTGTATCTCTCCAATGAGTAATAAGAAGAGATACTTTTATGCAATTGGTGCTCTTTGTTGAGGTGTTGTTGTTGGTGAAGATTTGCAGTTTGATAGGTTTATATAATAAATCTTTGGATTAAATTGATTCCAAAAGTACTCGTGCTCATAAATAATTGACTTTGACAAGTAGGAAACAAGTCGTTTACTGTATTATATCCCTAACTGAAATCTAAACAAAGAAAGAAGATTTGCACATAATTTTTTTAGAGAGCCTATCATGTTGTGTGTTCCACAGAAATATAATAAAAAAATCCTTTGTAGTACTTAACCTTAAAAGGATCAGAGTGTCTATTTTTTCCATTGTTTTAAATGTGAGGCAAAAGAGGAGCATCAAGTGGCAAAGGATAAGTAAATAATGTTCCATATAATTTTTTTAAAAAAACTAGGATAATACTATGTGATCTGCAATTAAAAGAGGCAACTCTAAGGTTTATCACCACGTTAAAAATTATATATATTAGTCGAAATGTAACTCTTTATTTAATTCTATTACAAGACAACATGTTTGACTCTAATACCATTTGTGCCTTTCTAAGGTAGGTTCTATTCCACAACCAACAATCATCCTTCCGACACCTATAATTCGCAATTCATACTTTTTTGAGAACTATGTATTTGACTCGATCTAACTTTGATCCCATTTAGGTTATGTCAAGATAGGATAGTGAACCACAATTAGCAATCCCACTTCCAACACCCTTCATCTTCACTTCATGCCTTTTCAAGAATTGGGTCTCTAGCCAAATCTAACTTCAATCCACCTGATTTTGTAAAGATAGAATGTTATCTTACATATAACAGTATACAATTATTGGATTAAATTTAGAATTATAGAGTAAACTCATGGACTCCATGTTCAATATCTACAACCAACTTCAAACTTAAAAGAAGTTGAATGAATGTATTTAGGAGAGAGGCAGAAAGAGAACTTGAATGTATTACGTCTAGCTATAATGAGAAATCTTTTTCGTTGAGAATCATAATTCATAAGATTGCTCCAACATAACCGCTTCTATTAATTTAGGGAAGCACATTTAAAACATTATTTCATTATTACTACCAATAATCACAAATTTATCCTTGTTGAGTAGGAATTTTTTCTCAAGTTAAACTAAAATGCAAAATGTATAACATAAAGGGGAACCGAAAAAGAAATTCCAAAAGCCCAAGAAAGATTCATGTCACGGTCACCAATAGGAAAAATGCAGGCCCAAAACTAAGGCCTGAAAAGGTCAGAGACATCTGTTCTGGACCAAAGAACAAAATAGAGAGAGCTGTTTTTTACTCTCTCTTTTTTTCTTTTCCTTTTCTCTTCTTTTATTTTTCTTTTCTTTTCCCTTTTTAGCCGCAGTTGACTAAACTGTCCAAGCCAGGTAATTATTATTACTACTGTATTATTTTTGAAAAAAAGAAAATTACAAATCCACGGCAAAGCAAAACAGAAGAGAGAATACGAAAAGAAGTGGGTGTAGTGTTGTTGAAGTTTGATGATAATTGCTGATGGTTGGAGGGAGAATTGAGTGAAGAACAAGGAGAGAGAATCTAATCTGAGCTTTGAGTAAGTGTGAGTGATTTTTGACGATGGAGGCAGTGGCGGAAGGGCTGTGGGGGCTGGCGGAGTACCACGAGAGGAGAGGGGAAATAGGGAAGGCAGTGAAGTGCCTTGAGGCCATATGTCAGAGCCACGTGTCATTCTTCCCAATCGTTGAGGTCAAGACCCGCCTCCGCATCGCCACCCTCCTCCTCCACCACTCCCACAACGTCAACCATGCCAAGTCCCACCTCGAGCGCTCCGTTAGTACCCTCTCTCTCTAAATCCTTGCTTGCTCATGAAGTTCCTAATCTCATAACCTGTAACTAGCAAAAATAGGACCTGTTGGGTTATCGTTTTCATTTTGTGTATTTTTTTTTTGTTTCAAGATTTTGTGAAAGAAATACCGGAAGTACCACTGAGCGCGCGTTTGGTTTTTCTAGTCTTCTGGATTTTGCGGAGGAAACACCGAAAACTAAAAAATAAAAACTGAAAATTAAATTTTATAATTTTCATAGTTATTTTCTTCACAAAATACTAGAAATTGGAAGTTTGAAAATTAAACCAAAACGCACCCTAAGATACTGTTTTTCTGTTTTCACTATTTGTTTCCTTCGTAAACTCCTTTTATCAGACTAATTAAACTTATGACTAGAGTTAAATAGTTGAATAGCTTTGTGTTACTATAGAGCCTCTCTTCTTAGTGGTTTCGGGTGAGAATTGCATTGCGTGTTATGTTTACTAGGGAGCATCGGTCTTTCCTTTGTAGAGCTGATGGAATTGTATGGAAGCTAGGAAGTGATGGGGTTGACTAATGACTACATTGCTGTTTTTGCATCTGCTTGTTTGGGACCCTTTGAAAGTGTATTCAACCGGTCTTCTTTGTAGTAGTAGCTGATATTTTTCACTGGAGTATTGGCTAATGTATTTTTGTTTCTAATTCTAACACCTAGAGCTAAAACAGAAGCATGAATACGACACGTGATATGGATATGATATGATATTAACTTGGGAATTGGCAATTTATGACTTGATGTGACTAGGGTATAACATATAAAATTGTATATGTTATACACTTATACCATTAACATGAAAACACAAACCCTAAACCAAAAGTAGTGACATCAAAGTTCGAAAGGTCAATGTTAACCATTAAAGACGACATGATGTTATTTATCTAATTATTGGGGTATCCCTCCCATTTTGGTATCTAAAGTCAAAAAAGTAAAGTGAAAAACTATAAGGTGCAAGTTAGGAGCATTGATAGTGTCGGGCGAGAATTCAACATGGATACATGTTGGAGATTGTTAGGTCGATATGACAGCCAATTTGAAATATTTATGCTTCCTTGGACCTAGCATAGTTAGAGTGGATTCCCGTGCTTTCAAGGTTTAAAATTGCGGTCGCGGTTGCAGTTATTGCAGTTGTGAATGACGCGGCTGTCTTGATGCGCTTTGTGGCTGGAACAATGTGAATTTTTTGTATTTTGCAACTCGAAATAAAGTGAGTTGTGGTCTTGATGCAGCCTATTGCGACCATTAGGAAGCTCATTGCCATGGTTGTCAAAATTGCGATTCAAGTTGTAGAATCGTATGGCTTTACGTGTTTCCCTCGTATCTTCGATCCCATTCCTAGCTCCTAACACGTTTTTATGGGATCAGTGGTGAATCGTGTGCTACCTCGTTAAATTGGTGAGCTCATGCATCTCTAATGTTCCAAACTTCTTTTGCTAGATGTGGGTGTTGGGTCGGGCAATGGGAAAAATAACCCAGCCTAGCCTTGAAAAATTTACCCCCCCCCCCCCCCCCCCAAAATTTCATTTGAACCCCAACATTCGCTGAGATGCAACCACGGCAGCAGCCGCTCTATGGTGCGATGTGTCTGGGTTGGTGGTCCAACCTCATCTGTGGTGTTGCGACATGTTTGGGTTGGTGGTGGGACCTCGTCTGCAGTGAAGGGACCTTGTTTGTGGTGGTGCAACCTCATCTGTAGTGGTGTGACCTCGACCTTGTTCATGATTGCAAATGCTTTGATTTCATGTGATTTCTAATTTGTAGCCTCTTGATTTTTGTTCTTTGGTTTGGTTGTGTGGAAAGCGTAGTTGGGGATGTTGGGTGGAGTAGAATTGTGGGAAGGGAAACTATGAGATTCTCGTTCGGATAGGTGTTGATTATGTTGTATTGTTTGGGAAGCCCATTTGTTTTTATCCTCTTTGCCACATGTGCAGTTCTAGTGGCTTCTACCATTTTCTAAGATTAAAAATGTAATATTGAAGCCTGAGGCCCGCTTTGATATAAAACTTACTTTTATGGTAAGATAGAGTCTTTTGTTTTATAAGGCTTATAATACAATCATAGAAACTCACATACTCAATAATATTTTGAAATAGAATATATTTAAATGTTTGTAAATTTGATTTGTTATTAGTTTGTATTATTTTATAAGTAAATATATATATATATATATATATATATATATATATATATATATATATTATTGAATATAATTTTACAAAAATAGATAGACTCTTCCGTCTTGCATTACGATCCCACGGTTTACGTTCCTACCTTCCTTGTTCAATTCAAGGTAGGATCTATGTGTTTGACAACCTTGTAAGATGTGGTTATGTGCAGCTGATTTTTGTGATTTGAAGTCACACACACACCACAATTGTGGTTGATGCGGTTGCAGCAGTGACTGCAATCACAACGGTGCGATTGCATCACGTGATGTGGTCCGCAATTTAAAACCTCTATACCTTCTTAATGTGGGTGCCAGCTTTAGCCATATGATTGTCTGAGGCTATCATTCTGGTTAATATTAGTTTTTCATAAGAGTTTAGCATTTGTAATACTTCTTTAGTTTAGCCATATTAGATTGTAACACTGATATTGTATTTAAGTGCTGACATTGGTTCTCTTTGCTGCTTCAGCAATTGCTTTTGAAGTCAATACCATCATGCTTTGAATTGAAGTGCAGAGCATATAGCTTACTTAGTCAGTGCTACCATCTTGTTGGAGCTATCCCACCTCAAAAACAGATATTGCAAAAGGGCCTAGAGCTTACGGCATCTGCTGGATATGAGTATGCTTAGCTTCACTTCTGATTTTACTAGTTATTTCATTAGTTTGTTATGTTAACAATTGTTACAAGAGCCACAGTTTGGGACATGCTATGTGAATAGGCAAAAAAGAACCTACTATGGAGGGTCCTCTTACCCCATATGTCTATTAAAGCTGTGATCTTTTTCAGGGTTCATGTTTGTGGATGTTTATCTTTAGGGCAAGCTACATAACCTCCCCTGAGGTTTAGTGAAATTCTCCCCAACTCTCCTCTATATGGATGTTTATCTTTAGCACAAATTAAAAGTTTGGTGCATATAATTTAGATTCTCTAACTTGATGGGGGAGTGTGAAATAATACTCTAGAATGTAAAGAGTAATTATTGTATTTTCTGTGTGTGTGTCTATGTATATATATCCTGTACATTTTCAGACTGAAAATTGCATTTTACTTTTGTGTTTGTCTGATATATGTCAAAAGTGTTTGGAATTTGATTATGATGCATGGCTTGGAAGTTATGGTAAACTGTTTATGTCTTTAGTACATATTTTCAATACGACTGCAATGCAGGTGTGTCTATGACATATTCATAGATTCTAGTTTATTTTTGTGAAGGATTTCAATGAAGTTGTGGTCTTGCAACTTCAATTCACAGCTTGCCAATGCTTTGTCAATTGAAGGAGACTACCAGGGTTCGATATCTGCCTTAGAGTGTGGATATGCCTGTGCTACTGAAATATGCTACCCGGAGTTGCAGGTATGTTGTCATAAGTTACAAGAAAATACATACCCTTTGCTTCCTTCTCTGCACTTTGCCCATAATTTGACAGCGAGTTCTACCAATAATGAGGAGAACCTTCTAGAATTTTCTTTTCTTTCACTTTTCTACCAAAAATCTAAAAGACACACTTTAAAAGTTTCGTTGAATAAATTGGTAAGGGAAAAGGAATTGTAACTTTGTTTTACATAAACAAAATCTCACTCTGGCTTTCTACTTTTTTCTGTATTCTTAAATACTCACTTTTATGAATTCATCTTGTTTACCAGCCACCATTATCCCACTTTTACTTCTTTATCACATATGTTGCGTGTGTCCCAACTCTCCAGTATGCTAAAGAGTACTCCATTTATGCTGAGATTAATAGATGTTGCCATCAGTTCTGTATGTAATATATTTGTTTGTCACAATGGATCAGATGTTTTTTGCCACATCAATATTGCATGTCCGCCTCATGCAATGGGATGACGATAATTTGGTTGAGCAAGCCGCTAATAAATGCACTGAGATTTGGCAGTCAATTGAGCCTGATAAAGTGAGTGTGAATGTTCTTTAACTTTTTTGCTTTTTTTTGTCTTTGTGCTGACAAGAACACTCACAGACACATGCATGTTTTTAACTGAACTGTACTGTGATTTTTTCTCCCTTAGACCTAATGTTTTCCCACTTTGCTTCCATGGTCTCCTCAGAGACAACAATGCCCTGGCTTACTCTTTTATAATGAATTGCTGCACATATTCTATCGACTGCGGCTCTGTGATTACAAGAATGCTGCACCCCATGTAGACAATCTGGATGCTGCCATGAAGGCTGATATGCAGCAAACACAACATATGCAAGAGCTAATGAAGGAGCTCAATGCTTTAGATCAAAGCCTTTCCCGGTCTGACCTTCACTACAGAGAGAGGGTAGCATTATCTGAAAAGCAAGCAATGATTCAAGAGCAGCTGAGAAACATGAATGGTTTGAGTTCAATTGGGTGGGAATCTCTGGAACCAGTATATTTTGGTAATGTCAGAAGGACTATAGGAGATAAACTTCAGCTAGCACCTCCTCCTATTGATGGTGAATGGCTTCCTAAAAGTGCTGTCTATGCATTAGTTGATCTAATAGTTGTTATATTTGGGCGCCCGAAAGGACTTTTTAAGGAGTGTGGAAAGCGCATACAGTCTGGAATGCGTATTATTCAAGGTTGTTCAGCAACTGTTTGTGTTTGTGTATTGGTTTTTCCTCCCCCCTTTTTTTGTCTTTGGTCTCAATTGATTGCTTGGAATATAAAGCAAAATCATTACACAGCAATTACAAGTACTTTTGATTTTGAATCCCAAATAGTAACGGCTTGTTATGTATTTGAAACAAACGCGTACTAATCGTTGTCTTGATTATATCCTTTTACCTGCAATTCCACTGCCTAACATTGTCGTCAAATATTCTCTATGTCCAATCATTGCTATAGAATGTCTTTTCTGTTGGCCTCTAGTGGAAGCATCGATTGATTAGAAACATTAATCCTTTGAGCTAGTTGTTCCTGAAAACATGATTAATGAATTGAGCTGTGTTTTTAACACAAACACATACGAATGGATATCCATATTAGTCAATGCTGCTGTGCACTCTTTGGAGGCTGGATAATTACCTGCTTTGTACTTATTTTCTCTGTTTAAATAATATTTCTTCCTTGCAGATGAGTTGGTGAAGCTTGGAATCACTGATGGTGTCAGAGGTGAGATTCATTATTATTGGTATTATCATGCCTACAAGATGCTCATGCTCCCATAAAAACAAGGTTTCCTTATGCAACCTTGTTGAATTTTCATTTTTAACAGAAGTGGACTTGCAACACTCTTCTATCTGGATGGCTGGTGTGTACCTAATGCTACTAATTCAGTTTCTTGAAAACAAAGTAGCCATAGAGCTCACGCGAGCAGAATTTGTTGAAGCACAAGAGGTTGGTTATATACTTCTGGTATATTTTGTCAGCTCTATCAATGAGAAGACTGATGGCATGCATTTTATTCCATCAAAATTTCGAATTTCAATTGATAATCCACCTTTTTAGCTGGCTTGTTGCTGGTGATATCATCCTTGTATTAGTGGACTAAAAAAGTTGGCAGCAAACTTGCGTCCGTTTATGCTCCAGAATTGAAATCATTAATGGTATTTTCTGCAATTTTGCAGGCTTTGGTACAGATGAAAAATTGGTTCATACGGTTTCCGACTATATTACAGGCATGTGAGTGCACCATTGAGATGCTTAGAGGCCAATATGCTCATTCTGTTGGCTGTTATAGCGAAGCTGCTTTTCATTATATCGAAGCAATGAAGGTATCTAGTTGATATGTCTATAACATAAAGATAGATGTGATATTTTAGTAGTGATCGAGAGGTAGTTTATGCAGCTTTGGTGATTGTGATAAATTCATTTCATATCCTGGTTTGGCATGCTGGAGACCATATTTGTAGTTTTCTTTCTAGAGATTACTATAAATTGTAGATGGGCAGAATGTCATGGTGATTCAAAAGTAACTACATATTTCTGTGTAGCTTACAGAGAGCAAATCAATGCAAGCTACGTGCCAAGTTTATGCTGCTGTCTCTTATATCTGCATTGGTGATGCTGAATCTTCTTCACAGGTTCAACAGCACCCCTAATCACAAATTGACGTTGTGCTACACATTTTTCTTCAAGTAATTTAATCCCACTGGCAATATGTTTTAACCAAATGATAGTTTCCCTGCAGGCTCTTGATTTCCTTGGGCCAGTTTATGAGGTAATGGATTCTTTTGTAGGAGTTAGAGAGAAAACTGGTGTTCTTTTTGCCTATGGTCTTCTATTGATGAAGCAGCAAGATCTACAAGAAGCAAGGTAAGTTTTTAGATAAGTTTTGTTTAATCAGAGTTGTTTGTCCAGTTGTGAATATCCAATTCATGATTATATTTATACATCATACTGTTTGTTTATTTCTTTGATAGAAAAAAGGATTTAAATGTATGCAAAAGATTTTCCTAAGACCTGCATCGGAGCTGTCTTTCTTCTGGTAATCAGTGACCAGTTTAAGACTGCAAATGCAATTAAAGATCAAAGAAATGTTTTAAAGAAATTAATCACCTTCCTGATTATGTCATGATTTTGTTAATAAGCACATGTCAGGGTGAGAAAAAAAAAAGGAATTACAAAATTCATGAGCATGAAGAGGACTATACAAGCCATTGTTTAGAAAAGCAGACCAGATTGATGGGTTCATCCGGAAAACTGTTGCACTGGCATTCTGTCCAGTCCATTCTATACTAATAACTGCTTTAGTTGAAAACTCTAGTAAAACCACTAAAACTGTTTTTGAACCTGTCAGATCGCCACTAAGTAATCTCAAGGATCCCCACTAACATTTTATTTCTATTTCATCCTCCTTCCTGTAACTAACAATTTTTCACAGAAACCGGCTGGCAAGGGGATTGCAGCTGACTCATACTTATCTGGGTAACCTTCAACTTGTTTCCCAATATTTGACCATCCTTGGCAGTTTGGCGCTTGCATTGCATGACACTGTACAAGCCAGGGAGATATTGAGATCATCTTTGACCTTGGCAAAGAAGCTTTATGATATTCCAACTCAGATATGGGTGCTATCTGTTTTGACAGGTATTTATCTATCACTATGGAGTCAGTGAATGCAACAAATCTCCTATTATGACTTTTTAAGTGTCCCATGGTTACCGTTTGCAAGTGACACTTTGTCAGACTATTTAGAGAGCCTCTAGAATTTCCTGCTTCAGTTGCAGATTTTTTGCGCTCATTTTTGGTTTGGATATAAATGTTGTTTAAGAAAGTGGCTTGTGTGAGAAGTTGGCCCTTCTCGCCCGAACTGCTTTGACTGATTTCATAATCATGCAGCAGCCCTTCACTTTTCTAAGTCTTTTTTTTGTGATAATTTATGCATAGGATATAACGGCCTTTATTTATACATTTACTCTATTCTCATACAAATGAATATGTTCTCAGCAAGTTTATGGTGTCTGTTGGAATTTTAGCATGTTCTCAGTAATGGCAGTGTTGGGTAATCCTCTGATATGGTATGCCCTCTTCTTGATCCTATCTTGTTTGTTTGGAAATGGTTGCAGAGAGTACACTCAATGTTGTAGATAGAAGAATGTTATGTTGGAAAAGTAAACACACTAGACAAGATAAAATTAAGAATGAATTAGAGAGGAAGTTGGAGTAGCACTTATTGTTGAAAAGATAGCAGAATCTCGCCTTAGGCAGTTTTGTCACGCCAAGAGAAGACCACTGGAAGTTTGAGCAAGAAGAGTAGATCATAAGAAAGGTAGTCCAATTGTTAAAGAAGGACTTAGATTTAAATGGCTTGTTTAGAAACATTATTTATGATAGGATATAATGGCATAATTTAACCATGTAACCTAGCCAACCAAGTGGGAAAATGTGTTGGAGACCCTGTATGGTTTTGTTTCCTGATATTTGTGTTATGCTTTAGCAGTTCAAATACTATAGTTGTTTTCTTTTGTATTGTTCTCCTGCCAAGAGTATTTGGAATAGGCTTATTGGACACTTTTTGGAGGCCTTGATCTGTAATGACACCCCGAGTTTTGGAGCTGTTGAAATTGTGGGTTCTAGACAAAGGAGGAGGAAAAGAATAGAGAATAGAGATTGTCAATAATGTGAAAGTATATTATGATTGTGATACAATGAGATAATCCTATTCATAAGTCAAAAATAAAATCTAAATGTAATGATAAAGTCAATCTAAATCAATCTAATATAATAAGATATTGTTTATTCTTTTCAGAAGCATTTTTCTTCTGAATTATAGGGATAGAGTATAAGACTTACAGTATATCTGCACCTGTTTGGTATGTTTAATTGGAGTGCAATGCTCAAAGTTTCAACATAATTATATAAAAATTAACTCTCGTGGATAGACTTCCTATCTTCTCTCTCTCTTATATATATATATATATATATATATAAGCCCCGGTTATTCTAAATGGTGCTTTGTCTGATGACATACACGTCTGGAACCATTGTGTTGATGTTGCTTCTTGTATCTTTTGTTCTTTATTTTTTCCTATGTTCTTTCTTTATGTTTATGATCCTTAGTATTCTTCGCTTGACTCCTGCAGCTCTATATAAAGAATTGGGTGAGAGGGGGAATGAAATGGAGAATGCTGAGTATCAGACAAAAAAATTAGAAGATTTGCAAAAGAGGCTTGCTGATGCACACGCATCCATTCATCATATTGAAATAGTAAGGCCATAAAGACTGAAGAACAGCTTGCAGTATGTGTTTGAACTTACAGTTAATTAATGTTTGTTTGACCATTTTGATTACCAGATTGACAAAGTAAGATTTGAGGTTCACCAATTACATGACTTGGACATCAAGCGTGCAATGGCAGGCCCAACTATGGGAGTCAATCTTGATATCCCAGAATCTATTGGTCTGTCAGCACCCTTACCTGCTCCATCATCATCAAGGCTAGTTGATATAGACACTGGAGGAAGACGCGGAAAACGGAGAATCTAGTGTTTTTCTTGTGGATTAATTACTGTCAATTTCTCCAGGGAGGTTGACCATTTTGGCAGATAGGATGTGTCTAGCTTACAACTTACCAGCAAGGCTTTCTATCATGCTGTACAGTTAACTAGGATGCTTGCTGTTTATAAGTTGTACCATAGAATATGTATTCAAACTCACTGAAGAATAGGTTTTTTGTAATTGTCAGAAGAGAAAAAGGTAGAATAGGCTTTATTGGGCAGTCCTGTTAGGAGTTATTGTGCTTGATTCAGCTGTTTATAGTTTATATAACATTTTTTTCTACAACTCAGAAGTCAATTTGCATTCTTATCTAGACATGTCATTGCCGGGAATTAATTGCAATTTTTCGGTCGAAAAGAATTTCATGAATACCATGTTTGGATGAAACGTTTGTTTTTTGACAAGGCTAAATCTTGGGAGGGTATCATTCATGGTTGTGGCAGACCAGGGTAAATTTTAATGGGGTGGTTTTAGTATCAGCATCACCAAGGCCATGAGCTGAGAAGTCAAGGAAACATCAGTCCTGAGGTGTAAGACACTTGAAGCAACGGCTTTGATGCAGTCCTATACTTCAAAGCCTCCTTCACAGGGAGATGGCAAGGGCTAAGTTCTTTTCCATCTGAAAGCTGATGTCTCAACTTTCCTTTTGTTGACACAAAAATAAAATAAAAAAAAAATGCAATTTTCACTTTATGTAGTGTTCCTGAACTAGAGTTAAGGTGTTTAGTACGTACCTTCTTGTTGTAGACTCCAGAGTTTTGCAAAATTGAAATGATGGATAATTAAATATCTATGAAGTCTTTAAAATCCTCTTAGTTTTACTTTAGTGTTCTCCCAAAATAGCAGATTTTAGTGCGTTTAGGAATGGAGATTATAATCTAAAATTACAGCAATTCCCATTGTGATATGACCCCTGCCTCTCTCCATCAGGTTATTTTCTTGTATCATTGTTTATTTATGCATCTCATGAATTTTGCTTTTTCCGGTGAATTCTTATGTTGTCTCGTGCATGCCATAAATGAGTTATCGTTCGCTGAGTTATATGACTCACTCTCGTGGTTTCCTTCTCTTTTCAGTTATAATAGTGTAGCCCTTGCACCACTCCGTCGGTTTAATAGACTCCAGATCTTTCCGCTTTATGAGTCCAATACTCAGTTGGCCTTTCCACTTGGGAAACCCTTCGCTTTCCTTTTTACTTGTGACTATTGTCCCCAGTGCTCTATCGTCCACAGGCAGGTCCATTCACGTAATTGAGTTTGTTTATACTATGAATAAACTTGGACTTAACATGTAATTGTATTATCATTATTATTATTTTTGTTTACATTAGAGATTGATGTTGGATACATTAGAGTATCATATATATGTAAATTTTGTCTTTTAGAGGCTTTGTATTTTAGGAAATGTCTAAATAATAGGAGAGGCTTTATCTGTTTCTCCGTTGGTTTTTGGTTAAGCTTGCTTAGGAGTAGTATAGGCTTCCTAAGCACCAATCATGGCTCAATGGTAAATCATGACAAATTAGTCCATCGAGAAAAGAAATACACTACTGGTCTTTCATGATTAAAATATGACAAATTAATCTCTAATATATATAAAAAATAGATCAAATTGGTCATCAATAAAAATATAAATAGGACAAATAAGTCAATTAAAATATTAAGAAAGGAATAATTTGTACTATATTTGGAATTGTGAGGGACTAGGAAGGGTTTTCTTTATTTAAGGTGATGATTTGTTCGACATTATTTTTTTAGATGATCAACTTAGGGTTTACTCATTTATAAAAAAGGAAAGAATTATGTATTTTACATATTTTTAAAATAAAAATACCTGTTAAAAATATAATTATATATTTTTTTATTCAGTATAAACTATAATTGTATGTAATACAAATAATAAAAATTAATATAATTAATATTAATGAATAAAATATTTGAATAATAATGTTTATTCGTTAATTTGTAATTAATGACAATTCGTTATTCTTACTATAATTTCATTTTTATTAGGCTTTTGCTCTTGGTTATAAATATTTCTCTTGGTGACGGGACAACATCATTTGATGTGATACAATATCTTATACAATAAAATAACTAATATGGCACTATATCGAAATTTTATCTAGCATGCTAATAGCCTTATCATGGCTTTTGTGTCAAACATGGTCTAAGTAAATAATTAGAAATGATTCTATTGACCGAAAAAAAAATATTAAAGATTTAAATAAAAATGGAAATTCGTAAAGGCCATAATAACGTGAAATTAGGAAATAAAATGTTTAAAAAATTGTGACATATTAAAAAGAAAAATGATTACATCTATTTAATGTGATATGAATAAAAGTTTACCTAATTGGTTCACGGATTAAACCGTGTCAAAGTATTATAATTATGACTAATTTTTTCGGTGCTTTTAATTGTCAGAGACGTTTTTAAGTATTTTTTATAAGTTTAATTATCATTCACTGACACTGTAAAATATTTTTAACTGTTAGCCAATAAGTAAATGACAAATAATCCATCATGGGTAGTTTTTTGAAATTTAATTTTGAATTGGTTATAAAATAACTTATATGGTAACTTTCTATTGGCTGACAGTGCAAAGGATATTTTAAACTGTCAATGCATATTAATTAAACTCATTTTTTATTATAATTTTATGTTAAATTTTAAACGGGCGAATTTGTCTAGAATAAAATATATATATATTTTGGTCAGGAAAATAACATATAAATTACTTTGTCTGCATATTGTCAGTTATTCCCTTTTATTACTTAAAAATCTCTCTTTTTTTTTTCTACCCTAATCTCTTATTACTTTATATGCACTAGCGACTTGCCAAGCATTGTCGTACCTATCAAGTTTTTTTTTATTATTGTGAAAAAAATCATAAATTGTGTATGACTTTTACCTATGTTATCTTAATATCATCAAATTAGTTAAAATAAGAATTTCTTTCTTTTAATATTTTATATCTCATCTTAATTTAAAAATGCGAATAAATCACTCATCCTATGAAATTTATATATAACCAGGTCATATAAAATTTAGTATATCTGTCAAATCACAATTTTATTGTGCGTATTATTGTAATTTACCGTAGTTTAATATGATCAATAATATGTCTTATATTATATTGGAAATATTATTATAATAATGAATATAAATGAGAATAGATAACCTTTAAAAAAAGTACAACTTGCTACACAATTTTATTCCAAATATCAAACCGAAGTTGAAAAAATAAATTCAATAGAATGAAATTGTAAATCTATAAGCTAAAGGGATAGCACTGTCACGAAGAAGACATGGCATACTACTTTCCATTGCCCCAGTTTCTAGATGGAACAATTTTCACCCTTTCTTTGTGTCATGCCACGGGTGATAAAGGAATTATGTCATGATTAGGAGTTGCATTCTCAGGTGTAGGTCAAACAAAAGATCTACGCATGAAGATGTGAGTTGTCTCAATGGGTAAGAGACATGTGGATGGGGCTATTGTATGGTGTATCATGCAATTAATCATATGTGATACACTATACTAGTTCTCTCTCTTTCTTCCCAACAACTTTCATCTTCTCTTACCTCTGTTCCCCACAGTAAAAGCTCTCCACTCTCTCCAACTGCCCCAAATCTACTTCTACTTTGCCTCCTCTTCGACAATGTGCCTAGCCTTCGGCGACTACTGGGAGGACCGGCAAAAGTAAAAGATGACACAAAACCTCTCAGGTCCACAAAGCGTTGAATGACAATGACCATGCATTGTGAGGTCGCTAGTGAAAGAACAACTGGGTGTAAGAGGAATCGCAGGCTTGAAGCACTTGTCGAGCCACTGTTATTCCATCTCCACCATTTGGTCTCCAGCGATGGTCTCAACCACTATCGGTGGCTCTTTTCTGACCACCTCGAACAAACCAAGAACGAACAACTTTGCGATTTTAGAAGTATACCTGTAACTTTAGTTGACATTCCAAGAGCTTGATATGCTTCTTTTGCAATTTTGAAAAAATTTGAAAGTGCGTCTAGACTTCTCTGTCTTGAAGAGTGGAGTCTGAAAAGTTTCTGAAAAAAAATTCAGGCTTTGTTTTTTGTCATTTTCTGTTTCCTTTATTTTTGGTTTTTTATTCTTTATTTAAATGTCATTCTTGTTCACCTTGCTTGCCATAATCTGGAGCTTACTTTTCCACTGAATCACGGCATTGCAGCATGAAAATATTTAAGGTGGGGGAAGAGAGAGAGAGAGTGAACGAAGGTAAGAGAAGATGAAGGTTGTTGGAAAGAGATAGCGAAATCTGTTACAGTGTATCACATATAATTAGTTGCATGGTACACCATACAATAGCCCCATCCACATGTCTTTTACCCATTGAGACAACTCACATCTTCATGTGTAGATCTTTTGTTTGATCCGCATCTAAGAATGCTCCCATGAATTAGTCGTAGCTAGTTCCATTTTCAACCGTTACTGCATGATCTACAACTAAGTCAAAAGAAAAAATAACTTTCTGGAACTTTCATATATTCTTATACATAGTAACTTTCATATTATATATTATTACAAATTACAAAACAAAATGAACTTCATGAATGTATTGCCAAATATATTTATCATGTTCATGCATTTATACACTTTGGACATGAGATCAAACCAATTGGCGTAAAATATAAAAAAGAAAACTATATATTAAGCAAAAGGGAAAAATAAAATGAAAAGAAAATAAAAACTTCGATGCAAAAGACAAAAATACATGCGGATCAAAACATGTATGAGACTGCTTTTATATTAATCATTGTAAAAGAGTTTAACCAAGTTTATAATAAAAGACACTATACTCATAGAATTTTCTTGCTAATTGGGCATAGAATAAGAGATTAATGGTGAATGTTGTATTTTGAGGGTGGTTGAAAGGTAATAAAATACGAAAACCACTTATTCGCTCACACCATTTACACAACATGTATGAATAGTTGGGGTGAAATAGTAGTGGCCTTTTAATGACAATATAAATAGGTCTTTCTCTTGATGTTGGTCTTTAAGTGTTAGATTTCATGATGGTCTTCCCGTTGAAGAGTACCGGTAAGTATTTAGTATTTAAGGGGTACACCTTTAGAACATTGGATCACCAAAATAAATTAAAAAAAACTAAATGTAAACCATTTTGATATGATTAGAATTTTGCCATGGTACTGCATTATCAATGGACGATATGATCATCAAGTAGAAACTGCATTGGTTAGGGGTCATATAACCCAAAACTCATTAATCTTACTGATGTGTATAATGGTAATAAACAAATTGAAAAGCAAATATAGTTGAAGGTAATGAGTATAGTTGGTGCACTGTTTGACCACGTAGATGCTTCAGAGTTGTTAAGAGATGCTTGAGATGCTTCGAAGTTAGATTGTTGAGGACTGAGAGTTGAGAAAATTTGGACTTGAAGGAGGAATAACAAAAAATGTATGAGATTGAGTGAGAAGCAGTTATAGAAAAGGGGAATCGGATGAAAAACTGAAATGGGTTAGTTAACAAAAATTATGTGAATTTTCTTTTCTATCGAAGTCTTAAGTCAAAAATTAGTTACTGTCCAAGTATTTCCTTTATTTTGTGTATAGACATTGTCATTTGTGCTTCCCTTTTATTACTTAAAAAATCTCATTGCTCTTTCGCATAAACCCTAATCTCCTATCTTTACCCAAAAAAAAAATCTCCTATTCACTTTTCCACATCTTCAATGTCAAATCATGCCCGACATGCGCTTCAAGAATTGATTGGAAACCGTCACCTCACAAATTCCCACAAATGTGGGCTGAGTTAAAGCAACATCAACAATAGAAACTACGTGCGTGCCTTGCAACAAGAATGAAGGGATAGGAAGAAGCTGGTGAAGTTGGCAGAAGAGAATGCTATGTTAGCTCAGAGATTGAAAAAGAAGGAGGAAAAGCAACAAGATTGTGAAAACACTTTATGTGAAGGCATGAAAATCTTCTCTCAAGTGCAATACAAGGGTATATATTCATCATTTGGTTCTTGTCTTCTGGTCAAATCATATTTGCTTTATGTATGTAATAATGTACTTGTGAGATAATGAGATTCATGAGTTAGTATGCCATCTTGCTGTGTTAATTAGGAATTCCACAGGTTATGGTACAACTCTAATTCTTACTTGATTAAGCATTTTTTTTTAATGACTATAACAATGTTATTTGAGGAGTAAAATAGTAAAGATAATAAGGTGTTTGAAACGATTTAATGTGATGGAATTGAATTCAATTCTTGCAATAATTGAATTCAATTCTAAGTTCAATTCCTATAGTTGGATTAAATCTTCAAAATGATGGAATTGAATTCAATTCCTTAGTTTGGAATGTATTAAAGATAAATTAAATCCTTTATAGGGTGTGTGGAATGATTTAATTTGATGGAGTTGCATTCAATTCTATTATGAGTTCAATCCCTATATTTGGAATAAATCATTAAAATGATGGAATTGAATTCAATTCCTTAATTTGGAATGTATTAAAAATGAATTCAATCCTTTATCTGTATTATTTTACCCCTCAAATAACATTGTTATAGCCATTAAAAATATGTTGGTTAATTCAAGTAAGAATTAGAGATGTACTATAACTTATGGAATTCCTAACTAACACAAAAAAGAAGGCATATGTTCTTGAATATCTCTCCTTATTCCTCATGAATCTCATTATCAAATAATTACGTACATAAAGCACATATTATTGGACCAAATGAAGAGAAACATAGAAACAGAGGATGAATATATACCCTTGCACTACACTTGAGAGAGCAATGTCATAACTTTTTCACATTTTCGGTGCTTTTCCTCCTCCTTTTTCAATTGTTGGGCCAACACTGTATTCTGTTCTGCTAGCTTCACCAGCTTTTCCCTCTCCCTTTGGACTAGTTGAAGCACAAAGACGATTATATATTTGTTTATTAATAGACAAGTATATAATCTTCTTTGTGCTTTGTAGCTAGACCAAAGAGAGGGGGAGAAGCTGGCAGGAGAGAATACAATGCTAGCCCAAAAAATTAAAAGAAGAGGAGGAAATGCATCAAGAATGACAAAGCATTTTATGCGAAGCTATAGCATTCCCCTCTCAAGTGCTTAGCTAGAGCCAACCCCACCAACCTCCAAAGAAAAAGCAGCGCAAGGTATGTGATACTCCTTGTAGAAAGACAATCCACTTTCTTGAAAATTTTATTATTTTCGTTGTTTTTTTTTTAGTAATGATGACTTCAGATCAGCCATTTTCTTTGTTTTGATTTGGTTTGATTTTGCTGTTATGAGGAAGGAAATAAGTAGGTTGAGTTGGAAGGAATAGAACAATGTTTGTTTTGTGATGCCTTGTAAGTGTTGTGCTGTGTTGCGAGTTAAACTAACTGGATTTGAATCCTCTAAAATGAGAATCCCACTTTAGAGGGTAAAGTGAGCAATTTCACCCTTGGATTAATAGAGTAAAGAGGGCTCACTTTTAACTTTATTGATCCAAAGGTAAACCTCTTTACTTTACTCCCTAAAGTGAAATTCTTGCCTTTCCCTCTTCCTTCATCTCTTTTCTAACTACCAAAGTACCAACGAATTCAAATGAATATCAAAGAAATTCTTGTATGATCCTGAAGTATATTTAATGTGTACTTTAGGAATAACTATGGCTATTCATTTTAGTTCATAATATTTGTAAGTTATAAGAAATCAAGAATGAAAGGTTGTGAATGTTTATGGAGAATGCTATTAATGTGCCCTGGTAGCATTATTCCATTTTACTTTTCTGGGTTGTGATTGAGCCTGAGTTCTTGGATAAATTCCCTGCATTACCAAGAGATTAAAGAGACCTGTTGTTGCTTTTGTGTCAACCAATGGCCCCCTGGATCACGTAAGAACATCAATTTAGTTTACCAATACACTATATTGTTACTTTTAACATTGTACTACATGAAATTCTATTGGTGCATTTGGTGCTTGGTGTGGCTATCATAAACTACAAAAAGAAGATAATTCTTTCATATATTCTGCATGAAGACTAATAACCAAAAGTGATTCAACTTATATATTTTCTTTCATATATTGGAATTGGAAGACACTCTACAAGTTAAGCCTAGAATCTCTACCCATTTCACCCACCTAAAGCTAGCCACATACAGCCTATTTGTTTCACTAATAGGGTTCTGTGGCAGGAAAGGAAGATTGCATTGGAACACGTGCATTTTGTGTATATAATCTAACAATTCATGTATGCTTCTAAAGCATATTTAATACGTGCTTTTGAAACATGGAACAACTATTTATTTTAATTTGTCATGTTTAAAATTCTACCAAAAAAAACCTAAGATGAGTTGTTGTGCATGTTCATAGAACACACATTAAATATGTTCCTTAAGCATGCAAAAATTTCTCTCAAAACAGGCACATAGCGTGTTTGGTTTGTATTTCAAGTGCAAATACACGCATTCCAATGCAATTTTTACCAATGGAAGTCGACCTTTCCTTTTGGGGAACACCAATTGGTGTTGTCAACCAAACACAATTAAGCTAAGTCTTGCATCCCAAGAATTCTTAATTATTCCAACAAGAATTCGTGCTATGCTTAATTTTTCTTTTTTCCCTTCTTGGAAGTTAGTTTTACTTGTTTAAAATGTGTTTTGGTCATAGTATCAAATGCAAGTTTTTGATGTTTTACCTAAAACTTGTAAGCGTAACTCATTCCATATTTGTGCTTTGGCAGATTCATGAAGTTGAGACTGGATACAATTTTAACTAAAAGCTTTGAATCTAAAAACTTAGAAAAAGCATTGGCTTGCAATCCTACCAACCTAGAGTTTGAGAAACCAGAAAAATAGGTGGCGTCTTATCCTAAGTATGAACATGGATGGTGAAAGCCTTTTCTACCCCCTGAAGAGAATGAGGCTTAGTCCTAAGGTATCATTTTTCACACTATTTTGCAACCTAGTATTGACAAATCTTTTTCTCTAGGGATTTTTGTTCATGTATAATTTGGCTGGTAAGTGAAGTTGGTTAAATTTATATTCAGTTTTGTAGTTTTTTGGAACGCAAATATATAATCATATGAAATTGAGTGTTGCCCTTAGAATCTAAGTTGTAGGATTTGCATTTGCATCTCTCCAATGAGTAATCAGAAGAGATACTTTTATGCAAATTGGTGTTCTTCGTTGAAGAGTTGCTGCTAGTGAAGGTTTGCTGTTTAGATAAAACTGATTCCAAAAGTACTCATGTTCATACATGACTTGCTTTGACAAGTTGAAACTTGGAAACAAGCCATTTACTGGATTATATCCCTAATTGAAATCTAAACAAAGAAAGAAGATCTGCACATAATTTTTGTAGAGAGAAAGAGAGCTTATTATGTTGTGTTCCACACATTTTTTTAAAAATATAATAAGAAAATCCTCTGCAGTACTTAACCTTAAAAGGCCCAGAGTGTCTATTTTTTTCCATTATTTTAAATGTGACGCAAGAGAGGAGCATCAAGTGCCAATGAATAAGTAAATTATGTTCCATAAAAATATAAGAACTAAGATAATACTTTCGATCTACAATTTAAATAGGCTACTCTAACGCTTATCACTACGTTAAAAATTATTAATGTTAGTTAGAATGCAATTCTTTTTTATTTAATTCTATTATCTCACACAATGGGTTCAATATGACTTTGATCCTATTTGACCCTTGCCGAGGTAGAATGTTAGCCCACAATCAACAATCACCCTCCGAAGTCCTAACACCTATCATTTGCACTTCATGCTTTTTAGAGAATTAGATCTCCAATTCATTCCACTCCTATTCCATTCAGGTCATGTCAAGATAGGATGGTGGCCTACAACTAGCAATCTCCCCTTCTAATAGTCTTTCTAGGAATCTTTTATTTTGATTCACATGGTTTTGTCAAGGCAGAATGTTAGCCTACAACTTATAGCATAAGACTAATTGATTAAATGTAGAATTGTATATTTGTGTAGTTGATAGTGGAGTAAACATATTTTGAATAGAAAATGAAATCATAATTCCACATAATGATCCTAGATAATTGGTAACTTGTCAAAGTAAATGATGAAGAATATTGAGAGGAAGAACAAAATGCAAGAAGAAGAAGAAGAGATTTGGGTTTTGGGCTTTGAATGGGAGGAAGATGATCAATTTGGATTTTTCATAGTTTTTGATGGACTAATTTATCATCGTCTTTTTATTGACACAACACAAAAATCAGCATTTTAGCAAGCCACATCATCATTTCACAAGTCATGTTAACATCTAACAAGCCACGTCAATGTTATTAAAGAAGAAATTTGATAAAGGGACTCATTTGTGGGACGTTTTAAATTGTAAGGGACTAATTTAGGTATTTTTTTTAGAGGAATTAATTTATCCAACACACAATTTATGAAAGACCAATTTAGGGGAGGGGTTGTCCCTTTTTTTCTCCCAATTAAGCTTAAGGACCCATAGGGACCGATGGGGAAGTAGGTAACAAGGATGAGAGGAAATAACCTTCCACGACGGAGACTGGGGCATAGAAGAGTTGGGATAATAGGGACGGGAAGTGACCATCCTCACTCAGGTGACATCCCTAGACATCTTCAATGGCCACTTCTTAAGTGAGGATTATTGAGTTTAGGACCACGTGGTTCCTGTCAATATTATAACCAAATAAAAAGACATTAGATTACCATTTTTGCCTCATCTTATATCTTCCTTATTCCCCTTCTTCTTCCATTTTAGCCCCCTCTACATACGACCTCTTTCTCTGACATCCCATTTAAGACACACAAAGAAGATAATCTTCCTCATCCATATATTCCAAGAATAACTAAAAAATTATAAACAATAAAAAAATGTAAAAAACAATGTTGAAATCCTTCAATTTTCTCCATGAGGTGGCTTAGTCCTTCACGATGAATTCATAAAATTTCTTTATACTTCCTTTTTTGTTGCTTCACACACACTTTTTGAAAGGAGTATTTTTTTGAAGATCAAATAGTCTTCCTTTTTTGTTGCTTCACACACACTTTTTGAAAGGAGTATTTTTTTGAAGATCAAATAGTGACCTTGGGTTGTAAAATTGTGCAAAGAAAAACTCACTGCCGGGGGCTGAAGTTTCATTGGAATTTGGGGGTGTGGGGTGGATGGGTGTCTATGTAGGTGCCACTGAGGCAAATGGGTTGCAATTAAGGGTGGTGACGAAGGTGGTGATAGCAGACGGAGGCAGCAGCAATATGGTGGCACAGACGGAGGTGGTTGTTGGAAGCAGTGATGTAAGTGGACGGAGCCAGCAGTGGGATGGTGTAAAAGGAGGGTAAAATAGACAAATCACATAAAAGTATTTATTTTTAGTATTGAAATATAAATATACTTTTATATGATTAAAATTTTTTATTTGAGCCACTGGATTATAATTTCAGTAGTGTAGACTTAAAGATCATATTTTTTTGGTTGCGGATTTAAAGATCATATGATCTCAGGTATAATCGGATTCATTAGAGAATTCGCCCATCTTCAATATAGATAGAGTGCTGTTATTTTGACGCACCACTTTGATGTATACGGTGCATACGGTGAAAAGGGGAGATAATTAATAAGCTCTCATACTTTGAAGGCACACGGTGTTTTGGGTGGATTAAAGAGTAATAAAAAATTAATAAAAGAAAGAGTTAAAAAATTAAGAAGGGATGCTTGTGAACTGTTTCTCTCACACACCAAACTTTCTCCCTCCAAACCCAATCTCTCTCAGACTCAATCACTCAGACTCAATTAACTAGCCGTCCCACAGCAAACCATCGTATGTGGCTCCATAGCTACAGAAGTTAAGCACCGCCACCAGAACCTCCTTTGTAACCCTAGAGACAATCTTAATCTCAAACTCACTTTCACACTCACTCTTGCCCATCGGTGATTTCTCTCTTATGCCTCTCGTTGGAGTTCTGCTGATCCTCCTTCGCCATGGATTTTCACCACCTTGACCATGTCTTTTCTCATTGGCAACCTTTCGGGCGCATTCCCTGCATGAACACTAACCAGGTTGATTTTTCTCATTTCTAATTTCATTTTCAGATTTTTTTTGTTTCCTTTTTCTTTTTGGTTTTGATTATTCATTGTTGAACTAAAATAGTTTGATTTTGAGGTTTTCTTTTTTTTTTTTACTTTTTTGGGGGAGGAGAGTAGTTATGTGTGTCGATCTAAATTCAAGTGTACGATTTTTGCAGTTGTTTATCTCTTTATCTTTTTTTGTCATTTGGATTAACTTATTTTAGGATCAAAAGCTTACATAGATAGCTTTTGAACAATAAAAATTTCCTATATACCAAAATCAAGTCATCCAGAAGATGCCTTTTAATGTAGGGAAGTTATGTCTAAATTGAATATGAAGTGGCGTATATCTAAGGTATACCAAGGTATAGGGGAAATTGGAATTGCCATAAAGTTAATATCATGGTGGAATTTGGTATTGCCATAAAGTTAATAACATGAAGTAGATTATGAAAGGTTGGGTTAGTTGCAATTGTGGATATGGTTACAGGCAATGTATTGACACTGAATGTATACATGTGAAGCTTACAAAATGGATTATCAAGGAGTGGTGGCTTTTTAGTTTGGGAGGTGTTGAAGGCTCTGTTTGTATTTAAAATTATTGTACAAAATGTCAGGTTGTTGTAAAGTGAGTGGAAAAGGTAATTTGTAGGCTTAAAGGGGAGCTATATGTTGCCCATTTGACTTTTGATTCTAACTGAGTTTTTATTATGTTGTGAATGTGATGAAGTCAATTTCATCTCCGTGGATTATCTACGGCTGTCGTGGTTTTTTTCTCACTCTTTATCTGCTGTTTTTGCTATCCCAATTACTCAATATCTTAAAAACTGAAAGGACCATGAGCTATAGGTTTAAGCTACTAAAATTATGGTTCAACTAGGTCAAATAGAATAACATAATAAGGAATGGTTGGACTAATATTGGGTGAAACTTCTACATTTGGCAATTAAGGTCTGACAGCAATGTATATAATCATATAGATTTCAAGTGCTTTTACATATTCAAATGATTTTTCATTTTTTCAAACTCTACTTTGATTTTCATGTTTATGAAAAAGAAACAAACATTATTAATTAATTGTCTAGGCATTCCCTCTTATCTCTTGTTCTGAATTAGTTTAACTAAATTAACTAAACAAAACTCATAATATTGATTTAGTTTTGCAAACTTCATGCTCTTAATTAGCTACTAACTTCCCTGTATATGGTGTAAAAGGTATTAAGGATTTGGCAGGTCCAACCTTCTTTCAGGCTAACTTCAACTCAGATCTTGTATTTCCTTTGGTCAGCCTAGTTTGGCCGTTTGACTAGTGATTTGTCCTCCAATGAGCTATTATGATATTATCTGTCTCTGTGTCACTCATGCATAGAAACACACATTAGGATTTATTTATTAAGTTGGAGTAGTCAGAAAATGGACATGTTGAAGCTGTCATTTTCTTTTTTCACAAATAGCAACATTGGAGAACAGCCATTGATAAAATATCAATGTGTCACAAACCATGGATAAAGCCATTTGTTTTATTACTGGAAGTCAAGTAATATTTAAACGTATAATAGTTAGCCCTGCAAACCTTGTTGACTTGATATTGATCAATTATGGAAAATGCTATAGCTCATCAATAGTTTCAACATTCTTGTTTCCAAAATGAGTTAGCATACTATTGAGTTGCTCACTAGCTCATGTCACTTAGTTCCTAAAGGTGATGAAATTGTTAGCAATTGGTAAAGGAGATCCTTCCATTATATTCGAGGAAAACATGGTGACCATGATTGGTGAAGCTTAACTAGTGATGATGATCAGCAAGAAGAGAAACTTCAGAAAAGCAAGAAAATTGAGTTGAGGGAATCCCAAGGAAGAAGGATGAGAGAAAGCATGATGTTCCTCATATCTGAAAATTTTGCCAGAGAAGCCATCTGATCTGTGGAATGTGACGAGTGAAGATGGTTTTAGTTACTATTTAATCATGTACTTATCCCACACTGATATGTTTGTTCCATTTATTCTATCATTAACTTTGCAGCTTAATTGTCATTAATTATCCCCTCTTGGTGTGTCTCTGATTTATAGTTTTGACACCACTGAAATTGATTTTGTTTATATTGCAACTTAAAGGTGGTACAACTTTAATGCATTAGATGAAGGAACACATTGAGAATGAGTTGTTAGGAATAAGTTCATTGGCACCTGTCTTACTTAGAGATCCATAAATTTCCAATCTCTCAGTTACATATTTGCTGTAGAAATGGATTTATGGGAGGTTGAAGTTTGGATAAAAGTATCATGCTGTAACACTCTTTGAACTTGTTCATTTTTATTTTTTACTTCATAGTCTCATTGGTCTTCTCTTTAGGAAGTACCATAGTTGTTGTTTCCTTTTCTTTTTGAGTTATGTATTTTACTATTTGTCATTCAGATTATTTTAAACAAGACATATTAGCTAGCAAGCTCTTTATGTCAAATTAATTTCAATTTACTTTTACCAATTTATCTATTCAAATTTATTCAAGTTTTGTATTTTAATGAGTAGAATAGCTTCTCTATGTCACCAAGTTGTTATATGGCAAAAATAATTAAAATAGTGAGAAGTTGTTCATTGAAGTAATTGGTTTTCGAGGTAATCTCATCATTTTTTTCCACCCAAATAATTGTTGAAATCTCAAATTCTATCATGAAGATGATCTCAACACAACATCTAATTTGTCCAACTCTAAAGTGATTCAAAATTTTTCCTAAAATAAGTTGGTAACTAATACCAATACGTTGATAATTCTTAAGAGAATTGTTGGTAACTTCTAAAAAATGTTGTCCATGAGTCATTACAATCCATGGGTCCTCTAGATTAGTTCTTTGGCTCAATTTCTCATAAAATTTCTATTATTTTAATATAAAAAAGCTTATAAAATACCATATTTTACAAATAATCACCAACAAATTGAAAGTGAGTTACTAATTTTTTATAGAACCCAAGTCCTCTAAACTAGTACTCTAACTCAATTTCTCATAAAATTCTTATTTCCTTTAATTTAAATAAAAATTGAAAAGAAACCAACTCTCTTTATAGGTTACCAACATTTTGATAAAAAAATTACTAACATATTTAGACCACTTACCAACTTGTATCAGAAAAATTTTTCAATCACTTTGATCTTGGAATACAAATTGGATGTCTTGTTGAGGCTAAATTCATTAATTCAAAGAACTCATAAGACTTCTAAACTAGTGCTCTAACTCAATTTCTTGTAAAATTTCTATTTTCTTTAATCAAATCAAAATTGAAACAATACCAGATTTTATAAAGGATTACCAACAAATTGATTAGTAATTACCAACTTAGTGGAACCAACTACCAACATGTTTCAAAAAAAAAAGTCAAATGACTTTTGTTTTGGAACACAAATTGGATATCCTGTCAAGGCTAGATTTATCGATTCATGGAGCTATTGACTTTAACAATAAAGATTTAGCAAAATGGAACTTAAACTATATAGCATTAATATAAAGAAAACTTGATAAGATACGAACATTACTATATGGCATTATTATGATGTTGGAGCACAAATTGAATATTGATACCCGTTTCCTACACTATGTTGGTAATCACCTCACAACTGTTAGTAATCTTTGTTCAAAATGTTGGTAACTTACTTTGAATATTGGTAACATTTAAAATTTTATTAATCTTCGAAATATTAAGATTATTATGTGAATTTGGATTAGCCAGCAAAAGAACTCCTTGATACTATAAATTGATGAAGGGAATCTAATTGACTCATGCAAGTAATGCTACAATGGTAAAGAGACTTGAAATTGTTTCTGCACCAAATTGGTAATTGGCTTACAAATGCTGGTAATGTTAGTTCAAAATATTGATAACTTGCTTCAAATGCCAATAATGTTTTAGATTTTCTTAATCTTTAAAATATTAGGATTCTTATATGAATTTGGGTTAGTGAAGAAGTGAAGAAGGGTCCTAATACTATAAATTGGTAAAGGGAGTCTAACTAAATAAAGCAAACAAAGCTACAATGGCAAAGGGACTTGAAATTTTTCATGCACTAAATTGGTAACTAGCTCACTGACATTGGTAACATTAGTTGAAAATGTTGGTAACTCACTTCAAATGTTAGTAATTTTTCACATTTTGTTAATATTTGAAATTCTAGGATTCTTATGTGGATATGGCTTAGAGAGCAAGTTAAGTGGACTCCTTAGTGCCAAAATTACTTTGTGACTTTAAGTTTTCTTTCTGCTAATGGTTGATAAATGGATCATAACTACTAGTAATTCTAGTTTAAAAAGTTGTTAAATGGCTCAAAAATATTAGTGAATTCTAGTTTAATTAGTGTCACAATGACAATGTGACTTGAAAGTTGGTAAATGGCAAATAGCTCAAAACTATTGGTGATTCTAGTTTAAAAAGTTGGTAAATGTCTCAAAATTATTGGTGATTCTAGTTTAAAAAGTTGGTAAATAATCAAGTCTTTTGATTCTTGAAAGTAATTGAATTCTTATGCAAATTTGGATTATATCAAATTTGAGGGGACTTTTTGGCAACATAATTGATGGAGCGAGTCTTTTAACAAGAGATAATTAGTTCAAAATCACCTTGTGACTTCAAATTTTTTGTTTTTAGTTGGTAAGTGGTTCAAATTTTTCCTACTAGTTAAACATATGTCTAGTGAAGATAAGTATGAAATCACTTCTATGATAAGCTATTATGATTAGGTTTACTTCCACATCCTGCAAGAACAAATGAAAGGAATTAGATAATAGAGAACAACCAAACTTCACATAAGGAAAATATTGAAAAACAAGCAAAGAGAATTAAACCTAATGAGTTTCTAAAGTAACAAGGGGAGGCTCATGATTGCTTTACAATTAATTGTTACCTACTACGTTGTTCAAGTTTTGCAAAAGGAAAATGATACTTTGACGCACAGCCGCTGACAAGATACGCTGACGCATACCGACCTTGTGCAGGTAGTCAAGTATTGTAGATACGCAGAGGGGAGGCCACACGGTGGATTAAGGTGAAAGAAAAATTAAAATGAGAAACCCCCGCGCTCAGTTCCCCCCAAACCCTGCCCCGAGTCGGTCTCTCTCCTTCTTCCCTCCCCGCAACGAAGCCTCTGTCCCCCACCTCTGTCCCCCAACCTAACCCTCGCGCTCAGTTCCCCCCCAAACCCTGCCCCCGAGTCGGTCGCTCCTCTCTCCTTCTTCCGTCCCCCAACGGCCTCTCCCCAACTCAGTTCCCCCTCCCCCAAACCCCACCTCGCTAAGTCGGTCTCCTCTCTTCTTCTTCCCTCCCGCAACGAGCCCTCCCGCAACTAAGCCAAACTCGTCCCTAACACTACCAACCTCGCCGAGCACCTCTCCGTCATCCTAAGCCACCCAAAGATCGCCACACCACCGGTCCCTCTTCACATCGAGCCCCGCAAACCCCGTGGTCCGACGCGTTGGAACCTCGTGAACATTGTCCGCATTCATCGCCCCTTGGTTGTTCATCGTGTCTGCCCGTCACCAGTAGTAGCAGCACCATTCGTGAGACAGCAAAGGAGCCAACGCGAGGGTGGGACATCCTCGCAGGTGGCCTCCATAGTGGCGGCTCCTCCTCTTCCCATCACAGCTCTATAAGTTAAAGGTTTGTCATATTTTCCCCCTTTTGTGCTTGAATGGCTAGGGTTTCACATCTCTACAAGTTGAAAGAATGATTTCATGCTTTGAGTCTTTGGAATGTGGTGGTTTGGGTTTTTAATTGATTGGGAGTTATTGTGGTGTTTTGATGTTTTGCATTTGGGTAAACATCACTAACCATGTTGTGGTAGTTCCTGCTGGTAGACCCCCAGTTATCGTGAATTGCTTGCTACTGTAGAAGAAGCTTAAGGCCTTGACATTTGTTAAGGGGAATTCTTTGCATAATAAAAGTGTTTCAATTCCAAGGTAACCAACTACAGAAAATATGATAAAAGATATATTGTAACATCAAAACATTGAGACATGAAGTTTTGATTAGTACTAGTTCGTGAAGGCAAAAGAGGTCTTGTATAATATGACTATAGTGTCAAATAGGTCATCATTCCATGAGGAGTAGTTTGGCTTCCCTGAGTGGTGCAAACTACTGAATAAATTGAATTTGCAAATTCAACAACGTAAGATGTAACCACAAAAAAAGGACAAAAACGAAAAGGAAAATGATGTCAGGGATGTTAGTCAGAGGGTTGTGATGGGTTTGCTAGCGAGAATTAAAGAGACATCACCATCAAGCTCCTTGTGAGTGACCAGTGGGACACATGCCTTGAAAGCTGCCATGGTCAGTCCTTGCATTGAGGCCCAAATTCTGCGGTATGTAGCTAAGGAGTTGTCCTCGAAAATCTTCGTAAGAGTTTCCTCAGACCCTTCTTAGCATCCATTGTTAGTCCCTCAAATTTGTGTATTCTATTCCCCTCTCCATAATAAAGTCTTTCACTCTCTCCAACATCCTTAATTATATATAGCTCTTCAACAGCATGGAAAGAGAAGGGAAAAGGAGCATTGAATTTTGCGAAATGAACAAATAGTAATAAGTAGTTGATACATTGTTCTTTTTCTTATTTTTGACCTTCGTAAATGATAATGCAAAAAAGGCTAAAAGTAAAGTGGGGGAATAGGTAATATAGGTAGATAAATTCTTCTTTTGAAAAAGCCAGGCGGTGTGTATGTCACAGAGAAATGGCAAATGGGAAAAAAATATGGATGAAGCCAAAATGCATGTTTATGGTCTTTTTTTTTATTGAGGGTGTTTTTGGTTTTAGTTTGCTAATGTTCCGGCGTTCTCTGTTCTTGATCAAAACAAAACAGTGAGAAAATATTGGTAGCAGCAGTGCGAAAATGAATTAACAAAAATTAAAGAAATAAACCAAGTTGGCACGTCTTGAGGCCACATACAGTGGCAAAAAGTTTTGTGAAGCAGTAAAACAGAATATTTTGCAAAGATATAAAATAAAATTCATGTGAAGAACAAGAAAACTAACCAAAACACAAAGCTTGGGAGTGAGATATACATGAGTGCAGAGTTTAATTTTACATGAATTTATATATATGTGTGTGTGTGTGTGTGTGTGTGTGTGTGTATGTACATGAGAAAAAAAATTGAATACAACTGTAATATTGAGGGACAACCGACAATAAAAACGAAAAAATTAGACAAGAAAAGAGTCTGAGGGAAATCCAAAAGTAGTCCTCGAGGGGGGTAAAATGAAATAGCAAAATTAGGTGTTACATAAGAACAAGATTATTTTGAAATAGCCTTTTGCAGGGAAAACTAAGAAAACCGGTTTAGAGAGAGAGAGAGAGAGAGAGATAGAGAGAGAGGTTGAAGCAAGCTGGTTTCGTTGATCTTGATTATTTATATTCAATTCGTGACGGAAGAATTCGCCTTCAGCGTAAAGTTTCTTTGTAATAGAACCTAAAAGAAAATTTTTCACCTCTACTATATGGTAAATGGTAGTTTCGATAAAGAAGGTTGGTAGGACTCTTGTTTATCATGAGACCCATGTACATGATTGTGTATGACTTTAATTTGAACATAAAGGTGCTTGGTAGGAGTCGTTAGCTAACCTAAACAGATTTTTGTGCAGTTGTTTGTAAATATATCCTGAATGTAAATATTATGAATGTATAGGTTAACCAAATGAGGCGACAGAAAGCAAAAAATAGAAGGTATCATCAAGGTATGTCATGTTTGAGTAATTTTGTATTTAGATTTTTTAATGCTACCACACTCAAGAAGCCATGATCAGGTTATTGTAATTGTATTTCATTGATCATGTATTCTAACCTTGGAGATCTTTGCATTTGACAGGGACATCTGACCCTGAGTTTGTTCCAGGACATGTTGACGATGGTGAGTAGTCAATAGAAATAGAATATCTGAAATATCATGTTTTGTATTTGTAAACTAAATTCTGCTCATGCATCATAAAGTTGCTACAGATGAAACAAGTCCTAGTACGGAAGGAACAAGTGATGAGAATGTATTCCCTAGCGAACATGTGGACAAGCGGAAAAGGAAGTACATTAAAAAGAATAAGAGTGAGGTATGTTGTTAGGTAAAATAAGTTAAAATTGTGGTATTATGTAACTTATGTGCTTCTCTTTTGGTTAGAGTGACAAGGCCAAGCAGCACGACAATGTTGGTTATAAAGCTCAGAAGAAAGGGCGCACAGGTTCTGGGTGGCGGCGGGTAAACATGCAATTTTATTGCCCGCAATTTCTGTACTGTATTGAAAATTTTTTCTACCATAGAGCATACTGCGATTATAGGATTGAATGTATTCATTTAAATTTGCATGAATTGCAGGCCGCAATTGACACCAGGTGTTCACCGAGTCGTCTAACTAAATTGTGCAACTTGTTGACAAAAGATCAAGTTGAAATTGTCAACTCTATGGGGTTCGGTTCGATATTTCATATCAAAAGTCCCCTCAACCGGAAATTATGTTGCGAGCTAGTAAATGCCGTAGACTTAAGTAGGATGTGCATGTTCATAAAGGGTGAAGCGATCCAAATTAGCCATTATGATGTCGGTGTGGTGTTTGATCTACCAGTCATAGGTATGTTACCCTTCATACTGCAGATATTAAGTTCAAACTATGTAGAAAGTTGTGCCCATTCTTGAAGTAGTCTTCAGGGTGTGGGAACATTTTTGCAAATAGGATCAATGAACCTAACTTACGTTATATTTGAATGCTGTAACCTTCCTAACAACTATTTATAATATGACAAGACATAGTGTGATCTTGTAAACAAGTTTGAAGCAACCGTCACATTAGGCCACAAAAATGACCGTATATCTATTTGACAAGATGTAAATTACTTTCTCTCTAGCTTTAAGATGTCGAATTTTTCTAAGTTTTTATTATACAAACATAATGTTTTTTCTATAACGATTCATATCTTTCAAATGTCCAATGATAGGGCTTAAGATTCCCACATCTATCACCAAAGACCAAGAGTCCCTTTTGGAAGAATTCGTTGGGGTTGACGATGCTCAATTGGTGGGGATGATCAGGCAAGGCACAACTGATGCCCAATTCAAGCGAGCATTCATCTTATATGTATTGTCTGGACATCATATCTTAGGCCGAGTCCAAGGTTAATGGGAGCAATTGTTGATGTTGATGATGTGCGCAAGTATAATTGGAGTCAATTCATTTTTGAATGGCTTGTAGATCAACTCACAATATACAAGACCAGTCAATACAAGACCAGGAACATAGGCGGTTGCTTGTTCTTCCTCGTGGTATGTAATATAACATGTTTGCCTAGTTCAAGTAAAGCTTGTTGTCTATGACCTTCATATCTGTGTAGAAAATTTTTTAAAGTCGATCGTTTAGCGTGTAAAGACAAGCTTCATATTTGTGTACTTTTGATTTATGCCTATACATTTGGAGAAACTGGGTGGCTGATCTTGTAAAATAAATTGTTGTTGTTCAGATTGTGTATTTTCATCGCCATCCACTTGGAAACATAGGATCGGCATCAGTTCGTCCCTTGGTTGCATATTGGGATGCTTCAAAGTTGCGAAGGAGGATGCGCCATGAGAGGAAAAATGTTAAGGTACGTATGCACGTGATTAATCAAAAGAAAAGAGCTGTGCCAATTCATTTATTTGGTAAATAAATAAGTTACGAAGGTCGAAGTGAGAAAGTTAATTTCATAGCCATTGTTATTAACTACGTGGTTATTTTTTCATAGGGTATATTTTATCGCATCAAGACCGACCCAAGCTAGTGGACTCGAATCGGCTCAACAAGATGCGTACAAAAGTCGTATAAGACTATGTACTTAGTATTTAATTAAGTAATTAAGTATCTACTTGTATGGTCAAGTTATGTTTGTTGAACATATCATTTGCGATACAAAATGATCGCAACTTTGCACACACACACACACACATGTATATGTAGATTGTTCGGAGTGGGTGGTGCATCACTTGCGCCTATTTAAGAAATTGGATGATGCCGTCATAGGCGGCAAATACAATTCTTCTCTCTTCACGCCAAAGGTACCTACCGCAACTTTGATGAAGCTAGTATGGAAATGGCGAGGAAAATGGGGAGAGGAGTAGTGAATCAATGGCCGATGATGAAGATGGTGACGATGACCAAACAAATGAGAGAAAAGTCATGGATTCACACGCATACCAACTCCCAAATTTGATGATCTTTGGCCCAAGCAACACTTCTGATTAAAAGAGAAAGAATGAAACGAAGTTGTATGCCTATTGCACGAAAGACCCGAAAGGAAACGATGATCTCGCTGAAGAGTACGGTTCCTATGTTGTTCCTTTTCCAAAGTTCGGATGCTAAAGTGCAACCAAAATCAGCATGCACACTAATGTACAATTTGACTTTATGTATTTGTGGTGCAGGTGTTAGTTAATATTAACGGCCATTTTTGACCTTTAGAGATTCCGCATCAATGAGGCCAAGAACTTGGGTTACAATACAGTTAGTAGCTCTGTAAACATAGCTTGTTTCAATAGTTTTAAAATTTGCGTATTTCAATCTTATTGACTTATGTTTCGATATTATTGATCAAGTTGTGTCTTTTGCAAGTATGCTGTTGAATTGTCTACAAAAGACACAAATGAGGTCACGTTATTGCATGTCTACTTGGTTCATGGTGCAGTCATTCTCCCATATACATTCCTTTAAGTATCACATTCCACTAACTATTTTACTATGAGCAAAGTGATGTTTTTCCCGTGAATGTAGGATAAGGTTAAAGCTGGTCTCGAGGAGTTCAAGCACGGCCAACATAAGCCATGGGAAAGCATAGAAACTGAATTGACCAACCTCCTTCCGGACATGACTGACATGGCTAGATGCAATTTGGTATCCATATACTAACATTGTTTAATATGTTTAGTTATACTGGGTATGGTCTCATGTAATGCAATTTGTATGGTTGTTGTAGATCTTTGCTCCAGTGGTAATGGAGAATCATTGGTGGTGTTATGTAGTGGCTCGACACTGCGATAAATTGTTTGTGTTGGATTCCATGCTTGATGCTCATATTGGTGACAGATTATTGGTCGATGAGTTGGTGGTATCATTAGTATATTCAGTAAAATTCATGACCTTTTGTAATCTGTCCATAAAACTTGTTAAATTTTTGTCGCCTTGTATTATTTCCGGTGTCCTTGTAGGTTATTCGGTTTCAGGAGCTATTCCAGTTATTAGACCAAAGACTAACGCCAAACCAAGTGAAGTTAGATGTCGTCCATGAGACTTTGCCACAACAACATACAAGGTACAATGCTAATTGCTTGATCAGTTGAGATTTAATTGTACCTTTAACTTTCAATCCCTAGTTGGTCTTACACAATTGTGCTTGTGTGTACCTTAATCATAAAGCTATGACTGTGGCATCTACACAATAAAATATATGGAAATGTGGGATGGTCTCACCAAATATGATGGGGGACTTACGATGCCTACGTGGACCAGGGTAAGTCTTATTTTGAAATTTTCACTGCACCATGATTCGAACTTATACTAATAGGTAATTAAAAATAAACATTGCATTGCGATCTGAAGTTGCCACATTCCGTTCGAGCTCGTATTTAATCGGGTGTTGGATGAGAGAAATGAATACAGGCGCAAGTACTCACAAATTGCAAAAGTTGATGGTTTATTAGGGTCTTGTGTTCGTGAAGGTGATACCACCCAATCGATTTCTACCCCCACCATGCTTGTTCATGACAAGCAAGTCACAGATCTGGATTCCATGGAGGATAGCCTCAAAGGTTTGTCAATTTCCTTGTAGTGTACATTGTAAGTAACAATAATAAAAAGCATGATCGTACTATTTACTAAATTGGCACTGCACACGATGGCACAAACTGCCCATTCATGTTTACAGATGTAGCTCATGCAGTTGAGATTACTGACAACCCACCCTCCACCATTTATGACCACTTGAAAACATACAAGAGACAGCTTAGGCGTAGGCCTAATAGACATGCTGATTCGGATAATGAAGTTAATGCTAAGGAGAACCCACCGTCCACCATAGCTGGTCGGGCAAAAACATTGCCGAGGAAGCGCATGGCAGGGCCCCACAATCGCACTCCTTACACCGAAGGACACGTGAAGCCGAAAAAAAGGGGAAAGTAGCTAAACATCCGTAGTTCAGGTGCGTGGCTTCCACCTTTCAAATACTTTAGTTGGAAAAAACGCTTTACTTTGTTCACATACATCGAATAAGAAGATTCAACCCTCTGAACAACTAGGCATGATTTTATTCACATGCTTTGGTTTATGATTTATTGACCTTGGTAGGGTTTTTACTATTGTTCTCAAGATTGATTTTATTTTCGAAACCGTTAAGTATGATTTATTGTCCTCAAAATTATATTTACAGGTGCTTTAAGAACAACAGCTTGCATGGTTAATGGTGAAGTACCGTGTGGCAGAGTGTGTGACGGATGGTCTAAGGGTATGACCATACCTTGTAACTTTGGGTGTTTTATGTTTCATAGTCCTCACATTTATTCACTGAATTTTGGTTGGTATGTGTGTATTGGTTATTCACTGTATCTTGCTAGATCTTCAAATCTCATTTGCAGCTATATATACAAGTAGATACATTCCAGATAGAAGTTGGACATACGTACTTCCTGAAAAGCATTATGTCATATACATGCACCACAACGTGGCAGATGTACAGTTTTTGAAGGGACAATAAGCACCATGCCAAGTATTGTGGGATTTATCTAACCGTTTACTCTCAGGTGCGGCAATGTTTGCTCCCATGGTGAACCCATATGATCATATCGCGATAATGGGAGAGAGACAAGGAACTTGGAACAAATGGATAAGAAACAAATCATTCATCTACTTTTAAGCTCGGAGGTTTCCTAGACTGTCGGGCTGTCTTCTATTGCCTTTGTTATTGTTAGGAAAGCATGGTCAGATTCTGCTGTGGCTGTCGCTATTAAAGGGAAATGAGGTAAGGGAGTCTGTGCTTATCTTTTTACGTATTTTGCCTGAAAAACCCATTTCATTTTTTAAAAGGATGTAATAATTTTGTATCTGTAAAAGTAGGTTCTGGGGGATAACGCGGTAGTGCTGTACCAAAAGTGTGATCTTATACTTGTGCTTCCCCTCATGGACGATGATCTCATTTATGCATTTCAGGACGGAGCACTGCTGGAAGATTTCATCTATTAGGCCTCAACCACGTGGACGTCGAACAACCAATCGTGCAAGGAAATGTGAATCCCTTTGTGGATGAAGCTGCTTTGAAAGTTTGAAATTGGGGTTTCAAGCTCATCCTCCCTCAACTGAAAGAAGAAAAAAATAGCGTGTTGTGTACTATATTCGTCTGTAGACATGGAATAGTGAATGGTGATCATTAATATGTCATTTTTTTTGTTGGTGGTACTTATAACAATATTGCCTTGCTAATAAAGCTAGATCAAGAAAAACCTTATTAACTATGCATGAGCTCTGCAAATGTCATAGGTTCTGCTTTGCCTACTAAGACAAATGTTCCATATGATGAAAAGAGCATTATAGCAAAATACCAAGTTGAGATGAAGAGTTAGAAAATTTAACCTAAAAACGATATACCATTAACATAAATAAAACATGATAAAATACCCCCATTTTCTAAATACAATTAACAATGTGTGTTTGAATCACTAGCATAGGTAAAGCATTTACTAATAGCTATAAAAAAGAATAGTTAAGTTGTTGTTGTGACCCCTAATAGATCAATACTAGGGACTCCTAAGTCCTCTGCAATAGTCCTTAAGCTTAGTTTCTAAACACACTGCAACCCCTTTACAGCATTTCAAAAACTGAAAATATATACATCTTTTATTACTCACCAACAATTTTAGCAAAGGTTGCCAACATTCCGTATTGACTTACCAACATATGTCAGAAACAATTTGGTCATTTTTTCATTTTGCACATGTTGGTGATTGTTCTGATTGACAGTTGATCAATCCCAAGAGCCCCATACGTCCTCTACAATAGTCCTGACACTCTGTTCCCAAAGATAATGGAACCTCTACTTCAAAAAGTGAGAATATACTAACATGTTTAATCACTCACCAACAAATTTAACATGGCCCACCAACATTTCATATTCACTTACCAACAACTATCTGACAAATTTTATTCAGTTTAACCATTTTGCACATGATGGTGCTTGTTATGGGTACTACTTGATCAATCCCAACAACCTAAGTCCTTTGCCTGAGTGCTTAAGTGCAGTTTCCCAATACAGTGCAAATCATTTCCAGTATTGCCAAAACTAAAATTATACCAACATTTTCAATTAATCACCAACATTTTCAACATGGATCACCAACAATAGTTGCTGACATACCAACACGACACAGAAGAATTTTGATCCTTTTTTGGGAATTTCCACATCATGGATGTTGCTGTGACCACGAATGCATCAATGCAGGTAAGTACTGCAAAAGGTGGTATATTTTCGCTTTGGGAAAACATAAAAGAGATTAAAAATTCTTGGGAAATTGATATTGAGGACTAGGCAAGAAGGGTTAGAAGCACTGGCTATGGATGAATTCATCGTCCTCACATGACCACCCTTGATGCGCGAAATGAAAATAAGTGAATTAACTGATTCTGGTCCATGTTGGTAAGTGGGTTAGCGAGGTTGGTGACCTATGTTTAATTTGTTGGTGAGTACTCCAAAAGGCTGGTATATTTTCAGTTTTTGGAAAACATAAAAGAGATTAAAAATTATTGGGAAATTGATATTGAGGACTAGGTAAGAAGGGCCTCACATGACCATCCTAGATGCGCGAAATGAAAATAGGTGAATTAATTGATTCTGGTCGATGTTGGTAAGTGGGTTAGTGAGGTTGGTGACCTATGTTTCATATGTTGGTGAGTGCTTTGCAATCTTTCGTATATTTTCAGTCCTGAGAATAGGCTAAAAGGGGCTGAAGGGCCCCACATATGTAGTGCTTGTACGCCTTCTAGCCTAGTCCTCAATCTCAAATAGCCAAAGAAGATTCAGCCCCTTTTATCTATTCCCAGGACTGAAAATATACCAGCATTGTAAATCACTCACCAACATATGAAACACAGGTCACCAACCCCACTAACCCACTTACCAACATCGACCAGAATCGACTAATTCACCTATTTTCATTTCACAAGATCTATGATGGTCATGTGAGGACCATGAACTCATCCATAGCTAGTGCTTGTAAGCCTTCTAGCCTAGTCCTCAATCTCAAATAGCCAAAGAAGATTCAGCCCCTTTTAACTATTCCCAGGACTGAAAGTATACCAAAGATTGTAAAGCACTCACCAACATATGAAACACGGTCACCAACCCCACTAACCCACTTACCAACATCGACCAGAATCGATTAATTCACCTATTTTCATTTCACGCATCTATGATGGTCATGTGAGGACCATGAACTCATCCATAGCTAGTGCTTGTAAGCCTTCTAGCCTAGTCCTCAATCTCAAATAGCGAAAGAAGATTCAGCCCCTTTATCTATTCCCAGGATCAAAATATACCAAAGATTGTAAATCACTCACCAACATATGAAACACAGGTCACCAACCCCACTAACCCACTTACCAACATCGACCAGAATCAATTAATTCACTTATTTTCATTTTACGCATCTAGGATGGTCATGTGAGGACCATGAATTCATCCATAGCTAGTGCTTCTAACCCTTCTTGCCTAGTCCTCAATATCAATTTCCCAAGAATTTTTAATCTCTTTTATGTTTTCCCAAAACTGAAAATATACCAGCCTTTTGGAGTACTCACCAACAAATTAAACATAGGTCACCAACCTCGGTAACCCACTTACCAACATGGACCAGAATCAGTTAATTCACTTATTTTCATTTCAAGCATCTAGGATTTCATCCATATAATATGCCCGTGACTCTTCTACCATAGACCTCATTGTCAATTTCCCAAAAGATTAAACCTTTAGTAAGCATTACAATCAAAAGATACCAAAGATTTGGGAGTACTCCCCACCACCATCTTCAACATGAATTACCAACATTTCTGCACAACTGATCAATAATTTTTTTTGTCCCAACTAAACTCAAATCCCCATCAAAGCTAACATAATACCAATTTCTTATCATCATCATCACTGAACTCAAATCACTCAACATTCATGCACTAACCATTAAGTTTAGAGCACATAAATTAAATTGAGTCTCTTTGGCCATGGGACGCACATTACACATGTTGACCCTGTATTCATCAATGTTTTCATATAATGAAATAGTATTATAAACATAAATGTATTTTGAATCGATACTGAAAAATTTTAACTGGGACTTCTTCATGAACGAAATATTGACCTTCTTATAGACAAAAATTATCTGATTACAAAACACGTTAATATATTTGATGGCACATGTGGATTATACAAGGACTTGCACAAAAGTCTTCCACAACCTTACATGCATATCAATCATGTGCCATCAAATAAACCATATATTATATTCTAATAATACAAAAAAAAAAATTCTATTTTCTCCTTTAAGTTGTTGCATACCCACAGGTTGTGGGGGTTTCTTGCAAGAATACTCCATTGTCCAACACATCTCCCAAAAATTTTGATGCGCATTTGGACCCAATTCACCTATATACAAAACATGTGCTGCACAATAAATAGCGTAACGGTCATCCTGTACAATAAAAAAAAGAGAAGAAAAAAATTCAGTTATTTCATCTATTATGAACCTAACTCCTAAACAAACATTATTAATAAATTGTAATAACCAACATACCTTCCCCAAAAAAATTACACATTTCACTGTCATGGTCCTTCAAACATAATATCTGCCACATGAAAAAAAAAGGATATATCCTTTCGCTACAAAAGCATAAGCCAAACTATTAACATATGAAGATATTTCACACCTACTATGCACTCATCAACCTCCAATTGAAGGATTTGGTCCTCCAACATCCGTGGTGAGTACAGTTGGACCACCATTAATCAATAGATTTGTATATGATAATCCCTGTGCACTCAGAATTGAAAAGTTTCATTAATAAGGATTACCAAGACCAATTGAAAAACATAGAAGCAATCACAGCCTTTATGCCATGGACTTACTTCATCATCCACAGATTCAAGCAAAGGACACTATGTTGTGTGCTTGAACATTGGCTATTTGTGTATTCAAAAATTTCCTTCTAAGCTGATACGGCAACATTTTGTTGCAGGCAAACACCCATAGACTGTTTATTGTCAAAAATAAAATAAAACAACAATTAAACTTAACAGTTGTTACGTGTTAATAAACATTCCAGTTAGTAGCAATACATAAAGCCAATAGATGAAAATGTCACAGAACATTAAACTCTCAACCATGATTACATAACATGTACCATAAATGCTAGAGTCAAACATTATTACAAATTAAATATGAAGTTTGTGTGCAAACATAACATAACACGATTATTATTCAACCCTTCAGTACATCCAACCTCGAAGGATGACTGTATGCATAAGCTGCTTCCACCTTCCTGACCAATCTCTATGGCAACAGATTCCTGCATACACAGTAATAGGATTTAGCTCAACATTTCTATCTGGTTATGTCATTTTGACAAACATAACAACTTACCCATCAAAGAATAAACTAACCTTAGTAGCCACGTTCTGAACTCTTTTTGCGCCTTTCTTTCTACTTTTTTGCATAATCTTCTCAACTTGTGATATTTTCCTCTTTGAAGGTGGTCTTCCTTTACGCTACACGCAAAGGGCTTCGAATCTCATTCACTTGATTTTGACTATTGTCGTCCAACTTGTTTGCAACATCTTCACCAATGGATGTCGGATTCACATTGCTTACCGAAGAAGGCATAGATAAGAACTTGGATATAAAGCCATCAAGAGTAGCATGCAGGAGATTCGTTGCATCATCTGAATCTGCAACTTGTTCTGCAGAATCGCATAGAAAGTCTGGCACAATTTATCAAATCTTTCCATTGTTGGCTTCAATTCGGGCAAATCATAACTACTCTTTATGTAAGAATGCTTCCGTTTAATCCTTTTGCTCCATCTTGCTAAAATATACTTAGACGGCAATTCCTTAACTCTCTCAAGTGTAAGCACACATAGGGAATGCCTACAAACTATGCCTCTAAACTCAAATAGCAAGCATTGACAGCTTATGTCATGATTTTCACGATTGAATGTGACCTTATACATGGCATCCCTTGGTCGATTGGTGCCAACAATTTCCTCTAACACATTGTACAGAGCAACTACTCCATCCACACTACTAAGACATGCACCACAGTTCATTTTTTCTCTAAATTCAGCCTGCACCTCACTGAACTTTGCATGAGTGTACTCCAGTTGGAATTGCCTTTCAATGGCAGAGTTTGACCCACAATGTATAATTGTGTTCATTGATTGGAAATCAGCCTCAAATTCTTTTTCTGCTCTGCTTTTAAGAGCGTTGTCATATTGCTTCACAAATTGCTGTAGACTTGTCTTTGAGTTGACATATTCGTCAAAAAAAGCATGAATACTTTCACTTCGTTGCGTTGTAGACATTCCTGCCCAAAAATCCTTCTTTAAGAAAATAGGAACCTATCTATGCCGATCCTTGTACAATCCACTAAGCCACTCATTTGTCTCCAGCTCAAATTCCTTCAATAAAGAGCACCATTTATATTCAAACTCCTCTTCTGTCAGTGTCTCATAAACAGCCACCTTCATTGCTGACTTTATCTTCTTATATGCCGCAAAGGCGCCAAGCTTCTCAGGGATCTTTCTCATTATATGCCATAAGCACCATCTATGACGGGTACTAGGCATCACTATCTCAATTGCCTTTTGCATAGCTTTACATTGATCTGTCACGATGCCACTAGGTGGCTTTCCATTCATGCATCTCACCCAACACTGAAAAAGCCACACAAAGGACTCCGTATCTTCTGATGACACTAAACCACAACCGAGAAGACATGTTTGTCCATGGTGATTAACACCAACAAACGCAGCAAATGGCATTTCGTACTTATTTGTGAGATATGTTGTGTCAAATGTCACAACATCTCCAAATGATTCGTACGTAGCCCTACTTCTTGCATCGGCCCAAAACACACTTCTCACATGGAACTCATCGTCAACATCTATGTCATACACAAAATTGGAGTTCCTTTCTTTCATTCTATGGAAATAATTTAACAAGGCTTTGGCATCTCCTGCTTTGCCAATTGCACGTCTTTCCTTCTGAATATAATTCCTGACATCTCGCTCATCAAATGTCAAATTCTCATACCCACCTGCAGCTTGGGCAAGAGATTGAAAAGTCTTACTAATTCGCACCCCTGCATCATCGTTCACATTAATTGCTCTCTTTACATGCATGCTAATGCTCTTGTTCATCCTGAACTTCCTTGCTTTTGTAGGACTAAGATCATGAGAGTGTTCAAGAACAACTTTTTTTATGCTCCATTGTCCATTTTCTGTCTTCCCAGCTGTAATCTTTGCATCACATTTCTTTGCACAAGTCGGAAGTGTCTTTACTGTTGGTGGTATTTTGGACACACGAGATCCTTCTCGTGTGCACGCAAGAACCAAATAATATAATTTTCCATCAACCCCTCTTTTTGAATTCCTTATCTTCCATCCAAAGCCTTTTGCAGAGGCATATATTTGATAAAATAGCTTGACATCTTCTTCAGTATGGAACTCCATTCCTACAATTGGCTCTTCCAATTCAGAATTGATGTTTGCGCCATCAACATGACCTTCAACATCAATATCAATAGTTATATTGTCACTGTTTGCTTCCTCCATATACGTCACCTACAAAAATAAATACACTAAGCTTCTATCGAAGAGACAATGCATACAAGCGTACCAACAAGAGCAGACAACATATTGGAGGTTCGGAAAAACAGTTAAGAAAATGCGTACGTAAATAGGTCATACGCAAATCTTTGCAATATGTGTGAGTCATATTAAAAACCAAAGATATACTTCTTGCAATAGCTAACTTACATATATCAACTATGTAATCAATATTTTTTTTCGACATTCCGACTCATATTATTAAGCTTTTTCTCTACTTCCAGCCACTGCCATTTTATTCTTTTCTAACATAACGAAACTTAAAATTAACTCATGTAAGATTACAAAGCTTGGGAGTGAAGGACGATATTTCTTAACCAGATAAGTAGACACTCTATACATACCAACATCTTCCTATTCGACACTAATGGCCTAATTGCTTTACTAATTGAGCAGCAGGTCCGGGTGCTTCATGGAGGTAGCTCCACAATGGCAACGGTGCCTTCAGATTTTTACTGGACCTAGTTGGTACTTAGCTCACATTTACTGGTAACTTTACCTAAAAATGTTGGTAACTTCTTTATTTTGTTGGTAATTCGTTGATAACTTTCTAATTACCATAGTTATGAGTCCTTATAACTTACGATAAAATACCTAGTAAAACAAACTTCATAGTACCACTAACTATGCACAGAGCCAAACATCCCTGATTGCGATTGATCATAATCTATGAAATTATTGTAACCAATCCAATGCCATCATTGATGAACACCAAAATGGTCATTTTTAACAAAATATCTCAAAGACGTTACTTAATTTTGCCAAAGAAGAAAGCCCAAATACCTGATTTGTATTCAACTTTGATGCGGAACAAGCAATGGTAGCCAATGAAAATGAAGAGCACAATACGGGCTTCAACCAACAGGACTTTAGATGTGTTGTCACAGGTACACACAATGATTATGCTATCAAAATAAAATCAACCCATTAACAACACGATAAAAAAAAATTTCAAATACAATTTACCCTCAATAACTAATCAATCTACTACAAAATAGAACCAAACATAAATAAATACATAAACATAATAAGACATGAATATATTGTTCTGGTACAATTGGCAACACACACTCATTTCGCTAGTAACATACACGCTTCCTTACATAAGATACACCCTATTAAGTGAAAGCCAAAAACCACTAATAAGACATCTAAGGCATGCTCAAACAATGATGTCCTTGCAAGTGGCATAAAGTTTATTTTCACTGTAGGCTACTTTAGCATTGCCTCAACTATAACGTACCTAAATTTCAGTTTTTGTTTAAACAACACAACTTACAAAAGATGCTGGAAATTGTTATCTACTTGAACATCTAGTATGTCATTTTCATGTGCTTGTATATGGCCCATCAAGACCAGTGTAAATATTAAAATAGCCAAAATGCCTTAGTCCTGAATTTCTCATCGAACTAATGTATATCTCATCAAATAAATACTTGGTATGTTTCCATCATCATGAAAAGCAGTGCCACTAGAACAGTACAGCTTCTCTAATAGAATTGGAGATAATTTATTATTTTAAGCGAAATATCACATCTCAATTTAAGAGCATATACCGCTCCACAAGAGTTGTTTCAAGACCTCCTACAAGTAACACAGATTCTGACCGATACCTTTAGAACTACTCAGTATAGTAAACAAAGAAACCAATATAAATTGTTCAAACAAAATTGACTAACTTATTGTTCAATGAATCATATGATTAAACTATGTACAAAGTGCAAGGGCATATCCCTCTAATTATCTCACTTGCAGAAATAAGTCAAGATTCACCTGTGAGCAAGCATCATATCAACCTCCATCCAAGCATCATTTAAACCTTTCACTTTTGCAGAATTACTTAGTCTCATTCAGTTAATACAACACTTTTTTATTTTATGTAAACATCTTAATTTCTTCAACATGTGAAAAAAAAGGGAAGTGAAGAGCACCTTCAATACAATAGAAGTTCCTCTTAGTGGACCTACGAAACTCTCCCTTCTTAAAGCCTGCAATAGAGCCACCATGAGTAGCATTTCTGCATAAATAAATCAGTGTTTCTTTTTCATTTTCCAGGTTCTTAATGAAACTTTGTTTGTTACTACAATATACATATATAACAATATACCATCCTATTCAGTTGGGTCGCAAGATGGATGGCTGTAAAATTGGCAATGTGATGTATACCTGATCTTGAGACTGCTTTCTCCACAGGGAAAAGCTGGATAGCTGAGCAAAGCAAACGAAAGCAAAAGTCTGGTTAATCAATTGTTCTTTTTTCAAGAAATAAAACGAACACATGTTTGAAGGGAAAATGGAAATCAATGATGAACCTGGTGGCGTTGATGAAGCCGCAGCTACCAATGGGGGGGCCCACTTGGAACCAGTCGGAGTTGGCTCACAGCCGAGCTCACGGTGGCTCCGTTACGGTGTCGCGGTGGCTCCGTCGTCAGCTCGCGGTGGCTCTGTCGTGGCCACCCACTACTGCCATCATGGAGGTCCGGTGCTTCCGTCGCGGTGCCATCATGGAGACCCCTCTGAAAATCATTCCATTCACAGTCGCAGTCATCACCAACCCCGAATCAAATGCCCCATCCACTTTCCCTCCAACGTCGGCCGATCTAGGGAAGCTTTTTTTATGCAGAGGGGAGTTCTACAAATTTGAAAGCAAATGACCCACCAGGGGTTAAACGTCCCTCGCTTTACTAGCTTCTGCTCTGCAGCTTGGTATTGAGTTCCTTTTCTATCTGCATGAACATGAACACACCGTTCTTGTATTCGAGCGGTGCTGAGAGCTGAGAGAAAGTGAGTGTGAGAGAGAAGGTAAGAGCTGAGAGCTGAAAGTTGAGAGAAAGTTCCCTTTTTTCCTTTCTTCGCGCCTAACAGAGATCGAAGAGAAGTTCCCTCCTTTCTTTCACACACTTAGCCCACCGTGCGCCCTCGATGCTGCTTGTCTATATTAGCCGCTCCGTGAACAGTGCCGTATGCGTCCGCGTATGCGTCGCATTTGTGCGTTAGAATAACCGGACTCTTTGCAAAATCTTAGCTCTAATGATTGCGTACGTATCAAATTATCAATGTTTGTGATAGTTTGTAAGTGAAAAGGAAACTTTCTAGATAAAGGGGAAAAGAAACAAGGTGAACGCGAGGATTTTCTCTTAAACGATAATAAAATGCATTAGCTCACCATATATCTCTAATCATGCTACCCTTTGCAAGTCCATCAAAGAAGCTTCTTTAGAGCAACCATGAGTAAAAACCCACAAAAGACTTGCTAAATTCACCTTTCCTTATAAAACAAAGCACACTTCCATAAATTTGGATAACATGAACATACGATGGATTTATGAAAGGAAAACAAAACACTTGAGTTTTCTGAATGGTAGCTAGTAGCTTCCTTTGTGTATTTAAGCCTCAATTCATAATATATATATATATATATATATATATATATATATATATATCTATATATATATATATGAGCATCAAATTAAAATATTATAGAGTATAAGACAAAAATAGGATTAATCTATGAGATCTCTATAGAGTCAAAATGTAAATCTAGATTCTTGAGGAGGATGTTCTCCTGGACATACAGCTCCAATGTAACATAGTGTGCATTCTCTCTCAATCTAAAGTGAAATAGAATAATCTGCCACATAGCCATAGTTTAAAGAAAAATTATAAATTTCTAGAAAATAATAATAAAAAAATTTAAAACTAAAAATTAATATGTATTACCCAATCATATCAAATTGCATGATATCTTCAAGCCTCCTAATTCTAATATGCTTCCTCAATTTCATAGTAAAACCAGAAGGTGTATTGCTTTTACTACTGTAATATAACATGAACGAAATAGCAAAAACACTCTAATCAACACTCTAGCCAGATTTCGAATTTTTTGGAACAACATAACATATTTGAATCTTGTTCAAGGAGCAAGCAACAATAATCAAGCCCATAATGACAATCCAACAAAATACCAGTGACAACTTCAAAGTGTGCTTTGAATCAAGTACTTAGTTGCCAAAAGTACCAAAATAAACTAAAAAACCTCCCAAAGGTTACAGAGATAAAAAGAGCGATGGAGAGAGAGGAAGGTAAGGAGAGGAAGGAGCAATGGAGGAGGGCGGAGCAGTGCCCACAAAAGGAGAAGACGAAAAGAACAAAGACGAGCAGTGACACGACAACTCTATAGGCCACCGTCAGCGAAGAAAAGTGGCGTGGGGGTGGCGTGACAAGCATTATGTTAAGGTGGAAGAAAAGAGGATCAGAAAAGGTTGAGAGTTTGGAATAAGATGAGGGAGAGTTTAGAGGGAAAGGGTTCTGAGTTCGCAGGTTGGTGTTTTTTTTTTGTTCAGACTTTTTTTTATTGTTTTTAAGTCTCTTCACTCCACCATATGCTTTTTTACTAGTAGTGCATAATAAGCATCTCCCGTGGTCCGTGTGTATGTGTTGCGTACGCGTCAAATTTAGTGCGTTAACAAATCATTTCTCATAGAGTTAAGGAAAGTTCTAGTTTATGGGTAGGTCCCACTAAATGGGACAACTCAATTTTTTGTCTGTATTGGAGTGGTTCATGAAATTGGTGTCGATCCCGTTGAGTTGGGATCAAAAACCACTTTTTCCTTGTGCAATCACATGGTGACACTAATACGTTAGCAATGAAAGTTTAAAAATGTGAGGTAAAAATTAGCCAATTTCACTGCAGAGAATAATCTCAAATTTCTGTAACATTAATTCGGTAGTGTCAATATAATACAATGTGGCAATTAGGATGTAAAACATAATTAACAAAGGAGATGCTCTAATATGACACATAAGACTGTGATGACTCTTGTTCCCAAGGCAAAGTCAGTTACATAGATCGAGCCATATCATAATGGGTCAAAATTCGGATCAAAATGGAGATTAGCCTCGAAAATGCTCAAATTGACGCCCATTAGCAACTCCCTGTGGAAAAAATAAGTAAAATCCTCCTCATTTTCAGGACCTAAAGATTGAAAAACGTGATCCAATTGCGTCTGTTCGATAATTCATTCCTGTCTTGCGAGGATCTGTGCATGAACTTCATTGCAAAAACAATAAGCAAATAATCACATGTAAAAAGTCGACATCAGGTACTACTGTAGAAAATAGAATGAACTTGGCCCAGAGAAGGGGAAAGGGGGCATCACCACTGAACTCAAGTGGCGTACACTCATCAAAGTACAAAACCCGCAACGCAAACATATTCTCTCTCTCTCTCTCTCTCTCTCTCTCTCTCTCGCGTATATCAATTTCAAGTTCCACTTCCGAGCTAGTCAAATTCTTCACAACACAGACATACAAACAACTTCACTTATCAATAAATCCATTGAATTAGGGTTTTTGTAAATTACCCATAAGAAGATCCCATAAACCCCAAAATTCCTCTGCTTTTATCACATATTCCTTCGTTTTTGCTTCAGCCCATTTTCAGAACTGAAGAAAAGTTTCAAACTTTGTGGTTTTCAGATTATTTATTTATTTTTTTTATCTTTTTGAAAAAAAAAATGCTTGCCGCTGCTGCTTCTGCTTCTAGGCACATTCTTCAACGCGATGCAAGACCCACCATTGCTTTGGGTTCTCATAGTGCAAGTGGCAATCGCGTTCGGTCGCTCTTTACTGCTTCTGGAATCAGCAGCAGCTACCCAATTCTCAGAACCATATGCAGAAGAGGTTACGGTTTTGGAGCCAACTTGACATTGAATCATCATCATCATCAACAACAACAACACAGAACATGCCCAAGTTTGCTTTTTCCTATTAAGGGGTTCCTCTCTGATTCATCACCTTCCCCTTCCTCATCAAATTCTTCTCATCCTCCTTCACTATATGGCAGAGTCACCAGACCTTACTTGCTACAATCTGTTCGTTAAAATGCCTCTATGGACTCTCCTTTTTCTGTTTGCATGGCCATAATATAGATCTGGGTTTATGTGTGTTCTGACAAGTGGCAACATATTAGTTATTGATTTTTATAGCATCTATGTTTTGTAATGTTAAATTATATTTTGAATAGGTAATATGTTGTCACTTGTAGGATTAACCGTGAACTCAAGTCTTTACTAATACCTCTCTGTTTGTTTTGAACAAAAGTGTTGCTGTGATTGGTTTGAGATTTCAATGGCTTTGATGCTGATTTGTTGTTGTTTGGGGGGAATTGTTGTTGGATCAGAGTTCAACGATAGATGGAAGAGCATTTTTCTCAACTTCAACTAAAACTGATGATGGAACCAAAAAGGAGAACCAAAAAACTACTTCAAACATTGCTAAGTCATCTCCCGAGGGACAAGTTGCTGATATGAAGATCCTTCGCACGCTTGCCAGTTACCTGTGGATGAAAGATAATCTCGAGTTTCAGTTTCGGGTTGTTGCTGCTTTGGGATTTCTCATTGGAGCTAAGGTCAGGAGTGTCCTTGTTGCTTGGTTTTTTTCAATTGTGCTTGTGGTTAACTTTGTTGATGCGAATCATTTGTGTGTATGTTATTGGCATTTGGTTTCTGCTGCTAATGGTTGGTGCATTGTTTTTGTCCTTCAGGTTTTGAATGTTCAGGTCCCGTTCTTGTTCAAGCTTGCGGTTGATTGGTTGACGACTGCCACGGGCAATGCTGGTGCTCTTGCTTCTTTTATGGCCGCAAATTCCACTGCAGTGGCTCTTTTTGCTACACCGGTGGCTGTGTTGATAGGGTATGGGATTGCGCGTACCGGAGCTTCTGCTTTCAATGGTATTTATAATTGAGCTGATGAAGTGATTGTTATAATACTTGTCTACCTGTTGCATGTGCTCTGTCTATTTGAAGCTTAAACTAGATTCAGTTTTTCTGATGAGATTATGGGGTGGAGACGTGGAGTTGGCAGGATTTGTAACTTGAGTTATAATTCCTTGGCTTCTCAAAAGGAAGTAGGATTTGAAGTTAAATTTTATGCTCATTGAACCTATATTTATATTAATGATTTAACTTCATTTTGTCTTTTTAATGAAAATAGAGAAAAGCAGCAGTACTACAGAGAAGAGAATTAGGTAGACTAGGGATGAAGGTGAGGAAGAGGTATGTCCCCAAGAACTAAAAAAAAAAAAAACACAACTAAAACACAAAAGCAAAAGAAAAGAAATACAGGAAAGTAGGAGTCCAGCAGGGCTGCCCAGTCCCTCTGCATTTTGTAGATGGCAACACCCTTGAAGTTGGAACAGCCACAGGGAGAATGATAGAGAAAAGTTAACACCAATATTACCCTATCCCAAAACACATTTGAAGCAAAGAGACGCCCTTAGAGATGCTGAATTCTCAGAAAACTAAACATTAAGTATGAAATAATCATAACAGTTGTTCAAATAGACATCCTCTGGCTTATCCCACAAGTAACTAATAAAGACCTCAAGTGCTATGTATTAATAAAGGAGGTCCTTATCTGCTTCCTAAATAATTAAGAATATTACTTTAGCATCAAACTATGACCTTAAAACACATAAAGAACATAATCCAAGCCCAATATTTGCCAGGGCACGGTCTTCCCAGAAGGCTATAAAATACCAAGAAAATTAATTCAATGCCTCTAAAGTGAAATCATGATCCTGAAAAGGATCTCCATTATGAGGCATGTCCCCAGGGCCCAGACCAATGCTTGAGAGCCAAAATTGGCTTTTGAATGCTTAGTAGTCATCAACAATTCTACATTGCTGCTTGTGTCCTTCATCAGGACTTGGGGCAGTTGCATGTACACTCTTGATGCAGTTACTTTTCATGCATGTTTCTTTGCGACGAGGCTTGATTTTTCATGATTCATTCTGTCGACTTTTATAAATTGGATGTTACTTATTGTGGCAGAACTGCGGACTGCGGTGTTTTCTAATGTGGCATTGCGAACAATTCGATTAGTATCAAGGAAGGTAAGCTGCATTAGTGGTTTCAGTAGATAAGGAAAAGTGTTTGAAGTACATCTTCTTTTGTTAATAGGTTCACAGATTTGGATTATATTCCTCTTTTAAGCAATTTTTTTTTTAAACTTCTTTCGAAGTCAAACCTCGTTTGGTTTTGTGATTTAAGATTCTCAATTTGAGTCAATATCTGGCTGTTGCAGGTCTTCTCACATTTGCATGACCTTGACCTTCGGTATCATCTAAGGTATGGCTTCTGCCATGCTGTGCAGAATTGGAACTTTTTCTATGAATATGTTTACAATCAACTGAATTTTATTTTTTCAAAAAAATGATAATACATTTTCTTAAAATAAAATATTTACTTTCCTTTTTTTCCCCCCTCCAAAACTCTCTATTCCTCCAAGAGGTACTTTTAGCATCTTCTCACTAATTTTTTGTTACCTGATATTATAGGATAAAGATCATTTAAAGTGAGGATCTCACTTTCGAGAGTAAAATGAGGGGATTTTATTTTTGGATTAATAAATTTAGAAATGGAGCCCTTTTTACTCTATTAATTTAAGGGTGAAACTACTCAGTTTACTATCTAAAGTGAGATTCATGGAATATGGTTTGTAATTGCACTGCTCAATAAGTCCACGAGCTAATAGGCAATTTACAAAATATAGGATACAATATAATTAGGATACGTTGTATAATAAGATATAAAAATAACATACTATGATGAGAAAAACCAAATCTAAGCACTCTTATGGCTAAAAAATACCCCATAACCAAGAATTGCCCAAAAAAATTACAAGAATAGAAAAATCTACATAAGTTTTTATCCATAAAAAGAATTAAGAACAAATGTTTGCATAATGAAGATAGAATTTGTTGCTATGCTTGTTTGAGTTAGAACTATGTCAGTGGCATGTTGGGGGCCTCTCGAGACTGAGAGATGAAGCGGCATGGCAGGACATCCCTTGGACACGGGTGTTCGGGAATCGCCAAAGTGTCGATGTTGCAAAAGTGTCTGACATGGGCGCAGCAAGGTTTTTGGATTATTTGTGCTTCATAGCTGAGGTTGTGATCGATTGGCCCTTTTGCAAGGTTGCATTATAGGTAATTGCGTTGGTGGTCTGCAAAACGAGGCACAACATAATCAGCGATGAGCAAAGAGCAAGAGATGAGTCCTTTAGTTTTTTCTGGGGTTTTTGGAGACTAATATCCATATTTCTTGCAGAGGGAATTGCTAAGTAGCACATGTAAAGTAGTACAGAGCAACGTAGGACTACAGTACCAAATATCATAAACATATGGTTTCTGTGTCTTTCACTAGCCAAGGTTTGGCTAAGGAGACTTAGTCTCTGGCCGTCACTGTCATGTTGATGCTCCTGAGAAGTAGCCAATGCAGAAAAGTAATCATTGACCACTGCTGAGAGAGCAATTTTGGTATGCTGTGTTTCTAACGAGTTATGTTTGGTTGTTTTTCCATACAAATAAGAACTACTTCAAAATAGTAGACGTATCTTCGTATTGTATTTGTTATCGCCCAAATTATCATGGGCCAAAGAAGGCAGTTGGACCTTAAAAGATGGAATATGGGCTGAAAATAACTTGGGCTAAAAGATATCCAAATGCCAAAGGAAACACACAGCCGAGGGAAAGGACCTGCAGCTAGGGAGCCATGCAAAATGGCAAGACGGGAACGGTTACAGCCGTGTGCAACTAAAGGTGCAAGGGTAAACCATGTTGTTGGAGATCGTGAGCGGTTATCATTTAGAGTGTGGCTTTGGTGGCAAATGGCCGCAAAGAATGTAAAGAGAAGGAGAGAGGGAAAAGGGACATGACAAGTCACACACAATTTTTCAACTTGTTTCGTCTGCTTATTTTTAGTTCTTTTTCTAGGAATAGTCTAGTTTCATGTAATCTTGTAAGAGAAATGATACATAACCATCTTTATACCTACACCAACTACTTCCACCAAGCTAGATGACAAAATAGATGTATGGGGCTTGTATATGCACAGAAGGGCAAAGTGGGAAGAGAAAAGAAGAAAGAAAACGTAATGTGACATCCTTCTTTCATATGTTTTCTCTCATTTTGGTTTCTTTCTCTTTCTGGTTTCTCTCTCTCTCACCCCAAACTTTCATTTTCTCACGTTTCTCTCTTCGTTTTTCATCATTAAAAGGAGAAGGAAGAAGAAGAAGGAGAATCAAGATATGAATTTTTTTTTTCTCTTCGTTCTTCATTGTTCTTCGTTTTCATTTTCTCTCTCTTTCTCACGTTTCTTATCTATTTGTGGTTTATAAGACATGGATTTTTTTTTTGTGTGTGTGTTTTCAGCAACAAAATAAATTGAAAATGACTTTGCTAGAAACTGAGATTTGCTACTATTGTTGAAAACTGGAGTTGAAAAATTATAAATGTGTGTTATAAAAAGTTGTAAACCAGTAGCAAAAAGTTGTAAACCATTGCATAAAAAGTTATAAACTGGTAGCAAAATGTTGTAAATCAATTGATGACACATACTAAACAGGTTGCTGAAAACTGGAGTTGAAAAATTATAAATGTGTGTTACGAAATGTTGTAAACCAGTATGCCAAAAGTTGTAAATCATTGCACAAAAAGTTATAAACCAGTAGCAAAATGTTGTAAACCAATTGAGGACACATACTAAACAGGTTGTTGAAAACTGGAGTTGAAAAATTGTAAATGCGTGTTACGAAATATTGTAAACCAGCATGCAAAAAGTTTTAAACCATTGCACAAAAAGTTGTAAATTAGTAGCAAAATATTGTAAATCAATTGAGGACTCTATGTTTTCAAAATTTTATAAATATAAAATGAACCTAAATATAATAATAAAATTAAATTTTAGTCATTAGCAATATATTTATTAGTCTTATTGGGTGCTTAATTTGATTTGTTGTAGAAAAAAAATAAGATCATTTATGTATATTCGTACGTATATATAACGTCATTCTTGAAGATATAATCTAAGTTTAAAGATTTTAAAATTAAATCAAATAGGAAATTTAAAAATTTTAAAACTGTACTAATAATATTATACTAATAAAATTCATAATTGTATGAATATAAAATAGAAATAAATAATATACTAATAAAATTTAATTTTTATTTATTTGTAAAATTTAATTTTAATCAAGAGTCTTATGTTAATTAGTCTAATAATGACAATTATGTTTATTTATTTAGTACTGAGGTTGTTGTGTTTACTAAATTTAATTTGATTTACATAATCAAATATTTTTTTAAAGTTTTTATAGTTTAATATAACTACTATTTAAGAGTTTGAATAGGTGAAAACATTGAGTCTTCAATTGGTTTACAATATTTTGCTATTGGTTTACAAATTTTTGTGCAATGGTTTACAACTTTTTGCATACTGGTTTAAAACATTTCGTAACACGCATTTACAATTTTTCAACTCCAATTTTCAGCAACCTGTTTAGTATGTGTCCTCAATTGGTTTACAACTTTTTGCTACTGGTTTACAACTTTTTGTGCAATGGTTTATAACTTTTTACATATTGGTTTATAACATTTCGTAATATGCATTTACAATTTTTCAACTCCAGTTTTCAACAACCTGTTTAGTATGTGTCCTCAATTGATTTACAACTTTTTGCTACTGGTTTATAACTTTTTATAACAGACATTTATAATTTTTCAACTTCAATTTTCAACAATAACAGCAAACTCAACTTCTAGCAGAGTCATTTTCAGTTCGTTTTGTTGCTGCAAAAACTAAAAAAAAAAAAATCAATGTCTTAAGACATAAATCATAAACAGATAAGAAACATGAGAAAGAGAGAGAAAATGAAAACGAAGAATGATGAAGAACAAAGAGAGAAAAAAATCCTTGTCTTGATTCTTCCTTTTCTTGCTCTTGTGAATGATGAAAAATGAAGAGAGAAACGTGAGAAAATGAAAGTTTTGGGTGAGAGAGAGAGAAACCAAAATGAGAGAGAACATGTGAAAGAAGGATGTCACGCTACTTTTTCTTTCTTCTTTTCTCTTTCCACTTTGCCCTTTTGTACATATACAAGCCCCGTACATCTATTTTGTCATCTAGCTTGGTGGAAGTAGTTGGTGTAGGTATAAAGATGGTCATGTATCATTTCTCATCTTGTAGACTTTCAATCTAAACAAACACCCCCAATGTTCTTATTTTCATTCAACTGAATCAATATCAGATTTACATAGGATGCATGTATTTATTATATTTCTCAGCATCAGCATCACAGAATAACTTCTCTAACTGACCTGACAGACGAATAACAATAGCTGTCATAAACTAGCTTCAACTAAAGGGGTGCTTGTTTCAAGGTTTTAAATTATATTCCCAGGAATCACATTCTTGGGAATGTTATACCTAGGAATGTCATTCTCAAATATTTTAGAAAACTTGTTTGTTTAATGTTAAACATTCTTGCGATTATGTTAATGTTCCTAGGAACAAATTTTAAATCTGTTTATTTGATAAAACATAATTTTGGGAATATATGTATCATAATTTCCAAAATATCCTTAACATATTTAATGGTACCATAATTCATAATTGTGAAGAGAAGTGAAATAAATGAGGGATGTTTCAGTATTTTCATCTGATAATTATTATTTCCAAGTTATAGGAATGTTTTATCCCCACCATTTATGATGGGAATGAAATATGCTCAGAACATGGGAATATCTGTTTCCTGGGAATGATTAATACCCTGGAATAATTCTATAAAACTTGTAACAAACATAGAAATAAATCATTCCCAGGAATAAATTTGTAAAACTTGAAACAAACGCCCCCTAATAGTGATACTGACAGGGAACTTCTAACTCTAATACTTAGCTTGTGGTATCCTTATACTTGGGTTTCTGATTTATGTAACTAGTTAGAGTTTCTGGGTTAGAACAGTTCCATGTCTGTTTTGTTTTCAAGTTTCATGGATCATAGTTATAAAGTGACGTTTATTTATGGGCTTGACCTGATGTGTCTTGACCCAAAAAACTTGTTTGGAATTTTCAAAGAAATTTGTTTGGAAGCAGAACTGGGCCCATTGGGTTTGTGCACTGAGCTGACACTCCTGTAATCTCCATTGATCTTGGTTAATTTAATCCACTTGTGATTGCCTACTAGTCATCATTGAGGACTGAAAGTAAAATTCTGTCTGTTATCTGCTTGTGTTTATTCCTGCACGTGAGAATTCCACCAGTACTGAGGACTCCGAAAACTAATTTAAATGCAAATTTCTATTGCCTTAACTATCAGAGTTATATGTTAGATATAAAATCATTTATGTGCCTTTATCCAATAACTTAAGTTTTTAGGAAATGATTCATAACATGGTATCAAAGTCTCTATGACCAATTGATCTAGAGTTCAATCGTTGGTGCCCTCATTCTTTTAAATAAAGTAATTAAATTTCAGTATAAGGTAAGGTAAGCCTATGCATTGTCCATGCTTCAAGCCCAAAAGAGGCATTTGCGTGTGGGTGGGGAGCATGTTAGATATAAAATCACCCATGTGTCTCTATTCAACAACTTAAGCTTTTGGGAAAGATGATTCATGATCCTACCAAAACATTCATATCTATCTGTGTTTCTTTACTTATGCACTAGGCTTGTGCATTCTGTTGTTTCATCACTTTTGCTTCTCACCTAGACATTGATTTTGCAGTCGAGAAACTGGCGCATTAAGTAGAATAATTGATCGCGGCAGCCGCGCAATAAATTTTATTCTCTCATCTATGGTGTTCAATGTAGTACCCACCATATTAGAGGTATGCCTAAGTTATTCCTCTGTTGTCAATGATATAAGTCTCCGATATTGGTCACTATTAAGCATAGAAGTCTTGAGTTTATTTCAATGATATTTGAAATTATTTGTCCATCCCAACTCTTGCTTCTTTTTTTCTTGAACAATCCAGATATCTATGGTATCAGGTATACTGGCCTACAAATTTGGAGCTCCTTTTGCCTGGATTACTTCCCTATCAGTTGCTGCTTATGTTATTTTTACACTGACTGTCACACAGGTATCATCCTTTGAGCCAATCTAAATATCAAATATATTGAGGTTTGGAATAGTTAAGTGCTCTCATTTTCATTATTGGTTTTGTCAAATATTTTGCTCTCATTGTGGCAGCCTTATACATTATTTTAGTACTTTTAACTGTTTGAATGCTGGGGTTAAAATGGTCAGGGTTGAATATCAAATCTGGGACTTCTCTTTCTCTTTCCTTTCCCCTTCTTCAGTTCTTTGAGGAGGCCAGTGTTCTCTTATTTTCATTATTGGTCTTGTGACATATTTTGATGGCATTATAGCAGCCTTATACATTATTTAACCTTTAGTACTCTTAACGATTTGAATTGTTGGGGTTACTTGAGAGTAAAGGATAGAGATTTTGAGAAGGAAAGAAAAAGTATGTGTTAGAGACCGAATTCCTTCTGAGGGGCTAAAAGTGTATAAGAGAAGGAAATTCAGGGGTAACTTGGGAATTGGTAAGGGAGCCGAGGTGGATCCTTGTGGGTCCCAAAACAAACCGAATTAGCACAGAGGTAGGCGTGTGTTGTGAGGAGTGGCTTGGGCAATATTTGCTGAGATTTCTGTTATAGGGGTATGGGGATATTTTCTGTTACAGAGAGATATATATAGCAGGGGTAGAAGAGAGGATGGGATAGGCTGGTATTGGATTAAGGAATTGGAGTGTTAGAGCTGCTTAGTGCTCTACCATATTGCTCCTTGTCATTGCATCTTGTTTCTTTTGATTTCTCTTAATACAATCTCTTTTATCCAGTGTTTTTCCTTGGTTGTTTCTATCAGTATGTTTCAGACAAAAGGATATATGCTGAAAATATCTTCCCTGAATCACATTGGCAGTAGCCTATTTACATACAATAAATAGTGACTATAATCATTATCTACAATAAATGAGAGTTATAATTTTCTCTGAGTACCTAGTTCCTACATGTATGCATGCTTTAGGTACATTAGTGATAAATATTATTCCTATTTCCAATAGGGTTAACATGTCAGGGTTGAATATCAAATCTAGGACTTCTCTTTCTCTTTCTATTTCCCGTCCCCTTCCTAGTTCTTTGAGGAGACTGAGATTGGTTATATATAGATAGATATATAGATAGATGGATGGATGGATGGATGGATGAATGGATGGGGAAAATGAAAGTCAGGAAGTCAATAATTGGAATTGGAGGGAGATACTTGAGCCTCTTGAATGCTCAAGGCTTTATTTTCCTTTTCTCTTTGTTTATTCTACATTTTCTATTTGCCAAGGTTACTGGTGTCTCTCTGATATCAATCTAGCTACACTAATATACAAGCCTTTTCTCGTCATCTTTTGTCTCTAATACCTTTACCTATCAGGGATTTAGTATAACACAGTCAAGTTCTCTAAAATTTCATGATAGCTAGGGTTATTACTGTAGTAGCATTCACTTACTGTTAATTTTCCTGTCTTTTACAGTGGAGAACTAAGTTCAGGAAAGCCATGAATAAGGCAGATAATGATGCTAGTACAAGGGCTATTGATTCACTTATTAATTATGAGGTAAGCTTATCAGTTATTACTGCAAATTCTTTTATTAATTATGCTGTTGTAGTGCTATTTTCATTTGGTCTTTTTGTCACCAATGTGGGTTGATTATTTCTTTTTTCCATGTTTTACAGACTGTCAAATATTTCAATAATGAAGATTATGAAGCTGAAAAATATGATGAGTACCTAAAGAGTAAGTCGCTTAGTTTTTCTGGTCAAATAATGTCTGAGTTCTTTCGTAACCAGCATAATTGAAAGGCTTCAATAATCAAGATGAGACTACTTGTTTGTTATTCTCTAGTTGCACATGTATTGCTTTTTTATCGAAGATATCTTGCTTCATCAGCAATAACTGGATACTAATCTTTAGATTCCGTGATGTTTGCTTATATTTTAAAGTGTTGGGCATTTTTATCTGACAAGAATCAGGTATTATTTTCATTTTGTGTCTAAAATTCTAGTATTACGGAGTTGATTTTCACTAATAAATGTGGTGCCAATGCCATCAGGTAAATATATTTCTTCTTCAGTAAAGAAAGAAATAGTTAGTCAGTCTAAAGTACATTTTGAAACCATGCCTCGCGCTCTCAAGTGTCTCACTTTAGTGTGCAAAGATAAATTCACTGTGTATGTTTAATTTTTTTAAAAGAAATCTGGGATTTTATTTTGAATAAATGAGCAATATATATAACCACTTATATTGATTGAATTGGAGGAAAGTAGGTGATTGCTTCTTTGAAGTGTTCAGCCAATGGCTGTTTTGGAGGATTTTGCTGCCAGAGAGGCTAGCCATGCTCACTGGACGAGCCTTTTCTTGTTTGCTATACGTATTATTTGTTGTCTTTAGAGAGGATATCATATCTTTGTTACTTTTCTTCCTTTATTAATGAGGATATCTGTTTTTCGCTGCCGTTCCATTGCTTGCTTTCTTCTTACACTAATATTTTAATACCTTATTTTTGTGCTTCTTCTCTTCGTTCATTTTTATAGTTGATGTTGCTTGTGCTTTTGTGGTTTGTGTAATCTCTGTTCAGGGTACGAGGATGCTGCTCTGAAAACACAACGCAGTCTTGCTTTGCTGAACTTTGGTCAAAATATTATATTTAGTACGGCTCTTTCAACAGCAATGGTTCTGTGTTCCTATGGGATTATGGATGGCAGGATGACTGTTGGTGACTTGGTACATTTTCGTCAAAACTAAATCTTATGTTGAGGGATTTGGGTAGCTTTATTTCATTAACGTTTTTATTTATTCTTTGATGTTTCTTGTCTCGAATGTCTTTGTAATTATATATATATTTTTTTGGTTAATCAATTATTTCTTTTTTAAATGAAATGATTATAAAAAATTTCCATCCTTATTGAATAATTATGACCTGGATTATATATAAATTCTATATGCAGGTGATGGTTAATGGACTTCTCTTCCAATTATCCCTTCCACTCAATTTCCTAGGCAGTGTTTATCGTGAAACTATACAGAGTCTAGTTGACATGAAGTCCATGTTTCAATTACTTGAGGTATCTTCGCCATGGAACTTTTAGAGAATATCATGTTATTTTAGATGTGCATATTTTCTTGATTTTTAAATTTAATTCTTTCACCTTGGCATGTACTTATGTGTGTGAAGGTAGTAGACAAATAGTAGCTGATATGATTTTAAGATATGGATTAGTAGAGATTTGATGGCATCAATAGTTGTGTAATTGCTTCTTATTTGGGTTAGTACTATTTCTTCATAATTTTGTGTTAAATATTCTGGGAGCTTTTGTGATTTATAGTGAATGACATTTCTACATTATTGTGGGCTTCATGAAATATTTCCAGAAGATGCAGTTTCTTTGTAACTGGGTTCATAATGTCTGTATTGGGATTTTAATTTATTTAAAGATATGTTGTGTGGGTGTGTGATCTCATTTACCAGCAATTTTCTCAACCTGCCTGATTGTGTGATACTGCATGTTTTCCTTTTCTATAATTATGCTTCACAGGAAAGTGCTGATATTAAGGATAAAGACAGTGCAAAACCTCTGAGATTTAGTGAGGGGAGCATCGAATTTGAGAATGTACATTTCAGGTGGGTGATTGCCACTTTATTACAAGTGTTGCCATTTTTATGTATTGGCTTCTGCCTAACACACGGGTTGACATTCATAGAGAGATATTTAGGAGATAATTTTTGTTTTTTGATGGCCTGCATCTATCTTGTGTTTTGGGGTATCTGTGTTCTTGTCCTCATGAAAGAATAATTTTACTTCATATATCTGAATACTATGCCATGGTTTTGTTCAGTATTGGCATAATTGTCTAACTTCTTCTGTCTTTGTAGCTGGTTTTCTCATTGGCCACTCTTCTAAAAGCGTGAGCAGTATAGGTAGAACCCCAAGATATATCTCTAACATGCCCACTCATGCAATATGTATATAGGCTTGAAGTATAGACAATACACTAGTTCATTTCACCTTGTGCTGAATTTTAACTTAATTATGAAAAATGGGGGCAGCAAGGATTGAACTGTTGAACACTATAGCTCATAGAGACTGTAATGCCATATCAAGGACAAATTCTCCTGAACACAATATCCTCTTAAACATGTAGGGAGGATGAGATATAGCCCAAATTAGGAAGACAAGTCCTGGTAGTGTAGTGCCATGAAAGACTCAAGAATTCAGATATAGCCATGAGAAGAACACTAATCCCACTTAACAGAAGTCATAAAAGGCATATAGGCACCTTTAAAGATGCAAGCATTCTGATGCAATCCAATAAACCAAAGGGCTGCATAAACTGCACAATGCCAAAAGACAAATTCTACTGACAACAAACCATTAACTGTTCTAGAGTAAAAAGAAACACCACTCACCAAGAGAAATGATCAATAAGAAAGTAGCTGCACTAATATTTCTATTGTTGCCTACAAATTTGATACTATTCATTATTTAACAGTAATGCTATTTAGAACCTATTTTTACCAAAAAAAAAAAGGGGTGAGGAATACGAATAAGCTGATTTGATTAGGGAAGAATGACAAGAAGAAAGGGGAATTGTGCAGGAAAAAAATGAGTGGGATATAAGCCTATTTGAACCAAAAAATACGGAATTTTTTTGTACCATCAATCATTATTCATTTATCTGCATCGATCTTACTAAGCATAATTCTCTAAGCAAGCCATCTGATTTAGTTAGTGTTTTGTACGTACTAACATTTATTTGTATTGATCTTACTAAGCATAATTCTCTAAGCAAGCGGTCTGATTTAGTGAGTGTTTTGTACTTACTAAGTTTGTTTATTAAGAAGGATCATTGGAAAAAATTAGAAATTGAGGAGACTTGCAAGAAAACTCCCAAAAAAATTGGGAATCCAAAATTTCCATTGTTGATTAGTAGAAAAATGAAAAGAATGATGTGTAATGTTTGTGTTATGAAGCCATTTGTCCCAAAAGCTTAAACTATTAGATTAAGACACATAAATGTTTTTATATCTAATACTTCTCCTTTTGCAAATGTCTTTTTTGAGCTTGAAGCGTTGTCAGTGCACAAGCCCACCTTACCTGGTGCTGGAATTTAATTTTTTTAATTGGAAGTGGGGCCAACAAGGATCGAACTCTAAACCATTTGGTTATAGAGTCTCTGATACCAAGTCATGGAACAACTTGTCCTAACAGCTTAAGCTATTAAATTTGAATCACATGAATGATTTTATATCTAATAGTATGTATTAGAACTAAACAAAAACCAAAATGCCTAGTTGTTCATTTCTTCTAGGAAAAACTGTTTCATAACAAACGTTGTGGATAAATCTGTGGCACCTACTGGTTCATATTAATTAGTTAAAACTTTCTTGCAAATAAGGTATGTGATGGGTTGCATGGAAACTGGAATTTGGTAAAGCATATCATTTCTGCATATATTACATTGCTGATATGCTGATCATATAACTTTAGGCTAACTTTTGTGGGGTTGTTTGTTGATGCATGCTGTCACTTCAGTTACCTGACGGAAAGGAAGATACTAGATGGAATATCGCTTGTTGTGCCAGCTGGTAAAAGTGTGGCAATTGTTGGGACTAGTGGAAGTGGTAAGGTTCAGCATGATGAAGTTATTTGCTTTCTTGAATTAATTTACTTTCATAGTTGTCCTAAGCTATTTTTTCCTGCTACCTATGTTTGAAGAGGAATCACAGAACTTTCTGGGACGGATTTTTGCCTGTTATCACTATTATGGAAATGGTTTTGTCTAGGGTGGTTAACAGTGCCCAGAGAATTTGCCTGCTCTTCACACCAAAACACAAGGCAATGTGTTTAATTCACTATTGCAACTAGGACTCTGGAGTGCTATGAAGCACCTGGTTGCCACTTTAGTAGTTGCCGCTATTACAACGTTAAGCCTGAGCCCATCATCAATCTGGCCACTCCAAATCTTCTTCTAGTCTCTGTTGCTCCTGGATTAGAGAATTCATGCATCAATCTTATAACCTGAAGTCCTGTTGCTGACACTCGTTCCAAACACCATAATGCTGTTCTGAGTTAAAAACACACAGCACTTCTTCCTCTGTTCTGAATTCCCACTAGGCCACAACTATTTGTTTGTTCGTACAGCTTTCTGTTAATGTGACTCCTTGTTTCAGTCCATTGTAGTTTCTAGTTGCCCTGTTTAATTTTCTAACCACCAATATCCTTTCCTGCATTTAGCATCCTAGGATTCATTCCACATATGCCACATCTCTTTCAAATCAACACTAGTGGCTTTATGTGCTTTCTCGGCATGCTTTTAATTCTCTGCCTTCGGTTCCATCTCCAAACCTCCACCTTCCAAATCTCCTATTGACAAGCTAAGCTCACCGTTTGACTTAGAAGGTCTGTTCCATGTCCATCAACATTTTCAGCTATTTCCAAACTTGTTTGAACCACACATTCTAATCCTGCATATTTGGATAATGGCTGTTGCCATTGCATTTGGAGGCAGCCAATTAGCTACCTGGTGGAAGATCATCAGTAGAATCCTATCTATGCACTAACCCTCACTAGTGCCTTTTTTGGCCAATAGTTTATGCATGACAGTGTGTCTCTTTGGCCATTTCAACAATAGTATTGGTCTAGTAGAAGGTTTCAATTTGTTTACTATTTTTAGAATTCGTTCAATTTTGTTGTTATTAGATATAAAACTATTAATGTGCTTTTATTTAATAGCTTAAGCTTTCGGGAAATATAGTTTATGATGTGGTATTAAAGTCTCTGTGATTAAGTGGTTTAGGGTTCGATCCTTTTGTTCCCATTCTTCTAAATAATAGTTAAATTTCATCACGGGGTATGTTGCACTTTTGTCCATGCTTCAAGTCCAGTGGGCTCTTGCATAAGGGGGCATGTTTGGTATAAAAACATTTAAGAAACTCTACCTCACACAAGGTTTTTGGAGAGATGGTTCGTGATTGTTCTCAAGTTTTAGCGTTAATTTTACTTTGTTACAGTCATAGCTATTAGCTAGTTGGAAGAAAAGCTTTAGTAAGCATCTTTTAGATGTCTTACCTCTGATATTGAAGCTTAATATCTTTCCCTTCTTGTATTGCTGACTTCAAGCACATGAAATGGGTCAGTAGTCATCTGACTTATATTTAAATATGATTTACTGTTGTATTTTCTGACTTGTGAAAATTCTATGCTCTATAATACATGTGCATAGCTGACGTATTTCAAATTTGTATATTCTTGGCAGGAAAATCGACCATTCTTAGATTGCTATTCAGGTTTTTTGATCCTCATTCTGGAAGTGTAAGAATCGATGAATCTATTCTGTAGTGAGTTTAAGCTATATCACCATTATATAAAATAACAGTTAGTTACCTCATTACATTTAGTTTAAGCTATCTTGTTGCAAGATTCTTTAGCATATGTGCTATATGGCTTGAAAGACGTCGCTATGTTTATAGACTTCTATAAACTATGTAAATCGGAACTAGTTTACTTGCTTATGTATGGGTACATCAAATATTGCAAATAATGAAGCTAATTGTTGCTTGGGGTTGATGCTTTATGTTCCTTAGTTGCAAAAAGAACATTGTTACAGAATAATCCAAGAATAGCATGTCACTGTCTAAAGAAATTTACATAAACAACTTAGCAATGCATAACTTTGTTGATGCCAGATGTTGCCCTGACTGACTTATGCATGAAATATAACACATCAGGATATTGCTATTGTTTCTTTTGGTTAAACTTCATTGTTCTTTGATATAACATTTATTTTAATGAATTTTACATCTACTAATAGTGGTTACTGGGTCAGTTGCTTATTGTAAGCATATTGTTTTTATCATTAGGGCTCTTGAAAGAGTCCAATGATGTCATTTGATTTATGTAACTCATTAGAATGGGCAATTTCTTTCCTCCCGAATTCTCATTCACAAGTCACAACACGTATTTTTCAGATAAAGATAGATGGGCAAGATATTCGGGAGGTAACCCTTGAGAGTTTGCGGAAGTCTATTGGTGTTGTTCCTCAGGACACTGTAAGTTGAACTTGTCTTTAACCTTATATCATTGTCCATGACAGATTTTGCAAGTTGTGAACACCTGAGTGATTATGTTCAGGTACTTTTCAATGATACTATATTTCATAACATTCACTATGGTCGACTTTCAGCAACAAAAGAGGAGGTAACTTTTGTATTGTTATACCACTGCTTGCTTCCTCACTCTGCAAATACCCATTTTTATGTTCCAAGGTGTTCTTAGTTTAGTAATATATGCATGCAGGTCTATGAAGCTGCTCGTCAAGCAGCAATTCATGACACGATCATGAATTTTCCTGAGAAATATTCAACTGTTGTGGGAGAGCGAGGCCTCAAGGTGATAGAAATTCTTTCAACATCAAATTTGTTTTTAAACAATAAATTCTAGTGTCACCCAAGCACGCATGCAGTTGATGGGGTGAAGTTTGTAAGCTTGTGGTTTCACAACTGTTGTAACTTGATCCGAACCCGACCCCTACCCCTACACTTGCTCATTAAACTATCTTAACATGTTTGTGGGTGAGAGAAGGACCTAATAATCTGATTTTGAACATCAGATTGGTTGTTCATCACTGATATTTGTTGTTAGATTTATTTCTGGGGAACCTGTCAGCAGACTTTGGTTCTTTGGTGATTGATGTCTACCCAGGGAAATACAATCCTGGGTACACACTACAATTATCTGAATATATATACAAACTCTTACACCTTCAGTGGTTGGGTGGCTTTTTTTTTTTTTTTTTTTTATGCAGTTAAGTGGTGGTGAGAAGCAACGTGTTGCTCTAGCTCGTGCATTCTTGAAAGCACCTGCAATACTGTGAGTATTCTAATCATCCTATCTTGGTTCTATTTAGTTTTATGGAGTTGTGCATTTTTAAATTTAATGTGGTCAAACCTGAATGATCACTGTAGAGGAACTTTGTGAACTAATGATACTGTTGTGAGCCCTGGAGTCTTAGAAATATGGACAGCATAGCCTAGGAAGTAATGTGGTCATTATAGTCTTTGTAAATAATAGTAGACTAGTAGTTAATTCCTCGTCTATGAAGCATCGGCACAAACACTGAGAGAGAACAAATTCTTAAAATTGTGAGATATATATGTATGCTCGCACGCATGTGCAGGCGTGTTCGTTTGTGTGCATGTGTTACTTGAATATATTTTTTCTTAATCCTGCCGTTGAATTAGACCGCAAATAATGTTGAATGTTGGTACAGAATTTTAAAATAATTGAACACCTACAAGGAAGTGATGAAATAATACTTATTTCCATACGTTTAAGAAATATTTATTATTACATTGATTTAGATATATATAAAAAGTGTATTGAATAGTTTCGAATTAATATGAAACTTTATAGTGATGAGCTATAGCATATCAACTTTAATTCAAAGGTGATTTTTGTAAAAATTTCTTCTATAAAAATTTATTGAAAGTGTAAGATATATGCCAAGTCTTACACTGATGCCGACAAATCCTTCCTTATATATATATATATATATATATATCAATCCATGATTTATAATTCATAGATATCAAACTATTAATATTTACTACTTCCTAAGCCTCTTCCAAGCATAAATGAGCATGTCCGTACATGTAAAACAAAATAATTAATTTAATTTCCTTTTCTACCATTGTTGCTATCTATTACATTGACAAACAATACATTCTCCAAAAAAACAAATATATTATGTTGGTCTGAAGTTGGGTATTGGGTTCTGCTTATTAATATCTGAAGTTGGTCTATTACATAGATGGAAAAAACAAAAAATGTGTCCAAGCCATGTCGATCATATGTCATAACCATGTCCGAGAAGTGTCCAAAACTTCAACAAAATATCAGTCGGACATGACATGGATGTGTATCCAACACGTGTCATATGCATGTCCATTGAATGTCTCTGGTGACGGTAAGTTTGGCTGAAATTAATGAGGAAAGTTTGGTTCTTTCCTCTTCTGCAACTTTGACTGATTATCAAATTTTGCAGTGGCCTTTGACATGCTTCCTAAAATTTTAGTAGTTTGCGGAATGAGCACATATTTAACTTGTTTGCGGTGAGGTGGTCGGCTACTTTGTTAACCAATTCCATGGTAGTTGTGGAGTAGTAATTGAATGTTCTCTATAACACACTGTCAATTCTTCTACTCATCTAAATGCTGTTTCATTATTTTATTTGTAGCTCTATAACAATATCCTGAACTTTGGCACATTAATAAAATCCATTGTGCTGTATGCTTCAAAATGTTAAACTTCAAACTCTTGTCCTTGTCCTTTCTTGTTCTTAGGTTGTGTGATGAAGCTACAAGTGCTCTTGACAGCACAACAGAAGCAGAGATTTTAAGTGCATTGAAGTCACTTGCAAATAATCGAACTTCCATATTCGTTGCTCACAGGCTTACCACCGCAATGCAGTGTGATGAGGTTAGTATCTCTTTTGATTTTTGTCCTTAAAACCATACTGAATTTGCTAGGTTTAATCTGAATGCTTAGCTGTTATTTACAAATTTTATGATCTTCATTATTAAAAAGATTGTTCCACTCTTCTTGCACACGTTACATATATTGCTCAAGAACAGAGTTACTTTTGTTTCCATATTTATATGTTTCGTTATATATATATATATATATATATAAACACTTTTTGCGCCAATGTTTCAGATCATAGTTTTGGAAAATGGAAAGGTGATTGAACAAGGACCCCATGAAGTTCTCTTATCAAAAGGAGGAAGATATGCACAGCTTTGGGGACAGCAAAATAACACAGTTGATGCAATTGATGCAGCCATCAAATTGGGGGCATAAAAACAATAGAAAGCTTCTCCCTTCCTCTTTATTAGGGAAACGAGAAATAATTCAGAATAGCAAAATGTTAATAGAGCATGTATTTAATGACAATTTTGATGTTAATAATATGTAGCTTGTTATGAGCTCTTGTTTAGCTGATAAATTCTTAGAAGCACACAAAGCACCACGTGGACATGGTCTATGTCCACTATCAAAAGTAACATCTTTTAACTAAATGTGGATGTTAAATATGGGTCCTAACTTCTAAGAATTTCTCCCTTCTAGCCTATGTAATACATTCCATATTTCTAGCTAGCCAATTAATGCATAGGTGAAAACAATGTGGAGTCATACAGGAGGGAACCTAAATTTCGCTTTAATGCGGGTGGATTTATTAACTTCTCTGTGCGCATCTACATAAGGTGTTGGTGTTGGTGTTCATAGCAACACTTCTGTTCACATCAAGTGCTTGTATAATTGGAATTATGTTGAGAGATTGTAGAGTATGATTTGTTATAACTTAAAGCATTGACAATACTTAAGCATGATGTTCTGGCTTCGAACTCAAGGTTCCTTTGTATGAAAACATATCATTGGGAGGGCTCTTAATGTCTGATTGTATTGCTGAAGATTAGTTTGGTCTTGTAGTTGATTTTTCCATTGAGGAAGACACAAGAATATTTGAAGTTTATGGAGTGATACGTTTCATTTTTTCCTCTTAAGTGGTTATGCTTGGAAAAGCATATTTTCGAATGTAAGTTATTCTTTCCATCGCGGTGATGGAGATTCCCAGTTTTTCTTCAAGTAATCGAGGTTGTGGTAACGTATGCATTTAAATACAGTTTTAAGAATTAAAATAGTACTCATTAATATTACCGAGAAAAGTATTTAAGTTTCTTTATGTCCTTAACTTGCACGAATTAAGTTTTTGTTCTTCTAATCTAATAATATAGAGTATATTATATTTTCCATTAAGAGATATATTTATTATATAATCTCTATTCATAAAATCTCTATTTTATTTTAAATATTTATTAATTAAAATAGGTATGTGAATTTATGAAATTATTTATTATTGAGAAAATTACAATGACCTCTCTTAATGAGATTAAGTTAATTACATTCAATACTTTCTATTTTGCAAAATTATCACTGTTCTTTCTTGAAATTTACTAAAATTATGATGACCTCCATTGTAAATACTGGTTTGTTAATTTCAATGGTAAAAAAAAGATAACATAAGATATATATAATTATTAATAATAAAATTATAATATGTTCACAATATTTAACATACTAATTGAATAAAATACTTAATTTTTTATCACAGAGATGAAATCTATAATTATAACTTATGATAAAAAAGATATTTTAATTAATTTATATCAATATATCAAATATTGTCAAAATATTATAATTTTAATCACTAATAATCATATATATGTCATATGTTATCTTTTAATGTAATTTTACAAAATAGAGATCTCAATTGTAATTATACTAAGGGAGGTAAATGAAAATTACTCTTTATTAAATAAAGTGAAAATTACTCTTTACTAGATAAAGTACTTCATCCGTCCATGAATAATTGTCCATTTAAAAAATTTTCTTTGTCTAGAAATAATTGTCCATTTTAAAAGTTTAGGAAATATTAATTATTTTTTTATCAATAATGCTGTAATACCTCAGGTACACATGTCCACAGACAAGTTTGGTACGTCCCCAAAGTCCCTCAAGACCCACCTGCATTGCCGGGAAGGTCCAGATGCAAGAAAGGTCAAGTTATGCAGAGTTTGGTATTATTATCACTGCTATAGTGGTCAAAGGGTTGGATTGCCACCCAGTGTTTCAGAGGGGGCGAGGGTAGCAGTTTGACCGCTATAGCGATCATAGACGGCTATAGTAGTGTCATCGAGACAGGAACAATGTCAAATATAGCGGTGTTATTGGGTCAGGAATAGTGTCAAACAACGTTGTTCGTTTAATGAACCCCCTACTTATTTAAATATCCCAAACTAAGGACTTTTATCCCCACTCAATCCAACTCCAATTATTCTTCTTCGTCCAAGGTCGAGGTAAGAGACTTTATGGATTTTTATTGTCTCCTTATTTTCCATCTTATATCCTAGAGTATGGCCTTTGTTGTTTCTCTTATTGTTGTCAAGTGAGGGTGCTTCTCCAATGTTGTTAGAGTTAGATTGGAGTTATATAGAGGTTGATAGAGATTAATGTAGAGTTTTGTTGCTTCAATAGTAGATATTGGTGTCATCCGTCCTCCTTAGAGCTTCATTGGTGTTGACACCATCCTTTCCTCCACTCTAGATGAGTGGGTTCAAACCCTATGATTCTTATGTTGATCATTGGAGATATTTTCTTTGGAAAGTGGCATAATTGCATGCTTTTAGAGATTATTTCAAGATATTGGAGATTTTTTACCAAGCTTATGAAAATGATGATTTTCAATAGACCATGAAATAGTTATTTTAATGCAAACTCATGGGATTATTGTCGCTAAAATGATTTTATAAAGAGCTAGAGTATGAATATGATCTTATTTAGAGATTTTATGACTTAATTTGATGATTTCAACAGTAGAGTATTTATATATGATAGAGTCCTATACCCAGGGCAGAGCCCAAAATAAAGTTTTAGAGAAAATAAATATTGTTATGATTTAGAGATTAGACGGTAGTTATAGAGAAACAGACAATGAGTTAATGGCTGAAAACTAATCGTTAACCTGGTATCAAGTTGTCCCTAGGGGCAATCTCACAGAGCAAAGACAGAATCTAGTTAGGTGTCCAATTTAGATAACTGAGGGATCACAGAGCAGAGAACTTGTTATGCCATGGTTAACATGCATAACCAGATATTTCTATTTTTCTAATAGAGTATTGTTATCTATATTTTCAAAGATTATGGATTTTAAAGCTATTATATATATATATGAAAAATGATTTCAAAGAAATCGCATTATTGAGTTTTTATGATCATATATGTATCTTGTTAGTGTCCCATGAGAGGATTACGAATGAGGGCCTATTCACTGAGTTTTAGATAAAACTTACCCCTCTCCATTTTCCCATTACAGCTACATTAGCTTCTACGAGTTCTTCTCAGCTGCCTCCTCCTCAGCCTTTTTGCAATTTGAACAGAGATAGAGTGCTCCATTATTATTGTGGGTAGGCTCCCAGACCATAGAGACAAATTTGCATTGTTTATCATGATTATTTGTAATTACATGATTATAGATTCTATGGTTATTTTGTACAGAGGACAACTCGTATATTTTGTATTACAAAGATAGATTTAGAGTTTGATTATGATATTATTTATGATAATCTTGATTCAAAGAGCTAAAGATTTATATCAAAGGTGAAATTATGTTTTAAAGATGGATTTTGTTATTATTATATACATATAAAAAGACTCAGAGGTCACGAGGCTTACATGAGGATGAGATTTCTCACATGTCGGTGACGTTCCCTAGTCGAGTCGTGACAAATACCCCGATAAATACTATTGACTCATTAATGAAGAAGGAGAAAAGAAGTTTGAGCATTGAAAAGAAACAAGCATAATTTAGTAAACTATTTCTAATTTTTACTAACATTAATATTTAACCAATCATTCCTTTAATTTTAGTGAGCATTTATAACTAGATAATTATTTAAAGACGGATGGAGTACTTTGTTAGTTAGTGTCAATATTTCTTTAAATTCTTTCATCTCTGTCAAATCTTGAGGATTAATATTTAATATTGATTACATTATTTTAATTTTGATATATTATAATATGTGAGACTTTTGAGGTATGTGCATGTGATAAGTCAAATATTTCTACTAATGTGGTAATACATAAATTAAGGTATAAAATATTTTTATATTCACAGTACATTAAAATTAAATTATTTTATGTATTAGATTATTTAATAATATTAAATAGATTTTAATATTCGTACACTAAAGGTGTGAAATAGTTTTACACAATTATTCAATTATGCTTTGTCACATAAAGAAAAGTAGTGGAGTTTCATACTCATTACTTGCAAAGTTATCCAAATGGGATGATTTGATTGGATGACAATGTAAAAAAGTTTTATACTATCAGTACATCAAAATTAAATTCTTTTAAATACAATATATAATATAATATTGACATTTTATTTCATTTCAATATATTTAAACAAAAATATTTTATTAACTTTTATATTTTATTATTAATTGAGGGTGAGTCTTAACTTAATAGTATAATTGTTACCTTGTGACTTGGAAGTCACAAATTCAAACCCTAAAAATAGTTTCTTCGCAAAGCGAGATAAGACTGTATATATTTACTCTCCCCAAACCTACTAGGTGGGAGTCTAATGCACTAAGTCACCATTTTTAATATTTTAATATTAATTATCACAAATCATAGCCTAATTTTTCAAAAAAATAAATGAAAAGTGCGCAATTCTTTACTAAAAATAATTATCACAAACTATTCTTCTAGTTAATAATTTGTCCTCCTAATATAATAATACTTAGAGTAATGATATTTTGACACTAAAAAAGTAGGAGTCTATTTAGATACCCACTTTATAACTACTGGATGTAATAGATGTTAAGGATAAGTGAAAACCACCATTACATCCAATAATTATAAAATGGGTGTCTGAATAGACACACACTTTTTAGGTATCAAAATACCATTACCCTAATATTTAATAGGGAAAAGTCCAAAAAATTCCATTCAACTTTAATCGATGCACTTTAGTCATGTTGCTTTAGAACATGCAAATTAGCCTTGATGCTTTTCAATACGGGTGAATCACTATATTTTGTTAGAAGCTGTTAGATTTTAGATGGAAAGAGACATGTAATTAAAATATTGAGTTCGTTTGAATAAACTTCTTAGGAGGTAAAAATATTTATTTTTCAATTTTTTTTAAGATAATAAATTCTATGATTTAGTTGTATATTTATGTATGCTTCTCAAAAAAAGCAGAAGCAGAAAACAATCAGTTTTTATGTTTTTGTTTTTATGAAGGACCTCAGGGGAAGCCCAGTAATTTGCCTTTTTTGTTTTTACTTTTCTCTTCTCCATCTAATTGTATGAAACTAGTATCCATTAACATAATTCATGGACTAGTTATCGGCTCCACTTCTTGGACCCCAAACTAAATTATAATATAAGTGAGGATTTTACACACCTACATAGAAAGATTCAAAGATCAAACTAAGAAATGAAAATCAAGAATTGATGGAATTACTCGATCAGATAAAATTTAAATGAAAAAATTGTTCATAGGATTGTTAACCGTGCAATGATTCGGGAAAAAGAAAAAACAACAGATGTTGGTAAACTTTATCTCAATTTATTGTCATATAAAATTGATTTAGGAAAGAACACAAACATATACAACAAAATAGTACAAATGTGCGAAATTCCGCTTTTTTTTTTTTCTTCCCTGGCAACTATTGGTATTTCTATTTTCAAACATCAGAACCAGGTTGATTAAATATCAACAAATCGGATCAATTGAACTTGCACCTCCATTGTCTTTCCCACCAATTTATTGTTTTTCTTTGTCTTTTTGGGAACGAGTTTTCCCTATGAAATGCAGAACTGTCCACCAACCTAGTTGATTGGCCTTCCACAATAATAAACTATTTGTTATATCGCTGCCAAAGAATTCTTAAACCACCTCCAACACACCCCACTTGCATGTGTACCACAAAATATTGTTTCATTGTCCCTCTTTCCCAGGAATCCAGCAAGCATACCATGCATTCATGTTGTTAACATTCACTTTGGACCACATTTGATAGATCTAGCTAACATGAGGAACAGTATACACTTGAAATCACACAAGCCGTACAACAAATGAGTTGAGACTTGAGTGTCCATTTTTATATTCACATAGAAGAACAATTTTTTTTTTCTTCATTTCCCATACTTCTTTTTGAGAACAATGATTTGGCAAATAGACTCTTTACACGTGCCATATATCGGATTATAGAATTGAAAAATGAAATGCATCATGAACAAATCAGGCGGATCAATAGTGGTCTTACATTGGAATGTCATCAACATTAAACATAAAGTATAATTAAAAATTAAACATACCCTGTCAACAAGACAAAAGTTGTGTTGGGGCAGAGTCCTCTTCAGATAAAAGAAAGCTTTATTGAGCGAACGCGTACAAGGCCCAATCACATGCCTTTTTCTTCAAACATCGAATATTAAATAATAAGTTAAAAAAGTAAGAGATCCAGTTCAACTGTACTTGCATCTCAAATCCCTCGAGTAACTGGCTTAGTTGCAGTTCAGTTACACACTTGCAAAGTGTATAAAATACAAATGATAATAACATCTCACTCCTTTTGTAAGTACCCAGGTATAGAAAAGCAGCGCTTTTGCCAAAATCTTTTAAAAACCCAATTGTCATATCAAACAAGAGTTGTGTTATTCCAACATTTTATAGAACACCCATCATAATATTTTATTAAACACCTATTTTTAGAGTGTTAATATAACATTTTTGTATCAAACAATGATATTCTTGTAAGTACAAAAATCAATCATATGTCAAATAATCAAAACTTCCGCAACCAACCAATGAGTTGTCCTTATTATAACATTTTATAGAACACCCATCACATTCACTAGTCAGATTTAATGATAATAAAGTAAATATTTTATTAAACACCTATTTTTAGAGTGTTAATATAACATTTTTATTTCGAACAATGATATTCTTGTAAGTACAAAAATCAATCATATGTCAAATAATCAAAACTTCCGCAACCAACCAATGAATTGTCCTTATTATAATAAATAATTCACATTTTAAGCTTGAAAAAAGCATTTGGATATGATAGATTGTGTTGAAGTATATACATGTTAAAGTATATATATATCAATTCATCAACCCATAAAAGATAATTTCATAACACCCTGTGCTAATATAAGTTGGGAATTGAATATTGCCTCTCTTCAGGAAACTTTTTAAATACAAATATAACATACTACAGTATTGTGATCCAAGTTGTATACATATTATATTAAATTAGTGTAATGAAAGTCATCACTATAATCTGTTTATCTTTAATCATCTCTATCCCTTGTCATTTTGTTTATTATTATCATAAAAAGAAAACAAGTCCGTCAATAAATTATTTGAGTGGCACAATATATGTACAACAAATTATGTTAATAGCAATATGCTCAATAGCCCATTTCAAAATGTCATCAGAAAAACATTTTGCAAGTTACAAAATCGATATATATTATAATGGAAAAAGGAAAATAATAAAATAGACCTTCCGAATGTCAAACAAACTAGAACGTTATAGCTCCAAGTTCCAACCTCTAGCTAGACCCTAGCTAGGAGTGATGGACAAAAAGGCAGGGTTTCTGGTACCAAGTGCACAGCTAATATTTAATTTCAGGCGCTGCAAAACTGGTCAGTGTCCAGAAGATTGATCAGCTTGTTATAGTTACAACAACGTTACTCCAACAAGAAAAATAAAAGAGACATGAACATGACGCAAATGACGATTGACAATCTCCACATCTAGCTTATATCGTTTGTACTCCTTACGCACAAGTCATAGTTAAAAATCTTTATCAGAAAACATTCATGCTTAAAAATACAATAACCTTTTTATTATTCATGATAATCCTTTTATAATCTATGATAATCTATGTGTAGAAAATATTTTTAAGTTAACACATTCTCTCATACCAGAGTGTTATGCGCTTAAATTTAACTACTTAGAGATAAGCGCAATAAGGATCAAACTGCATAATACTATGTTATCTTTGATATTCCCCAAAATGAATAGTTAAATTTAATTTTAATGTGCTGACAGCCATCCCATCATCCAATCAAACACTAATGATTTACATAACTTTAAATAATGAATGTGAAATTAAACTGTACAAAAGCATTTTATACTGTGATCCATGCATAAAAACTGAACTCTAAACAAAGCTTGAAATATTTGCTAAATGAATAATTTTATATATAGCACATATTTAATTGAAAGATGAAAATAGAGATAAAATTATATGAATAGTCCTTATGTGTTATTTTACACATAAAAATCAAGTAATTTTACCCGTAGCATATAGTCAATTACTATTATTTCCGCTCAGCTTTTCCAAGTTTGCTTCGTGCATCTCTGATGATGATCGTTCTGGCTTAAAATACGTACCTGAAATTGACACATCAAAATCAGGTCTCCCAAATGCGTTGCAACAGACCAGCCACTTCATGACCATGTTGCTGGCTGGCCCTGTTCAACCTCTTCCATCCATCATGTTGCTTGTGTTCTTATCTGGCCAGAGAGACTTTGCTTTTGTTTGTGATTTGAAATAAAGTGACCGACACACACTACACTAGAATCGATGTTGGCATATTTCAATGGAAACTCTTGAGTTCAGAATCAGCCAACAAGCCACCCAAGATCTATATATATATATATATATATATATATATATATATATATATATATATATTTCTTTTCTTGGCTGCTAAAACACTCTCCCATTCAAACATGTTTCACAAACTATGAAACTATGTTGAACATGAACATGAACATGATATATAGTCTACTAAATTTCATCCTTAAATTTTACTAATAATATAAAATGAATACACATTAATTAAACAACACGTACATATCGAATAAGAGAGTATAATATACAAAAAAATATTGTCAGCCCCCATCCGGAAACTAACTATCATTACTCATATAAAAGCAATAGGAGAAATTATGGTCACACCATTGATAAGAATTGTAACTCAGGTGGCCACCAGATCATTGTGATAATTAAGGGATTGTTGACTCTGGTTAGGATCCCGGTCGTCCATTACCTTACCCTTCTGCTCTTAATCTCAACAAGAGCTCCCTAATACCGGAAAAAAAATTGCAGGAAAATAATATCACTATTTTTTTTCTAGTGCTAGACTACAATCTCTCTAATAAAATTAATAATGCATAGGGTCCTCATGCCACAAATTTTAAGGGGATCTCACTCAAATAACTTAAGTCATGACCTCTGGGTCAATGATGAATTCATCAAATGCATCCATTAAAAATGAGCAAGAAAAAACCACAAAAAAAATAATGTTTGGTGTATAACAAAATTGCACAACAAATACACACTGCACACCTTGAATGTTTGGTCCCCACTCATCTCATTCACTCATCACATTGAATAATAATAAAATGTGATGCGCATTTGTTGTACAATTTTATCGTACACCGGACATTACTCAAACAAAGATATAACTAAATGAAGGTCTCTACCAATAATTTGCAGGACAGGATATGAGAGTGAGTAACCTTTAGATCGATGATAAATTCATCAAATGCATGCATTAATTGAGCAAACAAAAATGATAAACAGAAATCTACAAATAATTTGCAGGACAAGACCAACAAACGTTTGGATCGATGATGAATTCATCAAATGCATGCATTAATTGAGCAAATAAATAAATAAATATAGCTAAATAAAGGGTCTCAACCTATAATTTGCAGGACAAGATATAGGACCGGCGTAATTGAAGTTACATGGAAACTGAAGGATTCACGGGGATGGGGCATATTCACTGAAAATTTTAGCAAGAATGTTAGTAGAGGAAAAAGGTAACCGTAAGAAAAGAAAGGGGATAATATACAAATAGTTAAAGGGAGCTCCCTTCAGTCCAAGCACAGACAAGAAAAGGAAGAAATTTACCTCCCGCATCATTCACACATTCACAATAGCATATCACCATGCCTGATCTATTGTGTTTGAATGAATGAGTCAGCAGCTAATTCAAACCCTTCACCCATCCATGAGTGGACTGAAGGAAGCTCTCTTAGACTATTTCTTATAATACATCTTAAATATCAATCCAAGCCCAAAATTGATCTCATTGAAAATGAGCTTTGATAGAAAGAATGCAATATGCTATAACAGTTCAACAAATTAGAAATCTAACAAAATTAAATCAAAATGACTTGATATTGCCAGATAATTGCAAAATATAGATAGACTTTCAAAAATCCAAGGACTTTGCGTTTGGATCTTTAATAATATTGAAACTACTCATAATTGCCACAAAACATATCCAAGGATCACTGCAAGATACAAGTAGACTTTAAAACACCAAGAATATAGCGTGTTTTAAATCTTTAGTAACAAAGTGAACTTGCTGATAATTTCCACATACAAGCTAAGCAATTAATTTCAACTAGAACTCACTAATTTGTTGGCAGTACATGTAATACGTAGCACAATTCATGCTTGGAGAGAGCCACCAGTCCATATTACTACCAATGTACTAGGAACAATTTCAGATATTTGAAATTTGAGAAATGGCATGCGAAAATCTTGGAAGTCAAGACCAAAAATTTCACTGGATATGTTGACAAATCAGGAATTACAACTCCACTGGACTAAGATGCCAAGAAAAGTAACAAATTTCAACCAAAATGGTATCCATTCTGAAACTGTAACCTAAATGGGGTTCAAAATATTGGAAAAAAGTATTATTAATAAGAAGTAAGAACCTAAATGGGGTTCAAAATATTGAAAAAAAGTATTATTAATAAGAAGTAAGAACCCTAACCCTAAGTCTTGAAGCTAAAAAAGAACACATTGTAGAATTAACCCATTTCAATATTTTCTCAGAAACACGTTCCTGCATCAAAAGAGCATGTGCCTTTGCTTCTGATCTTTAAGTTATCATGCACTACTAATCAACAATACATACATCAACACACTGCATTTTGTGAGCATGCTTAAGCCAAAATCAGAGACGCTTGCAATTGCATTGTTTTGAACACGTGTGCAATGTGGCATTTGATAAGCAGAAAAATTAAAGGATTAACTTGTCATGTGGGGCAAAATAACATGAGTCTAAATCAAATTAACTATATCCTAAACTCACTGATTCACCGTTTTCTCATAAGTCCCACCATGAATCTGAAGCTTCAACTAAATAAGGACAATATCAGAAGCACACTGCTAAAAGAAATTATGAGAACTAATAATACGAACTTGAAGACTGAATGACCTATATATGCAGAATACATGTGAAATAATCATATTAGAAACTATACAAACAATTATCAAATGGGAAATAGAAAAAAAAAAAAGGGAAAAGGAAAGGAAAAGAAGAGAATCAAGGGTCAGGAGCAAACATGACTGAAGAGAAAATGGGTTAAAAAGCAAGGACAATAGGCAATAGCAGCAGTGTGTGTGTGAGAGAGAGAGAGGGAGAAAGGAAGTGTCACTGTCTTCATTAGAGTCAGAGAAAGGAAAGCGATTGAAGATCTCATAACCACACAAATCTGACAAAGCACTATTTTCCAAAAGAAATCGAAACAACAAAGGTTAACCAAAGATGATCTTTTTCTTTTCCCAGCAAGGCAATTTTCCTTTGCAGAAGAACTTTCTTGCAAGATAATATAATCAACAATAAATAATGATATATATTTATCTTCCTTCTTGTTTCTTCTTCGTTTGGATAAACAAAAGTATTTCATTTCATCAACTCCTCCTCCACATGACACTGTTTTCTTTCTCTTCTCTGAAAGTCTGAAACTGAAAGAGACCCTTACAACACACACACACATAGAATCCAACATACTAGTACTGTTTATAATTACTGTTTTGTATGTGAAAACCAAAGAAGAGAGAGAGAGAGAAGAAAAAAAGGGAAATGAAAGAAGGGAAGAGGGAGAGTGGGATCAAAGGTGGGGATGTGGTTGCCCCTTTAAGTCATTCTGTTTCGTCTTTTGTGCCAGCAGCTTCACTCAACTGTAGTGCACTATTTTCTATTACACTCTACCGTCTCTATCTCTCTGTGCCACTGTTTTCTTTCTTTTATAATTTTCTTTTGTTTTTGGTAGACACGAAGTGTTTGGTACATACACATTGCTGAACATCGGTGCGTGTAGCCGTATATATAGGGTTTGAGGTCACTGATTAGTCTGGCGGAGAAAATCATGGACCAGGGTACATGTAATTACACAACTCTTTTCGGTTTTTCACACTTACGTACGTTTGATTTGGTAGAACAATTTTTTATTTTTATTTTTATTTTCCTCTTTTTTTAATTTTATTAAGGAGATATTAAAATTTATAAAAATTATAAAATTAATCTCAGTTTTTATTTATATTTTTCAGTACTATTTTTATAAAGTCCTAAAAATAAAACTTAAAAATTATTTTCTGAAACTAAATACATATTTATTTTTTCATCTCACAATTATGTTTGAACTTTGAACGTGAGATCTTATGGAAGCTTTCAAGCATGGACGCTAATACAAATATGGGAGATATATATTAAATTTAAAAAATTACAGGACATGAATATGGTATATATGTATATATAATTTTTTATTTTGTTATATAATTCTTTTTTTGAATTTTTTTGTCATATTTATATAATTTTTTATCTAATTAATTCTTATTTTTTATAATCAATTGAAAATTTTTTAAAATGAAATGGTCTAACAGTACAGATCCAACTAAACAATTAGAGTTGATTTTGGGCTCATGTTGATATTAAAAATTTTAAAAAAATAAAGAAACTAACTCAAGCGTATCTGTGGTGTATCCAAACCGTGTCCACAGTAAATTAGAGCTGTGTTTAACACGTGTCCGGAGCATGTCCAAGCTTAAAAAAATTATTTTTTTAATTGGACACGTATGGACGCGTATCGAACATGTGTCCAAGCTTCTTAGTATAGAGGATATGTATATCCCAAAATTATTTTTTCATATGCAAAACTTAATTTCGAGACCACTGATTGAAAAAAATAAAAAGAAGCATCTCCGATGTAATTATACAATTCTTAAAAAACAATATTATGTGAGGAAATGTAAATTTTAGTCTTCAAATTGTTCTTTCCGTATTACAGTTAATTTTTGTGTCTTTAAAGTTATAAAACATAAGTAAAGCTAGTCCTTTGTTCCATTTTTATTACTGTGTTTATGTTTTTACTAAGTTGCCATATTAAGCAATATACAAATAAGCGGCTGATAACCTACCTTGCATCTGAGAGGTGACAAAGTTTGACAGTTGATCCAAATTGCAATTATATACAAAATACATTAACAATATTGTCTATATTTAAAATGCAAATCATATTTTTTAATTAGAACTTGACTCCTCTAAAGTGAGGAGTTAATTACCACTGAATAAATAATTTTTATTATGTTTGTTTACTAAATTATTCAAAAATAATTAACCCTTTACACTTTACCAATTTTCACATATGTCTTCATGTAATTTAATGGGCAGAAATCAAAATTAGAATGTTATCCTATCATTAGCAAATTAATTGATGTGATATATCAATAAAAATGTGACAATACAATAATAAAAATAGGCTTATGAACTAATATGACTAATATTTTATAATTATAGGGACTCTAAATTTTAAGAGTCAAAATGACTCATAGATATAATTTTAATGACTACAAAAATATTTACTCAATATTATATATATTTATTGACCCATCACTTTTTTTAAAAAAAAAAAGTTACTGCGTTGCATTTCTTTTTCACTTGGAGCATCCAATGAATATCAAAAGAGGAGACAACATCATTCTTGTTTCAACAAAAATGTTTTTTTTTCATCATGTTATAGTGGGTGTTCATATTCATCCACTTTATCATTATTAGCAGTTGTATCAATAAAGTCATATTTTTATTTTTTTTTATTTACCTCTTTCTTTTCAAAGTGTGAGATTTTTTTTTTCCAAATTAGATATTATAGGTTATATTTAGGCAATTGATATGGAAGTAATCTTATCTTTTAAGAGATGGTGGTAGTTGAAAGTGGATAGGTGAGAGAAAGAGAGAAGTATAATAGAGGGATAAATTTGACAAAAAAATTATGCACCAAAAACATGAATGTTATCCTACATTTATTTTATTATCATATACATTAGAGATAAGATACCTGTCCCTGCTCATCTCTACTCATTCTTTTCATTCATTAACACTCACTTTAAGTTGTTCAAATATGATGGTTGTTGTTGCAAAATGAGATGAGATGGCTCAACAACCACCTTTGCTGTTAGTTGTTACCAAAAGAAAAAGGAAGAAAAAAAAACCACCTTTGTTGCCTTCACTCTTCACGCACCTGATTCACTGCAGATTTGTCCACAACAATATTATATTTCCAGTTATATTATTTTAATATCAGGTATAATTATTCCATTCTAATCAGATTGAACTTTTGTTTTTGCATTTATACTTTAATTTCACTATATAGACAAATAAATATAAGCTATACATATATATTTTTGAGAAGAGATGTACATCTAATATATTTCAAAAACAAGTTAGCATCTAATATATTTAAAATAAACATAATTTCTCATTTTCAACCGTTAAATGAATAATTGCATGGAGATATCGACATATATAGCTTACAAAATAAAGTGTACACTTTTTTATTCCTCTTTTGTTCGAATTTATTTAATTTCTCACCTTGGCAGACAATCCACTTCAACCTAGGTTGTAGTTTATACTCAGATCCATGAAAATGACAAAAGTGTCAGATCAAACATTTGTTTAAGGAAAAAAAGAGATCAATAATTTAAAGAATGATTAATTGAATTAAATCTAATAAACTTTACGTATTAATGATTTCGAAAAAAAAAATTTAAAATTAAAATTAAGATTCGTATTTGTTATGTTGAACTCTTTTCATAATGTATTTACACAGACAATATTCTTATATTGATAATACACTAAATTTAGAGTAAATATGCAATTTGATACTTTAAAAAATTATGTGGCAATAATTTATTTTTTTAAAATGATTTTATATCAAATAGGTCCCTATAAAGTCAAATATGATATCATATTAGTTCCTAATTTTTTTAACATTAAATAGGTTTTTCAAAATTAAATTGTGATACCCAATAGTTAAGTCTGCATATTTATAATGTGACATCAATTTAAATCTTTCTAAAGAAGAATTAACATACGGGGCATACCATATGAGAAATATAGTTTATTATGAGAGTGAGATAAATAAATTAGTACTATATAATTATATATGGATGATTAAAATTTTTAGATAATTAATGATAATTAATACTCACATATTTATTTATAAAAGTCACAACACTTTATATTTTAATTTTGATTATTTATATAAGATCCAATAGTCAAAATTGGCTCCACTCAATCTCATAATAGACCTTATTTCTCATGTGATATGTTCAATATAAGATCCAATGGTCAACCTTGATTATTTAATGTCACATGTATTTTTATGAACTAAAATGATATCTATTTTATTTTTTAGGGACCTATTTGATATCAATAACTTCTAAAAATTAATTTGATATATATCACAAGTTAACTTTTAAGTACCTATTTGATGTAAAAAAATTTAAAAAACCAAATTAATATTATACAAATCTTATCAAAATGCATGTTTACTTATAAATTTAAATTCACACACGACTTATAAGAAACTTCATAATAATTTTCTAAGATCATTTTGGTAAGTATGTTTTGAAATCATGTCATTAATATTTGAATTTATAAAAAATACCCTTTTTAAAATATTAGGTATTTAATAATTGATAAATATTTAATATCACCACTGGTTATATGCTTATAATTTTATATAGTTAATATTGTCAATTTTGGCAAAACATGCTTTTAAAAAATATATTACCAATTGTAAAAATAATCTCTATTCAAGTGCTGGCTTGATATCAGTCATGAGATCATTTTAGTAAACTTTACATATTTATTAAAATTTAATATTTATAAAATATAACAATATAAAAAAATATGACTTCTAACTCATCATTTAATATATAAATGAATTTTTAAAAGATATTTTAATTAAAAATTATCATAGCATTATAAAAAATAGGATTTAATTTTTAGGTTTGAATAATATAAAATTTTATATTGTCATTCAATCATATATTGTTATATTAATAAATATAATAAACTATTAAATTCTCACACTCTCTACTTAAAAACTCATACTTAAATGTATACTTGATTGGATAATAGTGGGAAATTTTTTTATACTGAAAATACATTAATTAAACGTGAACTCTAAAAAATATTATTATTATGTTAGATAAATCACACTTCTTAATATTAAATTTGAATTTAAATTTAACACTAAATTTTATATTCTAATTTTCATGAACCTAAATACTCGGAATTAAAATTGAAATTTTATATCATAATTTTTTATTTCAACCTCCAAACGGACTGTTAGAAATAACAACTGTCACGTTGCTTTTTTTTTTTTTTTTGATAAACACTGTCACGTTACTTTAAACGTTGGTTAATTGGTAATGTTCTAATATCGATCAAGTAACCTAAATTAAAAGTACAAACTTTCTCACCACTTTTTTTTTAGGGGGTGACACTACTTTTTTTCCCCAATAATAGCACAAGCTATTATCCATTTGACAATTGCATACGCAAAGCCTCTTATTACGTGTTTTGCAGGATAAGGCTATTCAATTTGGTACATACTGTCTAGTGCCTAGGTTCATTATTATTGTACACATGCATTATTGCGTTATGTTTTTTTATTGGATCTTGTCATCAATTACGAATAGTTGGGAGTTTTATAATGACTTTGTAAATATTTTACGTATATACGTCGGAAATGAACAAAGGCATGAAAAGTTGAAAACGATTGTGTCTGCTGGTGTCGTTGTTTTGCCAGGAATAAAATCTTGGGACATATCAGATATGAGTGAGCTCCTGGCGGCAAAGCCAAGATGCTAGTAATTGCATTTTTATGAAGAAAAGTAGTCAAAAATGCCAACAATAAAACAGAAAAGAATAATAATCAATAGTTTATACATCTAAATTCAACCTTAAAATTTAAAATAATAATTCAATAAATTTTTTTTAGAAAATAGTAAATTACATTGTAATCTATTGAACTGTCAAGTGTGTAAAGTGAAGTCTTAAATTGGCTGAAAATACTGAATGTGTATGTGTGTGTATTGTGTGTGTGTAAAAGATGAGAATTGGAAGACTCATAAACTTATTACCTTGAGATTTTGGATCAAGATATAGCATCAGACTTATGGTTTTTGATTGAGTATTTGGAGGAATATTGGTGGTATTTACCCATGGTGCACAAGTATAGCAAAGAGAGCATTGAGTTTTGTTAACACCATATAATACTCGAAAGGGCTTTCGATAAGTGGGGGAGTACATTGTGTTGGGCCTCATTTTTAAGAATGGAGAATAAAGAATGGTAAATAATATAAAGATGAGAGGACTTAATTAGAGTTTTGGATGAAGATGTGTCGTTTCAGTCATATTAGTTTTTTCACTTAATCCATTTTGAGATCTCCCCTATGTTAGAAGGAATCAGCAAGACCCTTTATCAAAAGATTAAGGTCTTATTCGAATAAATAGCTTATTTAAGCTTTTATATGGAAATAATTTTTAAAAAATAATTTATAAATAAGTTATTTTATATTCAAATATATAATAATAAAAGTGCTTACCTTTAGTATTTTGTTAAAATTTTTTTTAAGAAATTAGATATTTTAACTACTCAAAAAATACTAAGAATAATTTTTAGAGAAATAATAAGTTGTTTAGTCAAACAGAACAGAAAATAAAATATAATTTTTGACTTCCAGAAAGTTAGAAATAGTTAAGAGTCATAGTATCCAATGGGATTTTAAAACATGCAAAGGTAAAAATTTCATTAACTTTTATTCTTTCTATATCAAACTTAACAATATATTACATGTTCAAGGGCCTAAATTTAACTTTAAAATTGTTTTGTTTTGGATCATCGAAACTTAAGCAACCCTATGTTTGAAACTTCCAACTTGATTTTGAAATCAAACTTACAGCTAACGAAACTTTTCCTTTTAAAATTGAAAAGAAGTTTAGTGCATCCACGGGTCATATGTGACATACTCATTCAACTTTAAGAATAAGGTAAATTACACTATCCTATACGAAGTTTGTCAAAATTAAACACACATCTCCTTTAGTTGTTTAACCTGCCTCTAATTTCTTAGTTTTGATGAGTTATAAAAAATGTCTTACCCTCACTCTCACCTTTCTCATTGATTTAGATGCTGATAGAATCGTTTGCTTATGAGTTATGACTCTTTTTTTCAAAAAAAAAAAAAAACAAAGAAGAAAAGAATCAACAGGTAAAATTTACATCATAGTTGTTTACATTAAAGTAACCATATAACAAAATATTTTTTCAAAAGTTGTTTTTTGTTTTGGGGGGGGGGGGGGAGATTTATCCAACCAAACATTAATTAAAGAGTTAAAAAAGGAACTATTGACATTGGAAATGTGAGATTTTATGTTTTCAAATTATAAAACTAAGGAAATTAAAAAACTATAAGAAATTGTTCTTAATTAGTACTTCTTTTGCAAAAAGTTATAATATCGAACTTCTTACACAAAAGTCTACAAATTTTTAACAACATACACTAATTTACTATAAACTCATAAACAAATATTTTTAAATTAATACGCCTTTAAATTAAAATATAATAGCTTATCACACAAGACCTTTTTATCAAAAGCTTCTTTTTGCAAACACAAATTGTATGCGAAGCTGAGAGGCTGGGAGACCTCATTCCTGGATTCCTTGTCCATGCATGTGATCTTATGACATGATTCATGTCTTTGCCAATCATTTTTATCGGAAGGACAACATGTCATGTGTTTCAATGTCTTTCTGTGGTTACACATTCCAATGGCAATGGCACAAATGCGTGTTCAAATTTTGCGTTGTATTTAAGGGATTATTAATTATGACAATCCCCACAGTAATAGGTCATTATGCCAATAATTCTTTTTTTAAAATAATTTTCTTATTAAGTGCTATAAAAAATTTATAATAATAGTAATTATTTGAAAATAAAACTTTTAGGATATATTTGTGAGTTTGAATTTGGAAGGAGAAATGAAAAAAAAAAGTTATAGTGTAAAATTTTAAAATCTTATTCTACTAGCCTTTACTTCCACTGCCTTCCAATAAAACTCACAAAGATACCCTTAAGTTTCCAATGTATAAGATGATGCTAAACTAGGTTAGTCTTTTCAAACAATTAAACTTTTAGTTTATGAAAAACAAAAGGATTTTTCTAACTCGTACCCCTTAAAAAAGTAAATTTTATGTTTTCAATTTCATTAAAAAAATTTCTAACTTTTAGTTAGAAAAATCCAAAACAAAAATACACAAAGTACATTGAAAAAAAATTAAAACTTACTAATTTTAATTTTTTAAATCAGTACTACTGGAGCATTGAAATTAAGGGCATTCATGACTCGACCCAACCCAATACAAGTTGTTCTAAGTAGAAGTTTTTTGAGCCATGTTCGAGTGCTGATCATTTGACATGATATACTTATCGAGATGGGTTTAAATCATATTATGAGTTGATTTGGCACAAGCTAAAACCAAATATTTTCTTTTTTTAACTAAGATTTAGAGGATCAGGGTGAGGAAGAGAGTCAAATTGGCAATCTCATATAGCTCATTGAGATGTGTAGAGTTTATTACTAAATTGTGGGCTCACTTGTAAAGCCAAATAATTATTTAAAAGTTATATTATTTTTAAAATAATTAGTAATAAATTATAAGATTTCATACTTGAATTAACATATTTTACATAACTTGATATTATTTTATATTAATATCATTTTTATTTTCAAATTTATGTTATAAAATATCTCTTAAATTTTACTTTTTATTTTCTAAAATTTATAGCTTTGCCATGTAGAATGTTTGAATATTTATATGTTTTACGAAGGTGGAGTTGGCATTATTTAACTAGGCCACTAGTTGAGTTATAATAGAGTGAAGGTTGGATTGAAAAATTATATAATAAAATTTTTTGGTTTAACCTAGTTCAATATGTCCTTTCTACACTCATATTATAAATTATTATTTTTTATTGATTCTATTACAAATATTTGAATTCTTTAACACGTGTCATAAAAAACTCTACTATAACTGGGTAATTTTTTTTCAAACATTTTCAGTCACTAACTATACTTAACTACTCTCAAGTGTTTAGAGTAAAAAGCCTTTTTCATCAACATTTTAGATTTGATATTGAGCTGATAAATACATCATTAAAGAAAAGTACCTTCTCCAGTACTACTAGGCAAGGGAATATCTTCAATAAAAACAAAAAAAAAAAGACAAAATAATACCTTAACAATCATTCAATTTGTGAATAGTATAATGTGTCCTTGTTTGTTTATATTTGACCACCCAAACTAGGGGTTCCTGGCTGCTACTGCCCTCAGAGCCGACCCGTGCGCGTTGGCTTGTCTGGCAAAGAGGTGGGCAAAGCCATTTATATCTACCCACCAATTACCAACATGGGACACATCCATTTGAGAATTTTGTGCGTAAAGTAGTGTAGATCCAATCTTATACATTGGAGCTACACTATGATTTGTAGTGATATAGTTTTATGGACTGGTCGGCGGGTTGAGTAATTCGATTTGATTTGCTATTGCGCTAGGTTTTGTTGTGGGGTTGGAAATTGATCACAAAAGAACTTATAGCATAGTTGAATGGTCAATTACCATTTATAATCAAGCAGATTTTATGCATGGAGCATGCCGCTTGCTGGAGTTGTACTAATGTCCATTTGATGATTGAATCATAGTGGGACATTATGAATCATGATAAAGAAAACCAGGTTGAGATGGAGAAGTGGAAAAGATAACAAATTAGAGAAAGAACAAATATTTTAGAATTTGAAGGAGTGTAGCTCCTTGTATTAGCTTAGGATTAAACTCTTACTTATAACCTTTTTCAACCTTTTAGTAGACAAAACCTACTTTTTATTCGTTTAAATTAAATTGATTAATTGTATAATGAGTTACTTCTTTTTGAAAAAAATAGTGTTTTATGAGAAGTTGAATAAGGGCATGTTTGGTTTGAGCTTTCAGTTTTCATTTTCAGTTTTCTAGTTTTCAGGATTTTATAAAGGAAAAACTGAAAACTAAAAATGAAAACTGAAATCTAGATTTTATAGTTTTCAGAATTTTTAGTATTTCCTTCACAAAAGTTGAAAAATTGAAAATAAAAACTAAAAGCTCAAACCAAAGAGATCCTTAACTTCCTAAAGCAAATCTCATACCCAAGTTTTTAAGATAAGTAATACAAAATAAAAGAACTGCTATTAGAGTGTGTATACAAAAATTTATTCACAAGCAAGTGTGGAAAATTTATTTTATGAAGTGGGAGTTCCTAAGCATTCTTATATTATTTTTTTCATTAATTTTCTTTTGTCTGATATATACTAGATTATTTTGGTTGGGGTGGGGCTACTAGGGGAGAGGGGAAGGACTGGATTGGACCGTTGTATGTGGAATTATAAGGCAACATTTTACCACTTGTGTTGCATACTAGCATTTTGATGTACTTGTAACTATAAAGTAATAAATAATAATACATTTTCATTTAAAAAATAATTATAATATAAGAAGTAATATACAAAATTATTCAATATTATATTTTTTGACTGTGTACCAAGAAATATGATAGTTTTATTTTCCTATGATTATATTCACAAAGATATTAAAACATTTTGCATAGCACACACTCCCAATAGTAGAAAGTTCTTGAAGTTTATAATATAATATATGCATTAGAAACTAACGAGATTTACATTTTAATTAAGAAAAATTTGGATTTTGTTAATTAATGTTCTTAGAGCACTTGTTAAGGTTTTAAAAATGAGAAGATTGAAGAGTTTTTAGTATATTCAATACATTGAAAATTTAAAAACTTTTGATTTTCAAGTAAAAACTTTTCACTTTTACAACAAGTGTTCTACGGATACTCATTAATAAAATCTAAAAAACTTTTCAAGTAAAGGTTTATTTTGAACCTTTAAGTTGTATACATAGTTTACTTTAGTTTTTAAAATTAAGAAATTAATTATCAACTTAGCCCTTGAATTTGTAAGAAGTGATTAAAGTTTGTCCCTGGAATAATGTTTGTGGGAAATATCTTGAATCACAAAAAGACAAATAATTTGATCATTTTTTATAATTTTAGAAACTAAATTAATATTTTCTTAATTTTAGAAATGAAACTGAAGCACATATATAATTTTAAGAAACTCTAAAACCCTAAATCCTAAAACAAACATTTACTCAAATTTTACTCTTAGTTCTTTGACTAGTTCTAGTTTGGTATGGGTGGAAAGTAGAGCCAATGGAGCAGCTCATGATGTGGCTAAGCTTGCAATCAATCGAAATCTAGCTTCTAATTGACCAGTTAGATTTTCGAGATCTTTACATAAGATCTGAAAAAATAAATAGAATCTAGCCTATCTATAATAACAAAAAGCTAAACAAGCTAAGAACAAATGACAACCAAGTCCACTAGATGACTTGGCAAAACCACTAGCATATCAAAACATACTTATCCAAACTAGAATTTGGGTAAAGTGAAAAAATGATGAGTTAGTCCCCCTAAATCTTTTGATACGAATAGGGGTGGCAAAACTGGTTGGGTTTGCTGTGTTGGTCTACTAACTTATCAGTTTTTCACAGAATAAATTGGCATTTTCAACCTAAATAACTAAAACAAGTTGAGGCAAGCTAACAACATAACTAAAAATATAACTAAAAAATGAGTTGACTTGTTAACCTGCCATTTTTTGATGAGGCAAGTTGACATTTTTGATGAGTTTCATTTTATGACCAATCCGAGGCAAGGTGAAACGATTGGCTCACCCCACCTCGTTTGCCACCCGTAGATGGGATACACACATAAAGGAAATTATTGATTTAACGATACTTCTTTTAATATTTCTTTTACTTTTTCATTTTACCAACCCATTCACTTTAAATGAGTCAAAACATAAGGTTTATGTCTCCTAACCCACTAATTAGCTTGAAGATTACGACACAGTGAGAGCATTACTAGGAAGGATGCCGCCTCAATAGCTTCTCTTGGAGACCTAATGAAAACACAATTGGATAACATATTTCTTTGCTGTTCAAGACATCAAGGCACATTTTCTCTCATAGCCTTTATTTTTTCTCTTCAAACTTTCTCTAAGCCAACCAATCCATCTTTTCTTTTGGTCTAAACCTGTCCGTTAAAGAATGATAAATTATTGGAATTAGATCATCTAAAGTGAGAATCCCTCTAAAGTGAGGGATTTTTACTACCGGATCAATTGATGGATCCCACACACCATGCACTTTATTGATCAAAATATGGAAATTGCCTCACTTATTCACTTTAAAGGATCCAATATCATACCAACATACTTAGTTTTTTTTTTTTGGTCAAGATGCCGACATACTTGTGCCTAGGAATCCAACACAAGGTTTTTGTTCAAAAAGTCCACCACAAGTTGAGTTCTATTTTGTTATATTGTCCCTCCGAACTTGCGGGGTTCTGTTTTTGGTCGGAGCTTGCGGGCCCTATTTGTTGAGTTGGGCCTTTTTGTCTTTGTTCAAATGAATTACAAGACATGAAACTTTTTTTTAAAAAACAGATCGGATCTTGGTTACCAAATCAGATCCGGATTTGAGGAAGCGGGGTGGTGTGAGCATTGACGAAGCGGTGAGAGAGAGAAGTGACGAGGAAGCAGAAGCAACGACGGAGAGGGCGGCCAATGAAGGATGATACAGGTCATTTTGGAACCAAATCGAAGCCAAAGTAAAAGATACATGGCTTATTATAGAAGGAGACAGCATGAAATTCCAACGCCTTCTTCTAACTCTTAAGGTTCCTCTTCATGCTTTTCTATCTTCCTCTAAACTCATACTTCTGCTGAATGTGCTGAATTTAATAAGCGTCATATGTTGAGCATTTATTATTATTATTGAATGATGATTGCTGGATTCGAGAACTTACTATGGATGTACTTCGATAAGAAGCGTGGATGAGTCCAGCAAGAGCAGGTTTTGGAGGGCTCTGTCCAGAAGAGCCAAATCTATTATTGAGGATGCTAATGCAATGCAGCAATCTCAAACACGTGCGGATGGGAGGATCCCTGCTACTGGCGCAGCTTCTAGGTGCAATGTCAGTTTTTGCTATTGATGTGGGAAAAAAAAAAACGGAGAAAATTACACTGTACAATTCACATAGACGCCCCTGTTTTGTTGGTAGATTTTGGTCGGGAGCTACCTAGTTCATGAAATCATTATATTGACCTAATCCAAGTTTATTTTGATGTTTAATTCAATAAAAATAAAAAGAGTAAATATCCAAATTGGTCAATTTCATTAATGGACAAATTGACCCCCAATAATTGTAAACATCCAAATTGATTCCTCACAATTGTTAAAATAGGACAATATGGGTCGCGATCGTTCTGTCGATGTTAATTTGGGAGGCGATGATGAAAAAGAAAGGCTCATTGGGAGAAGGTAGAGTTTGTATGAAAAAAGAGCGATGAAATAGAGTTCGGCCAGAAAGAGACGAAGCTTGGCTGAGGAGGAGGAGCTCAGATGACAAGTGTTTGAGCTCCATCACATTCTTATCAGTCTTGGTCACCTGTCAGCCGAGCTTAACTTAGCCATAGTCGTGTCATGCTTAGTCTTGCCCGAGCCCCTATTTTCTCTCAGACGAGCCCCACCTTCTACCAGCCGAACTCTTTTTCATCTTTGCCTCTTGATTGAGCTTTGATAGGTAGGTCAGTGACCTATAATGTCTTTAACAATTATGAGGGACCAATTTGGATATTTACAATTGTTAGGGATCAATTTGTCTATCAAAGAAATTGTTAAGGACCAGTTTGGGTGTTTACTCAAATAAAAATATCACAAAACTTATTAAAAATAACCACAAACTTTAAATCTCTAAAATTTTATTGATTTTACTAATTTCATATATATATATATATAGCTTAATAATATCAATATATATAACTAAAGTATGATATAATTACTAGATACATTATATATAAAAAAATTATATATTATAATATATATGATTGGTTCATTAGGTTAAAAATTTTTAAATTTGATACCCGAACCGATTATCATTAGGTTTAATTGGTTTTTATCCAAGATGACCCGATGACCCAAACCAACTCGAACCGATTTAATTGGTTTATATCGAGTTAGTTTAATCCTACCCATAAACTGCAGTTTCATACTTATTTTAAGTTTCTATTCAACGTGGTAGATATGGTTTGGGGCACTGGTGTGAGATTTAACAGGAAGGGGTGCTCATGGGCCAGGCCAAAAACTTTCTGCATAACCAACCCAAATCAAACTGTGTAAGATTCTGGTTTGCTTTGTTTCTCGAGTTGACTCAGAGTCTAAGACTACATTAAGTTTATGTGAATAAGTGAATGTTGAGAACTGAGCATAATAATTTATTATCTCTATTCTTGAATAAGTATTCATGTATAAAATTTTATTTTTCTATTATTATTTGTCTTTTTAAAAATTCTACATAATATTAGTTATTTTTTCCCCATAATACCTTTACGAGAGAGTTGATGAATAGGTTAAATATGAGAGAAAGTGTTGGAGTAGACGATGATAAGTGTAGTGATGTAAAATATACTTAGATTTATCTAACTTTAAGTTTATCCAGTCATTTTCTTAATTTGATTGTATAAGTGAAGACGGACTTATTAGAAAATGGAAGTAGTATTTGCTAATAGCACTATATGGACATGAAGGTTGACGCAAGAACAATGTGAAACTAAGCATATATTTTTCTGTTCCTCTTCAGGTTCAGCTCAATTCATTCTTACTTTCGTTTTAAGGGTTCTTCTATTGAATTTTTGGATACTTTCACTTGTACATGATCATATTAATGTGCTGTTTTTCTGCTTTTCAAAAGGATCCCCATTTATATTCTTCGTGTGTACATGTCTCCCGTTAATTGCTTTACAAAAAGTTTGTTCTTCCATCAGAAAGTAGGAAAGTTTGCTTCCCAGCATGGTACTTGGTTCATATTACCATATTCTCTGAGTTCCTATAGTTGCTATCACATATCTTAAGTCTTCTGAATGGGACTGAAAGTAGAATCAGCAATTACTTTTGCTTTGGTTACTAATTACAGGGTTAATTTTTACCTGTTTAAGATGATGTACAGCATGCGCCCAAATATTCCTTCTTTTTGTATCGCTAACAATATATTTACTGTTAATAATTGGTGCTCTAATTAGTGCTCTATCAATGTAATCAGCTCTAAATCTTTTAAGTTCTTCAAAATGCTCCACTTTCCCCGTAAAAGCATTTTTAGAAATGGAACTGATTGAGAAGCATTCAAATTTAGAACTATATAATCAAATTTGTTCTTTCCCCATACAGTTCATATATTCGATTTTGGATTTTGCTTATTCTAATTTGAACTCAAGTTGCTCCATTATGTTTAGTGTGTGCTGAATGTACTCTCATATCATGGAATAATTCTATACTCTTATATAGATACGACCTCAACTTGAAACTCTTCTACCAGGAAAAGCTCGAATGGTCCACGAGAACTCTTACGTAGTGTTTAGAATGATTAAAATTATGAAATGATTTGATTTGATTTCAAATTATTTGATTTGTAAAATAAATCTTATGTTTAGAATGATCGAACAAGAAATGAAATTGAGTTGACCATCAACCACATTGAATAGAAACTAAAAATCAACTTCGAATGAATTTTAGTTTCACACTCTTTTTTGGCGTTTTTTTATTGATAATTATCTATGGCGCTTTTCTGATTGATAGTTATTTTTAAGCCTATAGATATTTTGCTATATCCTGGGCAACATTACATATCATGTGCTTGACTCAGGCTTTTAGGCTTTACATTTTTAGATATCACAGGGCACAACATATAAAGCAAAGTTTTATGTATAGCAACCTGTACCAAAAAGATTTTATGAATGTATCATAGCAAAGGTATTCTCTTGAGAGTTCTATTCGTCAGATCATATATGTGTGTGCATCATGATGTATAGGTAACTATTGATTTAAATAAGGGTTAACTGCATTTTACATTTCTAAACTTTAAGTAATGTATAGTCATATTTTGACTTTTCAAAATTATCATGATACTATGAATTTTTCAATCTCTGCAAAAAAAAAATTCTACCTTCTCACAAATGCAAAACTTTAGGTCATAGTAGGGTGTCAGGTTGCATGTAATAAAAAAAATTAGGATGGTTAAATGTACATGAGAATTCACAAAGAATATGTCAGAATGCATAAATTAAAAACATGAGAGGGGTTACGTGTATATAAATCATACATTCACCAATTATTAAAATTGTGCAAGAGGTGTTTTGTATTGTTTGAAAAGTTCAAATGGTCACAATGCATATTTTGAAAAGTTAATGTGTAAACTAAAAATAACCTAAAATTCAGATGGATAAAATGAATTTTACCCTTTAAATAATAATGAAACCTTAGGATGTTGCAAAACAAGTGCAGCAAGTAAATTATAAGGGTAAAAATATAGGTATGTATAATTAAGGGATAAAAAAGGGGTAGATGAGATTCGTTTGTTAGCTTACACATTAAACTTATCCATAAAAACTTACCTCTTCTTTTTTTTCTTCTAACCAAACCCATAGCAGTTGGTATCATATGAGACGACATAATAACTCATATACATTTAGAATCCTCATCAGTCGACCCAGGCTTAGCTAAGTAGATTATCAACATAGTTCATGAGCCTCATTTGTACTATCCAATTTTTATTATAATGATAAATTTTTAAATATATTTAAATAACCACTTATGTTCCTATTTTAATTACTCCTTTTTAAAACTTTTTGCGAGTTGTAGTCTGCCTAACATCAGTGGCTAACTAACTCAAAATTTTAAAAATATCATTTTTATTACACACACTTGTACACAAACATATATACCTAAAATATAAAATAAATATCATAGCAATATAAAAATTAAATTAAATTATATTTATTTTTGAACAAATTTATCAATTAGTATAAAATAATAATACATAAGAAAACCAATGTAAATTGACAACACACATGCGTGCCAGATCCGGTCAACTAACTAGTAATTATACTAATATTAGATGCTATTAAATTATGACTAATGGTCCTTTTCATTCTTAATGAGTATAGAATAAATCGGTGTTAATTAAGCTACAAATTAGTTAACAAACTAATTATTTTCAAAGCCTGGGTAGAGCGTTAATGTAACAATAACTCATCAGTCATCACATATCACTTGGGGATTCCCATAAACAATCATCACCACACTTATACCATATACTTATATTAAATTAAAAATTATAAATCAGAATGAAAAAAGTTATAAATTAATATGTAAAAAGTTTTTGCATACTTTTTTATAACATTTTATATATTAATTTATAACTTTTTATACACTAATTTATGACTTTTAACTTAATATAAGTATATGATATAAGTGTAATGATAATTTTATATCACCCCTTTATATTCATCGATCCGTTTCCAGGGACTGCTATTTCCTATTTGCACAGTCAAACACCCAAAAAAAGCAGGTGGTTCTGGCATTGACTACTATGTTTTCGACCTTAAAGTTACTACTTTATTTTATTTTCATTTTTTCTCTTCGCTTTTCCTTAAAAGCTTTTCTTGCAATCAATGATTAGTGCTTATAAAAAATAATAATAATAAATAATGAGTAGTGTACTATCTTAAATTTTTATTTATTAATTGAACATCATATCTCCCTAATTTTTAAAAAGAATACTATTTGCCTCTCATTCTCTTTGTTTTAATAAAACATCCAATTTGATCCTATAAAAATTATTCATACAATCATATAATTATATACTTTTATTTATGAGACCATTAAGATAGTAAATGATTATTGAATTAAATATTTTTATTAATATAATAATATATGATCGGATATGTAAACCTTTTTATATTGGGGATGCACAAAAATTCATCGTGACATTCATACTTTATCACTTTTTTTTTGTTAATATTGATTATCCAGTCTTTTCAAAATTATCTAATTAAGGGATGGGAGAGTGTGACCATGTGATATAGCTAATAGCATACAAGTTACACATGAGAGTAAAAGAGCAAGCAATATACACGCACTAAAGTGAGGCTTTACCCTCACACGCTACCCCCTATATTTCCTCCTCATTCTAGGCTGATACTCCCGGAAGTTGTTAGCTTCCTTTTCTCTCCCTTTTTCCTTTTCAACCAACAAACAAATTCCAGATCACGTATTTGCCCTTTTCTTGTTTCCTTAAATTTCAAACACCAAATTAATAGATTGGTATTTCAAAATATTTTGCACTTGAACCCGACACACCAACAAACAAGGGCTTGAACAACACATATGCCTTTGATTTTTTGAGGTTGTGTTTCTCTCACTTTTTCATTTCTATTTTTTATTTATTTTGACACTACCATTAGCACCATCTATATCCAACACAATAATCAAACAATTTATGCACACATATTTTGGCCTGTGAAGCCTATCTTTTTATTTTATTCTTTCTCTGTGCTGCATTCTTCACTATAGACTTCATCCTCTGGCAGTGTGTCTTGTTTTGATTTTATTGATATCTTAATGAGGCTCACAACAATTTTCTTTGTGCTTATCGCATTGCCATGCCTTCTTTCTTTGCCACTTCCAATTGCTAAGCCTCCACATGAAGAAGCTGTTCTCTCAGTTAGGTTGCTAGATTCCCATCTTCAAGCTTTGGCCTTTAAGGCATTCTTCAGGCCTAGAACTGGGGTACCCTATGATGGCAAGGTGCCCTCAAACCTAACAGGTGTTAGAGTGTCAGCAATGAGGCTTAAGAGTGGTAGCCTTTGGTCAAGAGGTGTTCAATACAAAGAATTTGAGATCCCAATTGGGGTCATTGAACAACCTTATGTGGAGAGGCTTGTGCTTGTGTACCACAACTTAGGTAATTGGTCTGAAAAATTTTACCCTTTACCTGGTTACTCATATTTAGCACCTGTAATAGGTCTATTGGCCTATAGTGCTGCAAATTTGTCTGCTTCAGAGTTACCTGAATTGCACATAAGAGCTTCTCAGAAGCCAATTTTGATCAAGTTCTTCCCTCACCTGAAACCAGCACCATCAGGGTCACTGGCAAAGTGTGTGTATTTTGATTTACATGGTTCAGTGAAATTTGACACTCTGTTACAAGGGGATGTGTGCTCAACATTCCAACAAGGGCACTTCTCCATAGTTGTGGAATCAAATGCCACAACATCATCACATGCCCCTCCTCATCATGAGAAGAACAAGTCCAACTATTTGAGGATACTAATTCCGTGTTTGGTTGGTGGGATTCTGTTGTTGATCATATTGGGTTTATTGGTTGCTGCTGTGAGGAGAACCAAACAGGGCACAAGGATACAGCAATTAGAGAGTGCTGCTGCTGCTGCTGATAGCAGTGGAAATTTGGAGATGACATCAATTGGGGACAGCAAAGCACCATTAGCAATAGGGACTCGTACTAGACCAGTCATAGAAAATGATTACATTCCTTAGATTTAAATTCATTGTTGCACCAACATATTCTTTTCGTGCTTGTTCACTCTGTGATCCTAATATTTTCTCTGTTCATAATTAGTTCAAATGAGATTTCTCCAAGTTCAAATTGTTCAGTTCAGTTTTGGTTTGTTTCGGTTTGGCTAATTTGTTGGCATCGCATTTGCCTAAACTAACTTCAACCAATTGGAATGTAACCAAAAACAAAACAAAGCTGATTTCTTTTTTCTCTGATCTACTATGTTAGCTCAAATATTTGTTCTCTTTATATTCTAAGCGCTTATTAATATCATTAGTATTTTTGCCTTGAGGAACCTGTCATCATTTTCCGTAGTGGATATCCCTAGATTTACCCCTAAAAATATCATTAGTATTTATTTATGCACCTGAAAAGAATTTATTTAATGAACTAGAAGTGTAAAAATATTTTATATGCATCTAATAATGCATTGTTACGTAATTGTTTGACTCGCAAATATTTCTTCAAATAGTCTCACATACAATAACAATTTAATTATATAACAAGATTTTTTTCTTGGGTGAGGCTTATATAACAAGATTGATTTGATAAGGAAACAACATTTTATAGAGCTGATTTGAAAGTTATATTGTACATAATAAAGCTATAAATTTTGGGATAATTTAAAAAATGCATTTCTTCCAGAAAAAGGTTCACTTTAAACGAGCACAATGACGAACTAATTCAAATCTCTCTTAACTCATCGATCACTTATAAAGATATCTTTAAATCACCTTCCAATATAAGAGAACTTAGAAATAAACACAAATAATGATAATACATGAGGAGAAGACCGGTCATCCAAGACAACCCCATTGACTACTTCTTCGTTTAATAAGATTGCTTGTTAAACTAGTAGTCAAGTTTGTGACAACAAACATAGTAATACAATATGCGAAGGGATTAGTCATTGCATTCGATAGTAGATCTCCTAAAAAACCAAAAGCTATGTTTTAAATTAATTTTATTTCAAACCATTAAAAAATGCTAAGTCTTTCACACCACTAGAAACTCATGGAACACATACAAAAAACATAGATGGATTTTGTCCCATCTTTGTTACAGATGGATTGATAGACAAAAAAGCATAAACAGGAAAAAAATTTGTCAAAGTTATATAATTCATATGTAAATCTGTCTGTAATTATTGGTGTAACTTCACATCACATGGTGCATAACTGTTACAGATAGAAATTACAGGTGGATACCAAAGGATTTTTTTTTTTTGCAAACCTTATAGGTGGAAAAATCTGCTTGTAATTTATTCATTTTAGATTTAAAATAAATTCAATATATTACAGATGGAAAAATCTAACTAAAATTTGAAATTCAAGGCGTGTATTTAACGTGTGCATTACAGACGGAAAAATCTATTTATAACTTATTCATTGTATTGACTTAAAATAAATTCAATATATTACAGATGGAAAAATCCTTCTGTAATTTGAAATTTATGGCACTTATTATTTAATGCGTGCATTACAAACGATAAAATCCATCTGTAGTGATTGAAATTAAAACGCATTATTTCATTAAAGAGATTACAGACAAATTTTTTCATCTCTAACCACTTTACTGAAATGATACATTTCATTAAGGGGATTACAGATGGATTTTTGTGACTTTAACCACTTTAATGAAACGATGCATTTTGTTGCGAGAGTTACAAACAAAAAGATCCATCTATAACATCAGAAATATGTTAAAACTGCATGGCTCTCCTTCTTCTTCCCCATTCCCCATTTATATTTTCTTCATCTCTCTTTCTCAACGCACCACCGCCACAACCCTTCTTGTGGCCACCACCAGTGATTAGAACCTCCATTTTACAAACGATTTGCACCATTGTGCTCATGGTAATGTTCTTTAGCTTTTAATCAGTTTAGTTTTTTCTTTTCTATCTTTTTTTTTTATGGATTCCATTGAGTTATTATTTTTTAATGTGTTGGTTTGAAGAGAGCATATTTGGAACATTGGTTCTTTGTTTGGTTTGGGGGTGGCAGTTCCACCATAGTTGGCGTGGTTTGGCAGAGGATATGATGGCTGTGGCAATCAGTGGCAGATGGTTTTCCAATTTTTTTTTTTTAGGTTTGGAAAGATTTGGGTTTGTGTCTATGAAGTGGTCTAGATTGATTTTGTTTGGTTATGGTGGTGGCTTTGGGAAGGCTGGGGTTGTTGAAAATGATGGACGGTGGCGATAGAGTTGGAGTGGGAGTTTTTTTTTTAATATTTTTTCCATTACATATGGGATTTTTCATTTGTAATGTTACAGATAGAGAAAATGTTATAGATGCAAAATCCATCTATAATTGGCTAATCTTGTAGCCTTTTTCAGCTAATTACAGATGGAAAAATCCGTCTATAAATCTATAGAAAGATGAATCTGTTTGTAATTTACAAACTGATAAAAATAATCCATTTATACCATTTATAGACGCAAAAATAATAGATGACATGTTTTTGTTTGTAATTGAAAAAATCCATATGTAAAGTTTATAAAATCCTTTTGTAATTCTGTTTATATTTCATGAATTTCTTGTGGTTTCAAAATTTGTGTATGAATTAGTATTTTAACATTTTTTTCAAAACCATTTCATTCGATATTAATTATATTTTTCTCTGGTCAATGGCATTAACTATATTTAAATCAATTTATCGTTTTTTTAAACATTTTTTGGTCGAATTTTGTCAACATTTAAATCAATTGATAAAAATCTAAATCAAATGTCCCTACAGGATTTGGGCCCAAATTAACAATTCAACTTGCATGGGCCTATCCATTTCTGAACAATCATCATCGTCATTGTTATTTGGTAGCCAACATCACATGCAACTGAGGTAAAGTAAGAAAATGTGAAATGGAAAAATGATCAAGGATGAGGTTGAGGCATAGTAGTTGATTCATAGTCTTTAAGTTCTATATCAGGGAATCGAATCTCTTCTCCATCTTCCTCCCCAAGATCAGAATATATATATATATATATATATATATATATATATATATATATATATTAAAATTTGTTGTTTTTTAAAAACTCTATACAAAAAATGTAGTCTGTTTATCTTTTATGTTTATAAATATTTTTATTGTTTAAAATTTAGGATTTAGAATTGAGGATTTAGTATTTTTGCTAATAATATTGGCATAAAGCTCTTGTATAACAAATTAGCAATAATAATTAAGTTTTGTTCCACAAGATGGAGTCAACTACATGGATTACATCATGTTGTAGTGTCCTATCATACTTCATGCTTATAGTCAAACTATTAAAATCTTTATGTCTCTTTTAATAGTGTCACCTATGATTTTTCTAGATCGTTCCTTTTATTTAGTTATTAGACTACCTTTCATGTGATGTACTTTCTTTAGTAGGGCTTGTATATGTATATGTCTTTTTTAGACATGTCTAATATCTAGAGAGTCATGCCCCCTTTAGAATCTCAAATTCTCGAACAGAATTGCCTCTAATAGAAGGATACCCGTGAAAAACCAAACAAATTAAAAAAAAATCTAATGCAATATCTTATCATTGAGTTAAGTGGTACTCTTTTATCATATATAACACCTAAAGCACCTCCGTTTCATCCACCCATCCTAAATCATATGGTTTATATATTCATTTGTTTCTCCATCACTTTAGATAATGGATCTAAGATACAAAAAATTATGTGATTTGTGGCATAACATCCAATTCTCACCTCTTAAGTTAGAATTTGTGCATCTCGTGATAAATTTAAATTCCATATACTCTGCCTTAGTTTCACTTATATGAAAATTATATGCCTTTAGTTTATTCTCTCAATTTCCTACTAAGATAGATCATCTGCGAAAAAAAAAGAAGAAGAAGGAGAAAACAACAAGAAGTATGGCACCAAATTTTGAAGATGTTCATTGAGCACATTTTAAGACCAAGGTAAAGAGATAGGAACTCAGAATTGATCATTGGTATAGTCGTATTTTCATCAGAAAATCTTTACTTCATCTTGTTTCTCACACTACTTATGACATCTTAAATATCTTTGATTGCTTGAATATAGTTAATTTGAATTCGTTTCTTCTCCCGAACCTTCCATCAAATCTTTTTTAGCACCCTATGATACTTTTTTTTTTTCCAAATCAATAAAAAGCATATGTAACTCTCTCTTATATCTCAATATCTATATCCATCAATATCTCTGACAACTAAATCGCTTTCATGGCAAAACTCTTGGGCAAAAAACTAATCGATTCTCTATGATATGTGAGTGTCTTGTCTCAATCTTCACTTAATTACTCTTTCCCATAGTTGCATAGTATGGCTATAAACATAATTCACTGCTTTTGATGTACTTTATAGAAAATATTTACATAGCCTAGCGTTATCTCATATAAAAGAGGAGAAGTATATCGAATTATGACATGGATCATAGACGACATTATTGTAACTCATAAAAAAAATAAATAAAAAATAAGTGTCATTCATAAAGATTAAATTGAAAATCAATGTCACTTATTATATGTTACTTGAAAATATATATATATTTATTTAAGTAAAATACCTTTAATTACTCTGTTAACTGTTAGATGAAATGTACATGTGTAGGGTGGATGAGTTCTGTAATTTTCTTCCATGAAATAAACATTGATTTCCCCAAAACTTTTCTTTTTTATTTTTTTCAAAAAAGACATTGTAGGATGCTCATGACTATGATAATTGGGACCTATAGTGTGGCTTATTTGCTCCAGAGGTCCCTGTCCCTGGCCCAACATGCACATTGCCATTTATTTTCTGCAAACACACCTCATTGTTCTAGGAATCCTATGCTCCTCCTGCTCTTCTTCCCTTCCAAGTCGCAGTACAACAAGTTGGAACATAATAATAATGGCTTGATTTACTTGAACAGTGATATTATATATTATAAACATGGCACATTCATATAGATGGTAAAAAACTCCGCCCAATTATAAAATGAAATAAAAGATTTTTAATTTCTATATATCCTCATTGCCTTCTCGGCATGCAATTTAATTCATGTGATGCACAAATGACAGCAAATGTAGGAATAAAGACAAGCAAGGAATCTAAAACGAGTGTTCACAGTTTCACATACAGTCTTATTGTTGTTGTTGCTATTACTGCAGAGAATATATAATATGAGTGAGAGAGTATGCAATTTCTCAGGTTAAGATGCCTGCAACAAGTTGTTAACATAGTTTTCGCCTTAAAAATATTGTTATTTATTTAATATTTGTTTTAAATTATTATTTAGTGATAGGTTATGTCAATGACCGAAGAAATGTCTACTTTGTAATGTTACTATATACATAAAATTAAGTAAAACGTACCAACAATGTGTTGGTTCGAGTAAAAAGGGCTTGTGGCCCTCAAATGTGAGGTCATGAATTTAGTCTCGTGATTTATATATATGAAAAAAATATTATTAAGAGATATTCTTATTTAGATGTCTGACCCTGTTTTCGGAGATTAACCACTCACCTAGCAATTGAGAAGATACCTGGGAAACCTAAAAAATAAAGTAAAAGATATAGAAAAAATCTTAGGCTGATTCCCTACTATTAATGAAGGCGATAAAGTTTCAATGAAATGAGAATTGTTTTGGTACGTCAGTAGGTGGCCCGAGTAAGACAAGAGTGGGGTGGTAGGTTTATTGAAAAAATAAGTTAATATTCATTTTAATTTTTAATATTATAAAATATAAATTAAATTAATATTTTATTTTATTTTTATTTAATTTTTTATTAATTAAATAATTATATATAATATTAAGTAATATTTTATTATATAATATATCATTTGAACTAAAATGAAGTTTAAAATAATTTATTTTAATATTTAAAATTATACAAATGAATTATTTTATGACTTAGAATGAGTATTTAAATGACTCTTTTTTTATAATTTTAAATACCAAAGCAAATTATTTAAAATTTTATTTTATTTTAAATGACATATGATATGTCAAGATATCACATAAGATTACCTATATTATTTAATTAATAGAATATTAAGTAAGAGTGAGTTGAGGGACTAATATGACTTGTATTTTATAATGTTGGGGACTAATTTGACTCATTTTAAAATTCAGAAACTAAAATATAATTTACAAGTGAAATGTGAGGGATTAAAATGAATATTAACTTTAAAAAAAATGGTATAACATTAATAGACATGATATTTCAATTAAATGCAAGCATTAGCAATCAATAATAGCGGCCATTAAGCTGTCAAGACTAGTAGTAGTCCAAATAACAAAAACCTGATTTATTGATTTATTTACTCTTTTGAGTTGCTTGTATGTTTTGGAGGCTGTAGGGAAGACCAATTTCTAGCTTGCTGCTGGAGGTAAATGTAATGTAAGAGTAAAACTTTGAGAGTGAGATGATGATGAAGAGGGACTTCATTTGACCATATCATGTATGCTATGTCATGTACATTTGTGTGTGTTCTTTAAGTGTGAAGCATAAGGGTGATTGATTTCAATCAACGTGCTTATGATCAGGTACCAGTGACCGACATTGGTCATTGAGGTTGGCCTTCTTCTTTCTAACTGATTGAAGCAAAATCCATCTCTGCATACACTTGTTGCAGAGAAATATTGCATAGTGATGGAGCATCAATTAAACTGCATACAACTGTCGCATAGAAATACTTGCATAGTGATGAAACATAAAGCTAACTGTGCTTTATCTAATAATAGAGTGACATTTTAAATAAAAATAATAAAAAAGTAGGTTCTCCTCCTAACTGAAACTTAACAGGGCATTTGGAAATTTGTGGAATTCAATTTTATCAGGGAATTGAATTGAATTCCATGGTTTGGAAGCAACTTAAGTAAATGAATTGAATTCTCATGGGAATTGAAACCCAATAAAATTAAGGAATTGAAATTAGACTCAAATGTGTGTGATATGGTGTGAGAATCGAATTTCAACAGATGAAAATATCAAAATAATCTTACTTGAATATAATGTTTTGTTCTTAACCTATTAATAAAGGATAAAATAATAAAAACAATTAAATTTATTCATTTTTAGATCCATTTCAAATCAAGAAATTGAATTCAATTCCTTCATTTACTAACTCATTCCAAACATAAGACTTCAATTCAATTACATTCAATTAAAAATTTTCAAACGCCCTGTAAACGTCACTCTATTATTGAATAGAATAAAATTCACCTTGGTGCTCCACAACCATCTAAGAATTTATCATTTTTGTGGCATTGCATGATTGGTTTGGCATTTTAATTACCACATGCTTTAGTTGAGAAGTCTCAAACTACAGAAGAGGAGGCCCCCTTTTTGTGCTTTCTGCTCTTGAATTAAAATGAGGATTTTGAACATCTTTCTTTCCTTTCTTTGACTAGCCTCTCTGTCCCCTCTCCCCCTTTAATGCATAGTAGATGGAGAATTATTTATGTAAAAATAAAAAATATCCATCTAGAAGTATGTTTGTTAGTGAAAACATCCATGTTACATTTGCATATGCAACATAAAGTCAACAAAACAACAATTGAAACACCACCCTGACAGAGATAGATAGAGAGACACCATTTAAGTCTTTGCTTTTACTACTGAGCAACTGAAGGTGGCCCTCCATCTATATTTCTAGTTTTGTACCTTTCTTTCTTCCTCTACCATTTCCTCTTATTTTTTTCTTTCAGACATAGGTGAGGTGATAAGTGATAGCATGATATTTTAGGCCAGACTCTATTCTCAAGCAACCCCTTTCTTCTCTCTTGTTCCCTTTGAATTTTATCTAGTCTTTCTGGGAAATCCATACCCTTGTAGAATTGATGTCTGGTTTATATAATCAGATTCCCTCTCCTGCTTCAGCAAGGGCCAATTCACCAAAGATAAACATCAGAAGCAATTTTGATGTTGATAGGTACATACATACGGGGTTGCTCATTTCTTCAGCTATTTATTATGAAAGCATATCATTTATAAGTATCCTCTTATATGGATATGTTTTGTGTTACAACTTCTATTAACTTTTGGGTTGATTGTTCTTATTTGTGTTTCTTATAGCCAGTACTTAGCTGAGTTGCTCGCAGAACACCAGAAACTTGGACCTTTCGTGCAAGTCCTACCCTTATGTAGCAGACTCTTAAATCAAGGTCGGTAATCCTAAATCTACACTTTCAAAGTTTCTTTTGTTGATAATTTCTTCATCTTTTTGTTCTATTCATTTTTCAACTGATCTCTCTCGTTACATCTTAATTGGGCTAAATCATAAACTCAGTTTTCTTGTACTTGGACATTTATCTCATTTTACTTTCTAATCGAGAGGCTCAATTAGAAAGAATCCGCGTGGAAGTTTATGTTATATATGTGGTAGTCTTTCTTATATCCGAATTATATTATATTATATGGAATGTGAAACTTCTACAAATTTCTGTGAAAAAAAAAAGTAATACAAGGGACCGGATTAGTCCTATATGTTACAAAATCAAAATTAGGTATGGTCCTTTTGTAGAATCCTTTTGCGGTGACAAATTTATGAGTAGGAAAAATTTTAAGTTGGTGAGTTTTGGATAACCAAAAAGAAAGAACAAAATGCAAAAGGGGTAAAATCCATAAATGATCCTAAAGGTTGGTGGCAATGCTCATTGCTCTTCACTACAGTATGTATCAATATCTGCATTCCTTTCAAACAATGGACAAAATGTTTCTTTGATTGAAAACATGCTCCACTCTTGACATAGTTTTAAACTTGGAATATTATAGTTTTAAACTTGGAATATTCTTTTAGACCAGTAGAAACTTTAGCTGATCAGCTAATGCTTGCAAGAAACATTGTTTTCAGAGCAATGGTTTTATGTGTCTGCTAGCTAGTACCCTTTCTGTTTATACTCTTTATAATATTCAATATTATCTTGTTATTAGCAGAGATATTAAGGGTTTCTGGGAAGAATGGATTGATTCAGACTCAAGGGATTAGTGACTATGACAGAATGCAGTTTGGAAGCCCCAAACCAAGTCTTGTGTCTGCTTCAGACATGACACCAAACTTCACTGGCTGGAACAGCCTGTCACATGAAGTAAGTATTTTCATCTTGTCCTATTTCACTGGACAATTCTATCCCATTTCCCAGTGTCCGGCTCTTACCACTTCTAGTAGCTCAATGTTCCATAAATCATTCATCATGTGACTTATGCAATTCACTCCTTTTCCATATCTTTTTCTTTGTTCATTCTTTGAATCTTTTCATTTGCTGAGAGCCTGAGAGGTTGAGTCCCATCTTACATCAGAGGTTAGCTGGAGTACAGGGACTAAATGTGGATTGGCAAACAGCACCAGCTTTCACAAGTCCTCACTTTGTGAAGAAGATACTGCGCTTGGATATTCCTACTGATAGCTATCCAAATGTAAGATATGAGATATGAAAAAATATTTGCTATCATGAAATCATTTTTCTCGAAAGCTTTAGCTGATAGGTTGGCACATGGATGGTTTTATAGTTTAACATGCCCCTTCACACGAACGCCTCTTTTGGGTTTGAAATGTGAATACTTTATCATAATGGGAGATAACAAAGATCAAACTTGTGAATTGCATGGTCATGGTGACTCTGATACCATGACATGAAACCATCTTTTCCTGTGAAGAACCATAAACTAGATGCAGAGGAAGAGAAAAGAGAGAAAGAGGAGAGAGAATTTAATCTAATATATTCTAATATGTCAATACACTCTAATACTCCCAAAAATTTAAGCTCATGGCCAGAAGCATATCAATGATTTAATAGGTTGACATTTTTACTTGCATTTTGCTATAATGCAATTACCTTATTTGTTCATATCATCTTCTCATAGTCCTGTGATCTAGTTAGTATTGATTGAGTCGCTAAAAGGGTAGCTTAAATTTCAGTTCAATTTTGTTGGAAGGCTTCTTGGCCCTAGGGGTAATTCACTCAAGCGAGTGGAGGCTACTACAGGTTGCCGCGTATATATCAGAGGGAAAGGTTCAATCAAAGACATAGAGAAGGTATCATCTCTTCCTTAGTAGTTGTCCTGCAACCCCATGAATATTGTAATTTGATGTATAGCAAGAATGCTGTGACAAGTTGTCAAGATTCAAGGAGGATTGTTGGGAAAAATTCTTTTATGCTCTTAGAGTGTTCCAAATCCAATAATTGAATGACATTTTAACTAAAAGGGATTGTTACCATCTTTCACATTCACTTCTAGTTAAAGTGTCATTCAATTATTGAATGTGGCCACATGACGTGAGTTGTGACTCTCCAGCGGCACACAATAACTTCTTGGATGATTGGATATGCCAAATAGAGTAGAAACCACCTATCTATACCACGGTTAAGAGTTTTGGTACATCATTCTAACAACATAATTTTGGGTATCTTAGAATTTTCCTTCGATGTCACGAAGTTGTCATAGTTCCTCCTCCTTTGAATTTGTTATCACGTTTTATTTTGGCTTGAAGAACATGCATTTTTTTTTCTGTTTTTGTAATTATTGACTTCACTCTACCTTTTACAATTTGAAGGAAGAGCTGTTAAGGGGAAGGCCAGGGTATGAGCACCTGAATGAACCGCTACATGTTTTGATTGAGGCTGAACTACCTGTTAGTATTGTTGATATAAGGCTAAGGCAAGCCCAAGAGATCATAGAAGAGCTTCTTAAACCCGTGGTATGGTATCTCTTTTTAACTATTTTGATTAAATGGATTTTCTCAATTTTATTTTTGACATGATGTCACGTCTCAATCCTTATCATTGGTAAGTTAAATGGGAAACTTGATCATATAAAAAAGTAACTTGATCATTGGTGAGAATTTTGACATATCAAAAATACAATTGGGAAGATTCATTCTCCTTAATATACTGATTAATGTGATTCTTATTTCTACCTTTTTTACCATCCCTTGACACATTATGTAGTTTTTCTTTCCCTTGGCAATTATTCAAGGCTTGAAAAAATGTCAGTTAACAGGCTGAACTTAATTACTTCCCAGTCTTATACGATGTCTTTATTGCTATATATATACGCGCACACACATGGACTATTTAACTCGTTGGAAAGCTCACTTTCTACTGAGGGACACTCTGAAAAGTTAAAAAGTGTTCCTTAATTGCAAGTAACATTTAAGGTGAATTCTGATGTTGTGTGGATGCATTTCTTGTCTTGATCCCTTTTCACGTGCAGGATGAGTCCCAAGACTTCTTCAAGAGGCAACAACTAAGAGAACTTGCCATGCTGAATTCCAATTTTAGAGAAGAGAGCCCTCAAATGAGCGGTAGTGTCTCTCCATTCACCTCTAATGAAATAAAACGGGCCAAAATTGATCAATAGTTTAATTTTTAATATATATTTAGAATTGTTGCATTTGATGTTACTTCTCGTATGTAAATTTGTGTAGCTCCAAGGCAAAGGCCTTGCTTATGTATATTTTGTTGGGGGTGGGGGAATACAGCATATTCGTTGGTTGTCACGGTTAATTTCATTAGTATATTTGCGAAACTAGCACAGTTTTAATTATTATTTATTTTAACTGATTGACCTGTAATGTGTATAAATATATATAACACTGTTGGGATATTATAAACTGTTTATTGATGATAGTATGAAAAAGAAGTGTTTCATATGTGTATTTTATTGGGCACAATAACACCACTTGGTTATCATTGCCATTTTTTAAGTATAATAATATGTCTAATGGTAGGGCCTTAGAGTTTAATGTAGATGTGGGAATTTGTTGTCCTCAACTATCTGCTTGGCCAAAGCTAATCTTCTTTTGGCTTGACTTGGTGACTATATGTGTGAAGTGGGGCTATTCTAGATTTCTTCTGTCCACTATGGCCCATCATATGTCACCGGTGACCACCAGCTTCTCCATCAAATTGCCAAACCACATTTTCACCATAAAGATGTGCTTAAAGTCTTCTTTATAACTAGATAGTCACAATAATTAAGGTGAGCTGATGTATCATTATTATATGGTATTATTTTAGTTGTCTTTGATATTGACTCCATATTAAGACATGATACATATCCAAACAAGAAATACAGTGTAATTAGCATACTAATATATATATATATATATATATATATATATATATATATATATATATCAAATTATACTGGTATAACCATAGTTTTAAAACTCAGATCGGTGATCGATTTTTGAACGTTGGGTTCTTAGTTAGTCGATGGAGTTCTTGATCGAATCAAGTTGAACTGATTTTATTAAATTATTATATAAAAATATAACTTAATGTCATTAAATATAATATATATATATATATATATATATATATATATATATATATATATATATATAATTGATTGCACATAAAAATATAATAACAAGGTTGGCTTAGTGGTTGTCGCATGTGCCCAAGTCCTAGTAGTGCCTAGACCAAGGTTTGAATCCCACCAGGTGCAATTTTTGAGAATTTTCAACATTTTACATGATGACCTCTTAGTGTATAATATATATATATATATTAAATGTAACATAAATAATAAGAAGCATCGATAGCACAGTGGCAAGGGTACTACTCACTCTCTTTAAAGGAGGGGGTTCGAATCCTTGCATAGGAATTTTTGAGAAAATTCCCTCATATTGATGCACAGTGAACGGGCCGTTGGTTCACTATCGGTTTAATAAAAATCGGCTGGTTGAACCCGGTTCTGATTGATTCACGCCGGTTCAACTGCAAAACCGAATCGGCCAAGTGACCGATTTACCAGTTTTCTGGTCAAACTAGGTGGTGTGGTTCGGTTTTCAATACTATGGGTATAACTTTAAAAAATATTATATTATTAAATATATTTTTTTGGTATAAATTTTTATAAAACCCACAATTGGATTAGAAGCTTATATTGTATAGATTAAGTTTATAAAATTTCAAATTAATCTAAAATTGTTTGATATAGTTTTTGTGGACATCAAAATCAACGTAATATATAATAATAATAATAATAATAATAATAAACAAGAATAAAAGCTATATAATTGCATTGCTATTGATAGCCAATTTTTATGAAATTTGACACAAATGATCCTTATGATAGGTAATTATAATTCAACGGTTGGAGTGACAAAAAAAATTATTTCATTGAAAGTTATAAATGGTGTAACTTTCTTTAAAGTTACACCAATGTAAACATAGTTATACTACTTATAACTTCCTATGAAATTATTTTTTTGTTAATCTAACTATTAAATTACTATTATCTATTATAAAAATCATTTGTGCAAAATTTCATAAAACTTGATTATCAATAATAATGCAATTATGTAACTCCTTTTCTTGTTCATTTTAGGCATATATATTACATTGATTTTGATATTCATAAAACCTATGCCAAGAATCTATATGATGAGAGCTTCTAATTCAACGATGGGTTTTATAAAAAATTATTCAATGGTGTAATATTTACTTAAAGTTACATAACAGCATAACTTGATCCTACAATATATATATATATATATATATATATATATATATATATATATATATATAGGGTTCAGATCAAATTACATTGGTATAACTTTAAGAAAATGTTAGATGATTCAATAACTTTTTATTGGTATAATTTTTAATGAAATCTACTATTGGATTAGAAATTCATATCATATAGATCAAGTCTATAAATTTTCAAATTATTCTAAAATCATTTGATATAATTTCCATGCAAATTAAAATCTAACGTTATATATATATATATATATATATATTTAAAATTAATAGGAATAAGAGCTTTATAATTCCATTATTATTGATATTCAATTTTTATCAAATTTGACAAAAATGATTTTCATCATAGGTAATTGTATTTCAGCGACTGGATCAATAAAAAAATTAATTCTATAAAAAATTATTAATAATGTAACTTGATCCCTTCCCCCCCCCCCCACACACACACACACACACACAGAGAGAGAGAGAGAGAGAGAGAGAGAGAGAGAGAGAGAGAGAGAGAGAGAGAGAGAGAGAGAGAGAGAGAGAGAGAGAGAGAGAGAGAGAGAGAGAGAGAGAGAGAGAGAGAGATGATGGAACTGATCATGTGTCAATCCTTTTTTTTTTCCACTTTCATTCAACTAATTATTTTTATGCCCTTTTTAATCATAACAAATTATATTGATCATGTGTCAATCCTTTTTTTTTTCCACTTTCATTCAACTAATCATTTTTATGCCCTTTTTAATCATAACAAATTATATTTGCCTCAATATCAACCAATGATATTATTATTGTTCACATTTTAAATTGGACTAATTAGTTTACGTATATTTATATTTAATGAATACATTATGTTTATGTATGTTTAATATAATTATAAATTTTTAACTTTGATAATATATTAAATTGGACTAATTAGTTTACGTATATTTATATTTAATGAATACATTATGTTTATGTATGTTTAATATAATTATAAATTTTTAACTTTGATAATATAATATTAATTATTAATAACTTAAATAAATATTAATTAATTTTTTAGTCTTATATTAATTGATACTTCAGTTGCGGATCTCTATCGTGTAGCCATCTTTATTAGATGACAAATAAAAGTAGCGTTTTAAGTCTTACACTTATTTTATGATTATTATCGTTCAACAAATTTCTATAAGTTCATTTATATTTGTATTTAATAAATAATTAATCTTTAAATGATGAATAATTTTTAACTCTCATAACAAAATATTAATAATTAGTAACTAAAATTATTATTAATTAATTTTTTAACCTTGTATTACTTCAGTCATAAAACAATATTCCAACCATAGATCTTTATTACACAACTCTCTTTATCATATGACAAATGTTTTATAATTATTTTATGACTTTTATCAACCCAACAAAATTCACTTATATTTATATTCAGTGAACAAAGTATATTTATATATTTTAGACAAAGCCCTCAAATGGGTCCTTCTTAAATTTTGCATCAAACAAATTGATCCGTCTAAAAAAAAAAAAAAAGATAACTTAGTCCATTAAGAATCATGAAAAAAAATCAAATTGGTCCCTATACAAAAGGCGAATTTGTTTGTTATTTTTTAATTGGTAGAGACTTTTTAAGGGTTTTTTTTTGGAGAGATCAATTTGTCCAAGTCAAATTCAATATTAATTTTAAAAACAATATATAACTATTTGTGTTGATATATAGTACTAGAAATCTGGGGGATCCCGATGAGTGTTATTGATGGGTACAGATTAGTCGATAAGTATTGACAGGTATACCAACGGTAATACTTTGCAGCATCACGCGCCATATGGCACACAATTTCTGATGGGTATACCGATAGGGTCTATATTTATTTTAAGCCCATAGGTAACCCGTTGGTATAATAAGCAAGGGAGCCACATGGCACAAATAGTGTATCAACGAGATTTTTTTTTTTAAACATAAATTTTTGACAAATGTACCAACGGGTAGGGATGGGAATAGGCCAAGCGGCTTGCGGCCTAGCCTAGCTTGACCTGGCCTTTTTATTATTTAAGCCCGTACAAGTCTTTCAAAAAGGCTATTTAGTTGAAAAAACCAGACCTAGGTTGTTTAGGAAGCCTATTAGGCTGGTTTGGCCTATTTATGTATATACTTAATTATATGTAAAATTATGTATAGGGGTGTCGAGGATTCAAACCCAAATCCATAGACATTTTATAAGGAGTACAAACCACTACACTATTTTATTTGTTTGGTAATATGTAATCCACCTAATATATTTATTTATATTAGTTTTCAAAACTAAGCAAATTGAATACTTTTAAAATCACTATTTAGAAAATCAAAACACATTTTTTTACGCCAGACTTTTAGGATCTGATTCACAATTGCAATTTTAGAAACCTGTAACTCTCTCCATCTATCACAAACTCACGGTCACAGTTCCCACTCCCTAGCCAGCCACTGCCACTCACAATCACAGTCTCCATCTACCACAAACTCACAGTCAGCCTCGCACAGCCACCATTGTCCCCTCATCCGTCACACAACCTTGCGCCACCACCACCGTCACCTTCTCGTCTATCGTGTAACTACCCCTCATCCTGATCTAGCCTCCATTGTACTCGCACAGCCACCCCTCATCCAAATCTAGCACTAATAGTGTACCAACGGGAATTTTTTTTTTAAATACAAATTTCTAATAGATGTACCGATGGGTAGGGATGGAATAGGCTACGTGGCCTACGGCCTAGCCTAGCCGGGCAGGTCGGCCTATTTATGTATATACTTAATTATATGTAAAATTATGTATAGGGTGTGAAGGATTTGAACCCAGGCCTATAGACATTTTATAAGGAGTACAAACCACTACATTAACTTATTTGTTTAGTAATATGTAATCCACCTAATATATTTATATTATTTTTTTGAAACTAAACGAATTAAATAATTTTAAAATCACTATTCAGAAATCAAAACAAATTTTTCTACCTTAGACTTTTAGGATCTGATTCACAATTGCAATTTTAGAAACCTACAACTCTCTCTATCTATCACAAACTCACAATCACAATTCCTACTCCCTAGCCGCCACCCAACCCATGGCTGCCAACCATTGCCACTCACAATCACAATCTCCATCTACCACAAACTCACAGTCATCGTCACACAGTTGCTATTCTCCCCTCGTCTATTGCACAGCCTTGCGCTGACACCACCGTCTCCTCCACGTCCGTCAAGCAACCACCCCTTGTCCAAATCTACCCTTTGTCGCACAGGGTTGATAAGGTTGAAACTTTGAAAGGTACTATAGTCTACATATTAGTAGCATAGACACTAATTTTGGGTTATTAATTCAGATTTTGCTTGTCACTGCATTTCCTTTTAGGGTTTGTTAATTCAAATTTTGGATTATTAATTAGGATTTTGTATCTGTTAAGTTGCAACATGCTGTTAAAAAATACTTGATTAATAACATGTTGTTAAATTGAAACAATCATATTAATAACATTTTGAAATAATCGGATTTTTGTTTAGTTGTTTCGTTCAGAAAAAAATACTTGAACGTGCTGTTAAAATAATCTATTAATAACATACTTGTTTAGTCCAGATTTTTGTTTTTAAAATAACATACTTGTTTAATCTTCTATATGAAAGGTTTATTTAATGGCTTTTCTCGATGTTGATGAGGCAATGTTATCTGTTATGCATCCCCTTGGCCCTATTGAAAGTAGTGGACAAGGGGTCACACAAATGACACCAACAGATTCAAGCCAGCCTCAAGATTCAAGCCAATTGTGTCATTAAGAAAAAAAAAGGCAAAAGAAATCAATTGTTTGGAATGATTTCAAAGAGATTGAAGTTTCTAAAGGAGTGACAAAAGCTGTCTGTAATCACTGTAAGGGACAATTTGAATGAAGCATTTATTATAGCCCTCATTTGTAGCGGGGATTGGCTACGCAACAAGTATAATTTGAAGAAGAAGAAAAAGCAAATGGTATGATTTTTATTTGCTACAATATTATTTTTTCTAGTAGTTGTTAATTTATGGCACAATCTAACTATGAATAATATCATGTTTTCAAGGTACTTGAGTTTCAAGAAGAGGAGGAGATCATTTTAAAGATTTGATTTTTTGTTGGTTTGTTAGGTTATTTGAAGATTATATTTAGTTATGTACTATTTAGAGTTGCTCATGCTTTATTCTTGAGACTTGGTGAACCTTGTTTCACTTGTGGTTGAATTTTCTTTTTGAACTTTGGTTAGTTGTATAGTTTGAATTTGCTTGGACTTTTAGTTGAATGTTTAATCGTGATATGTTTGAAATTGGAACTTTGTTAGATTTAATTTGATTCTATGAAAATGAAATTGAATGATGAGCTTAAAAGACCTTTTATAGGAGTGTTAAAAGGCCTATCATATAAATTGCAATAGATTTTTTTTTATTTGTCTGAATAAATTTTTTATTTGTCTGAATGAATTTTAGAAGCAGGCTTTAAGCTAGGCCAGGCCCTTTAAGCAAGCCAGGCCAAAAATAAAGCCTACAATAGGTAATAGGTCAGATTCAAGCCTAGTGTTCTTGTTACAAACTTGACCTGGCCTCGTCTGTTCACACCCCACCAACGGGTTATATTGAAATAAATTTATTTATCTAATTTACATTACCAACGGGTATACTGACATGTTTTAATTAAATTATTTTTTATTTTTTAATGTTATTAATTGCCGACAAGCATACTAATGGGTGTATTATTACATAAAAAAAAATTTCAGTTGATTATCGACGGATATATCGATGGGTTCATAATTAATTAAATTAAATTTTATTTATTTTTAAATGTGACTAGTTTTTGAATTTTTGGGAAGTTTGCATGCATCTCTTAGGATTCCATGCATCCATGGGTAATTATTGGAACCCAAAACGCACCATTTTATTTAATGGTTACTCGGTAACCCATTGATAACCCACGTAATAACACAAGGCAGCTCCCTTCTCCTCAATTTTGAAAACTTCTCTCTCTTTTCTCCACTGCCACCACCATTGCCACCATAGGTTAGCCTCTATCGGAGCCTTCTTTCGTGAAACCAAACCCAACATTGCTATCTAGGTACGTTTATGAGCATTTCAATTGGTTTAGTTTTTTTATTTGGCTTAGTTTCTCTGTTAGCTTTTGTTGCCCAAAGTATTGGTTTTTAATGCATTAGGGGAGTGATTATCGTTGTTATTTTATCAATGTAGGAGTTCCATTGGAGGGAGCACTGATAGTGTTTGCTGTGAAAGCTTTTGGTTGGTTTATTTTATTTTTATTTTTATTGTGTATTTTTGTTTTTCAATTTTTATAACTATGTAAAATTAATTGTTTGTTCATTTCCTATTTTTAGGATTGGATTGGGTTATGTATTGTAAGCTTTGTATTTTCTGTTTCTTGCATTGCAACAAAGGTTAGAAATGAAATTATTATTATTTATATGCTTTAATATGTATGTACGAAAGAGGTTGTCACGACCCGACTTGGATCGTGACTGGCACGTGAGGAATCTAGTCCCTACAAAAGCCTTGTGATCTCTGTACCATACTATATGCTAACTTTATTCATAAAATATGGTTTAATCATAAATCAAATTAGCTACTAATCCTTTTGTAATGGTGAAATAAACATTTTTCTCATAAATAAATTATGGAATTGTAACTGTAAAATACATTTAAATGAGCTGCTCAAATACAAAATATCAGTGAGTGTTATACTATTAAATACAAATGAATTATGGTATAATCAAAATGCAAAATAAACTATATGCAGTCCGGGACCCTACGCGTCACATCACTGGAGCACATCTACCATGAACAAAAATACTATGACGTCCCGCTGAAGTGAAGCTTACCCTAATTGGAGAATGCTATTGCTGAAGGGGAGAAAGGGGAGGATCCTGAGCTACACCTGAATCTGTAAAGAAAATAGAGAAGAGGGGGGTGAGTTATGCATTCAAAACTCAGTGAAAAGATCCTCACTCATAACCATACATGAGATAAGAAAATATTGTAAATAAATAATAATAACAATGCACCATTCAAAAACATTTCCATTTACTTTACATATTAATTAAAATCTTTAAAATCTCAAGAATGACATATGGAAACAGAGTATTCATCAATTGTAGGGAAGGTGCTTAGCCCCTGGCGGATGAAGCCCCTAACTAGTGTGATCTCAATGATCCCTGGCGAACCGAGTCCCTGGCGGACTGATCTATCTCAAGGATGATTTACCCCTAGTGGGCCTTGATATACCAAAGTTAACGGAATGACTGCCGTTAACTCATAGTTATGTTTCTCTCGGTAACTCTCTCTAATCTAAAATCAACTAAAATCATAATAGGGAGTTCAATACTTCTAGTTCAACATTTCTCAACTATAGCAAACATAAATCCTTAAATCTCATTTAGTAAATCATAACAAATTCCAATTTGTCCTAATCAAATCAATTCATAAATTAAATTATACAAAGCTTTTTATGAAATAACTATGGTCCCATGCGTTTTCTGAAGTTATAATTTTCATGCATAAGTTCAAACGGAGCAATTCTAATATAACATAATTTTGACATAGTGCAATATCATGTAAGAATTCATTTTCAATCTCTCAAAACACTCCACAATGCTAGCAAATAACCATATAATGACCAAACTAAGGCTATGAAATTAAACCCACTCACCTGGAGGGGTAGATTGTGAAGTATCAACTCCGCGAGGACTCTGGGAAGGAGGAATAACACCAATGTCTGCCATTGAAACCATAAACTTATCAACAACCTATGGGAAGCTCTAGATTACTTTAAACATACACCAACAACTTTGGGGGAGCACCCCCACTTGACACAAATAGGAGAAATAACAATGCCCATACCAAGAATATGGAAGAATGGAGAGAATGGAGACCAAATCTAACGATATAAACATACATTGATGATTTGGGGGAGCTAGATTAGAGAAAAAAGGATGAAAATGGAGGTTAAGGTATGTGTTTGTTTGCGTTTCTACTTCTTTTGTCTCGACTGAGGGAGCCCGATGGGGTTTTAATGAGGCCAAAAATGAAACGGCGTCGTTTTATCCATATTATGCTAACTGGGGTTGCTTGCTGTAGCGAACTTTCCTCGCTACAGCAAGTCAAGGAAAATTATCACTCACTGCAGCGAAGATTCATCGCTGCAGTGAGAGCATAGACTCGTCTGTTTGCTGCAATGAGTAAAGCTCGTTGCAGTACTCGCTGCAGCGAACTTGTTTTGCATAATTCTGCCGAACCTAATTCAGAAACTTGGTTCTGGCTTCCGGGGCCGATCTGGCTACACAGGTAGATCCTGGGGGATCCTAGGGCAATACGGAACTTGCCCATGGACACGTGTATCTCGAGTATTACAGAGGTTTATGATTTGTAAGATAGAATCGAAGGAAATGAGGATTGCATGACTGGAGGGAAGGGCAGAGAGGTTCTTTCCCGATTTATTTGCATTGTTTGTTATGAGATTATTTGTATTTACGAAGATTGCAAAATATGTATTTTGTTGAATTATAAGGGAATATCCTCTAGAATAGTTTTTAAGATTATGTAAATTGTATGTAATTATTAGGATGTAACTGTTTAAATATGTCTGTTATGTTATTGACGTTTAATAATGCCATTGATTGTTGAATGCACTGAATTAATTGATGATAGAAGCTCCTAATTTAAGCAGAAATGTTGTCAAAATTTTGTGAAATTTTTGTTAAATAAATAAAATTAAAAAAATTGAATTGAAAAATTTAAAGACAAATGGAATGTGTTTGAAAGAAATAATGTGATGTCTTTAAAAAATTATAGGGTTTAAGGTTACTTACACACGTAATGTTTTCTTCAAACCAGTCATGGATGTATGATAGATTGCATCCTAATAGACTGGGGATTAAACCAGAATTCTATAATTGTGTTGAAGAATTTATGAGGAAAGCATATCAAACACAACAGTTCATTGATGAGACAAAAGTTAGGTGTTCATATAATAAGTGCAAATGTAGGAAGTATTTACATAATGATATCATAAGCATTCATATGTACAAGTAGGGACTCCTGATTATTGGATTTGGATCGAGCATGAGGAGGTAGTTAATAAAAGGAATCAAGTGGATGTGTTTTAGACTGAAAGTAGTTGTGGTAGGATCCACGTAGCTCAACACACTGTGGATAATGTATCATGTAAGAACAATTTGTATAGACATCAAGAGATAATTTTTGATACTGTTGGTCCTAAATTTGTGGCACATTATTCTCAGCCTTCAGTTGAGAAGCCTAAATAACATGTTGCTAGATTTTATAGTCCGCTAAAGGCTGCAAACCAACCTTTGTGGGAGAATTGTGTGCACTTCGTGTTTTCATTAGCAGTTCAAATGTTGATTATTAAGTTTGAAGGAACCAAATCCAAAGTTCTTTTAATTAGTGCGCTACATTAATCAGTAAGCTAAGTCTGAATCCCAATAAAATTTCAAAATATTTTTATCAAACTAAAATATTGGTTTCTAAACTTAGGTTGAAGGAAATAAAGATTGATTGCTATTTGAAAGTTGCATGCTTTATTACAAATATGATATTGTATTAACTGAATGTAAGTTCTGTCACGAGCCTAGGTTTAAATGCAAGAGACAGAGAATATGATTGGTATGTTGTGGTTAAGAAAATCCTTAAATTTGAGTATGTTGGTGAACCCACAAAAAGATGTGTGCTATTCAAATGTAAATAATATGATCTTATGCGACTATCTAGGATACAACAATACAATAATTACAAAATCACTTAAATCAATTATACCATAAGATATGCAAGTTGTGATCTATTTGTTATAACCCAAAATACTAGATAACTTTAGGTTTAATTAATCTGCAGGTCTTTATAATTTCACTCAATTTTCAACCCCACTCTCGGGTATGTTGGTCTTCCACCTTTGCTTTATTCCTAGTCTCAGCCATCCATAGCAATGACCTCAACCCCAGCCTTACCACCGGCCCGATTGCTAGCCCCATATCTCATTTGACCCCTACTTGCTCAGGTGGGTCACAGACATGGGGACCTAGATGGTAAGCCTCTTAGCCCCAACGGTAAGCCGCTCTGCTAGATTGGGCCGGATGGTAAAGATAGGTAAGTTTAAACGTGTCTTCTATCACATACTTTAATTTTAGATCGTGTGTAATGTTTAAGATATTGTCATTGTATTTAATTTAGTTCATATATATAACATCTTTGATTCTTTAGTTGAGGGTCACCAATGAATTATAGAGGTTATATACAGAGCAGGTATGACCACTCGTGGCCCACCTGGATCGACATCCTAAAAGATGTCAAGGAGATATGGTGGCGGGAGTGGAAGGTAATGATATAATTTATTCGATTATGTTAAAATCATGCTTCTATTGTCTATATGTTTATGATTATTTATATGTTGTGAATTTTATGTATTAAGAGGTCCTTTTATATCGTGCTAGAGCATGAAGCTGCCATAAAGAGGGCTTGAAAGATTAGGTCCTCCAAGCACTTGCTATACATATTTCATGATGTCCGAATGGGGAACATGAGCAGGTATTGGTTGAATGATGCCACCATTTGTGAGTTGCAGTGCCATTGGACCTTCGACCCAACCTTCAAGGACAAGTCAAGAAGGGCAAGACAAGCTAGGTCTCAATGAAAGTTGGTCACTACACACTAGTAGATTGAGCATCTAAGAAGAGACCCAAAAACGGCTGGTAACTTTAATATTTTATATTTAATATATTATTCACTTAATACATTTTGGGTTGTTAGTCGCATTGAATAATTTTGATGCGGTTTGCAGCTAGAGCTGTCAAAATGGGCCGGCCTTCGGGTCGGGCCACTTTGGACCATGTTAGTTTCGGGTCAAAAAGTGTTGGCTCAACCCAATTTATTCGGGCCACAAGTCGGCCCATGGGCCAATTTTTTTCTTGTTCATTTTTTAATTATATAGTTCATAAAATGTCAATGAAAGATACTTTTTTTTTTAAATTTTATTATAATAGATTAGAAAACAAAATATTAGTAAGTAGTATTGTTATTTTTGCTTTATTTGTGAGAATAATAAATGAATTTGATTTTTATTTGATAACTAAATTTATTCTCATTTTTACGCTCCAATCAAATATCCCCTTAGTGAAAGTAGATAAACGATACTTTTCATTATAGAAAAAATACTTCTAAAGATAAAATCTTACTATTACTCTCACATAAATATCTTATCTAAACAAAAATCATTTTTATAAACTTACTTTTGATATACTCAAACCAAGCACAAATTAATTCTTTTAAAAGTAATTTATCTAAAAGTAATTCTTTCAAAAATAATTCTACAAGAAGATAAACCAAATAGGTCCTGAGAAGAAAAGAGATGTAGAGTTTTGAAGCTTTTCTAACTGCATAGTAGTCATGTTGACCACAAAGAAAGATCAAAAAACAAATTTAAACAGAATTAATATAATTAATTCAAACTTGTTCCAATAATCACTTCTATGATTTTAAAAGGAGAACTATGAGGACAAAATAGTAATTTTACTATATAGATATTCATTTGTATGTGTTCTGCTCATTTGAGCAAAGAAAACGGCACCACTAAGACCCTTAGGCAATATTCTCTTTTCTCTTCCCTTTTCTCATTCTAATAGGTGGAAGATGTGAAAAGATTTCCTTTTCTCTTCTCCGAAATTCTTTCCTTTCAAAATCACTAGAACAAGACAAAGGGTACAAGAGTAGGATTCTTTTTTGGTCATTGGGGGGGGGGGGGAAGGGTGGGGTTGGAGTATCTGACTTCCAAGGATCGAACTCGCAATCCATCCCCTTATGTGGTTCTTAGAGGCAGAAATTCTACCAAGTGAGCCAAGGCCTCAACCACAGCTAGGAATCGGAACAAGCCAAGCCATGTCTAACCACAAACATTAGGCCTTAGCATGGCTTGTAGCCTACTATAGGTAATTTTTTTAGGCCTGAGCCTGGCCTATTTATTGGCCTGGCTTGACCTGATACTTGTTTAAAAAGCCTATAATTCTAAAAAATTTAAAAACTTGTCCTAATTGATAAGCCAAACAAAATCGGTTAAACATAAAATGAGACAAATTATAAAGAACACTTAAACATTAGAACATTTTATCCATAAATTCAAAGTAAAAATTATTAAAAAGAAGAAAGAAAAAATCAGAATAGTTATAGAAGAATCCCTCAAACACAAGGAACCAAATGACATTAGCTTATTTTTTAAGCAATCTGCACCATTCTTTCTTTATCCATCTGCAACAACGTTCACTCATTATGATTAAGGAACGACCAAGGGAATAACTTTTAGATCTGATAAAGAGTGAAAGGTATTGTTATTTCATATATGCAACTATGAACAAAGAAGATGTGAATGAACAAGAGATTTAAGAGCTCACACCTTTCATGCCATTTCAAATCTGCAACTGTGCGTGGTTTTCATGGCCTCGAGATCAACGAGAGGAGAGATCAACAATGGCGCTGCGGTGAGGATGTGCGAGGAAAGATCGACAACAACACTGCGGTAAGGAGGTGCGACAGTGTGGTGAGGCTGTGCAAGTGACGAAAAATTGACGATGGCTGGTGGGAGGTTGCGCGAGGGTTTGCTGGTGCCGTCGGTGGGTGTGGATGCTTGGCCACTTGGGGTGTGGGTGTGTGCAATTGTGTTGTGATCTTGTGGGATATGGGGGAAATGAGACCATGAGAGATGGAGAGAGTGATTTAGGGATTGTAAAATTGTAATGTGTGTTCTGAGTTAGATTTAGATCTGATGTGTTATTTAAATAGTTTAATTTTGAAAACTAAAGTATATTAGTTGGGTTATATATTAACAAAGAAGGGAGATAGTGTAGTGGTTTGCACTCCTTAGAACCTTTTTTAGCCTATTTTACATATATTTAGGTATATATATACAAACAGGCTGCTTGCCAGGCCTAACAGGCTTGTTAGATAGCCTAGGCTTGGTCTCTTTATCTTGATAGGCTTTTTACAAGGCTTGGGCTTGGTTTAATTTTTTAAAAAGGCCAGGCCGCAAGTCCCTGACAGGCTGCCTAGCTTGTTCCCACCCCTAACCACAACTAAAAGAGCAGGTTTAATTGCTAGGAAGTCAACATATTGAGACCTTGATCTATAATTTGGCCTACATAACTTGCAAATAATACACTATTGAAGTCTAGTTAAAATTTATACCAAAAACAAAAAGTCAAGTTAAATTGGGTTAGGCCTTTTTTGTGTGTGTGAGAATAACACACAATTCTATTTGGATCATCGGCCCAATATTTTTTCACTCTCGCCTTCAGAATAATTAAGCACTAGACACTAGACCCCACTACACTAAGTAATAACACAAAGTGACAAACCATAAGACATAGATGACAGGCATAAATTGACACAATTTTTTCCCTCTTTGACTTTTCGTTTCCAACTCCATCACTCGCTAGCTATCATAATCTCTTTTCTTCGAGTTTCCATTTGCAAAGGTGACATCTCTTCCCTATGTGAGTTTTAATTTATTTATTTCCTTGGAGTTATTTTGATTGTTCTGAATATTTCATCCCCATTTTACAGTTAACTCTTGGATTCTCTAACACATTCACTTTCACTCTATATATTTTAGTTTCTCGATTTTTGGATTCTAGGTGCAAGTGAGTATAGATTTTGCTAGGTAAGAACTGAGAATAAGTTCTTCAACCATTTGATCAAGTAAATGGCCAAAGTTATACCTGAGAAATTAGAGTAAATTATAGAGTAAATGTTCATTTTGATTTATGAAATTATATGCGTGATTCACTTTCGTCCTTAAAATTAAAAAAGTATCATTTTCGTCCTCCAAATTTCAAAATGTGATTCAAATTTGTTCTTATATTAATACTATTTCTGAGGATTAAATTGAATCACAAAAAAACTAAGTTGAATCATTTTTTGAAATTTCAGGGACTAAATTGATATTTTCTTAATTTTAGTGACTAAAGTGAATCACGTATATAATTTCAAGGATGAAAGTAAACATTTACTTGTAAATTACATTATTCTCCCATGAGGTTCGGTGAAATTCAATTTGTCTTTTCTCTATTTGTAAAATTTGCTTGCAAAATTTTTGAGTTCGTAAAATTATTACATCGATCTCTCTTGCATTTATAAAATAATTATACTAATTCCCTCTATCACAAAATGGCTAGTAAATCTAGAGGTAGTCAGTGTCACTCGATAAAAAGAGAAGAATCAGGGTAAGTTTTATCAAATTTTATGAGAGATCAGTGTAATTTGCCCCAAAACTCATGTAATCACTTATTCAATACCCTCATCCCACCTTCGATTCTCTCTTGTCATTCAACATTAAATGCAACTTTGCCTAGAAAAAATACCACTCTCACACAGTTCATTCTTATATAATACATTTCTTGTATATAATCTCAATCTCACAATTTAAAGTAGTGGTAGAGATTTTTCTTTTCACTTTTTACATAACAAACTCTTTCTCATATGATATATTCCCTACATATATATTAGTTCAACTTGCCAACGAAGAAGAGTAATAATAGTGATAGAAATCACTTATAATTTAAATTGAGAAATGTTTAATGTGTTAGGACTAATTTGATATAATTTTTTAATGGATAAAATGATATCAACCTCAAAATGCGTAAGGTTTTAAAAAGTGATTTTTAGCTCTTTTTTTGGTTTTCAATCTATTTCGTGTTTTGAGGATTTTATTAAAAAATAATAAAAATTGCTTTGTGGTCTTTACTATTTCCTCAACAAAGTTTTGAAAAAAAAAGAAACTAACTGAAAATAGAAAATGAAAACTAAAAATTATTTTTTAGACGCCAAATGTATCTCTTTGTTTTTTCTACAAAAACAAGATGGATTTTATGGTAGACCTCTTATCTTTAAGTCCATTATGAATTCCCTATTATTAATTAGTAGATTAAATCATCTAACAAAAATGATAATCATCCACTTATTAATAGTAAAGAGTCCATAATGGATCTCACATTTTAAAGTTTATCTTATAATTTGCCTAAAAATAATCGTATCATCTAAAAGAAAGAAAAAAATTTATTTTCTTTTTTTATGACGTTTGTTAGTGGTAAACAAAATGAAGATAGAAAATTTATTGGGTAGCATTTGGTAGAGGGAAAGAGACAGAAATACAAAGATAGTGAAGACAGAAACATAATAATAAATATGTATGTGACTATTATTGGAAGAAAAAAAATTAAGTTTCTGTCTCTATATCTTGTCCTCACTTTTTGAAGGAATAGAAACTTTTTCTATTTTCTATTTCTGTCTCCTCTTCCAAACACGTTTTTATCTTCAATGTTCCTGTATTTTACGTAATGTCTCCCAAACCAAATGTTATTTGAGGTATGGTTGGGTTTATTTTTATATTATTATTTTTAAAATTTTCCTTTAGGGCTGCATCGCCCAAGGTGAATAGGCAACGGTATCAAGGACTTTTTGAAACTCAAATTTCCCACCTTTACATACACAGTTACACCCTTTCTTTCTCTCTTCTTCCACCCAGTCCCACTCCCACTCCCACAGTCAGCTTGAAGGGTCACACCTTTTTCCAGTCCCACTAGCTAATCACAACATCTCACTCACCTCACCTCCTTACAAGGGCATTTTCCACTTCCTCACCTTTTTCCCTTCCTCTTCTTCTTCTTTTTGGTCTGTGTATTTCTTCTAGTATTTGACAGCCTCTAAAGGTGTAAGAAACTTGATATTGTTCAACAGAGAAAAAATACTCTTCCCAAAGTAATTGTTTATACTCACTATTTTAAGCGTTTTAACTTTGACGTGTATTCGCAGTTTTTTTCTTTGGCTTTTTTAATGAACTAATTTTTGTATTTATTTGGAGATGATAGGTACCCCGGAAAAGCTCTCAGCTTGTGTGTTTTGAGAGCTGCCATTGAAATGCATTTTGCACTTTTTTATCTTAAAAAACAAAAAATCTCTTTTGCTGTAATTTGCTTTAAATTGAAATTGCATTTTGTGAAATATACCTGAAACTTGACACCAGAACCCGTTTGAAACCATTCTAAGCAGTAGCAGATGGCAAAGGGTTGCACAAACAACAAGTATGAAGAGGCTAGGAAGCAAAGACTTGAAGAAAACAAGAAGAGGTTTCAGGTTATAACCAGCATGATCTTTTACAGATAATCACCATTCTTTGATTCGTTGTGTGGGTAGGCATGTGTAAAGACTTTCTTTTTTGCTCAAATCTTGGGGCCTGATTGGTTTCTGTTTTTATTTTTTGTTTTTGGTTTTTACTTTCCAGTTTTAGCCTGTTTCAAATTTTGAGATTTTGCACGGGATAGAGTGAGGCAGGAGAAGAAAACAAGGAACAAGATTTTATTATTGAGTAAAGTTAATTTTGGACCACTCAAATTATATATATTTCACTCTAATCTTTAAAATTAAAAATAAAATCAATTTAGTCTCTGCCCTCCCCAATTAGTCCCTTTGACGATTAAGTTAGTCTCCACATGCTTTTCTATGGAGATTAAATTGAATTACCTTTTGTAAATGCATGAACTAAATTCATATTTTATTTGTTTTAGAGACTAAAGTAAGATACACGCACAATTTTAAGGATGGAATTAACCTTTCTTCTTTTATTATTTTAAATGTTTTCTTCACAAAATTTGTAACAGTAGAAAACATACTATTATGCAAAATTTCAACAGTAAAAAATAAAAAATAGTTATGTTATTTATATTTATAATGTTAAAACCTTTTGTCAACACATATAACATGATCATAAAAGAATGTTAATTCTACTCATGTTGGTTTTCACTTGATGAATTTTCATGATTTATCTTGTTGTTCTCAAGGACTTGGGAATTTCAACGATTTCGAAGAACTTGACTGACCTTGCAAATTCTGCTAAGAAATCTCCGGTAAACTTGAATTTTGTTTGGGTTTACTCCCAAAAAAGCCTGCTTTTTATTTGACTCATCTCTAACCCTTCCCCTTGTTGTGTGCAGCACCGTACACCTAGACCAAAAGCAAAGACTAATGAGGTAGTGGAACCTAGGCGTTCGTCTCGTGTGCGAAATCTAGTTCCTTCATACCGTGAAGATGTAAGTAACATTGTCTTTTCAAACTAGCATAATAAGAATGTGATGCAGAACAAATAATTATCAATTAAGAGCAATAGATATTTTATTTTATGTTTTGCCAAGTCATTGGTATTGTATTATCTAGAACGGGTCAAGAGTTTTGGTTCTAAACCCCTTCGAGGCGTGAGCTCTCCTAAGGGGGATAAACTTCTGGCCATAAGATCCTTTCTATACACACCGTTAGAAATTAAACCCCTAACTAAATGCTTAAGGAATCTAGTTAGTTACTAACTGTGCTAGGATTGTGGTTTCTAGTTCTACGCATTTAACCAAGTGTAGAATAGTCCAATCTCGTAATAAGGGGTCGGAGCAATTAAAATAGTTCAGCAGTCAGTCAAAAGTCATTAGTTTAATCATTAAAGAGTGTAGTTCCAAGAGAATGTTAGGGGCCCCTTGTATGGAAAAGTATATGTTAGGAGCTAAGAAGCAAAGACACACGATTTAGGGGCGTCTCTTTGTGTTAGACATGTGTTGATGTCCGACATCCACACGATACGTGTTGGACGCACGTCCAATTAAAAAAAATAATTTTTTTGAGCTCAGACACATACCGAACACGGTTGGACACTACTCTAATTCATCATGGATGATCTCTGAATACTCCATGCATACGCTGTTCTGCTTTATTTTTTTTCAAATTTTAATATCAATATGAGTCAAAAATCAACCCTAGTTATTCAGTTGGACTTGTGCTGTTGGATTATTTTATTTTATTATACAACAAAATAAAAAAAATTATATATATATATATGCCGTGTCTGTGTTCTTTAATTTTTTGAGTTTGGTGTGTGTCCGTGTTTGTTTCCGTGTCCATGTCCGTGTCGTGTCTCGTATCCGCGCCAGTGTTCGTGCCTCATAGGCCAGGAGGAATAGGGGAGCAAATGGGGCATAGGGCCCACTAGGAGTGTCCAGCTGGAGGAATGACAGTTGTACGGCAGGTATTTTTGGAGGGAAAGTCAGTTGGTGAATTAGTTAGAGAATAAGAAGGGCAAAGGGGCTGATTAAAGAGTGTGTCTAGTCATTTTCTTAGATTGTTGCTGTAGAGATTGATAATATCGAGAGGTATTTTCAGATCCGAGAAGTTCCTCCATCGCAATGGCTTTATGTTGCAAAGGTTGCTATAGAAGGCAAGGCGTTGATTTGGTTTCGTTGGTGGGAGGACACAACACTAGCTCTGACTTGGGAGGTGTTCCTTAAGGTAATGGTGAAGCGCTTTCAACTTGAATTGGTCTAGAATCCCTTCGACGTATTGCTAGGGCTCAAGCAAGGGAACTCCATTAGGGAATATCAAGAGCAATTCGAACTGTTTTCCAGCCCTCTGAAGATTACAGGCGAGAGGTATCTATTTGGTTTGTTTCTCGATGGCCTTAAAGATGAGGTAAGGGTTGAACTCAAACTTCATCGTTATTTTACTTTGGATGAGTTAATGAATTTGTCTGAACTAATAGAAAGTAGAAATAAATTGCTCCAAAAGTCTGTTAGTAAACCCTTTTCAAAATCTGGTGTTGGTTGGGGAAACTCCATTAGAGGGGCTGTTAAGGCAGCTTCCCAGAGTAATTCAGGGGCAGTAGTGGACGAAAAAGGGGGATTTCCCTCAAGGAGGAGAGGGTTCAGGCAGCTTACTGATGAGGAGTATAGGGATAAGAGAATCAACGGCTTATGTTTTTCTTGCGATGAAGGATTTGCTGCGGATCACGCTTGCAAGAATAAAAGCTTCAGGTTCATGTTGCTGGAAGAGGAACCAGAGGGTCATGGGGGGACAATGTGGCATGATGCAGCTGAGGAGTTAGAGGAGGATATTCCTAAATTGTCCCTAGACTGTAAGAGTATGCTAAGGAACAAAAATTAAAGATCTATTCAGGCCTGGAATATGGTTGCTGGCTATCGAGTGAACGTATTAATAGATCTAGGCACCTCGCACAATTTCATATGTCTTACTTTGGTACAAGAGGCCAATTTACCAGTGGATACTGTAACTTATTTTTGTAGTAATAGGGGCTAATGGAAAGCAGTCCCCAGGATAAGGGACGTGTCAAGGCCTGACCATTACCTTCTCGAATTTGGAGGTGGTGGAAACCTTCTATGTGTTTCCCTTAGATAGCTCAGAACTGGTTCTAGGGTTGGTGTGGCTAGACACTCTAGGGGAGACTCAAACCAATTTTGGGAAATTGAGACTTGCCATTGAGATGGGGGGTAAATGGGTGGAGTTGCAAGGTGATCCTAATTCATGTTAGGGGGGTGCGGCATTGGGGAGAACCATGAGGTAGTGTTTGGTAGGGGAAAAAGGACAGAAATACGAGGATAATAGAGATAGTGGAAACGGAGACGTAAATAATAAATATGTATAGAGGTATTATTGGAAGAAAAAAAATTTCTGTCTCCGCATCCTATCCGTACTTTTTAAAGGACAGAAGTTTTGTATTTTTCTGTCCCCACTGTCCTATGGTTGTTATTGGGCCACCCTCAGATGTTCAATTCTACAAACTTCATGCTTCAGATATATAATCCTAGTGGTGAGAGGGGTGTGTTAGAGTTCCACATTGCTTAAAGATATGACTTAGATAGCCTTTATAAGAGCTTGGACATCCCTCCCCCTATGAATTAGTTTTTGGAGTTGAGTTAGGCTCATGCAATTCTAAGAATATGCTCATTTACCATATTGGAAGTGATGAATTAAGAGAAAAATGAATCATGCGATGTATTATTACCGTGTTGTGTATATAACGACAGTAATATAAAGGTAACAAGTCTAACAAACTAAAGCTAAAGGCTCTGATAAGTTAAATTACAGGACTACATGAGCAAACTCATGTGATTTTTTGACAACATCATTAGTTTACTTGTTATTTCTAATTCTTGTCTTCATAGATAATTTATTTCCAATGTGTTTGTGAATGAACACTGCATATGTTTCTTTCAATTACAGGTTGGCATAGAACTTCCATCTTTGCGGAAGAGGTCAAGGTCAAGTCCATCATCATGGGGAAGGTGGTTCATTTCTTACTCACTTAACTTTTCTATATTGCTATTGAAATATTAATAACAAGGCTGTGGGATTCTTAGTTACATTGCAAGGCCACTTGACGAGATAAAAGAAGCTACACATGAAGAAAGAGTTCGTGCTTTGGAGGCTGCAGAGGCACTCCAAAGCAATTTGCAGTCTACAAATCCATCATTTGTTAAGTCAATGGTCCGGTCTCATGTTTATAGCTGCTTTTGGTTGGTAGGTTGCAGTTCTGAACTCTGAAGATCTTTTTATATGGCCCGCACATGCTTGATTATGCTTCCTGCACTGAATTTGTTATTTTTTAGGTTTTTTTTTTCCTGCTGTTATTTTTATTTGATATGTTTAATAATGACAAAGATACAACCTTGTTTTCTAATAGCGAAATAGATATGCAAAGGCTATTTTATCGATATTCACATTGAAAAATTCACTTTGATATTGATTTGAAGGGATATCATACAGAATGGAGAAGATTCATGTAGTAAAAGGGAAATAACAGAGAATAAAAGGAAAGCAACGATGCAGAACAATGAGGGTCCAGTCTTCTTTCCCAAAGGCTACAATTTTCTCACTCAATGGCGGGGATATTTCCACTAGGATCCTGCTGTTAGATATAAAATCATTCATTTGCCTCTATCCATGAGCGTAAGCTTTTGGAAAAGATGGTTCATAACGTAGTATTACAGGATTCAATCCCTTGTTATCCCTCATTATGGAAAACATGTTCATGCACATGCTCAAAAGAGGCAATCGCGTGAGGAGGCGTGGTTGCATATAAAATTATTCATATACTTCTACTCGTCAACTTAAGTTTTTGGGAGAGATAATTTTATGACAAATTTTTTTTATTATGCTTTCTCACATTTCCTTTCCTTCCCAGATCACTTCCCATGTAAACAAGGCTGCTGCAGCCAAATTCCCCTTGCTATCCTTTGTTCTCTTTCCACATACCATCCTCTTATCATCCTTAACCCTAGTGTAACCATGGAGTGCCCAAGTTGTTAATTTTTTATTACTATTTCCTTTATAAAACTCTTGAAAATAAGAAAAAACGAAGATATGGTGGCATTTGTAAGTATTAATGCAAATCAATCAAAAATGAAAATAGAAAACAAATCTCAAACCTCTTAGATTATTGATAAATGCAACAAACTATACTTCCTAATAACTATTTCATGTTTGCTCTGGTAGGGTCTTCCTTCAAAATTTTGTGAAGAACATCTTCCAAAAACTGTGCATAATATGATTTTAGAGGATGAAAATGGTTCAGAATATCAGGCTGTCTATCTTGGCAACAGATCTGGGCTTAGTGGTGGCTGGAGAGGATTTGCATTGGAACATAAATTGGATGATGGTGATGCACTTGTTTTTGAGTTAGTTGAAGCAGCTAGATTTAAGGTAATCTATGTTACCCATTCTATTGTAACTCTCTTAACTTTTAGGGTTGTTATACTAGCCTTATCATAATTAATTGAACAATAATTAAAAGTGGCTCAGTGAAAATGTGAGATAATTATGAAATATTGAATAAATTGTGTGAGGAATGCATCATTTGACAAGAGTCCAACTGAGCATTAGAAGTTTGGGTTGAAGAAAATGCGATACCCTAAAGTGGACTTGCATTTCACTAACCTTGACATCTTTGCAACCAGTTACCCAAAGTAGATAAGCGATCTACTAAATACAATTATAATACAGTCACATGAAAATGAACATCCTTCATCTTTTGTGCTAGCTTTCATTTATTGTTTCATTTGTCTTGAGATTAAAATGAGCATTTTGTTTCTTGGCATGAAATTGCTTATCAATCACATTAGAATTTTGATATGCAAGTCAAAGTCAACAATTTGGCCCGTTAGTTTCATACCCCTTTTCTTCACGTTGTCTTAACCTATGTGCCATGTTGTCTACGCTCCTTTGCTAGATATCCCAAGACTAGTTTCAGGCTTTATTTATTTGGGTATACCATGTTGAGGTATCTGTAAAGTACCTGGTCATTATAGAGCTAGAGGAAGCAGAAATTCTGTATATTAATGGATTCCAATATGATATCAGTGGGATATCGGTATGGATATGGAATGAATACTCTCCCATAGCCAATGGCCTTCTAGTCTAATTTTTGCCTACCTCACTTTGTCTCGCACCCCTGCATACAATGCTCACTCCCAAATCTCGGGAAATACTCTCTCCCTCATTTTTCATGCCAGCACTGCAATTGACCTTCAGTTAGTTACAACCAATTCCCTATTCCCTTTTTTTGCTTCTCACTTATATTTTCCTCACTTTACTTTATATTGGGACTCCTAACAGTATGACAAGAACTTAAATGTGATGTATTTTTGTCACTTTCTATATAATCTAACCTGGCATTACTGCAGATTTATATTGTTAGAGCATTTCCAGTTTCAACTGAAGATGGAATTTCTGAGGAAGAAGAGAATAAGCATGCAACAAAAGCATCAAAAGCTGACAGTAAATCAAACAAGACTAAAAAGCAAAGACAGGCCATTGTAGATGAAACTCATGAACTGGCAAGTTCTGAGGACAATGTGCCAGAAAGTAGCATTGATAATGAAGTCAAATCAAAGGAATTGAGCCCAAGAAACAGAACTAAAGTTTCTCAGAAAAAGTTGCAAAACAAATCCAAAGATGAAGCACAAGTTGAAGCTGGGAAGCCAAAAGCAGCTACAAAGCCTAAAGCAAACAAGGCAAAGGAGTCAGAAGAAAGTATTGTACAAGAAAATGGTGATTCAAGCAAGAAGAATGATGCTGGAAGTGACCTAAAGGAAGTTGAACCAGTTGAAGAAGGAAGCAAAGTTTCAAGAAGGAAAAAAGCAGCTCCAAAGCTATTCAGAAAGAGGGCATAGTCCTTGAGCTAATGACTTGTAAAATAAATTATGTTTATCAAATGGTGATATGTATTCAAGACATGTATGAAACTGATTTTGGAAGTCACAAAATAGACAATATATTTTGTTGGCCGATAAGATGTTGTATGCACTGCACTTTCATATCTATTGGTAGATTAGTGGACCTGCTAATTATGATATATAAAATGTAATGTTTAAGCTTATCTTCTTCACAAAGGTAAGTTGCCCTTCCTCATATATTAGTGGGTATGTTAATCATAATACATAAAAAATAATTTGTCTTGTTAAGGTGTAATCACGGTGATTGTATAGTTACTGCTAGTTGGTTGAATTTTTCACATTATGGTCTTACTCTTTGTTTTGCATAAAGCATGTTTAGGATTTTATACACTAGGGTGTGGTCTTTCAAGAGTAAGAGTATTCAAAGATTGTAAAGGTTTGTATCAGTGGAAAAAATCTGGGTAGCTTTCTAGGTAAATAGGATGTAGGCCACAAGAAATAAATGAATTGGGATAAATGAGTTTGCAATCTTCTTTCCTTACTTATAGAACTAAGTTTTGATATCTTGAATCTTCTTTTACTTTTTCTTCTTATGCATTTGTCAAAATGTGTGAATTTAATTCATAAATAGCTTCAATTCAAGACCATACACTGGTTTTGTGAAAATTCACCCTATCTTGAGTCACGAAGTCATTTGGTAGCAATAACTAGTTCAAAAATTTCTAATTTCTAACGGTGTCCAAAATTTTATGATAGAAACCACATAAAGAAACCAAAGAAATGAAGAAGTATGATGTATTATTCACACCCTCAAGTTGAGTTCAGTGTGACTCTAGTCAAGGAAAAAGAGAAAAACTGTGTTGAAAATGTAAAAAATGAGAAAAACCTCTTGGACACTATAGCAGTCCAACTCTCCAAATCCCAACGGCTAGGCCAATATTCAGTCTCATCCTTCACACACTCCCTTTAACCTATATAACAATATTCACAAAACCCTCTTTCCTTCAACAAGCACTGTTGACTTTGCAGTTGATTACATTCAGCAGTGACACCCATTCTCTCTCCTCACACATGATAAGCAAATAAAACTAAGACCCAATTTATGATTGGCCCGGTACCTAACATTTTAATTCATATTTATTGCGACTAACTTTTGGACATTTGGCAATGAAGTAAATGCAGTGTATATGATAAACAAAATAAAATATTAAATTGATAGAGAAAAAAAAATATAAAAATCACACAGACACATAGTGATACCTTATTCTCAGTTAATCATTATCTAGGGCAAAGAAATACTTTTCAAGCAAATTAGTCAATTATCAAAACAATAAAATGAGTATAAGCATGAGTTTAAATGAGTTTCACTCATGTAAGTGTTGAACATGATGTAACTATAACAAAGAATGGAATTATACTGTTAAAAGTAATATGTCGATTCAACATTTGTATAATTAAAATTTACATTTATTTGAGTTTCACTACTCGTTGATTTGAGTGTCTAAGTCACTATATTTGAATAATGGAAGTGTAAAATTAAAGGTGACCATGGTAAAAGAAAATCTTGGCATTGGACGAGGAAAGTTCCAGAAGAAAGTAAGGCGGACTTGCTTAGTTTAGATGGCAAACAAGGTGAAACAAGTTAAATATTCTATGCATTCAAGATCAAAGTATCAATTGCGAAAAGTAATGTAATCCTTAATCACATATCTTGACTCAGAATCACCAACTACGTGCATACAGAAGTTGCTCTACTTCGAAGAATTAATGCTATATAGTACCTCAAACGGAAGTCACTTTCCAATTACTTGTAATGCACTATCATAAACTACTTATAGTTTGAATTTGAACCGTGAAGCATAATGGGTGCACAAACTACAAAATTGATGTATTACAAGCCAGTGCTCTGTCAATTTATCTTACAACAAGTAATACAAAAAGAATATATGAAAAATATTAACATGGATTCATTGTTCAAAGTCACAAGGTACTGTATTGTCAGGTTTTATGTACCACATTTTGCTGAAGCTGATCATCTTCAACATTTTATCTAGGTTTGATGGTTGGTATGTCTCCACTAACAAGGTCACTACCTGAAATTTCTAATGATATAAAAGGAGTCTTTGTAGCAGATGATGAAGGTTGTGAACTGAAAAGTGTTCCTGAATCACTGCTCACATATTCAGCTCCCTTGGCATTATTGGACTCAGGCATCATGGACCACATGTTCTCAAGCTCTCTAACTACTTCTGCCATTTTAGGCCTTTCATCTGGTGCATCTTGGCAACACTTGAGGGCCAAAGCCAAAAATGGCTCCAAATATTCAGAAGGATAAGGCCCCATACGTGTATCAATAACTGAAGCTAGCCCACCAGATTGGAAATCCAAAGTAACCTGAGAAAATATTTCACATTGTCAAATATTGTGTTCACAATTTTGGGGCACCTTTTAAGGGGCATCATAAGGGTTCCTCTAAACACTGATTGAGATAAAAGTCGAGATGCACTCTAGATGAATATTAAAAGAACATCTTAAAATGTCTCTTCAATGGTGTCTCAAAAAGTGCTACAAATAATACTTTTTTTAACTTAGTACTGAATATACCAAAAAGGTTTAATATTACAAGTGATAGTAATACAAATAGGATGTAAAAAATGACAGAAAGACAAAACTGGAAAGTGTAATGTAATGCAGCCCAAAAAAAAAAAAAAAAAGCAAAAACCGGTCAGAATTGTCAGGAAGAGAAACCAAGGCATACCTGTCTAATAATATTTTTGCCATTTGAGATTGGCGGTCTACCAGTCAAAATTTCGAGGAATACAACACCAAGACTATAAACATCACTCTTGTCAGTCAACTTGCGAGTTAAGAAGTACTCTGGATCAAGGTAACCCTGCATGTTTAAAACAATGAGATAAACAAACAGTAGAGAGAATAAATCATTGAACAAATTAAAATCAGCCTCATCAGTATATAAATAGCCCCTCATTCAGATACTCTCTCCCTTATATTTCTATTTTCATAAAACTAAGAACACAGTGATCAGGCTCAACTATTTTTTCATTAACAATTCACCATTGTTTTGTTACTTAATGGTGCAAGTATAGGTAACTAGTGATTCCCGCTCATTCAAAAATCAATACGTTATTTCTATACTTTAATAAGATTTCTAATCTTATCCTAAATGCATACATGGTCACTTATAACAAAAGTTAACCAATCATGAAAAGCCTTACCGGGGTCCCTTTCACCACTGTAGATACATGGCCAGGCACAACTCCTTCAACATCTGGAACTGGGGCAAGTCTTGAAAGACCAAAATCAGCAACTTTTGCTGTGAACTTAGAGTCCAATAAGATGTTGCTGGCCTTGACATCTCGGTGGAATATTGGAGGATCAGCTTCAGTGTGTAGATAGAGAAGACCTTTAGCTGACCCTATAGCAATCTTCAGTCTCATGGCAAAACTAAGAGGTTCTCTTGAATAAGCTGTCATAAAACATTAAGCACACAGTTATGTGAGACAACAAAGTAAAGCACAGAAAACTAATTTAGGCAATAATCTGTTGCTTCATGACTAAGTCAACAGTAGGATGCAATGAACAGCAATAAGTTAATATACAATACAGAAAATGAGATGATAAGAGCATAAGATTTACGGTTGAGGTGATCTCTTAGATTTCCATTGGGCATGTATTCATAAACCAGCATCTGCAATCACAAAGCAACAAACCCGACGGAAAAAATGTCAAGTAGTTACAGAAAGAAAAGAAGACTGACTGCAGAATTAGAAACCAAACGTTTTGAAAGGAAGGACAATGAGAAAAAGAATATGAATTTGGATTTACCAAACTTCCCTTTCTTCTGTCAAAATTTTGGTCACAATTAAATATCAAAATAACCCTTGTTTGAACAATTACTCACAGGAACAGAAACTCACCAGGCTGTGTTTTTTTTGTAACTGAGTATGAATTTCCTACTTATTATATAAAATTATTCAAGCCAAGCTGTGGCATGCATTTACATCCTTTTTTTTTAATGAAATATTTCCAATTTCAGTTTTAATCAACATCCTAATGTTTGTACAAAATCATCATCTCATGGAGTCAACATGAGATAGCAAACTAATAGGACTTGGGGAAATGAAAGAGTAATGTTATTTGTACCACATTTTAGAACATATTTTAAAGGGAAGCCATGAAGTATCCCTTAAATATTGGTTAATAGAAAAGTTAGGATCCGCGCTTAACCACTTTAAAGGACACCTCAAGGTGTCACTTGAAAGGTATCCCAAATAGTATTAAAACTTCCAAAAATAAATCAAAAATCAAAGATAGCTGAGAGTTTTACTAAAACCAAATCTAGTGAGTGTTATATTACTGAACTTCAAAACAAAAAGTACCTGTTCACCCCCTTCATCACAGTATCCAACCAGAGACACAAGGTTGCGGTGATGTAACCTTGACAACAATTGTATTTCTGTGAGGAACTCCCTCTCACCTTGCAGTGATCCTTCTTGTGCACATTTTATGGCAACAACAGTTCCATCAGAAATAGTGCCTTTATAAACCTTCCCATACCCTCCCCTTCCAACTTGAGCAGAGTCACTAAAATTGTCTGTAGCTGAGGCCAATTCTTCATAATCAAATGCTCTTACACCTTCAATCTTTATTGAGATCCTAGTTGCTGTGGAAAAGAAAGAATTCCATGTCAAGATATATTTTTGTCTACTCATTCTTGACTATTGAGCAACCACACAAGGTTTGTGTCATCAGTAAATCACTAGTTCAACAAACCATGTTCATAAATCAAGAAGTGCGCTGCAAGTAATAGAAAGACAGGAAGAACTTTCTTAACATGATATCCATATAGTTCAAGTTAAAATCAGAAGATAGAACTGAAAATCTGATCTGATATTTATTCACCAAAAGAAAAATCCTTTATCATCTTCCGTGACATGATAACTTGCAATGAGAAGACTTTTCATCTAGACTTGGAATATGGTTCACTCAAAATAGAATATTGTGAAATAACATCTAGTGTTCTCATTGTTGCCGAGGTTGAGCACTGGAAGACATGTCAAAGAGGAAAATACACCAGCTTATTCAGTATCATGTACTCACCATCTTGATGCCGTTTGGAAAGTGCACGGTAATAATTCAACCTTGATCTCAATATAAGAAGAGTAACAATTCCAGATAAGATAACTGCACAGGCAATTGCACCTATGAGTATTCCAGCCAGTGCACCCTTGCTTATCCCTGAACTTGAAGTGTTGACAATCACTGTGGCAACAATAAGCACTGTGAATAACCATAAAACAATTTGCAAATATGATGTTCCATATATGCATGAGTCATATTATGCAGAAGCTTATTGATGTGTTCTAATGACATTGTGTTAGTTTCCAATTCAACTGGCTTATTTTGAAATAGCCCTAGACTTGACAGCAACAGCCTCAAAATAATCCACTACAACACAATGCATTTTAACTTAACAATTGCACTTATTATCAAGGCACAACTGTTATCATCTATACAAGCATTAGAATGAGCAGATCAAAACATGTTTTGAATTTGAGAAACCAAAAAAACAGATGCCAACGCATCTTGAATATCATGAACAGCTACGAGTTAATATTTGCATCAGAGATAAAGAAGAAATAGTAACAATTTTCACAAACTTTGATATGTGAAGCTCTTGCATCATACTATAGAAAGCTAATTTATTTACAGGAGTCTAAAGAACCATTAGCTTAACTTGCAGAAAATATTACGCAAACAATTAAACCAATAGGATTGAGAATTGAAATTCATGTTCCAAGTTGTACTAAGCACACTAGCAGATCATAGAAAGTTTCTATGCCTTACCCTCAGCATAAGGACCTCGCAGAGTAAAGTCTAGAAGTTCATATGGCCCAAGTATGTCATTGTCTCCAATATTCCATCCTGCAAGCAAGTTTCTGATCCGAGCAATCTCACTGTCATTGAAACGATGGTTCCTATTGTTGTCAATATATTCAGGAAAAAGCTTCAACTGCATGCTCAGCCGAGGCCCTTCGTCCCAGGAATAATTGCTAATGTATAGCTGATTGGTATCCACATTAAGTCCATCAGTCAGGTAACTCTGAAATGTATTCACATATGGAGGGAAATCTGAAAATCCTGGACTTTTCAACCGGAAACCAACAAACAAAGGTGCCGCACAGAAACACTGCACAGTGTATTCATAAGGTGGGGGGCATGCTTGACTTGGACAATTAGGACTGGCGATAGTGGGTGTGCCATTGGCTCCTACAGATCCACAGAACTGAGCGAAGGTGTCATTTGAACATAGAGGATTTCCCTCAAGCCTGAAAAAGGGTCATTTTCAGACAATAATAATGTGAAAGGCTATCCAAAAGAGATGGACTTTGTCTTAAATCATTAGTGTTCAAAAACTTTTGACCTCCAGAAAAATAAGTTTACACAGGATATAAACTGCAAAATAACTTTAGAAACTTACTGGAGTGTGACATTTGGAGGAAGACTAACACTGCCTAATATGCTTGTGAGTTTATTATTTTGCAAGTCTCTGCAATATCATAAACATATGGTGAGCAAATAGGCAAAAATGGCAAAGTATCATACAAGCATATAAACTGCATTAAAAAAAAAATACAAATTAAAAAAAAGACACACAAACATAATCCTAATACAGATCTAACAGAGAAAAATTTTGCAATAATCACTGCAGAGCTTACACAGTAAGACTTTCTGTTGCATTTGAGGTCTTGTTCTGCCAAATGGAGGAAGAAACATTTCCACTCAATGAGTTGTTTGCAAGCAACCTGTAATACAGAAAGATATATCTTGAGAAGCCATTGATTTTACAGCACGATTTACAGATAAAATCTTGACTGTGAAATTCAACAATATATGAATTGCAAGTAAAATAAGGTTTGATAGTTATAGTTAAGCTTGACATAGAAGAAGAAAGGATAACAAGAGACAAAACTCACAATTTCTGAAGATGTGGAAGACCTGAAAAATTGGATGGAACAGTTCCTGTGAGCTTGTTGTTTGATAAAATACTGCATAAGTTTCCAAAAGAAAAAAATAATGATATGAAAACCATGTTATCATCAAATTCTGAAGATTTTCTGCCACCAATTAATATATGGTGGAAATAACCACAGTCCAAATCTAAATACTCAAGCAAAACCAATAGATGACAAATTTTTTGAACAATGGAGATTCTTACACGGTTGTGATGTTTTGAGAAAGCTTATTGGTAGGAATTGTTTCATTCAGCTGATTGTCGCTGAGGTCACTGGAATTTACACAAATAACAGTCATCAAATACAGTTAGAAACAGTCTTAGATTGCCCTTTCTTTTGTCATGTGCATCTATTTCTCTAAATACATAATTTTATAAATCAAGGCATGAACTAAGTTCAATGAGAATGAGATAACTGAACATACACATAATAGAGGTTTGGTATCTTGCTTAAATCCGGAATTGGTCCTTGCAAGCTGCAGTTCCTAAGGCTCCTAATAAAACCAAGAAACAGATAACAACATATAAATGGCCAACTTTACACTCCTATTCATCTGTGACAAGAAATTTTATTATGCATGGAATGAAAAATACAAGCGGAGAGAATATGGTATCCTCCAACAAAAGACAAAAGAAAGACCACATAGCAAAGCTTTTCCAAAACAATGTGATATTAAGCAAATAGAATAGTAAGTAACAGAACATCATTTCCAATGATCATTGAATATCATAGGATTCTTTTTAATATACGGTGTTCTACCAAGTGATCAGTGGTCTAAGTATCATTTACAGCAACAATATTTAAAATTATATATTTCTTTAAAACATTTTAACCATGATTTTTTAGCTCCTTGACAATGTTTTTCTCCTCTGTATAATTGATGCTCTTTTATACAAGAAACTTTCAAAGGTTTTCATATCTCAAATTGGTACATCACACCAAAAAATTTTAAAAATGTCCCTAGCACCTCAGCTCCAGTCCTTGTGCTTGTAACCCACTCATAAGGTATCACAAAATGCACTTACAATTTCAACAATTGTGACATGTCGCTGTAAGAATCCGGAATAGTACTTCCACTGAAGTTATTGTTATCAAGCTGACTGCAAGAATGAGAAGATCCAAGAAACACGTTAAAAAGCTAATTATCAAAGATGGAGTAATTATCAAATCAGTTAATGAGGTAAATACAGCAAACATTTTAAAAAGGATTTAAAAGCTTTAAGATGATAAAAATAAAAGGATACAACTGTGCCTTATTAGCTCTAGTTTCCATTTGATTTTCTTCTCTTTCAGCTTTTAATATAAAGGATAAGTGCAGTTGTTACTCTGTTAAATTCATTAACAAAAACATGGAAAATGAAGTAGTGTAATGCACGCTTCACACCATCTTGAACTTAACACGAAAATAATTTACTTTTATTATTTTGGCTGCTGTAAGGTGGAGTTATTAGCACATCAACTATGACGGTGTCACGCAAAATTAAGATTGAAGAACTATTATGGCATTTGAACATCTAATCCTCTATTAAAAAGCTAATGGGTTGCCCTATGAAGACAAACATTCCATCTTTTTTTTTTTTCCTTTCTCAGCAAAACAAACATCATAGACTAATTGCCACTTTGTTGAAATTTTCCCAATTTCATTCACCAAATTTTCTTCCTTTTATGTAGCACCCGCATATGACTACATTATCAATGCTTCTCTTCATCTTACAATATGTCAGTAAAACAATCCTCCATTTCCTTAACACTTCAGTTAAATGACTAATGCCTAAACTATTTACAGATGGCAGGAGTGCATTAATAATATAAAGTTGGCATTTTCTAAATATTGCATTTGTTAAAAAGCTCCAGGCCAAATCTAAGCTGAAGAACAAATATTGCATTTGTTAATCACATATGGAAGAATCTCAAGAATAAGAGAAAAGAAAGGCAAAGATGGGAGAGAAGTGAAATGTCCTCAACTTCACCAAGAATATGTTCTATATTCAACCAAAACAAAATGAAAACTAAACAAGCTTTAAAAAAAATACATGCACAAACATATATAACACGGAATAATAGATCATACAGTATCTTTAAGCTTGGCATGTTGGAGAGCTCAGGGGGAAGATTTCCTGTTAATTGGTTGTTGTCAAGAATGCTGCAGGTCCAGATATACATCTTGTCAACAACATATAGAGATGACAAAGAAGGATTAAATAAAACACAGAAAAGTATATTAATGACTTCAATCATGTCACCGATACTCGATCATCAACTTACAGATGCATAAGGCTTCCTAACTGGGAAAGCTCTTTTGGGATTTGCCCGCTAATTGAATTGTTGTTCATGTGACTGCTCCAGAAGGGGAAAAGAAAAGGCATTATTGTCTGTCATTTTTATAGTAAAAATAAAAAAGGTGGAGAAATAAAAGAATTTTAGTAGTAAAGTAGTAAGACTGGTAACTTAATAAACTGTATTTTCATCAGAAAGAACCTTACAAGTGCTGTGCGGCATTCAGGTTTGCAAATGATACAGGTATAGTTCCATTAATATTGTTCTGATCAATTTGTATTCTTTTCAGTTTTGGAAGATACCCAAGCTCATCTGGAAGTTGACCTGTTAATTTATTTCCATTCAGGAGCCTGCAAAAAATTTATATAATCAGAAAGAAAGGAAAAAACAATGTAGCTTTTCATGTCAACATACCAGCCATTTACTTGTGCGTTGATATTTGAGATCATTTTTTATCCTATGGAAACTAGTATTTGAATTCAATTTTTTAAGATACTATTTTGTTCATCTACCAATCTGTGTAAAATGACTCAGAATTACCAAGGTAATAAATCACTAAATATTTAAATCACATGATGCCTAGCATGCTGGCCAAGTGGGAGGCCTCAACTTACAAGAGTGTCATGGATTTGATGTTGCCAATTTCTTTCGGTATAGTCCCACTTATGTTGTTCCACATGAAGTCCCTTTTCAAGAATACAAATAAAAGCATATATCATACGAAGAAGGTAATTGCATGCCATATTTTTTAGCAAAACTAGAACCTAGCAACTGCAAAATTGAAATCTGTTCATATGCAACAGGGTTGCATTCCAAACATCAATGCAGCTGCAGTCTTACAATATTTGCAGATAAGATAAGTTGCCAATCTCCGGTGCCAAAGTTCCAGACAAGTTCAAATTCAGTAGTTGCCTAAAACCAAAAGAAAGAAAAAAGAAAGAGAAAAAGAAAAAAGAAAAATATGAGATTGGATTATCATGATATGCCTTAAAGAAATGCAGAGTAGAAGATTAGAGTCATACAATTGTTGAACATGTAAATTGCCATCGGCTAATGTTCTGTTGTAGCATAGAACCCCTGTCCATTTAGAATTACATGGATCTCCGCTGTTCCAATTGCTCAAGTTTCCATTGATATCAATCAAACTTGCCTTTATGCTTCTCAATGCATCAACTGCATGATAATGCAAAATGAAATTATCAAGTCATCAATAGAACAGATGAAAACAACATTACAACATTATAAGCAATCCTTACCCCTCCGCGACATATAGCCAGCACCTTTTTTGGCCGAAGTTAATGTTTGCAAGTAGTGAATTTGGATAATATAATATTATGGAAGACATGAATTGCAAAATTTCCTAGATATTAATTATGTTTAAACAATAAATATGCATATAAACAATCAAACCATCGATATATATATATAGACATGAATATCAAATTATGCATGTAAATAATCAAACCATCCATCAATCAATTTATATATACCAGAAATGTTTGTGAGGTGTGATTGTAAAACATAAAAGAGGTGCAAATCATGGAACAGAAAAAAAAAAGGAAGAAAAAATATACCTTCATCTTGGCCAGTGACTCCATTCTGACCAGCAGCCAGTAACAAATAGCAGCATAACCACAAGCACAAAACAACTTCACACTTGCAACCCTTTGAAAGATGCATTCCAGAAACGTAGGGAACACCAGACCTCTTAATTTCCTCTCCTGATCTAAGCTGCTGGATGATATCCTTGCCCTGGTAACAACAAAAGTAACAAACATTCATGTTTGTGCATTCAAGAACAACCATATATATATATATGCTTCTGAGTCAAAAAACCCATAAGGTTTCTATGACCCTCAGCACAACGGTAAGGTTGCTGTCTTATGACCTCAAAGTTACAAGCTCGGATCCTAGAAACAACCCATCCGCCATATTCCACCAAGTGAAATCCTCGTGCATTTGGGCCGCCCATTATATATCTATATATGACTTAGTATGAAAATAAATTACAATACCCTTTGTAAAGCAACCCCAGCATCAAAGTGATCAAACTAAACAAGAACATACCTTTTGTCTACGAGAAGATTTGGAATAGGAAAAAGAAGCAACCCAGTTGGTGGAAGAAGATGATGACCAACAGAGCGCAAAATGGACGAAGCCAAAATGAGTGATATGATATATCAAGCAAAAGGAAACAACACGTGGAAATATATTATGCAGTGCATCAAAAGGATGAGCGTTGAAGACTTCGTAGCTCGTAGGTAATACTAATATGTTAAGATGGTGAGCTTGTGACGGTTTCAACGCAGCAAAACGCAGAAAGTTGAGTTTGCTTGTGTAGTTGATGACGAATGCCATCACTTTCATCACTGTAGAGCTTACGATAGTGGTGCATGCGTAACGCCTCAGCACCAACGAATTAAATATAAATAAATGAAAGGATAAAAAAAAATGGTGCTCATTCTCTGAAGGGTTTGACTTTCTGGAATCATATTCATAAGTAGGAAAGGTTCTAAAATAGAGGCAAAAAATAAAAAATTTAAAATTCTATCAACTTTTTCTTGGCTAAAATGGTTACGCATTTGTTACTGCTAAACAAAGTCTAAAACTCCAGCTTTATTTAAAAGCAAAAAAAAAAAAATCTTATTTATTGTAATTAATGTCTCAGATTCACCAAATACATTTTGATGGGAGCGGCAAATGCCTCTTGTGTTATACTATTTCAACCCTCTAAAAATTATTATTTATTGAGACACTTATTTTATTATTATTAGATATAATAAATAAATAAAATAAATTGAGATTATCATTATATTCAGTAATGATAGAATGAGTATCATAATAAATACCTACTTTTATGTTACCATAGCAAAACTCAATGCCCCTTACCCTTAACATATCCCCTGTGGAATCTTTAATAGTTGAAGAGGAGTGCCTCCAATTTGAGGATACCGGTGGAAAACTAAATAATGTCTCATATATATCTGAAGTATATAATGAGTAATGATACTAATATAGTAGAAATATAGAATTTTTAATGAAAATTATAGTAATTGTTATATGAAATAAAACAATAAGACCTATTATATTGGAAAAAAATAGTATGATCCATTAATTTATTTAAGATTTAATAATGATGTTATATTTATGATAAAACCATTTTGATTGACTAATATTTACCCTAACTAAATGTTTAACCTGGTGTCACTGACCTACTCAGACCACCGTAAGTACTCTGGCCACCCGTTTGATTGAAGGTTTAAGTCTTCCTTCATTTTCTTTTTTTGTTTTAATGAAGATTGTTATTTATATTTATTATATGTGAGATATCGTGTCGACTTATATCTCATTTATTATTGGATATAGTGTAGTATCTAATCAAATAATAGATAGAGTATGAGCTAAAATAGTATCCTATACATAATAAATATAAATAATATTATTTTTCTATACACATAAATCTCGAGATTGAATTAAAACCCCATTCTAAATAAACCTGAACCTCTTTCACAAGGACCAACATCTTGTTGATCTCTTTATCTCTTATTAGATCCTCTTTTTCATATGCCTCCCATATTTGCTTGTTAATTTGGTGGTTTGTCCCTTCCTTTATTCTTTTTTTCATTATTATCTTTGCTGCTCCTTATTCTGTATTACTCTGATGTTGTCCTCGATTCTTGGTTGCTATGCATCGTTAATTTTAAAATTCACTTTTAATTTTTAAACAATTATATGTATGTCGTATAATTTGCGTAATATTTTATCCAACTTGCATAATATTTATCTATATTTTTCTAAGCATTGATCATTCCTCTTTCCGCTATCTCTCGCTGTAAGAATAATTAGGTTAGGTTTAATTATACTCTTCAAAGAGGCATTCTGACTTATGAAAAGTGTAGGTTATTTTTTTTTGGTTTGGCAAATCAGAAGGTTTAGATGCTTTTACTCTATCTTTTAAATATCAATGATACTTTTTAGAGCTGGATTCTATTCTTTGAAATTCGAATGCCAAATATGATATCACTCTAATTAATGATGATAAATTAAAAAACTTATGATCTCTAATATCTATATCTATTATTATCATTTTATATTTTTTAAGCATATTTATCAAATACTCTCAAAATTTCGACGGCTCTTAAAAAGGGACGGTAATACCAAAGCAAGCATTAGTCACTCTCTTATGTTATTTGAGATTGACTACTATTTGCATACAAAATTTTGAGTGTACAATGGAAAGAAAAAATGAAGATATTTAAATTGTATATAGATAAAGTTATGGATGGAGAAAAAATCACTACTTTTTATGGGATTTATCAACTCTTTTTTTGTTCAGATGGGAATTATGTAACTATTAATGAAGGTGACAGGACATTGAACCTCATATTTCTAAGTCAAGTCAGATGCTAGGTCATTCAACAACAATATCATTGATGTTTTTTGCCATAGACTTCTAATAATTATCAAGCCTTTTACATTCATGGTATTTTGACTATTTTATTATCAATCAGGGATGTTTTGAGTATTTCGTGAGAAAATTTTTGCATTATCAAAATGTGCTCACTGTTTACATGGCGAGAAAGAGCACTCTTAAAGCTGTGGGTGTAAAGTTTCGCATGAAAATTCCATGATTTTCTTTGTATTTTGACTATATTATTGTCCACAAGGGATATTTCGAGTATCTCGTGTGAAAATGTTTGCATTTGCATTTTCAAAATGAGCTAATTTGTTGCATAATAAGAAAGGGCCCTTTTAAAATCATAGGTGTGAAGTTTCGCATGAAAATTCCATGATTTTCTAGGTACTTTGACTACTTGATGGTGGGGTCAAGTTTCCCTCGAAAATTTATCTGTTTTAATGGTATTTTGACTATTTTATTGTCGGTTAGGGATGTTTCAAGTATTTCGCGCGAAAATTGTTGCGTCCTCATGTTTGCATGGCAAGAAAGAGCACTCTCAAAGTTATGAGTGTAAATTTTCATGTGAAAATTCCATAACTTTCTTTGTATTTTGGCTGGATTATTGTCCAAAAAGGATATTTCGAGTATTCATGTGAAAATTTTTGCATTCTTAAAACGATCTCATTTTTTGCATGATAAGAAGTTACACTTTTAAAATCGTGGGTGTGAAGTTTCACATGAAAATTCCACAATTTATAGATATTTTGACTATTTTATAGATAATTTGAGAATTTCGCATGAAAATTTTGACGATATCAAAATGAGCTCATTTTTTGCATAATGAAACACAATTTTATATGCACTAATCAATGTTATGTATGTCAAAACCCAAAACAATGAGATCACATAAATCAATAATTTGGCTTAAGACTATATATTCAACACAAATCATATGTTAGTCCATTTTTTATTAAAATCCCGATATCTCGATTGATTGCAATCCGCAAGAAGTATTAGTTGATCTGACATCTAATAAAGAGTCTTTTGATGGAAAAAATAGATTACGTTACATATTTATATGATCAGTTAGTTCCCTTTGCACTCTATACTTTTATCATATGGAAACTCTTCTTTTTGCCTCACTAATAGCCATTATAAGAAAAAGTGAGAGTCGCACAGGAAAAAATAGTCTTTTAGCATTACATATTCTCTTGTTGGAGATTCATATGAGTGTTTATGGCAGATTTTAGCACTTACTTATCAACAATAAATAATTGACAAACTCCTTATGCAGGAGGTCAAACTGCTCTAAACCAGATGTAAATCGACAAACTTCAGGAGTTTAGATGACAGCTTTTGTTTTTCAAAATCTCAATTCGGGGAGCGAAAAGCTACTCCTCTTGGGTTCTCCACCAAAGAAATCGAGTGTCAAATTGTTTTTTTATGGAATAAGGATGTAATGAGATGCAATGTAGGGTGATTTGTGTTGTGATTCGCGTGTGTTGCAAATGCAATGTTAAATTGACAGATTAAAAGAAAAGGAAGAAGAAGAAATGCAGAAAGTAATTTGATTGACAAACTATAAAGGAAGTACAAAAATTATAAAGAAAATAAGAACAGAAACTAAAGACAAATTAATCCTAGGAAAGCATGGAAATGGTTTAAGAACAATTACTCAGTGAACTCAGGACTCTGTTCTGTCATTGGAGACGTGTAAGAGTGGGTGTGTGAGTAAAAATTTTAACCGTTCACAATATATACTGAACTAGTATTTATAAACATTCTAAGTCTCTAGGATTTTGACACTTGGCCTTGGCTATCTCTAGATGTTGTTCACATGGCTTTGACAGTTATTTTCTTTGTCTTTTACTCTTTGTCACTACTTTGTCACATCTTTATCAAGCTTCTGTCAATAACCATCAGTAATCGCCAATTGACGAACACTTGCATTGAAGTCAGCATGACAGTGTCTTCAACATGTTCAAAATTTTTCTAAGTCTTCAAATGACGAACTCTCTACTTCGACTTGTCAAACTTTGAAGTCATCATCTTCTGATTACTTTGATCTTAAAACCTTCTAAGTCCCCATCAATGTCGACTTGTTAAACATCGAATGGAAGAACTATCAATATCGAGTTGCCAAACTAGGTACTTAAGCTGTCAACTTTTTTGAGTTTCGACACATGGCTTGACCAATCATAGACTTTGTCAATTTTCTACAACTTTATGAATCCTTAGTCGTGCCAAACCTTTGACTGATCTTTGAATTGTCAAACTTGATAGAGTATTTGGATAATTGGAGAATGTCCAAAATGTCCAAACTCCTCCAGAAAGAAGTTTTCACCGTCTCCATTCTCGTGAGCCATTCCAGAAAGGGTTTAGAATTCATGGCTTGGTTCCTAAACAGCCTAGAGTTTGAACTAAAATATTTACAATGAAGTTGGGAATGGCTAGCTAAGAGTTCTTGTTGTTTAGAAGAAAGATAGTAAGTGCCAGCTTGCCTATGGGTCAATGTGGAACCTATATAAGCATGTGTAGCAGCACCTATGGAGAAAAGGAAAAGCACCTGGGAAGTAAGCTTGGGAAAATTCTTTGGGTCAGGACCCATAACAAAGCCCTCATCTTGATCAACAATGGGCTTCGGGATTGAGGCCGCCAGTTGGGAGTTCTTGGGTTCATTTGGAAGTGATTCAGCAGGAGCAGCACCTTTGGAGGTAGTGGACTTACATGAAGACGCCATGGATTCAGAAAGAAAAGGAATCAGAAAAGCAATGAAAAGGAGACGAGTTTTAAGAGCTCTAGAAAAAGAAAAAAAAAAGTTGACTAGTTGCAGAACAATGTGGAACCTTGAAGCATTTATAAACCCATTAGTGTGTTATGAAAAAAACTGATGGGCCTAAAAAGTCGGGGCCATCTTGAGACGTGATAGGATTGGTGTGATGGTTCTGATTAATGTGTAGGCAGTAATGGTAACTAGAAGGTTATTATTTATCCTTTAACAAAATATTTCAAAATTCAAAATTACAACTTCTCAACTTCTTATCGACAGAGTTGCTCTTCGAAGTAAGAGCTGTGGGGGGGCATCATGTTGACACCAAATTTTACTAAGTGTCATATTGTCGAATTAATGTTCAACTTTGATAGTTCAAGGAATTAGTCAAATGCCTGGCACATTTGAGCATTGACAAAAGTGTACGAAATTGACAATATCTATGATTTGTCAAGCCACGTGTCGAAGTTCAAAGAAAGTTGACAGCTTGAGAACCTAATTTGGCAATTCGATATTGGCAATTCTTTTATTTGACGGTTGACGAGTCGAGATCAAAGTTTGTCATTTGGGACTTAAATATTTTGAGACCAATTGAAGGCTAAGAATGACCAATCTTCATGTTCGAGGTTCAATAAGTCGAAGTGGGGGTTCGTCACTTGAAGACTTAGAAAATTTTTGAAGATGTTGAAGACATTCTCAAAGGGACTCCATTGTCTAAGTTCGTCAAATGACAGTTATTGACAGTTTCCAGTGGTTATTAACAAAAACTTGACACAGACGTGACAAAGAGCAAGTGACAAAGAAAATAACTGTCAAAACCACGTGGACAACATCTAGAGACAGCCAAGGACAAGTGTCAAAATTTAGAAACTTAGGTTCTCTATAAATACTAGTTCTGTACAGATGGTAAGGGATTGAAATTTTCACTCACACACTCACTCTAAAACGTCTCCAATGATTGCACAGAGTTCAGAGTTCACTGAGTATTGTTCTCAACTCATTTCCTTGCTTGTTTAGGATTAATCTGTCTTTATTTTCTGTTCTTATTTTCTTTACGATTTCTGTATTTCATTTACAGTTTGTCAATCTAATTACATTCTATATTCCTTCTTCTTCATCTTCTTCTTTTAATTTGTCAATTTAACATTGCATCCATAACACAAGAAATCACAACACAAATTATGCTATATTGCATTCTTCATTCCATCCTCATTCATAAAAAACAGTTTGACACTCGATTTCTTTGGTGAAGAACCCAAGAGGAGTAACTTTTCACTCCCCGAATTGAGATTTTGAAAAGTAAAGGTTGTCATTCAAACCCTTGGAGTTTGTTGATTTACGTCTAATTTAGAGTAGTTTGGCCTCCTCTAAAAGGAGTTTGTCAATTATTTGTAGTCAATAAGTAGGTACTAAAACCTGCCATAAACAGACACTTAGTAAAATTTGATGCCAACAATGTGTATCCTCGAACCAGTTTTAACGTTACTTTGAAACCCATATGGTTAAAACTTCAACAAGAAAATTTTGTTTATTGTTTTAAAGATTATATATTTTTTATTTCTTATTCTTACGTAATTGTCTCGACGCCTCGTACGGACAGCTGCAGAAGTCTTCGAATGAACTTTCCAGGAACCCACAAGGCTATTTCTTCATATGGATCATTCACACTTGTTACCTATTCGCACTAAAATGCTTAATAGCTTGTAAATTGTAGGAGGACACGTTTAATTTGGTGAACAAACCTAAACCACGACAATATATTAACAAAAAATGTGCACAATATATATATATATATATATATATATATATATATATATATATATATATATATATATATATATATATATATATTCGCGGACGGAATCAGCCAAAAAGCAAAAGAAACATATGGTGAAGTGAGGTGTACACACACCAAGTATTTAGCCATATTTATAAAATGTGACTAACTCTATTAACTATATTTGAATATATTTAGCCACACCTTGTAAATATGATTAAATAGCTAGTGTGTTATATGCCACACTTTATTTGGTGTAGCGTAGCGTTCGTCAAAACATAAATTAGAAGTGTTTTTGTTTTATTTCAACTTTAATTTCTTTTAATGTGCCTTGTGAGGACAAAATTTTGTTTGGTCAAACGTTGCGCTGTGAATAAGACCTTGTCACCGAAATGTTGTGCTGAATGATCAAAATATCCATTTGTGTACTTTTCTTTCGTTAGTATTTATTAGTCTTTGTTTGAAAGTCAAATGAACTATAAACTCATTTCCTAACGGATGAATTCCGAATAAATTTGTGTATAATTAGAACATTAATTATATATATGGTATGAAAGAGTCTCATCAATTATATATATGGTATGAAAGAGTCTCATCAATTTGTTTCAACTTTAATTTTGGGTAAGTCAAAAAAATTATAGACAAGAAATAAGCTAGTGAGGAGAAAATAATCTTTTATCTGTACATTCATATTCCCTTTATTTATTTTCTCTCTTCTTGTTTTTGTCTCCAAACAAAGGCTTCAGATACCAGTAGTATGTTAAACTATGCTTGTATGAGGTAAAGATACGAAAATGAGCAACGGCAAAAAAAAATGTTTAAAATCAATTAAATTATACACTATTTCCTGCTTTATTTATTTTAAAAGAAGACATAACTTTTGCTTTTGGTTATAAACGAAGGGGTAAACCCCACAAACACCCCCCCCCCCCCCAAAAAAAACAAATTAATTAGGCAACTAGAATATTCTACCAGGAAGACTAACACGCCTAATATCTTCATTTAAAAGTGTTTTGTACCTTGAATTCTTAGTGCCATATTTTGACTTGGCATAGGGTAGCATTGTAACCTTAGTACATTATATAACAAATATTCAAAGTTATGATGATATATGTTCGGAGCCCTTCGTCTTTAATTTCTAGTAGACAATTGATGGAGAATCAAAATACCTTCATGAAAAAGTATTAATGTGTAATGTACCCTCGTGCGCTTACAATTCGCTATGGTCAAGAGATCCTTTTCCTACTTAGGGCGATCATACGCGCTAGCTTCCAAGATCGTTTCCCACAGTTGACAAGTATTCAGCCAAGTTTGAAGTTGTAAGGCATTAAAAATATCGAAAGATATATATCAACAAACTAGCTGCGGCTCTGAGCCATTAATTTGAGTCTTGAGAGTGGTTCAAAAACTGACTTGGCTATGCCATGAAAATCGGAGTGACTGAATGCATTCATGGATATACATGATGCAATTGAGCCAATTTTGTTAATGTTTTGAGTATATAAAGCATATCAAATTGTTATATCTATTTGAATAGTAAATAATAGGTGGTGGGAAAATTAAAGCACATTTTGAGATAAAAAAATAACTGTGTATTTAATTTTAATGTAAATATAGTATGGTGTTTTGACTTTTTATCTTTCACCTAGGAATATCATTGGGTATATTTGATTAGGGTTAAAAATGGGAAAAAAAAATTTATAGATGAGTTTCATGTATAATTTTATATATGAAACTCATTCATAAAAAAAAATTCTTTCAATTTTACCTATCAATCAAACATATCCTTAAAGTATCTTGTTTTCTCCAAAAATTTGCAAAGGCTCTCAGATCAAATTTCATAATGCGTGGATATGAAAAGATGTGTACTTGCAAGTGATTCTTTATATTTATATGCAATATTATTTACAAAGTGTAGACGTCAAAATAATTAGAATCTATTATTTTAAATTTAAAGTTTGTGATCATTATTAGATCTATTGTTGTTAAACATAGGCAATGTGTTTGATGTCTCATTGAGACTACGCACAAACCATAGTGATCTCTTAAAATCCTAATTTAGATTCTCTTATCAATACTGCAAAATCCTTTGTTACTTGCGAATTTTGCAAAAAAATCGTATGTAACTATTTTCCTATGGTTCTTTCTATAGATTTGGTTCTGTATGTAATTCACTTCATGGAAAATTGATTGCTCTGGATTTTGAAGTCCAAAAGTGATTGCTCCGTGGATATTTTTGCAAGAAACTTTAAAAATCCACACCAAATTTTTGTGACGAGGGATGCTTGGGAGTTGAGAGGAATTTTGCTGTGGATTTTCCTGTGAGAAAATTTTTGCAAGAAAATTGGTGGGTAAATTCTGCAGCTAGACAGGTAATTTTCACAGTAAAAATCATAATATTCTTTTCGCATCTTTGATATGAGAATGACCATTGATGCATGTTCTTCAACCATTCCAAATCATCCGATTCTCAATTGATTACTTGTAATTATAATTACTTTACATATCATATTTGGCATTAAATTGATTGTGCAATGTAGGAATTTTATGAGAATTCAATTTTAATACATTATTGTAAGTGTAAAAGGTTTATATAAACATTCAATCATGCATTATCATATAAGTAAAAAGTATTTAACTCAACCACTCATTCAATTAAAAATTTTATAAATAGAAACATATGATTCGAAAATAATATAATTTTTTTTAATATTAACAATGCATTAAATTTGTTCCCATTTTATTATTATTTATTTTATTGAAACTCATAAAATTTCTAAAATCTGCATTCTAGATATTTTTAAGGAAAATATTTCTGATGAAAATTTAAAGCAAATAGCATATTTTACTTGCACAACAATATATATAATTTTTTTAAGTTAAATTTCAACCATGATGTATTGCCATCTTAATAAATTTCAATTGATGCATAAATTTTTAATACAAATATTTAATCATGTATTATCAAGTAATTAAAAGTTCTTATGTGATTAATTAATATTATAAAATGTTTTATCCTAATAGTATATTAAAATTAATCTCAATATTATCTTTTTTTTTTATAAACATCTCACTGTTATCCTTTCATCTGTATAAATGAAGATTTTTGTAATCAGATAAAAAAGAGTTAATTGTTGACTTTTTATTAAGTAATTAAAATGTATATATATTGAATAACATCTTGATGTCAATATAGCAAATGTAAAAACGTTAACATGTAGCAATTACCGTATACAAAATTCGCTTTTCACAATTTTAAATCATTTGCACGAAGAACTCAGCTTCGAATTAAAACATTTAAATAATACATCGTCAATTAGTCCAATTAGTTCATTTTTTTAGCATCAAATAATTCATGATACACTTTTGTTTTTGGCTTTTTTTTCGAGATTTTTTCTATAAAAATATTGCAAAATAAAATATTAGCTATATTTGCCCACTAATATTAAGCTCAGAGAAAAAATGTAAAAGAAAAGTTTAGTTTAGAAGGTTGGAGCCTTTCTCTAGTCAAGTAACTAATTAGTTGCCATATTTGAACAATCTGAATGCATTTGATGGTGGGTCTAAAGCTAAGATAATACTTTTTAAATCTTCTCTTATCTAACGATGTTGCATAATAAAGAGTTAGAAATTACTGTACGAAATTCTTGGTTTGTATCACATCAACAAGAAACTTTAGGTTCTAGTTACAAAAAAAAAGGAAAAAAATAGTAGAAACTTTTTTTTTTTTCGGGATGCACAAATAGTAGAAACTTTAATTGAGTTTGTGGTTGATAGCACCCTGGCCATGGATCCGTCGTGTGCAAAATACAAATAAGGCTGTCGACTGTGGATATCTTCCATTGATCTTTTATTTTAAAAAATATAAAAAAGTACATGTGAAAAAAATTAATGGTGGAGATTTGCTCTAGATCCTTTCGTGTATTTTGCATAGGAATGGCAAACAAGGCGGTTCGAGTTGTCACGGATTCACCATAAACGAGATAGAATGAAATAATTATTTGGGTTATAAATGCCGACTGACTTGTCAAAAAATAACAGATTGGCTATCAATCCATATTTTGTTATATTTTTAAGGGGTAAATACATTTTAGTTTCATAAATTTTAGGTTACGTGTAATTTATCTTTGACTTTTTAAAATGTGCATCTCGCCACTCTAAACTTTCCAAACTATACAAAACATCTCTTAATATAATTTTAACAACTAATAAAGATAACATTTATATACATTTAACCCCTTGAAATTTCTAATTTATGTAACCCAAACATCTTGTCCGTAAATACTATGTGTCATTAGCACCTTGATTTTTTTTATTGTGTGCAACCCAACACTCTATTATGACTTAAATTTTTGGAAGGTTTTTTTGTATAGTTAAAAAAGTTCAGGGTCATAATGCACTACTTGAAAAATAGAGATTTTTTTGCACAGTTTAAAAAGTTCAAAAAATCATAATACACATTTTAAAAAATCAAAATTTAAATTACACACGACTTAAAATTTAAAAAAGTAAAATATATTTAATCCTATTTTTAATTATTTTGTCAACCCACCCCAACCTTGGTTGACCCATTATAATTGTTTAGATTGAAAATGTCATTTCGTCCCGCCAAAAAATGATATGTTGGTGGACTTACTCGGCAAATCTAAGCCATTATGCCACCCCTAATTTTGCACATGAGAATCCAATCCCCATTCACCATACCCAGTCTTAATTCTTCCATCAAGGTTACGTGGCCCGCTAACTAAAACTAGAAAATTTGAGATATTAATTCTTTTCGACCCAAAAATAAAATAATTCTCCATAGGAACATCCAATTCACAGCTTGGATAAGTAATTGTTGTTTCGGTGCAAGTGATGGATTAGCCTTAAACTCTTAATCCTATGATACCACCGCACAACCCTACATTTTTTTCTTTCAATAAAAACACAAGCTTATAAAGAACTGAAAAGGGCAATTTATAAATCGTTACGACCTTCACCCCCAAAAAATAAAAATAAAAACAAAAAAAAAAAAGAAAAATCTTTACGGCCTCGCACCATTAATAGACTATGCTCTTGCGCTCATGTACTGAATGGGTTGCAAGGTACAAAATACTACCCTATAATTCATGAGAAAATTCCTTAACCAATAGGAAGGATCATCTTCAAAAAGTTTTCAAATTAACTGAATTTGAGTAAACACAGTATGAAACAAAACATATTCAAGCCTCTCGTCTAGGGGAAAGCTCATGCCAAATAATACAAGAAAAACGTAACGAGCACCAAAATTCTCCTCTTAACATAATCTAGGATTGTAGGGCCTCCAATCATTTGGTTACAAAGAAAGTTAAGACGAAGCGCCGCTTCGAAGACCTTGGGACTTCTTCTTGCTCGTCGCCAACTGGGTCTCAGGCTACAGGGACCAATGTCCATAAAAAAGGAAGTATTATGCGATGAATGATGAATGAATGATAATAGAAAAACAAAATGAAAACCGACTGATCAATCAAATACCTCCTTCTTGACTGGCTCTTCCTTTTCAGACAATATCAGCTCTATGTGGCATGGAGATGACATGTAGGCTGCCAAAACACAATACAGCTTCAAATTTCCATCAACAAAACCATGCAATGATCCAGTAAAACAAAAACCTCAAGATTTCGAGCATACGATTGATTCTTCCATGGGCCCGGTAGGTTCGGCGTCTTTGCTTCTGCGCTTGATTAACCTGGATATGAGAAATGAAGAGAGCATCGACATCCAAACCTTTAACCTGAAAGGAAGCAATTATCAATTAAACGGGTTTAGAAATAGTTAGCATAAAATGGTTATAAGGCAAATAAATAAAGATATAGGGCATACTTCAGCATTACTCTCTGCATTCTTAAGCAAATCTAGGATGAATTTAGCTGATTTCACAGGCCAGCGTCCTTGCCCATTAGAATGTCTGTTCTTAGCTTGGGCTGTTCTGCCAACACCACCACAGAAACGTCTGAATGGAATGGCCTGTTTGTGCGTGAGAACATCCTCCAAGTACCTTTTAGCTTTTGCCAAGGGCAGCTTCCTGATGGCGAAGGCGGTTTCCCTAGTGTTCTGCAAGGACAATTTAACAGGTAAAGTTTCAACTCTAGGAAAAACAATAAAATTTGACTCTCATAAGCTCAATGCCATAACATTTTCTCATTAATCATCAAATCCTTGACAGAAGAAAAACAAATACATTAACCAAATATTAATGGTGACCACATCGCCGATGGTTACAAAAGAAATGTGCTAAAAAAAGGTAACAGAAACAATGGTGTGATAGCCACTACAACAAATAGAAAACATTATGGAAACAGACCCAAGTTAATCAAAGATCATTGCTTGCACACAACTGAAAAGCATGTTCCATCATTTACTGAACCTTCAGTCACAAAATAGGAACAGAGGTTCACCCAACAACAATGGCTATTATATCCCTGAAGGTTACGAGAGGGCTGCTCACAAGGGCAACAGACCCCTGCTTTTTTCATCAGGTTTCTCTTAGTCCCTTTTCTAAAATAACCAATTTTTTCTCTATATCTGAATTGAAGGGCAAACCAACCCCAAAAGCAATTTTACAGACCCTCTTACACAAATGATAAGATCACGGCAGCTAAACCACTGTATCAGTATAGTACGCGATTCCTTTAGGTTTTGAAACTACAGAATAACATGTAATCCTCAATACTCAATAAACAAAAAAGACAAAAAACATGGCGACAGGAACAAGTTCAATAAGAATCAGATATATGATGAATCACAAGGAAAGCATGGTCCATCATTTACTGAACCTCCAGCCACAAACAAAGTACTGAGGTTCACCCAATAACAGTGGTTAATATATCCAGGAAGGTTACGAGAGGCCTGCTCACAAAGGCATTTTTCTATCAGACTCCTTTTCTATTATAATTTTCCTTGTACAATCCTAACTAACAGAACACTAGCACAAGAGATACATTCAACACCACAATAATCTTCTAATAAATGCAGTCAACTGTGGCACTGGCAACTGTAACACTCAATAAGGATCTCAATTAAATAGTAATACCCTCTACACAATATCCAAATGATAAGATGTTCTCGACAATAATGAAAGATCAGGAATATTGCAAATTGCAATGCAGCAACACAATCAAGTTCAATATGAACCGCAAAAGTATAATGCAAGACAAATACAATATGTTCCATCATTTACTGAACCATCCGCCAAGATCAAGACACTGAGGTTCACCCAACAACAATGGTAATGCTGTCCCTGAAGTTTACGAGGGACATGCTCACACATACAAAAATAACAGGCCCCGGATTTTTTTTTTCTTCAGGATTTATTTGGGAAAAAAAAAACCCAGTCTTCACTCATATTAAAAACATGCTTAGGCAAAACAATTGAAAAAGTATAATAAGAAAAAGTAGATTAAAGTTGACAGATAATTCGTGTATCGATGTCATCATTGTGCAAACGAATATGAAGAAACATACTTCAAATTCTTTGAAGTTTATTAAAAAAAAAAAAAAAATTGACAGCAGATAAGAATGTGGTACCTTGAAATGAACTCTAAGGTCAGCACCTCTAGCCTTGCAAGCTGCAAACAAAAAACAACAAAAGCTGAGCGAGACCTCAAAATCATTCGTTTTAGCGAACATTATTGAAAAAATAAAATAAGCATCCATTGTGCCAAAATATTAGTTTATACGTCAATTTTGACCTACCATTTGTTTTCAAAAAATTTTGACATCAATTTAGTCGAGATCCAACAAAATGGTTAAATCGGAAGTCGAAATTATGAATTGATGTCAAATTGAAAATATGAGGAGAACAAAATTATTTACTCAAAAAACTAAAGTAAGACTTACACTTGGTGGGATTGTCGGGCTCTCTGGAGTACTTTACCTGAAAATAAAAACGCAAAAAAAAAAAAGAAACCGGTCTCAGATTTATAGCAACGAACGAATCCTTAAGAGTATGAGCATCAAAAGGGAGAATCGTACCATGGCGGCTTCACTTCGGCACCTTCCGAGTAACAAAAAATGGTAAAGCTCCCGGCAACAGCAAGACTAGGGCTAAATACAACAGATATTATATAGTGGTTTTTTTTTTTTGTGGGTCGAATTATGTAGTGATGTTCAAAAACGTAAGGGTGTATATGAAAACTTGTGTCTTGCCGGCCCAATCATATCAAAGTTGTGTAGGCCTGTGGGAAGAGAAAAGAAAATTGACCAAAAAGAAAAATCACTAAGATAAAAAAGAAAAAAAATGCTTGCCAATGGAAAAGAAGAGGAAAAAATAAAAAGAAGTAAAAGAATAAATAAATAATGGTTCCAAAGAACATTTACTAGAGTTCGAAACCAAAAGAAAAATAGTGATAATATGAACCCAGATTTATGTGTGCCTTCACACATATTAGCATATTTACTATTGATTTTTATAGTATCTACATTGAATAGTTGATATATTACCACGTATAAGGTTTATTATGAATATGAATCTATACTAACATCACTAAAAAAAAGAATATTTACAAGAGAATAAAGAAGAATAATGAAAATTAAGGCATAAAAAATGAATAAAAGATGTTTTGATTGAGAAATAGATTTTTTTAGAAGTTTTTAACATGCTTAATAATTTAAAAATAATCAAATTTTTCAGGTTTTGATATATTTAATTTATTATTGGTATATTAAAATTAAATTTATAGTTTAAAGATAAATTAATTTTATTGAGCTACTGGTGTCAAAAAGAATATGAGTGCCAATATTAATAATATAGGATTCATATTAGTAGATGATGTAGTATATCATCAAATAACGTGACACATTAAATGTCAATTTAGCATTCTCTGGATAGAGAATAACCTTTGGACTTAATTGAAATGAAAATTAATCTTTTAAGAACCAAATTAATGTCTCACAATTTCTTCAAAGATGAATTTGAGGCTTTGCCGCTTTTTGTGGCACACTAGTTATTTATGTTTCTCCACAAAAGAAAATGCTTTTATTGAGACTATTTAGACTCATCAGGGATGCAGCCATCTAAACATGTAATTGTGCCCATGTTCGTTATCCATATATATGGTTATGCACACTGGATGGTGGTCCCTTGCATCTATAGCCATCAGTAGTTTATGGATATATTTATATATTACAAATTTGCAATCCCACTCAGATCCTGTCATTACTTATAAGCGAAGAAAATCAGTGGACAACAAGATACAAGCCACATTTGTGAGGAAAAGGATATGAGAAAGGTGGTTTATCTTGTTCGTCATAGCTTAACAAGATGTTGCGCAGGAGTATACGAAAAAATGAGACTCTGTACGTAACTATACTGAGAAAATTAACTATCGTATATGTTATTAAAATTATCTGATATCATAAACTTATTAAAAATAACACACTTAATATTTTTCTCTCACACAAATAACACTACATATATAAATAGAAGAGGAAATACTCAAGCATCATAACTTGATGAACTGACTGATTACTCACGATACATAGCTTGCCTTTTTATAGGCCTTTGTAAGTTAATAAAATATTCAAATAAAACAAAACCTCAACTTGAAGTAACTAACATGCAGCCAACCATATCCTCCTCATATAGCAACGTGAGGTGCCAAGCTTTGTGGACTTCTGTGCCACCAATTACAGAGCTAAGAAGATGCTGTAAGGTTTAAAGGAACCATTGCATGACATATCATGACAGCAGCAATTTTGCTTTCTATGAAGCCAACACATGTAATTTGATGATGGACAGGGTGCTTGGTTTAATGACATCTCACATTGACTCTCTTAAATCAAACTTGTAGAATTATTATTCCTAACATCTTCAACTTGTAAAACAGCTCAAGCTTCAATGGCTTGGTAAAAATATCTGCAACTTGATCTCCAGTAGGACAATAGTCAATCAATATTTCCTTATCAGTGACGAATTCCCCAATCTTGTGGAATCAAATATCAATATGCTTGGACCTTCCATGGAACACTGGATTTTTACAAAGTGCAATTGCTGACTTGTTGTCACAGAATATCATTGTGGGAGAGTTTTCCCTCTTGTTCAACATTTCAAGAATTTTCCTCAGCCATATTGCTTATGTGGCACAACTTGCGGCTACTATGTATTCTGCTTCTGTTATAGAAAGTGCAACAACAGGTTGTTTTTTTGATGACCATGACACAGCACCTGACCCAAGATGGAAAACATATCCTCAAGTACTTTTTCTTGTCTCTATGTCACCTGCCTAATCACTATCTGTATATCCAACAAGATTCACATCATCAGTATTTTCATAAAATATTCCATCATTTGGGGTACCTTTGATATATCAAAGAATCCTTTTTGCTGCCTGTAGATGACAAGCACGTGCGTCCTCCATGAATCGACTGAGTAATCCAACTCCAAAGACTAAGTCTGGCTTAGTTGTTGTCAAGTATCTCAAGCTTCCAATCAAGCTCTTGAAATAAGAAGGATTGATAGTTCTTTCTTTATCTTCTTTCATAAGCTTCAATTTTTCTTCAACTGGGGTAGCAACTGGCTTTAAATTTTCCATCTGAAATTTCTTCAAAATGTCATTAGCATATTTCTTTTGAGAAATAAAAATCCCATCCTCCTTTTGAATGACTTCGATGCCAAGAAAATAAGACATCAAGCCTAAATTAGTCATTTCAAAGTGTTTCTCCATATCCTTCTTAAATTCTGTAATCATCTTCAAGTTATTGCCAATGAAAATTAAATCATCAACATAAAAACATACAATAAGAATGTCTCCACGCTCAAATGATTTAATATACAAAGCATGTTCAAAAAGACACTTCTGAAAACCATTCTCAATGAAATAGAAATCAATCTTCTTATACCACGTTCTCGGTGCTTGCTTCAAACCATATAGAGCTTTCTTCAATCTGTAAACTTTATCTTCTTCTCTAGAGATCTCATAACTTGCAGGCTACTCAACATACACTTCTTCTTCCAAAGTGCCATTTAGAAATGCAAACTTAATATCCATTTGAAATATCTTCCACTTATTTTGAGCAGAAAGTGAAACTATCATGCAAATTGTGTCTAATCTAGTAACAGGAACAAATACTTCAAATAATCAATACCTGGCTTTTGTCTGTATCCCTTTGCAACCAATCTGGCTTTAAAATGATCAATTTCACCACTGGGCTTGTACTTAGTCTTATACACCCACTTGACTCTAATTGGCCTTTTCTCTGCAGGTAAATTAGTTAGCTCCCATGTATCATTCTTTTCAATAGCATGAATATCCTCATCCATGGCTTTTCTCCAATTTTCATCATTAGAAGCTTCTTCATAACTCACTAGCTCACAATATGAAAATAGAGCAAAATGGACAATCTCTTCATCAGACAAGTCATTATCATTACCCACAACATATTCCTTCAATCTGGCTGGTGGCTAACGATTCCTTTGAGGTCGGCTGGATGATATCGGTTGAGTTGGTGTTTCTGGTTGTTCACCTTCTTCTACATAACTGTCAGGAAGTGTCACGGGCTTCTGCTGAGATTTGGCTAACCAATCTCATGTTCTTTTCTCATCAAACGTTACATCTCTGCTAATAATTATCTTCTTAGTCACTGGATTGTAAAGCCTGTATGCCTTTGAGTTAGTGTTGTAACCAATGAATATGCATTTCTCTCCTTTATCATCAAGCTTCTTTCTGAGTTGATCTGGTACATGGACATATGCTATACGTCTAAAAACTTTGAGATGTCGGATTGAGGGCCTCCTTCCACTCCAAGCTTCTTCTGGTGTTTTATCACAAACACTCTTTATTGGACACCTATTCAAAATATACACAACAGTAGCAACTGCTTTTGCCCAAAATTCTCTAGGCAATTGTTTAGCCTTCAACATGCATCTCACCATATCCATGATTGTCCTGTTCTTCCTTTCTGCTACTCCATTCTGCTGAGAAGTGTATCTGGTTGTCAACTGATGTTGAATTCCATGTTGCTCAAAGAAATCTGTACAGGCAAGATATTCCTGTCCTCTATCTGTTCTGAGAATCTTGATTCTGCAGCCACTTTGTTTCTCCACAAATGCCTTAAATGACTTAAAGGCATTACAAGCTTCTGATTTCTGTCTCAAAAAATATACCATGCTTTCCTACTAAAATCATTAATAAAAATGATAAAATACCTGTTGCCACCATGAGTTGGTACTTCAACAGTGCACAAATCTGAATGCACAATCTCCAATAACTTCTTTGCTCTCCAGGATTTTCCAACAAGAAATGAATCTTTGTGTTTCTTTTCCAATCGACAAGTCTTACAGATACAGCTAGGAATTCCAACAATTGGCAAACTAGAAACAAGTTCTTTTCTTGACAGATAATTCAATCCGGAAAAGTGAAAGTGCCCGAATCACATATGCCATAGCCAATTATCATCAGGTATAATAAAACTTAGGCAGGAAAGTTTTTCATGCTGCATTTTCAATGAAAAAAGTCTATTTGAAGTCATTTTTACCTTTGCAATAAACCTTCCATCTTTATCAAATATCATGCAGTAACCTTGGTAGATCTGTATGTTATAGCCTTTCTCTGACAACTGTCCAAACACTCAACAGATTGTGATAAAGTCTAGAAGCATAAAACACATCAGAAATGAAATTGTGAGAGCCATCTTTCAATTTGATTTCTATCTAACATTTTCCCAAAATAGGAATATTTGTATTGTTGCCAAATGCAATAGATGACTTAACTAACTCATCAAGTGAAGAAAATAATTCATTTTTGCCACACATATGATTGTTATAGCCAGTATCCAAATACTATATATTTTCATCTTTTGAAAAAGAATTGCTTGTCAGAAAGAGACTTTGTGAATTAGAAATCTCACCAATTTCTTGGCATTGGTTTTCAGCAACATTGGCGCAACATTGACTTGATTGTTGAAATTATTCTGACTCATATACTTGAATCTATAATTTGCAGCTTTGTGACCAAATTTCCCGCAATGGAAGCAGTTGACATTTGTTCTCTCCTGGTAGTAGTTACCTCTTCCTCTTCCTCGACTAGCAGGCCTAAAATTGTTTCCACCTCTTCTTTGGGTAGGTGGTATGAAATTGTTGCCTCTTCCTTGATAATAGTTACTGCCACGATCTCTTCCTCTGAAACCTCCTTTATTTCTACCTCTATTATTGAAGCCTCGACCTCTTGTTTCTCCATCATGGCTTGATTCAACGTTATTGTTTAGATTCACCCAATTCTTCAGGGCTTCTTCAGTTGTTTTTTCTATCTTCTCCAAAATTCTGCTGACATGGCTTTCTATGCTACCTTGCATTTCTGCAATTGTCATTTTATCTGTATTGTGGGACTCCAATATTGTAGTCACCACATGATCAAACTTCATCAGCATAGTACGTAGAATTTTTTCTACCACCATACTATCTAAAATCTTCTCTCCATAGACTCTTATCTTGTTAACAAGGTCAGTAACACAAGAAAAATAGTGTTCAACAGGTTCTGAGCTAAACATTTCATACCTCTCATATTCTCTGCGCAAGGATTGCAGTTTTGATTTTTGTGCCTTCTCTACACCTTTATAGGACAACTTCAAAATGTCCCAAGCTTCTTTGGCGGTTTTGGCATCAGCAATTTTTCCAAATACCGAATAATCTACTCCTTGATGAATTTGGGACAGCACCAATTGATCTCTCCTCTGAGCCGCTTCATCAGAAACTCATTAAAAATAACACACTTGATATTTTTCTCTCACACAAATAACACTACATATATAAACGGAAGAGGATATACTCAAGCATCATAACTTGATGAACTGATTGATTACTCACGATACATATCTTGCCTTTTTATAGGCTTTTGTAAGTTAACAAAATATTCAAATAAAACAAAACCTCAACTTGAAGTAACTAACATGCAGCCAACCATATCCTCCTCATGTAGCAGCGTGAGGTGCCAAGCTTTGTAGACTTCTGTGCCACCAATTACAGAGCTAAGAAGATGCTATAAGGTTTAAAGGAACCATTGCATTACACATCATGACAGCAGCAATTTTGCTTTCTATGAAGCAACCACATGTAATTTGATAACGGGCAGGGTGCGTGGTTTAATGACATCTCACATTGTCTGTTTCTAATTAAATGATTATTTAAATACTTACTTGTTATCTCTTATTGTGATTACAATGTAAAAAATAAATAAATAAATACGAACTTTTTCCTATAAGAATCCCTAAACAAGCAAGCACACCTTGCAAAGTAGTCGCCTCTTTATTGAAATGGGCATGACATGAAATTAATCCAATATCTAAGCGGCTTGAATTATTATATACTTTTATGAGACATATAAGTCTTTGGGAGTTCATTTTCCATATTATTTTCTGGTTAATGTGGAAAATATTAAAAGTGATTTTTATATTTGATGCAAAAGGTTCTTTTTGGATGTTTGGTGCATACCAGCATATGTGCATGGCTGCAAACTTGCAACACCCTTTGGACTAACTAGACCTTAACAAGGTATATAAGAGGATCTATAGTTATTTAAATTCACACTATTTTCTAAGAAGGTTCTTGCTTGAATATATTTTTCACATTCTATCAAACTAATGGACTATAACTAATTACATTTTCTTTCATCTTCCCATTCTACTCACAGAGAACTGTACACTTATGCATTATTATCACCATAAAAACGTACGCCTCTCAGAAATACAGTTGATACTGATGTGAATATTGCAGTGGTATTAACCATATAAATAAAGTAAGCACAATATCACAATAGGTTCGTTAGATTTTGAATTTAGTTTGTTTGGATTTAAATCTAAATTGTTATCTTAACATCAGTTTAGGTTACTCTTATCCTTTTTTTCAATTCAATAAACTATCCTTACAACTATTTTTCTATATAATAAAGTACTTGGTCTGACTCATACTTAAGTTCAACCAGTTTTCTAATCCAAAATCTCTTTATGGTACAAAGTCTTTCATGGCTAATGATGTCAAAATAAGGATTTTGCTATTTCAACACTCAAGTTTCTCAAACGCCTCACTCACAATATACATGATTTTCACCACTTACTTTTTTTTTCTAATTTATTCTCTCTCCATCATTGTCATCACATTATATAGGACCTACATGGGTGTCTATACTCATATGAGTGTCAAAATATCATTTCTCCCAAAATAATTGGTGTCTCTCTCAATGGAGAAACTCTAATACCCCTCAGCCTTCGTGCCTTTAATAGAGAAAGGCTTTCCTCTCGATGATCCCTCCTCCCCTTAGACGAATGTGTCATCACTTGGCAGGAGGTTTGATCATCTTATCTTGGCTTTTGCCACTAACGCATCTTGCTTGATATTGTTTGAAGCCGTCTCATTGAAGACCTCTCACCATCTACCCATTGACATGAAATTTTTTTCAAAATTAAATGTTGGTGATACTCCAATGTGCTTTTCATGTCTACAATTGGTGTTTCAAGACCAATATGATGATCTTGTACTAGTTATTAGTGATATAGTCTCTAGTCAAGATCAATTTACTCACCATCACCATAATTTGGGCTCACCATTGACTTCTGCTACAATCATGATCCAAACATCTGGCATTTGCATAGCACGTCCAGTTTGAAGGGTGATAAAGTAAGGATAACCTTAGAATCAGTGATAGATCTAGAAAATTTTAGTACTGGGAGAAAAAATAATACATCTGTATCAAAATGAGTAAAGTACATTATATTCTGTTATTTTGTCTCATTTGAAATTAATGTGGAGCCAAACTCAATCAAATTATAGGGGCAAAAATATACTATATCTACATAATTATTAAAAATAAAATTTTTATGGGGGCATATGTCTCCACTTTGCCCAATGTAGATCAGTTCCTACTTAGAATTGGTTTGTTAGGATTCTAATCTAGTTTTTAGAATTTAAATTCAAATTATTATCTTATGACCAATTTTAGGTTAATCTTATCATTTATGTTTTTCTCTATTAAAGCCACCAAGGCTCCATCAGAGATTCACCATTAAAAATTACATCAATTAGCTAGCCATGAATGGCTCTGATACCATAAAACGTCATAGATGAAAGGATGGTTGAACTCAAGTACGTGTTATATAGAGAAATAAATATAATGACGAGAGTCATTTTCATTCTTGAATTCAACCAACCTTTTCATCCAAGATCTCTTTATGGTATTAGAGTCATTCAAGGCTAGCTAATGCCAAATTTAACACCAAAACAATTGGTGTATTTTTTGGCGAAACTCTGATGGAGCCTTGATGGCTTTAATAGAGAAACTTTATACCAAATAGTTTATTATATAGAGAAACACATACAAGGATAACTTATTAGAATCCTAACAAACTTATTCTTACGTTATCCTTATTTTATCAACCCTTCAAACTATAAGTCGCCATGCTGAGGCCATGTTTAATTGGATCATGATAGTAGTGGAAATGAACGGCGAGCCCAAATTGCGACTATGGTGAATAAATCAATTTTAACTGGAGAATATCTTGATAACGAGTATAAGATCATCATAGTGGGTCTTCAAACAATTTTGACTCGAGAATATCTTGATAACGAGTATAAGATCATCATAGTGGGTCTTCAAACAATTTTGACTCGAGAATATCTTGATAACTAGTACAAGATCATCATAGTGGGTCTCCAAACACTGGTTGTATACATAAAGCATTCAAATATCAACCAAACCTTTTGAAAAAAAATTTCACATCAATGGGTAGATAGTGAGGGATCTTTAATGAGACGACTTGTGAGGAATACTCAAACAATATGATGAAAATGCATGTGCCACTGGCAAAAGCCAATGGTATGATGATCAAACCTATTGCCAAGTGACATATTGTGCGTCCAAGGGGGAAGGATCGCTCGGAGTGGCATTGAAGTTTCTGATCTATTAAAGCCACCAAGGCCAAGGGCCATTAGAGTTTCTCCATTACAAGAGACACCGATTACTTTGCTGTTCGTTAAATTTGGCATTGCTCTATACCATAAAGAGGTTTTGGATAAAAGGAGGTTAGTTGAAATCAAGTATGAGTTGTACTAGATAGTTTATTATATAGAGAAACAGATATAATGGTAACTTATTGGATAATAAAAAGATAAGATTAAACTACAACTGATGATAAGATAACAATTTTAAATTTTTTATAATAACAATAATTTAAATTTAAATCCTGAAAAACTGAATTAGAATCCTAACAAACTAAATTCGAATCTTGATAAACCTATTCTAATGTTATCATTATTTTATCATATAAAACATAAATTAATTCAAACTACATACAAACACTCTTTTCTACATAAGAAATAATAAATTGCTCGACTAGGCCACCTTTTGTCATATATGTTTGTGTGTGTGTGTGATTAGATTATTAAATATCAAATATATATGAAAAATGTTCGTCACGTATGTTATTAACTGAATCTTTATGCGTCCCTCTGTGATGCGTTTCATGAAGGCAAAACATATAGTAATGTTGTACAAAACAAAAATATATGGCAATGTTGATTAAAAATATAAAATACTCACTTTTTTTTTCTTATTATTTTGGTATTGAAATCGGACAGTGCACAACTTTGTTAGGTCAAACTTAAAAGGACAAGGTGGAATAGTGGAAAGAGAAAGTTTTGGACAATATGGGCCGATCTTTACGTAGTTGGATGGAGGGGACCGCGGAGATATCGTTGTCCAACAAAATATGGTCTTGATCTCTACTCAACTTGGGCTATAAAAATGAAAGGGCCCGATTGTTGCGGCAACAAACAAGTATTCTTAGTTGGAAACACACAAGTAAAAAGAACAGAACGTCAGAAGCAAGTATCAGCCAATCCTTAGGGGCATAGCAATGCAACAAGGGGATGAGGACATGTGCTCCTTGTCTTGAGGGCTTAGGTTTTAACTTTGGGCCAAACAACTTAATTAATCAAAAACTTGTAGTTGCTATTATAATTACAATAAGATATGATTGGATTAATGGAGTCGGGTGAGGTAAAGTGAAATTTTAAGTTGCTCTATTATTTGAATTTACAAACTTTGAATGAAATGAAGCGGAAATGGATGGACTATATCCCATCAAACTCCATCTATCCTTCTCAAATTTCTTTCTCCCAAATTGGACAGAATAAGATGGAATGTACCTTTACCCTCCTCAAATTTTTAAATTTTCAATGCATTTAATACTTTAAAATTTTCAGAATCTTTTCAATTTTGGTTTCTTGAAAAATTACCTAAGTATACTAAGGTAATTATCAATAGTTGTACTTATACTTTATTCACATTTTTTATCATTGAATAACATATAATTGTATGCCTTCATAAAAAAAAAATTAAAACCATTCAAATTCGATATTTACCGGTCTCATATGAGCTATGACATTCAACCTAAAAACTCAAAAGTCAAAAACATCAAAATTAGTCACTAGCCACTAAGATAGAATGCCGGGTTCTGCCTCTGCCCATGTAGAACCAATAACTATCATCTTGTTTTTGTGCTTACTAAACTCCAAAGCAGTTGTCATCATCTAAGCCATTGGAGTAGGTATTAAGAATAAGGAGTTGCAGTTGTTTAATACAGGAAGCGATTATTGTCCACAAGAATATCCAGTTCAGATGCGGTTGGAACTTGGAAGAATTTGAGAATAGGTAATAGGGACCAGAGAGGACCAATCTTTCGTTCTCTTAGGGCACCCCACACGTTTAATATAGACCACACCTCATCTCATGTCCTTGTCATCCAACGTCTTGCAACTGGCATGGAATAGATTATGGATGGGGTGTTGAAATAATGATGAGAAAATACGCAATCATTTCAAAGCGTGAAACTTTCTACATATGTGTTTTCGGTTTGAAAAGACTTCTGAAAATCCAGATAAATCAATAAAAATATATAATATGATATTATTAAATATGATTAAATTAATTGAAAATAAATCTAAATTATTGTTTTTTATATCATTACATTCACATCACATTCATTCATTATCTCTTTTGAGATTTTGTTTTTGTCGTTACTTTATTTAATTTCTATGAAAATAATCACAAAATGGATATGAAGTGGTAAAGACTCTCTTTCTTTTTAAACTGTTAAAAATTTGATCATTATCTTAAAAATAAAGTAATTTTAAAATTCATGACTAATATATTTCTCTCTTAAATAGACTAACAATATACAAGAAAATTAGTTATAGCATCTGATGGTAAATATCCTTGAAAGACCCAAAAAAATTGGAAAATGCTAGATATCAGAAATTTATCTCAAATTTTATATTTAGAATAATGTATCATAATTGTTAACTATTTAATAAATTAATGAATCATATTATTTTATTTTATTCAGTAAATATCATAATTTATATCAAAAATTCTGTAAATATTTTTTTTGGATTTGCACCATTACTCAAAAAATTCATATGGAAATGTTCTTATACTTTCTAGCTTTTATTGTGTTGTTCATTCATATTTAACCCTTGACTTTCCGGGGTTTTTTTCTTTCCCTACAGCCTTGCTATATGGCTAGACTAGACAAGAAGCTTAACGAATTGGTGATTTAACAATACTTAGTGTGTGTTTGGTTTGGCAATTGTAAATTGAGATTTGCATCAATTTAATTTTATAAAATTAATTTTGATTAAAAGTGAGTTGATATTAACGTGATTTATATTTGATAATTTTTATGTCAAAATTGATTATGAGAGAATAAATATTGTTTAGATGATGTTGATCAAAATGACTTCTAGATGTATAATTACCAAAAAAGATATGAGTTTAAAATTATATTTTTTTTATTACCATTTTATTTCATTTTTATATTTTTGATCTTTGAATAAATTATTTTAATAATATTTTAAAGAAAATTATAAAAACGTCATTTTTAAAATTATAAAAAAATTATACAATTATTTTTAAGATTTTATATAACTGACGTAACTTTATTCAAATTCACGTGTAATAAAACTTTCATAAGGACTGTAACATATGAAAAAGCCAAAAAAAATTAAAAAATAAAAAATTCAGTTTTTGTACAATGAGCCAATAATATCAAAAGCAACTGATTCAGCGTGTAGGGCCACAAATTAAAAGGAAAAGGTCAGGGCAATTATGAACTTTACCTATTGCAATTACTCTTGAACGAGAGAACTAGCATTAATAAAATATAAATTTCATTTTAATGAGAGATCCTATTAAACAATGAATAATATGTGAGTTGATTTATGGAATTGTTTTAGCTCAAACCATAGTTGAAGATTGAAAACGTGGTGAACGCAAAACCCTCAAAACAAAATTCTCACTGCGTTGAAAAAGAGTTAACGCGCGTTGAGAGTTGCAAACGCCAAACAAACACACCCTAAGACTGAACAGGTCAGGTAAAATAGGAAAGAGAGTGTTTTACAATAACACTTTGTATCAAAGTCACGAAATTTGTTCCATGATATCATCTGTAAGCTGGTCACAGATTTGGAGGGCGAAAAAAATGTAGAGACCAAGTAGTTTTAGCAATAAAAAATCAAGAATAATAAGACTGAGGAGGTTTCAGTTTATAAAACAGGGAATACAAGTAACTCCCCATGTTAGGGTTGTGGAAGTGTTTTATTCATTAGAGGGAGGATATGACCTTAATTGATTGACGTGAAACACATGTCCACTTTCTCTTCCAATGCCATTATTGATTACTGTCTTAATTTAACTTGAGTTGGTTTTCTAATGCGACAGGAGTGGGTAAGTTATTTCGGGTTTTCTGGCTTTTGATTTGGTTTTTTTTTTCCCTTTATTTTTTTTTTCTCCCTTGTATTGCTCCTCTGTCTTTTGGTGAGTTTGAACCATCTTGAGAGTAGCTACTTATCGGGGAAAAAAAAAATGTAGTACTGTATGTAAAATAGAGTAAATCCCCAAATTAATCCTTGACAATTTTAATATCGAACAAATCGGTCCCTAACAACTGAAAAATGTCAATTTGGTACTTGACAATGTTAACAGTCGGACACTCACTAATCCCTGGATGATAAACAGTAACGGTGTTAATGACAATTTCATTACCAGACAAATTAATTTCTAACGTCATTTATAAAAAAAATAAAAAAAAATCATCATTCCACATCCCCTTCCTTCTTCCATCATCTTCATCCTCACCACCAACACCACCACCATAAACCTAAAGTAACTATAACCACAAACACAAACCACAAACTCGGGGGTTTACTCCCATAACCAACTAACCATACAAACACAAAACCTTCAACCTCTAGCCCGCAACACCCAATTTCATCTCATCCTATACTACAAGTAACCCATTAACAGCAACTGTCCCCCATTTCCCAAACCACAAACCGAATAACAACCAATTTCATCAGTCAAACAAGCACAATATCTATAACCACAAAATCCAAATCAAATCAAAATCCATCATCATCAAAGTCCAACTTAACAACAGAAATCTCAGTTCAAATATAGATCCCAATTAAAAAAAAAGAAAAAAAAGAACCAAAATTGAAAAAAAAGGGAGGCACCGCCATCACTTCTCTCTCATTTGCCATGAGTAGCCACCGCCATCGCCGCGCTATTATTCTCCTTCTTCTTCTCAATCACAGCTAGCACCAGCGGCCAAAGCTCCAGCATCGTCGCCTCTTGTTGCGGCTCCGACGAGCTTTCCACCCGCACGCCTTTGCACTCTCCACGCAGATCCTTCCCCACATAGCAGAGCCGCCGCTGCTTCCGCCGTGCCACCACACTTCACCGGCCATCTTCCTCTCCGCCATCCACCGCCGCGTAGATCGCGGCCTGTTTTCTACAAAAGCCGCGAAACTTGCCTTCCAGATCTGCCACGTGTACCCTTCCACCGCCGATCGTGATCTTCCTTTTACCACCACCGTGAATAGCCACCGTCGTACACATGTTGCAGACTAATCACCGCCGCGTGGTGACTGCTTTTCCCTCATCTTTCCTCTTCGTTCTCTTCCCCAGGACCACCACAATTCCGCCATCCTCCCATGGTTGCGGTCACACTTTGTCTGCGCCTGCTATCTACCGTGAACCGCCTAACACTGCCACGTGTGGGTCATGGTGGATTGGCCATCACCGGCCTTTTCCAGCCGTGAAGCTTTCCTCCCTCTGCCTAGATCTCTCTTTCCCTTTTCCTTCTTTTTCTCTCTGAGTCTTTCACTCTATCTTTCTTCAGAATATGTGGGTTCTCATGAGTGGTGGTGGTGGTGTTGGTGGTGAGGATGAAGATGGTGGAAAAAGGAAGAGGACGTCGAATGATGATTTTTTTTTTTTTTTTAAATGATGTTAGGGATCAATTTGTCCGGTAATGAAATTGTCATTAACACCTTTATTGTTTTCCGTCTAGGGACTAATGAGTGTCCGACTTTTGACATTGTCAGGGACCAAGTTGACACTTTTCGATTGTCAGAAACCAGCTTGTCTGATACTGAAATTGTCAAGGATTAACTTGGGGGTTTACTCTATAAAATATGATAATGATACGGTTTGATATTTATACCGGGGATATGGTGAAATTTTAAAAATTATGATGCAAGGATATGTGTGTATGTCTCTCTATATTTATAGATATTAAATTTATTAAACTCAAGGTGATATTATCAACATGTTATTAATTTAATTGACTTTTATTATAATTTTCTTAAAAAACATAAAAAATATTCATGATATTTTATGAATAAATCAATTTATAAAATCACTTTAAAAATTAATTTTGACACATCTTAAGGTATTGAAATATTGGCATCGATGTCAAACGCAATATGTCCTAAATATCGCCTGCAATGGAATGATAAAATATCGGTGCAAGATAGGTGTTCACTCAACATATCTCTAAAGCAATCCATTAAAAGCATAGGAAAAATAGTTGTGTATGGAAACATACAGATATTTTCAGATCGAAGATCTTCATGCTCGAAGTATCCTTACTAGATTTTTTTTATTTTTTTTTAAGAGTTGTTGTTGACATGATGTGATCCGTCCAAGATAATTTATCATATGGATCATTTCTCCCCTAGTAATGGGGTTTGAGCTTTTACATCATCAAAGAAAAAATCATGTCGATCAAGTCTCAAAAGTTTCTTTCTAGAATTTAATTTTAATATACAGTTATTGTAAAGTGTTTTATATTATTTATTGATGATTCAGATTTTTTTATTTTTCAAATAATTATCGTAAAAATTAAATACTATGGCCCCATTCGATACAATTTACAGGGCCTGATAATATTAGTTAATACCACAAAACTAATTTTTATCGTATGTTTGATATCATATATTATAATATAATATTATACGGTCAAACTAATTTTATATTATGAATATAAAATTAAGTTATCAGGTCCCAATAGATTTGATAATACATGTTAGTATTATTTTTCCTAATCAATTCTAAATTAATCTTGATATATATACTCTTCTACCTAGGGCAGTAGCCCGCCACCCACCGATTGTCACATACCCAGTCACTGGTCACTGCCTGCCACCTGCTCGCTCGTCATCTCTTGGTCGTCGCATGCCACTTGCTGATCGCCCCTGCCCCTATCGATTGCCGCTCACCCGCTCCTCCACCATCATTATGTGGCCCACCAAATAATGAATAATATAAAAACTTATGCAATAGATCCTTTATACCATATTATCAGATCTTGTAATATTGTATATAATACTATCAGGTCTTATCAATACACAAAACATGACCTATATGATACTGTATAGTTGAATTATTATGTAAAATAAAATATATACTAACATGTTAAAATTATTCCTTTTTTATATGGTTTTAAATACATGTTTTACGTAATTAATCAAGGTTGCACCTTTATCCTTTATTATATGACAAGATTAAGGTTACTAATAATTTTAATACTGTTGGATCGAGAAAGTGGTGCGATTATATATATATATATATATATATATATATATATATTAAGAACTCATGGATAATATCTACAAATATCATAGCAGTTGATTAAGTAGGTTAAAGAGTGAGAAAACCATTGCAAATTCACCGGCTAACATGTTAATGCATGTTTAGATTTTGGTTAAGAACTTTAAAGTCGTGTTTTGAAAAAGATTGATCACTATAATTTGAGACTTTTTTTCCCCACAAAAAAAAAATCAAAACCAAATATTAATAGTAGGGAATTAAGAATTTCTTTAAACGAATTATCAAAATAATAATTCAACTCACGTGTCAAGCGAAATGTTACTCCCGAACCACGCATCAATAATGATGGATCAATCGAATGGGTTTCTTTCCATTGATTGGCTAGAGTGACGTCTTTTCATTGTGAATGAGATCGCGACAAATGAAGTGGGCTATAATAAAATATTGTTTATTCAGATATTGTTTTGGAGATTAAAAATCGATGTGTAAATAATAAAAGAAACAATCGACTATATTTCTAACAAATGCAGTTGGTGTAATAAAATAATTAATAATAGATGTGAAATAAGAATTAATAAAATAATTAAATTGATCTTTTAATTATTAAAACATATTTCTCTCATTTTTATAAATAAATTTATTAATTAATAATGCAAATCGATGCAGTGATCGACCTGGGACGATCACGGAGAGGTGGTGGCAGGGATATGCCGGAGAGAGGGGAGAGATGACGAGTTGACCCCCTTCCAGCGGAAATTGGGGCTCCCTTATTTGCAGTTGTTAGATGGGCCAAAGACATTAGGGGGCTAGAAATATCATATTAGAGGGTGTTGCTAGACTATTATTTGAGAATCTTGAATCTAATGCTAGGGACTTTCATATAATGGAACCCTAATGCTTAAATTTATGTTTTAGGCCTAAATTTTAATTAGTTTTAATTATTCTAGAGTTCTTTATAGTATTGCTCAATTTTCAATTAAGACTATATAATTTAAAAAGTTGTAATCAAGTTCTTATACTTTATCAAAATTTTCAATCAAATCCATATAGTTATCAATTTATGATCAAATTTATATATTATACAAAAATTTCAATTAAGTTCCTACAACTTAAAAACTTTATGATCAAGTTCCTATAGTTTTGTACACTATAAGAACTTGATTTTAAATTTTTATGTAATACAATATTAGAATTTGATTGAAACTTTTCTATAGTATAAAAACTTGATTATATATTTTTAAACTATAGAGATTTCATTGAAAACTTTTGTACTCTATAAAAATTTGATTAGTTTGATTATAAACATTTAAACTGTATAAATCTAATTAAAAATTAAGTAAAATTATGTGAGCCTCTAGAATAATTAAATATTTGAATTATTTTAAGGTTAAGTTTATTCCAAGGGGTTGTAAGTAGCTGCTTTGGTTCACCTAGCTAAATCTGAAAGATCAAAGTTTTGGGTAGCGGACTTGTCAAATTGCATAGAGATTTTATATCTCAGGAGTAAATTCATATCTTTTATAAAAAAGAAAATTATTCACACATAATTCTTTAAATAATCTATTAATATTCACGATGACTGTGTATTCTTTTTCAAATAGAAACAAAACAACCGTGCAATTAAAAAGGGATGAATTTTGCACCCGAAAAAGAGGACAATGAATTATTTTGTTCTATTACCTGTACTCTTTTGTCCTGAGGAGCCCCCTAGAGTCCAAAACACGAATTCGGGGGATAGGATATCTGTTGCTGCAAGGCCAGTGGACGATAAAGCAGCCACGACATATGTGTAAATCTGTGCCGGATCTACGGTGGACCAACAGTGCAATTCTAATTTCTCGTCTAGAGCAACATCATTTTTATATTATTATTTAAAATGAAATTTAAAATAAATTTATATTATAAAATATTATTCATTAATAAATGTCTATATCTTTAATTAATTCAGTTAAAATTTAATTAGATTAAATAGAATCTGTTATAATATTATATCTTTTTTTATTGGCTATAAATAGTCCTTTAGATACTTCATATACAACACCTTTGAGATTATTAATAGAACTGTTTTTTCTCTTCCTTTTCATTATTCTCTCTATTATTATTTGTTATAACAATTTTAATATTTTTTCCTGAAAAATCAATATATTTTTGTTTTTGTTTCTAAAATATATATATATATTTTATATTTTGCTCCTAATATTTTTAAAAGCGTTTGCCTTCACTGCACTTGGATCAAAATTATGAGAGCAATTTCGATCTCCATAGTCTTTTCACCAAAAAAGAAAAAAAAAACTTTGCAAAAAAAGCCTGCCAATGTTTTTCTACTGTCTATGTCATAAAAGTGCAAATACCTTGTTAGAATTAGTGGTCAATTAAGATTAAGTCACGTATGCTTTTGTAAAAGAATAAAAAAAAATTAAAAATAGTGAGATTTATGGTTAAATAATAGAGATTAATTTCTATATACCGATAATATAAAAATATTTTATTTATTTTTAAAATAGTAGATATAAAATTCAACAACTTTTGCTAATGCAATAATACGTAATTGGATAACAGTATAAAAAATTTTATACTTAAAAATATATAAAAATTAAATTCTAAATAATACTCATTAATAATGAGAATTGGTACCTTAAAACTATTATGGTACTAAAGAAATCACTCCTAACATGACTAAAAGTGTATTTAGTTGAGCGTAAAAATAATGTGCGTGTATATATATATATATATATATATATATATATTCATTGATAAACCACATATAAATTTACATATAAAATTCATTCATAAAAACATCCACTTCAATGGCACCTTTTTTTATCCTAACTAAATAAAGCAATGAAAAAAATATAGGTTAATGCAAAGGCTCATTGTTTTGCATATGGAAAATCAATTATTAAAACACACATATATTGAGTTTGGATGAAAATTACAAAGGTCGGGTGGGGTGTAAATGAATCCGCTGCCAGCGGATTGTAGACAATAAACCCAAAAAAAAAAAACTTAAGGGAAAGAATTCGCTGTTAACGAATTAATGTAAAACAAAACCAACAAAATAATTAAAGAAAATGAATCCGTGGTTAGCAAATTACGTTCCACGAACAGTGAAAATTACATGATTAGTGCCAGGTTGTCGGAAGTTGTTACCGCATCCACGAGTAACTCGTGAGAAATTTTAAATTATTTCACCTGAGTGTATAAGATCATCTGAAGGAAGTCACCGTGTCCACGAGTAACTCGTGAAAAATTTTAAATTATTTCACTTCAGTATATAAGTTCATCTGAAGAAAGTCTCAAGCACACAAACTTTACTGACCTTCCTTGTCATGACCCAACCTGGGGAACGTGACCGGCACGTGGGGAATCCTTATTCCCACGTAAGCCTCATGACCTCTGAGTTTGTCTATATGCATAAAATAATATACTTTTCATTCTGAATCATAACTTTCTCTAAAACTCAGTATAAACTTTATATCTAGAATTATAAAACTGAATTACTTAATATGTGAAGCTTTGAAAACCTCTTAATCATACTCTGAAAATCCATACAACGTGTGAACTGAATCAAAAGTAAATCTCTAGTTTATTACATAAACTCTAATCAAATTCTACAATTTCAAATCCTCATTTGTGAATTGAAAGCAGATACATAACTTTTCAAATACTGAAACCAAATACATAATCTAAAAATAATGCATGATTCGGATCCTGCCTACACATCTACTAGAGCACTCTACTCTAACAAGACTCTAACTAGGCCTTACTTCAAAGTAAAACTCACTACTGAGAACGGCAATGTCTGCCAAACTGTAAGCTGAGCAACGTCTGCAACTGTAACTATGAGGAGCAAGGGAGAGGGGTGAGTCAATGGACTCAGTGAGTAAGTTCTCACCCATCACTCACATGGGACAACAACAACCATATATAGATATACATGCACTGACAAAACATTTCCCATATTTACATAACATGGTTACTCTAAAAAAGAAAAACACCTTCCATGCCATAAATTCATAAGCAAGCATCTCTAAAACCATATATTCTTTTATATAATTTAATAGAAAAAAATATATATTTCCGTATCCAATAATTTATAAGAAAAAATCTCTAAATTCTTACTCCAATCAAGGAAATCATTTCTCAAACATATAATATCTCTTAAATTAATACTTTCTTAAAACATTGATAATCTTTGAAAATCATTAATGCTCTCTGAAAACATAAACAACAGTACTCTACTAGAGAAACAGAGATGTCTACTCTATGGTTCTTAAAGAACCGAAAGTGTTATGCTCTATGATCCATCAGGGATCTAATACGGACACCTAAATAGGTTCCATTCTCTGCTCTATAAGATTGTCCTCTCGGGACAACTTGGTACCGAGGTTAACGATCGGGATTCAACCGTTAACTCACTGTCTGTTCCTCTATAGCTACCGTCTAGTCTCTAATTCAATGAACATATTATTTTTCCTAAATCTCTATTGTATACTGTAATCTGGGTATCAAACTCTTTCATACATAATTACTCTATTTCTTGAAATCATCAAGAAAATTCATAAAATCTTTAGATACAATCATACTCAGACTTTAATTCTTTATAAAACTGTTTAAAGATGAAAACTCTTGAAATTCTAAAAGCTCTAGACTCATATAAGTCTAGCAACCTGACTTTAGCATAAGTGTGACTGTGAAATCATACCCAAGGGATCACCCGCTTGCAGACATTTCAATTTCAAGCTCACAGAATATGTATCTGGCAGTTACTACGAATTATACTGAATTCCATACTTTTGGAATATTACAAAACTGGATTTTCTAAAATCTCATTTCTCAAGATAACCTCTTTTATAAATTAATATCTCTAATAACATAGATTAAAGCGGAAAGGTTCAAATCATGAAATCTCTAATATTATAATAAAACGTCTCTGCTCTATATTCTTTGCCAAAACATCTTAACTGATACTCTAAAATCATATTTCGAAATCTCTAGTCTTGAGGTATAAGTATGTCATAACTCGCGAAACATTTTAGATATGCTAAAAGCTTATTAAATCGTATACTCTCGCACTAATTCTCTTCATGAATATGTATAAAACATTTTCATAGCACTCTATATATCAATCATGGTCTCATGGTTTTGAAAAACACGTTTGCATGCCAAGAATCAAAATCATATATTTCTAGTTTTGTCATCATTTGTAAATACATATCTAAATCATATTCTCATATCAACTTATTTCATATTTCACAACCATAATGCAAGAAATATACTCATAATGATTAAACTAAGGTTATGAGATCAAACCCACTCACCATTTGGAGCCGGGAATATGTGGGCATCACTAGCTTGATCTCTGAAGCATGGAATGGCACCAACAACTGCCATAGAGCAATATTGACTCACGATTAATCTCCGCTAATCTCTAAACAACTCTAATATAGCTCTAACAACATTGGGGGGGCACCCTCACTTGATAACAAAGAAGGGAAACAACAACCCATGACATGGGGAAAGAAGAACATAAGGAAAGCTAACATAAACCAACAACAATCACTTACTGTAGATCTTGAAGGAAGAGGATTTGATGTTGGATTGAGTGGAAAAGAGTGGAGAAGGGGTGGAAGGGCTCACCTACGCGAAACGTAGTGTTTTGCATTGTTCATGCACTGTTGACACCACTATAGCGGTCTACCCCCCACTTATGACCGCCATATAGCGGTCCCCAGAGGACAAAACACGCTGTTGCCACCACCTGTGACCGCTACAGCGATCCTAGACCGCTATAGCGGTGACAGTTCACCAATCTTGTTGCAATATGAGTCATTCATGCATTCTGGGGCTTCTCGGCAACATGGATGGGTCCTAGGGGACCCTAGGGCAGTACGGAACTTATCCATTGCCACGTATCCCTGGGGTATCATACTCTTCTCTTTTGTTATCTGGGCACACTCAGTAACTTCCTTCAATCTTTTTTCATTCTTCCTCGTCTCTTATTCTCTCTTATCTATTACACTCAGTAACTCTCATTTGTCTCCCATTTTCCCTTCTCCACCTTATAACAGAAAGAACAAAAAGTTATATAAGGAAAAAATGAGCATTGTTATGATAGTAGTATATTATAATGGTTATGTATTTACAAATTCAAATGATAGTGTATTTTTTACATGTGACAGTCCAGTAAATATTTTTATTCCATACACTTTCTCATTTGTTGATCTAGAAAATGCTCTTTGTCAATCTATAAATCCAAACACTCAAAAGAAACTAATATCTATAAAATATAGATGTCCATCCTCGATTTTTGGCAGCTTCATAAATTATCAAGCAATTGCAATCATTAATGATGACAACATTTAACAGATGTTTCACATACATCAACAACAACAACCAAACAATTGTGCCATTGAATTGTATGTTGAATTCAAAGAAATTGTTGCTCAAAATGTAGCTTATGAGTTGAGCACATTTGAAGAAAGAGAAGTAGTATGGGAAAAAAGTGATGAAGAGGAATATAAAAGCGGCGATGATGACGATGATGTGAATGATGGAACGGTAATCAATGGGGTGTCCTTGCAAGGGCTCTCCTACCAAGGGATGGTCTCCCCGCTGCATCCACATTTCCACCCACCGATGATGCATTAATAACCAATCAAGGTTGTCCTCTCTTCCCCTCAAATCTTTATTATGAGTCCTCCCTAGATTTGGGTGCGGATCAGGAACAGGTTGGATAAACCCAAACTGTCGCCTCATGCGATTAGATGGGTGCCACTCTATGATCTCAGAGCAAATTAACGGAACAATATTGCTCCACTGTCCCTGCTCGATATGAATAGAATATGGAATCACAGCCTCAACTTCATCAGTCCTATATAGCTGCCATATAATCTGTAATACAAAGATAAATTATATTAGATATATGGAAAAAATATATTATTTAATTTAACTTTACATGAAATTAAATATTGTTTCAATTGCTACCTGATTAAATTGCATCTCATCTAACATCCTTCTTAAATGTAGATGATTTGCAAGAGTCCCACCGTGAGTATAGAATAGGTGCAACCATTTACCATAAGACATATAAATTTATTACAACTATGATAATATTAACACAAAATGAATCAAGAAAATTTTTTACTTGGAAGCTAAGAGGAAGCTGACAAAATTGGATGGTACTAGCACAGGAGTCAAATAAGGCAATCGACTCCATGCCCATGCTTCTAACAAAACTAGAGGACCGCCAATTTGCTTTGTAGTGTTGCATGTCGCTCGATCTAAATTGCGATATAAACAAGCAAGGCATGTAGAACCCCAACTAAAATTCCCAACAGGGGGAAGATCCTCCAACAGTCGCAAGTATTTTCCATGTACCTCATTGGTGGTTTTATCGAGCATTAAACAAGTGCCTATGAAGGCCAACATATACCCGCGTACACTTATTTCTAGTATCAGGTTCTCTTATATGATGTTGCAACCAATTTAAATTGCTTCCGCCTCTATTGAATACATGTGGATGAGGCACAATATTAAGCAAATTAAAACATTTCAGTTGTAGTTGTTCAATACTGCTAGATGTAACTCCACTTTCTTGTGAACCACCAATAGGGAGTCCAAATTGTATGACAGCATCTTCTAATGTCACCGTCATTTCTTCCTGTGGAAAATGGAAGCTGCGTGTCTCTCGTCACCACCGTTCTACCAGAACTTTTATTAGAGCTAAATTCAGTTCCACTCGACTTATTTGCGCAACATGGTAAAAACAACACGTTGTAGATGCTCAATAATTGCATCTTTCGATGGGTGATTAAAAAAAATATGACAGGGCTCGAACTTTCTTTCTTAATGTTTCAAGTAAAAAATAAATAATTATTAATCACAAAATATTTAATTATAAACTAAATTACTAATAAAAATAGAAAAATTAAAATAACAAATTAAAAGATTAAAATGAAAAAATAAAAGAAAAGAATTAAAAGTAGAAAAATTTTATTTAATTATAATAAAATAATACATACAAAAAATTATGATAGAATATTAACTTAATAAACTAGATTAATAATAAAAGTAGAAAAATTAAAAGAAAAGAATTAGAACAAAATAATTAAAAGAACAAAATTAAAAGTAGAAAAATTTTATTTAATTATAATAAAATAATACACACAAAAAATTAGAATAGAATATTAGCTTAATAAACTTAATTAATAATAAAAGTAGAAAAATTAAAAGAAAAGAATTAGAACAGAACAATTAAAAGTAGAAAAATTTTATTTAATTATAATAAAATAATACACACAAAAAAATTAGAACAAAATATTAACTTAATAAACTTAATTAATAAAAAAAGTAGCAAAATTAAAAGAACAGAAAAATTAAAAGAACAAAATATTAAAAGTAGAAAAATTTGGGAAATTATAATTAAAAAATACATACAAAGAACATAATATTAACTTAATAATAAAATTAGAAAAATTAAACTTACATATCCATTGAAAATATAAACTGCAATATGCTCATTAGGGTCCATTGTTCCATCACATTGTCATCTAGGTATTTTTTTAATATTTCTCTCTCTTTTTTTTTTTTGAAAAAAAACATTACTCTTTCTACTGCTGAAACTATACTTGCATACCCTCAACTAACACTGGTAAGCACTTCTCAAACCAAATTCACTCTCACAACTCAATCGAATGCATAGAGCTCTTACAAACTTCCCTTTTTGTAGTATCAATAATAGAGAGCAATAATATCAATGAATTGTTATGAAAAACGCGCGTTAGACGAGAGAGCGAGCCTTGCTGATGAACTAATGCATGAACAGCATGTCATGCATTTAAAGCATGAACAACACCTCTTGCGCTCATCTGAAGAAGGAAATTTTTTTAATAAAAGCCTTAAAGCATGAATAGCGCCTCATGCAAGGAAAAGTGTGGCACACAATTCGCTGGCAATGAATAAGGAAGCCGTAGGAGGCAGCAAATTATGTTTCGAAGGAATTTTTTTTTTTGTTCTTTTGGTATATAAGCGGATTATGTTCCTCCTCTCATCCCTGCCTAATTACCCCAAAAGTAACATATCTACATATTAAACACCATGGATATCTATATCAAAATTAATTTCCCTAATGCAAATAGCCCAAAAGAAAGAAAAGGAGTTCTTTCTAAAAAGAGTAAAAAAAAGAAGACTAAATATTCAAACAGGTCCCTCAGGTTTGTATTGGGGGATAAATTAGTCTCTTAAATTTTAAAAATCTCAAATTGGTCCTTTATATTTCAAAAAAAGGGAATAAATTGATCCTTCTGTACACTATTAGGAGGATCAATTTGGCTTTCTTTTTGAAATGTGAAGGTTTATTGTGAGATTTTTAAAATTTGAAAAATTAATTTGTCCCCTTAATATAAATTTGAGGGATCCATTTCAATATTTAGTAAAAAAAAAAAAAGGAAAGAAAGAAAATGATTTGATTCTAAATCCGTGATTTACGGAAGGAATTCTCCACCTGTTGGAGAGCAGCCCCTACAAGTCAGTCCGTGTTGGCATGGGACTTTTAAGGAGGGAGGATGATGTGGCGGATCCGTGTCCTAGTAAAGAGTATTGGATGCGTCACATGCACTCGTTTATTAAGTGGCGGATACACCGGGAGCGCCCTACCACCGCCAATGATCCATGCCTATCCACTCCATGCATCCATCCTCCCTGTCCCATGCACTTCACATCGTCCCACCTAATAATGCATGTACAGTATCTAAGAATGGCGACCCCCATTACTCCTTCCTTGACTTCAACTTTATATGCTTTTTAATCACATCACATCATCATTTATTAAAAGACCATGTTTTTAACTGACTACTAGTTGTTTTCAATTGCAATATTCGATTTTTAATAATACATATTTAAATTTAATTTTAATATATTAATAATATAAAAAAATTTATACTCATATTTAATCAGATCTCTTATTTTATATAATTTTATAAATAAAAAAATAAAAAAATAATCATATTTATTGATATGATATTATATAATTATATGAATATGTAAATTTTTTTATATTATTAAAATATTCTAATTAAATCCTATATATTTAAACATCATTAAATGAATATAAATTTTTTTTAGGAGATCAAAAGTAAAAGAAAAACGTTATTTAAATATCTAAAAAGTGAGTGTAAATTTATTACTCTTAAATATAATAATAATTTTTATTTATTTTATTTATTACATCTAATAATAATAAGATGAATATCTCAATAAATATGTATTTATTGGATCTTTAAATAATACTATTAAAAAGCAAATCCTTATCATCTTATATTAATCACACCATATGCCGGTAATCACGACTCTTATTAATCGGTGTCTATATAGAACTATGCTTCATATAAAATCTTAAATGCTCATAAATCATTCATCTTAAAAGCTTAAGTTGATTGATAGAAATATATAAATCATTTTAAGACTATATATCTAACACATCTCCTCATGTAAATATATATATATTCTTTTAGTTTAAAAACATGAGCAATTTATCAAACCCTAACCATTAAATTATACATTATATTATAAATTATTTCTTCTAAAACTAAATTTATAAATAAAAATATATAAATAATATCTACCCATAATTACCTCTTGTGAGAGGATACTGTAGTGTATATTATTGCGTGTGCTTGAGATTTAGTATTCTCGTATCATTTTATCGCTTTATGAAACATCGTCCGTAACAAAAGGGAATAACATTTTGTAACGCTCGATCTTTTAATGCTTGATGATGATGAGGTGGACATTTCTACCGATCAAAACGTGTTACGACTTACGAGTGAACCATGAAAGTGACGGCACAGGGTTAAAGTGAACTCGTGTTTGATCATTATTTGTCAACCTCAATGGCCTTTTTTTCCGTTCTTTTTAATTAGGTTTTGATATGTGACCAAGCTCAAAATCAAACCAGAGTTATTATCGAGAAAATAAAATGACAATGGAGCAAACTAACAGAGAACAATGGAAATAATCAAACGAGAAGATCGTGGGGATGGTAAAACGAAAAGTGGATAATGTTGTCATCCCGAGAGGCAATTTCAATGATATCCCAGGATATCTACTTGTATACCGAATTTCTCCCTATAGTAAAATCTCTACCGAAACAATTTGTCCAAAATCAAAGTATTAGATCCTCCTCGCCCTCCGCCATAAAAAACATCATGGAGTTTCCTGAAGTATAGATACAGATAAGATATTTACCTTTCATGTGCAGTATAATTAATAAGTTATCAAATTCTCATCGAAAGGATCAATTAGGTCATTCATTTAAATTTATCTTAAGAGTTCACTTTCCCTAGCTTGGTATAATTCCTTCGGGAAACTGTGAGCACCAAATTGGTTATTTTATTTTATTTTATTTTTTGGTAAGTACCAAATTGGTCTGCTAGAATTGGACACACACACACATATATATTATTGAACAGTACTCAAATACATTTTTATTGGAGCTTCAGTATTTAAATGCCAATTCTCAAACTGTTTTTTTCCAAATAAAAATATTTACAACATCTAATTTAGGAATACAGTATGTCTGTGAAACAATCTGAATCGTTCCTGAACTTTAACATGCAAATTATATGAAGAAACGCTACATATATGATGATTATATTTCTGAACTTTAATATGCTTCGTATATCTTAGAAATTTTTAGGTGCTCCCCAGCTATAAAAAAGTGTTTTTTTATTAATAATTTGACACTTAATTAAGATTTATGAACAGTTATTCTTTTTCATTTTCGTTACGATTTTAATGAAATCATGGGAATATTGTTAAATTGTACATGAACCCAAGACTTTTTCTTGCTGAAAAACCTAATAAGACCCAGAGGTCACTGGAGCCAATAGGAAAATGTCAATGTTGAATTCGAAGCATCCCACTTGGCCGGAAGCAGCAAGCAATAGCATATATATTAGGGCACGTGAAAAGACGTCGATCATATTAAAGTTCACTTAACAGATAAAAAGGTAAATCTAAACAGCAAATTATAGAAAACATCACAGACAATGACCGCAATGACAAGCCCACAAGTCACACAACTCATGAAGATAAAACCATAATAATGAGGTAAAGCTACACGCGGTCCAAAATCCCCTTATAAGAACAACCAATCCAGTCCCATGAAAACGTAACCCACTGTTTCTCTCAAAACCAAAAACCAAACTACACTTTTCTCATGGCTTCCCCTAACCCAAGCAGAATTTCCCTTGCCATGGAGAGAGCCGGGCAATGGTAAACAAAACCCTCTTTCCCCTCCTTCATTTTCAATCCTTATACTCAATTAATATATATTCATTCTCTAATGTTCCATCAAATTATGATTTCAGGGTCTTTTCTCAAGAAATGCCAAGCGATGTTATAGTTGAGGTTGGGGAAACCAATTATTCTCTCCATAAGGTACCAAAATTTCACGCAAACATTGTTGCTGTTCTAACTTCTAAGTTAATTATTAAGGGGTTTATTAATTTATGTTTTAATTAATTTATTGAAATTGTGAAAAACAGTTCATGCTGGTGGCGAGGAGCAACTACATAAGAAAGCTGATAATTGAAGCAGAGGAGAGTGACCTTGCCAGAATTGACCTTTCTGATATTCCCGGTGGCTCTGAGGTTTTCGAGAAGGCGGCGAAGTTCTGTTACGGCGTCAACTTCGAGATAACCGTTAACAACGTGGCAGCGCTCCGGTGCGCTGCCGAGTTCCTCCAGATGACCGACGAGTACTGCGACGGAAACCTTGCCGGAAGGACGGAGGAGTTCCTCTCTCAGGTCGCACTCTCCAGCCTCTCCGGTGCCGTCGCCGTCCTCAAGTCCTGCCATCAGCTCCTCCCCTTCGCCGACGATATCAAGCTTCTCAGCCGTGCCGTCGACGCCGTGAGCTCCAAGGCTTGCAGCGAGGCGAGTTTCCCCAGCCGGTCACCGCCGAACTGGTGGACGGAAGAGCTTGCCGTGCTCGACGTCGATTACTTCGGGAAAGTCATCTCCGCCATGAAGCAGCGAGGTGCAAAGACTCTCACCGTCGCCGGCGCGTTGATAACCTACACTGAACGCACGCTCCGGGATCTAGTCCGCGACCAGACCGGCGGCGCCGGCGGAGGTGGAGCAACAAGGTTGCAGGATCCTCGAGATTCCAATTCCGATTCGGATTCTGGTTCAAATAATTCAAGGACTGAAAAGCGGGAGATTCTACAATCGATCGTCGCTCTCTTCCCTTCCGAGAAAGCTGCTTTTCCGATCAATTTCCTCTGCTGCCTCCTCCGCTGCGCAATCTACCTCCGCGCGTCGAGCGAGTGCAAGCGCGAACTCGAGCGGCGGATCTCGGAGATTCTCGAGCACGTGACCGTCGACGACCTCCTCGTGCTGTCGTTCACCTACGACGGCGAGAGGCTCTTGGATCTTGACAGCGTGAGGAGGATCGTCTCCGGCTTCGTCGAGAAGGAGAAGAGCGCGTCGGTGTTCAGCGCCGGCGGAAACTTCCGTGAAGACTTCTCCGCCGCGATGCTCCGCGTGGCGAAAACCGTCGACGTTTACCTCGCCGAGATCGCCGCTTACGGCGAACTCACCATCTCCAAGTTCAACGGCATCGCTGTCCTCATTCCCAAAAACGCGCGAAAAGTCGACGATGACCTTTACCGTGCCGTTGATATCTACCTCAAGGTACTGTATAACTAACTATAAATTCTTGAATTTTCCTGAACCATATCCATAATTATTCATTTTAGTTTATAATAACCTATTTTAAAAAAAAATTAAAATGAGTAGTTCCACGTATAATATTTTCTCTATGACTAACTAAAGTAACGGGGTAACTAACTTTTACTACGGTTGTAATTAACTGAATAACCGTTTCACACTCCAAACTCCACGCGCGCATGTTGTTGTTGCTGCTGCTGCTGCTGCTGCGCAGGTGCATCAAAACCTGGATGAGATAGAGAGGGAGAAAGTGTGCAGCGTGATGGATCCGCTGAGGCTGTCCTACGAGGCGCGTGTGCACGCGTCGCAGAACAAGCGGTTACCGGTGCAGATTGTGCTTCACGCGCTCTACTACGACCAGCTGAAGCTGAGGAGTGGCGCGGCGGAGGACCGGGATGCGCCGCCGGCTTCCGCGGCTTCAGCGGCGGCGGCTAGGAACCAGCAGCTGCAGACGGATGTGTCGTTGGTGAGGGAGAACGAGGAGTTGCGGTCGGAGCTGACGAGGATGAAGATGTACATTTCTGATTTGCAGAAGAACGGTCAGGGAACGACGTCGTCTGCGTCAACGAAGAAGCCAACGTTCTTCTCTGCGATGTCGAAGAGGCTTGGGAAGTTGAACCCGTTCAGGCAAGGGTCCAAGGACACGTCACACATTGATGATGGGCCTGGCGTGGACTTGACCAAGCCCAGAAGGAGAAGGTTCTCTGTTTCCTAGAGTGATTTTCATTTTTTCCTTCTTTTTGTTCTGTGTCATTTGTAATTTATTAATTTGATGGTACTTGTCTGTAAAATAAGTAATATACATGATGTGATTTGTTTTGGGAGGGGCTATGCTTTTTAGTGCTGTGTGGTTTATTCAATAGGTTTTGTCATTTTTTTTATTTTTTTATTATTGTTTTCTTTTCTCTGTTTTTTGTTGGGGGTGCTTTTCACTTTGTGTACGTACGTGCAGCATTCATTAACCAGTAATTAAAGGGTATATAGTATGCTCTGAAGGAACCATGAGTTTGTATGTTGGTAACATTCGTATGAAAGTATATATATAGTTAAGGGGGAGGGCACTTTCCCAACTTCACGAGTAAATAACGCATTGGATGCACTCGAATATATCCCACTCGATGCGCATGTTAAAGTGAAGCAATTATGTGCCAGTGTCATAAACTATAAACAGAAAATTAGGGTCAAATATATGCTCTCTCTCACATTAAAATAATATAAAAAGAGTAAAAATATAAAAAGAAAATGTTTCCTGCATTATACATGCACTTTACATGTATATAGTAGCTTGATGTTTGTTGGATTTAAGGAGTTCTGTATCACGGTATTACCAGTCCAGACCCCAGCAATATTTTACAGACGACAAAAGAAAAAAAAGTCTGCTAATTAGATTTTGTACAAACAGTAGGTCTGTGTTTCAATTAATAAATACTCTCTCTTTTGAGAAATAACCGTCCAAAACAGCAACTTTTATTTGGACGTTATTTCTACACGGAGGCTTGTTATTGACTTTGTAAATTCAAAGGCTTTTGAATGATCACATTCACGGGCATGCACGTACCCATTACTCTCTCATTGAATACTTGAATAGAGGGAGAGTGTAGCTAGAACACTCGAATGAAACATTTGGCTACTTATTTAATGCATATGTATGGTTGGATAATATTATCGATCTAGCTATCTTGTTGAAACTCAATAATGTATGAAATTCAGCTTAGGAATTTAACAAATTAACATATTAATTTATGAATTTAGTTTTAATACATTTACATCATAAATAAGTTTTACATAATCATCCAATCATATGACGTCAGAGTAAAAATAATTTGTTGGCTTTGTTTGGTTACCACTATTCTTAAGATTCAATTACCTAACATCTCATTCATGGCATCTTTTCTTGTGAGATACGATTTTTTTTTTTTGGTGAGTATGTGAGACACGATTTGAAAAATTATATTTTGGTGCCCAGTCCCCTACAATTGAATGTCAATGCCTATGATGCTACTGCTTTTAACCACATTCATAAAATGTGGTTAAACGCTCATAAAAGTGTGGTCAAATGCATATCAGATGTGGTGTGGCCTATACAAAGTATTGTACAAATAATTGAGTTTGGACTGTTTGAAGTCAATTAAAAATTCAGTTGCCTTTAACTACATTTTGTAAATGTGGTTAAACACAAATAGTGTGGCAACTTGCAATTAACTATATTTTTAAAATGGGTCAATAGCTTTAATGCAGTTGGATTTAACAATATTTTGTAAATGTGGGTAGATGAATCAAAATGTGTTGCTAAACTCAATCTCTATACTCCTCCTCTGCTGTCAGTCTGCCACTCACTCCCCCACCTCCGCCTCCTCCCTCCTCTCCCATTCAACGGCCTCTTTCACCCCAGCCTCCCATCCTTGACTTGCCCAAACCTGCAACAAAGCTTGCCACCACAACACAACAACAACAGGCCTTACAAAATCCACAATAATCAAGCAAACCCTCTCTCAATTGTTTATGACATAACAACAAAAACTAATAACTCACATTGAATCCCAACATCCCATACAACCCCACCTTCAAAGTCCCAATTTTTCACATACACATTTGGATCCAAATGCTAATCATGTAAATTTTTTCCCTTCAAATGTTTTTCCCCTCAAAAAGAAAAAAACCCCCAAAATTCATGGCCATAGCCAAAAATCTCAGTGCCGAAAACATGAGTGGAGAAGCACTAATGACAAATAGAAACAGCGGACCACCACACCAAAAGAGAGGAGCGATCGTCACCGGAGATGGAGCAGATTACGAACGAAGACGACAAACATCGCCGGAAAAATACGTTGTCACATCAAAGAGAGAAATAGAAAGAACAAAAACCAGATCTAATGATCTTGAACTTTCCCAACAAAGAACCATGCCGAAAAACCAAACAAGAAGACGAGTGGCGACTGAGAAGAGCATCGTGGTGATGGTGAAACCTGAGCAAGAAGCAAGGAAAAAAACCAAAGAGAGAAATAAGGAGGGGTGGTGATAATAGGGGAGGAGAGGGTGGTGATGATGATGGCAGATGATAAAGGAGATGACACGGTGGCGGGCTCACCGTCATTAGAAGGGCGCGGTGGAAGGTGGAAAAAGATAAGGAAAAAATTTAGAGACGTGTTGAACTAGCATGTTTCCACATAATCAACTGTAGATGAAGACATTGACTTACGGATGTAGGTGAGAATCCCCCTTATATTTTAGGAAAATAAGTTTCGCTTTTGTCATTAATTAATTATAACTTTTGTTAGTTGCTCAATCGAACAAGTGAGATTAGAGCAAGTCATGAATGTGAATCCCTTAAATGACAATGAATGTGAGATTATTGGCTTTAATTAATTGGATTTGCCTCCAATTTGATAAAATGAAAAAGTTAGAGATTCTGAAATCCACTTACAATGAAAGTTATTAATCCATATAATAATTCAATCAGTTTAACATTTTTCTTTTTTGTGTCAAGAGACTTTTTACAAAGAAAATCTTATCTTTCTTGGCTTAAACACTCATTAATGGTTTATCTGGATGATGAGAAAAAATGAGTAGAAAGAAAATAAATATATACATATATATTATCTGTTTGGATGAAGAGAAAATGAGAAAAAAGAAAATGAGAATTTTAATATTTTAACTCATGAATTATATATTATATTTTAATTTTTTTCTGAATAAAAATACTTGCCATTTGACATTTTTAAATTTTACTAGCTAGTTTGAAAACAATTTAAAGGGAACAAGTGCCATTAAATCATGTTTGCCCTTGCTTTTATCTTTTTCTCCTCAAATGAGGAAAGAAAGCTGACAAGGTGGGATTCATAGATTATTTACTTTCTCTCCCCATTTTCATCCAATTCAAAACCACCGAAAACAATCTATCCACTCCATTTTCTCTCCTTCACTTTCCTATCCTCTCATTTTCATCCGAAACAAATAGAGGGCATAACCGTGAGAAAAAAATGTAAAAACAAATGGATGCTTAATAGCTACTCTACATTTCATTTTGACATTAACCTAAACAACCTTTCCATTTTTTAGTTGTGAATTCGATTCTTTCATATGACAGTTTGGAGGAAAAAAAATATAATTGTGCTGAGCGTGGGTGGAGTTCAGACTTCTGTCCTCAAAGGAAGCATAAGGAACTCCATGGTGGTATAGGCTCTAGCTAGGTACATTGATGGGCCAAGGAATTGGCCCATGGAAATATTGGATTTGATTCGATGGAAAATTTATTAGTGTAATCATCAAGGATGAGAAAATCGGACTAGGTTAACCGTTCGAAGTGAACCCACACCGGTTCGATTAAACTCAAAAAATCAGGAGAAGTCAAAATCGAAAAAATCAGAAAAAATCAGACCCGTCTCACCGGGCTTTTTTAGTTCTAAAACTTAAATATTGATATCTCATGCCAATCCTAGAGCAAAAACAAAAAAAAATGAAATCAAAGAAAGACACCAACAAAAATTATTGGATTGTTATTCTCCTCTCTCCATTATTTGTAGACTGCTCACCATAAAGCTCATTGATTACTAATAAATATTATTTTCAAATACTTTGTGATCATATTATAAGGTTGAGATTAAAATATTTTATATAGATTATATTTATTTTTATAAGTCTATGAATATTTTTTTTATTAATTATATTAATATTGATGATTTAATATATTTATTTATATTCTAATTAATTATATATATATATATATATTTATATATATTTTTATTATATTTTGATTAAACTTCAATTAAACCAATTGAATCTCTAAACTTTTAAATCAATATCTTAACTAGCAATGTCCGGTCCGACCTTCTCTTCTTTCATAATTATCAAGCATTTGACCTTATTTATGAAGTCTCCTTGCGTAGACTTAACATGTTCTGTCCACTTCATTTTAGTGATTAACTTCAATTTATGCTCTGCATTCCGACTCATAAATATTCAATAACCAGCCAAATACTTATGAAGTGACTTGACAAGCACTCTAACCATCTAGATGCAACTTAATTTATTGCTAGGAGAAGAAATAAACAATCATTTGTGTTCTTTGAACTAAATAACAATTCATCCTCTCTCTTGACCTTTTACTTTCAAGGTAAAATTATATTAACCTCTCCGTGTAATGTAAATGGAAAAAAATTGTGATATATTAATTTTATAAATTTAAATTAGGTTGTTAGTACGATTTAAAAAATTTACAAATTTTTATATTAAATTTATAAATAAAAAAGAATTAATATAAATTTTAACTTTTCGTTAATTAAAATATGTGCACTATATTTTTATAAAATTTAGATTAGGTGCAACTCGATATCTTAAACTAACAAATATATTTATCTTGATGCTCTAAACTTTCTTGAATATGTGGTGTTTCTGTTAACAATAGAATGAAAAAATTAACAAAATTGTTAGTTTATTGGGTTAAGAAAATGTAAGGGTTGATTTTAATGTTTTCAAAACTTTAGGAGTAAAATACACATGCAATATAGTTTAAAGTGCTGTATTTTCCCTTAATTTTAAGGTACTTATAAGTTAATTTGTATAAAAAGAACAAATATGAAAGGATAAATGTGTTAATGAACTTATGAACTAATATGAAAGGATAATTGTGTTAATGAACTTATGAACTAGATAAGTTTTACAAGAAGATTTTGCATTCGTCTACAAGAAAGCAATCATCACTCTCTCTGGACAAAGCTTATCATTTTTTCTTTCAAAATCCTTTCTATGTTAAATTTAACCTATGATTTGTTAGTATACACAAGTAAAAATGAATAGACTTTAAAAAAAAAAAAATGAAGCCCAAGGAACAGAGGTGAATGACATGGTTGGCTGTTTGTGTGGGAGATCTATATCTCCTGTGAGTAAGAGTAGGAGCGAGGAGGAAATTTTCGTAAAAGTTTAATAAGATATAGGGTTATAAATTTATGATTATAAATTACTGCAAGCACAAGTTTCAGAAGATAATTTAATTGAAAACCACATTTGTTCAAATTTTTTAAAAGCAGAGTACGACTATCTCATTAAAAAAAAAGGCAGTATAACAATTTCTTTGATTTTTTTAAAATAATTATTTTTTTCTTGAAAAGAAAAATCCAAAGCACTCTAAATTGAGTAAGTTAGATCTATAACTTTTGTTTACAACAACATTACACTGTAGGTATAAATGCACAAGAAGATAAAGCATGGGAAGTGAGCCCAACATAATTAACATATTCAAATAATAAAAAAATAATAGTGGTGTAATTTTATTACCAGGTGTTGTTTTCCATAAAACATTTTCCCTCTAAATACGGTTAGTATATTGTTGTTTTTTCTTTATTTAATAACAAGGTTGGTACGATTTTTGCCTTTTCGGGATGCACTGCTCATGTTTTCAACTTGCTGAAAATAATTATGGTCATTCCCTTTTTTGGTCGGTTTTTTTTGCATTTTTTTTTTAATATTTTGGTCAAGTCGGTCAATTATTTGGAAAATATTTTCTTTTTTTGTTTTTTGTCATGAATTAGTTGGAAAATATATGAAATGTGCAGTGCCTGAATTTAGAAGAGCTGGGCCTCACATGAAGTTTATCGGGCCAAAGTAACTCTATACAAACAAGGCTAGGCCATGGACTTCAATTGTCCTTTTCTGTGAACAGAGACTTTAATTTTTCAACCCTAACCCTCACACATTGTCATTTATTAGGCCCTATATTGTAAAAGGTTGTCTGATCCCCCCAAACAAGGGAAGAATCGAAGGAGGATTTTACATCATCCAAAGAAACTCAATTCTTTTTGGTCGACAGAAAAAAATTCAGAGGCAAAAGAATCCTACAATACTAATGCATGAACACCTGAAATTTCGGTTCCTTTTTATTTATTTTTTTTTCGGAGGTAGGAATATTTATAATTTGTTTTTCCATGAGTTGATTACTTTTTATCGTTGATAGGAAAATTCAGTACCAGTCACTTGCATCCTACTTGTAGTTAAGAAGCATAAGAGACGGAGAGAAAGGGCTTCTTGAAATTTGATGAACACAATTCTAATTTACACAGCTTATTTATCATTCTCATTAACAAGTGACGTATTGAACAGAAAAAGAAAATGATCATCCCACCAATAAATACAGAAATAAATAAAGTGATGAAATAGAAAGCACTCAATGATCTATTCCAACATTAATAAAAGTTATAAGCTAGAACATGGAAATTGAAGATAGAAGTCATATAAGTCAGTAGACTATATAATATGCATGATTGGTCTACACCATCTAAATTTGCCATCATGAATATCATGTCTGATTTCTGACAGGAGATGTGGATATTCCTCCCCATCTATTAACTGATACAGTATAATGCAGTTGAAAGAGCATCCTTAATTACATATACCCCACTCCACATTAACAAGATCAGGACCTTTGCTTGGGAGCTGGGACCGTGTTTAATTTTGGCAAAACTTAGTACATAAGTTGGTAGCTAGACAGTCAATCATGGCAACAGTATCACCCTATCATGCAAAACGGTCTTCAACATTTTCTTGCATAGGCTTATACTGGAAAAGCCAAAAGGGTTTGAAATATATTTGGCTTTTGTATATAATTATAAATAAAAGCTGACTATAATTAACAATAGCAGATAAAAGTTTATTGTTGAAATATATAGGATATTACACTTCAGTCTTTGGATGATGTACGCGAGGTCAATTTAATCTCTAAAAGTATTTTTTTCTATCTCGAATATATCCCTAAAATTAAAACATGATGTCATTTCAATTTTTAAAAGACACATATGACTCTAAATAAGTTCATGAAAAAATTATATTTTATTGGAAAGGAGAGAATCCAACTATTTGAAGTCATGTACTCACATACATATTTTAGAGTATGTTTGTGAAGTTAGATTTTAAAGGAGATTTGATAGAAAGAAAAAACTTGTAAATTAAAGGTTTAAAATTTTATTCTATAAATATTTTCCCATCTAAAACCAAACTTATAAACATATTGCTAGAAACCAAATTGATAATAAATTAATTTTAACTTTTAGCCACTTATTATTTAATATCAACATCTTTTAAGAATTAATGTATGTCACATTTTAACTTCTAAAAATCTATTTGATACAACAATATTTTTAAACCACACAACACCCAACACAGAAAAACACGTAAAATTCACCACTTCATTTTTTGTAGGAAAATAATATTTTGACATCTAAATGGGTGCCTATATCCATGTGGGTCCCATACAATGTGAGAGGAGTGATGGAGAGAGAATACGTTAGAAAAAAAAGTAAGTGATGAGACCCATATGTATTGTGAGTGAGGTGTTTGGGTATTTGAGAAAATTGGGTGTTAAGATAGCAAAATCCTTTTTTTTACCTTCCTTTTCTCTCTGTGCTTGTGTCGAACCGGTCACACAAGGTTTAGAGAACCTGCTCCAACCAACATGCCACTCGGGAAACTAGCACCTTCCAATTTCTCTCTTCAACTCCCATTTTTTCTCTATGGGGTGTTTAGATGTCACGACAAAATGAGACTCAGATATCATTTTTGTCATTTGATATCAACTATCTTATAAGGATTAAAATAACATTGATCCCATGTTTTATATGTTAAATCATAAAAATGTGGATAATATCAAATTTAGTGCGCTGAATAGTTGCCACTCTTCTTGACACATGTTGGCATGCTCCTGACTTAATCAAGCCACTCCATATGCAATTTAAAGATTAAAAGGAAATTACGATACAACCTAATATAAACACACATAATAGTCATAATTAAGGCTGAATTTGTAGTTCTCCATATATTGACTCTTTCCCATCTCTCCAACGCACTAACCCTCGTTCTTATTTCTGCCGCTTCCACGTGATGCCAGGTGTATTAAAATCTAGGTTTTTGACCCTAAACATTTCTTTTTCTGAAAAAATTGATATGCGTTCTTAATTTAAAATATTTTATTTCATCAATAATATAAAATTTGTACCCTATTAGTATATTAAATACTCTCTTTATTATTGAATAATTATTCATTTAAAAAATTTAACTTATCTAAAAATAATTATTTATTTTAAAAATTTAGATAATATTTATTATTTTTTACTAATAATTTCTCTATTAAATACTATTAGACCCAATAATAAAAGAGGAGAAAGAAATATAGAGCATTAAAAAGAAGTAAGAATAATTTAACAAATTATTTGTAATTTTTACTAATATTAATATTTTATAAATTATTTTTTAATTTAATGAGGATTTATATCTAAATAAATATTCAAGACGGATGGAGCAATATCTAAGTTACGACACGGACTTCCCATACATAGGCATGCTTAGAAATCATGATGCCTCACAGAAATTTTTTTTTTTTGTCCGGGTATTTTTTTTCATCTTTCTTAATAGAGCTAAAAAAGAAAAAGAAAAAGTAAAGAAAAATTATCTCGTACGAAGAACTTTAAGGATATCCTCTAAGAAAATGAACTTAAGCCTATTTGGAGGTTGATCTAAGTGATAAGTCCTAAGGAGTGAAGAGGCACCGTGCTTAACAAAAAAGTCTGCGACTTGATTAGTAATTAATCTTTTTAAAGTAGGAGCTCCTCTAAAATAGTGACTAATCTTTTTTTGAAGTAGGAGTTCCTCTAATAATAAACTTCTAATTACAAGACCATTTTTATATATATCGTCAAGAATGGAATATTTCAAACTCATGACTAAATGTTTATGAAAATCTACTAGCTACTAATTATGTTAGATCCGTTGCTTCTGATAAAGAAATACTTGTTTATATATGAGTATGAAGCTTTGGCATTGCCATTGGAGATCTCATAACACTGTACATTAATTGTACAGCATCAGATCATATTCTATAACATAATTACTATGGCCGAAAAGGGGGCAATTATTAACATTTTTTTTGTATAATTATTATTAACACTTTAGTTTGGACTTTGCAGTGCAACAAAAATTCCACTTCTCCTGCTAAGCTGTTGCAACTTGGAATTCGGAGTAACACATTAGATGACGTGCAGTAACACATGTTTTGTTAAAATAAAATTAATACAGACAATGCACAAAAGACAGTCCATCATGCTGTATTGTTTTCCAATATGTTTGATAAATATAGATAAATTGATTATAATCTTCATCTTATAATTTTATTGAATTAAAATGAATAGGATATAAAATAAACAAATGATGCCATATAAGTTTTGCTAATTTAATTTACCACATAAAAGTAATTTTTTGGTACAATTTAAATAAATTAATTTTAACTAATTTCTTCAGTTAATATATATATAAATTTGAAATTAATTAATTTCTGACATAATTGATTATAAAAATTAATTATACTTACAATATAATTACTGAAATGATTTTAATTTCACGGCTAATTCAAATACGCCGTTAATTATTTTATTAATGCGAAGCATAAATATTTTATTATTTAAAGAAAGTTAGAGACTTCATTTAATATATTTTTATATTGTTAGACTAAAAGTCTTCAAGACTTCAGTATTTGATCCTAGGTTTACTACCCAAATGCGTAATATGTTCCATATTATAAAATTTATTGATGGTATGGAATAGTAAAACCCTCTATAGTTCTATACGGACATTTAATAAATCAGAATCAAAATCAAAATATTGATACATTTATCTGTATATTTGACGTCCTCCGTATCAAACTCATGCTTTGCTTTTTTCCACGACTCTTCCGAATATCCTCTTTCTTTGTGATGGAATTTTGGATCAGAGCTTTCACAAAGCTAGTGGCTCCTACTCTAATCATGTTCTTTTTGGCTAAAGGTGAGGCACAATGAAGCTTCAATTTCAATAGGTATCTCTATTATTTATTGACCAAGTGGTTTCAAATAGATGATTTCGTTGAAAATTCAAATAAAACTAGCACAAATTTATGTTATGGTTGCGGTCCATATTTTCTGTCATCATTGCCGCTTGCCACCCAAGTACATTACTTTCTTGCGTTGTTTCCATTTGGCCTTTGGCTTCTTATTTGATTATTTGCCGTTCATCTTAGCTTTTGTTTGTCTTGCAACGCAATAAGAAAAAAAAATCCCGATTTCTGAGATAAGTTTGGTGAAATGTTCGCTTCCTTTTTTCTAACTAAACCAAACCCTGTGAATTGATATTGTTGTTTTCTTGTATTACATTTATTTTTGTTCTTATTTGTTTTCTTTTTCTTTCTCTGGAAAAAGTTATAGTGGCGTTATTTGGTTAGCCCAGCATATATATCATTACAATATAAATTGTTTGGCTGCTTTATGGATTTAATTTCCTTTTTTATCTTCTACGCTTAATTCGTGTGTATTTATTTACTGTGTACTAGTATTTATTTCCTTATTTTTACGAGATTGTTTCACCTGTTTATTTTTATTTACAAGTTTCATTTTTTTATTTATTTTTAAAAGTTTATACAAGAGACGTATCATATGAGACGAGTGGTTTATTATGAGAGTTAGAAGAATAAATATAGGCCATATAATCATACATATATGGTTATGATTGAAATATTCACATACTTATTTAAAAAAATTATATAATTTTATATTTTATTCTTAACTATTCATATAAGATTCAATAATTTATATTCATTTTTCTCACTCTCATGATATACCCTATATATATTAGAAATATGTGATTGTTAATATTCTAATATTTTTTTAGGTGTTTTTTTCTTGGGGAAGGGGGAGGAGAGAGGAAAAGAAAACTAGACTTCTTAATTAGTCGAATTGAAACTAATTTAAACCACAAATTAAGTGATATGTGTATGCGTACGAAAATAATTTCACAGTCAAAGATTTACACACTTACAAATGCTCTATACCTCAAATGAATTAGTCAAAGACGCATTTCCATGTATCTTGCGAAACAAAAAATAGTGGAAAATAGTTTGAAATTCCTAAATTATATACGCGGTAAAAGAAATATGGAGATCTAGATCCGCAATTTGGCTGTGACTGGAAAGTTGCTGGCAAAATAAAAGGGGAGGGCAGTTAGATGTTTGTCTCTCTCTCTCTCTCCCAATCTGTCATACTCATAATCATCATCATGACGAATTTGTGCTTGACTAGTTGACTTACACGCGGCACCACCAACTCCCATAAATGAACAGTAAATAAATTATAAAGCATTGTCTTTTGTTAACATCGCGCGGTTATATATAGTTATATACTCATAACACATGCATCTCTTGTCCATGTATAATATATCACCTGGTTTGATCCAAAGTTTCTCAGTTTTTTACCCTTCCGTCATTTACTTTAATTTTCTGTCTTCTTTTAACAAATGAACAGCTATGCGATAAAGTTCAGATGGGATTTGGTAGGGGTCCTAACTGATCTATGTTAAAAAAATATATAAGTTGACTTTGTTCTTGCAATCCACTTGCTTGGATCCAATGCTTATTTAGGATGAAACTATAAAGACTTTTATTATTATATTTTAAAAAATAATAATCATAAAGTTTAACAAAATTGATAATTAGTTGAGTTTATTAAGTATCTGAGTTCTTTACAGGAGTTTTCATCTTGAAGAAATTAGTCACTACTGTTGGCGGTAAATATTTCGGATAACCAAAAAACCAAAAAAATGTTCTAAAAAATAATTAAATCCATTGTACATATGGAGCATAGGACTGTTCAACTTGGGATCCAGTGGTTAATATTTTTAAAATTTAATTCTTCACACTGAACTAGAAGCTGATTTATCTGTCAACAACGTAAATTCAAAAATATTCAGACATTGAATTGTCCTTTGTCAACGGATATAACGTGGGATTCTATTGCAATTTGTGATTTTTTTTAAATTTGCAACGTTAAAGACTATAGAAAAGGGGGAGTGAGTTATTGCATAAACCATCTTTCTTTAAAAAGGATACTTATGCCATCATTCTTTGGTAGTTACTCTCATGGGAAAGCTATTCATACACACACTTACTATGAAAAGAACATAGTTATTTAAGGAATCATCTAATGGACATTTATCGCCAATATTCAGTGGCTTCATTAAATCCCCTTACACTAATATCGTATTTTTTAAGTACGGAAACAATAGGAAATGTCTCAAGCAAGAGGGGTGATATTTTGTAAGAGTAAAATAATAAATTTTGGCCATTTAATTTTATATGAATAGTTAAGATTAAAACATAAAGTTATATGAGATTTTAAAATTATTATATAATTATTAATTGTCATCAATTAACTTTTACTTTTGATCATTTATGTATGATTATGTAATTCAAATTTGTTCATCTCAATCTCATAATAAATCACTCCTCTCATTTGATTCATCCTTATGGCCAACATATACTTGATAAAAATAGGCCAACTAGGAGTCCTTTCCTTTGCATTTCACAATTTTTCTTCAAATACAAGAGTAGGGATGGTATTTCCTCGACTCATTGTATTGAATCACCTTGCAGTTAGGAAAAATTACGTTTTACGATGCTTTTGGTTATAGAATAAAAATAAAGTGAAAATTTTTACACATAAAGTTCATCTATAAAAATTTCAATCCTATTTTTAGCCTCCAACTAAATATGTATAGCCTTATTCTCAATTTTTATGGATCTCCATCTCAATATGGAGATTTAGAAATGATTTAAAAACTATTTAAAAATGAAAAATTGGTAAAACACTCTACTTAGTCTAAAAAGTTAAAAGAAAACAAGAAACTTGAAAATAACAAAACTTACACTTATATTCTTTGTTGAGCAGTTTAAATTTCACTTTGTTATGGATTTGCTGCTTTCCTTAGTGTTTTTTTAGAAGGGATTCTATAGAAGTTGTCTTTAAAATCTTCATCCTTATTAGCATTGTAGAAGGGGATTGTGGATTTCTAGCAACATTTCATCTAAAACTTCTCGTTTGAGGCTTTAATAATTTGTGCTTTGAGTAGTTCTTAATAATGGATAGATTTATATATTGGTCTTGCTAACTTTCTATTTGGGCTTAAGATCATCTTGTTGGTTGCTCTTTTTGTGTTGGTTTGCTTGGATTACCTATTCAGGGGTGTAAGTTCTTGAGATTTTTGCTCTTTGTCTGTTTTGTATTCCCGATTTTACTTTTGTTTTTGACTATTGGCTGTGATGTGTAGCTCTTTGTTCTTCTGTGTCACACTGTATTCACACCCTCTTATTGAGGTTGAGTTCTTCAACATTTATCAAAAATAGTTTAAATTTCACTTTCATTTAAGAAAAATAAAAATCTTAGAGACTCCATTGACTTGTGTCTGTTTTCCCACCATCACATGACAAATTAATGATGAAGAGTTGAAGACGTTTCATATGTTTGCCCAATCATCAATTTGAAAGAGTTTGCACTCAAGAAGCAAACCTAGGATATATGCATATAAAAGTATTTTACGTAGTTCTCAACTTCTCCTATTCAACAAATGGGTAGAGATTTTTAGAGTTGAGTTTAAATTTAACTTATTTATTAAATGTAAGGACAATGCGAAATATTTTTTATTGGCATATATCATTTTTCATATGGCATGAAAGGTTGACAAAATGTGGCATTAATGGATTTTATTATTTGATTAAGATACTAAAGCATAGAAAACTATTAAAAAATCAAAAGAAAATAGTAGCATGAAATGTCGTGCCCAACTTAGAAAACATGTATGGAAAAAAAAATATTATTCCCTTCATTGCATAATAATCATTATTTTGAAAACAATATTTTTTTCTAAATTATTTGATATTTTAAAATTTCAACAAAGAATTAATTACTTACACCAATTTTATCTTTGACTTGATTGATTGTAACCTTTTTTGTCCTCTTGTGTCCTTTGTTGATCTACATAATATTTTTATTTAATGTAGCTTAATTCATGTAGCTCTTTAATAAGATAAAGAATTTTTTTTTGAAAATTAAAGTTATCTCCGTTTAAAATAAATGAACATTTCAAAAAAAATCACTCACAATTATCTGATACTTTAAAAAATTTAGACAACACTGAATAAGATAAATGAGAAGGATATTAAAAAATTAAGAGATAAGGATAATTTCATAGAATATATGCTGATTTCTCTAACCTTTAGTTTTATTTATTTAATTTATTTTAAAATTCTTGTGTATTTACTTAGGAGTATGTGAAAACGGATGTAACATTAAATTGTTAACGTTAGTATCATTACTATAGGGAGAAGAGAATTCAACGAAAAGTCAACGAAAATGTAAACATACTAACGAGGGTGTAATATTAAGTGTGCCCCATGCAGCACAACAATGACAAAATTCAATTAAATGCATTGGCCCCTCCATTCATGTGAAACCAGGTGGGTGCATGACCCTAATAAAAACATCCACCAGCCACAATTAATTTACCATCCAAAACAGTAAAGTGAAGAAGACCACTCAAGATAGAAAGGAATATGATATGGTGAAGAAGAAAATAAAGAAGCAAAGTTGAAACTTGACAACTACTCTTAGTTTCAAAATTGGCCTTTTTTTTCCTTTTCCTTTTAAACCCATACAAAAGGGATTAAGAGAGAGAGCAGAAATGTTAAATTTGGTTCATGTAATAAAAACCCAAAAATGGTTAATTCAAAGTGGACCTTTGCACAACAGGAACAAAAGGGGTAAAATCAAACAACCAGAGGTGAAAGTAAAACCATAAAATTGCTTTATTTTTTCATGGGCACTTTCTTTTTTTTTTTTAAAGACAAATAACATAGTCCAAAGTAAATCCTTAAAGCACTTTTCATTTTAACCGTTTAAGGATTTATAAGATTTATCACACAGTTAAGATAGTCCAAAGTAGTACACGGTCATTGCTCTCTCTCTCTCTCGCTCTCTCTCTCCGCGCCTGTCTGGGTCTTGGTTGAGTCAAGAACGAGGTTAGTGTGCACTGTGCATTGCCTTGCTGTCCACTTTATTCTTTAACCCTTTTGCTCTCTTTTTGTCCCCTCTTTGCTTATTTGTTTTTTTTTTCTAATAATTATTTGCAACTTTGGCAAAAGGAACAAAAGAGCTCACTTTCCTGAATCTTGAGCCTTTTTTTATTAAAAAAAAAAAAACTTTTCTTTATTCAATTTTTGAATTGCTTATGAACCATCAAGCATCTGTATTCAGTTTGTTGTAGCTGCTATCTGAATTTTCCTCAGGACAAATGCTCTTCAGTTTCATGCAAATTCACTGGATTTATGTGCTTCTATGCTCCTACTCCTACCAGAACCACCCCAGTTTCAGATTCTTCATGTTCTGACAAGTACGTTGAGAATCTGGAGCACCCCACCAAGGCTTCAGCTTCCACAGCTTCTTCAGCATATGCTTTTTGACTTGTGGTTTCAGCACTGATACGCTGAGTTAATAACATAGGATGCTTCCGAGCTCTTCCATGAATCCTTATGCTGCTTCTTTGCTACCTTTCAGGTGATTATTCATTGAAAAATCTTGCCTTTTTCATGCCCCCTTTATGCTCGAGGGTGCTAGTGATTTAGCTTGCAGATCTGGGGTGTTTAGAGTGATGTTCATGAATGCTGATATTTTGGGTTTCAATCTCTGAAATGGTTTTCCACATTGTGGATTTTTGTTTCCAAATTTCCAATTATGTGCTTCAAAAGCATTTTTGGGTTTGTTTCTTCTGGTGGTGGTGGTTCTGCATGTGTTTCTTGCTGATGTGAGGTGCTAATTCTTAAATGTTTGGAACCACTTGTGTTTGGTTTTAAGTTAGGATCTGAGGCAACCTGTGGAGAAAGGTGTTATTGATTTTTTAATTTCCTTTTAATTCTTTTGATTAAAATTTCTTATAGTTGGACAACTTTGACTGTTATTGGTCTTTTAATTTCCTTCCTAACCCATTAAATGTGGTATGTGTTTGAAGAAAATTTGCATTCTTAATTCATTCATTCTATATTCAATGCAGAAATCTAGGTCGCTCCTCTTTCATGTTGAGACCAGAGAAATCTTACATTGGTTGATGGGTTGGCTAGAAAATTATCTGTTTCTGAGGATAAACTCCAGAATCCAGATATGTTAGTTCAAGTTATCAAAACTAGTCATAAGTTTATGTAGTTAAAATAAGAAAGCTAGAATTACTCAATTACCTAATAGTTACCTACTCCTATGACTTAATTTTGCAGTGGATATTATCCTTATGTTACTTTCCTCTTCAACCAAAATCTCAGAACATCTTTTCTGTTGATGTTCATCTCCTTCCTTTGGTAGCTGGCTTTGTACTTTGACCTTTTATTGAAAAGCTTCTTTCTCTTAAACTTTGTTAATAATTCAGCTAGTTTTCTAGTATCTTCAGTCTGCATATTTATGAGAGGATTGGCCCCTTCATAGACCAAGCATTATTCCTTTCTTTTCCCTTCCCTTCCTGCCCAGTCTGTCTTACCATGTTCTCAGATAGTCATCTTCTTCACTGCTAGTTAGTCTATGTACTTGCTTTGCAGCTATGATTTAGGTATGCACATACCTAAATTCATTGTTTCAACTGTAATTGAAAAGTTCCAAGTGATGCAGTTGTATTTGTTCAACTTTCTGGAACTTTTTCCTTTTCATTCGGTCACTTATCTTTTTAGTTATTCCAAACTAGGATTGTCTGACCAATGTAAATAGCATGCTCCAAAGTTCAAAGGACTGAGCTTAGGTCACTATTGTTCTGTTGTCACTCTACAATGTTGAATCTATATGTGGCATGCATAAACTATTATGTTTCTGGTTTTTCATTAGGTCTAGCTGTTTAGTGTGGCTACTAATTATTTTAGTATGATAAATTCCTGAAAACATATGTTAATATGTATTTAATGCTCTGTTAATCCAGGATTTCTCTTTTGAGTGGTAAATCAAGGGCTTCATCAAATTCTATAAATCACAGAAATTTTGTTCCTCATCATCTCTCTGTAATGATGAAAATCTTGCAAGGAACCAAAAATTTATTCAGGGATTACAATTGCCTATGTTTTTTCAGTCGATTTTGGTGCTGTTTTTAATTACTTTGGAATTATTCTACAATTATGTTCTGTCATCTTGTCATGGTAATTCTAAAATCTAGCTTTGTTATATAGTGCTTATTACTTGATGATACTGTATCCTCACTTTGATCTGTGTGATGCTAAACCAGGAAACTATGAAGGATGGCAGAGGTTACTCTAAGTTCAATTGTCGATATTTCATACCTTTCAGCGAGAAAACTCTCCATGACGTTTTATTCCCCTCCAGTGCATACTTTCCTTTTTATCATTGTTATTCTTTTGCCTCTGGTTTTTGCTGACCTAAGTTCCGATAAGCAAGCCCTTCTTGATTTCGCTGCTGCTGTCCCCCATCGTCGGAACCTTAGGTGGAATCTAGCTACCTCAGTTTGTACATCCTGGGTAGGAATCGCTTGCAATCCAAATGGCACTCGTGTTGTTTCTGTCCGGCTCCCTGCAATTGGACTAGTGGGCACCATCCCGGCCAATACACTTGGCAAGCTTGATGCGCTCAGAAATATCAGCCTTCGATCCAACCTACTCTCTGGAAGTCTACCTACTGATATTACTTCTCTTCCTTCTCTCCAATATCTCTTCCTTCAGCATAATAACCTTTCTGGTGATATACCTACCTCATTGTCACCTCAACTCAATGTACTTGATTTGTCATACAATTCTTTCACTGGTGGCATTCCAAAGACATTACAGAATTTAACACAACTAACAAGATTGAGCCTACAAAACAACTCCCTATCTGGACGGATACCTAATCTCAATGGCACTAAGCTCAGACATTTGAATTTAAGCTACAACGACTTGAATGGCTCTATCCCTGCAGCTCTTCAGAATTTTCCGAATTCTTCTTTTGAAGGGAATTCTCTCTTATGTGGATTACCTCTAAAGCCATGTTCTGTAGCCCCCCCTTCACCTTCTTCTCCTGCATTGGTTCCAACCTCACCATCAGGCTCCAAAAATAAATTGAGTAAGGTAGCTATCATTGCAATTGCTGTTGGTGGTGCTGTGCTGTTGTTTCTTGTAGTTCTTGTCATTGTTATTTGTTGTTTGAAGAAAAAAGATGATGGAAATGGAAGGCCAAGTGAAAGTAAAGGGAAGGGTCCTAGTGGAGGGAGAAGTGAGAAGCCGAAAGAAGAGTTCGGAAGTGGGGTACAAGAACCTGAGAAAAACAAATTAGTTTTCTTTGAGGGCAGCTCCTATAATTTTGATCTTGAGGATTTGTTGAGGGCTTCAGCTGAGGTCTTGGGGAAGGGTAGTTATGGTACTGCATATAAGGCTGTATTGGAGGAGTCAACAACAGTTGTGGTGAAAAGGTTGAAAGAAGTTGTGGTAAGCAAAAGGGACTTTGAACAGCAGATGGAGATTGTGGGAAGGGTTGGACAGCACCCAAATGTGTTGCCACTTCGTGCGTATTATTATTCAAAAGACGAGAAGCTTTTAGTTTATGACTATGTCCCAGGTGGCAATCTATCCACACTCTTGCATGGTATGCATTTCTGTTTCTCCTTGTTCCCGTTACAGCTTACAAACCTGCTTTCTTTAATTAATGCATTGATTTAGCTTATTTATGTTATGCATGAACTTCATGATTTTGATAAAGGATTGGACCTACGACTTTTATATAATGTACCAAAAGAATTATTGGCAGCATCAATGTCAAACATCTTCATTGAATTTGAACAAAGTGACAATTGGAAAGTTGAAATAAGGGAGACATTGCTTCAATATGAAGTGATGCCACTCTATCTTCTAGTTACTGGCAATAAAGAGTTGTCATCGAATCATATGTCCACAAAGTGACCCAATATAGTTAACACTTACACCTCAATAATAACAATAACAATAAGTCAACAACAATAATATTGTGGACTGATAAGTGCATGCTTTACATATCCAATATACTATAGTTGACTAAATTAATTTATTGTTCTCTTTATTTCATTATTGCATTGGACACTCCATGATGGCGTTTCTTATCCATTTGAATGATGTAATAATCAGTTTTTAGGAAATGACTGGCCTTATACTATTTTGTGCTGATTTTAATCAAATGCTCTAGAAGTAGTACTACATTGTTAGCTACTAGTTATTTGTTGCTTGCAAACAAAACTGCAGTTTCCTGTTGTATTTTTAAATAATCGTCCAATAGAGTTTATAGTTTATACTATTTTGTATGGCACCTCCACACTGGATCCTTGTCTACTGCAATGAAAGCTGTAGAAATATGATCACCTTTTAGAAACAGATGAAATTCGTTATCACCTTTTGACACTGGACTGTTTAAAGTTTGAAGGCCTTCTGGATTATCTTATTTTCTACCTGTAGCTGTAATTGACCTTGCTGTATTATATACTTTGTCAGCTAAAGCACTTCACTTCCCCTAAACTGGATCCGAATTTGATGACAGGTAATAGGGCAGGTGGAAGAACTCCATTAGATTGGGATTCCCGGCTAAAAATCTCTCTTGGAATTGCCAAAGGAATCGCTCACATACATTCAGTTGGAGGTCCAAAATTCACTCATGGAAATGTCAAAGCCTCAAATGTCCTCATCAACCAAGATAATGATGGTTGCATTTCTGATTTTGGCCTGACCCCACTTATGAATGTTCCTGCCACACCTGCTAGAGCCGCAGGTTACCGTGCTCCAGAGGTGATCGAGACCCGAAAACACACTCATAAGTCAGATGTGTACAGTTTTGGTGTCCTCCTTTTGGAAATGCTTACGGGTAAAGCACCACCAATGTCTCCGGGACGCGACGACATGGTTGATCTCCCTAGGTGGGTGCAGTCAGTTGTTAGGGAGGAGTGGACAGCTGAAGTTTTCGATGTGGAGCTAATGAGGTACCAAAACATTGAAGAAGAAATGGTGCAAATGCTGCAAATCGGCATGGCCTGTGTAGCTAAGGTTCCAGATATGAGGCCTACCATGGAGGAAGTAGTGAGAATGATTGAAGAGATTCGGCAATCTGACTCAGAGAACCGGCCATCTTCCGAAGAGAATAAATCCAAGGACTCAAATGTTCATACAACTCCATGATTTAAATCTGGTCACTTTTGCTTGTGTTATAGACAACTTGATTTCTAGGACTCTGATATCCAAGAAGCAGCATCAAATAGGATATAAGAAAGAGTGCTTGCAATGTTTCTCGGAGATGAAATTCCTTGAGTTATTTTTATTGTGTAGGAAGGTTTATTTTCTTGATTTCTTGTGTATTAACATCGTGATTCAATTGATAATCTTCATTCAAGAACAATTTATCGACTATAATCGTTGTTAGATTGGTTGTTATTAGTACCCTCAGTGATGTATATTTTATCATTCATGCCAGATATTAAAATCAACAATTTAACGTTGAGATTTTTCATGTTATATTCACATTTGGTGGCATCATCCACAATGGGGAGGGATTTATTCCATATGAGTGCATCTAATATATACTTGTATACGTATAAGAATACGATCATGTGTATACATGAATACAAGAATTTCTCCTTATGTTGAAGGTTTCTTCGCACCCTTTTAGAATTAATGTTAATTGAACAACTCGTAAATCCACCACCGTCACATGTCAAGAATTTCTTTTACATTCAATCGGAGTCAAAATATTTTGTGCTATATGTGAACAAGTTGTTGGATTATTACCCGGACTAGCATAAATTAATTGCACGCTTAGTTTTGGATCCAGATTAATTAGATATCAAAATTATTAGGGTAGATTGTTTAAGCCTAAACCTTATTGTTGTTGAGCTTTTACTGGGCCCATATTGGGCTCATTATTGTTAAAGCATGACTTATCGGCGGGTTTATTATATGAGAAATTTTTAGGTACTCTTAGAGCAAGATAAAATATTTGTTCTGTTTCATTTGATGATTGACAAATCAGCTATTACTTTAAAAATATAGGAGAGATGGGAGACAATAATGACCTACAAAACTTATGTGTTAATTAATAAATAGATCAGAACAAGTGTTATCTTTTATTTTCGGTGCATCTAAATATTTCTCTTATTATATTTCTCTGTGTATAGACCTTGCTATAATGGAGAGGCTTAACCCATCATTTTATTATGCTAGGAAGAGGCCCCCTTGTTCTCGCTCTATATATATGTCCTGTTGATTTAAGGACGCCTATTCAGCTACATCGGAGAGTAGAAAGAGCTCTCTCTTCCTTTGGCCTCCATGGCTAGTTTCAGTCTCTTTGGGATCTTGGGATTCAAGGGTCATGGATCAATGTTTTCCTCAATCGTTCTTGGTAACTTCTATCCGGTTCTACTCATTGTTTTGTTTATTAAATTGCATACTATAATTGGAATCAAAACTCTAGATCTGAGGGCATAAAATTTCTTCACAAGTGCCATACCAATATAGAACATATACTCATACATGCACTTCTAGATTTTGAACCTGGATTCCAGCAGACTAAAACCATTCCCTAGTATTGAGACTATATAACATGTTAGGTAGGCTAAACTTGCCAAAGGTCACCTCTAAGATCATGTCTTGATTCGTTGTTTATATGCCAACCTTGATTTACCATATATAGAGCTCTGCTTTTGTGGTCAAAGAACTTTTGCAGCCTTTACAAAAAAAACCACCACACAATATCCTATCTTCATGCATGGATGCTAAATTCACGTTGGTAGTTAGTCTCACCCCCTCATTGTGACAAGAGACTGGCAAATGGCGAAGTTGGCACGGACGACCGGCAGCCGCAACACCGGCCGCCATGTTGCCCTTGAAGTGCCCTCCCATCACCAGCACCACCGCCCCCACCGCTCAGGCTTGAGCGACGTCACTGTCTTTGTTGACGACCACCCCAAGAAGGGTCACTTTAGGCTATGTTGCTATAGATTTTTTTTGTGGGCATGCCTTGGTTTGTTCATTATCATCATCATTCTTCTCATTGCTGGTGGCACCTATGTGGGCATTCTCAAATCAGGGAAGCCCTATGTCAATATCATGAAGCTAAGCATAACCAATTTGAATGCTGAGAACAACTTACAAAGCATGCATAAGGCAGATATAAGCTTAGAGGTAAGGGTCTCAAACAAGAATCATCGGTTCAAGCTTGTGTATGGTCCCCTCATTGTTGATGTCACAAACAAGGATGTGCAACTGGGGAGGACTAAAGTTGGAAGGTTCTCCCAGAAGCCTAACGGTGACACAGATTTGAGTGCGACCATGACATTGGAGAATATTGATAGAGTTAACAACGCACATGCAGGGAATGAAACAAAGTCTGAATTGATCAATGCGAGTGAGATGGTGCTTGATGTGTATTTAAGTGGGAAAATTGGTTTGAATGATGGGGGAATATTGAAGGTGATTCCGGTCCCTATTCTATCATCATGTAGGCAAATCAAGCAGCTGGATGTGGGTAATGGAAGCATGCCTGGATGTGAAGTCAAGTTATTTGATTTCAGGTAAGAGTATACTTTTGGATGCATTAAATTTGTTCATTAATAGAGAATTTGAGGATTCATTTTTGGGGTAGATGAAACTTCAGCCTGAAGTGCTTGGGATGGATGAGAATTTCGACTAGACATGTTAGCCACTCCACACACACACACACACACACACACACACACACACACACACAATGTAAATTGGCATCTGGTGATCAATGAACAAAATTTGAATTTCAGTTATGAAAGCGTTAAAGATGATGTAAACTAACAATGGATTTACATTGTTATCGAAGGCGGCAACAAATTGATTTGACACCTAAATTCCTAAAATTTGCACTTATTTGAATAGCAATATAATCACCACATGTGTAAATTATTGTATTTGAATAATGTATATGCCTCATTCTGTTTTAAATGTAATGCACGTGTCAATTTTTAATGATGTATGTTTTAAGTATTAACATAAATCATTTATACTTCTAAGCACTAATATGAAATAAGATTATAAAATTAGGAACTAATTAGTCAATTTTTTTAAAATTTCAGGGACTAAAATAATTTACTATGCAATTTCATAAACCAAAAGGAATATTAACTCAGAGAAAAGAGAACTTGCACAAATGAGATAAGATCATTTTCAATTTATTCATCTTCAAATTATCCATGTCATTTGAATGAAATTGTCATATAATATCGTTGGGCTCACATAGCCCAATTAGTAGAGTAGACTTAGGAGGAATATTATAAATAGGATTATTCCCTCAGACCAAAAGATAAAAGAAAAAAAAAAAGAGGACTATTAGCTATTGTAATCATCATGTGAAAACTATGAATTGAATCCCCCTTGTTCTGAGTCTTTCCCTCTTGAAAATCTATGTTCTATTTTATTCCTTCCCTAATCCTACAATTCTATTTTCTATTTTATATTGCACAACAGGCTTTTTATGTATCATTGTTCAAATAGATTCTGCAAACTTTCCCAATAATGAAAAAACAGGTGGTATGTGTTCTAACAAGTACGCTAATACTTTCCGCAGGCCTTCAAAGAATTGACGAAATCAATAACAAGCGAGTTCAGGCAAAGCAATGTTTCATCGAGCCCTTCACTGTTGGGCAAATTTATCCATAGTAAGGAAATATAGGAAGAGGATAGGATTTCTCAAATAGGCAAAGAGTAGTATTATTTATGCATCTAAAAAATAGATGTTCATAGACACCCATCCAAATTCAAGGATGCAAAACAACTACTTTTATCTGTAAATATGAGTTCTACAAAATTCAATGGTAATAAATTAGATGTGTATATGATGTACGAGGTGAAGATTGTTCAAAAAAACATTTCTCGGAAATGTTCTCCAAGACACAAACCACCGGAGACTTGTGCATCTTCCAAAACAATTTCTCTTAACACTGTGGGAAAAATGTTTGAGAGCAATGTGCCTGGTTAGCACCATTCAATATGCATGAGTTTTTGCTGTTTGTGAAATTTGCTACTGTCTAGTTAATAATCTGTGGATAGAAATCATAGAATCACATAATCCTTTTAGATGGCTCCACATGTAGTTACAAGGTTTTGGTTCCTAGAGTCGTATCCACCAATAAACTGTGCCAAATGTGTGTTGATATGATTTAGGCATATATATTTTATGCATCCTTTTTTATTTCTTGCTGGTAGGTACACGTATTTTAAGCATCTAAAATACATTTAAAATAATCATTAAAGTTTAGCAATTTAGTTTAAAGTAAATATAACCATTTTGATCCTGATATTTTCAATTCAACATCAATTTGGTTCTTGAACTTTTTAACATCAGTTTAGTACTAACATTTTTAAATTTTGGTATCAATTTAGTTATTTTATTGGATATCCACTTTAATAGAATGACTAAATTGATGTGGAAATAAAAAAAACTGAATTAATGTTAAAATTTAAAATATTCGGACTAAATTGATGGTAAAATATTTAATTGGAATAATTAATGTCAAATAAAAAATATTTAGACTAAAATGACATAAATTTTTTCACTAAAATCAAAATGATATCAAATTAAAAATGCTAAGAATAAAAAATTATTTACACTTCAAGTTTATAGGCCACATGTTTAAAAATTAGTAACTAAAAGTTATAAATTATTGGCACCTTTGCAGGTTACAGGATATCTGAAAATCACCCTAAGAGCATGTATTTTTCAAAGAATAATGTATGTTTGGTGTATAATAAAATTATACAATAAATATATATCATATATTTTATTATCATTATATGTGATATATAATCTCTACTCATTTTACTCACTTGTCACATCTAATAATAATAAAATATGTAGTGTATATTTATTGTATAATTTTATTACACATCAAACACTGCCATTTATCAAATACCACTTTGAGTCTTATCATATTAAGTAACTAGTTGCAGTATCCGTGCTTTGTAGGTCACATCTAAATGAAAAAAAAAATAATTTTATTATTTTATATTAAATACTGGCGATCAGTTATTATAAATCTAATATGTATAACAGACAAAATAAAATTCATAAGTATTTGTAGTTGCATTACAATTTATTACAACAATAATCAATCAATAATTAATAATCAATCAATAATCAATATCAATATCAATAATCTATAATCTATAATACTAATATTTCAGAATCGTTTGAGGAAAAGTTTTATACGTATCGCAATGAAAATGTTTTAGGGTCCACATCTTTTAAGAAGTTATTCATTAATTTTTTTGAAAAAAATAAAATCATAATTATTATATATTATTAGCATATAATTGATAATCATTCGTATTTAATAATAGAATTGCATCAGATTAATCAAATATCTTTAATTACTGCGATATTGAAATCATGAATTATATTGATAAATTAATTTCACAATTTTAGTATTAATTTCACATCTAAAATTTTTATATTTGATGCGGGTAGTGATTTTCTTTTGAATACTATTATATTAAATTTATAAAATTAAGTATATAAATTATAAGAAAGATGCAAAATATATGCACTAGGTTGTATCATTTACCTTTTTTTAACAATAAGATTATGATGAATTTGATTATTTAAAGACAGAATTTTTTTTGTGTCATTGGTTATGACATTATTCGATCATATATATAGACTAATTTAATGATTTGAAGACCAAGAATATGTCAATTCAATAAAAAAAATTATGTATGTATGAAGGTGAAAATGAAAATCTAGAAATTACCTGAGATGACCATAAAATTATATCTTCAATAACCTCTAAGCTCTTGCAAATAATTTTGAATCCTATATTTTAAAAGATTTGAATGAATTTTGAAGAAAAAATCGATCATACAATTCATGATAATTTGGTAATTTTATACTTTGAAAGATTTGAATGAATTTCGAAAAAAAAAGATTAATGTTGATAATTCATATAAAATAAAATTAGATATTACAATCATTAAAGAATTAAATATTATAATAATTAAATATTATAATTTACACTAAGAGAGAACACATGTTAATATAATTATGATCTATAAATTAAATTAAGAACTATTAATAGCATCACATTATAAAGATAATATAAAAAATTATAAAGAAAATATTTTCAAAATAAATAAGCTTTAAAATTAACATTTTTTTAAAAAAAAGGGTAGGTCAAATTATTAACGAATTGTTAATTGATTAATTTTGATATAATAATAATAATTCAAAATTCAATTTATACCAAATTTTTCTAAATCAAATATTTAAGATACATTATAATACTAATATAATAATTTATTCTTAACCAAATATGATAATAATTGATATAATACTAACATTTAAGGATCATTACATAAAAAGTCTTCAATGTGTTATTTACAGAAAAATTATACCCACCTTTTTCATAATCTTAACACTTAAAGTGAGTTTTTGAATTTAATTTATCTTTTAATTATCAATTATTTTTTCAATCACACCTTTATATCTCTCTACCATTAACAAAATTAATAAAAAAATAAAAATAGCATAAAGCAAATTATAATTCAATATATTATACCATAAAAATTATATATATATATATATATAAGTATAGTATTAATGATAACAAATCTATTATAATTGTGTTGTATTAGTAGTATTTGTTATTATAGATATTTATATTTTGAAGTTCAAAGAATTTTTAAATTTTTTAATAAATCAATAAATATCAATAGAGATTCAAATCTCCATGTGAAATAAAAAATAGAGACCCATGACCAGGATGTGCATGAGAATGGAGGTAAAATTCTAAATGAAGATGAGATTCGGAGAAATTTTCTACTTTCATATGTAAAACTTTTGAAAATCATAATAAAAAAAATTATCTATAACTTTTAAAAATCATAATAAAAAAATTATCTATCTATATGTATAACTATATTCTATTTAATTTTTTACAACTTAAATATTTCAATCTATCAATTCCATAATTTTTTCATACTAATTTTTTTGAAAAAAAATACCTTCAATTTTTTAACACTAAAATATTTAAAAAAATCAATTTTATAACTTACACTTCTTTGATAATGGTATTTAATATTTATTAATTTTTAAAAAGTAAATAATTATATTATTTTTTATAAAAAAATTATAATTGATATACTACTCTAATAATTGAGATTATATAAATTATAATTATAAATAATTTTTTGCTAATTATTATACATTAATTATAACATATATTTTAAAATTGATATTTCAATTTATTAAAAGGATGTATAAGGAAAGAATGTGTAATTAAAATCATATAAATTAAATTTATGTATTATTTTTATTAATTAAAAAATATATTTTTATATTTTTAAAACAATATAAAGGGGCTGTTTGGCAACAGTTTTTTAAAACTGTTTTGTGTTTTTAAAAACAAAAGATGAGAAAAACTTGTTTGGGAAATTATTTTCTCAATGTTGGTTTCAAAAACTAAAAAATAGATAATGAGTTTTTAAAACAAGAAAACAAAAACAGATTTGAGTTGTTTTCAAAAATAATTTTATAGATCTCAACTTCTTCCCCCAACTCCTCCTCCTTCGACGCAACTTCGCCGGTGACCTACGGCCTAACTTCGCCAACGACCTCCGGCCCAACTTCTCCATCCTTCTACACCGGCGACCACCGCTCGCACCTCCAGCCCCGATGACCTCCGCGCGCAGATCCAGGTGTGACAAGTTCGGCCCAACTTCTCCATCCTTCTACGCCGGCGACCTAAGCTCGCGCCTCCAGCCCCGGCGACCTTCGCGCGTAGATCCAGACGCGACAAGCACCGGTGTTTCTGCTTGGGCGACCTAGCCCCCGCGAGCTCACGACTAAGCCCACCACCACTAACGAAGGTCATGACCAAGCTCCGCGACCAAGCCGTTTGCCGCTGACAAAGCTCGTGACCAAGCTCCCCGACCAAGCCCTCTATCGTGGACCAAACTCACCACCGAACGAGCAGCCCTTCGCCGTGGACCAACCTCACGACCAAGCAATCGTGGATTTGCAACAAATCCACCCTCACAAGCGCCTTGCAATGGATCTACCTCGCAGGCGTCAACCGTGAGCGACCTCTTCACGACCGAGCAGCTCCCCTGTTCATGTCGTTTTTTTTGCAATGGTTGTTGCTATGGTTGTTTTTAAAAATAAGTATCTAAACAAGTGCTATTTTTGTGTTTTACTACTAAAAAACTATTTCTAAACTTGATTTTAAAAATAGTTTTAAAAAATAAAAATAAAAAACTGATCCAAACAGCACAAAAAATTTTGTGTTTTTCTTTTCCGGGGATAAAATTTTTTTTTATTCACTGTTCCTATATATCCTTTCAAACACATTTTTGTCTCCATTGTCCCTATATTTTGTGTCTTGTCTCTCAAATCAAACGCTATCTAAGGGACATGTGTCATCCTATCATTGATCCATCAATTAGTATAAATTGTCAATCAATAAATATAAATAATTAATAAAAACAAAATCAATCAAAGAAGATTATTGCAATGAATGCTTTCAGTTTTAAACTAAGTAATTAATCAATCATAAAATTTCAAAATAAGATTTGTGGCTTTTCAGATTCGTTACACACACAGAGGCATATAGTGAAATAATTATTTAATTTTTGACACTATTAAATTAAAAATGAAAAATAAATATTGTTTTCTGTAACTAAATTATGAAAGTATTGTTGAAATCAACTTTTCTAGAGAATGTTAAGTTCGTTTCTTTCATCAAACTTGACTAGAAGTAATATTAAGTAATGATTTGTCTGCTTTAATAATAAATTTATTTTATAAATGATAGATTTAAATAGATTAAATGTAACAGTAATTATAAATTATATAATTATCATCAGTTAAATGAAATTCAAAGATAAAATATTTTTATGCACAACAATATAACATGGTATTGTTCTTTAGTATTAAAAATTTCAAATAATTTTCTTATAAATTATATTATTAGTTTATTACTTAAATTGTATAAAAAGTAGAAATTAAAGTTTATTTTAATTATCAAATATAATGGATCATTACTGTTTGGTGTAGTGAGCCAATTGGCAATGCATGTTATATTTTTTTATTAGAAATACGTTAAAATTTTATTTGGCAAGACATAATTTAGTTTTTAGAAAATAAATCAACAGCCATCATGATTTTACTATTAAATTAATATTTAATTATTAATATATGAACCCCAGACAAGATACCATAAAACAATTTAATATGAATTCTAGGAAACACATTTAATATCTAGTTGGCAGATAGTTAACAATAATCAGTGCAGTAAGAAATCGTAATAGAGTTATGTGAACTTAATTATTAATAGAGCCCATCTTAATTTCAGAACTTAATTAAACAGTCAGCTTTGCTGCTCAGTTAAAACTAAGTATTATTATGGAATTAAGCTAGTTGATGGAAATTAGTTAACAATTAAGGTTGTCAAACAATTAGATTATTACATAATTATTATTATATGGGTAGCACTTAGAACAATAAAAATAGTCTCAACATTGATTATTTAAATAGTGATTATCCACAATAGGGTACAACATGATACCAGAAGTTAGTTACACAGTGCAGCTTCCCAATTAATAAAATTACGATTACGTAACATTCTAGGACTTACCCAGTTTATATGAATTAGGCTCTGTTTGGTTTGTCTCCAAGGACACAAATACAGGAATAGATTATCTTTATATCATGTTTGATGATAGAGACGAGATATGCGGATGAAAAAAATTTCTATTCTAGAGATAAATTTTTTTTGTATTTTCTATCCATTCAAAAAGTGGGAACAAGACACAGAGACAGAAATTTAACCCCTTAAGCAGCAACCTCGGGTGGTGGTCCGGCCACCGGTCAATACCGGCCGACCGCCGATCAACTTCGGCAGGCAACCAGCCAGTCAACTGAATCCAGCTACTGGTTAACGGCAGTCAAAGGCCATCGACCATAGGTCAATTGTCTCTAGTGTCCCCGTCAACTAAACACGATACAAGGATAATATTTTTTATGTCTCTGTCTCTACTGTCCTTATATTTCTGTCTCTGTCCCTATATTTCTGTTCCAGGATAGTAATCAAACGCTCCCTTAGCTGACAACTATATTATAGTTTTTACGTTTAAATTATAAATTAATTACTTATCCAATGAGTTGTGTTCAGCCAAGAACAGTTACGGTAGAATTGGTATTGTTTAAATGTTATCAGTTCATGCAATTAATTTATTTGTTAACCATGTTAATACGGTGTCTATGTTGCATGTATATGCTTATTGTGCTATGTGAATTGTGGGGGATGATTCCCTTTAGCTAATGATTTACCCCTCCTTTTCCCCCTTTTACAAATCCACCTATTGGCACCGACGAAATCTTAGTTCTTTCCCAGTGATATGCTAAATACACCCTTGGTGAGCTTGCCTTGCATGGTAAAGCATGTTATGTTAGATTTAGGGTTGCTCATCTAAGCATGCTTGCAAGTTCTCTCAACTGGATCGACACACAAAATTTATTCTATTGAATATTGATATTATATTTATTTTAGTGGTTTCAGATTATGAAATGTTTTAATGTAAATTCAATTTAAGAGATTATTAGTTTTTGTTGAAATTTATGAATTAAATGTTTAAGATATTGTAAGATGATTATCTATTATAGTAAATTATTTAAATAGCATAAAAATAACATTTTTTTCATGTTATGTAAGTACGAACATCTTATTAGGTTCGCATGAGGGATAATACCCCTTATGTGCCATTAACGACCGTGTCGAGTCGTTACATAGTGTCTAGATGACTAAGACCTTCACCAAGTTGATTACCGGATTAAGTTAAATAACTATGTTTATTAGTAGTTTCTGCCAACCCGATAAAGAACAATTTTACTTAAAAGTGTTTCATATTCCCAACTTATACACAAGGGGATCTCCATGTTATTTTTGAACACACACATGGTATTTCGTTATGATTAAGTTATTGAATTAATTTTGATATATTGACTATTATCCAATCAAGATATTTTATTTATATAATTTTTTAAGTTATGGATGAGAGAATCAACTATCAAAACTAATTTGATAATATATAATTAGATGATTGTTAAAATATTTTTACACTGCTAGTATGTAGAAATTTAATCCTTTAAGATGTTTCTTTATGCATTTTCGTACATATTTTTCTTATTTTCTCTCCATCCAAATATATGTTTTATTTTATTGTTTTTATTTTTTTTTTACACTACATTATTTGGGTGTCATTGACCTTTTTCTTTTTTTGTAATGTATAATTTGTTATTTACCTTTTGTTTTTTTGGGTGAAGATTTGTTATTCAGTTTTATTACCATTATGACGACATTTTCGTTGTGTCGGTATGCTCTGTATCTCTCCCAATCATCATCGTCATCTCATCTCATTACAAATTATTTTTTTTTAAAAAAATGATAACATCACGACGTTCATCTTACGCTATCATCATCTGATTCCATTTCTCTTTTTTGAATTTTCTAGAATCTCTCTCTCTCTCTGATTCTTCTTCTTCTTCTTCAACCTGTTTTCTCCCCCTCCCTCCCTCTCTCTCTCTTTCTCTCTCTCTGGTTTCACAGTTTGATTTTCTCTGAACCCTTTGTGATTCTACGCTTCCGACCAAGGTCAGTTTTTTTCTCCCCTCTTTCTCTCAGCTTTCTCCGTGTTCATCGTGCCTTGTGTGTTTGAATTCCAATTAAAGTTGGAATCTTTTTGTGTTCAATTGTGTTAATTGCTTTCTGGGTCTCTCGATCTGTTTGCTTATGAGCTGTTTTCTGGGGCGTATGTGTGGCTCCTCATTTCTACGTTGCGTTTCTGAGCTTTTTCTTTTTCTTTTATTTTGTTTTTTATTTTTATCTTTGTAGAGTTGAGGTATGGCGTCGAAACGCATCTTGAAGGAGCTCAAGGATTTGCAGAAGGACCCTCCTACATCATGCAGTGCAGGTTAGCTTCCTTATCCTTTTTCTTTTTATTATTATTATTATTATTATTATTATTATTATTTATTTATTGTGATGTGTGAGAAAAAAATGATTTTTGCTTTTTATTTTTATCCACGACTTTCTGAGGTTAAACAACCACACCCTTGTTATTGGTTATTTATTATTGAACGCCACTTGCCGAGAACAAAAAATGAACAGGGGAAAAAAGAAATCATTGGTGCTTTCTGCTTTGTTGTGTGCTTTTGTGTGTGTGATGGGCTTGTGAAAAATTGTTGTGTTTTTGTTAGTGTTGGGGTATTGACTATGTTACTTAGTTTAGCTAGGTTCCCCATATAACTTCTAGATTCGAGTTGGGGAATTGATTAAATATAAGAGCAAGGGTGTGTTCGTTTTAGGTTTTAAAAAAGGTTATATGAAACTTAAATTATGGGGCTGTTTGGAGGGGATTTTTTTTTTTGCGGGGGGGTAAAAATGACTTTTTTCGCCCCAAAAAAATTATTTTTTTGTACATTTAGATAAATTTTTTAAAAATAATCAAACTCTAAAAAAAATCAGTGTTCAGTTTTTTTTTTATAAGTGAGAAAGAGTATTTTATGAAAAAAAAAACAATTTTTCAACCTTAACAGTTATATATAAAATTTTCATAATTACTTTTTAATTTTTTTTTTTCAAGAGTTACTCTTTAGCTTTTACAAAAAAGCCTTTTTTTTTTCTAAGATTTTGATTAAAGAAGGTGGCCTAGTGCATATCTCTACGAGGCTCTCACCTGGTGGAGTTTGGGGAGGGTAGATGTACGCAGCCTAGCTCTTACTTTGTGAGGAGTTGTTTTCGGGATTTGAACTTGTACCTCCTGGTCACAAGATAGCAACCTTACCGTTGTGTCGAGATTCACCCTCTAAAAAAAATCAGTGTTCAGTTTTTTTTTATAAGTGAGAAAGAGTATTTTATGAAAAAACAAAAAAAAAACAATTTTTCAACCTTAACAGTTATATATAAAATTTTCATAATTACTTTAAATTTTTTTTTTCAAGAGTTACTCTTTAGCTGTTACAAAAAAGCTTTTTTTTTCCCTAAGATTTTTGATTAAAGAAGGCGGCCTAGTGCATATCTCTACGAGGCTCTCACCTGGTGGAGTTTGGGGAGGGTAGATGTACGCAGCCTAGCCCTTACTTTGTGAGGGGTTGTTTCCGGGATTTGAACTTGTACCCCCTGGTCACAAGATAGCAACCTTACCGTTGTGCCGAGATTCACCATCTTTTTTTATTTTTTGATTTTGATTATTATTTAAAAAATCCAAATATTTGATTTTTTTTTTTTGTGAAAAAAGTGATTTTTACTCTGAAAAAAAGATCTTATCCCAGCGCACCCTAAAACATGCTTTGTGTTTGTTTCCTGTGAGTGTCTGCATTTTTTTATTTTTTCACTTTGGCGAGGTGTCTGTAATCAGTTACGGATACATCCTTGGTAACTTTGTTGTTGCTCTGATTATTTTCACTTTCATTACGCATATATTTGTCCATTAACAAAGTTACTTCATTCATTGGTACCTTGAAAAGTTGTAACTCATTTTGCCGGTTGTATGAAGTTGGTGGCTAGAGGGTCTTATGTTTATTTTGATATTGTTGTCTGCTACATCAGGTCCTGTGGCGGAGGACATGTTTCACTGGCAAGCAACAATCATGGGACCTTCTGATAGCCCGTATGCGGGTGGTGTTTTCCTAGTCTCGATTCATTTTCCTCCTGACTATCCCTTCAAGCCTCCAAAGGTATTGCATCCTACTTTGTTACTCGTATGTTGATTGTATTGCCATGTCTTCTATCATTGCGATTATGTTGAGGCATTTTCAATTGCAACGATTGTTGTATTCATACTGCTTAGGGAATAAGTTTCAAGCTTCTCTGATTCTGCATGTTCTCCTTGAAATTGTATCTTTTATAGTTGGAATTGCTTTTAGATGCTTTTTATTCTTATCTTTTCCTGACGATGGATGTGACTGAACTTAGTTGTCGGCTCTGCCAATGTTCGATGGAGGTGCAGATTTGGGCTAGACTATTGAAAAGAATTGACTAAACTGCCCAGGCTCTTGCCTGGGTGACTGGCTTGGCTTGCAACCGGGTTTGCTCTTAGGCAAATATTGGTTCCAGACTCTGCCATGGAGGACTTGTTCCTTGTTAAACTGGTCTATCAGCCTGCTGAGAGTAGTCAAGAATTGGTCTGGGCAGGAGCATTTGACTTTGCAAACATTTCCTTTTGACTGGCTCTAGACTCTGGCATGGAGGACCCATTCCTTCTTAAACTCGTGTGCTCAGCATGATTGGACCAGTCAAGAATTGGTCTTAACTGGCTGATTAGATTTTGCATCCATGTCTGTAGCACACTCATAATTCCTCCTTTCCCAACATGGGCTCGCCTAAGGCTCCTAGCCCTAAGTTTGTTCACTGGAACAACTGATTAGTACCACCAAGGATTTTTTTGGGAGGTATGTGTCCCGACTGTAGTTGCCAGATAACAATTCTTTTCCTCTGGGGATTCCCCTCTTCTGTTAGCCCCAGGGCATGTGTGCCACACACACAACCCACAGCTGAATTAGTATGAAAGAGGGTTGGCAAGAAAGTTGATTTTTTGTCAGCTCAACTACACCTTGGGTATTTATGGCGACAACATGGTTTGTGTTTAAATTGGTAGAAAGGGATGAATGGAACATAATGGGATGGAATGGAATGGAAGAGAATGGAGTACCATCATATTCCCACATTCACCTACCTTTCTCAGGACAGAGTTAATGTTCAAAGTCCATCAAGAAATTGGGATTCTATAGTCTTCCTAGCATTGATGGGGGTCCATGGACGGCCATGACCACTCCTATGGTTCCCTTCCCATTTGGTTTCTAGAGATCTGGTCTTGGCCCTCTTTTTTCTAATGAAGTTTCCCATTAACTAAGTACATAAATAAAATTTACTTAAATAATCAGAGTCCTTTTTTGGAAAAAATATTAAAATAATTGAACTCATGAACTGTAATATATTTGGAATAGGTTAATTTAAGGAAAATAAATTATTAGTTTTTACATTCCATTACTTTCCACTATAATTTGCAAACCATGGAGTGGCAACTCCACTTCATTCCAACTCTAAAAGATGGAGTGATATTTCTATTCCACTTCGCTCTGCCACATTCTAAGTGTGGTAATTTGATTAGCTCTGCACCTTAGTGGGATTTCCTAGTTTTAAGTTTCTCTCGATAAAAGAAAACTACTTCTATTTTACTGTCTGTTAGGCAAGTTTGTTAATATCTTGAACTTATTATTGAACAAGTTTAGAACTGTTAATGTTACATGCTAAAATACTGCAGGTTGCTTTTAGGACTAAGGTGTTCCACCCAAACATCAACAGTAATGGCAGCATATGTCTCGACATTCTTAAAGAACAATGGAGCCCAGCATTGACCATTTCCAAGGTTTGGATTTGACTTCACATGTTTAACTTGATATTTAATAATGTTGCTTAATGTTTTAGTTTTTATGTCACTTGCTGATCATAGCTAGATGTAACTCCTTAATAACCATGGGATATCCTGTGTGCGATGAGTTGAGTTGCTGCATGTGGTTTTCTTTTCTTTTTTTTTTGGGTTGTTGTTGTTGTTGGGATATCCTTGCACCAAAATAGTTTGAGGTTTGTTCAATGCTTAGCCTAGGATGTTGAATCATTGGGAAAAGCTCACTAGAAATTCAGAGTATTTGTTTTCTATTTCATGCCAAAAGTAGTCTACTACTACAAACTTTTCATTGGTTTATGCCTGTTCAAACTTCTTAACTTTCTCACTTCTCATCTATTGACTTGAGCGATGATTTTCATCTCACCATGATTGGCTGATCTAATTGACTTTTAGAGTTTCAGTTATCTAACAATGGAAGTATCCTTATTTTCTTTTACTATAGTTGTACTTTTTATAAGATTGGTGAAGGTTCCCGAAAGCAATAGAGAGGGTTTTAACACAGAGAGGCTAGAGGTGCCAAAAGCTCATGCCTTGATTATGGCTTTAACTTTAGAAAAAGAACAGTAAATCATTCAATTAATTTGCATTGGTTTTCCATATAAATTTAATAGTCAAGCATGAATTCATAGTTAAAAAAGAAAAAAACAATCGTGTTGTTCAATTTACAGTCCCCAAGCTGCTTGCTGTTAAAGAGTTACTCCCTTAACCTTTGAACTATTTCCCTTCCAGTACTTTCTTGTCTCGTTTCCGTCTTCATTTTCTGTTTTTAGAATTTTGTGAATAAAAATAGTAACAACGGGAAATGAAAACCGAATACAAGATTTTACTGTTTTAATCGCTTTCAGTATTTATTTCACAATATTCTGAAAACAAAAAAATGGAAAAGTAACCAAACAGGCCCTTAAGGCTTGCCTTTTGGTGCCTGTGAGTACACTGGTTGTGATAAGCCTAAAACCTTGATGACACCTTTTGTGTGCTGCTTAGACCTATGGTTAAACTAATTACTTTATTTCTAGGTCCTCCTGTCAATTTGCTCGCTGTTGACAGATCCAAACCCCGATGACCCGCTTGTGCCCGAAATCGCGCACATGTACAAAACCGACAGGGCGAAGTATGAGTCCACCGCGCGTAGCTGGACACAGAAATATGCCATGGGATGATCAAACATGTCTTCTTGGCTATTAAGTGAAACAATGAAATCATAATTTATGTAAAAGAACAAAAGATATTTTGAATGAATGCGAATGCTGTTCTCTCTTGTGGTTGTGGAACTCAACAATGGTAAGGAACTCAGTTATCATTTGTGAATACTTCTTTGTAAGACACTGGTGATGGAAGATACTTTTAAGTGTAATGCAAACTTTCTGCTTGTGTTGACCTGATATTCCAACTGGGTGGCAGATATATTGGTTACTAAAGGGGCTGTAGCTGCTTATTGAAGTGAACTGATCTTTTCATGGTTGGGGACCTAAAATTGAAAGTTAAAAAATAAACTTTAATGCAATAGGAAAACTATCTGATGTGAGAATGGAAGTTCGGATGTGGGGTATAGTGGTTTTATTCCCTTCCTTTTTTAACTGATGTTTTGCCAAACCTGGAGTTCATTATGTAGAGGGTAGTGGTAGATGGATGGAAATTATTTGTCTTTGAATCATGTTCATTTTTTATCCCATTAGTTATTTCTTCTTTATCCTATGATTGTTTCTTACTATGTGAAAGATGAAGATGAGTAATATATATTCGGCTTAATTAGTCCATCAGTCTCTATAGTTTTACTGAATTTTCAATTAAGTTTCTACATTTTAAAAGTTTTTAATTGGATCTCTATACTAAAAATAAATATTTGATTTGGTCCCTAGCCCCATATCTCTTACAAAAAACATTAAAGTTAATGGAATATTCCAATAATATTCGTTTGTTATAATTTATATTAAAAAAAAGAAAAAATCATCTCCCCTTTCCCCTTCCCCTTCCCCTTCCTCACCATTGAGCCCTTCCCCCTCATCACCATCAGTCAAAAAGTCACGCCAGCACCTGCCATCGGCACAGTCACTGCTTCACCACTGCCATTGATCTCGCGCATGCCATTGCCTTGTGAGGACTTCACCCCAAATCCCTTGCTTTCTCTTTGAGTGCCGTGGCATCATTGTCCTCCCACCACCATCGCGCGCTGGCAGTGGCCATAGTAGACTGGCCCACCGCTGCATGTTGGCTGGCTTCTTCCTCCTCTTTGCTACCTTTGCCTTGAACACTACTGTCTCTCTGTGTGTAGCGTTACCCAACAGAACTCATACCCCCAAATGTTTGATTGGTGTTATCCTAATTTGATATGTGGTTTTCAAGACTGGAACCACCTTCGACTTTCGTGACCTGATGATAGTGGTGGTGCCACCTCCGTGGTTTCTGCCTCCTTTTGTGTGTCATGTTGGTGGTGACTAGGGGAAAGGGAAATGGGGGAGGAATGGGAGGGGAAGGGTGACTTGATATGTGGCTTTCAAGATGGGCTTCGTGGTGGAGCTACAACGGACAACAAAGGCGGCGCCAAGAATGTCTTCATAGAGGATGGGGTTGATGGTGATGGCAGTAGAGGTGTAGAGGGAGGGGAATATTCTGGGAATATTCCTAGAGTATGTGGGCTTTTTTATTTTTTTAATATAAAATTATAGTGAAAAAATATTCTGAGAATATTATCTTAAATCTTACATTTTTTGTAACAGATATGAGGCTAGGGAGCAAATCAAATATTTATTTTTACTATAGGGACCCAATTGAAAATTTTTAAAATGTAAGGATTTAATTGAAAATTCAGTAAAACTATAAGGACTGACGGATTAATTAAACCTATATATTAAGTAACTTAAAGTTTTAAATAATAATTTTTCATGTGGCAAAAGATGATTGGTGGGTCAAGAATAGGGATATGATTTTGAAATCATATGATTCCCCACTGGTAGACATTCTAAGTGGGACTTTACATGTAAAAACAAATCAATTCTTTCCAAGAAATAATCAAATTAAAAATTTTGGATCCTTGTCTAAATATTTCAAAACCATATTTTAAGCAAGAGTTAGAAGAAAGAGTAAATAACTTTTCACTTAGAAGTAAAAATGCCATTAGTAGTATTTAAGCGTCTCATCGTGGAACCTTTCACATACAAAGGTTTTACTTGTTATTAGTAGGGTTTAACTCGTTTACTAAGTAGATTTACTTGTTTCACTTCACTAGAACCATAGGGTCAATGCATATGAAATGGCAGCATTCCATACTATCAAGTGTCTTTTTCTTTTTGGTCAGAATTCCATACAATCAAGTTAAGCAAGAGTCTTAATCGCCAATATTTTTACACCCGTAGCATCCATTTTATCTTTTTATTATATTTTTGTGCACCTGAATTTGTAGATGTTAATATATAGACAAGCGTTTATTATGTTTTCCATGCATCTAGTACATCACATACGGAGACATTGATGGCACCGCACCCATTACATTATATTACATTACAACACCTCTTTCAATACTATTTTCTGATGGAGACAGCTCAACTGCTAGGTACAAGATAACCATAATAGCGAGCACCTAAATCTGTCCCTTGGAAAGGTGAAAGCTGGAAACAGCGGGCATGTTTGCTGTGTGCTTCGGAGAGGGAAAATGAATGCCATGTTACATGCACATCCAATGATGAAGGGTTTTCAGATTTTATTCTATTTTACCACAAACAATAGAAGCAGTGAAAAATACTAATGAGGGGAAAGTGTCGTTGAGTGCCAATTGTAAGATTTGACCAACACTTTGAAATCATCTTTGTATGATGGAGAAACCTGCACTAGAAGGGTCGTTCACACGGGTTCTCATTAGTCATTACCTTCTCATTCCATTATACAATCAAGTTCGTTCCTAATCAAACTTTTAGGGAACAAAATAGTACTTGAAGATTTGAAAGTCCATTTTTTTCAATCATCTTTATATCCGTTTGATTTATATTTTGATAGAATTGCTTTTGAAATAATTAATGTTAAAAAAATGGTTTTAAATGAATTGATTTTGGAAGAATTGATTTATCTTTGAGAATAATATTAAAAAAAGTGAATTTAAAATAACTAGGGTGAGATGGAAAAGTAAGTTAACATTTTTTGTTTTCATTGGAATCAATTATTTTCAAGGTGAGACGTTATTGTGGTACGAAAGCAAAATAAAACGGCTTCATTTTTTTTTTTCAAACCAAATTTGGTCAATGCAACGTGAAAAAAATGTGTTGTCCAAACAAATTGTTTTATCATTAGGTGCTTTTGTTTTCTTAATTTTGCATGTTTAAGAATCAAATGCCTCGTATTTTCAACAGTGAGCGACTTTCAAGTCCAGAAAACCCACTCTAAGCACGTTTGGTTTCCATATATTTTCATGTGGCATTCATCGAAATTGAGTTGCCCGAAGTAAAATTATTTGTTTTGTATTTTCATTGTGTGAGGCATTGTGTTACTATGACTAAATTCGTTTCTATTGAAAGTTCTTAGGAATAACTTTTGGTTTTAGTTTTTAAAACTATAAGCATCAATTACCCATATTGCACATGTATCTTGATTAAAATAATGAAAAACACAATATTAAAATGATTGTCTGATTTGATTAATTTTACCATAAAAAATCTGAAACGCCTTTATAAAAAAGTCATTTCATCTGATATCGACTTCAAAATGCACTGAAGTTGATTCGTCTTAAATATAGATCAGAAGTAAATTGAACATTTTTTTTTCATATAAAGAGTAATGTCCTATGATTTTCTTGTCAAATCATGCAATCAAATGAAAAAAAAAGATCTTTAAACCATGTTAAGGGGGTTGGTTGGTTTGACCTGAGAAATTTAATATGCATGTATAGGACGGAAAAATTGCTTGCTGGAAAGCACTAGGGATCGGCAATAGGAAGGGTACACGTTTGCAGTGAGCTAATTACATTACACTATTAGCTACAAGTGAAGTCAGTGGTTAATTACAAAACAAGAGCGTTAGGAGGCAAAAGTTCCCAAAAAGACTAATCAAAAACAAAAACAAAAAAGACTGGTCCCTTGGTTGACAAGCAAAATAGGCAAAGAGAGAGGGGTCACAGTCACACTCTTGTGTCCAGGGCCTTGCCTCACACACAGAGCATGGATAACAAACAGCACACGTGTTTGACCCGCTAGCAGTTTTTTGTTTTTTTTTTATAATTTTTTCGGCCTTTGCTTCTTCTCCAAGCCACAACCTAACTATACTTTTAAGCAATTTCCTTGGCAATATTTAGACCCCATCTTACGATGTTAACGCTTCCTTCTTTTTTAGTTCACCCCTACACATTCACTCCCTTTATTGCATGTATTATTATCCTAAGTTTACAGTGATGTTATGGAGAAACATATTTGTTTCACACTGCGATATCAAATGTGTCTTTTGGAAATTGCTCTCATGTTACGTAGAATTTCTTGTGATGTTACATTTTGGTTTTGATTGGTTGGAGTTTAATTTTAATGCGGCGCTACTGTTATCAAATTGTGTTCTGCCACATAAGCAAATATAATTTGATTAACTCTCTTTTCACAATTTTAAAAATCATGCAAATAGTAAAATCTGATTGAATGACAATATAAATATTTTACACTGTTGGTATATAGAGATTAAATTCAAACATTTAATAGATCATTGTTATATATAATTTTATATATAAAATTTATTCATCATATTTTCATCTCATTTTCTCTTTATGACCAAAAACGGCTCTAAATCTAATCTTTCGCACCGACTTTGAAAATTTCTTACGTCAACTATATTCATATGAGCTTAATGTCCGGTTTGAAAGAGCTTATTCGAAATTGATGTCAACCTATTTAATTTATCATAAAATGCGCGCGAAGCGTTTCATTGCCGTTCAAATTATCTTATGAACGTAAGTAATTAGACCATTAGAAAAAGAGTGTTTGCCCTTTGAACAAAGGAATAAGGCTCAACAAAAATTCAATTGCATATATTGAATTGACTGTTAGTATGTCACTTAACAACACAGTAAAAATCACAGCCACGTATCTGCTTACATATAAACACAATCATTCTTATTCAAACGATAGACTGATCGTGCTATGATAAGCAGCATTACTCTCTTATCTCTGAGGTTAAAAAATAGAAGACTACACATTCAAATTGGTCCATTCGATTTGTATTAGGAGATAAGTTAGTCTCTCAGGTTTTAAAAATCCTAAATTAGTTTCTTACATTCAAAAAAGGGGGATAAATTGGCCCTCCATATAGTTCCATAAAGTATACAGAGAGATCAACTTGTCCCCTTTTAATTTTATAAAACCGTATGGAAGGATTAATTTGTCTATTTTTTTAAAATGTAAGGGTCCAATTTTGAATTTTCAAAACCTGAGAGACTAACTTATCTCCCAATACAAACCTGAGGGACCAATTTAAGGTTTTAGTTAAAATAAAAAGAGCTATGTTATTTATATTTACATTCTGTTGGATATAAGATCTTTTATTGATTCATACTTTATTCAATGTTAAATGAAGAAAAAATGTTATTTATATTTATTGTTTAATGGACATTGTATTGATTTATATTGCATCTATCATTGAATAAATTGTAAACTCTATTCAACTAGAGTGTACTCCCCATCTAATGATTTAATAATGAATGAGTTGTGAGCATAGCGCATAAAATATAATAGAGAAATATTATTTGTACTAATTATTTATGAAATATCATGTTGATATATTCCTATCTACTATTAAATGGGGTGTGGATCCCACTTAAATTGAAACCCATATTTTATATAATAATAAATGAAAGTATATTGATATGATATCCCATAAAATATGAATATAAATAGTATTACTTAATGAAATTAGAGATGTCAAAATGGGTCGGCCTACCCCTCCAAAAGTCCGCAAAAAAAGGGGTGGGGCGGGGTGTCACTAAAATAAAAGCTCAATGAAATAATCATTTAACCTGTTTTTAGGATGAGTTGGCAGGCCAACCCGTTAAAAAATATAAAAAAATTTTTAAAATTTTTTTTTAATGTTTTGATGAAATTTTTTTTTAAAAAAAGTTTAAATAATATTTTTTATTTATGTGTACTCAATTTTTTAATATCCATAACAATAATATATTAACTTGGACTAAAAAAATGTTATTGTTAATAGTGTTATTTGTGAGTTATGGCATTGTTTTATTTTAAGTTTTAACTTTGAGTGAATAGTGTCAACTATATAATATTAATGTATTTATAACTATATATATTTCTTACTTTTTTTTTTCTTTTTTGAGGTACATGTTTCTTACTTTTTTCACAAATAAATTATAATTTTTTTCTTAGAAAAAAAGATTTGGCCCACAGGTCAAGCCCACCCCAACCCACCAAAACCCGCAAGTTAGGCGGTTTGGAGCTTTTTAGCGGATTCAAAACTTCAATCCATACCACTAAAAATGATGGGTGTGACGGACCAATCTGATAAGTTCAACCTCTTTTGACATCTCTAAATGAAATGTATAATGAGTACTCTTGGATGGATCATGAATCCTATCTAATAATGTATAGGAAATGAATTGATACAGTATATCACACCGTATATGAGTAGACTTTGTTATTCTCGAAAGAGAAGGGGGAAAAGGATAGTCGGATTTCTAGGCTTGTCCTCGATTTTGGTTCCGTGGTTGGAATCCAATCCGCAAGCATAATCGGTACTCTGACTTTGTTCCTAATAATCAAGGAATACAGCTGAGCAGAGTGTCGTGAGCCCCCAGTGGCCAAACGCTCTACACAGAAAATGTACTGAAAAGAGGTTAAGTACAGGCATATGCAGGGCAGGGTCATGAAGGGTTGGACAAACCCAGCAGTGTCATTTGTACTATAGTCACTGAAAAATTCTCACATGATTTTGGATCAAGTATTCTATGAAATAATAAAGTCATAATTAAGCTTCAGTTAGTGATAAAATCTAGTACATTTTTATCTAAATATTAGTATTAAATACGGCACAATTCATCCACATTCTATGTTCATCCATGTATTTGTCATAATCACTGCCCTTTTTGTTTAAAACTTTTTTTTTTTAACTTTTAACTCTATCTTGCCTTTCTTGGTCATTGGACCACATTGGCAAGAACTAGAAAGCCACACCAATTGCCCGATTTCAACGTTATTGATTCCTGGAGAACAGCGACTGTTCTTTACAGGAAAAAAGGTTCACCAACATGTAACTCGTCAATTGCGTGGTCTGAGCTTGACCAACGTGTAAAGCAAGCACGGTTCTTTGGACTTGGGCTTCTTCCGTCTTAGTGTGCGCGTTTGATTGTGATTATTTCAAATAATAATTAATTTTTATTTTAAAAAATTATTTTTTAATTTTTTATGTAGAAGATAAAATTAGTAATTTCTGAAAAAAATAATTTTTAATTTTTTAATTACATATAAAATTTAGATTTCATAATTATTTTTTAAAAAAAATCTGAAAAAAACGCACACTTAGATCCCAATTTTTCATTTGTTAACAATTAATGAATTAAATTTAGGATTTTTCTGGCAGGTATTCTTAGGACAGTAAAAGAGATAAATTTAAAATTTTTTTTTATAGATTTCATACTTTGAAAATATAAAAACCTATCTTGCAAATGCTAAACTTTTCTTTTTTTGATTTATTAAGAAGTGCTTTAAGAATATCCACCAGCAAAATTCTTAAATTTAAGTAATTTAGCACTTAATTTTTTAAGGGTTTTTTTTATCCAATGTCCGTTAATAAACATGAGTGAAAGATATTAATGAGCTCACCCGTTCAATTTAGAGTGAACCACTAGACAATAAAAAAGATAAAAAAAAATTAACAAAATGATACACACCTAAAAAGAGCATAACTAGCTAACCCCTCTTATTTAGAGTGAACAATTAGCTAATAAAAAAGATTAAAGAGCTCACCAAACGTAACATCATCAATGTGATAATGCCCCCTTTAGGAAGCGCACCTTTAGGAATATCTAACTCTCAAATCAAAACAAACCATGAAAAAATGGGGGAAATGATCAAGCTTTTCAAATGGGATGATCATGTAGACTATGAACCATGGATAGTAAAAGACTAAAAGCCGAGAAAGGTCATAGTGATTGTGAAGAAAGGTCATTGCAAATGCGGTGAATGAAACAAGCAGAGGGATATGAAAATAACGCGTAAGTGGAAGGTTCACATAACATAGAAAGAGTGGGATTATAGTTGAGTGGAAAGGGCAATTAGAAGAATGGAAACATTTGGGTTGGGACACGTCAATAGAGGCAGCTGGAACCTAAATAACCTACAAATTTTCTTCTTCTTCTTCTGACAACGACACATAGATTATTACAAAACAAAAATATTATTTAAATACTCAAAAAACATATATTTATTAGGACACATGCTTAATAATAATTAAAGATAATGATAAATTCTACATATTTTATCTATTATATTATATTCAATAATTATTAAATAAATATATCAATAAATACTTATTTTTTAAAATATTTGAATAACCCACTCAACACTCACACATAACACACACAAGCAGGCTTCACGAGTCACCACCACCATCACCACCCCTCCACACCACTCCACTCACTGTGTTACTCTTTCACACAACTCCACTCCTAACTTCTCTCTCTTTTCTTCAATTGCTATTTACCCAAAACCCCACTCTCACGGGGAAAATATTTTTGGTGAAATAGTCCAATGGGGACATTCCCCGTGCACTATATATACCCTTTAATGCTGCCTCTTCCACCTCGTTTTCTTCTCCATTTCTCTTCAACCTTCCTCTTCTTTCTTCTCTCCCTCTCTCTTTCTCTCTGTTCACTCTACTCAGTGTCATTACTGGCTTCCTCTGCTCTAGCTACCAGCTTTTCCCGCCAAAGCCCCTCCTTGTGTTTCTCTATTTCTTCACTCATCTCTCTCTCTCTCTCAAGCAAGCTCGAACCTTCTTCTTCCCCATCAATTTTTCTCTCACTCACGCCCACCCCGTGTGTGTCTTTGTGTGTGAGTAACCTTCCAGTAAAAGTGGAGTGACATTTCAGTAGCATCCAAGGTTGGCCATATTCTTCTCTCTTTTGGAATATATTTCATCTACACCAAAAGCAAAAGTTGTGTGTGCTCTTTTCTCCCACACCCATATCTTTGGTTTCCTTTCTGCATCATCCTCAAACGTCTCAATTCCTGCAAGGATCTATCTTCTATTGCCCACCAAGATCCACTTTTTCCCCCACATCATCCTTCCGGAATTCTACCCAACAATAAGCACACCCAAAAAAACAAAAAAATTTCTCACACTTTAAACGCATCTTGTCCCTCTCCCACTCATTCCATGCACTCAAAAACTTCACAAAACCAAACTTCCCTCAAACAACAACCTTAACACACAAGAAAAAAAAAAAAAAGAAACCCGTTTTTTTTTCTCTCCCCGACATGTCCGTACAGTCAACACTGAAGCTTGAGAAGCTGAAGCTCTCATCTCCAAATTCAGATTTTGATGGCGAACCACCATGCAGAACAAGGCGCAAAACCCAACAACAACAACAAAAGCTGGTTCGGATCATTCTCACCGACCACGACGCCACCGATTCTGACTCATCCAGCGACGAAGAGAGACAAAAGAAGCCACGGAAACTGAAGAGAGAGATCACCCAAATCACCATGCGCCTTCCCTCACCAGATTCCTCCACCACTTCCCCCTCTTCATCTTCATCTTCTTACTCTTCTCTTTCTTCTCCTCCTTCTCCTTCAACCCTTTGTTACTTCTCTTCATCTTCCTCGCAACAACAGAGAACAACAAAGAGACATAAGAAACCGTCACTGCCACCGTCGTCGGAGCACCGCCGCAACAGGTTCCGCGGCGTGAGGCAGCGGCCGTGGGGGCGATGGGCCGCCGAGATCCGAGACCCGACCCGAAGAAAACGGGTCTGGCTTGGGACCTTCGACACGGCGGAGGAGGCAGCAACAGAGTACGACAGGGCGGCGGTGAAGCTAAAGGGACCCAACGCCGTCACCAATTTTCCGGTGAGTTCTCCGGTAGCGGAGAAGGCTGAGATCACGGCGGTTGATAACGGCGGAGTTTCGTTTCCCGACGCGGTGACGCTTTCTCCGACGTCTGTTCTGCCCCATGACGGGGACATGACGCCGTTCGACGGTTTCCGTTACGGCGACGTGGACGCTTTCGGGTTCGACGTCGTTGATGCGCCGTTAAGTTTGCCAGACTTTGGCGTTAACGTTATGCTGACGTGTCAGCGGTTCGAGGAGGAGGAAGAGGCTCTGCTCGGGGAGTTTGACATTGATGAGTTCATCACGTGGCCCTACTAAAAATCTCGGGGTTTTATTTGTCTTTTGGAAATGCATGTCAGGGACCGTTTGGGAACTGTGCTGCTGCTGGTGCGTGGTGAAATTGCGAAAGTGCCCTCAGTCGATGCAGTTTTGCGCAAGTGTAGAGTTATGTATGTTACAGCCCTTTTTTACCACTTGAGGCGGCAGATTTTTGTAATGTTGGAGAAGACTATTTGTCAAGATTTAATCTGTAATTAATTATTACTATTGTTTTATAAAAAAAAAATTGAAATGTTGAATGTGAGGGATTGAAAAGGAGGAATGATGATATCAAAGTAAGGAGGATTATATTGTAATTTCGCATATGAAATTTAATGAATATTTATGGAATTTTCGGTGGTGTCTAAAAATCATTGCTTTATTGTGAAGGGTGACACGTAGTGGGTTGTTTGGGTGCTGAATCACTACAATGAGTCCCCATTGAATCTTGGTTCATTCTGTCTCCAATGTTAGATTTTTTTTTAAAAAAAATTCGGTTTGGTTGTTATCTTACTTTATGTATTATTTATTTATTCTTTATCTGCATGCGTAAATGGAATTATTAGAAGCTGAGTCATTTGGAATTGCCAAAATCATGTCCATCTTAAAGTGCTTTAAAAATTGGAGAAATGTTAGCTGTATTTATTGGTTCTAGGACATATAGTTGGCTTACATGTTATGTATTATTGGAGGGATATGAATCATATTTAAATGAGGTTAACTCCTCTTATAATAGTAAATATAATTAAGTGAATATGATGTCTTATATCTTATAAATATAAATAACATAATTCTTTCGAAGACTTACCTTAAGAATCTTGTAAGTGGGATTTCGTAGGAACGTAGGAGGGAACAATATTCATTTGTCTTGCCTACAACAAATGTTGCATATTGTTTAAGAAGACTATATTGACTTAGAAAGCAAAATAGAATAAGTTATATATAAATTGTGATATTTATAAGATATCGAATTTAGTTTTTTTTTTTTGGTTCCTCAAAAGGGTTTAGGTATTATGAGGTCGTCTATAGCCATACTCCATGAGAAAAACTTACATGCAGCCGGAGCAAGCTATATTTTTTAGTCTGTTCCATTCCATTATTACTATGTAATAAGTATGAACCCAATGTGTTTCTTAAGATTATTTTTTTAAAAATTATCAAAAGTTTAACCATAGTTAAATTAAATATGGTGATTGCTCACATTACTAAGATGCCTTTGTCATTTAACCACATTTCAAAAATGTGGCTAAACTAAAAATAATGTTACTAAACTCTCCTCAACACATTACACACACTTTCGGAAATCAAATCAGAGATAAGGCTTTCAAAGTTCAAACAAATTGAAACAAACAAAAAAACATATCCAGAGACAAGAAACTAACGCAAAAGACCATGCTCAAAGTAGTCAAATTCAGACATAAAACTATGAAAAATTGAAAATATAAAAAAGGAAAGAAAGAAAAAATTGAATGAAATGGAACACCCAGGAACCACCACAGCCACCTTTGCCACCGCTACCCTTTAAGCCACTGTCGCGAAGCTCCAAGGGGTGTGACCTCAGCGCCGATTGATGCCACCGCCGTTGCCACCCTTACCTCTTGCCGCGGGTGATACAATCATCGCATCTCAAGCCCTCGATTTCACCATCTTCGCTCCTCCTCCTTGCTCCGTGTAGCAAGCAGCAGCAACACACTGCCGCAAAGCACACCACCATGCCAGATTAGTCCGCGTAGCTGCTATCGCCGTGGATCTGCAGCACCACCGCTGCGGAGCCTCCCGCTGTCACCACCTGCTGCCCTTGCATACCTCTCACCATCCTTTTTGTGTTGCAGTAAACTAGTTAGATATAGGGATTTGTTCCCTGTTCTTTAAAATCTAAGCTTTTTTTCTAATGAAAATCAAAGCCATTCGACCTCCACAACTGAGAAAGCTTTGAAATGTTTTAATAGAAGAGGAGAGAGGCTCTTGAGGTTGAATAGGCCGGTGAGGGAGTTGTTGTGCAAGCTGAGAACTCGGAGCTGTTTGAGGTTGAAGAGCGTGTTGGGAGTGAAGACGCCTCTTAGATCTAAGTGTTGGAGGACGAGGCGCACTACTCTGTTTCCGACGCAATGAATGCCTTCCCATGAGCAAAAGCGAAGGGCGAGGGTCGCTGAGAAGTTGAGGCGGTTGTTGGGATTGGCTTTGGATTTGAATGCGATGAGGCGACAACATCGGGTGGTAAGATGATGGGCTTGTTGCTGGTGGAAGGGGGAGTTTGGAAGAGAGTGATGGTGTTGGTGAAAGACATGCATTCCACAGCAGGAAAGAATAAGTGAAGTTACATTTCATTTAGTCACATTTTTGAAATGTGGTTAAATGACAAAGGCATCTTAGGCATTGACTACCATAGGCATATAAGTGATCCCCATTAAATATTATATTAACTATTTTTTTACGTGGCAATAATTGAATGGAACAGTGTAAAAAGGTGACTTACTCTCGATACAAGTAACTTTTTCTCCATCCTCCATTAGCACTCTATGGCAGCATGCATATTTAACAATTACAAATAAATAAATTATTAAAATCTTTTTGACTTTTATGCACTCACATTCTAAAAATATTTTTTATTATTATCTAATCATATATTACTATATCAGCAAGATTAGTTAAATCACATATTTACTACTTGAAAAGTTATACAAATGAGATGATTTAATTCAATGATAGCATAAATTTTTTTTACACTATTAGATCATAGAAATCAAACTAAAAAAAAAATTAGTTTACCTCGAAAGTCATAAAATTGGATGAATTTTCTATTATGTATTTTTTTAAAAAAATATATATGATTAGGTTTTTGAATTTGTGTCAGATTGTTATTTGTTTAAATGCTTATTTTTATTTTTATTCAATATCACAAAGTATTGTGAATTGTGAATCAATCATATATTATTTATATATGTGATTAATGAGTTATTTAATATGAGAATCAAGTACATTTTATTAATCAATCACGCGGATCTATAGGTTTATGGTCTATCACGTTGATTCATTTTTATTTATATTCTTTGTTATAAATAAATGTTTAGGTGGGTACGGTGCCTGTTATCTAACCAAGGCCACAATACGACTCTAAGCTCTTCAAGCACTTACATTGATTCTCATGTGATTATCCAGAAATGGAGGCCTCACAGCAATCATCAAAAATCAAACCTACATACTTGTGGAATATGATCCAACTCCATGACCATCAGCGCTATGCTTGCTTCATTTTTATTTATTTAATGCTACGAGTAAGGTTAAATTCATCAATACCATGGTTAGCAAAACACTTCAACTTTTTTAGTACCAACCACGTTAGTTTCTTGTGTCTATGCTTCTTATACCACATTTTTTAAAATTAATTTGTTGCTGGTACTGGTTATTCGAAATTAAATTCAAAACTCAGTAGTGTTTTATTAAATTAAAGTTTTATCAATAAAATGAAAGCACATGTAGTCTCTTAAAAAGCATAGTTAAGTGCTTGTTTAAAGTTCAAATCTGAACAGTGAAGATAATAATAAGAATAACTTATTATTCATTAAAGCAGTCCCGATTTAATAACAAAATACCGTATCTTTTGACGCCTATTTTTTTTTTCCTGTTCCGTTATTGTAGTTAAAAAGGTATAAAAAAACACATAATAATGTTACAAGTACAATATAATGACATTAAATCCAAACTGACTGGCTCATCTGATCCGTTTTTTGTTCATGCATTGTTGTAATTTTAGTTTTAGTTTGATTTAAGTTATTCTGTTAGTGGAAAATAAAGTTTCACACATGAAATTTTAATATGACTTTATCACATGTAATATCTCATCATTGATTTGAAAAATGAGATCCAAATATAACATGTGATACAAAAAAAATCAGTAGTAAGAGAGAGTCACATGAAATTTTACATAACAGAATTCATTCTTCTATTAATATGTGATTTATGAGTACTCTGAACGAAAACGATCTATTTTTTTTTTTGATGAAAAACAAAATGATAATTATTGCATCTGCATTCGCTCTTTTCTCTTTGGTAAGATATCTCAATCTTGACATCTGGATTGGGCCACTTCATCAAAGATTATGTAAACAAGTTGCTTCTTCATTGCAGGGATATTTGGCTCCCTCTTCCATGCTCAATTTTTCTTGTGTGAAGATGAGACCAAATCTAAGTTTGATTAGCTTAAAGGGTGAGGACAAAAGTGGGCCCGTGGGGCCCATGATCCTACAAATGGGTGGCTATATGGCCAGTATTAATAATAATACTGGGCCCACCAAGCTGCTTCATCCTTCTGCATAATGGCCTTTGAAATGGGGTTGGCACCCCACGCAACAAAAGTGGTTACCGGCGGCTGAGGCCTCCTAATAGTTGACACCAACAAGGAAATTTCAAAGGTTGAGGAACTTTTGTGTGTGTGTGTGTGTGTGTGTGTGTGTGTGTAGAGAGAGAGAGAGAGAGAGATAAATTGAAGCCAACTCATCATTTTTTTTTTCCCTTGTTAATTGTGCTGCACCATATTACTAGTTGCATTCATTGTGAGATGCGTCCACTTAATTAATGAATCTGTTGACAACCAGTCTTAGGTTAACATCAAGGATATGAAATAAATCTCTTGCGTGGGTTGTGTGTTTGCTTCCTTAAAAGTTTGTTCTTACTAGCTACATTATTTTAAAAGGAAGTTGACATAAATAGTTACCAAGTCTTTTAATTTAGTTTGAAACCTAATTTCGACATATTTGCTAATATTGTATTGGCAAACATAATAAAAAAACTGGAAGGAAGGAAAACCATTTGTCCTTTTTACAATATTTAAATTTTAAAAAAAGGGTTTAAATATAAACATTCCTCTACTCTAATTCACATGTAATTTATGGTTAAAAAACTTTAAGAGCTCAATATAATAGTGCAAACTTTCTTACATGGTTAATCAATTATATATTATTACTTAAACTTTTTTCATTAAAAGAAATAGAGTAAGGAGAAGACTTGTCTATATGTGTAATTTTTCAGATGATTAATATTAGATTTAAATAATTGTAATGATATAATAATATATAATTATATGATAATGTAAAAATTTTCATATAATATAAAAGAAAAATGTATTCAAAGTCTTAAAATGTAAGTGCACTTTAATAATTTCGTAATTTACATATGTTTGTATATGTCCCCCTCGTTTTGAGATTCTGGATTGTAATAAGTTCCACTGTAGAACCTTGATCACAATTAGAACAGTGCCTAATATAGATCGATGAAGACACAGCTTATTGAAGATTTTTTCCACCAATAAAAAAAAATGCCGAGATTAATGGGTGAAAGACGTTGAAAAGGCTTGAATAAGAGCGTTAGTGGGTCCCATGGTTGGTGACCAAACCAGATGCGAAGGTGAGAAAAAAATAAAAAGCCTAAAGTATGACGACTCACCGTCCGATGGACACCGCCTTCCACCATCTCCAAATTCAACATTAAACTTTAAATTCAAAATTATATAATTAGTATATTCTATGGTCTTAATGTGGGAATTAAGAGGAACTATTTGGTCGTACTATCTTACAAGTCTTAATAATTTAGCAATAATAAATGCTGTCACACTGTTTTCTAGTCCCTCTGAATATTCATTCCTAGCCGAATTCAGATTAGATACATGAAAGAGTTTGTCACTGCCTCATTGGGCACTTTTGGTTTTCTAAGTGTTGGTGTTACTACGTGACAAAGTGACCAGAAAGGTAAACTGTATGAACAGTTTCAAGTGGCTGCTTTTGGTATCCATCAATCAATTTCACAAACTTTTCATTAACCATATCAATAGTTTTTTTTCATTTTTGTTTCTCCATGTTTATCTTCGGTTCTTGCTTGTTAACTAGAGCTTTTACTCCTGTGTGCCCAAACAAGGACACAATTCTCTTTTTTCTTTTTTTTAAACTTTAACTTTGCAACCAAGGCCAATTATTTTCTGTTCTTTTTTTTTTTCTCCTTTTCCTATTCATCATTTGAGTGAAGGGCAACAGAACTTGACCCCTCAATCTTCTCATTAGCCCTTTTTTGTAGGAGGGTGGAGAAAGGGGCCTTTCTTCCTCATTCCATAACTGATTCATGCCTTATTATTGTCTAGAAGGGAAGCAGATAGGCCCAAAATCATATCCGGGGGGTGAGACATAATTGCTCTTGCGGTGATATGTTTCTATGTTTTCCAATACTTTCATTGGGGGCAGAACCCAGCCAAAGAGTCGGGTAGTACATTATTTTATAAATGAAAAATATTATTTATACATAATTTTTTTTACCTCTAAAAATTTACGTCTATATAAATGTAAAATCAGGTGACAACATTATTATTGATCTCTATAATCACTCAATTTTTCAGTGATGTGTATAAGTTCTCCATTTATTTACACATAAATCCTCGATAATTCATTAATGGGTCGTTTGGATTTAGGTAAAATGGAAGGAATGAAGTAAAAAAGAAGGAAAATTTGGTTATCATCATTTTTTTTTTCTTTCCTTTGGCTGACATAAAAGAGAGGCAGAGGAGAAAAGGGTGGGATCCAAATGTGAAATTTTTTTCCCCTATATGAGAAGAAAATAAGCTAGAGAAGAGAAAAATGTTAAAATGTTATTTATAACTCAAATGAAACATTAAAAATTAAATTAAATCTTAATTTTTATTATAATAAGATTATATATGTCATTTCAATAGAATTTTCATTTTTTTTCTCTTATGTTCTCTTCTTTTAATTTTCTTTCATTTCATTTTCCTTTCTCTTATTTTCTCAACTCAACGAAACATACCATAATACTGAAAAAGTTTATTGCTTAGAGACTCCTGAGGCCACCCTTAGAAGTCGCAATGACTAGGGTGCCCAACCCATATGGGACACAGAAATTAGGTTACAATAAGTTGAATACCAGAGTCACAACATAAGGCAATGACGGGACATCAAAGAAACACATTGCAGTTAAATGCACATAAAAAGTAGGGGGCATATTAGTGGGCTCAGTTACATTCATATGGTGATAATTGCCATCCACTTGATGGTAAATGTTTAAAAATTAAAGCAAATCGAAAATGAACCAATCGTTCGATCACTTAAATTTACATTAATTGCTAGTATTATATTACAGTTGAATGATAATTATGGTATTATCTTATTTTTCCACATTTGTTTGTTAGTTAATTTATATCTTTTTCTTATATCTTTTTATTTTTTTTGGCTAGATTTAAATTAATTTCGTTATTAGTGAGATTATCTTTGATTTGAATTTATGTTGAGTTTTTGGATTTAATTTATAGATATTCTCACAATTTTTACTTGTGTTACAAAACAAAAAGATATATAGCAATCTTGGTTAACGATTTCAAAAAAATATTTGATAAGGATTTGACGATTTGAGAAGATTTGGATAAGATTTGAAGATTGCATTATATCTGTCGTCACAACGTGCTTAGAGGGTACCGCGACGGGAATGACAATCGATTTTTAAAATAGAACAGGAGTTGCCACCAATTTTAATTATGATTAAAACTGGAAAAACTTTTTGATTTGCAAACTGGTCTTTTAAATGAGATTCGAATTCGGGAGTCTGATTATGATTAGGAAAAGGTGAAACTTAATCCCACTGCACCCCTAATACATCCGTATAAATACGGTTACCCTAGAGCTTATTATGCAAATTGATTATAATTTTATAATATTTATTTTCCCCAGAAATTATAATTAAAAAAAAACAAAAACAGGAATATAAAAAATTAATTAAAAGAGAACGTAATTTAATGAAAAATTAATTTTGACTTGATAGTTGTTGGCTATACCGACGTATCCTCTAGTACAATGAGAAACTCAAAGTCACGTTGTTCTGTAGAAAATAATTGTGTGTTGGATGGATTTTAATTAAATGAAAATAAAACATGTGTTGATGGATTTTAAATTTAAAGAAAGATTTAACACATTAAAAGGAAATTCATTTCTTTGTATTTTTGGTTTTTTGTTTTTTTTTTGTTATCACATGTATTTTTTACACATCAAAACCTAAGATTCTAAAAATATTAGCCCATATTTTTTTGCAAGAAAAAACAAACCCAGTCCCAAACAAAAACATTAAAAAAAATAAGAAAATAAGATCTCTAACTCTAAGCTCAACCAGCCCATAGACCCAAAATGAACCAACCCAAACAAAAATAAAAAAGAACTTAAAAAAAAAACACACACACACACACATACACACACGCGCGGCACACACTCACACCTCTCTCTCCACTCTCACGCACACATTTACATGCTCACACACACAAATACACAATTCACTCACTCCCTCTCGCTATCACACATGCGGTCACACACATCACCAGTTCTCTCTCTCTCATTCACATTAACACACACATATACTCATCCAGAGAGAGAAGGAAAAAGAAACGGAGAGAGGAAGGAAGAGAGAGGTCCACGAGGGGAGGAAAAGGAAGGAGGAGATCGGGTGATGAGGCTCGCGATCCGGGCGGAAGCCAACGGTGGCGGCGCGGCTGTTACTAGATCGAAGAAGGAGAAGTTTTGCGGTGGGGGGAACGGAGAGAGCTCCGGTTCACGACGGATTTTCACGGATCTGAGCCATGGGGGAGCGCGGCGATGGCGGGCTTCAAGGAAGAGAAGACTGAGGCGGAGCGGGTGTATGGACTCGCGAAGTGACGGAGGAGGAGAAGAGGGTGCGTTGGCTAGGCAGCGAAGGCGGTAGGATTTTCCGATATGGGTTGTGGTGGTTTACTATCTCGGTTGCGCGGTGGTTCACGATCTCGGTGGCGCGGTGGTTCGTGATGGAAAGACGGAGACTTGGCTTGTGCGGTGGCTGCTTCGCCGCGCGAGGTGTTGGCCGATTTGGGCAAAGGAAGCGGACGGCAAAGGGAGACGGGGAATCCGCGGCGGCTGGGGCTAGTTCGCGGTGGTTTTACTCGCGAAGAGAGAGGTGGCGCTGGTGGCTGGTTCGCGGTTGAAGATGAGGACGCGAGCTTTGAAGATGATGACTCATGGAGGCCGCGGTTGATGATGGGGAGGAGCACTGCCGCAGCCTCCTCTCAATTCCTTTTAAATTTTTATTAAAAATTTTAAATGATGTTAATGATGCTACTGTTGTTGTTGTTGTTGTTGCTATTGCTGGATTTACCTTGTTCTTTCTCTCTTGTTGCTACTGAGTTGTATTGCTGGGAATCTATTTCCGTGTTTGAAATTTGCTTGCAGGTTCTCGTTTGCTGAACAATTGGTGTATTGGAATGTATTTTTTTGATTTTTTTGTTTGGTTTTGAATTTCTTTGCTGATGAATGCTCTGGAAAATTTTCGATCCCCTATTCCCAGTTGTTGATGGATGATTATATCATGTTGCTTGGTCAAATAAAATTATTAATGATCTCATTTACAGCTCACTGGTAAACCTATAATCATCACAAAGGGAAGGGCATCATGCTGTTGGGGGAAGAGGCGATGATGGTGTCTGCCATCTTCTTCTGTTGTTTTTGAGGAACGGATCCAAACAGAAGGATCCAATGTTCCTCTTCCTTTTATTTCTTATTATTTATTTATTTATTTATTTATTATTTATTTTTCTTTTAAAACGGCCAAATAAGGGATCTAACGTCCCTTTTTGTTTATTTATTATTATTTTTTTAATTTTATTTTTTAGGGAATCTAACATTCCCCTTTTTTTTTTAAAAAAAAAGGGCTGAAATAAGGGATCCAATGTCCCCTTTTTACTTTTTTGCAACAGGAACAGACTAAAAAGGTAATGGACTAAAGAAAGGGTAATAGGAATGGGCTGCAATAAAATTGGCTGAACAGATAAAATAAATAAATAAACAAATAAGATCAAAATAAAAATGATGGATAAAATTTGATGTTTACATCTGTAATAACCTTAGTGGAATATTTGATTTGATTGGAAAGAGGAGAAAATCAAGGGATTTGGCCAAAAATACTACTAGAAATCCACATGATACTAACGAGTATAGACCAGTCAATAATTAACAATGAATATACCAACATGTTGACATGTTTTATAAATATTTTAATGTTGGTCGGTAAAATAGATGACAACTCATCCGGTATACTCATTAGTAATGCATGGCACGATAACGCATCATATGGCGTGCACAATTTTCCTATGGGTTTACCAACAAGTTTACTGACAATGATGATATTTATTCTGAGCCTATTAGCAACCCGTCAATATATGCAAACACACCACGTGGTGCGAATAATGTATCGGGGGTATATTTTTTTGATTTTTTAAAAAGATAAATTAACGTCGGATATACCGACAGATTTATAGAAAAATAAATTTTATTTTTAAATTTATATTATCGATGGGTATACTGGGTTATAATTAAATAAGTTTTTTTGTGTTTTAAATGTTATTAATTATTGATGGTTGCACCTATGGGTTTATATTAAATTAAAATTTATTTATTTTAAACTGATTACTGACGCGTATATCGACGGGTTCTAAATAGACATAATTAATATTTTTATTTTTAAATATCGATGGGTTTTTGAATTTTTGGGACATTGGTGCCCATCTCTTGGATTTCCTTACACTCATTAGTAAACACGTCAATAATTATTGGCACCCGAAACACACCATTTCATTTAATGGTTATTGACGGGTTTTTCCATTGGTAACTCATGAATATTTAAAACCAGAACCCTTCTTCTTCCTCATTTTGCAACACACACACACACACACTCTCTCTCTCTTCTCTCTTTCTTTCTCTTAGTCACTGCCACACTTCATCACCACCATTCGCTGTCACCGAAGCTCTATTCGCAAAACCAAGGCCGCCATTGCAATTTAAGTATGATGGTGAGCATTTTAATTGGTTTTTTTTATTTGGCTTAGTTTTTTGTTCATTTTTGTTGCCCAAAATGTTATTTTTTAACGTATTGGAGAGTAATTGTTGTCACTATTTTGTCAATGAGCTTTGGGGATTCTACTTTTATTGTGTATTTCCTTTTTCAATTTCTATAATTGTGCAAAATTAAATATTTATTCATATTGAATTTTCAAGATTGAATTTGGTTAGTGCATAGAGCTTTTGATTTTTTTTTTCGGTGCATTGCTATATAGGTTAGTAACGAAATTCTTGTTATTTATATGCTTTAATATGTATGTAGGATAGAAACTTATGATTTCTGAGATAAAATTATAGGAAATGAGAATTATATAACAAGGGGAAAAAGGCGTATTGATCCTTCCTCGACTTGTTTGCATTGTTTGCTGTGAGATTTTTTATATTTGCGAAGATTACAGGATATGCATGTTGTGAAGTTATAAGGAGATGCGCTTTAGAATGTTTTTTAGGATTATGTGAACTGTATATAATTGTTAAGATGTAACTATTTAAATATGTTTTTTATGTTGTTGACATTTAATATTGTCTATGATTGTTGAATACACTAAATTAATTGATGAAGAAAGCTCCTAATTTAAGTGGAGATGCTATTGAAATTTTGTGAAATTTTTGTTAGGAAAATAAAATTAAAAGTAATTGAATTCAAAAATTTAAAGACAAATTGAATGTGTTTGAAAGTAACAGTGTGATGTCTTTAAAAAATTGTGGGGTTTAGGATTCTTACATGCTCAATGTCGTTTTCAAATCAGTCATGGATGTATGATAGATTGCATCCTAATGGAGGGAGATTAAACTAGAATTCTATAATAGTGTTAAAGAGTTTATAAGGGTAGCATGTTAAATACAACAGTTTATTGATGAGATAAAAGTTAGGTTTCAATGTGATGAGTGCAAAAAGTAGGAAGTATTTAGATAATGATACTATAAGGGTTCATTTGTACAAGTGGGTCAAGCCTGACTATTGGATTTGGATGGAGCACGGAAAAATAGTTAATATAAGGAATCAAATAGCTATGTTTTAGATTGGAAATAATTCTAGTGGATCCACGTAGCTCAACATGATGTGGGTAAGGTATCATGGGAGGACAATCTGTGCAGATACCAAGAGATGATTTTTTATGTTGCTGGTTTTGAATTTGCGACACATTATTCATAGCCGTCAGTTGAAGAGCCCAACTAATATGCCATTTTATTTTTTAGCCTGCTAAAGGCTACAAACCAATCTTTATGAGAGGATTGTGTGCACTTCGAGTTGTCATTAGTTATTCATATATTGAGTATAAGTCTGAAGGGAACCAAATTCAAAATTCTTTTGGTCAATAGCCTACTGATTAGTGAGTTAAGTCCGAATCCCAATGTAATTCTAAAAGATTTTCATGAAGCTTAAAAATTAGTTTCTAAAATTGGGTTGAAAGAAATAAAGATTGATTGCTATATGAAAGGCTGCAAGCTTTAATGTTGCATTGACTAAGTGTAAGTTTTTCCAAGAGCCTAGGTTTAAACCCAAAAAATATGGAAATGGGAGGTATAATGATGTCCCTCAGAAAATAATGCATTTTTTGCCCTTAATCCCTAGGCTCAAGAGACTCTACGCATCAATGAGCTCGGCTTCATATATGAGGTGGCATGGTGACAATCAGAGGGGTGACAGTGAGATGATTCATCCATCGCATGTTGGAAGTGTAGACATATTTTGAGTGAACATATCTTGAGTTTGCGTCTAACCCTCGAAATGTTAAATTAGGACTCTGTTTAGATGGATTTACCACGAATAACTAATTTAGCAAACCCTATTCGTCTTGCCCTATAGTTGTTACGCTATATAATCTTTCTCTTGAAATCTGTATGAAAAGACTTAACTCTTCTTAATATGTATAATCCTTGGCCCTGATAATCCAAAAATTAAAATTGATATGTATCTTCAACCCCTAATTAATTAATTGAATGGGTTATGGTATGAGGATGGTCTTACTTACGACATTTCAACCAAGCAAAATTTCAAGATGATGGTAGCATTAATGTGAACCATTAATGACTTTCCAGCTTATTGAATGTTGTTTGGATGGATAACACAAGGCAAATGATTTGAACATACATTTCCATGCAAACTAGGGAGTTAAACCATCCTCCAAACTAAAAAGAGTTGTTCCAAGAGATCTATATTTGAAAGGGTAAGAGGAAGGAGATAGGAGAGGTGTGAGTTGACCCTCGCTCCGAGATGACATTTGTAAGTCTGAAATCAAACCTTTTAGTGACTAATTTTCATTATTTCTTCATTTATGTTATCATTATTACTTACAATGTTTTTGTATCTTTTTTTCTCTGTAGTGTGAACATATAGAGCTGTGGGAGTAGATGCAGACCTAGTACCGGCCCTAGTTGGGAGAAGGTAGGCCCAATGTTGAGATTCCTCGTCCAAATGAGGATATTTGAACCCATGTGGTTGGCACCTTACAAGGGTCACATATATGGGATGTGATACTATCCTAATAGTAGATCCACTTCCTCCGCCATTGGATCAGTTGCTTGATGATGCCTTATGGGAATGTGTGCATGCCCTAAATAAGGAGCTACAGCAGCGGCACAACTTATCCAGAAGCAGTAAAAGCAATAGGCACAGCTTCTCTAGCAACTCTAGGAGTAGGCAGCGAGCCAAGAAGCAGTGAAGGAGAAGCTTAGGGAGATCCAACATTTGAAGCTGTCCATGGAGTAGCAGCATCAATAGTAGGTCAAGAAAGAAAAAAATTAACTCAAAAGGATACATAAGAAGATCCAGTAAGATGAGGTTCTTCAACATCATGCAGTCCTCATGATCCTTTAGCAAGAAGAATCTCCTCCAGATGCCACTCTCATCCATTACTAAGGGATTCTCGATTAATGGTGGCAACGATTTCGACGAGTCAGACAGCAACGAGTAGGACTTCAACTAGTCTTTATTTTTCTAGCTATTTCTATCACATTTTGGACTTTTTCTTTCTATTTATTGCACTTTGTATTTATTTTATTCTAATACTTTGTTTATTTATTTCATAACATTGTTTAGTTAACTACCATTTCATTTTATTTAACTACCATTTCATTACTTACTTATTTAATTTCATTTTAATTGATAATTAAATTATTATATAAATAAAAAATAGATGAATAAATGTTAAAAAAGATTTATTCATTCACAAAAGATTTATTATTATTATTACTAACAGGTGTACCAGACGATAATAAATACATTTTTTCAAAATTAAAAAACAAAATAAATATTGAACACCCATTAGTAATAAATAAATAAAATATTTTTTATTTTGAAAACTCATTAGTGAAAATACAATACCCATCGATAAAAAATAAATAAAATTATTTTTGACATTCCAACACCAGTTGATAAAAATAAAATATCCATCGGTATTATTTCCCTTACGATTTTAGTAACGCATTTAATATAATTATACTGATTGGTTTTTTTAATTTTTGTCCTATCAGTATACCTATTGGGACTTATCGATAGGTGCTACTACTCATTGGTAATATTCTATCAAAAAACCAAAAATCAATGACCCATACCCATTGGTAGGTCCATCAGTAAAATTCAAATCCATCGATAAATCCATCGGTAATATTCCATCGACAAACCAAAAATCAATGACTGGTACCCATTGGCAAGTCCATTAGTAAAATTCGAATCCATTGATAAACCTGTCAGTATCCTGCATAAATCTTGTAGTGAAATTCTATTTTTATTCTCTTTGTTAGGAGAGACTAGAGACATATATAACATAACTCAGTTAGTTGACATGATCGATCAATTTATTGTGTTCTTCATCTTTTTTATGGCTTGCTAATTTTCTTTTGGTTTTAAGAACAATGTAGTTTGAGGGAATGAATTTTGTATTACTTTTATTGATTTGATTTTCTTTTTCAATTAATTATGCAGCTTTTAGTACTCTTAATGCTTTCTAAGAATTAGCTACTCCTTTGAATGTTCTATGGTTTTATACTAATTGATTGCAATTCACAATATAAAATAAGCCAATCTAAAAAATTGCCATAGATTAAAGTAGTCAGGCATTGAAATACTAATTTGTGTGATCATGTGAATTCTTATTCTTCATCCTTAGCAAAATTTAGAATAACATTAAAGCATTAATTTATTCAATTTATCCTAAGAGAAATGTAATATCAAGACATTGAATTGTAGTTATAAGTTTGGAGAAATTCGATCAGTAATTGAATTGAAAAACAAATTAAATTCATACTAGATGATGCCAAATCCAGGAACTTAGATGAGATTGTTTCCTAACACTGCATTTTATTGATCATTATTGTTTGATTTCTTTTGCCCTTTCTTTCTTATTTTCATTTAAATTTTCTTTAAATCTAACTAAATTTTTATTGCCTAAATAGTAACGTGCTCAAATGAATTGGTACTTGTTCATAATTCTCAGGAGAATGACATTCAGGATTCACTTGCTTTTTACTTGTGACCTAATATCCTTGCTAGAACCAGTTTTTCAAATTGGCTAAGATTGAACCAAGAAAAAAATATTAGTAATAAATTATTTATACAAGAAATTCAATGTAGTTTTTACTTTAGAACATTGCTTCTTTGCGTGTCTAATGCAAACCCCACTAGCTTCTTTCTTTTCCAAATTAAATGTAGCTCAACTCTACGCTAATAATGAGTATTTGATTTGATGCAGCATTTATAATGAGTTCTTTGATTCGGTGATGAAATTTCAAGCATTTCAACTAGAAATTGACACCAAAATTTTATCTTAGAGGTCACTTATGCTTGACTAGTCACCTCATTACATTGGAAAAAACTATTTTGGTCTTTATTCCAAACTTAATACATAATTAAATAAAGAATAAATCCCTAACTTGGTCTCTAATAATTTTCGCATCAACCAAGTTAGTTTCCAAAAAATAGAAAGTGTCAACCTATCCTCTGACAATGTCAATTTTCAGACACCAATAAGTCCTTAGACGGAAACTGTGATGAGGTTATTATGTGGCACATTGGATTGATAAGGTGGCAAGATTATAAAACGACGTAGTTTTTGTATTGGAGAGTGTGGACTAATTGAAAAACATATATGACGTCGTATTGGTTATTCCATTTTGAATCAACGAAAACTAAACCCCCAATTGATCAAAGAAGCCTTGATTACATCCCCAGTTAAGCATACAAACCCAAATTAGCAACCCCCCAAATCATTCATTGTAAACATATACCCTCACATTCTTTGTTAATTGAAAAGGTGTTAGGGTTCATTTCATTCTCTCGAAAGTTGTCCCCTCACCTCACATCGCCATCATCATTGATTTGCCCAAACAGTCTATGATGTGGTGGTCATATGAGTGAAGCGCTAGCAAAAGGGTCACTGTGTAATGTGGGCGAAGCATTCATGAACATTGTAAGTATTCCTCTCCCTCTTTTCAAAATACTCTCTCTTTCTCTGTGTGGTCTCAAGAGCTCTCTTGAAGCTTAATATGTGACTGTGAGTGTGGGTAGTGAATATGGGTAGTGTGTGTAAAATATGGTGAAAATATTATCACTATGTGTATTGTGTTTGTGTAAAATAGTGTTGTGTGATCCCTTTGTGTATAAAATAATGGGGATGTGGTCTCTCGATTGCCTGAATAGTAACATGCTCAAAGGAACTGGTATTTGTACATAATCCTTGGGAGAATGACATTCCTTATTTACTTTCTTATTACTTTGTGATCCAATATACTTGATGGAACTAGTTTTTCAAATTGGCTAATATTGGAAAAAAAATTATAATAATAATAATAATAGTAAATAATTTATACAAGAAATTCATTGTAGTTTTTACTTTAGAACATTGCGTGTCTAATGCAAACCCCACTAGCTACTTTCTTTTCCAAATTAGCTGCCGCGGTTCAACTCTACACTAATAATGAGTATTTGATTTGACGCGGCATTAATAATGAGTTTTTTGATTCAGTCACGAAATTTCAAGCATTTCAACTAGAAATCGACACCAAAATTTTTTCTCGTGGTCAGTCATGCTTGACTAGTCGCTTCATTACATTGGAAAAAACTTGTTTGGTCTTTTATTCCAAACTTAGTTCATAAATAATAAATTTGTTTGCTACGTACTCTAACCAAATTGTCCTTGGTCTAGGATTGATTCCAAGGTTTCTCTAAAATTAAAGTGAAGAACAAACGTTGAATATTAAACCAGCAGGAGTCACTTTTGATTGGGTACTTCTACTTGTTAAACTCAAGAATCTTTGATATATCTAATTAATTATCTAATATTCATTGTGGCCAAGAAAAGCTAAAGGACTCTTAGCTTGTACGATTTGTTTTTCAACTCAAAAGGCTATTTTGGTCTATGAAATGTATGAGGCTACATTTGACAGTATATTGTATATATAACCCACATGTGCATTATTTATATATGGCATCAATTGGAATAAGAAAATGTTCACAATTTGACTAATAAGTACCAAAAGAGCTACTTGATGAAGGGTAAGCACAGCTAAAAAAATTTAGAAAAAGAAGAATTGGTAAAACAACTGCAGTCCTGATTCGTTTGTTGAATAATTGTTTTTGCAAGTATTCGAAGTTCAAGCTTTCTTGACCAAAACAGTGATGCTGTGTGATTCACCAAAACCTTTATTTTGAAAAATATATAAAAGAGAGAATATGCTCAACTACTTACTGCTTTAACTGACGACACCGAGTTTTCTTGCTGGCTTCGTCTAGTGAAGACAATGGAAAACAAAATACTAATGTCACAATAGCAAATTTTGAGGCTGCAAATCATTGAAATATTGGGAGCTATTTAATTCTGAAGTTTAAACTGTTAAGGGATCGGGATTGATCGAGTTTAAGAAGAAATCACAAGGAAATACATTTATTCTAATTAATTACTTTTATATAATGATTGTTAGGTATAAAATTATGCATTTGTCTCAACCATCGCCCTTAAACTCTTAGGGGAGATGATTCATCATATAATATCGCAATTTCCATGATTAAGAGATATGGGTTTCAACCCCATTTTGATAAAATTACACATACTTCAAGCGTAAGCAAGAACTTTGCATAAGAGTTCAAACATCATTATGATAAAATTGCTCATTCTTTAAGATATAAAGAGACATTTTAAGAATATATGTTAGATATAAAATTGTTTATATGTTTTTACCCATTAATTTAGGTTTTTTTTTTCAAAGAGGAGATTCATAACAAAGACCAGCGCACTATGTGATACTATTTATTAGGATCGAAGAGACACAGAAAACGGTAGAATGGAGCGGCACAAAATATTTTTTTTTTGTTTTAAAAGATTATTAGAAGTCTGATAAGACACCTTTAACCTCACGCAATTGCTTTAAACCGAAAAAACCATTCGTGCAACGAAGACAAAATGTGCAAAAGCTCCACAGATATGCAGCACCCAAGTTACCAAAACTTGTGGCTATAAACAATTAAATTATTCAATTGCACAGTGAATAAAGCCACCACGTGTTCTGAATAAGACGAAACAGCTGATAAAAATTATGATAAATTTAATAATAAAATTATTATTCCAATATTTAAAAATAAGCTTCTATATCCTACAGTGATGAATTGAGCGTGTCTCAATTATAAATCAATTTTTGAATATTGAAATAACATTATTCATCTAATAAATTGCATTAAAAACCAAAATCATGGTTAGGAGATAAATTTAATAAGATCAAAACCCCATTACTCTGGCTTCCGGGAAATCTCCAAACCATTTTTGTGCTCTTTACATTTTAGACCCAACCACTGTCACCGTTGTCACAACATATATTGTTTTCTATTGGGAAGCGTCTTGAATGGCACAGTTTTTGTTAGGCAAACCAGTTAAATTTCATGAAGAAAGCCAAACTTGATTGACTCAGTAAATAAAAAATTATTGAATATGTCATTGTTTCATCCAATATTGTGTTGATTGTGCTAATCAAGTAATCATGTTTTGCCTTGAAGATGGTTTTTTGCCTTTGAGATCGATAGGAGAATAGGGTGGATTGAATGGGACTCGGCAAGGAAGGGGGAGCTGAAAATGAAACTGGGCCTATTTTTTATTTTGTGTTTGGTCTTTGTTAGTCAAGTGACAAGTCCAAGTGTCCAACTCCACACAACCTGCTGACTTTGAAATGCCAAATGCCTCAAAATTTATAGGTGTACTAAATCTAGGAGCAAAGATATTATTAGTTGGCACCGTATTGATTAATGTGAGATTGTGAAATTGATTCTTTCATTGTTGACCATTTTCCACCCTGTCTGTTAACGTTGATTACAACTTCTCCATTTTATTTTATGCTTTTTTTAAACCCGATTTGAACAAAAATTATAGGAATGTCATTTCCCTACTTTACCCTCCTTTTCTTCTTTTGTTTTTTTTTTTAATGTTTTATTATATACTCACTGCAATAAGTTTGTTTGGTTTCCCTTTTGATGAGTTTCTTTTTGTAGCGGCAATGTTTAATTCATGAGCTATGCAATAAAGTTGATATATTGATTTTCCACAGTTACTTACACTTTTAGCTGTGTTGAAAGACTAGGTCATGATAGGTGATAAATCAACAACTTGTGTTTATGATAATTTTTTATACTCTTGTTGTTTTCCTTTTTCGTCTGCGTGTTCATCACGTCGTTGGGCAAGTTGGGGTTGCAGCTAATACAAACCAAAGAAACAGGGTTAATCACCGAATGGGCTCTAAGAGTTCCTGCTAGAAACTTTATCCATGTGATTTTCTCTGTTAATCGGATGGATCTTTGATGTAAAGCAGCTTGCACAAACTGATGAAAGCATTTGGAGACATGTTTATTAGTGTGTTAGGAAATCTAGGTGGTTGTTTGGAATTATTTTTGTTTTTTGATTTTTTAAAACTGTTTTCAAAATGTTGTTTTGAAACTATTTTGGGTAGCAATTAATGAAACCAACTAATTATAAATATGTCACTGCATTATTTTTTGTTTTAAAAAATAGAATTCTAAAAGCATCTTTTAGCTATTTTTCAGTTTTTACTTTTAAAACGTAAAATTCATTTTTTTTATTTTTAAAATCAATCTAAAAATAATAATTAACTAAACAAATTTTTTTTATTTTTTAAAACTGAAAATTATTATGCAATATACTTTCCAAACAATCCTTAGATAATTTTTATGTTTTGTGCTATATTGGTGTGTTAGGAAGTCTAGATAATTATATATGTTATGTGCTGTATTGCTGTGTGTATTATGGGCCAATCTTGTTTGTTGAGCCCCAAAATAATTGTGAACTGAACTCCTTTGCATTATTTTCCTCCATAGGTATTGGTCTGCATTATAAATGAATAGTTCTTTGAAAAAAAAGAAAAAAAAGAATAATACCGGACTCAGGCAAGGTATTGAGCACATTTTTGCCCCAACCAATATTTTCTGAGATAACAATTATTGGTCACTACTTTTTTTTTTCAAGTAAGTGGTATTTAAAATTCACTCAACTTTGCTCAATAAAAAATCCACTCAACTTTGAACTTGCTAGTTCACTGTATCTCTTAGGGTGTGTTTGATTGAAGAGTAAAAATAAAAGTAAAATTTATATGGATAAATTTTATGTAGTAATTTATATATAGAGAGCTTATTCATGTAAATTTTACCCCATTTTTACCCTCCAACCAAATTATTCTTAATGTTAGTTTTTTTTTCTCCTTCATTTACGGTACTTGAATTTAATAACTCATTACAGAAAAATAAGTATCAAATCACTTAAACTAACTAAATATCGGCATAGGTCACCGGTGAATAAGAAAATCAGTTGATTAGCTCACACGAAAAATGGAAACACAGCCAACACACGAATGAAGAAGTTAGTAGTGTTTTAAAATGACTAGAATTAAAAATCAATTTAATTGGATTTAAAATGATTTGATGTTAAATCTTATGTTTAGAATTGATTATGTAAAATAAAATCTTGATTTGTCATGTTTTTCAAAAATTTAAGTTAATAGGTGGAGACACATGAGTGATTTTATATTTTAATATGCTTATTAACGCAAATGCTTCTTTTTGGGTTTAAGCGTGAGCATTTTCATCAGAACAAGGGTTTGAACCTTTGACCATTTGGTCATAATAACTCTCATAACATGTTATAAAATTATTTATATCAAAAACTTAAATTATTGAGTTATGACATACTAATAATTTTATATTTAATATAATTGATTTAAAAATCAATCTCTATGACTAAGACACATTAAATAGTTTTTGAAATGAAATTGATTTTATTTGAATTTAAGTTTTAAAATCAAAGTAATTATCATCAAATCCTATTAAATTTGATATAATTTCAAAAATAACATATTTAAATCCTAAAAATTTAAAAAATATTTTTTAATTTTTAAATATTTAAACGTAATATATAGTTAATTCACAAATCCTAGTTTTGGCCAAGTTTTAACTTTTAAGCCTTGATGTATATAAAAAAATTAGATCATTTTTTTCCTAGGCAAATTTAAGTTCGACAGAACTGAACTATCCAGCCAGATCAATTTTTTAATAAAATCAATTTTTTCCTTTTTCCTCGTGAGCTGATTTTCAAGAGGAAATCACAGCCTGCAACTATAAATGGCCTTTTTTTTCACATATTCAGTATAAATCTTTCTAGCTATGAACAGTATATATATATATATATATATATATATATATATATATATATATATATATATATATTTTGACAAGTAAGATGCATAGTCAGTATTATCTCGCTTACCCATATGTTTTTGCGTCAATTTCAAGCGGCCAATTACTATTTAATTTTTTTCCCCGTTGTATTAGAAATGATATTTGAACTTATAACTTTATGATAAACTATTCAAATTCTTTATCCCTTATAGCCCAATCTTTTATCATATAATTGAAGTTGTTAAAAGTGAGTTTAAGTAAAATGATTAAAAAATTTATTTAAAATTAATCTTGGTACAATTATGGATATTTTCCATAAATAGTATAAGCTGGTTATATGGAACAAGAGTAATGTTACACATTCAATAAAATGTATACAGAATTTTTGATAGAAATAATAGATTTGTTCGATAAAATAAAGTCATATGATGACTAATTGATCCAAAAACTAATATTCATGACACATTATTCTAGATATAAAATTCTGGAAATTTTTTTTAGTTGTTTAGCATTTCCCATGGAGAATAAACTAATACCAAAACTTAAAGATGAGATTATTTTGTGGTTCAAGATATCGCTTGTGTAATCTTAGGTCGACGTAATGTCAAGTAAATTCTATAATCAAACTCATGGAAAATTGGTTAAATAAATTCTCTTTAATGATTGAAGTAGAGCTTTGTGCTATCATCTTGTGCTGGATCAGGAGTTCGTTGAGCAATGGTTTGAGATTTTTGACTTGTCCTGAACTCAGTCATCAAACAGCGCAACGACGAAAAATTCCAGTACAATTATACTGGTGCTGGACAATCATCAGCCCAAATTAAAGAATATAATTGAAAATTAATATAATATAAAAATATAAAAAAAGATCTTAACTATTTTTATTTCTAACTATTAGTACAAGAATTAAAGAATTTCATGGCTAGAGATTTATTTCTTTGGGAGAGCTCCACACCTTAAAAATATTAGCTACTATTATTGGTTATGAATATCTTAATAAGTCAAAAGTGTGTGTACTTCTTAGCTCTTCAATATATTTTTTTTTTTGGTGAGTTAATTAAGCATGCAATAAAACTATCGAAAAATAATCTTAATTAATAACTAAAACTAATACACTATTCAATACTTCATGAAAGAATAAGGCCAACTAATAGAGGGTTTAGTACCTTTTATTTAATTTCAGGGAGGACTTCATAGAATCCACCAATTAAGAAGTGGTTGCATATGTTTAGGGTTATGGAATACACATTAAATATATTGAGTTATGAATCCGTAAAATCAATGCATGATGACAAACTCCTCTTCGTTGGTTAGTCTTGGATTCTGAGTTATAACATTTTCAGAAATTTAATTCAGGTTTTATAACCTAGTTACTCCCTTGCTTGCAAATATCAAATTTGGATAAATACGAGTATTAAGGAGAGTGATAAATAATATGATAATAGAGTATTTCTATATAAAATAATAGTGTATGGACTAATATATCCTAATGGTCATTAATTATGAAGCACATCAAATAATTGAAAATGAAAAATTGCATTAATGGTAATCAATTACTTAGGAGTACTATTGGAATAAAAAAAATTACTTTACAGATATTTTGAAAAATAATTTATTTGAAAGTGGATATGGACGCTTTCTGCACTATTTATTTTTTTCACCTTGTTCAAACTTTGTTCCATAATTTCGTTGTTTTGCTTTGGCCCTTTTATATTTTGCTCTTGCTTAGTAAGAAACCGGAAAACTCCAACTTTTAATTTTTTTCTTTTCTTCAACCTAGAACCAACATTGACTAACCGACCAAAAAAATTTGATAAATAGTCAAAAGAATTACCAACTTTTTATTTTTTTTGACGAGAGTGAATTGCTTAATTATATGCTAGAGAAAATAGATACTACGTAACGTAATTTCTGTTTGGAGTTGCAAATAGGGGTTTCTTTTCCTTCCATTGTATGTCTGACGAGCTTAGGTGGTTTCTTTTATTTAAAAAAGTCCGCAAGGAAGGAACTGCTCCAATCATATTTTTGGTCATGGAACTCCTCCAACTCAATGATATTGGGCCCAAGTTTTCAATTCTGTTCGACCCAAAACAAAAAATTGTGCTCCTCTAGGGATTCTATTTTCCGCATAGGAATTCCAATTCCAGGTGTTCTCGGATACAGAGCAAAAATGATGTGGAAATTTTATGATCAAGTTTCATATATAAAATTATACATAATGCTTATTTATGAAAATTTCTACCCATTTTTACCTCCAACCAAATGTACCCAACAGAGACAAGTTTGGGGTGATTTGGCTGATCCAAAAACAAAAATGCCTTGTATTTTATTTTTAATAAAGAGGAGTGGAAATAGGAGCAAAAAGAGAAGATGACCTTTTTTCGTCAGAGAGAATGACAACTCACAGAAAGAACGGGAGACTTCTACAGAGCAGTTGATTTAAGTAAATCAATTTTTTTTGTAGATTGGATTGTTGATGTAAAAAAGGCTTACTGCTAGGGAGTTTAGTTTTATGATTAATGTTGTGAATAAGATTATTGTTACTAGGCTAGTGTGTTTGCCTAACCATCTACCAAATTTGATCTGCTAGTTATTCTATTATTTTGGTCACAAAAGGCAAACTGACTTCACAAACCAACTCAATAAACACTAGGGTGTGTTTAGTTTCAGTTTTCAGTGTTTATTTTCAATTTTTAGGCTTTCATAAAGAAAATATTAAAAATCATAAAAATTACAACATCTAATTTTTACTTATATTTTTAGTATTTTTTTTTACAAAATCCTAAAAATTAAAAATAAAAACTAAAAATTGAAACTAAATACGCATAAACATGCCTCTTTCCTAATTTAACACAGAAACCCCATACAAATATCTTCAGTGTTTGGTTTTTGATTAGGTACCCAAGGGTACTAGTACCCTTTTAAATCTAAGGGTTGTGATTTAATTATGAGCATTTAAAATATTAATTAATTTAGTTAGTAGGATATGTGATAAATTTTTCAGCCATAAATTATCTAAATAATATTGATATCCATGAATTTTGTAGGATACTGGAATAATCCCTTCACTCATTTTGTCAGAAGAGATTGCACTGAAGCTATGCCTAAGCCCAAAATCTTAGCAGCAAGTGACACTTGAGGCCCTAAATCAAAGCCCACACACCCACTGGATATAAAACTGCAGGATAAAGAAGAAGGAGGAGGGAAAAAGAAAATAAAAAGGATCAGCGCAGCGTTTTGGAGCGGAATGAGAGGGTTTTAGTAACGCAACACGACTACCACCACCACCTTCCTCTTGAGTGATTCGATTCTCTTCGTTTTCGCAGGTTTTGCTTTTGTCTTCCGTTATTCGTTCAATTTTTTTTTTCTTGTTTTCAGGTCGGTGAAGTTTGTAGCGAATACACGTTCCGATGATTTTGCGTTTTTTCGTTTTTCGTCATGAGAAATCGAAGCTATTTTTTTGGTTATTTATTCTTTTGTAGTTATTTTTATTTGATGCGAATTTATGGATTCTGTTTCTTATTGCTGTAATTGCTATTTCGATTTTTTTTTTATCTGTAAATTTCTAGAGATAAGAGTTTCAAGTGCTACTTGTGCAGGATTTGATAAGGTGGTTGTAGTTGTTTGAAAGTAGCTTCTGAATGTTAGGGCGCGTTTGGTTTCTGTTTTCATTTTCCGTGTTTTCTGATTGTTAGGATTTTGCGAAGGAAATTGTGAAAATTTTTATTTCCTTTTTTTACTTTTCACCGTTTCTTTTACAAAATTTTGAAAAAACAGGTAATGAAAACGCAAATTAAACAGGTCCTTGGATTTGTTATCGTGTCGTTTTTATCCTTATGCCTGTTTGTCTGCGTTGTAAAACCAATAAAATAAAAAGTGACATGTTTTAATTTTTTTTTTTCAATGTTTGATTGATGGGGTTATCATCTTAAGGTTATTTTCTTTTTAGTCTTCTTAAATTATTTAATTTTTCCCTGTGAGTTGCTGATGTTTTGCTGTTTCGGAAATTTTTTTTGATATATTATCTTTTAAATTATCCTACTCTTTCACTTCTTTTTTCTATTTGTTTTGTTTTCTAATGCTTAATCCACTAATCATGCACTAAATTTGTTTTCCATGTGTTGCAGCAATCATGGCAGATGAAACACAAAATGATTTGAAGGAGGAGGTTGCAGAAGTAAGTTTAATTTACGATCAGTTATTTTAAAACACTGAAAAAAGTTTTTCCAATTTCCGCTACGTGTTTCTCTTGATTGGCTATAAAGCCACAAAAGGAGACTCTAAAGTGTTGTTTTTGTATGATGCTAGTCTCTATATTGCTATCGTAATGCCTAATATCTTGGTCACCGATGAACTTCATGTGGTTGGTAGTTCAGTTTGTTGAGATGGTATTAATTTATTATACTACTATCTTCTCAGTTCTGATGTTGGGATTTCTAAATGGCAGATTGCACCATTTGATCCTACTAAGAAGAAGAAGAAGAAGAAAGTTACCATTGTAGATGCTGCTGATGATTCAGTGGACAAGTTGGCTGAGAAGACAGAAAACCTTTCAGGTATGTGAAATAAACAAACAATTTCCTTTTCATGATTTTTGTATCCAGTGCTATCCGAAAATTGTGCTTATGTGTTGTTGATTCTCATATGCTCTTCACTTGCAGTTTCTGATGGGGTTGATACTGCATTTTCTGGTTTGAAAAAGAAGAAGAAGAAGCCAGTAAGTCATATGGACTGTTTATGTAGCCATTCCATGAACAATTCTTTCTCTTTCGATACTTAAGCATCTAATTCAACTGATGTTCCTTGTTGATTGTAGGTTGAAATCAGTAACTTGATTGATGAGAGTGGAGATGCAAATGAAGATTTGGATGGTAAGTGGTTGAGTGCATACACAAAAGTTTCTTGTCTGAATAATGAACTGCCTGTTTGTTCTGATGGCATGTGTTGTTTTGAGGGAAATTAATGGAATACTGGATATTTGTTAAATTGCATTGGCTTTTAGATCATGCTGAAGATGATGGAGGAGAAGAAGAGGCTTCTTTGCAGCCTCGTTATCCTTGGGAAGGAACTGATCGTGATTATGAGTATGAGGAGGTATGTCATATTTTTCGTGATTTCTGCTATAGTAACATCTCCTTTTCCTTATCACATAAGTTCCAAAAGTGTTTGTGAAGTGGGCTTACATATCATATTTGATTTTGATTATTTATTCTTTGGCTCTTGTGGGTTTCCGTTTCTATGTCTCCACATTATTTTAATAGGCCATGCTTAAGGCGTGTAATGGACTGATGCTTTAGTGCTTAGGTTTAGAGTTTATACCTTATCAATTGAAATTTTTAAGATGGAAGTATGTAATTAGTGATTTTACACTCCTTGGTGTTACATCTGATTTCACACATTTATTGGCGCTTCATCCTTATTGGATCAAGATGCATGTATCTTTTGTGTGAACTCATATAAGAGGATGTCTGTGTGAAATTGTGTTGACATAGTCTCTCCAACTACAAATTCATGGAAAATTACCTTGAAATTTGTAATTTTTTAGTCTACTTCATTGTGCTTTTACATGGATGACTAGGTTTGCAGTTCTTCTGATGTCATCTATATGTGTTGTCTTCTAATTGGAAAGTACGTTCTTTGCCCTTCCTGAATTCTCTTTTCTTTTTTTCTTTTTTTTTTGTGTGCAGCTTCTTGGCAGAGTGTTTAACATCCTACGTGAGAATAATCCAGAACTTGCTGGAGATCGACGAAGAACAGTTATGAGGCCACCTCAAGTTCTTCGTGAGGGCACAAAGAAAACCGTGTTTGTGAATTTTATGGATCTATGCAAAACGTATGACAATATTGTATCTTTTTGTGTTTGCACATACCTATATACTCATCCTGTGGCTACACACACAAAGACAGATCCTATATATCCACTGCATATCCTAATTCCAACAGATAATTTTTAACTCACTTATTCTTAGAACTCAACTATTCTCTGCAGTTTACCTTCTAAAATGTTGTTAGTTGCTTTGAAATTATGTCTGTTTGGTTTCTGAGAACAGTTTTCATTTTCTGTTTTTAGTGTGTTTCCAATTTTTAGAATTTTGTGAAGGAAATAGTGAAAACTGAAAATGAAAACTAAAAACAATTTCTCTGTAAAAGTCCTAAAAAAATATAAAACAAACTGAAAACACAAAATGAAAACTGTTTTGAAATCATACTGGCCCTAAATTTTCATGCATGAATGCAAAACACTGATCCCCATGCATAAATGGTTGCAAAATAAAGATTTAAGACATTTCTGCTGACATGTTATATCACCTTTTCGTAATCTCTTGTTCACTGGATGACTGTGGAATCCTTCCTGGCATATTTTTCGACATATCAAACTATTTTTTCCATCATCCATCATCCATCATCCATCCTTCCCTTTTCTTGATATACTACCCAATCTTTTAGGATGCATCGGCAGCCAGACCATGTCATGGCTTTCTTGCTTGCTGAATTGGGTACAAGTGGATCCCTCGATGGACAGCAGAGATTGGTTGTGAAGGGAAGATTTGCACCAAAGAACTTTGAAGGAATTCTGCGACGATATGTCAGTAAGTATTTGTTTTTCATGTGTAATTATCTGATGCGTTTCAGTAATGGAATGTTGTAGTTGGAAAATACTATGCTGTGGTAATCATGGTTTTTGTTTTGCATTATCTTTTTGCCAGTATTTTTTTTTTTTTTGATAATTCTATCAAGCAGAAAAGAAGTCTGTTAAACACTGTTAGAGCCAATGGTTAATTGCATTGCCATGTATTTCTGGCCATTAGTTGAAGCCTATATACATTCTGTTTCTCAGATGAATATGTCATTTGCCTTGGATGCAAGAGTCCAGACACTATACTTTCAAAGGAGAACCGTCTGTTCTTTCTTCGGTGTGAGAAGGTGATTCTCTCTCTCCCCTGCTCTCTCTCTCTCTCTCTATCGCTTAGGTGCAAGATGAATTCTCTCTGCACCTTTGCTTGGTTCTCTTATTTTTCCTACAGTTTACATGTGACTCCTTTCCCCCTACCATCCCCCCCCCCCCCCAAAAAAAAAAAAAAAAGAAAAAGAAAAATAATCTTAGTTGGATGATAGTTTCCGGTGATTAGTTTTTGTAACTTATGGTCAACCATCCTATCTGATGGTTTTTGGTGGTCGGTTCATTCAAATTGTCAATTATTGTTGGTAGTTTGTTTTCATGATGTCTATGGAGGGCTTTGCTTCCCCTATTTTTCTAAGTCCATATTAGGAAGTAATGATGCCGCATAATTTAAAGGTGTTTGTATGATTCTGGATAAAACAATTGCCAAATGCCAATTTATGTTACAAGGTTTAAGGTCGGGACTTTTTCCGTTAAATAACCTTTAATGTTGGTTTATTGGTTGCAGTGTGGATCTGGAAGATCAGTTGCTCCAATCAAAGCTGGTTTTGTTGCTCGTGTTGGCCGTAGGAGCTCAGGGACATGATTTGGTCTTACTTTTTGTCCTTTTTGAAACTAGCTGGTGATATGTACCTTTTCATAACCAAAAAACTTTACTGTGTATTGTAGTGCTTACCATATACATTATAATTTTTTTTTGGGTCTGATTATACACTATGATTTTGGGATCCAAACGTATCTTTTGTGGGTCAGCATCTCGCTCTTTTTGGTAGTTGTTTTGTAGTAGCTTTTCTCTCTCTCGACGATTGGGCCTTGGCCCCTAAATGTACCCCGGAAAAAACAAAGATCTTGCAAGTCAAATTCATTTTGCAAATATTCGAGGTTTTTAGGTCATTTAGAAAATTATTGTACTGAAATCTGGAGTATAATTTAATGTTTCGTAATTGAATATAAGTATGTTTACTCTTTCAAACCTTTGAATGAATATTTGGAACACCATGTATAATACTCCCTCTGTTCAGAAATTTTAGTGAGGTACATTAGTTTTAAATGTACCAATTTTTCTCCATTTTCCTTTAGTGATTATTATTGTTTGATGAAAGGAGTATGAATCTCATAAGTGTGTTACATTTATTTTACCTTAATATGTATGGACTTTGATATTTACGCACACTCATGTATTAATATGATGTCTATGTTATCTTTTACTTTATTTTAACAGAAATAACAATTCCCAAAATCAATCTAGGGATTGAAATTGGTGGGACGAGAAGCATATTGTCATTTTTCAGGGAGGGAAATAGTAGGGCGACAGGCATTGTCCAATGGAATTGACTTCTCAAATTGTGCTCACTCAAAATTAAAGTGCCTCTCTGTATTCGGGAGTTTTCTTATCTTTCGGCCATCAACCAAAAGCAAAGGAAAGAAAGAAAAGGACACTTCCTTTGCCGAGGGATGATCCAAATGCCCACACAAGTGACAGTGGCTTTGATTTGAGTGATGAGGCAGTAGTGGAAGATTAAAGATGTTGGCTTCTACTCGTGCATAAATCAATAATTGATGCTAGTAGTTACATGCAACCTAATTTTTGTTAATACTATTTCGGATAAGTTTTTAATTTTTTATTTAATCATAGAATTTTACAGAATAAAACCAATTAAAATTATATTTGATGAGTATTAAACAACTTAATAAAGTTCAGACTTTTTTTTTTAGATGGTTGTCTTAAAAACAAGATTCTTGGGGATAGAGACATAAAGCAACCAAAACTTCACTGTCCGAATAGGCTGGGATAATGAATACTGCAGAGTTAATGCTCACTTTGATCAATAAAATTTGTACTTATGAATTACTTTGGTTTTTGGAATTTTAAATATGACTAATTGCTTCGTGACCTTGTAATTGTGAACAATATTAGTCCTTAACCATGTAAATAATTCATATTAGTTTCTTAAACACACACCATGAAATCGAGTTAGTTCCTAAAAGAAGTATTTTTTTTTACTCAAATTAGTCTAATAATTTGTTAGAATTTGCCTACCAAAGATTAACGTGATTAAAATTACAAAATTAAAGATTAATTAGTTGACTTTTAAACTTCTAGGACTAAAATATTCACATATAAAATTTTAAAAATTAAAATGAGCATCAGAATATTGCATGTGGATGAGATGTTTGGTGCGTACAAAGAGATTTGACCCAATTAATTAAGCTTATACTATAATCTAAGGTGCATGAGGATTGCATCGATACATCGCTAGAAAAATAAATGAGGGCATCCAATGAAATTGCCGCCAAGGCTGAGTTACAGTTAAGCAAAAGATGCCAATGACAGAAAAAAGAATTATAGTTATGAAATCATATCATTATATAATTGCATATTGTTAAATTATTGAAATATGTAAGTATTAATTACAACTTGATGTAATATTAATCAAAATTTTAGTTAATGTCATTTATATATATATATAAAACTTGGATAGTTCAACTCTTAGGCCATGCATAGCACTAAAATTCCCTCCAAAACATGCACTCTCTTAGGTACTAAATTGTGTTTGACACATGTCACCTATTGATTTGGACAAATGATTAATATATTTCACTTGGTTTTTTTTTTATCCAATAAGAAAAATGGAGAGGGAGAAAGAAGGGGAGGCAATGATTTTCTTTTGTTTTTTAATAAATTTTTACCAAAATTTTTGAACGATACTCCACTCAAGTGATTTAAGAAGATTTTTTAGCTTAAATGTTTTACAAGATTATTTTGCATTTCCTTTTGCTCATTAATATATCTAAAACTGTATATAAAATGTAATTAAATTTATAAAAACTTATGTGTATGAGAAAGAGCTCAACATTTCTCTTGTAATGGAGGTAGAGGTTTACAATCTTATGAAATAATTTGTAAGTATATTTTTTTTAAGCTAGCTATGTGATCTTTACTTAATGCTATGTAGAATGAAGTGATTGAATCTCTTTTGATAAATTCTCACTGAATTCATCGAAGTATCTCTCATTAAAGTTTATGAAGTTCATAAATTCATATTTTTCTATATTTTTAAATTTTATTTTGTTTCATATGAATTTGCAGCCACATTTCCTTACTTTAAAAAAGGGAAAGCGATGATAAGAATGATAGATTTATTTACTCATGTAAATCATTTATAAATACTCACTTGAATGAATTATAATTATGGGTCTATTTTATTCAATATAAATTTTAGTCATTTTTTTATTAAAGAAGAAAATAGAGAGTAGTAAGCATATGAGTTGATGATTTTTTTTAATCAATTTATCATAAATATTTGTTACTTACAAAATATTTTTTAATAACATGTTTTCATTATTTCTTATGGATACATATTGATAATATATATTTTATTAATTTTATTAATTTTTATTGATAATTTTCCATATATATAATCTTAGATATTGATATAGGAGAGGTATATTTTTAGTTATGATCAACTGTATTCTGTAATTTCTAGAGTAACCAATTAAGAAGGACTAAAATTTTCATATGCAATAGTAATTCAAAGAACACTAATGAAACCAGCCAGATTGCCTAGGGAAGAGTTCAGAAATATAGGTTGAATGCTATATCATAAGCTGATTAATAATTCATTTACAATTTATGGATAATTTATTTTATTATATCATTCATTATTATTGATATATAATTTAAAATTACGTAATTTACTCAATTCAATTATGCTTGTAATTGCGTGGGTCACAATCTAGTTTTGCTAAATATTGATGTCATTATCTTTATCTTTAATTTATTAGGTATACTTTATATTTTTGTTCAACGATGAGTAATCCAAAAGAGGTTATCTGGAAATAAATTGCATAGATCTATCCAGCTGCTAGGTGATCGATGGTGTGGTGGTACTTACAAGTGACAAGGATCCTGATACCTTAGTCAACAAAGTATAACAAAGGCTTATGGGAAATGGAAAGTGTACTTACTTTTTCTTAAGCTATCAGATACTGAGCCATTTATTTAGAGGATCTTAAATAGATAGCTTGCCATTTTAAATGGAGCAGTTAAGTCCTTATTTTGTCAAATTTATCCTTATATAGGACCTCCTTTAACTGAATTGGGCCTTAAAGTCATTATCTAAACCGTTTGATGGTATGTCTATAGGATAGTCCGAAACAATTGTCAAGGGAGTTGAAAATTTTGGCAAATATCATTGATTACTTAATATTAAATATATGTTCTCTTGTCATCGAGTCTCTTTGGCGCACTGAGAGGGCATTTGTCATGGGTAATTTTTCTAAATTACTAATAAATCCAACTTTAAATTATTTGAAGTCACAATATTATTTTTTGGTTAGATCGTATTATTAGTAATCTAAATTTCTAAACCAATTTACATTGTCTTTTACTACATGTTTGTTTAATCAAATTTTTTTCTATTAAGATGAGAAAAAGTGGGTTGAAAATAAATGATATGGTTTGGATTGAACTTCATATTTCAATTTTACTTATGTTTGAAACTAAAATTTTCTTTTCAAAATTAATTTTGATATTTGGAATAATATAAAAATTAGAATTATGATTCTATAAATCAATTTCATAGAATTGAAAGCAACTAAAATCAACTATTCTTAAACAGTAGCCTATATTCTAAGAATTACAGATTTCAAAAATAAAAGATGTTTTTATCCTCTTTAAAGCAGTGATTTTATTGCTTTCTCATTTATTTACTATTAATTATATTTATTGTAATTCAATACTTTCATGAACATACAAAACAATTATATATCTGAGAAGGACTCTAGTGAGATGAGTGAATTTATTGTAAGAGTGAGAGGAGAAAATTTGGATCGTACAACCATAAATGGATGGTCAAAATTGAAAATTATTAATAGTAATTCATGATCACGTGAACATAAAAATCGGTATGTGATTTTATATTTTAATCTTAACCATTTTTGTAAAATTCAACTGTCCAGGTTTGCTCCTCCCACTCTCACAATAAGTCACCCCTCTCACTTAAGTTGTTCCTTATATATATATGTGTGTGTGTGTATGTGTGTTAGGATCAAGTTATACCAGTGTAACTCTAAAAAAATATTACATCGTTGAATAACCATTTATTAGGGTAAGTTTTTATAAAACCGGCCATTAGATTAGAAGCTCACATCGTATAGATTAAGTCTGTAAAATTTCAAATTAATTTAAAATTATATGGCATAGTTTTTGTGTATATCAAAATTAACGTAATATATATATTTAAATTGAATAAGAATAAGGGCTACAAGATTGCATTGCTATTGGTATTCAATTTTTATGGAATTTGACGCAAATAATCTCTATAATGGGTAATTATAATTCAATAATTGGATTGATAAAAAAATATTTTATTGAAAGTTATAAGTGGTGTAACTTTGCTTAAAGTTACACCTTATACCAGTGTGACTTGATCCTAACCCATATATAGAGATTATTTGTGTCAAATTCCATAAAAATTGAATACCAATAGCAATGCAATCTTGTAGGCTTTTTTACGAAAATAAATTAAAAAAAGATTATTTACGCATTTCTCACATTTTGAACTTTATATACGGATATACATTCTTTTTTTAAAATTAGAGAAATCAGTTAAGTGTTAGTTGATTTCAAAATACAAAAACCCAAAGAAAGCGGTTGAACTTTAACCAATTTCTGGCTACTGTATGCACAAAGAAATCGGGCATGACAATCGAACATCATCCCGATGTCATCATCAATTTGAATCAAGCAACTTGTGAAGTGTAACGTACTTTTCCCTACCAACAATGACAACCAATATAACATCTGTATTTTTGCTTGTTCTGTTGCTATAACTTGTGAAGGATTTTCTCATGAAGCTCAGAAATAGCCATGGATGAACAAATACGCACAGGTATTGGATTTTGACAACAAAACTTTACTCCATCTTGTGTATTTTCCACTATTTCACAATTATAGTGCACAAGAACATAACCTCTTTCTGCCATTCGTCCCTAAAAAAAAATTCACATTAACCTAAACTGGAAAAAACTCACACTGATGGGGAACCTCTTGCTGCCATTTGAGTCTTAAAAAAAATTTCACAAAAGCTGAACTGAGATCATTGTGAGGGAGAGAACACATCTGAGCTGAACTGAGAAACTCACACACTGATAATCGCCTGTGAGGAGAGAACACGTTTATATAGAGGGGAAGCACAAAGGAATCGGTTAACACATAACCAATTCCTTTGAAAATTGCAAACAATAGAAATCACTCCTTCCTTAACCATTTTCAATGCATAAGCAAAAGCAAGTGAAATCACTCATGTTGCAACCGATTTCTTTGTGCATACAGTAGCCAGAAATTGGTTAAAGTTCAACCGCTTTCTTTGGGTTTTTGTATTTTGAAATCAACTAACACTTAACTGATTTTTCTGATTTTTAAAAAAGAATGTATATCCGTATATAAAGTTCAAAATGTGATAAATGCGTAAATAATCTTTTTTTAATTTATTTTCGTAAAAAAGCCTACAAGATTGCATTGCTATTGGTATTCAATTTTTATGAAATTTGACACAAATAATCTTTATGATGGGTAATTATAATTTAACAGTTAGATTGATAAAAAAAATATTTTATTGAAAGTTATAAGTGGTGTAACTTTGCTTAAAATTACACTTTACACTAGTGTGACATGATCCTAACCCATATATATATATATAGGTTAGGATATACCACTAAATCAGTCCCTTTCAGTCGAGGGTGGCAAACGGGGTGAGATGGGACTGTGGGTTGCCACCGCGGGTTGGTTGTAAAGAGGGGCGGGAAGGGTTGACCCGTTTTGATTATTTAGGTTAAAAGTGTCAACTTGTCATATCAAAAAGTTGTGAATTAACAGGTCAAGCCGACAACCTAACTTATTTTTTGTTATATTCTAATTATGTTGCCAATCCGCCCTACCTCACCACCGATTGGCCATAAAACGGGATATGGCAGGCTGATTGATTTTAGTTACTTAGGTTGAAAATGCCAATTACTCACCCTGTTCAAAAATTGCGGGTTGGCGGGCCAATCCGACGGACCCAACCTATTTTGCCATCCATATTTTTGGCATTACCATCGAGGCTAAGATAGTGTTTGATAGAGTACCATATTCCGCCACGTTTCCAAGACATCATATTTCCAGAATTCAGAATCATCTCTTTGTCAACGCAAGATGCAAGGTAGCAGACCACCATATCCTCTATTTTACATTGTATTCATGTATGCTATTTTGTTCTTATCCATTGCTATCAACACCGCACTCATAAGTATTTCCCTTAGAATTTTATAGCTTCAGGTTCTATTGTAGAACATAGCTACCACTTCTGTGCCAAGACCAAATGCAATATCCAACATCAAACGCACCCACATCCATCATACACACCCATACGACATGTCTAGTACACACGCACGTACACCACCACCCCGCCCACACACACACACACACCAACTATACACGCACAACATACATACAACTATTTTTTTCAGAATTACTTTGCATTGTATCGCTTATTCATCTTACTCTTTAATTTTCGCTCGGTGTTTCACTTACTCACATCTCCTCAATCACTCCACACTCTTAGAAAGTGAATGTCTTTCTTCTTCAAGTATTTCACTCATCCACTTAACTCGAACATATGCCTTCTGAAAGTCAAGCTTAATTAATAATTATGCATCTACTTTTCCTTTTCTTTTTCAACCAATTTGCCGCTTGACATGCAATTAGCGTCCCCGTCATGAATTTGTCTACCCCTTACAAAGGCACTTCGAGTTTTACCCACCAGCTTTGGCATAACACTCCTCATTCTATTTGCTATGATTTTTAGCATATGACTTTATAGACACTACTTACCATGCTAATTGGTCTAAATTGCTTAAAAAAATATTATTAGTATCGTAAAACTATTACTGTATTAATATTGACTTTATTCTTTTGTCTTTAAGATACATCTACTTAGGGTCCGTTTGTATAACATGGCTTATGGCCATTTTTTTAACTTTTTGAAGTCAAAAATCAGATTTTAACCTTTTATTCTGTTTGGTTATACAGCTTATTATTTTCTAAAATTTCAATTTTAATATTTTTTGAAGAAATTAAAATATATAACTTCTCAATAAAACACTTAAAATAGGTACTTTTATTGTTACATATTTAAATATAAAATAGTTTATTCATAAATTACTTTTTAAAAGTTATTTTTATATAAATACTTAAATAAGTTGTTTATCCAATTAGGCGATTAGTGATATTATCACAACTAAGAGGCATTTTCCATATTTATATTAGTTTTTAAAATTAATTTTGTAATTATAGTTTATGTTTTATTCTTTACTAAACTCAAATATAAACTTAAAATTCTGAAGTAAATTGAAATTAAAATTCTATATCAAAATTTTAATTCTAATATCCAAACAAATGGTTAGACATTCTAATAATAATTTAGATTGAGGGGAAGATTCACGAGTGAGGCATGTCTCCAACCTCATCTAGCTATAGCGGTACTTACATATTATTTACCAATGAAAGAAACTCCGGTGTCAAACCTAAGGTATAGTGATATATAAACAGAAGACCAATTAGGTGAGCCAACCTTTGTTAACACATTTATTCAAAGTATAATTTCAAAATTTAAATTCTTAATGTTATAAAAACTTACTTAAAATTCGAACCTATTTTTAATATACCTAAATCCTAATATATTCATTACCAAAAAAAAAAACCTAACATTAAATCACTTTTGAATCCAACGTGGTACCTCCATTTGATATTTGTAAATGTATTTAGCGTGATCTTACCCTAAATACTACGAGTTAATTTTAATAAAGTAACGGTTTAACAATTTTTATTACATCTAATTAAATTATTCTATTTGTGAACAACCGATTTTATTCAATCTTTTAACAATAAAATTCAACAGTTTGCACTTAATTTACCTTCTTTATTTATAGTTTCATTTCTTGTTTATTGAAAAATATAAAAAAGTAAAAAAATTGAAAAATGAAAAAGTCGAAAGAGGAGTGTCACGGACTCCTTCCCGTTCTTTTCCCTTGCATGTGAGTTAACAGTAACCATGGGAGGGGAAAAAGCAGAAAAATCAAAATAGAGGTAATGATGGTGTTTGGGAAAATTTTCAATGGCTCTTTCGGTGAACAAGGGAGGATAGCTGTTAAGAGGAGGAGAGAATCCGTGGGGGAGGAGAGAGAACTAAAAACATCAGATATCAATTTGGAGAACCTGTAAAAAAAAAACCAGCAACAATTCCAGGAAGAGAACTCAGTAACAAGGTAAAGATCATCAATTCATCAACAACAGATCATCAGTTTTTTTAAAAAAAAAAAATTTGAAAAAAGGAAGGGAGTGGCCGCGGTGGTTTCAGCCACCACCACCGCGGCCGTGGGTCTTCATCATCATCAACACCGCCGCGGCCCCCCTCTCTAGCACCTTCATCCCCTCCTTCAACCACCGCCACTCCCCTTCTAACCACCGCACTCCGCCATGAACCGCGGCCCTTCCCCCTCAAATCTTCATCATCTTCCTCCCCCTTAGGCCTCCCATCATCATCATAGAACCACGAACCCAACTCCCTAAACCACCGCGGTCTTGAACCTTCAACCCACCAACAACCATGCCATGAACCTCCATAACCACCTCACAAACCACCAACAGCAACCTATCTCAGCCATGGTCCTTACCATCACCGCCATCTACGAACTGAGAACCGACGCAGGATCATCGCCGCCGGCTGGACCAGCAGCACACCGCGTTCGCGATCTCCGCCGCGCTTCGCCGTCTTCTTCGAGCGAGCCGCGAGCTGTTCCTCCATTCAAAGGTCACGGCCGATCTCCGCTTCCCCTCGCCGGAGAAACCCGCTGATGTCGAGATCCCCTTTCCTCGTGCGGTGCCGCCTCCATTTGACCCTCTGTCGCAAGCTAGCCGTGGCGGATTAGCCACCATCGCGGTTTGGGTTGGACCTCCCCCTTTGGCCACCGTTAACTTCCTTCTCCTTCATTCTTCCCTCACACTTCCGGCCTTCCCTTCGATCTCTATTGCTCCTTGTTCCGTTCCCTCTGTGTTCGTCTCTCAGTCCCTCTCATCTTGTCCTAGTGTTGATTGTTTACTTTGTGTGTGAATGGGAGAGGAGGAGAGAATCCGTGGGTGAGGGGAGAGAGAAAGCAGTTTGTTGTTTCATTTGTGAGGTGTGTGTGCGTGTGTCTGTGAACGTGAGAACATGAGAGAGAGAAAAAATTTTTAGGTGTGAGTCCGTGAATGAGCATGAGAAAGAGGAATTTTTTTTATTTTTTATTTTTTTTAGGTGTGTCCGTGGAAGCATAAGTCTAGGTCCCTTTTTTATCATTTACCAATTCATTTTAGTTTACTTTTGTTTCGTTGGTTTAGTGATTGTCATATTCTTTTTTTTTTTTCTTATGTCAAGGCTTTATGGTTTGGTTTCAATTTTAGAATTGAGTCGTCAATGTTTGATTGGCTGGACTTTGTGTTATTGGTTAAAAGTTGTTTTAATTTGGGATTAAAAAAAAATAAGAATAATTGAAAGTATGTGAATATGTTTGTGAGAGAACAAAGATCCGTGTCTTTGATTTAGATTCCCTTTTACTTTGTCACTTTATCTAAATATTGTCTCTTTTCTGGACAAAGTGTTTGTTTTATTAATAAAAAAAAAACAAAGAGTTGTTGGGTTTGTTTTTGTATAAAGGAAATTACAAAGTCACGAGAATGTTTTCCAACTTGTTGGTCTTTCTTTTCTTTATTTATATTTTATCCTTTTTCATCATTTAGTTTGTATTAATAAATGTTTGGTTAGTCTTGCTAATTCTTTGCGTACATTAAAAGCCCACTTTGTTTTTTAGGGTATTTGTTTTTTATTAATACATATATACATATATATATATATATGTATATATATATGTATATAATGTTTTGGCTAAAATTGGTGTCTTAATTTGTTTTAAAAATAAACAAATAGGTAAATGTTTAAAGCTTTTTTTTATTTTATTATTTTATATATTCATGTGTTTGCCTAAATTAAGGGTACATTTGTACTTATGTTTTTTTTAGTTTATTTATTCTACGATTATGCGCTTTGTGTGTAATTATATTATGAATTAATTCTCTTTTGGTTTAATTGTTTTATATATTTATATGTTTTATTTAAGTTAATTGTGTTTTTGTGTTTTTTAAAAAATTTTCTTTGTTAGCTTAATTATCTTAATGTTTTTTTTCGATTCAAATTCATTGAATATTTGTTTTTATGCATTAACTTTGTAGGTCCCTGTTAAAATTGAAATTTTGTCTAAAAAGAGAAGTTTTATCCATTTTGGATTCAAAAATAAGTATTTGAGTGTTTTATTGGAATTTATTTACTTAATTCATTGATGAATTGTTTTTGTTTTTAAATAGAGTTAATTTAGCCATGACAGCTTGTTAACTCTATGTTTCAAGAATATTTTAGCTGACGAGCGATATTCAAAGTCTTTTCAAAATGGAGTTAATTTGACCGCGACGGTTTGTTAACTTTATGTTTTAGAATATTTTAGCTATGACAGCTTGATATTCTAAAACTCCCTTTTAAAATTAGATTTTCATAATATCATTTTGTTTGTAAATATTTTATTATTACTTTGTTTTTTATATTAATTTGAGGTAAATCATTAAATTGTAAATATCTCTTTTTAAGAATAAAGTTAATTTGACCGCGACGGTTTGTTAACTTTATGTTTTAGAATATTTTAGCTATGACAGCTTAATATTCTAAAATTATCTTCAATTAACTTTTCACCATTTAATTTATTTATAAATGATTTTCCTAATTTTTTTATGCTATTTATGTATTTTGTTTTATTTATAAGTTCTTTTTCCTAATAATTTTATGTCAAAATACTTTATTTAACTCTTGCTATTGTAGATAAAGAGTTAATTTATCCGTGACGGCTTGTTAATTCGATATTTCGGTCATTTGAGTTGTGATAGCTTAATGACTCGAAAATTCTCCCAAAAATATTTGTTTTTCTTTTATGTTCTTTATAAAAAATAAAAAAAAATCAATTTTCTTCTTTTTTCTCTTATTTGTAAATATTTATAATTTATATATTTATTTTCAATTTAAATTTGTTCATTTATTTAGTGAATTTCTTATTCAAATAACAATGTTAATTTAGCCGTGACGGCTTGTTGACTTAATATTTTGGGATACCTGAATTGTGACAGTTTGGTGTTTCCGAAATTTTGTTTAAAGAATTTCTTTTATTTAAAGTTTCATTATAAATAGAATATTTTTTTTTAAAAAAAGGGGATTATTAATTAATTTGCACAGTTAATTAGAGGTGCTGCCTGGGGATTGTATTAGGGGTCTGTGATTAAACTCCTACCCTTCCCTATGCATAACCGACTCCCGAACTCAAATCTGGTTTCAAAGACCATTTTCAAAATGAATGGGTTTTTCCAACGTTTTCCCGAATTTTAAATAAACTTGGTGGCGACTCCAATAATTTTCAAACAAAATTCTTTCTCTTTCGCCGTCCCCGTCGCGATCCCGGTTGCGACAGATGGCGACTCCACTGGGGAATCCCAAGAGAGTCAGGCCTGTTTTAATTAGTTGTGCAAATTAAATATAACCTCTTGATGTTTGTTTTCCTTTCTTTATTTTACTTTGTCTCATATTGTATGTTTCGTCTCTTTACAGAATTTCGCTTTTCATGCGTTTATTTATAGTGATAGTTTTATTTGTTAAAACCTTAGGATAGATGACTGTTATTGGGTTCTGTACATGTTTGCTTGAGTTGTTTTTGCAGGTATTAGTCATGGGTAGTTTTAGGATTTCAGGTTTGTATGCTCTCTTCACACACAACACTTACCCAATAATCACGAGTGGGGCCCTATACCCGGGTCTGAGTGTAACTTGAGATAGGTAAGAGATTGTGTAGTGGTAGCCATTTTGGATGTTCATCCTATTTGGTTATCGCGAAAATCTCATCTAGAGTGTGATTCTTTCATGAATGCCCTACACCTAGCGGTTCACCTGCTGTTGTGGGTAACATTCTGAAAAGAATCTTAACTCTAGAGACCGTAGAATTCTGAGAATATAGACCCACCCAGTAAAAGTGTTCACAAGGTAGAATGACCATAGAACCATAGAATTAACCTCCAGAATTTACCTCACATAGGACACAAAGAGAGCGTGCATTTTCCTTAACTCCTTTCTTTGTACATATTTTCCTATCATTGTTCTTTGTACATAATTTCGGTTCATTTCCTAAATTGTTTACTATTCCTTCTTTCATTTAAATCAATTTTTTTTTCTTTCTATTACAGCAGGTTTGTTAGAAAGTTGAACTGAAATCTTATTGTGAGTATCTTTGGGAAAATGGAAACAAATATGAGACCAGACAGTCAGAAAGGTGAAAAGTTGAAAAGAACTCTACGTCTCAAAGCCAAGACACCTGACACTAAAAGTCTGAGATCTTTGGGTCAGTTGCTGAAGTTACCACAACGCCTGTCTCTCACCAAAAAATATGGAAAGATCTTGAATCTCTTAGAAGTGGAAGAGCAGGAAGAAGCAATCACAGCACTGGCACAGTACTATGATCCTCCGCTCCGATGTTTCACTTTTCAAGACTTCCAGTTAGCACCGGCCATTGAAGAGTTTGAGAAGATTCTGGGGCTACCATTAGAAGGAGAAAAACTTTATCATTACCAAGGTCATTATCCTTCTTTACAAACCCTATCAACTGTCCTAAGGGTAGGTGTAAAGAACTTGCACGGCACGTAGTGTAGAAAGCGGGACCTCACAGATTCTCAAGGGATTATCTCAAGAGCATATGCACCGTTTGGCTCAAGTTGAAGACTGATGCCTTCGTAGATGTCTTGCCCTCACCATCTACTGACCTTGTCTTATTTCCGAATATTGAAGGCCTTGTAGACTCTGCGGCTATTGATGTATTCCTTGCTCGCAAGTTCCATAGCCATAATCCTATTCCAACCCTCCTGGCAGATGTTTATTGTACTCTGAACTTTTGCCATGAGAGAAATGGTAAGAGAATTCTGTGCTGTTTACCAATGTTATATGTGTGGGTTACTTCGCACATATTCCAAAGGAATTACAAGGCGCCTTGTCCGATTGAAGATCTACGAATGCATAATATCAAGAAGAAGAGTGGACAAGAGTGGGCTCAAGACCTGGCCAAATTGGATGAAAAGATGATACGATGGTATCCTTGGAGGAAGGATGGTCAAACTCTGATTTATCAGTGCGGAAGCTTTCCAAATGTACCTCTCATGGGTACCCGAGGATGCATAAACTACAATCCTGTCTTGGTGTTACGCCAACTCGGTTATCCCATGATGGGACCTCCTTCTGAAGCCGCAGCATTCGTTCGTCTCATATTATCAAGACTCCAAAGACATTGACCTATTCCAGAAGATCCGGTCCGCTTGGAACAAGGTTGTCAAGAAAGGAAAAGAATTGGGAGTTAGGAGTTGTGCTGTGAAAGAAAGTTATCATCAATGGGTGAAAAATAGAGCTCAAGAGATCAAGCTGCCCTTCAAGGTCATAACTGTTATTCCTTTGGACGATGCATCAACCTGGGGTTTCCATGGAAATGAAGAAATCAAAGAAGTGAAGGAGAAACTAGACAAGGTTGAACAAGAAAAGATGCAAGTAGAAGCTGAGTTGAAAAGTGTCCGCCATAATTACGCAACGTTAAAGCGAGAAAGTACTGAAAAAGATCAAGCTCTAGAAGGAACAAGCAAGAGGTTGAAGATGGGGCATGAACACATGATGAAAACCAAGGAATGCCTCAAAGCTGCCAACAAAGAGCTTGGACTTCGAAGACAGGAGCGTGACAAAGTGCTAACTGAAAATCAACAATTGAAAGACTTACTTCGAAAGGCCAAAATTGCTGAAGAAACCGCGCTAAGAGGCGAAGAACAAATGAAACAACAAATGAAAGAATTGAACAATGAATACCAAAGGAAGATTGAAGAGCTAAGTCAACACATGAATGATGAGATCATGGAATATCAAGTTGCACTGGAAGAAGAAAAGGAAAGAGTTGCAAGTTTGAATTCCGAAATACAACATCAGAACCACATTATTCATGAGCTGAAGACTCGCTTCTCAAACTTGGCAGGATTAGCTAATGCAGCCATTGAAGATGTTCCAAGATACTTAGGATTGGCCGAGCAAGGAATAATCCCTTTCAAGACCCCAATCGAGATTTGTAATTTTGTTGACTATTGTAAAGACTTGATTGGAAGAATGAAGCAAATGATTACTGAGAGATTTTGAGGAAGGCATTTGTGGCTTTACAATGTATTCTCTTTTGTTGTTGTGAGAATCAATGTAAGAAGGATGATGGTTGTAATATGCCTTCATGAATAAAAGAATCTTTGTGTCTCTGCATTGTGTTGGTCTCATAGCAATACCCATGACTTAGTACTTTTGAACGAGACGTTACGAGAAGATTATCATCAAAGATACTCACATCAAGACTCAGTTCGATCAAAGATTTCTAACGAATAGCCATGTTTTAATCTTTTACTTTTCATTAAAACTGTTTTCTTGTATAGGTAAAAATCCGTCACAATTGGGCACCCAAGGAAAACCGATATCGATCAAACTCGAATTCACAATACTAGAGCCCGGACCAAAATGGCTGGAGGGAATGGTGACGCAGAAAGGAGTATCCCAATCACAACTACTTCTGAAGTAGGAAGAAATCTGAGCAATGAAGTTGATGCGGTGAGAGGAAAACTGAATGAACTGTCAAACAACCAAGGAAGATTGGAGGATATGATGCGGGCCATACAAGAATCCCTTAACCTATTGGGAGCTCATTCAGCAAATGTGCAACCAAATACCACGACACCGGTGTGTGCTGGTACCGGTGCGACTCTAAATGTCACTGTAGGGATGAATGATATGGGTGAAATCCCGAATAACTTCCATGGGCAACCACCGCCCACGATACCATTGGTAATCCCTATCGGAGAAGGCTATCGTTCCTTAGAAAATGTGCAAACTCATGAGCACGGGCATGTTACACCTGTCTGGGAGCAACCTCGTGTGGTCATCCAGAAGCAGCCATCTTCCTCAGAGAACAGTCGTGCAGAGGCAGAAAAGGGAAAGTTCAAAGAAGAGTGGATGGAGAAGATTCAAGAGCAGATTCGGGCTATTCAAGGACCTAGCCCCTATGGGTATGTGGAAGTTGAACAACTCTGCCCTTCTACTGATGTAGTAATCCCTAGGGACTTCAAGGTTCCTGACTTCTCAAAGTATGACGGGACGGGTAATCCCCTTTTTCATTTGAAAAGTTATTGTACTAAGATGGCGATATGGTCAAAGGATGAAAAATTCCTCATCAACTTCTTTCATGAAAGTCCATTGGACCGACCATTCGAGTGGTACATTCAACTAGACCACTCAAAGATTTCTAGTTGGAGAGAATTGGCAGATCTGTTCATGAGCCAATACAAGTTCAATCTTGAGGTGGCACCTACACGAGAGCAATTAAGCTCTATGCAGAAGAAGAAGGATGAATCATTCAAGCAATACGCTCAAAGATGGAGAGCCTTGGCTGCTCAGGTTCAACCACCATTCATCCCAACTGAGATGTGTTCTTACTTCTTGGGAACCTTGGGATCCCCTTACATTGGGGCAATGGCAGGAGCAGCATACAAAGACTTCTCTGAGTTGATAACTACTGGAGAAAGAATTGAAAGCTTAGCAAAAGCCGGCAAGCTTCCCATGAGCAGCGAAGACGCAAGAAAGAGTTTCCCGCCCAGAAAAAAGGAGACAGATGTGAATTATGTGCATGGTCAGCAATCCTTCGTCCCACGATACACACCAACCCGACCACGATTATACCAAACCCCTATCCCTCATTATCCACCATACCAAACCACACAAACCACAAACACTGTTCCGTATTCCCAACCCCAGGTTAACAACATCCATATAAGGCCATACCAACCAACCCACCCAACATACACCCCAGCACCTCGACCAAATTTCCAAAACCAAAACCGTAATCGATTCCCCAACTTCCCACCTTTCCCAAAGTTATCCATTTCGAATGCCGACCTGTTTCAAAAGCTAGTTGATGCTCATCTGATCTCGGCATATCCTGTGCACCTATTAGAACCACCATACCCAGCTTGGTACAACCCAAACCTGACCTGTAAATACCACATGGACATAGCAGGGCATTCCATTGAGGATTGCGAAGGTTTTAAAATAGCAGTAAGAAGATTAATTGCTTGTGGGAGACTAGACCTTCAAGAAGATTCGAAGCCAGACATAGTTAACAACCCGATCCCAAAACACGAAGGAGGAAGCCGTGTGAATGCCTTGGAGGTAGAAGAACCTCTGATTAAGAAAGTTCTGAATCTTCAAACACCAATGGAGAAAGTGTTCAATGGCTTGAAGGAGACTGGGTATCATATCGCAGCATCTGCATCAATGATGAAAGAAAATGAGAAAGATGACATAAAGTCGAGCTGCATATACCACTCTGGAGGTTTTGGTCATGATATAGAAACTTGTTGGAGTTTCAAAGCTCGAGTACAAGAATTACTCGACCTAGGTGTGATTCAAGTAAAAAAGAGGTCGAATCTCCCAGAAGAGGTGAATGTGATCGATCGCTTCGTACTCCGCATCCCTCCACTGAATCGAACTCCGAAACCAGAGAAAGTGGTGATCACCGTGAAGAAACCAGCACTATTCAGTTACGAGGATACACATGCTGTCCCTTGGAACTATGAAACTGGCGTGGAGACAAATGGAGACATAGGGGAAACCTCGAAAGTCCAAACAAGTGAAGTGGTAGCGGAGGTAAAAGGAATAACAAGAAGTGGAAGGATTTATGGTCCCGGAGAGCTGGAAAAAGGAAAGTTTGTCGAGGAAGAGAACATGGGAAGGAGTTTTGGTGCGGAAAGAAAAGAAAGAGAAGAAAATGAAGAAGAGGAGTTCTTGAAGATCATGAAACAAAGTGAGTACGACAAACTGGAGCAATTGAAAAAGACTCCTGCTAGAATCTCCCTGTTGTCACTGATCTTATCATCTGAATCTCATCAAAAGGCAGTGCTGAAGGTCTTGAAGGATGCTTATGTGAAACCGGATGTCTCACTGGAGAGTATGGTGAATATGGTAGATCCGGTAAAGCGTGTTAATATGATCACTTTCTCAAATGAAGAGATTGTATCATAGGCCAACCCACGAGCACTGTATGTAACTCTCAAATGCAAAGGCCATATAGTGCCTAAGGTTCTCATTGACGGAGGGTCAGGATTAAATGTCTTGCCAGCATCAACTTTGAGCTACTTGTCAATAGGTAAAGACGATATTTCACCGCAAGTGATGATCGTGAGAGCTTTTGACGGAGCGAAGAAAAATATCCTGGGGGAAATAGTGCTGCCATTGGAAATCGGCCCGAGCCGATTTGAGATTTTATTCCAAGTGATGGAGATTGAGTCTGATTACAATATGCTGCTGGGAAGACTGTGAATTAACAATGTTGGTGCTGTTCCTTCAACCTTGCATCAAAAGGTTAAATACATTGAAAATGATTCAGTCATTACAATCCATGGAGAGAAGGAAATCATTGTATCTAAACCTGTCTCACTTCCATATGTTGAAAATGTGGAGTTAGTAGAAAACAGCTTATGGCACAGTCTGGAGGTAGTAGGACTGAAGCAAGAACAGAATGAGTTCCCAAGGCAAGATGTCAATCAGGTAGTGGCTCATATCATGACCAAAAATGGTTATCTGCACGGCAAAGGACTGGGACCACGGTTGCAAGGTATCAAGACACCTCTACCTATCTCAGGGAAGCCTAACCGATTTGGTTTAGGATATGAGGCGTCATTGGAGGAGCAGATCAAGACCATGACTCTTGAGCCAAAGAAACCAGAAGAGAAGATGAAGCAGATCCCTCATCTGAAAGAGACATTTCCTTACCCAGCCGAAGTGATTATGTCTGAAGGAGGATGTGTCCCTAGCTGTTGTCCAACCATCACTATGGTGGATGTTGAGAAGCCTGAAGAACGCAACAGTGCTTATGCTGTCAACCGCGATGGGATGCTGATGAATTGGGAAGCCGAACCAATGCTTGATGTTGTTACTTCAAAGTAATCATTCGGGATTGTATTAATTGTATTTGCTTTTATGGATGCTATTTTGAGACATCATTTGAATAAACTTGCATGTTCATCCAGCAATTGTTCTCTTTTCTATCCGCTATTCTTGTTCTTTAGCATTATTTCCTCAAACCATTAATTTGCGCCTTTTTATTCATGTTTACCCGTTATTTGTCTTGGCATTCCAACCCACCGCAATTACTTTCCAGGGATTTAAGTGTAGGAATTTTGCCACATGAAAGGGATTTTGAAGGCCAATCAATTGACTCTCTTACTGCACTTGAGTGTGATAGCTATGAATCTGAAGAAGATGAAAAAACTGTTGAAAGATTTTCAGTTCTTTGGAACACATGGATAAAGGATTTGACTTAGACAATGAGGTGGTCGAAGTAATTAACATGGGCACCGAAGAAGAGAGGAAAGAGCTGAAAATAGTGGAGAATCCTGAGCGGACAGAGATGATTGCTTTGTTTGAAGAATACCTGGATGTTTTTGCATGGTCTTATCATGATATGCCAGGATTGGATCCAGAGATTGCTTCACACAAGATCCCTTTGTACCCAGAAGCTGAGCCGAAAAAGCAAAAGTTGAGGAGAATGCGGCCCGACATGTCGCTAAAGATAAAAGAAGAGGTGACTAAGCAAATAGAGGCCGGTTTCTAGAGGTGTCAAGACACACAAATTGGGTGGCCAACATCGTGCCTGTGCCTAAAAAGGATGGGAAGGTTAGGATGTGTGTTGATTATCGGGACCTGAATAAAGCTAGCCCGAAAGATAACTTTCCACTCCCTCACATTGATGTCCTTGTTGATAATACGGCCAGGAATCACCGATTTTCATTCATGGATGGATATTCCAGGTACAATCAGATTCTCATGGGTGTTCATGACAAAGGAAAAACTACGTTCATAACTCCGTGGGGAACATTCTGCTACACAGTCATGCCATTCGGATTGAAGAATGCCGGTGCCACTTACCAACGTGCTATGGTTGCGCTGTTCCATGACATGATGCACAAAGAAATTGAAGTGTATGTAGATGACATGGTCGCTAAGTCCAAAGAGGGAGAAAGTCATGTAGTAGTCCTGCGAAGGCTGTTTGAAAGGCTCAGAAAATATAAGTTGCGACTGAACCCAAATAAATGCATCTTTGGAGCTTCCACGGGGAAATTACTGGGATTCATTGTCAGCAGAGAAGGGATAAAAGTGGATCCGGATAAAGTGAAGGCCATACAAGAAATGCCAGCCCCCCGAACTGAGAAGGAAGTGAGAAGTTTTCTTGGGAGACTCAACTACATTGCTAGATTCATTGCAAATTTGACTAGTACTTGTGAGCCTATATTTCAGTTACTGCGAAAACATCAACCTGGAGAATGGAATGAGGAATGCCAAGAGGCCTTCAATAAAATAAAGACTTATCTAATGAAACCTCCAGTTCTGATTCCTCCTACGCCAAGCCGTCCTTTAATACTGTATCTCACAGTGTTACCTACTTCACTCGGGGCAATGTTGGGGCAATATGATGAATCTGGAAAGAAAGAACAGGCCATTTACTATTTGAGCAAGAAGTGTAATGAATGCGAATCTCGCTATCTGGCAATTGAAAAGACCTGTTGTGCATTAGTATGGGCTTCCAAGAGGTTGAGGCAGTACATGTTATACTACACTACTTGGTTGATTTCTCGAATGGATCCGTTAAAGTACATATTTGATAGTCCTCATGTGTCATTGAGAATGTCAAAATGGCAAGTAATGCTGTCTGAATTTGATATCAAATATGTCACTCAAAAGTCTATCAAAGGAAGTGTAATTGCTGATCATCTAGCTGAAAACCCTATGGAGGGTGTACAGCCCACTATGCTTGAATTCCCTGATGACGAAGTGTTGACACTAGAAAGAGAAGATGAAGAAGAGGGGAATGTGTGGAAGATGTACTTTGACGGAGCAGCCAATATGAATGGATGTGGAATAGGAGCTGTGGTTGTCTCACCAGCTGGGAAGCAGTACCCAATTTCCATCAAATTAGACTTTGAATGTACCAACAATATGGCGGAATATGAAGCGTGTGCAAATGGATTGACTTGGGAATCAAAGAACTAAAGGTTTTTGGAGACTCCGCGCTCATAATCTATCAAGTTAATGGAGAATGGCGCACAAAGGATCCGAAATTGGTACCTTATCAGAAGCATTTGTCTCAGTTAATTGAGCGCTTTGATGACATATCATTCTCTCATTTAACTCGGGACAAGAACCAGTTTCCGGATGCTTTAGCGACTTTGGCTGTGATGACTAACTTGGAAGTCCATGCTAATGTTCAACCCATCCATATAGAAATGCAAGATGAACCTGTATATTGTCACAATGTGGAGACTGAACCAGATGGACAACCATGGTATTATGATATCAAGCAGTACATTCAAAAAGGAGAATATCCAGCAGGCGCATATGAGGTGGATAAGAAGACAATTCGAAGACTAGCCATGGCTTTCTTCCTGAATGGTGAAGTTCTCTACAAGAGGAACTATGACACGACTCTCCTCAGATGTGTAGATGCTCATGAAGCTCGAATAATCATGATTGAAGTTCATGAAGGGATCTGTGGAACTCATGCCAATGGACATATGATGGCACGCAAAATCCTAAGAAGCGGTTATTACTGGTCCACTATGGAGAATGACTGTATCAGTTATGTTTGGAAGTGCCACAAATGCCAAATATATGCAGATCGAGTCAATGCTCCCCCAGTTCAGTTGCATAGCATGGTGTCTCCTTGGCCTTTCTCGATGTGGGGCATGGATGTTATCGGCCCGATTAACCCCAAAGCATCTAATGGTCATCGTTTCATCTTGGTAGCGATTGATTATTTCACTAAATGGGTGGAAGCTGCTCCATATACCAACATCACACAGAAGGTGTTTCTCAGATTCATCAAAAAGGACATCATTTGCAGATATGGAATTCCAGAAAGGATCATTACGCATAATGCTCCTAACCTCAATGGTGCCAAGTTCGAAGTTCTTTGAGACTTTCAAGATCAAGCATCATAACTCAACTCCTTATAGACCTCAAATGAATGGTGCGGTTGAAGCTGCGAATAAGAATATCAAGAAAATCATTGCCAAAATGGTGGTGAATTACAAAGACTGGCATGAAATGCTGCCGTATGCTCTGCACGCATATCGTGCCAACATACGATCAAGCACGGGAGCAACTCCTTTCTCATTGGTATATGGAATGGAAGCGGTATCTCCTATAGAGGTTGAAATCCCTTCGCTTAGAGTTTTAATGGAGGCTGAGCTGGAAGAATTTGAATGGGTGAAAGCTCGATATGAGCAATTGAATATGATCGAAGAGAAGAGGCTTACAGCCATTTGCCACGGCCAGTTGTATCAAAGTAGAATGGCTAGAGCTTTTAATAAGAAAGTCCGCCCTAGAGATTTTCATCCAGGAGATTTGGTTCTGAAGAAAATTCTTCCTAATCAAGAGGACACACGGGGAAAGTGGGCTCCAAGTTACGAAGGTCCTTACATTGTCAAGCATGCATTCTCAGGTGGAGCGTTGATTTTGCAAAACATGGAGGGACGAGAATTGCCTAAACCAATCAACAGTGATGCAGTCAAAAGATTTTACGCTTGAAAAGATGCTTAAAAAGCCCGTTAGGTCGAAAACTCGAAAGAGCGACCTAAGCAAAAGTTAGGGCAAAGCAGAAAAGGAAAGCCTGTTAGGTTGAAAACTCGAAAGAGCGACCTAAGCAAAAATTAGGGCAAAACAGCAAAACAAAAGAGCTCGCTAGGCTGAAAACTCAAAAGAGCGGCCTAGGCAAAAGTTAGAGCAGAAGATAAGCATCTTCACGCAACCTAAATCGGGCAATTTTTGATAGTCCAAATAACCAGGCAGATAAGTAAATCGGGGCAATTTTGAAAAAGAATTTGAAGACATATCGTCGGATATCATGGCTATGGTATTCAACTTGCTTTAATAAGTCAATTGATTGAGCCACAGAAAACCTAAACTGGGGCAAAATTTTGTGTCCCCCAAAATTTTATCTTTCGCATTTCTGTTGTTCAAAGCATTTTGTCATCTAATACACCAAACAATGAAAATGTCCATTCAATTGATACCTCCTCCTTCTGTTTAAATGTATGTTTGTTCATGATGTCTCAAGTAGGATGAATTTAAGCTTCAATTACGCAATCTAACAGTGTTTACAGCAATACATCAATGATTAGCATTAATTGAAATTTCAGCTAAGCTCGACAGAAAAGTAATCATCCTTCTAAAAGGGAAGATGGAAGAAGAATAAAAATGAACAAAATCACAGAAGAAAACAAAGTCTTGGTTGTACCAGAAGGTCCAATGCTAAGATTGTGAGTTTGATCGGTTCAAGTTCTCCTCGAGGCTTGCTCAATTGAGTTACGGTTAGTTTTTCATTAATGTGTTTGGAGTAAACTGAAAGTGGATAATTCAAGGCTTGGTGCATATGATTTGAAAAATGAAAAAGAGACTGTTTTCTTTTTCATTTTACGTTTTCAACCCGCCTCAGATGCCATTTACGTTTGATCGGCCTCAGATGCCAATTTACATTTCACCTGGCCTCAGTTGCCAATTTTACGTTTTCAAATCGGCCTCAGCTGCCAGTTTACATTTCAGTCGGCCTCACCGCAATTTACATTTTTAGTTGGCCTCAGATGCCAATTTATATTTCAAGTCGGCCTCAGATGCCAATTTACATTTCAAGTCGGCCTCAGATGCCAATTTGCATTTCAAGTCGGCCTCAGTTGCCGATTTACGTTTGGTGGCCTCGATTGCCAATTTACATTTTCACCGGCCTCGGATGCCAAATTTACATTTCTCGGCCTCGATTGCCAATTTACGTTTCACCGGCCTCGATTTGCCAATTTACATTTGATCGACCTCAGATGCCAAATTTATATTTCAGTTGGCCTCAGATGCCAATTTACATTTTCAAGTCGGCCTCAGCTGCCAATTTACATTTCAAGTCGGCCTCAGATGCCAATTTACATTTCAAGTCGGCCTCAGTTGCCAATTTACGTTTCACCGGCCTCGATTTGCAAATTTACATTTTCAGTCGGCCTCAGATGCCAAATTTATATTTCAGTCGGCCTCAGATGCCAATTTACATTTTCAAGTCGGCCTCAGCTGCCAATTTACATTTCAAGTCGGCCTCAGATGCCAATTTACATTTTCAGTCGGCCTCAGATGCCAATTTTACATTTCAGTCGGTCTTAGATGCCAAATGTACATTTTCAGCTGGCCTCAGCTGCCAATTTACATTTCATTTGAACTCAGATTGCCATTTTACATTTCGATTAACCCTTGTTGGTTTTAAGTTAAATTCAGCATAAATGCCTTTAGACTCTTGCTAGCCTTTGCATTTGACTCTCTCGTATGTGCATATGCTTTTGCTGTTCAGAATTTTATTGTTTATATTTCATGCAAAATCGATGTTCATGTCTTTATTCATTCCTTATGAAGAAAATATAAAACTTAAGTTTTTCATATCTTCTTATAAGAAATGAATAAAGAGGGGCAACTGTGAACAACAGATTTTATTCAATCTTTTAACAATAAAATTCAACAGTTTGCACTTAATTTACCTTCTTTATTTATAGTTTCATTTCTTGTTTATTGAAAAATATAAAAAAGTAAAAAAATTGAAAAATGAAAAAGTCGAAAGAGGAGTGTCACGGACTCCTTCCCGTTCTTTTCCCTTGCATGTGAGTTAACAGTAACCATGGGAGGGGGAAAAGCAGAAAAATCAAAATAGAGGTAATGATGGTGTTTGGGAAAATTTTCAATGGCTCTTTCGGTGAACAAGGGAGGATAGCTGTTAAGAGGAGGAGAGAATCCGTGGGGGAGGAGAGAGAACTAAAAACATCAGATATCAATTTGGAGAACCCAGAAAAAAACCAAGCAACAATTCCAGAAGAGAACTTCAAGAACAAGGTAAAGATCATCAATTCATCAACAACAGATTATCAGTTTTTTTTAAAAAAAAAAATTTGAAAAAAGGAAGGGAGTGGCCGCGGTGGTTTCAGCCACCACCACCGCGGCCGTGGGTCTTCATCATCATCAACACCATGCGGCCCTCTCTAGCACCTTCATCCCCTCCTTCAACCACCGCCACTCCCTTCTAACCACCGCACTCCGCTATGAACCGTGGCCCTTCCCCCTCAAATCTTCATCATCTTCCTCCCCCTTAGGCCTCCCATCATCATCATAGAACCACGAACCCAACTCCCTAAACCACCGCGGTCTTGAACCTTCAACCCACCAACAACCATGCCATGAACCTCCATAACCACCTCACAAACCACCAACAGCAACCTATCTCACCATGGTCCTTACCATCACCGCCATCTACGAATCGAGAACCGACGGAGATCATCGCCACTGGCCGACCAAAGAAGACACCACGTTCGCGATCTCCGCCGCGCTTCGCCGTCTTCTTCGAGCGAGCCGCGAGCTGTTCCTCCATTCAAAGGTCACGGCCGATCTTCGCTTCCCCTCGCCGGAGAAACCCGCTGATGTCGAGATCCCCTTTCCTCGTGCGTCGCCTCCATTTGACCCTCTGTCGCGAGCTAGCCGTGGCGGATTAGCCACCATCGCGATTTGGGTTGGACCTCCCCCTTTGGCCACCGTTAACTTCCTTCTCCTTCATTCTTCCCTCACACTTCCGGCCTTCCCTTCGATCTCTATTGCTCCTTGTTCCGTTCCCTCTGTGTTCGTCTCTCGGTCCCTCTCATCTTGTCCTAGTGTTGATTGTTTACTTTGTGTGTGAATGGGAGAGGAGGAGAGAATCCGTGGGTGAGGGGAGAGAGAAGAACAGAGTTTGTTGTTTCATTTGTGAGGTGTGTGCGTGCGTGTGTCTGTGAACGTGAGAACATGAGAGAGAGAGAGAAAAAATTTTTAGGTGTGAGTCCGTGAATGAGCATGAGAAAGAGGAATTTTTTTTATTTTTTATTTTTTTTAGGTGTGTCCGTGGAAGCATAAGTCTAGGTCCCTTTTTTATCATTTACCAATTCATTTTAGTTTACTTTTGTTTCGTTGGTTTAGTGATTGTCATATTCTTTTTTTTTTTTTCCTTATGTCAAGGCTTTATGGTTTGGTTTCAATTTTAGAATTGAGTCGTCAATGTTTGATTGGCTGGACTTTGTGTTATTGGTTAAAAGTTGTTTTAATTTGGGATTAAAAAAAAATAAGAATAATTGAAAGTATGTGAATATGTTTGTGAGAGAACAAAGATCCGTGTCTTTGATTTAGATTCCCTTTTACTTTGTCACTTTATCTAAATATTGTCTCTTTTCTGGACAAAGTGTTTGTTTTATTAATAAAAAAAAAACAAAGAGTTGTTGGGTTTGTTTTTCTATAAAGGAAATTACAAAGTCACGAGAATGTTTTCCAACTTGTTGGTCTTTCTTTTCTTTATTTATATTTTATCCTTTTTCATCATTTAGTTTGTATTAATAAATGTTTGGTTAGTCTTGCTAATTCTTTGCGTACATTAAAAGCCCACTTTGTTTTTTAGGGTATTTGTTTTTTATTAATACATATATACATATATATATATGTATATATATATATGTATATAATGTTTTGGCTAAAATTGGTGTCTTAATTTGTTTTAAAAATAAACAAATAGGTAAATGTTTAAAGCTTTTTTTTATTTTATTATTTTATATATTCATGTGTTTGCCTAAATTAAGGGTACATTTGTACTTATGTTTTTTTTAGTTTATTTATTCTACGATTATGCGCTTTGTGTGTAATTATATTATGAATTAATTCTCTTTTGGTTTAATTGTTTTATATATTTATATGTTTTATTTAAGTTAATTGTGTTTTTGTGTTTTTTAAAAAATTTTCTTTGTTAGCTTAATTATCTTAATGTTTTTTTTCGATTCAAATTCATTGAATATTTGTTTTTATGCATTAACTTTGTAGGACTTAGTTAAAATTGAAATTTTGTCTAAAAAGAGAAGTTTTATCCATTTTGGATTCAAAAATAAGTATTTGAGTGTTTTATTGGAATTTATTTACTTAATTCATTGATGAATTGTTTTTGTTTTTAAATAGAGTTAATTTAGCCATGACATTAACTCTATGTTTCAAAGAATATTTTAGTGCGGCATTGATATTCAAAGTCTTTTCAAAATGGAGTTAATTTGACCGCGACGGTTTGTTAACTTTATGTTTTAGAATATTTTAGCTATGACAGCTTGATATTCTAAAACTCCCTTTTAAAATTAGATTTTCATAATATCATTTTGTTTGTAAATATTTTATTATTACTTTGTTTTTTATATTAATTTGAGGTAAATCATTAAATTGTAAATATCTCTTTTTAAGAATAAAGTTAATTTGATCGCGACGGTTTGTTAATTTTATGTTTTAGAATATTTTAGCTATGACAGCTTAATATTCTAAAATTATCTTCAATTAACTTTTCACCATTTAATTTATTTATAAATGATTTTCCTAATTTTTTTATGCTATTTATGTATTTTGTTTTATTTATAAGTTCTTTTTCCTAATAATTTTATGTCAAAATACTTTATTTAACTCTTGCTATTGTAGATAAAGAGTTAATTTATCCGTGACGGCTTGTTAATTCGATATTTCGGTCATTTGAGTTGTGATAGCTTAATGACTCAAAAATTCTCCCAAAAATATTTGTTTTTCTTTTATGTTCTTTATAAAAAATAAAAAAATCAATTTTCTTCTTTTTTCTCTTATTTGTAAATATTTATAATTTATATATTTATTTTCAATTTAAATTTGTTCATTTATTTAGTGAATTTCTTATTCAAATAACAATGTTAATTTAGCCGTGACGGCTTGTTGACTTAATATTTTGGGATACCTGAATTGTGACAGTTTGGTGTTTCCGAAATTTTGTTTAAAGAATTTCTTTTATTTAAAGTTTCATTATAAATAGAATATTTTTGTTTTTTTAAAAAAAAGGGGATTATTAATTAATTTGCACAGCTAATTAGAGGTACCGTCTAAGAACGGGTGTATTAGGGGTGCGCAGGATTAAACTCCTACCCTTCCCTATGCATAACCTCTAACTCAAATCTGATTTCAAAGACCATTTTCAAAATGAATGGGTTTTTTCAACGTTTTCCCGAATTTTAAATAAAGCTTACATGGCTAATAATTTTCAAACAAAATTCTTTCTCTTTCGCCGTCCCCATCGCGATCCCGGTTGCGACACTATTCATATGACCTATTATATTTATTAATATAATAATATATAGTTAAATAAAATATACTTACTTTAAATTATTTTTATACATATAACTTTTTAATATGGTGAATACATTAAAATTAAATCGTATAAGCATCTCAATTACTTGTGAAAATATTTCCAAACTTGAGGTGGTTCAAAATTAATGAACGCAGTTACTACCTAATACACCTAATATTAGACAATTTGAAGGGCCAAGGGATGCTCCCTTTCATTGAGGTCTAAGCTCTCTTACAACCATGCGTGTAGCAGATACAAAATTCAAACTATTCATTAATTACCCTTAATTTTCTTTCTTTCTTTCTTTCTTTTTTAGATTATTAGTATTTAAAGTTTACAGTATTAAACTTTTAAATAAATTGATTTAACTTAAGCTTATTTATTGTAAGAATAGAATTGTTTGACGTTAATTTGCTTTGGCCTGAAGTCAAAATCTTATTTAAAATCAATAAATTCCAACTTTAATTAGATTATTTTTGTTTAAAGTGTATATATATAACGATAAAGATTGCGTACCAAAATGATAAAGGAAAAACAAATAGAAAGTCTATTTTGGACCGTGTGAGAGCATAGTTTGGAAAAATGAAATGCAAAGCCGAAATGGACGGCATTATCACATTTGCAGGTATTTATGCCCTTAAACTTATTCATGAAATTAGATTGGAACATTCAGCGCCGTTAGACAAACGGAAAAAAAAAAAAGGAATGATGGTGGTGATGCAGATACTTATGGAAGAGAAATAAATAATAGTTGGTACAGAGAGATTGAAAATTTGAAAATGAATTTAATACTGAGATTAGTTTTGACGTATTAAAATTGTGAACTCCTTAATACCAAAATTGTAAACTCTTTGATAGTGTAAAACTCTACCAGTAAGACTTTTAAATTAAATATTAGGATTTAATCTTTCTAGACATAGATGATATAAAAAAAATTTATATGTTGTCTAACTATATATTTAGCACATCAATTATGATAGTTAATTTTTTCATCCACCATTAAAAAGTCATATAAAAAAATATTTTAATTGGATGATAAAATATGTATTACAATGCATCAAGATAAAACTTTTAATCTTAATTTTTTTCAACCATATGTCCTCACCCAACATTTGAGAGATTAATTTTTTGAGATATCATTGAATGCCTCCTAACAATTTTTTTCCATAGATATAAATTTTATGATCAAATCCAAAACTTCCCACTTAAAAATTTGTACCCCTTTTTTTAGACCAACATCTCATTGCTAACTTTTAATATTTTAAGTGATTGAGTCAACTATTTTATATTGATATAACACTATATATAGTTAGATGTGTGTAAATTAAATTCTTATAATATTTAAGTGCAAAAGTTGATTTGCATATAAATATTTCAGTAGAATTGAGAAACACGTGTAATAAGAAAGAAATCAAGGAGACCACAAAAAATAAAAAGAAGAAAAAAAAAAAAGAGACCAAGGAGTAGAGATGCGTTTGACAAAGAGAAGGGGAGAGAAAGAGAAGAAGAAAACTAGAGAAGTGGAGCATGTGAGTGAGAGGAGTGGGAACATAGTGGCCATTAAATAGAAGCACAGGGGGTTCTTAACTTCCCCGGCACTTTCCTATCAATTCTATTCAGTTCCCCACTACCAACTCCAGCGCCTTATTTTTAACACTTCCTTCCATCACAGCCATATCACACTTCAAATATCTCCCAATATTCCATTCCCTTTTTTTCCCCCTCTCTCTCTCTTTCTCTGTTCTCAGATCCATTGCTTTATTTCCGAGGCTCAGCTTCTGCATCGAAACACGCCCTTTGTCTCAAGTAAGCTCTCCCCTTCTCTCTCTTCTCACTCTCTTACCTGCAACAATTACCTACCTTTCATTCATTCTCCCTCTCTCTTCATCATCTCATTCATTCATTCTTTTTTGGTTTCCTTTATTCTCTCTTTTGCTTTTTTTTTCTTCTTTGGGACATCCCAATCCCATCCATAGCCCAGTTGCGTGGTTGATTGCCTCACAATTATTTCAATTTTTACACTGTAAAATGAATTGTTTATCAGATTATTTTATATTTTCCATGCATGGGAATTAAATTTATTAATTTTTAAATTTGTAACTCCTTTTGTTTTCCCCTAATTTCTATTTTTCAATTTGTGTTTTCTTTCGTGTTTAGTTATAATTTTATTCTATTTTTGTCAACTTATTTTTTTTCAGTTTAATTGAAAGTATAAAATCTTTCTACTTTTGTTTAGGTACAAAGAAAGGGACTGATGGTATGTGTGAATTGAAATTTAAAGCTAGTTAAGGTGGCGAAGGGTTGTCCTAATTATAATTTATAAATTGCGGTCACATTTAATTTCTATGTAACATTGTAAAAATAAAATTTTATATTATTTTTTAATTATATATTATCATATTAATAAAAGTAGTTACATTTCATATTTATTACTTAAAATATCAATGTGTAAATTTTTTTTATATCATCCATATATATATATATATATATATAAATTAAATTCTTATATTATAATTAATTATTGTGATTCAGAACTGCAAGAAGAAAATATGGGCCATACTGCATGATGTTGCGGTGGCCACATGGAACAGCAATTGCGGTTCTGATACTTGTAATTGTCTTGCATCCATCCATCGTCATCGGTATCTACCACAAACTTTGTTTCTTTCATAGTCATTATCTTACCTACGACACACGCTTTTGTAATCTTCCTCGCCAAATCCAAAATACTACTGAAAATGTCACCCCATATATAATACTATAACCACAAATAAAATTATTATTATTTGTTTATTATTAAATAAATTAACATATTTTCCGGGCTAAGCTTTTTTCTTTATATTCTGTGAAAAAAAAAATAGAAGACCGTCTGTTTTTTGCTGTGCGCAACCACCGTTCCACGTTTTGTGTGAGGAGGTGATTGCACAGCACGACGTGTGGGGATTGCGGGACTTACGGTACTGCCAGCTGTCCACGGTGCTAAAAAATGAGGATAAGCTATGGTCAAAATATGAGGCTATTTATTTCTTTTCATATAGCATAAGGTATGATAGTCATCATATAATATAAGATTTAGCTTTAGTGAACTTACCTTAAAAAAGGTTCCACACCACCTTTGCACCTGTGATCTAATTATACAATATTTGTAAGTTATATGAAAGTTAAACTCTATAACATACATAGATTTTTTTTATTTTTTAAATTATTTTTCTGATTTTTAAATATCTCCGCGCGCTCCTCATGCGCGTCATGCTTTCTAGCTTCTTCCCTTGTTTCTCTGCTTGTCTGGGTCTTTTTGCTATGGGCCGGACATGGTGGGGTGCAGGCCCAGTTGATGGGCCCACATTCGGTCCTAGTGTCATAATAACATTTGGTTGTCACATTAATTTATTTTTCAATCGTTAGTTTTTAAAGTCATCATTTGATGTCATCTTCTGGCAATTCAACGCTAACTAATTATTTTAACATTTAAATGCAGTTTATTATTACTTTATTAGTGTGTCAAGGGTTCACCAGCTAGCACTTACTCTGGCAAATGGCAACATCTTCTGGGGTAAGAGATTGATCTTATTGCTTTGGCTAGTGTATATGCATGTTTCAGAAAATTTGAGGATTCTTCATTCACACAGTGAAATTTTTTTGATCTATAATTTTATTTTATTTTTTTCAGGTTCACACTTACAAGCAAATGAAGAGGCTGGAATCAAGGAAGTCACATTCATGGTGGTGGGACAGTCACATCAGTCCCAAGAATTCTAAGTGGCTTTCTGAGAATCTTGAAGGTAGGAAGCTATACATTTGCAATGGTCTTATATTGTTACATTTGTATGCTTTTTCTGGACATGCATGCTTAATGCAACTGAGGGAAGTCCTATTATATGTGTGTCAAAATATTGGGAATGCTGAACTTTTTCCAGTTAGCAAAAATGTAATCAGATATGAGATGTCAAACTCTGATAATTGTAATCTGTAAATAAAAACCTCATAATCTGAAGCCTTTTTTTTAAAAAAAAAAAATTATATTTTGTTTCTGCAATAGCTTCCTTTTTACTTTTTTGGGGTAAAAACAGGGGGAGAAATTTTTATGGATTAGATTCATGAGTAGGTGAGTTTGGCATGGGTTAAAGACTGTGAGGAGAAATTTTCATGGACTGGACTCATGAAAATTTCTCCCTCATTTTTTGTATCATACCAAACTCAGCTTTATCTTTTGTTTGTTTAGATGATCTTTACTTCTTTCATCTTTATTACCAGCATTCTCTGTTTTAATTTTAACTGACCTAAACAGCTAAATGAATTCTCTACCAAAACTCCATTAAGATCAGCCAGCCCGAAATTTTTTTCTTTTAATTATTGCTGAAATTAAACACATGAAACAAGAGAAGAAATTAAAAGTTAGTGAGATGCTGTCATCTTCTCTCCTCTCCGGTAACGTGCTGGATAAGGATTCAAATTGAGGATAAAAGAAGAGGATTGGGGGTGGGAGGTTGGATTTTTCCCAATTTCATCTTCAGTTGTTTGATATGTGTCATAATCGTATTTGATTTTTATGTTGTTTAATAAAATGATAAAAATCTTAAACCTCAGAGATGGACAAGAACGTGAAGCGAATGTTGAAGCTAATTGAAGAGGATGCAGATTCGTTTGCCAAAAAGGCTGAGATGTACTATCAGAAGAGGCCGGAGTTGGTTGCTTTGGTCGAGGAGTTCTACCGTGGTTACCGGGCTCTGGCCGAACGCTATGATCACGTGACAGTAGAATTGCGGAAGAATATACCCTCTGATCTCCAATATCAAGGATCAGGTATTTCAGACACAGGATCTGAGCCATCCTCTACTTGGTCCTCTCCAAAGAGGGGTAGCCGCCGAAAATCTAGCAACCGAGCTGCAGGGTTTGATTACTTTCTTGGCTCCAGTGGAAATGGTTCTGATGTATACCAAAAAGATGGAGATGAGTCTTCTACATTGACAGATTCTGAGGAGGAATCTGATGATTCCTCAGTTAACAATTATTCGGGTTTCTTAGGGAACAGTAGTGATCCGGGGACAAACAGAAGAATAATGGAATTGGAAAATGAGCTCCGTGAGGTAAAAGAAAAGCTATGGATGCAGGAGGAGGAACATGTAGATGGCTCATCTAGGGGACCAAGAAATGAGAACACTGAAGATGTTTATGCCAAAGTCAATGCATATGAGCAAGAACTGATGATCATGAAGGAAAAGTTGAGACTTTCGGAAGAAGAAATCACTAAACTGAAGAGTGAGCTTGGAAAGTACAGACCCTTGGAATCTGAAAATTTGGAGGTTGAAGCCCTGGATGTCAAGGAAGTAGAGGTTCAAGGGAGCGTCGATGGCGTGAATAGGGAATTGTTTGAGCCTAATAGGGAGATTGAATCACTTGGTAAGGAGCTAAGAATCATTAAAGGAAAACTTGAAGCTTCAGAAAAGCAAATTGCTTCACTGAAATCTGAGGCCAATAAATCCTCTGAAAGAATCCAGCAGCTGCAAGAGCAGCTCGACTTGACTCGGAAGGACATTGCTGCTTGGAAATCCAAATTCAACAGCGAGAAAAGAGAGAGCACCAAACTCCAAGAAAGGATTGCGAGGTTGAAGACTAGTCTATTGGATCGAGATCATGAGATCAGGGATTTGAAAACAGATGTATCTGATGCAGAGCAGAAAATCTTCCCAGAGAAAGCTCAGTTGAAGTCTGAAATGTCCAGACTGTTGGAAGAAAGGACTTCTTTAGAAGAGCAAATCAGAGAATGGGAAAGTCGCGGCCGAGCTTTTGAAGACGAGATAAGAATGATCCAGTCTGAAAAAATGGAGATGGAGGAGGCACTTAGGGGTGAAATTGAGCTGTTAAAGGAAGACATTGAAGACAGAGATAGGAGCATAAAAGATCTCAATGAAAGCCTTGGTGCTTTAAGATTAGAGAGAGATAATCTCAATGCAGAAGTTGGTTCACTCAAGGAAGAGGTAAACACAAGAGATGGTAGGATTGAAGAAACGGAGAGCCATTTGAACCAGCTGCACATGGAACATGTACAACTGATAGCTGGAATGGAAGATGCACATAGACAAGTGGAAGAACTAAAATCTAAAGCTAAAAAACTCGAGGAAGAGGTTGAGATGCAAAAAATGGTGATCTTAGAAGGAGCAGAAGAGAAACGCGAGGTGATAAGGCAGCTATGCTTCTCACTTGAGCACTATAGAGATGGCTATAACATGCTTAGGCAGCATTTTATAGGGCACAAGAGGGTTCCAGTTTTGGCTGCCTAGTTAAGTGTATCTTTAGGGTGTGATGTTGTAAATGTACTAGCACTCTTCATCACCCTGTTTTGCTATCTTCATTTCTCTGTGTTTCGGATGCCTTTCTTATGCTTTTTGTTGTTTCTAATGTAGTATCAATCAAGATCATGAGTACTAAGGGGTGATAGCTATGGTTTCATGGTTTAATGTTTACCCCTTTGGCTTGTTAGCTATGCATATGATGATGCTAAGTGTCACATGGTTCTGGCAGGAAGCTGTGAAGGTGGGAGTACCTTCCTTTAGAGAGAGCCTACGGGCGAGACTGAAAATTTGGTTAGGTTGGTCTCATATATTTATAATACCTTGGTCTTACTATATGAATGGTGGGCTATGCAAGTTCTTGATATTGAGTTGCAAGTTAGTTTTTACTATTACAGTTAATGGAGTTTCAGATTTCTTTGGGATTGTGCTAGCTCCTCTTACTTGGAAAAGAAAGGTAGACTACATCATAATTTGGAGTTTGATTTTAACTTTCACCTTGCCCCATCTTCAGTTATTCTTCTTTTCTTGATTCAAGCTTTTCCTGTTGATTTTGGGTTTGAATGCAAAGGTTATTTTAAAGTTAGTCTTCAAAGTGAAAACTAAGTATATTAATTTTTGAATTATGTGATAAATTGTGATTGGCGATATTGAACGGGAAAATGTTTGACAAGCAGAAAATGTACCAAAACTTTGTAATCCTAATTATGTGCCAATATATATATGGCATGATTTCTTCTGCCTATTTAGAAATACTCTCGTGATTATAAAATTTATGTTTAAACAGTAGTACTTGAGGGAGTATTTTGGTGTAATGGTTCGTATTTTAGAGGTCACTGATTTAAGAAAATAATTTTTTTACATAACAGAGATAAGGTTATGTGTATCCATCTATTCCAAACTCCACCAAGTGGATTACCCTGTGCATTGACCGCTTGAGCAGTACTCCATCAAAACATATTATTGAATTGAAGGCACACAAGGTGAGATCTTCTCAACCTGATTTTGGTTACTGAATTGAAAAGCGACATTTCACTGTTTTTTGGCAGACGAATCAATCCTCTCGAGTTTGTTGGTTTTTCTTTTTAATCCCAACAAACTGCCTTGAAGACAACAACATGCCGCGTTGATTTAGTTAAGATTCGTACCAAGGAAAAGAGAGTTGTTTGTGCGCGAGTGAGTGGTGAGTTTTATGATACTACTTTTATGTTTGGATTCATTATAAAATTCTTGGTTTTTTCACATAAACAAAATATGAAAAACAGCTAATTACATATATGCAATGAATTTCATTTGATTATATATATGTCCTAAATTTTCTTTTAATAGAAGTTGAGTTAAATCTACTTTCGATGGCATTTGAGTTTTGTATAGAAATCAATTTAAATCAACTTCTATTATAAAAAAAAATTTATGACATACATGTAACCAAATAAAATCCAGCACATTCATGTAATTAGCTATTTTTTAAATTTTATTTATATAAAAAAATCTAAATTTTATATTATTAATTATTGAATTAAATCATCTAATAAAAATAATAATCATCTAATAAATAATAATAAAGAGTCAATAATAGAATAAAAAATAAGAGACCCATCTTAAAATTTACGGTCCCGAGTTGCGTTACTTTGAGGTACAAGACGAAATTTGTGTTTGTATATAGATTGATCGATTTATAACCGTTCAAAGTGAAAAAACAAGCTTTCAAGAGAGAAGGAAGATTGGACAAAGTTAAAATGCAATGTGTCATGCGGTGGATACTCGGAAAAAAAAAAAAGAAGGTATTTTGTCATGATTCAAATTAAATACTCACATTTTCTCAAAAAGCTTCGGCACTACAACAGGTTGACCCGTTTAAGCCTTGAATTGGAGCTAGTTTTATTAATAAAAAATATTTCACAGGATATGAAGTTGCTTTTATTTCTTTCTGAATTCTGCAGCAAGGCAAAAATAAATAGACATGGAGGGAAAATTTAAGGAAATCAGACAAATTGCCAATAATTCCCAAATAAAATAAGAGATAAGGGGAAGAATGAAAACAATGGTACATTAAATTGGAATAAAGCAATAACAAAATAATTAAAAAAAAAACTTCTATTTAACCTTCAATCACATCTCATAATCATCGAGATCCCCGATGAAATTTGACAAAGCTCTAAATTAAAATTAAAATTAAAATGTTCCGAAACATAAAAGCTAAAGGCGTTGTATACGCACTAACCGCCCTACTTGAATGCTAGAATAGCACCACCAACTACAATAATAAGAACTATCAGAGGAGCTACATAGGTAACAAACTGAGTCCCATAAAACAAAAGCATCATGAAAATGAAGAAGGGAAGCAATAATCCCACCGGAAAATCACTTGCCATTGGAGCTTGGCTGGTCTCAAAGGGTGGATTAGTTATATTCTGCACAGAGAGAAAAAGAAAAGAAAAATTTATAAAATTTCGTGATTTTGAATAATTTAGTTTTGATGCATACACACACACACACACACACACACACACACACACATATATATATATATATATATGTTCTTAGACATCGAGGGGATTTATGGAATACTTAAAAAAAAAGGAAATGATTTGATTTGTAAATTAAATTATGTGTTTGGATCTTTTGAAAAATAAGAAATGATTTCATTTGCAAATCCATAAAATTTGATAGGATTTGGAAGGAACTTGATTTTAAAACTCACAAATCAAATCAAATCAATTCTTATTTTGATCATTCTAAATACAATCTAGTGTATTTTAATCATTCTAAAAATCAATTCAAATCATTTTCTAATTTTAATGATTTCAAACAACACCAAAATTTTATCAATTTCAACAAATGAATTAAAAAAAATTTGTTTAACTAAGGTGATAAAGGTGGATAAGAGAGCCAAACTCGTGACCTTTCGTAACTCATTGAGATGCTAGACTGTGGGTTACTTGCATTGAAAAAGTTCTTAATAAATAGATCACTTGTAAAGTATATAATACATAATATTGTATGCACTTGAAATAATTTGATACTCCATAAAGCCATTTTTGTGTACACTAAATCCATTTTATTTTAATATATATAATATAACATGCTATAGTATGTTATTAAAAATATGAGTGAATTTTGATGATTAAATTAATTAAATATGTATTGATATCAATTTTTTCAAAAATATGCAGCATGCATGATCATCAAAATAAATCATATAATTCAATAGTTAGATTTTTTTAGATTTAATAGTTGGATTGATGAAATTCATTGTAAATGAAAAGTCATTTAATGAATTATAATGTTTAATTCTTCCTATAACTATTTCAAAAGTTACGTAAAAATATATAAGTCGTTGATAATGTAAAATATAAGTTAAATTACTTTATATCCTAAATTTTTTGAAAAAAATTCAAATAAACTTGTATTCTTTTAAAATTTGTAATTGGTTCCTGAATTCACAAAAACTTTAATGCATGAGATTTTTGTTTCAAAACTAAAAATTGGTTGGGGGTATAACTGCTCATCCTTTTTATAACAATATCTTAGAATTAAAGATATTTCTTTTGTCTAATATTATTGATTATTGATATTATAAAGCAAAAAGATTAGACCATTGAATGTTATAGAATATCTCACACCCTTCTAGGAGCTCTAACTTTGCAGGTTCCCGTTGCTGCTATTGCTGTTATCATGAATAAAGCTAAAAACACCACAATTGTGCTCTTTGCAAAGCCCATGGCGTTGATTTTCAAAGAAAAATCGGATATAGGATATTGAGTGAAATTTTCTAATATATATCTTCTTATTTATAAACCATTGTTTTCTTTTTAACCAAAATAACAGTGTGGTTGCCCACTTTTATTATTGATTATTCTGTTCGATTTTAACGTGTTTGTTATATTTAATGTAGAATCTTTCCGATTCTGAATTATGAAATTGTCGCGGGATCTTTGATTGACCAGACCATGATTAAGAATGATTATTACATGCGTCAATCTAGGATTTCATTTATATGTTATTATTAAATGTAGCAAATTTGAACACAATGATTTTGATTTATAAGATTAATTTTAATGTATGAACAAAAAATTTTTTACATTGTTGTCCCCAATCATATATTGTCATATAAATACAGATAGTTGAGTTTCACACTCATTATTTAAAAAATTATACAAATAAAATAATTTGATTTGATTGAATGATATTATTGGTGCATAGAAATCAATGTATTGATTTACTAATTTACATGGATTGAATGCTCTTCTTTTTTTTAAAAAAAAAGGAAGATAGATATTTCATTTCATATCAAAGGAGTGACACGAGGTGATCTCAAAGGACAATGACGAAAAAAACAAGCGGGTAAATTCATAGAAAAACAGACTCAAAGAGAATTAATTAATTATTTAGAACTATCATCATAAAGAGGCTGATCTTAATCCTTTTTTTATTTGTCCTATGTCTTTCCTTGTATGAGTATTATTGAGGACTTGTCATCATTCTTTTGTGGTGACTGCTCTACCATTTTTTCATTTTCTTTTTGTTATTTATATGATAGTATGATAGAGATTGGGTTTAATAGTTGAGTCAAGACCTTTACTTATGTGAAGATATATAATTAGATGTTCATATAAAACTCTTTTTTTTTATACTGATAATATATTAAAAGTAAATTCCTAAAGACTTCTTAAAATACTCAAGTATGGCCTACTCACGAACTATTATTTAATGTATTTTCGTCCACTTCCATGTTCTTATACTCTTATTACTCTTCCAGCAGCATGTGTTTTTTATTTGTGTGTGTGTGTGTGTGTGTGTGTGTGTGTGTGTTGGTTTTGGTCGTAAAGCAGCATATGATAAAAACAACACTAAAATTTTAAAAGAAAAGGCCCATTAACTCCCAGAACCAAACTTGATCTCTATTTAAAGTCCAATAAGTTTCTATGTCGGGTTTTATGGTCAACTAGTTCAGAACAGTACATATTATAAACCCATCTGACTATCTGACCCAAAAAAAAAAAAACGATAGACTAGAAAAGAAAAAGAATATAATGACACAACTATTTCGGTAGTGTCCTATCTGATGCAAAAAGAAAACTATTTTGGTGCATTTCAGGATTCCCTGGAAAGATTGTGAAACTCACCCTAAACAACTCTAATTTTTCATTGATATTAGATATTTTGTCTTGTTCATATCTACACTGCAGATGATATAAATTAAATACTTATAATTATAATTTTCCTTCTATAAATAAATATTGAATATATATTTAAAATTGGTATTTAATTTTAATGCACAGACAGTATAAAAGAGTTTTATACTATTATCTAACTAAATCTCTTCTTTTGCATTACTTTTCAAGTAGTAGGGGTGAAAAGTAATCATATTTATTAATATTTTGTTACATGATTGGATGATCGTAGAAAATCTTTTTAAATTGACAGTGTATTTCAACTAAATCCTTAAAATTATTTATTTTCAAAATTCATAATTACTGTTTTAGCGGGAATATCTTATTAGAATTTATACTTAACTAAAATAAATCAATGTAAACAAAATTGTAATATTTTAAAGTATGATTAAAAGACGTACATCTAAAATTTAGTAATTATTTGTTGACAATTTTAATGTTTTATGAACCTTTAAAATTGATATAAATATACCAAATTAAAAATGGGTCCTATTCCATTGTTTAAGCTAAGTTTATGAGGAAGCCACGGTGCCTCTTGTACACTTCCACAAAACATTTTCTCACTCCCCTCGGACTTACTGTTGCTTCATGATTCTGGCGGCTTAGTTTTTAATATATGGATGGGAATGGGATAGACTTTTTTATTCCTAAATAGTATCTTATTTTTTATCCTAAAACTACTTATTGATATGTAGTGTGTGTATATATATATATATATATACACACTTGATAATCATGTATCAGAATGATTGGGGGACAGAGAGAATAGGATATTATTTAAAAATAGAAGATAAAGTAGCTTAAATATGAAATTCTAAAACTATTTATAAACATGGTATTTTTAAGTTAATATTTTTTTCAAAAAATTTGCAATAGTGACAGACAGATTCCATTAAAATAATGTATATACAAAGAAAAGGAGGGCCAAAAGTATTGCCACATTTGTCAAATGTGGGTGAATGCATAAAAATGTTCTTAAATGTGATATACACAAGACCATCAAATTTTTCCCATGCTATTTACACCCAAAACAGTGAAAAGAAACCCGCCAATGGTGATGGCTGGCGGGTTATATTTACGTAAACAATCTCAAATTTTCGTATTCTTGAAATTATTTGTAACATTACCCTATAGTAGAAAGTAATTTCCAATTCTGGTTCCTTTCTGCTGTCGTATCTTCTTTCTTGTTTGGTTGGTTTTGGACTCCCTTCCTTGAACACCCAGAAAATATATTTTTCTCTTTTCCTGGCAAATAGAAATTAAAAAAAAATAAAAATATAATCTCATCAAATTTGATAGCTATTGCTTGTTCAATGTTCTTACGCCTAGTGAGATTGTGATTTGGCATTTAATATTTATGACTTTCTTGTCTTTTAAGTAACGTTTTATTTAAATTAGGAATGCAAACAAATGGCATCTCAAGCTTCATTTCTTCCCGTCTCTGAACATCCAAACTGTTTCTAAATTAAGATCTTCCGTTTTCAATGTGAAGTGTACATATATGTATACATGTGTATAATATATATACGATGCTATAAAGTACGAAATTGTTTTTCTTACGGAAGCTATGAACGCTTTAAACTAATCACGACAGGGTCCATGTAAAAGGCAAGGGGATAAAAAGTTTTGATTAAGTCAAAATGCAATCACACAACCATTCATTTACAATTTCGTCGGGGGAAAAAATGAATGGTTCGAAAAAGTATTCACAAAAAAAAAATATTAATGTGAACTTGAGTACTTGAGTTTGTGGTAAATTTTATATGTGGTATGATTTCAGCCAGAGCATTTTTATAATATTTATATATTTTAACTTTAAATTATATTTTAAATTATTAATATATTGTCACATATAAGGTTCATCTTAAACTCAAAACTATATTATCATTACTCGTTTGCAAAATGGCCTACAAATAGTAATTTATAATAGAAACCGGTTGCATTTTGGTAGGTGGTTAAAATTTGGGTCAATTAATGTATTTTTCTGATATTTGGTAAAATTCATCTTAACTATTTTCTATTTATCCGGGTGACACTAATCTACTCTACATGCAATGTTCATTATATGATAAAGGGAGTAGTATAATAATTTAACAAACTTAGGAGAGATTAGTGTAATAATTTTATAAATTTTAAAATCATCTAAGTAAATTTTATAAATAGATATGAGTTAAAATAAATTTCATTGGACTTGAAGAGGTTTCAGTATAATTTTCCTTTAAAATTTTCTCTCCTCTTCTATTATTACAGCCTGCTGTGATTGGTCATATATACGTCTGTTTGCTGCGGTTTTGCTGAAAAAATTTCTTAGCACACAGCACTGCTCGTTCCGTCTCTACCACGAAATAGTTTTCACATGGTTGATAGTTTAGCTTTATTGCTTATCAACTTTAAAATTATATTCATTTGGTATTGTCTTTACTAAGCCGTGCACCCATTCCAAACAAGCAAGCCACCAACTCCATGTCGTGTTGAATTTCTTGTAAAATTTATATTCTCCCTCTCTTCCGGATTGGCCATTTCCAATCTTGTAGGTACCAAATTTTTATCGATTGAATTGAAAAACTTGTCTTCATTGTATAGTACAGTGGTAGGAGAACAACATGACGCACAAAATAGCAGAAGCAGTCAGGGACATAAAAAACAGATACTTGGTCAAATGTTACATCGTTATACTGCAGTTGAAAACATTAAGTTATATTTTTTTTACCTTTTCAAACTATTTTTTTTTTTCAAACTGGTGATTGAGTCAAGAATTTTATAAAATGCGTTGTGATATGAAAAGCTACATGAATCTTTCCCCATTAATCTCAAGTGAAGTTCGAATATCCAATAACTTGAGTTATTAATATAACTTGAGTTTTTACTTAGCTTGTTTGGGATAGAAACATAATTCATTTCCTAATTTATATTGTATTATATTATTAAGCTTAACATTTGTTCAAAACAATAAGCTAAACAGTAGGCGTTTACTTCTATAATAGATACTATCGTAATAAGATGTTACAAACATAATTTTTATCATCAAACAAAAAAAAACATTATTTTAAATCATAAGAGATGAGGTTTTGTTCTTTGTTTCAAATAACTTTTTAATAAAATATCGTTGGGAGGGGGGATCCAACAAGCGAAGATTTAAATTAATGGGTAAGTGAAAAATCACAATAGCACAAGAAATACCATTTCTTTCTTCAAGAATTTTAAGCCAATCAGTCTATAGATTTTTCTATTTCATATACTCTTAGTTTATGTTCAATTAATATGAGACTTTATCTCTCATATTTAGAAATTCTAACACTTTATCCCTTAGGTGCGAGACCCAACATAATATGCTCTCCTCTCATCAAAAGCACTTCTAAGGATTCAATAGTGTTGACGAGAGTCTCATACTTATTTTACTTGTAGCATTGTTATTACTTCAAGGACACGCCACCACCTGCATGTCACATTCGCAAGAAGACTTTTGATACAAAAGTTCCAATTCATGGACCCAACAACCACCATTACATGGCAGGAAAATTTTCACATAAGGCATCTGTCGCAACCGGAATCGCGACGGGGACGGCGAAAAAAGAAATTTTGTTGAAAATTATGTAGTCGCCACCAAGTTTATTTATATTTGGGAAAACGTTGGAAAAACCCATTTTTCTGAGAAATGATCTTTGAAACCAGGTTTGAATTAAAGTCGGTTATCATCTGAGGTAGGAGTTTAATCCTTACGATCCTGTCTACACTTTGTCTCAGACGATCTATTTAATTAATTTGTGCAAATTATTAATAACCTTTTGAGATATATATTTTTATATTTCTTACTTACAAGAAATTATTAATAACCTTATATTTTTATATTTTGGAACATCAAACTGTCACGATTCAGATGTCCAAAATATTAAGTTAACAAGCCGTCATGGCTAAATTAACATTTTTATAGAAATATTTACAATTTAATAATTAACTCAAATTAATATAATAGCGAAGTAATAATAAAATATTTACAAACAAAATAATATTATGAAAATCTAATTTTGAAAGGGAGTTTTAGAATGTCAGTATCATGGTAAAATATTACAAAAGCATAAAGTTAACAAGCGTCATGATGAAATTAACTCTATTTTGAAAAGACTTTTGAATATTAAGCCAGTAGTTAAATTTAAAATATTCTAACATGGGACTAACAAACCGTCTCGGCTCAATTAACCCCTTTTTTTTAATGCAATTCATTAATTAATTAGGTATATAAATTTTAATAAAAAAAAACCAAATATTTATTTTGAATCCAAAATGGATAAAACTTCTCTTTTTAGGCAAAATTCTAATTTTAACAGGAACCTACAAAGTTAATGCATAAAAACAAATACCCAATTAATTTGAACCGGAAAAAAAAACATTAAATAATTAAGCTAACAAAAGCAAAATTTATAAACACAAACATAATTAACTTAAATAAAACATATAAACATATAAAATAATTAAACCAAAAAAAAAGAAATTTATAACATAATTACACACAAAATGCATAATCATATAAAATAACAAAACTAAAAAAAGTAATTCACAAACGCAAATACATAAAATATGTAAAATAATCAAGCTAGAAATGAAAAATATTATAATTACACAATTAATTTTAATCAAAACACATAAACACAGAGTACTAAAAAAGTAAAATAAACACAATTAAGCAATTAATTCAATCAAAACATATAAATATAAATTAATAAAAATAAAATTAACTCAAACATAAACGTAAACATACAATTTAACAAAACATATAAAAATAAATAAACTAAGAAAACAAATGTCCTAATTATTATTTTTCTCTCTTTTTCAATTAATAGAAATATTAACACTAAATTCACTGAAAATCAAAGAAAGAAAAAAAAAGAATAAATTATTCTTTTTTGTTTTGTTTTGCATAATTAAGTTGCCTTAAAATAAATTATTCATTTTCACTAGAATGCTAAAGCTAAAAAAAACATGTCATAAACTCTTTTTCTTCTTTTTTTTTTATAAATCAAATAACCAAATATCAATTTTGAACCGAATTAAATAAAAAAAAATTTTATAATCACAAATAATTTAAATTCCAATCAAACAAGAAGTTAAAATTAAATTTAAACAATGATCATATAAACAAATCTAGACACATCAACTCAATTTTTAACTTAATAGAACAGTACCAACAAAATAAAATAATGATAAATATAATACATTTCTTAATTAATTTAGTACTACTGCCATCTCTACTACATACATATTAACATAACATACATGGCACACAAAATATGCCCATACATGCACGTAGAACATACACACATATTCCAAATAATAAATAAATAAATAAAATTACATCCCTTAAACTCACGGACGGCCTTTTACGCACTAAAATTAGAAAAGGAAATCTCTTTCTCTCTCCCACACACTCACTTCACACACACAAACCCACATACAGAGACATAAAGGAAGAAAGCGAAATCAGAGGGAAAGGGAGTGAGGTCTGCGGCCATGGGAGATGAAGAAGGAAGGTGGTGAAAAGGGGTAGATTGGTGTCGCGCAAAGGGAGTGGGGGAGGCCGACGGGATCAGGAGCTCCACGGTGGTGCCAACGTTCCTGGCATTCGCAAGATCCCGGCCCGGCGAGGGTAGCGGCCAGTGAGCTCACTTGATCGTGGAGGTAGAAGGTATGGTGGCTGGCCGTTTGAGGGTAGGCTATGGAGGTCGTGGCCAGCTTGGGTGAGGTTATGGAGTGGTGGCCAAGCGAGGGGATGTGATGGGTTGATGGCGTTGAGGCTAGAAGGGAAGGGGCTCGCGGTGGCGTGCGGTGGAACAGTAATGATGAGGTTGAAGCGATGAGTACTTTGGAAAGCGAGAAATGGGCGGTTGGAGGTGTGGTGAAGGTGGTTCACGGTGGTAATGGTGGTTGCTGGAGGTGAGGATGTGAGGGAGTGGGGGGGCAGGTCTCTGCCTCGTGTGCGGTGACTAAGGCTTAAAGGTGGCCAGTTGCGGGAGGAAGCGGAGGGAGGGTCAACGGCAGCGTGTGGGCGCGTCGAGCGAGGAGCGCGACGGTGGTCTGTGTTGTTGTGGTGGTTTGGGGGATGAAGATGATGATGATTGGGTTGAAGATGAGAGGAAAGTGGTGGTGGTTAAAGGGGAGGGGAGTGATGGTGAAAGGTTAAAGATGATGTTGATGGAGAGGGGGCGGTGGAGGCGAGGAAGGCGCGGCCCACCGTGTTTTTATTTTTATTTTTGATGATAAAGATGTGTACCTCTTACATTTTTCTCCTTCTCTGGGTCAATTATTGGGTGGTTGTTGATTTCTTGCAGGTTTTTTATTGATGTTCTGATGTTTTTGTGTATGAATTTTTTGGTGGTCTTCAGAATTCTCTCCCGTCTTTTTTCTGATCACCTCCCTCCTCCCTTTTTTTTTGTCTATATGTTCTCGGATCCCCAATTCTACCGAAAGAGAGTCTAACCTCTTGCAAGGACATCATCATTTGATTTTGATTTTTTTCTCACTTTCTCCTATCCCCATGCTCTCCCGTGATGAATTGGGCAAAGAAAAGGAATCTGAAGATTGGAGCCCGTGACTCCTCTGCTTTCCTTTTTTCTTTCTTTATCTTTTTTTTTGTTTGAAATAAATAAAGAATCTGTAAATAATAACAAAAATAAATCAGATGCAAATTTTTTTTTATTTTTGTTAAAAGGTCGAACAAAAATCAGGCATCTCATTCATAAATCTAACAACCATCATTCATAATATTAGTATAATATATTTATATAATTAATAAATTTTATACCAAATCTTAATCATTAATAACTTTTAATTATAAATAAGATTTTGATAAATCTCTATCTTTTTTTTCTTTTTAAAATCTTCTCCAAATTTTTTAATTTTTTCAATGCTAAATTTTTTTTTCAAAATTCATTCAAATTTTATAAAGTATAAAATTATCAAAATTGTTATGAATTGTATAATTGACTTTTTTTAAAATTTATTCAAATCTTTTAAAATATAAAATTATTAAAATTATTTACAAGAGCTTATAGGTTATTGAAGGTATAATTTTATGGTCATCTCAGATGATCTCAGGATTTTCATTTTCACCTGCGTACATATATAATTTTTTTTATTGAATTGACATATTCTTAGTCTTCAAATCATTAAATTAGTATATATATATATATATATATATATATATATAAAATCAAATAATGTCATCACTAATGACATAAGAAAATATTCTGTCTTTAAATAATTAAATTCATCATAATCTTATTATTTATGAAAAGGTAAATGATATGACCTAGCACATATATTTTACATCTTTCTTATAATTTATATACTTAATTTCATAAATTTAATATAATAATATTCAAAAAAATCACCACCCACTTCAAATATAAAAATTTTAGAAGTGAAATTAATACTAAAATTATGAAATTAATTTATCAATATAATTCATGATTTCAGCATCACAATAATTAAAGATATTTAATTAATATAATGCAATCCTATTATTAAATATGGATGATTATCAATAATATGCTAATAATATGTAATAATTATGATTTTATTTTTTTCAAAAAAATTAATGAATAACTTCTTAAAAGATGTTGGTCTTAAAATATTCTCATTGCGACACGTATAAAACTCTCCCTCAAACTACTCTGGAATATTAGTATTATAGATTAAATTAGATATTTAATATGTGATGTTTTTATTAAAAAATCTTAATCATATTCCTATTAAAAAAATCTAATTTATCTAAAAATTAGATTTCTATTAAATTAAATTAAATCTAGCAATTATCAAAAATCAAATATTGGCCTTGTTGTTTAACATTATCGTTGAATGATCTTAATGATAATAAGAAATTTAAATCAGAATATTTTAAGAAATATAAATAAGAGTATTTGATAATAAATCTAACCTAATAAATTATAAAATCTAATTAGATTAATTCAAAATATTTAATTGACAATTATTACTGAATAAATAACTTGATATTATTGACTTAATCATTAACTTTTCATGGGCATGAAATCAAATGCATAGATGAATGACTCGTCATTCATTTTCTTTTCTGTAAAACCCGATTTTAGAATTATATATATGATATATAATATGATATAATTTAAATTTTATAAAGTTTTTATGTTAAAGTATGTGTTAGAAGAAAATCCAATCATATGGTAATTGCATGTGATCTTGCTATATATGTGTGTGTGTCTTTGTATTATTGAATCTTTTATTTTACCTTTTTAGTGTTTTTTTCATGGTAACTTAATCAATAATAAAAATATGCACGTGATATGATCACATGTAATATATGTAGAGGATTTTTTTTTCCAATTCCATGAAAAACTACCCTTTATTTTTACTCCATAACCAAATATAATCTAATATGTCTTTCAACATTTGAAATTGCGTATGAAATTAGAGTTTGAAATTAGGAGGCGATGGTCTCATTCTAAGTCTAATTGTTTCTATCTCGAATAGGTTAGCGTTTAGGCTAGGAATCGAATTACCCACCTTCAACCATGGACGGGGCATATATACTACCAGACCATTAATAAGGCATTATGGCCTATAGGCATTGGTTATGGGCGTCGATCGCAAAGCCTACGATGCAGGTTAGGATGCCGGCAAGAATGAGAAAAGGGAGAATTATTAACACGTGGTCACCAAAAATATTCGAGCCAGGAGGCTAAGTTTTGGGAGTCAATGTCGATACTGATCGACCCAATAATATACAGAATAAGAATTACAACTATACAATCCAATTTCATAGAATTGAAAAAATAAATTATCAATTTCAAAATTTTTAAGTATTTCTCTTCCTATTAAAATCTATATAATTGTGTCTCTCTCTTTTTTAGTCCAAAGTCGAATTTAATCAAAACCCAAATCACATAGTTCTTCCTCTTTTTCATTTATTTCCTAATAATCATTAATAATTCTATAATAAATCCAAATACAAAATTTAAAACTCTAAATTTTAAAATTTAAATTAAACGTAAAATTCTATATTATAATTTCAATTTCAGGGTGAAATGGAGCCTTGTGTAACCATGGTTTCTCACATTAATTGCTGACTTACAACTGACATGTTGCATGACGTAGAGGAATATGCGCTGCTCGTTTACTTGTAGATCAATCTGAGTTGCAGTTGCAGTCGGCAAGGAAGCGAAAATTATATAGTTGATGTGATCTTTGGATTTAACTTAGGTGTGCCATTTCTTTTATGTGGTGGTGGGTGAGCCAGCCATACAAGTCATCACTTCGACCACTTCAATTTGGAACTGACTTATATTTAATAAAAAATATTATTTATATTTATAAAATGTAAAATATCATGTCAGTTTAAATTTTATTTATTATTAAATAACATGTAAATTTTATTCATCTAATAATAAAAGAAATTCACTTCTCATTTAATAATAAATAAAATATAAATTAATATAATATTTTATATTTTATAAATATAAATAACATAATTTATATTTAATTCCCCCAAATCTTTCTTTGAACCTTGACTGGCACCCCGTGTTTTATTTAACCAGCATTACTCTTCTCTCAATATTGCTGTTTGTTGCCCCCGATTGCTTTCAACTACAGTGTTGTTTGTCACATCCACAACCCAAATCCTGTTTAGCACCGTTTACACGTGCCTACAAACCCGCCCTAATATGGGTAAAAAAAAAAAAAATGTTATTTGGATTCATTATCAAGACTCTATCCCCACACATAGAGCTTTCAAAGTGGATCAATCCGGCACATACGAGTTGGTCGATCATGAATTACGAGCTGAAATATTTAATTTAGATTGGTATACTTTATTAGCGAGTTAGAAAAATATCACTTTTATCTAATCCAGTTGAGTTGGTGTGTTATGCATGTTAACTTGTCAAATAATTAAAATATAAAAATATTAAAAATTCTTAAATTTATTCAAAAACTAAAAAAATGAATGGAGCTATGGTGGGGTGAACCGTTTGGATGAGAGCGTATACATGTAAGTGTTTTTTTTTTTTTACTAGAGAGCGTAAAAGAATATGAGTAGGTATATGGGTCTTGGCTCATTATAAGAAAAAAGAGCTAGTTTTTTTAAAATTAAAAAATTGAATGAACCATGCCAATTCATTTAATTTGTGAGTTATACGGGTTGAATACATTTAATCTGTGGGTTAAGTGGATTAGACCAAATTGACCTACTTTTAAATAAACTAATATTTTATCAACCTAGCCTACCAAAATAGTGAGTTAAGCTGGGTTAACTTGTGGGCTATATTCCACTTTGATAGCTCGAACGACTCATATCCTATCCACTGTTAGATGGGATGCGAACCTTACTTACAGTATCCCACACATAATAAATACAAATAATAAAACTCTGTGTAAAGATTGAGTCTCACTCATAATTGTACATTTGCAAACATTAGAAGATAAATATAAATCCCACATTATATTTGATGCACAATTAAATTGATAGATTAATAAAATAGTATTTTTAAGAGTTAATGCTCATTTTAATTCCTGATTTTATATTTGTAAGTTATTTTAATCCTTAACTTCTAAAATAATTCTAATTAATTCCTTACATTGCAAAGCATTAGTCAAATTAGTTTCTCATTCCACTTTTATTTAATACTTTATCAATTAAATAATAATGTGTAACATTAAATAATATATTGATATACCATATGTTTTCTAAATTCTAAAGTATAATAAAATTTAAAGTGACTTATTTTGGTATTTAAAATTGCATAAAATAAGTCATTTTATAACTTGAAAAAGAGATTTAAATAACTTATTTTGTGCAATTATAGAGATCAAAATAAGTTATTTTAAGTTTAATTATACTTTATATGATATAAGATATATGAAAGTATCATTTAAAGATATGAAGACTATGCACTTGGTGGACTCTACTCTGACTCCTCAGGCTCATGGTTTGCATGCTTTGCCGATGGAGATTCGAGGTCTATTGGATCAGCAATGGAAGGTGTATTTGAGCTGAATACCACGAACAACCAACTTGTGTGTTGATTTCTTTCCTAAATTAGGGGTGCATCAATATGAGGGGTTCAAAGGGTAGAAGATTACTCCGTTAGATCTACAGCATATGATGTTTAGAGATATTATGCAATCGTTTATTTGTTTTATGTGCTTTATGCAACTATCAAAAAAAAAGTATCAGTTAACACTATATATCATTATTTGATTAATAGAATGTTAACTAAAAATAGATCAATGGACTAACATGACTTATATTTTATAATATTAAAAATTAATTTGACTCATTTTAAAAATTGGGGACTAAAATGAACCTTAACTCTTTATTAGTAAAATTAATAGGCCCAATCTCATTATGATATATATTTGAACATAAACATTAAAATTGGATTTAATTTTTATAAGCTGAGTTTTTTATAATTGCCCAATCAAATTCCATATTTTACAATTTAAAGGGCTTAAATTTAGATAAGATTATAAATTCAAGTTTCATTCTCATTGCCACAAAATTTTATCTTTCACATTTATTTTAAGGTACACACGAATATGACCCACAATTTTATAAGGATCTTGATCCGGACAAGCATAACCACTCGATTATGTACTAGGAACACTTTTGTTGAATTTGTATTCCCTGGTGTGATTAAGGTATTTAAGCACGTGCCCTATTTATTATCAGGGTTATATATTTCACAAAAAACAGATTGTTGTATTCATTCTATAACTTTTTGACTCACCAAATATATCTGCTTCTCGCTTATATTTTTTTATTTTAAAAAATAAATTTATCTGATCAATGCTCTAAAGACAGTGATTAAATTTTTTTTAAAAGTATATTATATTGAAAAGATGAATTTTTCAAGAAATTAAATGTATTAAAACGTGCTTAACTTTTTATTTTTCACATCCCTACAGAATATATAAAATTTAATTACATAATAATCGTTTTGGCGTTAGACATAGAGCTAGTTTGCACGTGCGAACTGCCATTTTCGATGCTTATCTAACAATGAGCCCTTTTTCAGGTTACATATCTAACAGTAAGCTTGCGTTGGGGTCTCACCGTCCCCCATAAGGATTAATTTATTATTATTATTTTTTGATAATGGGTCAATTTATTGTACCCGATCAATTCACGATTGACAAAACTAAACGTTGTTTCATTTAACGGTTCTTTTTCACATTTTGTTTTTGGGCTTTTTCTAGGCGTTGGTTTAGATTTCCAATGATAATTTTTTTTTATACTTTCGTGGTATTAAATGTATCGATAACTTAAAAATTTCTGCTTTAGAAACTAGCAAAACTCTTTTGTTAATGCATAGAAGATTTCTCTTTTATTCGGTTGAATACTTGAATGCATTTCTTTTGAGCTTTTTTTTTCCCTTTTTTTAATTACCACCATTTGGTTATGAATTTTATATAACTGCTCAAAGCAAAGGGTCTGTCCCCTTGCCTGCTTAATGAGTACCAACCATTTAAAATCTACGAATTATTTTTTAGTCACTCTACTAAAAGGGGACAACCGTAGGTATATAGCATAAAATCAAATAAAAAACTAATTATCATATGAATGATGTTTGATGTAAAATTATATAATAATATTACATTAATACTCATCTTTATTTTTTATTGTATTAATACCCACTCTTACTAACAAATAAAAATTATTGTAATTATTAATATAATATTATTATACAACTTTATTATACATCAAACATTTCTCTTGTGATATAGAGGCATCATCATCGTTATGAAAATTAGACATATTGAATTGAGAACCGATCCGATATCCGATTCGGATATGTCCAAAAAACTCGACCCTTCAGATAATAAAACTGCAATATATAAAATTGGATAAACAAGTAGAAAACCGAGAAGCCGATAAATTGGATCAGGCGAAACGGTTGTATGATTATAGCAGATTTTATCTCATTTCATCTAATTTTCAACAATAAATCATTTGCAGGGGTAGTCCTCAATAATTGTTTGGCCAATGATCCTATAACGAAAAAGATGAACATTGAATATTTGGAGTGGGTAGTTGTTCCTAAGGGAAATTTAGTTCAGCATGCATGGACTCTTGGGTTGTCCCTGTCTGCTGGTGACAACTCCAAGATAAAATGTGGGAATATTCAACAATGAAGCTGCCATGCCAACAAGTTCAGAGTCCACTTTGGTTGACACTTACAAATACTGTAAAACTTGGCGGCTTTGCGTTAATTCCATATTTGCAGCTATGCCCCTAGCCATATTCGTCATCGACCAACGTTTACTCGTTAAGCAATCTATTCTGGCCGGACTTTTGTGATATTTTTTCCTAGATGCGAAGAGAAAATAAGAAAAAAAAATATAAAAATGATAAATAATGCATATAGTTTTAATTGTGAGATTTAAATTATTTTAATATTTAATTATAATGATAATTGTTTTTATAATTAGTTAAGTAAAATTCAATTAACAGAACTTTTAAGTTAGTTTATGTGAAAAATATGCCTCCGCCAACAAGAAAAATTCTTGCATGTTTAAAGTGTACCTGGAGTCACATAACAATGGAAATGAAATGAAATCATTTGTTTGGAACTGGAAAAAAAATTAGAAATGAATTGATTTGTAATTCCATCAAATTTCATTATTTTAACTTTCAAAGCATTTGGATTTTGATGGGATTTAGGTGGAAATGAATTGATTTTAAAACTTATACACAAATCAAATAATTTTATTTCCTATTTTAATCATTTCAAACACAATCTATTATAATTTAGACATAAAAATAGATTTCTAAACTAATTAATTTTCTATTTTATTTAAACATTTCAAACATAGATTTCACATAAAAATCAACTCAATTCAAATCAAATCAATCCATTTCCTAAATTAATTGACACATTATTAGCTCTATGAATTATTATTATCTCTCATTTTTTTTCATATTTTTAATAAAATAACAACTGATGTGTTAATTAATAAATTAAATAAAATAAATATTTTACCGTTCTTTGAGAGCATCCAATTATTTCTCCTAAGGGTTTAATTGAGAAACCTATATTGGTGAATATTAATAATCAAGATATTGGCTCTAAATGGTTAACCACAAAGGAAATATCATGTCTAGTTTGACCACAGAGCTGGAAACACTACAGATGTGCAGGGAATGTTCTGAGCAAGCAGTCCCATGTCTTGTAGCGAATCTAATGTGCACTTCCTCAGACATAATGATACCAACCTCTAATTGAGCAATCTCTATCCCTATTAAAAACTTCAGCTGTCTCAAGTCTTTAAGAACTACAACATCAACATGCACAAGGATTGATGTACATTGCTCTTTAGGAGATTTAGTAGACAAGGATTAGTCAATCTTTGATTGGATGTAATCAGAAAATAATTAAGGACTTAAGTGGGCTTGACATTCCATTTCCTACAAGATTGCTCAAGATAGTAGAGAGAGATTTTTGAAATTTACATTCTAGATTCACATGTAAAGCTTTAAGACCAATCATATGCACTTTTTTCATGAATTTCACCATTAAAAAAAGTTGTTTTTACATCTAGTTGGTGGAAATGGCAACTCTAGGCATGTGCAAGTGATGAGAGTAGCTGAAGATTAGTCATTTTTACCATTAGAAACTCTTACTCATCATAAGCAGAGCTTTTTGTATTATATTTGACTTTAAAAACCCACTTGAAGTTATAGGTTTCTATCAAGGAGGTCGAACAGTTGTTAGAATCGAGGTCTTGATTTGATTGAGAACTAAAATTTAGCTACAATAATAATTTCTATCCGATAATTTTTGTCACAACTAAAGGAAAATGATTGTAGTTGGGAGAGAGAAAATTTACTGAGATAGATAGTACCTATGGGATGATGCCACAGCTTGAACAAAAGAAGCCAAATATAATTGCAATGGTCATCCTACAAAAAATTAAAAGAGGGCGGTTTTCTAGTCCTTTGTGACCTAAGACCAGCAGGTAGTGAAGCAGTTAGAGTTGTTAAGCAAAGTAAAAATGATCTTCAAATTTCAACAAATGCTTTGAAGTTTGAATCAATTGTGAAGTGATTTTCATTCCAAGATATCCCATTAATTACCTTCCAAACCTCAACCATGCATGTACAAGTCCTAAGTCCAAAACTAACACTTTGACTACTCAAAACTCAAATAATAACCATTCTACATCAATCCCAAAATTCTGAATCAAACATTAAAAATGGTGAATTTTTTATTAATAGCACTTTTATCTCAATAAAAAAACAACAAATTTTTTTAAAAAAAAGTAAAAAAACACAGGAGGCTGTGATGCAGTTAAAGGTGCACTTCAAATGCTCAATGCTATATTATATTAGAAAGGAGGAAGCCAAAGATGGAATTTTAAATATTGGATTTAACTTTGTATAAAAAAATTGAGTGTGTTTTGGACGTTGCAAGATTAAAATTATTTTGATAATTTTTTTTATATAATCGATTATATGAAAGTTAATTTAGCTAGGTTTAGCTACGTACTTTAGTTGATTTTAAGTTTTTTTTATTTAGACTGCATGAAAAAATATTAAGATAATTCAAATTGTAGTGCAATAGCACAGGTCAAATACTAGTATAATATATCACTAAAAAGGGTATTGAATGATTTGTTTACATTACATAATATTTATTTTACTATAAAATAATCAGCTTCTACTTATAATCAAAAGCTTCAAAAAATTGCTTAGGATTTTATAAATTGTTTTCAGGCTTAAAATCATCAACTCTTGATTATAATCTATCATCACCAATTTCATAGACATGATGAATTTTCCACAAATAGACTTTTCGATCTTTTACTTCTACTTTTTTTTAAATTTATTCTCTTATATTTGAAAATGATTTTAATTTGATACCAAATCGTGTGCTCTTTTGTACATATAACTGAGAAAAATATTGATATGATATACATGGGGATCTTATATGTATCGTGTCATATCAATATTTTTTGTCTTATGTGATAGAATAGTGAGTTAAAAACAATTTGAAATATAATAAATTAAAGTGAGAAAAATACCAGATAAGGATCAAATTTAAAAAATCAAGTAAAATAAGGGACTAGAAAACTTATTTTGCCTTAATTTTAACTATGTTTAAATATAAAATTTTAAATATTAAAAAAAATTAAAAATTATAATGCTTCATTTTTAAATTCTTTTAATGTCAATGAATAGATTTCATGTAGCCTTAGAGTCCCAAGAACCCATCCATGTTGTCAGGTCCTGAATTTCGCTAAGTTTAGATCCTATATCTCCTTAGAGGGCTATATGATAAAATTACATTCTTGAGTCCAAAAGTCTCGGTAATTGTTGCCAATAGAGTTAAAGAGTGATTTTTAATGATTTTTATGAGACCTTTAAATGTTTCATTTTTAGCCCACAAATTTAGAAAATCTTAAAAATTCTCAAATTTGAACTAAAACCTAAAATTTAGATTTTGATTTGTTGGGTTTTTTTATATTTTTTATATTTTATTTGAATCCAAATGAGGGGTATTTCTTTATTTACATTTATGTTTTAAAGTTAATGGAGAGTAAAATAAGAAATGTAAATAAGTGAGAATTGGGATAACCCATGTGCTAGTGATAGAAAAATGCAGAAGTTGGGGTTGTTGTCACTGTTATAGCAGTCCAGAACTGTTATAGCGATCACCAGGGAGTGTTTCACGTGGTGCAGCGGCCCCCTAATGATGCCATTTCAGTTTTTGCCTCTTTTAAAACCCCATTTCGGGGCTTCCCCCTCCCCCATCAGAAGATGCGAAGTAGAAACCCTTCCTTCCCATTTTTCTTCCCCTTTTCTCTTATTCTCTCCAATCTAGCTCTCCCAAATCATCAAGGTATGTAAATGTGGTTAGTTTTTATCTTCATTCTCTTCATTCTTTCATGATCTTGAGTTGGATGTTGTTATTTCTCTTATTATTGTCAAATAGGGGTGCTCCCCCAATATTATTAGAGTTATTTTAGGGTAACCTAAGAGTACCTACAAATCATGAATGAGTTTTATGGATTCAATGGCAGACATTGATGCCATTCCTTCTCCCCGGAGTCCTCATGGTATTGGTACCTCACAGTCTACCCTTCCAGGTGAGTGGGTTTGATCTCATGACCTTATTTTGGTCATTATACTATTATTTTCTAGTATTACGAAGGTTTTAGAGATTTGGAACAATTTGTTTTCACATGATATGTAATTATATGAATAATTTGCTTTGTTTAAAAATGCTCCATTTAAATTTATACATGAAATTATTATTTTAGAAATGTATGGGACCATAATTATTTCATAAAGAGTTTGTATTGTTCAATTCATGAATTTATTTGTTATGACAAATTGGAATTTATCCTGATTTGCCAAATGAAATTTAAAGATTTGTGTTGCTATAGTTGAGAAATATTGAACTAGAAAATATAGAATCCTCTTTTTACAACTTTAGTTGGTTTTAGATATAAAAAGAGTTACTGAGAGGAATAGAACTGTGAGTTAGCGGTAGTTATTCCATTAACCTTGGTATACTAAGGCCCGCCGGGGCAAGTCATCCTTGAGCTAAATCAGTTCGCCAAAGACATAGTTCGCTAAAGACCATTGAGATCACATTAGTTAGGGGCTTTGTCCACCAGGGACTAAGCACCCTCCCTACAGTTGATGAATACTTTGTTCCCTTGTGTAATTCTTGAGGCTTCAAAGATTATTATTAGTATATAAAGTAAATAGAAATGTTTATAAGTGTTGCATTAATATTGTCATTATCTATTTATAATATTTTCTTGTCTCATATATGGTTATGAGTGAGGATCCATTAACTGAGTTTTGATTTTCAAAACTCACCCCTCTCTTCTCCTTTTTCCCATAGATTCAGGTGTAACACAGGATCCTCCTCTCCCACCTCCTCAGCAATAGCATCCTTCAGTTTGGGTGAGCTTCACTTCGGCGTGAAGCCATAGTATTTTGTTCATGGTAGATGTGCTCCAGTGATGTGGCAGGCAGGGTCCCGGACCACATATAGTTTGCTTCGCATTTTGATCATACTATGATTCTTTTGTATTTGACAGTATATTATTCATAGTTATTTTGTATTTGAGCAACTCAATTGAAATGTATTTTGCAGCTACAATTTCATAATTTATTTATGAGAAAGAGGTTCATTTCACAAGTAGTAAGGATTTACAATTAATTTGAAATATTATCAAACTATGTTTTATAGATAAAGCAAACATATAGTACAGTACAGAAATCACGAAGTTTATGTGGGGGCCGAATTCCTCACGTGCCGGTCACGATCCAAATCGGGTTGTGACAAATATACGGTGAATATAAATTATTCATAATATTAATAAAAAATTCATTTAAAAATATAAAATTCCAGATTTAAATATATTCAAATAAAAATGAAAATTTTTAGTGTAATTTTATTTTGTCTACTATCAAATTTTAATTTTTACTTTTTAATATAAGTGCACACAAATTTTCTTTATTAATTTTTTTAAGCGATTTTCTTTATTAATTAATTATTAAGTTTAACTACATTTTCTCCTCGTTAAAGCTCTATTTCACTGTTATTTTTTTATTGAATTGTGTCATTTTAAACTATTATATTGAAACAATTATAATTAGTGTTCAAAGATTGTTGTGAGAGTTTTGCTTTTTATACTGATATTATTTGAAGTCTCCTGTATTTAATATTGTTGACCAATATTAATTACTGTACAAATATTTTTTTTCCTGATATACATTCTATAAATAAATCATTGTCATACTTTTATTAGAATTTTGCTAATGAATATTAAAGTCCTTATTAAATGTTTACAAATATTACTATCAAAGATAAAAATTTTAGTTTGATTAGAGAATAAAAATAAGAGTAAAATTTTTATAGATAAACTCCAAGACACATGGAGCATCTCTATGAAATTTTCACTATCATCTTTTTCCCTAAACCAAAAACACTCTCATTAAGAATCCTTCAAGAATTTCGTAGAATACATGTTATTTTTTCAGAATATAACTAATATCTCAAGCTTTTTTAACCCTTATTGCCTGGTTAATCCAGTCAAAAAAAGAAAAAACATATGAACAACAATATTATTACTTTTAGAGTGAATATTCTATCCGATCCTTTAAAATTTTTATGTCAGACTATTTTCTTTTTTAAGAAAAAAATTAATCTTGTGATTCTTCAAGATTGAAAATGATAAACACATTAGTTCCTTTGATAGTTTTTCTTTAGTGGATTTATACATGTGATACAGTATAATAATGACATATAATTAAAATATTAGAGGCAAGTTAAATGAAGATATTTTGAAACATATTATACTCATTTTGGTGTCTAAAATTTCACAAAATAAATTATTTTATAATTTATAATAGAAATTTAAATGACTCATTTTTTAAATTTTAACTACTAAAATGCGTCATTTTAAACTCTATTCCACTCCAAATTATATATATATATATATATATATATATATATATATATCACTTAACATCATGTTAACAAGTTAATGTGTAATTCTATTGGTGTTTAAAGAATCATACATATATATATAGGAATTAATGTATCTTATTATTAAAATTTAGAGGAATCATAAACTTAATTTCAATTTTTAAGAGACTAGCTAGTCCAGTAAAATTTTTTTTGAAAAATTATATGAGTTGTTTTACTCTTATTATTATTATTATTATTATTATTATTATTATTATTATTATTACTATGAAATAGTTTTTTATATGTAAAAAATTCCCTCCACCAACCCCCTCCTCACCTACTCCAAGCAGAAAAGGACATCATTGGTTCGAGCACTCGCACGCACCTGTCTTCCTTTCTTCCCCATACACAACACACCCCCCATGGTCAGCGTCAGTTAACGCCGTCACCATTCTCCCAATTTCTCAAAACGCAGACTCTGATTCTCTCCTCTCAAACAATTAGTAGCTCGTCAAACATCCGTACAATTTTCAACACGAAAATGGATTAGGGAAATCATCAGAAAAATCTCAATTTTAGAAAATTGTAAGTTTATTTAAAATATATATTCCATTATCCTCTTTTTTTTATTTAATTATTCCCTCTTTCGTTCATTTTATAAAGATATAATCAAAAAATGAGTTTAATGCCAATATATTAGTAGTATAAATTTTTTTATATTATTATCTAATCAAATTATTTTATTTATATTATAAATATGAAATTTAATTATTTTTATTAATATATTAATATATAATTAAATAATTATATAAAATATTTTGATACTATAAATATATAAAAATTAAACTCATAAAAAATTATTATTATTATTAAAAAAAAGTAACGAAATCGAAAATTCACAACTTGCATGTCGGAGTCATAGAGATAGAAGGAGAACATAGCCACACGCTCCACCTAACCCCCAACGTCAACAGCTGCCGTTCCATTAATACGCTGCTATAAAACCCCCAAACCCACCCCCACCATTTCCCCATTAATACACTCCTATAAAACCCCCAAAAATTCACCCATTCGCACAACCTCCCAACCACCACCACCACGACGATGGATCTCCTCCTTCTGGAGAAGACCCTGCTCGGCCTCTTCATCGCGGCGGTGCTCGCCATTGCTCTGTCAAAGCTCCGCGGCAAGAAATTCAAGCTGCCGCCGGGTCCCTTGCCAGTCCCCATCTTCGGCAACTGGCTCCAGGTCGGCGATGACCTCAACCACCGCAACCTCACCGACCTCGCCAAGAAATTCGGCGACATCTTCCTCCTTCGCATGGGACAGCGCAACCTCGTTGTTGTCTCCTCCCCTGAACTCGCCAAAGAGGTCCTCCACACACAGGGCGTCGAATTCGGGTCCCGAACCCGCAACGTCGTCTTCGACATCTTCACCGGAAAGGGCCAGGTAAAAACAAAAAAAAAAAGAAAGTCTTGTGTTAGTTACAAAGTTAGTTACAGAGCCGCCCTTATGTACCAGAACAGAACACGTATGTGTTTTAAATTGCGGTAGCGGTCACACTTGTGTTTACAGAAATAATGTTATAAAGTCCTAGAATGAATGACATCAAAGAATTCAATTCCCTGATGAGAACTTTGGATTGCAGGACATGGTGTTCACGGTATACGGCGAGCACTGGAGGAAGATGAGGAGGATCATGACGGTGCCGTTCTTCACGAACAAGGTGGTGCAGCAGTACAGGATCGGGTGGGAGGCAGAGGCGGCGAGTGTGGTGGAGGACGTGAAGAAGAGCCCGGAGGCGGCGAAGGGAGGGATAGTGCTGAGGAGGAGGCTGCAGCTGATGATGTACAACAACATGTACAGGATCATGTTCGATAGGAGGTTTGAGAGCGAGGAGGACCCTCTGTTCCAAAAGCTGAAGGCGTTGAATGGGGAGAGGAGCAGGTTGGCGCAGAGCTTTGATTACAACTATGGGGATTTCATTCCGATCCTGAGGCCCTTCTTGAGAGGTTACTTGAGGATCTGCAAGGAGGTTAAGGATACCAGGTTGAAGCTCTTCAAGGACTATTTCGTTGATGAGAGGAAGTAAGTGCTCTCTCTTGTCCTTCTATTCGTTTTTTTTTTAGAAATAATATTTATGTATAATAAAATTAAATAATAAATATATATTATATATCTTATTAATATTAAATATAATGTGTGGTCTTTATTTATTTTATTTGCTCATCACATTTAATATTAATAAAAAAAAATTTATGCAAACCATCAATTGTAATATTGACTTGTGACAACTTAAAACTCGATAATTAATTGATGAAAGAAGGAGTATTCAATTATTTAATGGATAGAAGTTTTTATTTATATTTTATCAATTAAATTATGACAAGTGAGATATTAATTTTGTTTGCGAGATTTACACGTAAGTGCTGTGATCACAGTTAATTAATTATATTGAATGGGAATTACAACAGGAAGCTCGAAAGCACCAAGAGCACAACCAACGAAGGACTTAAATGCGCGATCGATCACATCTTGGACGCACAGAGAAAGGGCGAGATCAGCGAAGACAACGTCCTTTACATTGTTGAAAACATCAACGTCGCTGGTAAGTTATTTGTTCCCCATTCTCTATGCTTTAGTTTATCATATTTCTTTTTTGCTAGTAGTAATTTTGTAGATGATTACCATTTCTATTGAAGTGTTCCATCCCCCCCACCCCCCTCCTCTCTCTCTCTCTCTCTCTATATATATATATTATAAGTTTATTTGCATGTTATTTTTTATACCATATTTGAATATATATGGAATATTTGTAAATATAAACAACGATTGTAATTATTAGATATAATCTAAGAAGACGTGGGAAATGGCAATGCAATGTATGCCACTAATTTGGTGATGATTTCGGGGTCATTTAGCTAGGAAGCCACTTGTTGGTTGAAATGTTATTTTGTGATGCCACGGTTTTTAACATTTTTAAGATTATACATCGGAACTAAAGTGATAATTAGGTCTCATTGGTTTTTTTAAAAAATAAAAATAAAAAATAAATTTTTTTATCATTTATTATAAATTATTTCACTATTAAGTATTCATATTTTTATTTATTTATTTTATTTATTATAAATATTAACATAAAATGAATAAAAAATAATTAATATTTTTTAAAAATATGAAAATAATTTGTATTTTAAACTAAATAAAATTTTTTAAATGATTTATATTTTGAATCAGAGGAAGTATATATTTTACCCAAACAAAAGTTATACCTTGCAAACATATATAGATCACTAACACCTTTCATTAATCATTTTATAGAAAGGGGGTCGGCATTGAAAGAATGAATTTTTCGAAATTTAAAGATTTTATACAATACAAATAAATAATATGGAATCAGATATACGGCTTGAATACAAAGCCTTCTAGCTAGTATTTAATAAGAATTTTCTATCCAAGGTCATATCTGTGATCTTAGAAAATTGCGTCACTATTACAACATGTAATTGTGTAATGACGCGGAATACTTAAAACCAAACATTGCGGTGAATCAATGAAGACTTGAATATTTTGTCTTCCTTGTCACGTTTGACGTATGGTGGTAATCATTCAATAGTTTGGTGGTATGTAGAGGATTCAACTGGATTGGACTCATCCAATTGGATTTAAATCTTTGAAAGTGATATTTTAATTTAGAAAGTAAAATTAAGAGAATTTTATTTTTAAATTAAGAAATATAGAAATAAAATCTTTTTAATTTTATTAATTTAAAAATAAAATTTATTATTTTATCTTTTTAAATGAGATCCTCAAGCATCCAAATCCCATCAAACTTTAACTTATTATTATTTTCTTTTGTTTGGAGACTCGTTCTGATCTCTTTTTTTATTATTATTATGATCAACTCATTCTTATCTCTTTGTCGACCATCTCTGCAATTTGTTGGTTTTCTAATCACATCTTTTAAAATTCATTTTTAGCTTTTCAATGTTACTGTCAAGTTGCTTGCTTGTATATTCTGATTTATGACTTAAGAGTGGTGGATCGCTGTCTCCACACTATATTCATTATTATTTTTTATCTCATCCTCTACAAGTAATTATTTTACTAAACTTGTACATTTTGATTTGTGACTTTTAGAGGTACGGATTTGTTGATCAGTATCTCTATAATTTATTCTTTTTTATATCACATCATTTTAAAAATTAAGTTAATTACCCGGAAAAATGTTGATGGTAATTGGTAACCACAAGTGGAGTGATTCCACCAAAAGGATCTAAAACCACAATTGTGTTTTCTCTTTAAGAGAGAAAAAAAGGAAACACGCTACAGAAAATCGATATCATTGAAATTGTTCTTAGATAGGGGCACTCATTCCTTTTTCTTAATCGCATAATTTGTAAAATTTAATCACTTTTAAGTTGTCCCAAATTCAGTGGTTTGATGGTCTTAGTCTCGGAGTAGGTAAGATCGCACCCAAAATTGGTTGTGGGACCTACCTCCACCAAACTTGCAGGGGGGGTGATTTGTTTATTTAAATTGGCTTAGATTGGATCGCAATGCAAGAGTAAGATACACTAGAATATTGTTGGGGTAGGTGGCTAGAAGTTTTGTTTTATTCCCTCCAGAGAAAGGCGAAGCAGTGGTATGATAAAAATTTTAACTCTAGTTAATTTGCTTTCTAAGAGTGTAACGTTTTGGTGCACAATTTACAAGTTCACTATTTCTACTGTTCTCCGATCAAATTTTTGTATTTGTACAACTATTTAACTAGTTAGCATAATAATTAGCTAAATTGACTGAGGGAACGTTTCATATAAAAGGGATAATTTATCATTTAAGTGAAATGATCAATATAAGTCATATAATTATATATAAATAATTAATATTTATATATCATTTAAAAAAATCACATAATTTTATCTTTAATCTTGATTATTCATGTCTAATGATCAAAATTTATCTCCCTCACTTTTATAATAAATCATGATTTGTTCCCTGATAATATATATTAAAAAATTTTTTGCAGTGGAGTTGCGTAGAAATTGAATCCTTTTTCTAATTCACAACACATTTGTTTTTGTAACAGCAATTGAGACAACTCTATGGTCAATTGAATGGGGCATTGCTGAGCTAGTGAACCACCCAGAGATCCAGAAAAAGGTGAGGGATGAGATAGACAAAGTCCTTGGACCAGGAAACCAGGTGACAGAGCCAGATATCCAAATGCTCCCTTACCTCCAGGCTGTGATCAAGGAGACACTTCGCCTAAGGATGGCAATACCACTCCTTGTCCCACACATGAACCTCCATGATGCAAAGCTTGGTGGCTATGACATCCCAGCAGAGAGCAAGATCTTGGTCAATGCATGGTGGCTTGCAAACAACCCTGCAAACTGGAAGAAGCCTGAGGAGTTCAGGCCTGAGAGGTTCCTTCAGGAGGACTCACATGTTGAGGCCAATGGGAATGACTTCAGGTACCTTCCTTTTGGTGTTGGAAGAAGGAGCTGCCCTGGTATCATCCTTGCTTTGCCTATCCTTGGCATTACTTTGGGGCGTTTGGTTCAAAATTTTGAGCTCTTGCCTCCTCCTGGGCACTCCAAGCTTGACACCACTGAGAAAGGAGGGCAGTTCAGTTTGCACATACTCAAACATTCCACCATTGTGGCAAAGCCAAGATCGTTTTAAGCCCTTCACATGGATCCTCTTATTATATCATATATTTTTATTTTATTTTTCTTCTTCTTCTTCCCTTTGTGTATTTTATCAATGTTTTAGACTGCTTGAAAATGGGGATGATGTTCTTTGAAATTGGCTTTGGCCTGCAGATGGGTAGGTTAAGAGTGTCATGTGCTTGTCCCATTGTAAATCTCTGAATTGGAATTGATGGTTTTGAGATGTTTTGGAATAAGTCTGCACTTTTGTCCCTGATAGTATGTCCGGTAGTATGTCACTCACTGGGGTAGGCAAGAAAAAAAATGACTAAATACATAAATTGATCTTTAAAAAATATATTGAAGGATTATTTAAATTGATCCTTTATATTTCTGAAATTGTGATAAATTAGTCTTTTTATGAAGTTTCATATAGTGAAAAAAGAGACCATTCTCTTTTCTGTGAGGAATTAATTTCTGATTTTGAAATTTGAAGAGGAAAATTTATCTCTTAATATATTTCTGAAAATTAGATTTCTTATCTTAAAAAAAAATTTAAAGAATTCGGCGCCGACAGTTTATGGTAATGTAACCATTTCAAAGGTCTCAAAATCAAAGCATGCAATGCAAGTCGCATAATATAAGCTCCAAGGGACAAGTACCGAGGAACAGAGAAAGTACTGATGTTTAAGTCACAATTCACAAAGGTCAGAAAAAATCGCATAACTACCTCTACACGGGCTGCATCTTAATAGTTGAATCTCCCAAAAAAAAAAAAAAAGGTCCCACCTGCTGTCAAAGTCACACGTATTAACTAATTGTCCTCGAAATTCATGATTTGCAGTCAATATTAATATTTATTTTTAAATTTTTTTTTTCTATCCTGTGGCTGTTTTTGTAACTTTAATAGTATAAACTAGTATTTATGTATGTGATGTTGAAGATTCCCCCTTATTTGTTTATTTGATATATATATATATATATATATATATATATTAGATAATTCATATGTTATTTTGTTTTTTTGTTTATTCCATATGCTATTTTGTTTATTATGAAAGCAAAACAAACTTTTGTATTAAAATATTTCATAGTCTCTTTGTTAGCAACATCTTAATTAAATGAGTCATTGAATAGTTGTTGAAGATGACTGATAATTAGTGGAATTATGTATGGAACATAAGAAGGATTTTGATATGAAATTTGAGGCTTTTAACTGCAAAAACTAAAGTGATGGAAAGAGATTATTGAGTCACAATAATGGTTGAAACTATTTTTCAAAGTGAGTCAATTTTATTAAACACTTAAACTAATAATAAACTGAAAGCATGATGAAACATCTTAGAACAACTAATATTTTTAAAAGTTCTAAGAAGATAAATGAAATGTCAAATAAGAAACTTGAAATTGTAGTCAAAATCTTCGTGTTAATCCTTATGATGAGCAAAAAGTACAGTTCTAGAACGAAATTTTTAGAAGTGCAAACACTATACACTTTTGAAAATCAACTTAAGTTTGTAGGTGATATAAGAGACTAATCATCTACCATGAGCAAATTAATTGGGATAAAAACAAGAGAAAGAAACTTATCAAACAACTTCTATATATTGTTATCATGAGAATCCTAAAAATGCCCATTGGAAAAATTTAAGCAAATTGGTGTTTTGGGATCCGATAGAATTAGTTTAGTAGTTATTAGTACTTTGGGGCTTTTATTCTATTATTTGTGTTTGGAATTTAGTTAGGTGTAGTCCTTTAGAGTTTGTTTTGAGTTTATGTTGCTAGTTTCTATTTTATGCTAAGACGGCTGGTTTTCTTTTTATTAGTTTCTTTGTTTCTCTTGTTTTCTTAGTTCCCTTCGTATGTTATAAATGGACTTGTTGGCCAAGAGCAAAAGAAGATTGGAGATTTGATTCAATAAAAATGTGTGAGCTTTCTCTTCTTGTTCCTTATTGAACATGCAAAACTTATGAACGGATAATTCCATTATAGTATGGCATTCAACCTATTTTATTAGTTTCTTATCCCAAGGTTTTCACCCACAAGTTAGCTGAGGATTGCATGTTTTTATCCTAAGGTTATCGATCACAAGTTCATTGAGGATTGAGAGTAGGGTTTAATATAGGTTGGGTTAAAGAAAAAACATCCAAACCAATTCAAAAGGAAAAAGTTGGGTCCAATTGATTTTTGGTTTCCCCTTCCAACTTGAACTAAACCAACCAAAACACCCACAGGTTGGTTTGGATCGGGTGGTTGGTTTGGCCTCAACAATTCAACAATAAAGCAACTATCCAAAACTCGGGAATTTTAGACCGAAAAAGAAAAAACTCAAAACCTCAAGAACTCTAAATTGTTAAGCTTCAGATTTCAGACTTCCAAACTTAGGAACTCACAATCTATGAACATTATGGAGGATTTCATAATTGACAGTGATAGAGATCAAATCATATGTACAGAAATCAAACCCTAACAAACTGGACATAAAAATCAAACACTTACCCAAATAAAGGTTTCTTCTCAGCAGCTAAGGAGGGCTTTGTCGAAGCAATGCTAGCATGGGAAAGTGTGACATTTGCAGTCGTATTCCTTTTGGTCAACATTGCGGTTGCGACGTCATCCCTTCTTGACAATGCCGTCAACACAAAGTGAAGGAGAGTGAAGAAGAGGACCAACCGATAGTGGCAGAAAACTTCTTAGAGCAGGGCAATTTCTGGCAGTGTTAGAGGCAATAGAGAGGGAAGAGGAGAGTCATGAAGTCAAGAACTTGCAAATTGGAGGGGGAGGGGAGGAAGACGACCGATAGTGGTAGAAAGCTTCCTAGAAGGGGGATTTGGTTGCGATAACAATAATAGAGAGAGAAAAGGAGAAAAGTGGGCAGTGGTGGTAGCGGCAGGTACTGGGTAAAGAAATTAGGGTTGCTTTTTGATGTTAGGCATGAGAAAGAATAAAGTGAGAGTTTGAGTGAGAGTCCCTGAATGATTTTACAAGAATAAAAAAAATATATAGGAGGGGTTTGGGTCACCAAGTTGAGTAAAGGGTTTGGTTTTTCAATCTGGTACTCAAACCAAATTAATACTGGACGAGTCAATCGATTTGTATCCAAAGATAGTGTTTATTTATTGTTTTGGGACAGAAACATAGGAATAGGGACAAAAATACAAAAATAGTGGAGGTAGAGAAATAAATAATAAATATATATAGGGGTATTATTGGAAGATAAAAATATTAAATTTCTGTTTGTATATTTTGTCCCCATTGTCCTCACATATTGGAGGTGCAGAAATTTTGCGTTTTTCTGTCTTCGGGACAGAAAAATTTTCTGCCCTCTATTCCTATCTCCACTACCAAACAAGCTTATATCTTCAGTGTCTTTGTATTTCTGTCTTGGAGACAGTAAACAAACGCTACCAAATAGACCCGAGTACTTGATCCAAATCGGGATTTCATGGTTGGTTTGGGCCGTGCGAGGAGACCCAAACTTGTGGACTGCCGTAGTTGAGGGTTGTTATCCTAAGATTCTTAATCATAAGTTGATTGAGGGTTGTAAATTCTTATCCCAAAGTTCTGCCTCGTAGGTTGAGTAATGATGGTGATTCTTATTCTTATTCCAAGATTCTTAGTCATTTGGTGATTGTGGATTGTAGGTTTATATCCCAAAATTTAATATAAGATTGAATAAGGGTTCATAACGCTTATCCAATGTCACGTTTCTTAGAAATGTTGCATTTACACATGGGACTTGTATTACCTAAGTTGTCCCTTTCCGCATAAGCTTTATGATGGAAATCTTCTGATGTAAGTAGCAAGAAAATGAAGAACTTCTAATAGAATTGTATTTGATCAAAGGAACAATATAGTGTAGAGCAAGAGAGAAAGGGGAATCTTGTCTAGAGTATTATACTACACTTTAAGTACTCCACTCCTCACACATCTTATTTATATTAGTGGATTTATAGACACTTGGGTGCCAATCAATCCACCTTTTTTAAATTTAATATTAATTTATTTAGAAAAATTAAATTATTAATTAAAAATTAATTTTAATATACAAGTAATATAAAAAACAACGATAGAATTTATTGGATAGTTTTATATGTAGTGATAAAAGTTATAAATTATGGTACTTGAAGTCATTTAAATATATGTGTGGACTTAAAAAAAAAAAATTAAGGATACCAAAAGATGGTTACCAAACACAATCCTCTTTATACAATAGTATAGATTTTATTTTCCATGCAACTTATCCATTTAGTAATTAATTAATTACAAAAGTATTTACAGTCATCAAGCCTAGACATGTGATATTAGTCTCTCTTTTTTTTCTGTCCACTGTGATATTAGATTTTTTTTTTTGGTTCATGTTGTGATACAGATTGCTAATCTCCACATCTTCATGTGTAGATTAACAAGTTACACATTTTGCTTTAGACAAAAAAAAGAAAAATACCCTCCCCTCTCTCATGATTCAATTTATAATTTGGATAAGTTTGTAATTTCACTTTAATAGCATTAATTTCTACTTTAACTTTTCTTTCACCTAGTTAATACACACCACCTCAGTAACGAGTAAGAACTTTACAAAATCATGTCAATCGTGCCCTGTAATTCACCCATTTAGCGATTTATAATCGCTACAAGACTACGAACTTTAAAATTTTCTAAAAATATTACTATAAAAATGTACACTTTTTAATTGTAGAGTAATTTACATTTACTTTTTTTGAGATATAGTGTAATTACGCTCAACACTTCTCTATTTTATAAAATTATCACTGACATTTCCTGAGGTTCATTAAAATTACTATGACATCCCCTGCAGATATTAGTTTTTTAATTTAAGCAACAAAAAAAATAGAATACATACATAATTATTAATAAAAAATTATAATATTTTGATAATATTTAATACATCAGTTAAATAAAGTATATTTTTATCACATGAAAAAACTTATAATTATAACTTATAATAAAAAATGTATTCTAGTTAATATATATGCCCAATATGCATAAAATATTATAACTTCATCATTAATTATATATCATATATTATTTTTTTATCATTTAAATTAATGAACTATTATATGCAGGGAAGGTCGGTATAATTTTAGTAAATCCTAGGGAGGTTAAGGATAATTTTATAAAATAGAGGGATGCTGAATGTAATTACATTAAATTTTGATGATTCTAATGTAATTTTTTCTTAATTTTTACAAACACTCCATGATTGAAATAACCTGTACCAAAGAACATGAGATTGATATAAAGGGCTCCGATATTCAAAAGACTTACAATGCCAAATGCAATAAACTCGAGGCGTTTGACATCTACTATTGATCAACCGTACAGGATAGGAGAGGGGAAAAGTGTGGGTTTTAAGTTTGTCGGTTATGTTAATTTTATTCACTGTCTACCACCAATAATAAATCAAATATTTAAGACACCAACATGATTATCTATTCTAAACTTAACGTGCGTTAAAATCCATTAAATATTTACATGGAGGAATAAAAAAATATATATAGTGAACAAAATAATATATTCTTATTAAATTAAATATTTTTTAAAAATTAATAGTTAATGAATGAAATTATTAAGGGATACTATTGAAAAAATAAATAAATATTATATTGAAATGTAAAATTGCTCAAAAATTTACAGATATTTTAAAATGTGAAATTATCTGAAAATAGACAGATATTATAAAAGCGACGGAGTATCCAGAATTTTTTATGATATACTGTAATGTACAAGTTATCAACATGCATGTTGCGTTTCTGAAATCTGAAGTAAATTTTAAAGTTGTTTGTGGTATTGATTTAAAACAGTGTAATTATTAATGGGGAAATAGATATTAATTAGGTGAGAGAATGGCATATAATTACAAATTTATCCAACTTTATAAGTTGATTTATGAAAGAGAAGAGAGAGTTTTAAGTTCAAAATAAAATGAATATATATATATGAGCTGCGATATTACACCTAGATAGGAGCACTTCTCATTCTTTTATTAAGCCTATTTCACTTGTCCAACTCATTCGCCTCCTATTTGATCATTTTCAGGTACACTCCCACACTTGCATAAAAAAATAGTATAGTAGACTCTTAAGAAAATTTTATAAGACTATTTAACCCCTCAAAAAATTAAATTAAATTTGTAATCACTCAAAATTTTAATACGATATATTAGTCTCTCTGTATATATTTGATTCTTAAAATACTAATAAAATCGCACATTGACCTGTTAATATGATGTTAAATTATGTATATGTTATTAAAAATGAAATAAAGTTTAAAATGACTCATTTTATAGTTAAAATTCACAAAATGAGTCATTTAAATTTCTATTATAAATCATAAAGTGACTCATTTTATGTAATCATAGATATAAAAATAAGTGTAATATATTTCAAAATAGCTTTATCTAATTTGCCTTTAATATTTTAATAGCATGCCATCATTGTAATGTACCACGTATATAAATTCACTAATAAAGAATTAATAATGAGACTAATATATTAATTATTTTTAATTTTAAAGTATCACATTATTAATTTTTTTTAAAAGATAAAATATTATAAGATAAAAATTTTGAGTGATCAAATAAAATAGTCACCCAGCAATTCTTTTCAAGGTGAAAACACCAATTTGTACAGTGTAAAGTGATGTATCACTGGACCATTTCAACGGAGTCACATGATTGTGCATGTGTAGCTACGTGGTGATTGAAAATGATGTGCATCAAAATATGTATACTTTAGGATGGGAATTGAATAGACTTTGAGTCCCCGACAAGGTATGCTATTCTATATATTATTTTATTCATGTAATTTCATATTCTAAAGGCGGGGATTACAAGAAACTAGAAACAATAAAAATATTAAAAATGAAATTAAAATGTTCAATTGAGTATTGTTAAGTTACAAAGAATATATTCAGTTATTAGAAAATTTTATTAAATTCTTATATTTAATAATATTATTTTTTTGGTATACCTTATATTTAATAATATTATTTAAACAACTAGTACTGACAATTTCTTAAATTTCAGATCATTTAATTTAAGTCAAATCACTATGAATAACTCTATTTTTTCTTCACATAACTTAAACTAAAATAATTCAAATTCAATAAATTATTTGCTATTGATTTTAAAAAATAATATGTGAATTTAATTTTGATATACTAATAGTATAAAAAATTTATAAATCATTCTATTTATATGATCTTTTAAACAATAAGTGTAAAACACAATGATATACAACATTAAAAATTTGAAAAATTATACCATTATATATATATATATTGTCAATGAACCGACAAGTATGTATATCAATTGACATGAGTTATTCTAACTTAACTAGATGTTTTAAGTTTGAGTCCTAAGTATTTGCATTAAAACTGAGATATAGAGCTTTTCATGACTATTTAAGTAAAAAAATTTATATTGTCTGTATATATAAATTAAATTCTTATAACATTATATATTATTTCTCAGAGTTTGATTTCTGTATGTTGAGGTCACTGATATTTTTAAGATAATTCTTCGGTCAACTTGTTTCAACAAATCGAGACACATGCAAGTATACTGATAAAGGAAGAAAATGAATAATAATTTTTAAAATTAAGCTGAGATGAAAAATAGATATGAATAATGATCATAAATTTCAATCCTCTAAGCACAAGATATGACTTATTATTATTTTTCAAATTTAATATGAATTACTTTAAAATATTTTAAATATCATATTTATATCATGTGCATATTGTATCTTAAACTTGTGCACACCAAAATTTGTTTTTTCAACTAAACGCTTATCCAAAAGTAGAGTCAAAAAATTAAAATTAATAAAGGTGTAGCTGATTATAGTTTTACTTAATTTTTAATTAAATCTCTATATTTTAATTTTTAAATCAAATTGTTACATTGTGATTTGTAAAAACATTTATAATCAAGGCACTAAAGCAACCTAAAGCTAAAATACTAAATACAACAAGCATCTAAAAATGTAATTGGCTACTACTAGGACTTCCATTCTTTCAATCAAAAACATGAAAAATTTAAAAAATTTTGTCACGTAGATTACTTGGGGAGTTAATTTTGTAAGTATTATAATGTAAAGACATGATTAAAAAAAATTTAAATCATATAGACTTAATCAAAAATGTGATGAAAATGAGGATATCTTCAAATTTATTAAACTTAATTCTTATTTATAAATAAAAATAATCATGTATAGTATAATGTAAAATTTGTGAAGAAAATTTAGAATATAAAAAATATAGTATGAGATTTAATATGTGCAGCAATAGATAAAAGATTAAAACAATTATTAAACAAGTACATTTTGGAAACATGAAAGCAAAAGTACTAGAAGGGCGTGGCAATAAACACAAGCATGTGCCAATAGCCCCTCCAAAAAATTAAACGCTATTTCATGTTAGTCATGGATTTGTTTTTAAATTTTTATTTCCCAGATTTGTCCGAAGTAAGAGAAGCAGAAAGAGAAACGAGAATCGCACTTGTCTGACAGAAACAAGAAGAAGGCGCCCACACACAAACACCGATTTAGAGCAACAGATGCAAGATCCACCTCCCAATCCCAATCCTCACAATGCAAACGCTGCTTCTCACTTACCTCCGCCGGCACCACCGCCGGCAACAGCCAGAACCACCACCACCACTACCACCTCCGCCTCTCTGTTGGCGCGCTCCGGCTGCAATGGCGGGTCCCACCACCGTCGAGCCCACTCGGAGTTAAGTTTCCGTCTACCAGACGACATGATGGACCTGTCGCCGTCGGATCCGTTCACCGGCGGGTCGTCGACGGCGACCCTGGAGGAGATCGGGTTGGAGGACGACCTGTTCTCGACATACATCGACGTCGACAAGCTCGCCGGGTCGGGAAACGGAGCGTATCTGAATGGCGAACCGGAGAAGAGCAGCGCGGGGAGGCCAAGGCATAGGCACAGCAGCTCCGTGGATGGGTCGACGACGACGTCGTTTGGGGAGATCATGGACGCGAAGAAAGCTATGCCTCCTGATAAGCTCGCTGAGCTTTGGGCTATCGATCCCAAGCGTGCCAAAAGGTCTTCAATTTTCTTTCTTTTTTTTTCGTTTTTTATTTTAATGAATTTAATTTCTATGCACTATTTACTAATAGTGTAAGTTTTATACTATTTTCGACCGATAGAATTTCACCTAAATAACAAATCGTGATGGGTGGTTGAGATAGTAGGTAGTTATTTTCTCTGATTTGTCATTTTAGTGAGATTGCATTGGTTGACGCTTGCCAGATTTCATTGAATTTTATTTTTGTTCAATTGTGAAATGCATTTGAAAACTTTTCTACTTTGATTTTGGATTGGGGTGGTTGCTCAATGTGTTAGATTCAGGTGTTGATTTTTCCCCCCTTTGTGTGTGTGTGCGTGTGTGTAATTTCCTCAATGGTGAGGTTTTAGTTCCATTTGTTTCGTTTTCTTGGGTATGAACCAGAATCTGAAAGTCTACAAAAGACTTTGAGCTAGGTGGATCCATTATGAGAGGATAGCTTCACGCTTCAGCATTAGAGTGTGTTTGGTACAGAGTAAAAACAAAAATGGTATTTTACCACCCAGACAAGTGTTGAATAATTTAAACTAATCAAGTGATTGCACAAAACTGTAGATTATTTGAATGCCAAGCATTTGAAATGGGGCAGAGACACAGGGATTTTTGCAAGAGGCACTGCTTTCTACTTTCCTTTAATCTCTCAGTGACTTTAACGTTAGAAATTTCTGTGGATTTTTGTTTTATTTATTATTCTTATGATATTGTCGTGTCGTTATGTATAGAATACTTGCAAATCGACAATCTGCTGCTCGTTCAAAAGAGAGAAAGGCTCGCTATATACAAGAACTTGAGCGCAAAGTTCAGACCCTTCAGACGGAAGCCACAACTCTTTCTGCCCAGTTGACCCTATACCAGGTTTGTGCTTATACATATCCAATACAAAAATCACTGTTAAGTTCATCAGTATTGTCATATCACTTGCAGATATTCTGTCGTACAGCAGCCTCTGTTTTGAATTTTGGATTTTCTAATGTAGCTCAGTGCAATAGTTCAGTTGCATGATTTATTTAAATTATTGTATACCTGAAGTCTCAGAATTTAATGGAACTTGGTTTTAATATACTACTCCGGTTTGCTTCTTTCTGCTGCTTGCGACTTTTTTAAGTTTTATAATATTTTCTTATTACTTTCAAATATTTTTCGTTTTATCTCTTTACTGTGATTCCTCTTTTGATATCGAAGTCTAAATTATTTTGACCATATAATAAATTGTTATAAAATCACCTTAGTGATTCGTGGTACACGTAATGGCATATTGTTTGTCTTCTCCATTAGTTGACTTTATTTTTAACTCATACACAGACTTGTGGCTGAGTATGATTATGATTCAATCACTTCTTGTTTTTTCATAGAGGGACACAAATGGTCTGAGTACTGAAAATACAGAGCTTAAGCTCCGTCTGCAAGCCATGGAGCAACAAGCACAGCTTCGTGATGGTAACCATTGTTACCATGTCAATCACTTTACATTTTTTTTGAGGTATGTTATTAAGGTTAACTAATTTATTTGAATTGTTTCTGATCTGCTGCAGCTCTTAATGAAGCATTGAAGAAGGAAGTTGAGAGGCTTAAGGTTGCTACTGGGGAGATAATGAGCCCCACTGAGTCTTTTAATCTGGGAATGCACCAGATGCCATTTACAGGATCAAATTTCTTTCCAATGCCACCACAATCAGGTCCTTCTGGTCATCAGAACATCCAGGTGCCGCCATTTGCTCACGCCCCATCTAGCATGCCAACTCATCAACTGCAACAAACAAATTCTCAGCCATTCTCAGAAATATTGCAAAATGACCAGCTTGGTCGTTTGCAGGGACTTGACATTAGTAGCAAAGGGTCAACCCTTGTGAAGTCTGAAGGCTCCTCACTTTCTGCAAGTGAGAGTAGCACTACATTTTGAATTCTTAACACAAATTGCTTGACCTGCTGACTTGTCCATGGCATTGATTGTTTATAGTGTTGACATCTAGTCAACTAGTGAAGGGACTCTGTTTCATTAAATATTCCATTCAGATTAAGGATTAATTCTTATTTATTCTTAGGGATGCTCTCCACAAAGGGGAAGCACCTGTGGGGTTTTGTTGCAAAAATCACTCAATCATCTTTCAGCTTGGCATTTGATGTTTTCTGAGATCTAGAGTTGTGGGAATGCAAGGTCATTCTCATTGTATGTTGGGGGTGTATAATGATCCCTTCCAGTCATTGGTATCATCATTTACATGATTGCATACAAACTGTGATTTATTGTTGTGTTTCACTTCATGGTACTCCAAGTAAGCTGGACTTGGGTTCTTCTATGATGTCTAAATTATAGAGTTTTAGATTTATTCTTAGTGATTGTACAATCCAAGAGTTTTTACAGACCTAATGTATTAAGCTGCTTCTGAGATCAGGCATTTATGAATGGCTAGCTTGTCTTTCCATTATTTCTTTTATGCTGCGAGCTAGCATCTGATTGGTTATGATCTTATTATTATAATTCCAATAGCGGGCGCGGAAGTTATTCAAACTCTGTATCTACATTTTGAGCATCATTGATTGTAATAACTTTGTTTAGCCACCATGAAATTAAAGATTGCATCAGTCATCATTACCTGGGCATCTTGGGGCTGTAGCACTATTGAGCTTCTTGAAAGACCTTTTCTTCTACATCATGCTTCCGATAGCAGCTCTCCTTTTGTAATTTTTGGCTATAACTATAAAGAATAATGATAGTATAATCTTGGGTTCACAATAAATCTTACATGTGATAATATATCAACCATTTAAAGTATAGTTTTAAGTTAAAAATATATAAATATTATAAAGAAATTCGTTGAAATCATCTCTTATGTAAGATCTATAAATTCGAGTCTATAACATTTTCCAGCTCTAAGTGCCTATATTTGATGCTTTCTCTCTTTGTCTCTCGTTTGCCATTAGTGTTTGATAAAATTCGATCATACAATCGGAGTAAACCAACATGGAAACCGGTGCGTCTGGGATGATAACTTTAAAATTAAAATTGTAAATTGGATACGATAATGTTTATGTCCAACAACATACAAATCCACAATTAGTTTTCGGTCTGAATTTAGAAACTAGTATCCGTGTTAGATGGACCTCTGAGATGACTATTTTTCTTTTCCCCGAGTATCCTCTGAGGTGATTAATGGCAGGGATGAATAGTGTTGATTGTTTTTAAAGACTAAAACCAAAATAAAATTTTTTTAGGAGCTAAAACAAAAACATAGTATATTCATATGGATCAAAAACATTTAAGCGTGTTTATATTTAAAATAAATTATATCAACCTCCTCTAAAATTTGATAAAATTCACTAACTTCTTGCTATTTGTTAAACTTGCCTAAGAAATTTTGACAAAAAAAGAAAGTAGAGATGAATTCTACCAAATATCACAAAAAGTAATCTGCCCTTATATTTATTTGTCTCAAACAATATAAATTATTTAACCTTATCTTTATGTATTTGATTGTTCATTGGAGAGAGAAAGAGTGTGTGCTCAAACGCATCCAAAATATGATTTTGAATAATATATTTACAATATTCTTTGGTGAATGTGAAGACCATCGATCATTTACAAAAATCTTATGTGACAGAATTACAGCTTAAAATTGAAATTAGGCATGTTAGTTTTAGTTTTAATATTTGCTAGCTTTTTTAGCATCAAAATCATAGCTCAGAACAACTTATTTCATGCTTAAAAATTAAAATCATCCTACAAGAAAAAAAATATTAAAAGTTAATCTGTAATCTTCAATGACAAGCTCTGACAAGACATAGTTCTCTTGTAGTCTTGTTATTAGTCATCTCTTCTTCTTATTCATTGTAGATTATCATATCCAATTAAAGTGTTTGAGTCTTGCATTGCTTCATCCCATGAACTAGTTTTTGGAGTTGACTTAAGCCAACTTATTTTCCTTTTTTTTTTGGTTATAGGCCCATTTAATCTTAGGATGATACTAGAACCTATTTGTGATCCTAGGGTTGAGTTAGGCTCATTCAAGCATGAGTATTTCATTTTGGTAAAAGTAAACGTATTGAGTACGCTTGGGTATAAAGTAAATAAAAAATGGGTACATTTGGGGTATGCCTAGGTACACATTTTTAATCAAACTACTACATTTTGTGTGTTTGTCTTTTTTTTTTTTCCAATTTTGTTAATATTAAACCCTAAATCGTCTATCACAAATTTCATTTCACGATCTTTTTCTTAATGACCAAAACATAACTGCCACCTAACCAAAGTCAGCTCTCATCAATTTTTTTAAAATAATTATAAATCTCATTCTACAAAAAGAAATGAGAAGAAGTTTAGCCACAGGCTAAATACATTCAATAGATACTAATTAATGAAGTTAAAAAATAATCACAATACATCTCAACTAAAAAACTCAACTTTATCAACTCATGAGGCCTAGTATCACTTGTACAAAAAAACAAGCCTCGTACTAATAATTTTAAACCAAAATATCACTCAACATCGAAGAAACTAGAAACATAGTTGCATCAACAACTTGAGGGCCAACGAATGTAAACTCTACTAGATTCAATCCTCGCATGGGCTTTAGTAGGTAGCCAATGTCTATGTGTCCATTTTCTCAGTACCAACATCAACACTAACATAGTCATAATAATGAATTAACAACATTGTATCCAATCTCTATAAATTTTAGCAATATACAACACTAAACTTGCGCTAATATTGGCACAAATTCACCCACTCAACAGGTCTCTTCGACATTGCCATCAAGGATTTTCTAGGGAGATGATTTAACTAATATGCTACAGAAGGAAAATTGTACCCCAACAAAGGTAACCCCAAAATTGAACCTAGCACTACATCTTCATATTTGCAAATTAACTAATAACACAAAACCCCTACTAAACACCTTCATATCAATGCACTATTACACACATACCTTAATGTACACAAAGATCACTGCACGAAACATACACACACACATACCCATCCACCCCCTAATAAACATATATCGCACCTACACAACACATACAAGGTACTTAACCTCCCAGTCTAAACCTTTTCACATTTCACTCAGATAATCATGCTGCCTCACACAAAGTGTTTTGCTCTCATGCACTCTTGTTTTACCTCAAGAGCTTCTTACAACATTTGCACTCCCAAGTCCTCAATTATGAACCAATTTCTCCTAGCCTCTTGCATTCTGCTGTATAAAGAAAACGAAACACCAAGACATGCACTTAGAAATGATGGCTCATATCACCGGTCATGAGACTGAATGATAACATTGTTACGCTCACTCTTAGTGTTTAGATCTCTTATGCTATTGTGTATCACTTACTCACAATGTGTTTCACTTAAAACTCATACAGTTGCTTATTACTTCATATCACCTTCCTCTTCTTTTGGTTTTCAAGATAGAGAAGATCACTTTGCAATGCTCATAGATCTTACAAAACAACATAACATGCCAAACCCTAATAAAGAGAATAAGACAATAACCATACTATCCATTTTGTAAAAAAAAAAAAATTCCCCAAATTTTCAGATTCCAAAAATAGAACATAAAATATATCAAATAAGACAAGACTTATAATGACACTAACCTACCATATACCCTTTCCTTCGCATTTCCCTTCCAATGTCTCAACGATGGATTCATTCTTTTATCATATCACACTGACTATGTACATCCCAATGGTGCTTCCAAAAAGCTACCATAGTTAGTGCCTCATCTAAGTCAATGTTCTTTTTATGAAAAATGACATTTTTTATACATCTCCAAACAGTCCAACTGTAACAAAAAAAGATCTGCACCAATCCTTTTTAACACTTTCCTCTCCTAGAAAGCTTATTCAAGATTCAAACAATGATTTAGGATCATTAGGGGATACCCACAATAATTTTTACTTCTTGAGCCATTTATTCCATATATTACAAAAAAACTCACAAGCAAAAAAGAGTTACTACACATCCTTTTTTGCCCTACCATAAAGATCACTAGTTTCCTGGTTTTGTTGCAAAGTATGTATTCTATGAAGGCTTGATTTGGTGTTACTTCTTCCTACAATAACGAACCACTCGAAAATCTCTACTGTTGGCAACACGACACCTTTCTAAATTGCCTTGCTGAAATTATAACTACTTACTCCCTCATATTCTTCTTTTACCGTGACAATAGCACTAAAGATAAATTAGGTGGAAAATAAGCCCTCTTTTTTCAAATTTCCATGTCAATCTATCCCTAGCGAATTTATTAAGACTAACATTTACTATTACATTGTGAAGTTTCCTTCGCTAGTTCTAACTCCCATTGAATAGATGCATACGCTATTGAAAGTTTCAAATCTACTTGAACCCATTCCAAAATCCACACTCATTCACACAACAATCCTTTAGCTAGAAGAGAGAATAAATCCTATGGAAGCTCTCACAAAGTGTCATATTCAAAACCCATATTTCATTCCAAATTTGTTCTATTGCCATCTCAGACCTCCATTCTAATTCCTCTACACATGGCAAGCATTGAATTTTCATCATCAAAGTTGACATTGACAATATCAAGCCCAAACATCACCACAATTCTTGATCACCTATTTCCAAAGGTTTTTTTCTTTTAATTCATTACATGAATTCACCACCCTTTTTCAAAGAAGACAAACTTCCCTCGCATATCTCCGCCACCACTTAAGCAATATTGTCACATTCTATATAATAGGGTCACCCATACTTAACAATCCAACTTGTTTTGATTTCTGAATTTGGCTCTATTTAATCAAGGCCATGCTCATCTTACCCTCATTCTCATCTTTAAGGCAAAAGATTAAAGTGTCATCAACAAATTGTAAATGAGATAAAGCTGTACTATCCTACCTATAGGCAAACACTTAATCAAAGCATGGTCACTGGCATGACTTATCAATTTATTCAACATCTCCACTACCAGCACAAAAAGAAATAGTGATAACAAATCGCCTTTTTCTAAGACCCCTTTCTATTCTAAAAGGCTTAGTTAGAGAACCATTAACCATGGCAAACATAGCAGTTTTGCTAATACGTGTACCAATCTATCTTCTCTACCTTTCTCCAAAACCCATCTAGCATAGTACTTGATACACAAAACCCCATTTAACCCTATAGTGCGCCTTTTGAAAATCATGTTTAAGAATTCACTGTTGTTTCTTCTTTGTTTTCATCTAGTGAACCATTTCACATGCTATAAAAGCTCCATCATGTATTCGTCTACCCCCACAAAAGCACATAGTATTTCACTATCCCAATCTATCATCACACCCCTCATTATATTTGCTAAATTTTTATTGTTACCATATATACATAACCCACCATACTAATGGGCCTAAACTCTCTAATTTGTCATGTTGCTTCCACTTTTGGTATCAACGTCACCTAAGTTACATTAACAACCTGGAGCATGTCACCCCCTTAGAGAACCCTTTTGCAGTTTGGCAAAAATCATCCACAATGTTTGTCCACATTTTCTTAACAAAGTTAAAATTAAAACCATCAGACCCCGAGACTTTTTTGAATTACATTCCCATATAGCCTTTTTTTACTTCCTCTATTGTTAGATTAACTTCTAATCTTGACTCCTCCTCCCCGAAAATGCAATTAGCCAGACCACTTGGAAACATAACTTCAAGGGAGTATTCTTGTTTATACAAATCCTTATGAGACGTTTGAATCTCAGGTTTAATCTTCTCAAGGATTGTATATCCTCACCTTGTATCTTTAACATGGTTATTGCCTTTCTTATCTATATCTTTAGCAACCTTTGCCCTCAACACTTGCTTCCAATAGCAATCTCTATGATTAAACCATTTCTCTGACATACTTTATAATGCCTTTCTTCTTGCCACCGTGGTCTCATCCATAACCTTGTTCTCACATCTCTATTAATGCTTAAAATTTCATATTCTAAAATCCTAATTTTATCATCAATACACCCAAACTCCTTTTTATTCCAATTCCTAATAGGCTCTTTTAACCCTTTTAACTTTTCCAAAAAGGACAATTAACTAATATTCTCTATTCCATCATGAGAAAACCATACATTCAAATTCCTAAAAGATTTAGGGTCCGTTTGGTTTTAGTTTCCAATTTCTAGTTTTCATTTTTAATTTTTTAATTTTCAAGAATTTTAGAAGGAAAAATTAAAAATTGAAAATTGAAAATAAAAATTAGAAACTGAAACCAAATAGACCCTTAAATTCCGAATCTATTTCTATTTCATCAATCATAAAAGGACAATGATTAGAAAGAAAGCGAGCAAACCTTGTATGTCTCAAACCCCTAAACTTTTCCAACCACTCCAAGTTAACCAAAGCTCTATCTATCCTACTACAAGACTTTCCTCTTAACTATGCATACTTACACCCCATTAAAGGTAAATCTACCAACTCTTAAGTCCATTCTACCCATTGTTCAAAACTCGTACTGGTAGATGATTGTGACAGAACCCCTTCTCTCATTCGGATGAAGAATTTCATTAAAATCACCTAAGAACATAGTCGATACATTAACCCTATCTCTCAGATCCTTCAGCTCATTCTACATTCTCAATTTTTCTTTCTTCAAATGAAATCCGTATAATACATATATTGCACAAGTAAAAGAACTTTCTTTTATAATCCCCTTCACGCAGATCCATCTTTGTTCGAGGAAAATTCCAACTTGTTCCATGAAATCCTCTTCCCATACAAACAACGGACGGCTAGTTGAACTAGATGCATTGACAACAGTCCATGCAAAATTACTACTACCCCATAATTAGGAAACCTTACGTTTATCCCACCCTGGTTACTTGTTCTTGTCAATCCGTAAAAAGAGATTCCGTGTTCTTATAGCATTTTTTCACCATAGTAACCTTCTCTCTAGCCTCCGATCCTCTAACATTCCAAATAACTAATTTCATTTAGAGCAAGCATGCATACCTTTTTTGTTTGCCGATGAGGCCTGATTGTCAATTATGCTTAAATGGTCGTTGTGTGCCTGCTTTGCACAATGTTTTAAATATTGTAGTTTTGTATTTTATTAAGATAAAATGTTAAACAATTTAGCCTTGTTATATGTTGACATTGGTGTGTTTTCTTAAGATCTAAAAGTCAACAAAACACTGCAAGCCATTTTATTATTTTGGTGGAGAATCTGAATTTATTAATTGAGTAAATCAGCATTTAGGAAAGGAACCAAGAAACTAGGTGGGTCCCGAACCCATACATCAGGTTCTTTTTTTTTTTTTTTGGTGATTCACACATCAGGTTCATTAAGTAAAGCGAAACATTGTAAGAGAATTAAGATTCACATCAACGCTAAAATCAATTTACACTTAATTTATCGAAAAAAAATCAATTTACACTTAATAAAATCTCACAGCCACATCCAAAATATATTTTTGAATGAACATATCTACGATTTTCATTGGTTATTTTACAGATCGATATCATAGATTCACAATATCCATACCAAAAAAAAAAGAAGAAAGATTCACAATATAATAGCGTTGTTCTCGTGTAGCATCTAGAATTGGGTATGTAAACTCGGAATTGGAATTCGGCATATTGATTCTAATTTTAATGTTTGTAAGGTAATCACGTCATAGAGTTGCTAATAATTTCTTCTTGTTTGTGTGTGATTATTTTGATAAAAAATTATTATAAGTACTCTTTATGATTTCTAATATGTTTGTGTAAATATTCCAGTAAAACAAAATTATAAAAGGATATTTTTCAAAAAACTATAATTAACTTTTATCTTTTAGAAAAATATATTTTTTATACCATAATAAAAAGATGTTTAAGAATAACGGAGATATTTTAATATCATCTAAATATAAATTGATTTTATATCTAAAAGTAAAATAACTTTTACTCCTATAAAAAAATATTTTCTGAACAAATGATTTTTTTAAAAAATAAAAGAATCATCCAAACCAGCCAATATCATTCTTCGAGGAGTAAAAAACGGTCCCGGATCTTTAGCAACCAGCTCTTAGGAGGTAAGGATCTCTTGTTTTAAATAATTTATTCTTCTCATCAATGGCATACTAGAGCTGTCAAAATGAATCGCGATTCAATAGTTTGAAATTATGTGTGAACTGAGCAATAAATAAATAAATGGAGTAAAATTAAAATAAAAGTTGGGCTAACCCGAATGGGGCCTGACTGAATGACCTGAGTACTATTTATTATTATTCATAAAACAATCAACTACTATACGAGTTATTACTAGTTAACTCTGGACCATTGAACCCATTCATGGTGAGTGAACTAACTATGTTGTATGCATGAATACACGTACGCAAATTCAAGGTGCCAAGCAAGCCCTTAATGTAGTGCAAATGATCAAACGATGAATCATCAAACTTATCAAATTTGTATTAATTATCTTCTTTAATTACAATTATTTTAATCCATTTATTGTAGTTTCCTTTTCAGATTTTATATTTAATCCTTTTTTTAACCAAATAAGTAGATTCATTTTATGAATAAAAGGAAAAATAATAAAAATAATAGCAAGACCATTAATAAAAATCCTTTTCAAGCATAATAATAATATTCAAAATAAAAGTTTTAGATTTTGCATTTAACTTTTTTTCATTACACTGAGTTTGATTTTGTAAATAAGAGAAAACATAAGAAAAATATGGTGCAAGTCCCCAAAAGAACCCTTTTGAGGATAATTGTAATAATTTAATTTTCCAAATAAATATTAATGGCTTAATAATGGGAAGAATTCTTTTATCCCCAATTGGTGTCTTATTCTTGTCCACCAATAAATAAATTAACACATAGGTTATGATCCAAAAGTTGATTTTGAAAAAAAATTCAAAAATAATATTGTATACCGGTACACTCTTCAACATATGAGTGGAGTGACAGAAAAAAAGACAAAAAATAGGACACAGAAGATCTAAATCCCTTAATGATATGTTGTAAACAAAATATTATGTACATATGAAAAGAAATATACTTCATCCTTGCAGTTATAATAAGCATCTTTGGGAGAAAAATATATCCAATATATTACCTGTTATTTGAGAGTTTTAAGAAAGTATTAATTTTTTTTTTTCACTTTTCCCCTTCCACGTATTATCTCTCTCACACACAAACTTCAAATAATAACTATTGCACAAATTCTTAAAAAAAGAAATTTTGTCCATATATATATATTTGTGTTTGTGCATTTTTAATAATTTCTTACTCTTTGTGTCAGAATCTTAAAAACGCTTATAACCAACAGTGGGAGTAGTATTTCTCAATCACCAATATTGAAATAAATATCAACTATGATTTATATTAATGGCTGATATGCATGAATATATTATTACATATGTAAGTGGTCTCGGTTTGATGAATATATGTTATGATTAACAATTTTTTTTAGTAACTTGCAGTAAATAAGTAATTCATAAATGGGTCGTCAATGAGAATACTATACATGAGTGCAATAATAATGTTTCTTAATAGCTCAAACCTTCCCATAAACAAGGTCTATGACTATTTAAACTTTGCAATTTAAATACAATGCCTGATTTACTATATTCTCTCTAGATGGAAGTACAATTTATTTTGAGATTTTAGTGAGCATCCCCCCTATTCATATCACCATATATGGTTAGATCAAGACATTATGATGCAACCATTTGGGTATAAGGTGTGTCATTAATGCTACCAAAAATGGCTTAACCTAAAATTAATCTAGGCATTGTAAATAGATCTATATAAAGAAGATTGGCTGAATTATTGAAGCATGATAAGCACAACAAATATAACTTTTCTCAATTATTCCTTTCTTGTTGTTTTCTCTTTTTTGCTCACTATTGCAATGTCCAGGGCCAAAGTGAAGCTTGCATACATATCCAATGACACTATGAGGAGGGCAACATTCAAAAAGAGGAAAAGAGGGTTGATAAAGAAGCTCAACGAACTAACCACCCTTTGTGGGGTTGGAGCTTGTGCTATAATGTATGAGCTCAAACCCAATGATTCTCAGCCAACTGATATTTGGCCCTCCGAAATGGGAGACCAAAGGGTTTTTAGCAAATTCAATGGACTATCCAAAATCGACCAAACTAATAAGATGTTGGACCAGCGATCATACTTGAAAGAAAGGATCAAGAAAGCCAAGGAGCAGTTGATGAAAAGGAGGAGGATGAATAGGGAGAATAAGATGACCCTTCGCATGAATGAGTATGTTCAATCAGGAAAGCTTCCAGATAACTTGAGCTTGGTTGATCTGAATGACCTAGCATATTTCGCTGGTCAGAAGACGAGGAAGATCGAGAAGCGATTGAAGGAGATCAAGAGGAAGAATGAGACGGAGATGATGATGATAAAGGGTTTTGGCTCCTCCTCATCATCATCATCATCTATGCCTGTCCTTGAGGAAATGAAGAAATTTGTGCTTGTGGAAGATTGTAATGATTTCAAGATGATTTTTGATGCTATTTAGAAGCAGCAATGATTTGTGGATTTGATCAATGGTGATAGGGATGAGTCCTTATTACAATTTGAGATATTTTAAGGGGAAAAAAAACTTCGATCAAGTTTTTTATATCCATTACATCTACTTTTCAAATCAAATCAAAGAATGATAAGTGGACTTTTTTTTTCTTGAGAAGAGTATACTTTCAACTTTTAAATTACTCATCATTCCAAGAAAAATTGTGCACGTGTTATTATTTGAGTTGAGAATTAGTTGAAATGGATATAAAGAGCTTGATAGTAGTCTTGTCCACAATTTAATCTCCAAATTGTCTTCTTGGCCAACCCTTTTCTCCCTTTGAATGAGTCTAATTATTTTTTTAAAATCTATGTTTTAGAAGTTTCTCCTAGTTTAGTGTCTTGTTATTTGGTTATCTTCATTTCCGTTTTTATTTTGTACTGTTTAGACTAGACACAATAATAAGCCAATAGATGGTCTAGTGTCTTGGCTAGTCTTCACTCTGTTAGTTACAATTTTCAAGTTGTGGTGTTTTTAGTGTTGTCCAAGTCTTTTAATTTTTAAAGTGTTGAGAGTTGAATAAATTGGTTGTGTTTGTCATGCTTTAATGGTTTATTTTTCACTCAATTTGCGATTCAGTGTGACTTTCATTATTAATGCTTAGAACTTTAGATAATGAAGAGAGTTGAGACTTATCACAATGCGCTGTTACTTCGATATGGCTCTAAGTGCTCATCAAATTCTAATCTTGCGAGCAAGGCTTCAACTTTCAATCATATGAATGAGTTGTGTTATTGGCACTTATTTCACTTGAGAAATTGTACATATTCATCCATTTTTTATCATTAAAATTAATCATAAAATATTGAAAATAAAAAATAATTATTTTAATGGTGGATGATAAATGAATACATATGAAATGAATACTTGTAATATTTTTTTGTATATATGGACTTATGAATGTATATATGAATTAAACTATTTAAAATATATAGCTTCAAATCTAAAACTCACTTTGCGCCATATGATAGAAAATTCATGCCTATCTACTGGTTTGAATGGAGGCATTTGTTATAGCAAATTTTCTTGGAGGAAATTATACTGACCACCCTAAAGTTTAGTAAAATTATACTCAATATCCATTTATTTTATAAAATTATCAATATCTAACCTTTGAGATTTATAGAAATTATATTGATCTCTCTTGCAATTAATGAGTTATTAAGTTAAGTAACAAAAGAAAAATAATATGTGACACGTATTATTATTAACGATAAAATATTTAATATATTGTTTGAATCAAATATTTTTTTATCACATCAAGGTAAAACGCATAATTATATCTCGAGATAAAATAAAACATATTGTAAAAATATTCTAATTTTCTCGGTCTACAAGAGTTATTCAATCATTACTAATAACGGTATGAAAGTATACTTACCAAAACAACAAGTATGAAATTATTAGGCCCGCCAGAGGACCCTTTCTGAAGTCGATGGCGCGGACAAGAATATAAAAAAGCGCCACGAGAATTTTCAGTCTCTTTGATTTCATTATCTCCTTCGTTTTTGAGTCAAACCAACCAACAAGGAAGCAAGAAACAAGGTAGCTAGCAACCATGGTTGGCATCATCACTTTCTCTTCAGACGACGTCGTAGCGAAGCCTCGAATGGACAACCGTCTCTACAGGGTTCTTGACCTTGAAAACGGCGTTCATGCTTTGCTTGTTCATGATCCTCACGTACAAGGAAATCATAACAGTGATAAAAATAATAACGCCATTCAAATTGAAAAGGCTATTTTCATTTCCCTCTTTGTTTTTTTCACTATAAGTTCAATTTTGATGTACTGTATATCTTCCAATCAAATATCCCCACCCATCCATGATTTTTCAAATAGGGGAGGAAAAACTAACTATATTTACTGATGCGTATCAATACAAGTTGAATGACTGTGTAAATTTTATTTATGCAGTTATTGTATTAAAATTAAATCTTCGGATTATTTCGCAACCTTTCGTTTCTTCCTCTCTAATCATAGTCCATTTTGCTTTCATTCGACCAGCTTTTAATTTTAAAAAGATAGGATACTTTGTTATATCTTTCACATTAGTACATTAAAATGAAGTAATTTGATTTTGATACTCTTTATTCGGTTTCTCCATTAATTTTGTAAGTGTTTTCTCAATTAATTAATTTGCAGGCTGCAGCAGCTATGTGCATAGCAGTAAGCAGCTTCTGTGATCCATTTGAAGCACAAGGGCTAGCGCATTTCTTAGGTTTGGATATTCACCTTTATCTTACCTTAGGAAATTTTTATTTTTCTAAAGTTGTCACTTTTTCATCTTACACAAATTACGATTGAAAACATCTCTCTGCATTGAGAAGACCACTTTTACATCACGTCATGATTCTTGCCTCCATTGGAAATTCTACAAATGTCATGCTATTCATGTTTCGAATTTTTCAAAATGGAATAGCACTTCTTGTGTGCTCAAAGAAACAGTTAATGCAACTTAATTACAAAATTAATCTCGTTCTTTCTCATGAATGGTTTTTAATGTTTTAAGACATGCCGCGTGTGTTGTTTCTATGTGCCGCAGAACACATGCTTTTCATGGGGAGTGAGGAATTTCCAGATGAAAATGAGGTCTGTTTGGCTGTTTAATTAATATGTACTTTTAGATGATTGGGTGTTTAATTATGTCTATTTGGAATCTAGTGAGGCCAGTAGAAAACTAATCTTAGTCTTGATAGTGCTTTTGCCAAATCAAATGATCAAAATCGTTCGTTTTAAGGACAAGAAATTTATCCAATTGTTTTTGTTAATTAAAATTATGGTTTTAAAGAGACTAGAACATGAACCTGAAGATTTGCAAGATGTTATGCGCCACATATTTTTTTTTAATAGTTCAAAAATTACATTGCTTGCAATGAGATTTGAATTTAGAACCTCATGCATACAAACAAAACCCTTCAACCAATCCCAATAGCTTGGCACCACATAATTATAATTTCATATGTGGCCAATTGTTGTTGCTTTTAATGAGAAATGTCTTTTGAACACCTAACACATTTATCAATGTGACAATTTGATTGGATGAAGTTTAAATTTTATTTTACAATAACAAGATATCAAAATTAAATCCAAACTGAATTCTACTTGTCATATTTGCTATTATAATAAATGATTGTTAATAATAATGTAAAATGCTATAATAATAGTTTTTACAGATTAAAATAAAAAAAAACTTGATACATGGATACTCAGTATACTTGAAAGCTCATGCAAATATATAAACATGGGATAATAATATTTTACATTCACGTATATGTTAGAATTGTAAATAAAGGAAGAATCACCACTTTAATTAGTCCTGAAAGACCACATCATTGACTAAATTTTTGCTTATGGTCCTCCAAATATCTACTTTATTTGACAAACTCGCCTAAATGTTAATTAGCCTCTATTTTCATTAACGAAAGTAATTCTTTTATTTTTTTAATCAAAAATATGATCTTTTAAAAGTTAAAGTAGCATTCTACACTTTCAACTTGGCATAAAAATAATTATTTTGTCAAAGATATGATTTTTAGGGATTAAAATGGTGTTTCTATAGTGCGAATTTGGCATAAAAAATAAAACATAATTATTTTTAATTTGTAACAAAAATGGAAACCGATTGACATTTGGATAAATTTGTCAAATGAAATGATCTTTGGAGAGCTCTGAGTAAATATAATTTTTTTAGAACTATTTTATCAGCAATATGACCTTTGGAGGGGGGAAATGATAGTTCTCCCATAAATAGAAGTAACTAGCTATTTAAGTTACATGATTGAGTCGAGAGTCACTTTAGTTTCTAAAATAACAAAATTTATAATTTAGTCGCTAAAATTATCAAACACGAGCTAGGGTACTTTCTCAAATATAATATATCAATTGAATCTCTCACATTTTAAACTTTTGAGTCAAGATAATCCCTAAAAATAACAACAATGCTTCAAGTTTGAAGAACAAATTTAATTTGCTGAAGTGTAATATACATATTTTAGGGATTAATTTAATTCATATTTTATAATTTTATAGACTAAAAAATCAATTTTAAATTTTTGAAGCCAAAATAAACCACATATGTAATCCAAGGAATATTATTGCACAATATTATAAAGAAAGGCCTCTTATTGCCATTATCTAAAGAGTTAAAATAATTTTTATATCATTAAATAAATTTTAGAAAATTTTTAATAAAATCTATATATAGTTGTATTAAAAATTAATTAACAAATCCTTACAAACAAAAAAAAACTAATTCACAAATAACACTGAAATTTTGTTTATCATCGTTTGGCTTCTATTCAAAAACCACCTTATTTTAAAGCTCATATCCTACAATTGAACTATCTAGTAGAAGCTTGTTACCAATCTCAACTGCAAGTTGTCTCAAGGTCAGGTCACTAGTCCTTTCTTCCTTATTTACTTCTCAAGGTTTTTATAATGCACTGGACTTAGTATTGAAATTATACAGGAAGGTTGAGCTAGTAACAACCCGTCAAAAGACTAAATAGGAGTGTACCTATTAGAACCCAACTACAACTCTCCTAAAGCTTCTAGTAACACGAAGGTCAGGAAACTGTTTATGAAAATCAAACATCATCCTCAAACCATCGTCAGTATTAATGCTGCAACTTCTAAACTATGCCACAACTTAAGTGACCAAATGAGTAATCGATACACCATATGGATTATTTACTTTTTTCTTTTGTGTTACTTGTGAAGAATTTTGACATGAGACTCAAAAAGACTCAAACGAATGAACACTAATAAGTACTAGATTTTGATAGCAAAAATGGACTCCGTCTTGTGAGTTTTGAAAAATCTCACAATTATAGTGAACGAGCATATAATTTCTCCTAGCCATTTTTTTTTCAAAGACACTCACCAACAAAAAATAAGAAACAACACACAAAAAATACTCTTTGATCTATGCTTCACCTTGGGCTGGAGTATTTATATAGAGATCACCCGTGTGCAATATGTCAAACTATTAGACATTTTATCTTTTACATAATACGGCTAGTTGTTACCCGTATTCGACCCTTTTATCCTCAAATAATATGGCTGATAGTTAGCTTAAAATTATCTCATGTAATGCGTTTGACAATTTGACGTATTGAGTGAGTAATGACCCTACATTTTTTGCTTGGCTGTGCAACATGTTGCTATTATAAAAAAAATGTAGATTGGTAAATAATGTTAAAAGTGATTGAAATATGTGAATGACAAATCTTGTTTTTTGTCTTTATAAAAAATCCATAAATAAATCATTTTAAAATACTACAGACTTAAATATTTTTTCCAAACATAAGAAATTTTGGTTTTAATTAAAAAATATATTTTCTGGTTTTGTTCAAAACTTTTAGAAAATTGTTTGGGTTAGTCTCTAAAATTAGTTTGCCTTTGTTAAATATTAAGCTGGCTAATAGAAAGATATATTATGCGATTATATATGGTAACTAGTAGTCATAGATGGTAACTAGTTGTCATAGGTAACACATCATAATCCTGTGTCAAAATCTTTACTAATTACCCATTAGACCCAGCTCATTGACCTATTTTCGTAGTTTTATGTCAGTCGGTTCAGCATTTAATAAAGACAAATTGACAATAGGACCAAAATCAAATAGTTTTGAAAATGTTTGGATCAAAACAACAAAAGAAGTACAAGAACCTAAACCAAAACTCATTTATTTGTTAAGGACAAAAGAAATTTTTAACATAAAATATATATTATTTCTCAATTATCAATATTCAAATAAATATCAAATGGGATTTGTTAATGGCAAATATTCATGAACATATTTGTATAGTTCTAAGTGGTCTTGGTTTGGTGAATTTGTTATAATTAACAATTTTTTATTAACTTGCAACGCAAAAATATTATTCTTAAATGGATCTTCAATAAAAATATTGCACATGAATACAATAATAATCTTTCTTGATAGTTCAAACCTTCCCATAAGAGAGTCTACAGCAATTAAAACTTGTAGTTAGAATACAATGCCTGATTTATTATATTCTCTTTAGATAGAAAGACAATTTAATTTGAGATTTAGCTGAGCATCCCTCTACTCATACAATCATATATGATTTCCAGTTGTTGGATCAAGACATTATAATCCAATCATATTGGTACAAGGTGTCTCATTAATGACACTAAAAATGGCTTAAGCTTAAATTAACCTAGCCATCATAAGTCGATCTGTATAAAGAATATTGGTTGAAGCATGATAAGCACAACAAATATAACTCTTCTCAATTACTATCTTCTTGTTATTTTTTTTCTTTTACTCACTACTACAATGGCAAGAACTAAAGTGAAGCTTGCATATATTTCCAATGACGCTGTGAAGAAGGCAGCATTGAAAAAGAGAAGAAAAGGATTGATGAAAAAGCTCAATGAACTAACCATCCTTTGTGGGGTTGAAGCTTGTGCCATAGTGTATGAGCCAAAACCTAATGATTCTTAGCCTAAGGTTTGGCCTTCCTATATGGGAGTCCAAAGGGTGCTTAATAGATTCTACAATCTATCCAGAATCAATCAAACCAAGAACATGTTGAACCATCAATCATACTTGAACAAAAAGTTCAAGAAGGCCAAGGAGTGATTGATGAAGATCAGGGGGACAAATAGGGAAAAGGAGATGACCCTTCACATGCATCAGTTTGTTCAAATAGGGAAAATTCTAAACAACTTGAGCTTGGTTGATCTGAACGACCTAGCATATATCGCTGACCAAAAGACTAGGGAGATCAATAGGCGATTGGAGAAGCTGAAGAGGGAGGATGAGCAAAAAATGAAGATGATCATGATCATGAACGATTATGCCTCATCATCATCATCAATTCCTGCCCTTGAGGAAATGAATGAATATGTGTTTGTGGAAGATGCTAATAGTTTGAAGATGATCATTGATACTATTCAAAAGAAGTGATTTGTGGACTTGATCAATAGTGATAAAGGATGAGTCCTTGTTACAATTTGAGATAGTTTAATTAATCTCTAAATTATTTCTTTGGTCAACCCTTTTTCTCAAATTGAAAAAGTCTCATTTTTTCTCAAATCTACATTTTGGGGGGTTTCTACCGGTCAGTGTCCTGTTGTTTGGTTTTCTTTAGTTCCTTTTCCCTTTCTATTATGCAGACTAGACACAATAATAAGCTAGCATATGGTCTAGTGTCTTGTCTAGTCTTCACTTCATTATTTACCATTTTTGAAGTTGTGGTGTTTTAGTGTTGTTCATGTCTTTTAATTTTCAAAGTGTTTAGAGTTGAATGAATTAGTTAAGTTTTTATTCTCTAATGGTTTATTTTTTAATAATTTGGGTTCATATGTTCATTATCACAAATAATGTTTAGAAAACAAAGAGGGCTGAGACTCATTACCACGTGTAATTTACTTAGATATAACTCTTAGTGCTCATCAAATTATAATATAGTAGCAGGGCTTCGAATTTCAATATTATGTACAATTTATATTATTTGAAATCATTTAATTTAAGATACCATGAAAACTAAGTCATTATTTATCATTGAAAATGATCATAAATTATTTAATATTTTTATTTCAATGGTGGGTAATAATTGAATAGATATGCTAATGAGGCTAAATGAGTTCACATAACATTTCTCCATGTACATGGACTAATGATTGTATGAATTATAATATTCAAAATATAGAGATTCAAATCTAAAACACACTTTGCACCATAGGATGGAAGAGCATCCATGCCCATGTACTAGCTTGAATAGGTACATATAGCAAATATTCTTGCTATATAATTAGGGATTTTGTATGGTTTGTCTTGTACATGGCATGGATATGAAAAATATGAATTAAAACATCCCTAACTTATGGCTTGAAATCTTAAACACACGTAAGCAAGGGATGGAAGCATTCATACTCATCTGGGATTAGATGGGTTTGAACCAAGGCATCTATGTTATTAGGGTTTCTTTTCCATTTTAATTTGTTTTAAAAAAATAATATAATAAAATCCGAATGTTCATGGGATTGAGACAACAATTTTTTTTTTAGGTAAATAACACTCAATTCTCAAAAAAAGGGGGCAATTCAATATTAAGTACATTAATACATATCCAAATCGAGGAGTGATAACTGCGTTATTATCTTATTTTTTTCACATTTGTTTGTTAGTTAATTCATATCTTTTTCCTATATCTTCCAATTTTTTGGCTTGATTTAGATTAATTTTGCAATCAATAAGATTTTTTATTTGAATTTAAAATGAGTTTTTGGATTTAATTGGTAGATATTCTCATAATTTTTATTTGTGTTGAAGAATAAAAAGATAGCAATATTAGAAACGATTTGAAGAGAGGATTTGATAAGGATTTGAAGAGATGAGAAGAATTTGGAGAAGACTGGAAGATTAGATCATATTTACAACAACCTTAAAAATATTTGATTTGATTTGATTTGGAAAGGGGAAATAAAGGGATTTGGTCAAAAATTCCGTTTTATTCTCTTTGTTATTCAAGGAGAGACTAGAGACATCACATAGAGGAGTTAGTTGACATGATTCATTAGTTTATTATGTTCTTCATCTCTTCTATAGATTGCTAATTTTCTTTTGGTGTTAGGAATATTACAGTTTGTGAGAATGGATATTGTATTCCTTTTATTGGTTTGATTTTCTTTCTCAATTAATTATGCAATTTTTACTATTCTTAATCATTTCTAGGAATTAGCTACTCCTTTGAATAATGTTCTATGATTTTATATTTACTAAATGACAATTTACAGTATAAAATAAAGCAATCTAAAAATTGCCATAAATTAAAGTAGCTAGGCACAAAAGTACTTATTTGTGTGGTCATGGGAGTTCATGTTCTTCATCGTGAGGTAAATATAGCATAACATTAAGTATTAATTTATTCAATTTATCCTAAGAAGATTGTAATATCAATGCATTGAATTGCAATTATAAGTTTTGAGAAATTTGATCAATAATTGAATTGAGAAAGAAATTAAATTCATATTAGGTAATGCAAAATCTAGGAACTCAAATGAAATTGTTTCCTAGCACTGTTTTCCATATTGTTTGATTTCTTTTGCCCTTTCTTTATTATTTTAATTTTAATTTTCTTTAAATCCAACTAAGTTTCAATTGCTTGAATAGTAATGTACTCAAATGAACTAGTATTTGTTCATAATCCTTATGGGAACGACATTTCTGTATTCATTTTCGTATTACTTGTGACTCAGTATACTTGCCAGAGCTAGTTTTCAAAATTAGCTAATAAGTTTTTGGCACCATTGCCAGGAATTATAGTTCAATGTCATTAGTAATTAGAGTGTTGTTGATTTATGTTTTTATTTTTAGTTGTCTATTTGTTTTTTATTTTTTGGTTGTTTTCGTTAAAACAAAATTATCTTGTAGACCCAACGAATGGTTAATGTAGTAGAACTAGTTTCAAATAAGAAAAAATGAAAACCCATGTTATTGAATATTTTAACTCTTACTAGCAACAAAGTTGGTAAAAAACCAAGAATGAATATGATTCCAAATAATGAAACACTCTCCATCAAATTCCAAAGAAGACAATTTCCCATAATAGCATCTTTTGCTAATAAGTCTCAAGGTCAAATATTGTCTATAGTTGAATTATACCTGTCAAGACCTGTATGTACTCATGGACATTTACATGTTGCTCGTTCAAAAGCAAAAGTTAAGAAGGGTTGGAGAACTCCCTTGCAAAATCATGAAGGCATAACTAAAGTTGTACCATCAACGTGGTCTACAAGGAAACCTTAAACAATATTATTTCAAATGGTATGCCAAATTTCATATATTTAATTCTTGAATATAGGTGTTTAAATTAAGTTAATAGATGTATAATTGGTGATATTACTAATAGTAGAATAATTTTCTTTTTTGCAGAACAACAAGGTTCAAAATGAAGTATTGAAACTATTGCCTCAAAGGTACACATGCAACATGTGTTTTGTCTTCAACATTAGCTTTACACTGTACATACAATTTAAATGTTCAAATTAAATTATCTAATATATAATTGGTGATATTACTAACAATAGCATAATTTTCTTTTCTGCAGATTAATAATCGTCACACTAAAATATTCATTCTACTGTTTCAAAGGTATACATGCTGTGTTTAGTCTCAAACATTAGCTTTACACTGTACATACAATATTGAGCATCACATATTACTCATTTAATAACTAAGTTTGATACCTTAGTCATTTAATATTTTATTTTATTCATTATTTTTTCCCATACATCGTACAGGTCCATCAACTAGTTTGACTAAATGAACCACAACATATTTCGGGAAAAACCTTCAGTTGTTCTGCCTTAGATGACTCTGCACATTTGCACAATGCACACAACACACAACACAGCCAATGACATATCTCAAGTACGATAAAGTTCAAACCTTTTTTACATCATCACTTGAATAGCTCATAAAAACTACTGGTAGAACATATCACTCACATTATTAGAGGATGACTAAATCCAATAACCAAATGTCATCTTTATAACCTAAACCTTGTACGATATACTTCAACTCTATTCCAATGTGAGATTTTAGGTTAAACTAAATCCCAGCACTCTGCAAATTCCAAGACTGAAAGTAATATAAGGAAAATAAATAAATAAAGGAAGGGCTTTGTTCAATGAGATAAGCCCCACCGTTAAGAGATGTTCGAGTATAGGTTCCATTTCATTTGTGGCTTATGGTTCACGTTGTCCTAGACAACAAAGATGGTATACGAAGTCTTCCAGGAGGCCCTCAATTTAATTCGGTGCAACAATATGGGACCAAGCTTGGGACAATCCCTTGTGAAGGCAGGTATCATTGATCCCTAAACCAATAGCACAGTCCTAAGAAAACGGTTAATTGTTTTTGTACTTACATTTTGTTAAATACATTATTAGATTCCTTGTTATGTTACTAGCACAAATTTATTTTCATCTTTCTTGTTTTGGTTTTTGTTCCTTTTATCTAGTATATTAATTAAATTCAATATTAAAAAGAAAAAGGAAACATCGTTTTCAAATGGAAAACCCTTTGTTGCTTCCTTTAGTCATAAAATTGTCCATATCTACACAACACAAAGGTCTAGAATAGTGTTGCATGTAAGGTGCATATCCATATGTCAATAATTGTTTGTGTGAAAGGAGCCAAAAGAAGTTCTAACATGCGAAAGGGTCATGTTCGTTCAAAAGGAGACAAGCACTAGATTTTTCAAGTGGGAAAAGGGAAAGTTATTAAGGAAGCCAAAGTTGGATAGGGCTCTATCTGAGTCTCAAGTTCATGCACACCTACATCTTAGCTGAATTCAGAGAACACAGAGCATGGTCTATATGATTGATTTGCGATAAAAGTAAAGGCAATTTTATTGTCGCTTTATGTGATTGATTGGTTCCTACAGTTTAACTGAATTCAGTAAACGTAAGTATGGTACATATGATTGATTTTGTGATAAAAGGAAAAGCAACTTTATTGTCGTTTATATGGTTGATTGGTCCTCAAAATCATTATAAGAATTTGGCGCATGCACTGAGAAGCTGCCAAGCCCACACCTGCATGTGCCTGTAACATGGTAGGGTCCAATATGTGATTTTACTGGCAACGACGTAACTGTGGGCTCTCTCTCTCACACACAACCAGACAATGATGATCCGAATTGAATTGAATCATCAGAACAATCTGAGTGAGCACGTCTATCAAAAAAAAAATCTGAGTGAGCACGACAGGACGGCGATTTGTCACAACGGATAAACAGCAATATTATATAGAATTAATTTTGATGCACAATCACATCGGTTATATCCTGACACCTAAAATAATATGGTTAATTCTTATTACTGCATCAAATTTTTTTTTTTTGGCAGGTTTAGTAAAATTTATTTTAATTTTTTATATTTATAAAATTTATTCTGATCGAAAAATATTTTTAAGTTTATAAAATTATTATACTGATCCCTTCTGAATCTATAAAATTAGTACATTATCCCTTTTTTCATTAGATATTACATAATATATTTAGAGGATATTAATATTATCTGAATAAATAAATGAGAGTCAAGTAAATTATATCAAGGCTTAGAAAAAAAGTAAGTGTAATTTGTCCACATATATATATGTGGTAATGGATTTATAGGTATATTGGCAAGTTTGTCGAGACACACTTTCTTATTTTCATTTTATCTAAAATTAATAGGTATTTTTGTTAATTTAATCCATTCAAGTAGTTTATAAAATTAATTTGTGTTTAATTGCAGGAACACAAAGACTCTGTAATTTCCCTACAAAGATTATTTTATTGGTATTTGAATTCGCATCCTTATATCAAAGCATAATATTGTTTACTACTTCAATTAATTTTTTATGAGTCACATGTTTTTATTTTTTGAATATTAATAAAAATTTATACCACACTAATATTTTATATGCGTTATAATTAATTTACTTGATCAATTTTCCTTTTTTATTTTTTTTAATTTTCTCCTATATTTTCACAAAATAGCAATTAGTAACCCATTTCTCATCTAATTCAGATGAATCTAACTAATCACCCAACACTATTTTCATATCGAAGAAAGAAAGTGTTTCACGTTTTACAAAAAATTGGATGAATATTTAAAAATAATAAGATCAAAAGTAAGAAACAAATTGTGATAAAAGCAATTATTTAAAGCGTACAAGCAACTTTATATAATAGTATAGATAATATAGATACTTATATTCAGGTCACTTCATATCATTTAACTGTAATTAGGATAGTTTCATTTTCTTTTTCATATTTGCATTCTAATTCTGAAAGCTAAGCAAATATAAAACAAGTACCTAAAGTTAATATATATTTAACATTTTTTTTTATCAAAATTAACACTTTGTGATCGTTGCAGGCTGGGGCAGAGCTACATTGCTTTTTTAGGACAGACCGACACTTAATAGTTAATTTCATACAAAAAATATATAATTTACTAATTTTTATCTTATTTAAAAATTAAATAAACTTCATCATATATAAAAGAAATAAATATTTCACAATTAAAATTAAAATAAAATACATATTTACATAATATATTATCGGTCATAATATTTAAACAACAATTTAAATGAAAAATTTGATAAAATTGACTAAATAATTTTTTTAGGGCTGGCCAAATTAAAAAAATGGATAATTTACATAAGAAATTGAAACTTTTTTTTGTGGCGCTACCCTCCACACCTGTAGGATCGTGTTTGATGCCCCGCCCTCCCCCAATAAATAAAGAGATAAAAAAAAAACTACCAATAACTACCAACAATTTATACACAAACAAAAATACGTGCCTTGCACCAAAAAATAATACCAAAATCAAAATTAAATAATTTAAATAGTTATATAAATAATTTCGATTATCACCTTATTTTAATGATAATGATACGGATATAATCCAGAATTTGATCATGCATGTAAGCATAAATATTAGGGATTGCATTGCAATTATTGTTTTTTCTTCTATTTGGGGTAGAGATGTTCAAAACCAATTCAAATTGAATTAAAACCAAAAATCGATCCAAAAAAGTAGAAAGCTGATCAAAACTGAAATTAATCGGTTTAAATTGGTTCTTAATTTGTAAAAACTGAACTAAACCAATCGATTTTCGGTTCTTATTTTCATAACCGAATCAAACCAAACCAATAACATATTAATTTTATATATTAATTAGACGTGTTACTTATCAAAATTTTCTATCTATATCTAAATTTGTCTCATTTTTAAACTCAACATTTAGGATTTTCGATTATTCATTAATTCTTTTAATTTAATCAATGTAATTTTTTTTCAAATCTTTTATCATTTGTTTAACTTATTAGTTAATAGTATTACAAACTAGCACAAATTTTAAAAATTAGCTTAGATTTTATAATTATATAATTTTATGATAATGATTAGTCTAATTTAATGTTGTTTACAACTACTTTTTCATATTTTATAAATTTTATAGAAAAAATTGAAAACCAAACCAATTTAAATTGGTTTGGTTTGGTTTGATTTGGTTCCTTAAAAATAATCAAAGCAAACCATTGAACTAACAGAAAATGTATTGATTGGATCAGTTGATTTTTATCTCAAAACTAAACTAAATTGAACCGCAAACACCCTTAATTCGAGGTCATTATTGGGCCTATGGGCAATATATATAAAGACTAAACATCCAAATTGTCCCTTAGCGGGGACAAATTACTAGAAAATCCTAAATTGATCCATCAGATTTTAAAGAAGATGATAAATTAGTCCCTCTATATAATTCTGTACAGTGAAAAGAGGGATAAATTGGTCTCTTTATACACTGTGTGGAGCTGTTTAAAAGATCAATTTATCACTTTTTAAAAAATATGAAAGACTAATTTAGGACTTTCAAATTCTAAAGAACTAATTTGTCTCCGATATATTTCTGATGAATTAATTTAAATATTTTTGTCATACATAAAATTGACACACCATCAAAAAGTAGACTTTTGCTGTTGTTTTTATAAGTGCATAAGCATGTGAAGATAATTGACTTATCCTTTGTCCTTATCTTTGGACATAAAAATTTACTAATGAAAGTCATGAAAATGTGTTAGGCAATGTAAGTAAAATAAATACAAAACAACAAACATACAAAATTTAACATAGTTTGGCCTTCATTGTTTATATCTATGACTTCACAAATAAATTAAAATCTTTTACTTTATGCAACTTTTGAGTGGCTAAAGTTACAAATTATTCTTATAAATCTTTTATCACATGGACATCCCTTAAAAACTACTCATACAATAAATCCCTCTCATTCTTGGATGATGACAAATCCTAAACAACTAAAGTCATATTTATAGGTCAAAACACTTCCAAAAATTCTAATTCTACTCAATATGGGACTTTAGGTTAAATCCCAACAAATTTTTCCCGTAATCCAAAGTCCTACCAAAAGCTTGTATCGTCGCTGCAAAAAAAACATGCTGCTTGGCCTCCACCTTGCCAAGAAGACTTTTGACACAAGCTATCATTGCTTGCCCTATCACTGCTCATAGAACATGCTATATGACATTCACATTATCAAGAAGACTTTCAACCTAAGAGACCTCACACACGGATCCAAAACTATCTTTCTCTCCAATACTCTATTACAACCAACTGACTCAAACCATTGGCTCTGATACCAATACTCCTTTCTTGTTGGTAGCAAAAGTAAAATAAATACAAAAACAACAAACATACAAAACTTAACATAATTCGACCTTCACTGCTTACACACATGACTTCACAAGTTAAAACAAAATTTTTCACTATATGCAATTTTTAAATAGCTAAAGTTGCAAATCATTTTTACAAAATAAATTAGCAAATTAATGTGAAATTGCACAAATATGGCTAGAAGCTATTTCCTCTTTAAAAGAAAAAAAATTAACAATTTTCTAAGCTTTGTTTGGAAATATATACTTGCCACGGCAGTGTATTTCGCAAATATTTTTTTTTTAACGTGAATTTTAAAGTTTAATTCGATATCCAATTCAAGATAGCAAACCAAAAAGGATAATAAAAAGATGAAATTACAAGGACCACCCTAAGGTCATTTGATATTAAACTTTTTCCCCTCTAGTTTTTAATATTATACTTACCTCTCTTATTGTTAAATAAGATTTCAAAATCCTTAAATTACCCTTTAGAAAAAACCTATATTTTCCTCATACTTTCTTCTTCCTCCCATTCTCTTCCACCACCACCGCCGCTGCCCTCCCATCTTCCTTCTACCACTCATTCATGCACACAAACATAGAATAAGGCAAATCCAAAACCCAAACCCCTTCTTCTCCTTCCTCTTATACCTCTTCCATCTCTAATTTATCCACCCACATTGTCCCCCTCTCCAAGCTCGCAATGCTCATCACCAACCGTAACTATGACCCTCCTATTTTGTTGGGATGGAAAGAGTACATGGAAATCTGTATCACATGTTCATCAACCCTAATTATGTTCTTTTGTAGTTTTTAATTTGTTGCTAATGTTTGTTCATTTGTTTATTTTGTGTAGTTGTGTTTAATTAGATTTGATTAGGGATTGGGTGTAGAAATAGAGCGGTTGTTGACGGAGAATCGCATCATCGAGCTCAAGTTCCAAAGCATGAAACTCTCATATTTGATCATTTAAGGCTGTTGTTTTGTTGCTTTTGGGTTTGGGCTATGGTGGTGGCATCATTTGAGCCTTTCCAGTGGGGAGGAAGGAAGGAAGGTTTAGGATTAGTGGTGGTGGTGGTGATGATTGGGTTATGATGTTGCAAGGGCACAATAGTCATTTTAAGTTTACAAAGGATGTGACCGTAATGATATACAAATAATTAAAGGAGATTAATATAATATTAAAAACTAGAAGAGGATTAGTATAATATCAAAAAGCTTTAGAGAAGGTCCTTGTAATTTATCCTAATGAAAATGCTTAACGCCTGTAATATTTTATAATTATATCTCAATTAATGGCACAATAGTTATAGTTTCCATTCTATATTAATTTATTTGCCGATTGGTGATTATATAGCAATAATAATCTAAACAATGAAATTGGGTACAACACCTTTTGGTGTTCAACTTTCCTTCCCATTTTATCCTAACACGGACTCCTCTCTTCTAACTCTTTTTGTTTTTTTTTTCCTCTTTCAAGTCATATTTTCTTTTTAAACAATTTTTTTAAAATAACAATAATACATGATTGAATATTTATATAAAATATTTTATATTAACAATATATATAAATTGAATAAAAAAATATGACTTGATAGGCATGACAGTACTTGACAAGACACTAATAATAATAATAATAACTTTTCCTTTGTTTTTATCTTCAATTGAAAAAACATGCGGAAAAACTAAAGATCGATAAGATGGATTTTAAAATGGCAACCACGTTATCCTTGTTGTTTCCGACCACAACACGCCTTCCTTTGTCGGTTTAGCATTTTGCTTGCTTTCAAGTGATGATATAGCCATAGTCAATACTTGTTGGCCATCACACATGAGCCAAATAACGTCTAAAATCAAAGCCTGGGCAAAATTATCCGCAATTTATGCCCCATCCCACATGCAAGGTACATTTGAGTCAATATTTTCATGGGATGCCCTCTTCGAAAAATCATTAAATATACAGAAGAAAACAACGAACAATTCATTGGTAGATAATGAAGAGGAATGGAAACCCCTTCCTCTGAACAAAATGTTGACATCTGGTATCCTAATAGCAAGAGCTCAAGATTAACGATAAGAGTATCCTATCCTATATACAAATAAGTTAAAAGAAACACAGTGCGATTTTTTTTTCCCTAAAAGGAATTAAATATCTATTTTTTATTTTAGAATTTTAAAAATAACAAAATTTGAATTTGTAATCTTATGCATCTTATTTGAACCCTTATTTGTTTATTTATTTATTTTTTTTGAAGACGCAAAGCCTTAATCTTAATGGCTTGACCAGAGCCCCCCCCCCCCTCCCTTTCTTTTTTTGTTGTTGACCCAGCTATGTCTTCAACAAGTTGTGAAGTCAATTTTTTAAATATTATAACAATTTCTATTCTTTCGATCATTATAAAACCAACCGTTGGATTTTAGTCATGGGGCAAATACAAAATTTGAGAATTCCCCTTTTGTTTATTGTTTCTATTAAAAACATACACAAGATTATTTATCTACTCATATCTTTGATTTCCAAGAGAATAATTTGTATGACTCTGTTCTATAATTTATCTACATGCCTTCCTTGTGTCATATATACATGAGGAAAAATCGAGTGAAATACATGGAACGACAAAATTTTCCACATTGATAACCAAAAAAAAAATCCACATCATTTAATTAAAAAATTCCGAGTAGGCAGGTCAAGTAATTATTAGCAATGATTCTCTTTCTACCACACGGGGATACCTCAGGGCATGCACCACCCCCTGCGATGCACAGTTTGTCCAAGACCACAAATCTTGATTGCAACAGTCTGGAGGCAAGGCTGTTACCATTAAATTATCAAACAATCACCTTAACTATATTCAAGGGCCATAATTATTATTGGGCATGCCCTTGTAATCTTGTCTATGTGTCAAACTATGAACCAGATAGAAAGATACTATACCACTTTGTGTGACGAAAAGTGGGAGCATACGTCAAGCAAAAAATGCCCTTAAATAGCTGCTCCTGCTTTTGATTTCCCAGCTAGACAAATACTATCTCATGTGCTAAGATAATATACATTTATGAACTCCTTAATTAAAGAACCTACCCTTTTCATTTTAATTGAAACTGCAATTACAGCCTTGAAAAATTCCTAGGTGAAAAAGTAAAATAAAATATTTATTCTGTTTTATTAATTAATTGATATATTAATTATGTAAATTATTATTATATTTTTTTATATTTTTAATGCATGTGTCAATTAATGAATAAAAGTTAAATATTTTTTTTACTCTAAAAAAATGTCTAAGAATTTGTCCTATAGCTTTTTGTCACCGGGATTCTAAAACATTAATTAAGCACTGCGAAATGGTACCTGTGGTATTAAAGACTCTGCAGTAAGGGAAAAACAAAAAAAAAAGAAGAGGGGGGGAGGAGAAACAGAGAAAAGAAAAACTCTTAAACTAGTGGCTGCAAAGAATATATGATATATTTGGTCTATAAAGTTGGGAAGGAGATGGTTGGGGTTGCATGTGCTGGGCCTGGCCTACAAGATTAGCGGTTGGGAATTACAACTAGAACCAGCACATGGGCACTTGATCTGTCACTTGTTATGAGGCTTTAGCCAAAAAAGAAAAGTGAAAAAAGAAACATCAAAAGTCACAAAATGATGCTTATAAATAGAGGTCCCCCCATTGCATTTAACCTCACTGCATAGCAAACAACCTACACCATCTCCCCTGCTTTCACATTCCTATTTCAGCTTATCATAAAGGACTAAGAAACTTGGAGAATTGGCACAGCAAAACTTGGAATGGCACCCATGGCATATTCTTCTATTACACTAATTATCCTCATTGTTCTCCTTATTGACATGCACTTTCAAGGTGCCACTGCTGATTATGGTGGTTGGCAGAGTGCACATGCTACTTTCTATGGTGGTGGTGATGCTTCTGGCACAATGGGTGAGTTTAGATCTTCTCAGCATGTTTGTATTTAATTTATTTTAGGAAGGAAAAAGAAATCATCTTTTTCAATTTAATTTTAATATTTTGATAGCATACTCACTTATATATTATCACATAAAAAAATATAATTAGCTTTTACACTTATTGTTTAAAAAACCATGCAAATAGATTGATTGGATGACTATATATAATTTTATGTATTATGTAATTTTATGTATTATGCACTGTGGTGCATTAAAATTAAACTATTTCTTAGAAGATATTGCAATAAGTTTTATTATTATTATTGCTATAGGCTATTTAAAAGACAAAAAAGGCTAATCCAAACCCATAGTTAACTTAATTATCTTTGAGAACAGTGTCTTTTGGTTTGCGTATTAGAGAATGGGCTTTTAGATGGTGGGGCTTACTTGCCTTTGTGTTTGATATACATGCAGGAGGAGCATGTGGTTATGGGAATTTGTACAGTCAGGGGTATGGAACAAACACTGCTGCTCTAAGCACAGCTTTGTTCAACAATGGCTTGAGCTGTGGGGCTTGTTATGAGATGAGGTGTGCTGATGACCCAAGATGGTGCAGGCCTGGCAGCATTGTTGTTACTGCTACAAATTTTTGTCCACCAAACTTTGCTTTGGCTAACAATAATGGTGGTTGGTGCAACCCTCCCCTGCAACACTTTGATATGGCTGAACCAGCCTTCCTCCAAATTGCCCAATACAGAGCTGGAATTGTGCCTGTGGAATTCAGAAGGTATGAGAAGCCGTAAATTTGGTTAACAACTACCTAATGTTAATTGACAAGTAAATTTTGAAAATCAACCCCACCCTCATTAGAGACCTACTATAACAATCAAAGAAACAAGCAATTATCCTTTGCAAGTTATGGGCCTACTAGTCACCAGCATATATGTAAAATGGGCTAATTTCTACCGGATCCCAGTTTTGGGCTTATATGTGGATGAATTAGAGCATAAGTGAAGGACATTAATAGCATAATTACTTCGTTTTTTATATCAAGAATATGAGGTGTACTTATGTATTATAGTTATGTGAACTATTCATATAATTAATTTCTATTTGATTTGGACCTCTAACAAGAGTTACTTTATCTTAAAATAATTTTCTTCACTTTAGTTATACTTATAAATCTATTTTTTGCTACTCAAATTAGCAGTGTATGCTATATTGCTATACACACACACACACACGATATTACATGAATAAAAGGTCTGAGTCTTGTCATTTATCATGAGCTTGATATGACACTTCCAAATTGGAGTATTGGGACCAAATCATTAAATTACCGTATTTAAGGCAGGACATTTAGCAGTTATCTAAAAATAATCTAGTGAAAAATATTCTATTTATGTGGTTGAGTTCTTTTATCATTTTGTGATGGTGATTCTGATCTTAAGATGCACTTGACTTGCGTTTACATTATTATATTTGCTAAGGCCTTTTTTTTTCCCCCTATTTGGTGTGATGATGATGATGACAACAGAGTGCCATGTGTGAAGAAGGGAGGAATAAGGTTCACCGTGAACGGCCACTCTTACTTCAACCTGGTTTTGATCACAAACGTCGCGGGTGCAGGGGATGTCCATGCAGTGTCAATCAAAGGGTCAAGAACTGGCTGGCAAACCATGTCAAGGAACTGGGGGCAAAACTGGCAAAGCAACTCCTACCTCAATGGACAAAGCCTCTCTTTTCAAGTCACCGCCAGTGACGGTAGAACTGTCACAAGCTACAACGTGGCCCCAGCCAATTGGCAGTTTGGTCAGACCTTCCAAGGTGGTCAGTTTTAGGCTTTGCTATGTGGGGTACGTCAGTTGGAAGAAAAATTACGAGATACATGCAGTATCACCTGAAAGATATCTGAAAAAATTGGTATAAATAATATTAGAAAAGAAACAAAATTGTACACTTTAGAATTCATCCACTTGATGGCAGCAGAGCTAAAGAAATGTGGTAATAGGTGTTCATTCTTGTAATTTTGTGATTCTGAAGGACCAGAGTGTTTTTACTGATCTGGAAAGTAGCTGAGGTGATTATATATAGCACCCGCTAGGGACTTCACTTGTGCACTGTGTTTGTGCTGGGTTCTACTTGTAAATTAGCTTCCTCTCGCTTTTCAATATTATTATCTTTCTGGATTTCTCCAACCAAGATATGATATGATATGTTTTTCTGTATAAAAAAAAAATATTCCATGCATAATTTAAATTAAATACCCATGTCACCTGGCAAGCTTCATAAAGTTCTCCTTCCTATAAAGGGGGAGATGGAGAGAATTGAGAGAGGATACAAATCGGATAGTTCTCAACAAATGAGCATATCGTTAAGGCGAATACTCTTTTTTTTAATATTTTCGAAAGGTGAATACTCTACAGTAAATATTAAAGGTGAATGCAAATCATATCACTTGTCTTCTTTTTTTCCCTAAAACCCTATCTTAATCCCTTAAATTTATAGTGGGAAATAAATTAATCATCAAATTTAAAAAATTTTATATTAGTCCCTCAAATTTTATAAATGAAGACAAGTTAATCTTTATGTAAAATTATCATTTAAATTGTGTCTTATTAATTTATTTATGTATATTATCAACTTGTTTATGAACATGGTTAGTTTTCATGGGAAAGTCATAATTTATACTATTTCTCTAAATGAAGTCATTTAAACCTTCTTCTTTATATTCCCTCTTATCATAACTCTCTACTTAGAAGAAAGATTTTGACCTTAAATTGTTATTTATTTTGCCCAAAATAGAGAAGTGATGCAAATTAGGACACACCATGAAAGTTAACATTATATATAAGTAAGTTAATAGAACACATAAATATTTTTATTAACAATTACGATGACAATTTGATTGAGTGGCTAACTAGTCCCCATTTATAAAATTTGAAGAACTAGTATGAAATTTTTCAAATCTGTCTGACTAATTTATCCTCTTACTATAAATTTAAGAGACTAAATAGAGAATTTATTTTTATTTTTTTATCCGCTCACGGGGTTTTTTTTTTTTTAATTCGGTCACTCTTCTAAATTAACTACGAGGTATAATGTATATAGGCCCATTCCAAATGGCTGACAACGCTCATAACGTGACCATCCAATCGTTGGGAATTGCGATAGTGATCACTAGGTATTGGGCTAATAGCCCGTCGTGTTAGCCTGCGATGCTAAAATCGATAACAACCTCATGACCCAAAAAAAAAATAAAAGCGATAAAAACTCTTAAACTCATATTTTCTTTCTTACGCATTCTCTTTTTCGGCCAATCATATGTTCCTTTTTACTTATAATTCATTTATTATATACTTTAATTAATTTGACTTGTGGAAGAACGCTCAATACGATAAGGATAATTTATTTTTATGATTTTTTTTCACAAATTAAGACTACTATTTATTTTATTTTAATGTGGTTTCTTTAAATGACATTTATTATGAAATTTAGGGAGTAATTGAGTTCCTTTGGTGTATAGTTAAATTCCAGTTACCCCTAAAAGCGTATTAAAAGCTTCAAATACGTGTGTGTATTATTTTTCTCGACTTTGAGCATCTCAAGACATGCCCATACCACTCGCCTCTATCTATACGTTTTGCAACCTCGTCTTTATCTCCTCTCATCACGATTTCATTTCAGCGTTTGTGACTTTTCTTAAGAACACTCAACAAGTTAAAGAATAATTCTATTTTCTATATATTTTTCAAAAACTAATATTACTGTTTTATTTTCTTAATTTTAGTATTGTTACTTTAAAGGACATTTATTAGAAATAGAGAGAGAAATTGAGCTCCTTTTATGTGCAATTACATTTTAGTCTCCTTTTATATACCTCATCTTTGTTACTTCACAGTTCACACCTTGGTGCGTAAGCATGCATAGATTCAAGTGCAAAACCACCTCAAGCGGTGAAGCTTACGTTTTCTCATTTTTGGAAGGAAATGTTCTATGTTAATTAATTGCTATGTTGCTTTATGAAATTTGATTATTGCAAGGATCTTTGCCTAGCTACGCTAATTCATTGATTTTTTTTTAGTCTTAATAAACATTGCCCATGGCACATGAGTTATCACAAATCTCGAATAATATCATGATTTAAAACATTAATGCAGGTTCACCCTCCCTAAAATCTTGGGAAAAAAAATTAATGTTAGAGTAAAAAAGCCAAAAACGTAACCTTCGTTCTATTTACAATTTGACATCTCAATCATTTTATTAAAAATGTTATCAAATAATAAATAACAATGATTCACAAAATTAAAGTGTCAAATTGTGAATAGAACCAGCATAATTATTTTTTGACTCTGTGAACACCATACAATATCTCAAAAAATTAAATGGGGAGTGAGCGGTTTTACTCCCATTTATTTTGATTTTTCACATGCTAACTTGAAAACGATGTAGGGATGCGGGTCTTTTTTTATGGGCTTGATTGAACTATCGCTAGTATGAAAAATAATTACCTACTTCCGTAGGAAACATTTTTCTTCCTCCATGGGATATAGTGCATCACTAGTTTACATTATTACAATAAACTCTCTCTCTTTTATGAGTTTATCTTTGGAATTTGTGGTTACAATGCACTATGGAGGAAGGGATTTTTCCTCCTGGAAGACACGTAATGATTCTAGCTTACATTTACAGAGACACTAAAGAAATTCAAAATGGTAAAAGGTAATTGTTGAGCTAGCTAGTTTGGTTAGAGAATTAATCCTTTTTACCTATCAAATCAATTCAATTTCATTGAGTTCATAGATATCTGACATTTTCAAGGAAAATATTATCAAATAATACTGCAAATTTTAACCCAAAACAAAATGGAAAGGGGAAAAAGGAAAAAAAAAAGAAACTTAATAATAAATAATTATTCATAATTCTACAAACTTTAACATATCACAAAAATATTATTAGTGCACTTAATTAAAGTATCACATAAATCAAAATTAAATACTTGATACTGTGATGATTTTCCTGTAGTACATGCTACTTGTGACATTATTCCAAACTATATTGTTGATCTATTATTCTTTGTTTAGCCATCAAATTAAGTTATTTCTGCTTTAAATATGACATGAGAAATTCCAAACTTAACATAATGTACTAATGTAAACCTTAAATTATTAATTGATTATTTGATAAACTTGCTATTCAATCTTTCTGACCTAAAATATATATAAAGAGAGATTCGATCAAGTAAGAGAAGTTATGCACGAAATCATACATTTCTCCTCTAAGAGACTGAATTCCCCTTTCATTTTGCTCACACTTCTCACACTTAACCTCAACAATCTCCCCCTTAAGTGTGAGACCCACCACATTGCTCCCCCATCAGCCAACCGCTCTTCCCAGCACCTGCCACCCGCAGCTCATGCCTTTCCGGGAACTGAGCCCAACCTTGGCTCTGATACCATCATGCGTGTCAACGCGGAGAGGCACAACCAATGGGCTAAGTGAGAGCACCATAATACCGGGTCGGACGCCACATCTTGACCCAAAACCTTAAGGCAATGAGTTATGGATCCTCCCACATTATATACTACTCACTTAGTCCATTCTCAACCAATGTGGGACTTCACTTCTCACACTTAACCTCAACAGCAAGATCCTCCCGTAAAATTACTTTGACATGTGATACAAAGATTTGCCCCCCAATTTATGCCTTAGCTTAGTCAAAAAAATTTCGCATGAGTTTAGAGCCATTAATGTCATTAATATTCACAATCTCACTTAAATTTTTAGCCATTAGCACCGTGTTGTTAGCATTTTTTGTTTACTTTAGAAAAATAATGAGGTTTAAACCAATAATTTCATAATAAATTGCTCAAACTTCACGCCATTAACCCAATCCTAATAGCTTAATGCATATAATATTGTCAATACGTTCTTGGGTGTCATAGTCATGTAACAACAAATTTACATATCATTCGTTACTTAGTTAATTATTATTAATTACGAAATCATTGTTAATGAACTTTAATTATGACATAAATCAAAATGATCAATAAATTCTTCTATTATACATGTATTATATGATATGGTTCAATCATATATTGTTGATCGATATAATATTTTTTTCCAGTTAACTTATTAAAACAATTATTATTATGTGAGTGATTTCTAAGATATATAAAAATAATCAATTAATCAATGAATTAAATTACATGTTGATTTGCACAAGGGAAACTAAATGTAATACTGTAATTCTTACTTAAGTATAAAATTTAAGACAAAACTATCCATTTGGTTTCCAGAAAATACATCAGTTTATTTTAAGAAAGATTTTTTTATATAAATTTAGTCTTCAAAAGATAAATATGGCATCATTTTGACACCCCAAAATACATGTAACAAGTGTTGATCTCTTTTATATAAATTGATGAATTTATTTGATATCACATCCATAAATTAATCAAAAGCAACGTTTTATTTTTGGCTGAAGCAGTAGTATTGTTGTCGTTAATTTTTTTCACTACGTCCGTCCCGTGTAAGTTAATTTCATCCCAAAAGAAGTTAAAACAATTAAAAAAAGCCTACGCCATCATTATAAATCCTAAATAATAAATAGCAATTCTCTCATATATAGTTTATTAAAGCAAGTTGACAAATGAAATGACAAACAATATTATAAAAAGGATCATACCCCAATTTATTAACTCTCTATTAATTTATCTTTTACGAATATAAAGAGCGAAACACTCACCTTAAGATCAAAATATGTCTTTAGTTTCATTAAAACTTCTAAAGTTTCATCAAAATTAATAGAGATAATCATGAGAGTTTAATTTGAATCCAATTTTTGTAAAAAATAATTTACATAAATATTTAATCATACATTACAATGGCAACAAAAGCATTTAATTCTCAACCACCCATTCACTGGAAAGTGTTATAAATAGAAGTACAAAGTTAATTACTAGTATAAAGTTATTTTATATTATTAGTATATTAAAATAAAAATATGTATACTTATAAATCATGCACCAACTTAGAATTAAACTTAAGTATAATACCTTAGATTTTAAATAAAAGGGTTAGAATTTTTTTTTCGAACTAGAAAGAGTGCCAGCCACTTTCATCTGTCATTTCAGGTCGTAGATTTTACTAAATTTGGATCCTAGACGTCATTGGAGGGCTCTATAATAGAGCCATAGTCTTGGGATCAAAAGTCTCGATAATAGTTCCATAAAAAAAATGAGCTAAAGAGTGATTTTTAATAAATTTTATGCAATCTTTAAACATTTCGTTTTTAGAGAGTTTATAAAATCGTAAGAATTTCTGAAATTTGAATTAAAATCCAAAATTTGGATTTTGATTGGTTGGAATTTTGATTTTTCTGATATTTTATTTGAATCCAAATGGAGAGTATGTCTTTATTTATATTTATATTTTAAAATTAATGAAGAATAAAATAAATGAGGACATTAACTTGTAAATAAGTGTATTTTGGAGAACATTATGGAAAATGCTGCAGCGGTCAGGGAACAGTAAAGCGATATAAGAAATGATTTTGTGCTCTCTGATGAGCACTACAGCATTCACCAGAATTATAAAAACCTCCCTCTCGAGGTTTCAGACCATTCTTCACGACCCTTCCACCCCCAAACACCATAAACTTCGTTTCTCAACCACTCCTCACCCCAGAAACTCCATTTTCTTTCAATTTCTTCAATTTTAACCTGGAATCTTCCATCATCTAAGTTTAAAGGTATGTTATCTTGTTAGTTTTGCTCTATTTCCTTTAAGCTTTCTTGGTTTAGAAAGGGTTCTCCATGTTTCTCAAGGGAAAAAAGCTTTCTACCATCCTAGAGATGGATTTTTGGGTATTGAAGAGACTTTGGAGGTTAATTTAGAGTTCAACTGCTTCCATATCAGACAGTGGTGTCATGTTTGCTTCTCCAGAGTACTGTTAGTGTAAGTCCTTCACTGTTCACCCCTCCAAGTGAGTGGATTTGCATCTGTAACCTCTATGTTATACATTACAGTTATTTTCATAAAAATATCATTTACTGCTTGATTTTATAAATTTTTGCAAAAGAAATTTGAGATTTCTGTTAGTTTATATATTTTAGAACATCTGGCTGTAGAGCATGAAACTTGTTTTTGATAAAACTCATGGGACCATGTTTGTTACATGGATTTTATTAGAATTGATTATTTATGTAATTGTTAGAGGCTTTTATTGTCATTTTAATGGATTATGGAACTGATTAATATATATGAAATTGTTTTATACCTAGATATACAGTTTAGAGAAGAAAATGAAATTATGATACCAAGCTTTACTATTTTGAAGCATGATATTGAGTTTTTGGATTATGAAAAGTTTGATAGTTGAGATATGTTTTAGATAATCAATCACAAGGTTTTAGAGCTTGAATCTTTATAAGATTCAAACAGTTGACGGCTACATACTCTGTAGAGGTATTGAATCATATATGTCTACGTAGGATAATCCCTTGGATATAATTCCATAACCAGGGTTATGCTAAGGTCAGATTGTTAGAATCAGGCGGATTCAGAGCTCTCAGAGTACCACGAGTTTATTGTTGATAAAGAATAATTTAGAAATTCAGACATAAAAGGATTGTAGAGCATTAATCTTTGTATAACTCAGAATAGTTGGTGGACACATATTCTGTGGACTTGAAATCATCATGTATGATTTCATAGTCACAGTTATGCTAAAGTCAAATTGTTAGAGAGTTACAGGGATTTAGAGCTCACAGAGAATTAAAAAGTTTTAAGGATTTTCATATTTAAATGAATATATTTAATTAAGTTAGAAGGTAGCAATAGAGAAACATGTTGCATGTTAATGACTATTAATCCGTTAACCTTGGTACCAGGTAGCCCGGGCTAGAGACTATAGAGATTTATATCTAGAAATTATAGAGATTTCATTGTCACACTAGAGACGGCGATACATAATGCCTAGATGTGACCAGAGATTCATACTCAGAGTTTTGAGATCAATCCACGGGGGATGCGGTTCACGAGGAACCGTTAAGATCTCAATTAGAGATCCTTGTTCATGAGGAACTGGGTACCCATAGAACAGAGATTACTATTTATCTAGGAACTACTGTACTATGAATTGGTATGATTTTAGATATGAAAGTAAGATAAGAAAATTGTTTTTGAATTGTAACATAATGATTGGACCGTATATATAAATATATGTGCATGATTGACTATGAATACTTTTGAGTATTAATGATGTTATTATGATTTTATGTATTGTTCTTTGGTGTTCCATGAAAGGGGGTTTCAGGCGAGGATAACAAAACTCACCCCTCTCTCTTTCTCCTATTTTATAGATAGAGCAATTGCTACAGATTCTCTTCAACTTCCTTTCTCCCAGCAGCACTAGACTTCAATTGGTAAGTCTTGCTGTCATTTTGATTTAGAGTGCTTCAATGTAGATGCAGGCAGGAGTCCAGACCTTAGATCATGTTTTGCATTTGGCATACTATGATGATATATTCATATTTTGTATTTAAAGGCATATTTGTCTTAATTTAATGGACTTTTGAAATAAAGTAACTTGTATTTTTATGTGAGGTATTATGATTTTAGATCTCAGAGATAGATTGTGAAACTACAGATATGATTATTTCGATTATTTTGAATTTGAAAGAACAGGTGATTTATGTGTAGAAAAGAGAAAATTTCTGGATTTTATGATTTTTATGAATAGAGCATGCATTCAGAAACAATTAACAGGTCATGAGACTTGCGTGAGAATGAGATTTCTCATATGCCAGTCACGTTTCTAACTCAGGTCGTGACATTAAGTTATAGAGTTTGTTTAGATATGCTTTTTTGATATAAAAGATATTTTTTTTTATAAAAAAGGCATTTTTAGTTTTTCGGTATTTTTGGGTAATTTTTTTAAGTAAAAGCAGAACTATTAGAAAAAACAGAAAATGATCTTTTTTGAGAAGCTAGAATTTTCATCTTTTGAAAAAAGATATTTTAATATTATATTTAAACATAAATTGACATTACATTCAAACATAAATCAAATTTTACTTTTTCAGAAGATCTTAATTAAAATGACCAATTAAAAAAGATTTTTTCGGAGAAACACATTCAAATGAACTCATAATAATGCATAAACAGAACAAATAAATCACTTTGATTAGCCACTATTAATACATTTTGGATTTAGCAATTGTTATTTAAAAGATCTCAATTAATTTTGAGTTTAATTTTGATGTATTAATGATAAAAACAACATTTAACTTGTTATATGAATTTACTTTAATTGTATTGATAGTATAAAAGAATATACATAAACATCTAATCATGTATTATTATTAAAAAAATAGACTCAATCACCTCCTACTCTAAAAATCTTACAAATAAAAACATATATAATTAAATGAGGTAAAACTCTTTTATACTAATAGTGGATCAAAATCAACCTTTTATTATATAATCAAACCATTCTATTTGAATGACTTTTTAAATAAGAAGTTAATTTATATGCTGTAAAAATTTTTACATTGATATCAAACCATATTTTGGCACATTAACAAAAATATATAACTTAACTATCAAATGTCTTTAAAATCTTATAAAGAAGAGCATATAATTAAATGATAGTTTAAATTGTCCTTGCGTAAGAATTCAGAACTAGTCCCTTTGGATAATAGGGATGAAAGCTAGCAACATTTGCTAATGCGACAACTGTTTATAAGCTATCAATGGATCACAATTAAAGAATTTAATTTTGATGAATAAATAATATAAAAAACTTTTAATGGTCATCCAATCAAATTTTTTTATTTGTACAATATTTTAAATTGTGAACATGAAAATCAATTATTATAATCTATATATGATTGATATAATATTATATAATCACATAAAAAGTAAAAGATGTTGCTTTACACTGTAAACAAATCAAAATTAAATTCACTAAATCTTGATCCCAATTGTCAAACTCATATCTCTTTATGAATGATATGCATTAAAATTTTCCTCAGGAGCAAAGAGCCAGTGTTTTTGACTCGGTTCAAGTCCCCACCTCAGGAGTAACAAAGAGCCCTACCTTCTCTCTTTCCCTTCTAATCTTCTATGATAATAATAATAATAAAAAATCTATTCTCCCAGGTGCTCCTCTTTTTTTTCCCACCCATTCCCTTTCCTCGAATCGAATTTCGAACCATTTCATTTCACCCTCATTCCCTTATCTTCAAAATCCCTCCCTATTTTTTTTTTTTTCCTTTTCTCCCAATTTCACTCGTCTTCTCGTAATGCTTCACTGTTGCTAGATTCATCCCAAAAGTCCCTTCCCCAACGCCTTTCGTGTTCTCGGGCCCCGAATTTTGGCTCGGAGCTCTCAGAAGCTCTTTTCGCTTTTCAGCGGATTTTTTTTTTCCGGTTGCGTTTAGGGGTTTTCGGCACCGTCGGTTTTTTTTTTTTTAATTTTTTGTCATGGGCGATCTTCATGTAAACGGCGTCGTTTTCGGGGAGGATCGCCCCTGCGCCTCGTCCCCGCCGTCGCCGCCGCTTCCACCGTCGAATCCCGATCCGAATTCTATCTCGGCGGACGCCTGGTCGGCCGCCGAGGTCACCACTGCCGGGATTCTCCGCCGGATTCAGCCGACGCCCGGCGCCGACCGGAAGCGCGGGGAGGTCGTCGATTACGTCCAGAGGCTTGTTCGGTACGGCGCTGGGTGCGAGGTATATAAACTTCAATGAATACGGTTAAAATTCTGGTTTAGTTCTTCTTCTTGTTTTTTTTTTTGTTTGGTTATCGAATTTCGATGTTGATTTTGTGGTCTGGGCATGTTTATAGGGGTTTTTTTTTTTTTTGGTGTATTGCGCTGGTATATGCTTTGAATTGTTGTTTTGTGGTGGTTCTGTTAGCTTTGCGTGAGTAAATTCAAGTGTGTGTTTATGGTGTTGGATTGTTTTGTGTTGTTAGTGTTAGGGTTTTGTCTTCAGTGGAAGGTGTTTTTTGCGTTTTGGATTATGTGCCACATTAATGTTGAGACCGTTAGGAATGTGTGAGGTTGTTGTGTTGTACCGATGGTGAGTAAGGGAATGGACTCATATGCCCCCTGTGCTTGTGAGGTATAGGCAAAGTGCTAGTTTGACAGGTTTCAGGTTGAGTGTCATGTAGGTTGATAGTGGTGGTTATAGTAACTGAATTGGAAGGGAATAGAGCGTGGTTCGCTCGTTGGTTGTGTAATGTGGTTTTTGTGGCTGATCAAATCCCAGGGTGGAACCTCGTGATTGAAATTGGATAATGGAATCAGTTCTTGGATGAGTCATGAGTGCATTATGGATTCAGTTCTTGAATGAGTGTATAATCATTTTATAATAATTGCAGTTTTTTCCGTATATGTTTAAATGTATGTGTCATGTTGACAAACTGCATTTTTATGGATTATCATTCGTAATGTGTAATCTTATAATTGCCTTCAGATGATGCATGCCAAAAGGCACATGCCTCACTCAGGAAGCGTTAACATTAGCGAGAAGAAAATGGCAAAATATTTTTCTGTTGAATTTTGTTTGTGAGTTAACCAAGCTTTGTCAATAACAAGCTGTAGCAGCCATTATAGGGGCATAGTGGAGCACTTTGCCATTGTGGCATGGAGCGCCGCTCTAGCAGTATTTGTTGGTTCATTAACACCCTGAAACTAAATTAAGGATCATAAATAACTTTGAAACAGCATTGCAAACAGCATCTATTTGTGTACTGGTCCTCCTTTTTGTTCTTTTCTGACTTCTATCTATATTCTTGTTTGAGTCACTGTGAGTTGTTTGTGTTTGTAATGACTACTGGTTAGTATGTTTCTAATCAAACACTTTAGGAATCGATTTCCATTGTTTATAATGAGCTTCAAACAAACTAATTGATTTGTAGATCAAATCATTTTAAATTTTAATGATTCTAAAGTCTAAACACAGCCTTAAATATGTTTCAAGCTTTTACTGCTATTTTCATAACAATTTACTTAATATTGATCTGTTTCAGTGCTGCTGATTACAATTTAATTTTCTTGTTACCTATTGGTGATGATAGGATTTGTTCTATGGCTGTAGAAGTTACATTGATGTTAAATTTTCTTTTGTTACAGGTCTTTCCATATGGTTCAGTTCCATTAAAAACATATCTTCCTGATGGAGATATTGATTTGACTGTACTCAGTTGTCAAAACATTGACGATGGCTTAGTACCTGATGTTCATGCTGTTCTCCGAGGAGAGGAAATCAATGAAGCTGCTGAATATGAAGTGAAGGATGTTCGTTTCATTGATGCAGAGGTTCTTTCTTCCTTCTTCTTTGATTTGTTGTTGGACTTTGAATGTAGTTCAGTTTGAAAACATTCTATGCCAAATGGCCCAAGTGAAATTAGAATGCCAGAGTTGTTATCAGCCTGAAAATGTTGAATCTGATTTCCTTCTCTTTTACATGTTTAGATGATTGTCTCTTCCCTTACCCTATGGTTCCTCCTTTTCAAAGCAGGCAGTGTTAAGAGTGTTCTGTTTGTGTTTTATGCTCAGTAAGTTACAGAAACTTCTTAACCGATCCCCACTGTTGCTTTTATCTATGTAAAGGTGGTGAACTTTATTTTGGAAGCTTTGCCTATAATCTGTAGTAGATCCTGGCAATTCTGGCTGATTTTAAGTCTCAAATGTTTTTGCTTTCTCCTATCATATGTGTACAGAAAAATCCGTGTTGGTTCTTATTATTTTGTATATTTTGAAATGTCTTTTTCTTTGTTCTTAATGCAGGTTAAGCTTATCAAATGCATTGTACAGAATATTGTTGTTGACATCTCTTTCAATCAGTTAGGAGGACTCAGTACATTATGTTTTCTTGAAAAGGTATTGTTAATGTGACCCCTTAAACCATGGAACATTCTTTATGACATAACATGTTTCATAGGTTCTTTTCTCCATTTTTGGTCAATATTTTCAAAGCAGGTTGATTCCCCTTTCTTTTCATCTTTTAGTTTCTTTATTTTATTTGATGTCTCATGGCTGTCAAAACAAGTAATATGTATTATGTGTTGCAGTTGCGGCATCGATATGCATCCACACATTGTAGTTTATTGTTATTTTTATTTTGTACTGCATCCGTTGTGTGTGGTGTTTACTGAATACTGCTTTTCTTATTTCACTATTTTGTAGGTTGATCGACTTGTTGGCAAGGATCATCTCTTCAAACGTAGCATTATTCTGATAAAAGCTTGGTGCTACTATGAGAGTCGTATTCTGGGTGCTCACCATGGCCTGATTTCAACATATGCTTTGGAAACACTTGTTCTGTATATTTTCCATCAGTTTCATGTATCCTTAGATGGTCCATTAGCGGTAAGTTCTCCATCAAATCTATCTGGGTCATACTTTTTGTGGAAGAAGAAAGGAAAGAAAATCTGCATCCCATGATGCTGTCAACGTGTCAATGTGTCCTTTAAGTAAGCCATTTATGCACTTTGCCCTTTGTTACAGGTTCTCTTCAGATTTTTGGTCTACTTCAGTAAATTCGATTGGGATAATTATTGTGTTAGTTTGAAGGGACCAGTTGGAAAATCTTCTCTGCCTAATATAGTAGGTATGCAATTTTTTTTCCTTTCTATTTTTCTTTTATATCATTGAGTAGCTCTATGGTTGTTTTTCTGATTATCTGTTGTTGTTTGAAGCTGAGGTGCCCGAAGACAGGGGAAATACTCTGTTGACTGAAGAATTCATTGGAAGCTGTGTGGAATCATTCTCAGTACCTTCAAGGGGGCCTGATTTAAACTTGCGTGCATTTCCCCAGAAACATCTTAATATCATTGATCCATTAAAGGAAAACAACAATCTTGGTCGCAGTGTCAATAGAGGTGTGAAGTGCATTTCCTTTTAGTTTGGATGACTATTGAATTGTTTTTAGTGTTTATGCTGCTAGTTTCTGATATGATATTCTCTATCCGGTTTTAACACGTCATGTTTGTTTCAAAAGGCATCTTGAAATACCCTTTTATGATGGGTTGAATATGTGGTATTTTGTCGAGTAGTTTTTTATTTTCCTTCTTTTGATAAAATTTAATGCTAGTCTTGTTAGATAATAGATCAATGTGTAAAGTTACTTGTGAATTAGGTTCAGCAGTTGCTTGATGATATAAAATCCTTCTAAACCATAGATACGCTAGGAAGGCTAGGGGATGGCAGAAGAATGCATCTGGGCAAAGTCTAGCTATCAAGAATGTGCGTGAGGTGGTGGGACACATTGGAGAGAGGAGCAGAATGACTTTCACGTTGCCACGTTGGTCGATGAGACAAATAAGGAACTTGAGGGAGGGAAGAATATATCTGCACCAGATCTGGGCATTGAGAATGCACGAGGTGGTGGGAGAAATTGGAGAGATCAGTGGAATGACTCTTGCATTAACAAAGGAGGAGTTTGATAGAATGGAGCTGGTAGACTTTGAATGGGGAAGATATGATTGATAATCTTGTGAAAAACAGAATAGAGAGAATGTGTTCGTGTGCGCGCGAGCGTGTGTGTGGGGTGGGGGGAGGGGAAAGGGGTTGAGTGGGACATGGGAGAGGAGGAAAGAAATTGTGGTGAGATCTGGGTCTGGAGTGTCACCTGTTGTTTGGGGATTTCATTGTTCTTTCTCCTTTTTCTGTTTGTTATTCTCGAGTGGTCATATATTGTCTGCTATTGTCTCTATTCCTAATGGTTTGTTTGGATGATAAGAGTAAATGAGAGGAAAGAAAATGGGGAGAGAATAAAATGAAGAGAAAAGTGTATTTTCTTTGCTACTGTTTGGTTTAAGAGAAAAGTGAGAGGAAAGAAAATGTGGCTGTATGTAAATGACTTTTATGGTTATTGGTTTTATATATGATCCCTTTGGCATGCTGATGAGGATATACTGAAAGTAGCATTCATGAGCAAGTTGTTTAATGAGGTGAAGATGGAGGTTCATTTTCATCCCTCAGAAGATCTGTGGGATCTTATGTCATTCACATAGAGGCTGGAGGAGCAAAATCCATTATGGAGGACACATGGAATTTACCTGAGTTGATTGAGTTAATTTGATTTGCTCGTTTGTCAAGTAAAATGCATGAACCTTGTGATTGTTTGGCATTGGGCAATGTGAGGGAACATTTTCCCCGGCCCAGTCAACAAACATGGGTGTGCAAGACAGGTCTGATGGAAAGTGGTAAGAGGAATAGACTGGGAGACTAAGGCAGGACAATGGATATGGGTGGAGGATCAAGATTCAAAAAGCTGACCCATGACGAATGCAGTACTAAATTAAAAGAAACATATGCTTTAGATGTGGTACCCTATTCAGACTTAGTGCTTGAACATGCTGATACTAATCTAAGCTCGGGTGATACTGGCCAGAAAATAGAATAGGAGGTTGAAGAGATAGAGGGTGGAGATGGGGACGACCAACTGCTGAAGTTAAGCATGAATAGTATTGGGTACTTGACCTATAAAATGTTCCTCAAGCTGTGGGGATTGATACAAGACAGAATGGTGATTGTTTTGATAGATTTTTGGGGTGCAAGAGCTGCTGCTACCAATAGAAGAAAGACAAGCAATACTACTTGGAGGTAAGGGATGGTCATCAAATTCAAGGGTAAGGAATTTGGAAGGGAGTGCAGTTAGAAATACCAGAGTTGGTCACTGTACAAGATTTATTCCTGTTTGGTCTTGGAGGGGCAGATGTGGTGTTGGACTTTGAATGGATGAAAAGAAAACGGCAAAAGTGGGCTAACTTTGAGGAGTTGACCATGAGGGTGAACTGTGGAGGGAGGATAGTGGTGATAAGAGGGGACCCTTCTTTGTCTTGGGCCAAGGCAACACATCATTGATGATAAATGAAGCCTTTGAAGATCACGAGAAAATGTTACGATGTGGAGCTTTGGATGATTATGCTAGTTGAGAATGAGGAAGGCGTAAAATAAGGGGAAATCCAGGTGGTAATTATGGAGTTGATGCTCATATTACCACTCAGTTTTGGTACTAAAGGTTATCCGAAAACACAAGTAAATGAATAATAAACCAAATATTTTTTTTCCCCATTCCCCTATGTCAACATAGGCCTCCCACCTCCTATAATGGCTTTTTGGAATGTATAACATCAAGATTAAAATTGTAGTGGTAAGACAATTCTCTCACAAGTCACACCAGCACAGTTCTTATGGTGGTACTAGTTAGTTATTTGAGGAAATGATAATTGGAAGAAGTTGAGTACATTAAAGATTTGTGATGGCAGATTAGCATCTATTATAGTTTGATAAAGAGGAGTATAAAATTGTCTCTCATTATGTTGACACACCTGCATCACTAATATCTACAAGAATGCAGCACATTGGATCAGTTACATCCCCTCCATTTTCTTCTGCAAGATTGTACCCACACAAATTATGAACAAAATGGTTTCTACTCTTGCATTGCTACTATAACTTGGTGAAACTAATCTACACCTTTACAAATATTATTACTGTGATAATGCTGCTGCTTTGTGTACTTAGTTTTTTGTTTATGTTATATACTATACATACGGAACTAGAGAGTTACGTAAATTTTTTTGGTTTGGCTGCCTTTTTGTCATGTGATGATTTATGGTCCATTTATTTTTGTCTAAATGTAATAGTGTTGCATTATAATGATAACATGCATTTTTTTTCAGGCAATTTTTATCGAATACGCAGTGCTTTTAAGTATGGTGCCCGTAAACTTGGCTGGATTCTTATGTTACCCAAAGATAGAATAGCATATGAGCTTAATAGGTTCTTTGCAAACACTCTGGATAGGCATGGATGCACTCAAGGGAATGGCGTGCAAACTCCTAGTCTGACTTGTAGTCTTAGAGGTTTTGACTTTCCATCATCAGCGGACACCGTAGTGGGCTCTGATGACAAGACATTTATGTACTTTTCAACTGGAAATCAACATAATTGTGAAACTAAAAATGAAAGAGAAAGGTACTTAATAAAAGATGAGACCTCTTCAGCAGGACCATCAGCTGACTCGTTTGGGGATGGAAATGCAGTTCTGAGTGATAAACTTGGTAAAGATTCTAAGCATGTTACAGCATCTGGAGTCTTGGGTCATGCAAACACTAATGGATTGTGTTCGAATGGGAAAGTTGAAAATAGGAACTCTGGTACCGAAGCAGCTGTAAATTCTGTTGTTGATGATGAGAAAGAGAAACATGTTATCGAGAGCAATTCTTTTGGATCAAATGTTGATGAAAATAATTTGGCATCTTGTGGGTCAGCTGTTTCGAAAAATGCTGCTAATGTCATTGAAAATGGTTTTTCTCAAAGTGATAGAGACAATGCTAGTGTTTCTTGGGGCACTGAAGCTTCAGAAGCCCTGTTGGACCTTGCTGGGGATTATGAAAGTAACATTAGGAATCTACAGTATGGTCAGAAGTGCAATGGTTATACTGTTTCTCCTCTTGTGGTGCCTAGTCCTCCTAGGTCTCCAAAGTTACAGAATAGGAATCCTTGGGAAACTGTTCGCCAATGTCTACAGATTAATCACAGCATTCATCCTCAGGCAAACTCAAATGGTGTTCTGGGACCAGTTTACCTAGTAAATCATCCTGCTCTACCAATGGCCTCTTATGGTCCAGAAGACAAGAGAAAACTACGAGGAACAGGCGCTTACTTCCCAAATATGGTAATACACACGCCCCCACCAACACACACCCCCTCTCTTCTGAACTATATAGGTATATATGTGAGATTTACAGTAATAATCTAACTACAAAGCTCATAATTTTGCAGACATCTCGTTCATACAGGGATAATAGGCCAATGTCAGGAAGGGGAAGGAGCCAAGCACCTGGTGCTCACGGGCAGCCACATAGATACACACACAGTCGTAGTAATGGCATTGTTCCAGCTCTACAAGAGTTGAATTTGTCTGTGGAAGGAAGTTTTGAACATCCTCTTGAAGGATATCCTTCTCTTGGCAGTGCTAAATCCAGATCATCAGAAGCCTATTTCACTCAACCTATGATATGGGGACCACGGTCACCATGCCATGCTAATGGTTTCCCTCACTCATCTGAGAAACATGAGTCTGGCACTGTGAGCCCTCAGCTTCGTGGACCACCTAGAACTGAAGTAAGCAATCTCCTAGAATCTGGAATTTCTACTTCTAGGGGCTCAGTGCCAAACACACTGGTAGTGGCAGAGGAGAGGTCTGACTCTGTGTCTGCAGTTGATCACAAAAGGTAATATAATCTCTCCATTGGTGCTTATTCATTGTTACAGAGATCACCAATGATGCTAAATCACTGGCAACTTATAGTGCTTAAACCATTATACGATTATAGTTTGTGCTCCTAGTTTTCCTTTCCTTTAAGGGGGTGTCTATGGTTTGGGATTCAGGATTGGAGTGCAAGCTTATCATTTGAAGAATGAAGATGACTTTCCTCCACTTTCCCACTGAGTGCCAGTGAAGGATGGTGAATATGTAATAGCGTTAACACTAATGGTCAATACATGGAAACAAATATGACTTGCCTACCTATCTGCTGGTGCAACCAAAGGATGGCGATTTTGTAAGAATTAAGAAGTAAGAACAATATGCATTCGTCTCAAAAAGGAAGATAGCTTCCCGCAACTCTGGGTTTCTTCTAGAGATTGGTGAATACATAGAAATGAGAGTACCAAATAAGTAGAAAAAGCTGAGACTAGCCTTAGATGCTAACAAAGTAGATTAAACTAGAGTGGGTGTTGTGACATCTTCATTCCCTATTTTCTTGTTCTAGTCGGTCTTTTGTATAAAACTGCATGTACATGCTGGTTACCTTTTCACCTCCCCACCTGTTTTTGTTCTGCATTATTTAGGGATGTAGATATCAGGTGATGTTACTGAAGTTGAGTTTACAGTTTATATAAACACAAAAGTATTGGATAACTCAATGGAATGGATACATAGAATTTTCTGTCGGTTGCTGTAAGTATAGTTAATTTACTGTGTTTTTGGCATTTGGGTGTTTGCCTATGATTTTTTGCATGGCCTTGCATGATCTAAATTAAATTGAAGGGAGGATTCAATATAGGGTCTGCTTTACCCAAAATGAGGAGAGGCTAGCTGAAAAAATACCAGTGGTGCACAAAACACAAAACTCCTTACTGACCTTGTTTTGTGAGTTAGGAAAAACAATAAAAATCATTCATGTTCTTTGATTTATTGGGTTAAGCCGTTTGCAGAGATGGTTCATGTCAGAGTCTAAAAATTCTTGTGACCAAGTGGTCTAGTGTTTGGCCACTGCCGACTTCATTCTTCTGAATATAAGTTGAATTTTAGCTTAGGTGAGATAGGTTTGTGCTTTTATCTACATGATCATTGGGCTCTTCTGCGAGAAGGTATATCAGAGATGTAATGAAGATATTTTACATGTTTTCTCTCGATAGTTTAAGTTTTTTGGAGAGATGATTTTTAATATGTAGCCTTTTGAGTTGAGATGATAATTTCCAGTTGTTAGTATGATATATTGGGTGCCGAATGGTTGGGAAATGTGACTTTAATGAATCTGTTTAATCAACATAATTAAAGTTTTTATCCTCGGATTTAAATGAGTGAAGAGTTGAGGGGTTATCCTTGGATCTGAGATAATCAGGTGTGCTTACCCTGGAACTCTGTAAGAAGGTTCAATAATGAAGATTGTACTTTTCAGTTTTCTCCATTGAACTGAAATATATTATAGTTAGAAATTATTTTATTTTTCAATCCAATGATAAAAGCACAAGTGATTATGAATATATCCTTTTGGAAGAAAAGGGTCCAGGATAAACAGTTCCAAGATAATTTAGTCGTATAAGGAGAAGATAAATATGGACGTGTTTATCAAATGAAGGTTAGTTTGATAAACAGGGACGGAGGAAGAAAACTCAAAGCATTAAAAAGGTCTTGATCTAAATATTCCTTTGGAAAATCTAATTGCTGAATATAATAATTTCATTTGTTTCACGCAATCGACCTCATGTAGTGAGAAAAGGATTCATTGTTGTCTAGTCTAAAACTATGGTTGAAGTATAAAGTGTAAAACTGATTAATGACCCATATTCATATTTGATGATTGGCTATTCTTCGGGGCAAGGAGTGTGTTTTCCCTCTGTTCTTTTTATCGTTACTTAAAATTGAGAATGAAATGATTTTGACAATTTTATTTGATGTTTTACCTATTTTTCTTCGTGACAGCAGTACCTTTGGCGGAGTCCATGACCATCCATATTGCCTTGATGATGCCCCCAAGAAAAATTGATAGTTTTCATCATTTTGTGTAGCTCATAATGATAATATTTTTAGAATAGAGGTTGGCTTAATTGAACATAATCCAGTCAAAAGCAGGAGTAAAATTAGAAAAATAGGTATCATTTGATTGTTTGATATATACGTTGTACATTAGTGCTAATGAACTTGCCATTGTACCCCATAAAAGAAGAGAAAAAGTAGGGGACTTGTCGTAGAGGACCTTGATAGAATATCTCCGTGTATTGTTGTTGAGTACTACTAGTGTACTATCATCTTCCCAGACCCACAAAAAGACCTAAAAAGACCTAAAAAGAACATCATATATTAATAATTGGAAATGGGAGATTAATTAGGATGAGCCTTGTTTGATATCAATTCATCTGGATATATGAATCGAAGCTGCTAAATATGTAGACTGTAAAATTATAAATTACAGGAAATTTTGTGGAAGTCGGGGTATTTTAAAGATATCTGTTTAAGCTTTTCTCTTGTGTCTATTAAGACTACGTTTTTACCAGGTAAACCAATCCAATCGACACATTTTCTAACACTCTTTTTACTATAATTTATCTTTAATTATATGAAATCTGATGTGTGAAACTTTAAATTAAACGAATGGGGTTTTTTTTGATATCCTCAAGAAGTTTCAGTACTTTGTGAGAGTTAGCGGCTTATGTTAAATCATGTGTGCGTTATAAACAAAAAATTAAAATAGTAAATTCATAATTAAGTAATAATAGCCCATTAATAAAAGGTATTGATATCTTTAAAATTATTATAGATACTGAAAAAAAAATCATAAATTAAATGAGTTTAATTTTTATGCAATCATAATGTAAAATAATTTTATATCAACAAATAAAAATTCAAGAACTACTCACTATAATTTTGACACTTTATTGAATTTTTATTGATTAATGGTATAAAATTATCATACACTCTGTGTATAAAAATTAAAATCAAATCAAATATATTACTAACTTCATTTTCTAGTGAAAAACTTATGACATAAAGACTTACAAATGAGGACATTACACGATATTATAGATCCCATTCATAAATGATTATTATATTTCATACGTTAGTATTATAATTTGCTCCCTATTCTCTTAATTTACCCATCACCCTATTTTAGGGTAATCAAATCTTTGTTTAAATATAAAAATACTTTTGTGAGAAAAGACAAAACACAATTGGGAAAAGAAAAATAGTAACAATATGTATTAAATATCATGATCTCTCACCAAAACCAAGCGCACCAGTGGTCTAGTGGTAGAATAGTACCCTGCCACGGTACAGACCCGGGTTCGATTCTCGGCTGGTGCATTTTGTGGTGCGTCTGAGGCTGAGCTCTTCCTTTACTTTATCAACCAATTTTAAAGTTTTCTTTTATTCCTTCTTACATGTCATCATTGGCAACATCAATAATAGAACCAATCATTCACAAAATACACAGCACTTAATTTTAAATTAAGTGGCCAGAGCCCTTTCATCATCATTGCCTAATTACAGTTACGCCTCATTAATTAAGAGTGGTTGGAACGCGATTCTCCAAATTCCCACCGTATACTTTTATCTTTGCTAGGTCTCCCACTAAGGCAACATATTCCTAGTGGTAGTGGCCAAAAGTGCTGCTACTCAGTAAACAGAAAACTACTGTGCAAACTATGTGCCTAAGGTTTGTGTGTGCATGGTTGGCTTGGCCCCTCCCCTAATATGCCACCAACAATTAGACTATACAAGCCCCCTTTTTTTTTTTTGGTCCGGAATGAGCCTATGCTTCTAAACTATTCTTAACAGGTCTTTTCTCTCAAGTGAACGGTTATTCAACTGTTTATCTTTTAAATATTTAATTTTTTTTTTGTTACTTGAACAGATTAATTTTAATACATTATAAATATAAAAAGGTTTCAGACTAATAACCTATCATATGTCTTTATTTATAAAACTTTTAATACTTATGTAAACAATATGTGTTTGTTGTCTATGTATAATATTTTAAGCTGAAAGTGCATTAAAATTAGTTTTTTTTATAATATGAAAGATTATATTCTACTTACAAGACAAAATCATAGGTTAGAGTAGCTTTGAAACACCTGCTCTTAATTTTATATGTTCCACTTCAATTCTATTTTCTACTTGTGAGTGGCATCCCTTTCACTTCTCCAATTTCACCTTTATTATTATTATTATTATTGTTATTTCAATTACCTGGGATGACCAAAGTTCAATTAACTCATATGCTACATTTTTTTCCTATTTATTATTAAGATAATCACTCCCCCAAGTCCCAACAACTCAGATTCTCTAGTGGTAGCCTGCGGAAAGCACAAAGTTTATATCTTCTCAATTTAACTCATTCATATATATAATATTATTTTCGACTTAATCACACTCCAACCACTTAGATGCTCTGTAGGTAGCCTGCGCGCGGAAAGCACAAAGTCATGAGTGGGTGACTTATTGTCTTCTCAATCGAAATTTTGAACGTTTATTTTATTTTTCAGTAGTAGCATATATAATGAAGTTTAATTTGTAATATGAATTATATTATTTGCTTATAGTGAGTTAGATACTCTAGTGACAATTGATTAATGCAGTAAGATAGCATAAATTTTATGGTTTTTGTTATGATACCCCAAAAGGACTAATACTCTTTTGAATTTAAGGGTTGTGATTTAATTATGAATATTTAAAATATTAATGAATTTAGTTAGTGAGATTCATGACAAATTTTTAATCATATAAGTTATCTAGAAGGTACTAGTACCTATGAATTTTATAGGGCATCAAAAAAACCTCCAAATTTTAATTATGCAAGTATTGATCAATATATTACTCTCAATACGAGACATATAGTGATCAGCTTACCACAATTCAAATAAATGCATATTTCAATCTTGTAAATGTCAAATTGAGATGATGGTTTTATGAACAATATACATTCCATTATTAGTTAGCATATGTATCACTTACATCATTGAGATCCATGCTATTTGAAATGCGATCATAAGATATGGAATGAAGTGTCTATTGTACAAGCAACATTTCGTTTATAATATAGTTGTATCATTAGAGCTGTGAGTTCTGTGGAACTAATAATTCAAAGCAATAAGTGGTGACTAATTGTCTTCTTGGCCAGAATTTTGAGCATTTATTTTAAGGTGGTTAAGCATTGATTCAGATTTCTTGATATAACCCTATGGCTTGCTATTTGCTTCTATCAGGTGGTTATGCTTGAAGATTAGGTAATCTGCTTGTTGATTAAGCTCATAAAGATGTTATTCCCTATGATGTAATGTGCGGCTTGACTTTTCTTTGGCCACCAAAGGTCTGCAACTGGGCTACACTTAGGAAAGTTGCAGTAGGCCTTCACATTGCATAATTGCAAGGCTGCTGATGTGTTTTTCATCTCAACACAGCAATGCAAATCTAAGCGTGGGTAGCAAATTTAAGTTTTTATTTGTGCTATTCTTTGACATATTGAAATCTCATTTAAGGCATATGAGATGCACCTTGTCTATCAAAACGCCCTGTGCAAGTCATTTGGTTACCAAGCAAAATTGACAGCATAGAGAAGAACCAGTGTTTGGTTTGTTAAATCTTCTTCGTAATTTGGGTGCTCTTACATACACTAATAACATAATAACGTGAAATATTTTGGATGTGTTTGGGATTTAGAGTTTTGAGTTGAGTATGACCACTTTTATATCTTTATCATATTTTTATAATGAAATATTTTTTTTCTATGGAGACATAGGCTATTTGTTAAACCACGCTAATTCCTAGTGTTGTTTGTTTTCACATTTTCACACATTTATTTTGTGTCACTTTGATTGTACGCCTGTCATTTCATAACATTCCTGTTTTGTGATTGGTTGATGGTTTTGGTATTTCTATGATACAGTGATCGATGTATAGGTTGAAAGAAAATCGAAGAACCCCACCAAAGGTTGAAGACTTCTTTGAATATAAGCACTAACAACATAGTTTTTTTTCCCCATTCATTTTTTCAGCTTCATTATTTAGATGTTATTGCACATTCCAAGATAAAGATGATAAAATACACATTCTCAGCTTTCGGGAGTATGCAGAGCTCTATTAGTTTGCAACAAGTTGATTAGGATTAGTTAGAACTTGATTATAATTAGTTAGAAGTTTTCTACATTACCTCTCATATAAATCCTATTATAGGATCATTATACTCATTCGTTTACTTATTTTCTCATACTAGTGAAAAACCACCTTCTTCTATGTGTTATTTTTTCTCCGATCAACCATAAAAATCAACATTTCAATTAAGCCTATATATCTCAGACAGCGATTATGTTGTATCAAAATTAAACTGCAAGTAATTTATTTCCAGTACTTATATGATCTAGCATCAAATGCACTTTTCTCTGTTTTCGTTCAATTATTATATATCAAAAGGAGAAAATGAAGAAAAAAAATGAAATAAAAAAGGCCGATATTGACTTAAATTGGATCATGAAATGTATGTGCTTTTCCAAATGCCGCATTTGTATTACTTTACAACTGGAAGTAACCTGTCATCAGCAATTATTGTGATCTTCAATCCCTCAAAATTGCTTTGAGATCTATTATTGTAACCAACCCACTAGACATTGTTTTCTTTGTTTTTTTTTTCCATGTACTATTTGCAAGTGGAAATACACTGTGCAGTGAACAGCATAATAAGATTGGAGAGAGGGTTAAAGCTTGGATTAATAATTAGTTAGGAAATCAACTCTCTTTTATGTGTTACATGCTAAAATTATGATAAGAGGGTAACTCAAATTTTAAATAAGTTAACTTTTGAGTTTTAGGATATAAGTTCAAATTGTATATATCATAGTTAGAGCCTCAATAAGAGAAGCAAGCTAGATACAACCAAACAATATGAGTTTTATTTATAATATTAAGAGTTCGAATTAAAAAAATAAGTTAGCCGTATATGATGAATTATTTTTTAAAACTATTTCAAGAGACACACGCAAAAATAATTGAACACAAAATATTATTACTGCAAAATGAAATTGGAATAAAACTTGAAGAGCATGATTTTTAATAGATTTAATCTGTTCCACCCGACCAATTTTGACTTGAGTGAATGCACGCACAATATTTATTCTCTAGCTATATCTTTCAGCTGAACGTAATCATTTCATTTTTTTGGCGTACACTTTCTGTGTGATAAAAAAAAATAGGGTTTAATATGTGTTGAATCTAATTATATATTATCATATCAATAAAAGTGATTAAATCTCATATTTATAGTCATATAAATAGAATAATTTAATTAGATAATAATATAAAAAGATTTACAATGTTGTACATAAAAATTAAACTAAAAACATATTTTTTTGAGTAAATAATTCATGTAGTCCTTCAAAAAATGAAATGAAATTAACAATTTTTTAAGATTTTAATAATAGGACACATTAGTCCTTCTGTATGTATGTGATTTTTGAAACACTAATAAAATTATATACTAACCTGCTAATATAATGTTGAGTGATGTATATATCATTTAAAGTGAAATAAAGTTTAAAATAACTCATTTTGATCGTTGAAATTTACATAATGAGTCATTTAAATCTCTATTATAAATCATAAAGTGATTTATTTTGTATAATTGTAGATACTAAAATAAGTGTAATAGGTTCCAAAATAATTTCATTTAGTTTGTCTTTAATGTTTTAATGACGAGTCATTGTTGTACCGTGCCATATGTGTAAGTCCACTAACAAAAAACTAACAGAGAAATTAATATGTCCATCATTTTTAATCTTAAGAAATTATGAGATTAATTTTTTTTCTTAAAGAATAAATAGTCTGACACAAATTTTGAGGGACCAAATAGAGTATTCACTTTTTTTTTTTTTATTAATAGTGGAATTCTGGTGTGTCTTCATTCCATGAATTTGGACACAAAAATGCACACGTTAGAAATGATATCACCAATGACACAACCTATTTTTTTTTTTTTTTGATAATTGACACAACCTGTCATGAACTATACATATATCACAATTATTTACATTGAAAATTCCATGGCTTCATATATACTACAATAAAGGATTAATAGTAATCAATAGACAATAGGGATGAATCTAACTAGGAAAGGGGACTAATCCTCTACGGCGTGATGAACTCGAATCTTAACTGAGAAAAGCACCTATATTTAGTATCTTTTCACTGTGTATTTAATTGAAATCCAAAAGATAATTTTCCTTTTCACCAAGTTTATGAGATGCTTCACGATTGTCTTCTAACTCTCCTTAAGACTGTATTTACCATTTGTAATAAAAGTTTTTGTGTGTATAATGTCTTTGTTAAAGTAATGAAATCATCATTTCTACTTACCAACATAGAAGGAGCCCTCAAGTCGATCGGCATCTGCATCTTGCTTGTCTAAAGGTTACATTATTACAATTCCTCTCAGTGGAGAAGGAAGAAGAAACCACCCACTTCTATTTGTTATGGTGATTGGAAAAATTTATAAGTAGCCATGAGAATAATTAAGATCATTGTTTTTTAGCATTTTTTTAACTCCTTATAATATTTCTATATATCAAACACAATAAAAACTTCTAAAAATTAACATACTGTGATTACAAGAACAATATAGGGAGGATTTGCTGACCAATTAATTAATTTTTCGATTCCTAACGAAGGTGAAGCCCATATTGTAATATATATAAAGCCCTAAACAAGCACAATATATTTGCAGAGAGTTCCTTTTATATAAGTTTCACACATATCGATGATAACAAGTGTGCTGAGTCATAGGCTGAGTTTGATTTCATAATACTTTTTTTTGTTTTTCATTTTCTATTTTTTTTTAATTTTACGAAGAAAATATCGAAAATTATCATTACAGAAAATACGCTGCATTGTGGTTTTTTTTTTTCATTTTGCGGCTGTATTTTACCTCAACAAACAAAATAAAATCCTTAAGAAAATCCTAGAAATGAAAAACTTAAAATAAAAATTAAAGTTAATGCTCATTTTAGTCCCTCAATTTATATTTATGAGTTATTTTAGTCCCTGACTTTTAAAATGAGTTAAATTAGTCCCCGACATTACAAAATTTGAGTTATGTTAGTCCATCAATTCACTTTTATTTAACATTTTAGCAATTTAATGATGAGAGGTAACTTTAAGTGATATAATGATATACTTTTTGTTTTTTGAAGCAGAATGAAGTTCAAAATAACTCATTTTGACATCAAATATTGCATAAAATGCGTCATTTTATTATTTAGAATAGAAATTTAAATAACTTATTTTGTATGATTTTATATATCAAAATGAGTTATGTTAAATTCCCTTACACTTCGAATGACGACATAAGGTATATCAAGCTATCATTTAATATTATCTATTATTATTTAATTGATGGAATGTTAAATAAAAGTGAGTTAAGAGACTAAAATGACTTATGTTTTACAATGTTAGGGATTAAATTAACTTATTTTAAAAGTTAGAGACTAAAATAACTCACGAGTATAAAGTTTAGGATTAAAATGAATATTAACTTTAAAAATTAAAAATTATTCTTCGAATCCAAATACATACACCCTAACCTTTCTATTGATATTTGAACACAGTTTTTCAATGATTGTTAAATTAAATATATAATCCATGAAAGAAATTAAACTAGGGTAGCTAGATCAATTAGACCTAAGTTACGTATCCAAGATTAAGATATAAGAGTTGAACATCCTTCTTTGAAGTTGTCCAAGTTAATTAACTACTTCATCATTGATGCACCCTTCAAGTTGATCTTCTTTTACTCAAAAGAACCCAAAAGAATTCGGTGCCCATATACATTGGAAATATTTTAAAACTTATTAAAAATTAGATCGAATACAAAAAATACCAGGATTCATTATGATCGTTTTTTATATTATTATTATTATTTTAGTAATTACTTAAATTGGTCTTGGACAACAGTTATTCTCTTAAATTTTGAAAGTCTTAATTTGATCCTTTATATTTTGAAAAAGGAGATAATTTGGTTCATCTGTATAAGTTCGTATAATTGAAAAATACTATCCGGAACTATATAGAGGGATCAATTTGTCTTCTTTTATGAAATGTAAAGAACTAATTTGATAATTTCAAAATTTAGGTAACTGACTTTGTCATTCAATATATTTTTAAGGAATTAATTTAAATATTTTATGTTATTATTTTGTATATTTTGTCCGTGGGAGAAACAAAGACGAAATCAACACTTGAGAGAATACAAGCCTGTGTGTGCTAATTAAAGGAAGCAGTAGAAACTCAATGATAACACACTACAGATATATTGTTCGGTTTTGTCTAAGATAAATTAGATAAAGTGTGGTGTATCATATCCTTCACTATATTGTCATAATTGTTAGATAGATATATGCTTGGGACCTGCTTCGCAAAATATACATATGCGAAACACGGGTTGCCCCACCAGCTCGCTATTTTGCTATATTATTGGATAGTTGAGGCATAAAACGTCTTTAAAGATATGTAGTACGATGTGGTGAAAGATATACATGAAAGGAAAAAGCAAAAAGGAATTTTATTTATTTGACAAGTTTTATGAAATACAAAGGAAACGCAGTTTTATAAATTTACATGAAGTGGAAAAAGTTTCCAGATTCATTCTTCATGATTATACAATTATAAATATTTTAAATCATTTGATATTACTGTTAATTATCAGAAAAATAATTTATATATGATATTTTTATAGATGATTTACACTAATATGAGAAAATAGATAAATTTACTTATATATGGTATTTACAATCCGTCAATGACAAATTCAGTGTTATTGAATCTGACTTTTGATGCGAATTCTATAAAAAATAATATTTTTATTGAATCCGCTCACGCTGAATTTGTGACGGGTAGAGTGTAAAAATATTTTTTTATTGAATCTGCCAATGGCGGATTCAGTATTGAATCTGCCTTTGACGGATTCTATGCTGAAAACACCATATTGTATAAATTTTTTCCAAAATATCATATTGATGTAAATACACCATCCAAATTCTATATAAAAAAAAAGACCCTCAATTATCTAACAAAAAATTCTATGGTGAATTTGTGCACTACGCCTTTGGATTGGGGGGTACAGGCTATATGGCAAAGTTAAATACTTTGTTAATAAAGAAGATAATGTTCATACCAAGAAAAAATAATTAGAGAGACAGTGTTATATACTTACATGTTATGAATATAAATAATACTATGGATTCAAAAAGAAATATAGATAAAATTTTTAATGGAAGTTATAGCAATTGTTACATGAAATTAAGTATTATGATCCATTTATTTATCTAGTACTAACAATCACATCACATCATTTTAGAGATAAAATCCCAACAATTTTTTTATTATCCAGCACCTAGTAAGTATTTTTTTGGGGTACTTCTTATCAAAATTATATTGATTATAATTAAGTTTGAATATAAGACCTCATATATATACTATTTAAATTTCTCACCATTAGATCAATATTTAATTTTTATCTGAATCTCACATAAATAATAAATTGTTTAAATTACTTTTTAAATCAGTTGCTAGTCTTAAATTAAGCGGAAGACTATTTTTAGTAACTAAATCGATGGTTATTAACATATTTTTAGTAGTTACAATAATGAATAAAAGGGAAAAAATGAAAATAAGTATTAAATTATCAAGGTGAAAGTTTAAAGGAATTCCATCAAACACCCAAAGAAAAGGGGTTCAAAGGAATGCAATGAAAGTGGAAAAACGGCTTCAACCAGCACCAAGTACAACCTATATCGCGGAATAGGGGACTTTATATATACATATATAAATGAATTATTGTGTGGTAAAACCCAATAGAATCGGTTACCCCAACAACTATATTTTTTAGTTGTAACTAGAAAATTGATGTGCGCTTACTTATTTAATATTATTTTATTGTATATAAAAACTTATACATGCACAGTGGTTAATTTCGGTAGTGGCAATTTATATTAAGAGATTAATGTATAAAAAAATAATCTTAAAAACATATATATAATATTGTATAATTGATTAATAATACCAAAATTATGTTTATAACATAATAAAAGTTTATTTAAAAATAAAATATAGTTTTTAAATTATAAATTTAGCTTTTTTAATATAATTCTTTTGAAAAAACATAGTATTCTTGTGAGTTATGTTTAGTATGACAGTCTTTTTACTACGAAAAGACATAACAAATTTTTAAAATATTATTTAGTAATTTTCAAGTTCACATAATTGGTCGAAAGGTCTCAACTTATGTAGATGATTATGCGATGAAAATACGTGTTTCTCTCCTATATTCCCAAATTTCAAATTACATTTCTTCTGTATTTTAATTAGTATAATTAAACATTAATAATAATTTTGAGAAAGTAAAACTCGAAGATTAAATAAATTAATCCCCATTAAGTAATAATGATATATAAATTACTCATTCGTACTTATAGACACATAATTTAATCATAATTGGTTTTATATCTTTTCTTACACACTCACATTTTGATTTTATCACATTTTCAACTATAAGATGGCATATTATGCGTATTTGACATTCTTTCAATCTTTTAAGTTTTAACAAATATGGTCTTAGCGGAACCGTAAAAGAGTAAGTGGAGCCACATTATTGCAGTCACCTTAGTCAACCATGTCATCAGAGTTGGAATCTTCTTACTTAGAACCGATGCCTCTAGATTTCTCGATAAATTGGATTAGATATCTAGGGCGCAGTTTTAATTTTGAATTGTCTAAGCTATAGTTATTTTTCCATGATAAAATATTAAAAATAAATATCATATAGTAACTTCAAATTTAATTTCAACACAAATCGTATATAAATCTTATATACTATATTAACCATATTATGTTATTAAATTGCTTAACTCTTGTTGTAATTTCTCAAAAATTACATGTATAGAAACAAATTATTAAGTGATAGTATAAAAAAATTTTACATAAATAATGAGTTAAAATAAAATTCTAACGTTGTGCTGTCAAATCTATAATTGTATGAGATACAATTTAAATATAAAATTGAAGTTTAATATATCATCCATATATGTTGTATATCTTCATTTAGTAATATTTATGAAAAAGATCATCATTTAATAACACATTATTATAATATTTTAATTTTGAAAATATAAATTAGTTTTATATTTGTGATTTAAAAAATTAATATAAACATAGAAATTTGATTAAATAGCTATGTATATTTTGTTTAACCTCATAATATCGAAGGTAATGCACGTTTAATACAAGGCAAAAGAATTCCAATGCTACTGTAGCGTGGATCCGCGGAGCCCCATAAGAACTTGCCTTTCTCTTCTCATAGAGACCCCACGGAAATGGCTCGGATGACGCCAAAATTTTACACGATGGTATGATGTGTAATTTTCTATCACTAATTTCAAATATAAGATCAAGACATATGACTTAAAAAAATTAGGAGTAAGAGGTCAAATATAATAATAATAATTATTATTATTATTTTGATTAATTTTTTTCAAGATAAAAAGCTTCTAGGATATGGATATTATTTTTTATTATTAAATTTTTTTCATACACATTATCAAAAATTAAATTTTAACTAGATATTTAAAGAGTTTAATTAACCTTCAATTACACTAAATTTTGTGATTAGATCATGTATATAACTTGTTATATGAAATTTTGATATGAGACCATCAACACCACCACTACCTGACAAAACCAGAAGCCTGCTCTAATGCTGCCAAGTAAACTCTTAATGGGCTCCACCATAACCCAAAGCTGATATCACTGCGTCGTTTTACACTTTTACTTCATATGTACATTTCATTATTTCATTATAAATATACAATTCTCCAAACTCAAACTACACGTTTTCTTCTTCCAAACAAGCCAATCCTCCTTCTGCCTCTTGCTTCTTATCCTTCTCCTTTCTGGGTTTTCTTTGTTACCACCTTGTTGCTTCTCTCTCTGTTTTACTCTTGTTTTTATTTTGACTTCCCCTGTTTCATACAAATGATTATCACCAAGCGTATCCAAAGATTCTTCAAGTTCCGTGCCATATTGCTTCCAACCACCCCTTTATCCCTTGTGAATGTCCAAAACTGACCCTGTCCTCAAACCTTCACATGCCACAAATCCCCTTCAAAAACCTTGTTCCAAAAGGATATTGACAGGAAACTGTCACTTTCCAATTTCAGCAGTGTCTTCTTATTCCCCTGTCTTGTCAAATTTTGCACACCCCTTTATCTTTCTCTCTGTTTATGTTGTGTGTGTAACTTTCGTTTTCAAATAGAACAAGAGAGAGAGAGAGAGAGAGAGAAGAAAAATCAAATGGTTGCTAAGGACTACAACCGTTTAACATGCATAATTGTGAAGATGGGTAAAACAGTGCACAGCATTGACTATTCAACACTCTTCTGGCTATTTTTTGGGGTCTTCTCTTACGTAAACCATGAAAGGAAAGCTTCGGATTTAGGATTCTACCGTGTTGGATAATACCATAAAAAATTCCTTTGTGCTTTTCATTCATTCCCCACTTCTTCTTCTTCTTCTTATTCTTTTTCTCTGTGCTTTCTGCACAGAAAAAAGGTTGCAGTGAGAACTTTTCTAGTGTTTGATAAGTTGGTTCATATAGCTGAGAATCAGACATGTATTCCAAGAGAGAGAACAACGAGGATGGTGGCAAAGAAGAACATGGTTATGTGGAAACAGACCCAACCGGTCGCTATGGCAGGGTAACGCTCTGAAACACCCTAGTTTCTCTCTGCTTTCCTCTGTTTCTCTTCGTTTCCTGCTTCATTGTTGTGTCATTCGATTTTCGATTATTATTTATGTTTGGATTATGTATATCTGGGTTTTTATATAATTTTTTTTTTCTGTTTTGGGGTATAATAGGTATTTTGTTTTAGAAGGGACATGCTTTTTGCCGCTTTTGTGCCCATGTTTGGTGTTGTAAGCAGGCTAAGCTATGTGCTATTGTGCAATTTTTGTTATTTGATTTAGTAAGATATCTAATCTTCTAAAATTCTAGCTAGTTGAGAGAAAATATTTTTCCTAAAATTACATTTTGTCAATTGCAAAGGATTGAAACATCTTGGAATTGAGTTAGGGTGTGTTTGGTTGAGCACTAAAAATGAAGGTGAAAGTTTCATGAATGTGACAAATGTTTGTTTATTGTTTTGTGTATTAGTTTGGAGATGTTCTTGGAAAAGGAGCAATGAAGACAGTGTACAAAGCAATTGATGAGGTCCTTGGAATAGAGGTAGCATGGAACCAGGTCAGACTCAACCAGGCGCTTCGCTCGCCAGACGATTTGCAGCGGCTTTACTCGGAGGTTCATCTCCTCAGCACCCTCAAGCACCAGTCCATCATAAGATTCTATACCTCTTGGATTGATGTTGACAACAAGGCCTTCAACTTTGTTACAGAAATGTTCACTTCAGGGTCACTGAGAGAGTAACTTCCTTTCCAACTATAAATTAGGCAATTACTTGAGTCCCATTTTATAGTTCCTTTACAAATGGGCACAAAACATGTTTATTGCTCATACTTTAAATCTCAGACCTCTTTCCATCTGATCTTGACATTTTATTGTTCCTGTATTCCACATTAAATTCTGATAGGAAAATGGTATTTCATGTCATGGACCTATGGCAATGCGAAATTGCTTGATTTAATTTTCTTTATATAATATGTGTGCAAAATTAACATAATTAGTCTCTAAAGAACTGTGGAGAAATTAGAAAAGTGAAATTGTGCTTCTTATGGTCTTATCTATATTATCTTTCATATAGAGATCATTCCAGCTCAAATTATGACCAATAGTCCTACCCATGGTTTTTGTTGGGTACAAGTGACTCTGTTTGTACATTTTAACCTCATATTTAATGGACACTTGTCTATGGTAAAGAAATAAAGCATGACCATGAACTCCTAGGATCTGTTGCCTATGGTGGAATTGCTTTAGCATGAAATTCATATTGCACCGTTCTGTCTTGTGTTGTGCTTCATGAAATAACTGACAATTTTCTGGCATGTGCAGGTACCGGAAGAAATATAAGCGAGTCAGCATACAAGCGATAAAGAGTTGGGCTCGGCAAATCTTAGAGGGTGTTGTTTATCTTCATGGTCATGATCCGCCAGTAATCCACAGGGACCTCAAATGCGATAACATATTTGTCAATGGCCACCTTGGACAAGTAAAAATTGGTGACCTGGGACTAGCTGCAATTCTTCGTGGTTCACAGTCAGCTCACAGTGTTATAGGTACTTTCCTTGGTGCCAATGAGTGTTGCAGACCTGCAGGTACTTATAAACTGCTACTATTCATTGTCAATTAAAATTCTTCTCCATTGTGTTAGGCACCCCAGAGTTCATGGCTCCAGAATTGTATGAGGAAGAATACAATGAACTTGTTGATGTGTACTCATTTGGGATGTGTTTATTGGAAATGCTTACATCTGAGTATCCATATAGTGAATGTGCTAATCCAGCACAGATTTACAAGAAAGTTACATCGGTAAATTCAGATCCATGTCTAAGTTTAAGGATATCAGCAAAGAAGTTAGGATTTTTAATTAAAGCAACTTTTCATGTTCAGGGAAAGCTACCAATGGCATTTTTTCGGATTGAAGACATCGAAGCACAGAGGTTTATTGGACGATGCCTAGTACTGGCATCAAAGAGACCATCGGCAAAAGATTTGCTGCTTGACCCTTTTCTTCTGCATGACGATTCATCATCATCAACAACAAAGTTTGGGATTCAGAAGCCACTTTTGCAAATTGAGATGGAAAAGCTGCAGTTGAGTGATGATTTACCTAGGACTGAAATGAAAATAATAGGGAAGCTGAATCCTGAAGATGATACTATCTTTCTCCAAGTGCAAATTTCTGATAAGGATGGTATATTATATTAACAGTTGGTTTGTTTTAGGGAATTTATTCTTTTAAAGCTGTCCAAGTACATTCTTCTTGCAACTTCACTACAAAACATTTACTTTGTTTTGTAAATGAGCATGAGTCTTTTATTGGCTAAAGTTTATAGACCTACGATGAACTTTAGCATAGTGGTTTACTCATAGTTCAAGCTTACAGATAGAAAAATAACAATAACTTGTTTCTGCTGCCTTTTCCTGCAGGTTCTGTCAGGAACGTATTTTTTCCCTTTGACATTGTAACTGACACTGCCATTGATGTTGCAACGGAGATGGTAAAAGAATTGGAGATTGCTGATTGGGAACCTTTTGAAATTGCAAATATGATTGATGGAGAAGTATCTGCTCTCCTACCACATAGGAGACCAAGTAATTATTCAGATGCCTTCCATGCATTCAGTTATCAGGACGATGATGATGATGGACCTCATCATCATTTTCGCTCGTTCTCTACTTGTTCATCATCCCAAGAATCAATGTCAGGCTTAGTCAGTAAATATGAGGGTATTCCAAATGGATATTATTGGCTTCATGGTATGTCTTCCTTGTCCCTTTTCCCTCCTAGTACATATTTAGTAGCTCCACTGATTGAATTGTATGCCACCTACATAGTGCCAGGCATCTTTAGTAATTCACTTTTATTGGGGAGATCTAGGATTACCAAACTTATCATGGAATATCTGTGTCCTTGAGGACATAACTAGTTAACTACTATTTGCTAGTTTAATTTTCTTTTTCGTAAGCCTCAAGCTCAAGACTGCAGACATGGTGTCATGAAATCCTGATAATATTGATAAGAAAATTTCCCAGCCAGAAAATTTGCTAGAAATTGGTTGCTTGAATTATGTGGCAAAATGTGACAAACACTCCAAAATGTGGCCAAATTTGCCATATGTATGGCAATTGTATTTGGTAAATTTCTGCGCAACGTTTTTTCGGCTGTGTAGCAAAACTTGTACTAATATCTCTCCCAACCCTCTTTCCCTCTCATTTCAGTTTAATTGTTTTTGATGGATTTGTAAGGAAATCCTTATGAAAAATCTGATACAGTTTACTAGAATCATCTAGAGGGAAAAGTGTTGTTGGTTTAACTATTTTTAACTTTCTAGTCTTTTATATTAACATGACAAACTATTGTTGCAGATGATTCCCTTGATGATACCAGTTCAAGGTGCTCTTCACAAGGGACATATTCCAACTTGAATTATTATTCTGCTGATGAACTGGACTACAATGTGGCTTCTGTCAGAAAAGATAAAACTCCCATCATGAAGAGTACTCACAAGTGCACAAGGTTTTCCCCTGGTGAAGACTTAAGCAACTGCAACCAGTGCAAAGATTTAGCAGGATCACAGACTCCTTCCACTAGTAAAAGTAAAGGGGTGATAGACAATAGGAGACTAACAAGGAACAGGTCATTGATTGATATAAGGAGCCAATTATTGCACCGATCACTGGTTGAAGAGGTGCACAAAAGAAGGCTATTCAAGACTGTTGGTGCTGTGGAGAATATTGGTTTTCAGGCACCTTGTGATGTTTCCACACAAAAGTCACAGAAAATTGGGAACTCTTCAAGGAGTGGCAACAAGTTGAGATAAAAATGTTTAGTCATGAATGTCTCTTAAACATTGAAAATTAAAATGATGAAATGCCATAACCTGGTGTATTGTGAATGGGCTTGGGAAAATGATCAGCTTGTTTTGATATGGGGTCATAGGATTTCCAGTGAATGATTTGAAGGAAATGTTGATATTAAATGTTGGACACTAAGATAGCCAAACTGTTGCGCTAAGAGGGTGTTAGGTTCAAATAAATGTAAATAGATGTACATGAAGTGTGCTGAAGAAAAATAAATGCCCTTTTTTATAATGAATGAAGTCTTCTCAAGGATGCTTGTGTTTGAAACCAAGGGGGCCTTAATTTAATACCGAAGAAATCTGCAATCTTGGACTTAAAAGAAGAATAATATTACGAAACGTTTGCAATGGTCCGGACCGTTTTCTAGCACACTGGTGTAGCATGAATCTGAGGCCGTCCATAATTTTTAGATTGCTGTGTGATGAAAATTTGGTACACCGATGCTCGAGGAAATGGCCTGGACCACTGTGTAAAATCCTAAATAATAGCACACCTACGGTAGATTTCAACCCAAAATTATAAGGCAAGGCAAATAATATAAGACTTAATAGGATAAGATTTGACAGTATAAAATTTTATAAACTTTTAATACTATATAATATTTGACGTAACACTATATTAGATATTATCTTTTATATTTTATAATATCATTATTTGTTTACAAATAATTCTAATCCTATAAGTAAATGTTAAATAAAATAATTATAAAATAGAAATTTTTATTAATTATTTAAATATAATTTTATATATTATATTTATGTAAATATTAATTAATTAAAATTTAATTTATATTAAATGTTATTATTTATTTCAATAAATTGTATAAATAAAAATAATATTTATGTTTTTAATCATAATCATTACATTTAAATTATTAATTCTTACTTTTATATATTACATATTATTTATTATCATCAATTATATTTACTTTTATTTTTATTATATAAATAAATTGATTTCATATATTATTTTTATTTATTTATTAAAAAATTATTTTATTTTAATAGAATATTAAAAACAAATGTGACCTCATACGTTAAAAGTTAATCCCACTTAATCCGACCTTCCCATACTGCATTAAGTTAGAGGATTTAGAACTATAATATATAAGTTTATACAATTTGTTACCTGTACCAAATAAGAATAAGGACAAATTATATAATATTAACTTATTCTATTATGCCTAATATATTATATCAAACACACCCAAGACTATAAGATTAAGGTTCCAACCAGTTATAAAGTCCTCATTTCTCTCTCTCTCTCTCTCTTTCTCTCTATGCAGGACATTTTTCTATCCACGCATTTGCTAGGAACTCACTCCTGAATTCCCATCAGCTGGACCAAGATGCCCACTATTTCTGTTTTGTATATGAAAGGATAATTGATGCAGCAGATTGATAAGTTCCATGAAGCTGGTGGCTTGTTTAGCAGTTAGTATTTCAGGCGATGACCAATTTGCATGTTGTCGAATATGAATATAGGAGAGAGTGAAAATTTTTCTTGGAATTTATTTGGGTTAATCTTTATTTTAGTCCTCTATTTTATACTTGTGAGTTATTTTAGTTCTTAACTTTTAAAATAAGTCAAATTAACCCTTGACATTGCAAAATGTAAGTCATATTAGTCTCTCAACCCACTTTTATTTCAATTAAATGATAATAAATAATCTTAAGTAATACATTGACATACCATATATTATCTGAAGTAAAATAAAGTTAAAAATAACTTATCATTGCATCTAAAATTATATAAAATGAATAATTTAAATATTCATTTTAAGTCATAAAATAACTAATTTTATATAATTTTAGATATCAAACTAAGTTATTTTAAACTCCATTTTATATTAGATGACACATAATATAATAAGGTATCACTTAACGTTGCACATAATTTAATATTCACCAAAAACAAAACATCATTTAATTGGTAAAATGTTAAATAAAAGTGGAATAAATAATAAACTTGGCTTACATTTTGTAATGTTATGGATTAATTTCACTCATTTTAAAAGTTAAAAACTAAAATAACTCATGGCTAAAAAGTTAGGGATTAAAATAAATATTAATTCTATTTATTTACAAAAATGACATTATATACAAGTTAGCCCATGACTCTCGTGTTGAGCAAGTGTCGTCGACGACACACTAGCTATTTAATTACATTTATTGAAAAGTGCAGCTAAATTTGTTTACTAGCTATGCTTCTGAATGCATCTAACCACACTTAAGGTATTGTACGTCATACCTTACCTAGTAAACCACGGATGGAACCTACAAATCATGTGTTTTGATGTGTAAATGAGTTAAAACATCTTGTTTATTTTGTCTACTAACTAGTCTTATTTTTGGTAAAAAAATTTGACAATCTTTCTCGACTTTGTAGCTCTGTGATGAAATGTGAGCCCTTTGTGTCAGTTATAAAGAGCCATATAGCTGAAGTTTCCGAAGTTTACATCACAAGTTTACTTCGTTTAAGTGTGAAGATATGGTCAGTTTTTGTTCCCTTTTTTTCTTTTATTATTATTTTTTTTGTGTTGTTGGTCATAAGATATGGCCAGTGTGTTACATGAATTTTCTCTACGGAAATGAAGCATGAGTACTACTAGATGGCCGTCATATTCATACTTGGTATATAGTTTTTCAATTTTTTTTTAACGAAGATGGGCTTTTGTCCACATAGTGAAACAGGTACAAGAGTGATTATGAGGAAGAAAAAAAAAAAAAGAACATGTCCAAGAGTTGGTTGTAATGGACAACAGCAACATGAAGAATGGGCTATCCCAGCACTACCAAAAGAGTAGAAAAACAACCATACTTAAGGGAAGATTACGTGCTTTCGAAATTCTTCATCAAGGGACGAGCATATATAGTTGATACCGATTCTTATTAGGTAGTAACTGGTATTTGTTGGTTAAGTACTGTGATAAGTAAATATCACCTAAATAAAAATATCTAGCAATGGCAGACAATTGAACTCTTTAAGCATACAGTCTGTGATTTAATTTCTGACAGTGAAAAAGTCTTGTGATTAAAGATAAAACTCACATCAATTTCGTGATCATTATTTATTAGTCATCGCTTTTGACGATAAATATATGGATTCACCAAATATATAAATAAATATCCTTACTACATGAGTCCATAGGTATAATATAAATCATTGTATAATAGGTACCCCTATTCATAGTATGGGAATGGCTGTTGCCACTCTTTTTTATCTATTATCACTCCCACTCAATTAATCTTTTGTATAATATTCTAAAATACCCTTGTTCTTTCATGATTAAATTAATAATCTATTATTCCTTCAATATTAATAAGATTCACAATTATTAATATTTTAATTTTTTGAATATTTTATTATTTATGATTTTGCAATATTCTATTTTATGAAGAATAGTTTACTTTTTTACTACTTTTCTCATATAACATATAAAATTTAATTTTTTACATACAAAACACAAGAAAAGTATATAAATGTAATATAAAAAAAATTAAATTTTTATTAAAGTTTTAAATTTTTTGTTTTTATTTTTTAAAGTTACATAACATCATACATTTAGTTACTTATTTAATAATTATATACAATTAAAATAGAAGTTTATATTAACTTTTAATGATATATCATCACATAATTTAAAATATTATGGCACTATACGAGATGTCAAAATCATTCAATAATAATAATAAATTATTATTAGATAACCGTATAAATTTTACTTAAACTTTAAAATTTTATTAATAATTATTTTTAATTCAAATTTTATTATGTAAACAATAATTTAGATAGCTTATTTTCATTCATATCATATTCATAGAATAGTAAAATAGGAGAGTATATTGTTATCCTCAAAAATATATAAAATTTAATTTGATTCACAAGCTAATTTTCATATCAAGCGAATAATTTTTTTGATAGATATTAAGCCAATCGATTTGTAATAAAATTATATTTTTTTTATGTTAATAGTTAAATTCTATATGTTAGCAAAAAATTTTTTTTCATAAAATAGAATATAACAAAAGCTCAAATAATAAAATATTTTAAAATTCAAATATTAATAATTGTGAGTTTAATTAATATTGAAAGAATAATAGATTATTAGTTTGATAATAAAAAAATAATAAAGGGTATTTTAGGACAATTACATGAGAGACTAATTGAGTAGGAGTAACAATAGGTAAAAATGAGTGGCAATAGTCACTCCTAAAAAAGTATAGTACTTCTTCATTTTTTGAATAATTATTCAACTATAAATACTTCTTAGAATTAATAAAATGGTTGATAAAATATTGAGAGTAGTTTATTGAATTATCGTTATTTCTTTTTAATACTCTAACTTTTTCTTTCACTAATGAGTTAATAGTATTGAAGAAGAATATTGTTAATAAAAAATAATTAATATTACTTAATTTTTTGAAATTAACAATTATTTAAAGATGAATTACGGCACGAAACAAAAATCAGCAATTATTGACGAATTGGATGTGATGGTTTCTAAATCTGGCCAAGCATCCAGCCAGATTCTCGGGGTGCACATTTTGCCTAGTTTCCTGTGTAGAGTTGCGCTCAATTCACGCTGGACGTTATAGCGCCTGGATGAGATGAAAAGCCCGTCAAATCGTCAATTAATTTTGCATCCAAAATAGCATCCTATGTCTTGCCATTTGGATCTACCCTAACTTCTTAGAAACCTAACCTATGGTAAAATGAGAATTTATTTATAATCATGGTGATGGACCCCGTTTATGACTAATGAATCCTTATTATGAAAGGTGTGGAGCGGCATCACCAGCGCCTGTCTCATTTGCTATATGCAGCATGCTGCTATTTTTTAGGCAATAATTGTGGATACACACATATTTGAATCAAATGATAGTCATTATCCCTTGATCGTGAAGCCTAATAATAATATTGAATCTCATTGGAGTGAAGATATTGATGTTTTCAGTCTTTTAGAGCCGATTGTCACAAGTTGGAGTAGGCTTTATATTATGTGCACATTTTATATTGCAAAAGGTGGAGAAGTTTAAAGCCCTCAAATCTATAGGTTTGATTGCAATTACAGCATGCAAATCAATAATAAAATGATAAATAAAATTACGTAGATATTACTAGGATCGATTGAGAAGAACATTGATATATGGCTCATGAATCCTCATATCTGAAAGAGAAAAGAGACCAAAGGAGGTTTTGAGAGAGGGGGGGGGGGGACCTTCTCCTCTTCGCTAATATAACCAAATATGCGTATTTGAATCAATGGAATATTAAGCACCTATATATAGGATTAGGAGAATGGACCTTTTCCTGTGTTACTAAAAGTTGTACCAATGTCCATATATATATAATTATAATAAATTCTTATGGGTAGTGCTTTCACAATAATAAGTCCAATAAAGGCTCAACAACAACAACATTGGGGTTTAAACAATATGCCTTAGTAGTTTTCACATAATCTAAGCTCAAAATTAAATATACAATTGGTTTATGTTATTCCACAAAAAATAATCCAACAAAATATTGTCATGATAAAAAAATTTCTATACTACTTGTCATAAAATCACTTATTTCAAAAGGCTGATAGTTAGAAATATATAATTACTTTATACTCTAACCTTGTTTAAATTATTATGAAAGTACCAATTTATAAAATTCAATACTGCCCAGAGGACACTACAAATTGAGGTAGATTGGATTTAGCTAGCTAGCTACAATCTGAAATCTATCTCTTGTATATTTTAGAAATAAACATGAGAGAAACATTTTTCTGTATGGAAAGAGACTGATCAATGGTGCAATTATGGGAAAGTTTCCTCAAAAACATGATGTCTACTTGTCTAATGGTCCTCCCTTCCCTTTGATTATTTCAACCAGCTTGTTCGTAGATTATATTGTGGTCCTTATGACAACGCGTGTGAGGAACATGTGTTTTGGCCAGCATCATTGTTTGTAAAATGTGTTCACAAGACATCCAAAATAGTTCAGGGTCCACATTCAGTATTGAGTGCTAATGTATTTATCAGATTTTGTACTAATGTGAACTTTTATCAACAATTACCAGCAATATTGTCAGATTTTCAGTATGATGATACTATAATGATACCAATAGCTATTTTTTTACTGGTCTATAAACCTCCGCAGTTAACCCCACAAACTGTGATATAGCTATTTCTGCACCTTTCTAATGGTATGGTATGGTACGATTATCCATCAATTTCTGATGAATGAATTGAAGGTTTAAAAGTCAAACACTGCATAAACATTTCAACTTCACGCTTCACATTTTTTTATGTGATTCAAATGATTATATTTAAGTCTCATTCTTAAAGTGATAGGTGTCTTGACACTTTAATAAAAGGTTTTGAATTCGAGTTATGAAAATGAAAATATCTATAAAAAAGTTCTATATTTTTTCAAGTCTCCATCAAATTAAGCTAAATTAATTGGGTTCTTGATAATAAGACCCAGATATCGATATCTCATGGAGAAGAGAAAAGCTAGAAATGGTATTGGAAAGAAAACTACGCCTATCATTTTGCCTGAGATGGTGAAAATTTAATCTATGGGAAGTGGTATGCTAATGGTCTAGGAGGTACCTATGCTTGCCAAATTTGTGAAAAATTCTAGTGTTGAAGGAAATATATTTGCTAAAACGTTGACTAAGAAATTTTATGACCACTACCAATCCCGATAATTGTCAATTTGCCATAGTTTTTTCGCGTAGGCCTACGATAATTTCACGACATTGAGGATTATATTATTTATTGGTAAGTAGCTACCAAGGGAGCTACATTTTGAGGACCTTTCATTCAAGATGCCTTTAACATCACCTGAAACGTAACATCATTGCAATTTTGGATAGTGCCTTTAACTGTGTGCAACGATCTCTGATTGTCAATGTGGATGACGTTTTCTTTCTAGGAAAGACACACTGTCCCGATTCATGACATATCAGCAACTATAAAACTGTATAATTGCTTCTTTAATTGATGTGGTTACAACTTCCAACAACATCACTGTAAGGTGGAAATGACAAGCCGGCTAAGAAGGGTCAATAGGGATGGCCGTATGGGCAGATATATTTAAAAATAGTCGAGATACTCGTATTAAATACTAGTCGCATCAAATATTTTACTAATTTTTTTTATATATTTTATATATTTTTAATTTGATTTAAACTATATCTATGTAACCGTATTTGTCCTACATAATAGCATTTTGCAATGTGCAAACCCTTCGACGTTATTTGTGATGCTTCTTTATGTTTACGATTGATGCAATTTCATGTATCTGTTCTTGTTGGATCAAAGATAAACCTGATCATTTGATTGGATGATACAAGTATTTGACACTTCTTAGTCACAAAATTCTAGAGTACCTATTTGTTTGAGTGGGAGGAGATATGAATATTATGCATCATCTATGAAGGAATAGTTGAACATTTAGTTATTTTATTTTGAGCAAATTATATTTATCTCGTCTAAAATTTAGTAAAACTCACCTTGACCCTTTTATATTTGTAAAATTTACTTTCAAGACCATTGAGTTTGTGAAATTATTATATCAACCTTTCCTGAATTTATAAAATCATTACCTCGCCTTCCTCTTCATTGCACATTAAACAGTATGTTTACGAGAGATAAGTGTCATTTGAATAAATAGAAAGGAGTCGAGATGAAATTCATTAAAACCTCATGCGAGGCAAGCTTAATTCCTAAGAACCTTCAACCATTTATACTGTAGAACTTACTCTGCAATGATTTGACTAGTTTTTCAAACACAACTAGAAGGAGGACTGTTTCCCCTGTTTTTTTCTTGTATTGTGGAGTTTGGTATGCCTGATTGCAACTAAGTATTTAGAAAACTTGCCCCTAGCACACTGGATTTTAACAGCCGTTTATGGATGGACAGTGTTTCTACTAATCAATCAAGAGATGGTTAAATGTTCAAAGGAGCAAATGTAGTTGACATTTGACACAATTAAAGAGCCAAACTTACTCGAACAGTGACAACCATGATAAGGAAGTTGCAAGGGAATTCATAAATTTGTTGCTAAATGGTAGTTATCAGACCATCCAGCTAGAGATTGAACATAAACTATATTCTGCCATCACAGTCAATAGCCAAATTTTCAAGCAAGAAACGAATTAATCATTGACACCAAATTGAAATTCCATGTTGCTAATGCACATTTCAGGTTGTCAAAGATTGAGACTATGCTTTACATGAGGATACCCAATTTTGAATCCTGATAATTCAGAACATAAATTGATCCAGAGAATGATGGTAGTTGCCACACTATAAACATGCACTGGATAATAATATAAGACTCTAAACTTGAGCCATATCAAACCAAATCTGCTCAAATGCTTTAACAATGAGATCATGGTATTCACTAGAATTCAAGGAAAGATAGCAGGCAAGCAAGTCCTCCAAATCTTTCGATGCGCGGATATTGTTCTCGACGATCATCTCCAACATCGAATCCCTGAAGTCACTCTGTGGATCATATGAGGACTTGACCACAGCAAAGCCCTCCGGAAAGCCTGCATTCCTTGAACCTTTACTTCCACTGGATGACACACTCCTTCTTGCATAGGCTTGAATCTTTCTGCTTGCCAGTTTTGGAGAATTGACCCTTAGCCTTACGCCTGCAGAATTGGTTGAGGGCTTCCGAGATATATGGCTGCTTTTTCGCCTCCTTTGAGATCTACTGCTCACCTCTTTGGCAGCTTTGACATAGAGAGACTGATTAACCTGCAGCTCATCATCCAATTCTGTTGAACTTCTCAACTCAATGGCTTCAATGACCTTATCATCAAACCTCACTGGCTTTGTGAAAATTGGAGCAAGACCAATCTGTGACATTGTATCAGACCCATCAAGCCTTTCTGAATTCCCTTTGAAGGGTTCATTGTTCATGTCAATGATGATGTCATTAGTTGAAGAGCTAACTCTGCAACTGCAATTAGTCTCTATCCCATTAAGCAAGTCAGGGACAGAAAAGCTGTCACACTCAGACTCAGAATAAACATATTCATGGTCAGACTCAGAAGAACTTTCAATGGAAGAGACATCATAGTCTGGAGACTCAAGTTGATAAGGCGTAGTCCAATTATTAGTTGAATCATAATTGGAACTGGCTTTGAAAGAAGAGGAGACAATAGTGGGAGAAGGCTTGTAAATGGTTTTTCTCCTAGACCTTCTCTTGGATGATGACCTTCTTGGTGAATCAATGAATGGAATGTCCAAGTCTTTGGTGTGAATAGGTGTGTTGTATAACTTACCAGCTCTGATAATTTGTTCATTGGAGAAATAGTTTGAATACCTTGGAAGTGACCTTTGAGATGTTGTTGGTGAGGTGACTTTGTTCTTCATAACACTAGAGCCATTTCTTTTCCTTGATCTGCTCATATCTTTGAGCTTGTAAAACCAAGCATTTGGTATCATATCTGAAAACTTGAACCTGTTATTACCCATCAGAGATATGTCTCAAGACTCAAGCACACCCTTGCACCCTTAGTTTCAGTGTTTTTGTCTATTTGTGGTAATACCTCAAATTTGTTCAAATGCATAAGAGCTGAAATGGAAGATGCATATAACCAGAAAGCTTGGTTTATAACAGGGAAAGAAGAAAAAGAAAATTAAAGTTGGTGGTCCACTACAAAAGTTTCCAGCATGAAAACAAGGGGACCAAGTTTGTCGACCAAATGAATTTTTCTCATCATTGCTAACAGCAAACATGCACAAAGCTCTTACTGTTTATATTACTGCAACATTATTGGTTTTGTATGTTCAGGCTCATCTAAGTCATCAATTCCCTAGTAGCAATTGTTATATAGTTGTGCAAGAAACTTTCCGTAACACGCACTATTCATCATGTGCAAAAGCCAAAAGGAGATGCTCGAAATTTCCTAGGAAGCTTAATATCTTGGTAAAGGTTAAAATGAATAATTTGACCCTTGTCTAAGAAACCAATTAGAGGGTGAAACTCATCGTCCTCAAGCATTTTGTCTAAGATGATTGAGTTTGTCACACAATTACTGTTTTCGCGGCGATATATAACAGTAAGAGTAATATTATTTGAACATAAAAAGTGGACAATCATTAACAGAGAGTGACACAAAATCTTAACTTCACCTATACCGGCAAGATACTCCGTGTCTCCCTTTTTATAGAGCTCTAGTCTTATGTTTACTATTTATATCGAAACTTCTATTTATCTATTACCACTTTATATTAATTTTATTCATTTATCCTATTCTTAAAATGCCGGTAAGACTATTTTAATAGCTATGATAATTGTTTATATCATAAATATTTGATCAAATTTTAAGTTGGCTGTGGAAGAACATGACTCTAATTCTTAATGTGACAATTTTTGGATCATTTGATTGGATTTAATTTGACAACATCAATACTGCCCCACCATAGCTTTTATCATTAAAGATACGTAGTATGCTAGTATAATCCAATTCAATTGAAAAATTGCATGCTAAGGCGCATGGATCATGGACTTGGGAGGCTGAAATCTGGCCTACACTTGTAACACTACAGTGGCTAGAAGACATTACTATGTAATAAGATTACGTTTCTTCACTCCTCATGCATTTTTTTTTTGGCTGGCAGATGAAGGATTGAAAACTCATGATCTGATTCTCCACGCTCGGTCTGGTTTACATATACAAGACTTTTGACCTTGAACAAGTAATCATGAATTTTAGCAAACAGTATGAGAATGAGACCCATTTCATAGGTGCTGATTCATTTTATTCCCTAATTCATGCCTTTGGAAATGATGGCACTCTTTTCCTTTTTGTCCAGAATCCCCCACCTGCCTAGTGCTAGTGCTCCCATAACCGTGTATCAAAGTATTAGATTAGATTCGTTTTCTTTTTTCTCTTTTTCTTTTTCGGTATTTTATTTTATTTTATTTATTATTATTGAAATGAAGAGCAACATGCATGACCAGTTTGCTATCTTGACTCATGGCCAGATGGAATGTCCAGCAGTACAGCCCAACACAAACCCATCTATATTTAATGTTCTCGAAGCCCAATATTTCAAACCCATTGAACTGATCCAGACCAAAAAATAAAAATAAAAAAACCACTAAAGTGATAGAGTCCTTTAGTCATAGTATTAAAAACCGGACCAGTGATCGACCCGGTCAAGGTACCGGGTCACTGGATCTCACTGGTTCAATCGGTGAGTTACTGGTCGAACCGGTTGAATAAAATTTAATTAACTAAATATATAAAAATACAAATTGAGGTCACTAAAATATTATATATATATATATATATATATATATATATATATATATATTGTGACACCACATGCACTAAAAAAGCAGCCTTTGTTGGTTGGTATTGCCTATCTTTATGACCAACCACACTATATATATCAAAGGAGCCAGCAACAAGAGTGTAATATATATAATTCGTGACACTATATATATCAAAGGAGCAGCTGGCCTAGTGGTTGAGGCGTTGCCACACTGCTTGCCAAGCTTGGGTTTGACTCCCCCTTAGCATTGGTTTTGGAAATATTTTCCAAAATTCCAACGCACGCGCACAGGAGCTGCTTGCCAAGCTTGGGTTTGACTCCCCCTTAGCATTGGTTTTGGAAATATTTTCCAAAATTCCAATGAACGCGCACAGGAGCCGGTTCGCCTTGTCGGTTTGCTCACGGTCAACTTCGATTTTGACCGAGCTTTGACCGGTTCGATGCTTGTTTGGTCCAATTGAAGAACCAAATCGACAGAAATTCGGTCCAAACCTACTGCTCGCTCGGTTTTTAATACTGTGCCTCTAGTGAATGACAAGAACCCCTCTAGTAAGAGGGTGTGAGTTTAAGGGTGTATTTGTTTGTGATTATTTTGTCAAATAATCACTTTTTTAACCCAAAAAAAATTACTTTTCATATCTTTGGATAATTTTAAAAAAATAATCAAAATTTAAAAAAAAAATCAATTTTGAGCTTTTTTTTGTAGAAATTGAAATTAGTAACCTCTGGAAAAAAATCAGTTTTCAGCTTTTTCAATTATATATAAAATTTATTTTTTATAATCACTTTTTTCAAAATCTGAAACAAAGATACCCTAAATTTGCTAGATGTGGTCTGAGACCACTTGCTTGACATCCCTATTCCCCTGCATGTGTGTGACTAATTGACTATAAGCCAAAAAGGAAATTAAATTGCAGTTGAGGCCCTAGTTAAGTTATGGATGCTGCACCTGGGTTTGATACTGCAATATGAAATATCATTAGATCATAAGATCATTTATGGATCTCTATCCCAAAATTTAAGTTTTTGGAATAGATGATTTTATGATGTGGACCCTGTGCCCCCTGCCTAAAAAAAAACATCACCTTACTCCGATGAAAAAAAAAATGATATTCTCATGATGGTTGAAAGAATATTAAATTCTCATGACAAAAATACATAAATATTAAATTCTTAATTGGGGTAAACCAAAAAAATAAAAAGTCTTAATTTGCTAACATTACATTACAATACTTAGTTAACTTATCATTTTTCTTTTTACAAAACCCTCATTTTAGTTCCTCTAAAGTTTTAAATAGGATAAATTGATTCATGAAAAAAAAATAAACCCTCAAATTGGTCCGTATAAAATTGAATCATCATACAAGTTGATTCCTATAAAAAGAAAATTCCAAATTGGTCCTATAAAATTGACTAATTTGATAAATTAGTCTCTATAAAATTGAATAATCATGTTAATCCCTCTGTTAAGTTATGCTTAAGGGACTAACTTGTTTAACAATTTGTTTTTACAATGACTAATTTAGGAGTTTTTTTATAGGGATTAATTTGTCAGACTTTTTAATTTTATAGAGATTAATTTGAGAGTTTATTTTTTACAGAGGCTAATTTGTGTAACTTGAAAGTTTAGAGAGACTAAAATGGGGTTTTGTTTATTTTTTTGGGTTGAAAACTTACTATTTTGTTTTATTTATAATTTCCAATTCATTTATCTCAAATAATTTTTCTTTTCTGTCATATACTCATACATTTGAATTTTAGCCAACCACTTCAATAAAACCTAAACAAAGGTCAAACCTTTTTTTTTTTTTGGGGAAATTACATGAAAATCCCTTGAGATAATTTAATATTACACTCATCCTCCTTTAATATAATTTAATATTACACTCATCCCTTTTAGTTTTTAATATTACACTTACTTCTCTTATTGTTAAATAAAATTTCAAAATTTCGAAGTTATCCTTAAAAGAAAAAAATTCTCCCTGCAGTTTCCTCTTCCACCGTTGCCGCCCTCCCATCTTCCTTTTGCCACTCATTTACACACATAAACACAACACAAGGCAAATCCAAAACCCAAACCCCTTCTCGCCCTTTTTCTTATTCCTCTCCCGTCTCCAATTTATCCACACACAATGTCCCCCTCTCCAAGTTTGCAACGCTCATCTCCAACCTCAACTATGACCCACCTATTACATTGGGATGCAAAGAGCATATGGAGATCTCTACCACAAGTTCACAACCTCAACTATGTTCTTTTATAGTTTTTGTTGCTAATGTTTGTTTATTTGTTTATTTTGTGCAGTTGGGTTTATATTTGATTATGGATTGGGTGCAAAAATGGGAGGAGTTGCTCATGGAGAATCGCACCCTCCTCAAGCTCCAAGCATGAAACTCTCAAATCTGATGTGTTTCACTGCTTCTGTGTTTGGGCTATGGTGGTGGTGATTGGGTTATGATGTTAAAAGGGCACCAAAGTCATTTTAAGTTTACAAATGGTGTGATTGTAATGATCTATAAACAATTAAGGGAAGTAAGCAAAATATTAAAAACTATAAGAAGATAAGTATAATATCAAAAAATCTTATAGGAGATTCTTGTAATTTTTCCCTTTATTTTTTTTATATATAAGCCACAAGTTTTGTAAGAGAGAAAATTTACTAGTATGCAACACGTAAAAGAAAGAGAATTATATAGGAAAATGAGAGAGGGATGTAATAAATACTTTTAAATCGTAATTTTCGACTGTACAGTTTTTTTTTTAAATCTTAGAATGTAACTTTTTTAAAAAATAATAATACGATGCAGCCTCAAAAAAAATGTTATATCAAAGTGAACACTTTCCTTTCTGGGTAATGGTATTTTGAAACTTAAAAAGTAGGTGTCTGTTTAAATACTCACTTTATAATAATTGGATATAATGGTGGTTCTCACTTGTTTTTAACATTCATCACATTCAATAATTATAAAGTAGGTATCTGAATAGACACTCACTTTTTAAGTGTCAAACTAACATTATTTTTTTTTTTTGGCATGAAGGAGTTGGGTGTAAGCAATCCACTCTCATCATCAAACAGTATAGTAGCCAATATCATAGCAAGTGATCACGCGTTTTTTTTTTTTTTCTCTCTCGGTACCCACTTTCATCTTAGACACCCAGCACTTAACCAAAATGTTAGACACCCAACACCCTTCTCATAAACATCGCCTACTACTTGCTTTTTTCTCTTCAATCATCTCTCTCCATAATATGCTCTCCTATCATTCTAGGTGTCCTGGGTTTGGGTGTTCAAATTTCTTTTTTCTTTTTTCTGTGTCATGATCACTTATTAAGCCGTTGTAATAAGTTAAACAATATGCTTTCAAGCCCAATTTAAAGAAAAAAGAAAAAAAAACTTAATTCTTTGTCATTTTTATTTTTGTTTTTATTTTGCTGAAAATAAACATTTAGGATATCTCTGACTGAAAAGTAAAAATAAAGATAAATTTTTTATAGGTGGGTTTCATATGTAATTTCACATATAAATCGTATCCATAAAAATTTATACCTCATTTTTAGTTTCAAACCAAACATACCTTTAGTGAAATATAATAGTTTCACTTGTGTCATCTACATATATTCTCTTTTTGTGCTTATCGGCAACATGCCATGAAAATAAAAATACGAGGAGAGACAATACTCAAGAAAAAGCGGAAATTCCTTTTAGTCACCAAACTCCACTACCTCTAATAATCTCCCACCGAACTCTGCAGGTCGCGTGATATGGAAGCCAGACGTATTCCCTGAAGAGTACATCGAACATAATAACGTATCATTTTATTTACACACACATTTTCCTCATAATTATTTACTAGTCATCAAGAATCCTACTTTTATTTACGAAATCAATTTTGATATACTGATAATATCAATCTTTTTTAAATAATCATCTACTCATATATTATCATATCAGTAAATAGAACTTTTAAAGTGGGCCAACCAAATCCATGCATGTTTTCCCACTGCGAGTTGCGAGTTAAAATGTTAAATTCAAGTTAGCCCACTTTATTTGCTTGCCAGGAAAATGCTAACAAGGTTTAACTCACTCGAGTTAATAGGTTATGCAAGTTGACTCACCAAATAATTAAAAAATAAAAAGAAATTCTATAAATCCTTAAATTTGTTCAAAAAGACAAGCTGAAAAAAAAGGAATGGGGCTGGGGTGGGCCGCTTCGGTGAGAGGGTGAATTTGAAAGTATTTTTTCTTTTGGGGTAGAGAGCATGCAAGAACATGAAGTGGATATGTGGATTTTGACCCAATATAAGAAAGAAGTTGGATATTTTTAAAAAAGAGAAATGAATCAATGATGATAATCCACTTAATCCGCAAATTATATAGGTTGGACCTACTTAACTCACGGTCTAAGTGGGTCTAGCCAAATTGATGTACCTTTAAATGAGTCAATATTTTTATAAACATGCTTCACCAAAATAGTGGGTTAAGCTGAGTTGACTCGTTGACTGTGGCTCATTTTGACAGCACTATTAGCAAATATGATTAATTTTCACTTACACTACTTAAAAGATCATGCAGACAAATATATTTAATTGAAACGATTATTTTTATTGAATCTCTGCATTTACTCTTTTAAGTAGAGAATGACAGTCTAAAAATGGTTTTAAAATCAATGGTTATGGCACAGCTAAAAGACAGCACTGCATCTCTTTACGCGTATACATTAATGTGTGCGTATAAGATATTCATACATCATACTATTGCTATGCCACTTCTATTCATTTCCATCACTCCAAGACGTGAAACCCACATCCACCAACTTTGGCCTCTTTCACCAAAAAATAAAGGGTACAACTTATAAAAGAACCTCATATCCTCTCAACACACCAATAAACTTCCCCCTCTAACTTACAACACAATCTCATTGGTTTCACAACAAACATCCACACTCTCCAATAGTGATCAAAGGCAACAAAGCCACCACCTTACTAGAGTACTCAACTTTCTTCACAAACACTCCTCTCTCTCTCACTTATTAGAGATGAAAGTGAAAGCATTGTGTGCCTTTAAATCCAAGCTTCTAAAGCCATGCAAAATACTAGTATTGTTCTTCAGACTCAAAGCCAAGAAGAAACCTCTTAAATTCCGTGCTCACAAGTCCAAGTTCGAAAAGGCCTTCACAACAAGACCAATGTCTTCTTTGTTATCAGTGTTTCGTTCCCCAAAGAAATCTAAAGACATGGGCAAGTTACAAGGCCTAAAGAGCCCCTCTAACATGCTTGAAACCCCACTTTTTCCGTCACCACTTACCCCGTCAGCTTATGTGAGTAATGCTCCTAATAAGGCAGATAAAAAGGAAGAAGCTTTGAGCAAAGAAGTGGAAGATGCATGCAGGAGTTTTGAGAACTACTTGGTGGAGATGATTGTGGAAGAAGGGAAGACCAAGGACTTGATGGATGTGGAGGAGCTTCTGTACTGCTGGAAGAACCTTAAGTGTCCTGTATTCATTGATTTAGTTTGTAGATTCTATGGAGAGCTCTGCAAGGACTTGTTCTCTTCTGATAGTGAGTGAGTAAGGTGACTGTTCCCAGTGATATGATGGCCTAAGTAGCCAGTGTGTGAAGAGAGTAAATAGATATTAAATTGATTCTTTTTTTTTTCCCAGTTTTAAGCTCAGTATTCTGTTCCTATCAATTGGATGTGGCCATTTTATGGATGATCTTTATACGAATGGTTTTATGAAAAACTCATTTTGAAAGTACTCATAGACAGTTATAAGGATATAGTTGTCCTTGGGTCTCAGCATATGGTCATGGCTATGACCTTCTCAATATGTAGATTTAACTCTATTCATGATTTGGTTTGAAAGATTTTGTTGCCTTCACCGCTTTGGCGATAAACAAGATTAACATTAAGCATACCCCGGATTTAAGACTACTCTGATATACTTGGCAATATGAAAGCAAGTCAGCAAACATGAAGTGGCTACAGATTTGGTATTTATTTATTTTTTTAACAATATCAAATCCTCCTATTTGGTGGCCCTGTCAAGTCTCAAAATGATATCATTTTAAGCTTAGAGACAAATTGTGATCCAACATAATGTTTGTATATCACAAAAACGCATACAACCTAGTGAGTAAATGTCATTCCAACAGATAAATACATCAATCACAGTTTAATCATGCAGTTTTGTGAGCAATGTTCTACCACTGATGAGTGATGACCATGGAATAGATTAAAGGGAATTCATGAATGTTAGCTTTAGCTAAGCATCTATTTACAGTTCATAGAGAAATTTGAACTGGACTAAGAAAACACAGTGCAGCAAAGAAACTAGCTAAAGACATTGCCACATTGGTAACTAATCGACAGTTCAGGACTCTACTAAATAGTAAATATTACAAACATATAGCTGGTAGATTAAGGCTCTAGCACAAACAAGCAGTCATTGTTATCTTGACTAGCTAAGGTACAATTAGAATAACTCTTGCACAAAACTTGTGTGGTTCAGTTAGCTGAATTACCAGGTTAAAGAGCCACCATTCACCTTTAGGGATGTTTTGAGACGTAAACACGAGACTTCACCAATGTCTGTCCGATCTTAAACCCAGGCATGATCATAAACTGAACTTTGTAGGCAGCTCGCTCTTCATCCGAAAGAATTGCGCTCTTCTTTTCTTCCTCTACAGATTCCATGTGCAAGCTGGAGAACAAGCTTCCTCTGGTCACAGAAAACAAGGCTGCATCAGGATCTATTGAGACCGCGGATCTGAGTAAAACCCAAATCCATTTTGCCATTTTGGCAAATAATTGATAGAACTCTGTTCTTGGGTGCCTGCCACTCATTATGAATGTTCTGTGATCCAAATTGCCAAAGAAGGACTCTTCCATTTTCGGATGAACAACAAGAAGATATTTAGCTTGACAAAATTTGGCAAAATCTGAATCTGGATTCCGCATCAATGCATCAATTGGGTCATCAAACTTCATAATACCACCATCCATGTCATATGAAGCCAATGCAATCCCATGAAACATTCGGCGCGCAATGTAGGCCTCGAAAGCATACTTCTTGTCACACCTTCTTGAATAAACAACACCATTCTCAATGGAATTTGCTGCCTTATCTAGGTCCCAACCCGAAGCCTTTAACAAGCTGATTAATGGTTTTGCAAAATCATGAATGGACTTTGAAGCAGCCTCGAAAACATCCTTGAACTCATCAACATTCGAAACCCCAGCTTCCCTCTTTACCACACTTATCCTCTTGATCTTTTCCATCAGATTTTCACTTGCTATCTCCAAACGCTGGAGCTCTCGCCGCAACCAGAGAATCTCGGAATCTCTAGCACTGTTTTGAGAACTGAGCTTCCCCAAAAAAGCTTCTTTGGCCTCAATTTCCACCTGCAACTGACCGGAAAGCACGGCATTGAGCTGAGCTTTCCTGCATTGTGAATCCTTATACTCACGCTTGTACTTGCATAACTTCTCAAGCTCAGCAACAACCTGGTCATCAGCAGCAACAATCTTCTTCGGGTCATAAGGGATGTGGGCTTGCTGAAGCTGAAGATATGCCGATTTGAATGCTGAAACAGCATCAAATACATTGTCTATGACCTCCAAACCATCACTTGCACCCTCTTCTGCTACCACTTCAATGGGGTGGGGATGCACCTTGTGTTCACAGCTTCTAATCTCCTCACTAGCATCATTGCTGCTTCCACTCAAAGGGGCCTCATTGCAAATGGGATTGTTGTGTTGCAAGTGATGGAGATTGGGGGCTTCAAAGGTGGAGAACACCCCAATTGACTTCAATTTACAAACTTTGGCGAACTTGCCTATGATTTCTGAGATATTTGAGTTGGGTTTCAGGGGTCTAGTGTTTGTGCATTCCATCCCAAAAAGTAAAAGGGATCAAACCTTCGAACTCACACAGATGGATCTAACAGTGATCCTTTAATTTGCTCCAATAAAACAACTACGCAACTTACACAAAATCTTTGAAGTAAAAAGCAGCAAAGTTCAAAATGCATTTGGTGAAAAGGGTTTGTTAGCCACATTGCACACACCCCGTTATCCAACCGAAACCAGGATTCAAGGCCAAAAAAAGGAGGTAGTGGTGGCAAGTAGCATCTCAAATTAAAAACAAAAACAATAAACAATAAAAAAGAACAAGCAAAGGCCAGATTTTGCTCCTAGGGGATCCTTGCAAATTACTATTGAAATGAACTATGTAAAGTTCAGCACAAAAAAAAAACACCCTTTGTTACATTAAAATGCAGGAATATTGAAAAACTAAGCATACCCCATTTGAGGTTCAGAGCAAAGAAGCAATGTGTTGTCAAAAAGCCTACCGGAAAATGAAAATGGAAGTGTGTAGCTGGAGAAGCAACGAGAAGTGACTAGTACAAACAACAACGTTTGCAAGGCCTGTTGGTTTGTGTTCAAAGTGCTGTTTGGCACCATTTTCTTCAATCTGACATAGTCTGAAACTTTTGAGTGAATAGGTGCGTGTCTGCTTATGTACTGCAACACTGAAAATAAAGAGGAAATAATAACTGTTGTTATTAACAACTATTTATTACAACTTTACAAGACTTTGACCGTAATAACTAGTTCAGTTATTATTATTAGTTACTATTTATTAGTTAGGGTACTAAAATTCATATTAATTTAATAACATATAATCAAATGGAGTAACTTAAAATAATGTAATATGAACTATGTCATCATAAAATTGTCAAAGAAAATTAAAGTCTACATTAAATAGAATTTAATCGTGCCTTAGTTATGTAAGTATAAGAAGTGTCAACAAAAGTTAGTTCACTCCGCCAACCTTCCACTCATGTATCGTCATGATTTGCTCGATTCTCATTTCTTCTATTGGTGGATGATTTATACATAGAGGGGTATTTTTTGTACAATTCAAAAAAGTGTGTCTATTGACACCCATCCCAATCCAATGATAGAAAACAAAATCTTTTTTCTTTAAGTGAGAGCATGATAAAATTTAAGGATAATAAATTAGATATCAATATGGAGTATGTGATAAGAGTTGTAAGAAAATAAAATTTCTCCTATAAATATTTCTATAAGCATTCGAAAAGTCTAAAGACATACTCTAATTCTGGATTAGAGTGAACTTTCTCCTCACCTAAACTTTAATTCATAAAAAAATAAATAAAAGAGTTTAGGCAAATATAAAAAAAAATTTACATTAAAGGTACATTTGGTTGTGAGATAAAAACATGGTATAAATTTTCATAGATAAGTTCCATGTATAAATTACATATTAATCTTATTCATAAAAAATTTACCCTTATTTTTATTCATGAACCAAACATACCCTAAGAGTGGATTAAATAATCAAACTCTTTTTAAAAATTAATAGCAGGCTTGGTTATGCTGTTATAGAGCTCCAAACTAAGGTTTAGGCAAACACTTCTCTACTAGCTTCTGTAGAAGCTTTTGTCTAAACCATGATTTTAGGATTCAAAAAGCAAAGCCAAACATGTTATAAATAGTATTTAAATTTACCCGTAAGTGACAGCTGCATTAGAAGCAGACAAGGTTGTATTTGGTTTAGATTTTGGTAGAATTAGTTTTGAAATAATTGACGTCAAAATTAATTTTGAGATAACTGATTTTAAAATAATTAATTTATGTTTGTTAATGATTGATGTCAAAAAAAGTAAGTTTAGAATAATTGATATAAGATGGACAAATAAAAACAAAGTTTTTACTTCCACTAAAATCAATTTCTGTAAAATTGATGTACTTTTTCTGCAGGAAAAAAACCAACCAAACAGTTTTATATATATGGTGCATTTGTTTTAAATTTTTTAAAAAAATATCATGAAATTTAAATTTTATATATAATCAAAAAATTTAAAAACTGATTTTTTAGTAAAAAAAGTGATTATAAGTGCAAAAAAACTCATCCAAACACAGCCTTACTTTTTCCCGACCCAATTTTTCTTACAGCAACAAAGAAAAATTTGGTATCTAGAGAGGGTTAAAACATTACGAAAAACTTTACTTGTAATGTCACGAGTTTAAATCTTCGGACTATCTAAGCACATATATCGAGCCGAAAGTATTTGAGCAATTGTTAAAATTAAAGTTTTATTTTGGAAAAAAAAAGGATTGTTACCCTTCAAATCTTCGTATAAAAGTTAGCAATGTCCAAATTTTATTTTGGACAACAAACTCTCTTCTTTCCTTTAATTTCTAAATCAATTTATGTAAATCATTCACGAATCACACTTCTCTTAGGACATTTTATGCAATATTTTCATCATGCGTGAAGTATTACTTGAACATGTAGGATCTAATCGTGTACAAACTATACAAAAAAATAGTTTATTGGATCAGTATAATATACTTCCCCAAAATATGATATTACTTTGAAAATATTCAAGTAAAGAAAAAAAATAGTGGTACGAATAAATAATGGAGAATGAATATTAGTTAGGAAAGAGAAAACTTATAGTAACAATTAGTGTGAGTAAAATGAAATGACAAATTCTTGCAGATAAGCTCGCTAATTTGGGTCACCAATTGATTAGAGGTTGTCAGTTTTAATGAGCCTCCTCGGTGTATTGGACCACTCTTCCGGCAGGACTTGGCAAGGGTAGCTTTTACAAAGGGCTCTTATTTTTTTGCTTTCGCTTTTTGGATCTACCGAAAAATAAAATAAAAGGATAAAGTTATCTAGAAACATAAATTGATTTAAAAAGGAGAAAAGGAAGTTTATTGTCTAAAATAATATAGAATACTAGTAATTTGACCCGTGCGATACACACGGAGATAATAAAAAATAATTTATTGATTATTATAAAAAATAAATGATAATTTATTTACATATATTTTATAGAAAGTTGAGTATATAAATTTATCTTAAAAGTAAGTTAATAGTTAAATAATTAAATGAGTGGATAAAATATAAATATGTCATTCTATTTTATATCCTATATTGAATATCATGTTAAGGTTAAAAATATCTTGATAGATGACCTATAATTAATAATAAAGAGTTTATTTTATGAAAATTTTATACATTTCGAAAGTTAAAATTATTGAATAAAAAAATAGAATAAATGGAAAATTTTAGTATGTCATAAGTCATTTATAGGGATGACAATGAGTATATATAAGAAAGGAAACATATCTCATGCCTCCATCACCGTTTAGAATTTTGTCTCTCATCCCCATCCTTATTTCCCTTATGGGTCCTATTTCTCATTTCCCGTTTCCCGTGAAAATTTTGAATCTTTATGGTATTCAATAGTTTATTAACCAATTTTAAAAAGATAAAAACTTTAAAAACATTTTACAATTTGAAACATAAATATCCATAATAACAAATAATATTAATGTAACATAATCTAAATTAAAATTAAAAAAAATATATAATACAAATATAATAAAAATAATTAGAAAATAAAGATCTATTATCCCTGTCCCTATCCCGTTTAACAAACAGAGACTTAACCCCTATAGATCATCCCTATATAGACAAAATAGTACCAATTCCTTTCCCTCATTAGGTAATTCCTGTATGTATCCATTTTTAACTTTTTTTTATCATCCTAGTTATTGATATCTTTTTAATAAATTAAAATATTTAATTTAAAAATATAAAAATATATTTTCTAATTAATAAAAATAATATATAAATTTAATTTATATGATTTAAATTACACATCATTTCCTTGTACATCATTTTCATAAATTAAAATATCAATTTTAAAATATATGTTATAATTGATGTACAATAATTAGTAAAAAATTATTTATAATTCTAATTTATATAATCTCAATTATCAGAGTAGTATATCAATTATAATTTTTTTCAATAAAAAATAATATAATTGTTTACTTTTTAAAAATTAATAAATCTTTAATATCATTATCAAAGAAGTGTAAATTATAGAATTTATTTTTTAAAAATATTTTAGTGTTAGAAAATTGAAGGTATTTTTTTTAAAAAAAATTAGTATGAAAAAATTATGAAATTGATAGACTGGAATATTTAAGTTGTAAAAAATTTAATAGAATATTGTGATACATGTAAATAGATAATACAGATAATTTTTTTATTTTGATTTCAAAAGTTCTACATTTGAAATTAGAAAATTTCCCTTAATCCCATATTCATTTAGAATTTTACCTCCATTCTCATGCATATCCTGGTCACGGGTCCTCATTTTTCATTTCACATAGAGATTTGAATCTCTATTGATATTTAGGGGTTTATTAAAAAGTTTTAAAAATAAAAAGTTCTAAAAATACTTTAAACTTCAAAACATAAATATTTATAATAATAAATACTACTAATGCAACACAATTATAATAGGTTTGTTATCGTTAATATTATAATTATACATATAAAATTTTTATAGTATAATATATTGAATAATAATTTTGTTTATGCTATTTTTTATTTTTAAATTGATTTTGTAATGGTAGAGAGATATGAAGGTATGATTAGAAAAAAATAATTGATAATTAGAAGATAAATTAAATTCAAAATCTTGTTTTAAGTGTTAAGATTATGAAAAAGATAGAGTATAATTTTTTTATAAATAACACATGGAAGACTTTTTATGCAATGAATCTTAAATACTAGTATTATATCAATTATAATCATATTTGATAAAGAATAAATTATTATATTAGTATTATAATATGTGTTAAATATTTGATTAAGAATAAATTTGGTATAAATTGAATTTTGAATTATTATCATATCAAAATCAACCAATTAGCAATTCATTAATAATTTGACCTACCCATTTTCTTTAAAAAAATATTGATTTTAAAGCTTATTTATTTTGAAAATATTTTTTTATAATTTTTTATATTACCTTCATAATGTGAAGCTATAAATGGTTCTTAATTTAATTATAGATCATAATTATATTAACATGAATTCTCTCTTAGTACAAATTATAATATTTAATGATTGTAATATTTGATTTTTAATTATTGTAATATCTAATTTTATTTCATATGAAAAATAAATAATAAATAAATTATAAATTAAATTTAAAAAATCTTTAGATATAAAGATTGAGAAAAGTGGGGTCTGAATCACTGTATGAATGACATGTGAAGCTTAAATCACTATATGAATGACAAGTAATAGTTTTCATGAAATGAGTTTGAAATATTAGTATAGTAGATTTATATAATCAACAAATTTTATATAAAATCTTAATCATTAATAACTTCTAATTATAAATAAGGTATTGATAAATCTCTATCACTTTTTTTCTTTAAAAAATATTCTCCAATTTTTTTATTTTTTTCAACACTAATTTTTTTTTCAAAATTCATTCAAATATTTCAAAGTATAAAATTATCAAAATTGTCATGAATTGTATGATTGATTTCTTTTTCAAAATTCATTCAAATATTTTAAAATATAAAATTATCAAAATTATTTCCAAGAGCTCAGAGGTTATTGAAGGTATAATTTTATGATCATCTCAGGTGATCCCAGAATTTTCGTTTTCACCTGCATACATATATATGTATATTTTTATTGAATTGGCATATTCTTGGTCTTCAAATCAATCTATATATATAATCAAATAATGTCATCACTAATGATGTGAAAAAATAATCTTATTTTAAACAATTAAATTCATCATAATCGTATTGTTAATAAAAAAAGGTAAATGATATAACCTAGTGTATATATTTTATATCTTTCTTATAATTTATATATTTAATTTTATAAATTTAATATAATAGTATTTAAAAGAAAATCACCACTTGTATCAAATATAAAAATTTTAGATGTGAAATTAATACTAAAATTGTGAAATTAATTTATCAATATAATTTATAATTTTAACATTGCAATAATTAAAGATATTTAATTAATGTAGTGTAATCATATTATTAAATATGAATTATTATCAATGATATGCTAATAATATGTAATAATTATGATATTATTTTTTTCAGAAAAATTAATGAATAACTTCTTAAAAGATATGAGCCCTAAAACATTCTCATTGTTACATGTGTAAAACTTTTCCTCAAATAACTCTAAAATATTATTATTATAGATTACTAACCTCTGTATGAATGTGTAAATGAGAGCAATTTTGTTTGTAAAAAAGTAATAAATATTTATTTACTCAATGATTTTGCTTTAAGTTTCTTAACTAGTACTCTAAAAATAAGCATTAAAAAATAAATTATTATAAGAAATTCATTAATTAGGAGGATTGTAACAAAGCAATATCTCTTATGCGTTTTAGTTGCCACTTTAGAAGAAAATATCTATAATGTTTTTCATTTTAAAGAATTTAAGATTAACTAAGGGCGCATTTAGTTTTGGAAAATAACTACTTTAAGTTTTCATTTTCTGATTTTAGCTAATTTATTGTTTTAAGAATTTTTTAAAATAAATAGTGAAAACTACAAATTTAGTTTTTACTATTTTCTTTGTAAAACCCTACAAACCAAAAAATTACAAATAAAAATTGACAACTATTTTTTGAAATCAAAGTCACTCTGAAAAAACTATTCCATTCATTTTTAAATAAATGTCACTTATAAAACGTGCATACCACATAAAAAAAGTTTAGAGTGAATAACCTTTTTTTTAATTAATATTTTTAATTTAGTATCAATTTAGCTTTAATAAAATTGTTAACATCAGTTTAGTCATTTTGCTGGACCTTTACTTTAATGGAATGAATAAATTGATGATAGGGTCAAAATATTATGACTAAATTAAAATCAAAATTAATGTTGTTAAGACTAAATTAATATTAAAATTTTATTAGGATCAAATTAATTCAAAATAAAAAATAATAAGACTAAATTGATGTAAAAAATTTCATTATGACCAAATTGATATTAAATTAAAAATATTAGGACAGAAAAGATTATTTACTAAAAAATTTAATAGAATTTAATTTTAGAAAAATTAGAATATATTTTATAAAATTACCTCTAATTTGATTCTCTTTCTTCCTTAATATTTTTCCCAATCATTAATATCCCTCATTTATTAAAGGTAAATTATGAAAAAATGGCCCAATATTTTTTAAATTTCTTAAAGTAATATATAATTGTGAAAAAAAATAGTTTTAAAAATTGAAATTTTAAAAATGAAGGGAGTGATTTTTTTTTCCTTTCTAAATCACTAATATAGCTTCAATTAATTTAGTTTGAACTTATTTAATCCAATATGAGAGTAAAGCTTTTTAACTTCATATAAAATAAATTTCAAGGGGTTGACTGAGTAGAGCATGATAAGGTTTGTATTTGATAGGTCACAGGTTCAAACCTCACACATCTTCTTAGGGTGAAGTAAATATAAGTTCCTCTATAAGTATTCTCGGAGCTCAGAGATTTTTTCTACCTTGGACGGGGTGCCATTCTGTCACCCTAAATTTTTATATACCAAAAAAAAGCTTCATGAAAAAGAGAATATCTTTTTGGGACTAATTTTTTATATACAAAAAATACACAAAATAATCTTACTTTAAATAAATAAACATTATTGAAGTGATTGAGTCAATCAAATATGAGTAAAATAAAAGAGTAGTGAAAACTATGTTACTATCATTATTATTATTTTGGTGACCATTGTTATTTTAGTTTGATTTTATCTATTAATGATGTAAAAATTTGTTATAGTGTTACTTAATTAAATTATCTTATTTGTATGACCATTTAAGTAGTGAATGTGATATATAGTCAACAATACTTATGAATGTAATATTATATAATTGGATAACAATGAAACAAAAAATTAAAATCAAACTCCTATTGTAACAAAAAAAAACTTATTGTCGGTGTCGTCGTCATTGTTGTTATTATTATATTCAATTAATTTGTTAGTCCATATAGGTTCACCAAATTTTCAATTAACTCCTTATAGTTTAAAAATTTATAGTTAGATCACTATAGTGAATAAAATTTTATAATCAAGTCATCAAACCTAACATCTATTGCAAAAATCTTAGATTTGTTGGAATATTTGTTGATTTCATCTATTACTAGCTCCATAAGGGGTTGGGTTGAACTTCTCAATGATTAAAAACCCAGCAATGTTGTCAAGTTATAAATTTACCATGAAACTTTTATCCTTTTGTTATTTCACAACAAATGAGTTTAATTAGCTCTCAAAAAGTGTGGATATAAACCTGTTGTCGGCTTATCTATGATGTGCGCACCAGACAATGGATCTGTGTGTTGAGTAGTGGGGTCCCATGCCCCCATCGAGTCTTGATAATTTTGTTAGTATCATATAATTACATTTATATTTTTATTTTGCCCCTTTTATTTTATTAAATTAAACTCCACATTAGGATAAAAATGATGTAAAACTTATTATTGTGCTTATATATTATTTTTGTCCTTATTACTTAAATTTTTTTAATTTGTCATTGTGCACTCATGTAAAAAGGGTTCGATAAATATTATGTTTAACCTCATATTTTGTTAATGATAGTTAGGTCTTAAAATTTAATTACAAATTTTTTATATACTTTAGGAACCTAATTATAAATTTTTAAATTACTGAGAATTAATTGAAAATTTGGTTAAATTATCGATACCTACACATTAATTAATTAATTATGTTTTACTAATCAGTATCCTAAAAATACTAGTTAAGAAAATTAAAAAATGCAAGTTTTTTTTTTAAGTCTCATACATTGAAAATATAAAAACCCATCTTTTTCATGCAAAAATTTATTTTTTTAACTATTTAATTGGTGCCTTATTATTATTATTATTATGGATATTTCGGATTAAATAAAAAAAGAGAGGCGAACCGGGAATCTCAAACTGGAGTGTTTCATCTCAAAAACTGAGAGGTTTTTTCAGCAAATAGTGAGTCTGAGTCAGAGAACACACACATATGCAACCCAAATAACTTGCCTCCTCTAAAGTGTGGGATTGATAAATTATGAAAGTGTGAGATTGTTCACCCTTTGAGTAATAACTTTTACTCTATATGTATTACATGTAAATTTCATTAAATAATTTTAAAAAGATTAATTCTCCATTCTTACATTGATTTTGCTAGTCTTCATACCTTAGAGTGTCAAATCCGTAGCAAAAAGGTGTTGGATTCGAGAGAGAGAACAATGAAGCGATAAATAAAGTAGTACTAATATGGCACGCGAGGTGGGCCCTCACCTACCTCTAAGGGAGAAAGTAATAAACTTCCCTCCTTGATTCCAACACTCGACGGTGTTTCTCTTGAATCCCACTCCAAGGTTTTTCTTTATTTTTTTCTTTTGAGCAACTCCAAGTTCTGTTTTCTTGTGCACTTTTTTTTTCTTGAAAAAAATTAATTAGTATTGTTATTGACCAAAAATTAAAGAATTAAAAAAATAATTTTTTAATCAATATATTACCTTCGATCTCAAATATGTTTCCATTTTAAAAATTTTATTTTTTAACATATAAATATACATTTTAAAAATATAGGTAATATTAATTTTTTTTCCAGTATATTCATATTAAATGGTAAGTGCAGAACAATGAGTAAATAAGAAAGAGAGAGAAAAGTTACAAGGATAATTTAGTAAAAGATACCTAAATTACCCTAACATTATAACTTTGGCAATCATTTCATTAATTTATATGAAAAACTAAATGCTTATTTGAAAATAAAGATAGTATTAAATAAATTAGTAACTAATTTAGTGACTAATTTTCACAGACACAAGAAGTCACTCATATCCATATCAGCCATTAATTATTTTAGTTAATGGCTGATTAATGACTAATTTCCTCTGGACTAGGATAATTCATTTATATTATCACAACATCAGTCACAATATCGATTACTAATATTTTCAATTAGCACCCAATTCTGATTTAGGGATTGATTTGCAGGGACAATTACAACACTTTCATATAAGAATCGATCACAAGATAGATCACTAACATTTTAATTAGAGGTTGATTTAGTGACTGATTGCCTAACGCAATGATAACTCTTTCATATAAGCATCGGTCACAAAATCAGTCCCTAGTTTTTTTAATTAGAGACCGATTTGGATACTAATTTGATTAAGGCAATGGAAACTCTTGTATAATAGCATTGGTCATTAATTAAAAGTGACTAATGTAGTGAACATTATTCTTAGGAATAAGGTCTCTTCTCTAAAACTAATATCAATCACTGAGTCTACTAATTTCTAGTTTAGTTACTGATTTCTAATGCAAAAAGTGATTCCTAGTATAAAAACATATTAGTTACTAAATCAGTTATTATTTTTATTTAGTGACCAATTTAGCAATTGATTTGTTGTTCACCCTTTTTATCCTCACTATTGACTCGATTAGGTTGCAAAATCATCATTTTAACAATCGATTTATTTTGGTCACAAAATTAATCTCTATTTTCCATGTTTCTTATAGTGATTCTACTATTAAATAGAAGTATCGATGTGAATCAAAATAGCAATAGAGGAACAGCCGAAAAAAATTTCCCCTTACCTTGCTGGCTAGTTAACACAAGGTATCAGAAAGTTTTTGTTTTTGCTTTTTTTTTTCCTTCTTTCCTTTCTGCTGCATGATCATAACTATATATGTGCTATATATCAAAAAACATCCTGCAACTTTGTATATTTTAAAAAAAAATACATATTTGTACTCCACCTTGTCGAACGTGATCAACATATAGAAATATGCAATTGCTATGCACGAGGAAGGCTTCATGTCTCATGAGATTCTATGTCAGGATCGATTAGTTTTTACTATTTTTGTTCATCAATTTCAAGTACTTCCATTTACAAATGGACAGAAGATGGTGAAAACTTGGCATCAAATATTAAATAATTCTTTTTTTAAAAAACGTGAAATATTAAATAATTCTGCTTGCACTCAACAATTAATGTCCTAATCCATTCCATATTCATAATGAATATAGGCATAGTCCAAGGTGTAACACATATTGTCAGACCTTCACGGCAAGTCCTTATTGGTCATGACTTCTCCCTCCTGGTCATTTAAATTCAATTAGTGACTCATCCTTAGGATTAGTAGCCAGAACTCTTTTTCGTCTTTTAGAGAAATAGAACACAAGAAAGAAAGTATATTCACCAACACGAGAAAGATCTAGATCTAGCAGTTTATGTATATTTTTCCTATGCTTCTTTCCATGGTTTCAATAAGAGTGAATTCCCCTATCACTCAATGAAAATAAGGAAAATTCTATTTTAACATTCACATGGGTGCTATGTAGTGTGAGAGAAGTGATGGAGAGAGAATAAATTAGAAGAAAAAGTAAATGGCATGACTCATGTGTTTTGAGAATAGGATATTTGAGTGCTTGAAAAAATTGGGTGATAAAATAACAAAGTTGATGATAATATAATGAGAAGAAATCAGTCTTAAGATTGTCTTAAGAGTGATGCTAGGGTGATGCTCATATACAGTTACAAGTCAATGGCTTTGTTGTTATTAAAGGATGATATGGTGACACATATAGTTGTGCAGTCCACACACCCTTCACCTCACTCTCTCTTCCCAAAATACCCCATTGCATTCTTAGTCGCGGTGTCGGTGATGTCGACGAAGCCGACGGATCCAGGGACGGTGCCAGTGGCCTGGAACATGGTGGCGGCGAGGGAGCTTAATTAGGCATAAACAGATTTGTAAGATAGGGACATGAGAAGGACAACAGCTTGTTCTTCCTCGCCCAACTTTTTCCTGTGGGAGTGGGTCTATATCAAGACTTGCCTCCCCAAAGCCCATAACCTCTGTTTCAAATTCAAGCTATCCCCTCCTACTCCAAGCTTTACCTTGTTATTGCTGCTACTGTTGCTGCTCTTTTTGGCCTCCTTGGGATCGTTGCCGGTACCCTTGGTGATTCCGAAAATGGTTATCTTCTTCTTACGGCTCCTGATCTCGCAAGCATAGCATAGTGACTGCAAGAAAGAAGGAATCAAACAAACAAATATGAGATCAAAGCATTGAAATCACTCCATGATCTATCTGATCTGAAATGAAGGAAGCTTACCTTGGGGCCACCCCTCCACAGAGGGGTCTTGGAGGTGTCGTAATCGGTGCATATCTTCTTCTGCTCTCCACTGTTGCTAGGGGTGGTAGGGTATTTTGGGTAAAGAGAAAGTATGAAGGGGGTGTTTTGGGAAGAGAAAGTAGGGTGAAGAGTGAGTGGGTCTCACAACTACGTGTGTCACCATATCATTCTTTAACTACAGCAAAGTCATTGACTTGTAAGAGCATCCACCTTGTTAGGATTACAAATCATAGAAACCTTTATTTTTTTTCCTTCTATAAAGAAACCTTAAATTTCTAGTCACCTACAATAATTGCAAACCAACTAGTAACGCCCACCCTCATTCCAACTCCCATTCTTATTTTTTCATCTTCATCCTCACCTGTGATCACACCCTCCCCCCCCCAGTTCATCTCTTCCATCAGAATTGTGTCAATGTCGAGTGTTTGATCCTAACCCTAAAAATGATGTTAGTCATCACCTATGATCGCACTTCTATTCATTAGCCACTCCTTTCAGAGGTAGATTCTAGGAAGTCCCAAAAAGACATCTTAAAAAAAAGGCATTGTTTGGATTGGAATTTGGAAGGTAGTGTCGGTCTCGAACGTGCAACATGGTTATAGGAAAAAAAAAGATGACCAAACCATTAGTGCTGCAGGAGGAGTAACAAAAGAAGGAGCCATTGTAGTTAGACATCAAAATCATGATTAAATTCAACCAATCAAGTGAAGGCAAGAAATTGATAGAAGATAAAAAAAAAAAGTCAAGAAAAATATATTTCACAACTCAACTGTCATGTCAAGTGTTGTTAACCAACGATACAATGAAAAGTGGAGACTTACAAGAAATCCATGGCTTTTTTGTTTCTTTTTTTTATCGAACAAGAAATCCATGTCTTTTATTGCGACAATGAGAGAGATGGGCCTTCGTAAATGAAAACGTTGAATGCTTAAGCCCAAATTTATAAATCACGTGCCCAGATTGGCCCAAATGCAAACCCAAGTTGGGGAAATTAACATGAATTGACTTCAAGGGAATAAAAAAATCCTTCATAAGCACAGCCAGCACTAGTGCACCAATCCAACCGTGTGCCCTGGAGCATCTAGTAAATTTCATTATAATTTTACTTTGGCATATATGCTAGTAGACATGATGCTTGATGAAGGGAAAAGTCTAATTGCTTTGAGTAATATTCCAATGTAAATGACTAACTACTAGATGATCCCCACAGTTGCGCGGATAATCAATATTAATTATATAACTATTATTAAACTATACATGTCTACAACATACTGTTGGAAGTAGTTAAAACAAAGTGTAGATAAATAATGTAAGAGAAAGTGATTTATATTGGTTAGCATCTCAATATACATTCTTAAAACCTTCCTTATACGTAACATTATTTGTCTCGGTAGTATTCTCAAAATCATCATGTGGCATATTAAAATCTTCAATTCTTTTTGGTTGCTAACTCGAGACATCGACTAATTCAATTGGCCATGACTAAAAACTAATTTTTTTTTAGAATCAAACCAACTTTTGCCAAAGATTGAGATTGACTTTTGTTATTGCCATTACATAGAAAACTATAATTGGAAACTGTCTTCTTTGTAACTTGAAAGATATTCTTGAATTTGATGGAGTTATCGTCGTCCTTGGTATGAAATTTTTTTTAACAATATTATTGCTAGTGATGACTTTTTGCCTCAATGACATGTTTGCCAAGTCTTGTGATGACTAACCTCGTACCATTGCATAATCCTATTGAATGATCTATATTTCTAAGCAACATAATGAGTGTGCCAACCTTAAGGATAAGCTCGTGATTAGGCACACTAGAACATTTAATAGTATTCAAAAATTCTGGTGTGTGAATACTCTCTAAAACATCACCATTAGATTCTGATATGCAAGAAACATAAGAGTTATAGAATGTTGTTGAATCATTTATATTCAAACTAATCATATGCTCATTGAATCAATCATATGTAGTGTAGAAGCAAGTATAGTTCTTCCTTCTAAATGACTTTCACCATGTGAACTCCTCAAATATATACTATAAGTAACTTGAGCAATAGTTGCTATAGATCATCCCAATCATGTATCACGCTTCCACATTTTTTAATGTTTTACTAATATATTATTATATTTTTTTATTTGTAAATTTCCAAGTAATTGATTGTATTATGGTAGCACAATTGACTGGTGTGTCAGTTTGCTAACTCAAGATCTTTCAAATATTTTTTCTAACTTTTCTATTTTTGATATTATTTTAATTTTTCAATAAATAATAATAAAAAAGGACCTAACATTGTTAGCTTATTTATGTAATATATATAAAATATTGGCCAACATGATTACATATAATTAATTATCTTGATATAAAGATTATTGAGACCTATAATTTGTTTTAAAAACAATTAAGTATATACTAGGACTAATATAAGAAAAAGTCTAATAATATTATACTGAAGATTAATGTACGCATTTAATTAGAAAATTATAAACAAATAATTATTATGGTTAAAAAGCTTGTAGTTGATCTTGCGTTGGGTCCATCGATCTGGTTTATCATTTTTTAGGGTGGGTAAACCATCAAACAAAAAAATCAATTTTATCAAAATTTCATCGTCTTTAGCACTCGTTGAAATTCAATACAGGTAGTGCTAACATTTTTTTGAGGTTCCTCTTAGGGCACTTTATCCAAATTTTTTTAGTTAATTATTTATAATTTTCTAATTAACTATATGCATTAATTTTCAATACAATAATATTAAACTTTTTGTCATATCATATTAGTCCTAAAATGCACCAACATTCTTAAAACAAATTGTAGATTGCGATAATCTTTATAACGAGATAATATATATATATATATATAGGCATATCACATGAGATGAGTGATTTATTATGAAAGCGGAAGAAGTAAATATGGGCCGTACACAAATAGTCAATATTGAAAGTTAATTAATATAATTAATACTTATACACTTATTTAAAAAAAGTTACATGATTTTATATTTTAATCTTAATTATTCATGTAAGATCCAACGGTCAATATTCACTTTTCTTACTCTCACAATAAACCATTTTTCTTATATGATACGCTCTATTTATCAATATTGAAAGATTTTGTGTTAGCGGACTAATGCACCAATTAATTGTTCTACCATTACACAATTAATTACTCTTGAAGATTTACAAGTAAAAAAAGTGCAATAATATTTTAGCAAAACATTAAAAAAATATAGAGGTGTGATTTGAACCTTTAACCTCTACTTAAAAGCACAATACACAAACCATCTAGACTAACAACTACATGTGTACAATAATTGCATTGATTTCATAGAAGACTTCTAAATCATGTACATTTTGATTTCGTTAAAGCCTTTTATCAAAAGCCCAAAGTGGTCCCAGACTGTTCATTCCATATAATTAATATTCTAGCAAATTATTCTTATGTTTTTTCATTTTTGGAGGTTTATTTTGGTTAAAAAATTCCCTGATGTATATAACTTGCAATTATTAGTGGGTCCTTATATACATTTCTAGACATGAAAATAGCTTTGTATATTTTACATGAAAATGCATTGTCCACAATATTGTTTATTATCCATAATAATAAAGGGAACAAAAATAGAATTTTTGATCAAATCCCTTAACTTCCTTATTTTTCAAATTAAAACCAATATTTTGATGAGGTTGTTATAGATATAATCCAATATCTAAATCTTCTCCAAACCTTTCTTATCTTTTCAAATCCTTAACTGAAATTGCTATTCTATTATTGTGTAATAAAAATACAGTTTATCATAATATCTACCAATTATATTTAAAAACTCAAATTCAAATCAAAAGATAATCTTTGTAATACCAAAATTAATTTAAATTTACTCAAGAAAATTAGAAGATATAGGAAAAAGATATCTGAATTAACCAACAAACGAATGTGTGAAATATAAGATAATAACACATTTATCACTAATGCGTTGAACGACATTATGCTTGAGGGTGTAGACAACGAAGTGGTGCTCGAGGCCTTAAGGTCGTGGTTGGGGCTAATGATTATGTTGCAGATGATAGATAATGCATCTTGAATGCGAAAGTATCTTTTCATTCATCTTAAAGTTATTATTATTGATTTTATTTAATTTTCTTTCTTTTTTCTTACGATTGACAGACTTTAAGGTATCTTTATTTGGCTCCTTCCTAAAAAGGAATTTTTTGTTAGGAAAACTCCTTGAACTCCTCACTTTTTAGGTCCGAGTTGTGTGATTGAGGTCAAAGAGGAAAAAGAATCGTTAGATAGGGAAACTAAATACTTGAATTTAGGTGGAAGCCATAAGCTCTTGGGTGGTTGTCAAATAGCCTAAATGATTGCTAATCTCTGTTGCCTGCCTGTTTGAGGTGGTTTCCTCTAACTATTCTCTCGATTTGTGTTTGTTATGTGTGCCTTCTATCTTTCCCCTTCAAGGTGGATCATTAAGCACCTTCTATATCTATATAGAACTTTCAGTCTTGGTTGTGTGATGATATGGCTGAGGATGATCATTTTGTAAGAGATTGGCAAGAGGTCATGCAAGGTTGGATTGTTCTAATGAGAATATCCGTGGCTAGCTAGTGGAAGCTATCAAGTTGCAAAGAACAATTGGTTCGAAGAGTTGATTACTATCTTAGGTAATACACTTTGTGTTAATGTATACCTCAAGGTAATCTCGTGTTTTGTCTTACACATTCCATTCATTGAGTTTAGAGTATTTTGTTTTTAATTATGTGGTTGTATATTAATTCATAGTGTTTTGTGCCATTTGAGTTGCGTTGTGTGAAATTGGCGTAGTGTTTTGTGGCTCCTTGATTTGGATATGTATTAATGTACTTATGAATTTCCCTCGTTTTTTAAGAGTTGAGTCTTACTTACCTATAAAAAAAATGATGTCTCAATCCAATTAATATTTGGATTTCATTATATTATCTTTTCAAAACAAATTAAAATGCAAAATAAACCCTAATAACATAGATTCCTTGGTTCAAACCCATCTAATGCTAGATGAGGATGAATGCTCTCATCCCTTATTGACGTGTGTTTTAGATTTCAAGCCATATTTTAGGCATGTTTTAATTCACATTTTTCATACCAATGCCATGTACAAGACAAACCATACAAAATCCCTAATTATGCAGCATTAATATCTGCTATATGCCTCCATCAAAACTAGTAGATGGGCATGCATGTTTTTCCATTCTATGGCGCAAAGTGTGCTTTAGTTTTAAAGCTCTATATTTTGAATATTAAAATTCATACATGCATAAGTCCATATATATAGAGAAATGTTATGAAAACTCATTTCATCTCATTAGCATATCTACTCATTTATTATCCACTATTGAAATAAATAAAATTAAATAATTTATAATCATTTTCAATGATAAATAATGACTAAGCTTTCACAGTATCTTAAATAAAATGAGTTCAAATAATACAAATCATACATACTACTGAAATTTGAAGCCTTGCTACTATATTAGAATTTGATGAGCACTAAAAGTCATGTCGAAGTAAATTCCGCAAGGTAATGAGTCTCAACCCTCTTTATTATGAAAACATTATTTGTAATAATGAATGTCTAATCCCAAATTACTGAAGAAAAAAAACATTAGAGAATAATAAACAAAACCGATTCATTCAACTCTAAACATTTTAAAAATTCAAAGACCCGAACAACACTAAAACACCACAACTTGAAAATGGTAAATAACAAAGTGAAGACTAGATAAGACACTAGGCCATGTGCTGGCTAATTATTGTGTCTAGCCTACATAATACAAAGGAAAACGGGAATAAAAAAAACCAAAAAACAAGACATTGACTGGTAGAAACACCTAAAACATAGATTTGAGAAAGAAAAAAAAAACACTTTTTTCAATGGGAGAAAAGGGTTGGTTAATGAAACAATTTGGAGATCAATTAAATTATCTCAAATTGTAATAAGGACTCACCCTTATCATCACCATTAATCAAGTCCACAAATCACTTCTTCTTAATAGCATCCACAATCATATTCAAATCATTAGCATCTTCCACAAACACATTTGTTCATTTCCTCAAAGGCAAGAACTGATGATGATGATGAGGCAAAATCATTCATTATCACCATCATCATCATCTTCATATTTTGCTCATCCTCCTTCTTCAGCTCCTCCAGTCGCCTATCAATCTCCTGTGTCTTTTGGTTAGTGACATAAGCTAGGTCATTCAAATCAACTAAGCTCAAGTCATATGCAAACTTCCTCATCTGAACAAACTCATGAATATGAAGGGTTATCTCCTTTTCCCTATTTGCCCTTCTTATCTTCATCAGTTTTTCCTTAGCCTTCTTGACCTTTTCCTTCAAGTATGATTGCTGGTCCAACATCTGCTTGGTTTGGTTTGTTCTAGATACATTATAGAATCTTCTAAGCACTCTTTGGACTCCCATATGGGAGGGCCAAACCTCAGGCTGAGAATCATTGGGTTTTGGCTCATATATTATGGCACAAGCTTCAACCCCACAAAGGGTGGTTAATTCATTGAGCTTATTCATCAATCCTTTTCTTCTCTTTTTCATTGCAGATCTCCTCATAGCATCATTAGAAATATAAGTGATTTTTACTTTAGCTCTTGCCATTGCGAGTAGTAAGTGACACAGAGAAATTAACAAGAAGAGAATCATTGAGAAGAGTTATATTTGTTGTGCTTATCCCGCTTCAACTAATCTTCTTTATATGGATCCATTTATGATGGCTAGATTAGTTTCAGGTTAAGCCATTTTTTATATCATTAATGGCACACTTTATACCAATATCGTTGCATCATACTGTATTGATCCAACAATTGGAGATCATATATGATTATGTGCATGGGGGGATCCTCAGATGAATCTCAAATTAAATTATCCTTCCATCAAGAGATAATATAGTAAATCAGGCATTGTATTCATATTGCAAGTTTTAATGGCCGTAGACCTTGTTATGGCAAGGTTTGAGCAATTAAGAAACATTATTATTGCATTCATGTATAGTGTTGTATTGAAGATCCATTTATAAGTAACTTATTCATTGCAAATTAATTACAAAAAATTAATTATAACAAATTCACTAAACCAAGACTACTTACAAATGTACTAATATGTTCATGCATATTTGCCACTAACAAATCCCAATTGATATTTATTCAATACTAGTAATCGAGAAATAATATATATTTTGTGTTACATATATCTTTGTCCCTAATAAATAAGGAGTTTTGGTTTTAGTTCTTGTGTTTTTTTTTCGGTCAAAATATCTTTAAAATTATTTGGTTTTAATCCTTATTGTTAGTCTATTTCTGTTAAATGCTAAGCTCGCTAACATAAAACTACATTATCGAATTATTTATGGCAGCCACTATTTGTACATGGCATATCATTATAATAATTTGTGCATAATCTTACTATAAATTGATTTACTAGGTCTAGTAAAGTAGCTTAATCAATTGGGTAATGGGTTATTGGGTAAGAATTTTAACAAATACGATCATGATGTCTCACATATGACTAGACACTTATAAGATTGGATAATGTGGCTTTTCATTAGTCAACTCAACATCTAACAAAGACAAACTAATTTTAGAAACTCACATTACTAGGAAAATGCGTGTTTCTGGCTGATTTTACCAGTAATTTTTTTTTTGCAAGATTTATTGGTGAAAAAGAAAGAAATTAAATAATAGATTTTTTGTTTTGGAAAACCATTATTGGAGGATTTTTTCCCCAATAACGTTATCGGCTAATTTTTTAGCACATTACTAATGGATTTTTTTGCTATTATTTGAATTTTGAAAATCATCACCTGATTATTAAAGTTACTAGTGGATATTTTAGTCATGGATTTTTCTGTTGGTACTTGAATTTTTAAATATCCCGCCTAACTATTGAAGTTACCAACGGATTTTCTAGCGGAAAAATCCCAGATAATGGGCTATCTTTTATATTATTATTTTAACATTACTGGCAGTGGATGAAAAATATTTCTTTATAAATTGTAATATTATTGACGAATTTTTCCGTCAGTAATATTATAAGCGAAATGCCACATTTTTTTGTTAAGTTATGGCTAAAAATCCACTAGTAAGTATTTTAAATATTCAGTCACCCATTCTAAACCAAGCAATTCTAGAAGTGATTGGACCAAAATAATATTACACACACATACACTTTCTAAGAATTAAAACCAAAACTCATTTTATTTTTTGGACCAAAAATATATTCAAGCCTATGATATTTTTTTAATGATTTATTTTACACCTTTTCTTAAAATTAAGTTGATACTACATGATCAAGTCGTCAATATTTCTTTAGGAAATTGAATTTTATTATAATACAAATCAATTATTAATAATACTATTATGCCTCAAAAGGGTTCTTTTAGGGACTTGCACCATATTTTTGTTATTTTTCATTTTATGGCTAGGGGAAAAATTCAAGTCTATGAGCTTTACCCCTCGAGAGGATTAGTCACTGCTTCCAGTGATTGATACTCTAGGTTTATCTTAAAAAAATTCAAATTCACTTTAATGGAAAAAAAAGGTGAAATCTAAAATTTTATTGTAAATAATAATAATAATAATAATAATATTATTATTATTATTGTTACGATGCTTGAAAATGATGTTATTAATGTTTGATTTTATTTTTATTATTTTTCCTTTTATTCATAAAATGAATTTTATTTTTTTTTAAATCTTAAATATAAAATCTTAAAAGGGAACTACAATAAATAGATTACAATAGAAATTTGATAAGTTTGATCATTTATCATATACATCAAATTTAGTGCCAGCTCGGCACCTAGAACTTATGTTTATGTATTCATGCATAACTTAATTAGTTCATTCACCATGAGGAGCTCTACCTCGATAGAAAAGCTTGTGTATTTTTGACCTTCAGATCCACTAAACAGCCACAAAAATATGCTACTAGTATCATCCTTGACATACCACTTCACCCAATAGTGAAAAGCAATGCTAGAGATTTGTCTGATGTCTTCAGAATAAAAAATATAATGATTATAAAGGTAGTGTAATGGTTATGCAGTAACTGTTATCTAATAATGTATTGTCATATCAATAAAATAGGTTTAGCCTTGTATCTACTACTTGAAAAAATCATACAATGTCTTTTCATTCCAATTGAGGAGAATTACACAACACATTACGATCATTTTCTCATGTGTTCTTGTAGTTGTTTGGTTTGACCTTGCACTATTAGGATAATAGAAGTTTTATTTGAATTTATTATAATTTTTTTATTGATAATTTGCTACTACCCCCAAATTAGGGATGAAAAGGAAATTATTATAATATGTTGTGTAATTCTCAATATAGTTGAAGGGCAGGTTTTTAGATAGGGATGAATAATTTTGTTAAAACATGATGATCGATGATTAAATTATCTTTTTACCAGTAGTTTATAATTTATTTCCTCTTTTCTTCTATTCTCCCTCCTTGTCCTCTTTCCTCGTTTTCTTCTTTCGTATCAAGCTGAACATAATTCCAACATTTAAAAGTTTTCCTTGTTGTGGTCTACATCATTTGCCATATACTATCATATTTTTTCTCAACACTTTCCTGATCCAATGATGTTGTGTTCAATGCAGAAGAATAATTTCACCAATATACAATAATTTGGTTCATATATTGGCTTATGGTTCATGCATGTGTGTGTGTGTGTGTTTTTATTTTTTCCAAACTTCGTTGTTGTTTCTCCTTTCTTTTCTTGCATTGTCATTTGGTTCTTTACATTTATGATTTGTTACTTTCTTACTCTAGATTTGGTAGCACATGTTTGCTGCTTTTGTGCTTGTTGTTTGAATTTTCCATGTTCTATACTCCTATTATTTAAGGTTGCTTCATTTATCAAAAAAATCACCTTATTTTTGTTGTTCACACAAATTTCAAATTAAAATAGAATAACTTTAAATCAGCAAACCAAAATTGAATCTTCAAATTAAAAAATCAAAAGAGAACAAAATCCCAGTACAGAACAATCATCATCACCTATCTCTACAGTTAGAACCATTTAGATTTTAAATAAAGAAGCATTTGAGCCACAAATGAAAAGAAAAAATTTCTATAACCAAAACCTGCCTCTTTTTTACCATTATCTTCAACCACTGCCCCCCTCTCAAACCCATCTCTTTGCTGCCAGTGTTTCCCATGGAAATATAAAGTCAAGTCATCCAATCCTGTTAACCAAGTCCTATGATGCCAACGTATCTGACTTTGGCCTTGCACATTGGCATCCCAAGGTTTGAAGAATCCTTGCTCCCATGGATGAGGGGATTACCCATGGGTTGAGAGGAGGGGCTTGTGCAGCCATCGGAGAGGGGACTGTGCCGCTAAGATGGAAAGCTTGTTCTAAGGCAGATTTGCGGAAGGAAGGTGGATCTTTAAAAGGAAGAAGATGGGGGTATCAGTAAAGGGTAAACTAGGAAAATAGAAATCAAAATTAAAATTTAATTATTTATTTAATTATTTTATAACTGTTAGATTTGATATTGATGAGTGGTTGAGATTTTACCATGATGGTGACAAATTCATCAGTCACCCACCTAAGCAACCACTGTAGTTGAAATGGCAAGATGTTGGTTTTCTTTACTTAGAAAATGAGGAAAATAAATGGTTTATAGTGTAAAATCTATAAACCATTTCTTCCCTTCTTTTCCCCCTTAAAAATCTAACCTCATAAACATTTCATTAGAAGCAAAGCTCTTCTATTAGTGAATTAGTTTAGAAAGATTAAGTATACCATCGATGAGAATAAGAAATGATTTATAACAAGAGATCTATGCCTCCCTAAAGCTAGCTATCAAAGATTAAAGACTATCTTATTTTCCTTGAAGAATGATATTGCTTTGATTGGAAATATAGACCAAAAAAAAAATTATTCAAATTATTATTTTTAAAAGATCTTTTATTTCACTAAAAGTTATTTTACATTTGGGGGTTTTCTTTGTTACCCTTATAAAATTCAAGCATATTGGTACCTTGATAATATTATTTGTGGCTAAGATTGCATCATATGTCCTAGTAATCCAATTTAATAAATTACAAAAAATAAAGATTCAATCACAACTATTGAAAATAATAAGGATACTAGTATCCATAGGGTACCAAAGAAAAAACCTACATTTGGATATAAAATTAAGGTTTAATTAATCTGCAAGTCCCTCCTTATAATTTTATCCAATTTTCAATTAGGTCCCTATAATTTAAAAGTTTGTCAACAAGTCCTTACATTAAACAAAAAATTGTAATTTAGTCCCTGTCTACATTCACAGTTACAAAAATATGAATTTTAACATAATATTCTTGGAATATTTTATATCTATTCTTTTACTTTTCATTCCCTTATCCTTTCCTTATGTCCTTACCTTTTCTTCCCCAACCCTAAGAATCACCAAAGAAATCATCTTCCCACAAAACAAACTCAAAAACCCAGAAGAACCAAATCAAATTCTAGAACCTTCACGATAACTATGACCATTTTCCAATACCCAAAAACCTCTGCTGCCTCCACGACACAACTCCAAGTCTAGAATAACACTGCATTCAATGCCAAAGAACAACCGCAAGGCTTCTCGTTCCTTACGAAGGCTTCTTGATGCAGTCTTTACTCATTCAAGTCCCTCCACTCCTTCAATTGCAACAAAGAAAACTTGAGCACTGGCACACTCAATTCCACCTCTTCTGTCCCTCAAAGCCCTTTCATTCAATCACCAAGAAAAGACAAAGGACTTCACGATGATCAAGAAGACAAGACGAAGATCGATGACAAGATTCAAGAGAGCGAGGATGAGATCAAGCACTTATTGTCAAGGTTGGAAGTGCGCTGCGGCTCTAGAAAGCGACTACTGTTGCAGCAGCGGAAAAGGTGAAGGAGAAGAGTGGAAGAATCGTGCTAGCTAAGTTCATGAATAGAAACAAAGTTCTACTATGAAGGTAATTAAGGAGACTCCTCCGAAAGTGAAGGGTGGTGTGATGAGGAAGGGAGTGAGTTTGGGGCTGGTGGAGGGAGGTTCTCTCAGTAGCCGGGGAAGACGATTGTCGTTAATGGGATCACCCTTTATATATTCCAGCGACGATGCAGAGTCATTGGAAATCCTATTTCTAGAAGCTTGAAGATGTGGATGAGGCGAATGGGGAAGGAGTGAAAGGAAGAAGACTTTAAGCCTTAGCCTGAAATCAAAGAGAAATGTGAGTAGAGTTGAGTATGTTCAGGGCGCGAAGCAAGTTGTAGCCATTGTTGTTGTGATGTCGAGGAAGAGATTGAAGAAGGAGGATGCAGTTGTTGCATTGGTTTAGCCAAGGGTGGGGGGGTGAAAGAAGATAAGGTGAGGAAGGAGGGAATGAAATGGAAAAGAATAAATATAGAATATTCCAAGAATATTCTTTTAAATTCACATTTTTTAACTGTAAATTTAGATAAGGACTTAACTACAAATTTTTGTTTAATGTAGGGATTTGTTTATAAACTTTAAAACCATAGGAATCTAATTGAAAATTTCGTGAAACTATAAGGACTTGCAGATTAATTAAACCTAAAATTAACTTATATTTGGATGTAATATTAAAGATCTCCATTTATTCTTAAAAATTTTTCAGTGTTAAAATAATATTTTATAGAAGATAAAATTATAAATTCTGGAAAAAAAAGATTTGTTTTGTACTTTTCAAATTATTCTAATTTTACTAGAAATATTTTCACAAACATATTGAAAATCATAAAGAGTACTTTTTAATAAAAATGATTTTATTTATCAAAATCATGATGCATAAACAACATTAATTACATTCACAATTTTAAGGCATGATTCAAATTTTACAAGAGCTCACAAACATTAATATGCCGAATTTCAATTCTAAGCTTTATCTACATACGTAATTCTACATGCTATATGGAGAAAGGTACATTGTGAATCTACGATCTTTACATTTACCGAAGAAATCGTAAATATGTTTACGCAAAATTATATTTTCGATCTGGCTTCAAGATTTTATCTAGTGTCCGCAGATGTTAGCATTGATGTTAATCTTAATTCTCTTACAATAATCTTTTGATTTTACAGTTAGCTCTCTCGTTCGCTCTCTACCACGTATGTGAACCGTTAAGAGAATAGAGCTAACAAAATTAGAACTAACATAAAATATTTTAACATGGAAAAGGGAAATGATTTTCTTTTTTTTTTTATTCATAAAAGAAGACAACACTAGCACGGAAATTATCTTAATGAAATGTACAACTTATAAAACTAGTTAGTTTAATAAGTGACAAAACCCATAATTTTTGTCACTATTAATTTTGCACATAAATAAACAGTTCGGGTGGGGGAGCCCAATAGGGGGAGATAGCCAAGCAAGTAAGTGAAATCTCAACAACGTAGGATCTGCATCTTGATCTAAAACTTTAAGGCAATGAGTCATGACTCCTTCCATATTATATATTATTCACTTAGTTCATTGTCAACTAATGTGGGATTTTGCCTCTTACACTTAACTCCGACAATCTCCCCCTCAAGTGTGAGACCCACCACATTGCTCCCCCATCAGCTAACTGCTTTTCCCAGCACCTGCTTTTTCGGGAATGGAGCCCAACCTTAACTTTGAGACCACTTGAAGGACTTTCTTGATATGAACAATAGATAAAAACCCTATATCCCATAGATCAATTTAATTCTAAATATGGTATATTCAATAGCAATCAGAAGATTGAATTAGAGTTACTTGGAAGGGTTGAGGAAGAAGACAACAGATTCATAAACATTCCCAGCCTAACACACAAAACACAAATGCAAGAGATTAGAGAAAAATCTAACAGAGTTCTAGCAGATTTAGTCCTCCTATTTCGTAATTGGTTTCTGCGTCATGGAATTCAATGGGGCAACCAAGCACCATATATATTGGGTAGGAGGAGGGCCTCTCCTTTATCGATCAAGAAATGTTGAAATTTAACCTGCATGATGAAATTCACACACAAGGACCCATAAACATACCCACAATAAACAGTGTTTAACAATAATTAGTCCAGTAGCAACAATGATCACAAATTATTAGGATTAAATAATAAACTCTAATTGTTTGACATCAAATTAATTTGGGTCCAAATTAAATTTAACATGTTAGTCTATAAAATTATTCCAACATAAGCTTACTATAAAACCCACGAATATCCAATTATTATCCATTTTCCTACAAGGTGTAAATAAACCGAAAAATTCGCGGCGCATGATAGGGAAAGAGATCAATGGAAGGATTCGTCTGTCAAAATCAAATAAATTCAGGGAAAGGGAAAGAAGAAGGAAACACAGTCAGCTTTATTCAAAGTTGAATAATTGAAGAAAAATGAGGTCCTAAGGGACAGTTGCCTACAGATTTCACCCCTCACATTTTTTCCTATATCACTATCAAAGCTCTAGCTGTGGTGGGGCTACGATCAATTTTAGGATTGAAAAGTATGAGATTCGAGTGGGACTGCTGAAGACAATGATATCTTGCTCTTAACCTCTAAGAGGGAGCTACCAGGCTATAGGGCATTATATTGAACTACCTTGCTTGAGAACAAAGGAATAGGTACAATTAAGTTACGAAGGTTGTCACCCTTTTCCTTTTCTCCAAATCTGTTACACTCTATATCTACTAAGTCTTTCGCGCATGCAACACAGATAACAAGCCTAGAGAATATTTTATATAAAAAACCTGCGGTATATACATATTATGTTTTGTGTGGTGTGTTAAAAAACTTGTTGAAAGTTGCCCTACTTGTCCATTATGTTCTTCCCATAACATGCGGGTCATGTTGTGGATTTACCTCCTTTTGGTTTCCTTGTCTTCATTTCATGGACCTCATTGAAGCTCCGGAGATTTTGATACATTGTAATAATTATTTTAAGGTTTTTGTCATGATACTCTAAGGATACCAGTATGTTTTTGAATCAAATAGATATGATTTAACTATGAAAATTTAAAACATTAACAAATTTAATTAGTAGGACACGTGATAAATTTTTAATCACAAATTATCTACAAGGTATCAGTATTTATAAATTTTATAGTGTTGGAGAAATCCCCTTATTCTAAACATGAAAATACTGAGTGCTTGATTAGAATATAATGCTACACTGCAAGAAAAAATCATCAATTTTTTATTTTTTTTTCACATAAATCAAATTAAAAGTAGTAGTTTTATGGAATTGATCTGATTGGGTTTTCATCCACTTGGCATGAATTTATGCTCAAATGCCCTCTAGTAATTTGGATGGTTTGGGTTAGTCGAATACCTTACCTGTCAACTAAGCCTCTTCGTTCTTTAGAGTTTGAGAATGGAGAGCTAGTGATCCATATAGATTTCTATCGATTGACCCGATCTGGCCAACTCGCTATGCATATGGGGAAAATCCCATTTCTCCTTGGTTCAACTTCAATTTCTTGCCCACCATATTCCCTCATTGACAGATGCCTCACATTTATGGCGGATGCCTCATCCACCCGTATGAATAAAAGAGCGTGAGTAAGGTTAATAGATTCATCTGATCCCAAATAATAGACCTCTCCCTCTCTCTACTTCTGACAGGGGTAACAACAAGAACAAAATGATATGACTCACTAGTCAATTATTTGTATAGCACATTATATTTAATTCTGACACATAATTTTGAATAAAAATTTTAAATTCTCTTTCATTTTTCATCTCATTACAGTGCGAAACAATAATTCTATTAAATATAAAATTATTTATGTTATTCTTACCCAATAGTTTAAATTTATAAAAAAATAATTTATAGTATAATATCAAAGTCTCTTTAATTAAGTGGTTCAAAGTTTGAATCTTGTTGCCCTCATTCTTCTCAATAAATAAAATAACAATTTTAGCACAAATAAAATGAGAATCTGTATTATCCACCTTTCAAGTGAAGAAAAAGCAATCACATGAAAGGGTACATTAAATATAATATTATTGATGTTCTTACAACTTTAAGTGTGACATAATTTATGACACATTCCTCAACAGAGTGAATCTGCAAACATGAGGGTCTACAAGTTATTGTTCACATAAGTACTTTCTGGGGGGACGAAATCCTCCAGTGTTGCGAATGTTCATTATTTTTTTATTTATCAGTAGTCATGTCTACAGAATTTGTTAGATAGTCTAAATTATGTGTTTGATCACTCCATTAATATTATTTGACAAGCCAGTCATTCTCAAAACATTAAACTATTAGTGATCACTAATTAAGAACTTTATCCTCTTGTGATATGTATGGCTCTAAATTGTAGTCAAAGCATGTGCAATTTGTCGCAATAATGAAAATCATCAACATCCTCCAGAGGAGCTGCTTATCCTTATCGCAATCCACAATGGTTGTTCCTAATAATAGCATGCATGTTTAAGCTATTGTCGTTATCATCGTGCACGAATGCTTGTATCTAGCTATATAATTACCCTATAGCCTATGCCTATGCGTAGTCATCTGCTAATACTAAGACCATAGCAAGAATTCAAATCATTGGCATTTATTTTCACCGACAGAAAGAACCTACGTCTCAATTAGGGTAAATTAAGAACATATGTATATGGGAGAGGAAAAACTTGTTTATGGTATACCAAACGTTTTACTAAAAATACAGGAAAAATACGAGTAATAGATTTTGAAAATTATTTTAGGGCAGTGCTACACAATATAAAAATCATAACTTTTTACCCAAGCATAAGTAATCATTAGATAGAATTGCATAATGACTTGCTTATTAATTTAAAAATTTAAAAATATATCATATTTATAATCAAACGAATAAAATTTGATAAAAATTTAACAAACAATTTTCAATATCCTATAGGACTTATATTACATGTGAGTATTTGTAACATATTCACATATATTTCATCAGTAATAATAAACAAAAAATAGAGTGGAACACAAGTTAGATGTTTGTCCTCGCATGGACAAAAAGTTGCCAATTGAATAAGTTATCAAATTATTAGGATTCTCTGAAGTGGGGGTGGTTATAAGGGGCTCATATCCCCATTAAGAATAAAATATTTTTTTGAAAGTATTTGAATGTATACATATTATGTTTTCATCGTTTTATTAAATCGACCACATATTACGATATATATAATGTGAAATTTTTTTTGGTATACTTATATATTATTTTCTTCTTCATTGCCTAAATTTTTTAAATCCGTCCCGTTGTAAAATTAGAAAGTGAAATGTTGCCGCGTAGTAAATCAACAAAAAAGAAAGTGAAATGTTAACCTTTCTTGGATCAATAAACTTACATTATTATGTTACTGCTGATAACCTATTGCCGCGAACATTGTTACCCTATATTAACTTAATTTATACTTCATAATAAAATCATTATCTATTTATGTCATGCTCCGGGGGAAAATGATGAAAAGCTTATAACTTTATTTGACTATATAATTATTTTTGAAGACGAAGGCTGAGGTGCATTGAGTAAAAGATGGTGCACCACGTACCAAAAATTTAGTCACATATACTGAATATACTTAAATGCTCAAAAATGTGATTAAATACTAATATATTCAGTAAATTGTATTTATATAAAAGTGAGGTTAAATTTATTTGCCACATTTCTGGATGTACTTTTCAATTGTCATGTATATATTCTGCACAAAACTACATTTCAAAACCCAAATCTAATAAATCTATGTGAATGTTATACAAACAACATGTTCATTCTTGTTAATTTTTTCCTTACATGGAAATTGTTCAGCCGCAGTAGTTTATTTCCTCACAATACTATAACATAATTGACGTTTAGTAACACTTTAAAAAATGTTATTAACACGTATAAAAGTTCTAGTATAACATGTTTAGCAACATAAAATATATATTATACTTTTAAAAATTTTATTTAATAATTTTAACAACAAAAAATTTATATTTTTAGGAACATTTTTTAAAATGTTAAAAGGGTTATAAGTCTCGGAGGTGTAAGTGTACAACAGTTTATATTTGTTGATAAAATTCTTTTACCAAATATAAGTCTTATACACTTACACTTGAGGTGTTCCATATATATATATAAAGTGAATAAAACATCAATAATAAAGTAGATATCAAAGTGAATAAAGGAACTATCATTTGGGTAGTGATATTTGAATCAAAATCTGAACTTATAAAACCTTTTACATAATGAAAAATTCTTAAGTTTTCTAAAAATATAATAAAAAATATTTATTTTATTTCATTTATTAATTGATATAGTAGCATTGCTGGCTTTTGTTATTTCTCATTTTTCCTGCATTTTTAGTACAATAGCTATAATACATCAATTAATCAATGAAATAGATAAATATTTTCTATTACTCTCAGAGCACTTGAAGATAATATACAATGATAATAACAAATAAAAATCAAAATTAAATCCTCAATTAACATCTATCGCAAGTTGTTGTCTATTGATGTCATTTTTCTGTTTTAGCAATTGTTTACATAAACGTTCATTAGGTAAATTCTCTCTAAAATTCTAATAAATTAATATGATAAATAGGAAACAAAATTTCATGGTTTTATGTATTATAAAAACAATTTTTTCTCTCTCTCTAAATCTAACACCATATTTAATTTATTAATTTTATAGCTTTCCAATAATCAGGAGCTTATTCTGCTATAAAATCACCAACCATAAGTTAAACTGCAGAAGCCTTGTCAAGAAGAAAATTTAACTTGGGAAGGTGTGATGAATACTTTACCCAACATCAAACATGTTGGTTTTGAAAGAGTGTGGGAGAGTTGGACATAAGAATATTAACATTCATTATATTAGATATAAAACCATATATGCTTCAACCCAAAAAGTTTAAGCTTTTGGGAGGTTTCATAATATAATATCAAAGATTTTATAACTAAGTAGTTTAGAGCTTGATCATTGTTAATCCTATTCTTTTAAATCAAAAAATAATTAAATTTCAACATAAGATAAATGTGGATATATATACTGTCCATGCTTCAAGCCCAAAGACATTCGCATGAAAGACGTGTTAAATATAAAATCACCAACCATAAGTTAAACTGGAGAACCATTGTCAAGAAGAAAATTTAACTTGGGAAGGTGTGATAAATACTTTACCCAACATCAAACATGTTGGTTTTGAAAGAGTGTGGGAGAGTTGGACATAAGAATATTGGCATTCATTGTATTAGATATAAAACCGTATATTCTTTAACCCAAGAAGTTTAAGCTTTTGGGAGGTTTCATTATATAATATCAAAGTTTCTATAACTAAGTAGTTTAGAGTTTGATAATTATTAATCCTATTCTTTTAAATAAAAAATAATTAAATTTCAACATAAGGTAAATGTGGACATATATACTGTCCATGCTTTAAGTCCAAAAAGAGGCATTCATATGAAACACGTGTTAAATATAAAATTATTCATGTGTATCAATTCAAAAGCTTAAACCTTTGGGATAAACCATTTCATGACACATCGAAAGGCACGCAAACACTATACAAATCTAGTGCAATTTAGCCATTATATCATTTGCAGGTTTTGTTAGGAAACACCATTCAATTTCTGAAAAAAAATAAAATCATTCATATATTTGTCTTGCATTTTAAAAGCTTTTGACTGGAGCATATACATATATTGCAGCTTTTGGATGGCATAATTTGAAAGACCTTGAGGGCTATCAATCATCATGGTCTTTTTTAGAACTGGCCTTAAATATGGATTGTGATTCATGAGAGATATAGTTGGTGATGCATGTTTTTGCAAGTGGAAAGTGAAAACCATAGGGCCCTCATTTTAATATAGTCTCCCCCACACAACAATGCAGGGCTTTCAAAATTCAATCCCTTCCAAAATGAAGGGAAGGGAATACTGCTACATGTGATCACTCAATAGCTGTGTAGTGTGTGTAAACGGTAAGTTTTAACTTGTAAACCAACCAATACCAAAACATCTTTTAACATGAGTACAAAGATATTACGCTCTTGTGAAGATTTCACCTTGCAATTTATAGCAAAATTGGCCTCTCTATTACTCAGGTGTGGACACTGCTAACTTTCAAGCTTATCTACAGCTATATACCTTTTTTTGCCAAACTCACCCTTATTGTCTTTAAATTAGCAATGCAGTTGAATTAGAAATATAAGAAAGTAAAAGAAAAAAATAAAAAAGGTTATGAAATTAGGCTTAATCAAAGATTGCCAAATTATGTTAGCACTTACCACCCGTCCCAAAAAAACGAATTTTGCCAAATTAAGAAGGATAAGCTTTAATCCTTTGTAGAAAATCCCATTCAAAATGGATATCCCATGAAAACCATTTTGAAAGAAAGTTGGAAATATGAGTACAATTATTGGTACCATGCAGTTGGAAGAGCGTACAGCACCAATTCAAATTTTTCAAGTGCAAATTGTCAATTGAATTGCATAAATGGGAACAAATCAAAGGCCAAAGATAGAGCATAAAGATATACCTGCTGGCCAAGCATCAACCATTTTATTAGATGATATTTGTCCATACCTCCTTGCTTTTGGAATCTTAGCTTTCTTGATGGACTTTGTTAAACAGCCACTTTGACCATTGCCCCATGACATTCTCTTCTCTTGTGTGCCAAATTGGTCAGAGAGATAAAGTTGATTGAGTTTCTTCTGGGTTCTCGGTCACTATCTTAACAACTACCCATCATCCCTCACACGTGCATGGGGGAAGGGTGTTCTTGTAATTACATATGTGGTTCCTCCGTGTAATAGCTGGCCCACTTGTTAAGCTAACCTAGCAGGCTAGAAATGCATCAATGAAGCAATATGTGCAGTACATTTTCAACATCTTGTACTTTTTCCATTCCCAAAAAGTCCAAGTGGAAACAGGTTAAACCAAAATATTGTGGATTTATATTAATTATTAAGTACATAATGAAAGCCCTAATTGCAAGTACCAAAATATTCCAAAGCAATTCCACCTCTCAAGAGGGGTTGAAAGTTGAAACTGCAGTGTATAGATTTACAGGTTCAGCCTTTTTAACCAATTATTTTAATATTTTTAATCCCGCAAGAAAAGACTTGGGGGAAGAGAGGGAGGAAGTGAAAAAAAAAATACACACTTAATGTAGTGTTTGTTTACTATCTTGGGATAAAAAATACAGGAATAGGGACATAAATATATGGACAGTGAAAACAGAGACATAAATAATAAATACGTATAAGGGTATTATTGAAAGATAAAAATATTAAATTTCTGTCTCCGTATCCTATTCCTACTGTTCCCACATTTTGAAGGTACAGAATTTTATATTTTTTTATCCTTGTTCCTGTGTCCACCACCAAACAAGTTGGTATCTTTAGTATCTCTGTATTTCTGTCCCGGAGATGGTACACAAACATTAGCATTTGGTAGGGGATAGGGACATAAATACAAGGATAATAAAGACAGTAGAGATAGAGATATAAATAATAAATATGTATAAGGGTATTATTGGAAGAAAAAATATTAAATTTCTATCTTTGTATCACGTCCTCACTTTCTGGAGGTACAAAAACTTCATGTTTTTTTATCCTGAAGATAGAAAATTTATGTCCCTTTCCTATTTCCCCTTCCAAACATGTTTCTGTCTTCACTATCCCATATCTTGTCTCCCAAACACTACCTAAGAGAACCCTCAAAGATGTGCACACTTAAGATAATTTGTGTACTTTCTAAAAGTGGTTAGTGGTCATCATGCATCCAATTTCCAAACTACTGCACCAATAATTTATAGGTCGCTTGACATTACATGGTTAATTAGGAACCATTAATAAAATGATGATGGTAGAAAATAATAACATGCAAGAAAAAATACTATGTATATCACTTTTGAGGATATTTTTTAAGGACAATTTTAAGTGATTCTTAAATATTTTTAACCAGATATATTGATTTTTTAGTGAACTAATTTATTTAAAACAGCTAATGTTATAGAATGGAGCCAGTATCAATTAAAAGTGATAGTATTGATTAAGAGTAAGTTTTAATTTTTATCTCAATTAATATTTAAGAAACATGTCAGCATAACCTAGAAAGATATCTCAAAAAATATGGAATAGGTTGCAGTGAAAAAATAATTGAGGCTGGTCAAAAATTTAAAAAGGCTTTTTCCCAAATTTTCTGTGTGAGAACAAAAACTATAAACAGAAGGGCAAAATTCAAAAAGAGAGCAGAGGAAAACAGGCCAGAGAAGTGTGTAAAAGAAGGTATGAGTGTGTAGTGAGAGCAGGGAAGCATCAGAGGGAGAAAAAAAGGGGGGGTTTGGGGGAGGGTGCTTTTGTTTTAGTTTTTCTGGGTTGGGGAATCGTTGAAAGGCAGTGAAGAAAGCCTGCAAGAGAATCCAACGACCAAACATGGTAAAGCTTAGGAAGTGACGATCTGCATAGATTCACCTTTATTTATTTATTTTTTCTTTATTTTAACCTCCCCAAGCAAGTGTGCTAACACCTTCTCTGCCACAACACACACACACACAAACACAAATATAAACGCACCCCTTTCATCAGATAAAACCGTACCATTCCATCCACTTCTTTTTCCTCTTTCTTTCTTTTTTTTATTTATTTTTTCCACTCCTTTCCTTATACTTTTGTCTACAGTCTCTAGCTATAGCTAGCTGCATCTTTATTGCTCTACACTGAGATAAAGAAGAAAAAAAAAAGCAGTGTGAGACAGTATTTTTGATAAAAAAAGTGGGTGCTTTTTAGTAAAAAAAAATATATCTTTATTATCTCATACAAATTAGCTAAGTGTTCGGTATTTGTTTAGCTTGATATTTGCATGGAACGTGTACAAGCCTTGGATGTTGTAAACCCTATTATTGGTTTATAGCTTTGAGACACAAGTGCTCTTCATAGGGTCATCAGGTTTTTAGAGAAAGAGTGTGTTTGTGTGTGTGTAGCAGTAGTGTGTGTGTGTGTGTGTCAGTCATATATCTGCAACCATATTCTCAGTGTGGTGCTGCTCTATAGGGGGGTTTTGTTGTTTTTTCTCTTCTTGTTTCATGGAGAGGAAGAAGAGGAATGCCACTAGGCCCATAAACAAAACCCAGCTTTGTTGCAGTGTCTCCTTCTTTTTCATGCTCTCAATTTGCACACTGATCTTCACCACTGCTACTGGGTCCACTACTACCATTACATGTCTAGGTAATGCAATTTACTCTGTCATTTCCACTATAAATTGTAAATTACCTTTCTACTTAATTCTTCTCTTAAGTTATAACCTTGTGATGATAATGTTTTTCAAATGATGAAATTTATTGCAGTCCCTCATATCTAATTCAAACTACTTTTGTCCCCTTTTCAATGCAGATGCTAGCAGTTGTCCCATGTTAGCCAACGCTGATATAGATTTTCAGGTATATATATATTGACTGGTCCTATTCTTTGTGCATCCAGTACCCATGCTTGCTTTCCAATTAATTACTATGTGTCTAAAACCTTGGCTTATGTCCACTCATTGCATGCTGCATAGCACATTAAAAAAAAAATCACCACATCAACATTTGTCTTAAACTCTTAATTAAAAGGGTTTCTTTCGTCATTGTTTTGATTTTCTGTTTTTCATTTTCTGCGCCTTCTTCGTTAATTTAGTGAAGAAAAACACTGAGAACTATGGAAATAATAATATTCTTTTTTTAATTTTTGTTTCCTGTTTCACTATTTTCTTGTTTTATGTTAAAATAATTAAATGGTGATGAACATGGTGTGCAAGGAAACTGTAAAAAGTGTCAAACTGTGTTGTGTTGTGCAATTGAAACAAACAAGTGTTGGACGGTGACAGTCTCCGAAATCTGTTCAACCTCGACCACCTCATAACATAGTCACGCAGTGACAGACACGCTGATAGAAAGAACAAACTGGTGCTACCTAGGCCATAACGGGTGCAGGGTGTACACCTGGACCCCCTGCAATGTGAGCCGTCAGATGCGTGGAGGACACCGTGATTAGGCGGGACACGTGTTTGGTGGCACCATGTGCCTCGCCATTGGCTCCATTGTTTGTGGATGGCCCACTACTCAACCATGCTCATCATAGAATGATGAATATTTCTTATATAAATTTCATATCTTATAATTTAAGAAATCGATATGCTTGTGTAGAAATTCATATAATTTAGTTATGATTAAATTTCTTATATACTCTTTTTTTAAGTTTATCTTCCTAATTATAATGAAAACTTATACACAGTTATCTCTCTTATACGTGAATTTTGTTGTCCATACTGAGGTATTATCCCCTCACCTTAAATTATTTTTGAAAAAGAAATATACATGTGAAATTCTCATGTTAAATAATCTCCTTTTTGGAATCAAAATAATTCTCTCACGTAGAAATTACAGATGACATAACATGTGTCCATTTTTATCATTGAATTTTTTATTTTTGGAACATTTTATCTTTTTAAAATAACCTAATTGACGGTGAAATTGTACACACACATAAATAGGTAATTCCCACGCCAAAGCATACTCTTCCCATAGTTTCTCTATAGAATAATATTTTGTGTATAATAAAATTATACAATAAATACACATCATATACTTTATTATCATTAAATGTGATATGTGATCTCCACTCATTCTACTCACTCATCACATCCAATAATAATAAAGTATATAGTATATATTTATTTTACAATTTTATCGTACATTAAATATTACTCATTTCCATAATCATAGGCGCAGCACACCAAGGGCGCACGTTAGAATTTGGCAGCTGAATTAGCTGTCGTGCTGCACACCACGACACAAGTCTCGGAAACTTGCGCGTACGCTGTGCAGTGCTCAGCACTTTCACCGCAAAATTCACAGTTCAGTTCTATTATAGGTTAATCATGCTCATCCTTCATGCCTCATGGGGTGCATGTTGTTGCTGATTTGGCTGTAGCTCACATCATCACAAGCATGCCAGACACTGCTAGATCATATATATATTGAACATTTATTAACTTTTTGGAATTGATATCGATGTTCAATTTCAAGAGTTTTAAATATTTCTTTATTGGAGTAACTCTTCTTTTGTCATGTTAGCTAGTAATACATTATCTCACATTAATTATTTACAAGAAAGCTAGCGGATATTTATATGAAAAAAAATACAATAGAATCAATTATAATTAGATGCCAAAAATTGTATCAATATATAATACAACATTATTGTAGTGTTATTATTATTATTATTTGTATTTTGCAATATTATTTGATGTTATTTTTATGTTTCATTTAAAAATGATTGTTGTAGGATGAATTTAAAAGAAAGAGGATGATAGTTATAAACTTCTCATTATCTTAACCGAATACTGATGGATAATTGTGAATTTTGGTCAGGAATCGGAGGGGACTGGGCAACGCAATATTGTGTCTGAAGAAGCCAAAACTGAGGTCTCTATGGGATGGGGAAGGAGGCTTCTAGGAGGGCCAGGGTCCTCGCCACCGCGGTGCACCGCCAAGTGTGGCAACTGCACGCCATGCAAACCGGTTCATGTGCCGGTGCCGCCAGGGACTCCCGTGACCGCCGAGTACTATCCGGAGGCATGGAGATGCAAGTGTGGCAACAAGTTGTACATGCCATGAACATATTTTCTCTATGTAATTTTGTTTAGTCTAGTATATAGTCCAATTTAGTGACCATAAGACTCCCACATCTAGGATGAGTAATTTAATCTTCAGCTTATGGTGGATATTAGTTATGAGAAGAGAAGGGGAAAAAAAAAAGAGTACAGAACTTGAATTGATGCGAAATACATATATCTCCACACTTATTAATGTCATGACTCATGAGCAGTAAAATTATGTTGTTACATTTGGCTAAATGGTGCTTGGACTTTTTTTCCCCTTATTTGTCTCTTCCTCTAACTTTATTGAATTGTTTAATATACTGCATCAAGTTGTGGAATCTGTGAGAGACAAGTTCATTCAAACAGGCCCATTTGCAGTGTCAGTTCATTTTTGGTTGCCAGAGAGTGGTGGTCTGAAAGTCTTGCCGGGTCACTTTGCAGAGCTTCCTTTCAGTCTTATGCCTCTTGGCTTCATTTGTATATTTTATTAATTATGAAGATATTTTGGTGCATTTAACAGATTAATGTAAATATACAGTACTCATGAGCGAAAATCAAAAGAGGGTTAACATAAAAAACAAAACACCAATAGTGAAGGAAGAACAATCATGTTATATGTTCTAGCTGGAAAAGAAAGCAAAGCTCCACGTACGTGCACTCCTTTGTCCAAAGACATGATAAGTGACAGAATATTACTAACACACAATATATATTACTTTTTAATTAACGAGAAAAAAGAGGCTGTTTGGTCACCTGACTATGCAAGTCAATGTTTATCGTGTTTATGGTGACATGGAGTGTTGGGCAATAATTACCCGTAGGTAGAGGATAGTGTTAACACATAAAAATAGTGATTTATTATAGGGTTATTTTTTGTTTTTTTCATTATGAGGATAAATTTAAAATTTAAATAATTTTAAATATCAATAAAAAAAACTCTCTTTTCCTACTGAAAACTGATTTTTTTTGCTTCTATTTTTTCAAGCCAAAGAATTCTAGAAATACTTTTTTTTAAAAAATTTTAAAAAAAAGTATTTTTTGCTCCTATAAGCTTATCTAAACAAGCTCATCAATGTAGTCTTTTAAAGTCTGAACAAATGGAAATTTTGCTTTTAGGAGTTTTTATTTTGTAATATTTTAAACACTCACATAATTAGTAAGATTAAACTTAATACTATGTTCCATGTGTTAACAGTTAACACGCTCTTATCCTCTCCCTATTTGTGTCGAATGCATAGTGCTCCACATCGTCATAGGCATGATAGGTATTGACTTGTATAGTCACATGAAAAAACACCGATTGAGAGAGGATGATTTGATCTACTCTAGTATTAGAGTATGCTTCTATGCTTAACAAACATTTTGGCATTGAGATATTTACGATATGTATGGTTTTAATTTTTCTTTTCTTTGTTTTCTATTTTATAATTTTATAAAAAAGACAACATAAAAATTAAAAATATAATTTTATTTTTTTACTACTTTTAGTATTTTTCTTCATATAATTTTGTAAAATATCAACAATAAAATAGAAAATGAAAACATTGTTCATCGACCCAATGTATAAATAGAAGGTTGACCACTATTGACACAATTTGTATATTGTAATTAGGGAATTGAGATTAGCCCTTTAAACAATAAATGATTTTTTACTCTTAATATAATATAAAAAAATAAATAACGATACAATTAATGTGTTTTGAATAAAATCCTTTTTTTCTCTAGGATTTCTCTTTAAGAGTGGAGACAAAATATTTTAATTTAGTGGACCCACACCTTTTTTTAAAATTTCCTATCAATTTGCTCTCTAAATCCAAGAAGAAACTTCAACATTTTCTTGTTTTCTCTCCTCTCGATTAGTCTCTTCATATTTCTCTAAATTTCCGTTTTATACTTTATCTATTTTACTAAGGCAAAAAATAGAAATAGATATTATTTAAAGATTTCAATAACTTTTTGGACCCTAATTTTTTTTGTTTCAATTCAAATATTCCTAAAATTGTTTCATTTTAGTCTTTGTTCTTAGGGTGTCTTAGTTAAATATTGAGTTTGATAACAGAAAATTAGGTCACTCCATCCTATCTAACAACTTGTAATGTTAAATGTTATAGCATAATCATATTAGTCAAAATGCTAGTATAAAATGAGTTATTGGGCTGAGTAAGGTAAGTTATTTGGTTCGTCTATTTAATGACTTGTCGAGTGAAGATTTTGACACATAAAACTAAGATATATCACATAAAATCACTAATTGTTATGTAGGATCATATATATGATGGTATATTATTTTGTTGGTCAAGCTAAACATTTAATTGAAACAAACTAACAATAGGGACCGGAACTAGTCAATTTTAAAAATATATTGATTGAAACAAAAGAAAAAAATCAAGATCAAAATCAAAATCTGCTTACTTTTTAGGTATCTAAAAGACGTTTAAGCATTATTTAAGTATATTATAAATATATAATGAAAAACTAAAAGTATAAGTGATTAAAATTCCAAAATAACAATAGTTAAATCATTATGGACAGATTTGGTTAGATAACAATGTAAAATTTTCTTACATTGTCTGTTATCAATTAATTTTGATGGATGATAATGTAAAACTTATATTTTACATTGTATCAAAACTAAACTCTTACAATTATACATGAAATACTAACATTCTCCACCTTTGATTCTCGTATTTGGCTGTTGCCATGTCGTTTGATTACCATCGATAATTAAATCTGTATCCCAACGCATTTTTATTTTAAGTAGTAATGTCAACATAAAATTCCGCAAGAAATCTCCTCTGAAATTCAGTTGTTACAGTATTACAACAAATTCTTTAATTCCAAAATGCTGATGAGTCGCTATGTCACCCGCAAAAAATGTTGAGTTGCTATGGGTAATACCAACACAAAGCTATGCGAAATCAAGTTTTTATGTTATTTCTACCACACTTTCATTTATAAGCAATATTAATCATAAAATAAAATAAAATTGATGCCGCAAAAGAAATCAGTTTGATATAGAGTAATTTACATTCACTTTTATTTTTTTAGGTTTAGCGTAATTATATTCAGCTCTCTCTATTTTGTAAAATTATCATTAACTTCTCCTAAGGTTCACTTAGATTATATCGACCTCCCCTATAAATATTAATTTATTAATTTAAGTGGCAAAAGGAATAACATAGAATATATATATATAATTATTAATAAAAATATATAATATTTTGATAATATTTTATATGTATATAACTAAAATATCTTATTTTTATCATGAGTTATAATTATAAGTTTTATTTTTATATGATAAAAAATATTTTATTCAATTAATATATTAAATATTACTAAAATATTATAATTTTATTTATAATTATATATATGTCTCTTATATTATTTTTTATCACTTAAATTAATTAATTAATTAATACATATAAAGAAGTCAGTATGATTTTAGTAAATCATTGAAGGATTCTAAGTGTAATTGAACTAACACCTTGCCGGAGGTTATTGTAATTTTTTCTATATTAAATTTTCTGCCTGACTCGATTTCTTTATGAATCAACAACCAACTAGCCTTTTTATGAAATCGACTTTAATTCATTTAAGGGAAACAAATTATTTGAAAATTTAAAAGAAAGGACCAATGAAAGATCCTAAAAGTAACATAAGTGAAACGTCAATATCACAGGCATTGGATAGGTCAAGATTACACTGGCAAGACCCACGGCCAACACTAGGAAGCCAATGCTTCAATTATGGAACTGGGGTGCTTATAAATTTATATACTACCACATAACAGACAAGGATAATTTGTTTTTTTTTTCCATGGTAATCAGGGGTGGAGTATTTGGTGAGATTATTTTTGTGAAGCTCAAATCAGGACATCACATCACAGCCTAATACGTTACCACACAGTGACTTTCATCTAGGTACAAAGTTTGCCTGCCTTCTAATGGGGCTCAAGGACAATAATTATGTAAATAATTCAACAATTAATTAGAACCGGTTGAACTTATAATAACACTCAATAATTTTAAGTATTATCATAGAAGTGTGACGCAGGGCACCTGTACATATGATTATATAGTAGAAACAAGCATTAGATTGGAAAAAATCCACCGCAAATGATGTATTGCTGAGTTTGAGGGCTAGTGTTATTTTAACACTAAAAGTGGAGAAATTTTTGCATGGAGTATATTTAATGCGTATTCTAGAAATATTTATAATCTTATATCTTGTTTTTGTATAAGTTTTAAGTATTTAAAATTAAGATCGAATGATTATGGTTATTCCTAGAATACACATTAAATGTGCTCTAAGAGATGCATGTATTTTTTCTAATAGTAGGTATTTATTGAGACACTCACTTTATAACCATTGAACATGATGGTGATCTCCATTTACCTCATCCATATATCATATCCAATGATTATAAAATAGGTGTCTAATAGATATTTACTTATCGGGTGTTGAAATAATATTTTTGTGAGTTTGAAATTGGTAGGAATTCCCTTGACTCAAGTTGGTTCGTGGCTAATGTATAGTTTATTACAAATCTATTTACCTCATTTTTTTTAATCAGAAATTCTTGATAATGACAAATATCCCTAACAAATTTTGTGGTGTTTTTTTTATTCTATAAAATGGATTAGGTGGAGAAGTATAAGCCTTCAAGGACCTAGAGTGATAAAAAGTATGACTTTTCTCCAGGAGTTTATTCCAGATTTTGAAACCCCAACCTTGTAAATAAAGTTTATCCAAGTCTCAACAGAGGCCACTTATGCGGAACTAACCTCATTAAAATTTTGTGGCAAATTTATTTTCAATAAATTTCTAATAAACTAATCATTTTTGCAAAATTCATTGCAAATGAGATAAAAGTTATCCTAAATTAATAACAAATTCAAAAATTTTTAAGATTATAATTTTGATTTATTGATAATATAAATTTTTTTACATAATCATTCAATCATATATTCAGTGGTGGAGAGAGGGGGACCAAGGGGTGTCATGGTTCCCTTTCCCCAATTTCATATTTTTATTGTATAACTATATGTATATTTTGTATTATGACCGCCTTAGAAAGTCATCCACCTCTGCACATAGTATATATAGCAAATAACAAATGTCTCTCAGTGCAGTAGTACGTATGATATGGAAGTATAGAACATATGAATCTCTTTAGAATATCTTTTTTAGGATTTTTTTTCATTGAGCCTAAGAGATGTGTATGAAGAAAACTATTAACTCATTTATTAAGAGAAAAGAGATGATGAATGATTAAATAAACTTTAGTTTACCAATAATTTGGATGAAAAACTATATATATAATAACACATTTTATGTTTTCTACATAACAATTTATTTTATATTATATTATTTATGCTAACTAGTTTAGCCCAATAATCCTCCAAAATTCTTGGCTCTGCCTATACATATTGACATATCAGCAAAATTATTTGACTCACACCTTACTGCTACTCAAAAAATCATGCACATGAGTGGATTTAATTGAAAGACCATGTAAAATTTTATTCGCATTATCATTACATTTAAATTATATCCATTTTTTATTTAAATTTGTTATCATAACAAAAATTCATAAAATTGATCCATGTATATGATCAAGTGAGATGATGGATTTTATAGGGAGATTGAAAGGAGTAAATCTAGGTTATCGAATTTTACATTAATGGTTAAGATTAAAGTATAAAGTCATGTGATTTTTTTAATTGATCATGTGTGACATTTTAATAATTTTTAATCATGATCATCCATGTATGATTATACTAAATGTAATATAAACAACCCAAAACCAACAAGATCAATGCATAATCTCATCACAATCGTCTTAATTCTTAGTTATTATTTGCTTTCCTTGCTTGATGTAAGTGGAATTGAAAAAGGATGGAAACATTTTACTTGTCATGATAAAAAAAAAAAAAGAGTTTACTTGTGGATCTTTCCATGAGTTTTTTCTACTTACATGCATAGTAGTCTGTAAATCACTTTTCACTTCTTGAATTATGGTGCGTTTGGATAGTAATTTTTAGCAAAAATCATTTTCTCATTAAAAAAATCATTTTTTTATATATTTGAATAATTTTTAAAGAGTAATTAAAAATTTTTTGAAAAAAAATTGTTTGGCCATACACAACTCACGCAATTGTTGCCTCACCTGCTATTATTTATAACACCATTAATGCTATTTTAACATCTAAATATGAGTGTCTAAGTGAGATGTCTATTCCATTATCATTGGATGAGATGGTAGTTCCTATTATTTTTATCCATTCCTCATATCCAATGATGATGAAGTAGGTGTCTCATTTAGACACATATTTTTTAGTGTTGAAATAACAATACATTTTATGACGCTATCCTCCGTGCGCTATATTATTTTTCCTTTTCAGTTAAAAGGATTTTATTCGGCATTTTACAAAAGCATTGTTTTGTCAAAAATAAAATTGGAGACAGATAATGTCATATGTATAGAGAGCTGTGAACATTATCTATTATTGGTGAGAAACTGAGTCCATTGACTGAACCCACATCTACTTCATGCAGGAAGGGGATTCATCGACCTTTCTAGCTATTTGTCACAGCGCATGAAATCCCACGAGATAACTAGCAAGGATTCACTTTCGTTTTGGGCTTTTTATTGGTCCTTACGTTTCATGGGTTGCATTTCATTTTCATGATCATCATCACACCACTTTCAAAACTTTCATTACCTTTCTACAAGGCCCACAGCCATGCCCACAAGAAATCGTAGGCCCACAGCCATACCCTAGTGTTTTTACGACAAAAAGAAAAAACTGGGTTTTTCTTTAATGACCAGAATCATGAGTTTTTAGATTTGATAAAATTTATTATTTTTATGTCAAACAAAAAATTACCAATTTTCACATTTCAATAAAAAAATTAAAAAGTAAATAGCATAAATCATTCTTGAGGTTTGGCTAAATTGTTCTCTACCTCATTCTTGTTATAAAATTACACTCCATCCCACTTGGTTTATTAATAATTATAATTAATAGAAATAGTTAATAATTATAATAATATGACTATGAATATTAATTAAGTATTACTGATAATTAATATGTAAAAATAGTAAAATATACTAATAATTATGATTTTGATATAATAATTATTAATAATATTAATTAATTTTTAATTATTATTAAGATAATGATGATGATAATAATAAAAATATAATCCACATTGACATTCTTACAAGGGCAATCCATATTACCAGTAAGGGTATATTTTTGTATATTTGATAGAATAAGGTTAGATAAGATAATATTTGATAGTATAAGACTTAATAGTGTTAATCTTGTTAAAATTCTAATACTATAAAGTGTTTGATGTGAAATTGTATAAGATATAGGATTATCCTCTTAGTATTTCAAATAGCTCTAATCTTAAGTAAATATTTATACATTATTTAAAATTCTAAAAATAAATGTTATTATTTATAAATAACTATTAATTTTTATTTTTAAAATTATAATTTATATTGATGAATTTGTTGTTTACTTTAAATTTAGTAATTATTTATTAATTTAATTAAATATGAAAATTTTAAAATTATATAATAATCTATTTTTTAAATATTTGAGTGTTTTTTAACTTGTATTTTCTTCATACACTATATAAAAAAGAAAATTATATTAAAATGAAAATACTTTTTATTAGTTATTTAAATTTAATAGGATTAGTGCAATTTTTAAAAAAGAATGAGGTGGAGTGCAATTTAACTAAATTTTAAGGGTGATTTTTGCTATTTATTCAAATATAAAAAATTATTTTCTTGTTCAAATGACACTCATGACCTTAAAAATTATATATATGTAGTGTATAATTATGCGCAATTTTACACAACTTTGCTTAAATTTAACAATAAGGGGCAACTCACTTAGTAGACTGAACTTCAGTGAATGAAGTTTGTCAATAACATACGGATTGAATCTCCCTAAAAGCACCTATTGGTTATGCTGATTAGGTGCTAGGGGTATGCCATTAATTAAATGCATGAACAGAAATTATTCTTATATTGAAAAAATATTAAAATATATTCTGGCATGAAAATAGAATTTTTGTATGCATGCTATTTTGTCCAATTATTGTTCTTCTATTTTCTTAGCGAGAGAGCAAGATACTACTCCCTCCTTTTCACTTCATCTATTCACTTTTCTTTATTTTTTTGTTGCAAAACATTTCCCCATTTATTACATCAAGAAACATTAAATTTTTATTTTTCAATACTATTCCTAATATAATTAATTATATCTTGTTTATCAATAATATTATAATCTTGTAAATTTATATTTTAATAAAAATAATATGGTCCATTTATATATCTTTTTTATGAGTATTAAGATACATTTATTATTTTTCAAATATATATGCTTTTTTAGTTTTAGAAAAATAGAGTGAAAAAAATAAAGTAAAAACTAATAGAGCTGAAAATAAGTAGAGTCGACTTGTGAGTTTGTTTATAACTTGATCGGTTAACAATTTAATGAGCATAGAAATTTGTTTTGATTATTGACCAAGGTGAATTTTTTTTTTGTGGGGTCAAGAATAAGGTGAATTTTAAGTTTTTTTTTTTTTTGGTTAAGAATAAGGTGAATTTAAATTGTCCCGTGATTTATTTGCTAGGATCACTTTTAAATTATTTTTTTTATCAAGGCTAATATCATCAAATGGGCCAATCGGGACGTTAAATTGGTTAGCTTGGGCTGAGAAGGGTCAGGCTTACATATCCATTTGTTAAATAGGTTTATATTTAGGCTCGGCACAATGTATAAAATAGTGTATTTTAGCTTATTTATAAAATTCGGACAAAAAAAAAAAAAAGCTGATTTATAAAATGGTCTTAAGTGGACAAATTGTAATGAGAAAAAGAAAAACGAGAACAAATTGTGACAAAGGCCATTAGAATATCGGTGAGCATGTAGATTATCTAAGATATGAGTTATTTTAGTTTAATTGGAGATCTTGAGTTTGAGCTTTAACTATGCAATTGTATTAAAATTTATGAGGGATAGTTTTGCTAACTGAGTGGTTTCATAATTATTTTCGATGGGAGGATACCTTTAGTTTAGATTAAAAACAAAAGTCATTAGAATATGGTAACCAAACAAACAACCCACTAAATCCTAAACTTTAGGTAGCGTTTGGTAAGTGTCTCTGCATAGTGGAGACAGAGATAATAGAGATAGAGATATAAAAAATATTGTTTACAGATCACATTTGATTGTGTCTGAGATATGATAAGCTTGTTTAGTTATTTGGCAACAGGGAAACAATATAACAAATATATGTTAAAAGATATATGTACCATTGTTAGACCACTATTGCCCACCATTGATTGGAGTTGATCGCCGCCAGCCGGCAGCTTAACTATCATAGGATGTTGCTATCTAAGGGGTATTATTGGAAAAAAAATATTAAATTTCTGTCTCAGTATTCTGTCCCTACTTTTTGGAATAGAAATACAAAAAAATTTTGTTTTGGGGACATTTTTTTTTATTCCCATACTCTGTTTTCACTATCAAATATTTTTTTATCTCTACTATTCCTATGTTTCCTGTCTCAAGATAGGAAATAAACACTGACTTAGGCTTTAGACCTTACAGTTAAGTGAATTCATGACACCTAACATGAGATGATGTGGTAAATAGAAATTCAAGCCAGCTCATGCTCATGACACCTAACATTTTTCAATAGCGTGGTGATCCTAACTGGTTTTCTAAACTAAAATCACATATAATTATATAAGTAACTTAAATAAGATAATAATATAATGAAGGGAAATTAATGTGGATACCGAGGAAATGGGTCTAAGGATGGTGCACCCCAAAATAAAGGAACACTTAGGGTGTGTTTGGTTTGTAAAAATATTTCCTATTTTTATATTTTATTTTCATTTTCTGAAAATGATTTTCATTTTCAGATTTTCAAAATCTGAAAGTGTGTTTGGTTTCAAAAAGTAGATTTTATTTTGAGAAAATGAAAACAACGGAAATATGTTTGATTTATTCATTTTCAAAATCAAATTTAGGATAATAATATTTTATTTCTTTATATATATATATTAATATTATAAGCATTAGTACATCTGAAAAACTGTGAATCGTAAAAAAGATTTACTAAAAAAATTTATAAAAATATGAGACTTAATTATTTTACTGATGTGATAATATATGATTAGATAATAATTTAAAATTTTTTTTCACTATCAATAGATAGAAATTAAAATTTATTTTTATTATAATTATCAATTATTATATTATGATTTACCTACTAAAAGAATTTATAAAAATCTAAAATAACTCTATAAAATATTGAGACTAAAAATAAAACAAATTGCTCACTTTTGAGTTTTTTTGTTATAATTATTAATTATTATGTTTTTGACTTATATTTAAACAATATTATTGTATTACTTAAACATGATTCAAAATACATTTTTATAGTTGTAGTAGGTATTTAATAAACTTCTAATCAGCCCAGGTGCATTGGCAAGATCGATTTATACAAAAGCTATATAAACTAATAACATTAAAATGTGAAATATGATTTTTAAATCCATTTTTTTATAAAAAAATAACGAAGGGAAAAAAGCCTAAAAGTTGAGAGATTTGACATAAATAGCTTTTGACTACAGGTGATGAGTGGTGACCGTGAAGCATCCAAAACGGAAAGAAAAAAGACCGTGTTTTCATTTAGCCAGATCAAACACAGGACTTGAAACTCAATTTTGAGTATTAACAAAATTGCCACCGCATTTTCTACTGAAAACACTTTCAGTCCATGAATAGAAAATAGTAAAAACGTGAATTTGGGATTTTCAATATTGTGTTCATTTAGAAAATATTTTCGGTGAAAACACTTTTTGAAAATTGTAACCAAACATATTTTCATGTATTATTATCATTTTTATTGAAAATGAAAATGAAAATTGGTAAACTAAACACACTCTTACGGTTCAACCACCCTCAGCTCCTTGGGACCGATCTCCTGTGTGGTTTGGCCGGCTTCAAGAGGTCGCTTCCAAATCCATCGTGTAGGGGTAGCACAAGAAGGCATCAAATGGCCCTTTACCAAGCTCTGGAAAGGAAGCCCCTGGACTGAACCAGCTACCCAAACCCAAACCTTTTAGAAATCTAACCATACAAGGATAAAGCCCTTAAAAATGGGCTATGGACCATTAGAAATATGATGTGTATCCCAGGCGAAAAGAAAAATGATGGAACAGTGACCACATGTGTAGCCCAACCCAAGGAAATAGCTGAGATCAACCACATCTAAAACATGGATCCATCTTTATCACCTTCCATACACAGTCCACACAATGATCTACAAACCCGGGTATGTTTATGATTTTAAGTTTAGGAAGGAAAGATAGAGAAGATGAGCACTTATAATATAATTTTATATTATAAGTCTTTCCTTCTCTTTTAAAATCTAAACTTACAAACATGAGAACAAACCCTGAAACCAACCCTTCTGCAACCCTTGAAACCAACTCTCCTACAACCCACACAACCCATCAAAATAAACCTGTTACAGAAGTTCCAAGATTCACTCTGTTTCCACCATCTTCAACAAGGCTCATGGAGCTTCCCCCATTATATATGAAACTAGTACCCATGACTTGAAAGCCATATAACTGAGTTCAGCTGAGCCTAGCTAACACATCCATGCCGATATTTTCCCAGATCTCTTCCATATGAGACGCACCCATTTGCCAGACGAGCGGGGGGTATCCTTCCAAGCTTGAGGAAAATAGCCAAATTAAATCATCCTTTGATGCATTCTTAGGTTGGTAGCCTTTGTTGTTAGGCCCAAACCACAGACTGGTCCCATTTATCATTAAAGGATATATTTCTCTTAGTTTCTCACAAGCTTACGAACTTAGAAGATCAATCAAAGTATTGATTAGTATCTTAAATCTCCTTTCAATATTTTGGTTTGAATCACGTGGCAATAAAAATTTATAAAAATGAAAAATCAAAAGTTGCACGTGAAATTAAAGAGCCATGTGCTTATCATATGAGACGGCTTTGGAAAACCTAAGACTACGTTAGCTTGGACAAGCTCATCCTTCCAAGATTCTTTAATTAGGTACTTAGATGGCTCCTATTGGAATACGAAGGAGGAAAATTTAGAATATAGAACGTTTAAATAGCAAATTGAAGAGTATATGTAGCACACGTTGATGAACACTGACAAGAAGAGAAGCGTTCATGACACAGACTGATCAAGATTTGTTGACAAAGTGATCTTTTGAATGGCTTGAATAATATTGATGGCATTTCGAAAAAAGAGAGAGTAAAAGTAAGTTTTATTGTCACCATGAAATGTCCATTCTCACAAGTGACAAGTGATCCATTCAGAATGGATTCATCATATACTGTTAAGTAAATATTCATGTTGGTTTTCAAAGGACACGTGAGACATTATATAAGTTGATTTCTCACAAAATAAAAAAAAAAAGTCATATTGCTTTGATTCGTTATATATTCTATGAAATGACGATCAATTTAAGGATTGAATTAGCGTTTAAATATTTTTTTTTATGTGGGGTGTTTAAATATATATTGAAATCCTAAATTAATATTAACTTTATGTAATAAGAAATTAAGTTAATGTTTAAAATCTTTAAAGATTAAATCAATATCATATATCTTTAAATTAAAAAATTAATCACTTTCATCATCATTGTTATCATCATCATGAGTATAAAATCTTTGTATTTTCAAAAAAATTATATTTAAGTGATATATCTCAAATCATTTTATCATAGGAATATCAGTGTTCATTTCCAATGTCCATATCTATTATTAAATTTTTTTATTTTGATTTATTACTACTAATTAATATTATAACAGTGATAAACATATCCCTTGGTAGAACCATGTTAAACGTAGTCAGTAAAAACAATTTGAAAATTACACAGTATGCTATGATTATTTATATGGTTAGTAATTTAGTTGTGCAAATAAGATTAAAAGTGAACTGATATTTGTGCTCACAACCTGTAAATCATTATACCAACATATTTTTAACTACTATTAATAAGGCGTGTACGTAATTTAGTTTTAATCCCATATTTCATTTAAAAATAAATAATAGTCTATGAACATAATATCCTAACATATATTATGAATTTAAATAACACTCTGAGTTCGGAACTTTCCACGGAAAATAGTAGGATCAGTCCATTAGCTTTATTGGATTCACGACAATTACTCACTCACACTCGCAGGACAATAAGATGGTCGATGTGTTTGACGAACGGTTACATCACACAGTCGCATGACTTAGCTTCCTGCCATTGCCGAATCCATGTTCCAGTGTGTTCTATAGCCTTCAAAACGCGTGACGGCACTGACACAGAGAGAGACAGCATGCACGCCTTCTTGGAAGTTGCTTAACTTATTTTATAATATTTATCAAAAATTATATAAATTAATAAAACTATTTTTATTTAATTATTATTATTATTATTTATCTTCATAAATATATTAAATATTTAACTAATATATTTATATTAAAATTATAAATAAAAAAATTAATACTATCTAAATATTCTAAAATATTAAAAAAATTAAAACCAGATAATTATTATAAAATAAAAGGAGTATTTATTTCGATATTGTGTATGCGAAGTGTATTAATTATTAAAGAATCAAGAGTGAATACCTTTTTGAAGTTTTTTTTCCCCTTGGAATGCAACGGTATTCCATGTGAAAAAGTAAATGATTAATATTTAACATTATTTTTGCTCATTCAATTATACTAGGTTCATGGTTAATCTTTCTAAACTATTCCCTTAATTTCATAATAATTATTATTTTCAATAAATTAAATTTATTAAAAATTCAATATATTTAGTGATAAAATATACTCAAATATATTAACTTTTCAATAAATTAAATTTATTCGAAGTGACTATGATTATGAAATGAAAGTAATATTTAACATAAAAAATGATTGAGAAAGTCTCAATTTAGGAAAAAATTGAGCATATTTTACATATTATCCTTGCTGTTTATCTCTCTCTTCTTTAATTATCTATCAATTTTTTCACTTAATCTCTCTTTATTTTTCAATAGGAGTATAACTAGAAAAAAGATAATTAATATTAGGATTAAATACATTTTATCCTCTAAACTTTAAGTCATATATAATTTAAACTCCAACCTTTTAAAACATACATTACGATACTCTAAACTTTCTAAACTGTGTAAAAAATCCCTATTTTTCAAATAATGTATTACAACACCTTGAACTTTTCAAACTGTATAAAAAACCTCCCAAAAATTTGAGTCATAGTAGGGTATTGAATTGCAAACAATAAAAAAAAATCAGGAGATTAATTGCATATAGTATTCATGGACAAGTTGTTGAGTTGCACAAATTAGAAACATCGAGGAGTTAAATGCACATAAACTTTTATTAGTTGCCAAAATTATACCTAGGATTTTTTGCACAGTTTGAAAAATTTAAGGTGTCGCGATGCATATTTTGAAAACTTAATATCTAAATTGCACGTGGCCTAAAATTTAGGGAGATAAAATGTATTTATTTATCTCTTAATATTATCTAGATTTTTTAAATGAATCATTATTTATATAAAAAAAAATTAAATGGACAAATATTTCAAAATAATGGAAGTATATTGAATGAGTAATGTATATGAATATTTTTATGTATTATAGTGTTTATTAATATTTATTTGTAAAAAACGCTTTGACATTGGTAGATAATAATAGGTGTCATATCATCTATCTAATTTGAAAAATGCTATTTATACTCACAATGTATGAGATACTGTACTAACTCATATCTCATTCACTATTAGATGAGATGTATAGACCATACTTGAATGAGATCTACATCCCATCCAACAGTTAAAAAGATGTAAGTCGGCATGGTGTCTCATATATTGTGAGTGTAAACAATATAACTCGTCTAATTTATATCATTTGGTTATAAACCTCATGAAAATTTCACTATAGCAACCTCAGAGAAATACATTCTTCTTTATTTTCTTTGTATTGGGTACAAATACTCTATTATTCCACTAAGTAGTGCTCTCTCTATTTCTTGTTAATAGTCATTTTTAGGAAATTATGTCATTTTGGTACATTAAAAGTTAATGTATTTGTTAGAAATTATAGCCAAATACACTAACTTTTAAATATACTAAAATGACATAGTTTTACAATATTGACTATTCATAAGTAATTGAGGAAAAAAAATTTAGTATGAAGGATTCAAATCTTTTGCAACTTTTCTTTTCTTAGTCTTTATCTTCCTAATAAAATTTTGACATATGTATAATGATAGCGTCATAGTTATTAGACTCAGACCAGTGATCAATTTGATCGAGACATTAGGTGTGATACCCGAGGTACACAGGTCAGCAATAAAGTTCTGTATAGCCTCAAGGATTCCCTGGGAACCACCATCGGGTCCTAAATTTTATTAAGCCTGGATCCTACATCTCCTTGAAGGCCTATATAATAGAACCATATTTTGGAGATCAAAAGTCCCGGAAATTGTTCCTTGAGGGAAAACAAGTTGAAGAATGATTTTTAATGAATTTTATGAAACCTGCAAATGTTTCGTTGTTAACCCACAAGTTTAAAAAATCTCAGAAATTCCCGGATTTGAACTAAAACCCAAAATTTGGATTCTAATTTGATGGAGTTTTAGTTTTTGTGATATTTTATTTGAATCCAAATGGGGGTATTTCCTTATTTACATTTATGTTTTAAAGTTAATGGAGAAATGTAAATGAGTGAGTGTTGAAACAACCCAGATGCCAAAATGACTGAAAAACATAGAAGTTGGGGATTTTTGTCACCGCTATAGCGGTCACCAGAACGTGTTCAAGTGGTGCAGCGGACTGAGGTACCGCTATAGCGGTCATAAGTGTCTCCGTGGGGCCATAAGATGCGGTTAGACCACTATAGCGGTGTCAGTAAATTTAGAAAAACCCCAAATCGGGCAGAAGGAAGCAGAAACGTGACTCTCTCTCCTTCTCCCTCATTTTTCTCTCTTTCTCTCAAATTCACTCCAATCCATCATTCCAAGTTTCAAGGTAAGTTCATGTTATTAGATTATGTCTTTATTTTTCCATGATCTCGGATTTGGACCGATTATTTTTCTCATTTTTGTCAAGTGGGGATGTTTCCCCAATTTTAGTAGAGTTATAATAGAGCTCTCTAGAGATTTTTAGATGTTAATCTAGAGTTATGGTTGCTCCATGGCAGTTGTTAGTGTCATTCCAAGCTCTTCAGGTCAAGTTGGTAGGGCCCACATACTCTCGGCTTTAAACGGTGAGTGGGTTCAGATCCTATGATCCTTATGTTGATCATTAGAGTTAATTTCAATAAATTATAGCATTAGATATATGTTTTTTTTGAAAACTCATGGGACCATTATTGTTAAAGCGATTTTTATCAAAGAGCTAGAGTATATATTTAGAGATTTGTTAAACATTGTGATGATTTCCATAATAGAGAATATGTATATGCTAGAGCTTGTGAACTCTAGGGTAGAAGATTTATAAGATATAGAGAAAAGATTTAGATTTCTGATTGAATCGACAAAGAGCTTATGTGAGAAACAGATTATGAGTTAACGGCAATTATTCCTGCTAACCCTTGCATACCAAGTCGCTTTAGGTTAGAGAAATAAATGAATGCGACTCTAGCTAGGCTCCCTGAGATTAGAGAGACCTTGTTATGCTTTGCATAATTGAGAGATTTGTTATGCCACATGAATCGTAAGATAACTGCAGAGATTCCCTGCTTTATTAAAGATACTATGGTTATGATTTTTACATAATATTGATTTAACTATTTGTTATTCCTACTTAATATGAACTTGGTAGTTATTGCATTAATTGGTTTGATATATACATATTATTATTTATTTCCCTTGACTATCCCATGAGAGTATATGTAATGAGTGACTTACTCATCGAGCTTGTATTTAAACTCACCCTCTCTCTTCCTCCATTACAAAAGAGACGTTCTTCTCTTCCATCTCTCCCCGCAGCAGAGATTTCCTAGTTGGTGAGCTTCACTTTATGAGCAAGACTTTGGTATTCTGCTTAGAGATAGAGTCATCTAAATAAAGCATTTACTTTACAGAGTCCCTACATGAGATAGACTCCAGATATTTTTATCGCTTAATATTTTGTATTTTCATGGTTACGAGTTCTATGGTTTATTTTGTATTAAGGGCAACTCATGTATTTTGTATTAGAGATATTTACTCAAGCTTGATTATGAAAGTATTTATAATGATTTGTTTTTCAAAGAGTTAGATATATATGCTAGAGATGAATTATGTTTTGGAAAAAGATTTTATATTAAATTATGCATATAGAGGGACTCAGAGATCACGAGACTTACGCGAACGGTGATTCCTCACGCGCTTGGCCATATGCCTGTTTCGGGTCGTGACACTGCGTCACTCGGCCACTTGCTCAACCAATGGTCACTAATCAAACCAATTGAACCAGATTTATAGAAAAAATATATAAAAATTTTAAAAAATGTAATAAAATGACAACTAATTAACAATTTGACACTCTTCAAAGGGCCCAAATACAAAAACATAAATAAATAACATAGATTCCTAAATATTATTTATATTTTACGATCATGAAACACAATTGACAATTCAAAACATAAATATATAAGTAAATTCACAAAGTTTTACATTATAAACTCACAAGTCATGACAATACAAATAAAGTTACTATATTTTTCTATAAGTCAAATTAAAAATTATTTTTTATGGTTTTAAAAAAAGGCGTCATTTAGGGGAAAAAAGTAAAAAAAGCAAAAAAAAAAAAAACTAGTCCAATCTGACTCGATTCAACTGGTCGAGCCACCGGTTTTACTACAAATCCGGCCGAATCGAACTAGGTCACACTGGTTTCGATGCGGGATCGATCTAAATAACGACTCGGATCGATTTTATGATCAGTTCACCGGTAGATTTGAGCCGCTTTTTATAATGTGGGATGGCATCACTATAATTTCTTATCCAATTAAATTTTTTTAATTACCAATTATTTGAATACATAACAAAGTTTGATCGGATGAAAAGAAACTGAGGCAGAAGAAGGAGAAAGAAGAACTTTATTCCTAATATGATACTATATAAATTGAGAAATATTAAGTGTATAATATTTTTTCACAATAACTTTATATCTTTACTGTATAGAGGTATATGGTCCCTATATTTATTTTATCTTCATATGTTCTATACACTAAAAATATAAAATTGTTGTAAAAACATATTATATACATTCTTCAGGAGAAGAAACACGACGAAAAATATCAGCTTGTAAGTAACTATCGGTGTTAAACTTAAATTTCTGTTCATACAGGAATCAAACCGATTCCTTATACTACTGCATATATTGAACCAATTTTTGACAACTCTCCAGTGTCACTCCCCGTCATTAGGGCGGCAATTGGCAAAATTAAATTCTATCCCTGGTATATAACTAGATATGATATGTATGGCCTAAATTCTCTGAGTTCATGCGAATGTCCCTTGCAAATACACTTGCTGATAACGATCTTATCACCGGATATGAACGAATATTATGACCTAACATTATTCATTTCCATTTTTTAGTGAGGCTATTAAGTGCTCCATCTCTTTTAAAATATTGATTCACTTTTAGATAATTTTATATTTTAAAATATTTATCAATTTCATATTTCAATAAAATATTAAATTTATTCTTCTACTACTACCCCTAATTAATCTCATATTTTCAAGACATTTCATTTAATATTAGCTTTGAATATTATGCTATATTAATCAATATATATATGAATATATTAGTTTATTCACTATATTTTACTCAATTACTCCCTTTATATCAAAATAAATATCTTTTTTATTTTTTAGGTATATTTATAAAGTGATGTATTTGAACACAAATTGTGTCCAAATAAATCATATTATGAATAAACTTAAAAAGTAAAAAAAATATTTATTTTAAAATGGAGATGATACCTATACTATTTATTCTTTTTCCTAATATTTATACTTGTATTAAATTGACAGGAGGGGAGTATATTCTTATATAATTATTTCACGTAAAATAATCTTCCTTTGTAGAGTTGATATTCTCAGAGTGTAATTTGTATTTTACTTTTTAGACTCAAAAAAAAATTAGTGACTTTATTTTTATCATTTGAATGTTTCTAATTAATTAGTCTTAAATTATTTAATTGATCAAAATTATAATATATTTTATTAAAAAATAATGTATAGCAACTTCAAAGTAAATATTATTATATAAATATAAATAATATTTTTTTATACATCTGATGTTGATATTATATATAATATTAAAAAAAATAGAAAAGAGTCATAATTAGTGATTTTATTTATATTTTAAACATGTGCTCTTATTTCGATAGATCAGTGGTCCAAGAATAATGGAGGTGAGTCAAAAGCTGTTTTACTTAATAGTGGTTGCTGATATTTTGGAATCAAGCGCCGAAACCGAAGGATACGCGGGGTTAAGACGTTATTACAGCAACGACGAGTGCGGTGCTGTTTTAGGTTTTTAGGTCACGTGTTTGTTTTGTTTTTAGGTCAGACGGGTTTGTTTTGTTTTTAAAAAATATTATTTGTGTGAAATATTGTACTCATATTTTTATTTATTTTTAGATGGATGACAATCCAAACCACATATTCTATTTTAAAAAAATAAAGATATATTGACATCATATTTTACATTTGCAAGTCCAAAGAATAATATCTTTTGTTTTAATTGTATTGCTGATGTAATCAAAATTAATTGTATTGCTTATGTACTGTTGGGCCTTGGGCCGTTACTTCATTTTTGTTGGATATTTATGTACTACATGCATCCAAAGACAAATAATATGCCCATATGTCGGGTAATGTTACATATGAGATAACATTGTTTTAGAAAAATAGTTAATGCGTGATAAAATTACATAATAAATATATATTATATATTTTATGATTATTATATGTGATGAGTGGTTCTAATTCACTCATCATACTTAATGGAAATAAAGTGTGTCATATGTATTTATTTTGTAATTTTATTATTCATCTAATATTATTCATTATTTTAATATACATCCTCATTTCCTTATTACTATGTCGTTTAAGGTTTAAATATATTAAGAAAAATATTTTGCTAATCAGCGCCCTTGTAATTAAAGGTTACTAAAAATATTAAGTTTCAAAACTTTGTCATGATTTAAATACTTTGAAAACATAAAATCTTATTTTTTTTCAATGCAAACATTTCTTCTCTTGACTTCTTAATCATTGTCCTAAAGATACTGATTTTATAAATCCTTAAGAAAATACTTAAATATTCATATTTTTCAAAAGAGTAATTTTAGATTATTAAATTACTATTTTATTAATTCCTTTAATTTCATCCACTAATTAGTGTATTCATCACACTCTACTAATTCAGCACGTAACCCAAGCAAATAATTAGCGAAAAAATTGGTGTAGAATGATTAATTTTCTATTGAAGTGCCAAAATAATAATCAAAAGAAATCGAGGGGTATTTGAGTTTAGGAATTAACGCAATTTATGATTTCAAATTCATGGAATAGTCAAATTTTAAAGTTTAGGAAAATTAATAAATAAAAAACACCTTTGAAAAAAAGAACAATTTCCCTCCTCTTGTGCTGATACATGGTTAAAGATTCCTAAAAATATAGGGTTATGTTATTTTTAGTCATCATATATAGGATACGATATTAACTCACATCCTATTTATTATTAGATGAGATATAAACTCTATTTGAATAAATTTATATCTTATTTAATAATAGATAAACTATAAATTAATATATTATTTATATAAAATAAATATAAATAATATATTTTTTAAATACTATAAAATGTAGGACTTCAAAGGTTGAAAGGGCGAAAACCAATTATTGAGGCAGCTAGAGGAATGCAAATTGGCGGCTAGCTAGCACCAAACAGCCACAAATCGGTTCTGTCAAAGTCCGCCACAAATACATAAAAAAATGCGCCTTCCCTTAGTTTATCTACCTCGTGCATGCATTGCACGTGTTCAGATCTACATTTTCCGTGTAAAACTGCTGCATTGACTTGGCAGTAATTAAGTGACACGTGTTTAAAATGATAAAAAATGTCTCTCTCACTTAATAAATTATACAAAAAAAATGGAAAAAATGCAGCTCTGCTAGCCACGTTCATAAACCACAGTGGTAATGCTGGTTCAACGACCAACATCGATTGTGGCCCTTCGAAACTTTCTTATCTGGACAAAGTTTTTTTTTTTATTTTTATGTATTAGTCGAGTGACCACTCTATTTAATCTCTTAAATTATTTTATCTTTAAATTTTTTTTTATAATCCTTTAAGATTAAAAATAATAGATATATTTATCCATTTATTAATTTTTTATTAGTAAATTTATACATATGGCATAATACAATAAAGATATGCTATTAAACTATTAGATTTAAGTAAAATGATGCTATTTTGAAATATATTGTATTCATTTTAATATCTACAAAAGAGTCATTTTAAAACTTCTAATGGAGATTTAAATGATTCATTTTATGAATTTTAACTATCAAAATGAATCATTTAAAATTTTATTCTGTTTTAGATAATATACATATCACTTAATATCCTATTAGCAGGTTAATATATAATTTTATTAGTGTTTAATTAATTAAATATATACAAAGAGACTAATATATTCTATTATTGAAATGTTGAGAGCCCAAACAGATTTGTCTATTTTTTTTTTTGAAGGATTGCATGATTATTTACTCATATATTAATATTATCTGCAATGTTTAGGGTGCGAATTTGGTGGTTTAATTTGTTTATTCTTTAGACAGTCTTTTGTTGCCTTTCGTTTTTCTATTACCATGGACTGATTGCTTTGTATCTTGCTCCACTCTCGTGTCTTGCAGTATTGAGCCTTCTCTTCATATTTGAAAAAACACCAGAAGTCCTGTATATAGACGCCATTTTGATTGTTAAGTGCAAACTGACAACTTGCAATTATTCTTGGCCCTACATACTGTGCAGAAAATTAGTCTGTTTACAGGCAACCCACCTTTCTTGAGGTAAGTTCATCCTTAATCCCGGAGATCGCATGGCTTAAAAAGAAATACTTCATTTTAAAATAATTATCTTTTTATTTTTAAATGTATATTTATAAATTAATGTACCTGATCATAAATATATTATATCTAAAATGTAAAAGAGTTATTCATTTTTTAAAATGGAGGGAGTAAGTAGTAAAGAAAATAGGCATGTGATGAAAAGTTTAAGGCTAGTAATAACGAATAGGCATATACAATTTGGCCTATTTCCATATGCATTTCCGGTGCTGCTAATCCCAAAAAAATAATAATAATAATAATCGAAGCTGTCATTTTAGAAATACACATATACAACGGTACCATAGAATAAATTGATTTAGCTTTTATCATAATCACTAGAGTATTTTCATAATAATGACTCAGAACAGTCACAGATAGAGGAGGGGTTGGCTAGTCGCAACATATAATTCAACATAATTATTTAAGAAAGTGGCTGTATTATTTCACTTTCAGGGGTAGAGTTTGTCTGTCAATTACGACAAAAATTTATATATATATATATGGACCACCTTAATATTCAATAGATTCTAACTGAATTTCTAACATTATAGTCTTGTCAATTTCGGAACAAGAAAATGCAGATTCATTGTTGCTCTAGGTTTCGTTGTACCACAAAATTTGCATTATTGGTTTTGTACAGCTTAATTAATGACCAGAAGTTGCATGTTGTTGCCGTTTATTAGCAGAAAAATAAAACTGGGAACAAATAAATAAATGAATGGGGGACGAAAGAGTCCTGTTGCTATATGACCATTATATCTAATTAAGTAGCTTTGCGCTTAATTAAGGCCGGTTGTCGCGTTGCAATATATAGAAGTTGAAACCTACTTGAAATATTAGATTCATCTTGAGTTGGAATATCTATTTTTTTCTCACCTTAAACAATGTTACTATAGTAATTATAATCTAGTTAGTGACTGCGATCAAGACAAAATTGAAAATTTAAAAATATTGTCAAATTCAGGAATAGATCCAGAAAAATTAAGTATCAGGAACAAAAATAATATATAAACATAATAAAGAGTTTCACACAATTTTTATCTCAATATAGGGTCAAATTTAATTAGGGGCAAAATATTTATATACTCATTTTTAGCAAAAATTTTAAATTTCAATGGGGGATGTGCCCCCAAACTTACTGAATAGATCTGCCACTAGTCAAATGCATTTTAAAAGTGGCTAAAATTTATCTATGTGATGATTAAACTAAATAAAATTTTAAATATCACGTAAATAAATCTGACTTAAACTGAAAAATATAATGGATATGCACTGGTGCATCAAAGACACACCCAATATGTAGCACTCAATCTCAAGCAAAAATTTACCGCAGAGCTATCTTATGCTGAGGATGTTGTACGGACTAAATATTAGATGATAATAATAAGCAACAAAAAAAAGTTTAATTTTGTAAGGATATATTGGTGAACGAATAGATATTAGAAATGAATACTTTTTTTTTTCAATGAATCTTTGCCTTCGGTCCTCATAGTCAAGAGAGGGAGGATACAGCATGAGTAAATTTTTCCTTTTGGTCCACCGAGGATTCATATAAGAAAATGTGGAGATTTTCGGTTCAGAAAAGAGGAGTACTAGTGAGAAATTATCTCTTTCAAGTTCTTTCATTATTGAGTGCTTATTATATGACTGAAACCACGGTGTTATGTTTAAGGGATTATTGTGTTAACTGGGGATGTAAACCTTTTTTCTCTCTGCAAATTTTCTCTCTTTTCAAGTTAGAGAGAGACAACTTTCTCATTAATCCCCATGCTTAAATTGAAATCCCCAAGAAAATAATAATACCTCCATTTTCTAACCAGTGTCAATATTTATTTATGCATATATATTAAGAAAATAATTAGATGGATTTAAAATTAGATAAATTTAAATATGTTTTACAATATCACTCTTATCACATATTTTAACACTCTTTATATTTAATCTATCCATTAACTTTGTATCTCTCTTATAAGGGTATTAAGAAAAAATAATTAATATTGTCTAAATTACTTAAAATGACAGATAATAGTAGAAAGTAAAATTTTATAGATGAATACTTATTAAAAGAATGGGTAATACTCAGATTTTCAGAAGAGAAACAATTTTCATATCCCTCATTTTCAAATTGAAAATCCCTCAACTCTCTTGCAAAGTTCTTCATATGATCAAAAAGAAAAAATAAATAAATTACATATACTATATGATGAGCATGAAATTCTCCAAAACTTGTCTGTAAAGATTAAATGCTTCTCCTCTTTAATATGAAACAAAATTACTACATTTTTTTTTCCTTTTCAGCTCGTCCTAATTTTCTGTTTTATACGGGCAAACTTTCTTTTTATTTTATTTTTCTTATACTTCCTGAGGGCAACGGTATTTTTCTTTTAAATGGAATTTAAAGTTCACGAATTAGCTTTCATAAATCTCTGTACGAAAAAAAACAGACAGTAATTTTGTTTTGAGGTAAAAAAGGACAATACTTGAATCTATATTAGATAATTTTGTAATAATAAATCACATAGTTTCTTCTCATAACTTTGCCACGTAGGAAGGACAAATATAAGGGGATTTCTTTAATATGTTATAAAATTTATAAATATCAGTACTTTTTGAATAAATTTTGATTGAAAATTTATCATGTGTTTCACTAACTAAATTTATTAATATTTTTAATATTTATAATTAAATCACAATCTTTTTATTTCAAAGGGTATTGATACTATTGGGATACTAAAATAAAAACCTAAATACAAATATTTAAATAAGAGTTCACAAAATCTGTTTTTTTAAAAAAAAATAATATATATTTCATTTATAATATAACTTTATCACATAAAAAATTTCCATTTCCTAAATTTCTCTAGTTTTATTAGCCAACCTAAATACCTCACTTAATGAGATATTACCACTGCACTAATTTCATAGTGTCTATGGGTTGGGTTGGATGGGTTTAGCAAGGTTTTTGAGCCCAATCCACTCATTCAATTAGTGGGTTGGATTGGATTAGATTGAACAAAGTTTTTCTTTCAACCCAATCAATTCATCAGTTGGTTGGATTGGGCTAAACTTGTAATTCTAATATGTTGTAAGAAAAAAAATTGCATCAATATATATAATTGAATTCGTATATTTTAATAAATACAATAATGATATGATAAGTCTCAACCTATATAATATAAAAAAGGATAGATAAACATGATATTGTTTAGACCAACAAAATGGATATTGGTTACTTATTTCTTATTGGATCATATGCATCTTATCTTTAAAAAAAATATAAAAGACATATTGCAACAAAATATGAAAAACAACATTGTTTTTTTTCGGCTTTAAGATCGGGTGGGTTGGATTGTGTTGGTTGAAAATTTGGAAACTCACAACCCAACTCATACTCTTGTAGGTTGGAATTTTTCAACCAAACCCAATCCGTGAATCTAATTCAACCCGTATTTTTAGGATTGGGTTAGGCCAAACTTAAACTTGTAAGCTGGTTTGACCTAACGAACACCCCTTATCCTAAATTGGTGGGAATGCCCGAAATAGCTATGAGATGTATGAAAGATTGAAATGTCAATGGTTTTTTATTTTTATTTTATTGAAAAAATTCGTTACTCAAGCATGGAATTTGAATATTTTGCAATTCTTCATTTTTGTGAACTTCAGTTATTCATATAACATAAATTATGCATTCATTTTGGGCCAGATTGTATAACAACTAACTAATAAAAATTTCCTATCCCAAATTATATCTCTTTTCTTATTTCACAATGATACATTGTTACTTAGGAGATTAAAATTAAAAAAATTTAAAACAATTATTAAATATATAATATAATTTTTCACATAATAATACATAATTAATCAGTGAATAAGAAGACATGAGTCGGATACATAAAGTTTTCCATTACAAGTGGCACCTAGGGGTACGGCCAAATGGCATACAAATACATATATGACGTAATGCATAAAGGTCGAAAGTGAAATCACAAGAAGATCAATTAAATTAGCCGGTTAGCTCAAAGCTGTACAGCAGCCTGTTTGTTTGTACTTTGTAATGGAAACACACAAACTAAAGTCATTGTGCCATTTTCCCACCACTGCAAGTAACCTCGACAAAGGTCATTCTCAAGATTCACGAGGACAAGTGTAACCTTCAAGACGATAAATTCTTAAATATTTAAGAGTAAGAAAAGTATTTATTTTATATTACTCTTTATTATTTAAAATATTAATTATTACATTAAAAATAATAAAGAGAAAATAATATTTTATAAAATTAATATATCAAATAATAAATAATATAAAACAAATGTTTTGCTTGGTCTAACAACTTCTATTCAAGTATGTGTTTTCCTGGCCAATACCCTAAAGATATTAATTAAAAATTTTAAAATGTAAACTTTTCATCGAAAAATATGTTTTATTTTTATTTTTTTTAAATTTCAATAAGTTTAAAAACTTTATAAACTTAATTAGAAAAATCCAAACTTAAAACATTTTATTGTAACATCTACATCTGACAGCTGCAGTCGGCGGCGACGTGGCATTTCTCTATTGTGTACGAGTCAAGTCCATCTCCCAATCACAAAATACGACGTGTATGGCCAAATATATTTCCTTCAAAAATAAAAAGAAAATTTAAAAGCACCGCGGTTTCGACAAGCTTTCTATCTACCTATGGCTAACAGTGTTCAGTTGAATTCAACTCCCGTTACGCCGTTACGCGTAATCCAAAAAAAGGACAAAGGAAAAGGACCAAAAAAAACAAAAAAACAAGGAGAGTCCTTTTTCTGAAATAAATAAATAACAAATTATAAATATAGCCAAACTCCATAAGACCGCAACAAAAACACAAACACCATTCCATCCCCGAAACCCCGGTTAACCACACACATAAACAAACCGAAAAAAAAAAACGAAAAAAATTCCAAATCAGAAACTTTTACAAACTAATCCGATCTTTCATTCATCCAACCATCCATCCATCAATTAAAACCAATTTCTCCAAACACCAAACACTATCATTCTTGTGTTTCTTCAGATATCATAGTTCGGTCTCTGGTGTCACGATGCCGGAGATCGAACAGGCGGTGCAGCCGGCACCCGAGACCGCCGTAAGCACCGCCCTGTTCGGGAAGTACGAGCTCGGCAGGCTGCTCGGGTGCGGCGCGTTCGCAAAAGTTTACTACGCGCGCAACGTGCAAACGATGCAGAGCGTGGCGATAAAAGTCATAAGCAAGAAGAAGATCCAGGGAACATCGTTGGCGTCGAACGTGAAGAGGGAGGTTTCTATCATGAGCAGGCTCCACCACCCGAACATCGTGAGGCTTCACGAGGTTCTGGCCACCAAGAGCAAGATCTATTTCGTGATGGAGTTCGTCAAGGGTGGCGAGTTGTTCGCGAGAATCTCGAAGGGGAGGTTCAGCGAGGATCTCAGCAGGCGCTATTTTCAGCAGCTCGTTTCTGCTGTTGGGTACTGCCACTCGCGTGGCGTTTTTCACCGCGATTTGAAGCCCGAGAATTTGTTGCTTGACGAGAACGGGAATTTGAAGGTCTCGGATTTTGGACTCAGTGCCGTTAGAGACCAGGTGAGCCAAAAAAAAAAAAAAAATACAACATAATTTCATAGAAAATAATTTTTAATTTTACGTCAATTTCGTTTAAACAAAATTTTTCATGTCAATTTGGTCCTAACATTTTTTTCACTTCAATCTAGCGTTAACATTCGTTTTTTTGACTTCAAATTAATCATTTAATCAAAGTGGAGATATGGCGAATGATTCGATTGATGTTAAAAATTTTGTTGGGACAAAATTGGGAATGTTTGGATCCAAAAGCTTATTTACTCATTAAATTATTATTCAACATATACGAGAATAATTCTAATAAGAAAAATTTTTAGGTGAAGAAAAAAAAATGTTTTGCCCCACTTATGGTTTCAAATTAGTGTTAGAATTGCGAGAAATTTCAGTTGTGTTTAATATAGCAATAATTTTATTTGCGATGTGGTTGTAGAGACCACAAATCAGTGTGATGTTGGTGCTGTAATTGTGTTTGTAGAATTTAGAACCATGGATCCACTGAAATAATATACACTTTTGGTAAATGAATTAGAAGTATGATTAATATTGTATGAGAGAATAATGACTCGCCTGAGATGTTTGAACTTTGGACATTGATTAGCAAACGGCACTAGTTTTGTCTAGAGCACCAATTTTTCTTGCTCTAAAGCAATTATGGATCTCTCTTCTCTTTTGATAATAGATGCATTTTTGTTATGACTAGGTACAGTTTTTACTATGATTCCTGGGATTTTTATTTGCAACTGATAATGATTTAGTGTGTTTTTGGTTTTCCGTTTGCGGGCATTCATTTATGTTTGGATGTCATGTCTTTACTTGAAAAATGATTTTAGGTGCAAATGACAGAACATGCCTAACTGAGAATTATTGTGCAGGTGAGGTTTGATGGATTGCTGCACACGCTGTGTGGCACGCCGGCCTATGTAGCACCGGAGATTCTGGCAAAGAAGGGCTACGATGGTGCAAAGGTTGATGTTTGGTCTTGTGGGGTGGTCCTTTTTGTTCTTGCAGCAGGGTACCTACCTTTCAACGATCCAAACTTGATGGTGATGTACAAGAAGATCTACAAGGGTGAATTCCGGTGTCCACGGTGGATGTCGCCGGAGCTCCGGCGGTTCCTTTCAAGGTTGCTTGACACCAATCCTGAGACTAGGATCACAGTTGATGAGATCACCAAGGACCCTTGGTTCAGAAAAGGTTACAAGGAAGTGAAGTTTCATGAGGAGTGGGACCTTGGTTCCAAGCTTGATGGTGAGGAGAAAGTGAAGGAATTGAATGCATTTGATATAATTTCATTCTCTTCAGGATTGAATCTTTCTACATTGTTTGCTGGTGGCTGCGGTTCGGGGGCAGCGGCGGAGGATGGTGAGAGGTTTGTGGTGGGGGGGACTGTGGAGGAGGTTGTGGGGAGGGCCGAGGAGGCAGCGGCGTCGGAGGGGCTAACCGTGAGGGGGAAGAAAGAGTGTGGGGTGGAGCTGGAAGGGCAGAATGGTAAATTTGGATTTGTTGTGGAGGTTTACCGGTTAACGGCTGAGCTGGTTGTGGTTGAGGTGAAGAGGAAGTGTGGGGATGTTTTTGGATTCAGGGATGTTTGGAGGAACAAGTTGAGGCCTCAGCTGTTGTGTTCTTCTGCAGGGAGTAGTAGCACTGATATTCAGGTTGAGGTTCCGGAGGAGGAGGTTTCTGAGTCTCAGCAGGTTTCTGGTGACTGATAATTTCAGCCCAAATTTTTCATTCCAAAAAAAAAATAAATAAATTTTTTTTTTTTTGAAAAGTGTAGGTTGAAATGTTTGTTACTGTTCTAGCCAAAATGTAATTTGGTGGGTCATGGTATAGTTTTGGCACACATGCATGTTGCCAATGTCGGAGCTGTAGAGTGATGATGATTGGAGGTTGCAGATCCAAGGAATGATGATGGCATATGATTATTGATGCTCTTGTTTCCAGTTTTTGTAAATTATGAAATAAATTAAGGGGTATCTATATGTTCGTCCCAGAATGTTGTACTACTTTCATTTTGGTGAGGGAGTAGTAAATCGACTGGTTTGCCTCCCAATTGAAAGCAAGAATTACAATGATTATTACTTTGCAAAATTCAAAGTTGCATTTGCTGATTTTTGTTGGTTGTTTTCATTCGCTTTTTAACCCCCAATTAGTAGCTATTGCCTATTATCCTTTTTTCGCAGATGACAGGATGCTGTTGAAATGGGATTGGGATTCAGTGCAACTGAATTATTCATTGATTCTCACTTCTAAAAATCCACAATTTTTTTAAACGAACACGTCGGAAAATATACAGAAAACATACCAGATTAATTTGTGGTTGAACTTGCAAATATTAAAGTGTATCCATCAAGGAAGAATATTCCCGTTTGTATATAGCCTCCAAGAAATTAAACGTAAATAGGAGAAAATACCCGTTATGCACATAAAACTCTCCTATTTTGGGGGTTAGCCAATAGCTATTGAATTGTACTAGCAATTTTAATTGATGAGGATCACAACTCAGAAATTATACTAATTAAAGCTTATAGATGATACTAATTGAAATAGAATGTTGTTTAAGGAGGATAATTTGATGGAGAATGTTTTACCGAAAATATAACGTTCCAAATTATACGAATTACAAAATGAGAGCGATTTATCATCTCCACCATGATCAGGTTCTGTCATATTCAAGTATTGGTGAATCGTGATATATTGTCTGTAGAAGGCAACAGCAAGTGGACATGGCAGCAGGACTTGTTTGTCTTTTGCTTAGGAGATTTCTATTTGGTACAAGCCAAGGTCCAAAACTAACAGAAGACAAACAGATCAACTTTAAAAAAAGGATGCACCAATGATTTTATATATAATACCTCTTATCGTATAAATGACTCTATTTAAACTTGAAACATGGATAATGCATAGGCTCTCTTATATTTTGTGTTGAAATTTAAATATTTAATAATTTAGAAAAATGAGGGATACCAAAGATTAAATTGTAAATCATTTGGTGATAGAGGATTTGTTACCAAATCATAAACAATCTCTTTAAAAAATTTAAACTATTAGGTTGAATTACATGAATAATTTTATATATAACAAGGTAATTCTATGCTCCCATACACGTGGCTGAGCTAAATTTAGCAATGCAAAAAACTAATCGTCTAATAGCTACGGCCTCACAAGATCTGTGTGATTGAATCTCACTTGCCAAACCAACCTTCAACCTAGAACATGACACAGCACAGGTGTTTCACGAGAGAGCATGATGACACTCTGGAATACATACATACCACAAGCTAGGGCTAGTCATACTTTATAAATATATTTTTTCCTTTTTAACACTAATTCAAAGTCATTAATAATTTTAACTCATTCAGAATATCTTAAGAGCAAATTAAAGAGCTAGCACCTATCCAAATTAATAGCAAAGCCAGTTGCCGTTCAATCTCAAAAAATATCAGGCCTTCCCTCTTGAACAAATCGATTCATGCACAATGCATAGTTTTCAGAATTGGACCAGATTGGCCAATTCGGATAGAAAATGGGTGAATTGGTCTTTGGTCCGGTTCAGTTCTCTAATTGGACAGGATATGCCCATGAACCGGTCAACACAGGTCAAACTCAGAGCAAACCAACCGAACTATTATTGAATTGCATAAGAATCATTCTGTTAAACTGCCCATGAATTGGCTTGGAACACTTGTCCCACTAGGCTAACTACTTCTTTTATTAATATATGTCATTATTTATATATGTTATAATATATGCTAAGTTGTATTAAAATTATATGAAATTCTCCAAAATCCGAATGTTGTGATACTGTAAAGGAAGGAAGGAACATGTGTACCACTAGGCTAACTGATTGTTTTAATGATAAACTTCATTATTTATATATATAATAGATATTTAATTGTATTAATTTATATTTTTATATATTAATTTAATAAAATTTGGTTCAACCCGTAATTCATTGATTGAATCAGTGATTCAATGACCTGATATCTCAGCCAAGTCGATTATCGAATCGAGACTGAAAATCATGCATCTATGTTATAACCGGCAAAAACCAGCCAGCCCAAGTATACCCTTATTGCATGAAGTCCAGCCTATTTTTCTTATTAGCTGTTATGATAACTTCGGACAGATTTTGCGCTATGACGCGGAGAATATGGTTGATGTTGGAATCCATTATTTCAATAGCCATTTCATTCATTTTCTTTGCCAAGTATATATCAGCAGCTCACACTAAATATATCAGCTTTCTAGATCAGCCTTGAACTTAAAGAGTTATACAATTTATAATTGTTACTGTAGGACAATTAATTAGTTGGAAAGTGGACTGGACTTCACGTATCACGCCACGCTGTCTCTTATAAATAAAATATTATACGTACACACAAAATCTCATGTTGTTAAGTTTTTAAAATGACCCACTAAAATATTCATATATTATTCATCTTAAGTAAAAACTGAAATACGAATCTACGGTGACCTAACATGTATGATGAATCTAGGGGGACCTAAAATATGTGGCTTATCTGTATCAGAAATAGGAGCTCTTTTCTTTATAAATAGTGTCTTTACCTTTATGGGCCAAGCCATAAAATAGAATTATAAAGAATCCCATTAATCATGCTGATAATGGACTAATGGCATCAGGAAGTTGTAGAGCTAACAACAATAATTCACACTCTTCTCCTGGGCCCATGACAGAGAAATATGCACCAAATTGTAAAATAATTATAAGAACAGTGATGATGATGATGATAGAGTAATTAAGAAACATGAACCAACAAGTCAACATGATGTGCTTGCTTTATCACATCTTGGATTTAATGTTGGCTTTCAATCACTGAATGGTATTGATTGAAGGATAACAATAACTTGAGGAGTTGGGCTCTTGGCTTTTGTTCTTGTGATGACTTTATCTAGCTACTGACGTGAAAGCAAACACTTTAGGCCTAACTGTATGGTTTAATCTCAAGCTCGTCATAAAGGGTGCATGAAATTGCTTGGACTGAATCTCTGCATAGATGTGTGAAGCTGGAATTGAGCAAGTGGCAAAAACATAATCCACTAATAATCCGAGGTGTCGCCATTTTAGGTGAAAGACTTTTTAATTACTTGTTATTTTCAGACACATTATTGGTGAGGCCATTTTCCCTGCAGACACCTTATTTAGTCCATGGCCAAAACGGGCGTCAGTAGCAAGGAGCTTTCATTTGGTGAGAGAACATACACTGATTTATGGGCAACCAACAATAATGTAGAAAAAGAGAAATTCTTATATATCATCATTGTATACATTCAATTCGATGAGTTGTGTTCTATTTTTATCGGACGATGGGATGATATTTTATTTTTCATTCATGATTATTTTTATCCAAAATATTATTATATCACAGTCTAGTAGTAGACTTTTGTATGTCTTAATGAGTTACAGGAGGTTACGAGTTTGACTCTTATCCACACCCTCTATCTTCTTAAACGGACGTGTGGTTTACAAAATGTTTTTACATTGCTGGGAATCCTATTTCTGGGAAAATCATTTCTAGGAATAGCTTTCCCATGAATGCAATATAAAGGTTTGCAAACCCAATACCAAATGGTATTTCCAAAAATACACATAACAAAATATTGTCAATTGATGGTAGTCTGGGTAGGGATAATTTAGTGTTTTCTTTTCCTAAAATATTTCATTTCCTATGGGATTTCAACATTCCCATGGTGTAGGTTATGAATGAAATGAGATTATTTTTCTGCTTGTGAATCAAACATGAAAAACCTTGCATTTCACCCTCAAATTTCCAATAATATAAAAATATTTCACGAACCACACATCCTGTGTCATAACTGACAAAACAAACATTTTTATATTTCTGGCCATACAGAAATTTCTAACTAGAAAAATGGTTAAGGAGGTGGTCCCCCGAGAGAAGTAATGGGTAAGCATTATTTTTGTAGACCCGGGCCGACGTGGGACTCACCTCTATGTTTAAACTACCCAATGTGTGTCCGTGGCTCTCTGGCATTCTTCGAGCAATGGACACAAGTAGCTGAATTAAGCCTTACAAGTTTGTTGACCAAAAATAAAAATCCCTTCCAAATTTTAATAGCTCTTTTCATATAACATGACGGTGTGTTGAAGAAAAATAAGAAGATCCATTCTTAGCATTATTCATAAAATAGAAGCAAAAATTTCTTGTTTGCATAATTAGGCCTATGGATATAGTATTGTTCCTAACGATAAGCAGTTGGAACAAAATTCCATTAATTTACAGACAGTATAAGGTGTCGAAGGCACATGTTATCAAAATCCATTCCCTCCTCCTCCTTTTCCTTAATTTTTTATTAATTTTTTTCTGTTATTTATTTTTTTTTTGGGTCTGGTATTTAAAAATTTTGTATTGTGATTTTGGTCATAAATAAATTTCGTATGAAGACCGGAAAGAAAATAATCCCATGCCGAGACAATTTTGAGGCCCAAACTCAAACTTGTCCTAAGAACAAAAATTTGTAAAACTTTCGTTGTAGGCGCAGCTTTCATTTAAGTTTGATTTTAAGGTCAATAAGCCTTTTAAATTTGGAAACTGGGTTGGACTTGCAACAATTGGACTGACACGAAGGGGAGCAATATTGGATTTTAAATAATCAGAATGAAGAAGAACATAGCAAGGGCCTCAACCAAAGAAAGAGAGTATAGCAGCCCCATAGGAATGAGGAAGCCAAAAGTAACCAAAAAAAAAAAAGGAAAGAAAGAATAAAGATTATTATTATTTTGAGTCAGCCTCAATTTGATATCCGACAAAAATAGTTTCAAACAAATTAAGTCCATAACAAGAAATTCCTTTCTATGGCCTCCATGGTTAAAATATGATAAATTGATCTCTAATGATATATAAAAATAGATCAAATTAGTCCTTGATAAAAATATAAATAGGATAAAGATAAGGTTATCAAACTTGAGAATTTAAATAAACTTAAAAGAGTTTAAGAGTTAACTTGAAAGTTTAATAACCATGGATAAAAATTCATCAAAATATTGAGAAGAGACTAATTATTTTTTTTTTGGTGCAGAGAATAATTTATTTTATATCTTAACTTTGAGAGACCATAAAATGTGTTTTTTTTTTTCCTTCTTGAAATGTTATTTTATCCGGCGTAATTTTTGTTAGGGATTAAATGAGAGTTTTAAATGGCTATGTGAGAGCACATGACTCTTACTTTGTATAAACTAACATCTTTCATCACTTATGCTATTGGCATTTGCTTGTAAATAACACCCATTATTATTTATACTTGGGCACAACTAGAGGAATGAGTGAGTGCATGCTTACCACTCACGAGTCCGTTCTTGATACTTGATGTCTCTAGAATATTACTACACTCATTTCTGACTTCTGGCGTGCCTACCTAACACACCCCTTTGGCCGAGCCTACCTAACGCTCCCCTTTGGCCGAGCCGCCCTCAACGGTTGTTATTCTATTCTAGTTCTGTAAATTATTACTTTTTTTGTTGGGTTGTGTGTAATGGAATCAGCTCTACCATGCAGGTAGCATATTAACTGTTTTAATAATTATTCCATCTATTCCATATTATTAGTTGTGACAAAAATCATGTTATTTTGATACATTACAAAATTAATATATCTGGACATAATTAGTGTTTAGTCATTTATGGTGTGTTTTTTTTTCACTATAATAAATACAATTCTTATACATTCTTCTCATAAATGCTTTAGCCATTTGCATATTTCTTAATAAACAGAGTCTTACAGTAGTATTTTTTTTAAAAGTGATTTTTCACATTTTATACACATTCATATATAATGCAAATCATTTGTCCAGTTCAATCAATTACCTTTTCGTAACTTATCAATTGCCTTTCCATCTTATTCAAAAGAAAACAAAAATCAATTAGCTTCCCGTAAATTATAAAGTTAGGTGAAATTCACTTTGATTTCCATATATTTGACCAAGCGACACTTACCATCCTTAGATATACACCGTGAAATGTGCAATATGGCATATTACAATATAATGAGTTTAAAACTCAAGGACCTCCTCCTGCATCATACGAATCAACCAATAAATTATTAAATCAAACCCAAGTATTTCCTGCTATCCAACTTCATTTCCACTGTATAAATTTCACTTATTCTTCAAACATATTATTTGAATATTCAAAAATAAATATTAAGATAATGATGATCCCACTATTTTTACTTATATATTATATCCAATGATAAGATTACTATTTATTATTTCAGCTAGTATCACCGACTTATCCAGAAGCTTAGAATACGGCATAACTTGATGCAGACCAAGCCACCAACCACGTGCCTTTTTTTTATTTTTCAATTCCACGGTCCACATCAGCTCCCACTTATAAGATTTTCTATTTTTGTATACACTTCTAAAATTTCGAGTTTTCAATAAGACGGCACTTTCCCAGTTAATGCATCAGCACCACAATTACTTTCATTCCATCCATTTTACCTAGTCACAGTTACACATTGATTCCTCATACACACGCACACGTTTCTCTCTATCAGAGAGAGAGAGAGAGAATGTGTCCTCTCAGGCTCATTCTCATATTCTTGTCCGCCACTCTTGCTGGCTTCTTTGTCTTCAGAAACCTCAGATCTCCTACTGAGTTGGACCATCATGATGACACTGCTACGAAAACCTCAGATTCTGCTAACCTTTCCTTAAATAATGCAACTTCCAAGGTTTCTCCTAATTTTCTCACACCCCTTCTATTTTTTTTTTCAGAAGTTTTTGAATGTTGTGTGTTTACATCATGGACTCATGATTTTATCAGGTTGGTGCTGCAATAAACTCTGGGTTCTGGACCTTGGTTGACATGGCTAGTGGTCGTTACCTTTGGAGGCACTTGGGCTCTTCAAAGCAATCCAGCTAATGTGTATTGTATGATCATTGACCAGTTTGTTAAGCTTCATGATCTTTCAAGGCCCCAAAGTCAAATTCGGAAACTCAATCCTAACAGCTGTTTCATATTGTTGTTGACTTTGTTGGTTTAAATAATGATGATCATAACTTAAAATAATACTATATATTCACTCTCTTAGAATGTGCTAATAGAGAGTTTGCCCTTCTACTGATTATGCTCTGGATTGGTCATTATTGTCTTCATGTGAAGTTATAAATGCAGTATGGGTTGGGTTTTCTCAATAGGAAACATCTTTCTCAATGACTTGAGTTGTGGTGGTCTTTTCTCATTGAGGTTAAGCAATTAACTTTGAATTTGATGAGACAAGTTATCCAACTGATTTGTGATTGTGTATTGTTGCATTGTTTTTTGTAGTCTAAATCATACGGAGTGGAGTGGCAGACAGAATAAAAAGTTTGATTAAAGGGTAGACTAATGATGGTAAATCAGATTGATTAAAGGGGTGCTGAATGTGTGTCTAGTTGACTCATGATATAGCATAATCATAGAGAACCAAAATTGGTGGTGGTTTTGATGCTGTGACTAGCATCTGAAAAGATGTTTTGGCTAATCGTGGTAGGTAGGAAGAAGGGCAAATTTTAAGGAAGAAAAAATTGGTTTCCCAAATGATGCTTGAGTAAGGATCTGCCCAGACTAAAACTGAACAGGTCTAAATAGGAAAGAAGACAGCCCGGGAATCTTAAAGATGCAATCTGCCTCACCCAGTCCAAAGGAAAAGATATTCATAGCTTCTTCTTAAAGCACAATTAGACTCCTGAACTTGAACCACCGGAATTTAGAATAGAGTTTTAGTCCTACTAGGATCTAGATTTTTTTACTAGTATGCTATAAAAAGGTGAGCCTTAGCATAATAGTAACGTTGTTGCCTTGTGGTAGATTCAAATCTTGGAAGTGACCTCTTGACTTGTGGGGATAAGGCTATATACATTTATCCTCCCCAAATCCCACCTCTATTTAGTTGGAATTGCTGTGAAATTCTTTTGTAGTGAAAATAACCATTGTTGGAATTGATTTTTGGATGACTCCATGTTGTAAACTATAGCTTCGTATCCGAAAATTAATCAATCAGTACGGTGAGTTGTTTGTGAAAAATGAAAATCACTACTCTAGTAAGAGAATGGGAGTGGTGAGTTGTGTCTTAAACTTCAAAGTTTTTGGGTTAGTTTTGTTAAATTATGTCTGATAAATGTCAGAACTACCTTTGCCAAGTATCAATTTTTCTTCATTAGCTTTTAACAGAATCCGTCTTTCTGTGAACCTGGCATCAATGACTTGGTACCACTCAAGATAAGCACCCAAATTACACATGCATCATTATCTCCTGTCCAAATACATGCCTTGACCCTAAACCATGCAAGGACGTACCTCTTATCTCTTTAACTGAAAATGAAGCGAACAAACAGTTTGTTACACTGCTAACATTCTGATAATAGTGCAGTAATTTCCATCAGTTTATATTTCCTTGATGGTTGATTCTATTGCAATTGCTTCCATTATCTCAAACATTAACAAAGAGGAATGAACTGTCAATCATATATGTATTTGGAAACATGAGTGGACAGTGGACTGCACTCTAAAGTTCTTAGCTAATTATTGACCTGAATCATATTTGATATAGTATGGTAATGGAAATAAGAAACAATGGTTGGTGTCTAATGATATGTGAATTATTGGTTTGCCTAATTTATGTTATATCTTGGGCTGTGGCATGTCAATGTTGCTGCATACTTTAGATTAACTTGGTAATAGTTCTTGAAAACAATTGGAAATAAATGTACTTTAGTGCCTTTTCTAATCCTTAACTTCAAGCATGATATCTCTTGTGTACTGTATTTTACAATCATCTTGCTCTCAGCTTTTGGTTCTCTAGGGAAAAAAATACAAGAGGGATGAAAGATGTTCAAGAAGAGAATGTTGTTAATGCCTAATTCACTTTCACGGTTGCATCACTTCTATCTACTTTTTAACTGACAGTATATATCAGGGGTTAAGGAAAAATTTTCCACTTTCATTCTTTACACTTATACAAGTGTGGATCTAGCAGAAGTAATGCATTTTAGCTATATCTGATTCGAACCTTCTTATCACGATTCTTTTTCTTATCCCCGATTAATGGCCATTAAATTGACTTGTTCCTTCTCTTGGCTTAGCTACGCAAGTTCAGTAACATTCTTGATTATCTTTGTTATTTCAGTGAACCCCGTGTGGTTAGTGATTGAGAGTTGAAAGAAATTCACAAACAAATGCTGTAGTTGGGTTGGAAAATGTTGTGTACCTACGCCACATGGATCACGCAGAAGTATGTTGCACGGATACTGATACTAGTATTTAGTACGACACGAATATAATATGGAAATATCATATAAATCAAACTAAAAACATATAAAATATAATTAGGAGTATCTAAAAGTATCGGTACAATGTCTGATACTTTATATATCTGATATGGATATGCTGATTGTTGCATCATAGTGCATAATAGAACTATGTAAGAGGAACCAAAACAACCATACCAAAGTGTCCATTGTTTCTCTACGTAAGAATATGATACTAGGAATGAGAAGTACTAATGAAAATATGATTACATGCAATCATGCAATTCATTTTCACTTGTTATTCAACTTTTTTCATATTGTGATCCTTTTGTCAACTATTCTTAAGTCCTCCTCTCTTCACCTCTTAGTCCATGTACAATAAATTCATGATTTAAATACTTTTTTAGAGATTACTTTGATGCAAGATCATTCTCTTATGGACTACAATGGTATTATCCGTCTCATTTAGAACTACACAGCAATAACCAATAGCCCTTTCATTTATTCAGCAATTCTAGATGCTTGAGGTCCATGGCCATTTATTAAGGCGATAGCGATGCTTCAGAGGATGAAATAAAACCTTAAAATTGTGGTGTAGCCTCCCCCACAAAAAAAACAAAACTGGAAATTGTGAAAATTAAGGTCGGTCTGCCCTCTACTTCTCCCTTCCTCGAGTCCAAGGAAATCAACCCAATCAAGAAGTCGGTGTTTATATAAATTACATTATTTAGTCAAATCAACCCTCGAATGAAGTTCATTAAGATTAGATATGGTATTGTTGGTTCCTTTTTAAGTTCTTAAGAATGGTTGTGTACCTCCAAAAACTGCTTTTAAAAAGCCATACAAATATTGTTTAATAAAATGATGTAAAAACTACACTCAATTAAGAGAAACCACACTAATAATATTTGATGAATACATAACAAAATCACTCTTAAAACCTAACATAACTAATAGGTATACAGATATTAGAGAATGCTTTCAACTTTTATCATCATTAAATAGAAAAAGATCATATTATTTTTTTTTTAAGAAAGCATAAAAACACCCAATAAAGTACTCTATAGAAACCTCACGTCTTGGAAACTATGACCAAAAACACTTCAATTTTTCTACTTACCTCCCTAAAAAAAAAAAAAATTTGAAATTTACGTTTTCATAAATAAGAATTCCCCAAGAGCACCACCAACTAAGCCTAAGACTCGTCAAAAGAACAAAACTCAGAAATATACTCCAAATATAACTTCCTAAATTTGCATGAAATTCCAGATTATACGTCTGCAAACAGAATTTCAGACGCAATATGTGTTACAATAAGGTCACGGCATCCTGAGACACGGTGAAGGGCATAACATGAAGTGCACGAACAAAGAATATGCCGTCGATATTAAAAGCCAAGAATCATTTATGACTCTGATTGTTCTTGCTGCTGGTCATGTATCTCTTGCTGTTGCTCTGATTGCTCTTGCTGGTCACCTTGCCAAACCCAAACAATATCCTTAAGAGCAGGCCTTATATCCTCCGTCAATATTTTCTGATATTCCAATGAATCTCCATTTGATTTCTTCACCTCCACCAAATGGAAAAATGGGGTGACCTCAAAGATCTCTGCATCAATGGACAGAATCCCCTTCCTACCTTCTTTGGTGCCCCCCAACTTCAACAACCCTGCAGCCTTCTTCTTTATTTTCATCTTCAGTCGCTTTGCGGTTTCTTCCAGCTTCGAGATGATGACCGGGAATGTTTGTCTTGAAGTAAACCTTGCTTCCGTTTTCTCATAATTGTCTTCAAAGAATCCACAAAGGTTGATGCCAGAAGAAAGGGAGATGATATCAAATGCATTTATACTTGTAGGGCCATCTGGCTTTTGCCTTGCTTCTCCCGCTACACCATCACTTTCATGACTTTGATCAGCAGAATTCGTAGCTGCAGGAGCGACTGCATTGTTTTCACCTTCGAGTTTTTTCTGTCTAGCATTTGGCCCAGACAATCCACAAAGGTTGATGCCAGAAGAAAGGGAGATGATATCAAATGCATTTATACTTGTAGGGCCATCAGGCTTTTGCCTTGCTTCTCCTGCTACAACATCACTCTCATGACTTTGATCAGCAGAATTTGTAGCTGCAGGAGCGACTGCATTGTTTTCCCCTTCGAGTTTTTTCTGTCTACCATGTGGCCCTTTCCTAAACCAAGAACTCTCCTTAATCTTGGCTATGGAAATCCTAGTGTCGAGATTCGGATCCAACATCTTGCTAAATAGCCTCCGGACATTGCTAGGGAACCAACTAGGACATGTGAACTCTGCCTTAGATATCTTCTTATACATCTCTATCAAATTTGAATCATGAAAAGGGAGATAACCTGCCAATAGGACATATAGAACTACTCCACAAGACCAAATATCAGCTTTAGCACCATCATAACCCTTCATTTTGATCACTTCAGGAGCAACATAGGCCGGTGTTCCACAAGTTGTATGCAGCAAGCCATCCTGCCTTTTGGATTCAGCCAATGCACTTAACCCGAAATCCGAGACCTTAAGGTTCTCATTTTCATCCAACAGAAGGTTCTCTGGCTTTATATCTCTATGGTATACTTCTCTACTGTGACAAAAATCAACTGCATTGATTAGCTGCCTAAAATATTTGTGCGCAACTTCCTCTTTGAGCATTCCTTTGGCCACGTTGTCGAAGAGCTCACCACCTTTAGCATACTCTATAACAAAGTAAATCTTACTCCGGGTAGCCATGACCTCAAAAAGCTGTATAGTGTTTGGATGTTTAACCAGTCTCATAATCGATATTTCCCGTTTGATGCGTTCGGCTTGCCTGGCTCTGAGAACCTTATCCTTGTCAATCACTTTGATAGCCACACTCAGGTTACTTATTGCACTCCTTGCATAGTAAACCTTGCCAAAGGTTCCTTGGCCTAGTAACCTTCCTAATTCATATCTTTGCATCAAGACATTTGATGTGTTATCCATTGGAGACCTTAGAGTAATATCGAGTAATGCACTAATCCCTTAGCCAGTAAAAATCTCTATATATAATTTACAGATACAAAGAGTCTTTGTGCACTGGATTGTCTTTTTCTACTATTACAAGGAGTATGTAGCCCTATGTATATAGCAAAAATAGTGATTCAACCGTCTTCACACAGATCTTGAATTAGCATAACAGGCACTCTGAAAAAATTTCTGTGCCAATTGTGCATCCAGGAATAGTGAATGAACGAGCCAGAGATTTGTGGTTCACTCTCATCAAGCATTAAGCTATTCAGTGAAAGAAGGGGTATAACCTTATGGATCTCAGTGTCAGAGTCAGAGACAGAGAACAACTTTCGGCATTCCCAGCAGTGTCTTTATGTCAAGCACACACAACTGGAGAGTGTATATGTGCTGCAACCGCGAGTGTTAATTGATGAGCAACTTCAGAAGTACACTGAAAATTCTGGAAGATGATTTTCAATCTGAAAAACAAAGAAATATTGATACCCAATTCAATATTTATTCAGAATTGTTCATATATAAATCAGGGTTGCCAGCTGATTCAATGTCAAGAAAGCTAAAGATAAAATTCAAAGACTAATCATAGAGCATATTCAAGAGGCTAATACAAAACCGAACCCCAGCAGTTACCCAATTCGTCCTCTAAAAATATGATCACCAAAAATTCTGAATGAAAATTGGCTCCAGACAACAACAATTCTAGACAATATATTTCAATGGCTGACGGTGTGCTTAGTGTCAGTTTTTTTCATTTTATTTTTTAATTAATTTCCTATTTTCCAGGATTTTCTCAAAAAACAATTAAAGTTATAAATTCAATCTTCAGTTGGATAATCAGTTTTTCACTATTTCTTTTATAAAATTCTTAAAAAAAAAAAGCAAATGATAATTATTTTTCTGAAACCAACCATACCCGAGATTTGCTGACCTGATCAGTCTCAATTTCAAAACTAAATTCACTGCAAGCAGCCAGACAGATATATGCTGAAATAATCAAGAACAAGGAACATGTTTATGTTCAACACCCAAGAGCTGATGCAGGAAATTAGACATACCAAAATCAATACACAAGAAAAAGGTCAATGAAAAAAAAAATGGAACTTGCCTTCAGAATTGTTGGAGATGGAGCACACACGTAGGGAATCGCGCTTGTGATGCACCAACCCAGAGAGGAAAAGAATGAAAATAAAAAACAGAAGATAAAGTGAAGAATTGATACGGGACACAATGAGTTTATTAGTTAGTTATTGGCCATAAAAGAGCCTAGATGTTACTTTATACTATGCATTTAATTTTAATTATTGGCTGATATGTTTTGGCCTACTGCTGTCACTGTGAAAAGGCGGTGCAAAGGCAAAAGTGCAAAACAGAACAAAATGTTGTCGTGTTAAGTTTAAGTGGACCCCACTGGGACACGTGTAAGGCCGTTAATGCTTTTAAGAGTAAGGGTTGAATCATGACACAAGCTGCATTCGTCATCTTGCCACGTGGCTCATCTCTCTTTACAGCACAACCGCCTAACCAGTAGTCTCGCCGCCCTCTTCACGTGTGAAACTATCGGCGAAGTGCATTTTGTTGCATAGCTTGATTTTTTCTTCACCGTCCCTGAACTAGAATATATTCTGTATATACAATAATATTCTAGGCTAGTGTGTTGTCCGAGGAGAAGCAATTCTGGTGTGTGTGTGTGTGTTTATATATATATAAAATAGCCAATTTAGGAAAAATTGGTTTTAATAAGAATATTGGGACTCAAGTAATAGAAGTGAATAAATGGATTGTCGTCCAACAAGGATTAAAAGTTCAATTATCAATTCAAGTGAGTGACTTACTATTTAAAAAAAATTGCAATTGGAATAAACAAGAAATGTGAATTAACTCTAAAATAAAAAAATAATCAAATAAATATAAAAGAAGAAGTAAGGTAGATGTGATATGATCCACATTTACGTGTCCTAAGTCAAGTCTAGTGCACCTTTAAGATGCCCCGAAACCAACCCCATGGCTGAAACCCCCCATGAAAGTGTAGAAACTAGAATTTTTGTTGCAAAAGGGACCCACCGTAGCAAGACCACACTTGTTGGAGCGAATGTGTTGGTGCTATAATATGTGCTATGTTCTGCCAAATCCCTAAAAACAACGTAATTTCATTTTAAACACCTCTATCCTATAAATATACCTAGTAACTGGTCTTTAAACCTCGAACGCAAACCCTAAGCCTCCCAAGGTGATTCCCCTCCCCTCTCACACAAAATCCAAGCTCTCTCTTTCCCCCAATCCTCTTAACTGGGTAAGTGTTTTCTATGTTCGCTACCATGTTTTAGTATGTTTTTCTTTGTTGTTCAGTTAGAAATTCCTCGTACTCGAATTTAGCATGATTCCTCCTTCACCAAATATGCCCATTATATGTTTTATGGTTGTTTATGTCTGTTATGGCGGAAGTCGTTGGTGTTATTCCTAGTTCCTTAGGTCAAGTTGATGGTAACACTACTCATCCAATCCGTCATAGAGAGTGAATTTAATTTCATGACCCTATTTTTGCTAAACATATTTTTTTATTAGAAGTTGATATATGCTATTGTACATAATTTTAGAGATTATGCTAAGCTTAGAAAAAAATATTTTTAAACTGTGTCATGAAATCTCAACTTTGGAAAGACATGTAACCATTGTTGATACTTAAACATGTTTTCACTTGTCAAAGTATGGTTTATTTGAAAATGCTAGTTAAATATGAATCTTTGGGACTACTAGATGTGAACCATTGAGCTATTTGAAATGTCCATCATGAGATTAGATAAGAATTATGGACGAATGACGATTAGATAAGAATTATGGAGAAATATAACTATGAGTTAATGGCAATAAATTCGGTTACCTTGGTATACCACAATGCCCACAAGAGGTATTCACATTTTTAAGTCGCATAATATAGATAACAAGACTTCTTTAGGTGGTTATCTGCCAGGGACATGATGGTTTGTGAGGGGTCATTTTAATTTCAGCAAGATGCTCAATTTCTGAGGGACTGAGTATTGCCCTTTTAAAATTTCATGTTTAGAATTTTATTTTTTCCCCAATTGCTTCGTAATAGTTTACTGAATGGTTTTCTTGTAAGAATTACATTTATTATTATTATTATTATTATTATTATTATATATATATATAAATGATTTATGAATGTTGCAATATTATGTATGTATTTGTTGGTTGTCCTTTGTAGGTTACAGGTGAGAATTCACTCACTAAATTTGATAACTCATCCTTTTTTCTCCCCATTTTAAATATAATTGCTGCCCTAAATACTCTCAAATTCCTCCTCCTTGGTGGCTATTAGTAGTCTTTTGTGGCGAGCTTCGCTTTACAATGAAGTGGTGATTAGTTTATGTTAGTTGAGTGCTCTGGTAGTTGTACAGATAGGATTTTGGACTATATATTATTTGATTTATGTTATGAGATGATTTATGTATTTATGTTTAGGAAGGACATAAACTAGAAAGATTTGATGGATTTTGGTTTCTATGATAGAGTAGCTCGCGTCTTATAGACTTCATGATTATGGTTTTATGTTGAAAGTTGTTTATAACAAATGAATTCAGAGATGTTTTGGAAAATGAAGTTATGTGTATTATGCATGACATGTTATTGGAAGATTTCCTTTGGGATGGTTCTTCATGTGTTAGTCACGATTAGAATGGGGGTCACAACCATAGATGAAGACGGATGCTAGGGGTTGATTTCATCAAAGTTTATTAGCTTTACATTACCTAATTATTATATTTTTTTTTCTGAAAATAATAATTCCAGTTGAATTATTCATAGTTATTACATGATACATCGATACTAAAACCCTCTTCAGATAAACCAGACAGTCAATTCCTTATACTATTTTAAAATTATCCTAGGGATTAAGAATAAGAATTCCAAATATTGCAAACACAAACATTTCTATTCATAGTTGTTTTAACTTATGTTAAACTCTAGTTTAACTAAATTCTAGTTTAACATATTTTATAAGTGAAATTCCTTTTGATAATATAAAACCATACAACAATTAATTGGTGTTCAAGCTCAAAAATTAAGATCACTAGAAATTAAGAAATATATTAAAAGAAAATTCAATGACAAAAAATATGTAAGACCAGTTTTCTAAAATAATCCATCTCCATAACACTGAAAAAAAAAACAAAGACCTAGATGGAAGAATGAAAACAATAACTAAAAGAGTTGTGGAGTCTCAACAAAAGGGTCTTAAGTCCTGACTAGTGCGGTATAAAAGTATATATAAAAGATAATCCTAAGCCAACTTAAATAGATAAATAAACTAAAGAAAAGAACCTTGTATCTATCTTCAATTCAAAACTAAATCTTCATCCATATCTCATAAATCTTGTTGACATCATCTAAATCTCCTTTCAAGCACTTTCTTTATCTTCGTGAAACTTTCATGAAATTCTCCATCAAATTCTCAACAAATCTCATGAATTTAATTTAAATCATATCCAAATCTTGATTTGTATTCTGCAAATTAATTCAATTAGTAAGGATAATTGCCAATAACTCCTATCAAAATTAACATCTCACTAAATACATCAATAAAAATATTGTTAAATGATTTTTCAATAAAATCAATCACGAATAGCTCAAATTAAAAATGATAGAATCAAATAATTTCGGTAAATTAAGGAATTTCAAATAATTAGGTTCTCATTTAGTCTTCTAATCATAAGTTAAGAGATTAGCATCTTAATTGTGGGTGAAGAAATAATTTAAACAATACAAAAATAATTAAAACTATGTAATACAATGTGGTCATTTACATGCTTATTTTGTTATGTCTTAGTTTTTTTTTTATTTAAAGTAAGAATTTCAAAATCTAAAGACAATTTCTCAAAATCTTCTTTAAACAATATTGTGTAGAGAGAGTATAACAATCATTTATGAGCTCATAAAAAATACTTCAATAATTCATTATAAGAGAGTTTCAAATCATTTACCTTAACTTCATAAGTCTAAATCAATGTTCATTATAAGAGAGTTTCAAATCATTTACCTACATTTCGTAAAACAAATCATTAAGTGGAGTAAGCATCGATATTCCACCACAAATAGTAAAGACCCTCCAACCTCTTCGAGGATTTTTAGTAAGGATTATATACTGCTCCACCAACAATATCGTCCTCATATCAGTTAGTTGCTTTGAACTTATATTCTTGTAGAGTACGAGCCATAATAAATTGAATGAAAATTGAAATATTATTGAATAAGGAAGAGTTTATATATGTGTGTGTGTATATGCATGCACATGCTGAGTTCACACTAATTGTGCTGCTAATAATGAGTAACTAACTAAACATTATAACCAACTAAAAATAATAGAAATCATTCTATCTTCACCCCCTGCAAGCTAGAGAATGGATGTTGATCATGTTCAGCTTAGAGAGAATACTTTCGAAGGGTCCTTTGTGAAGTAGTTTGATTAGGATGTTTGCTAGTTGTAATTTAGATGAGATAGGCATCAGGTGAATCAATCCACTTTTGAGTTTGTCTCTCACAGTATGGCAATCTAGTTCAATGTGTTTTGTACTTTCATGGAAGGATGGATTTTGAGCTATGTGAATGTGGATTGGTTGTCACAATGTAGTGGGATTGGCTATGATGGAGCTTGCTAATTGAGATAAGTTAGCAGGTATTGCAGCCATTGCAATTCACATACTGTTGCTGCCATTGTACTATATTATACTTCTGTGGAGCTTCTTGATATTATTGTTTTCTTCTTGGATTTCCAAGATATAAGGGAAAAACCTTGGTAGATGTAGTATCCAATGATAGATTTTCGTGTATACTTGCATCTTCCAAAATCTAAGTAACTATAAGCTGTCATTTTTAGATCAAATTGAGCAGGAAAAATAATCCTTGGGCTAGTCATTTCTTGATGTACTGAAGTAGTCTTAGAGCTACCTTTTGATGTAGATCTGCTTGTGATGAGATGAATTGACTGAGTTGTTTGGCAGTATAAGAGATGTCTGGTCTTCTGGTTGTTAGGTATAGGAATCTTCCAATTAATCTTCTGTAGTTGCTGATATCTTTAAGAGGTTATCCTTCATCTTTTGATATTCTATTGCAGCCATCCATTGGTGAGGATATAGGTTTTGCTACAAGCTGTCTTGTGTCTTCTAGTAATACCAATGCATATTTTCTTTGACTTAAGGAGATCCCTTATTTTGTTCTTGCAACTTCCAATCCAAGAAAGTATTTGAGATCACCAAGGTCTTTGATTTTGAATTTGGAATGTAGAGTTTGCTTGATCCTTTGGATTTTGGAAATATCATTTCCAGTTAGTACCATATCATCTACATGTGTAAATAGTATTGTGAATAATTTTCCTTATTGGCGTATGGAAATTGTAGAATTTGATGTGCATTAAGTGTATCCTTATGAGATCAAGGCTGAACTTAAAGTATTGAACCATTTCCTGCTTGCTTTCTTGTGTCCATATAGTGACCTTTCTAGGTGGCAAACTTGATTTGGTTTAGTGAGTTATAGTTCTTGTAGGGGTTTCATGTACACCTCTTCATGTAAAGTTCCATGTAAAAATACACTGTCCACATCTAGTTGTTATAGGTGCCATGACTTTGCTACAGCCAATGCCAAGATTGTTCTGAGTATTGTCATTTTTGCTACTGGTGAGAATGTATACATGTAGTCTATTCCTTCTATTTGTGTGTAGCCTTTTGCTACTAGCCTTACTTTGTATGTCAATTGTACCGTCTTGCTTTTATTTGATTTTATACACCCACTTGCAATTGATAGGTATTTTTCCAGGGTAATTCTACCAGATTCCAGGTTCTATTTCTATCCAAAGCTTCAAGTTCGGCTTGCATTGCTTGTTTCCAGCATTCTTCCTTAGCTGCTTGCTTTTAGGACCTTGGTTTAGAGGTAACTAATATGTTCATGATATATGACTTGTACCTTTGATACAAAAACTGATAGGAAAGAACATTTGATAAAGGATATTTAATTGGAGATTTTCCATTGTTGGAAGATGCCAACAGGGCTGCGTTACAGGGCAAATGGTAATGAAAGTCCTTCAAGTATGAAAGGATTCTTTCATTTCATGTTGAGTGTCATGTATGTTGTGTTTGATTGTTGTTTTCTTGACCAATATCATTTCTGTTGTCATTTCTGTTATGCGCATAATTTTTATGAATATTGTTGTTGTGTTGGTGAGTGGTAAAAGAAGTTGAATCAGTAGGTGACTCAGAAAGGTTGATAGGGACATAGATATGTGATTTAGTTTTATGAAGATCAAGGTTAGTTTGTGCCTTATGAAAGGGAAAGACCTGTTCATGGAAGATAACACGTCTTGAAATAAAAGTTTTTCTGCTTGTTAAGTGAAAGAGGATGAAACCTTTAGTTCCTGATTTATAGCCTAGGAAGGTGTATTTCCTTGCTCTAGTATCTAGTTTGTTTATGTGTTGGGGGTTAATAGAAACAAAGCATAAACATCCAAATACTTTAAGCATGCTGAAATCGGGAGCTTAATTATATAGGCATTCAAAAGTGGTTTTGTTTTATATGGAAACAGAAGGAAGTTTCTTGACACGAAAGATTGCATGGGAAATGGCATAGGACCAAAAAATTTTAGGTAAGTTAGCTTGGAAGAGAAGAGATCTTATGATATTAAGTAATTCCTGGTATTTTCTTTCAACCACAGCATTTTCCTGTGGGGTTACTAAATAGGAAGTGTGGTGAATGATGCCTTTCTTAGCAAAAAAAAAAAAAAAAAAGGTTTTTAGGAGGAATTCAAGACCATTATCTAATCTGATAATTTATATGGTTGTTTTGAATTAAGTTTCAGTGTAGTGGCAAAAGATCTTTACAAGAAATGATGTTTCTAATTTAGATTCCATTAATGGATTATTTAATAGCAGCTAAATAGATCATATATTATCTTTAAAGAACAAAACATCACATGTTCACATGTGAGAAGTCGGATATGGTTAGAGATCACTGGATATTCAGACTCCAACTTTGCTGGATGCAAAGACAATTATAGATTCACTTTAAGCTATATTTATATACTTGTTGGAAGAGCAGTCTTTGAAAGATTGCCAAGCAGAAAACACTCATTGCTTTTCCATTAAAGTAATGATGTTTAAAGCTTATTATAAGGCATCCATTTATACATTATGGCTATGAAATTTTATTACAGGGATGCAAATTATAGATGAAATTAAAAGACCGCTTAAGTTATTTTTAACAATAGTTTAGCAGCCATATATATTAAGAGGAGTAAAGAGTAATAAAAGTTTTTATAGAGTATATTAGCATAAACTCTATGGTTGCGAATTCGCTTACTAAGGGACTAACACCCCAGGTCTTTCATGAGCATATTGCTCACATAGATGTGATATCATTTTATATGATATGTTGTGTAAGTGGGAGTATGCAGTTAGATGCTCATATATTTTAGACAAACCTTAAGTTTATGAATATTTTCCGCAGAGTAAAGTATTTGGTTTTTTTTCCTTTCACTTTGACTGATATCATAAAAAATTAGGTTGGACCGATTAGAAAAAGACATATTAGCTCACTTTACATGCAATTTTCATGCTACACATCCATACTTGATCTATGTCATTTGTTTGTGTTGATATATGTGACCATAGATGGACTTAGTTACGTTATATGTATCGAAAGTCGCCTTGATCCTATCTTGACATAATTGATGAATGAGATTGTTGGGAAATGTTTTAATCATGATAGCAAATTTAATGTTCAAAAGTTACAGTTTAGCGTACAATTTGTGTATATATACGTACATTCAAGTAGGAGATTATAAGAATCTTTGGACTTGTATATGTAATTGTATATTTGCGTGCTATTATAAATTTTAGCCCAAATTAAAGTGATCTGATAAGGATAAGTTAATTGGCCTAAATCATTTCATTAAGTATGGGCTAATTAGAGGTAGAAACCATGTTACCTCAATACTAATTTTATGATGAGCTGAATTAAAAACTAGGGTCTACAGAATTACAAAAGATTATGGCCCCCAAGCTATATGTATGTCTCTTTTGTTGACATCCCATCATCAGAAAAGAAAGAGTTGTCATCTTTGAAGGATACGTATTAACTTGGAAGATTAATAACCACATGTCCAAACACCAATTAATTCATATTGATGTTCAAGTACACTTTCAAATCTTGTCTTTCAATTTTCTTGATGATTTAATATAGATGATCTTAGGATTATAAAAAACTATAAATCTAATAAGCCAAACCTTAACCAACTACGTCCACCCTTGTTCGGATGCAATGTTGATTACGAAACAAAAATCTGTGACCACAGTTTTTTAATTTCTTGTTGGGACTCAATTTCATTAACTTCATTGAGATCATCCAAAGTTGTCATCATTGCTTTTTTCTTCATATGTAGGTTTTACTTTCTAGCACTACTATTCTTGAAATTTGTAATTTAGATATTATCATAATCTATAATTAGGATCTAAATAGCACATTTAAGAAAATCATAGATATTTGTGATCTATTTACTTATATAGAGTCTAATAATTTAACTTCGTTGCATGGCTAAGACATATAAATCCTCATATGCCTTTATTGCCCATTTTTTTTTCAAGTTTGTATCGAAGTCTTTGTAATTAAGTGCTCTGGAATTCAATCTCAATTATCCTCATTCTTTTAAACAAAAGTAAAAGTTTAATTAGCACAAGGTAAAATGAATATGTGCATTGTCATATTTCAAGCCTAATGAAAGCATGTATTAAAATATAAAATCGTTTATCGACATCAACCTACCCATTAATAAGTATTTGGAAGAGATAATTCATGATATGGTATTAGAGTTGAGAGAGAAAGACAATCCTAAATTGTGTCATCAAGAGGACCCAAAAGTTTAACCTGTTGAATAAAGGTAAATGAATGACTTTATATTTTAACACAGCCTCCCATGCAAGATTTCTTCAAGCTTGAATCATGGATAATGCATATGCCTACTTATCCTGTATTGAAATTCAACTTAATTTCTTTAGAACGTTAGTCGATAAAGATCAAACTCTAAATTGCTAGATTATAGAGACTCTAATATCATGTTAAGAACCATCCTACCTAATACTTTATATTTTTTGGAGAAATAATTATTCATAATGTGCTATTTAGAGCCTAAAGAGAAATTCCAACAATAAAATGTGTCATTAGGAAGACCCACTATTCTCCAATGACCCCCCCCCAAAATGTGTCCCCTTCAAGCTTTTAGCCTTATCCCTATCGTGCCGTCTACTTTTGCACCTTTTCACCACAATTGATTGTGTCGGCCATTACTTTCTGGCACCATTTCTAGTTCGTGCTCCTATGCAAAACCTAACCCTGGTAGCTCCGTCACCTTTCATGTATTTGCGGTGCTCAGCCGCACCCTTAACGCGTTGTCACCTTATTAGTGGACCACTGTGGAGCACAGACACTGACACGGACACGGACACGGGACACGACACGGATATGGATACGGAGACACACCAAATTCAAAAAATTACAGGACACAGACATGCCATGTACATATATATTGTTGTATGAATCTTTTTTTTTTTTGGATTTTTTGGTCATGTTCATATAACTTTTTTATCTAATTAATTCTTATTTTTTGCAATCAACTGAAGAATTCTCAAAATGAAATAGCCCAACAGTACAGATCCAACTAAACAACTAGAGTTCATTTTGGGCTCATGTTAATATTAAAAAATTTAAAAAAATAAAGAAACTAACTCAGACGTGTTCGCGGTGTGTCCAAGCCGTGTCCACAGTAAATTAGAGTCGTGTTTGGCTGTGTCTGGCGCGTGTCCGAGCTTAGAAAAGTTATTTTTTTAATTGGACACGTACGGACGAGTGTCGGACATGTGTTGTGTGGATGTCATATAGGTGTCAGTGTCCGATATGTGTTCGACACATGGACACACCGCCAACTCGGTGTGTCCGTGCTTCTTAGGTGGACCAGGATTGATATCATTAAATCATATATTTGTAATTATATATTTCCTATCTTCATATTAAGTATCTTTACAACGATGGAGATCAAAGAAATGAGTGTCAGTTAAGCTTTAACTCAAGTGACCCCTTATGATCTAATCATCCTTGTGTCCAGGGGCTGTTATGGCTTTGGCTGGGGATTTGATTTCTCACTTGTCCATCTTCTCCCCACTTTCCTTTGACTTCATTAAGAACTCCAGATTAGGAGTAGAAATAGGTAAGTCAACTTGTTAGAGTTTTGATTGATTATTTAATTATAATAGATCCTCAAACACTCATTTAAAGTCTCACTTTCAACATTTTATAATTTTATGCTATTATATCATATAAGTGACTAACCATTTTGTCTTTAAACTACAATTTCTTATTAGTTTTTTTTGCTGCTACAATTTCTTATTAGTTTTATACATAGTATATAATTTTATATTGGACTATTAAACAATACAAATAAGAGTAAGCATCCAAGTTCCACATTGCTTAGATTAACAATAGTTTTACTCTTAAGACAACTATAAATACTCGTGTGTCACATTGTTTTATGTTCATCTTCTCTAAGCTCTTTTGAAAGAAGAGAAAGAGAACTAGTAGTCTTTGGCTTGGAAAGTGTATCTTTGGCCATCTTTCACATTACTAAGGCTGTTAGCCTCACCACCAGTGACTCGACGACGTTGGGATGTCATTTTGAATCCAAAAAAATGGTCGAATAGCGTATCTGATTCACTCGATGTTTTATTGATTTTTAAAATTTTGGGTTTTTTAGTTTGCATGAGCCTATATATATAAATGCCGTTGAAGGTCTAATCCTTGTTAGAATATAAAACTATTAATGTGTCTCTACATGCCCATCAGTTTAAGCTTTTGATTTTATGATATGGTATCAGAGATATTAAGACCAAATAATCAAGGATTCAAACCATCATTTTGATAAAAAAAAAAAAGGTTACGTTCAAATCCAAAAATAGGCATTCACGTGCGTATTGACATGTAAAACTATTCATGTGCATTTACCTATCAGTTTAAACTTCTAAAAAAGATGATTTCATGGCAATCCTATGTTCAATCCATTTAACACCTTAACTCTAATTTTTTTGAAAATATATTATATTGCTGACTCTATAAATAGATTTTAGGGTCAAGTTAGGCTTGCACTTAACAAAAAGCTTATGATAAGTTACAAATCAGGTTCAGACTGGAAGTTTGCCACACAATTCTGGCTTGTCAAGGATGAAGCATGCATGAGTTGACATTTTTCCACTCCTATATATATATTAGAATATTCTTTATTCTGTAACTTAATTAAGTATTAAGTGAGTTAGTTAAAGTTAGTTTTTTTCAAACTGACTATGTCAATATCGCCTGACTCTTGGGAACCATTACTACCATTGTATATAAAGAACTTAACATTCAATAATAAGGCACTTCTGCATTACTTCAATTCACAGTGTAATAATCTAGGGTGGGTTTATTCTGGTTTTTTAAAAAAAATTCTGTAAAAAGAGCTCAAGGCTTAAGAGTTCAGAGAGAAATCTCATACTGGATATTGTGAATACTTCATTGAATTATGGCTTTGTACACTGTAGCTGGTATTTATACAAGTGCTGTACAAGCACAACGCGTGCTTTACAAGCTGAGTGCCTTAGTAACAGACTCTGAGCTGGATTCCTAACTGAATTTAACAAGGCTAACTGAATATAGTAACTAAGTGTGAGTTCTAGTCACGTGTGTATATTCTTACACTAACATATTCTAAAACCTAAATTTTATATATAATTGAAAAAGGTGAAAACAGATTTTTTTTTGCAAGCTATTTTTTTAAGTTTCTACGAAAAAGTTGAAAATAATTTTTTAAATGTTCTAATCATTTTTAAAAATTATTTTCTTATATGGCAAGTGATTTTTTTTAGGTGAAAAAAATGATTTTGACCCAAAAAAAACCACCGTAATTAACAAATGCTGGGATTGCTTTAAAATTTTATCGAACTAAACACTTATGACAACTTATAAGATTTTAGATTAAATACAAGAGCAATTTACCCGTACCAATCTACTGATAATCTAGAAGAAGAACATGGGTTCTTCGTCTTTTTCTTGGTTTGATTGTAACAGAAAATGGGGAAAAAAAAATGAAGCTTTCCCTTGGGAAGTAGACTCTCAATTCATGTCTGTGACTTACATCATCACTTCTCGACCCATGTTTGGTTTAGTTCTGATCTCATCTCAATTCGTGTCAATCTGATTAAGTTATCGTAATGTTGTTAGCTAGTCCTAATTTATGCCTCAAATTATGTGATATGCTTGTTTTGTGGCTTTGTGGTTCTTTCAAGTTTCAACTAGTAAAAATGTCTGATTCCATTAAATTGTAGAAACTTGTAATGGCGATTGGGATTGGCTAACAGATGTTAGTAGTTGTTTGTGAACTGCCAATTGGGAGTGGGTAACATCTTTGTTGACTCTATTCTCTTTGGACGTCAATTAATTAAAGAGAGTATGAAATTTCGATGATCTTAATATTGCATTTTTTTATTTCATTCTTGATTATGCATTTGACACTACTTACTAAAATATTATATTTGAACATTTAAAAAATCAGGTTTTTTTAATAAAAAAACTCTAATTTGTCTATAGGAGGGAGATGAGGAATTCATGGATCCTAGATGATAGGAAGTGAAAATAAATAAATCAGAAGTGACGAGGCACGTGGTCCTAGAGGGAGTAGCACGTGCCCGTTTCCCTTCATTAATTGCAGAGTTGGTGTCACCATGTGACCACGTTTTGCTTTTGCTTTGGTTGTGGGGCTATATATGATCGAAGTTATTCTAATACTTAAAAGTGGATATTTAATTATGATACTCATTCCATTATTTTATATATAATAAATGAATAGAGAAAGTTTGGGTCATTATTATATTTAATTATGATATAATGAATGTGTTAATTGAATACTCATTTTTTTATGTTCAAATAGTATTTTTGGCAAAAGAAAAGACTAGTAAAAGGAGTTTTAGATGAAGTTTTTCTTATTTGGTAACGAAAAGTAATCAGTTGCTTATTATTTAAAATATTAGCAAAATTACAAGTGCACTTTGATTTTCATGCAATATATTTTTTTTGAAAAAATAAAACTTATCCTACTTTGTTTTATTATTTTAAAGAGATAGTGTTCTGTGGCTAGAGGTATAGTTATCCCTTTAAGGAGCCCACATCTCAAAGGAATTAGTTCTTATTGTCGGTGATAGACACCCTAGGTAATAAAAAAAGAAAGAGATAATGCGTGTTTGATTCTATATGTGTTTATATAATTAATTCTAAGTAGAATTGATTTTGGCCATAATTGGTTTAGCCAGAATTAATTTTAAAATAAAGCGATTTCTATATGTTTGATAGTTTATCTAAAAATGATTCTAATATAAAGTAATGAATTTTCAAAATTAATTCTAGATGTAAGAATTGATTTTACTGAAAATCAAACATGTTTCCAAATGGCCAAAATTAATTTAAGACAGTTAGAGTCGATTATCCGCTCCAACCAAACATGCTGTATAGTAACTCAAAGAATATCATGTTTCTTATAACATGTCTATGGTTTTTGTTTTCTTACCCATACATTATTGTCAACTAATTGTCAATTTTTCAATAAACAAGTCATCTAAAAGAAATGGATAATTTTTAATTGATAGTATTATATTAAAAAAAAATGGAAGAGAAGAAAAGATTTGAACGATGGATGGAAAAATAAGGTAGTAGAAGGTATAGAACAATATCTAAATACAATATATATGTCTGTTTGGTTTTTATTCCTATGTTCTAATTTTATTTGTTTTTTTTAGTCTATTTTCTTTCTTTTAATATTTTTTATAAAAAAATAATGAAATTGAGAAAATTTTGCCTTTTATTTTTCATTTTCTATATTTGTATTATTTCTTTCACAAAATCCTTAAAAATAGAAAATAGAAACAAGAATTAAACATGTCTAAAATTTCCTAGTGCCAACTCAATTTATTTTTTACTTTAGCTAGGTTTCTTGTACGATTGAATTATAAATAAAGAGGGATAGTATTCAATCAAAGTTTGGAGGCTATATAGCCCAAAATTCTTTACATACATAAGGTGGAAAAAAAAAAATAAACTCGAGCTTGATTTGAACCTTGTATTGCACTCCATCCTTTCATTCCTTACATTTCGTTTGATACAATAAAAGTGAATATACAAAATTAATTAAAATCAGACTTGACTCTGGGGACTATAAATCCATCGGCGGTTAATCATTACCAAGAGTCATTATTTTTCTGTATATATGAACTCACAGCCGCTAATACACTACGGCCGTTCTCTAATGTTTTCTAATAAGTATTCATTTTCACTTATGTACACATATTAAGAAAATAATTAAATAAATTTAAAGTTAAATAAATTTAAATATATTTTACAATACTACCCTTATTACCTACTCCAACATTCTGTCTCAAACTTAATGTATCCACTAACTCTCTCTCTTTTATAAGAGTATTAAAGAAAATAAAATAATTAATATTGTCTAAATTCTTAAATGACAGGCAACGTTAAAAAAATAAAATTTGCAGATAGATGTGTATTAGAAAATGGAGGTGGTAATTAAGATCTTCCCACAAATGCATGTATAGTTGACTTCCTTTTTCTTATCTACTCTACAAGAATGCGGAAAACAAATTAAATATAGACAAGGCACCCACTACCAATTCCCAATTTTAATTATGTTAAAAGATTCCCATAAATGAAAAAGTCTTAAACTGCTCTTTCACTGCACCAAAACCCTTTGAATATGTATCTTGCAAACTCTCCAATCTTCTACATATATACATAACATAAATACACCTCTGGTATGATATAATTAGGAGTATCTAAAAGTATTGGTATAATATACAATAGGATATGTATCTGATATGGGTAACTCGATTGGTGCATCATAGTGCAGGAAGGAGTTCCAGTGTTGTGAAGAGGAACCAAAAAACCACACCAAAGTGTCCATTGTTTCTCTATGTAAGAATATGATACGAGGAATAAGAAGCACTAACGACAATATGATTACATGCAATCACGCAATTCATTTTCTACCTGTTGTTCAACTTCTTTCATATTGTCATCCTTTTGTCGACTATTCCGAAGTCCTCCTCTCTTCACTTCTTAGTCCATGTACAATAAATTCAATTGATTCAAATAGTTTTTAGAGATTACTATGATGCAAGATCAATCTTTTATGGACTAAAATGGTGTTATCAGTCTCATTTAGGACTACACAGCAATAACCAATAACCCTTTCATTTATTCAGCAATTCTAGATGCTTGAGGTCCATGACCATTTATTAATGCAACAACGACGCTTCACAGACCGAAATAAAACCTTAAAATTGTGTTGTGGCCTCACCAAAAAAAAAAGAAAATGGAAATTGTGAAAATTAAGGTCTGTCACTCCTCTACTTTTCCCTTCCTCGAGTCCCAAGGAAATCAACTCAATCAAAAAGTTGGTATTTATATAAATTACATTATTTGTTCAAATCAAACCTCTAATGAAGTTCTTTTAGACTAGATGTGGTATTGTTAGTGTCCTTTTAAGTTCTTAAGAATGGTTGTGTAATTCCCAAAAACTAGTTTTAAAAAGTCATACTAGTATTGTTTAATAAAATAATGCAAAAATTACACTCAATAAAAAGAAACCACACTAATAATATTTGATAAATACATTGTATAATCGCTTTTAAAATCTGATATGACTAATAGGGATATCGACTTTAGAGAGAATGATTTCCTATGTTATTGTCATTAAAAATAATAAGATCATTTTTTTTAGAAAGCATAAAAACACCCAACAAAGTACTCTAAAAAACACCTTTGGTCTTGGAAACCATGAGCAAGAACATTTCAACTTTTCTACTTAGCAAAAACCAAAAACAACTGAAATTTACATTTTTCATGAATAAGAATCATTTATGACTCTGATTGTTCTTGCTGCTGGTCATGTATCTCTTGCTGTTGCTCCGACTGTTGTGATTGCTCTTGCTGGTCACCTTGCCAAACCCAAACAATATCCTTAAGAGCAGGCCTTATATCCTCTGTCAATATTTTCTGATATTCCAATGTATCTCCATTTGATTTCTTCACCTCCACCAAATGGAAAAATGGGGTGACCTCAAAGATCTCTGCATCAATGGACACAATCCCCTTCCTACCTTCTTTGATGCCCTCCAACTTCAACAACCCTGCAGCCTTCTTCTTTATTTTCATCTTCAGTCGCTTCGCGGTTTCTTCCAGCTTCGAGATGATGACCGGTGCCGTTTGTCTCGAAGTAAACCTTGCTTCTCTTTTCTGATAACTGTCTTCAAAGAATCCACAAAGGTTGATGCCAGAAGAAAGGGAGATGATATCAAATGCATTTATACTTGTGGGGCCATCTGGCTTTTGCCTTGCTTCTCCTGCGGCACCATCACTTTCACGACTTTGATCAGCAGAATTCGAAGCTGCAGGAGTGACTGCATTGTTTTCCCCTTCGAGTTTTTTCTGTCTAGTATTTGGCCCTTTCCTAAACCAAGAACTCTCCTTAATCTTGGCTATGGAAATCCTAGTGTCGGGATTCGGATCCAACATCTTGCTCAATAGCCTCCGGACATTGCTAGGGAACCAACTAGGACATGTGAACTCTGCCTTAGATATCTTCTTATACATCTCTATCAAATTTGAATCATTAAAAGGGAGATAACCTGCCAACAGGACAAATAAAACTACTCCACAAGACCAAATATCAGCTTTAGCACCATCATAACCCTTCATTTTGATCACTTCAGGAGCAACATAGGCGGGTGTTCCACAAGTTGTATGCAGCAAGCCATCCTGCCTTTTGGATTCAGCCAATGCACCTAACCCAAAATCCGATACCTTAAGGTTCTCATTTTCATCCAACAGAAGGTTCTCTATCTTTATATCTCTATGGTATACTTCTCTACTGTGACAAAAATCCACTGCATTGATTAGCTGCCTAAAATATTTGTGCGCAACTTCTTCTTTGAGCTTTCCTTTGGCCACCTTGTCGAAGAGCTCACCACCTTTAGCATACTCTATAACAAAGTATATCTTACTCCTGGTAGCCATGACCTCAAAAATCTGTATAATGTTAGGATGTTTAACCAGTCTCATAATCGATATTTCCCGTTTGACGCGTTCGGCCTGCCCGGTTCTGAGAACCTTATCCTTGTCAATCACTTTGATAGCCGCACTCTGGTTACTTATTGCACTCCTTGCATAGTAAACCTTGCCAAAGGTTCCTTGGCCTAGTAACCTTCCTAATTCATATCTTTGCATCAAGACATTTGATGTGTTATCCATTGGAGACCTTAGAGTAATACCGAGTAATGCGCTGATTCCTTAGCCAGTAAAAATCTCTCTATTTCTATATAATTTACAGATATAAAGAGTGTTCGTGCACTGGATTGTCCTTTTCTACTGTTATAAAGAGTATGTAGTCCGATGTATATAGCAAAAATAGTGATTCAACCATCTTCGCACAGAACTTGAATTAGCATAACAGGCACTCTGAAAAAATTTCTGTGCCAATTGTGCATCAAGGAATAGTGAATGAATGAGCCAGAGATTTGTGGTTCACTCTCATCAAGCATTAGGCTATTCAGTGAATGCAAGGGCAAGATCTCTGTGTCAGAGTCAGAGACAGAGAACATCTTTCGGCATTCCCAGCAGGGTCTTTATGTCAAGCACACACAACTGGAGAGTGTATATGTGCTGCAACCGTAAGTGTTAGTTGATGAGGAACTTCAGAAGTATACAAAATTTTGGAAGATGATTTTTCAATCTGGAAAACAGAGAAATATTGATACCCAATTCAATACTTATTCAGAATTGTTCATACAAAAATCAGGGTTGCCAGCTAATCACAAAAGATTCAATGTCCAAAAAGCTAAAAATAAAATTCAAATACTAATCATAGAGCATATTCAACAGGCTAATACAAAACCGAACCCCAGCAGTAACCCAATTCGTCCTCTAAAAATATGATCACCAAAAATTTTACATGAAAATTGGCTCCAGATAACAACAATTCTAGACAGTATATTTCGATGGCTGACGGTGTGTTTAGTTTCAGTTATGATTTTATTTTTTTAGTTAATCTCCTGTTTTTCAGGATTTTATCAAGAATCAACGAAAATTATAAAATTTAATTTTCAGTTTTGATTATCAGTTTTCACCATTTCCTTTATAAAATCATGAAAAAAAAACAGCAAATGAAAATGATCTTTCTGAAACTAAACACATCCAAGATTTGCTAACCTGATCAGTCTCAATTTCAAAACTAAATTCACTGCAAGCAGCTAGACAGATATATGCTGAAATCATCAAGAATAAGGAACATGTTCATGTTATACACCCAAAAGCTGATGCAGAAAATTAGACATACCAGAATCAATACACAAGAAAATGGTCAATGAAAAAATAGTGGAAATTGCCTTCAGAATTGTTGGAGATGGAGCACACAGGTGGGGAATTGCGATTGTTATGCACCAACCCAGAGAGAGGAAAAAAAAAATAGAAAAAGTAAAGAATTGATACGGGACACAATGACATGAAATTGGGTTTATTATTTAATTATTAGTCATAAAAGAGCCTAGATGTTACTTCATACTGTGCATTTAATTTTAATTATTGGCTGACATGTTTTGGCCTATTCCTGTCACTATGAAAAGGCCAAGGTAAAGGCAAAACAGAACAAAATCAAAGCGTCGAGTTAATTCTAAGTGGACCCCACTGAGACACGTGTAAGGCATTAATGTTTTCAAGAGTAAGGGTTGAATCGGGACACAAGCTGTATTCGTGATCTTGCCACGTGGCTTATCTTTCTTTACAGCACAACCGCCTAACCAGTACTCTCACCAACGTCTTCGATTTTTTAACATATATTACTGGGAGAGGCTCAACTGAAAATTTTATGTATTACAAAAATTGAATTAAAAAATTTTAAAATATAAAGACTAATTAAAAAATGAGTAAAATTATCGGTGTTTACAGAATAATTAAACTAATCATTTATGAGCTCATCAAAACACTTCAATAATTCTTTATAGGAGAGTTTCAAATCATTTACCTGGATTTTGTCATCTAAATCAATGTTTATTATTATTTTTCTGTTATAAAAAGTTTAGGTAAAATAAATGTCGATATTCCATCACAAATAATAAAGATCCTCCAATCTTTTTAAGAATTTTTAATAAAAATTATATATTACTTTACCAATAAAATCGTCTTTATATTCGTTAGTGGATTTGAACTTACATTTTTATAAAGTATGAGTCAAATCTTAAGAAGCTTCCGTCACACTTGTTTGCATTCAAAACAAAAATTTGTGACCACGGTTTTCTAATTTCTTGTTGGGACTCAATTTCAGTAACTTCATCTAGATCCTCCAAAGTTGTCATCATTGCTTCCTTCTTCATATATAAATTTTACTTTCCAGCACTGCTACTGTTGAAATTTGTAATTTGGATATTATCATAATCTATAATTAGGATTTAAATAGCGCATTTAGGAAAATAATGGATATTTGTGATCTATTTACTTAAATAATATAATTTAACTCTCATTGTATGGCTAAGACCTACGAATCCTCACATGCCTTCATTGCCTTTTCTTCCTTTTTTTTTTTTTTACCAAGTGTGAACACTCGATTTTATTCGACCCATAAACAATAAAAAATTCAAATTTTGTATAATTTATGATTTACGGTTGCTTCATTCATTTCTTATAGAAAAATATGATAAAAAGAGTTTTTGGTTGTTTTATTTCCCAAAATTAAAACAAAACAAACAAAAAATCCTTTTTAGTTGATTTACATTTTTAGCCCAATTTCATTAGTCTAATACCCAAAAACTATTTTTAGCCCATTTATGTTATTTTCAGCCTATTCCTTTATTTTTGATTTGCTATTCAGCCTTTGAAAAAACCCAATTTGTTGAAACCCGTTTTGCTTCAAAAAACAAAAAAAAAAACAAAAATAAAGGAGTCACGGGCTTTGTCTTCAGGCTTCTCTCCTTGTTCTCCTTTCCCCGAAACAAGCTCGTGAAACATGGGGATAAGGGAAAGCGTGAAAAATAAAATGGACACAATGATGATGCCCTGGAATTTTGATCTCTCTTTGGATGGAGTTGAAAAACTAACATAGGGTATACATATTGAGGATCAAGGAAGAGAAGAGGAGGGAGGCCATCAGAGAGTTTTAAAAACATTTTGAGAAAAATGCAAACACAGATAGAAACATCAGAATATCAATTTGAAAACCTGTGAGAAATCAACAATAACCACCCAAGAATACAACCCAGCAAGAACGAAAAATCAGAGGTAGCAGCAATAGTCTAGGTATTTTCCAGTTTCAATTTTAAAAGTTTTAAAACAAAAAAATATATAGTGAGGCCGCGGCCTCTTTGCTCCGCCGCGGCCTCCTCCTCCTTTTCCTCTCTTTTCCTTCATCATCTTCTTCCTCTTCCACCACCCTTCAACATAACATCACACCACCGCCACTGCTTCCCTTACCAACCATACCACGACTGCAGCCAACAACCACCATCTTTGCTATGAATTTGCGGCCTCCGCCTCCGTGATCATCATCCTTTTCTTTCTCAACTCCCTCTTTCATCATACTCAAACCCAATCCACACAACCACCCATATACAAGCTACCTGAAAGTTTCAAGAATAAATATGCATTTTCAAAGCAAAAAAAAAGAGAAAAGAAAAGAAAACGAAAAGGAAGCAGAGGAAACTGAAGCACCGCCACTACCGGTCACCAAGCACGGCCAACAACCACCATCACGCTCTCCTCATCCCCTTGGCCGGCCGATCTCCCTTGCCTCCGCAAAGATCGAACTGATCTCCACCTCTCTCCCTTCATGCGGTTGCAAACCCATCCCCTTGCCACCGCGAACCAGTACAGCAGCACCGCCAAACATCCGCGCGGTCATTGCTAGCCCCTGCGAGTTCCACCGTGTTGCCGTGATCCTCCACCGTTTGGTGCGCGCGTCCAACTTCCCAATCTTGGCCGAGTGCCATACCTTAGCCGCGTCGCCGATTTCTTTCGGTGGCCTTTCTCTTTTCTTCTCAGCGAGCCCACCATGAAGCTCCCTTTCTCCGCCATCCTTCGCAGATCTCCCCTGTGGCCGGCGGACATCCCATCTCTCTATCTCCCCCTCAGCTTATCTCTCTCACTCTCTTTTCCTCACCCAATCCTTCTCCCACTGTGACCGTGTGTGCCGTGAGAAAGGAAGAGAGAGAAGTGTGTTTTGTGTGTGATAATGTGTGATAGAGAGTATTAAGCATGTATGTGTGTGTGTCCGTGAATGAGAAAGAGAAAGAGGGGAATTTTTTTTTCTTTTTATTTGTGTGTGTGTGTGTGTCTGTGAATGAGTGAGAGAGAGAGATCGAGATCTTCCCCTTTTTTTATGTTAAAAAAAAGGAATTATTTATATATGTGTATGTGTCCATGAGTACAAGAGAGAGAATTTTCTTATTTTATTTTATTTTATTTAAGTATGTGTATGTGTCAGCTATGTAGATTTAAATTTCATATTTGTATGTATTAGTAGGAGATAGGGATTTAAATTAAATTTGGGTATGTGTGTGTTTTAATAAGTGTCTTAAAAATATAAATTTTAATTAATTTCGTGGACATTAGTTTTTTGTTATTTACTCGTCTATGTTCTTTGCTTAAGGTTATTATATTTTGATGGTTTAAGTATTTTGATTTTTGTTTACTTGCTTAGTATCTATTTCACTGTAGTTTAGGAGATTACTTGTTTAGCTTTGAGTAAAAAAAGAATAAAAATTTCATTTACTTGGAGTTTCAAGCATATATATATTATAAAAAAAAACATAATAAAAAGATAGAACTAGTTTAGGAAGCTAGTTTGGGTAGAATTGTTAGAATAGATTTTGATTGCGTTTATTTGGATTTATATTATCTTGTTGAGTTATGGTTGATTTATGTTTGAAATTTGAGCTTTACTTATTTGATCTGAATTAATAAAGAAAGTTTTATTGTTTGAAATAAATATTTGAGTATTTCGCTTCATTAAAATTTGCTTAGTTAATTTTTTTTAAAAAAAAAAGGGGGATTAACTAAGTCGGGACGGTTTGTTAATCACATGTCCTGAAATGTTTTAGTTGCGACAGCCTGATATTCAAAATCTTTTTCTTTAAAATAGGATTAATTTAACTGTGGCGGTTTGTTAATTCCATGTCCTGAAATAATTTAACCGTGACGGCTTGATAACTCGATATTTTAGGCATTTGAGTTGTGACAGCTTAATGATCTAAAAATTTCCCTGAAATATTTGTTTTTTTTATTTGTTTTTTTAAAAAAAATATATAAAAAATATAAATTTCTTTTTATCTTATTTGTAAATATTTATAATTTATATTTTCATTTTCGATTTAAATTTATTCATTTATTTATTAAAACTTTTATTTCAAATATTGAGGTTAATTTAGCCGTGACGACTTGTTAACGTGATATTTGAACATCTGAGTTAGGACAACTTGACGTTCCAAATATTTTTATATTTTCTCTTACAAAAATACCAAAAATAAATCTTCACTTCTTTTTAGATTCTATTTGCAAATATTTATTATTTAGAAGAATTCTTTTTTTAAATTATATGCTTATTGTCAAATGCTTTGTTTCAAATAAAAAAGGTTAACTTAGTCGTGACGGCTAGTTAACTCATTTTTAGGACACCTGAACTGTGACAGTTTGGTGCACTAACAATTCTTTTCTTTTAAGAAAAAAAATAAATTCCTCTTAATTTTCTTGTAATAGAAAATAGATATTTAAAAGGGGTTATTATTTAATTTGCACAGTTAATTAAAGGTACCGTCCAAGGACGAGTGTATTAGGGGTGCGTGGGATCAAATTCTTGCCCTTCCCTGTGCATAACCGACTCCCGAACTCAAATCTGGGTTCAAAGACCATTTTCAAAATGAATGGGTTTTTCCATATTTTTCCAAATTTTAATAAACTTGGTGGCGACTCCATTATTTTCAAACATACAAAATTCTTTTTTTCGCTGTCCTCGTCGCGATCCCGGTTGTGAAAGATGGCGACTCCACTGGGGACTTCCAGGAGAGTCAGGCTTGTTATAGTTAATTGTGCGAGTTAAAAATAGCCTTTTGAATTTTATTTTTCTCTTTCTTATTTTGTTTTGTGCATAATTTTCTTCTTTTCCTTTAATAAAGTTGTGATTTGTTTTTATTTATAACGTATGCTCTATTTGCTAAAATCTTAGGGTAGATGACTATTTCTGAGTTCTGTACATATTTGTTTGTGTTGATCTTGCAGGTGTTAGTCATGGGTAGTTTTAGGATTTCAAGTTTGTATGCTCTCTTCACACACAACACTAACACATTAAATCACACACGAGTGGGGCCCTATACCCGGGTCTGAGTGTAACTTGAGATAGGTAAGAGATTGCGTAGTGGTAGCCATTTTGGATGTTCATCCTGTTTGGTTATCGCGAAAATCTCGTCTAGAGTGTGATTCTTTCATGAATGTCCTGCACCTAGCAGTTCACCTGCTGTTGTAGATAACATTCCGAAAGGAGTCTTAACTCTAGAAGCCATAGAAATCTGAGAATATAGATCTACCCGGTGAAAGTGTTCACAAAGTAGAATGACCATAAGACCATAGAATTGACCTCCAGAGTTTATCGCAAGTAGAACACAAAGAGAGCATGCTTCTTCTTTATTTCCTTTTTCTTTGTATATAAATTCCTATCACTGTTCTTTGTATATAATTTCTTTTCATTCCCTAAATTGTTTATTATCCCTTCTTTTGTTTACATCAAGTTTTTTTTGTTGTGGTAGGTTTGTTAGAAAGTTGAATTGAATTTTATTGTGAGTATCTTAGTAAAATGGAAGCAAATATGAGACCAGACAGTCAAGGAGATGAAAAACTGAAAAGAACTCTACATCTTAAAGCCAAGACACCTGACACAAAAAGCCTGAGATCCTTGGGTCAATTGTTGAGGGTATCACAGCGCCTTTCTCTTACTAGAAAATATGGGAAGATTTTGGACCTTTTAGAAGTGGAAGAACAGGTAAAGGCAATCACAACATTGGCACAATACTATGATCCGCCGCTCCGATGTTTTACCTTTCAGGACTTTCAGTTAGCACCAACCATTGAGGAATTTGAAAAAATCCTGAGGCTGCCACTAGAAGGAGAAAAACCTTATCACTATCAAGATCATTATCCTTCTTTACATACCATATCAATTGTCCTAAGGATAGGAGTGAAGGATTTGCGCGAAGCACAGAAATGTAGAAATGGGACCTATGGATTCCCAAAGGATTACCTAGAAGGGCATATGCACCGTTTGGCTCAAAATGAGGACTGGGATACCTTTATAGATGTACTGGCCCTCACTATTTACGGCACTGTCTTATTTCCGAATATTGAGGGCTTGTAGACCTTGCAGCTATTGATGTATTCCTTGCTCGTAAGTTTCATGGTCATAATCCTATTCCAGCTCTCTTAGCAGATGTCTATTGCACTTTAAATTTTTGCAATGAGAGGAATGGCAAAAGAATTCTGTGTTGTTTAACAATGTTGTATGTATGGGCTACCACGCACATATTCCAAAGGAGTTACAAAGCGCCCTATCCCATTGAAGATCTATGGATGCATAATATCAAGAAGAGGAGTGGACAAGAGTGGGCCCAAATCCTGGCCAAGTTAAACGAAAAGATGATACGATGGTACCCTTGGTGGGAGGATGGGCAAACTTTGATTTATCAGTGCGGAAGCTTCCCAAATGTACCCCTCATGGGTACCCGAGGATGCATAAACTATAATCCAGCATTGGTATTGCGTCAACTTGGCTACCCCATGATGGGATCTCCTTCGGAACTTGCAATCACTCCATTTGTCTCATATTACCAGGATTCCAAAGATTTTGGTTTACTACAGAAGATCCGATCGGCTTGGAACAAGGTTGTCAAGAAAGGAAAAGAACTGGGAGTTAGGAGTTGTGCTGTGAAAGAAAGTTACCGTCAATGGGTGAAGAATAGGGCTCATGAGATCAAGCTACCATTCAGAGCCTTAACAATTACTCCTCTGGACGATGTGTCAACCTGGCACTTCAATGAAAAAGAAGAAATCAAAGAAGTGAAAGAAAAATTAGACAAAATTTGAACAAGAAAAGATGCAAATAGAAGCTGAATTGAAAAATGCCCATCATGACTACACAACCTTAAAACGAGAAAGCACTAAGAAGGATCGAGTTCTAGAAGGAACAAGTAAAAAGTTGAAGATGGGGCACGAGCACATGATGGAAACCAAAGAATGTCTCAAGGCTGCCAACAAAGAGCTAGGGCTTTAAAGACAAGAACGTGACAAGGCACTAGCTGAGAATCAACAATTGAAGGAATTACTCCGAAAGGCCAAAGTTGTCAAAGAAACTGCGTTAAAAGGCCAAGAGCAAATGCAACAACAAATGGAAGAATTGAACAAAGAATACCAGAGGAAGATTGAAGAACTCAGCCAACACATGGATGATGAAATCGCAAAAAGTTGCTCTGGAAGAAGAGAAGAAAAGAACTGCAAGTTTGGATTTTGAAGTACAACATCGAAATCACATTATTCATGAGTTGAAGACTCGCTTCTCAAACTTGGCAGGGTTGGCTAACGCAGCTATAGAGGATGTTCCAAGCTATTTAGGATTGGCTGAGCAAGGAATAATCCTTTTCAAGACCCCAATTGAGATTAGCAACTTTATTGACTATTGTAAAGACTTGATTGGGAGAATAAAGCAAATGATTGCTGAGAGATGTTGAGAAAGGCATTTGTGGCTTTACAGTGTATTTTCTTTTGTTGTTGTGAGAACAAATGTAAGAAAGATGATGGTTGTAATATGCTTTTATGAATAAAAGAATCTTTGTTTCTCTGTATTGTGTTGGTCTCATAGCAATGTCCCTGACTTAGTACTTTTGAACGAGGCGTTACGAGGTTATCATCAAAGATACTCACATCAAGATTCGATTCAACTGATGATTTCTAACAAATAGCTATGTTTTTGTCTTTTTCTTTTCACTAAAGTTCGTTTTTAATAGGTAAAAATCCATCACAATTGGGCGCCCAAGGAAAACCGATACCGATCAAACTCGAATTCACAATACCAGAGCTCGGACCAAAATGACTGGAGGAAATGGTGACACAGAAAGGGGTATCCCAATCACAACTGCTTCTGAAGTAGGAAGAAATCTGAGCAATGAAGTTAATGCGGTGAGAAGAAAGCTGAATGAACTGTCAAACAACCAAGGAAGACTAGAGGATATGATGCGGGCCATACAAGAATCACTTAACCTATTGGGAGCTCATTCAACAAGTGTGCAACCAAATACCACGACACTAGGTATGCTTATGGTATCAGGTGCAGCTCTAAATGTCACTTTAGGGATGAATGATATGGGTGAAATCCCGAATAACCTCCATGGGCAACCATCGCCCACGATACCACTGATAATCCCTATCGGAGAAGGTTATCGTTCCTTAGAAAATGTGCAAACTCATGAGCATGGGCATATTACCCCTGTCTGGGAGCAACCTCGTGTGGTCATCCAGAAGCAGCCATCCTCCTCAGAAAATAGTCATGCAGAGGCAGAAAAAGGAAAGTTCAAAGAAGAATGAATGGAGAAGATTCAAGAGCAGATTAGGGCTATTCAGGGACCTAGTCCCTATGGTTATGTGGAAGTTGAACAGCTCTGCCATTCTTCTGACGTAGTAATCCCTAAGGATTTTAAGGTTCCTGATTTCTCAAAGTATGATGGGACGGGTAATCCTCTTTTCCACTTGAAGAGTTATTGTACCAAAATGACAATATGGTCAAAGGATGAAAAATTTCTCATCAGTTTCTTCCATGAAAGCTTGACTAGACCTTCTTTGGAATGGTACATTCAACTAGACCACTCAAAGATTTCTAGCTGGAGAGAATTGGTGGACCTGTTCATGAGTCAATACAAGTTCAATCTTGATGTGGCACCTACCCGGGAGCAATTAAGCTCCATGCAGAGAAGAAGGATGAATCATTCAAGTAGTAGGTGGAGAGCCTTGGTTGCCCAAGTTCAACCACCACTCATCCTAACTGAAATGTGTTCCTACTTCTTAGGAACCTTGGGATCGCCTTACATCGGCACAATGGCAGGGGCAGCATACAAAGATTTCTCTGAGTTGATAACTGCTGGAGAAAGAATTGAGAGCTTAGCAAAGGCCGGCAAGCTTCCCATGAGTAGTGAAGACACAAGAAAAAGCTTCCCGCCCAAAAAGAAGGAAACAGATGTTAATTATGTATATGGACAGCAATCCTTCGTTCCAAGATATACACCAACACGTCCACGACTCCAACTGTCATCATACCACACACCTATCGCTCCTTACCCATCCTACCAAACCACACCAACCACAAACACTGTCTCATATCCCCAGCCACAAGTTAATAATATCCACATAAGGCCATACCAACCAACTCGCCCAACATACATCCCAGCACCTCGACCAAATTTCCAAAACCGAAATCGATTTCCTAACCTTCCACCTTTTCCAAAGCTATCCATTTCAAATGCTGACCTCTTTCAAAAACTAGTTGATGCTCACCTGATCTCTGCATATCTGGTGCACTCGTTAGAACCGCCATTTCCAGCATGGTACAACCCAAACCTTACTTGCAAATATCATATGGACATTGCGAGACATTCCATAGAGGATTGTGAAGGATTCAAAATGGCGGTAAGAAGATTAATTGCTTGTGGGAGGTTGGACCTTCAAGAAGATTCGAAACCAGACATTGTTAATAACCCGATCCCGAAGCATGAAGGAGGAAGTCGGGTGAATGCCTTAGAGGTAGAAGAACCTTTGATTAAGAAAGTTCTGAATCTTCGAACACCGATAGAAGAAGTGTTCAACGGCTTGAAAAAGGCTGGGTACAACATCACAACAGCTGCATCCATGATGAAAGAAGATGAGAAATATGACATGGAATCAGGCTGTTTATATCATTGTGGAGGTCTTGGCCATGATATAGAAAACTGTTGGGATTTCAAGGCTCGTGTACAGGGATTGCTTAATTTGGGGGTGGTTCAAGCAAAAAAGAGGCTAAGTTTCCAAGAAGAAGTGAATATGATTGATCGCTTTGTGCTTCGGATACCATCACTTAATCCGGCTCCAAAACCAAAAAAAGTGGTGATCACTGTGAAAAAGCCGATACCTTTTCGTTATGAGGATACACATGCTATACCTTGGAACTATGAAACCAATGTGGAGACAAATAGAGACATAGGAGAAGCCTCGGAAGTCCAAACAAGTGAATTAGTAGCGGAGGTAAAAGGAATAACAAGAAGTGGAAGAGTTTATGCACCCGGAGAGCTGGAAAAAGGAAAGCTTGTTGAAGAAGAGAATATCGGAAAAGGTTCTGGTACGGAAAGGAAAGGAAAAGAAGAAGATGAAGAAGAGGAGTTCCTAAAGATCATGAAGCAAAGTGAATATGACATACTGGAGCAATTGAAGAAAACTCCTGCCAGAATCTCCTTGCTGTCATCAATCTTGTCATCCGAATTTCACCAAAAAACATTGCTAAAAGTCTTGAAAGATGCTTATGTAAAATCAGATGTCTCATTCGTGAGTATGGTGGATCCAGTAAAATGTATCAACATGATCACTTTCTCAGATGAAGAAGTTGTATCACAGGCCAACCCACGAGCACTGTATATAACTCTCAAATGTAAAGGTTATATAGTGCCGAAAGTTCTCATTGATGGAGGGTCGAGACTAAACGTCTTACCAATGACAACCTTGAGCTACTTGTCAATAAACAAGGATGATATTTCACCACAAGTAATGATTGTAAAAGCTTTTGATGGAGCAAAGAAAAGCATCCTTGGGGAAATGGTGCTGCCATTGGAGATCGGTCCAAGCCGATTTGAAGTGCTATTCCAGGTAATGGAAATTGAGTCTAATTACAATATGGTGCTGGGAAGACCATGGATTAACAATGTTAGTGTTGTTCCTTCAACCTTGTATCAAAAGGTTAAATATATCGAGAATGGCTCAGTCATTACCATCCATGGAGAAAAGGAGATCATGGTATCCAAACCAGTTACACTTCCATATGTTGAAAATGTGGAGTTAGTGGAAAGCAGCTTATGGCACAATTTGGAGGTTGTAGGGCTAAAACAAGAGCAGAATGAGTCCTTAAGGCAAGATGTCAATCAGGTAGTGGCTCATATCATGACAAAAAATGGTTATCTGCACGGCAAAGTGCTAAGATCACGGTTGCAGGGTATCAGGATGCCGCTGCCTATCTTAGAGAAGCGAAACCGATTCGGTTTAGGATATGAGGCATCATTGGAGAATCAGGTCAAGACAATGACTCTTGAACAAAAGAAATCAAAAGAGAAAATGGAGCAGATCCCTCATCTGAAAGAGACATTTCCTCACCCGGCTAAAGTGATTGTGGATGAAGAAGGTTGCACCTCCAGTTATTTTTCCACCATCAACACTCTGGATGTTGAGAAGCCTGAAGAATACAACAATGCTGATGCTACCAACCACAATGAGATCTTTGATGGGAATTGGGACAATGAACCAATAATTGATGTTATTACTTCAAAGTAATCACTTGGGATTGTAATAATTGTCTTTGCTTTCTTGTATGCTACTTTAAGACATCATTCGAATGAACTTGCATGTTTATCCAGTAATTTTTCTTTATTATTACACCTTGTACTTCTTCACCTCTTCTGTTCTTTTATTTCCATACGCTATTCTTTTTACTTTCTTGCTATCTCTAGCATTATTTCCTTAACCCTTTAATTTGTGCCTTTTCTATATTATTTGTGTTTTACCCATTATGTGTCTTGGCATTCCAACCCGCACAAATGCTTTCCAGGGACCTAAATGCTATGAATATTTTGCCGCATGAAAGGGACTTTGGAGGCTAATCAATTGATTCTCTTACTGTATTTGATTGTGATGGCTATGAATCTGAAGAGGATGAAGAAACTATTGAGGAATTTTCAGGCTTATTGGAGCATGCAGAAAAGGGGTTTGACTTAGACAATGAGGTGGTTGAAGTGAGTAACATGGGCACTGAAGAAGAGAAGAAGGAGCTAAAAATAGTGGAAAATTCTGAACGAACAGAAATGATTGCTTTATCTGGAGAATACTTAGATGTCTTCGTGTGGTCTTATCATGATATGCCAGGATTGGATCCAGAGATCGCTTCACACAACATTCCTTTGTATCCAGAAGCTGAGCCGAAGAAGCAAAAGTTGAGAAGAATGCGGCCTGACATGTTACTAAAGATTAAAGAAGAAGTGACTAAACAGCTAGAGGCTGGATTTTTGGAAGTATCAAGACACACTGATTGGGTGGCCAACATTTTTCCTGTCCCTAAAAAGGATGGGAAGGTCAGGATGTGTGTAGATTATCGGGACCTGAATAAAGCTAGCCCGAAGGATTATTTTCCACTTCCCCACATTGATGTCCTTATTGATAATACGGCCAAGAATCACCGATTTTCATTCATGGATGGATACTCTGGATATAATCAGATTCTCATGGATGTTCATGACAAAGGAAAAACTACATTCATAACTTCGTGGGGAACGTTTTGTTACATAGTCATGCCATTCGGGTTGAAGAATGCCGGTGTCACTTACCAACGTGCAATGGTTGCATTGTTCCATGACATGATGCATAAGAAAATTGAAGTATATGTAGATGACATAGTCGCTAAGTCTAAAGAAAGAGAAAGCCATGTGGCAGTCCTACGGAAACTGTTTGAAAGACTCAGAAAATACAAGTTGCGGCTGAACCCAAATAAATGCATTTTCGGAGCTTTTACAGGGAAATTGCTCGGGTTCATTGTCAATAGAGAAAGGATAAAGGTAGATCCAGACAAGGTAAAGACGATAAAAGAAATTCCAGCTCCCTGAACTGAAAAGGAAGTGAGAAGTTTTCTTGGGAGGCTTAACTACATTGCTAGATTCATCGCTAATTTGACCAGTACTTGTGAGCCTATATTCAAGTTGCTGCGAAAACATCAACCTGGAGAGTGGAATGAAGAATGCCAAGAAGCCTTTGACAAAATAAAGACTTATCTAATGAAACCTCCAGTTTTGATTCCCCCTACACCAGGCCGTCCTTTAATACTGTATCTTACAGTATTACCCACTTCACTTGGGGCAATGTTAGGGCAATATGATGAATCTGGAAAAAAGGAACAGGCCATTTGTTATTTGAGCAAGAAGTTTAATGAATGTGAATCTCGTTATCTGGCGATTGAAAAGACCTGCTGTGCATTAGTATGGACTTCCAAGAGGTTGAGGCAGTACATGTTATACTACACCACTTGGTTGATTTCTCGAATGGATCCATTAAATACATATTTGATAGTCCTCATGTTTCATTGAGAATGTCAAAGTGGCAAGTGATACTTTCAGAATTTGATATCAAGTATGTAACCCAAAAGTCCGTTAAGGGAGGTGCAATTGCTGATCATCTAGCTAAAAACCCTCTGGAGAGTGGACAACCTGCCATGCCTGAATTCTCTGATAGTGAGGTATTGACAGTAGAGAAAGAAGAAATGGAAGAAGAGGATGTGTGGAAGATGTATTTTGATGGGGCCGCCAATATGAACAGATGCGGAATAGGAGCTGTAATAGTCTCACCAGCTGGGAAACAGTACCCGGTTTCTATCAAACTAGACTTTGAATGTACCAACAACATGGCAGAATATGAAGCATGTGCAAATGGTTTGCAAGTTTCAATTGAATTGGGAATCAAAGAACTAAAGGTCTTTGGAGACTCCGCGCTCATAATCTATCAAGTTAATGGAGAATGGCGTACAAAAGACCCAAAGTTGTACCTTATCAGAAGCATTTGTCTCAATTAATTGAGCGCTTTGATAATATATCGTTCTCCTACTTAACTAGAGACAAGAACCAGTTTGCGAATGCTTTGGCGACTTTGGCCGTGATGACTAATTTGGAGGTAAATGCTAATGTCCAACCCATCCATGTCGAAGTGCAAAATGAACCGGTATATTGTGACAATGTGGAGATTGAACCAGACGGACAACCATGGTATCATGATATCAAGCAGTATATTCAAAAAGGAGAATACCCAGCAGGTGCAAATGAGGTGGATAAAAAGACAATTTGAAGACTTGTCATGGCTTTCCTCCTGAATGGTGAAGTCCTTTACAAGAGGAATTATGATACCACTCTCCTTAGATGTGTAGATGCTCACGAAGCACGAATAATCATGACCGAAGTCCATGAAGGGATCTGTGGAACTCATACTAATGGGCATATGATGACACACAAGATCCTAAGGAGTGGTTATTACTGGTCCACCATGGAGAATGACTGTATCAATTACGTTCGGAAGTGCCACAAATGCCAAATATATGCAGACCGAATCAATGCTCCTCCATTTCAGTTGCATAACATGGTATCTCCTTGGTCTTTCTCGATGTGGGGTATGGATGTTATTGGTCAAATTAATCCTAAAGCATCCAATGGTCATCGTTTCATCTTGGTGGCAATAGATTATTTCACTAAATGGGTGGAAGCTGCTTCATACGCTAACATCACACAGAAGGTTTTTCTCAGATTCATCAAAAGAAATATCATCTGCAGATATGGAATTCCAGAGAGGATTATCACAGACAATGCTCCTAATCTCAATGGTGCTGAGGTCCAGAAATTCTTTGAGACATTCAAGATCAAACATCACCATTCAGCTCCTTATAGACCTCAAATGAATGGTGCGGTCGAAGCTGCAAATATGAATATCAAGAAAATCATCGCCAAAATGGTGGTGAATTACAAAGATTGGCATGAAATGCTGTCATATGCTTTGCACGCATATCGTACCAACATACGATCAAGCACAGGGGCAACTCCTTTCTTATTGGTATATGGAATGGAAGCCGTATCTCCTATAGAAGTGGAAATCCCATCACTCAGAGTTTTAATGGAGGCTAGCTAGAAGAATCTGAATGGGTAAAAGCTCGACATGAGAAATTGAACATGATAGAGGAAAAGAGACTTACAGCTATTTGCCATGGCCAGTTGTACCAAAGCAGAATGGCTAGGGCTTTTAACAAGAAAGTCTGCCCTAGAGATTTTCATCCAGGAGATTTGGTTCTGAAGAAAATTCTCCCTAATCAAGAGGATGCGCGGGGTAAGTGGGCTCCGAGTTATGAAGGGCCTTACATTGTCAAGCAAGCATTCTCAGGTGGGGCGTTGATTTTACAAGACATGGATGACCAGGAATTGCCAAAACTACCAACAGTGATGCAGTGAAAAGATTTTATGCATGAAAAGATGCTCTAAAGCCCGTTAGGTTGAAAACTCGGAAGAGCGACCTAAGCAAAAGTTAGGGCAAAATAAAGAGAAAAAGAAAAAAAAAGAAGAAGAAGAAGGCTCGCTAGGTTGAAAACTCGAAAGAGCGGCCTAGGCAAAAATTAGTGCAAGACAAAAAAAAATATATGCATCATCTCCAATAGCTACATTGGGGCAAATTTTGGTGTTGAATTGGTCCAATAAATCAAGCAAATCAAAGACTGAAACTGGGGCATTTTTGAATTTATCCAGCAAATTCAGTAACTCAAAGGCTGAAACTGGGGCAATTTTGAAGAAAGGATTTGAAGATGTGTCATCGGATATCATGGCTAGGTTATTCAACTTGCAGCAAGAAGTCATTTGATTGAAACACAAAGGACCTAAACTGGGGCAAAATTTCGTGTCTTTCACAATTCTTGTATTTTGTTCTTGTGTTCTCTCCTTCTCCCAAATATTTTGCCATCAAATATACCAAGCAATAAAGATGTTCAGTCGGTTTATCCTTTCACCTTCTCTTTGAGTGCATGTTCATTTATGATGTCTCAAATAGGATAAATTTAAACTTCAATTATGCGATCTAACAATGTTTACAGCAATACATCAATGATTGGTATCACGATCCAGAAATTGCAATTAAGTTTGGCAGAGGAGTATCCATCATTCTAAAAATGGAAAAAGGAAAAGAAGAACAAAAGAAGTGAACAAATCTTTGTTATGCCAGAAGGTCCAATGCAAGAATTATGAGTTTGATCGGTTAAAGTTTCCTAGAGGATTGCTCGATTTGGTTGTGGTCAGTTTCTTTCAAGAATGTGTCTAAAATAATTTGAAGTTCATGAATTTTGCATATAACTTTGAAAAAACAAAAAAAAAACAAAAAAGAGAAAGGAAACTGTGAAAGTTGTTATTCTCTAAGTTAGCTTTTAATTTCCAGTTAACCTCAAATTGCCGATTTCTTTTTCAAACGGTATCCTTGCCGATTTCTTTTTCAGACGGTATCCTTGCCGATTTACCTTTCAGACGGTATCCTTGCCGATTTACTTTTTCAGACGGTATCCTTGCCGATTTCTTTTTCAGACGGTATCCTTGCCGATTTCTTTTTCAGACGGTATCCTTGTCGATTTTCTTTTTCAGACCGTATCCTTGCCGATTTCTTTTTCAGACGGTATCCTTGCCGATTTCTTTTTCAGACGGTATCCTTGCCGATTTCTTTTTCAGACGGTATGCTTGTCGATTTCTTTTTCAGACAGTATCCTTGCTGATTTCTTTTTGAAACGGTATCCTTGCCGATTTCTTTTTCAAATGGTATCCGCCGATTTCTTTTTCAAACGGTATCCTTGCTGATTTCTTTTTCAAACGGTATCCTTGCCGATTTTCTTTTTCAAACGGTATCCTTGCCGATTTCTTTTTCAGACGGTATCCATGCCAATTTACTTTTTAATTTACTCTTCTGTTGATATCTTTTACCAGTTTGATCTTTAATCGGCCTCAGTTGTTAATCTTAATTTCTAGTTGACCTCGGATTTTCATTTTTACTTTTTTAGTTAGTCATTTGTTGACTTCTGGTCAACACCGTCCACTTTAGATTTTGTCAGCTTATGTATTTACATTTGATTTTCTTATATGTGCATATCACCTTGATGTTTAGATTTAGATTGTTTATATTTCATGTATTTGTCGAACAAAATCAATGTTCATGTCTTTATTCATTTATTTTCTTACCACTTATCGACCTATCTAGTGGTTCGCAAGGTTTGTAAATCCCTGTCAGGATTGTAAGCTCTTGTCAATTTCGTCAGCTTGTAAATTTCTGTCATCCCCGTCAGTTTTTAATTTCCTGTCACTTGTTGACCCGCATCCAGTTGGTCACAAGATTTTTTATTCTTGTCAGTCTCACCAGCTTGTGAATTTCCAATCAGTCCCATTGGTTTTTATATTTCTGGTCATCGGTGGATTTGTGTCAACGTAGTTTCTTTTCCTTGCAAAATTTATACAGTTAATTTCTGAATTCCAGGTGACTTGCTTGAATGTTTGTTTTCTTTTAATTTTAGAATTTCATTTTTTTTCTTGCATTTACATTTTATGCATTGCCGAACAAAATCAATATTCATGTCTTTACTCATTCCTTATGAAGATAATATGTAAAACTTATATTTTTCATATTCTCTTATAAGAAATAAGTAAAGAGGGGCAACTGTGAACACTCGATTTTATTTGGCCCATAAACAACAAAAAATTCAAATTTTGCATAATTTATGATTTACGGTTGCTTCATTCATTTCTTATAGAAAAATCTGATAAAAAGAGTTTCTGGTTGTTTTATTTCCCAAAATTAAAACAAAACAAACAAAAAATCCTTTTTAGTTGATTTACATTTTTAGCCCAATTTTGTTAGTCTAATACCTAAAAACTGTTTTTAGCCCATTTATGTTATTTTCAGCCTATTCCTTTATTTTTGATTTGCTATTCAGCCTTTGAAAAAACCCAATTTGTTGAAACCCGTTTTGCTTCAAAAAAATAAATAAATAAATAAATAAATAACAAAAATAAAGGAGTCACGGGCTTTGTCTTCAGGCTTCTCTCCTTGTTCTCCTTTCCCCGAAACAACCTCGTGAAGCATGGGGATAAGGGAAAGCGTGAAAAATAAAATGGACACAATGATGATGTCCTAGAATTTTGATCTTTCTTTGGATGGAGTTGAAAAACTAACATAGGGTATACATATTGAGGATCAAGGAAGAGAAGAGGAGGGAGGCCATCAGAGAGTTTTTAAAACATTTTGAGGAAAATGCAAACACAGAGATAGAAACGTCAGAATATCAATTTGAGAACCTATGAGAAGTCAACAATAACCAGTCCAGTAATACAACCCAGCAAGAACGAAAAATCAGAGGCAGCAGCAATAGTCTAGGTATTTTCCAGTTTCAATTTTAAAAGTTTTAAAACGAAAAAATATATTGTGAGGCCGCGGCCTCTTTGCTCCGCCGCGGCCTCCTCCTCCCTTTCCTCTCTTTTCCTTCATCATCTTCTTCCTCTTCCACCACCCTTCAACATAACATCACACCACCGCCACTGCTTACCTTACCAACCATACCACGGCCGCAGCCAACAACCACCATCTTTGCTATGAATTTGCGGCCTCCGCCTTCGTGATCATCATCCTTTTTTTTCTCAACTCCCTCTTTCATCATACTCAAACCCAATCCACACAACCACCCATATACAAGCTACCTGAAAGTTTCAAGAATATATATGCATTTTCAAAGCAAAAAAAAAGAGAAAAGAAAAGAAAACGAAAAGGAAGCAGAGGAAACTGAAGCACCGCCACTACCGGTTACCAAGCACGGCCAACAACCACCATTGCGCACTCCTCATCCCCTTGGCCGGTCGATCTCCCTTGCCTCCGCAAAGATCGAACTGATCTCCACCTCTCTCCCTTCATGCGGTTGCAAACCCATCCCCTTGCCACCGCGAACCAGTACAGCAGCACCGCCAAACATCCGCGCGGTCATCGCTAGCCCCCACGAGTTCCACCGTGTTGTCGCGATCCTCCACCGTTTGGTGCGCGCGTCCAACTTCCCAATCTTGGCCGAGTGCCATACCTTAGTCGCGTCGCCGATTTCTTTCGGTGGTCTTTCTCTTTTCTTCTCAGCGAGCCCAGCCGCAAGCTCCCCTCTCCTGCCGCCATCCTTCGCAGATCTCCCCTGTGGCCGGCGGACATCCCATCTCTCTATCTCCCCCTCAACTTATCCCTCTCACTCTCTTTTCCTCACCCAATCCTTCTCCCACTGTGACCGTGTGTGCCGTGAGAAAGGAAGAGAGAGAAGTATGTTTTGTGTGTGATAATGTGTGAGAGAGAGTATTAAGCATGTATGTGTGTGTGTGTCCGTGAATGAGAAAGAGAAAGAGGGGAAAATTTTTTTTCTTTTTCTTTTTGTGTGTGTGTGTGTCTGTGAACGAGTGAGAGAGAGAGAGATCGAGATCTTCCCCTTTTTTATGTTAAAAAAAAGGAATTATTTATATATGTGTATGTGTCCATGAGTACAAGAAAGAGAATTTTCTTATTTTATTTTATTTTATTTAAGTATGTGTATGTGTCAGCTATGTGGATTTAAATTTCATATTTGTATGTATTAGTAGGAGATAGGGATTTAAATTAAATTTGGGTATGTGTGTGTTTTAATAAGTGTCTTTAAAATATAAATTTTAATTAATTTCATGGACATTAGTTTTTTGTTATTTACTCGTCTATGTTCTTTGCTTAAGGTTATTATATTTTGATGGTTTAAGTATTTTGATTTTTGTTTACTTGCTTAATATCTATTTCATTGTAGTTTAGGAGATTACTTGTTTAGCTTTGAGTAAAAAAAAGAATAAAAATTTCATTTACTTGGAGTTTCAAGTTTGTGTGTGTATATATATATATATATTATAAAAAAAAACATAATAAAAAGATAAAACTAGTTTAGGAAGCTAGTTTGGGTAGAATTGTTAGAATAGATTTTGATTGCGTTTATTTGGATTTATATTATCTTGTTGAGTTATGGTCGATTTATGTTTGAAATTCGAGCTTTACTTATTTAATCTGAATTAATAAAGAAAGTTTTATTGTTTGAAATAAATATTTGAGTATTTTGCTTCATTAAAATTTGCTTAGTTAATTTTTTTTTTTAAAAAAGGGGGATTAACTAAGCCGGGACGGTTTGTTAATCACATGTCCTAAAATATGTTAGTTGCGACAGCTTGATATTCAAAATCTTTTTCTTTAAAATAGGATTAATTTAACTGTGGTGGTTTGTTAATTCCATGTCCTGAAATAATTTAGCCGTGACGGCTTGATAACTCGATATTTTAGGCATTTGAGTTGTGATAGCTTAATGACCTGAAAATTTCCCTGAAATATTTGTTTTTTTTATTTGTTTTTTTAAAAAAAATATATAAAAAATATAAATTTCTTTTTATCTTATTTGTAAATATTTATAATTTATATTTTCATTTTCGATTTAAATTTATTCATTTATTTATTAAAACTTTTATTTCAAATATTGAGGTTAATTTAGTCGTGACGGCTTGTTAACGTGATATTTGAACATCTGAGTTAGGACAATTTGACGTTCCAAATATTTTTATATTTTCTCTTACAAAAATACCAAAAATAAATCTTCGCTTCGTTTTAGATTCTATTTGCAAATATTTATTATTTAGAAGAATTCTTTTTTTAAATTATATGCTTATTGTCAAATGCTTCGTTTTAAATAAAAAAGGTTAACTTAGTCGTGACGGCTAGTTAACTCATTTTTAGGACACTGAGCTTGTGATTCGATTGCACTAAAAATTCTTTTCTTTTAAGAAAAAAACAAATTCCTCTTAATTTTCTTGTAATAGAAAATAGATATTTAAAAGGGGTTATTATTTAATTTGCACAGTTAATTAAAGGTACCGTCCAAGGACGGGTGTATTAGGGGTACGTGGGATCAAATTCCTGCCCTTCCCTGTGCATAACCGACTCCCAAACTTAAATCTGGGTTCAAAGACCATTTTGAAAATGAATGGGTTTTTCCATGTTTTCCCAAATTTTAATAAACTTGGTGGCAACTCCATTATTTTCAAACATAGAAAATTCTTTTTTTCTCTGTCCCCGTCGCGATCCCGGTTACGACACCAAGTTTGTATCAAAGTCTTTATAAATAAGTGCTCTCAAGTTCAATATCGGTTATCCTCGTTCTTTTAAACAAAAGTCAAAGTTTAATTAGTGTGAAAAGAAAACAGAAACAGAGAGAAAGAAGGATGCTTCATTCAATGTGATGAGAAAAGTTGCAATACTTGTGTTACAACTGAGATTATATACAAGATGAAATAACAACTAGCTGGAGAGTGAGCTAATTAGCTAAGTGCCATCTGACTAACTAACTAATTGTCACAATAGAAAGTTGTTATTACTAAAGTGAAGCTTTAGATCAGGTAACACCCCCTGCAAGCTTGGAGTGCTTGGAGAGTGGAAATCGAGACACGCCAAGCTTGAAAAGGATGTTTAAGAAAGGTCCTGGAGCTAAAGCCTTTGTCAGGATGTCAGCAGTTTGATCATTGGTGTTGATGGAGAGTACTGAATGAAACCACTCTAGACTTTGTCACGGACTACATAGCAGTCAATCTCAATATGTTTGGTTCTATCATGGAACACAGGGCTGGAGGCGATGTGTATTGCACTCTAGTTATCACAGAAGATAATGGGAATTGGTTGGTGGACTGGTACTTCTAAGTCTACGAGTAAATAAGCTAGCTATTGTACCTCACAAATTGCTTGAGCTAAGGACCTTTACTTAGCTTCTGAAGAGGATCTGGCCATTGTGACTTGCCTCTTGATTTTCCATGAGACTAGTGAGTCTCCCAGAGAAAACCAAAAGCCTGAGACAGGTTTTCGGGAATCAACACAAGACCCCCAATCTGAATCTACATATCTAGCAACTTTGAGGTTTGATAAGGCTGAGAAAAACAACCCCGATGCTGGGGATTGCTTCAAGTATCTCAAGATGTGATGAGCAACTTTCATATGTTGAAATGTGGGACAGTCTAGAAATTGGTTAAGCCTTCCCATAGCATAGGAGATATCCGGCCTAGTGTTTGTGAGATAAATCAGCCACCCAATTAATCTTCTGTAACTTGTTATATCAAAGAGTAGACCACTTGAGTCTTTGGTAAGTTTCATGGTGTAGTCCATAGGGGTAGAGGCTGGTTTTGCCCCCAATAAACCAGCATCTTCTATCAAGCAAGTGCATATTTTCTTTGATAAAGGGCAATGCCAGTGCTATTTCTAGCTACTTCCAGTCCTAGGAAAAATTTGAAGTTCCCTGAATCTTTTATCTTCTTCACTGCATTGATCTCAGGTAGATCATTTTATGCAAGAACTAGATCATCAACATATACTAAAATGGCAGTGAAGCCAGTGGAAGAACTTTTGGTGAACAAAGAGTAATCTGACTTTGATTGAGTGAAACTAGTAGTAATCAGAATTGATGTTAATTTTGCATTCCATGTCTGCTAGTCTGTTTGAGGCCATACAAGGATTTTTCTTGTTTGCAAAGCATCCTTAAGTTAGGGGCATTTAGAGCAGGGGGAACTTGCATGTATATTTTTTCATTGAGATCACCATGTAGGAAGGCCGTATTCACATCTGATGGGCGAATATGCCATTGCTTTGCAGCAACAATTGCCAATTGGAGTCTGAAAGTTGTTATCTAGACAACTGGACTGAAAATATCAATATAGTCTAGTCCAACCACTTAAGTGTAGCTCTTGGCAACGAATTAGGCTTTGTGTCTCTCTGTGCTTCCATCTGTGTTGAATTTAACTTTGAATACACATTTATAACCTATAGCCTTCTTACCAAGAGGAATATCAGTTAGAATCCAGGTTTTGTTTTCCTTTAGAGCATTCAGCTCATCTGAGATTGCCTTTTTCCAGCACTCTTGAGTCACTGCGTTAGTATAAATTCTGGGTTCAACATTAGTAGACACAGCAAGAGAAAAAGTTTTCTAGTTTTGAGATAAAGCAGAGTATGTAATATATTCAGATATAAGGTACCTGCAAAATGATTTGGTAGCTGGAGAAGTGATGGTCATCATGCAATAGAAGTCTTTTAGGTATGAGGGTGGCTTCTTTAGTCTGGTGGATTCTCTCAGATTGTTGTTCTTTAGGTTAATATGTGTTGGAGAGGTGTGTGCTGTGAATTCAGTGTTGTTTTGTGATGTATGTGGGGTTGGAATATGAGTGGAAGCCTCAGCAGTATCATGTACAGGGGAGAAAGGTGTGTGCAAAAGGTTAGTTGATTCATATTCATATGAGAAGGGATCAATTTGTGGAAAGTGCAGTGAAGTGTCAGATGTTAGTAATGTAATGAAATCAATTTTCATAAAATGATGCATTTCTAGATAGAAATAGTTCTTTTGTGTACAAGTCAAATAGAATATATCCTTTTGTGCTTTCTTTGTATCCTACGAAAATACATTTTTGAGCCTAGGATCTAGTTTTGTTCTATGAGCCATCAGAGCTGATGCAAATGCTAAACAACCAAAGACTTTAAGATGAGTTATGTTAGGTAATGAGTTGAATAATTTTTGAAAAGGGGATTCATTTTTCAAAAAGCTATTAGGTTATCGATTTGTGAGGTGTATTGCATGTGCTACTGCATAATGCCAGAAGCATTTAGGAATGTTGGACTGAAAAATAGTACTCTAGCTATTCCTAAAAATATGTTGATGCTTTATTTCGACAATCCCATTTTGTTAGGGGGGTTTCAACACATGAAGTTTGATGCATAATTCCATTTTCAGAATAAAATGCTATCATGAAAAATCATTTTCCATTGTCTGTTCTAATGCATCTAACTATTTTAGAAAATTGAGTTTCTGCAAATTTAACAAAAGCTTTGACTAATAGGGTTGCTTTAGATTTTGACTTCATGAAGTAAATCCAAGTGAATCTACTCATGTCATCAACAATTGTTAGGAAGTATTTGTGACCAGCACTGGATGGAATTGAAAGTGGACCCCAAATATCAATGTGAATCAAATCAAATGTATTTACAGATTTTGTTACACTTACAGCAAATGGTAACTTTTTTTGTTTGGCAAGATGACATGACTCACAAGGCCTTGTGTCTAACTTGCAATTTATGAAAGAAAATTGCTTTTTCATTACAAGCATTTTATCATGAAACAAGTGACCTAATCTAATGTGCCAAGGAACTTGTTGAGAGGTTGAGGAGAGAATTGATACTGGCAGAGTTTGTGAGGGAGCTTGTTGAGCTGCATTGGCTTCTATTGTATATATACCATTGTTCTCCTTAGCTACACTAATAATCTTTAGCAAAGTATGGTCCAACATCTTGCAATGTGTGGTAAAAAATAAAAAAGAACATTTCAAGGTTTTAGTTAATTTTGACACATATATGAGATTGCAAGTAAAAGATGGGATAAAGAGGATATTAGTAAGATATAGGTCGTTTGAAAAGTATATTGTCCTTGCAATGTCAGCTATTGTCTGAGAACCATCTGGCATTTTCACTAAGATGGAGTGAATGTGATAATATGTTTGAAATGAATCAAGAGACGAAGAGACATGGTCAGTAACACCATTGTCTAAAACCCATAGTTTTGTTTTATCAGTGGTGAGAGAGAGTATATGGGATATACCTGTGATGTCATTGAAATGGTGGTTGTTGAGTTCAATGGTGGACATTTGGTTGATGTTGTGAGGAGGCTAAGATTCTTGATTATGAAGTAAGGCAATTAGAACAAGCCTCTGCTCATGAGACAAAGCTAAATTTGAACTCATTCCTGCTTCCTTTTGGTTTGAAGGATCAACTGCATTACTGATATCATCAAAATTATCATTAGTGGTGACATTATTTGCAACAACTAACCATTGTTGTTTGAGGTGTAGATGCTTCTTGAAGTAAGAATCAATGAGGTGGCCTATTCTTCCACAGAAAAAATAGGTTTTAGAACTGCCTCTGCCACCTTGTCCACGACCTCTTCCCCCACAACCTCTACCTTGACTTCTAGAAGATGAGGTGGAGATTGATGAGTCTTTGATGAGAATTCTGGAATCTTGAATTTCCAGGTTTTGTTGTCACTTTTATTGTGTCAATAAGGAAATAGTAGAATCAATATCGGGTAATGGTGTCATCAGCATGATTTAGGAACGTATATTGGCATATTGTTCATTGAGCCCACGTAAAAAACGCATAACATAATCTTCTTTCTTGTAATTTCTAATGGTTGCTAACCCACAGGTGCAAGAATCAATGCAAGAAACACAAAAAGGAACAGGTCTGAAATTATCTAATTCTTCCTAAAATCGACTTCAATTTAGTGAAATAAGAAGTAATAACTTCAATTTAGTGAAGTAAGAAGTACTGCTGAGATCACCTTGCTTCACTGCATGAAGTTCTTCATTTAGCTAGCTCAACAATCTTGTAGATGTCTCCTTGATAGAATCGGCGCTTGAGATCCTTCCAAATTAAAGATCATGTGCAACATTGATCCATATGACACTTTGTGAGATTTCTTGAGAAAGCGATAGACTGATCCAAGAAACTATGAACGTGTTACACTTATCCCATGTATCAAATAGGGGATCATGTTTCTCTGGCTTAGGGATTGAGCCATTAATGAATTTCAGCTTGTCCTTGCTTTTCAATGCTAACCACATAGAACGAGACCAAGCATTGTAGTTGCTACCATTCAAGATCATGGTTGTAAGAGAACTACCTGGATTTGCTGATGGATGCAAAAAGTATGGACTAGCTGGGTCCGAAGATAGGTTCACATTTGCTTGAGAGATGTGAGCAAGTAAAGCTGAAAATTGATTGAGAAGATTCTGAATATCCACAGTTGAGGCTGTGGTTGATTAATTCATCACCAAAGCATCATCATGATTTTCCATGATTGTGAAAGAAGCGTGCCTAGGAAGGAAAGGCTCATGATACCATGTGAAAAGAAAAGAGGATCATAGAGAAAGAAGGATGCTTTATTCAATGTGATGAGAAAAGTTACAATACTTGTGTTACAATTGAGATTATATACAAGATGAAATAACAGCAACTAGCTAGAGAATGAACTAAGTAGCTAAGCACCATTTGATTAACTAACTAACCGTCACAACAGAAAGTTGTTATTATTGATGTGAAGCTTTAGATAAGGTAACAATTAGCACAAGGTAAAGTGAATATGAGCATTGTCCACAATTCAAGCCTAATGGGAGTATGTATTAAAATATATATAAAATAATTTATGGACATTTGCCTACCAGTTTGTAAGAATTTGGAAGAAATAATTCATGATATAGTATTAGAGTCTAGAGAGAAAGACAATTCTAAATTGTGTCATCAAGAGGACCCAAAAGTTTAAGTTGTTGAATAAAGATAATGGAATGAATTTATATTTTAACACAGCCTTCCATGGAAGAGCTCTTCAAGCCTGAATCATGTATATACAATGCATATGCCTACTTATCCTATATTGAAATTCAACTTAATTTCGTTGGAAGGTTAGTGCAATAGACATCAAACTTTAAACTGCTAGATCATAGAGACTTTGATACCATGTCAAGAACCATCCTATCTAATAGTTTATGCTTTTAGGAGAGATAATTCATAATGTGGTATAGCCTAAAAAGAAATTCCAATGATAAAATGTGTCGTTAGGAAGACACCATAATCATCAAATGTTGGGGTTGCTTTAAAATTTTGTCGAACTAAACACTTAATTATGACCACTTGTAAGATTTTAGATTAAATACAAGAGCGATTTGCCCGTACCAATTTGCTGATAATCTAGAAGAAGAACATGGATTCTTCGTCTTTTTTATTGGTTTGATTGCTACAGAAAATGGGAAAAAGAATATAAGCTTTCCCTTGGGAATTTAACTCTCAATTCACGTCTGTGATTTATATCATCACTTCTCGACCCATGTTTGGTTTAGTTCTGATCTCATCTCAATTCCTCAATCTGATTTCGTAATGTCGTTAGCCAATCCTAATTTATGCCTCAAATTATGTGATATGCTTGTTTTGTGGCTTTGTGGTTCTTTCAACTAATAAAAATATCTGATTCCATTAAATTACAGAAACTTGTAATGGCGATTGGGATTAGCTAACAGATGTTAGTAGTTGTTTGTGAACTGCCAATTGGGAGTGGGTAACATCTTTATTGACTCTATTCTCTTTGGACGGCAATTAATTAAAGAGAGTATAAAATTTCGTTGATCTTAATATTGCATTTTTTTAATTTCATTCTTGATTATGCATGAACTGCATTTCGCACTACTTACTAAAATATTATATTCGAGCATTTAAAAAATCAGTTTTTTTTAACTAAAAAAAAAACTCTAATTTGTCTATAGGAGGGAGAGGAGGAATTCATGGATCCTAGATGACAAGAAATGAAAATAAATAAAGGAGACCTGACAAGGCATGTGGTTCTAGAGGGAGTAGCACATACCCATTTCCATTCATTAATTGCAGAGTTGGTGTCACCATATGAGCATGTTTTGGTTTTGCTTTCCCTGTGGGGTTGCTCTTCGGATGTATGGGAAGAAAATGCTAGTAAAGGGAGATTTAAATGAAGTTTTTCTTACTTGGCAATGAAAGGTGATCAGTTGCTTATTATTGAAAACATTAGCAAAAATACTAGTGCACTTAGATTTTCATTCAATATTTTTTGAAAAAATAAAACTCACCTTACTTTCTTTTATTATTTTAAAAAGATAACTTTTTATGGTTAAAAGTTTATCCCCTTAAGAAACTCTCACCTCAAAGGATTAGTTATTGCTATTAGTGGTGGATATTCTAGACAACAAATAAAAAAAAAAGAGAGATAAGTTGTGTTTGGTTCTATGTTTATAGAATTAATTATATAAGTAGAATTGATTTTATCATAATTGATTTAGCTAAATAAATTTTAAAGTAAAGTGATTTATATATCTTTGATAGTTTATCTAAAAGTGATTTTAATATGAATAAATGTTTACTTCTCCCAAAATCAATTATAGAGTTAAGAATTGATTTTAATTGGCCAAACATGTTTTCAATTGGCCAAAATTAATTTAAGACACTTAGAGTCGATTCCCAGCTCCAACCAAACATGTTGTATAGTAATTCAGAGAATATATGATGTTTCTTATAACATGTCTATGGTTTTTGTGTTCTTATCCATACATTATTGTCAACTAGTTAATTTTTTCAATAAATAAGTCAGCTAAAAGAAATGGATAATTTTAAATTGATAATATTATATTAAAAAAATAAAGGGAAGAGAAGAAAAGATTTGAACAATGGATGGAAAAATAAAGTAGTAGAAGGTATAGAATAATATATAAATACAATATACATGTCTATTTGGTTTCTATTCCTATTTTCTAATTTTATTTGTTGTTTTTAGTCTATTTTCTTTCTTTTAATATTTAGTTATAAAAGAAATAATAAAATTGAGAAAATTTTATCTTTTCTTTTAATTTTCATTTATTATATTTATATTATTTCTTTCACAAATAGAAAATATAAACAAAAATTAAACATGCCTAAAATTTCCTAGTGCCAACTCAATTTATTTTTCACTCTAGCTAAGGTGTCTTGTACGATTGTATTGTAAATAAAGAGGGATAATATTCAATTAAAGTTTGGAGGCTATATAGCCCAAAATTGTTTACACACATAAGGTGATATATATATATATATATATATATATATATATATATATATCACTTGATTTAAGCCTTGTATTGCACTTCATCCTTTCATTCCTTACATTTCATTTGATGCAATAAAAAAGTGAATATACAAAATTAATTAAAATCAGATGACTTGACCCTAGGTCACTAGCGACTTTAAATCCATCAGCAATTAATCATTAGTAGGAGTCATTATTTTTCTTTACATGTGAACTAACAGCCACTAATATACAAATTTTTTAGTAAGTGTTCATAAGTATTTATGTATATACACATATTAAAAAAATTATTTGATAAACTTAAAATTAGATAAATTTAGATGTATTTTATAATACCATTCTTATCACCTACTCTAACATTCTCTCTCATACTTAATGTACCCCTAACTCTCTCTCTTTCTCTTTTACAAGGGTGTCAAGGAAAAAAGAAAATAATCCTGTCTGAAATTCTTAAAAGAACAAACAATAATAAAATAAAATAAAATAAAATTTTATAGACGAACACATTGGAGATAGTAATTAAGATCTAGACACAAATGCATCTATATTTTACTTCCTTTTTCTTATGTCAACGATCACAAACTCTACAAGTATGTGGAAAACCAATACAGACAAGGCACCCACTACCAACTCCCAATTTTACTTAGGTTAAGAGATTCCCATAAATGAAGAAGTCTTAGACTACTTTTTCACTACACCAAAACCCTTTGAACATGTCTCTCACAAACTCTACAATCTTCTGCATATATACATAACATAAATACACACACATAAACACACTTTAATTTGAACCTTCAACCTTCATAGCTGTAGGTAGCTACAGCCAAGCAACTAAGGATGTCAAAGCCTTCAAACATTCTCCAAAAGCCTTCTCCCAATATTATTGTGCTTAGGCAGAAGAACAAGAAGTTCATGTTCCCTCATGATGAACAATTAACAAGGGAATTGTCCAACAACTCAAATGAAGGTTACCATGGTGGTGAATCTGCATCGGTTCCATTTGAGTGGGAATCTCAACCAGGTACTCCTAAGGTTAGATTCAGAGAAAACTCTCTCCGTCCTCTTACCCCTCCACCATCTTACTACCAAAATGCCACCAAGACGCCAACATCCAGTGCCAAAAAGAACTCACCAAAAGCTAGTCTTTTGAAAGCTATATGTCCCAAGTGTGCAACAAGAAACAGAGGGCGTGTTCTTCCACCACTGGAATCTCCTAATTCTTTGTCCTATTCCTCATCATCATCGTCATCATGGTTGACATCGCCGCGGCCAACATCATATTCATTGCCATCTTCTCCAATGGTACATTCAAGGAAGAGTGGAGAAGATGAAGATCTGTACGATGTGCGGCGTTCGAGTTTGTGCTTTGGCAATGCAATATGCTATTCATCCATGTTCAAGAAGGTACTGCTTGGAGAATTTATGTAATGCGTTTAATATGGTTTTCTCTATGGCTATTGTTAATAAATAATAAGCGCTGGTTATGTAGTTTCAAAGGTTGAATGTGCCAAACTAATTGCAATGATGCATCATATCTTTTAATTTACTAGGTTCCTATAAGTTTATTCCTTTCCCTTCCATGTTCTCAACTATATGTGCTAACTTCATTTCGGCATCAAGCCTAAATCAAATAATAATAATAATAGTAATTAATCATCATACCGTGATCATTTAATTCTGAAATTATTACACTCATGCACATCTTATCGTGGCTTCAACTTGAATGAAAATTTTGTATTTTACCTTCACACAGCAAAAAGTGTTGTGCACATAGATGGGGGGCAAAAGTGCTATTTTACACTCAAGAGCAGTGTCCAATTTTAACATTCATTTTATCATTATTAAATGTGATAATAATCTCAACTTTCTTCATTCATATATTATATTTAAAAAAATAAAATAAGTATACTAATTAAATATTTACTTTTAAATATTAAAATAATAATTCTCGCATTGTCTCTTTTTTTTTCTTATGAAAAGAACAATAGTGATTGAGAGCTCATACATGTTTGGCTTTCATTGTTGCAATGATGTCAGTGGTGCCTGGGGTATACCTGGTATGGGATGAAAATGAGGCAGAAATTGTCAATTTGCCATGGATGAGTTAATATGATAGTTTAATATCACTTCTTTCTCATAGTCGTAACATTTAATATTAAATATGGTAGTTTGAATATATAATGCAATAAAAAAAATACAAGAACCTTTCTACTTATAATAAAAAATACGAACTGCGAGAAATGAACGTATTTTTTTGAGCTGTTCTACCATATTTAGGGTGTCTTCAAAAAATTCATAAATATTATAGGTATGATTATAACATCCAACTATACACACCCTTAATTTCAGGGAGTAGGTAAAGTGAATTACGGTCCAAATTGTGCATCTAAATTCTAATAAATTTAATAAATTATATTTGCAATTTCTGCCTAGTCATAAAATATATCACTTCTAAGGTCTAAATCTTTCGCTGTTCTTTTAGGATATGTTTGTAAGTGGGATTTTAGATGGGAGGGGAGGGAAATGAATGGTTTATAGTGTAAAGTTATACTATAAATCCTTCTTTCCTATTCCCTTCCCTCTAAAATCCCAACTCACAAATATTGCCTTAAGTAAATCATTTTTATCCCAATGAAACTGATTTCTTAAATAATGCACCAAAGTATTATGGTCAACTAAAGTAACTTTGAATTTTAAAAAAGCTTTGGTAAGGTAGAATTAAATCTTCACCCATTGTAATGTCACTGCAGCGTAAATTGCCAACAAATCTAGTGGTCTGGTCATACCATAAGATATGCATCAAGAAGGACATTTTTTTTCGATAATTGAAACATCCATAGAATGGATGGAAAGTTCATCAAGTACCAAGATCTATAGTCACAAAAAAACATCGTACCATACAGCAGGTACTGAATATAAACAGCCCATACATAAAACCGCTGCTCAAAACAATAATATATAAGCCCCCTATCATTGCATTGCCCGAGCCACTATAACCAGCGGGATTATCTAGTTGCCAAAGCCCTGATCAATAATTTCTGTGTCCAAAATCATCATCACTGAGCTCAAAATGTAGTTGAGTCTGGGTGAGTTTTACTCATATTATCAGGATTCGAAACCTAAAAAGGTCTCCTAGAGAGGAGTTATAACATTAATCAATTCAACTCTTGATGGTTTTGGCTTCCTGCATAACACCTTTGTTATATGTTATTATTATTTTTTTATAAGTTATTACCAGTTAACACCCTTTAACAAAAAAGAGTAGAGCATAAACAATCAAAACATGGATATAGGGTTAGGTAGCACATGGGTAGCACTAACATCTTATCACCACACGATACCAACACACCACAAAAAAAACCTAAAGAAAAGGAATAAATGACTAAAGATGAACACTCAGAATGCTCCCCCAAACAACCCATTCGGCATGGCCATTAAGGATGAAGAGAGCATGAAAAACTGCATAAAAAGACACTGATTAAACTCCTATACAAACACCTTGGACACCAAGCATTACCCAAAGAAACCATCCACTACCCACTGTGAAGGAATGCTAGCTAAGGACGATAATAACAATGAAAACATTAAATAGTCGCCTTCACACAGCTATTTGCATAGGATACTCTGCTACCTGACTTTTCCAAACATTGAAAGCCACCTGGTTTAGCTTGGGAGCACATATTAGAGTAAAATTCTATAGAAGTACACATGTCCTCATAAAGGATTTCCTAACAAACCTTTCCTCCCAAACCACCTTGTTCTCACCTTTAAACCACGCATTCAACAAAAGGGAGTCAGGTCGAATCTCAGTTAAAGAAGCATCAAGATTCAACTCATTTCAAACATACTCAATAGAACATTTCAATTAACAAACTTGAGCCTTAGTAATTCCCTTAACGTGAATAACATCAATTAACAACATAAACAATTATTATCCTTTAATTGCAAAACACCCCCTATTGCATACACATCTCATATGGGATAATATAATGCACATAGCCACCAACGCAAGCTGCGAGATTCATGCAGGTGCGTACCTGGTTGCAAAGTAACTTGCTGGTTGTGTGCGGGACGGCTGCTAGTCTTTTTACCATATAACAAGAATGAGGACCAACTTGGCCAGTGTTGGCGTATTCTTTGAAGCACATCATCTTTGCATAGTCACACCTTCAAAAACTTCCTTGTTACAACTCCACCACAAGCATCAAACAACTGCAAAAAATAATTGGAACCTTTCTTTTCGATGATCCCTTGAAACTGGTAAGTCACACCAAAAAAGAAACCAACCATTGCACTAATTAATCCAACAAGCGTTACTACAGCTACATTATGAGTGTGAATCTTTTATATATTGCTGTGAGATTAACCTTACAAATTGTATTAGAACTAAGAAACCCTTTCAACCATTGGTTTTTAAAAGATTTGAACATTTTTCCTCTCTTTAAGATGTTGAAGTTTGAAAGTAATAAGTGGTGTATGTGCGCATTTGTATGTATATATATGTGTAATTTAATTTTAATGTATTTAGTATAAAAAGCATTTTACATAGACATTAAATTGTATAGGGGAAAATACCATTTTGACTGCTAACATTTCTTAACCTTGCAATTCGACCATTTTGTTGACCTTTGCATTCATTGTTAATAGAAATAACAAATATATCCAAGAAAATTCTAGATATCAAATTACACTTTATTTATTATTGAGGGTATCGGGTTGCATCGGATCTAAAGTTAAAGAGATATAATATACCTATTTTCATTAACAATAATAAAAATTTTAACATAAGGGTTAATATGCATATTTAAGAAAGTTCAAGTGTTTATTTGCACATTTTTATTAAAATTAGGAGGTAAAGTGAATAATAACTATAGTTCACGGGAGGGTAAAGTATATGTTTTGCAATTATTTATTATCACATCAATAAAAGCATTTGACTTGCACACCTATTATCTAAATTTGTACGATGGGGGATTAGAGTACCCTAAACATCTTATAAAAATATTGGTTTAATTAATTTATATGTATTAACAATGTAAACTTTTGTACACCATCAACTAATTATGTATTAACACATTCACCATATGATAGTTTACTCATACACCTACTACTTCAAAAGGTTATATAAATAGAAGAATTTAATTAGATGACAGTATAAAATATTTGTATATTGTCAATAAATTTTACTATTCTAGCATTTGCACTAAACCACATAAGTAATACAAGATGATAAAATTTCATGTCCCACAGGAATAGCTCAAGTACTGGAATTAGCTCAAAATAAATGACAAGTCGAACCTGATGAGAAATTATAGGATAGTACAAAAAATAGGATTTACAATGTGTGAATAAGAAAATAAAATAATTAGAATGCAAATGACAATCATTAGACTTAAATGTGATGAGAAGTAGTTAAGGTAAATTGGTTCACCTAGCTAATGACTCTCCATCACTCATGAATTTCAATTATCAAACTCTCATTTCATTGACTAATTGTTGGACTCCCTTAGGTAATTATTAGCCTCTCTCAAGGTCTTATGATTCTCCTTACTAAATTTGTTTACTTGATCTCTTAGCATAAACTAAACCAAGCAAGACATAAAACTCAATGGATTTGTAGACCAACAACCACACAAGCCGCATTTTCCTATCCTTACCTTTTGTTCAACTTGTGATGTTTGTAACAAGAAACTCTACTCACAATTCTTATCACTAGTTATTGAAACCAACAAGACACCATTGGATGGTGAAAAAGCACTGAATATATGGAAACACAATTATAAATACCAAGTCAAAAGAAACAATGATTATAATAAAATCAAAGCATTTATGACTTTGCTAAAAATGGCTACACTAACTGTCCTAGCCAAGGGGGACTTAGTTCGTGACAAACAAGGAAGAAACAGAAAATGAATTAGGAAAAAGGTGCAAGAAACTTCATTGATGATAATCCAAGGGAATTTGAAGTCCTTGTGAACGTGGGATCACTCCGTTGAAAACTTAGGGCTCCAAGATCCTTCGTGGAACTTTCTCTAGCTACCTCTTGCCCTTATTGTTTCAAAAAGTGCGTGAAAAATGCTCAGAATGTCAATAAAAATCCTTTTGTAGTGCCCAAAATAGCCCCCAAAGCCTGTCACGAGCTAACCCAATTTTGAAAAAAAATTTTCGCCCCGTACTCAAGCACACCTCTGCTTGCTCAATTTTTGAAGCACTCTAAGGTAGCATTTATTTATTGTCTCTGGTATAGAAATACAGAGACAGTGAAGGTACAAACATATTTGATTATGGAGACAGAAACAGATTTTTTTGTCCCCATAACAGAAAAACATAAATTTTCTATACCTCCAAAATGTGGGAATAAGATACGGAGATAGAAATTTAATATTTTTTATCTTTCAATAATGCCCATATATATATTTATTTTTTGTATCTCCGTCTTCATTGTATTTCTATCCCCGTCCCTGTATTTCCTGTCCTAGGGCCATAAACAAACACTACCTAACTTATGACATGCTTGAACGCGAGTCATTTTTTCAAAAATTCTCGTTTCTTGCTTTTCTTTCTTTCTTGATTATCTATACCTTCATAATGTAATGTCAAAATGCGTAACCGTCCTAGAAATTATGAGAACATGATATGCCAGGTATAAACTAACAACAATTCTGAAATCCTTCTAAAATGATGCAATTTAACTATATACAAATGCAAGAACTAAGTTAAGACTAAACTTGAAATCAAGGAAATATAATTCTCATTGGAGAGGTTTTAGTAAATCAAGATTAAACTTTAAATTTGGGGATGACGTGCATGGTGTATAGTGGTATGATTTGATGTCGTGGTGTGAAAATAGGATAGATGTTATGCGCTACATGATTGGTGTTTATGTTTTCCTTGATTGGTTCTCTTGTACTCCTTGCTCCACCTTCCTATTTTGAGTGTTTGTCGCAACCGGGATCGCGACGGGGACGGCAAAAAATAATTATTGAAAATTGGGAGTCGCCACTAAATTTATTTGAATTGAGAAAACGTGAAAAAATCCATTATTTTTAGAAAATGCTCTTTGAAACCAAATTTGAGTTCAGAAGTCGGTTATGTATGGGGAATGGTAGGAACTTAATTCTACACACCCCTAGTATATCTATCCTTAGGCGGTACCTTAATAAGTTGTGCAAATTAATTAATAACCTAAAAAAATCAAATAAATAAACAAAAAGAATAAACATATTTACAATTTAAACAAACAATTTAAGGAAAGTTAATTTTGGCTTGACAGGGGTCGCCTGCTCCTACGTATCCTCTGGTACAATGAGGAACTCAAAGTCACGTAGTTCTATAGAAAATGATTCAATGTTAGTAGATTTTAATTAAAAGAGAAGAAAATAAAATAAAAAACTGTTAATTAATTTTAATTTTAACAAATAAAATAAATTTATCAAATTATGGAAATCCACTTGTGCACAAGATTCAAGTTAGCACTACGCCACTCAATGAACCCTTATAAATCAAATAACAATACAGGTAACATTTGCTATTCAGTCATCATTATTGATCATTGTGCGGATTAAAATTTTGAAAACATTTTTTATTATTTATTGAAAAGAAAATATATTTTTATTTATCTTTTAACAGGCACTAATTTCAATCATGAACTAACAAAAACAATAAACAGTTCACTTTCTAAAACAATTTATTTAATTTCATTTAAATAATTAAAAATAAATTACTAAAAGACATCACAAATTTTCCCAAACAAATATTTTTCTTTTTAAATTTTTCATAAAAAACCCAAGACAAACTGAAAAATATATTTACAAAAACACAACAGCCCCAAAAGATATTTTAGACATAAAAGAATGATAAATCCAGTCTAAAGATAGGAAAACATAAAAAAAAATCTCTGCAACAATAATGAACCTACACAAAAGTACAATCCAAACACAGTATGTCCAAATCGCATATGCACATCAAATCTATTAAATTACTAAAACTAACAAGAGAGACATTTGAGGATAGGGCTTGTGACATTGTGCTGCGCCCATCCCACATACACGTGGAATTCTCTCTCACAACGCACACACTTAAAATAGAAAACAAAATTCTCTATCTCACACCACACACACGGTGCTCTCCCTTTCTCACCCACACACATACTTTCACTTAACTCTCTCACATACACTCACACACACAGAGAAACGCCGAGGGAGAGGGAGAGAGAGACAGAGAAAGAGAAAACGAGAGAGAGAGAGAGAGAGATACAAAGATAGAAGAGGCTGAGAAGGAGAAATCGCAACCAAGAGAGGTTGTAAAAGAGAAGGAAAGCATATGGTGGTGGCGGAGGAAGGCCGCATGAGGGGGCAATTCTTGCGGTGGCACATGCGGCCGGGAGAAAGGAAGTGCAAGGTGGAGGACGATGGCGGTCTTGCGCGGAGAGTAGACACTGATTGCGACCCAGCAAGACGGCTTGCAGCACGGAGAAAAAGGCCGATCTGCGACTGTTCTCGGGAGATCAGAGTGATCTCGAAGCCGGGTGAGGGGGCGACGATGACGCGGATCTGGGTTCCTGTAGCGGCGGTGCAGTGGTTCGGCCGCGGTGGATGGTGGGACATTGCGACTTCGAGGCTAGGGAGTGGGGAAGGCTGACGGTGGTTGATGGCGCCGGCGGCTGACGGCAGAGCTCACGGTGGTTCTTCCTCTTTTATGCTTATTTCCTGCTCTTTTGTTTAGTTTCCATTTCCTTTTTGGGTTGTTGAAAAAAGGTGAATTTATATTTGATTGTGATCTGAAATTGGAATTTTTAGGTAGCTTAAGATGATGGTGGTGATGGATGTGGGTGAGGACGTGACTGACCGGCAGTTGTGAGGGTGGATCTGAATGGAGCTCGCATGATGGAGGGAAAAGGAGGGATGGCACCTCGGCAATGAGAGGGAGTGCAGTGGATGTTTGGGGGTTGTTCTCGGCCGAGTTGTGGAGGGCTGATGATGACGATGGCGGTGGTCTTGGCCGAGAGAGAGGAAAAGGAAACCGGTGGCAAGAAAAACGGGAACGCCAGTGGCAGTGGCACCGCCGGCGACCCTTGCAACTTCTAATTTGTTTCTTTTTTCTTTTGTTGAATTTGGCTCTGATTTGTGGATTGAGACTTTGTAAGTTGAGCTAGACTGTTGGTAAACTTTGGATTATGTTTCTAGGTTTTTGATTTGATCTTTATTTTATTTATGTTTGAAGTGGAATGATGTTTTTTTTATTTATGATTTTTTTGAGGTTCTTTTCTGTGATTCGATTTGTGGTCTGGGAAAAATGGGGATGATTGTTGTTAATAGGTTCCTATGCTGATGGTCTGATACCTTTCTCTTCTTCTGATGCTGATGGGTTTTTGTATGGGTGTTCCTCTTTGACCAAAATCATTGATATCCCATTTTTTTGGTTGGTAGTAAGGATCCAAGGCTCATCCCCTCTGTAAAGAGAAAAAAACATTCATAATTGTTCAAGAAATGTTATTATTATGAAAGGAAGTAGGGGAATTATGATGCTTGCCATTGCCACCATTTTCCTTTTTTATTTTTTTGTTATTTTTTTTCAGAAAAGAAAAGGGGTTGTAATGGAAATGGGTCAAAATGGATTGGACTTTCTTATTTTTTAAAAAGGCAAAACAACAATTTTTGTTTTGAAATGGCTTGAAGAAATAAATGAAATAAATAAAAGAAACAAAGGAAATTTAAAACTTATGCAAATTTTTGGGTTTTCTATTTATAGGCCAGATAAAATCGGGTGTTTATAGTGTTGAATTTTTCATTAATTATTGAGGGAAAAAAAATTACCAACCTTGGTAAATGCATTTGTAGTTTTGTTTACGATGCCAATATATTCGGTATAATTATAATTTGGGGAAAAGAATAGATATTTATGTATGGCAGAGTCATTATATTTATCTTATCAGGTGTCCTTAGAACAAAACAAAACATATATTTTGTCTCATTGTTAATTAATATGTAAACTATTACACTAAAAATACAGCAAAAGTAGAAAACAAAAATAATCCACATATGTCAATTAATAAATAGGATAAACTAAATAATTTTTCTTGCTGTCGACCAAGATCATCCCTAAAATTTCTCTAGTCTTTCAACATATTATTTTCCAACGTGAAGAGGGCAAATAGCAAAGGGCTAGGCAAGAACCATTTCATGTTTAGTTGTGTTGTCTTGTGCAAGAAGAGACAGGACCAAGTAGTACTATACTTGGCACTTTCCTTTTTGATAAACGCTATACTCGACATGTTGCACTAAACACCGAAATTCATCACCATAATCTATAATTGTTTGTTTTCTTTTCAACCAAAAAAATACTTTTCTTTTCCAACGAAAGTTCCGCATACCCAGCTGCGATTGGAAATGATCACTTAAAAAAATATAATCCCCGAAGACTTGATGACACTCCAATATATTAAAGACATGAGTGGATCTCATGATCATATTACATTGTTATAGATTCAAAATGATCGAACGTTCAATGATAAGTAGCATAGCATGAATATTGTTTTAAATTTTCGCAAACGAAACCGTGTGCCAACACAGAATTAGTCACGGCAACTAGTCAAGTCTCTTTTCATTCTTGATGCAGTTGGTGAAGAAAAGCTTAAACAAATGGCGTAGGAGATTATTTGGTAGTCACATGTTTTTTATATCATATTAGTGAACGAAACCAGTAATATTTTTTTATTGATTTAATTTGAATTAATATCTTATTAGTGTAATTTTTTTCTTATTTTTAATTAATCACGGACTATTATATATGTAGCTTTTATGATATGAAAGTCAAATACTCCCTTACTTTCACTTCATCTCTCAAAAAATAAAAAAGCATATGTATTAGAAAAATAATAAATGTACATTGATAATGAAAAAAATTTATAAGAGTGGACTATATTACCTCTATTAAAAATAAAAAGTTACACGATTAAAATGTTATTGAAAAACAAGCATAATTAATTACATTGAGGGTAGTATTGGAAAGGAAAAATTTAATGCTTCTTGATATAAAAATGAACAAATATTTTGTAATAAAAAATTAAGAAAAATAGATAGATGGATTGAATAGGAGAGAGTATTACCTTAATAAAGTAATACTATATTATATAATTAAATACTAGAATAAATAAAATCTGAGTAACAAAATTAAACCACCTTATCTCTTGATAGATGGTATTATTGCACTTTTCTCTCTTATATTTCTAAAACATAAATTCTCACCCCTGAAAAATAAGATAAGTTATACTATATTCTATTTTGAAGTTTTTTCATCAGTTTTCTATTTTTTATGATTATTATTTTATTTTTGAGTAAAATATCCTTTGTTAATTACTATACGTATTAAATCTATTTCATCAAAATAAAATATATGTGGCTTAAATATATATATATAGACTTTAGTTTTTAAATAATTGTTGAATTAAGAAAACAAATTATTAACAGTTATAATAATTTTTAATAATTAATAATTAGTAAATTACTATATTTGCAGTACTATTCATTTTTCTCTCTTTTTTTATACTCTTTCTTTTTTACATACTCTCTTTTTTGGTGCACTCTTTTTTTTTTTGACACAAATTTTTTTTAGTTTAATTAATCCGTCGGTCTCTTTAATTTCACCGAATTTTCAATTAGGTCCCTACATTTTTAAAATTTTCAATTGAATTCCTATATTGTATAAAATTTTTTAATTAGGTCTCTAACTCTATAAGGCATTATAAAAAAGTTAACTTAAATGGAATATTTCTAGAATATTCTTTAACCACTATTCTATATAAAAAAAATCTCTTACCCCACTCCACCCCTTCCATCGTCCCCTTCCCCTTCCCTACCACCATTATTCATCATTCATCATCACCATCATCCATCATCCATCAATATATCCATCACCCCTTCCCTTCTATGTATTTGAATGCAGCATCAATCTGGTATGTCAACAAGAGCATTCCAATGACCAAGTCATATGATTCATCATCAGGGAGAGATTCATTTCCAGTCTGCAGCATCCTGATAATAACAAAGCAAAGCTTGATACAAAAAGAAGCAAATATGTTCAATCCACAAACATAGAAGTAATCCAAATGGTGTTATTAAGATAGTAACGTTGATTCAAAACCATTCGATTCAAAATTTTCTACACAATTTATTTTTTATAAAAAAAAGAAAGAAAAAAAAGAAAATCTAACCATTCGATGAGCTTTTTGGCAACAAAGGTCTTGTTGGCCTGGAACATGGCCTTGAGGACGAGGTTAAACGACGCCGTATTAGGGGCGATCTGGAATTCCTCTATCTAGGTGACAAGATCGAGCAATTGGGCAACAAAGGCACCGCTCATGAGGTTGGCCTTGAGATAATGGTTGTAGAGGTTGACGTCGGGCTTGTTGGGCTTGCCGGCCTTGTCGAGGGATCGGACCCAGGCGACGAAGAGGTCCTTGACTTCGTCCTAGCACTGGGAGGTAGTCCAGTTGGCGAAGAGGTCCATGAGGGAGTAGGAGTCGTGGGCAGTGGCAAGGGTCTGGAGGCGGAGGCCATTCCGGTTGAAGAAGCCTTAAAGGATGATGGACAATTAGGTGAACAAGACACAGGGATAGGGCTGTGCCAGTTCTCGTTGTAAAGTGGGCTTCCCGAGGCTGGGTTCAGAAGGAGTGAGCTTGTGCTTGTGTTTGGGTCTAGGGTTGGGGTGGCGAGTTGGGGTTCTTGGGCAGGGAATGGGAAGGTGCTAATGGCTTTGATGTGGCGGGGATTTAGAAGGGTGCGGCGAGTTAGACAAGAGCACCGAAGAGTTCTCCTTGAAAGAAAGGGTTTGGGGACGGTGACGGCAAAGAGAAAGGGCAGAGGTGGGTGGCGCGGTAGGAGATGGGGGGAAGAAGAAGAAGGAGGAATTGAAAGCTTTGGGATTTGTTCTAATTTTGTAAGATTTTAATGTGTAATTTTGTTACAGACTATATTAAGAGAGTGTATTGATAGATATATTAGTTTTAACCATAGATTTCTATTCTATATATATTGAATGATTTAGAATTGGTTTTATAGTACACCTGACTTTATTATATGCACCATAGTATTACTGAAAATGTTTTTGTAATTGTGGTTAACGGCAGAGTCCCAATTAAAATTTTTTTCAGTATAAAGACTCAATTGAAAACTTTTAAAATGTAGGGATCTAATTGAAAATTCAGTAAAATTATAGGGACCTACAGATTAACTAAACCTTTTTTTTACGGTCTCTTTTCTCTAACAATACAGCTTCACCCTTTGTAACACTATGTTCATGTGAAATCAGTTGAACATAAGAGTTTATATAGGCAAATAAAAATATTTTTTTAATAAATCACTTAGTAGTTATTTCAGTGCGAAATATGTTTTTAAAAATAAAATCGCATAGAGCCAATTTGTGTACATCTAAAATCCAAAAACAAAAGAAAAACTATTATTTTATTGCTTAAATAGTTAGATAGCGGTTTGTGTTTGAAAATTTTAATATTTTTGAATTGGGATTGCATGAAAATCGCTTATAAGCAATTTGTCTTTAAAAAAAACCATATTGATGATAAATTTTATAAAAAGCAATATTACTCTTATATCACAACCCTCAACCCATATCCAAAAAAGGACCCCACGACTTTAAGTTTGTAAATAACTTTTATATATATATATATATAATTGATTGAGTGATTTTGATATTTGGGTTTCAGATTGGGAAACCATAAATTTGAAAACTGAATAAATAATTAATTTAGTTCGATTTTGTTTTTAAGTTAAATGATTACCTAAAATAATTCAAACTAATCACATTGCTTCAATTTTAATTTAGAATTTATTAGGTCAACACCCTTAATTTTTAGCACACACGTACCATGCCTACCTGCTCGAAATGCATACACAAACAAATCGGCCCAATTTGGTGGTGCTTATATTAAACGTTGCGGTGTTACACACATTGAACAAAGTTTGGTATGTCTGAACCAAAAATGGGCTATATGCGACTTCGCTTCTCTTTCATTTTGCATTCCCACCTACTAACTTAGTGCTATATTGTTAAACATTTTTTATGTTATCAGAGTAAAATTCATGTGAGATTCTTTTTGTCAAGACAAATTAAAGAACCTATTTAACATAACTACTGGCGATAAGAGAAAGATATACACTGAAATAGACAAACTCTGTTCTCATAGTGGAAAAATAAGCTAAATATAAGGAATTTGGAAATTTAACGTTGATGTATATTTGTGTCAGTTGGTCATAATCCTCTCCCTAAACTCTTTGCCAAGAGGCCATAATTGAAAAAATAAAAAAACTTTGCCAAGGGATTTGTTGGTAAATTCACCACATGATTAAAAAGGATAAATAATAAAAACCATTCTTACTTATAAATCGCACTCCACAAAATTGCACTTCACCGCAATAGATTTAAATAACTAATAAAATTATTAGTTTAACATTTTTTAATATAATATAGGGTAATAACACAGATCATTCATGAGGTCAGATTAAATTACACCCCATAACATTCTTGCTTAAAAATTATATTCCACCACATTGAATTTAGCTAAATAACAAAAATTAATATTTTAATAAAATTTTCTTTTATATATGATTTTTTTCAGAAACATATGATCGAAAATTAAAAATATGTAATACTCTAATTTTTATATATTTTAATATCTTAACTTTTTTCTATCATATACTATATAACAATTATATTAAAATAATTTTTTTATGAGTCATTCAAATTTAAATTTAAAATCAAATATTATAATAAAAATCATTTATCAATTATAATTATTGTTAAAAGTATTTATTTATTATGAAATAATTTTATTAGCAATTATTTTTATTTATTTAAGAAATTTTTAAGAAAATTTAAAAAATTAAAATTACTTTATACATTAAAAGTTAATCGGACCTTTCAATTGGGATCTAGTTATAAAATATTTTGACATATAAAAAGATTATGACAAATAAGCTAATTATGTTATATTATATACAATTATACTCTCACTATTGCAAATAATTATAATCCTAACAAAAATTCAACCAAAAATAAATATTATTATTTAAAGATTTATTATTTTTAGTTATAGTTATTGAAAATATTTATTTATTTTAATTATTTAAAATTATAATTTACATTAGGTAAAATTTATAATTTAATTTATTTTAATAATTATATATTAATTTAATCAAACATAAAAATTTAAAAATATATAACACTCTATTTCTTTTAAATATTTTAATATTTTTTATTCATATTTTATCATTATTATATAAAAATAAAATTATATTTAAATAATAACTTTTATTAGTTATTTAAATTTAATGGGATGGAGTGTAATTTTTGAGTAAAAATATGGGGGATTAGTGTAATTTTAGTTTTTTCAAACATCAAGGATGATTTATGTTTTTTAACCCTCAAATAAAGTATTATGATTATGACGACCTTGTGTCATTAAGTAGTTGTCTAATTAATCCATTATCAATTTAATGAGAAATTGTTTACTTATAGGATTTGGCTAACGAGTGACTAAAGACACTCTTAACAAAATCAAAAGTTAAAAAAAAAATTATAATTTTTAAGTCGTTCAATGCATTAAAAACTCAAAAAGTTTTTTTTTTAATTTTTTTCAGAATCCTTCCATTTGCTTATTAGCAAAATCCTAATTTTATTGTTGATATATAGTATTTCTTATCTGCCCTTCCGTTACAAACTGCTACCAAAGATGGAAAAAAAGCCAAAGAATGTGAAGAATAGCAATCCTCTAATCTAATTGGTCCCTCGTACATGGCGGTGGCTGCTACTTGAAAAAGTTGACTTGAGTGACAAATATACAAAGACACATGAAGGGGGGCATACTGCTTTTCAGCCCATAGCAAATTTCCTCAATAATATTTCTAAGAAAATATTCAGCTGCTGAATAATCTGACATTGATGTTTCTTGGTTTGTTTATTCAAAACCCAATTGCCAGTTTGCCATAATGACTAACACGTGTGCAAGCTATTGACAAAGAGAGCTCTCTCTGTGTAAATGGCAAAATGCAACCTAATCCTTTTGTTTTTATTAATATTTTCTCTTCTCCCCTTCAATGTTGCTTGTAATTAAAGCTATAACAAAAGATTATATATGCCTACATGATCTTATAGTTATTTTTTCTAATGGTTCTATCTTTTGTTTCATAGAAAGGGCATTGACCTACTTTTGTTTTTCCTAATTGCTTTTGCTTTTAAGCACTTGCTACCCTTCTCTAGCTAATACTTTCTCACCTTTTTTGTGTCTGTGTCTGAAACAAAGTCTTTACTTTTCCCCTCTCAACCCACCAAATAGATCAAGACAATCAACAAGCATGTTTGGATGTCCAGAGACAGGTAAATATAACTAGCAAATAAACATTTCCAACCCCTATTTTAACCTTTTTCCATAAAGAAAACAATATAATCTATCATAAGATGAAATATCTTGTATTTTCTCTATGTTTTAATTGGTATTTGCTATATGGCATGATGTTCTAATGCATCCAAACACCAAAATATGAACTATTATTTGTCTACTGATTCAGGTTTGTGGTTATTGCTTAACAGTGCCCTTTTTTTTTTTTTGGCCAAAGACAGATTAGATGAGATAGCAAAGAAGGTCAAATCAGAGGCAGAAGCATCTTGTCAAATGGGGAGGAGGCATTTTTATGACCCAGTTTCTGGGACAACCTTGAATACAGTAACCCCTTGTGCTGCATGCAAGCTTTTGAGAAGGAGGTGTGCCGAAGAATGTCCTTTCTGCCCTTACTTCTCACCACATGAGCCTCAAAAGTTTGCAGCAGTTCATAAAGTGTTTGGTGCAAGCAATGTCTCTAAGATGCTAATGGTTGGTGTTAATTAGTGCCAATCTTAGACCTCAAAATTAGTCACTCATATTGAAGTAATTATAACATATATATTGATTTGTTGCAAAAATTTTAATTAAATGTGTAGGAGGTACCAGAGGGGCAAAGACCTGATGCTGCAAATAGCCTTGTTTATGAAGCTAACTTGAGATTGAGGGATCCAGTGTATGGATGCATGGGTGCAATATCAGCTTTGCAGCAACAAGTTCAATCACTGCAAGCAGAACTAAATGCAGTAAGGGCTGAGATACTAAAATACAAGTATAGAGAAGCTGCAAGTCTTATTTCTTCTCATGCTATTGGTTTGGTTGTTTCTTCTGGTGGAGAAGCACCAATTGGTGCTGCAAACTCATCACAACAAGGTCTTTCTCAACAACCTCCTCCTCCTCCTCCTCCTAACCCTCCATCATCTGCTCCTCCTCCGCCGCCACCACCACAAAAACCATTGCCTTCACCTTCTGTTCTCCTTTCGTCCTTGTCTTCATCATCAGCTTCTTCTGTGTACACCCCACCTAAAAGCACATTCAGCCATGGATCCATTACCGGTGAAAATGTTCCATACTTTGTTTAGGTCCAATATCCGATTGTTTTTCTTTTTTTAACTATTCATTTGCCGTAGGAATAACACCATGCTTTTTCCAATATGGTCACCTCTTTTGTTCGGTTGAGAGTTTCTGGGGAAGGAAAATCCACATTGATTATTACCGTTATTTTTACTCCAAGATGTCTCAACTTGTAGTGATATTTTCTACATCTTTTCATATGCTTTTGCATAAACACTATTATGATTTTATTTTATCTTATACAATTTCTATTTATGCTTGATTTGTCTTCATCTGTAAAAGAATAAAGCATTGAGTGTAGGCACAGTTAGCATAATAGACTACTTCCTTGTTATCAATTTCACCAGATAACTTGATTCTTGCAATAAGTCTCACCTGTTAACTGAAAGTGGTATTGGGTTTTTGAAGGAGATTCAAACTCATGTGATTAAAACCCAAGATTGAGACGAAAAATGATAGATCTTTCTATTTTGTATGTCTAAAAGCCCTCCTAATTCAAAATCTCTTTCACATGTATTACATAGTCCTTGAATGTTGTGTAAATTATATAACTTATGGCAATGTGAGTGGAATTTTGTATTAAAAAGATTATTAGGAAAATACATTATCACTCAGCAGAGAAATGTTAAGAAAGTCAACTGGACTAGTGATCTAGATATTGGTAAAGGGAGACTGCAGAATCATAAATTAAGAATACAATGAGAAAAGGGTGCGAACTAAGATGATTTTATTATAGGGTAGGAGCTGAAGATCTCACATGAAGTTTTAGTCTTGAACAATAGGCCATTGCACGTGGGATGAATATCTCCATTTGACTGAAGCTTATAAGTAATTATAGTCACATCCGAGTTTGTGCCAGCTTTAGATTTGAAGGATGTGAAAAGATTTTAAGTGGAGAGAACTTAATGAGGAGACAAGGTGCCGTGGCCATGACATTTAGTTCCTATTCCCATGTGAAGTTGAAATTCATGTGTATAGAGATCTAATTTAAATCCACTTCCCTAATTGCATCTGTTAATTAGATTCTCAAATCTCATTATTATTGCTAACTAAAATCGAAAATCATATCCCTATCTTGTGCTTAAGGGCTCAAAAGAATGATGTGCGAATAGCACAAATTGAGTGATTTGCAACCGATCTATTTTGATCATTTTTACTTATTTAACTTTGCTGTTTTTAGCCTTTCCTTTATTATGATTGGTATAATTAATTTTCATATTTGCATCGTTTCGAGTCAGCAAGAATTGTTGTCTGCATATTTTAAAGAAAATCAGTCTTTTTTTTTTTGTCCATTTACCATTGAGTCGTGAAAGTGGCCTGGTAGCTTAGATTGCAATATAAACAAACTGCATATTGTAATGGAACACCAATCTCGTGTTATCACCAAAGAAACTAGAGTAATAGGAGAAAGGATTTTTTTAATTCCTTTTTTGTTTTTCGGTTTGCTGTATGTTGCAAGCATTAGTGCACTCCAGAATAAAACAATTATTTAAGAACAATGTTATTTGAACTATCTAAGAGAAGATGTTCATGGACACGCTTTTAAACCAAGAGTAGAAAACAAAAACTTTTTGCTTTTAGTGTGGCCTATACAGAATTTACGGATAGTAAATTGGGTGTTGACACATAATACAAAATCTTGGGTATTCGAATAATATTTCTTAGTTATTCAATTAAGATCTTCGTTACTAGTTACTGACTTGCATCCTTGTGCTTGCAAGTTATAACTCAATAGTATTATAAAATAACATTAGGAAATTCTCAGAAGAAAAGTTTTTCCTCAGCGGTATAAAAATTGTAAACTTATATGAATATATACATAAAATGTTGTAAATCTATGTATTAATGTTATAAACTTATGTAAATAATAAAAATATTTCTAAAGGTGATTATATATAAAAAAAAATTATAAATCATAGATGAGAAAGTTATAAATCATTGAGTAAACTATTATAAACCTATATCTAAAAAGTTATAAATCTTATTTCTGTACCAGATTTCTTCTGCACCTGCACCAAGTATTACTTACATAGTTCTCTTTTGATATATGCAAATATATAAGCCTTCTGTTCAAGCCTTGAAAATGCATGAACCAATTGCCCTTTACGTGTACTTAATAGCTAAGGAGAATCTCTTTTGTCGTTTTACACCAAAGACCAAAGAAATAAACGAAAAAAAAAAAATAAGGGTACCATCATTAGTTTTCTTGCATTGTAAAGTTGTTCTATTCAAGTAAAGGTACATGCAGTCTAAAGTCAATGTTTTCACCAACAAAATTTCGTCTTCTATGAAGCATTCGAATCCTTGGCGTGTGAAACTCAACCTGAGCTTGTGTGAAATAATAGGACTGGAAATTAAACAAATTAAAATAAATAAATTTATTTATTAATTTATTCTCCCTTCCGTTTCATTTTGAGAAGGCGTGGTACGTATTCTAGAGCAGCTTATACGAAATATATGCGCATAGATTATGTCACAGATCGAAGTTGGTTTGTAACCGTTACTTGAAATATTCGAAATTTTTTTTATCAAACTGGCCATCATTTGATTATTCAATTGACAATGACTTAAAATCTCATGTATGCAAAATGCTTTTCAGTCACAAAACCTTCTGGAATATTATTATTCAAATTATGTGTGGCAAAAATACTATTGAAAAATTTTAAATTGTTTTATCATTCATGATTTTTGTTCGGTCACTAAAAATTTGTCACATCACTGTCAATTATATCTATACTTTAAAAAAATATTATATCATTGAATAACTTTTTATTAGTGAAAATTTTTACAAAATTCATTATTAGATTGAAAGCTCACATCGTATAGATTAAAACTATAAAATTTCAAATTAATCTAAATTATTTGGCATTGTTTTATATACATTAAAATTAATGTAATATGTATACTTAAAATGAACAAAAATAAGACTTACATGATTGTATTGCTATTATTGATGTTCAATTTTTATAAAACTTGACATAAATAATCTTTATGATAAATAATTGTAATTCAATAATTGGATTGATAAAAACTATAAGTGGTGTAACTTTATTTATCGGCCGGCGCACTCCTCACATAATTCAAAACTTTAGAAACTTCATCTTTCCAACAAAGCATCGTCTTTCATGTATCAAAGACCTGGCTATCAAGAACGCAAAATCGTTTTCAATTTATTTAATTAGTTACATCCATTATTTCTAGCAGAGAAAGCTAAGAGATAGTTTTGTAACATGCAATTCAAGCTAGTTGGGTGACTTAGTGGAAATCATGTCATAAATGTCATATTTAAACTGACAATATTCATAAAATAAATGTTAAAACTGATATCGCATTTCTGCGGGGTTGATGACGACTTCTAATATGATAATTGAAATGTCACAATAGATAATTTATTTGCAAGTGAGGATTCCCAGATACATGTTTGTTAAAGATCGGTCTTTGGATCTATCTGAGATTAAAATATAGAATCGATCTGTTTTGTCAAAGATACATATCTATTCTATCAAAAAAAAAAAAAAAACCAGATACATATCTATTGAAGCATTCACATGGATATATTAATTAACAATCAGTGGAGCTGTGTCACAGTGGCTAATCAGAGTTCCGTCTCAGTGACAGGTACAGCTCAATGTATGTAAATGTAATGTATTAATGAGTCCTCACATGGAACCATCAACTACAACTTGCATATTATAACTATACAGAGAAGCTAAAGGTGTGTTTAGTTTGTGAAAATATTTTCTATTTCTATTTTCTGTTTTTATTTTTTGAAAAGTATTTTTATTTTTAAATTTTTAAAATTAAGAAATCTATTTGATTTGTAAAGGTAAATTATGTTTTCATAAAGTGAAAATAATGAAAATATATTTGATTTATTTGTTTTCAAAATGTATCTCTCAAAATCAAATTTAAGACAATAAAATTACATTTGGTATTAAATAATTAAAATTACATATATATATATATATTTGATTTATATTTGTTCATTTACTAAAAAAATTTATAAAATTCTAAAATAATTCTATAAAAAATTAGTGAAAATATTTTTTATTTTATTTCCTGTTATCATTTTTTAAAAAAAATCTATTTTTAGATTTTCAAAATTTTGGAAATGTGTTTGGTTTAAAAAAATAGATTCTATTTTAAAAAAGTAAAAACAATGAAAATATGTTTGATTTGTGTGTTGTCAAAATATAATTCTCAAAATCAAATTTAGTATTAAATAATAAGAAATATATATTTGATTTGCATTTGTTCATTTACTAAAATAATTTATAAAAATCTAAAATAACTATAAAATATTAAGACGAAAGATAATATTACTCACTTTTGAGTTCTTTTATTATTATTATTATTATTAACTTTGAACATGTACATAGATAAACATTTAAAAAATATTATTTTATTTCTTAAACACTATTCAAAATAAATTTATTTTTTAAATAAATTATAGTCATAAAACAATAAATTATTTCTCATAAAACTACTGAACATAAAATAAAATAAAAAAAAGAAAACAAAAAAGTGAGGTTGTGGTTCGGTACAAGTGAGGGCGTGAAGCATCCGAAAAAGAAAAATGAAGCACTGTGTTTGCTTTTAACAGGAATATGAGATCGAACACAAGGCTTAAAACTAAATTTGGAGTATTATCAAAAATTTCATCGCGTTTTGCATTGGAAATGTGTTCAAACTTTGAACAGAAAATAATGAAAACGTGAATTTGGCATTTCCAGTTTTGTGTAGCTTTAGAAAATATTTTCAGTGAAAATGCTTTTCAAAAATCATAACCAAACATATTTTCATATATGATTTTCATTTTTATTGAAGATGAAAATGAAAATAGGTAAACCAAACACACTCTTAGTTTTTGTTCGAGAATTAAATGAGAAGGAACTTAAGAAATACTCAAATAGAAAAATAAGAAGGGAACGAGTTGCTTGAGTGAAAAAACATAAGAAAGCTACTCTGGATGGCAACCTATAGGAGGTGTATTCATGACCCGATCCGACCTGAATCTTAATAGGTCGTGTTCGGGTTATAAAATCTGAGTTGATATGTTTTCTGAGTTGAGTTTCGACTAAATTTTAAATTGATCCGATCTAATCTGAAATCAAATAATTCTTTAAAATCTTATTTTTTAAAAAATAACTAGTGATAAATTATAAAATTTTATACTTCAATTAAATATATTCTCTATAAGTTGATATTACTTTTACATTAGAATGATTTATTTTAAAATATATATCGTAAAATATCTATTGAATTTTGTATCTTATTTTAATAATTTTAATTTCAAATGTATAATGTTCAAATATTTATTGATGCGAAGGATAAGTTAACCTGATCTAACGTGAACTAATCGAGTCATTATTGACTCAGAGTTTGAGCTCAAAGACAATAATCCAATAAAAAAAAAAATGGGACCAAATTCAAATTTGGTCCAACCTAACTCAACTTGTCATACATACATCCCTAGACCCTAGCTGAAGTAGGAAATACAGAGATCTTATGATTGTTTTGAGTTTTTCCTAAGAAAAATGTTTCTTTAATTTATAGGAACTGTATGAAATTCCGCATGTTAACCGAAAAAATAAGTGAATACTGAAGTACGCAATAGTCAAAAGGTTTTTAAAAGTCTCATCATTAGTTTCTTTTAACGTGGCCCAACCCATCATATAAACATCCCTAGACCCATAGTAGAAAATACAAAGATTTTACGATTGTTGAGTTTTCATTAAGGAAAATGTTTTTTAATTCATAGGAACTGTATGAAATTTCGTATATTAATTGAAAAAAAAAGGTGAATACTGAAATACACAATAGTTAAAAAGTTTTTAAAAATCTCACTATTAATTTCTTTTAACGTTGTAATATAATTGATGCGATAAAATGGTTTGCTTGCACGCACTTCATATTTCATTTTCCGTATTTTAATATTTGCATCCAAAAACCCATAACTAAATAAATACGATTCATAAATAACAAATCATAAGTTTGTTAAGCATAATTGGTGAGAATTTCAATCTATTTTTCAAATATTCATGTTTATTTGCATAAAATGTGGCTGTGTACTTCAATCTTTAAATTCGGGACTAATTCTATCTACTACTAACACATTTGATTTAAATTTTGAAAAGCCACGATATATACTTGGCATAAATCTGTTTCTATTTTCTATTTCTATTTTCTATTTTTAGGATTTATGATGAAAATAATGAAAACATAGAAAATAATAAAATTCTATTTTTTATTTTATATTTTCAATATTTTCTTCATGAAATCTTAAAAATAGAAAATATGAAAGGTAAAAATAAAATAGGAAATGAAATAAGAGAAATTGAAACTTTGGCTCGTTTGCTTCCACTTTCTGGTACGGAAGCAGGGGACTTTAAGAGGTGGTTGGAGTGCTTTACAAAGATACTCATATCTGCCCTACACAAAGCTTCATACTGCAGACGCAATGCAGCAACAGCTGCAAGCTTAGCAACTCCTTTAAGAAGATTTGCCCTTCGGTTATGGATCTACACGTCGTTTAACATTATCTTCTTTTAATCTTTGGGGTAGCCTACACAAATGCTTACAACTAGAACAAGAAAGCACAGGAATCACTATAGGATAATAATTAAAATGAGACACAGATGAGGAATGAGTTGAAGCATTTGCATCATCCCATGTTACTAGACTGTGCTATCCACAAGGAACCCAACAGGAGTTAAGGAACAATAATTAAAAATAATAAAAGCAACACAAAGCAAGGTATAGACACATTTCTTAGATAAGATTTTTCTTTTTTCAAAAGAATCCACGTCCCTAACTGGAGCATAAGTGTCAAATCCCTGGACATGCCAATTAGTCAAAAATCAAAGAGCGTATTTGCGTGAACCACTTCATCCATAGAAGTTAAAAACTAATGACAAATGAACAAAACCCTTTTTCAACAAAACTTAGATTACTAGTTAGCCATCAAATTTCAAAGTAACGACATATACTGACAGAGTAAAGGCAAAGTTTAACCACAAGGGAAGATGCAGCAAATATATAACGATAAAGGTTATTGGTAAAGTAAATTGAATAAGGAAGGTTGACACTATTGAATTGTATCTCCTGGTTTGACAACAACATGCAAGTCCAGTAAATTTTAAGCAAAGCACATGGACTAACAGGGAAAAATGAAAACATGACTGCATCAGAAGCCATTACTGCTATTACAAACCTCACTTGCTCATCATGACAATAACTTGCCAGTCACCAGCTCCAGACACCTCTGAGTTAAAAAGATATGCAGATAATTAAGTTACATAAATAAAAGCTAGCAGGTTAGTAAACTTTACTCTGGAGCATGATATCCAAAAGCTCCAAACACTTGAGTGGAATGAAGGCATGCAGCCATGTCAGGCACCTGACTTAAAAGAATAAGGTTAGCTATCTTAGCCTAGTAAACTTCAAAAAATTGAGCACATTACCTGATCGGACATATCTATGTGTAATAGGCGGTTAAGCTTTCTCTTGTAAATACTCCAAAGTCCAGCATCAACAGCAATTCTAACTCACTGTGTCAAGACAAGAGTTGGCCATAGTTGTGCCCATTGAACCCTCCTCCAACCATACAATATGTCATGAAGAGAACACAGGGCTGCAACTCATATGCAAGTGCACAGATTTCCCTCAACGAGGTAACCATGCAACTCAACAAAATTTTCATGCTTCAGTCTAGAGACCTTGGAGACATGGATCAAAATCTCTGCATTCAATTCAGGTTCAGATGACACCAAGCTTTTTCAGAGCCACAGCTTTTCTCCATTGTTTAGTGTTGCATAATACACCTTCCTATTCGAGCCTTCACCAGTCAATGCCTTTGATCCAACGTTGTCAGTTCTTTGCTTCTGCTCTTCTAAAGATAATGATGGTTTTATACCACTCTCACAATATCCATGAATACCCGTTTAGAAACTGTGCCACGTGGAAACTTTTGAAGATAGATATCCAGCCATAAATATATTCTGATTGATGCTAATAACTGCAATTTGACTTTTGAAGCTAGAACAAGCCAACTAATAGGTGCTTTAGTTCAGTAGTTGGATTTAGTTCAAAAAAAAAGAGCTTCAGTCGAGCATATACCAGAATTTGGGAGAAGATGAAACTGGCACACAGGGTGGACCTATTTTGCTCCACTGGAGTTGCGGGAATTTGGGGAAGGGTGAGGGGATTTTTCAAATTACTCTGTATAATACATGTATATCACCCTCTATAACTAATGTTTTCTTAAACACCCACAAATATTTATAGTATGACCCCTCCAAAAAATGATTGTGGATCCAGCCATGTTTAACTCGTAATCTCTTTGTATGTGTGAAATCTTAGCCTAAATTAAGAACTATTGCAGCTAAAGCATCAAACATGGTTCAGCAGCTATTGAAAAACCATTTTTTTTCTTTTTCAATAAATCAATAATCCAATCAATTTTCACAATCTATCTATCCAATTTGCAGTAAATTAGGGTAATAAATCCCAAATGAGATAAAACGAATATAAACCATGTGCAAACGAGATGATACAAGTTACAACTAGTAATGCTACTCTAGGCTAAGTACAAAAGTATATTAACCAAGCAAATAAACCTTAACCCAGCTAATGCTTATAAAATCATTGCCAATCTCTTTCTTCCATGATGTCTAGCTCCCCACTCAAAGTCCAACAGGTTCTATACCAGCACCAAAAAACCTATTCAATGTCATGCAACAAAGCAACAACCTTGAAGCATCCATCAGAAGCTGTTGGTTTTAGGCACGGCTCAAGCTGAAGACCAGTCTTTGCTATACTGAACAATTTAACTATTCACTATAGGTAACAACGCTTTTCATTGGAAAGGATGAAGGTCGCATGGGGTTTTCAACCTGTTCAACCACTGTTTAACTCTATGTATGATACACAGTTCCAATCATGTCGCAAAACATCAAATATTTTACATCAAAGATCAATATTATTAGCAAGAAACCACTGCACCAGCAATCACTATCAAGAGTCCCCAACATGAGAATAACAATTAAAATTTAAAATGAGTTCATTAATTTATGCTCAATACTATTGGTATATATCCAACAATGGCTAATCAACGTTTTTTACACTAATACTCTTAAATCAAGATAAATTGAACTAATCTATAGCTGCAGTGTTAGAGACTCCAAAAATGAGTACACAGCTGCATTGTTTACCAATAACGGAAGCATCATAATAAATGCTTTTAGCAAGTAAGGATATCCTAATGGAAGTTAGAACGTCTTCTATCACATCCTAAACTGGTTGACCGAGAAGCATGCTTACTCTTTAGCAGCAAAAAATCAGTTGTTGCTCTTAAGAATACAACAAAATTACAGAGCAAATAAATAATAAATAAACAGTCTTCAAAGAATATTCAGCTACCTAAGAAACCTCCTCACGCTATTCTCACTAGCACCTTATTCTTTTTCCCTGCAGATAACAGGAGAACTTTCCCATCTACAATATCCGCCGCCTCGATCCTCTTATTCTCACTATCCACTCTGTTATTATTCAAGTAAAGACCCCCTTGCTTCAACAACCGCCGCGCAGCAGATTTGCTCTCGAACAAACCAGAATTAACCGAAAGCTCAACCAACGACAAGTTCAAAACATCATCATAAGCCAAAGAACAACTCGGGACGCCCTCAGCTATCCCCTCAATAGTCTTCCAGTCCAACTTAGTCTCCGCCCCCGGGCGCAACGCCTCCGTAGCCTTAACCGCCTCAGCCAAACCCTCCTCCCCATGAACAAACCTAGTTACTTCCTCCGCAAGCCTCCTCTGCGCGGTATTCGGCACATACCCTGGTTTCCTCATCTCCCCCTCCAATTCAACAATCTCCTCAAGATCCAGAAAAGTCAGAATCTTCAAAAACCTAATCACATCATCATCAGGAACGGTAAAAAAATACTGATAAAACTTATAAGGCGACAACATCGCCGGTGACAGCCAAATCGCGCCTTCCTCGGACTTCCCAAACTTTGTCCCATCACTCTTCAACAAGAGAGGGAATGTCAATCCATAAGCACCCTCAGCTTGCAAGATCTTCCTAATCAACTCAGTCCCAGCAGTTATATTCCCCCACTGATCACTACCCCCAATCTGAACCCTAACACCATGGTTCTCAAACAAGTGCACGAAATCATAGCCCTGCAACAATTGGTAGGTAAATTCAGTGTAACTCATGCCTTGTTCAGATTCCAACCTCTTCTTAACACTCTCCTTGGAGATCATTGCTCCAACCCTAGCGTACCTACCAACACGTTTCAGGAACTCGAGTAAGGTGAATTCCTTCCACCAATCGTAGTTGTTGAGGACTGTGAGGTTGGAATCGGAGAGGATTTTCTTGATTGTGTTGCAGATGAGGGTGGTGTTGGCTCGGATGGTGGTTGGGTCGAGTTCGGGGCGTTCGAGGGATTTGCCGGAGGGGTCGCCGACGAGGGCGGTGGCGCCGCCGATGAGGGCGATGGGGTGGTGGCCGCAGCGGCGGAACCAGGAGAGGACGATTAGGGCGAGGAGGTTGCCGAGGTGGAGGCTCTCGGCGGTTGGGTCGAAGCCGCAGTAGACCCTGAGAGGGGAGGAGGAGGAAGAGAGGGCGGAGTGGTTGGTTGCGGCGTCGAGGAGGCCGCGCTCTTCGAGGACTTGGATGATGTTGCGGCGGAGCAGAGGTTGTTGGAGGGTGCATTTGGGTCTGGTGAAGTGGAAGGGTTTATTGAAGGAGGGGGAAAGGAGGAAGAGCTTGGTTGTGGAGTGGGAGAAGAGGAGCATGGTCCTTGAAGTGGGACTGCAAAAACCCATACTGTAATGTGGCTGCTGCTGCTGCTTCTCTCTGGCTTTCTCTCCCTCTCTATCTCTACTCTATCTGCTTTATTTCAAATTGTGATATTCTAAATAATAATAGTAATAATAATAGTGTAGAATTTTTATGTATTGAATATTTATTTTTTATAATTTGTTATTTAGGTAATATTTGATTGGTTGCTAGTATAAAGTTGTTTTTATATTTTCAGTGTAATTAAACTTATGATAATAATTAAATTCATTATACTTTAATTTTAATATAATAACTGTGTAAAGAGATTTTATACTATTATCTAATAATATATTTCTATTTATAAGTCTTTCAAAGAAATAGGTGGCTTAGTGAAATATTTTTGTTGATATGAAAATACATGATTAATTATTTATATCAAATTTTTAAACTAAATTAATAATAATAATAATAGTCTAAAGAAAATTGTATTGAGTAAATATCTTTTGGTCTCTTCAAATTATATTGAATTTTTTTTTCAAGTTCACACATGTATATAAATAACTTCATAGACATAATCAAATTCATAACTTCTATCACTATGAATAAACAACTTCACAGACTCATCTTAATATATTTTTGGGTATAGTGATAAGCGTTTAAAAGACAAGTTTATTTTGGTATCTTACATCCATGGCTTAACTTGCGACGTAGATTAGTTCATCATAATTTGAAACTTCATTGTCTGAGTCTGAATCTTCCTCTTCTTTCCTTGCTAGCCCTTTTTTTTTCTCGTCAACATTCTTATTTTTTAGATGAGTAATCTCATATGCAATGAGATCCCCCCAAAGTTCATCATATGTGAGAATGCTTATATCTTTCCCTTCTTCGATAGCAGAAATTTTTAACAACCATGGTTTTGTAAGGCTTCTCATGTAACTAGGACTTTCCAAGAATATTCAAGATATTGACTATCACCAAAAGCCTTTCGAACATTTCGTCAACAATCCCATAATCCTTCATATGGAATAACTCATATTCATGAATTAACATATCAGTCTCTACTTGTTTGGTATTCCTCAAAACTAATAGCACAGTGCATCCTATTCACGACTTTGGTGTTTAGCTCACCTTTCCTTTTATATTCTACATTCCATTGTTCTTCTATTTTGGGAACTAGTTTTCCTTCTTCATTGATTGTCATAGGTGTCTCAAGTCCATTCATTATGATTTTCCACAACTCGTAAATAGTAGATTGCACAAAAATTCTCCCCTTCCACTAGGAATAATTGTCTCCATGAAGAATGGCAGTCAAATGGTGTATTGTCCCTCTGAAAGTGTAAAAGAAACCATGTTCGTCACAGTTGGTCTCAAATCTACTTCTCTAAGCAGTTAAACTTGACCCTTTGGGGATCATACTCTAATACTAATTAATAGTACCAGAAGACTTGAGAAAAGAGGTTTGAATCAAGTCATTAATCTTAAAAGAACTTTTTCTACACACACTACTTTCTCTTGGTTCGATCTCCAATGTGAAATCTATGTCCAGTCCCCCATTAACTAATGAGATTTTTCACTAAGATTAAGTATTATTTTATTTTATAATAGCTTTTCCAACATCACTCCAAATATTCTTTCAAGAGCCTCTTCAAGCTCATACACACTCAAGAGACATCTTCATCACCAACTAAGATTCACTTTCTTAATGGCTTCTTCAAGACACTTTTCATAGTTCTTACAATTACTCACTCAACTCTTTATCCTTTTTCATTCACAAGAACTACAAAATAATTCTCACAAAGATTCTTAACAAACTGCCAATGATAAAAATGAAAATGGTACAATAGGAAGGACACTAGTCAAAGTATGTGCAATGGTGGCTCGATTCTTTTTTTTTTTTTTTTGCACTATTTTTTTTTATCTAATTTTTCTATGTTTATTGGCTTCTATAAAGTTGAAGAAATTAATGATGGCAGCAGTTGACTTCTATTTTTGGCGTTGATAATACATTAATTCTTGCTATCACAATTTGATCTCATGCAAGAAAGAAAATAATTATTTCTTCATGTGCTAAAGTTGTTGTCTTTCTTTATTGTCTTTGTCTCTTATATCATTTGTAAAATGCTCCATAATTGTGCCTACTAGAATATTTCTTGCTATCATAATTTGTTGTACATCTCTTTGCTTTCCTTTTTCTCAATCTTTTATTCCATTAAGATCTTTCATTGGATAAATGCTTGATGATTTCTTCCCTTTATTGCAATTTGGTTCATTGGTTGTGTTTGATCCAAAATGAATTGGCTAAGATTAAAATCTAATCCGATTAATGACTAACAATAATCACCTTAATCAAATGATTTGCACTAAAGATAGCAATCTACTCTTTAGCTTATGGATCTCTCAAATCACTCTAGAAAGGTTTGAGCAAGATCAATTCAAGAATAAGTGGAAAAAAAACTTGGAATTGGAACTAGAAATGAACCAATAAAAGGACTAAGGTACAATGAATAATAAGCACAAAAGTAAAGTGAAAATAAGGCTAAGAACAATAAAGGTTAAGACATAGAATGATTAGTGCCCTCTCTATGCCAGTCATTCATTTATTGATAGCCTCATAGTTAGCTAAGTTTCATGCACATAACGACTATGGTTATTCCTATTTTTTAGCCAGCCACTATCCATGTTATAATCTTGCACATGTCTAATTGCTCTGTACCTAGATCAAACTTCAGCTTTATGTCTTCTATCCATGCTAAACTCATTCTAATTGGTCTTTTCCACCTCAACCCAGTTTATTCATCCTTTGTTTTTTTGGGCCTTTCTTCGCTTAGCAATGGCCCAAAATTCTTATAAGCCTCCAATTGTTGTAATCAGAAGCATATTTCTTTCGTTTCATCTGAGCAATTTTCATGCAAGTAGGATCCCCTTGGCCCATAACTAAGAAGTACAAATGAGTAAGTGCAGAACAGGCTCATTGCAGTGAGTCTAGTTCGCTGCAGCGAGTGGGCCCGATAACATCACAGTGCAAAACAACAAAGTTTTGGAAAATGAGACCCTTTACCCTTTATAAACAACCATTTTGGCCTTCCTCCTTCTAGAACCTCGGAAACCCTTTGCCAAACCCTCATTTTCTTATCTAACTCCAATATTCTTTCTCAAAGCTTCAAGGTATATGATTTTAGTTAGTTTATGTTATATTCCTTCATATTCTTCCTCTTCTAGGATGGGCATTATTGTTTCTTCATGGTTGTCAAATGGGAAGTGCTCTTCATTGATGTTAGGATTATATTAGAGTTATCTAGAGATTAATCTATAGTTTGTAGCTTCAATGGCATATAGGGGTGCCATTCTTGCTCCAAGGACCTCAGCTAGTGTTGATCATTCACATTCTACTCCTCTAGGTGAGTGGGTTCATATCTCTAATCTCTATATTGTTCATTATAATCATTTTGGTGAAAATATGATTTATTGATAAATTTTAGAAATTCCTATACAAAGAGATTTGAGATTTACTTTGGTTATTGGATTTTGATCAATTGATTTTAGAGCATGAAACTTGTTTTTGATAAAACTCATGGGACTATATTTGTTGAACTAATTTTATGTGTATTGAATGATAATTGTGAATATGGAAACCTTATGAATGTCAAACTAAATTCTATAAATTGTTTATGTTTATGAAATAGTGTTACACCCAGATATTCAGTTTAGAGAAGAGAATAGAATTATGATTGCAAACTTTGCTATTTTGGAAGTATGACATTGAGTTTTCTAGTATATGAAAGCCTTGATGGTTTGAGACATGTTTTAGATAATTAGTAAAAACCATTTTAGAGCATGAGTTTTCATGAGGTTCAAAACAGTTGACGGCTACATATTCTGTGGGCTATAGAAATCATAAATGTTTACAAAGGTTGATCTCTTGGACATAATTTCATAGCCACGGTTATGCTAAGGTTAGACTACTAGAATCGAATGGATTCAAAGCTCACAGAGAACTAAGAGGTTTCAAAGGTTTTCAGATTAGATAGATTTATTTGATTAGTTACGTGGTGACTATAGAGAAACAGGTTGTGTATTAATGGCAGTTAATCCATTAGCCTTGGTACCAAGTAGTCCAAGATCAGAGAAAATAAAAAAATTATTATCACATTGGGGATGGTGACACGTAACGTTTAGATGTAACTAGAGACTTATAAATAGAGAATTTATCGTTACACTGGGGATGACAATACGTAACGCCCAGATATAATCAAAGATTATTATATAGAGATTTCTATTTCTCTATTAGGATACTGTTGGGTTAAATTATAGAAAACTATAATTTTGATTATATGACTATAAATATGAAATGTTTTAAAGCTTTATATTATTACTATTATTATGACTTATTGCATTGTTTCCTTGATGTCCCGTGAAGGGGGTTCCATGTGAGAATTCACTCACTGAGTTTTGAATAAAACTCATCCTTCTCTCTTCCTTCTCATAGTTGCACGTATAGGCGTAGTTCAGTCACATTCTAGCAGTCAGCAGCTATTTCAGTGGTGAGTCTTACTTTACAATAAGGCTTATATTAGAAGTGTATATTTTGAAATATTGTAGTTAATTTCAAAGTCTATGAAAACGCCATATATGTTTTAAAGTTTAAGGTTGGAATTTCAATTACAAATTTGATTTAGATTTTTGTAATAGATCAGTTATATAGTTATGATTCAGTTTTCAAATGTTGAACAGAATTTTAGACCATGTTTAAGATGTTACAAAGATATATATATATATATGTGTGTGTGTGTGTGTGTGTGTATATATGTATGTTAAAGTTTTTTAAACAGAGAAAAGGATAATGTTTTCGAAGAAAATCATAATTTAAGTATGAAATTATTCTATTTTATGCATGTAGAATAGATGCGTTATCCAGGAAGCTTACATGGGGGAGGGGTTCCTCAAGTGCCGGTCACAATCCAAGTTAGGTCGTGACATCGGAATAACAAAGACACAAGTTAAACCCCCCCCCCCCCCAAAAAAACATACAACACTATACCCAAGCGAGAATAACTCTACAAAAGAATGCACAACAAAAGACAAAATATACAAAATGTCATGATACTAAGAGCTACCAAAAGGCCAATGTTACACCACCAAGTTTAGCAACTGCAACAGTAAACAATATTGTCTAAACAATACAACAAAAATAAAGCTCTAAAGCTTAGGGATCTAGGTCCTCAGTGCCATCAGGGAAAATGGTTTGGATAGGAAACACTAGTCCAACCAACTCCCCAGTGTGCCCCCCTCGGCCTCTCCTTGAGCTTTCACCCCAATCCTAGAAGAGGCAACTTCCCCGCGCCCCCATCAAGGATGGCATTCACGAGCTCACCTCCCACGACCTCCTTGAAAGCTCTACACTGGGAAAGATCAAGCTTCCCATGTAGGAACTGGACTTGATTAAGGGCTTGGACAAAACCAATCATATACTATTCGATAGCTTCCCTATAAGGGACTCGACCTCTCCCTTCAGGCATCTGTTCTGCCCCTCCATCTCTTTCCTCCGAAGCTTCACAAGCTCACTATATAGCTTGCCATGAGTAGTGAGGCTGGCAATATTCTCTTGTAGGATCTTGCTGGCATTGGAAGAATCCCTTATTTCCGTGTCCAACCTCCTCTCCAGCTCTTGCTTCTCTCCCTACAGTTTGGCTATGGTTGCCCTTCCTACCTCCAGCTCTCAGTAGACACCCTACACTCCCGATCTAGGTACTAGGGGATCATAGATGAGCAAAGTTCCTAAATCTTGAGATACTAGTGGAGACCATGAACCCTAGACCATCACCAAGTCCTCAACATAGATAAATTGTTGATCAATAAACTCTAAGAACTAGAACTCCTGACTCTAAAGACTACAAGCGTTGACAATGTCAAGAAAATCCTTAACCTTCTGAGCTCCTACAAACAGAGAAAGGGTAAGCAGCGTAGACTCAAGGAACTCCATTGTTGTTCGCTTCCGACCTTGAAAAGGTGCCGAGTCAAATCGAGTGCCAGAACTCGACCCTGCATTATGAGACGCAAGTGGAACTCAGCTCATCTTAGCAGTAGCTCGCTTCTTGGCCACGAAGGTAACCACCTCCTTGAGGACAAGCTTGGGAGCCATGTTAGCTGCAACTTGGAAAAATACACAACATTAGTAAACATTCAAATACCAACAAGAAACCAAGAAAATTATATATATATATATATATATATATATATATAACTCAAGAACTACCAATATGGGTGAGGTTTTTTTTATTATTATAGCCCCACTCCAAAAGTATACCACAAGACAAGGGAGAACTCGGATTAATGCTTTCCTTCAGATAGTCAATCACTATTTGGTCCTCTAAGGGGAGAGAGCTATATTCCACCGTCAGAATTTGGCATGGGATGTACTACTAATACAAAGGGAACCTCTTCAGCCCACAATCATTCAAAAAGAAAAGGAACTCAAACTCCATCAATCTTAATTTAATAATTTTATCCTTAAACCTATTGAAGTTAGAGGTCAACAACATGAATAATTTCTTCCTAGGAACATTGTTGAAAGACACCTAGGTTCTCCTATCTAATCCTCTAACTTGGACAAAAAAACAAAAAAGAATACCCCCATACCGGGCTCATGGCCAAGCACTTCAAATAGGGTCTTAAATGCTTGAATAAAAGCTCAGTTGTTCGAATGAAATTGAGTAATGGGCCACATTCACCCCACCCTATTCAAATGCTCTTCCTCAAACAGAGTAAAGGGCACTCTCACATCCAACTTCTAAAAAGAATCAATATATAGATAAATAAAATCACCATCACTTTGCCCTGACCCATAGTGAGATACTCTATCCTCGTGCCTACAAGGAAGACACTCAATATTTTTCTCTCTACATGACGAGGCAAAGCAACAATCCCTAAACCTATGAACCCTCTCCTCAACCTCAGTGTTAACCCAACCATAGGGGTTATATTGCGCCTCTTCCACCACAGCTTTCCCTTTCTTGAGGTAGACGCACCCTTTTCCTTAGCAATTAATAAAAACCTATGAACAACAGTGGAAATGGGGAGCTTCGAAAAAGGAAACGTATGGAAAAGAAGAAAATCCAAGAGGAGAAACTAAGTCATCTATCTTAGGGTTCAGACAAAAGGAATTAATCAAATGATAGAGGAAGGGTAGAAGAATCAAACTCATCAATTGAAAAAAAAATTGAGTTTGAAGCTAATCGAAGCTTGAGAAAGCACTGATGAGGAGAAGAAGAAAGCTAATGCAGTTGAGAAAAGCACAAATAAGTTTTGAGTTTTGCCTTTCTTACACTTTGAACAAATCCGAGCTCATCCAATGATTGAAAATGCTTCCCACCACAGTAAGGGGCTAAGCACTTTAATCCAATGACTCGCATGTAACCCCACAATCTCTCTTTAACGAGACGTGATTGCCTTCCATTCAAAGTGTGGCACGTGCCATCACACATTTCCCCATAATCATTGCCTCAATAATTAAAAAGATGCACCGAGCTATGCATAATAAGTCGACTTATTCAAGCTCAACATGAAGTCCTCAATTAATGCACCTCGGTCATGACACCTTGGCACCAACTACTGAGCCTATGACCAAGCTTGAGGGCTTTATTTTGAGCTAGGAATATAGGCCCAAGACATCGATCCAGTCATAGAGAGCTTAGACATGGGGCTCTGCAAATTGCTCATGTGACATAATTACCACATAGAGATTCTATTCAAATTTAGCCTAAGATATCTCTTTAGATTAACTTTCAGACTACACGAGATTTCCTATTATCTCATGGAATCTCTCATCACATGTCATATCTCCTATGTTAGATCATATCTCCCTCTAAATACAGAGTATATCTAATCTATACTAAATCTCAGGAATATCCCCTTTATTCACGGAAGATTGTTACCTAATTTATCACGGAGTCACCTTTTGCTATAAAAGAAAGTTCAACAGCCCTCATGTACAATCATTTAATTCCCATTATACTCTCAAAACCTCAGCACCTCATTCATTTATTGACTTGAACGTCAGAGTATTTTTGTAGGTATTCATCCCCTGCTTGCATGGAAGCTAAAGATACTTGCAACCTTACTTCCACTTTTAGATAAGAACATATTTAATTTAAATGTTATATTTAGAATAACTATATAAAATTAAATATGAATTGATTTAGTTTGTATTTAAACATTTAAATTAAATAAATTGCCATCAAATTTGATAGATTTTTAAAACTAAACTATTAAATCCCATAAAATTGAACATATAAAATTATTTCTCACTATTAAAACATTTAAATTCAAAATTCAATGCACAAATTAAATTATTATTTTTTATTTTAAACATTACCTCAAACGTGGTCGCCACGAAAAATTCCTTTCAAGTTTAAATCTTATACTCTCCTTAAAAATACATTGCGCTTTGCTGAATAAAAAGGGATACATCCATGGTTGGTGTGGATCATTCAAATATTGCGGTGCAATACGCATACGATAACGACTTTAAACCCCCTATAATTCCTCACTCCTCAGAAAATGAAGAAGGAAATAAGTGGAATCGTTAGAAAAGAAGAACAAATGTTGAATCATCAATCTTATAAAAAAAAAAAAAGGAAAGAAAGTGGAATTATCAATATGAAAACACACTTAAGTCAATTCAACTCACTCATATTAATCACACGCATAACTATTGTGTCAATTTTAAACATAACATTAATTAAAACTTAATATAAATAATTAAAAAGGCATAACAACCTTTTGACTAGCTTACACGGTAACTCAATGCCATATCGACGACTCGAAGCAGAACCTTACAATTTACAAATCTCTTTAGCATTTAATTTTTATTTCTTTTTTCATTTTCAAAGTCGGTGACTATGAGCTTAAATATCAAACTGTTCTTATTTTTAATTTAAAAGGTTACTCCATATAAAAAAGACCCTACTTTCTCCTATTTTAAAATCAGAGGCAGCTTAATATTCTCATATATATCTGAAGTTAACCACCAAATGAGCATTTGTTTTCATTAAAATTTACTTTATTCTTTTTGCTTTTGAGATGTTAAATTTTTAGTTGAAGTTTTATGATAAAGTTTTCTTAATATTTATTTTTCAACTTTTGATATAACTTTTTTTTTCTTACTTGTGGGATGAACTATTGCTAGATGTATAACATATTCAGTTCACTTAAAATAAAGCATAACAACAAATAAAATAATAAAATTCAAAAAGTGGATATTATAAAATGAATAAGAAAGAGATATAATATATATATTAATCAACCAAATGTTTTTTTTTTTCAGAAATCAATTATCAAACTTGACAAAAAATTTGAGAGATTTAACTCATATTTATTTTACAACTTATTATTATATATAAAATCATTCACATGCCATAGTCCAACAACTTAAGTTTTTGAAAGAGATGATTTCATGATATGGTATCAGAGCCTCTATGACTAAGTGATATAAAGTTTGGGATGCGGAATCGAGAGGATATCGAAATCCAGAAATTCCAATACACAATTGATATGAAACAAGCAATGAGATAAGATTGAAACTAAATAAAATACAAAGGAATCATTCTACCTTGTCATCGATATTCAACTTCTTGATGTAACAAGGGAATCACTCAACAGAGTTTCTTAAAAGAAACTGAGAGAAGTCTCATTCCAAACAAAAACTTAAAAAAAAAAGTTATTGCCAAATTATAGTGGTATTTATACCATAGTTTTCAAAATCGAATGAGATATGCATATGAACTAGTCAATGCCATTCAAACTCAAAGCGACCTGGTCGAGCTGCTGTCGAATCACGCACAAATCACTTTATCAAACTGCCTACGAACCGGCCTAAAAGCCATGCCCTGAAATTTTGTGAAATTCTCCCAAAAATGCCTATGAAGGAAGGAAGTGGTGCCTATGAAATTCTCCAAAAATTCCAATGCCTGGATCCGAACCCATGTTATGAGTCTGTAAAGGAAGGACGGAATGCATGTATCACTGGGCTAGCTGATTATTTTATTAATAAGCTTCATTATTTATATATATAATAAATATTGTATTAATTTGTATTTTTATATATTAATTTAACAATATCTGGTCCAACCAGTAACCCATCAGTTGACCCAGTACCTCGTCAAGTCGATTACTGAGTTGAGTCTAAAAACTATGATTTGTACCCCTTATTTAGCTTAGCCTTATTTCTTAACCCTACTAGAATAGACCCAAATTGCTACACTAACAACTAAGCTTAATAAATATAAAAATAAAATAAGTCTTCAAACATTTTAAAATATAAAATATTAAACTAAATAAATCAGACTTGGCTCAATATGGCTGAAATATGTGATTAATGCAAATTAAGCCAATAATAAGATATTGTTCTGTAGTGATGAAATGTTTTATTTTTTCCTCCTAAGCTCGTATCAGTTCAATTCTTATTGCTCTCATCATTTTAAATAAAAATAATTAAATTTCAGTATAAGATAATGGTGAACATGTGCATTGTCCATATTTCAAACTCAAAAGAGATATTCGAGTGAGGAGACATATTAAATATAAAATCATTCTTGTATCTTAACCTAACAATTTATGTTTTTTGAAAAAATGGTTTCAGTACAAAACTGATATTTTCTATCCAAACACTTAAAATTTATCATGTCTATATCAACTGTGTCTGCTCATGATTTTCAGACAAATAACTTGGGATTAAGAATTCTTCAAGCTTAATAAATAATAAGTAATAACAAATGTTCTAGGTTGCGGCTAGGGTTGAGGATGAGCGTATAGGCTCAGCTTGTCCATGGATTCTGACCTTCCTTGAGTATACATAGAGCCAGACCATATCAGGTGCGTTGCGATATTGGGATTGGACTAAGTAACGCCTTTAAATCAACGGTAGTTATGCTGCCCCGAGATATCGTATGGCAGCACCAGGGACCATGGCCCCACTTCTCTGAAACTAAAATACAAGTATTACACACATATATATTACATATATAAATATAATAAATATAATTAATAATTATACATATAATTAAGAAAAACTTATCCACCACATATTATAATACTAGCTCAACATTATGAATTTTATGTTCGTAGTTATTTTGTATTGAGTAACTTGTCTATAATCTTAGAGTCACAGTAAAGGTTGATGAAAGGGTAGAGTCTTTTATTATAATTGATTGTTTGATTCATTTAGTATTAATTCTTTTGGTTTCAACTTTAATTTTGAGAGATATTTTTCAGCTATAATATAAGGAATAACAGTCTAAGAAATAAGATGAAAGGTGAATTTCTTGATGAAAAATAACAATTATTTATCCTTTTTTTTTTTGGGTTATAAACAGAAAACAGAAGCTCAACCACGCAAAGACGTAAGGGAGTTATAAAAGATAAAAGACATATTAAACAAAAAAGCGGGCACAAAGCTAACAAATAAAGCAGACAAGCGCCAAAAAATTATTTATCCATTTAAGTTAAAAATATAATACCAAATCATTCCGTCACTTATATAAAAAATACTTGTTGATAAGTACTTTTCAAAGAGTAATTGCTGCTTGCCAAATTCATGTGACTGTTGATTTGTCAGAATTCAGAACTAATGCTTATTCAAATGTAAGAATCTTATATGTTTACTTGTATAATTTTATGGCCGGCTTTCCAACATGACAGAGGAGAAGGAATTCAAAGGTTTGATGGAGGATGATACTCGTATATAAGGGCTGTTTGACAAAGGTTTTTAAAAATTGTTTTTGATTTTTAAAAGTAAAAAAATAAAATACTTGTTTGGATAAATGATTTCTCAAGACATGTTTTAAGAATCAAAAACCAAACTCCTATTTTAAAAATAGAAAAACAAAAACAATTTTAAGATTTTTTTCAAAATTCCAACTTCTGTTTTTCATTTTATAACTTGTGTTAGTATCTTTGGTAAGAAGGAAGGAATAGCGCTAGCTCCTCCACTACTACCATTGTGGTCGTCGGCGCCACTTGTCCTCCATCCCTTTCTCTCTACCTAGCCGCACCGCCATGCAACCACGTCCCTTCGCAATTTGCCTTCACAACCACCGTGAGCAACCACTTGCTTTGCGGCTCTTTCGCAAAAACGAGCCTAGCCACCACCTTTGCCTTCCATCGCTGCATAGCCACCGCCGCAGCAGAATCGCTCACCATCGTGCTCAAGCTATGGCAAAACCGCTCACCGTTGTTCCCTTGCAGATTTGCCTTCGCACTCCTTCTTCCTTTCGTTGCCATCGCGCGCCTCCATTACCAATCGTCGTCCTTCCCGACACCAACGTGTGCTTGCCGTGGCGGACCTCCAAGACGCGATCCACCTCATCCGGCACATGGGACCAAATCCGCTATCTTCATCGCCGCACACGACCCTCCCTCTCTCTTTCTCTGCTTCTCCCTCCCTCTCACTATTGTGGTTGTTGATCTTTGTTGATTTCACTGTTGACAACAAGTTGTAAATTGATCTCGCTATTGTTGTTTGTTGATTTTTGTTGTGGTTGCTTGTGGTTGTTGATCTTTGTTGTTAATTTTTGTTGTGGTTGTTGATATTTGTTGTTATGATATTTGCCAAATAATTTTTTATTTTATCCATTTTAAAAGATGTTTTTTTAAAAAATTACCCAAATAAGTTTTCTTATTTTTTATTTTTAAAAAATGAACTTAAACTTATTTTTTAAAATAGTTTTAGAAAATAAAAACATAAAACACTTCCAAGCAGAGTTTGACATGATTTTGTTTTCTAGTGATTCTTTTATTATTAATTGGATTTGGTTAACCAATTTTCATTTTTACAGATTTTCAATTACTCACAATGTATTGATTATATTGGTAACTTCAAAATTTTGTATTTTCAATTCAATAGTTTTACTTTAGAAATCTTAACTAGTTTCCTTAACAACATCCTTATTAATTTAAGATATGAGATTCAAATATATATAATAAATAATATAAGAAAATTGAGTCCGTGTAAAATAATTTTATACTGATATTCAATCAGAAGCTATCGCATAAGTAAAAGTAGTTCCTTTTTGAAATAGTGAGTGTGAAAGTCAACTAATTTTTCTTACATGATAACATTCAATTGGTGATATTAGTGTAAAACTATTTTACACTAAAAATGTATAAAAATTGAACTCAAAAAAATTAATATTATATATAGAGGGGAGGTAGAATTCAATTACATCAATGTAGAATTTTTACCCTTATAAAAGAGGAAAAAATTAATTATGAAAATAAAATAGTAAAAAAATTAATTATAGAATTTGCAACGTTTTGGTTTTATTATAGGAAATTATTGGAAATTCCAATGATTCTAATTTGCATAAATTTCAGAAACACATTTAATGCATGTGTCTAGAATCGCTAGAATTCCAAAGATTTCAAACACATTTAATCCAATAACAAAATTAAAACTATACAAATTTTCATAAATAATGTTATCACTATTTTATTTTCATAAATGATGATTTTTTATATTTTAAATGTTGAAAAAAATCCCACCAATGTAAGACTTTTAATCTTACACCAAAACTTAACCTTTGATTTCATGTTAATAGAATGTCTAATTGTATAAAATGATACAATTTAATAAAGAATGAGAATGATTGATGTAATATATATTCCCTTTGTTTCACTCTAACTATCCAAAAATTGAAAACCACACATATTAAAAAAATAATTAATAAATATTAATAATAGTGTAAAATTATGATAATAGATAAAATTATCCCTATTTAATTGGTAAATAAATTAATGTCTCCTTGATAACAGTGTAAAATTGAGAATCACACTAAGTATATGATTGTTAAACTGGATATATATATATATGATTGTTAAAAAAATAATTAATATTTTTTTTTTGATAGACATAATTAATACCTTCTTAACATGATAAATAGTCCGGTGGAATGAAATAAAAAAAAAAATGGATAGTTAAAGTGGAAGAGAGAGAGTATTCTAATTATAATTTTAATGAAAATAATAAATATAAAAAGTGATTAAAAATCTCACATTAGAAAAAGAAATGAAAGGATTGATTGCCAGTGTCATGGTCAAAGTCATACACACATTTCTATGAAGAAAAGGTCAAACACACAATTTTTCAGAAAAGCAGGAGGCAAGCACAGCACTTGGAAAACGACATTTCAATATTTTGTTAAGTTGACATAATAAACCTACAAGTCAAACCCCGACGGATTAAGTTCCAACGAAGGAAAACTCTCAATTATTTCTTCATTGCATCTTCACCTACCTTCAGCAATCAGCACCACCGCGTCCCATTCCAACTGTGCCCGTTCAAAGTATCTTTCACCGGTGCTCTCTGCAGTGTTGTTGGTCAAAACCATCTTTTCTGGTAAACACTAAACACCATGTTTCTTCAGTTATGCGCTTTGCACTGTTGTTGAAATAGGAAAAAGAAACAAAATAATAATGATAATATTAATAAGTATGTGATTCTTTTGATTATTTTTTATTCCCTTGCTGCATATGTTTTGCGGTGTTTGCTTTGGTAATTTCTATTAGTCTCTTACCATTTGATTACTACTACAACACTTATTACTTGCTGTAGGCGTTTTTATGGGCGTTTGTTTGGTCATGTTAATATTACTTGGTTCTATTTCTTCTTATTACAACTGAGATTATTTCTTTCTTTTCTTTTCTTTTGTCTTTTTTTTAAGTGATGCCAACTTAACTGTTGAAGTCTTGTTTGGTTTCATGAACCCAGTTAAACAATCAAGCCCACATAAAATAGGAGGGTTGTGTTAGGCGGTTTACTTCTATGGTAAAAATATGTCTAATTTTTATGATATGAATAGGTGATTTAGATAAGATTGTTTTTTGGTGTTTGTTTTTGGGGGCGGGGGCGCGGGGGGCGCCTGAATGTATTAGAGATAAAATAGTAATAGCACCTATTGAGGAAAACCTGTTGTGCATATGGTTTTGTGCATTAATGTTTTTCAGAGTCTCTCCAATGTTTATAAAATTGAATAGTGCATTTGACAGAAGCTGCAGTTTACAGTCAATATTGTGCGTTGGTAGTCCCATTTCAAGACATCTCATGTTTATATTGGCTGTGTTGACACTAGTTGCAATATACTTTTCATCTTCTAACATACTTAGGTTATATTCAATGCAAAAACAAACCGGTTATATCTTCATGCTACCAAGTAGCTTATAATTACCCTTTGTATTCATTTGGTAATATAAAAGCTTACTGGTTACCGACCCTCCCAAAAACTTAAGCTGCCAAGTAAAGCACATGAATGACTTTACCTCTTAATGTGAATAAGGACTGCAAGGATCGAACTCATGATTATTTGATCGTCAATGCTTCAGTTTACTAAGTTATGAATCAACTCTTCCAAAAGTTTAACCTGTTGGGTAAAGGTGCATAAATGAATTTATATCTTCACATATGATATCAAGTCTTATAATTTCCTCATATCCTATGCTATCCTATATGATGTAATATCTAACTGATTTTTTTCAAATAATGCAGGTGTGATGGAAATATATTTGTTAAAGGTGCTCTCTAATGGCATATCCTCATTTTTACATTTATCTTTTTCTGGAAACAAGAACTCAGAACCTGTATCAATGTACTACCGAAGGGCTGAACAGATACTTAAGTTGTTAAAGCCAATAATTGATGCGGCTGTTGATTCTGATTTATCTACTGATGAAGTGCTTAGTAAGTTATTCAAGGAACTTTGTCAGGCAGTTGATGAGTTGACGGATCTTTTTGAGAGCTGGCATCTATTGTCCAGCAAATTTCACTTTGTAAGTCTCATTTTAGAATCTTAAATCTTAATTTGTGGATATAGAAGGAACATTGATCTTAGTTGTTAGTTTAACGTAAAATGAGCTGAACTTACATTTGCAGTAGTTGTCTTTGTAATTTGCTAAGTTGTGCCCAGATCCAATTTTAGGATAAATATATCTTTCTGTATGTTGTTGTGGCTGGCAAGAAGGGTATGCTATTTTCTGCTGTCTTGTATAGAGGAACACACTTATGCTGCTAAGATTTGGTGTATTTTTACATTTTCTGTCTTCTTAGCCACTCTCTTTATTACTTCTCCTCCTTGCTCTCAACATTACTTATGTTGTTTTACCTTATGCTTATTCAATCTTTGCTTTGTACTTGATTCGCCCACATTCTAATTGTTTTTATCAAGTTTGTGTATATTGCATTACCCTTGCCTGAGGATGCATACATATTAGTAGCCAGTCATCATGCTCCATGCTGTTTCCCCCATCTCTAACTTGCAAGTTATGATTAGGTCAGTAGTGAACAGTATACAAGTATCTTTGCTAGAGTTGGATTGCTGTCTAGTATACAAGTATCCATGCTGTGTCATTGTGCTTACTTCTTACAGATTTTGTTTTTGGTACTATGCTTCTCATAGATGTCATTTGGCTGAATTCTTGCCTGTTAAGTATGTGTTGATTCTCACTGTTTGCTCTTTCTTGATCACTAGGTTATGCAAACTGAACCCTTGATATCTAGAATTCGGGTTTCTGGGCTCAATATTTTGCAGCAGCTGAAGGTGTCACAGCAATGTCTTCCTGATGATTTGGGATACGATAAATCATCAGTCATCAAACAAGCTATTATGGAGCAACTGGAAGGTCTAGGACCGCGTCCTGAGGTCCTGGCAAAGATTGCTGAGAACCTGGGCCTAAGGTCTAATCAAGAGGTTCTGATAGAGGCTGTGGCCCTTGAAAAGTTGAAGGAGAATGCTGAACAAAGTGAAAAAACTGCAGAAGCTGAATATATTGATCAAATGATCTCTATAGTAACTTGTATGCATGAGCGTCTCATTATGCTTAAGCAAGCTCAGAGCACTATCCCAGTTTCAGTACCTGCTGATTTTTGTTGTCCTCTCTCTTTGGAGCTGATGATAGATCCTGTCATTGTGTCATCAGGGCAAACCTATGAGCGGGCTTTCATCAAGGACTGGATCGATCTTGGGCTTACAGTTTGTCCAAAGACACGTCAGACTCTGGTTCACACCAATCTAATTCCTAACTTTACTGTAAAAGCATTAATTGTAAACTGGTGCGAATCAAACAATGTGAAGCTAGTTGATCCCATGAAATCCAAAAACATAAACCAGCTATCTCTCCTTAATGGGTCTATGGAGTCTGGTTCAACCAAGGAATCACCTGTTATAACTCCTTTCAGTGCAAGCCACCAAGAGGAAACATTGCCACTGCATCCCCATTCAACTCCAGAAGATCCCTTAAGTGGCATAAGTAATGGGCAGCATGTGGATCGTGTAAGAATATCACCCACAGGTTTGGATGACAGGTCTGCTAGCTCAGATGATGGAAGTGTGGATTCAGTTTTCCAATCATCAATCTCGCCATCTAGAAGGGAATCTTCCAATATGTTGAGCTCAGAGCAATCTCAAAACCATGTTAGAACTGTTTCTAATTCCAGTGAAAACTCTAGTGCAGATTTTTCTCAGGGCATGCAAGGTGATGGCAACAATGCTCCAACCAGTCAAGTCTACAATCGAGGTGCTTCTGAGGAATTAGATCCAGGGCCAGATGCTGCGGCCTTGCCGATTCCACGTGGTGAACCTGAGTTTTCACCCCAAGTGGTGGAACCAAGGTTTCAGAGCCAAACTGTATTGCAACAATCATCAGAGAGGTTTGTTCCTAGGATGGTGTCTTCTCCTTCTATTGAAACAAGGGCTGATGTCTCTGGTATCGAACCCCAGGTTCAGATATTGCTTGAGCACTTGAAGAGCTCTTCTCTTGATACTCAGAGGGAAGCCACAGCAGAACTCCGCCTTCTTGCTAAGCACAGTATGGATAACCGAATTGTGATTGCAAACTGTGGAGCCATTAGCTTATTAGTCGATTTACTTCGATCAACTGATACAATGATCCAAGAAAATTCTGTTACTGCACTTCTTAACTTATCAATCAATGACAACAACAAAGCTGCAATTGCGAATGCTGGTGCAATTGAACCTCTGATTCATGTCCTTGAGGCAGGGAGCCCAGAAGCAAAAGAGAATTCAGCTGCCACTCTTTACAGCTTATCGGTGACTGAGGAAAACAAGATCAGGATAGGGAGGGCTGGGGCAATTAATCCACTGGTTGATTTATTAAGCAATGGAACCCCTAGGGGTAAGAAAGATGCAGCCACTGCTTTGTTTAATTTGTCGATATTTCACGAAAACAAGGATCGGATTGTAGAAGCAGGTGCTGTGAGGCACCTTGTAGATCTAATGGACCCTGCAGCTGGAATGGTTGATAAGGCAGTGGCTGTCTTAGCAAATCTTGCCACAATACCAGAAGGAAGAACTGAAATTGGTCAGAAAGGTGGCATTCCTCTTCTGGTTGAGGTTGTTGAGTTAGGCTCTGCCAGAGGAAAGGAGAACGCAGTAGCAGCTCTTCTACATATATGCACGAACAATCCCAGATTTTTAAACATGGTGCTCCAAGAAGGAGCTGTCCCACCATTAGTAGCTTTGTCGCGGTCAGGCACTGCAAGGGCCAAAGAAAAGGTATAGTTCTTTCTTTATGGTTTCATATTATAGGTTTCCTTTTCTTCTATTTGTTTTGTTACCAAAAATGATGATGGATTTGGTTTTCTATTTAGGCCTTGAATCTTCTAAATCAATTTAGACTTCAAAGACATGGCGGTGCCGCGAGGGGCTGATTTTGGATTCCCAATCTCTTGCACAATCCAAAAGGTTTTGAATTAACTCATACTGTATCTAGTTTATACCTTTACATTCTGGAAATAATGTTTGTAAAGCTGTCTTGTATTGTTTACACTTGTAAAGGGGAAAAATACGTATGGAGGACTAATTGTGTCCTCTGGTGTAAAACCTTTCTATGATTTGAAGAAGATATATATACATGTAGAGTCTAGCTGTTGTTACTGAGCTATAGGGCAAGTCATTTGTGGACAAATAAGTTTATTTGGCTCTTTTGATTATGTCTTTACCGTCTCTTTTAGTGAGGTAGGGATATTGACATTATCTTCATCCCAAGATAATTTTGAGCAGGCAAGCAGTAATCTTGAAGCTCTGGGAAATTGTTGCCATATTATTGCATATAATGTTCACTGGGCAGCTTTAGAAACTAGGAAGCACTTATACTTAAAAATAATTGCAGTGCTGACAACTGATACATGTATTGGATATTTCTTTTTCTGAATTGTATTGGATATATTTGTTGGATACTTCTTGTATGTATTCTTCAATTAAATTTTGAATTTTTGTATCAATACAAGTGAATTTCATTATAAGTCTATAAGTAGCTAAGTAATAGTATGTTATTGCATCTACATTGACCAAAAACAGACTTATGAAACATTAATGTCCTTATTTATATTGTATGAATTTTATATGTTGTATCTTAGCCCTATCAGATCTTATAATTTTAGAATTAGCTGTAGGATTGAATACATTTTACCCCCCGAACTTTAGATCATGTGTTGTTTATCACCGTTAGATGTGATGGGTCCCTAAGATAAATAGGGACCATCATCACATTCAACAATGATAAAATGAATGTCCCAATAAATATGAGTGTTAAAATAGTAAAACTCTAAAGTAAAGGCGAATAATACTATAACATGAGGCAAAAAATAAGGTAAAATGAGTTCATTGATTAGAAAAATTGTCACAGACCGAGTACAATTCCGTTACAGATAATTAATTCTATCAATCTATCCAATGAGCTGTCACGCCGGATCGATGTTACTCCGGCCATTTGAAGCAGTTGGGCTTAAGTCTGAATTGGGTAATATGTTTTCGGCTGTTTTTGTATGTTATGTGAATCTATTGCGTTCTCTCAGTAAAGTTTTGGGTTCATAAATCAGATCTGCTTTCATTATTCTTCACTTTAAACATTCTAGACTTCCTATTGTTCATTTTCCCCATGATGATGTGAATGCAATGCTGCATTTTACTAGTTTGCCTAAGCGGTCGATATAAAATATTGATAACTGCCAGTTTATTTTCTTTTAAAGATACTAGTACCAGTTATTCTTTGGAAGATATTAAGTTGAAATAAAACTTGTCAAATATGTATTAACAGTCTGTCAATGCAACGTATAAGAGTTGCATTTCTCATTGTTGGATACTAACCTAGTGTAGTGTTGATATCTTAGTGGTGGGGTTGGCAATAATTCTAGCAATTACTTCAGTAAACACACCCTTAATGTGACAATACCTGTCACTTTGCAATTTATTCCTTATTACAATTACTTGATTGAAGTTCAAGTTGAACTAAACAACAAAAAATTTTCCAACCCAAGAGAAAACACCTAAACAGAAAAAGAAATCACCTCACCAAAGAACAACCCCACTTTTGGAGTATATGCACCCAAGAAGATAAACAAGACACAGAAAAAGAAAGCACAAAACTAAACTATTTTTTTGTCCATTCTAGTTAGCTCTCCTGCAATGCTTCCTAATCTGCCCTTCTGCACCAGTTAAGGGCTTGATGTTTCCCATATTAATCATTGCTTTAACAAAGTCAGAGTAGAAGGCCTTTGGGTTGTTGCTGTAAGCTCTAACCAGTGAACCGGTTGACCCTCCATTGAGGAGTTCCTGGTCAGACTGGAGGAGACCCTTTTTGTTGAGGATGTTGTTGTAGTAGCTGTTGTCAAAATGGTTAGGAGTTTTGAAGTCCAGTGGTGCTACATTGTTGTCCTTAGGTGTGCCAGCAATCCTTGGACAGTTCTTTTGCCTTGCCTTAGCAAATAGCGTGTCAATGTTGTTCAAGCTGTATATACGTTTTTGATAAACAGTACACCTTGCCTTCCCAATTGTGTGGGCTCCTGAAACCACAAGGATAACATCAAATAAACTAAATGGGATTACTCAATCATCTCAAAGATACATTTGTGATTGACCGAAAAAAAGAAAAGAAAAGAAAAGATAACTTGTCATACATAAGTGTTTAGCAAGACACTAAATCTAAACATAATATGTGCCTGGGGAAGTTATTCTTTACATATGTTGGTTCAGTACAACTTGTGCGTCAACGGAATTGGTAAATTTTTAATTTTTATACATTTGGATTTTACCATATAGAAATACTTGAGTGCAACTGAAATATCTAGTTAAGGGGTCAAGACACCTACTATCTTAATCAATCTCACACTGATCAATCTTGTTGATATTTATTAGTTTCCTTTAATGTTATCTTATTTGATACTATAAGATTGTTTGTTAGTTATACTCTATTGAAGAGTGAATTGGAAATGAAATATGAAAGATGTTCGTTTTCCTTTTATTCATCCTGAACACATCCATACATAAGCACTCAATAAAGCCGCATATTTTCTCAGTTGGATTACCATGCTTCTCTCTTCACAGGTTTATCTGTTTGTGTTTATAGAAGTGACATGGCTTTTAGCTAGAAAAAAGGCATGGCATGCTATGTGCGTAGTTGTTTAAATGTCACATCCAGGACCACCACATTAACATTATTATTAGGGAAAAGCTATAGGTATAAAGTCATGTTCAAAATGTGTCATTTCAATGAATTGAAAAAGATTGTGCTGCATAATGGAAGAGACACAGAGGAGACCAAGTTAGAAAAAGAGAAAGAAGACATTGTACCAGATAAGGCAACCAAGTCATCGACAGAGAGCCCGTGAGCTTGAAACTTTGAGATTAGTTGGTTAAGTTGATCAAAGGGAGTTGGCATCACACCACTGTTTGCAGTAGAGAAACTGGCTGTCTTGGAATCCCTTCTTCCAAGTTTAACATCCCAATAAGGCCCTCCAAGCTACAGATTTTTTTATTATTGTTATTAAAACAAAAAAGCAGAAAAAATTTTTTTGTAAGTACCCTTATATGAAACAACTAATTCTTTAATGTTTTTTAGAAAATTAGTACCGAAAATTTGCTGAAATTCAGTTTTTTTAGCAAATAGCATAGATTTCTTGGGTTTTGAATAACTCACAAGTGCAACAGAATCACGAGATGCTATGGCTAGGATATCAGCACATGACACCACACCAGGGCATACTGCCTCCACCTTAGACTTTATGGCATCAATGACTTCAAAACCTCTCAAAGAATTCTTGTTGGGACCTGCAGTCTTCTCTCCTTTGAAGGAGGAGGTGTCATCAAGTAGAACTGATCCATCACAACCCTGTTTTCCAAGCAGCAGAAACCAATCAATAAGTTATTATTATCTGGTTAATGAGACTGAGCCACACAAATGTAAAATTGTTGCCTTATAAGTTTGGAGGTCATGGATTTAACCTTAGAAATAACTGCTCTGCTTATGAAGTAAAGTTGCCTGTGTCTACCTTCAGTGCTGCCTTACTACTACTACTACTATTATTATTATTATTATTAGGTTTAGTTACTATGTAGATTTTTATAATTTTACTCAATTTTTCAATTGAGTTCTTGTTAGCAATAACTGTTATAAAAAATAAAATATTCTCAATATATTTCATCTTTTTTTATCTCCATCTCCTTCTATATCATCCATCTTCCATCCCCACCACTACCACCACCGCCACCAACAACCACCTAATATCATGGTTGACGTGGAACCCATCCACCTCCTAAGGCAACATTATTATTGCTAGTGCAATTAAAATACATGTGTGGGATGGGTCTCATGCAAACCATAATGTTAGATGGTGGTGGTGAGAGGTGAGTAATGGTGGGGATAAAAGATAGATGATGTGGAAGGAGATAGAGATAGATAGAGATGACATATATTACGAATATATATTTTTTTTTGTAACAACGGTTATTCGTAGCGACTCAATTGAAAAATTTTATACAATATAGAGGTCAAATTAAAAAAATTTAAATTATAGGGATTTGATTGAAAATTGAGTGAAATTATATGACTTGCAGATTAATTAAACCTTGTTATTATTATTAATGATTAACACAAACTAAGTTATGGAAAAGAACTTTCTTAGGAAATCTGTCCCATGACTAGTGAATTTACCAAGATCTGATTGTGTTTGAAAGCAGTAGTAGGCAAATAAATTACGTGGAAGGAAGCATTTTCTAAGCTAAATGTATATGAGGTGCAAGCTTAAAGAAAAGCAATTTATTTTTGTTTAAAAAAAATTAGAGAATGGATAACTCATGTAATATTTTTTTAGTTTCACTTCCACGTGCGTGGATATGGTGTTGGCGACTATAGAACACCAAAGTTGATTCTGAATTATTGGCAGGTACGTGTACATGCATACTTAAAGTGTAATTCATAAGACAAAAAAGTTTAAATATCAAGCGGCATAAGTCATTATAAAGTTCTATCCTTTTACTGGAAAGATGACAATTCTACAACGCAAGTGAAATATTATATTGGATTTCACTGTCCAATTCGTTGATTGTGCCAAATTAACGTTTTGTGCAAAGCATCTTAACCCATACAAAAGAATAGAGACTACTTTTTCTTAATTAAAAAATGAGTGTTTATTTGTACGGATATTTCTAAAAGTTGAAATTGGTGAAGAGTATTTATTCTATAGAAATAAGTGTAACAATTCATATTCAGACATGTTCATAATTAATAAAATTAATAAAAATTATAATCAATTAAGTATAATTTAAATAAAATTGATAAGATTTAATTAATTAATTTTTATTATGAGTGTATTTAAATATAATTTGTTAGTGTTGTATCCATGCAAGAAAAAAAACTTTGTGAATTACTTATTTTCTTGCTTCTAAATACAAAGTGACTCAACTTGGAATAAGAATATTAAAATATTATTAACTTTATTCCAACAGAGATTCTATTTTTAACCTATGGCCTATGCCGTAAATGGGCTGTAATTAATTTCCAATGCCTTAAAATAAGCGGTGAATAGAAGACCGATAACATGGAGCCAATAAGTGGTGAATAGAATCTAATAATAAAAAAAATAAGTGGTGAATAGTAAACCAATAACGTCAAGCCATTAGGCTGAGAATATTTTAATTTTTTTACTATGTTTCAATTGAGCTATTATTAGAGATGTCACATCATTGCTGGCCAAAAAAAACAAATGTCATAACATTCAATAAGACTCGTTAGAAAGGGACATCAAGAGAGAAAAATACGTACAAATGGTGAGTAGCATAACTACACAGAAAGAAAACGACAACACTATTACAATTGAATACGGGTAGTCTGGTAAGATTAGACTATCCAGACACAAAGTATACGCCCTTGAAAGAAGTAACATGTACGTGAATATGCTCTATGATATAAGATCCTATATCTTCCAAAATTTTGTTGAAACAACTTAGAGATGGAAGTTTGTTTTCAAGATACTAGAGTTCTCTTTAAAAAAATTTATATTATAAGTGTATACAATCCGAAGAACTTTGGTTATGTGGTAGAATGAATAACAAGAAGAAGAAGAGGGATTTTTTTTTTTATTAATCAAAAAAAGGAAGAAAGGAAATTAGACAAAGGTGAGAGTAATTTACATTGACAAAGCAGTCATGAAAGAAGAGGCGAAGAAGGGATGCACCCATGCGACGTTCTTTAGCCACAGCGGATTGAACAACGGATTTGACGGCATGAAAAACATTGGGGCACCTCTTTGAATAGAAGTTCTCAGTGAGTTGAGCTGAAGAACTACTCCCTATAAGAAGCATGAACAAGAAAGCAAAAGTGGCTGCGGACGAGGAAGATGAAGAAGAGGATCGGGAAGGAGAAAGTGCCATTTTTTGCTATGTAAAGCTTTAGAAGATGAATGGCTAGCTATAGTCTAATAAGAAATTATGCAAGCAAGACACTACAATTTATAGACCACAAGGTGTGGAAAAAGATGGGAGTGTTAGTATGTGTGGCTATGGCAACTCAACCACCACCTAATCATCATCCAAACTTGACAAATTAGTGCATGGCATATATATAACACGTCTCTACGTAGGGAAATGATTAATGAGGGTGAAAGAGGATTGGCTCAATGTTAATTCAAAGAGTACCTCCTGGCTCAAGTGTTGATAAATTAAAAATAGCTTAGCTGCCAGGAACTTTATCCTTATAATAAATTGATTCAAGTCGAAGTAGAATGGTCAAAGTATAATGAAATTTAATTACTAACGATTTGGACCAAAAAAAGAATCAAGAAAGTATCAACAGAAAAATTAAGTTTTAATTTTGTTAATTAACTTTTAGTAACAAGCTATCCGTTTACAGTATTATTAGTTTTTGTTGAGATTTTGCACTAACTCAATTCTTCGAATAAATATTCTGTTTTAAATGTACATGTGAATGAAGAAAATGATAGTAAAAATATTGAAATTAGTATAATTTAGGTATGTTTTACTAAATTATCTCTATTTTCTTTCTTAATTAGTCTCTCTCCTCTAATTTAATAGAGATATGGTTGGAAAATAATACTCTCCTATTTTAAAATAAACGTATCTTTAACTTGATTAAAATGACATAAATAGTTGATGTTGTGTAGAATTTTAAAATCTACAGTTAAGTGAGACTGATTAAAATTGAAATGGGGCAATCTATTTTCTCGAAAATAAAATTTGTTAACATTGTACTATTGTAATTTGGGGAACACAATGTTCCCGTGGATTGAACTTTGTCCAGTCAGGTCTTATCAAAGTTTGTAGGGTCGACACACGTCGGAATTCGTTAAAGAATATGCCAAGTTTGACGATAAAGTTGCAACAGCCCAAGCTATTTAATTATTTTATGGATTTATTCAACTACTGTTCTTAAATATTAATTAAGAAAATAAAAGAGAAAAATCTATCTTTGAAAAGAAGAATATTTATATTTTTAATATTTTAGACATACTATTAAATTTAAAAATGTATTCTTTTAACTATCTTTAAATAGTACCCTTAAAACACTCGTTAGTATCCTTATTTTAATATTGTTGTTACAAAGAGAAATACCACTTGTCCTGCGCTTACATGTTAATATTATCACATGAAATTAATTAATGAGTTAGGGGCTAAAATCTTGTAAAACGGAATGCCCTTCTTGCATGAAAGGCAATCGATGATTAATAAGAAGAGATGGCATAAAACGAATATGGACCTGCTTAGATTTATTACATATACCCCATGAATTGGCAAGTCGATGATGAATTAGCCATGGAGACTGAGCCTAGAGATGTTGACAATTCAAAAAAAGCAAGATGCCTATACAATTATAGGGAGGAAAAAATAAACCTTTAATAAGCAGAATACATGCTACGGATCGTATCATCGTCTTTTTTTAATACCGAGTTATCAAAACATTATAGAAACTAGAGGCGGAGCTTCAATCAAGATTTTGGGAGGGCTGGGGTTTGTGGAAAAATGATGGAGCTTTGTTGCTTCTTGCTTGTTTCATGTTTATATAATAGTTTCAAGTGTGATAGGTAAAATTCTATTTATTATATTACTTGATAATGGACTAAGTGAAACATAAATCAAGAGATCTATATAGTTTAAATGTTATTTATCTCCTTATGTCCCCCTTCCAACAATTTATTGATATCAGGTAATGATATTTATATCTTTTTGGTTTGTATTCATGCAATATTTTTATTATATCATTTTTGTATAATTTATTTTAAATAATAAAATAATATAAAAATATTTTTGTATATATTTTTCTTATTTTTATTCGAACAAGTAACGGTGTATAAATTTTTCAGAATAACTTAATTGAAGATGTGAGCCATAAGTGTACATGGAAATTTTCTTCTTTCGGTGTCTTTCTTACTCTTCTTTAATTTGGAGTGTAGGAACCATGACGTGGAAAGGTCTTGCCCCTGCGCAGAATTGTTAATATGGTTCATTTGAACACAAGAGATAGGTTAGCATGATTAAATTGCTTGCCATTGTTGAATATCTCATGTATGCTCTATAATAAAGAATAGGAAAAATTGGCACATCTTTTCTTCCGGTGCTCATTGTCCCTTTCTTGCTTGTTTAAATGCATTGATCTTTGGGGGTTGTCAGTATGTCTACCTTCCTCTCCATCTGACATCTATAATGCTTGATGTGGGGCTCGATTAAATTTAAACGTTTTGATGAAAAGCTATGGACTTCTGCATTATATGTTGTCTGTTGGACCATTTGGTGAGTGAGAAATAGAATTATTTTTGAATTGTTCAAGCCTAATTGGGAAGATATTTTTAATTTGATGGTGATAAGACTTAGCTTCTAGACAAAAGGTTGATGGGAGGAATTTCCTTTCACCACTCGTCTTTCATTGACAATCTAGTTGAAGTGAGAATGTGATTTATTTGATTGGTATATATTTCTTGGTTCCTCCACCACAGCCTTGATAGTAATGTCAATGCCAAAGGACTTGTTAAGGAGAAGAGAGGCAGAGGAAGAGGGGGACGAGGGGACCATAGTCCCCTCCAAATTTTACACATTTGTATAATTATATGTATATTTTATATTATAATCCTCTTAAAAAATTTTATCATCTATGTGTATTATATACACAATAAATAATAAAAGTCTTTTGATATAATAGCACATATAATATATTTTTCTCTTATTAACTCATTTTATCTACTTAGTAGAGTTTCTACGTACTAATTAGTTATTTATAATCAATACTCTATTTTGACGGTAAATGATATATTGATTCACATATATTTTTTTATGTTAAACCTAAGAGAGATGTGTAAAGAGAAAATTATTGACTCTTTTATAAAGATAAAAGAGAGAATAAATAATAAAATAAATTATAATTCATTTATAATTTGTATAAAAAATAGTATATTATGACTTATTTTATATTTTTTATATAATAATTTATTTTATTTTATATTAATTAATTTGGCTCTACTCTAAAATTTCTGACTTCCCTAGTGGTGGAGACTATCGGCAGTAACAACAAGACGCTGCTCACAGGTTCTCAACCCTGGTTGTGGGGGAAGTTTGCAGTATTCATAGGATGAAGATAGGTGACTTACAATTTTTTAAGCACAGATTTATAATATTTTACTCAGTGGTTTATAACTTTCTCATCCAAGGTTTATAATTTTCTTTTGTAATCACCAATAGAAATATTTTTATTGTTCACATAGGTTTACAACATTTATACATAGATTTATAACATTTTATGCATAGGTTTATAATATCTTCGTCCTGTAAATAATTCTTTTATCCGCATCTCTGAGAAGGCACCTCGTTGTTGTCTGCTTTTCATTTTTGGTTCTTTCTATGAGCTGTCTTTTTAGTATATCACGATTGTGTTTTCGCACATTGTGGGTTCTCTGTTTGTATGTATAGGTACCATGGAACTTTGCTTTCACAGGCTCGGATCTTCTCTGAGTTTGCTTGAGCACCCCCTGTTATTGAAATAAAAAAAAGGAAAAATTAATGGACGAAAATCATTTTCCATTATTATTTCAGTATTCACTAGTGCGTGAATATACCGGCTTCAAGAAGGAATTGTGGTGCTAGTTAATTTTCCAGCCGTAACTTGTATTCCAAGAACACATTTATAGTCAAGGTTTTAAAAATCGGACCGGATATCAAACAAGTCAAGATAAGAGTTTAGAGATTCAACCGTTTCAATTGGGGTCTAACTTAAATATAATCTGTATATAATAAAATATATATCATAAAATAATTAAAAATTAAATTTGACATCAACAAACCCATAGAATATAGCATAACCCATTTGTTAATTAAAATAAATATTATCCATATGGATCAAATTTTTCAAGTTACTATTTTCTATATTAAAAAATGAAAAGAATTAGAAAATATGAGATTTTAGACTTTTTTTAAAAAAAAAATCCAAATGCTGCTGTTTTGCATATTTTTATATTAAAAAAAACCGGCAAATAGCTTTGGGCGAGCCAGTTTATCGGTTCCTGGGTGGTTCAAAGTGGTTCCTGGTCAATTTTTTTTAGGGTGATTTTTAGGTATGACCCAAATCGAATAGCTAGTTGATTCCTGATTCAATCGGTCCGACCAGCCAATCTGATCCGTTTTTCATAACATTGGTCATAATATAATGCAGTTTTTACTTTCCGTCACAATATTATTCAGAACTTGGGACAACACCAAAAAAAAAATATCAGAACTTGAGGAACGGATTTTTTATTTGCATATTTATAATTTATTGAAATAATATATATATATATATATTATCCCACAAGATTCAATGAATCAATAATCAATAATTAGTAGTATCACGGAAGAGATAGTTTTTACTTATTTCAATATTTTAAAAGATTTGTGTGAAGTCAAATAATACCAGCTGGCAGCTGTCTTTATAGAAACCATCACGGCTGGTCTATCATATTTTACTTTTCAATCAAATTTTACAAAAGTTAATTATTAAGATAGAATAGAATAATATTAGCTAGCTAATTATATTTTACCTGCACAGGAACAAATTGAAGAATAGAATATAAAATATTTGACAGAAACGTGTCCCAGAAATTATTCATTCACAGTTTTCACAAAAACTTATTCACACTATTCTCTTTACAGAAATAGCCATCACTTTTTTTCCCATAATTTTAAGTATTTAACTCGTAAGAAAAAAAAAACAGAGGAAAACACGAAGTGTTCAAAAGTTAATGTATCACTTTTTTAATATATTAATAATTAAATATATTAATTTTTAATGTATTAATTTTTTTAAACTGACAATTACTCTGGAGTGAAGGGTAAGTAACAATAATTTCTTAATCCTTACACATTTGATAGAAATAAGGTAAAACATTAGCGATGAAGCATTGATGCTGTTAGAAAATTATTGCATCAATCCCAATATGATAATGATTTCCCTTTTTAATAGGGACAAACGTTAGCTGTCGCTATTTCCTATTGCTTCAGCCCTCCTTTTTTTTTGTGAGTGTGTGTGTGTAAATTTATTTTTTTGTCAGCAGTATGATGTTATATCTAATTAATTAATCCCCCAGCTTTGTTAAGAATCCCCTATACTACCATATACTAGTGTGTTCGATGGTGCGAAAAGGAGCATAAAACGTTCAATCATAGAAGAAAGAATTAGGCAAAGTAAAGAAAGAAACGTATACGTGTCGTCTACATATAAAAGCTGAGGTTCACCATCAGAAATGATTAATGAAAGTTACGAAATTAACAAACTAAAGCGTAACATGTGGGGACTCAAACTTTCTCCAAAAGATCATTTATTATATAAAAATAAAATTATGTATTCATATTTAGTGTGTGACGAACTACATGTAAACATTAACTTAATTGAGAAATCTTCACTAAATTTCCAGGTCTTACGATAAATGTGATATTAACGATTTTTATTTAAACTATTCGTATAATTCGTGAAATCATAATTAATTTACACTGTTCAGGATTGCTGTATATATGTTAAGTAAAGTATTTCAAAACAGTCTCAAAATTATTTAGTGGTAATTAATAACAATAATGAAAAGGATAATAAAGAGAAAGAAAACTGCAGTGGCCAGATACATTCTCTCATGTCGCATGCCTACGACGATAAACCTTTAACTTTTCCTTTTGACCAATTAAGATTGATGAATGTTTTGGTTTTATTTGATTAGGATCGTATTTAAGATTTGATGGATTTAATATCTCGGTTGTTTGTAACAAATGGGTGCAATTTCTTATGCTTGATATAGTTATGTGAAGCTAAAAAAAAATTGCATTATTACCAAAAGTTATAGTTTCCGATGTAGGGGTAAGTGATTTAAATCTCTGGACTGACACTATTAGAGATGACTGGCTTGTATGCTTGATCAACAATTAGAATGTCTCATTAACATTTAAGCGCATAGCGTCTCTTCAACGAGTGCAACTTCTTCTACTTCATCCAGCAATTGACTATTCAACCAAATTAAAGCAATGCTCTCTAAGATAGCCCTCTTTCGATCGCGATCATGGTTTTAAATAGCAATCAATTATGATTGCGATTGCAATTGTGTTGCGATGTGAAAAATTACAGAAAAATACTATTGGCATGGCCACAATTGTGATTGCGGACTACAATTTCAATCCTACGTTCCCAGGTGTGATAAAAAGTACTGGATGAACACAAAACATTGCCTGGTTATACACTCATCTCCCTTTGAAAGTATGCATGTCGAATGATTGTGTGTCGGCTGAGACAGCAGCCAGCCCCCCATTCAAAGGTGAAAGACAGTACCTTGTTTTAAGAACCCACGAAATGTCTTACAAGCTTCTCGGCTTGGAAAAATCGAGAAATGCTATTTTGACATCCAAAAGATTAGTGTCTATTCAGACACTCAATGTGATGAATATTAAGGATAAGTGGAGATCACTATCACATCCAATAGTTATAAAATGAGTATCTGAATAGACACTTACTTTTTTGATGTCAAAATAACATTAGCCTATCTCATCAGCACAGTATAAAGCCGTGAGGGTGAATTATGTGGATACTTTTTTCTTTTCTTTTCTTTTCCTTTTTATCATCCCATAACGTTAGTTAGCCATCCAAATCATATTTATTGGACGTTTCATAATACTCAATTCAGAATGAGGAATTTTAGCGTGCAATATATACCAGTCCAAGAAGGAAGACATAAATTATATAATACAAAATGATGGCAAGTCTTGACTTTAGAAGGATGATAGCTGTAGGCACTAATTAAGTACGTATCCATCTTGCATTGTTTATTTTTTCGGTTAGTGACAATTTTGCATAACTATTTCCTGTCTTTGCTCATATAATCTTCTACTTTTCATAAGAGTTGTGGGGCTAATGTTATTTTCGCCGAAGTCTGATCGTTGTCATTCGAACTTTAGTCTTAATATTTTGCACTATATATGCTAACAAAAGGATGTCATTTCACATAATTGAAAACGTTATTTAGAAAATACTAATTTTCATGTAATATAAATATAAGAGCAAATTACACTAATATCCCTGACTCCCATTTATTTCTAAAATTTATTTATGAGATCCCTGAATTTGTGAAATCATTATATCAAATCTCCCTTGAGTTTGTGAAATTATCACAACCAAAAGATGTCACTATGTCATCTGGATAAATAGAGGAGAGTTGAAATGAATCTCACCAAACCTCAAGGTCAGTGTAATTTGCCAAATATAAATATTTTGCAATGTGAAGTGTGAATTGATAATGTAATATTATATTTTTTTTTAAGTGAACCTAGAGTATCCAGTGTCAGAATATTTAGTTTATCCTCTTAAGTTGTAAAGCTTACAAATGTGGGTTTTTCCTTTGACTACAAAACTTTTTTCATCCACACTGTCAAGAATCGAACACACTTGACTAAATGCTTCAGGAGCACGACTAGCTGCTAATTATGTTAGGTCTCATGGTTATTATATAATACTATATATTTATTGTTTGAAATAATTGTTGTAGAAGTTAAATATTTTTTATTGTCGCGATGATAATCTATGGTTAAATTTTATCTATGATCAAAATTCAGTTTTATTGTGACCGATTGATCACTATTTTAGTGCCTATCTCTTTATATACAGAAAGAGAGAGAGAGATATATATATAAAAAGATAGATACATTCTCCAAACTGAGAGGTGCATGCAATATGCAAGCGTCAAAACAAAACAAAACGGGAAAAAGACGGCTTTTGTTGCTAAATTTCGGATTTCTTAAGTCTACAAGAATATTATTGTACCAAAAGCAAAAGTATAAAATACTAAACAAGCACGGGCTTTGAGAAGGACAGGTTAGTAAAGAGGAAGTCAAATTGTCACCTAATTCTGCGTGACTACTGATGGCTGCCCTGCTTTGTAGGCTCAAACGTAGCAAATGGTCCAAAAACACATCTTAACCAATAATACCCAAAAGAAAATAAAAAAAAGAAAACTATATATTCACTGATGAACGGGAATTCACCTCTTGGAAACCATAGGCTGCTCCACGCACATACCAATATTGCTTTTATCAATGTGGAGGACAGAAGTCTCTCAAACTAGAACTCCAATCAATGTAATAAAGTTATTACTTTGAATGTGAAATTATCTTATATAATTCTATAGTAATTTTTTTCCCAATAAACAATGAAGGTGTATAGAAATATTATTTGCACAATTTTTGGGACGTCAATCCTTTAAGAGACACATGCATTGAAAAGGGATATAGTAAGAAAAGTTATGATTCGATCTCAAGTCTCAACTAATATAATGTTTAAAGAATATCTTAATATTTTAAAAATACTTTTGAAAAAGTAGTACAAATTAATAAAATTTTCATATAATTCTATATTGCAATCATTGTTCACTTCTCTCAGACAAGGATATCGACCAGATTTGACGTGTTAACCATTAAACGTTATCAGTACTTTAGAAGGAGAGAAAGCTAGAGCCCTATATATAAAATGTCGTTTTGCTTTAACACTTGGAATATTAATTTGCATCTACCTTAAAAGCATATATAAACAATGACATCCACCTTTCTCCCTCCCCCTTTCACCCAAAAAAAAAATATATATAAACAATCACATTGTGCCTTTATCATCTTAGGTCCTTAATTGCCGGTACGTTAATTTTCTAGTAGCTCAAGTACTATACAGCATATTCGTTAAGTTAGGCCTGCATGTGCTATACTATAGTTTCAACTTTCAACAATTTTGTTTAATCTTCAAGCAAGCAGGATCACACATATGATTAAAATGTGTAATAGTGGATAATAATTAATTATAAATTCGTTATTCCTAGCTTAGCTTGGTCTTCAAGTCTAAAAGTTCTTTAAATTTCATCGAATTTGGTCATCCACGTGTAGAAGAATGCACGCTAGCTCACGAAAAAGAAAAAGAGAAAGATATAGAAAGAGATGAGAAGCAATGAAACAATTGGTTGCTATCACTTCGTTTAGAGCTCGCTTTCAGAGTTTGAAAGTTCTCACATTCTTTGCCTTGTATTCTCAATTCAAACAGCGTGACAAATTAATGAGTGTTCTGTGTTTCTTTCAACACAATTTCTTTTTTTTTTTTCCGTTGTATGCTACATATTAAAAGTATTTAAAGAATCTATTTTTGATGAAATAAAATGACATAATCTATTTATTCATCCAATGATTAATTATGACGAATAATTCTAAATACAAAATTTTTAAAAATTTTCTGATTCTCTAGATTTTTTTTCTGATAGGAGGAGGAAAAAAAGAGACTTGTCTACGTCTCTCTTAATGCTGAAATGATCCAAGTCTTATCGCTTTGGGAGAAAAAAGCAAAGACATCACTTTCGATATAACATCCTAATTTATAGTACCACATAAAATATAAAAAGAAAAATATTATTTTGACTTATATTTTATATGACATCATGTTAATATATTTATATTTATTATTGAATAGGGTATGAGACTAAAAATTAAGTGGGGTCAATATTCAATTTAAAAATTAATAAGAGTGTGTCAATATATTATTCCAGAAAATATATACCAGTGGTTAAGAAAACAACCCAAACCACTCCAAGAAAAAGCACATACATATAGCTAGGTCCACTATACCAACTACTGTATTTTGCTGCCATTTTCACATCCTAGTGGCCCACATAGACTACGTAGTTCTAGTTATGGGATGGATAGGATGACCATCGTGTTACTAACGCTTGAACTTCAAATAGTTCTGCAGATGTCCAAATCCTATCAAAGGTAGCTAAAGTTTGTAGACATTAAATATGTTAGGCTTCATTGGATGAAAATTCAGATATAAATTTCTTCTATATTGTCGGCTTTAAATGAAAAAAAATGTGGTTGATTGATATATATTTTTGAAAAAAAAAGCAATATGAAAAATATTGCTTGTTTTCATTGGTTCTATTTTGCATAACACTGTTTTAATCTAATATTATTGCTCATAGTTGTTCAAGTTAACATGATATTAATTAATATTATATTATTATGAATTGTGAGTCATTTAAATAAGAAAAATGCTAGATGATTAGAATTTTAATTTTATTTATCCAAATTTATTTATCAAAATTATGTGACATATATGTTAACTTCTAAGTAATTATATGGTTCGTATCATCTTATTATTTCATTCAATAATCAATTTAATTTTTCTATTAAACAATCTGACCATTTTTTTAACTGTAGAATATTATTTTTTAAATAATTAATTCATGAGTATAAGTTTCTGCTTTCTTTGATTCCAGCCCTTTAATTTACACGAGAAAGATAATTTTTTTCTATAATTAGATAATGCTTCTCAAGAGATTTTCATCAGTTTTAATTATTAGAGGGTGCTTGTTTAATCTCATTGAAATAAGAGTAAATATACACTTTAATCTAAAGGTTTTTGTTTTAATATATTTTAGTTTATCTAGTTTAATATTCTGATTCCTAAAAGATTGATATGTTAAAAGTTGATATAGTTCAAGGGTTATATAATATGTTAAAAGTTAATACTAATTGCATGTAATTTTTCTTGTTACAGAGATTAATGTACATAACGTGATTTTTTTTTTTAAATGACTAACAAAAAGTTCCACTCTACCCGATCACAAGCTTTGGCCATATCTAGCTTGATCCCCACAAAACCTTTCTGCCATGTCTTCTCTTTCATGCAACGGAAAATATGAAAAGCAACTAAGCCATTATCTGTGATAAGCTGCGCTCTGGCACAAAAGCGCTCTGATACTCACCAACAATGTTAGCGAAGATTAATTTCGGCCTACTAGCAATCGTTTTTGTGATCAGTTTGAAATCACATTGCACAGTGCCAAGGCTTCTTGATTGTACGGGATCATGCAAAAGAAAGTCGAGTTGAGCTTACTTGGGTCAAGTCCATTATTGAGCACATCAAGAACAACTTCAATCACATCATTGCCAACAAGACTCCACATCTTTGATAGAAAAGTGCTGGCATGCCGTCCGGGTAAGTGTATCTTAAGCAGGATAAAGAGAGAGAATCAGGAAGAGAAATTAGACAAATTGAATGTGTGTTATTTTTGTTATGTAATAGTTACGCTTTGGGTAGAATTGAGCTAACTATGGTTAGGTCTCAACAGATAACTAGCTGTTAGTCATAGTAACTAACTTCTAACTGTACTAACTAAACTAGTTCTAGATGCACCCCTAACATCTCCTCTCAAACTCAGAGAGATGCTTCAATCTCTGAGTTTGGATCTTAGGTAAGAAAACTGAGTTGAGGATATGGACTTTGTGAGAATGTCAGCAGCTTGTTCATGGATGGAATGTGGCTCATCGTGAGCTATCCCTAAGTGACTTCCTCCTTAACAAAGTGAAGATCTAGTTCAAAATGTTTTCATTTACTGAGGAGAATGGGATTTGTTGTCATCATTATAGCACTCAGATTGTCACAATAGATGATAAGTGATGAAGTAAGATGCTACTGCAGCTTAGAGATTAAGGATTTGAACCATAATAAGTAAAAAATAGCAACTACAATCCCTCTATATTCAACCTCTATCCTAGATCTGGAGACTGATGATTGTTTCTTGGAGAACTAGGACATAGCATTGCCTCCAAAATAGGTACATATACCTATTGCAGACCTCTTATCATTGGGGTCTGAGCCCCATTCAGCATCACAAAAAGCAAAGAGCTCTAGTGTAGTAGTAGGTCTAATATGCAGACCAAATGACACGGTACCTTTCAGGCATCTCAAAATTCTTTTTATCGTCTGCTAGTAAGATTGGAGAGGAGCATACATGCATGAATTGAAAAAGCTTATTTACACATAAAGCAACATCAGGTCTTGTAAGAGTAGCATACTGAAGTGCCCCTACAATTGATTGATATTGTGATAGGTCTTCAAAGGGGTCAGAGCCAGTTTTGGATAACTTGAGGCCAATGACCATGGGAGTTAGAGTATTTTGATTGAGATAAATGCAAGCTTCCATTAGGAATGAATTTGGCTTCAATACCTAAAAAGTGGTGAAGTGAGCCAAGATCTTTGAGTGAGTAAATGGTATCAAGAATGGAAGTGAGGTTGGTGAGGGCAGTTTTGGATGAACTAGAGATGATCACATCATCCATATAAACCAAGACATAGAGTGTTTAGTTGATTAGGTAACTTGAATGAAGAAGGAGAAATCACATTTTGCAGAGAAAAATCCTAATGAGAGAAGGGTGCCTTGCAGTTTTGTAAACCAAGCTCTGGAAGCTTGTTTGAGCCCATGGAAGGCCTTGATGAGCTTGCAAACTAAAAGAAGGTCACTAGTTATAAACCCTTTGAGTTGTGACATATAGAGGCTGACTCTTGAAGGTCACCACTGAGGAAGACACTGTTAAAGTTAATTTCATGTATTGGCCAATGATTGGATATAGAAATGGTGAGGATAACTTTAATGGTTGCTGGTTTGACAACTGGACTAAAGGTCTCATGATGGTCAAAACCTTCTTATTAGTAGAATCCTTTTGCTACAACCTTTGCTTTGTGCTTGTTTATGGACTTATTAGGGTTGTGTTTTACTCTAAAGAACCACTTACAACCTATTGGAACTCTATCTAGAGGAAGTTTGACTACGGACAAGGTGTTATTTTTTTGAAGAGCTAATAATTCTTCTTACATTGCCTTGAACTAATAAAGACTCAAGAAAGGCTATGCATGCTTTGGGTTTGTAGGTGCCATTTTTGGCTCTAGTCAGCATAGTGTGTGTGTGTGTGTGTGTGTGTGTGTGTGTTGTCACATTGCTAATTAGGTTTGTGATCGAGAATAGCTGAGAAAGTCTTGAAAGTAAGGCTGATAGAATCTAGTGAAAGTGCTGGTTGTGGATAACTCTGAGGATGATTTGATAGAGAGACAATAGTAGTAGATTCTGATAGTTATGAATTTTACTGTGGTGAATGTGGGGCTAAAGGAAGAAAAGACTAATGTGGAGGTACAACAGCAGTAGCACTAGGATTGGATTTCTTAGATAGACATCAATAGTAGGAAAGTAAAAGCGACCGATAGATGATGCATACAAGTTGTGGCAATATGGCCATTTGATGCAGGGATGGTAGGAATAAAGGGTATGTGTTGTTTAAGTGTGACTGAAGTAGAAAGAGTAATTTCGAATAAAAAAGATCGATAAGGAAACACATGCTCATAAAAAATTACATGTCTTGAGATATAATTTTTTCCAGATTTAACTAAACACTTGTAGCCTTTATGATTATCATAGTAGCCAATAAAGATACATTGGTCAAATTTGAAATCAAGCTTGTATTGATTGTAAGGCCTAAGAAAAGAATAGCAAGCACAACTAAAGGCTTTTAAAAAAGTGGAATCAAGTGATTTTTGATGTAGGGTTTGAATGGAGATATATGTTTGAGGACAGGTGTAGGAGGAAGACTGAAAAGATGAATAGCAGTAAGGAAGGCTTCTTCCTAAATTGTTGTTGGTGAGTGTAAAGGAAGATAACCTATGTTGAATGCCATTTTCTAAGAGAAACTTATTAAAGATAAGATATTCCTTTGCCTTGTTTGATTGAATGGCCTTGATTTTTCTAACAAATTGGTTTTCAATAAGTGCTTCAAACTTTAGAAATATAGCAAAGGCTAGTGACTTAGAGGTTAGAAGGTATATCTAGCCAAATCTAGTAAATGCATCTACAAAGACTATGTAATATTTTGCTCCATAAGAAGGAAGGATAGGTGCTGGTCCCTAATTGTTAGTGTAAATCAATTCAAGAGGAGTAGTATAAATAGAAGTAGATGAAATAAATGGTAATTGATGTGATTTTCTAATGCAAAAGATTTACAAACAATTGAAATTTTATTCTCATTGGATATTATATAATATAGTGTACAATTTTATTTGATGGATGACCTAACCTAACATGCCATAACAGAAAAAGAAGTGAGTTTTTTTAACCTAATCCTATGAGTATGAAAAGTAGAGAATGAAGGTATATTATATGAGTGTTTCTATTTTGCAGACGTTATTGACACTAAATTTGGAAAGTGATAAAGACCATTTCATTGATGCCTTGGAGAAGAGTCTCCTTGGAATCCTGACATTTAACAATGCATTGGTCACCATGAAACTCAAAATAGACTCTCTTGTCTTGAGTAAATTTTTAGCTAAGTACATGAAATAGATTATGTAGCACAATTTTATGTGAATTAAGATATCTAATTAACATAGAATGACCAATAACCTGTATGCTTATACATGTTCCATTGCCTATTTAAACTTGATCTTTGCCATCATAGACACTATTGGAGATGAAGATTGAAGGATTTGATGTGAGATTATTAGAAGCACCTGAATCTGGAAACTAGAGTAGATCATACTCAGCATGAGGAGTATCCAATAAACCGTGAGATTGAGATGGTTACGAGGCTAGATAAGCTTGCAAACCTCAATTGTAAGAATTTGGATGGAGATTGTTGATACTGAGGAGTAAAGCGATGATAACACTCCATAGCTGAGTGATTTGTGCGGCCACATACTTGACACGGAGAGTGAGGATGAGATTGGGAGCTCAAGAAGTTGGAGTAATTAGATCTACCTCTTCCACACATAGATCTGCCACGACTTGGATTTTGAGAGAATTTGCAACCTCAAGCAAAGGAACCATGAGATCTGGAGGACCAGAGCTGAGTTTGAGCAACATGATCTTGAATTGCAGAGTTTGGCGGAAGAGATTCTAGATCTGGTTCTGAGAGCTCTCATCTCGATCTTCCAACACAAGGAGGAACACTTATATTTCTTTGATTGTGTATAGATCAAGATGAGAAAGGATTAAAGTGACAAGCAAATTGTACTCTTCAAGGAGACCATTAAGAATCGCCTCTATGTATTCCTCATTATGCACAACAGAACCAACTGCAACTAATTGGTCAACAAGTTTCTTCAAGCCGAAGAGGTAAGGATTCATTAAAGAAGATTTCTTTCTTGCACCCAATTGAAGCTTTAATTGACGAGTCTTGGCACGAGTTTAGGAAGTGAAAAAATGCTCAATCTTTGTCCAAATTTGGTAGGAGAAGACGCATCCAACCATTTGCGCTCGGATTAAATTGCTCAAGAATGCAAGGAACCGTGAGAATAATAGATTATTGTGATATTCCCAACAAACAAACGCTAGATTCTTGGTGTGCATTTCAGCAATAGTACTTGTAAGGTAAACCATATGGATTTGAGCTTGATCTAGATGATGATAAAGATCATAGGCTTTTATTGTAGCCATTGCTTCCTACTCCCAAAGAAGGTGGTTATCATTACTGACTTTGCATGAGATTGGCACCAAGAAGGTGTGAATTGTCGATGGAGCTGGCAAAGATGGTGTTGATGAAGTAGGAGATTTGAGCAGTGGTGATGGTTATGCCATGGATTGGATACAAAGCTCATGATACCATGTAAATGTATCTTAAGCAGAGAGAGACAAACAGAGAATCAAGAAGAGAAATTAGGGAAACTAAATATGTATTATTTTGTTATGTGATAGTCAACTTTGGTTAGAGTATTTGCAGGCTGAGCTAACTGTGGTTAGATCTCAATAGAATGGTTAACTAGCTTTAGCCATAGTAACTAACTTCTACCTACAGTGACTGAACTAGTTCTAGATGTATCCCTAATAGTCAGGTTTAGGGACTTTTTGTAGGGTGCATTTGATTTAACCCCCTGAAAACCTCCTTCTTAGCACTTGTTTGGTTGGAAGGTAAAAACTGAGTGAAAATTTCAATAGATGAGCTTCACGTATAATTTTATACTAAATGTTTATTCATGAAAATTGTTTTACCCTCAAACCAAATGTAGTGCTAATTGTAACACCCCGATTTTTTTTCTGTCCGAGGGAAATGACCAAAATGCCCCTAAGGTCATTTCCTGACCCGAATTCGAGGGTAACCAACTCAGTCGTCCTCGAATGGTCAACTCAATGTTTGAAGGGGATTGAATAGCCTTTGAATGCTTCCGGAAGCGAAAATCTCGTTTCAGCTTTGGTCAAAATGACCAAAATACCCCTATAAGCGTTTTTACGCGGGTAGAAGTGCCGCTCTTACCAAACTTTTCCCAGAGGTTTAAAAACACGTTTTCATGTATCTAGAGGTCTCTGTTCAAGTCCCGGTGATCCCGGGCAGTTTTAGTGCAAAATTACGATTTTGCTCCTAGAATAGTGTTTTTGAGCTTAATGACGTAATTAAGCAAACCTAAACAATATTAGGCTCTAAACGAAGATTAATTAATTTTCCTAATTAATCTAGAGTCAAAATAATTTATTAAAGTTAATTAGAACCTAAAATTGCTTAGATTAAACTTAAATCCCTTTTTAGAACTCAAGATTCCTAGTCTTGGAATCTTAAATAGTATTTTCTCTCTCCAACTCCTTAAATCAAGGAAGTGTGTCTAGAGTTGTTTAGACTCTAAATTGAGGATCTAACTTACTAATGGTGCAAGACCACTCCTTAATTATGTCTAGACCACCCTAATTATCCATTTTTCCTTACCTTAAACACTTTCTTACAAATTCCTAATCTTAAGCATAATCAAAGATACACCTAAACACAACTCTAAACCACAATTAAAATGCAAAGAACCCTCCCCCATGGCTGATGAAGTTTCGGCCACCTCTCCCCCAATTACCACACATGTTGAATTGTTTCTCACTCAAAGAACCATGCTTGAGGCCATACCTTGAACCATACCTCACCATACTTTGAACCATACCTCACCATGCCTCAAGACCACATTATCTCACCTCATGGAACTCATGGATGCCTCCATTCTGCACCCTCATGGCCGAAATCCCTTCAGCCATTCACACCCTCCATTTGCTTCATTTCTCTATAAATAGAATGCCTTGAGGAGCTTGCACCACTTTTAGATCATTTGCTAAGTTTAGGAACACTCAAAGCTTTTCTTTTCTCTCAAAGTTCTAGTGTTCTTCAAGTTCTTCATCATCTTCATCTTATTCTTCCATCTTCAAGTTCATCACATCAAGTAGGGATTTCCTTTCATGTATTCTTTTCTTTAAAAGTTCTTGTTTCAAGCTTGATGTTCATAGTTTCTCTTGTTTCTTTTTAGAACTTCTCTTCCACTCCTTTTTCCTTTTCATTTTCGGCCATAGGCCTTGGAGAACAAAGGAATGAGAGCTTAATGATGAGAGTTTCATGATGATGTTCATCACTTGAAACAACCTCTAGAGCTTGATCTTTGTTCTTGAGTAAAATACTTCTAGTTCTTCCTTTCTTTAACTTTTGGAATCTTTAACTTTGATGATGTTTTAAAATGGTTCTAAGGACTCAATGATGAGGTCTCATGATGTTGGTGTTAATATATCATCAAGATCATGGACTCTAGAGTTTCAAAATGTTCTTTTTGTTCCTTGAAATTTCGGCCATCTCCTTTTCCTTTACATGCAAAATGTTTTGATTTTCTAGAAATGTTATGTTGAGTTCTAAGAACTCTAGACTTTACTTTATCTTGGTTTGATGAGTTTGGGTTGAGGTTTAAGTTCCTTTAAAATCTTGTTAAGAGCTCTAGAAAGATAAAATGAACTTGCATAATTTATCTTATGCTTGCACTCATATTTACATTCTTGTTATGCACCTTTACTTTCACGCTATCACCTAAGAACATAAAGATTAAAATGGAACTTGCATCATCACTTAATTTAATCCTCAAAGCCTTTCTATTTCGGCCTTAAAGTCGATTGTTGTTGGGCCTAGAGTACTAAAATAAAGAATTGAACTTGCATCATCACCTAATTAATTCCTCGAATGCCTATCTATTTCGGTCTTAAAGTCGATTGTTGTTGGGTCAAGAGCATTAAAATAAAGAATTAAACCTTGCATCTTTACTTTCAAGCTTGCACATTTAAGTTTATGCCTCGTATATTTACTTTCAAGCTTGTACGTTTAAGCTTATGCCATGCATATTTAAATTAAGTCATCACTTTATTTCGTAAGTAAGATTAAAAATAAAAAGCATGAGCACGCTTATTTTATGTCATAACTTAAGAACCTAGAGCTCAAAGACTTGCCCATTTCATTCCAAGTTAAAGTTTAATGTGAAACCATTCTTTGAATGCATGCTTTCGACCAAGTAGTGATGATGGGCTTGCAATGAGTTTTCATCTAGCTACAAGGACCAATAGTCTATGTTCTAAGTTTTCCTTAAAGCTTTACAAACCTTTTCAGGGTTATGTTGTCATGAGATATGACTCCATTCCCTTTTAGGAGATGAAATATATTTTGGTCATTGACCTAAGGCTTCTCTTAGCCTCTCGATGAATTAAAATGATTTGCAAAGAGTTTTAGAAATTCTAAATTGATTCCAAGAGAAACTAGATAACTTATGTACCTATAAATGTCAATTTAAATCCTTTACTAAAGCTAAATGTTTTCGGTTCTGATATGATGAGTGTAACGTTGTATGATGATGTTTTGATGTGCTAGAATGTGTGAAAATATCATATGATGATGTAGAAGTGATTCTATGCATAATAGGTAAGAAACTAGCTAACTAGAAATACCGTAAAGCTAGAATTTAACATAGTTTTGACCCATTTGTTTTTGGAACTTATCCAAACTGTTTTAATGGGAGAATAATCAGATTAGGATTGTTTAGACATGAAAAACTTGGTAACATTTGGATTAGAATCGAATTCTAGCACCTATAGGGAAACTAGTAACTAGAAAACCGTAAAAGTGCAAGTTTAGAACTCTTAGAACATTTATTTTTCTGGATTCTGTCCAGCACCCTTACAATATGATAAACGTGATTATTAATTAGTCCTTAAGTATAGGAATGCCTCATAATTGATTTAGATTTAATTCATAGCGCCTTAGGCGAAGACGGAACCGAGAAAGGGGCTAAAACGTAAGTTCTAGAACCCCGTAACCACAAGTTAGAAATTCTGCCCTATGCTTTTCAGATTTGAGTATGAACATAAGGATTAGGAATGATGATAAATTATGAGCCCTTAGGTGCATAACATATGAGCGACGGATGATAGAGAACTATATCTCAAGATTAAGACCCGTAAGGGTCAAAGCATAAGCTACCGTAAGGGTATGCATTAGAAAGTTCTATGATGATGCATGTGTTATGTAAATGATGATGACGTTATTCATATGAGGAATTCATGAGGATATATGTTTATGTGGCATAAAGCAAATTTGGAAGGAATTCGGCGTAATGCCATCGTGCCGTCGAATTCCCGACGAATTTGGGGACTTAAAGAGATTTTGAAAATTAAGGTACTAAGATGGGTTATAGGATGACACCGGTTCGGCCGAGCACCCCTAAGAGTTTTGCCCCCTAACCCGTACTCAGATAGTCGGGATTTATGATTTATGATACGCTTATCGTTAAGTGGTAAGTAAGAACCAGTGACGACTAGTTAAGGTATGAACTCATAACCTAGATATGTGACACGTTCTAGGTGACACCGGTTCGGCCGAGCACCCCCAGTTCGATTGTCTTTTAGGGTGGCCTATGAGGAAGAGATGTTTCATGATTATGATTATGTCACTAAGTTTGTTCCATATGAATGTTACTATTGCCACTTTATGCCACTAAGTATGATGATGCTTGATGTTATGTTTTATGTATGTGCATTAGGTAGTGCCATGCATACATCTTCTATTATGTTACATTCATGACATTAAGATCATCCTAAAATGAATGGACCTTGGCTAAAGTATATTTTAAAGTTTAAAATGAACTTAATGCATGTTCAGTCATTTTGTATAATTAAACCCAAGGTTCCTGAGGACGTAGATGATGACACCTAGGTAGTAGGAGGCCTCACCGAGATTCTTTAGCAAGATTCTCACTCCTCTATCTCTCTTTCTTTCCACACGTCTTCAGATGGCGACGTTCGTAGTGTTCATGGACACGCCGACATGGGAGGTGCACTATGACCCGGACCACGGGTCATTCCATTTTGTGGGTCGATGCACGGTTAGAGTATTCATGTTCATGGGTCGACCCTTCACTCCCCCTATACATTCCCATCGTTTCTCCCCGCCTCACCCTCTGGCGATGACCTGGTGTTCGAGCGCCGACGTCCCCTAGAGGAGAGGCTTCGCTGCACTCCCACCGCCCACGTCCGCCGCTCGAGACTACCCCCAGTATGTGCCCCGTTGCCCGTCTTCTTTTTCGGAGGCGGATCCTTCCGAGGATTCGGCAACCCAGGTACCCTCCGAGGGATCTTTCCCCACCATACCCATGGACCTTGGGGAGGGTAGCGAGCCTTCCGTGACTCAGCCGAGGCTTGCACGACGACCGGAGATGAGGCCACACCGTGGAGGTCACTTCCGAGCCCCGTCCCGCCTATTCACGCCGGAGGAGCTTGCTCAGTTTCCTGGTTACGTACCACGCTCGAGGGATAGTCGCCAGTAGGAGGCTGTGGATGGCCCGGGTTAGAGCACACACCACTTAGATGGGGATAAACCTTCTTTTGTTTAGAGGTTATTCCATTAGATGCACTCGGGTAGGGGAATAGATCGTGTTTATGTTTATGTTGTATTTCCTTTCATGTATTTCCCTTGTACTAAATTAAGTCCCATACTTATAAGTGGGCAAGTCATATAAATATAAGATGATATTCAGTGTTTTCCCATGATGTGCCTTTATGTGCTTTATGCTATGACGTTACGAGATGTATGTTTTGTTCTTTACGTGTTACATCGCATCACGCGGCTCTCACTTTATATTTCAAAAAAAATTTACCCGTATTTTCCGCTAAGTAATTCAAAGTTAAATGAAGACTATGAAGTAACAGACTAATGATTAACCTAATTATGTTCTAGAGTATTGGGTTAAAAATTAGGATGTTACACTAATGGAATCTGCCTGTAGGATGTTTAGCATATTAGCTAATATTCTACCCTTCCTGACTTCCAATGTTTCTTCTCCCCTTTTCTATTGCCTCTGATGTGAAGAGTTGGAAAAGAAAAACAAAGTGTTAATTACCTTTTCAATTTTTTCCTCTTTTGCATAGAATATTCCAACATCATCCCTTATAGAATCAATCTAATTCCAATTATTTCTTTGAGAGGCCATTTGATGGAAGAACTTAGTGTTTTTATCTCCATAAGTGACCTACTAAGCTCTAGACCGTTGGTGCCACTATAATTCCTTTTCCTGCAATAATTCATCTAGTTTTTTCTCAATTTCTTTTGACCTTGCAATGACGTTTGCGGTTTCCCGTTTATTTAAATATGTTAGTTGATTTTGTTTTTTGACTTATTTCGAGATATCTCTAAAATTTTATTCTCCCCATACATCAAATTTCAAACCAGAGCTGTAATTTTTTTATGGAAAATACTATTTTTCCTGACTGATTTTCCCGACACTGAATATCCAAAATAGTTGGTACTTCGCGTTGAATGACATATCATCGCATGATGCTCTTCCCCCTTCCTGCTCTTAAATTTTCTGTTTTGATTTCTTTTCAATGAGTTATGATATTTGTATTCATTGTGCATAGGATATCGTGTTGACTCACAACCCATCAACTATTAGATATGGAGTGAACCCTATTTGAATAGGCCTATATTCCATCCAATGGTGAATAAAATATGAGTCAACACAGTATTTTATATGTAATAAGTACAAATAACATATTTTTTCTTTTCAATTTTTCAAATTAAAACAAAAAAATCTTTCAATTTTTCTTTTTTTTTTTCACTGGATGTGTTGTCTTAATTAATCCTCTTAAAGGCCAAGACCACCAAATCAAAATCCATTCCTTTCTTCCCCATTAATGGTGCCTAGGTTTCCCCTTGCCTCAAAGCACAACATTCTTTTTTCTAAGAGTATTGCTATTTTAACACTGAAAAGTGGATATTCAATTAGGACACCCACTCTATTATCATTGGATATGATAGATTGGTGGAAAAAGTGGAGGCCGATATCACATCCAATGATTGGTGATGATTGGTATTCTAATTGGACATTTATTTTTAGACATTTAAAATAACATTTGATTTTTACTAATGTGCCGTCGCTTATCGCTTATTGCTTATTCATTCTAAATATTGATTTTTTTTTTACGGTACTCGCACACGCATTCACTATCTTGCACTCCTTCCTGTCAAAACCGAAAGAAGCATACCTAATTGTGTTGATTCTGTAGAATTAATTATTTAATCTAATATTTTGTAAGAAATTGAAAAGTTGAACAATGTTGTTAATTTATTTATGAAAGCATGAGAGGGTAATAATTTAGAGAAACTAATAAACAGAAATGTTGAGTGAAAGTAACAATAGACATATATAACTCTCTTTTTATTTCTTAATCAAAGTATTTGCGTAAAATTGTTTTTATTATAATTGCTAATTCTATTTTTGGGTACATATTGTTAATTATATTAAAATTATTAACACTTTAATAATTTTATTATGACTCATGATTTTTTTTTACAAATAAGTATTTTATGAATTTATAAATTTAATTATTTAATAAAAATTAAAACATTTGGTATATATTTTAAACTTTTTATTATTTTTAAAATTAATCTTTTAAATAAAAATTGAAATATTCATAAAAATTATCGAAATATATTTCCATATATTTGTTAAAAATATAACAACATAAAAGTATAAAAAATTTATATGTTAAATAATTATAAAATAAATATTTAATTAACCTGCTAAACTTTTTCTATTGTTACTATAATAAATACCAGTCATAAATGAATTGTTTTATTTAATTCTTTAGATACTTAACCTATTTCATGCAATTTATTTTATAAAAAATAGATGAAGTTAAATATTTTTTTCAAATTTAATTACCCAATACAGGATATTTTGGAGAAATTAATGAATGAGTTTATTTAATGGGGTGGGGGGGGGGTGGGGAATAGAAAAAAAGTGTCAATAGACACTTCATGTATGAGTGCACAAATATGAATTTTTCTATATATACATATAAATATATCTTGCTTGACTTTATACTTGAGTATAAGTTTCATAAGTGTCTGCTGTACTCGAACATAGAAAACATGATGCGCTTCGAAAAAGTATTCAAGTTACCATATGAAGTTCAAAAGTCTCTTTTGTACTTCAATATGTATTTAAACACCTCATTTGACAAGTTCGGTAGTAAAATTTCATAGCAAGTCAATCTCTTAACCTTCCTCCACAGAGTATAAATTAAAGAACATTTCTCATCGTTCCAAAAGACTATACATGTCTTCTTCCAAAAAAAAAAAAATGTCACTAGTTTCATGACATTATTTGATGATGATGAATTGTGTCACATATTCTCTTATCTTCCGACAAAATCAATATGCAAGTTTAAATATGTTCAAAAGTCCTTTTGTGGAATTCACTTTGGGAACACAATTTCCATGAAGCACGCACAAAATATGTTGCCAAAAGAAGATAGTAGCATCTTTATTCAGCCCAACGTATGGAATGTTTGTGATGAAAATAAAATCACCCCGTTGCCTAGAGAGGAACAATCTCTAGGGTTGCTTGGAAACTCTATGCAATTCTTGGCAAACGTAAGAATCTTAGCTTCAAGTAATGGCTTAATTTTATGTCCATACATGGATTTAGAGAGTCAAGCTATAGTGTGTACATGCAATCCTATAACATAAACATGGCTCACCATTGCTGCCCCAACCACACTCGTTGAAGAGCCACGTGCTAATATCAATGCTTTCTTCAAGTTCATCAATGAAGTTCTTGATTCAGAAGATTACCTGATATTTTTTTATTGAGAGTAAACATGAATGGTCATCATGTTAATATCAAAGTATACTTGCCAAATGAAGGTGTGTGGAAAGCAAGGTGAAGAGTTTCCTTACTGGGGGAATGAATGAGACTTACTATGCATGTTTATCTCCCAATAGCCCTTCACCTTGTACCAAATTGTCCTTATTTGTTTACAAAGTCCTTATTATTGATCATATACAATGACATACAATTTTGAGAGTGGTGAATCAATACTACTTGAAATTCTGAAAGATGCAAGAAGGGATTCTGATGAATTTAGTCATGACATATATAACTTTAAATGGACAAATGGTAATAATTTGAGTCATTCTTGTGAATTAGACTTACTAATCATTCCCCGTTCAAAAACATACATATCACAACTAAATTCATAGGAGTCCATTCTTACATCTTTTAGGATCCCAAACATTATTAATTCACCACTCTCAAAATTACACGCCATTATATGTGGCCAATAATAAGGATGATTGCCCTTGGAAACATAATCTGGTATAAGGTGAAGGGCTCTATGGAGATAAACAAGCATAGTAAGTCTCATGTTCATTACACAAACAAGGACGCTTTTCACCATTTCTTTCCATACACGTTCCTTTCTCAAGTACACTTTGATATTAACATATGATGACCATTCAGGTTTATTCTCAATAAAAAAATAGCAGGTAATCATCTTAACCAAGATCTCCATATTGATGCATCTGAAGAAAATATTGATATTAGCACAGGGGTCTTTAATTAATGTGGTTAAGGTAGCAATGGAGAGCCACCTTTGTTATAGGATTGCATGTACTCAGTTTAGCTTGACCCTCTAACTACACATATCAACATAAAATTAACACATTACTTGAAGCTAAGATTCTTGGCTTTGCCAAGAACTGCATAGAGTTTTCAAGCAACCATTGATATTGTTCCTCTCCGGGAACGGGGTGATTTTATTTTCACCGCAAACATTCCGTATGTCAGGCTGAATAAAGATGCTGTCGTTATCTTATATCAGCATATTTTGTGTGTGCTTCATGGAAAGAGTATTGCCAAAGAAGTGAACTCCAGAAAGGACTTTTGAACAGATTTGAAACTTGCATATTAATTTTGTAGGAAGATGAGAGAATATGTGACATAATTCTTCCTCAGAAAATAATGTCAGGAATCTAGTGACCATATTTTTTTGGGGAATAAGACAAGCATATTCTTTTGAAAAGCCGAGAAACGTTCTTTAACTTATACTCTTCGTGTAGACGAAGGATAAGAGATTGAGTTGCTTTGTAATTTTGCTGCACGAACATGTCAAATCAGGAATTATTATGTTACTATTTTTCAAGAAGCTCAACTTATTAGATGTATGATAGGCTCTGGTTCTAATGTTTGAGTACTACAGAAACTTATGGAACTTATACTCGAGTATAAATTTGAGTACGATAGAGTTGTAGAGAAATTCACATTTGAATACTCATATATGGGAGTGTCTATTAACGCTTCTTTTTTGGTCTATTGTCACCCTATTAAACAAACTCATTCACTTTCTTCAAAATATATACTTATTCTTAATTAGGTAATTAAATTAGAAAACTGTTTAACTTCATTTTTTTCATCAAATAAATTACGTGAAATAGCTTAAGCAACAAGAAAAATAAATAAAATAATTTTTTTATGACTTGTATTTATTATCCTAATAGTAGAAAAAGTTTAGCAGATGAATTAAATCTTTATTGTATATATTCTTTAATATATAAATTTTTTAAAACAAATATATGGAAATAAATTTTGGTAAATTTTATTAATGTTTTAATTTTTTTTAAAAGAGTAATTTGATTTTAACAATCTTAACATCTTTTAATTTGTATTAAATATGTAAATGTATAAATTATTAAAATTCTTAATTAGTTGCCAAAAAATTAAAAATATTGATTGATAATAAAAATTTTAAAAGACATCTAAGATTTTAAATAGAATTAACAATTATAATTAACAAAAATAATACAAACCGCTTTAAACAGTTACTTTGATAATGAAATAAAAAAGTGTTATATTCTACTATTGTGACTCGCACTGAAAAAAATCCTATTTATTAGTTTCTCTAAGTTACCCTTTCATGTTTTCATAATTAAACATCGTTCAACTTTTCGATTTCTTATAAAATATATTAGATTAAGTAATTAATAAAAAATAAATAAAATAATTTAGATGCGGCTTATAATTATCATCTTAGTGATAAAATTACTTTAGATGCTAAATTATATTGAATCTTTACTTCCTATATATTTTTTATATTTAAAAGTTTGTGCTATTGTTATTTCTGTATATCTATTGTTACTCTTATCTGATTAGTTTATTTAATATATCGAAAATGCTCTTTTTCGCTCCTTAATGAAACTATTTATTTAATCTTTTATTACAACTCCTAATTTTGACCTTGTCGTCGTTTGTTTCAATGAAGTTATTTGAGATATAATTTTGGGTCAGTACACATGGGAAAAAGTAGTAGAAAGTTTAGGGATAGATTTTAGTTGTACATGAAAAATTGAAAGCTAAGGCGGTGATTCAAAAAGACAGAGAATCTTTAATGCATCATGATGATATCAAGCAGATTAAAGACTGCTTTTCACTAATTGCCTCAAAGCACACAACACACAAATTAAAAAATCTCAAACAGAATTAACTAGTCTCAAGGAAATCTACTAACTTGTAATGAGGCAATCTGATTCAATATTTGGAAATTGTTGAGGAAATCACAGAAGTTAAACACTAATAATATATATAAAAAAAAAAGTAGATAGAGGGATAGAGAGACTCACATAAGTTGATTTACACTTATTCAATCTTGAGAAGTCTACGTCCAGTTCTCATCAACCGGTGGGATTATCACTAATCATTGAGTAGAAGTTTACAACGGTCTCTCCAAGGTGATGCTCAACAATTTGAGTTTCCTCTGCTATCTTGCAGATCACTCACTTCAAGACTATCACTAAATTTTCTCTCAGACAAGTGTTTGCTTTTCACTTAAAACAAGCTATGCACCACTCAACAATTTTCAATCTCACAAAAGAAACACAAGAAAACAAGAATGCCTGCTTTCAGATTGATGACTAATTTTTCTTGTTGATTGTCTTCAGTCCTCTGCGTTTTCTGGTTCAAGCCTTCCTTTAAATAATTTTTTTTTTGGACGTATTCCTTTGAATGATATTGATTTGGTTGATTGACTAAGATTTGATTAGCATAATTTTGCTTTCTAAAATAATTCCTATTTTCTTCCATGTTTGTGCTCCCAAATGATATTATGTCTCCTATATGTTGCAACGGTCAGAGCAATCCTTTCCTTAATTCTCTATTCCGTGTATCATCCTTTTGTGCAAATAGAATTTCATTTAATTTTGATTCCCATAGTTTATTCTCTCATATAATTTTCTTTATTAGATGAGATTCTGGCCATCTCACGCTAATGAATTGTGATATCCTTTCCTTTTCTTCTTCTCGAATCATCTTAAAGAATAAATGTCAATTTACTATTACAACAAAAAGACAATTATTAGACCACATAAATATTCGCTACCTTAAACTCTTGAAATACAAACGGATTACAGATGGAATTTTCTTCATTTCAGACGGATCTCTAAGTTACAGACGGTTTTATAGATGGCTAACCATCGTCAGCTATTTTTGAGTCTATAATTATTCTAGAAGGAATAAATAAATCGCCAATAAGTCTTAGATGGTGTTACGGGCAGTTTTCTAGTGATTTAAAAAATCATAAAAAAAATAATTAAATACAGACATAATTTTTTGTATGTAACAAAATAAAAAATAAAAATTAAAAATTAAAAAATAAAATAAAATATTAAATTAAAACTATCTGCAATTTCGTCTGAAACAATTTTATTAAATTAAAGAATATTAATAATTTTTGTCTGTATAAACCCGTCTTAAAATGTAAAAATAATTTAAAAATTGTTTTATTTCCCATATGAAAATCAGTCTGTATATATATTTTTAAAAAATACAGATCTTTAATTATCGATGTGGTATTACTGATAACTACTAAGATTATTAGTGATTATTACTAATCATTACTAATTAATTATATTAATGTAATAATAGATAAATATTATAAATGTATTAAAAATAAATCAAAATTGCACAAATGTTAAATAGAAAAACAAAACTCTTAATAACATATATAAAATAACAACATGTCATAATAACAATGTCAAAAATAAACACTACAATATTTGCATGAGATGCCGACAGATTTGAATTTTACTGATGGGCTTACCTACAGGCATGGGATGCTGGCTTTTGGTTTGTCGCTAGAATATTACTAATAGTATCGATGGGTGTTCCGAAAAGAAAAAAAAAGTCAATAAATACATATTAAAGGTGTCAGGAACATAGTATTACCGTCATGTTTTTTAGTTTTTATCGACAGGTTTAAAAATAAAAAATATTTTATTTATTTACTACCAATGGGTATTTAATATTTATTTAGTTTTTATTAAAAATTTATTTATTTCTGACAAATATACCTATCGGTAATGGTTTTTTTTAGACAAATTATATTGCCATATACGAAGAATTTATATAAATTATCTAATTGTTTAGCATTTATTCATTTATTTTTTTATTTATATATTAATTTAATTATCAACTATGGAATAAGGAAGTAATGAAATGGTAACTAAATAAATAAAATAATAATGTAAACAATAATGGTAGTGAGGTATCAGGATAAAATAAATACAAATATAAAGTGCAGTAAATATAAAAAAAATCTAAAATGTAATAGAAATAAAAAAAAAGACTAGATTGAAGATACACATCAATATTAGCTTTTGATATTATGGCCAACAATTATACACGTTAAGAATAAATAAGGATCTTTTATGCATATTTCAAGAGGAAAATTATATAGCATAACAACTACGAGCTACAAGCCAACACGAATAAGTTTTACTAAATTGGTTATTCGGGATAAATCCATCCGAATAGAGTCTCAATCTAACATTTTGAGGTCAGAGGCAAACTCAGGATATATTTGATCAAAATGTTTCCACGCTTCACCATGCGATGGATGAGTCAGAATGTTAGATCTTAAAAAAGTAAAAAAAAATATACCTATCGGTATACCAGAAGCTCCATGTGGCATGCTAGCCCTATATCGACAGGTTACTGACCCCTCGAAATTTGTACACGCTGTATGGTGCATGATGACATCAAGCACTATCTATGGGTTGTTGTCTATTTTTTTCATGAAAAAATTATGTGTAAACAAACATGATAGTTATCGACGAATCCATACCCATTGGTAACCTTCGTCGGTATCCATACAAATTTCTAGTGATAAAAATAACAAAGTCCAAAGCAGTAAATAAATGAACACAAGTGATCCCCATGATCGATGTCCTCAATACCTGCTTGCTCCTCATCATCATCGTCGTCACCACCATTATCTTCTTCATCATTGGAGGATGCTTTCATCGCCCCGAAATTCGGTGGTGCTAGAGTTGGTGAGAGAAGACAAAGAAGCATAAAGCTGCTCACTTTCATCAGCTTGAAGCAGTCATGCATATGCATGTACTACTACTTCATCTGTTGATGCACTTTTCTCTACATCCTAGATGCTTGTTCTTCCACATCTGCTCATTTTGCTTTTCCAGCTCTACATTTAGGGCATAGACTTGAGTGTGGACCATGTCCTCTACCATTTCAAGGGCGAGAGCAAAGGCATCCCTTGTCATAGATTCATAGGACATAGAATCGGCAAAGTGACCCTTATGCCATAAATGTGACCTTTATAGAGTCCGCCCACCGTCTCTGGCCATGCAGCCTCCTTATCAATGGGTAGTGGTCCACAATGATTTATCATGCTTACAAGTGTGTATCTCCTTGAACATCCCCAACATAAATGTTCTCTTATGCGCCTTTGGTTGCAAGTCGACATAATTAGTAAACAATTGAAAAAAGCATAATTAATAAACCATTCAAATTCAAATAATGAAACAAATATAACAAAAAGATTAGAACCATAAGTTGACCACTAACCAAATTGGCCTTAGTGGTGGCCCATGTCATGGAGTCATCACCTATATGTAGTGGACTACCTTTGGCAAATGCCCTATTTGCCTTGTTCTCCACGGAGAAGTTTAAAAACTTTTTTGCATGCGAGTATTCCTGCAAGGCGCCTGGGAAAGAGGGTGGTATTCAATTTACTGGTGACTTATCATTGCGAATCTTTTTGTACATTTTGTAGGTGAAGATATGCACGAGAAGGGGGGTGAATCTTGCATTGATCATTTTTTTATTTCGCTTTCTAAAACTTCTAAAACAAATACTATCAAGTATAAAATTTGTAGTGTAGTGGAAACATGTTTAGTAGCTTCAGAAAGTAGATTTCTGAACCTTATTAAATAAAATGTTTATTATAAGAAGAGATAACAGAAATCGAGAAGAATATATCAAATTGAAAATAAGTAAATGGTACAACATATATAAATAAAGGAGATCAGAGAAAGAAAGAAATGACACAAAGGATTTTATACTGGTTCGGCTAAGCTATCTACATCCAATACTCAACAACTGTTGAGGTTTCACTAAAACAACTTTCTAGCCTTCTCAAGCTATCATCCGTGGGTTTCAAAAATCACCTGCTACCACAGATTGAGTAGTTCTATACCAGCCTCTCCAAGCTAACATGAGTAGTATTGTACTAGCCTCTCCAAGCTAATACCCGTGATTAGTAGCCACCCCTACTGTCATGTTAAAAGTAGTATTGTACTAGCCTCTCCAAGCTAACATGAGTAGTATTGTACTAACCTAGTAGCCTTTCCAAGCCCAACCGTGAACAGCAGACTAACTCAGAGATTGTTCACATTGCAAGTAGTTCTTCCCAGCCTCTTCAAGCTGAACCAAGATGACTGGAATGCCTTCATCATCAAGTTGCAAGTAGTTCTTCCCAGCCTCTCCAAGCTGCAACCATGACAAGCAAAATGCCTTTTACTGTCCCGTTGAAAGTAGTCTTTGACTAACCTCTCCAAGCTAAACTTTGAACAGTAAGATCACCTTACTGACGCATTGCAAGTAGTTTTACAGTAGTTTCTCCAAGCTACCTCATACTGATCATTACTGGATCAAGGATACAAAGGTTAAGTATTTGGATTGCCACTCAAACTAACCTACACTTATGTTTCCTTAAAATATACATAAAAGTTCTTGAGAAAATCTTGAATGACTTCTTTCTTCTACTTCTTTCAAAGGAAGAGCATAAATCTAGCTAAGAATATTGAAGAAAGATTTTCTTTACACTTCAAGGATAAAATTGATTACATAATATAGATTGAATATTCCAGGAAATGGGAAGAAATTTTTGTAAAGTTTCCTCTCTTTAATCTTCAAATCTCTCTACGTTTTTTAAGCTTAGCATCTCCTTATATAGTGGTTTTTCTTTGTAACCGTTGCCATTGATCGTTTCCTCAAGTAACACGTGTTGAACATCAGTTGTGTCTTGAAAGAAACAGCTAGAAGAGAGGTTGATAGAACTGTCACATTAGTTATAGAAACCGTTATAAATATGAGTTTTCTGATCTTTCTTTAAAAACTACTTTTTTACTTTCTGAGCTTGCTTTCTGAACTCCTCTTTCACGGAGCTAGGGTAATTGATCAAATAGGCAGAAGAGATGACGTACCAATTTGAAACTGGATTTGACTTAATTATTTCAAATTCAAATTTCAAATTTTCCTCCCTTTCCTATAGCATTCTTCACTCCACTTATGGGTGAGCTTTTTGATGTACGTAGTCAATCCCTTGAAGACTTTTTTACTTTTTGATCTTCAATCACATCTTCTTTACTGATAATATCTTTGTGATTGTGATTATTGAAGATTAAGTAACATGTTGCTCTTTGGACATGAGTTAAAAACTTCATCTTGAGATTACTTTCTGATGTCTTGTGCCACTTTCTAAAGTCTTTGAACTTGGTTCTTGTAGCATTGCAACTTCTTCTCATCATTAGCTATCAAATGCTTAGTAATTTCACTTCTATTGTATTCAGATCTCATACCATGAGATAAACATATTTACACATGTATAGTGAAATATATTCTTATTTGAGTAAACCTTATTCTTATTAAATGATAGAAATCTGTTATAATCTTACATGGAACTCGAGAGAGACATCAGTCGTTCTTGAAAGCATTTTCTTTAAATTGGTTTTGTTGTCATTCAAAACAATTAAGCGCAAAAGGTTCTGGAGCTAACACATTTGTCATAGTCGCTTCGTAGTGCGCCTCTTCCAAGTCTTGAACATATGCTTCTCCTTAGCAGGGTTGATGATGAAGTGGTTCTACATAAATAGAAATTAGTTGATACATGCAAGACATTTGAACTAAAATAAGATATTGAATGAATTTATTATTTTTTGTTATATTCCATTCCTGGTTAGGCTCCTTAGCAAATATGGTATAAGGCACATAATACATTTTTTTAATGGTATCTATGATCTAGTGAATATCTTGATTGGGTGGAAACCAATTACACACATGAGCATGTATAAAAGACAATGCCAAGCATACAATAGTTAATTCGATTGGAAGATAAGTTAACATTAACATAAAATAAATTCAAACGGCTGAATCCATAATTCTCTTACCAAGTGCTCTAATCATATCTTAGATGGATGTGCCATCCAATGGGCACCTCTATTTGTGACTATTCTCAGAGAATACATCAGTGGCACCAAATAAAAAAATTAAACCAATTAAAAAGCTCAAAAACGTATCTAGATTGCAATGGTGGCCTTGATTTTGTGAATGGAGCTTCGATGATAGCGAAGGGTGACTGCGGGAAAGAGAGAAAAGGAAGAGAGAGAAGTTATAGAATGAGGAAGAAGAGGCGTTCTAGAAAACTTTATTCACAAGTTACCGATGGGTAAAAACCCTCGGTAAAAATTAAATGAAATGGTGCATTTTGTGTTTCATTAATTATTGATGGGTATACCAATAGGTAAAAGGAATCTCAAGAAATGCATGCCAATGTCCCAAAAATTCAAAAACATATTGGTATACTCATTGGTAATTAATAATAAAAAATAAAAAATAAAATAAAATTTAATTTAATTAAAGCCCATCGATATGCACATCCATAATGTGATTAAAAAATACAATTTAATTTAAATTAAACTCATCGATATACATGTCGGTCTATCTATTGGTAATGTGAATAAAAAAATAAAATTTAATTTGGTATAAACCTGTTAGAATGTTATATTTAAAAAAAAACAAAAAAACCCATTGGTATACCATACGCGCTAGCCTATATCAACAGGTTACCTATGCCCTTGGAATTTGTGCGAGCCATGTGGCACATGATGGCACCAAGCACTGCCTATGGGTTATGTGTAAACAAACACGTTAACCCATCGGTAACCTCTGTTGTATCCCACAGATTGCTAGTAATGAAAATAACAAAGTCCAAAGCAGCAAATAAATGACCACAAGTAATCCCCATGATCGCTCCTCCTCCTCATCATCATTGCTGTCATGATCTTCATCATCATTGGAGGAAGCTTGCATCACCACGAAATCCGATGGTGCTGGAGTTGGTGAAAGAGGACAATGAGACATAAAGCTGCTCACTCTCATCAGCTCGAAGTAGACATTCATATTTTTCATTTGCGTATATTACTGCTGTATCCATAGTATTAAAAACTGGACTAGATCGGCTGGTTCAACTGAAAAATCGGTGAACCGGCCACTGGACTAGTCAAGTTCTGCAATTGAACCGGTGGGAATTCGTGAAACCAGGTGAAAATAGGGTGAATCGTGGGTCAACCCAATGTCTCTAAGAAAATTCAGAATTTCCTCAAAAACATTAAATGTGGGGTTCAAACCCCTTCCTTCCCTGCTAGAAGAGAAAGGGGGCACCATTTTCTACCACTAGGCTAGCCAACTTTTAGTGTTATGTTTTATTTTTTTTAATATATAACATATATTTTATTGTATTTGATTGGATTTTATATATTAATTTAAGGTTTAATTACTCTGTAAGTCCCTGTAATTTCACTCAATTTATAATCAAATCCATATAGTTTAAAAGTTTTTAATTATGTCCCTATATTTTATAAAATTTTCAATTGAGTCCCCGTAAATAATAACCATTATAAAAAACGGAATATTCCTAGTATGTACTAGGAGTATTCTAGGAATATATTATATAGAGATGGAATATACTACGAATATTTTATTTTTTATAACAGTTATTACTCGCATGGATTAAATTGAAAATTTTACAAAATATAGGGACTTAATTAAAAACTTTTAAGCTATAGAGACCTGATTGGAAATTGAGTGAAATTACAGGCACCTGCAGAGTAATTAAACTTTAATTTAATTATATTCGATTCAACCAGTGACTCATCAGTTGAAACCAGTGATCCAGTGTCTTAGCCGAGTTAGTTAATCACTGGTCTAATTATGAAAACTATGGTTGCATCTATTGATGCACCTCTCTCTACATCCTAGATGCCACCTCCTTTGCCCACTCCTTCTTCCATGGGGCTTGCTTGTTCTTCCACATTTGCTCATTTTGCTTTTTCATATGAGTAGGATTCAAACTATTATGGGTTTGGTAGCCTTTACCATATGGGTTTTGGTAGGACTATGACTCATATGCGGAGAAGCATCTTGAACACGAGGTTAATAGGGATGGCGTGAAGACAGAGGATTGAAGGGACTTAATAGTTGCTGATGGAGACCATTTGAATTTTGTTACGGAGAAAAAGATTTATGGACATAGTTTGGTTAGTCAAAATTGTTACGCTGGACATTGAAACAAATATATCAGCATGAATGCTATTCCAAATTTAGTTTCTACTCCTTGCTTTAGCACTCTTTCGTCTTGTGGAACCAGTGCCTCAAATATTTCCAAGATCATTAAGACTTTTTGTTGACCTTTGTTTGGTTGTGATTAAAATCACAACTTTTTGAGGTAATTAGACCAGGTTTATTTTTTGGATATGCAGCCAACTTTTAAGCTGCTCGTTGATTGATCCCACATTTTTATATGCTGCAGTTCAATATATTTTTCATAATCTAATCCTTACAATTATGCATGGTGTTGTGGCATTTAAGTATAGTTAGTTATGGTTAGTTTTATGTTGCTCTCTTGTAAGGCCACTTTATGTTTGTCAACTGTATTTGTATTCTGTTGATCTTTGTCTCCATTGCATTTTGTTGTCAAGACTCATCACATATATTATGTGATTTGAATTTGGGGACTTCCTCTCTTCCTCAAAAACGATGCAAGTACAAGGTCCCTTTCTGATTCTACATATTTCTATTGTTCTTCCAGAGGTTGTCTAATGTTAATTTGATCATAGTTTGAACCTCACTGTGTGAACATGTAGGCAAAAGGGACATCAAAATAAAAGCCCTGGAGGTTGCTGAGGCTGCCAAACATATGGCCAAAAAGAAAGAGAATGAAAGCAAGGTGAAGGAGGCGCTGAGACTTCTGTGGGAAAGATATACCAGAGCAACAAAACTAAAGGCAGCAACAACTCTAATTTTGTAGAGTCGATTTTGTTCCTTTTTTTTTCTCTTCAATTTCACCTTGTATCGTTTTGGTAACATCTAAACGATGTCCTATGTCATAAAAATATCCAAATCCGTTATTTTCGTCCTTGATGCTTTATACTTAATATTTATAGTTAAAAGTTATCATAAATAAAAATATTTAATTGAAAAATATTGACAATGTAAAAATATTTTATATATTCATTCAATTATATAATAACACATCAATAAATATGATTACTTTTTACCCCACTATTTGAAAAGTCATATAAAAGAAGAGATTTGATTAGATGACAGTGTAAAAGAGTTTTATATTATCATTGTATCAAAATTAAACTCAAATAAAATCTAATTCATTTTAATAAGGATAATTAGATAAAAACATAGTTTTTGTGTACACATTGGAGAATTTATATAAGATATGAATGGATATTTCAAAATTAAACTAGTAGTATTCATCAACAAAATTAGCCGTGTTAATAAATAGGACAAAATTAAGATGTTATCAAAACATTAGACGAAATTGAAACAATAAAAAAAAAGATTAGCATGAAATCAAAATATTGTTAAAAAATGAAGCGAAAATAGAAACTTACCTTTAAAATATGAGTAATTATATGATTGTGAATCATCTCTTGTAGGAAAATTTGACTAATTGGATAATTGAGAATCATCTCTTACCAAAAAAAAAAAAAAAATACTAGTTTTAAATTAAACTTATTGATCGATATTATGGCTACCCGTTGGCATTTGGCCATTTGCTTCATGGTGGCATAATCCATCAGCGAGCGTGCCTAAATGGATTAATATAGATATGTCGGAATGACAAATTTAACAATCTTATGGATCGGGTTTTCCATTGTGGGCTAGGCTAACCTATCCTCACCTCTAAAAAGTTAAAATAAATTACACTTTAATTATATATTACAATTTATTTACAAAATAAAATATGAGTAGCTTATAATAATATACATATTAAACAAAATTTATGTGCCTTTGATAGAAAATACATTTATGTCTTGGTGCATGTATGCAAGAGTTTCAAAATTCAAGAGTTAGCTTGAATTCCATTGAATTTCTCAATTATGAATGGTGTGATTTCCGAGTATAATTCTTGGAACAAAATTGATTATACGTCTAATTTTAGGTGCTTAATTGAATATCAACTCAAACTTTTCCTATACAAAAATACAAATGCCAAATTTCAGGTTCAGGAAATTCATCAGTCTCCTCTTTACTCGTAAATATTGCTTAAGAGATCACTTAGTCCACGAAATTATAACACCAATCTCATCTGAAATCTGAAATTATAGTAAAACCTTTGGACCGACCTCCCTCTCTGTGGCACAATTAGCCTTGCGGAGTCGAGGGTATTTCACCGAAACCAAGGTAATTGTAATTTGCCGGAAAACAAATGGTGGTTGGTGCCGATTGCGCTGGCTGAGACAGTGACGCTATGTACTCGTCCTCGTCCCAGGTTCCTCTGTCGGGTGCACGGTCGGTATCTTCCTCAGACGCAGACAGACCAAACATTAACACCAACACCGATCCGAAGGCCACAGAATTGGAAGCTTCCCTCAATCATTTCCTCAACCTCCACTCCCACAACTCCCTCATACTCCGCCACCACACTGGTCTCCTCTCTCACAAAACAATTCGATCTCTTGTTTTTGATTTTTTTTTTTTGTATTCCATTCTAGCCATGAATTATTATTATTATTTTCTGGGAAGCAGAGAAAGCGAAGAAGGAGGCAATAAGGAAAGCGCAGCGTGTATCGGAGCTGTTAGTGGAAGCGGTGAACGGTGGAGTGCAGGATTCGTTCGTGAACGAGAAGAGGATCGAGCATGAGATTCGAAGCTTGGCTGCCACAATTGCCAGGTTCATGAAGCAGACTGATCACTGGCTTGCTGCCACTCATGCTCTCAACACCGCTGTTAAGGTAACCTTTTTTTATTTTTGTAACTTGTTTTTATCGTTCAGTACGGGGAAATGAATGCCCTATGCTTTGATTAAAGCATCGAATCAATTCTAAGAGCTGAGAATTGATTTTGGTTGTTTTGCATCATGTTTGGTTTATATAGATCAGGATTGATTCTTGTCTTTTGAGTTGATTCCGGGAGAAATGGGAATTTATTGCTTTTATGTCTGAATCAGTTTTAGAGTAACTATCAAAAATCAATTCTAATAAAATTAATTTTACCTAGAATCAATTCTATAAACACAAAACCAAACATACTATAAATTTGGGACTATTTTGATCTGCCCTTACAATTTCAGGGACTATTATAATCCTGTGTTTTGAGAGACTCCATGTGAACAACCATGTGATCGGTGTAGATGGAGATAGGAGAAGATTAATGTCTAGTGTCTTCTTATTGAATTTGGCATGTATTCTATTTGTATGTAATCTATATGCAGTATATTTTCTTTGGATTTTGGTTTTAATGGTCAATGTTTATTCATCTTATTTTTTATCAGTGCATAACCTGACTAAATATTTTCTGATAAAATGTGCTCAACTCATTACAAAGTTTCACCTGAACTCATAGGAAATTGGGGACTTTGAGAACTGGATGAAGATCATGGAGTACGATTGTAAAAGTGTCACTGCAGCTATACAGAACATTCATCAAGACTGATCTTGCACAAGTTGTCTTGCAAGTCGCCATGTAATGCCAATCCCTTTTTTCATTCTTTTTTCTGTTCTAGGCATAATACCCAGATATCATTTAATAGTTTCTCACTTTCTTGGATGATCATTTGATTTATTTTTTCAACAAAGTAACCAGCTTAAAGAAGTAACAATAGATCAGCCCCCATATTCTGAATGATAGGTTGTTTCGTTATATTAGTGCCTGAGTTGGGATTTTGTTCTCTGATCATTATCGAGGTTTTTGGAGAAGGCTTACTTGTTGTAATGGTTAAACGATTTTAAAAAAGTTGCTATGACAGTCTTACTTTCTTTTCTTCTTTTTGCTTCCTTATGATCCCCCGCGCGGGGCTCTTTCCCTCTCTTCTTACATGTGGTATTCCATTCATTAGGTATTTGATGAAACTGAAAGGGAAATATATTGCTATTTAATGGCTTTACAGTTATAAAATATGTTCACTTTAGTATTAAACCAGTGGCTCTGGTTATGGTGCTAGAAATTGGAATGTGCAGTTTGGACCTTCATCAGTTAGCTGGTAAAACTCTCGTGTGGTTCAACTCGGAGATTTTCAGATCCAAATAGATGTTCTTAGTTAGGGGCAGACATCTTACATGTGGCATTACTTGTTTTATTTTATAGCCTTCTATTGGTGGTTTCTGTGGTTACATCTATGGTACTCTTTGTTGCCATTTCATGGAAAGCATAGGCCTTACATTATATAGTTTAGAGCATTCTTTAACTTCGGATCTGTAACATGTTTTACCTACTGCTGATATCTAGACTATCATTGGCGTGGTAATAAGTTGTATTTGGCTTGACACTGATAATCTTCAATCTACAACGGCTTGTCAGAGAGCCAACATTTTTATTGCTTCATATTAAAACTAAGGAACAACTCTTCCGAATCACTTCCAACTTTGTTAGGCCGGAGAAAAATGGGATACTGGTAGATGAAGGAGGTTGCCACCTTTCAGGTACAACCTTAGAAATTGTTCTTTCCCAATTTTTGTCAGTAAACCTGCTTTGTAGTTTAGGTTTTTCATTGATAAAATATCTAATTAAGAAGCCTGCTCAGTAATTCCAGTACCTTAGGTTTAGTCTCTCAGCTTCATTTGTTTATGTTGTGTTTGGTTTCTGCTAGTATTCTTAGGCAAGCAACTGCTCCCTCTTCAGAGAGTCAGACATGCATATGAAATAGATAACCATGGGATGCTAATTTTCTTCCGTGTAATGCTAGACACTAGATTCACTAGCACGCCCATCTCTTGATATGTCTGATTTTAACCATTGGTTGCTATATGTCCCGTAACAACTAAAATATACCTACACACTCAGATGCTGCCACTGCACGCTTATGAGAAGAGGTGTGCACCCACCTGATATGTAACCAGCATTGTTCTTTTTTCTTTTTTTTTTTTGAGTTTGTCTCCTTGGGTTAGGAAACTAATCAGACGACTAACAAAGAAAAAGTTTTTATTTTTTTATCAATATATGTCACTCAATGGGATTTTGCTACTTTAAAGAGCATGGTGCATCTTAGAAGATAAAATGTGTACTATTAACCGTTGCTGAGAAAATTGAAAAAGAGAGATTGCTGCACATTTGTTTAATGGAGCTTTATGGCCCTACTAAATTTGTGGTTTGAGGCTTGATTATCCATGGCCTAGTCTCAATGCCTCAGGTCTTAATTTTTTTTCAGAAAACACATCTACCAAAAGAATTGTCCTAAATTTTTCAACAGCTATCGTACTCGAAAAGCTGAAAGCACCTATTCACCTTTTGTTTCAAACATCAAAACCATTAAATCCCAATTCACAAATTCCGACTCGAAGTCCAACCTCGAATCTTACATCGGCAATTTGCCGTTAAACGTACTTAACTACTCCAAAGTTGATCTGCCAATGCTCGCTACATTACTGTTGCTTCTTGCTCGAGCTTTCATATCGAACGAGTTGGCTATTTAGTATTTTAAATGCATATAGTTTACAATTTTGTTAGGAAATAACGTAGCCCTGTGCGGCAAAGGTACACGGCTAGTAATATACATATTCAGTTCGAAAAATATGACACTCCTAACAACAACAATCCGTGTCCTAAAATTTACAGAATCCGAACTTTAGTAAAATCTATACATCCAAAAATAAATGCCTCAATAGAACATTCATTTTATCACCCTTAAATGTGGTGTTCATCTTCATTCATTTCACTTGTTCACACATCTTAGGGTAATAAAATGAATATTTTATTAAGATATTCACTTTTAGATATTTAAATATCACTGCTCAATCTTTAATAATCAAAGATGGATTATGGATGGGGATTGGTGAGTCATTCATCTAACGATCATATTCCAATCCAAGGTCCTATAAATCTTGATACTCAAGATGTTAATTTCAACAAACTGGCATACACTGCAGTTGCTAACAATCTACAGGTACAGCAAAATTTTGAGAAAGCACCATATGAAATTGGGACCAGATCCTCAGCAACAGAAGCTAAGAAATATATGTAAAGGTCCAAAGCATAACGCTCTCATAAAATAGTTTGACTTTAGAGAATACAAGGTTCAGGAATTATCAAAATTTAGGCCCTAGTACTTGATAATCTAACAATTTACTGCCAACACAAAATCTAGAATAGCAACCCTCTTGTCAACCTCATGACATGGCAGATCAGCAGTCTTCCTCTAGCATATCCAAGGGAACAAACACCAGGGCACTAGAAGTATGCACACATCTGCCAACAAACACGACACACAGCAATGCGCATATCCTCCTTTTCAAGAAGACAAGATACGTACTCAGTCTACAAACTTTATTTTCTTTGGAGCAGGCTGGATGTTCCCCACCTGCAACAGCAATTAAACATAACTTGAGTATAATTCAATATTTAAGGTTCTGTTTGGTTTTCGTTTTTATTGTGTTTTTTGTTTTTAGAATTTAGTGTAAAAATAATAAAAAATAGAAAATAAAAACTAAAAACAGGATTTTATTGTTTTAACTGTTTTCGGTATTTTTCTTCATAAAATTCTAAAAACAGAAAACATAGAAAGAAAGAAAAGAAATAGAAACAGTATGCAAATAGGCCCAAAAATTTCCAATTTCTGAAATGAGAAAAACAACTAAGTGACCAAAGATTGATGAAGGTAGACAAGTAAAAAGCTCACAATATCAGGACACTCATAATCAATGCCAGCAGCCTTCATACTTTTTTGCCGTTTTTTGTCGCGCTTCAGAATCCTTTCCACCAACTTCTGGTGCTCTTCCAATGTCCTTTCCTGGACAGATAAAGCCAGAGAACATAACAGACTATCTTTAATACTCAGAACTACTCTGAAAAAAGTCTAAAAGATATACTCTTTCCTTCATCCAACTAGATACCTTGTCATGTCGATCTCGTTCAATTTGGACTGCATCTACTGGCTTGTACCGGTAACTGAAACCTCTCCATCTACACAGGAAAATCTCAGGTCTTAATATCATGCTCTCAATATTCAGAATATGAAATAATATTTTTTTTTTTATACTTTTGTCAATACATGTAACATACACTTAGTCCAGTCAAATGAGAGCAGAAATGCTATTTCAAGCCCTTTTTTTCTGTCATTTAAGAAGACTTCTGATCCTATCATGTTTTTTCCCCCTTATCTCTTAAAAAAATCTTGGTTATTTAAAAAGGAAAGAAAGTGAACAGATACTAATGCTAAGAAAACTTGTGATGAAACCTTAAAGAAAAGAGATGTAGAAAAAGAATCAATAACTCACAATTTTGGATGAACATCCTCGGGAGGTACCAAGTGAACTTGGAGAAGGTGTTCAAAAAGTAGATAATTGTGCATAGTATCAGCTACAACTTTTGCAACCTACAGAGCAAGGCAATATTAGCACAAAGGAGAAAAACCAAAGTTTATGACAAAGCTAATAAACTCAAGCCACATCACAGGTCAGATGAAACAATTACTACCTCAGGAGATTCGAATTCAATGAACCCAAAATGTCTTGCCTTTCCTGTCTGTTAAACAACAAGAAACAAATACTGTTTGTAACAATCAACCATAACAAATCAGCAATAATTGAAAAATGTAATTAAACAACAAAATGATATTATTGAATTAATGTATTCAACAGCATAAGCAGCTTGATGGCCCAGAAGCCATAAGTCCTACCAAAAGTCAGGAACCAATCAACAGAAAAAAGATCAAAATATTGATATACACAGGCTTTATCTTCCACAAAACAATGGCTACAGGTGAGGAACAGATAGGTCTATCAACTACTAAGAACAAGTCTGAACATTTAGCATTTTGAATTTCTTCAAATCAAGGAAAAAAAATTTCAAAAAAAAAAAATTATCAGAATGAATAACTCTACAAAATAAACAATGAAATTTATTATTTATAGTAGCCATCTCCTGCCTGAGAGAAAATAGATCAGTGGAAAACAAGTCATCATCAAGTGGACAAAAATGTAAACAAACATAGATACACAGGATGAAACAAGTATAGGGACCCTTACCCTTTTGTTTCTTGCTATTCTCAACCTCTTGATGGTTCCAAATTGCCCAAAAAAACCTACAATTAAGCTTATCACAAACAATTATCCCCACTAAACAACCTATAACTCTAGAAAAAAATGATAAAACCAAAGTTGCACCTTCCATCTCCATCTCATAGAACCCATGTGGAATCCGGCCAACATACAAGACCGTGGCAGCACTCTCCAGTGGCTTCTGTTTGGGAAGCTTGCGAGCAGGACCACCTTCCAAGGGCTTCAAAAATCGACAAGATATATATATATTAACCAATCTAACTACTGATAAAAAATTAAAAGGAAATTTGAGAGCACACAAGTTATGATCAACTTGCATTCACATTCATACCAAAAAATCAGGACCGTCTGCTTTGTTGGTGGAAGCAGATGACGGCTTAGTAGCATTAGCCCTCTTCAAATCCTTCTTCATAGCTTTCTTCACAACCTTGGTCCCCATCTCTCACTAACAAAACCCTAAGAAACAAAAAAAACTTCCACACTTTCACATACTGCACAGTGAAAAATAGCAGAACCAGCTAAACCTAATACTGTACTTTCAGCTACCTCTGCATAGGACTGTTTTGCTTCCATTCTATTAATTAATTGGATTTACACATAATATCAACCAATACTCCAATACGAACCAAACCAAACCAAGCCAAGCCAATTTTGTTCACAAGAGAAGAACTTTCAACCAGTTACGAGTTGTTAGAAATACTGAGATATAACGATGGTGACATAAACGATAGATAACAGATAAATATCTATGCCCAAGCACATTCCAAAGACCAACGAAAACAAATATAAAAAAATTTGGCACCAATGGAATCGAAAAAAAAATGTGATAAAAAAGAAATCAATATGAGAAAGTAAAGAAGTTCACGAGAGCCGAACCAGGGACGGGAAGGGGACGAGGTCGAGGTGCTGCCTGCTGGCTGCTGCGACTGAAGAAGAGATGAGAGAATTGAATCTTTTTGGGTTGCTTTGTAAGGCCTGATTCGAAGTTTTGTTTATTCTTTAAGGGCCTTTTGTACAAAACAGACCCCTGAAAAAGGTAAATGGGAAAACTGGTAGGCTGGCCCATTACTCAGCTTTTTGTGGAACAAAAATGCGGTTTTTAATCTTTCGTCCACCAAAAAGAGTTGCGGTTTTTTTTTATTCAGGGGATAACCTGAAGTACATTCATACTGTGGAGGATAAATTAGTCGGTCTGACTATACTTATATGTTTAATCTTTTATCCCATGGGTAATTAGCCTACTAAATAAAAGTATGACATCCAGTTTTTTTGACAAAAAAAAAAAAATAGTCCTTCAGATCTAAAATTCTTTTCGTATGTCATTTGAGTTATTTACAAAAAAAGAACATATTAAACCATCTGTTAACTTTTTTTTTTTTTTGGGTCGAAGTCTATCTATTAGCTCATCATTTCGATATTTAACAAACAAAGTACATTAGTCATCTATTAACGAATGAGTTTTGATATTTTCTTTTTATAGGATGTCATTACCTTTCAAAATGGTGTCCTTTAATGTTATCATAGAGTATAAGAGTGCCAATCAATAATTTAACAGTCCATACATATTTTTCTACAAAGTATTGGAATGATGATTAGTTAACGAATGAAGGCACTCTGCATTGGCTAAAAGTAGATTCTTCAAAAATTTTAAAAATTCCTTTTATAATTTAAAAAAGTTAACAAAAGCATTTGCAACGACTCCGAAGTTACACTAATGCAACGAACGATCTAATAATTCTTTGTATAAAATTATTTTAACAAATCCATCTTTTTGTTAAAAAATAATCAAAATTTTGACCAATCAAAAAATAATAATAAGGCCTGACTTGTTAAAAAATTGAACTTTTTTTTGTTGCAAAAAAAAATTGAAGATTTTGTTGAGAAAATTCTTAACTTTAAGAAATATTAGGGTGTGTTTGTTTCGTATTTTTAAAAGTGATTATGAAACTTAAATTTTATATATAATAAAACAGTTTTAAATTGATTTTTTTTGAAATTATATTTATTTTTTCAAAACCATCCATATGAAAAAGTGATTTTTTTGTGGTAAAGAAAGTAATTTTCACCTCAAAATACTCATCCAAACGCCTCCAGATTTGACACACATTTTATCATTTGCACATTTAGCATTTACATTTAGATTCTAAACGACACAAATGCAAATTAAATTTCCCTTTTGATGAAAATGATAAATTTATTTTTCACCATCTCTATATTTCAATAAGGGTGTGTTCTTGAATTTGGTTAGAAAAAAATTATAAACTTATCTAATTCATGAATTTTACTTTTTACAAGAGCAGGAGAGTGAAGTGGGCCTCGCTTATCCCTTTCCTCTTCCTCTTTGTCCCTCGATGCAGAGGGCAAAGAGGGCCTCAAAGTGATCGTATAGTGGGACGGAGTAGATCTAAACGGAGTGGGGCTTGAGGCGCTTCGTGGACGGCGGCGTTCTGCTCCAACTTCAATCTGGATCTCCTATAAGTTAGCCACCTATTTGCCCAAATTTTGTTTCTCTTGTGAGGTCCATTCCCTCCGTCTCAAATTTGACTCCTCATCATCGGGACCAATTCGTCCCAGACAAATTTGCTTTGTCTTTGACACTGGCTCAATGTTCTGATTCTTTATCATATCTGTGTGCTGAAGTTGTTGGTCCGCCCTATTTCATTGACTGTGAGGTAAATGTGCTTTGCTTCAAAATGCTACTGTAGGTGAGTTTGTTCGTTGCAAGGAGGGTGTACAAGGAGTGAAGGAAGACAATGAGGAGCGAGGTTGTGGAAGGAGGTTGTTCTCTCTTTCTTTTTGTTGGTTTGCAATTATAAGCTGTGTGCCCCATTTTGGCTTGTTTTGCTGGTGAACCTAGTCAACATATATTCTCTGTTTGACGGTCTCTAGCGAGTCCCCAGGCACTAGTGGACCTAGTTCTAGGGTGTGGCGTTTTAGGGCTAATACTCTACTTTGGTCTTTTCTGTTTTCTCTTTGGTCACATCTAAGATTTTTTTTTTTTAATTATTATTCACAGCCAAAGTAGGGATAAAGACATAGAATAACAGAATAATAGTCTCAATCATAAAGTTTCAGTTAAAGTTCTAAGGATACCTAATAAAAATACAAGTATCATCAAAACATATAGTCCACGTAGTAATAATCCTCCATATGGATAAAAGAACAATTTTATACAAGACTGACAAAACACTAAAAGATAAAATCATTAAATACTATCCAATCAGCTGGTGCCACAGGGCAAAATTGAAAATATTATGATTAGGTATCCAAATCCACTATGATAAAAAAAAGTTCTTCATGCCAAACCTAAAATTTTTGCCACAACATAGCATTATCACCCAATCGGTCAGATCTAAGATTTTTGCTGTCAAATCTGGTTCATCCCTTTACTGAGGATTGAACTTTCTATTTTTAGTTTATTTCTGTTGCAAGATTTTAGATCTGTGGCAGTTGGTTTTGATTAAATTTTGTGATTGATTTTGATTGAGTTGTGTTTCATTTTGTGCGAGTTACAAAGTTGAAGTTGATTTTATGTTTCGTTTTGATTTGAATGTCAGCTTCTCTTGGGGGATAGCTTTTGTGCAATCAATGTTAGTGTTGTGTTTGGTATATTACTTAAGACTGCTATTGAGTCTCGTTTTTATTTTTGGTTGTATTATTCAACACTTGATCTCCTCTTAAGCTTTTCACTTTATTGAGAGTTAAGTGCTTTTTAATTATTGAGGGAAAAAAAAGAGAAATATATTTGATGTTATCATTAATTCTTTAAAAACCATTTGTTATGCCCCATTTTATGGTTCCTTCAATTGAAGGTTTTTAATGTGGTTAACTGTGATTTACTATCTTATCCATATTGAGATGTTGTAATATCATTTTTGTTACCTATCATTTTAATCTATATTAACATTAAGTTAAGATCTTTATATATATATATATATATATATATATAATAAAAAAATTAAGAATAATGTCAAATGAGAATGAGGCTAAAATATCTTCATACAAAAATTTTGATAGAATTTTTTAAAAGAAGACAAAAAAATTTATTGAGACAAAAAAATTTAAAGAAAATCTTGGAGAAATTTTTTTTATATAACATATATTCGATAAAAATTTAGGAAGAGGAAAATGTTGAGAAAAGAAATATATTTTAATTCGTGAACTATATAATATTATTTTGTTTTCTGATAAATTAAATTACTGCTATTATATAACATACATTAGTTATATTTAATGATTAACAAAGGATAAATTTTTAAAATTATATTATAAACCCTTCCTATCCTATCCTATCCCTTATCAATTTCATGCAATTGTAAAAATGTTTAGGTAAACTATATAAACCATTTTCTTTTCTTGTACTTAAATGATTTTATATTTAACACATAATTCTCATCACCTAAATGTCTCTTATAAACTTGAACACAAATTAAATGGCTCTTTTGAGATTAAACCCGAATGACTCTTTTAAATTTTGAGTCGTAAACAAATTATGAGGATGAGTGATAGTAATTAAGGATCGATCGTCACTTGTCATAAAGATTTCATCATGAATCATCTCTTGAGAGATATGCTGATGACAGCCCTTAATTCCACCCTTGATGCATTTCCTTCTCTTTCCCTTATACCCCTTGGTAAATAAAATCTAACTGATTCGACAATGCATTGCATACTCCAACAAAATATATATATATAATGAAATTGGAATACCGACAAATTTAAACCCTTGTAGCTCTTGATTGGAGATATATAAATATATAGCGATCCTGTTCAATTAATATTCCGACTTTTAATTTGGATGTATATATGCGTGACTAATTAATTATTTTTTAACGGGCCACAGTAGTGGTTAGTTCAAACAGCGTGTTATTTATAAATTACTCTAGAATTAGTCACAACTATGTCTAAGCATGGTGGAGCAGAAAATAATAATAATAATAATAATAATAATAATAATAATAATAATGAAAAATAATTTCTTGATAGACCTCAAAAGTAAACCACGCAGGCCAAGTCGCCAAACGTGTCCATCCACTTATATATAAATCTTCTCACATAGAAGTTGGTCATCACAAAGCAACATCTTTCTTAATTAGCTGAAAGCCACATACATGCAATTGAGGCATAACACATCAATGGCTCATCGTCTCCAATACTTCCTTGTGATTGTTATGGCCACTTTGGCAACATTTATGATCCATACTCATGCTGATGATGCTGTGCTGACCGCTGATTATTATGACAGCGCGTGCCCTCAGGCATTCTCAAGCATAAAGGCAGTTGTTACGCAAGCACTCCTTTCGGAAGCACGCATGGGAGTATCTTTGCTGCGTTTGCATTTCCATGACTGCTTCGTTAGTGTGAGTCAAATAGATAGATCCATGCAAGATAAATGCTCTAGCTAGTGTCTTCATATTTAGACTTTAGACATATAGTAGAATTGAGAATCAATGTAGAGAAAGGTCCACGAGATTAAGTCGAATCATATTTATTCCGTCTCATTCATTAATTGGCACCTCAATTATATATTATATTAAAAATACAAGAAAATTGGGAGATGATCACAGTTTGAAAAATTAATGTATCAATTAATAAATGAAATATATGATTGAATGTTTTTTCACTGCTACAAATGAATGAATGTTTTGTCGTACTCTCAAAATTCCTAAGAATTTTTCATCATTATAACTACTTGATCACCTTTCATCATATATAGATGTTAAATTATTTTTTGGTTCATTTATATCTCAAGTAAACAACAGCCATGTTACTTTCATTATTTGTTTAACAAAAAAAAGGGAGTTTTGCTAATGAATGGCCTTAGGATACTTGTTAAGAAATCAATAAATAAATTTTACATTAAAAATGAGACTTTATATTTTCAAAGCATGAGGCCCTCAAAAAATATTTGAAACTTGTATCTTTTAGTTTTGTTAAACAATGGCCTAAAGGCACTTGTCAATAAAACCCTCAAAAAAAAAAACCTATCAATAGTTGTTATGATTTAATCTTTAGCTTCTTTCTTTCCTATATGCTACTTCTCTTACTATGTCATCGTTGTCTCAAAGCTCATATTAGCAAGAACCCAACATCTTTGCACTCCTTTCTTTTTCTTTTTTTTTTTTTGCGGCAAGACATGACTACGTGAGAGTTGGTGTAAAATGCAATTTTTTTTATTTAAAAAGATTTGGATGAAGGGGAAGACTCACCTAGTCCAAGGTTATGACATATGTTTTTGGGGCTCATTGAATGCTTATAGATATTTACAGATTATACACTTACAAAGGACAGTTGAGAATTGACTTTAACTCTGTCATGATAATGCATGAGCTGAATGTCATTCATAATGTTGGACAGGGAAGAGTGGTTGAAGTTGGAACCTACAATAATAATCACAATTTTGAAAACACAAATTTTGGTAAAAAGAGCAATATATATTGAATATATGACATATCGCTTCTATTACAATATTATATAGGTATATCTGATGCTAGTTTTTGGTGTTTGTTGTGAAAAATATAGCTTTTTTAAAAAAAAAACTCAAAAACTTTGAAAATAATACTAGTTGTGTTTTGAATCCAAAATAAATTCATCTGAAACTATATGTTCTTGCTTGCAAATTACAGGGATGTGATGGTTCGGTTTTGTTAGATGATACGCCTTCAATGAGGGGGGAGAAGACGGCATCCCCCAATTTCGAATCACTAAGAGGTTTCGAGGTGGTTGATGAAATCAAAGCAGCGGTTGACCAAGCGTGCAATGGTCCTGTGGTATCATGCGCTGATATCTTGGCAATAGCAGCTCGTGATTCTGTAGCCCTAGTGAGTTGATCCAGATCTTTCATTCTTGTAGTTATATTTGCATGTCATTTCATATACTAAAAACTGACAGTGTTGTCAAACCAAAAAATGTTACATATTTATACAATTTTTTATAGATATTTTTCAAGGGGTACTCTTAGATGTCTCATAAGCATTGATTGGAAATACGTTCCTATTTTTATCTCAGCCAGTAATTAAAGGACATTTCAAAATGTCTCTCAAAATATATCTCCAAAATGGATGCAAATAACATTACTTTTCTCATATTTTTATTACTTCATTCATTCGCTTGTTTTAAAGTAACAAAATATGAGAAATACACTTCCATATGCTTATTATTTTCACAAATGAGTGTAAATTTAAGGAAAATGTTTTTAACTTCAAATACACAAGTGTTTGTTTGGCTTAAGTTTAATTGAACTTCAAGGTATGCTCTCTTAGAGAAAGTTAATGCTTAATTTTGTTAAAATTGCTTTGGAAAGTATAATTTATCTGCCAGCATTGCACACTAATTAGGATATAATTGTACTGAACATTGTACATTAATGAGTGTAGGTAAACTTCATAGATATGTATATATGTGTGTACTAGCTAGACTGAGATAAAGATATATATGTTGTGAGAGACATATTGTATTTGATGCTAGATGTTTTCATGTAACTGTTAGATCATGTTTGATTACGGAATAAAAATGAAAGGTAAAATTTTATAAAAGAACTCTATATATAAAATTGCATATGATACTCATCCATTAAAACTAAGATTTTATACCTATTTTTACTCTCCTATTAAATATACCCTCATTGTAGTAGTGTAATCAAATTGTAGAAAATAATTGAGACAAGTATATGTACGAAAACTAATTGACAAAATGTGCTCTTGTTAATTAACAGTTGGGAGGCCAACAATATTGGTACCAAGTGTTATTAGGAAGAAGGGATGCGACAAACGCAAGCTGGGATGATGCCAACAGTAATCTTCCTCCCCCATTTTCCAGCTTCTCAAATCTTCTCACATCCTTCCAGTCTCATGGCTTTGAGCTTGAAGATCTAGTGGTCCTCTCTGGTGGCCATACTACCGGATTTTCCAAGTGCTCTTCCTTCAAGAGCAGGCTCTACAATGACACCAACATGGACTTCCAATTTGCAGCGTCTTTGACAGATTCCTGCCCTCTAAGTGGTGCTGACAACAACTTAGCAACATTGGATTCTACCCCTACAAGTACAACATTTGACACTGCATATTACACTGATTTGTTGAACCAAAATGGCCTCCTACATTCTGATCAAGAGCTCTATAAGGGTGATGGTAGTGAGAGTGACTTGTTGGTGCAGCAATACGGCAGTGACCCTAGTGCTTTTGCTACGGACTTTGCAGCTTCGATGATTAACCTGGGTAATATTAAGCCTCTTACTGGGAATGAGGGAGAGATCAGGAGTAACTGCAGAAAAGTGAACTAATTCAAACAGCATATCACTGGCCTGGAAGGAAGAAGAGCAAACAATGGTCGATGAGAAACTGTTTAATACAAAGTCATGTCTTTATTAGTCAAACTCTTCTGATTATTGAAAAGAAAAAAAAGTTCGTGTGCTTTTTTTTTTTTTTGACTATGTTGTCTATGTATTGAGTATTGTTAACTAAATGTTTGTTATATTCTCGCTATTCAATTCTCAAATGAGGTTAGGTATGTCATGTGTGTCAAAATCTTGTTAAAATGTGCTGTTGGATTGAAACAATATATCCACTTATTATGGCTTGATTTGTTAACTGATTAATAAAGATGTAAGAGATTGGACCTTATTTTTCCTACCTAGAAATGTCTGTCGTGTTAGCAATAAGAATTGTGCTGTTCAACTACGTGACATTTAATTTGTGTGTGTGTGTGTTTGTTTGTATATTATTTGGGGTGCATGCATATATCAAAGGAATTTATTAACTTATATCTAAGGCCGCTCTAGCTCATATTCGAAGGAATCGGTCAACTTCGAAAGAGATTTAGCAGCTGGTAAGATGGTAAGGGGCGATTACTATTTGCTGGATTACTTAAAATTAAATCTTTCGTCAACAACATCTAAAAGAAGGATAGAAATCATCTACTAATCCAAAACTTTCCTTCGCCTTCCGGTAAATGTATTTAAAAAATGGGAAGGCTCTATTTTTATCTCTAATCTTTTAACGATATATCGATTTCATTCTAACGATTTCTTTTGTTTCAAATTTATCTCCAATATGCTGATAATACCTCAGTTTTGTTCTATTTATATATCGTCAACTTGATTTACAAATACTATCGATGTAGCTTTAAAATATTTATTCTTATTTTACATAGATGTATTATTATGCATAAAGAAACTTTATTTTTGTCTAATCATCCCAATTAAATTGAATTAGATCTTATTTATAGACAATTTCTACCTATAAATACTGAGATTTAAAATAAAGGATAAAAAACAGAGCTTTTACATATATAATATAATATCTATATAAGATAAAAATAGACGCATTTGAGTTAGATCAACATTCTCTATTAAAAGACAATTGGCATGTAATCAAATAGGATAACATTAAGAAATTATCAAAATGTGAGAGCCAAATTTAAAAAAGAAAAATTGGAACGAAATCAAAATATTGTTAAAAGATGAAGATAAAAACAAAGTTTTTGCCTAAAAAGTAACTGGATTTTATTTGTATGATATTTAAAAATTTCATTTCCTTCATATAACTATATTGACAATTTTTTTAATTTTAAAAGCGACTAGATTTATTTATCTAATATTTTTAAAATTTTCAATAAATCCCAAGACTATGCAAATAAAATATGATTATTTTTAAAATATATTTAGCTGTATTTTTAAAGTCTAACTAAATTAAATACAAATTATTACAATGCATTACAATTTTTTAGGTCCACTCATACATCTCATGATCTTTGCCCTTAGATTACAACATGCACAAGGACTTTAAGGGTGCATTTTAATTTTTTTAGATTTTTTCAATTTAGAATCATTTTTTCATTAAAAAAATAATTTTTATATATTTTAATAATTTTTAAAAAATAATCAAAATCTCAAAAATTAGTTTTCAATTTTTTCAATTAAATACAAAAGTGTGTTTTATGTTGGATTTTAAAAACAATGATTATAAAAGTTAAAGTTTATATTTAATTGAAAAGGCTAAAAATTGATTTTTTTTTTTAGAATATACTCTTTTTAGCTTGTATAAAAAAACTTAAAACTAGTTTTAAACTAATAGTAACTAATTTCTAATTATAATTATATCCTGTAACAAATAAAATTTTAAATTTAGTAAATATTATAAATTATTTATCTTCATATTATGTTAAAATATATTATCATATTGTGTACTTCAAAACACATTATTTTCATGTATATACAATTATATTTTAAATATAATCAAATTTTGTATATTAACTATATTATAGTACCGAAGTTTACATCTTATGTAACTAGGTTAATTATCTTAGTGTAGTAAAATGCATAATTTTGTTATCAAAATGAAAAATTATAAATTTTAATAAAAAAAATAAAGCCGCAATTTCCACTGCTTTAATCCTCTAGCGAAAATATATTGTTTATAACATTTATTAAAACAAAGAATTTTTTTTTTGAATAACGAATATAAATTGTCAAATTTTATATAATTATATTCAAATATAAAAATAGAAAAATTTTAATATATACAAATTTTTTTATTAAAAAAATGCTAATTTTACTTTTTTTAAACATAAGTTGACTCAAATTCTCTTGCTTCCTTAATTATTAAGCTTAATTATTCTCTCTTTCTCTCTCTCTCTCTCTCTCTCTCTCTCTCTCTCTCTGAATTGAAACTCTATTATCCTATTATTTTCTTCATTAAGTTATATTATTTTAAACTAACAGATTAAATTAAAATTAATTATTAGACATTATTTTAGGGGATTTTACTCCTGCTATATTGGTGTCAGAAATCAACGATGAAGGGCAAGTTGCTAAACATTCTCCTCTATGTAAATCTTCTCTCTAGTTAGACTTAGGTCACAAAGCAATATCTTTATTAGCTCAAAGCCACGTGCAATTGAAGCATAATAACACAATGGCTTCTCAATTTATGGAAGATGTGGCTTTGAAATATATGATATAGCTGCATGTAGTTGCATTTGCATATATGATACGGCTAGCAGCTAGTCGATGCATCATATAGACTGTTTGCTTGTTTTCTTCATGCAACTTGTGAAGATTTTTTTTTCATGAAGCTTAAAAAGAGTTATAGATGAGATGTTCTTAAGTGCTGAATTCCGATAGTAAAATTCCACTCCATCTTATGTGTTTCGATGAATCTCACAATTATAGTGAATAAATATATTACATCTTCCTGCCTTTGTTTTTCCCTCCCTCGAAATCACTCACAAAAGAATGACAGTCACTCACACTCAAAATGGTTACGCGTTTAAATAGAGGGTTAGTTAAGGCAATACAGCTAACTGACAGCTAAATTATGTGCATTTTTTAACACACATAATACACCTAGTTGTTAGCCCTAATTCCATGTATTCGGCCAGAAGCTAGCGACATTGGACGCGTTCATTATGTACATAATTAAGCTAGTTACGAGCCGTAAATCGTGCAATGTATTCGCATAAAGAGGTGAGCCATAAGCCACTATTTTTGGCTGAGCTACTCAAAATATATGTGTTAACAGCTCAATGTTTACGGCTAACCGCTAGCCGTATTTCTTTTATTAAAAAATTGATGTATATTGATGATTAATGCTTGAAATTGTGGAAACGGGTGAATATTGATTTTTTTTTTTTGGGCTGAAAAGCCTAACTACCATTCCATCAATAAAAAAAAGAAAAAATATGCTAACTAGCACTTAGCTTAGAAAAAAACAAAAACTCTGCTAACTACCCGTGCGTCTCAGTTACGTTTTCCTTTTTTCAAGGGTTGCACCAGAAAATATTATTTTTTGATTGGTTGAACAAAAACATATTATAATAAGTAGCATTGTTAATTTTATATTGTAGTAGTATAGTATTCTAATTGAAACAAAACAAGACATAATTACCTGCATATTTAGTGGACAATTCATTAAATAGATCACATGCAAGACAAATGTTTGGGTCACTATAAGCAATAATAACAATTTTTTTTTACTAAGATATATGAGAGAGATGAGAGATAAATTCACAATCTCCAGTTGTTTATTAAGGTATGTGGGAGTTTATTGTTTGAATGTGGGGTATTTGTGCAATAGTAATAATAGTTGAATGTGAATAATATAAAAATTCAATGACTCATTGAACGAGAAGTTGAATATTTATTAAATTTAACTTATTGATATTGTCTAAATTGCCTTGAAAATGAAAGGAAAATACAAATGTACATCTACAACCAACTCCGTTACTCTCTTATATACAAAATATTTTGAATGAGCAATAAAACATAAATATTTATATTAACATAATAAAGAATGATGTTAATATATAAATATATATATATATAGTATTATATTTTTATACAATAAATTTTTAAATTTAATAAATATTTTAAATAAATTATCTTCATATTATGCTAAAATATATTATAATATTATGTACTTCAAAACACATTATTTTCATGTATATACAATTTAAATATAACCAATTTTTATATATTAACGATATTATAGTACCTAAAGTTGGCATCTTACGTACTTGGCTAATTATCTCCCTTTAGCAAAATGCACAATTTTGTTATCAAAATGAAAAATTATAAATTTTAGTAAAAAACAAAGCCATATTTTTCTCTGTTTCAATCCTTTAGTGAAAATATATTGTTTATAATATTTATTAAAAAAGAGAAGTTTTTTTTTGGAATAACGTATATAAGTTGTGAACTTTTATCTAATTATATTCAAATATAAAATGGAAATTTTTAATATATAAAAAAAATTTCAATTAAAAAAATTATGTTAATTTTTTATTAAAAAATTATGTTAGTTTTTAATTATTTTTGAACATGTGTTGACTCAAATTCTCTTGCTTCCTTAATTATCAAGCTTAATTATTCTCTATCTGTATTCAAATTCTATTATATATATTCTATTATTTTTCTTCATTAAGTTATATTATTTTAAACTAACAGATCAGATTAAAATTAATAAGACATTATTGTACGGGCTTTTACTCTTCCTAAATATTGGTGTCAAAAATCAACGACAAAGGGCAAGTTGCTAAACATTCCCATTTATATAAATCCTCTCACTAGCTAGACTTTGGTCATAACGCAATATCTTTATTAGCTCAAAGCCACAAGCAATTGAAGCACAACACAATGGCTTCTCATCTCCAATATTTCCTTGTGGTTTTTATGGTCACTTTGGCAACATTTCTGATCCCTACTCATGCAGTGCTGACCCCTGATTTTTATGACACAGTGTGCCCTCAGGCATTGCCAATCATAAAATCAGTTGTTAAGCAAGCAATCATTCGTGAAAGACGCGTTGGAGCATCCTTACTGCGTTTGCATTTTCATGACTGCTTTGTTAATGTGAGTTATATGATGTTCTTGGCTATTATTATCACGAGTTACATAGTAGATTTCAGAATCATTGTTTCCTAGTTTCCGACATTAATTTTATCAAAGATATGGCTTTTTGCATGACCGTAAATTTAAGGATTTTTTTTCCTAGGTACACTCACATAAAAATTAGTGTGACCCATAAATAAGTCAGTATATATTGAATAAAAGTTGATAAAACCTATTTTTATTATGTGTGTCTGAAAATAATATTATATATATTTGTATATATGTAAAAAGTTCTCAAAAAATTCTTGTATCAACTTGATTCTTGAAAAATAATATAATGTGTTAAATTTATGTGTATACAAAAATTTCCCTTTATCAAATATGTGAATCCCACGTAGGCAGAAATTTTGTATCAATTTAGGTTGCATTTGTTTTAGATTTTTCAAAAAGCGATTGTTACACTTAAATTTTATTATAATTGAAAAATCTCAAAATTTGACTTGTTTTGAAAAGCTATCTATTTAACTTTCGTAAAAAGTGATGAAAACTGATTTGTTTTAGATTTTAATTAATTGTTTTTGGAAACTTATCTACATATAGGAAGAACATTTTTTTGTTGAACAAAAAGTGACTTTGAGCCAAGAAAAATCTCATGCGAACGCGCCCCCCCCCCCCCCTCCTCCGCCAAGTTGGTATGCAACATGCATGTTTATTCACTTTTCAATAAAGCAGTTGTCATATCTCTTTATTCTATTAAAGATTATCAAAATTTTTGTAATGAAAAATTATGACAATATTATTTTTAACCATACAATGTTTAATCTTAACCCAGGTCAAATTGGTGCATATTGCAATATTAAACATTTAAAACGGCAAAAATTATGCAAAATCGTAGATAAGGAGAAGTAGTTTAAGTCCATATTCACACAGTTTTCAAATACCATGAACTAAGATCCTATTGTACAAAGTTTGACACATATGACATACCACTTTCTCTGTTACAATACTGTGCCCTGAATTGAAATTAAATGTTTTCTTGTTTGCAAATTAACAGGGCTGTGATGGATCAGTGTTACTGGATGACACCCCTTGCTTCAGGGGAGAGAAGACCTCAACCCCCAATAACAATTCACTGAGAGCTTTTGATGTGGTTGATGAAATTAAAGCAGCGGTTGACCAAGCTTGCAATGGTCCTGTTGTATCATGTGCAGATATACTAGCCATAGCAGCTCGTGATTCTGTCCGCCAAGTGAGTGTTATTGCCAATTCTTTCATTCTTGCAACTTTGGTTGCTTAGTCTGTTAATCTAGCACCTATTTCATTGGAATTTTCCTTTAATACTGCACAAACACAGAAAGTTAATTTTAATCTGGACATTGATAAACCTTAATACGAAAATATGGGTCTTCCGAAAAAAAAAGTGATGAGTATGGGAAGAAGAAACAAATCCGGCCGCTAGAAGTAGATTATGATGCAAAATCTTCAAAAAAGAAAACATAAGTAGATTATGATGCAAAATCTTCAAAAAAGAAAACAATGGTACATAGCGGATTCTATTCCGTCTGAAAATGAGAGAGAGTAGTCACAGTATATGGAGAAGAATGATCTTTCTTTCTTGTATTTGCATGAATTTATATAAATAGAATGAATTATTATTTATTTCTCCATGAGGTTTGCATGTAACATAGATGGAATAAAATATTACTCAATTCTTAATATTTTGGTTCATAAGTACACCAAACAAATAATATAACATTATTTTTTTCAATTTTTATACTTCATAATCCATTGGTAGTAAATTATCTATTAAGAAGTTAAGTTCACAATCCGGTACTAGGGGATTATTAGGCTCAATGATTTGTATATGGAATTTGAAAAGTCAAAACACACTCATATTGCATTTATGGAAAAATCACAACAAGGGGTGGTTAGGAACACAATCCGCTACTTGCCGATTATAACACATAAAAATAAAAAAAAACTTCGAGAACATAATCCGTTGGCAGCGGATTATGTACTCAAAACCTTGGGAACGTAATTCGCTGGGAACGTATTATGTACCAGCTAATTATATTAAAAAAAAACCTTGGAAACATAATCTTCTGATAGTGGATTATGTACCAAAAATCTTGAGAATGTAATTCGCTGGTAACAGATTATATACCTTGTGGATGATTGTGGAATATAATTCGCTGGTAGTAGATTATGTTCTACTTCTCACCTCATCGTAATTATTCCAGAAATAACATGTTATGATATTATACCTCCTCCAACACCATATCAAAATTAAAAAACCAGATTATGTTCCCTCAATTTTATTTATTTATTTATTTATTCATTTTGCACTTATTTCGCTCCAAGCGAATTGCATACCTCAAACCATAATGATCAATTCATTCCCAACCAAACACAGTATGATTGTTAATGCATCACTTAAAGGTCATATGCCAAAAAATTGACCACACAACCACCATACCCAAGTGTCGTATTCCAAAGAAAAATAAAAATAAAGATATGTATGCATAATTTATTGAAAGAATTCTAAAACTTTGTCAAAATATTGTTGATAGGACAATGTGACAGGATTCTTGGTTTTTAAATAAATAAGTGAATCATATGGTTCTATTTTATCCAGCAATCCTTATCATTTTTCAAAGATTTTATCAACATTTTTGTTCTAGATAGTTTACTAAATTTATGCCCATGACATGCATACATAGCGAGGAATTCATACTGATTAATAGAAAATTGGGGATATTGCAGCAGTAAATAAGAGTAGTACTTCATTGAGAATTCTTTTACAAATGATTGAACATTTTACATACATGGCTATGGAATCGATTCCTAGAAGTGTATATGGAAAGAGTCTCGTGATCATAGATTTATCTCTTAGTGGAGCTCCTCTCTCTCAAAATGATTAGTTATTATTGTGGATATCCTTCCAAATTATTAACAAATTGTGCTATTGTTAACAGTTGGGAAGTGAAAGGCATTGGTACCAAGTGTTACTAGGCAGAAGAGATGCAAGAACTGCAAGCTTCGATGATGCAAACAGAGATCTTCCTCTAGCAACTAGTAGCTTGTCAGAGCTTCTCACAAAAAATTTCCAGCCTCTTGGCTTGGACCTCAAAGATCTGGTGGTCCTCTCTGGTGGCCACACAATTGGCTATGCAAAGTGCGATTCCTTCAAGGGCAGGCTCTACAATGACACCAACATAGATCCCGAGTTTGCAGCCACTCTAAAAAGGACATGCCCTCCAAGTGGTGGTGGCAATTTGTCACCATTTGATTCTCAGCCAGCAACAGTTGACACAACCTACTACTCTGGCTTGTTGCGAAATAGGGGCCTCCTACACACTGATCAAGAGCTATATAAGGGTGATAGTAGTGAGAGTCACATGTTGGTGCAGCACTATAGCAGTTACCCTGATGCTTTTGCTAAGGACTTTGGAGCTGCCATGATTAAGATGGGTAACATTAAGCCTCTTACTGGGAATGAGGGAGAGGTAAGGAGTAACTGCAGAAGAGTCAACCAAAACTAGTTGCCTTGTGCATATTGATCACCATATACAGAAGGAAGAAGGGGTAAAAAATGAGAAGTAGCTGTGGCAGTCTTTATGTTCTCTATATATCAGCTAAAAGAGGGAACTTATTTGTAAGTCAAAATTTGATATTAAATACAATGTTTTTCTTTTATTTATATATATATATATATATATATATATATATATATATATATATATATATATATATATTATGAGTAATACTATTTTGATACTTAAAAGATGAGTATCTATTCAGATACCCACTTTATAATCATTAGATGTGATAAATATTAAGGATAAGTGGGGATCACCATCACATTCAATGATTATAAAGTGGGTGTCTGACTAGACACCCACTTTTTTAGTATCAAATAACATTACCCATAATATATTTCTTAAATACATACATATTTCGATATTCATATTAATTTTTATCTTATTATTTCACATTTATTCACTCAAACTATTATTAAGTATCTCATAACATAACCTAATTTTGTTAAGAAAAATAATAGAAGACGATAAACAAGAATTTGAATATTGTGATTTTAAGGCAGAAAATCAATCACTATCTTTAGAGATATTTGTCCCCATATGTTATTATTATGAATGGATGATGATATTCCTCATAATATAGTGAAATCTTTAAACTTCTTGTCTAACAATAACAATAAATTTTCTCTCTTAAACTTACAAATTAAAAACACTAAAGCTCGCACAATACACAAGGTAAAAAGTGAAACTTGTTTTATACAAATTAAAAACTTGTTTTACAAATTAAGCCCCCATGATATGACTTATGCTCAAGTCACATCCTTTCCCAAACCATTGTGATTTCTTGTGCAACTTATGTTTGAGTTATCTGCATTCTCCGGTGTGTGGCTGGCCATACGACACAAGACACAAACAATTGTAATGGTTGAAAGCCATTATCTCTTATGTATGCATAGGATAGTGACCGTTTCATACAATTTGAATAAATAAATATGATTTATTTATTTTAATACAAATAAAATATATTTCAAATTTTACATTATCTATTGGTTTTATTTGGCCAGTACGTATCATCACTCTTAGGATTTTATGGACAAAACATCATGGCCTATGACACTTAAAATGGATGCAATCCTTTAAAGGTGTGGTTTTGATGAGGGTGTGTGCATTTGCGTAAGATATCGTTCATACCCCGTAAAGGTGGGGTTTTCATGAATTTGCTGGCTAAATGAGGACTCGGTTGGTGGACAATTTGAAAGGTTTTTTCCATCAATTTAGTCCATATAAAATATATATAAAACATCAATTTAATTCTGAAAGATAAGTGTCAATCATTTTGGTCCCCAAAAATATATATATGATATCTATTTGATCTCACATTTTTTATAAATTGATTAACTTTTTTGATATCATATATATTTTAAAAACTAAAGTGATATCACATATTATTTTAGGGATTAAACTTGTATAAAAAAATTAGAAACTAAACTGATAATACGTGTATTTTTAAGAGACAAATTGATAGTTTAACTTTATATATATATATAACATTTATACATTAAAAAATTATAATATATTATTATATTTAAGTTATACCATTCGTGTAATGCACGGGATCAATATCTAGTTGAATTGTAAGTTGAAAACATTGACGTGTTTGGAGGCTTTTCAATATAATACTCAAATATAATTAAAACTAATTAATTCTAATAACATTGACAAATCAAGCTAAGTAATAATGATAGTAAAAATTAAACCAAAAAAATAATAATGATGGTAAAAATTGTATTGATAATAAAGGTCAAGAAAACTCAATAATAATAATAATAATAATAATAATAATAATAATAATAATAATAAAATGTGAATAATTTAAAATTTTAATGACTCACTGAATGAGAAATTTAATATTTATTAAATTTAAAATACCCTGAAAATGAAAGGAAAACACATCTCTACATTTACAACCAACTCTTTTACATTTTTATATACAAAATATTTTGAATGAGCAATAATACATTAAAAATTTATATTAACATGATAAAGAATTATGATAAAATAAATATAGTATCATATTTTTATACGATATAATTTTAAATTTTAATAAATATTATAAATATTTAATCTTCAAATTATGTTAAAATATATTATAATATATATTATGTACTTCAAAAGGCATTGTTTTCATGTATGTACAATTATAATTTAAATATAATCAAATTTTGTATGTTAACTATATATTATAGTACCTAAAATTGACATGTTATGTACTAGTTTAATTATCTTCCTTTAGCAAAATGCATAATCTTGTTATCATCAAAATGAAAAATTATAAATTTTTGTAAAAAAAATAAAGCCATAATTTTCACCTTTTTAATCCTTTAGCAAAAATATATTGTTTATAATATTTATTAAAAAAAGAATTTTGTTTTTGGAATAACGTATATAAATTGTCAACTATTATATAAGTATATTCAAATATAAAAATGGAATTTTTTAATATACACATATTTTTTTATTTAAAAATTATATTAATTTTTTAAATTTTTTAAACATAAGTTGACTCAAATTCTCTTGCTTCCTTAGTTATCAAGCTTAGTTATTCTCTCTCCTTATTGAAACTGTTGCTAAACATTCCAATCTATCTAAATCCTCTCTCTAGCGAGACTTTGGTCAAAAAGCAATATCTATCTTTATTAGCTCAAAGCCACATGCAATTGAAGCATAATAACACAATGGCTTCTCATTTCCGATGTTTCCTTGTGATTGTTATGGTCACTTTGGCAACATTTCTGATGATCCCTAGTCAAGCAGTGCTGACCCCTGATTTTTATGACAAAGTGTGCCCTCAGGCATTGCCATCAGTAAACTCAGTTGTTAAGAGAGCAATCACTCGTGAAAGACGTAATGGAGCATCCTTGCTGCGTTTGCATTTCCATGACTGTGTCGTCAATGTGAGTTATATGATGTTCTTTGCTGTTGTTATCACGAGTTACATATATAGCAGAATTGAGAATCATTGTTTCCTAGTTTCCCACGTTAATTTTATCAAATACGTGAATCCCACATAGCCAGAATTTTTGTATCAATTTAGTTGCCATGATCAACAACTTCATTGACTTTTCAATAAATAAGCTAGGTGATCGTATCTCTTTATTTCATCTCACAATCATCTTAATTTTTTTAATTATGAAAATAATTTGTGCGTTGCATTTAATCTTATCATCCTATTTTTTATCCATATATGAGTATGTCAAATTGGTGCAAATCACCCATATTAATTTCTTAACCCATTTCACTCATATTTTCTCTTTCAGGTTTCACCTTATTAGCCCCCTAATTTTTTAAGTCGGCTTGAAAATGATGAATACAGAAAAGTAGTTTTAAGGCCATAATCACACAGTTTCCAATTAAGGACCACGAATTATAAGATTCTATAGTACTTTGAAACATAAGCATTACATATGACATATCACTTTCTTTTATAAACTTATAGTACTGTGCCATGAATTGAAATGACCATGCCTGCAAACTACGTTCAGGGCTGTGATGGATCAGTTCTACTAGATGACACCCCTTACTTTAGGGGGGAGAAGACCGCATACCCCAATGTCGATTCACTCATAGGCTTTGACGTGGTTGATGAGATTAAAGCAGCGGTTGACAAAGCTTGCAATGGCCCAGTGGTATCATGTGCGGATATATTAGCCATGGCTGCTCGTGATTCTATAAGAAGAGTGAGTGTTATAGCCAATTCTTTCTTTTCATTCTTGCAATTTTGGTTGCGTGTCGTGTCACAGAGGCCAAACAACTTTGCTATATTAACCTACTACCCATTTCATTGGAAAATGTTCTTTTTATACTGCACAAACACCATAGTGTCGTATTCCAAAAATATAGATATATTTACGCATAATTTATTGAAAAAATGCTCTAAGTAAAAAAACTTCATCAGAATTTTGTTTGACAGAACATGTGACTTGAATCTTGGCTTTTAAATAAACAAGAATCATATCATTATTTTTTTTTCCAACAATCCCTATCATTTTACATATTTTTAACATTAAAAATTATGTATAATTCATGGTCTATCAATCACAAGGGGAATAAGTGAAATGCCATTTAAAATATTAAGGGAGATAAATGTAATTTTAAAAATTAAACAAGGATGAAGTAAATGTAATATTAAATGATGTCAAAAGAGGTAGCTTTAATTTTCCCTTAAATTTATGTGGATAACTACACGTATGTATAAATAATTGTGAGGAATTCACACTACTGGACAATAGAAAATTGGGGAATTCCAATAGCGAATCATAGTTCTGTTTCTTCATTGAGAATTCTTGCACAAATGACCTAACATTTTACATATATGGCTGTGGTGTCAAGAGACAAAATTTTGTCATTTACAATTTCCAAATTCCCAATTAATTAGTATAAATTCTTCACTTTTTTATATGAGTTTAATTTCTTTGTATATTAATAGTATATTTTTTTTTTATATTGTCATCCAATTAAATATTATCAAATTAATAAAAGTGATCAAGTCTCACATTTATTATTTAAAAAATCATATAAATTGGATGATTTAATTAGATGAGAGTGTTAGTGTATATAGATCAAACCTGTTTTATATACTTGCCGTCCCTAATATCGATTCAAATACTTGTTATTTATTGTACAAATATCAAAACTCTTCCAAAATAAACTAATTTAAAAATTGTGCTATTAACAGTTGGGAGGTGAAAAGCATTGGTACCAAGTGTTGCTAGGCAGAAGAGATGCAAGAACTGCAAGCTTGGATGATGCAAACAAAGATCTTCCTGCAGGAAATAGCAGCCTCTCAGAGCTTCTCACAAAAAAATTCCAGCCTCTTGGCCTTGACATCAAAGATCTAGTGGTCCTCTCCGGTGCCCACACAATTGGATTCGCGCAGTGTGATGCCTTCAAGGGCAGGCTCTACAATGACACCAACATAGATCCCAAATTTGCAGCCACTCTGAAAAAATCGTGCCCTCCAAGGGGTGCTGGTGGTGACCATTTGTCACCATTCGATGCTACACCCGGAAAAGTTGACAACACATACTACACTGGTTTGTTGCGAAATAGGGGCCTCCTTCACACTGATCAAGAGCTATTTAAGGGTGATGGTAGTGAGAGTGACAAGTTGGTGCAGCACTATAGCAGTGACCCTGATGCTTTTGCTAAGGACTTTGGAGCTGCCATGATTAAGATGGGTAATATTAAGCCTCTTACTGGGAAAAAGGGGGAGATCAGGTTTAACTGCAGAAGAGTCAACTAAAACTAGTGCATACTATTACAGGTATTGATCACCATAGAACGAAGAGGCAAAGAATAAGAAGTAGTGTGGCAATCTTTATATATGTTCTCTATACATTAGCTGAAATAGGGAACTTATTTGTTCTTCAAAATCTAATATTAAATATAACGTTTTTCTTATATAAATATATAATAATATATTTCTTAAATACATACATATTTGGATCGATATCCACATTAATATACGAAACTTATATTATGTTTATAAAATGTAGGTTAAAAGAACATATACCAACTAAAGATGTCTGTGGTTAACACTTAGGGTATATTTTGTTACAGGGTAAAATTAAGGGCAACTTTTTCTATGGTTTACACTTTTTACGTCATTGATAAATGTTTTGCCTGGCACATTACTTACCTATGCTGGACCATTATCTCTATTTAGGACTCCATGTGGAGACTAATAAGTGTGTTTACATGGGTTAGAGATGATGATGGAGAATTTCATCGGTTTTAGAGAATTGGAGACGATGAGGTCAAGGTTTTTAATTTTGGGAGAGAAAAGGTAATTGCTTCTTCTTTTTTTCCATATTTTAGTGGAGATGAAACAAACCATATCACATTAGTTCTTCACATGGAGTCTTAACAAGAGAGTCCCTCTAGGCAAACAACATGCCAAATAAGACAATTATGGATGACATTTAAACTTAGCTTGGATGAAAAAATAAATTAACACAAAGCTATTTTTTCATCTTTTATAGATTTGATGTCATTCAATTTTAGAGGTTAAACTGATATTACATATATCTTTTAATTTAGAGATCAAAAGGGATGTTTACCCAAATTCATGGAGAAGAATATATATCATCTCAAATTTGGTTGTTTGTTCAGCTATTAAAGTCTATTCTAGTGGTTACAAGAACAAGTAATCAAATTAATTATTTCTTCACTTAGAGAGAAGGGATTGAAAAGGAATAGTGTGCTTTCCTCTGTTCAAAAAGACCCAGAAGTAAAACATCTGCCTTCTTGTAGACAAAGGTTATGGCAATGTGTCTATTGAAAAACGCATTTCTTGTTCTTCGCCTTGATCGCACTAATTACCACACCAAAAGTGCTTCTTTTTGTTTTTTGGGGTAAGAATTTTTGTGGCACTAATAGCATTAAGGATTTAAGGTAGTAAAAATAACTCTAGTATGTTCATAAGCAGTTGAAAATTTCTGCTTGCTAGTGATGTTATAAGTGCTTAACAAACCACAGAATTTAAATCCACCGCTTTCCATTATTTTTCCCTCTTTAATTTCTTGAGAGACTATTACAACAATAGCTTGAGTTCTGACTGGCAACGAGTCCACAACACCTTACACTTTTAGATTCTTAGATCATTATCACTAGACACACACACTAAGGGATACCGTGATTACATGATACATAGACTTATAATTTACTCAGTAATTTAATTTTCAAAGTTTAATTAGTTAACTTTGCGGCAGTTAGTCCGAATCTCGCCATTTTTCCCTGTTAAAGGGCTAAGGTTTCCCATCTTCACCATGGCACTAGCAAAGTCTGCATAGAAACTTGCAGGGTTGTTGCCATAGGCAGTGACCTGAGAGTCTGTGGAACCACCACTGAAGAGTTGCTGATCTGAATGTAGGAGTCCTTTTTGGTTGACAAGGTTCTTGAAGTAGGCATTGTCAAATAGCACACTGGTGGTGACATCAAGTGGGGAGAGGTTGGTGTCACCACCATTGCTTGGACAATTTGACTTGAGTGATGTAGCAAAATTTGACTCAATGCTACTTGTTTCATTGTAAAGCCTGCCCCTGAAAAGTTGACATCTGGCTTGACCAGTTGTGTGTGCTCCTATAAATGAAAATTTCAGCAGGTAGAAAAATTGCATCATATATATCAAGATTCACTTGTATTATGGTGGACATAAACTTAATTATGTTTAATCAACTAATAAAAGTCATTACCTGAGAGGGCTACCATCTCATTGGTGTCAAACCCTTTATTTGCAAAATTAGATATAAGATCCTTTAGATCCATTAGAGGGGATGGAATATCTTTAGTGGCAGCATCTTTACTTGCCGTGGTTGAGTCTTTTCTGCCTAACTCAACATTCCATGATGGACCCCCCAACTGAGAAATAATGAAAATCCAAATAATAGTCAGTAGTCAGTTAAAGGCTTGAACTTTGAATTACTCATATATCAGTCAGTAAGATATGAAGAATTTCCTCCATAAAAACTGTCAATATATGACTATATGATGACAACAGTTCTCAATAGCTTACGTCCAAAAGTTGTTCCTAAATCTAACATATAGCTGTGTTTGGTAAGGGAAAACTCATCCATGAAAACTTTACTTTCATTTTTATCTCTCAACCAGACTTATTTTAGTTTATTTTTGTTGGTGGTTAAATATTTAGATTGAGGGGAAGGTTTGTCCGGACTCTCGATCCAAAGCCGGGCAATATTCATAGAGATACTTATAGATGACTCACCGATAGGGGTTATACATGTTATAACAATGCATAAGCCGGTGAGTCAACCCCATTAACAATACATGGTTTACTATTTTGGTTTGTATCTATTCATGTTGATTATACTATTAATCTACCTTAACTATATCAAACTTACTACAACTACGGAATCACGGGCAGCAAGATACTTACTACAACAACGGAATCACGGGCAGCAAGAGCGAGAATATCTGCACAAGAAACAACTCCGGGACAAGCAGCCTCCACTTGAGTTTTAATGTCATCAATTACTTCAAACCCTCTCAGAGAGTTCACATTTGCACCAGCTGATTTCTCTCCAGTAAAGCTCGGAGTGTCATCCAAAAGTACTGATGCATCACATCCCTGCAAGTTTTATCCGTAACAAATTAACAATCAATGAAGATACAATAGTTTCCTTCACGCTACTAAATATAATGTGAACTCATTTTTACGGGGAGGAGATTAAGCATCCCCTTGAAGAGCCCAACAATGACGAAGATAAATAAGGTACAAAAAATCTGATATAACCGAACATGTCAACTTTACTTCGTGACAATGATGAACATTGTGACTGGAAATTTATGAAGTCCAACAATAATTTGCAACTATTCTAAAAGTTCGAATTGGAGAATCAATTTTGAGCTTTAGTCCACCATGGCAACCCAAAATGCATCCCTCTATTTTTTTTCTCGTGAGCTCTCATAAAATAACTTCGATCGTGTATAAGTCTAATTAAATAATCTAATAGTGATTAATCATTTATTTTTTTACTTTACTGACATTTTTCTTAGAACTAAGTGGGCCTAATTCAGCCCCAAAAATTAACTTAAAAGATAAAGGTTGCCCAAGACTTGTAAAGGGCTATTTAGGCTCATGTACAGGCGACAACTCATCTATTTTATATAGGCTTTATAAAATGATATCAAATACTAATTATTAATGCACCAAGCAATTCTCTATGGGTAAGAATAGATAATGGGCATGCATTGCATAATATGCAATGATGGGCGAGTGGTGGCCGATGATTGGCCTCCAACGGTGGTAGGTGGAAGTCCAAGTAGTGGGCGAGCAGCTGGCCAACCAATTGTGAGGAAGTAATGATTGATGAATGATACTAGAGTTCCAAGAGTGAAAGTTACGAGACAAATATCAAAATAATTTGAAATTATTTTTTGAAAATGTTGAGAATACCTTATAAAAATATTTAGATACTTAGAATTTTGAAATTTCCTTGTGCAAATATCCAAAGAAGAAATTTCATACCAAGTCATTTGAAATCCTCTAAACAAATACATTACCCTTTGGAAATACTCCATCCAAACAGGCTCTTAATATATCAAAATTAGATTAAGAGGACACCCTTATCCTGATGGGTGTAGCTCGAATAGCATAAGAAAAGTAAGTGAAAATGATGTTTGGCCATATTTTTGTAAAGAAATATATTATTGCACATATGTTGCATGAACCACTGTACCGCTTCATATCTCATTCAATGGTCTACACCCATTCAATGATGAATGTGATGTGAGTCAACATTATATCTTATATATATGCAATATATGCACAAGTAATATAACTTATTTTAAAAACACAATCTTATTTGTACGTGCATGAGAGGGAATGAAAAAGAAAGAGTACGTAAACGAAGATGAAGGAAGAGAGACGTGCATTAACAAAGCAATCGTGGAAATGAAGACGGAGCAAGGATGCGCCCATGCGATGCTCTTTGGCAACTGCACTGATCACGGCAGATCTGACGATAGAGAGGGCTTGGGGGCATGTTGATTGATAACAATTTGAGGTCAATTGAGAAGAGGCGATGGCTAACATGGAAACCAAAATGGAGATGCCAAATATTTGACAAACTGTGTAAAATGCCATTGCTAAATTACACACCAGAGACACCAGCACTAAGAAGTGACTTTGTACTTGTGAAGCAAACACTGCTCCTCAAGCCTTATTTATAGGAGGCGCCCTCCATTTTTGACCCTTTGGGGGCAAATGTATGTCTGTGGTGAAACTTTAGTCAAACGTAGTCCTCTAGGAGAAAGGGAAATCACTACTCTATATGTTGTGTGTGTGTAAATAGTTGAAAAATTAGATTTGAGTTTCGAGTAGAGAAAGATTATTTGTACCTCCAATATGAGGCTATGCGTGTCGTAGGCATGTGAGGTTGGACTTGAAAACTCAAAGCATGCAAGTGCATTGTCAAAAGTTACAGATAGTGAAAGATTTATGAAGTTGTGGACATAGACAATAAAGACTGAATAACATTAAAGTTTGTGCATTGTTTAGAGCTTGTTTATTATGCTTCAGCTATCCAACAGAATGCTCATTTCAATTTAAGATCAAAATATGCCTTCAAATTCTTTGAACGTTTACAGAAATATTTATAAGTCACCCAATAGTAGAGAAAAAATTGAAAATTGATTGGTGAATTCCATATTATATATAACTAAATTCATATTTATTTACTCTACGTTACTCTATTCAAATAATGAAACTTTTAACATACTGATTTACTGTCTCAGAACTCCACTCTCCAGAGCCTAATTTAGTCCGGCACCCTTGGAATATAGCCTAATTTTCATGAATGAAGAGAAGTTATACATGACGCCACCAACTTTGAGTTGTAGTCAAATATTCTTTCACTTTGTCCTCCACTATCCTGCTGTTAGACTTTTAGCTATGGCCTAATGCTGTATTAGGTAATAAAGCTCATTTCTATTTTCGTTAAGAGAAATTATTAAATATTCTGAAAAGTAAGAATTTACTTTACTTCATTTATTGGTTAATAAATCAGTTATTACATTAAAAATGTAGGGCAAGTAAAAGACAATAATAGTCCGCAAAACTTATATGTCAATTAATAAATATATCAAAGCAAGTATTTTCTCTTGCTGATCGGTTCACTTAAATATTTCTCTTTTCCTAAATGAAAAACTCATTCTAATCTATCAAATGTCTGATAATCAAGATCCAATTCAATGTCCATGAAATAAATATAAGCATATAGAAGGCATAAATTCTATCTATAACTCGGAGAGGTAATATGATTGAGAAGTAATTGTACGGAGTGTTATATTATACATTATTTGGCTTATGAATATCAGTTAAAGATAAAATAACCATACTACTATATCCATTTGGCTATAATTCTATAATGAGTTTAATTTTAATATACTAAAAATATAAAAAAAAAATTATATTGTTATTTAACTATATGCGGCTGTCACATCACCCAAGGTAATTTATCTCATTATTTAAAAAATTATCCAAATAAGTTATTTAATTAGATAGTAGTATAAAAATATTTTATCATATTAATGTATTAAAATTAATCTCTTTTATAATATTAGGTCCATGTTTTGCTTTGCGAAAAAACAGCGCTTCTTCTCGTATAATTTCTAAATTATCAAGTGCTGATTATATTCGATAAATTCACATCTTAATCTTTGTCATTTCTATTTTATGGTGTTTTCCATACAGAATTTGCCATTCCTTATTATGACCCACATACGCAAACCTAAACAAACAGAAATTCTATCTCTTTTGATTCCTATATGTCATATAACTAGCATTTCATTTTGTTCTTTTGGCTAATCGTAATTTTTTCATTTGAGTGCTCCATATGTATGTTTACTTATATGTGTTTTTTCTTAAAACAAAATGTCTCAAATTATATGTTATTTAAAACGTTTAAACAAAATATACTAATTCAATTTTTTCAACTTGTCTCTTTTTCTATTCCCCCAACTAAATACAATAACGACTATTAATAGGGCAAGAGAAAAATAATTTAGACAAATTAGACCATAATCTTTATAGATTTGGGTCGATTCAATATATCCTTAATGTTGGTGCAAAAATTTTGAAAGATGTTTATAAATAAATAGAAAGTAATAAAATTATTTGAAGTGTGAACATGCGATAAAAAGAATCGAACTAGTCAACAAAATTATTTGACAAAGTTGGAAACCAAGTTCTGCTAATCCGCCAAACCTCATAAGTCATAACAGTCCAAGTGTTTCAAGTAAGACTTCTAATTAAGTGTCTACATCTCAAAATGATGATAATGTTAGTGGTAATTCCCAAAAGTAAACGGCACATATTTAAATGTATTTTGCAAAAGGAGCTAATCCGGTGAAAATTGTACCATGATTGAATCAATTGTAAACCAAGAGGAGATAACATTAACTAATTATCACTTAATTAATTGATTAGCACGCATTTCTCATTCACAAGAGATGTCTTGATCATGTGCTTATTGAACATTATTTGTGTCTCTTTTGGACTAGGAGTAATATTGACTTTACCAGTTTACCTTCTTCTGTGCTGAGAATTTATATGCAACCCAGAATAGAAAATAAAATTCCATTGGAATTTGCAAGGAAGCAGATTGGAGATAAGATATGCAAGAATACCTACTCTTATTCCACCATGCCAACTTCCCACTACTGTTTTAAAAACGCAACTACACGAGTTGTAAATTGCTACTTTTGAATAGTAAAAGATTCAATCAATCTTGAAGTTTTAAAAAGAGTGACAAAAACTGTGCTATTTCAAGCACATATAAGGCCCGTTTGATCCCCAAAAAAAAGTGCTTCCTTAATTTCTGCCTTTTCCGAACCGAAAAACCTTATACCCTTTTATATTTGTATTCATTGGGAGTAATTTTGATATATTTTCAATATTAAAAAAATATAAAACTATTCAATCATGTATCATTACATATAAGCTTGTAAAATAATGGTTGTAAAATTCAAGCACTTTTATTTAAAAATATATGATTAAATATCAATATAAAATACCTTTTCAGTGAGAGTACATCCAAATCAAATTTATATGCATGACTCATGTATACTATTCCTCACACATTTTGGCGGCCCTCGTTACCGAAATATTTCTGTGAAAATTTGAAGTTTAATTCAAATATATAAAATATTAGTTAGTTGAAAATATTAACTTAATATTAATAAATTAATATTAATAAATGATATTCTTCTCCTTACCAAAATAATAATAATAATAAATAAACGGTATTCTTCTACAATAGTCAATCCAACATGGGGTAGCATTCGGTTTCGTTTTGGCATTTTCTGTGGCAGGCAGCTATCAATTACCAAATCATGCATCGAGTTGGGGAGTAGTTATCATTGGGTTGGTGGATTCTATAGTGTTTTGACTTCTATAGCACAAATTCGACTAAACTATTCCTTTCTTTTTCTCTATTTCGTTAGTGGCAAAAAATTGTCATAAAACAATGCCCGTGTGACTTGTATATTCCTACGTAATCCTAAGAATGTTACTTACATGGACAATGGACACTGGACAGACATGATAAGAACATAAGGGACATATTAAAGTTGAAAAATTATAGAATACAGATATGATATGTGTGTATATATAAAACTAAAATTTTAAAGAAAATAATATATTATTTAAAATATCATTTATATAATCTTCACTCATACTTTATTTTTTTATAGACTCAAAAGTTATGTATTATTTTTTTTGTATAATCTTATTTACATTGTATTTTTCTATGTTAGACTAAGAAAAAGATAAATCTTAAATTAAATATATATAAATATGTGTTATCAGTGTATCATTTAAGATCCAATACGAATACAAGCAGATATGACATCAAGTGGTGTATCCATACTTCATAGGTTACTGTTATATCGTTCTGCTTTTCAACTTTGTTCTCTGCATCATGAACTATTTCGTGTTTGCATAATCCACTGAGCTTCGCGTGGGGAAATGGACTGGATGCATTGCACATTTCGAGTACCCTCTCTTACATCAAAAGAACAATATAGCAGCAATTCTATTTCTTTTTACTTTTTTTTTTTAAGTTACATCAATTTCTTTTAAAGTTAGACCATATTACACATGATATCTATCAATTTATTGAAGTACATACTCGTACTAGCTTTTCTTGAAGTTCGAAATATGGGAAAGGATTCTTTCATGTCTAATTTACACATGAAAGAATCGTGTCTTGATTTTCACCTTTTATTTTTTCATTTTAAAAGGCATAAAAATATAAACATGAAAAAATAAAATGTGATAATTGCGACATAATTTTCTCATATCTAAAATACACATGATAGGATCTTTTTACTTTGAAATATATACCCAAGACCCTTTACTTTGTATGTTATGTGACAACAAGCACTGCTAACGCATGAGTACCCCTATAGTGTCAATATAGAATTGACAAACAAAAATATCGTGTACAACATGGTTTTCTTTTTTTTTTTTTGTGTTAAGAGAAAGAAAGAAATGAAAAATTAAGGCGCAGTCAAATCCTTGTCTTACGCATGAAGGACAATGTGTAATACCGTTTAATCTTATCCTCTTTATATTAAATAAGATTTTGCTAATGAGTGTCATTTGAACACTACTTAAAGCTACTAAAAATAGGTTTTAAAACTTTGTTATGAATTCAATGATTTAAAAATATAAAATTTCATTTTTTCAATGCAAATATATCCTTTTTTTCACTCAACCGGTGTCCTAAGAACACTTAATAGATAAACCCATTAAACAACTAACCTACTAAAAAATGAAACTATGCGTAATTTCAAACACCAACAGCAGGCATACATATTGCCCTAGATTAATCCCTGTTACTCGCGTAAGTATGACCCAAAAATAAAGAGACATTTCATTGACCATATTCTTTTTTCTTTTTAAGAAAATCATATCGACCAAAGTAATATTATATATGATATCTTTCCATCTATCAAGTCTGTACTAACATTTTACATTTACAAAGGTAATCGATATTGTCAAACCAATATACAGCTCGCTATCACACTCCATCAAAATATAAGAATATCAAATATAATACCATCTAAAGGTTAATGTATGTTCTTCAAAAAAAAGGGTTTCAAATGTAGTATATTGGCTGCTCATTAGAGTTCAATGTAATTCAACCTTTCTTTTTTGTTTTTTAATTACAATAGCTACTTCCCTATTTCAAAAATCAAAATCTTTAGGTCTACTAGGTTTCAATTTTTAATTTTCATTTTTAATTTTCTAAATTTTATAAAAAAAATAATAAAAATTATAAAAACTATAAAATTCAATTTTCAATTTTCATTTCTAATTTTTAATATTTCTTTTATAAAACCCTAAAAACTAAAACCAAACAAGTCCTTATCCTCTCCTTTTAGAGTTTTGATGAGATAGTTATAGTCTTTCAAAATTTTCCACACAACTTAATTCAGAGACCAGGCAAAATGTAATGTGAGCTGCTGATGCAAAAGGGTGAGATTGAAAGAAAAAAGAAACCAGACCGCGAAGTAATCTCTATTCCAAGAATATTCATTGATAAAAAAAAAAAAAAAAAAAAAACCTCAACTGATTACTTTAACTGTCACAACATAATGGCTTATCTGAGATTTCAACATCTAACACTGCAATAATCTCTATTCCAAGAATTACAAGATATTATTTTCTCTCACTGTTAAACAAAATGGCAAAAGAAAAAATGGCACGATGCTTGGTGCTGGGGCCTTCTCCAATATGCCTAATGCCAAACACTTTATTACAACACTCAGAATACAAACTTCTCTTCCTCAGCGGTGCTATTAAGTAATGTATCTCCCACTTCCTGAAGAGCAGCTGCTGTGGAATCACTTATGCCCAACAGATATTGCAAACGAGTCAATTTCTCAGGAGTTGGATCACTCTTCAAGTATATAGTGTACAGATCAGCAAGCTCCTCTGGCACTTCCCATGAAAGGGGCTTTGCAGGTACTGCTTTGTCACAAGCCAGCAAGTCGTTGAGAGAAGAAACCTGCACAAAAGGCACAGAGCAATCACAACCGACTCCCTTACCAATTACCATCCACAACCACCAAAACTTCAAGGGTGCATTTATTTCAAATTTTGAAAAAATTGATTATGAAACTTAAATGTATACATAACTGAAAATGCTAAAAACCGATTTTTTCTTTTTTTATATTCTGATTATTTTTAAACAACTGTCCAAATATACAAAAAAGTGATTTTCTTTTCTCGGTTAAAAAAGTGATTTTCAGGATTAAAAAACCCCCATCCCAACGAGGCCTAAATCTATAAGCATACGGATCAGAAAGTGCTTACCACTCCCACACGGTTTCTCTGTCTTAAGAGTGCCACGGCCTGAATGAGGGAGTTAGATAATCTACTTTGTGCAAGCTCACGAACAACCCCTCTTGCTTTCTCTTTGTTAATGTTGAGATCTGATGGGATTTTTTCATATACTTCATCCTCATCAAACTCTCCAGTACCCGAGGAGAAAATATCATCGACAGTTTTCTTGAAGAGGGTCTCTCTCAACTTCTCAGACACCATACTGTCTAAATCAACACTGGCTTCCTTAAGTTCCCTTATCTGCTTAATACTAAGCCTGCCTTGAGTAACAGCAGTTTCAATGGCAGCTGCCATTTTTGTGGTGGTTATACTCTTGATAATTTTCTGAGCATATTCTGGAGGTAAGCCTACTTGCTTCTGCAGGTTATTAAGCTGCTCCACCCTGGCCTTTGTCAACTGCCCATCAGCTAAAATTACCTCAGCTTGTTGCCTGAAGGCTTGCTCAGCTAGACTCCTATGTACTTCCACTATTTCTTTACCACTCAATCCCAGGATCCCACCAAGCTGATTTAGAAAAACATACTCTGAGTCATCCTTCTTTGTAGTGATCTGAGCACCAAAGGGAACCCGTGTCACTTCACCAGTTAGACAGAAAAGCAAGTATGTCTTGTAAAGATCAGTCCGATCCCTCTCCGGAAGTTCATCTTTAAGTGTAATTTCCGTCTGACCAGGTTTTCCCAACTTCGCCACAAGTTCTTTGTCCGGTCTAATTTTCTTTAGTGTTTGAAGTGACTCCCATTCTTCATCGTCCGTTTGTGTGATGTCCTCCTTCACAGCTTCTTCAGGGGAAACATCAGTTGACTCCCCTTTAATGTCCTCCACCAACTCAGTCACTACCAAAGTGTTGAAAGCTATCATCTTCTTCAGCTCTTTTGCAGACTCTGTGCGACTTCCAGCTGCTCGTGCACGTTTTATGTAATTAATAAATATCTTCCTTACCTGTAATGTTATAGAAACAGCAGAGTAAAAGTTAAGCTCAATCAAATCCAAAATAAATAAGCATCAAATTTCTTGACTAGTGGATACTGACCGCCTTGCTTGCAATAGACATGGCAGTCTCCCTAGTAAGTCGCAAACCATGTGCCGCTTTTCTTACTGATTTCTTGACATCAGCATCATAACCATCAACCCCTGAGGCAATTGCATCTTTGACAATCTATTAAAGAAGGCGCATGAAATGCACCCAAAAAAAAAAAAGAAGGCGCATGAATTAGTAGTAACTCAATAAACTTTTCAATGTGTTGGCAGACATTGAAATGTGCATCATCACAAAGCAAATAAAAAAATAACTCCATTTCCTCGCATATTAATATTATCAACAAACTGAAAATAGCATTTCTTGTGCAGCTTGGAGATAAGATAACAAAAACGAACACAGATTTAATGGCAAGTACATACGAGCACACTAAGTGAAAGGACATATAAATAAATTTCAAGAATTTCAGACTAGCAATTCCAAATGACCCACACCTCTATAAATTCTTGACAAATTTTATGGTATGCAGATACTACAACAGTACAAGCATTCAAGACAGAAAATACTGGAAAATATTCAGGGTCTCATGTCCATGCTATAGAAAATGAGAGCATCATCCATATTAAAATGGTACCTTTTATTCTACCAATATTCACAAATAAAGTATATAAGTTTGGTAAAAGGGAAGAAAAAACTTCCAGAGCAAAAACAATCCCCAAACAAGTGGATGGGTCAGAAACAACAATGCCCTGAAGTACACCCCTATCTGCCTCCTGCAAACAATAAACCACTCTTGTACCAAAGCGGAAAAAAACAATAAACCATTCTACTTGACATGTCATGAACTGTGGATAGCACCATAAATGAGATTAAGTCAGATGTAATCAGCCAAAATGCATGCAGGACACTCCTTTTGCGTAGCAAGAAACATGTAATTTGACTCCTATGAATTACCAACAAATTAGATAGGAAAATAGCAACATTACTTTTTCAAACAAACTGCCACAGATATCTGCATGAGCTGCTTCAACAGTCTGTTGAGGTATACAGAGCATTACACGCAGCCTCAACAAAGCAGAAACATCCTCATCACTGAGCTCCCCATTAGCAACACATTTTTGAAGCTTTTGCCGATAAATTTCTTAAAATAAGAAACTATTGTTAGACTCTGTTTTAGTGAAGTAAATTAAACATAAAAACAAATACAACAGTGCATCAGGTAAAAAGTGAAATTAAGAATCACATTTAAGTGACTGTTTAGTTTCTGTTGGGTTTCCTGTATTTTGAGATTTTGCAGAGGAAACAGTCAAAACAGAAAATGAAAATAGAAAAAAAAAATTTCATGTTTTCACTGTTTCCTTTACAAATTCTTGAAAAACCAAAAATAGAAACCAAACAGGCCCTAATATTTTTTTTGACTGGAAATCACACAAAAATATAAACTTGCATAACATTAAGTGTTATACAGGCCTTACATACGCTAAAATTTCAAATACCTGTCAATATGACAAAAGATGTGAGAGAGAAGTTTCACCTTCATGAAGTTCACTGGCCTTTTGAGGATCAAAATGCAACTCATCACACAGCTTTTGAAGGAATGCTGCTTTGCTATCTGCCATATCTAACTCACCATCGGAAGCAGACTGTGCAAGTCGTTTACGATACACCTTGGATGTCACATCAAGTGAAATGGCCTCTGCTTCACGTTTGCCCAATCCAAATATATTTCTCAACTGATTTAGTGCTGCAAGCTGAAATTAATATGTTAATAGATTAGTGTCTACATATACAGGTCACCTTTCCTACCTATAACCAATAACAATTTTTTTTAGTAGTAATGAATATCATGGTTTTCAGCAGAGAGTAGTGTGGCTTTGCTTGCCTGAATGCTGATTCAGGAAGCAAAGCTAGATAATGAATGTAAGTATGTAGCCACATCAAGAGGCAAATCTTATGCTTGGGCATCTTAACAGCAGACAAAAACATCTGACCTAAAAACTTAAGTTGTTATTGAAAAGCAAGGAGCCAAGAATTGTTTTATAAAACTAAAATGCCCCCACAAATGAAAATCCAGCAAGCTTGAAACATGGTAAACAACTACCTTGTACTGAAATTCTGAAAATAAATACTTTGTTTGAAATATTTACATGAGGTTAAGGGCAACAAGGATTTGGTAGCATGTAGTAAACAACATGTTCAATCAGGCTTTGTCACTATGTCAGAGAAATATTTGAACATAATAGACAATAAAGAATAACCAGAAGGCTAAGCAACATAGCTTCAGTCTATACTCCATATCAATAATCAGATCCACCGTTACACCATAGGAAGTGTTAGAAGAAAATTGGAAATTAAGAATATAAGAAAACAGATGGCACCAATATATAGCAACACTGTACTTAATTTTATCCAGTACAAAACTCCAAATATAAACAGCCTCTGCATAGTCCCATACAATTTTTTTAGAAAATAAACTACTCAATCAAAACAAATCTCAGGAAAACACAGACCCAAACAAACTTCAAATATCTTAGTTTATTGACGAAATACATGTTAACAAATCCTTGGTTTATATTGGAATATTATGGCCATTTACCTTATTATCTTCCATTCGGCCACCAGATAAAGCATCTGAAACATATGCCCTGTAAAGAAGTTTCAAGTCCTCTATCTTTCTGTCACCATCATAATCACCACCTATGCCCACAATTAATAACAGCATCATCAAAAATTAAAATTCAAAACTAGAACGGAAACAATAAATAAATAAATAAAATAACAACAGATACTCAGCCAGGATGCTTACCAATTAAAGAAACTGGACCAACACCACGAGCAAAGCGATCCACATCTGGATGATTCTTTAATGAGATAAGTAAATTGTTGAATGCCAATACCCTATCAAGCTCCTCAATTGCTTGGTTCACACCAGGACTGAAAAACTTAAAGTTGATTAGGAGGGACAAATTCAACATTCACAACATTTGAAAAAACTAAGAGATGAACAGTGATACTAAGGAAACAAATGGCAAGGAAAAGAATATCCAGACTTCAATATTTAACATGCTAGAATCCTTTTCAAATTGCAACATTAACATGATATGTATGGTCAATGAAAACCCACAATGACCTGATCCCTCAAATAAAATAATATCCAGTCACGGGATGAAACCCATCAACATTGTTACGTTGGGCTCTTAGGAAAATGACAACAGATACTTTTGTTGAGAATTAGGAATCTTACACTGCTCTTGTTCGAGATTTAAGAATACCAATCGCCGCTGAAATGTTCGCCTCTACTAATTTCCTTGCGTGCTCTTTAAACAAGTCCTCCGCAAGCTTCAAAGGAAATTTTACTTTTTTATTAATAAATAGATTATACTACTTCACAGAACTCTTAAGATGGCAAGAGAAAGAATAGAAAGTTATGAAAGAAGAAAGGAAGAAATTGCACCTCATCAGAAAGGCGATATAACAATTGAGCTTCTCTCAGTGCCACAAGTTGTCCTGCATCAATATCTGGCAAGAAAATTATTGGTTAGCAGGAAGCAAACACAATATAACATTAATTTTAGAGAATTACAGAATAAACTGCAGCACATCAGATGAACACAACTAGAACTTTTTAAGGCTTTATTTGATATGATAAATGCGTCCACAATCAGCAGAAGAAGAGTATAACACCAGATCATTTCTTGTCAGACGAAGTGGCAAATGATCTTCCCATAAAGTAAACTTAAAACTACTAAAAAAGATGACAAGTGACAACTTGACATGAGGACAAAGCTTTAGCTAGTTGAGCACTACTGTTACATTAAGACCAAATAAAGGCCAAGACCCAGGATGCATTCACAATTACCTCTGCCAACAGATTTCAGCTTGGAAGCATACAATCGCTGGGCATTGTCCCGTATAGCTACTTCAACCTGGTAAATAGATTATTGACAACAAGTCAAAATTATTGGGAAAAAAAAAAATTGAGAACACAGAGATTTAAAAAGTAATGAATCTGAGGACACAATATTAATGTAAGCTTGCCATTGCTAACAAACAGTGCAAGATGCGATTCATGCAGCAAATAAGTTCTTGGTTTCCAGGTAAATACCTATACTTGATCATACAGCTACACTTACTAGACTCCTAGCCAAATTACAAATACAGCTCACATTATACTGGCTACGAAATGGCATGTAAGTAATTATATACCTGGGAATCAGTGACCTTGAAAACACGCTTCCAAGGTAGAAGGAAAGATGATGCTTCTCCAAATACAAGATTTGACACATACATCAACTTTTGAAACGCCTGCACTGAACACTCACTAACTGGTCAAGCTCCAACTATCCATTTAAAGCCCTGACAATATCGCCATCTCTTAGCTATGATAATGGTGTACAACTGACTTACCCGGCGTTGCTCAATATCAGCATCACGGTCCCCAACTTCCAGCCTTTGCCTGAAGATTTTCCTACCAATCTGGGGGTTCAGTAAGCACCAAACCAGTAAGAGATAAAACTGCTTTCACTCCTATTCTCCTAACAACAAATGCACTCAATCTCCACATGTAAGTGCACAATTAACACAATAATACCTCCATATGCATAGCAGCTGCATCCGGGTCATCAATCCCTATTGAATTCTTGAAATTGATAATTCTATCAACCTCATCACCTTTAAGTTCCTCACCACCAGGAGGAAGCACAGAAGCCACAAACCTAACCAATAAGCCAAAAACACAAAACAATCATTCAATTCAGAAGCCAACTAACCAAATCATGCATGCTTCCATTTGCGCTTATTTTGTGAGAAAAATGCTATTTCATTAAAAAAGAATTAAATTTGTGTAAAGTGCTTAAATGATATTCTCAAAAAAGAAGAATAAAAAATAATAATTTTCCATTTTTTATTATCAGATCAAACTAGAACTGCTTCAATAAAAGTATTTTGATTAAACACCCATTTTGATCCCTCATAAATATATCAGGGGACAAATTAGTCCCTCTGAATTTGAAAGCCCCATATTGGTCGCTCAGGATTAAATAAAAAGGGACAGCTTGGTCCCTCCATGCATATCTATATAGTGTTCTTATAGCTGTAAGAAAGACTAACTTGTCCCCTTTTTTAAATTGTGAGGGACCAACATGGGATTTTCAAATTACAAGGGAATTTGTCCCCTAAGATACTTCTAAGTGACCAAAATGGGGTATTTACTTAAAAATTTTTGAGTATATTGTCTTAAAGTTCATTTCCTAAAAGCTTTATCCAAATGCATTCCATAACTCTTCATCCACACATATCAACTCAACACAAAAACAAAACCAATTAGCCACTCACTCTGAATATATATCACAAATCTCAGCCTTAAATGCCTCATCTTGCTTGCTCACACCATACCTGAGAAGAGAAAACAAAAACAAAAATTCACCAAAATTTCAAAATCAACCATTCTACCACCAACAAAACCTTAAAAATTCACAATAAAATTTAACCGAAACAGAACAATGTTAAAAAAAAAAAGGAAGTTAATAGCAATTGAGACACTAACTTATTGGCAATGCCTTCAATGTCTTCCTTCTTCAACTTCGAAGGGTCATCGATTCCAACAACATAGTTATGTAAATTCACCGCCGCAACCTGCGGAGCAGAAGCATTCAACGCGTAAGCTGCGGCGCCGCCGGCAGCACCGAGAGCAACAGCGCCACCGAGAGCAGCAGCTCGACTTCCGCCGAAGCGGGACCCTAAACCGTACCCTGCGGCCACGGCGCCGGCAACGATGACGGCGGAGCTTGCGAGCCTCACCGGCGGCGAGAGCTTGTCGACTAGGACTTCGATTCCCTTGAGCTCCCTCGGTGGTCGCGACGGCGGCGGCGGCGGCGGCGGAGAAGAGGAGTTGCTGTCGTCGGAGCAGCGAGGGAGGGAGACCCTGAAACGGCGTCGTTGGGTGTGGGTTGGGTTGAGGAAGGAAGAGGGTAATAGAAGGGAAGGGGAAGGGGAAGGGGTGAGGGTGGAAGGGTTCATGGTTGAAACGACGTCGTTTGGGGGGCTGGTGCAAGGTGAATCGGAGTGTGGAGTGAGTTGTTTATAGGGTTTAACGAAAACGAAATGAGAGGGAGAGAGGGAGGGAGAAGAGTAGTAGATAACATTGTTGGGACGGGTACTTCTCGTTAATTATGAAGGGATAGGTGGGGTGCTGATGGAATATTGGAGAAGTTGTAGGCAATAATCGCTATTATGGTATACTAGCGGCTTCAGCCTTTTTATGTTTTTAGATATTTCTATGATTAAATATGAGTTTAATTTTGATGCGCCGATAGTGTAAAACAGTTTTATACTATTATCCAATCAAAATATTTAGTTTAGATGACTTTTCAGATAGTGGATATAAAAATCAACTATCATGACTTATATGGCAATACATGATTAGATGACCGTGTAAAAAATTTTTACACTGTCAGTACCATAGTTATTAAACTCGGACCGGTGATCGGCCGGTACACCGTCATCGGATCACCTGCTCAACCATGGTCACTCGGCCGAATCTGCTAAACCGGATTTAATTAAAATATGTAATATATATAATTCTTGTCACTTCATGTAACAAGAATCAAATTAGTCTAGTGGTTGGTACTTGCAATTTCAACTTCCTCATAAAGGGATTGAATCCTCCAGCCTTGGAATATTGGTTTTAATCGTTACTTTCTTGTGTGCAAACGTGTGTAATATATATATAATTCTTGTCACCTTATATAACAAGAGCAAAGTTGGCCTAGTGGTTGATAGGTGTGCCTTCCTCTAAGCTTGGCAAGGTTCGAATCACACATTGGCAAGTTTTGAGTTCATTCATTAATTTCCTGGTGCTCCTTGTCCACGGCTCAAAGACCAGTTCGACCTTTGGTTGATCGGCCGATCCACCCCAGTTTTGACCGGGTTTGACCTGTTTTGACCGAGTCAAATACAAGTCTGATCCAATTGATGAACTGGACCGGTCAAGTGGCCGGTTCACCGGTTTCTGATTCGAACCGGTTGGTCAGGTTCGGGTTTTACAACTATAGTCAGTACAGAGCAATTAAATCCATTAAATATATAAGTACATATATAATTTTATGTTGCATCGTTATTCAATTTGTAACATCATAATCTGAATACAGGCACTATCATGGTTGTAAACTCGTATTTATTAGTTTTTAGCCCTTAATATAAAGAATTGTTCTGAACTATTCTTTTTTTTTTTAAGTTCACATTATTCTAAAAATAGAATGATGATTTTATATTATCTCAATAATTGGAAATTTAAAAGAAATAGATAACAAAAGTTGTAGAAAGATCATGAACATATAATATATGTTTCTAAATATACCTATTATATTTACATATGTCATACAAAAAATGAAGTACTTGACCAACTCAATCGATGGCTTTAGAGGCTGAAATACTCATTCATAATTTTTGCATTTTTCATTTCCCTATACATATTCAAAATAAATTACTATGCTTAGTATATTTTTTCAATCATAAATCTTTATAATATTAACAATTAAATCAAAATTATGACCTGGCAAGGATTCTCCTTAATTCTTCATACATTTCATCATCAATGAGTTGCTGAGTTTTGAAAAACTGCAAAATAACTTATATATTAAAATTAAAAACAATTTCATGTCAAATGTACAAACCAATACAATAATCTTGACAATTAAAGAATATTCTTAAACCTGTAACATGTAGAGATCTTGTTTTGCTTGGGATTTCCTATATGTGTGGCATAGTACAACATTAAAATCATTATTCAAATTGTTTAACAACAAAAATAAGCCTTAAAATTTTGTTGATAATTGACCAACAAAATAATAGTTACCTCCAATTATGTAAAATTTTGTTGATAATTGACCAACAAAATAATAGTTACCTCCAATTATGAATAACACTACTATCACATGCTTCAGGGTCAAGTTTACTACATATGAAAAATAAATAAGGTTAATATTGATTTAATGTGTGATAAAATTAAATGGCCACTCCTTAAGCATATTAGTTAACTTCATTTTTTTTGGTATAAATGTCTCAATATATAACTTATTATAAGTATCAACAGACAATGTTAATGATAATTATCTATGCAAAAAAAACTGGATATGCAAATTGAATTACCATTTATCTTTTTGTGACAACAACTCTTTTTTTATCATCTTCCAAAACTAAGTTTTATCAGGTAATACCGTGGCTCCCCATCCAAAAGAATAAATTTTGAGATAACGAACCTATTTAAATCAAATATAAATAATTAGAAAATATAATATGGGGAAATAAAAATGGAACATATGGTTGTATCATTTAAATTTATGTTGTTGTCAATTTTTCTAATTGACGCAAGCGACTATTCATCTTTTCAAATATTCCAGAGGTTTTCAAATTCTCCCTCCTATAAATTTTATGTGAAGTTATCTAATTGTTTTTAAAATACCTAATTAAACACAAAACATAAACATAACTTAGCACTTACTTGTCTAGAAAAGTACATATCTAATTTTTTTATTCTTAGCTCCTGACATAGTTGTAAGAGCTCCTTGAATTTCAATTTGACTATACAAAAAAATTAACACATAAATAAGGTAACAATCATATAATAACAAAAATTAATATACAGATGAGCAACTGCAGAGTGTACACGAAGAAGTTATATTACCTGAGTTTGAGATAACAATATTTCTTTGAAGACAACATTTTTTGTAAACTCTCCATTTTCCTCCTCAATTTTTCCTTCTTTGATTAATATCTTTGTGGTAGATTGAGAAACTCCTCTAGACAAAGTAACGTACAATTGCCCATGACTAAAAACATGTTTTGGGAGATAAATCCCAACATCAGGAATAGTCTGCCCTTGTGACTTATTTATTGTCAATGCAAACTTCAATTTCACAGGAAATTGCTTTCTAATAAGTACAAAGGGTAGTCTTGCATTTTTGGTTGATTTATGTTTTATCTTGGGCAAGAAAACTCTTCACCTAGAGTGGTGGCCTGTTAGAATTTCCACATCCAACATATTTAAAAAGTTTCATGGCATAATAACCTTGTCCCATTACATGGTCTAGCTTTAGGGTCTATGTTTCGCAACAGCATCAAGGGCACACCTTTTTTAACCTTCAAAATATGGGGTGGAAAGCCTCCTAAAGAAATGGAGTTAAGATATTCCTGTTAATATAAATTGTTCATATCTCCTTCAACCTCATCAAAAGATACTAAGTTCTGTTCTTCTCCTGGGCAATTTGTTATTATTCTGTCATTGAACTTATCAGTATCATGATTTTTGGGTGTCAATATGGCTCTACTTACCATATAAGATACATCTCATCCATGATTTTGTAAATTTGGGGATGTGTCTTCTATGAGCTTTTGTACTGCATTTTCACCATGGTATTGCCATTTAGTAGGGAATTTGTCCCATACTGTCCGCTTTAGTGTCTTCAACTCTATCTCCAATGTGCATAAGATATTGTGCAAACTCGTGATCTTCAAAAGATCTAATATTTTGGCGCAAAGATAAAGTCTTTGTGTGAGCCCACAAATGCGACTTTACTATACATGTTGCAATCATTTGTGCCTTATTGCCATTTGAAATAACGGGAAGTACTTGGCGAAATTCCCCTCCCATGACCATCACTTTGCCTCCAAAAGGAGCATCACAATCCAATATGTCTTTCAATGTCTGATCTAATGCTTCCAAAGCATATCTATTCACCATGGGTGCTTCATCCCAAATCATAGTTGTTGTTTGTTTTATAAGCTTTGTAAGATCACATTGCTTACTTATTCTACAAAAAGAAGATGGCTTTGGATTGATAGGTATCTTAAATCGAGAATGAGCCGTTCGATCGCCAGGTAATAGTGATGCAGCTATTCTAAATGAAGTTGTTGCCAACACAATATGTCCCTTACTCCTCAAGTTTACAATTGGAGCACGATAAAGAAATGTTTTATCTACTCCTCTTGGTCTATCCACAAAAAAAACTTGACTTTCTTTTTGTTCAATGACATTAATAATGCTATCGAAAGTTGCCACTTGGTCATGACACAACAGTAATAACTTCCATGTCTTGATGAGGTACTTGGACTAACAACTTTTCTTGTATAAGTCTTGGTATTGAATTATCTTTAGCAACATCTAATTTAAGACTTGGCAAATCAAAATGAGTAATTTGCTTTTCATGTTGAATAAATATGTCATTCAAATCTCTTAGTAGTTTATTTTGCATGCTTGATCCTGTGGTTGTACTTGAGGAGGGATAATCTTCAATCATGTAGGTGAAAAACTCATCCCATAATCTTCTAACATCAGTCGGTTCACAATAAATCAAAATGGTTGCGAACAACCTTCTTAGAGCACATGGCATTTGCAAATTGGATGCTTCTACTAAACATTCACAAATACTATTGTCACACTCTAATAATCCTAAATGCTCAGCAAATTGTTTAAAAGTGGAACAACAAGTATCATTTGCTGTTAATAAATCTTCCCAACTTGTTGGACCTCTCAGATTAGAAAATAGAACATGCAAATAAAAGTTTTCTCCTTATGAAGGAGATATAGTATAAATTCTACCTATGACTTTCCTTTGTGATGTTCGACGGAACCATTCCTTATCCCTTATATGCCAAAAATAATACTCTGGAATTTCTCTATACAAATAACGCCTGGATTTTGGATCTTTATGATTCAAGGTGAAGAATTGAGTGAGCATAGTTTTGGAATAATAATCATCATTTAAGATATCACGAATGTTTTGGTGATTATAGAATCGAACTTGATATTGATTTGGCAAGTGAATTTGTAGCCTTTCAACAGATGGATACATCTGATAAAGGTTAAATCTGAATATTTTCCAACAGGCCTCTGGAGCACAAATCCATCTTGTATCAACATACTGCTGAATCTCATCAATATGTGAACCCCTATGAACCTCCATTGCCACACGATCTGGACCTTTGTATACATACTTGTATAGATATTTTATACTTTTGATGCTACTACATATTTCAACATTCACATGACAATTATATTTCAACAGTAACCAAGGATTATAAGGTATCACCCATCTATTATCTATTGTGATATTTCCATTGATAGGCACTGGTTCATCAAATCGCTTCCTATACATTGGATAAGAGTCATCACCTTGGCGAGTCTCTGGACAGAATTGTTTTGGGTAATTCTTTTTGCATTTACCATCCTTCATACATGAACATGATGGATTAAGTGTTCCGCAAGGTCCATGGATCATGTGCTTTAGTACTACAGCATGTAATTGTGGCTCTTCTTCTTTACATGGTATCTCAGCCTTGACCACACTATCATATTGTTCTGGGTCACATAACTTGTCATCACTATCTAAAATGAGCAACATATGTACATGCAGTAGTCCTCTTTTTTGAAACTCAATGACATATATATAACTTTTTACTTTTCCTAAGACCCCTTTGTTAATGACATCATTCTTCAATTGCTTAAACTTTGCTCGAATAATTCTCGTCAACAAATCTGGACGATCTTGAGGAGTTTGTAATTGACCGAGTTCGTAATTGACCGAGTTCATTAGCAATCTCAATCCAAGACGGATTGCATGTCATTGTAAGAAAATATCAAGTTTACCTTCTTTTAAGACAATGACCATCCTTTCTTCATAACGTTGTGTCATGTCTCAACGATCACCAATAAATAATGATGGCAATATTGTTCTTTGTCCGACATTTTCTAGGATAAAGGAAAAGAGAAATGATGCTTTGTTATTGTTAAAGGAAGAAATTGTTGTAATTCATTACATTACTTGAGGCATAGCTTACAATGAATACCTGCATTAATTTCTCCTACATGTAAAGCATCTTATAAACCTTGGTACACTTCAGCATGAATATTATTCTGATGATCCCGAATTCACCTCAATCTTCTTGATTCTATCTTGACACAGTTATCTAGAACATATTGTTGTAGAAGTAGTCCCACTAGTAACAATATAGATTGGTCATTGGGACGAATCTATAATTAGAAAAAATTTATCACTAAATGATAAAACTATGAAGTATCTATCTAAAGTAATAATCTGATGTAAGTAGATTGCATAATTATGTTTACTTGAAATATATAGCTATAGTATTCTCGACATGACATAGTTCTTCCATTGTTATTTTTAGTATTAAGGTCCCGTCATGCATTCCAAAAGGCCATAAAAAAGGATATTACAGTGGATCATAACATCCAACGGTTTCTTGAACCCTCCTATAGTTTCCATCATGAGTTTGAACTTTAATATCTCTTCCCCGTACAATCGATTTCACATCTTCACCAACAATGATTGCTGCAACTTGTGAAGCACTTGGGAGACTATATTGTGGTTCATTAGCAGGACGCTCTTTAATTAGGAGACTATAATCATGTAGATCAGATCGTTGTCCAAGTTGTCGCAATATATGCACAAAAGGGTTATACTGGTGAACTATTTGCTATAACTTAAGTACTAATGCTTCATGAAGTCGAGGGTTTTCAAGCATCGTGCTCTGTATCATATATGTATAATTATAAGAAATGTAGCCTTGAATACAATTCTGGATGGAATCCTCCTATATTGTGATATATTGCACCTTGAGCACGAAAGGTATATATTCCTCGGCCAGTTGTGGGTGGGCTTTGATCAATATGAACATCGTACGAAGTACATGAAAATAGATGATTGTAGCTTCTAACATGCTTCCTAAAATGCTTCCCTGCTCTTGAAAAGTCTGAAAAAATTTGAGGTAACTCTTGAGGAGCACTTACTTGGGAAAATAATAACTTTCCACCACAACAACACATTTCAAGTGATTCATGATAGAATAACTGTGCGTTGCAACAATTATATGTCCGTGGATTCAGTAATTGAGGTGCAGCCATTGTTGTAGTTTCATTATGAGTTGTCTGAAAGTCACATCTGATTTCTGCATAATTGATTTGATAAGTAATATAGTTTGTTTTTATTTATTTGTTATAATTTTTGTATCAAGTTTGATTCAATTATATTTTAAGCTTAAAAGAAAATAATGTTATGATAATATGAGACTATATAATGTGTAAGTATTCAAATTTAATTAACATGGAGACAAATTTGTATAGAATGATGGCATAAGAAGACTTTACACTATCAAGCAATGGATATTATATCAACTCATCCTCTTATTAACTGAAAAAAAATACCTTGTAGATATTATCTAGACATATTGGTAATAATTATCTTAACCATATTTTAGTATAGCTACATTTTTTATTTCATCATCAAGTTCTCTATCAGGTAACTTATGTTATATTTAGCTTGAGAATGGGACAATAATATGGAGTTAGTTTAAATTATCCTTATGTATGGACTTTTACATATTATATATTATATAATAAAATAATATGTAATGTAATAAAATAATATAACTATTATTATCCAATAATCTAATAATATATAATCTCAATATCTCAATAATGTATAATCTATAATGAAATAATAAAGTATAATAATAAATGGAATATTAAATATAAATTATAACAACAAACATGCTAATGTAATATTATTTGACTAACCATTTTGACCATGATGATTTGGATGATTACTTGGATCGGCTTCATTGTCATGAGTTTGTTGAAAACTTGTTAAGGATACAGTGTGATACCCGAGGTACGCGGGTTAGCAATAAAGTTCTGTATAGCCTCAAGGATTCCCTAGGAACCACCGTCGGGTCCTGAATTTTATTAAGTCTGGATCTTACACCTTCTTAGAAAGTTATATGATAGAACCATATTCTTAAGATCAAAAGTCCCGGTAATTGTTTCTTGAGGGAAAAGAAGTTGAAGAGTGACTTTTAATGAATTTTATGAAACCTGCAAATGTTTCATTGTTAACCTACAAGTTTAGAAAATCTCAGAAATTCTCAGATTTGAACTAAAACCCAAAATTTGAATTTTGATTTGATGGAGATTTGATTTTTTCGATATTTTATTTGAATCCAAATAGGGGGTATTTCCTTATTTACATTTATGTTTTAAAGTTAATGTCCTCACCATTAACTTAAAATTCATAAATGTAAATAAGTGAGTAGTGAGACAACCCAAATGCCAGGAGCACCCAGAGGTGCTGACAGCAGTTTTACTGTCACCGCTATAGCAGTCCAGGACCGCTATAGCGGTCATAGCGTGTGCAGCATGGTAGTTTTGGGTCTGGGTACCGCTATAGCGATCCAGGACCGCTATAGCGGTCATAAGTGTATCAGTCGCAAGTAGCTAGACCGCTATAGCGGTGTCAGTGGACCAAAAACAGTATAAAACGACGTCGTTTCACTTACTGAGAGTATAAATCCTTCCCCACTCTCTTCCTTCCTCATTTTCGAAGATCAGAAACCCTTCCTCCATTTTTCTCTCTTTTTCTCAAATTCACTCCAATCCATCATTCCAAGCTTCAAGGTAAGTTCATGTTATTAGATTATGTCTTTATTTCTCCATGATCTCGGATTTGGACCGATTATTTTTCTCATTTTTGTCAAGTGGGGGTGTTTCCCCAATTTTAATAGAGTTAGAATAAAGCTCTATAGAGATTTTTAGATGTTAATCTAGAGTTATGGTTGCTCCATGGCAGTTGTTGGTGTCATTTCAAGCTCTCCAGGTCAAGTTGGGGGGGCCCACATACTCCCGGCATTAAACGGTGAGTGGGTTCAGATCCTATGATCCTTATATTGATCATTAGAGTTAATTTCAGTAAATTATAGCATGAAATATATGTTTTTCTGAAAACTCATGGGACCATTATTGTTAAAGTGATTTTTTATTAAAGAGCTAGAGTATGGATATAATTATATATAGAGCTTTGTGAAACATTATGATGATTTCCGAAGTAGAGAATATGTATATGCTAGAGCTTGTGAACTCTAGGGTAGGAGATTTATGAGATATAGAGAAGAGATTTAGATTTCTGATTGAACTGGACAGTAGCTATAGAGAAACAGACTGTGAGTTAATGGCAGTTATTCCGTTAACCTTGATATACCAAGTCGCCTTAGGGCCAGAGAAATAACAAACGGGACCTATTTAGGTGCCCTAGAGATTAAAGACTTTGTTATGCTATGCATCACCAGAGATTTGTTATGTCGCACGAATTGGGCATAACCAGAGACTCCTGTTTCTTTGTTAGCATACCGTGGTTTGTGATTTCTACAAAATATTGATTTTAGAACTATTTGTTATTCCTAAGAATATGAACTCTAGAGTTATTGCATTAACTGGTTTGATATATATATATATATATATATATATATATATATATATATATATATATATATTTTATTATTTATTTCCCTTGATTGTCCCATGAGAGGGTTATAGGTGAGGACTTACTCACTGAGTTTTAGATGAAACTCACCCCTCTCTCTTCCTCCATTACAGGTGCAGTAGACGCTGCGGGTTCTTCTCTTCCATCTCCTCCCCTGCAGTAGAGATTTCCCAGTTGGTGAGCTTTACTTTATGAGTGAAGTACTTTTGGTATTCTGTTTAGAGATAGAGTGCTCCAGTGTGCATGACGGGCAGGGTCCCGGACCATAGAGATAGACTGACATATTTTTATCATGAATATTTTGTATTTTCATGGTTACGACTTCTATGGTTTATTTTGTATTAAGAGCAACTCGTGTGTCTTCTATCTGAGATATATACTAGAGCTTGATTATGAAAGTATTTATGGTGATTTGTTTTTCAAAGAGTTAGATATATATGTCAGAGATGAATTACAATTTGGAAAAGGATTTTATATTAAATTATGCATATAGAAGGACTCAGAGATCACGAGGCTTACGTGGAAATGAGGATTCCTCACGTGCCGGTCATGTGCCCAAGTCGGGTCGTGACATAGAGTGTAGTCTGCATGTTTAATAATAAAATGATAATTAAAATAGGCTATTGTTGTGTGATCTTAAACATAGTTTAAGATGTAATTTTTCAAAACATAACAACACATCTTAATGAATAAGTATTGCACTAACCAGCTTCAGCTTCGTGATTATGATAATTACTTGGGCCAGCTTCATCATCATGAGTTCCTTGGAACCTTGTTAAAGCCAAATTTTAATGGGGAATATTTAATTCAAAAAATAACATTAAGCCTATGTAAACTATTAATAAGTTTGGAAATATGTTTAAGAATTATGCAATTAAAAACATGACAAACATGACAAGTTAGATATATATGTCAGAGATGAATTTACAATTTGGAAAAGGATTTTATATTAAAGTATGCATTTAAAGGGACTCAGAGATCACGAGGCTTACGCGGGAATGAAGATTCCTCACGTGCCGGTCATGTGCCCAAGTCGGGTTGTGACAAAGTTGGTATCAGAGTGCTAGGTTTCCCTGCATGTCACTGGAACAAGTTTCCACAAGCAGCACGGCGTTTTTGTAAATGGAAGTGCGACCATTTGCATTAACGAAGCTTTACTTGAGGCCTTTAGAGTGGTCAGTTATGTCTAAGTTCAGAGCTAGAGTCTTGTCTTCCTTTCAAGATCTGTGTCTTATCCCTATGTTCATGTTCTTTCAAATTCAGTATGCCTCCTCTATGTCGTTCTCCTTCTTCTTACTGCCGCCGTCGTAGTAGCAGATCTTCAGTTTCAGAGGCCCGTTTCAGGGCACTAGAGCAGGCCTTAGCAGCCCTCACAGGGGCATTGACCAGGTAGACTGAGGCTGGCACTCAGCTACCCCCAGTCCAGGCACCTCCAATTCAGCCACTACCGGTCCAGACACCCCCAGTTCAGGCACCAGTCAGAGATCCCGATGACTCAGCTTTAGAGCACTTTAGGAGAATGGATCCACCCACCTTCTAGGGGCGTCTCACGGTAGAGGATCCCCAGATTTTCCTCCGTGGAGTAGAGAAGATCATCAGAGTTATTCACTGCTCTTCTGAGAGGGCAGCAAAGTTGGCTAGCTTTCAGCTGGAAGGCCAAGCTAGTATCTGGTATGATGAGTTCCTTCAGGGGCGTGGTGACTCTGAGCCACCCTCCTGGGAGGAATTCCGAGCAGCGTTCCTGAGAAGATATCTTTCAGAAAGCCATCGAGCTCAGATGGTTGAGGAGTTCTTGAGGCTCCGACTGACGCAGGGCATGTCAGTTACGGAGTATGAGGCAAGATTTACATATCTAGTCCAGGCAGCTGCTAGTATGCTGCCATCAGAGACAGAGAGGGTTAGGTGGTTTGTTCAGGGACTGCCACAGAATATGTTTCTCAGTCTTTAGCCACATGTCCACACCATGGATTATGCACAGATAGTAGATACAGCTATCGCGATAGAGACTAGGTTGGCCGATAGGAGAGCTGTAGCAGATTCTGGCAAGAAGGTCAAGACACATGGTTCATTCTCTGGGGGAACTGGTTCTAGCAGAGGATCTGGCCAGCAGGGCCGGTAGCGATTCCAATTGAGTAGGACCACCTTCTCAGAGTCCACCCCAACTAGGCCTCCTACTTCTCAGTCGAGCGGTAGTAGCCGATGCTGATGGCTAGGATCACTCGAGTTTCCGCTACTGTCAGACTTGTGGGAAGAGACATGTTGGGCAGTGCATGATGGGTACTTTTGCCTGTTACGAGTGTGGCCAGCAGGGCCACAAGCATGCAGATTGTCCGCTCAGGCAAGGAGCATCTAGTCAGGGGTCGGTGAACCCCGCTGCTTCAGTTTAGTTAGGGACCCAGGGTGATCCGGCTACTCTAACTGGCAGAGGTGCTAGGGGCAGGGGCCCTGGAGGTAGAGGTTCGGGTGGCAAAGGTAGAGGCCATGGTAGCGGGGGACAGCCCCGTCTGTTTACTCTCACACGCCAGGATGCAGCAGCTTCAGCTGATGTTGTCACAGGTATCATTACAGTTTTCTCCTTTGAGGCATTTGCATTGATTGGTTCCAGCTCTACATATTCGTATGTATCTCCATTCTTTGCCACACGGTTCGAGAAACCTGTTTCTACCGTAGAGAAGCCATTTTTGGTGGGGATACCCTCGAGGGAACCCCTTCTGATTCAGTTGGTCTATAAAGATTGTGAGGTTAAGGTTGGAGGGATGGAGGCGCTTGCTAACCTCCATTTGTTAGAGATGTCAGATTTCGATGTCATTGTAGGCATGGATTGGCTAGCACCATGTCATGCCATGGTGGATTGCCACAGTAAGACCGTAAAGTTTGATGTTACTGGAGGCGAGCTTTTACAGTTTAAGGGTACCAGTTGCTTGGTTCCAACCAACTTGGTATCAGCCATGAGTGCCTTGAGGCTCATGGATAGAGGAAGTTATGGGTTTCTGGCTTCAATTAAAGACACGGATATAGTAGTACCAAGCTTGGAGTCAGTGCCTGTGGTTTGTGAGTTCTCTAATGTCTTTCCAGAGGAGTTACCCGGGATGTCACCAGAGAGAGAAATAGAGTTTGGGATAGAACTTGAGCCCGGGGTTAGGCCCATCTCTATACCCCCATATTGGATGGCTCCTGCAGAGTTGAAAGATTTGAAGGATCAGTTACAAGAGATGCTTGATAAGGGGTTCATCCGACCGAGTACCTCGCCTTGGGGTGCCCCGGTGTTGTTTGTTAAGAAAAAGGATGGGTCTATGAGGATGTGCATAGACTACCGGCAGTTGAACAAGGTTACAATCAAGAACCGGTACCCCTTGCCACGCATCGACGATCTATTTGATCAGCTCCAAGGAGCTAGATGTTTCTCTAAGATTGACCTAAGGTCTGGCTATCACCAGTTAAAGATCAAAGGTGAAGATGTACCCAAGACGGCCTTTAGGACACGCTATGGGCACTATGAGTTTTTAGTGATGTCTTTTGGATTAACCAATGCCCCTGCAGTTTTTATGGACTTAATGAACAGAGTCTTCAAACCATTCCTAGACCACTTTGTGATTGTCTTCATTGATGACATTCTGGTGTACTCTAGGAGTGAAGAGGAGCATAAGCACCATCTTAGGATTGTCTTGTAGACTCTAAGGGAGAACCAGTTGTACGCCAAATTCTCCAAGTGTGAATTTTGGCTAGATCAAGTGGCGTTTCTTGGGCATGTGGTGTCCAAGGATGGTATCCTGGTCGACCCGAAGAAAGTTGAAGTAGTTCAACAGTGGTCGAGGCCGACTATAGTATCAGAGATCCGTAGTTTCCTGGGTTTGGCAGGATACTACCGGAGGTTTGTTAAGGATTTCTCAAGGATAACGGAACCATTAACCAAGTTGATCCAGAAGGGTGTTAAGTTTTAGTGGTCGGATGCTTGTGAAGAGAGTTTCCAGAGGCTTAAGACCTGTTTGACTACAGCTCCTGTTCTTGTGTTGCCCTCAGGCACAAGAGGTTTCTCGATGTTCTGTGATGCCTCTAGAGTCGGGTTCGACTGCGTCCTTATGCAGCATGGCCGAGTAGTGGCTTATGCATCTAGGCAACTCAAGAGGCATGAACAGGACTACCCAACGCATGATCTAAAGATGGTAGCGGTAGTCTTTGCCTTGAAGATTTGGAGGCACTACCTATATGGAGAGACATGCGAGATCTTCACAGATCACAATAGTTTGAAGTATATCTTTCAGCAGAAGGATCTGAATCTCAGGCAGCGTAGATGGCTGGAGTTGTTGAAAGACTACGACTGCACCATATCTTATCATCCGGGTAAGGCTAATGTGGTAGCCGATGCACTAAGTAGAAAGTCCATGGGCAGTTTGGCCCATATAGCTCTTGTGAGGCAACCGTTAATAAAAGAGATCCACAAGTTAGAGGCAAGGGAGTCCAGTTTGGGCTTGATGAGTCTGGAGCCTTTCTTGCTCACATTGGGGCCCAATCAACCTTGGTGGAGCAGATTAAGGCACGGCAGGGGGAAGACCCCAAGTTGGTTCAGCTAGTAGAGGATGCACTCAGAGGAGAGAGCCCCGAGTTCTCGGTGGATACGGAGGGTGTGTTGCACTTTTGGGACCGTTTATGTGTACCCGACATGGGTGAGTTAAAAAAGAGAGTGATGGAAGAGTCCCACAGTGCAGCATATTATGTTCATCCCGGTTCAGCTAAGATGTACCAAGATCTCAAACAGCTATACTGGTAGTAAGGCATGAAAAGAGACATTGGTGACTATGTAGCACGGTGTTTGGTGTGTCAGCAAGTTAAGGCTGAGCACCAAAGGCCTACGGGCTTGCTTCAACAGATAGAAATCCCAGAGTGGAAATGGGAGAGGATAACCATGGACTTTGTAGTCGGGTTACCTCGGACCACTAGAGGCTTTGATTCCATATGGGTCATTGTAGATAGGATGACCACGTCTGCTCACTTCCTAGCAGTGAAGACAACCTTCAGTGCAGCTCAATATGCTCAGCTTTACATAGACGAGATTGTTCGGCTTCATGGAGTGCCGGTGTCGATCATATCAGATAGAGGGTCCCAGTTCACTTCGAGGTTTTGGAGAGCATTTCAAGAAGCTCTCGGGACTCGAGTGGATTTGACCACAGCTTTCCATTCGCAGACAGATGGCCAATCAGAGAGAACGATCCAAACCTTAGAGGACATGCTCAGAGCTTGCATGTTAGATTTTGGTGGGAGTTGGTGTGACCACTTGCCACTGATAAAGTTCTCATATAACAACAGTTATCAAGCTAGCATCCAGATGGCACCATTTGAGGCGTTGTATGGTAGACGCTGTAGATCTCCAGTTGGGTGGTTTGAGCTTGGGGAAGCTAAGGCCCTAGGCCCAGATCTGGTACAAGAGACCTTAGAGAAAGTTCAGCTGATCAGAGAACGGTTGTTGGCTCAATCTAGATAGAAATCTTATGCAGATAACCGGCGCAGAGATCTAGAGTTTGCTGTGGGTGATCACGTGTTTCTGAGGGTGTCTCCCATGAAGGGAGAAGTGAGGTTCAGTAAGTAGGGAAAGTTGAATCCACGCTATATTGGCCCGTTTGAGATTCTAGAGAGAGTTGGAACAGTGGCCTACAGGTTGGCACTGCCTCCCAGTTTATCAGAGATACACCCGATATTTCATGTCAGTATGCTCAGAAAAAATATGCCCGATGAATCTCACGTACTCACTCCACAAGCGATTCAAGTTGATAAGGACTTGTCATATGAAGAGGAACCGGTTGCCATCGTGGATCGACAGATCAAGAAGCTTCGCTCGAAGGAAGTGGCCTCAGTGAAAGTCATTTGGAAGAACCATTCCAGCGAGGAAGCCACGTGGGAAGCCGAGGAAGCTATGAGGATCAAGTATCCACACCTTTTTGCTCCTCAAGGTATGTTTTAAAATTTGGGGACCAAATCTCTTTTAAGGGGGGAGAATGTGATACCCGAGGTACGCGGGTCAGCAATAAGGTTCTATATAGCCTCAAGGATTCCCTGGGAACCACCGTCGGGTCCTGAATTTTACTAAGTCTGGATCCTACACCTCCTTGGAGGGCTATATGATAGAACCATATTCTTAAGATCAAAAGTCCTGGTAATTGTTCGCTGAGGGAAAAGAAGTTGAAGAGTGATTTTTAATGAATTTTATGAAACCTGCAAATGTTTCATTGTTAACCCACAAGTTTAGAAAATCTCAGAAATTCTAGGATTTGAACTAAAACCCAAAATTTGGATTCTGATTTAATGGAGTTTTGATTTTTTCGATATTTTAATTTTTTCGATATTTTATTTGAATCCAAATGGGGGGTATTTCCTTATTTACATTTATGTTTTAAAGTTAATGTCCTCACCATTAACTTAAAATTCATAAATGTAAATAAGTGAGTATTGAGAACACCCAAATGCCAGGAGCACCCAGAGGTGCTGACAAAGAAGCTTATCACCGCTATAATGCTCAGACCGCTATAACGGTTACAAATAATGGCAGCAAGATGGTAGTTTTAGGTCTGGGTACCGCTATAGCGGTCCAGGACCGCTATAGCAGTCATAAGTGTATCAGCCGCAAGTAGCTAGATCGCTAGACCGCTATAGCGGTGTCAATGGACCAAAAACAGTACAAAACAATGTCGTTTCACTTACTAAAAGTATAAATCCTTCCCCACTCTCTTCCCCCTTCATTTTCGAAGATCAAAAACCCTTGCCCCTCCATTTTTCTCTCTTTCTCTCAAATTCACTCCAATCCATCATTCCAAGCTTCAAGGTAAGTTCATGTTATTAGATTATGTCTTTATTTCTCCATGATCTTGGATTTGGACCGATTATTTTTCTCATTTTTATCAAGTGGGGGTGTTTTCCCAATTTTAGTAGAGTTAGAATAAAGCCCTATAGAGATTTTTAGATGTTAATCTAGAGTTATGGTTGCTCCATGGCAGTTGTTGGTGCCATTCCAAGCTCTCCAGGTCAAGTTGGTGGAGCCCACATACTCCCGACTTTAAACGGTGAGTGGGTTCAGATCCTATGATCCTTATGTTGATAATGAGAGTTAATTTCAGTAAATTATAACATGAAATATATGTTTTTCTGAAAACTCATGGGACCATTATTGTTAAAGTGATTTTTTATTAAAGAGCTAGAGTATGGATATAATTATATATAGAGCTTTGTGAAACATTATGATGATTTCCAGAGTAGAGAATATGTATATGCTAGAGCTTGTGAACTCTAGGGTAGGAGATTTATGAGATATAGAGAAGAGATTTAGATTTCTGATTGAACTAGACAGTAGCTATAGAGAAACAGACTGTGAGTTAACGGCAGTTATTCCGTTAACCTTGGTATACCAAGTTGCCTCAGGGCCAGAGAAATAACAAACGGGACCTATTTAGGTGCCCCAGAGATTAGAGACTTTGTTATGCTATGCATAACCAGAGATTTGTTATGTCATACGAATTGGGTATAACCAGAGATTCCTGTTTCTTTGTTAGCATACCGTGGTTTATGATTTCTACAGAATATTGATTTCAGAACTATTTGTTATTCCTAAGAATATGAACTGTAAAGTTATTGCATTAACTGGTTTGATATATATATATATTATTTATTTCCGTTGATTGTCCCATGAGAGGGTTATAGGTGAGGACTTACTCACTGAGTTTTAGATGAAACTCACCCCTCTCTCTTCCTCCATTACAGGTGCGATGAATCTTTGCGGGTTCTTCTCTTCCATCTCCTCCCCCGCAGTAGAGATTTCCCAGTTGGTGAGCTTCACTTTATGAGTGAAGTACTTTTGGTATTCTATTTAGAGATAGAGTGCTCCAGTGTGCATGACGGGCAGGGTCCCGGACCATAGAGATAGACTGACATATTTTTATCATGAATATTTTGTATTTTCATGGTTACGACTTCTATGGTTTATTTTGTATTAAGAGCAACTCGTGTGTCTTGTATCAGAGATATATACTAGAGCTTGATTATGAAAGTATTTATGATGATTTGTTTTTCAAAGAGTTAGATATATATGTCAGAGATGAATTACGATTTGGAAAAGGATTTTATATTAAATTATGCATATAGAGGGACTCAGAGATCACGAGGGTTACGTGAGAATGAGAATTCCTCACGTGCCGATCATGTGCCTAAGTCAGGTCGTGACACAGAGTGTAGTCTGCATGTTTAATAATAAAATGATAATTAAAATAGGCTATTGTTGTGTGATCTTAAACATAGTTTAAGATGTAATTTTTCAAAACATAACAACACATCTTAATGAATGAGTATTGCACTAACCAGCTTCAGCTTCGTGATTATGATAATTACTTGGGCCAGCTTCATCATCATGAGTTCCTTGGAACCTTGTTAAAGCCAAATTTTAATGGGGAATATTTAATTAAAAAAATAACATTAAGCCTATGTAAACTATTAATAAGTTTGGAAATATGTTTAAGAATTATGCAATTAAAAACATGACAAATTTTTTTTTTAGAATCGAAATGTAGAAGAAATAATAGTTTCTAAACTTTAATTTTAAGATTTTACCTGTGGTTATTTGTTAGTGATTTGTAGATCGTGGCAAATTTCTGATTGAAGTCAATTGCATCATACTTGTAGAATGACTGTTTGTGATATTATGTAATGGCAATCTTGTTGTAGTACATGATTCATTCATTCGTTTCTCCCATTGAATGCATGCTTGATAGTCTTCTCGCCTTTTTGCTAAGTATTGTTCCCTCTGTTCTATGGTCATCATGCATCTTCTTTGTCTGACATATTCCTTCCAACTTGATCGTTGTTGTTGCCGTGATTCATGATTTCTCTTATTATCCATGTTATATTGTATAACTGAAAACATTAAGCAAACCTTCTAATGACCAAAGTGGAAGAAATAATTGCAACATAAGAATATGTAAACAGCAAATATACAGAATAAAATAAAATAAATAAATGTTAATTTAATATATCTATTTAAATCTATTAGCACCATTTGAATTTTATAAGCCTATTTATAAATGTATATTTAACATTGCATCATCACGTTCTCTAGCTTCAATTAATGAAATGTGAATCCAATATCATTATTAGAAAAAGAGTTTTTACTTTGTCAAGTTATTAAAAGTGTATTATAAGATAAAGTTCAACAAATAAGTATTATTATAGAAAAATCTATTATGGTTTCCGGGTAATGTAATACATATGAAACTTTTGGTTGTTTGAATAAACAGGTAAATTGAATGTAAGTTTATAAATTTTATTGACATATAATGGAAAATAAATACATAGGGGGCATATGGTTCATGGCCAATTTTTTTTTTTTCGAGAATAGAAGACACCATATTTGGATTTTAGATAGAAAAATTAGTATTCAATAGGAAAATTAATTCCCAGTATGAAGCTTTTGGTTGTTTGATCAAATAGGTAAATTGAATGTAAGTTTATAAATATGATTGACATGTAAACCAAAATAAATACATAGGGGTCATGTGGTTCATGGGCGAAAAAACCTATTTTCGAGAATAGAAGACACCGTAGATAGAAAAAAAATTATTATTCATCGGAAAATTAATTCCCAGGGCATATTTTTTGTAAGTATGACATTTAAATTTTATATGCCTATTTTCATATAATGTAATTTTTAAAAGTTTATCTATGAATACTTCAAAATTAAATTTGAAAAAAGGTACATTTATTTAAGAATTTAAAAGAAAAATGAAAGGGGGAAGAAAGTTAATTTGTATTAGATAAAAGTTAATGACATAGAGGCTAACTTTTTTTTAGTTTAAGCAATGCAGAGAAAGCATAATTAAATCACTTGGGGTTAACTTGAATTATGAAAAAAATTACATGTTTTTCATGCTTTTAATGGTGTCAAACCCAAGTCGCTATACATGCATTTAATGACTTATTATATTAGTGAACAATGTTTCCCTTAATTATTGCAGTCATCAAAAAGGTATGAAAGTCTATAGATATGAATGTTACTATAGTATTTTCTTGGATTAAAAAAATACCTATCTTTGAACGTTCTTTAATTCTTTACGGAAGCCAATCTCGTTCTAGGATTTATGCGTTTGTCGTTATAGTTAAATAGCTTCACTGCATCACAGAAGGCTAATAATTCATTAAATATAAACATGTCCCCATAAAGTTTTAATCCCTTAAATATAAACATGCGAAAAAGTTAGAGGATTTTCGAGAATGCAGATGACCAAATAAATGCAGGTCATAATTTTCATTTCAATCCAGTAACTAAGCTCTAATAAAATAAAGCCATTCATAAATATTAGGCAGAAATGTAAAGCGAATATACAGATTTGAACAATTGCATTGCTTGGATGTTAGAAAAAGTCATGAGGCTGGCTATGACAAAATATTTGGGGACCAAAGTGATGTAAGACTGGTGATACGATTAACTTGACAAAATGCTCCAAGACTAATTCAATGTGATTTAAAACAATATATAAATGCTAGATGATAAACTTTAGGTACTATCTGGACATTAGGAAAATTAACATCCGAAAACCAAAAAGTACCAAAATTCACATGTTGTTTTAAAAAGAGAATATTTTCTAAATCAATAATACTTTTACTTTTTAAAGAGAAGCATAATATTTTTTTTTTAACAATATATTCAATTCACAATAGTTTTATTCAATGAAGCTATGTTGCCTTTATATATGATTGAACGCACAAGCCACCACTCAATGAGAAATCACAAAGATGAAATAAATGATAGTAGTGATGATGATACAAATAATGAACTTATTCAGGTAATGAAAGGGGTTTCTAAAAGTGTAACATGAGTTTATTCTTAGGAGAAGTGGTAAATTATGAAATTTATACTTTGATATCAAGATTTATGAAAATGTGATTTTTACCCCAAAGTGGACTAAGCAATATTCCTTCATTGTCTTATGCTATTTTATTGTTTGAGGCTTATATTGCTTGAGATAATATGCTACGACTATTGATTGATTGAATAGGTAATGTTGCATGATACTGTGACTTGACAATATGCACACTTTGGTTTATGATATGAGTATTGATATACTTGTGAGTACTGCATATGCATTAGCTGAGTCTGATCCTTATCTCTAGAAGTTGGTTAGGAACATGTTTATATTCAATGAACTATTAATATATAAATGTTACAAAAATGTGATGATGCATGCTTCTATGAATAGTGTGTTGATTACGTAGCATGATATGAATGTTGATAACATATGTTGAGATGTATTATTTATGATGTGTTATGATATATAGCATGATTATGATAGATGTTTATGTGCACATATTTGCATCTCTTGAGAACATGCTAATGTTAAAGATGACATAAACACATGGAGATAACCCTTCGGTCCCTAGTGAGATGCTGACAAGGGAAAATGATGCAACGATACGATATTTTCATAGTGGGTTGGGCTCTGCTGAAAGTAATCTAATGCCCTCTATCCTACACCCTAAGGGTTGAGAAATCCTTATCGAGATGATAAGCGTAAGCTAGTGACAAATAGCTAAATATGAGCTCATAGCTTTAAAACTCTCAAAACAAATAGAGTATTAGGGTGACCTTTATGAAAGATTAAGAAAATAAATCACCTAAGAAAGAAAAAAACAAAAGTTGTGTGCCATATTTTTTCAAGTTCCTTTTGTTTCTATAGTATGTTATGATATGTTGAAATGTTCTGTAAGGTATTGACATGTATTTATGATATGGTATGGAGCATCTATGACATTAAGATTCATGCCAAAAGATACGAGTCTTGCCTAATTATTTTTGAAACTTAATAAATGAGCCTTGATTATGTCCACTATTTTTATAATGAAACCTAAGGTTATTGAGAAAGTTGATGATCACACTTGTGTAAAGGTGAAAGCCCTACTAAATAAGATTCTTGTATCTTCTTGTATAAGATTTTCATTCCCTCTTCTTTTCCATTCTTCATTGAGTGGTCGACTTAGAAGATGCACTATGACCACGTGCTTTGAGGATATCATATTGTCAGTCGGTATGTTATTTGTTGTTTTATGTTTTTGAGGCGTCCCTTTGCTTACCTTGCTGACAGTATCCAATTCACTTTCGAGTCCCTTTATCTTGACAAGCACCTTAGTAATAGTCCTTGTTTGTCATCTGAGGGTCATACATGTGCCTATATAGTAAGATCGCTAGAGTTTGGTTGTCCGGATTATATTGCCAGTTGCCCGATGTTTTCATTCGAGATTGACTTTTCAGAGGAGTTCCCCTTGTAGCTTTTCTATGGTGATTCATCCCTTTTCATAGGAAGTGGTCATGGTAGGAGTTGTGGGAGATCGAGTCGCGAAGAAAAGCCTTCGGTTTAGATGTCCCATACTTGTGCGGTACCACGATGAGGAGCTCATGTTGTCCCTTTTGGATGCTTGGCAAACATGATTGGATACGTCCCTCCATCTCATAGGCGCTAGGCGAGGATGATGTGCAGTGTGACGACTGGACGACTGTTAGGATAGTTTTCCCCTTTGACTTGTAGTTGGGCTAGAGGAGTAAACCTAGTGCTTGTCTTTATGTTTTGTTTATTTTTATTTCTGTTGAGACCTATGTTATGTTTTGTTTTGTTTATATTATATGGATATTTGTAGCTTCCAACCTTATTGGTGGATTGTTATTTAATTTATGTTATTTTCAGTTTCTTGAGGAATGCATTAATATCATGATGATTGATATTTTTATATACATAGATATAGATATACATATACATACACATGCACTATTTATTTTGCAGTTTAGGTGATCAAAAGTACTTTTAGTGAACAAAAAACAGATTTGTAAAGTAACCACCTTATTTGGTTTATATTTTGTTGTTAGCAAACTTATTTTTAGAGGCTTCAAAATTACTTTTGTCAATTTCAACTATAAACATACTTTTCATTCCACTTATACTGAACTTAAAAGTTATTTTTACCATATTTTCTCTATTAACATTTTACTTAACTCTCTCTTGAAATTATACCATGTCTTTTTAGTAATTTTATATCTAATTTTTTTTTTTATCTTATCCTCTCCAAACAAAAGTTGTTCTTTTAAACTTATTTTTAGAATATAATTTCCAAACAAAAATTAATTCTTTCAATTTCAATTCTACTAAAAGTAATTCTTTCAAAAATAATTCTACTAGAATGTTAACCAAATAGACACTTACTTTATTCTCTTTTGGAATTATATTATGTGATTTTGTTAGTTTACTAATTTTATATCTAAAAGTAATTCTATCTTATCCAATCCAAATAAAAACCACTCTTTTAAATTTACTTTTGAAGTATAATTTCCAACTACAAATTAATTATTTCAACTTTGATTTTTCTAAAAGTAATTTTTTTAACTTAATTATCTCAAAAATAATCATTCTAAAAGTTAAACCAAGTGCACCCTAAATAATTGGGCTCATACTTCTTGTCAAAATGTAGTTGTTGACATGGCAAGCAAAGTATTAGCAACATTTAGGTGTATTTGTTTTAGTTTTTTTTAAAAAACATTATAAAACTTAAATTTTACATATCATGAAAAAACTTGAAAACAAATCTTTTTAAAAAATGTTCTTTTTAGCTTTTTTAAAAAAAGTGAAAACAATTTTTTTTTTGAAATTCTGATAAATTTTAAAAAATTATTCAAACAGCTTGTAGCCAAATATCTTTTAATGTGGCCAACTGTTGATATATGGTGTACCATACGATGCCCAGTCCACCACAGACAAGGCCTTGCTGGCTGCTTTATTCCTGAATCTGCTGCGAAGTGCGAGCTGTGTGAGTGTGAAGAGTGAAGATGGCTTCTACTGTGTCATTGCGAGCCCCTTTCCTCACTCTGCTGAGAATGGCCCCAGTAACACTCACACCCCTCGTTCACAGAACCACATGGAAACGGTTCCGCTGTTCAACTCAACCCTTAACCTTGACACCCACGTGGCACCCTGTTCGCAAGAAAAAAGTTGTCATGCGAGTCGGCTATGTCGGCACTAATTACCGAGGTCCCATATTAATGTTCTTGCACTTGTTGTTGGTTTTAAGGTTTAGTCCCTACAGTTGCTTTGCTTCTGTTTAATGTTTGGATCAACGCCAAAACTCGGTTATTTTACGGGGGTTAAAAAAATATATGTAATGAAAAAAAAAAATACATTGTCAAGTTCAGATACCTTTGTTGCTCATGCATTGTTCGTTAACTTTTCAGGTCTTCAAATGCAAAGAGATGAAAATTCACTCTCCAGTATGCTTCTTTTCTCTTATTTGCTCTAATCTAACTACTTGGTCTGGTTGGTAGTGGTCGATTCTATGTTTAGTGGGAAGGAAGGGGGGAAAAAAAATTCTCAGTTCAGTGATTGTTTTTGGAGTCCAGATGTTGGTAGGAATGCACTAACTGTTTGTGGGGCGTGAAAAAATTGAAAATGTTAGGTGGTTAAAAATCATTTGTGTGCTTTTACTCAAAGGCTTAAACTTTTGGGATAGATGGCTCTTGACATGGTATTAGAGCTTTTGTGATTAGGACCTTCAAGCCCAAAAGAGACTTCTGTATGAAGAGATGTGTTTGTTAGATATAAAATTATTTATGTGCCTTTATCTTTTGAAAGATATAGTTCATCACAGAAAATTACTTGGAAAGAAAATTTACGAATAGGAAACAGTGTGTATTTGTACTCTTTAGAATCTTTTGGTATTTGTGAGTGATAAACTGGAAAGTGGGAGGACTATACCTATAATAAGTACATAATGATATAATGGATTGAGTATTGATAACGTATTGACATTTGAAAAAAAAAATGTAGCTATTGAGAAGGAGCTGGAAACTGCCATATTCAAGGCCGGTGGAATCCGCAGCAGTAATTTCGGGGATCTGGAGAAGATTGCATGGGCGAGGAGTAGCCGAACTGACAAAGGAGTAAATTGTGATCCTGGATTTTTAATTTGAATTGCTTTTTGTTATCATTTTGGTGTATATGCAGCCAGGATGTGATTGATTCTTTCATCCTTTTTAATATGTATTTGTATTAGGTTCACTCTTTGGCAACAATGATATCCTTTAAAATGGAAATCCCGGAAAACTCTTGGAATGAAGACCCTTATGGCTTTGAACTTGCAAATTATGTTAATTATTATCTTCCTCGCGACATCAAAGTTTTTAGCATTTTGCCTGCACAAGGGTAAGGCTTAAACAAAGATCACTGATGTTTAATTTTCTTATTGATAGACTTCTGAGTTTCTACTGCTCCTTTGTCCTGCTCTCCAATTTTTTGTTTTTGCTTCTTGGACACAGGAGCCTTGATCCCAGGAGAGAGTGCATTTTGAGGAAGTACTCCTACCTCCTCCCTGCTGAAATTATTGGTATCCAAAGCCATTCTAGCAATGATGAAATTGATAACCACATATCAGAGTTCAATGATATTCTTAATGCATTTGAGGTGTGGTGTTCAGGTTTCCTTTTGGCCCTTTATTTATTTCATTTAGAAATCTCCATTTCTTTTTGTTTATAATTACTGATTTCTTTTTTCATTAAGGAACTTTATTATGAAAGCATTTTCCTGTACTAGTTAATATCAGAGGATTCGTATATGTATTTATGTACTTATGAAAGCATGGCACATACCTAAGATGTTGAGTAATTCTTCCTGTTGCAGGCAGGTAGTTAACATTTTCATTACATGATTTTATTATTAGGGCCCTGCATGCCAGAACCTTCGAATTTCTAATTAAATTAGGCTCGAATATTCTGATGTTTCATGTTGTTTCTGTGATGTTTATGTCTATAATTGCCTTTCATAGGGGGAACATCCTTTCCATAATTACACAGCTAGGTCGAGGTACAGGAAACATTTCCCTCTCAGGCAGTCACCAGTAAAGAGTGGAACATCAGCAAGTGTGAGTGTACCAGCTTCAGAGTCAGAGAGTGAGGATAGTGATGGGGAAGAAAATTTTGAAATTGACGAGGCATGTACAGAAAATCTTGTGTACCAATGCCAGAATTCTTCAGAAACTTGTCATTTTGGTGACCCTGTCATTGGCATTATCAACAAGAATGGAAATGGTTTGCATGATCAAAGCTCTAGGTTGGTTGTCAGTGCAAAATGGTTATATGAGCCTGATGAAGCAGACAGATTAAGTGCTTCCCATTTCAGAAAAGTTTTTCAGTGTTGTTGTGGAAAGCTGGGAAGATCACCTGGCTATAATTACATAGAGATCTCCATACAGGGAGAGTCCTTCATGTTGCATCAGGTAAATCTTGTTCCATATTTTGATTTAATATTTTTTCATCTTCAGAGAACTTTGCTTGAATTCTTCGCTTTTATATAGTACTCCAAGGTTAATGTGCATACAGGTGCATAATTATTAGATATACTAGTATGCATATTTTTTAACGAACTTTTTAGAGTTTAAGTTGATACATTATTAGTGTAAAGAAGCTTTACACTATCAACAAATCATATATTACCATATATGTGACTTCTAATGTATTTGTTGCAAGAGCCGAACATTTTTAATGAAGTGTCATTGTGTGATTAGATGATTGTGTAAAAAGCTTTTATGCTGAATGTGCATCTAACTTGTTATGCGTAAATTATATTTATATATGAAAATTTTCTAAATTGATGCCTTTGATCCAAACAATGAATCACTACAATACTCACTAATCTAATTGAGTGTTTCCTGTTCAGAAATATCATCCTCTTTGTTTGAGTACCTAGTTTGCATGATCCAGGAATATCCTTTTTCTCCCTTTTTTTCATAATATCCTGTTGTTCAGTAATGATTATGCTCAAAGTACGAACTTATGTTTTCTTGTTATAGACATATCCTGATCTGTCAATGCCATAAGCAGACGCCTAATCCACTGTCATGCTGTTTGATTATTTGCTTGAGATGGTTTTAATTGGTTTAAGTTTTTATTTATTCATTTTTTTTTTCATTGCTTTGTTTCACAAGCATCATGATATGACATTTTATACTCTGACCAGATAAGAAAAATGGTTGGGACAGCTGTGGCAGTAAAACGGAAGTTACTGCCCAAAGACATTCTAATGCTATCGCTGGCAAAGTTCTCGCGAATCATTCTACCCCTTGCACCATCAGAAGTCCTAATACTACGGGGAAACAACTTCACGATAAGAAAACAGCCAGGATACACAAGGCCTGAAATGCGGAAAATAGTTGAATCCGAAGAAATTAATAGGGCAGTTGATGAATTTTACACATCAGTTATGTTACCTCAAGTCTCAAATTTTTTGGATCCATCAAGATCTCCTTGGAAAGAATGGGTCGAGAAATTGGCTGCGAACACAGGCATACCAAACAATCAGTTGGATGATGTCAGAAAGGGATGGAAATCCTGGAAAGAAGATTTGGAAAGTAAAAGGAGTGCTCGGCCATCATAAGTGAAGGAGAAAAGATGATGATTGCTCTTATCCTTTCTCCAGTTTCTTCTGAATTTGGTCATCTAAGCATTAGTTAAAGCTTCCACTGGCTAGCACCTGCATTTTTTGTTCTGCATTTGCTAAACAGTAGTAGGTTGATGTTCCTGTCCTTGCCAATGTATGAAGGAGGACTTCGTGATTGTCCTGCACAACATGTATGCACTATGTGATTGGTATAGGGCACGTTAGTGTGTAATTTTTTTTTTAACAGAAAAGTGATTTTTCAACTATAAAAAAAATCACATTTCATAGAAGGTATTCATATTAGCTTCTACTCAAAAGTTGAAAAGTGCTTAAAATAACATGCTTTGAGCTTTTGAGTAGAAGCTGATTTGAATAGCCTCTATGAAAAAGTGATATTTTTAGTTGAAAAAAATAACTTTTTTGTCAAAAAAAAAAAAATCAGAAACAAATGCACCCATATTCAGCCTACTGGGATGTGGATCTATCAAATGGACAATAATGCTGGTTCAACACGGTGAAAGAATTTGGCTTGAATGGATGGCCATTGGAAACAATTCCTCAAGAATCCATCAAATGCAGAGAAGATTTCACTAGTAAACAAAAGCATCAACTTAAGGTTCCACAAGCTGCTAAGAGGATCTTTTGTGTTGGGTTAGAGATGGTAGGCTTTTGACTTTGATGCAGGCACCAAAATTTACCATCAGATACGGTTGCATACTTTCATGTCACGCTGGCATTATTATCTTCTGCTTAAAAATATAGATTGTGTGATTAGTTAATTTTGAGCACTTAAGACCTTTTTTATAGTTATTTTTTATTTTATAGTAGAATACACAAGAAAGTTCAATTTTAACTTGCTTTTTTCAGAATTTGCTGCAGTATGTATTCTTTTGTTAGCTCCCAATAATAATGCTGGTCTGGCTGGATCTTTTAGCTGTATCAATTTCAGACCCGAGGCCTAATGGCCTTTGCTATTAAGTGTAGGATCCATTAGATTTTCTCGAATGACCAATTTCAATGCCCTTGTTTGTCTGACCCAAAAAAATAAAAAATAAAAATGCATTTGTTTGTTGTTGACCTATTAATTTAAAGTGTATCAGTTTCTCTCTTTCTTTACATCACATTGAATAAACCCTTAATGATGTTCTAAAAAGAGGTTAATCTTTGGAAAACACATAAATCTCCAACATGAGGGAAATTTTTTTTATAATGATCTTTGTATTTGTGTTTTGGTGTAATATGGGGTTTAGGTGATATTTAGACTGAAATGATGTTTTTTACACTTAAATTGCTAATTAGCTATTTGTTAGAGGCAAATCAGTACTGACTTGAAGTGATGAGTCGCCCGAGAATCCCACTGCATCCAAATCGCGAGTTAGCTATTTGTGCATGATGACAATATTTGGCCTAACTTAAATTGCGAAATAGCAATTTATACGAGCTCACTGCAAAAAGCAAAAAGCATCCGAGCGGGACAAACAAATAGACAAGCAAAGAGCATCCAAAGCGGGATGCATGCATTCACAATGAAAGCTCCACTTTGCTTGTATTTTCTAAGGCATTCGAAGTGGGACACATGCATGCCTGACATTTGCAGTTCGTGAATGAGTGTATCACTCAATGAAGTGAAGTAAGTCACTGAAAGGAAGAGCGAGGGAACCGTGAATGAGTGAATAAACAGAGAATAAGGTAGCCGTGGCTGAATGTGTATAAGCAGAGAATGAGGGAACTGTGAGAAGGGAAGTGAGGAGTGGGTTATAAACTATAGCAAGTGAAGAGCAAATTGTTTTTTTTAGTAGAGGAAGAAAATGGTCAGAAAAGATGAAATAATAGATCACAGGCTTCATATTGTGCATGAATTACAGGTAAGTTATTTATTTTTATTATGTTTATAATATTTATATTAGTAAAATAAATAAAAAAGTATAGAATTATATTATATTATAAAAAATGTTATTATTATTATGTTGACATTTAGTTTTTATACCAAAAATAAAAAATAAACATTTATTTGTACTTTTTATTATGTTGACATTTATTTTTATTATTATGTTAACATTTGGGAAAGTTATTATTATATTAACATTTATTTTTATTTTTTCTAATTGTAGAATTATATTATGTCATAAAAAAATAAACATTTATCTTTTATTGTTATTATTATGTTAACATTTATTTTTATTTTTTATTATGTTAAAATTTATTTTTATTTTTTCTAATTGTAGAATTATTTTTTTATAATATGTAAATTTTATTAATTACTATTCTAAAGTGTAAATTTTTAAAACTTGATTAATTAGTAATTAATTTATTATTTCTAATTGTAGAGCTTTATTTTTTTTTATAAAATCAAAACTTTTTAACTAATATTGTAGTTAAAAGTGTAAATTTTTTGAACTTGATTAGTAATTAGTTTATTATTTTATATTGCAATTGCTTAATTAGTGTTACGATTATTGTACCTAAAAGATGTGTTTGTAACAGGTAAATAGAGTATTGCACCCCTTCCATTTGCCTATTCCTGCAATGGTTCACCACATTCAATGTGTCGATTTATACCGTGTTTTGCAACTAGTGAATATAGAATTGAACTGGCCTCTAATTAGTGCTCTAGTAGAAAGGTGGCAACCAGAAAAACTTACATTTCAACTCCCATGTGGAGAGTGCATAATAACAAGGGAAGATGTTGCACTTCAACTTGGACTCCCTGTCCACGGTGAAGCCATCACTGGATCGAACACCAACAACTTTGACAAGCTTCCTTGGTATTGTAATCATCTGCTTGACGATGTGCCTAGACCATGAGATATTAATGGCGGGGCACTTAAATTAAGTTGGCTAAGGTATAATTTTGCACATCTTCTTATTATGACTGAGATGTAGATACAATTCCATACTCTAGGCTACATACTCTTACTGTTGGCCAATTTTATTATTCCAGACAAGAGCAATTCTGAGGTGCATACAAAGTACCTTCAACTACTTGAGAATTTAGAGCAATTCAGGTCCTACAGTTGGGGTTTGGCTTGCCTAGCTGTGCTATGTTGGGCGTTGTGTCATGCATCCAGTCAAAAAAACAACCGATATCAGCGGCTGCATGGTATTATTACAAGTATGGGCATGGAAACGACTCCCATTTCTAACTCCAATTCCAAATGCACTGGATTTTTCATTTTTAATGAGATAAAATTTATTATTGTTAAATTTGTACCTAATTAACATAATATGTCACAATTGGCATCAAGCACAGTATCCAAGGGACAATCACTTAGTGATCTTGAAACTCTGAGACAGCTTATTGATAATATGAGAAATGAGGTATAACATATAAAATATTTTTTAATATTTAATTGCGCATATCATTTTTCTTTTGCTGATGCAAATTGTGTGGCAATCATACTGAGATGCTAATGTTGATGCACTTATTCCAGATGATTTGCCAGCCGAACATCAACAATGGTATGCTGTGGTACCACTTTTGTACTTTGAGATAATGGAGTGGCACCCAGCTGATCGCGTTATGTGACTGTTTGGATATCAACAGACAATTCCAGTTGAGCCCCTGAATTTAACAGGATATCATAATAAAGATTTAAGAAGGAAAACAAGTAACTAGAGAGTAAAATATGCATGATGGGTGGAAATGTGGGATGATCGAATGAACAGAAAGATACAGGGTGAGCTCACTATTGATTATCACCCTTCCAATGAGTACCAGGTGTGGTATGCTTCCCATACAATAAGTCATCTACAATTGTTCGGTCTAGTACTCCCGTGGAAGAGAAAAGGTACCCTTACGAGCACCACTAGTATGACGCAGATCAGGCGCTGCCCCACGGAGGAGCAGATCACGTATTCCCCATGGAGCCGATCAAGCCCCCTCCACAAACCACATCATGTGCCCCCCTCCATAGAGCACATTATGTGCCCCCTCCACCCTATTGGAATAACCCAATCCCTTGGTTTTCACAGGGTCAACATACAACTATAGTGCAAGATTCACCCTGATTATCATATGATCCGGTTGGATACCATGATGGATCTAGATCTAATGAGATGATGTCTAGCGGGAGAAGGTCCATTCACTTCGAGACTGGTGGGCTAGAAATATCATGGTATGGAAGAATGTGTGATCTCAATATGCTGCCACCTGAACAAGTGTACATTCCACAGATGCCACCACTTGCATAGAGTCCTCATGCACATATATTATCTGAAGGTTATGCTTTGATGATGGATGCCGATGTGGAGATGTTGATCCAAAGTTTTCACGATACCAAGACATTGAGTCAAATGCTAGATCTTGAAGGTGAGGGTGGAGGATATATGTAGGCGGGGGAGATAGGGGTGAGGATGAGGGAGATGAGGGTGAAGATGAAGGCGATGGGGGTGAGGGTGAGAATGAAGGTGAGGGCGATGAGGGTAAGGGTGAGAGTGAAGGTGAGGACTGTAACATCCCTTGTTTCTTTATGGATTAACGACTATCCCCACAAATCAACGTGGGTCTTTTTAGCGTACTTTGTCCTCACACTTACATGTTTCCTGGAAAAACTTCCAAGGAGATCACCCTTCTCAAAATTGCTCCAAGTTAAACACGCTTAACCGTGGAGTTGTTTAGTGATGAACTACCAAAAAGAATATGCATCTTGTTGGTATAGATAGTACAAATCAATTCATATAAACCATCCTTAACTATATGGTCCAATACCTACACAGTCTTAGGATCCCTCTCATTTGGGTGTGTAATCGGTTCATTCATATACCCCTTTGCTTAGAAGTCTGCCAGGAGCCGCTTGTTGTCCGTACCTTCTTTGCATTGGCGATCACTTCCAACTTCGTCATTGGACATTACAAGAACAATGATAATGAGGGTAGAATAAGACGGTGCCTCAGGGGGGAAATAGTTGATTTTGTTGATTGTAAATTAAGGAAAAAAAACAAGTGCCACCTAACAGGTATAACCCATCACCATTTCAGCAGGATAAGGGGAAGGGGAAGGGAAAATGGAGATGATATATTTTTGTAAGTGTCGATTTCTTATTATGTATAGCTTTGTAATCAAACAAGTATTCCTTATTAATGGACTTCTTATGTAATTTTTTTAGCACATGTAATCCAAAAAAAAACTCTCATTATTAATGGATTCCATCTAGATATATTCTTATTACCATTTTCTTCAATTGTAACAAGTAAAAACCCTTTATATTTCTCGTACAAATGGATCCACAACTTTTTTTAAGCCACACTATTTATAGAGTGACAAAGTGCATCTTTTAGCTGGGCATATGAAAAAGTAATGAAAGCTACACTTGTATTTTACACAAAGAATATACATAAATGTTTAGACAGAGAATATACATTAATGAAAGCTACATTAAAAATTTCATTTTTGAGGACATAATGTGCCACACTTGTATTTTAAGAGTTTAATTTTCATATAAGGATAATATAAAATTCTCTTACATCCAATTATATTTTGTTATATTAGTAAAATATAATTAATTTTTATCTCACTACTTCAAAAGTCATGCAAATTATTAAATTTGAGTGGATAATTGTATGAAAAAGGTTACACCATCAAAATTAAATCCATTTTTGAAATGACGAATTACAATGACTTTTCTAAGATCGAGTCAACTTCATCCTTATTTTTCTCTATTTATTAGACAATAAAAAGGATATTAATATAATAATTTTAAAATTTCACATATACCAATATAATAATTTTATAAACTCAAAAACAATCTAAACAAATTTTACAAATAAAATTTCACGCACGAAAGGGCAGGTGAATGTAAGATTACCCGGGAACTTGGAGTTTACTTCGAAATTGCTTCCTAGATTATTACATGGATAAGAAGCACGAACGAGACACATTCCCGGTAGAAGTTTGAAGACTCGACAAGAAGTTGATGAGTTGGTGTGCTCTGTCTTCGCATAATGTTCTGCCACTCCCACAATCCAAATTCACAAACCGAACCCGTAACCCGAATAATCGTCACGTTCAATCTCTGCCTCCAACACAGTTCACGTGTTTCTGTTGTTCTTCCATCGAAACCTCACTCTCCCACGACAACAAGTGGGTACCTTTCATCAAGAAAAAGGTTGTTATGAGAGTCGGTTACGTTGGAACCGATTATAGAGGTCACTACCCCCCTTTCCCTTTTCTTTCATTTTTCTTAATTTGTAGTGTAAAATTCTAAAGAAACTTCGGGGTAATTTGATTTTCATGAGGTTATTATTAATTTACAGGTTTGCAAATGCAACGCGATGAACATAGATTATCAAGTAAGACCCTTTTGCCTATCCTTTGTCTTTTAGGACAATTTCATTTCATTTTTTATTTTTAAATTAGCCCCTTTACCATTTTCCCCCCAACTGAACCAACTCCCTTCAACTTTGGTTTAAGCTAAAAATATAAACTTTTCAATTTACTTCAGCGGCAGTTTAATCCTTTCTCTGTTTCTCAAGTTACTCCCTGAAGCTACTTGAATAATAATAATAATAATAATTTATCAACAAAATAATAATAATAATAAAAGAAGTTTGTAAAATCACACAGGAGAGAAGTGTAGAAAGGGCCGTTCAATGTACAAGACTCCACTTGGTGGGGTATGAGGTGGTGGATATACTAAGTTTTACCATTGCAAGCAAAGAGGCTGTTTTTACCATTGTGTTGTAGGGGAGTGTAATTTATCCTTCTTATTATGGACGAAAAGAAATTTTTTTCCCCCTCTTGTCCTTTAGTATTGCATATCTTTATGTGTTCCTTTGTCATGGCATTGACTAATGTTAGATTCATCTGGTGTTATGACTAATGGTCTAATAACCTATAGTGAAATTTTAGTTTATTTTTGTTATTTGATATTTGAATTTATTCTGTTTGCTTTCCAAATGAAGAAAGTTGAGAGTCAAGTCTGACTACAGCCATACACTTAAATCAGCATAGCCGGTGTGAATGGAGTCTAGCTAAAACATTAGAATTTTGACATGATGTAGCTATTGAGAAAGAACTCGAAACTGCTATCTTCAAGGCTGGTGGAATCCGTGATAGTAATTTTGGGGACCTGGACAAAGTTAAATGGAGCCGAAGTAGCAGAACTGATAAAGGAGTAACCTTCTTGTTATTCCTTTTCTATCTGTTATATGAATTGGTTGTCGTTACTCTATTTTGATATGTGTCTTAATTTCTTTCCACTTTTTATGATGTGCATGTGCTAGGTCCACTCTCTGGCGACAATGATATCCTTTAAAATGGAAATCCCCGAGAATGCATGGAAAGGAGATGATAATGGAATTGTGCTTGCAAACTACATTAACACTTACCTTCCTCCTATTATCCGAGTGTTTAGCATATTGCCTTCAAAGAAGTAACACAACTAGTTTCTTGTTGATCATATACAGTGTTTGATTTCTGAAGGTTATGCTATAACTAAATTGTTATCAACAACTAGGAATTTGATAGCGTGGCAAAAGTAATTTATATTTGACCACTACTTTTTTACTTATGAAAATGTTTTCAGATTTAAATGTCATCCATGGGAATACGTAAAGAAAGCACTTGGATCCATTTAAACTAATGATTATGATATTTCAAGTGACCGAAAATTTAAGAGCGTTCCTTTATTTGTTTATTGATGCACTCATTATTTTCTCAACTTTATAGTTTTGGCTTTTTTTTCAGGAGATTTGATCCTAGAAGGGAGTGCAATCTGCGGAAATATTCTTACCTCCTCCCTGCTGATATTATAGGAATCCAAAGCCATTTTAGTGAGGATGAAATTGATTTTCATATTTCAGAGTTCAACAGTATACTTAATGTTTTCGAGGTATACCATTAATCATTTGTATTGCGCTTTCTTGTTATTGTGGAATTATCCATTTGTGTCACATACCTGACGGATTTAATTTAGTTGTGATAAATGGTCGTGAAGATAGATTCCTCCTGATTGATTATGTTGAAAATGCTGGGTTCTCTAAAGTGAATTTTTTAACTATAATGCCAGCTTGTTGCAAGCTTAAAGTCTTCTAAGCATGCTAGGATTAAGATATTGAAATATTGTACTTCGTGGTTCTTTAGTCTTTACATTTATGTGCTAATTAAGTTGTTTGATTCCTCTTTACAAATAATGCTGTCAGCCTTGTTTTCTCTTACAACTTACAAGATGTATATAATGTGCCTAATAATGGTGAAATATATATATTAATTATTTGTGTATTTCTCCATTTTTGTTTTTTAGTTTCTGGTAGAATGATGGCATGAAGGTTCAAAGTTCAAACCTTGACTGCCTGCAAACTTAACCCAAATCCTTGGTCACTACCCTCCCTTGCCTTGTAGTTTTATCTCTTAACATTTCTTTTTTCACATATTGCCCTGTTGTCTCATTACACCCATGAATGGGAAAACATATTCATTATTGATGAGATATTGTAGTTGCTTCCATCATCTGGCTGAACACAATCCCTTTATCTATGATTTCTGTTCTGTGCAAGTTCTAATTCTATTTTGGCTAGTAGCTAATATGAGTTAAACTTAACTGTGTCTGGGGACTATTACTCTATCATTAACAAGTGAAAATGACCATGCATGCATAACAGATTCAACATAAGGCATTTATTTACTTTTGTATCTATGGATATTATATTGCAGGGAGAACATCCTTTCCATAATTATACTGTTCGATCTCAGTACAGGAAAAAAAATCATACAAGGAAATCAAAAGGAAATGGAAGTGTGTCAGACAGAACAAGATTATCTAGTTTGGTATCAGCTTGTGAGTCTGAGAGTGAGGAAAGCGATGTTGATGATTTTATGAATGGTAGATCCACCGCTTTAAGTGAGAGGGAACTGAGCCACGAGTCTTCAGGGTCTCGTGAATCCAATGGTTTGAGCGATCAAAACTCCAGTTCAGGTGTTCATGCAAGATGGTTATATGAACCTGATGAGACAGATAGATTAAGTGCTTCCCATTTCAGAAAGATTTTCTGTTGTTCTTGTGGGAAGTTGGAATCATCACTTGGATATGATTATGTTGAGCTCGATATATGGGGGGAGTCCTTCATGCTACATCAAGTAAGGTCTTGGTTGAAGTTACATTGAAAGTGTTTAATTTTAATCTACTGTTAATATAAAACTTCTGCACATTATCATCTACTCACACACGCTGTTACATCATTAAAGTAGTTTGAATATGATAGCAGCTACTGGGGAGGTCAAATTCTTTTGGCATGTGATCAAATGATGTGTACAAAATGACTACATATCCGTTAGGACCTGAGGCTGACCCATGTGAACACTAGAAATTTAAGAAGGCCTGAGTGAGGGGAATAGGAGAGAGAATGAGGGGTCCTCTAGTGGTAACTAACTTGTTGAGTCAGTAGAGAGTGGAGAGAGGAGAGGATTTAATGGGATTCGTGGAAGAGCAATATTCGTAATGGGAGAGCAATTTTTGTAAAGTAGGAAATTAGTTGGAACTTGGTGGAAGAGACCTGAGCCTCATGGTGTTACTTTCTTTCTGTTACTATTATTTTTGGTTACCATTTACTTGGCTGTAGCACACTGATGCCAGCTTGAGCTATATCAATATACCAGTGTTCTTTTCTTCATTTCCTGCTCTTAAATAGCAGTATATATCTTTGTGCATTTCTTGTTTCCACTAGTTGAATCCACTAATTATTTGAAATTAACCGTACAATGACTGAATGAATGTCTAGATACGCAAAATGGTTGGGACTGCTGTGGCAGTAAAGCGCAAGTTAATCCCGAGAGACATCCTTTCATTGTCACTCATCAAGTTTTCCCGAATTGTACTCCCCCTTGCTCCACCCGAAGTTTTGATCTTGAAAGGAAACACTTTCAGAATGAGAGCGAGTGCTGGAAGCTTTACGAGGCCTGAAATGGTGTCTATGGTTGAATCAGAACAAATCCTCAAAGCAGTTGATGAGTTCTACACATCAATTATGTTGCCTCAAGTTTCAAAGTTCCTAGATTCATCAAAGTCTCCTTGGGCACAATGGGTTGGGAAATTGGACAAGCATTCCAGCATTCCAGATGTTCAATTGGATGAAGTCAGAAAGGCTTGGAGAACATGGAAGGATAACTTTAGAGTAAAGCCACCGTCAGATCCATAGTACATATATTCAGTTGTGGTATATTTTCATTATTACCACTTGTTGCCACAATGTCTCCAGCTCTAGTTATCTGTTCTTCTTGTATTCAAATTTCACGTCTTTTCTTGTTCTGCTTCATGGAGCATGGCATTGAAGGATGTTCTTATCATTTGCTATGGTGTAGAGAAAGAAAATCATGCAACATCTTGTCTTTCAATTGGATGTTGCTGAGGGTAAAGTTGTCCATAGCAAAGCTTTTCAATTAATTGCTAACGTCAAATCAAAGTTTCAATGAGTTGGTATCATTCATTTATTGTTTTCCAAAATGTTTCAGCTTAGTTTCTGAACCCTTACCTAGTGAAAAACAAAGCTTACTTGTTGTCTAGCAGCATATAAAGTCCAGATTATGAATGGTCTGACTAGAGTTATATGTATTCTATTTTGTGCATGAGTCTTGTGGTTTTGAAAACCTGCAGCCACTTTTCATTTTCACTTATGGGGTTGGAAACACAGTTTTCCTTTCCTAAGTGTATTGCTTGAATCTGTTTGCTTGCCTCATTTTCTTCAAATCTTTTTCACTTTCATCAACGTTATATTTTCCTCCTGACAGATTAAGGCATCCTGTGCCTGTTTTGGAGAGTTTTATCAACAATAATACTAAAAGTTGTGTGTTTATGTTCATGTGAGGTCATAGGAGGTCAAGGTGATGGGACCTAGATGCCATGATGTTGGTGCGGAAAAACATGACAAGAACTAGTGTTTGGGGAAGTCAGGAAAAGTAAAAACCTAAATATTGTAAGGTAATTACTATTGAGCCACAACACAATTTATGTAATAGTGAAATGCAACTAACAATTTGTCTACTCATAACGAACTAACCAATTATTAAACTAACTAATTTTGTAATTCTAAAGTGATTTTTAGCGAGTTTTTTTTTTGTCAAGAAAAATTTACATTGAATGGAAAACTTATCATAACCTACTATTAGAGTATCTTTTAAGACTTATTGGGTGCTTATAGAAATATTTACCAATCATTTACTAATGAGCCAAACCTATAGATTGAATTCAAGTGATGTAGAAATAGAAGATTGACTAGGTAAGTCAAATCCAATACCCTTAACACTTTCAAAATATTTGTTATTTTACAGTTTATACATATATTAAGAAACTCTGTAAATAAATTTAATAATAATAGTAATTTACTATAAGAAATTTATACCTAAAAGAACACTTAGTTTTAGGTATATATAAAAAGTATTACTTATACACACATAAGTAATATTTTTTCTAAATATATTACTTTCAATATAGCAAAAACTACACTTTTTAAGTTAAGACATCACTTTTTGAAGGGTTGTTATATCACATGTGACCACTTGTCAAAGGCAATATTTTTTAACAAAAGGGTGTATTTTTTAAGCTAATGGATCACTTTTATAGTGTTGCCACAGCAAATGTGATTAATTGTTTAAGGCAAAATTTTTAAGTAGAGAAGACAATATTTTTTAGATATCAAAGACAACACATTCAAAAAAAATATTGCTTATGTGTACAAAAAGTAATAGTTTTCATATGTTTCAAAAAATAAGTGTTATTTTAGGCTAAATAATCCGGATGCTAGATAGTTTTCCGAAAGTGTTTTTATATTGAAGTTACTCATTCACGCAGAATCCACAAACATAGAATGCCTTCGATACATATATTAGTTATTGCGGTTTAGAAACATTTTGATACTCTTAATTTTTCGAAAACTAATCAACAAAGATTATCTTCCTCTTTAACTTAATTAAAAAAAAAAAAACATCATACACACAAGAATGGAAGAAGGTATTATTAGAGCACAGGCACCATAAAAGAGAGAGAAACCAAAAACAAAAAACAAAAAAAGAAACTGCAATTAATGGGGGGAGTATAACTCATTGAATCAACACACACACGCACCCGACAAGTGCTGGAGTTATTATATATATTGCGGCAAAAGAGAAGAAAGATGAAAGGTATTGTTACAACAGAGCTGAAAACATTGGAGGAGTAGGTCTTTGCTTTCCTATATATTTCAGATCAGGTGATATATCAATTCACAACTAGAAACTAAACCGAAACAGTTTAGACTTTCGAAGCAAGCAAAGGGATACAATAATGGAATAAGGAAAATATGGAAGAAGCTCCGCACGAGATGGATGTGAACCGTGTGGTGGTGGTGGGGACATTCTCTTAAGATTCACGAAACGCCCTTTGTAAGGCGGAGGAGGACTGCGTCTGTCACAAAAAAAAGCCATACATGTACATATATCATTCGAATTAATGACTATATATGTGAATTGTGAAACTAGCTAATAATGCAACTAATTAGTTATTTGTGCTTAACTGAGGAGTAAACATACACGTAACGAGCAATGGAGGGCTGGATAAAAAGCAGTGCCAGCTAGATCAAGCATTGGAGAAACAATATAAACCTCTTCCTCATGTGTATGTGTGTCTATGCTGAAATGAAGACAATGAAATTATATTGATGCACATTCAAGCAAGCACAAGGCTAACAAATTGAGTGCACTTATATATACACATATTGCATAGCTAATGATGGAACTTTTGCATCATGGCAATAATATAATGCTGTGATTATATATATAGATATATATATTACGGATAATAGTATTAGGCCTTTTAGGATTATAATACTATATACAAGGCTGAATAAGACATTAAGATATGTAATATATCATTATTCTATTGTTAATAATAGTTTTACTATCTAATTATTTATAAGTCTAAAAATAAATATTTTTATTACTATTTAAGTAGTTATTATTTTCAATTTTATTTTGTAAACATTTATTAAACTAGGTCAAACTAAACGAATGTTGACTAGGCCAAAGGCTCCCACGAATGTCTGGTTTACTTTCATCGCTATCTATGATAAAATACTACTATATATGAATATTACTAACAACTATCAAGTATTATGTTATTTTTGGCAACCGGCTCAGCACACTATTAACCTTTTTCTTTTTGGCTCAATAGAAAATACTATTACTCATTAATTGTTAGTGAATGACATTTTTTCTAACAAAAATAAAAATATTATTAATTAATTTATATAAAAAAAGAAAGTAAAATTATACCCTCTAGTTAAATAAATCCACTTAACATATAAAAATAAATTCAAATAACTTTTTTTTAATGCTATTTACATAACTAATCATTGCCACAATCAAACAAAATAGAATAAATTTATTTTTATTTTAATTTTAGGTGTTCTAAAGTAAAATATTTTTGTAAAAATTCTATTTAAAATAGATTGATTATAGCCTTTTTCTTTTCTCATAGAAAAAAAATGCTGAAAAACTAAAATTGATCAATAAATTCTTTAATGGTATTATCAGCTTGTATATAGGAGAAGTATGCCCTTAAAATTGCTATTGATCTATATTAAATTAGAGACTCACGTTGAATATATATATATATATAGTTGCAGCCATTCAAAGAATGCTTTTCTAACGATCAAGTGTTATAGCTAGCTGGTGAGTACGTACCAACCACTTTCCTTTTTCATTAATTTTTATATATTAACCATATAAAATAACTCCATTTTATCGGTTACTAAAATTTTAAAAAAATGCTAAGTAATTTTTCATTATAATAACTACTCACCATAATTTATTATTGATACGGCTCTAGCAAATATGATTGGGTCGTACAAGTAATAAAAGTGTGAGTATCATTATATTCTCAGAAAAATGGATTCGTTCAATTATCATTTCTCTAACTTAGAAACAATTTAGACTTGTCAAATAGAGAGAATAATATAAATAAAATAAAAATATAAAAGATCACAAAGAAAAGAGCACTGGGATTAGATTTCATAAAATTGTTTCTATGATGATTAAACTCATAGAAGCAACTTGAACCCTAAAACTAAAGACATTACTGATTTGTAAGTCCCTTTCAAAGCCCCATAGAATTTCTAATCTCTCTATCCCTAGATAATTAGCAATAAGGTTTCTATTTCATTGTCTCAATTATGTATCTGGATTCCTCTATGTCTACATAACTCTATGATCAATCTATGGGTTGTGAATACATAAATAGCATTAAGCATGATAATAGAAACTCAATTGAATAAGAAATAATTCATAAAGATTGTAAATTTTAAACAATCATAGTCAAAATGTAAATTGCAAATCCACGGACAGAATGAATGTGCTAAACATAAATAAGAGAGAAAATGAGAAGAAGAATAAATCTCAATTATGATGTATCTTTTCCTCCTTGATGTAGTTGCCAAAACCATAGTACCTTGTCTCCCAAATTGACCAAAAGAGAGGTCAAGAGGCCAACCAAAGATCCTAAGGCCATCCAAAGAGCCTATTTCATATGATGATGTATTTATTGGTCTCCCTCTGTAAAATACTTCTTAACTTTTTTAAAACATCTTCATTTATCCAAAACCTATCTCTATAGAGAAATATATGAATTTTCTACTATAGCATTTGATAAAAATCTTCTTAAATTAACTCAAAAACTTTTTAATTTGGCTCTAAAAGTATATTCCTCTTACAAACTTGACTAAAAGTAAGCTTCTGAGCCATCAAATTCACCGAAAAATCACCAAATTAAAAGTATTTTCAAAGTCCTAATTCCATATGAAAGTTGTTAATTTCGCGACATAAACCACTTCATATCAAAACAAGCATTAAATATGTGCCTTTTATACATATATCAATTATTTTTATCAAATTTTATAACTTAATAATATAAAAATTATTTTACACTCTCCTTATATAAAGATTGATATATTAATTTTATTGGCAAACTATCAGTTAAACAAACACTCCTGTACATTTAACCTATAAAATTAACAACACAATAATCTATAATAACCGAAAGGACTTACAATAATAGACAGTTGTGTACTTATATGTATATTCATTTAATTAAACTAATTTTTTCAGTGAGCCGTATTACATATAAAGAAATAATTTCGAATAATTGTTTTACATTTAGTGCACGTGTTTTATATTTGTTAGCTTGATCTTTGATGAGTGGAAGTTGGGTATAACTAATTTATTCTGATATTTATTTACATTCAATTCTGTAAAGATTTTTATTTTTATATACTGACGATATAAAATAATACTGTTAAATAGTTTTACGCGGCATTTGAATAACATTTTATCAAAATGATAAATTATAATAAATTAGTAAATAATAGTAATAATAAACAGTTATTTTCTATGATTTAATATTTCAATAATTTTGTCGGCTATACTCTGAATCTCAGTGCATAAAAATTTATATATATGGCCCCGTTTGTCCTCCAAAGAAAAAAATTAATTATTAGTTGATCAGACTGATTCATTTCTTCCATCATATTCAATACAACATGGTATCAATAGAGCATTGGTTCTTGCTTCCGCGTACCTTCTCTTTCTTCATTTCTCTGCACTTTCCAATCACCTTATGTACTATCTTCTATGATCTTAATCCATCGCTTTAAATAATTCTCTGACGCACCTGGATTGATTATCATCTCACAAACTTTGAATGGGGAGAATTACAATTCTTGGAGCAGATATATGAAATTCCCTCTTGTTGCCAATAATAAATTAAACTTGATTTTTTGATCACTTCCTAAATCTGATGGTGTTGATCCTCTATTGTTGGCTTCATGAGAGAGGAACAATAAGATTTTTTTTATTAGTTTCTTGGCTTTTGAATTCCATCTCAAAAGTGACCAGTGTCATGTATCAAACTATTACGGCTGATATTTAGAGCACTTTGTGAGATGGTTATCAACAAGGAAAAAAATCCTCTTATTCTTAAACTCAAGAAAGATTTAGTCAATACCGTTCAAGATAATCTCTCAGTAACTCAATACTTCACTAAAATCATCACAGTATGAGAGGAGCCCTAAGGATTATCGCCCTCTGTTTCAATTTAAGTATGGTGTGCTTAACCTTTTCAACAGTTCATTTGATCGAGCTAAGTTTCTATTAGGTCGTAATAATGGTTAATTATCAATGTTAGTTAGTGTTAGTTATTCTGTTGATGTGAGCTAGTTTTACTTCACGTGGTTGACTGATGTATATAAACCCTCGTTGCCTTTGTATTCTTTCTCAATATTAATACATCTTCATTCCTCTGTGTTCTTTCTCTGTTATCTCTACCTTCACACGCATTCTACTCTAATAGTTTGTTATATAAGTCTCCCTGGTATCCCACTAATCACTCATTGTCATCTTGAAGATGAGCAATTAAAAGATTTAAAATATTAAAATATTTACTAAATACACATTACTCAATATTGAATCCCACTAATCAATCCTTACCATGTTGAAAATCAGCAATTAAAAGATTTAAAATCTTAAAACAATGATTAAATATACATCACTCATCTTTCATATGGCAAGAAATGATTGGTGGTATGAAAAAAATAATTTGAAGATGAGTGATTTATGCCCTAGATGTTGTAGATGGGTCCTATTCCAACAATTAATAGTGAGGTTTTTCTCTGATTTATCGAGAATAACAATGCGAGTTTGTTAGAAAACATAATGAAAAATAAGAATACATAAGAAAATAAAAACACAAATGATCTTTATATTTCCATGTTGTGATCTATATCAATTACAAAGAAGCATCACTTGTTTGTAGACTTAAAGAAGAAATAAAGACAATAAATCAGTACCAAATCAAAACATAATAACAAAATTAAACTAATATTAATCTAAATAAATCTAAGATAATTGTTTATTCTTAACACTCTCGCCCAAATTAAAGCTTATCAAGAGCTATTTACTAAAAACTCAACTAAAGTATACTCTATTTAATAATAATAAAAGTAGAAATTATGCTATGTCTACACTATTATCATAGTCCTTTTGGATTCTAAAAGCAACGTTAAAATATATTTACCAAACACAATATTATGATGATAAATTGACAAATTACTTACGCAACTTAATTTTGGGTCGTCTAATCAAATCGTCTCATATGAATAACTTTTGAAGTAGTAGGATGAGAGTCGCACATATTTTGCTGACATGACAATATGTGATTGGATGAGTACATAAATAAAATTTACATGATAAGCACATTAAAATTAAACTCAGTTCTATAAATATTAAAATATAGATTTTAATTTTAATCAATTTTAAGGGTTGGATCCAATTTCAACCTCACCCATGTAACTACTCACCGAACAACTCATTGAATCAACATACACAGGATAACTGGAGTTATAATTGCAGTAAAAGAAAAGAAAAGAAAGATGAAGTTATTATTACACATATAGCTGAAAACAATGGGGGAGTATGCCTTTGCTTATTCCTGGTGTCCCAACTAGAAACAGTTTAGAAGCATAGTGAGATACATTAGAAAAAGGAAACCGGTTAGCTAGGCATTGCTTAAGGGTGTGAACCAGGGTCTCCGCTTGGTGTTGGTGGCGACTTTATCGACTGATCCTTGGGACGCCCTCTGTCACAAAAACAAGACATATATATGCATTCAAATGACTGTGAATTGCGAAATTAATTAATACAACTTATCTGGTTAGTTGTGCTTAATAAGAGCATTCTAACCGAGGAGCAACTGAGGGTTGGATGAGAAGCAGTGCCAGGAAGATCAAGCATTGAAGAAACAATATAAACTTCTTCCTCATGTCTGTGTGTCTCTGCTGAAATGAAATGAGTAACCAAATTCAAGGAAGCATAGGGCTAACAATTTGCCACCACTTGTTCTGCTAATTATGGCAATTCATATATATACTGCATAGCGCTAGTTACGAAACTTCATTCAAGTTTTCATGGTTTCAAAAATGTACACATCTTCGACTTTGTATTGAGTCCTCGGTCCTTCCGTTGAGTATTTATATAATTATATTTGTCTGCATGTTCTACCTTGGTGGCTGCTTATATTCCGATTTATATTCTTCTCATATATGTGTTAGAATGTGTTTTTGATATAGACTTCTAGCACAGTGATATATTTTTTTTATTTGGCTTTTCTGATCTTTATGTATAATTCATTTACTGCTCCCCTCCGTTATGGGGTGTTTGAGCTACTATCATTTAAAAAAAAAAAAAATTATATTTGTCTGCTATTCACAGGAGAAGTATGAACTTGAAATTCATGTTGATCTATTAAATTAATTAAAGGCTCATATTGCATTAAAAAATTTTCAAACAATCTGTTCGTAAACTAAATAATTAATTATATTGTATTTAAAAAAAAAGACTAAATTATATTGTATCGGTCGTGGTTATGATCGAGTTTCCACCCAACAACCTTTACGGTTGGATCCTGAGGCAGTCAAAGTCTTGCAATTGAACATGTTTTTCAAATTATACAGTGCTAATAGCATGTACTAGGTGGAGAGTACTAAGCACTTTCCTTTTTCATTAGTTATTATTGACAAACTATCGTTAAAACAAAGAACCATATTTAGCCTATAAATTTAATAACACGGTATTCAATACTAACCAAAAAAGCCTTACAATAATAAACAAATGTGCACTTAATATTCTTTGGAATGGCAACAAGTTGGCGCTTTCTAGAGAGAACTTTGCTTGATTTTGGTTTTTCTCAAGCAACAGTGTGAATTATTATTATGTGTGTTTGCTCCTCTATGCTTAATATTCTTTGGAATGACAACAAGTTGGGTGAGTTTTCCCCTCATAGGGGTCTTAGACAAGGAGATCCTATGTCTCCTTTTTTATTTGTTATTTGTATGGAAAGGCTGACAGTGATGATTGATAATCTGTTGGAGATGGGGCATTGGAAGTCGATCTCTATTTCGCAGGGGGGCTTAAGATATCCTATCTTCTATTTGCTAATGATGTTTTCTTATTTTGCAAGGCAGAGAGTTCTCAGGTCCATCTCATTATGCAAGTTCTTAATACCTTTTGTTAAGCTTCAGGTATGAAAGTTAACTTTAATAAGTCCAGAGCTCTTTATATTCTAATTATGTTTCGAGGCATTGCAGGGATAACTTTACCAACATATCCTCCATTCGTTTCACTACTGATTTGGGAAAGTACCTCAGAGTCCTTTTTATTGGTGGTAGAGTAATAAAGGCTTATTTTCAGCATATTCTTGATAATATTAACACTAGACTTGCAGGTTGGAAAGGGAGATTACTTAATAGGGTTGGGCGGATTTGCCTTGCCAAATCAGTGATTGCTTCTATCCTTGTGCACCAAATACAGGTTGTGGCCTTTTCTACTAGGATTTGTGATGTCATTGATAGGAAAACCCATTCTTTTATCTGGAATGGTAGTAGTAGCAATATGAGTTTCAACTTGGTAAATTGGCAAACCCTTATTACGCTGAAACGATATGGTAGGTTAGGTGTTAGAGAAGCTAGATGTATCAATGTCTCACTTCTTGGTAAGATGGCTTGGAAAATCTTAATTCAAGACAACAGCTTCTTGGTCCGCGTATTCTTTCTCATAAGTATCTTAAAGGGGATGAGGCTAACTTGCTAGCAATGGAACTCACGCCTAAGTCTTCTCCCATCTGGCATGCTATTCTGTTTACTGTCCATAAGCTCTGGGAGGGATTTTCTTGGGGGGTGGACTATGCCCTATCTCTTTGGTATGATCATTGTTTTCTCTTTGGTAGATTATGTGAGCTTGTTGACTATGTGCATATTTCGGATACTCACCTCACATTGGGTGATTTGTGGCATGGTGGGATTGGGCTTACATAATCTCTTTGGACTCCTTTATCGCCTCAACTTCGGAATTTATTGTAGAATTTTTTAAATATTAGTCAATCTTCTTCTTGTGTAGGTTGGTTCTAGCAGCTTGCTGGGAGCGACATTTTACTTTGCTGCTAGTGCTTATCGTTGGCTTTTGTTTCAGTCTTTTTCCTGGTATCCTAATCTTAATTGGACTGGATTTGGAAGGTGAGGGATCTAGAAAAGGTCAAGGTATTGCCTTGGTTGTGCATTCATAGTAGCTTACGTACCAATTCCTTTCATTTTCATCATCATATGGCATCTAGCAGTCATTGTTTGCATTGTGGCCCCCGAGGGATTGTTTTAAAAGCCATTGCATTTGGAATAATATTGGCATGCATTTCTTTTCTCGGTTTAAGGTTGATGATCCAGTTGTTTGGGTTAAAGATGGCGCTCTTGGTACTAATGGTGTTCTTTTTCTGGCCACTTTGTGGTGGATTCGGCGGAGTCATAACCAGAATATTTTCCAAGCTGACCATTCGTCTGCCCTATGGTGGCCCGCTGGGTACGTCTTTTGGCTGATGATATTACACGCTCTCCAGCCAATTGTGTTGATTTGTCATTGTGGCGGCGTCTTCCTCCCCTTGGTGCTGTTAAGCTAAATATTGATGGTAATGTGTTTTGGGATCGTAGGTTGGTGGGTTTTGGCTGTATTATTCATGACTCTTATGGAGGGTGGTTGGCTACTTGCTCGGATTTGTAGACAAGATGCGAGTTCTTCGGGAGGAGTTAGGCTGTTTATCATGGTCTTTCATTGACTTGGATGCTTAGCTACCGCACTGTTTATATTGACATAGATTGTCTTAAGGCTTTTTTCGCGGTGTCCACTGATCAGATTTCCCCTAATCACTTGGACCTTGGTTTGCTTTTGCGTATCCGTGCATTGATTTTGCGTAATTGATGTGTTCACTTTGATTTGATCTCTAGAACTACTAATTGGGCCACCGATCATGTGGCGAAGATTGATACTACTTTGGGCTTGGAGTATTTCAGGTAGTCTAATCCTGGAATGGAGCTTAATAATATTAATCAGACTAATATTTCTGTCTAGTTTTTGTCATGTCTTTATATTTTTTCTTACCAAAAAAACATGCACTTAATTATATGTATAATTAATTGAATCAATTTTGTTGATCATCCATCTTACATATAAATAAATAATAATTTAGAATGACTTATTAGCGATTGCTTGTGTAATATGCAGATAATTATCACTTGTGTAACAATATAAATAAAAGCAATGGTTGTAGAGCCTTTGAAAAGGGGTTAAATCACGTACCTTTAAAAAATATCTACACACTTAGCAAATAAATTAAAAAATTCACAAAATGTCTATTATAATTTTAGGAGATATTTGAATGAATATTTCCTAAAAATCTTGCAGATAGAATCAGAAAGCATTGTTAACAGAAACATATGTAGATGACAGATAATGATATACCAATGTATATATTCAGCAATATTAATAAATCACTGCTTTTCATTCATCAAAGAAAAAAAATAGTATATTTTAGATTATAAAATACTCAGCTCGTTTCATAATAATTATCGATTTTTTATTTTTGAATGTTTTAAAATATCTGTTTGTTTAGGCTATTTAGGTAGTATTATTATTTTTTTCATTTATACCCTAGGTAATTAGGGTGTGTTTTTGGATGTTTCATAATAAGGGTGTGCTTGGTTGAAGAGTAAAATTGGGGGTAAAATTTACTTAGATGTGTTTCATGTATAAAATAGAGTAAATACTCAAATTGATTCTTGATAATTTCATTGATAGACAAATTTTTCCCTCATAAAAAAAAAAATTTGTGTTGAGGTTCCTCACAATTGCAAAAATAGAATACTATATGTTCATGACAATTTTATTGATAGACAAATTAGTCCCTAACAATAAAAAATTAGTATCAAGATCCCTTACAACTGTAAAAATAGGACATATAGGTCCGTGATTCACTTGCAATCTTTTAAATACTAATGTTGACTTTAATTATTGATCTATGTAACACCACTAATTCCAATAAACACTAACTAACAGACACTCTTTTATTTTTATTTTGTAAATTCCTACTCTAACGCTCTAGTATTTCTCTGTACCCATTATTATCAAAAAAGAAACCTTTGGCCCAAAAGAGCTGTTTATTATAGTACAGTGATTGCATACTATAAAATAACACAGTACCACCGTACATGGTATAAGATGTTCTATCATCCATTTGAAATAGTTTGAAAGAGACTTACAAAAATGAACAGGATGTATTTTAGTAAATTGGGATTAATTAGTAGGTGCCATATAGATCAATAATTGAAGTCTACTTTAGCATTATTTAGTACGTTGCAGTACAATGAAGGACCTATAATGTCTTATTTTTATAATTATAAGATATCTCAATACTAATTTTTTTTTAATTAGGGATTGGTCTATCAATGAAATTGTCAGGGACCTATATAGTATCATATGTTTGCAATTGTGAAAGATATCAACACTAATTTTTTATTGTCAGGGACCTATAATGTCATATTTTTATAATTGTGATGAATTTTAACACTAATATTTTTTTTTGTAAGGACTAATTTGTCCATTAATAAAATTGTTAGGGACTAATTTTATAACAGCCTAGGCTGCCTTATGGATTGACAATTGTTCTCCCAAACCAATATGGGGTCTTTTCAACGTATTTTGTCCTCACTCACATGCTTTCTGAGAAAACTTTCCAGGAGGTCATCCATCCCAAAATTGCTCCAAGTCAAACACACTTAACCATAAAGTTCTTTAGTGATGGGCTACCGAAAAAAAGATGCATCTTGTTAGTATAGCTAGTACAAATCAATTTATATAAGTCATCATTAATTGTATAGTCCCATATCTATATAGTCTTAGGATCCCTATCATTCTTGGTGTAATCGGTTCATTCATGTACCCTCTTTTTAGAAGCCTGCATGGCCATTCGTTGTCATGTCTTTTTCTGTAAACGATCACTCCAATGACAAGGCGAGGAGTGATCTAAAATTTACTTAGATGAGTTTTATGTATAAATAACACTGTAACTCATCTAGGTAATGTTAATGCATTATTTAAGTAATCAATATAATTTTCTATATTTACCAAGATATTTTTTTATTTGTTTTTTTAAATGTGTATTGTTTGATTTTTTACAATTATTGTAAAATGGAAGGAGTAAAAGAGTAGATTTTAAGAAAAGTGCACAACGGATCGATGTTGATTCGATCTCTAATGTAAATTCCACCTCCGGCCTCATCAATTGTGAGAGTTTCATTAATTCCAGAAAGTTCCGAATACTCACAAAACTTGTCACTCAACACAACTGTAAGCTTATCAAGAACAAAGAGAGTCACTCTCTCGAGGGAAGAAGATGACGGCACTCATAGTTTTAAGCATTTCAAAATTAAACTAATATTAAATTATAGATTTCCATTTTATTTAGTTTTAACGGTTGGATTCAATTTCAACCGCACCCATTTAAGAACTCGCTGAACAACTGATTGAATCAACATACACAGAGGAGATAACTGGAGTTATATATTGATTATTGCAGCAAAAGAAAAGAAAGATGCAGGTATTATTACATATATAGCTGAAAACATTATTGGAGGAGTAGCTCTTTGCTTATTTCTGGTTTCCCCAACTAGAAACAGTTTAGAAGCAAAGAGAAATAATAATAAATAGAGAAGGAAACTGCGGAAGAAGCTCCACAGGCGTTGTTTAATTAATGATGTGAACCAGGGGCTTGGCTTGGTGCCGGTGGCGACTTTATCGGATCGTCCTCGCCACGACCAGGAGCTGCTGGCCCACTGTCACAAAAACAAAGCCATATATATCATTCAAATGACTATATGAATAATGAAATTAATTGATACAACTTAGTTATGCTTAATATATATGAGCTTTACCACAAAAACAAGGTTATGCTTAATAAGAGTATTCTAATTTCTAAGTTCCAGCCTAGAAGCGACCGAAGGTTGGATGAGAAGCAGCGCCAGGCAGATCAAGCATCGGAGAAACAACAAACTTCTTCCTGATCATGTCTGTGTGGTGGGTCTCTGCTGAAAAGAAGAAAATGAAATTGATGCAAATTCAAGAAGCAAGCACGACGCTAACAATTTGCGTGCACTTGTTCTGCTTCTGCTAGTTATGACACTATATACTGCACGACTAATTATGACACTGTTTCATCATGGCAATGATTTTGCAAATAGAAATAATACACCATAATCACCACATTTACACCAAACTAAAAATTATTAATCAGTGTGTAAAATATTATAAATTATCATATAAAAAATTATAAATTAATATATAAAAAAATATAAATAAATATATAAAAAAATTTTATATATTAATTTATACTTTTTTACATATAAATTTATAATTTTTTTACATATTAATTTATAACTTTTAATTTAATATAAACATATAAAATATTTATCATTTCTCTTTTGCAAAAGAGTAATAATATATATATTTTTAAGTTGTCAGCTTGTGTAGAGGGCATCGTACCTATGAGCTTAAAAGAGTAATGCTACTCAGCCTACTCTGATCTGCAATAAAATTAATATGTACATAGATTTTTTCTTATAAAAATTATGACAGGCGAAATAAAATAGTATAATTTTCTTATTTATTTAAAAATTAGCAATGATGTCACATAATAATTTTGACAATAAAATCCTCGTAAATTTTTTTATTGTGTTGCAATTTTCATATTAATATAAAATTAAAATTAACCTCAAGGCGGAGTAGAGCCTAGAAGCTTTGCCGCACTATTCTCTTATCCTAAATTTTTATTAAAAAACTAATTATATTGTATTAATCGGGATTATGACGGAGTTTCCACCTAACGCCCTTTATCTACTTAAAAGAACCAAAAGGCAGTGAAAAGAAGGGAAACCGCGTTCAAGCGGGGACTTATGGTTGGCGGTGACGCAATCGAAGTCTTGCAATTGAACAAAGAATGTTTTATTATCTAATTATTAATATAATAATAGAATTATTTATCTAAGAATTATTTTTATTTTAATGAAATTTTAAAAAATAAAAATAATTTTATACGTTAAAAATTTATCATGTCAAATGCAACTTCCCCAAGCTAAAATAAGTTATATAACATTTTAATATATAAAGAATTTATAATAAATAAATTTATATAATATATTATCCACACCAAATAATTAATAAAAGCATAAGTGCATATATATATATATATATGGACACCTGTGAATAACACCCATGACACAGTGGATATGGGGGTGAAGATTCTCCCATCCCACCCCCTTGGGTGAGAGGTGGGGATCACTATCCCCATATTCAAAAGTACTTACTATATATGAAATTATTTAATTATAAATTTATCAATAAAAAATATATATTAACATTTTAAAACTCTATTTTCTCATTCATATTCTCCTCTTTTTCTTTATTTACTATTACCGTTACTTAGTCACTTTTCATAATCACACGACTCATCCCTGTTGCTACCGTCTATCTAGGAATAAAAACGGTGTTGGATTAGTTTGAATGCTACTATTTGCAAGTGTGAGTTGTTAAATTTAAAATAAATTTAAATTATATTTGGATATTCTTAGTTTATTGGATAAATTAAAAATTATTATATTAGGATTCTTCTTCATTTATTTTATTTTCAAATTTTTATAACTTTTAATGATACAGTGGCTATCCACGAATATCCATGAATCCATGGAAGAATATAATAACAGATACCCGTGCGGATATGGAATGAGCACGGAGGCAAATATTCCCATTGACATCCCTATTCACATTATGTCTAAAACACACAGGACGCAAGCGAAACACATCCGAAAATTTTGTGGGAAGTTAAAATGTCATATTCGGAATGTTTTGGTATTTTGCACTCTTGGATGTCGAATGAGAATGTATGCCCCTTAATAAAAGTGTTATTTCAATATCTAGAAAGCGGATGTCCCTTGAGACACTCATTTAATGTGATGAATTGCTGGGCAAAATGTGGACCAGGATTGCATCCACTAGTGTGAGTGCTTAAATTGAAGTGATCTGGCCACGAACAAAGTGCATCAGTTGAATCACAGAAAGCAACTTCGCTTAATGAATTGCATGGGACACGAGGAGTTTGCATCAATTATTGATTACCTTATCACATGTGCTTCACGTCCACTAATAAGACAATTGAAATCAGCAGCGATGTCGTCACGTGATTCACATGATTCTGCGGTATCCAAAAGATGTCAAAGAAAGCTTTGGTAAATATTAAAAAACATTTCCGTATGCAAAAAGACATGTACAAAGTCTTTACGTATAACAAAGAAAGGCCGACATCGTTTACTTGGATTATCTCAACAACTCCTCGGATTTAGTATTTGTGATTTTGTTAATTTTAACGGTGCATACCATTTCTGCTACGTCATATATTGAGTTCTTAAAACTATATTCCATAAGTTTCATTAATTCCAAAAAAGTTCCGAATACATGCAAAACTTGTCACTCAACACAACTGTAAGCTTACCAAGAACAAAGAGAGTCACTCTCTCAAAGGAAGAAGATGATGGCACTCATAGTTTTAAGCATATCAAAATTAAACTCATTATTATAATATTAAATTATATATTAATTATTTCAGCAAAAGAAAAGAAAGATGGAGGTATTATTACATAGCTGAAAACATTGGAGGAGTAGCTCTTTGCTTATTTCTGGTGTCCCCAACTAGAAACTGTTATCACCGAAAATTTAGTGGACTTATGTGTCAAATCGAGAAGAGTCCGCTATTGCATGGCCAAGCTTTGGAATAGTTACAAGCAGAATTAATTCATAGAAAATAGTTACATTTCGTGCCAAATAGCCTTGGAACATTGCCAATCAGATGTGGAGTGGTTACCAAGCACTTGGGGGTAATTTTATTCCAGATTAACAAGTATTGAAGTTGGAAAATTGTCTTCATGATTATAAAAGGTCTCAAGAGAGTGAAAAAGAAGGATTTCCGGATCAACACATAAATCTTTACATTTTATCTTTCATTTTCAGCATTTTTTCCTTTCCTTTTTAATTTAGTTTAAGTAGTTTCTCATCTATATCTTATTGTGATACTTTGGTGTCAAGGTGTTATAATTATTTTTATTCATCAATGAAATCTATTTTCATTTTACACTTATTTTTGTCCAAAACTTGTTTTTCAAAATAGTTGGAGAACCCATAACAAGTATTAGATTCCCCGCCTTGATATATTCGCCTCCATTTTGGGATAAAAAAAATGAGAGCTTTTATTCTTAACTTTATTTATTTTAATTAGATTTAGCCGAAACCAAAATTCAGGACATCATAAACAAAGAGATATAATGGAAAAAAGAAAAAGAAAGGAAACTGCGGAAGAAGCTCCGCAGGGGTTGTTTAATTATGGATTGAAAAGGAGAAAGTACTAACACTAGGAATTATTCTAATAAACTTATCTGTGGTGATATTAATATATTATTTTTAAAACATTTATAATATTTTACTGACAATATTTATATAATATCTTAAAATATTATTTATATAATTTTCCTTATATATATTTTAATGTAGTTTAATTAAATATTTAAAATATAAACAATATAAAGGTATAATATAAAATCCGTGTCATTTTTAATAATTATAATCAAAAATTGATTTTGATTAACATCTTCCAAACAATAATCATCCTATTTGTAACTTATCAACAAATAATGAGCTAAAGTGATCTCAAGCTACACTTAACACTTTCAGAATATTTGATAATAGGGGGATTACAATTCATTGAATCAACATACAAACACGATAACTGGAGTTATTATAGCAGCAAAAGAAAGATGAGGCCATGAAATGATGAAGGTATAATAATATAACACACCGCAGCTGAAAATACTGGAGAAGCACACAACAGAAAAAGGAAAATGTGGAAGAAACTCGGCACGAAAATGGAGTTAGCGTTTTGCGTGGCCTATGGGTGTGAAGTAGTGACCCCGCTTGGTGGTGGTGGCGGTTTCACCGGATGATCCGCGTCACGCCCAGAATATTCTCTGTAACAAAAACAAGCCTTATTCAAATAATTACTGTGAATTGTGAAATCAATATTTACAACTTGTTTACCTAGAGTAATAGTAGTATAATCTCGGGTTCACGATGAATTTTACACTTAATAACATATCAACCATTCAAAATATAATTTAAAATTAAAAATATATAAATATTATAAAAATAATTGTTAGGATCATGTCACGTATAGGATTCACTATAAACTCGAGTGTATATCTACATTTTTCATTTAACAATGGTGAAAAGGAAAAGAGTGGTACATAGCCTTACCCATGAGGAATGCCAGCAACGGAGGGTTGGATGAAAAGCAGTGCCAGGCAGACAATCAAGCATTGAAGAAACAACAAAAACGTCTTCCTCATGTCTGAAAGTGTGTCGCTGCTTAAAGGAAGACAATGAAATTGATGCAAATTCAGGAAGCAAGCACAACGCGCTAAAAATTTGCGTGCACTTGTTCTGCTTCTGCTAGTTATGACACTTTATATACTGCACAACTGATTTTGACACTCGTTCATCATGGCAATAATCTTATGAAAGAGTAATAATATATTTTTTAAAGATATTATTATCAGCTATCGTGGACAACACACGTCAAGATAAATTAAACAAAAAAAAAAGCTATCGTAAAGGAGATCGCATGTGTACGCGTTTAAATGAGTAATGCTAAATACTCAGAAAGAATAAATAAATAAATATAATATCTGCATAATTTTTGAAGAAAATATGATAATTGATGAATGAAATAAAAGAGTATAAAACTCATTGAATTATTTAAAGTCTGTAATTATATCACATAACTTTGACAAATAAAATTCTAGCAAATTTTATTTTTGGATGTGTTGCATTAATTTCTCTTATATTAATATAAAATTAGAACTAATTACACTATATCAATGGTGGTTATGATGGGATTTCCACTAATGGTGAGGTATGAGAGATAGAGACGTGGAAGGGAGGGGGACAGGAAGGAATGATTTGCAGTATAATCTTATACTGCAAACCCTTTATTCTCCTCCCCTACTCTATAAAATCCCAACTCAAAAACGTATCCTAAGGTTATGTGAAGGGACGAGAGATAGAGATTATGAGAGATAGATGAAGTGAGAGTTTGGGATAGTGTGGGAGTGAGAGAGGTGGAGAGTGGTAGCAGCGAATCGGCGATATAAGGACTGGATTATGGGTGGTGTGTGGTGGCACGATGGACATTGTTAGGGTTGCAGTTTTTTTTTTTTTTTTTTTGGATGTGAAGGGTTAGAGACGAGTGTTTGTGTGTTTGAGTGGTTGAGAGAGGGTGGTGTTGTTTGTGAATGACTAAAGTTTTCTTTTTCATGTGAGGTGGGTCCATATGACCGCATTTTTTTTTATAACAATGAGAAGGCTTAACCTCAACAAAAAGGGGAAGCAAGAAAACATAAACAGATGTCACATATGACCACATGTTAGCACTTAGCTGTAAAAAGTTAAAAAAAAAAAGTATTGGATCTTCGAATTGGTTTGGTTTTAATTTTTAAAAATCCAGTACCCGATGATCCAAATCAAACCCATCGGATAAGATCGGGTTGAGTGGGTTGATCAGTTCAAACCAGTCTACTTATAGCCCTACTTGTTTATCATGGCAATGATCTTATGAAGGAGTAACAATATATTTCTTTAAAGATATTATTATCAACTATAATACAGAACAGACGTCAAAATAATTTTTTTTCAAAAAAAGCTATTGTGTAGGAGATCGCGTATGTGTACGTGCTTAAAAGAGTAATGCTATATACTTAGCAAAAATAAGCAAATAAATAATATCTGCATAATTTTTAAAAAAATATGATAATTGATGAATAAAATAAAAGAGTATAAAATTCATTCATTTATTTAAAGGACAGCAATTATATCACATAACTCTGACAATAAAATTCTAGCAATTTTTTTTTTTGATGTGCTGCATTAATTTCTCTTATATTAATATAAACTTAGAACTAATTATATTGTATCAATCGTGGTTATGATGGGATTTCCACTAACCATCTTTCTCTTCTTAAAAGAAAAACCCAAAAGGCAGTGAAAAGGGGGGAAACCGCGTTCAAGCGGCGACTTATAGTTGACACTGACACAATCAAAGTCTTACAAATTGCAATTGCAAAAAGCATGTTTTGCAAATTTTATATAAAGTGTTACAGCACTAGTTGGAGAGTCCTAAGCACTTTCCTTTTTCATTAATTATTGTTGACAAATATCTTTAAAACGGAAAATATACATCTGACCTGTAAATTTAACTACAAAATAATCAATAATAACCAAAAAAACTTGCTATAATACACAAATGTGCATTTATGTGTATACTTAATTAATTAAACTAATTTTGTTAGTCATCATCTGTCTTACATATAAAGATATAATTTAGAATGATTTATTAGTCATTGCTTGTGTAGCTTTCTGGTGTATTAAAAAAAAGTCATTGCTAGTGTACTGTGCAGATACATTATCACCCATGTGATCAATAAAAACCAAAATAGAACCTTGATTAATTAAAAATTATAAAATAATTAAAAAATTATAAATATGGGTAGGATCTATTGTGCTTATATGTATATGGGTAGGATCTATTTACACTGTATGTAAGTCTTGTATACTTATACTCTTTAATAACTTCTCATAAAAATTGAATTTAATTGATATGACTATTAAATTATGTGATATTATATTGAACATCAGGTATGTCAAATTTTAAAAAAATCAGATAACAATTGCCATGTATTCTGGTTATTGATGTTTACTTGTATTTTCAAAAAACATTATCCGTTAAAATAAAGTGGCAGGATAAAATTTTAAATCATTTTAAATTGTATGAATTTTAATAAAACTGATCTACTAGGTAAGAATTTTGAATTCAACGGTTAGATTAATGAAATATTACACCCATAAAATGTTATTGAAGGTTGTAAGTGTATCAAGACTTAAACCTGGTATAAATGAACCTTCACCAATGTGTGTGCATATATATGAGGACATCGATGTGTGCATATATATAGTAGGAATTTGGGTAATATATATATATATATATATATATATATATATATATAATTAAACCTGAATTCAAATTAAATCTCATACAACCAATATAATTCCACGAATCCCAAAAAATAGGGTATTCCTCCTTTCATTGCATTGTGCCTTTCCATTATAATTAAGCTATATAACTGGAATTGAAAAAATACAATTTGATTGTCTTAACTTTAGAAAATAATAGTAACCAAAGATTATGCTACTCTTACTGATTAATCAAAAAGAAAAGAGAAGAATTGTGATCAACTAATTATAATAAATACATGATAAAAGATCTTATGTGAAAAAAAAATGATGAAAGAGAGAAGAACGTACAATTTGTTAGCTTATGCATCCCAAAAATATAACAAACATATGTGCGAACTATTTTAACATGTATACTTAGTGTTTCGGAAATTTATCTTATATATTTGTTCCAAAGAAAGAGAATGCCTCTTGTCTATGTGGGAGATTTTAATTACAAGCCTCCAGTAATAAGCGATTCGAGTAAGATCGGAAGTTGATGTGGCAGCACCATATTAATTAAAGAATATCCCTATTGGAGCAATCAGATATTTATGAAGAAGGAGAATAATGATAGCTCAAACATTCTTTTAGGACAGGGAAAATCATACAAAAAAAGGTACAAAAAGCTAGAAGAGAATTTCAAATAGAATGTCCTTATGCCACCTCATTAGAAAAAAAATGGACCAGGGCAAGCTATCAAGGCTACAGGACATGTATCACCAAATACATGTGGTGAAACCCTCACATGAAGATGGGGATTGGATGTAGGTTCTAGTGTTTAGAATCAAATCAATATAAATTCTGCTTGCAAAGCTCTACTCCCCTCATCTCTCATTATTTTTGTTTTTGCAATTTTTTGAGAAAAATCATTTTACAATCTATTCTCTTTGTTTTCGGTAATTCGAATTGCTTGATAAGTATTAGAAAGCTTACATTTTAAAATTAACATAAAAGAATCGTGTTCTGAGAAGTTTTGAGACTTCAGCTTGAAAAATCTCTTGTGGCAGCTGGTCCAGACTTTTTTGGTGAGTGTGCGCCAGGAACATTGAAAGTAGCATTTATAATACTGTCACAATTAATGAAGGGAGCACAACTCATTGAATCTAAACACATACGATTACTGGGGTTATTATTTTCAGCAAAAGAAACGTGAAGGTATCACTACATAGCTGAAAAAATATTGGAGATCATAGGCCTTTGCTTATTTCTGGTGATCCCAACTAGAAACATTTAAGAGGCAAAGAGATACGCAAATATAGAGGAAGAAAACTATCAAAGAAGCTCCACACGGATGCAGAGGGTTAGGCATTGCTTATGGGTGCGAATTAGGGTCTCCGGCCGTTGCTGGTGGAGGCTGTATCCTATGATCCATTTTACGCCCGCTACTCCCTGAAGGAGGAACTCGTGATCTTTTACTACTGTAACAAAGACTATATTAATAACTGTGAATTGTGAAATTAATATTAATACAACTTAGTTATATATGCATGGTTAATAAGAGTAGTAGCCTAACCGAGAAGCAACGGAGGGTTGAATGAGAAGCAGTGCCAGGCTGATCAAACATTGAAGAAACAATATAAACTTCCTCGTGTGTGTGTCTCTTTGCTGAAAAGAAAATGAAATAGATGCAAATTCTAGGAAACACAAGGCTAACAATTTGGGTGCACTTATTCTGCCAGCTCTGACACTTTATGTATGCAGAGCTAATTGTGACATTTTTCTAACATGGCATAATACTGTTGTTAAAGAGAAACAATTTCTTTGTAAAGGTATTGTACATGAGCTTGTGCTTAAGAGAAGTACGCCATGAAAAAGTGTGAAAAGAGTAATATTATACATGAAGAAAAATACCTACAAATTTTTTATAAAAATTATGGTGATTGTTGAATGAATGAAATAAGATTATATGACCTATTTATTTATTTAAAGGCTAATAATACATTATCTTGAGATCAAAATTTTTGGTTGCATTTTACTTGTATTAATATAAAAAAATAAAACTAATTATATTGTATTAGTTGAGGATATCACCGTGTTTTCACTCAGTGACTTTCTCTACGTAAAAGGAAAAACGGAGGGAAACAAAAACAACGTATACAATGAAAAATGCATACGAAAGTGAAAACAAGAGAAGCGCCTGTCTTGAGTTCCCATCCAAAGACTTCCCTCTTGTCAAAGGAAATAATGAAGAGTGTTAGGAAGCACGTGGCTGTAAAGTCAACAATTGTGGCTTGCAATTTTCAACAACAGGAAGAAAAAACCTTCCTAGATCTACCAAAATGTGATTTTATGCTTGGCAGATAGATGTTGCATTTATTGCAACGTCTTGTGTTCTCTATAAATAGAGCTAGAAACCAAACGGCTGAAGCATAGCTTTTAGACTCGAACTGATGATCGATTTGGTTGAGGCATCAGGTCACTGGTTGGATCACTGATCAAACCAATTGAATCGGATTTACACAAAAATATATATTAAAATATAAAAAATTTAAATAAAATATAATAAAATGATAACTAATTAACAATTGGATACTCTTTAACGGGTTCAAATATAAAAATATAAATAAATAACATAAATTTTTAAATATTGTTCATATTTCATAATCACGAATTACAATTGACAAGTTTAAAATATAATTATACAAATAAACTCACAAAATTTTACATCACAAACTCACAAATCATGTCCGGTTCGATTCAATCAGCCGAGTCATCGATTTTGACACAAATTAAACCCGGCCGAGTCGAATCGATTCACATTAGTTTTAATGCGGGACCGATCCAAACAGTGGCTCAGACTGGTTTCATAACTGGTTCATCGATTTTCCGATCGAACCAGTCGGTCCAAGCTAGTTTTCAATACTATGGTTGATACATAACAGAAAGCTAAAGCAGGTTCAACTTTAGGAAGAGACAGTGTTAGCTTCTTGCAGTAAAAGAAAAATAAGAGTGTGTATGAAAATTCTAAAAGTATAGTGTAAGCATACACTTTGGGAATTTTGGGTATATTCTCTATGTCTCTATAATGCTATAAACTGTAGTAGAAGAAAGTTTCATTGTGGATACACTATATTGAAACTATTCTTTAAATATAGTGGAATATTTTTTAAAGTTTGGTCCATAATTTTTCTCTCAAAATTACAAGAGAGTTTTTCACGCTAAAATTTGATGTGCAGTTCTTTTGATTTATTTTTCTTGGTTTGAATAGTAACAAATGAGTCCTACTATAAAGTACTATTCACATATTTTATTTATCGGTTACTCTCATAAATTCGGACATACTTTCACTCACATCTATAAAGTATTTATTACACTTGGGATGTACCTAAGTCTGATATTTCCTAACAAGTGGTATTAGAGTAATTTGATTTCAGATCCAAGATGTCAGGGCCAAAATTTTAAGTGGAGAAATTTGACAAGTCCAATGACTTTAGACTATGAAAGCTGAAACTATAGGTGTTACTCGATCAGCAAGGACTTGTAATGGCGTTAGAGGGCAAAGAAAAATTAATGATAAGAAGAAGGAGATGATGGCTAAAACACGAAGTACAATACAGTTGAGCCTTGCAAACAATATTCTACAAGAGGTCATGGAAGAAATTACCATTGATTCACAATGAAAAACCTTGGACGAGAAATATTTCATAAATACCTTGTCCAAGAAGTTGTATCAGAGGAAGTGACTATACATGTTCAAATATTTAGGAGGAAAATCAATGCAAAATCATATAGATGACTTTAACCAGATGATCTCCAATGTTGGAGCAGCTAGAATTAAAGTAGAATATGTGGATCAAGCTATGATATTATTGACTTCACTATACCTCCATCTTATGATAATTTCTATGTTACCAAACTTTATGATAGATCTGATATCTTTATAAAAAATGTCAAAAATCATTGATGATAAAGAAGCATTGAAAGTTAGTATCTGGAACTAGTGTCGAAGGTCTTGTATATGAGTTGTTCGTGATGAGAGGGTGTAGTCAAGAAAGAGGATCAGATAGTAAGAGCAAATAAAGATCAAAGTCCAAAACGTACAAGTTTGTGAAGTGCTTTCATTGTCACCAGACGGTACATACTAGAAGAAATTTCCTAGAAAGAGGAGAAATCAGGAGATTTTGTCAACATAACAATTGAAAGTTCTGATGATAGTGATGCTAATGCTGGTTCGCCCTTGACAGTATTCAGAGTTGACATAAGAAACAAGTGGATCCTAGATTCTAGCTCATCCTTTCACGTGAAACCTAATCGAAGCTTTTTCCAATCCTATAAAATGCAGGATGGAAAAGTTATATTGCGAGATAATAAGATGATTCTTATTGCAAGTGAAGGGGATGTGCTAGTCAGTTTGGATGATGGTACTAAAAGGACATTTCAAGCATGAGATGTACCAGAATTGGGTAGAAACCTAATCTCTTTGAGTGCCCTAGACAATCGGGGGTACAAGTTCATTGGAGATGGTGGTTTCTTGAAGGTGATCAAAGACTCAATGGTGGTATTGAAAGAAAAGTTGCAGGACAAAATCTATTTATTGCTGGGAAGCATAGTCGATAGAACTGTTTCCATTCTATATCCTGTGAAAGAAATTATGATGCTACACGATTATGGCACATGCGGCTTGGTCATATGAGTGATAAAGGAATGAGCGTACTTGCTGGCAGAGGCCTATTGCATGGCTTGAAGAATTGCAAACTTGGTTTTTATGAAAACTGTGTATTTGGAAAGTAGAAATGGGTGAAGTTCAATTCTGGCAAACACAATAGCAAGGCGATATTGGAGTACGTTTACTCGGATGATTAGGGTCCAACCGCTATTAACTCCTTAGGTGGAACTTGCTATTTTCTTATTCTGATATATGATTATTCCAGAAAAGACTAAATTTATTTCCTGTAGAAAAAAGAATAGGTGTTCATCAAATTCAAGCAATGGAAGGTCATGGTTGAGAAGCAAACTGGGTGGTCAATTAAGAGACTGAGAATTGATAATGGTAGAGAATTTTGTAGCAAAGAATTTATAGAGTTCTATAGAAATGTTGGTATAGTGAGACACCATATTGTACTAAGAACACCATAGCAAAATAGAGTTGCAAAATGGATGAATAGAACACTTCTGGAGTGTACAAGATGCATGCGAATTAATGTTATATTTTGCAAATCATTTTGTCTGAGGTAGTCAATACAGCTATATAACTAGTAAATAAATCTCCATCAACTGCTATTGATTTGAAAACTCCACAAGAGGTTTGGTCCGGTCAACTCGTAAACTATGCTGATTTGAAGATAGTTGGTTATCCTATGTATGCCTATGTGAGTGCTGGTAAACTTGAGATGAAGGCAAGAAGATATATATTTCTAGAGCATGTAAGGTGTAACACCCTAATATTTAACTCAACACGCCTAAGACGCATTTAAGTTAATTATTAGTCATTACTCTTTTGTTCCAGTTTTTAACTCAAACTTCTTTAAAATACTTTAGTAAAAATATGGGTAAAATTTTTTTTTTTTGAACTTAAATAATAAATCGTGAGCCGCGCATACTAAATACCTAACGTCATTACCTTACCTGCGTAAGAGAGATGTTAGAAACAAATATCAGGTAAATACAGAATACAACCATAACATAACATAACTCAAATAATGATGACATATCAATAACTGTATCATAATAGTGATGTCTTGTAATCTTAAGGACATCAATATATATCCGTCAATAATATACAAACTGATAACTGAGATACAATTACTCTAAGGGAAAAATATCCAAAAGGAAGTTATCTCCGTAGCTCGTCCCACTCTCAAGACAAATCACGAACTACACTCTTCATTCATATGTCCTGGAGACGACACGGAAAGAAAAGGGATGAAACTTATACAAGAATCTCAGTAGGGCTTCCCGAGCTATAACACAAGTGTCATCGTCATCGTCCCTGAATCTAGGGTTTAATTATGAAAATGGTGAACATATATAAGGTTCATTTATTAAGTTCTAAATATCATTAGCGAGACCGTATCTTTAGCATGAATCTTAATGTCATGAATGCAACATATTAATCATGGATGCATGTCAATATCATATACATAGTATCATAAAATTCATAAAACAATGCATATGATATAAAGAACATCATGATCATCATTCTTACAAGTGACTTAAACTTCTTTTTTTCTCTTTTCCTTGAGCCTATAATTCTCTTTTCTCGAGAGTTCTAGGTTATGAGCTCATACCTCACTAGTCGTCACAGCGTATTCTTATCCCTTTTGATAAGATAAATTCCCCGACTCTTAAGGTCAGGGATAGGGCATTAGATCACCTTTCATAACCTTTAATTAGAGTCTAAAGGATCATTTCCTATTTGGATCACCTCTCATAACCTTTAATTGAAGTCTAGGATCGTTTCCATGTGTCTTATGTCACCTTTAAACTTGGCATGTTATATAGAGATGCAAATATGAATAACTCATCATTTCAACATTTCATGCTCATAAACTTCATGGAATCATGCATCTCAATTTATCAAGCATAATTATAACATACCATAACTTAAAGCACATAAACATGTATCATACTTCATTGCATATATCCATAAGCCATATGAGTTTCAACACATGAATATAGGCTTCACAAGATATCAACCGCATTCATGTATCAAATTTATCAACATTTACGCTTAAGCCCCAAAGGGTCAAATCACAATTTCTCAAAGGTTACGGTCAAAATGCAAATACCCCTTTGTAACACCTTCTCACAAACTAGAGATCTTTAACATTAACCAATACTTTTAATAGACATATAACTATTAGAAACACGTTATAAACTCATCGTAAAAACCTTTTAAGGCCATAAACCAAATTTCAATACATTTTAGGGGTCAAAGTGCAAGATCGCTTGTTTTTAATATTTGACGGCGACCGAAATTTCTAGAAGGTTATATAAACTTCATAAATGGTATTGTGGACTCATGGACACATTCAACATCATTAGTAGCTTAAAATAAAATCATTTAGCTGAAATAACATAGTTGAAAGTTCAAACACAACTTCTGCGTTTTGCAAAGCATTGAACTAACACTTGTAACTACCCTTTTATGCATCTATGGTACCAAAAATAATTTTTACAATAACTACTAGCGATTTAAACTCATCTAAACATCCTAAATCGGTAACCTTTTCTTGAGTTCTAAAGCTTTAGATCAGAATACTACAATTTTAGCATTTAAAATCATGAGAAAAATCGTATTCTTAATCCTTTATAATTTCTAGCTCTTTCAAAATTTCTTTGTACAAATTTAAAGACAAGATCATGCCTAAAAATAAAGTATATCAAGATTTAAATCAGAATTATATAAGTGCCAAAAATAAATAGATGAGAAGTGTCCATGATCAAAGTTGTCATTTAAAATAAAAACAAGTAAAATCTTGAACTTTAGGATTTAAATGATAACTAGAATCATAAACTTGTCTTTATGTAACCTTATTATTATCATTATAAGGTGATAACTTGGAAAGATAAATATGAAATGCAAGGCTTGAGATATAAATATAAAGATACAAATTCATTCTTAGGTATTTATGATTTAGGTGACAACTTGAAAGTAAATATGAATATGCAAGTTTATATTATTATCTTCAAGAATTAAAGTGATAACTTGGAATATAAATATGATTATGAAAAACTTGAAATATAAATATGATATGCAAGAACTTATAACATAAATATGGATGCAAGTTCATTTTTATGTCTTATTATACTTAAGACTCAAGACTTAGTAACTCCTTTAGAAATCTTTTGTCATCAAGAATTAAATCTTGGGCTTTAGAGGACATTTAAATGATGGATTCACAACCACCACCATGATTCCTCATCATCAAGCCATGGTCATTATCAAATCATAAAAATCAAAAATATAAAGGAAGAACAAAAGAAAGTACATGAAATAAAATCCCTACCAAGTTGTTTCTTTGTTAATTAGAGTAAAGAGCTTGATCTTGTATGAGATATCAATGACAAAATCTGATCTTAGTGATGGTATATATTTGGCCAAGTGAAGATGAAATGGTGGGAGGATTTTTGTTGTGTTCTTGTGTTTGGATATGGAAAGTTTAGGTCTTGGGGGTTGGTTTCACGGTATGTATGTGTTTGTTTGAGCTTGGGAACTTGGATGGATATCAGAATGGAGTCTCTTGGAGGTGGAGAAGGAAGAAGAAGAGCTTTGTATTTAGAGAGAGAGAGAGGATTTTTGGCTAATTTTGTGAGCAGACTACAACCAAAATACAAATGGTAAAATGAATGTTTGTGTGTGATTTAGGCTTGGAAAACACATATTTATAGGGATTTTTGGGGGGTGAGGCAGCTGCGTTGTAATGGCTATAATGGGGAGTATTTTTTCAATTTTGTGAGTGGTAGGGACATATATTTGATGGGTATTTAATTTGTAATGGTTTAGAAATGATAAATTAGTGTAAGTGGCTTAACCATCAAGAGTTTAAAATTCCTCAAGACAAAATTAAATGGCCAACACTTATAGTGGAAATTTTAGTGCTAATAATCTGAAGTAATAAAATAAAAATAAATCTAAAATATATTTTATTTTTTGAGAAAAAGAAATTGTTAGTGGAAAAGAAATTGATAAACTAAAGTAAGTGCTTAATAATCAAATATTTAAGGTGCTCCACTACAAAATTAAATGGCCAACATATGTAGTGGAATTTTTAGTGCAAATAATCTGAAGTAATAAAAAAATAAATAAATATAAAATATATTTTATTTTAAGAAAAGAAATTTAATACACTAATTTCCTATTATGTGTCTTAAGAACCCTTTTTAATTAAGAAAGAAAAACAATCTTTTCTAAAATAATCTTATGCTTTAAAATTACCTCAAATAATTATTTTGACTCAAGATAAATAAATAAAATTAATTTATCTTTAATTAGAAACCTAATATTGCCTATATTTATTTGATTAAACGTAAATAAGTTCATTTATTGTTAATTAGGGGCAAAATGGTAATTTCAGTAAAAATTCCCGAAACCACCCGAACATTTTCAAATATCAAATTACACATGTAATAAACATTTTGAACTCGACGATGACTAGGTTCGAAATTCACTTGAATCTCGTGTTAAATTACCACGGGGTATTTTGGTAATTTCACTTTGCAGTAAAAATTTGAAGTTGATATTTTCACATCTACAATATCATCCATAACACATAATCCCCTTCAAGCATAAACTAACTTGGAGGATAGCGCGGGTAGTAGTCGCTCGATTTCTCAAAATGACTTGAGGAAGCGTTTTGGTCATTTGCACACTGAAAAATTGAAAATCGCGATTTTTGCACATATTGCTATTTAATCACCATATAATGTTATTCTAATATCAAAATATCCTATTGAAGATGGCCTGGACCATTTTGGCCTCAAATCTTGTGTAGAAATGACCTAGGGGTATTTTGGTCATTTTGCATAGCAATAAAAATCGAGGCGTTACATAAGGGGGGTAAAAGACCACAGACTATGGTGTACAGGAAAGACAAGTTCACCCAAAATCATTGTCAGTGGATCAGAGATGTCATGTTTTAAAAGGTAGCAATGCTGAGAAAAATGAGTCTAACTTAGATGAGACAGAAATAGATCAGAGTGCTATGAAGCAGGTGGAGCTAGAGATTGATTGTAGGAAGGTGAACCAAGAAATGGATGCAATGGATCAACCGAGTACTTCAAGGATTGCTTAACCTAACGTAGAACAACAAGATGAACTTGACTATGAGGATACTAGTGAACAAATCGGAGAAGCAGAGCCATACAATATTGCTATTGATAGGGATAGGCAAGAAATCCAGAAACCAAAAAGATATATGGATTTTGCTGCCTGTGCACCTAACTCATTATATGCAAATCCTGTAGCCTTTGCCTTAGCTATGGCTAATGGTACAGTTGGAAATGAACCATGTACCTATTGTAATGCAATAGAAAGTAAGGAGTCGAAGCAGTGGCTGATAGGAATGAATAAGGAGATTGAATCTCTTTAGAAAAATCAGACGTGGGAGCTTATGCAACTTTCGAAGGGGAAAAGAAGTGTTGGCAGCAAATCGGTCTAGAAAAGGAAAGAAAGAATCCCTGGCATTGAACCTCTAATGCTCAAGGTAAGACTGGTAGCAAGAGGTTAAACTCAAAAGGAATGTATTAACTTCTATGAAGTTTTCTCTCCTGTGGTGAAGCATAGCTCTATTCAAATCCTATTAGCTATTGTGAGTATGTTTGACTTGGAGTTAGAATAGCATGATATGAAGATAGTGTTTTTACATGGTGAACTAGAGGAGAAAATCTACACAATTCAACTAAAGGGGTTCGTAGTTCTTGGTAAGGAGGACTATGTTTGCCTATAGAAAAATTCATTGTGAAACAATCCCTAAAGCAGTGGTGTAAAAGATTTGATATATTTATGATTGGTATTAGATATAGTAGAAATTAATATGATAATTGCATATACTCTAAGGAGCTTCTAAATGATTCACAAATTTTTCTATTGTTGTATGCAGAGGATATGCTGATTACAGCTCATAACAAGGCTGAAATTAGTATGTTGAAAACTTAATTAGGAAAAGAGTTTGAGATAAAGAGCTTAGGTGTTGCAAGGAAGATTTTTGAAATGGAGATTCGTAGGGAGTGGCATTGTGGCAGATTGTGCTTGACATAGCAAAACTACATTATGAAAGTGCTATGTACAACACTTCAATATGGATCAGTCCAAACCTGATGGCACTCTATTAGCTACACATTTTAATTTATCTTCAAAGAAATGTTCAAGAACTGAGGAAGGGGTGGAGCACATGTCTCGTATACCTTATTCTAGTGCGATTGACAGTCTCATATATGCCATGGTATGCACTAGACCAAATCTTTCACATGCAGTAAGTATGATAAGCAGACTTATGAGTAAACTTGGAAAGACACATTAGGAAGGTGTGAAATGGATTATGCGGTACCTAAGAAGTTCCATCGATATCTGTTTGGTATTTGAAGGTCAAAAAAGTTGTGGAGCTGTTGGTTATGTAGATTTTGATTGTGCAAGTGACTTGGATAAAATGAGGTAATTGAAAGGCTATATCATTACAGTATTTGGATATACTATTAGCTGGAAGGTGACATTGCAATCTACAGTGGCATTGTCAACTATTGAATTTGAGTATATGGCATTGACTGAGGCTATTAAAGAGAGCATTTGCATACATGGTCTTTTGGATAGTTTTAGGTTGAATCAACATGTACCAATTGTACACTGCGATAGTCAAAGCTCTGTTCATATGGCTAAAAATCTAGTTTATCATGAAAGGACTAAGCACTTTAATGTTAGATTTCATTTTGTCAGAGAAAATATCAACAAGGATATAATTGCAGTTCAGAAGATAGCTATAGCTGAGAGCCCAGCAGACATGATGACAAAACTGTTGCCGATTGATAAGTTTAAGTATGACTTGGACTTGATCAATATTTGTAGAGGTTGAAGGTTATCACAAAATACAAGCCAAAGTAGAGAATTGTTAGGAAGCACATGACTTCCATTTTCCAAAGTTAACAATTGTGGCTTGCAATTTTCAACAGGAAGAGAAAACCTTCCTAGATCCACCAAAATGTGATTTTTTGGTTGGAAGATAGATAAATGCTGCATTTATTACAACGTGTCTTGTGCTCTCTATAAATAAAGCCAAAAACCAAACAACTGATACATAATAGAAAGTTGAAGCAGATCCAGCTTTAGAAAGAAGGAGTATTAGCTTCTTATAGTGAGAGAAAAATAGAGAGTATGTGTAAGATAATTTCAAGAGTGTAGTATGAGTATATACTTGAGATTTTTAGTATATTCTCTATGTTTCTATAATACCATAAATTGTAGCAGAAGAGAGTCTCACTATGGTTACACTATATTATAATTATTCTTTAAATATAGTGAAATATTTTTTAGAGTTTAGCCCATGACTTTTCTTTCAATATTACAGAAGGGTTTTTCAGGCTAAAATTTGGTTTGTAGATTCTCATGATTCATTTTTATTGATGTGAATAGTAATAAGTGAGTTCCGTTATAAAATACTATTCATATATTTTATTTATCTGTTACTCTTTATAAATTTAGGCATTCTTTTACTCAAATCCATAAAGTGTTTATTATATTTGGAGTGTATGCAACTCTTATATTCCCTAATAAAGAGAAGGGAAACACTTTAAAGCGGCGGACAGTGGGGTTGAGTGTCACCATCCGTAGAAGATGCATCCTCATCATAATTTCAACCTATTCATCATTTTAGATTTTTCTGTTATGCCTAGTTAATGTGTTAGTTATTTTTTCTCCTTCACTTCCAAGGTGCTATATAAGTAGTTAACACATTTTATTGAAAGTGACTGGTATCATTCTATTACAATCAATGAAAGATTCAGTATTCAGATCATCTTCATCCTTTCTGATTCTTTCTCTCTTGTTTTCTTGAGCTTTCATACTGAGACCATGAATTTCACTTTGAGGATGAAGTAGTCAAGTTCTTGCAACTGAAAAAGAGAGTTATTTATTCCTAGTGTATTTGGTCCTGGCTTGCAAAATTGATCTACAATGAAATTAATTTGGTTAGAATGATTTTAAGGAAAAATCATTTATATTCGATGGTTCAATTCAAAAAATGATTTTGACTAAAAGAATAAGAATAAAAAAAAAATGCCAAATGAGCTTGGCACAAATGGCCAGGTACCGGGTCTTGAATGTGTGGTTATCTTCTTATCAGTGTTTGAACGTCCTTAGTTATTGAACAGCTCTTCTTGGAGATCCTTTGCCACTTAGGGATAAGGTCAATGAGCTGGTAACTTTGGACGACTGACACAATTTGGGGGAATAAATGGGAATGTCATGGGTTGAGTCCAATAAGTGTCTACCGTATCTAGTGGCTGAATTTCCTTTGGAAGACGCTGACACTGTACTCACTGATATTGGAGGTACTTCCCCTTGTTGGTATTTTTGTAAGACAAAAAAAAAAGGACTTAAAAGCGGCAACTTTTTCATGTTTATGTAAAATTGATTTTGAATTCAGAATTGAAGTTGGAAAATGAATCTAATATATAACCAAACATCATTGAAAAAGTATAAAATTAATTTTAGTATTCCAGAATCGATTTTGGAAACTCCTAAAGAAAACTAAACGCGGACAGAGTCATAAAATACTACCCGAACTTGCTTCTCCATATTTTGCTTCTACCACAGTCGCTGCCACTTCCACTAAAACCAAAATTTTGCTTCCTTTATCTTTTCACTTTATACAAACTAAAAACTTTAAAAGTGAAAACTAATGCTACTTTTTAGAATTTAATTTATATGTAATTTCATTGTAAAAATATTTTACATAAATATTCAATCATATATTGTCATATTATTAAAAATAATTAACTCTACCACTCATTATCTTAAAAATCTTACAAATAGAAATATATGATTTAATGACAGTGTAATTTATGATGTTAATAAATCAAAATTTATCTATTGTTTATAAAGTCAATAATTAAGTGATAAATAATATAAAATAAACATTTTTTTTTACTTTGAAAATATCTGAAAATTTGTCCACTTTTTAAAGGTTAACCATAATGGGGATGGGTCACACCTTGCAGACAAATTAGGTAAGTGGTTCACTGTTTGGTTTAGAGTCTGTGAAACTTGATTCGAAGTGAAATTAATTTTGCCTCAAAGTTAATTTGCAGTAAGATTTATATTTAAAAATTCATATCAAAAGAGCGTGACAGAGATGCCTCAACATTTGTTGGAGAAGACACTGCCAAGTGCCCAGGTATGTAACAATGATGTGGAGTCAATTTTCCTGCACTTGCTATTCTGGTGCTATCACTCATGGAAGGCATATATGGGGATATTCCCTTGCTTGGTGGGGTATGTATATGGAGTTGTTCGTTAGTGCAAAAGAATTTTTCGAAGCGGATATGTTTGTCACCAATTCTTTTGATAGTGCATCAAAGTTCCCACACTTGATACATTTAATTAGAATAGTATTGAAAATAAAATATTTAATATTTCTTGATATAAAAAATTGACAGATATTTTATAACAAAGAAACTTAAAAAAATGGACATATGGATTGAAAAGGAGAGAGTACTAACACTAGGAATGAATAAACTTATCTGTAGGAATATTGATATATTCTTTTTAAAACATTTATAATATTTTACCGACAATATTTATATAATTTTCCTTATATACATTTTAATGTAGTTTAATTAAGCATTTAAAAATATAAATAATATAAAGGTATAATATAAAATCCATGTCATTTTTAATAATTATAATCAAAAATTGATTTTGATTAACATCTTCCAAACAATAATCATCCTATTTGTAACTTATCAACATATAATGAGCTAAAGTGATCTCAAGCTACCCTTAACACTTTCAGAATATTTGATAATAGGGGGATTACAATTCATTGAATCAACATACAAACACGATAACTGGAGTTATTATAGCAGCAAAAGAAAGATGAGGCCATGAAATGATGAAGGTATAATAATATAACACAGCGCAGCTGAAATACTGGAGAAGCACACAACAGAAAAAGGAAAATGTGGAAGAAACTCGGCACGAAAATGGAGTTAGCGTTTTGCGTGGTCTATGGGTGTGAAGTAGTGACCCCGCTTGGTGGTGGTGGCGGGTATCTTGGATGATCCGCGACACGCCCATAATCTTCTCTGTAACAAAAACAAGCCTTATCATCCAAATAATTACTGTGAATTGTGAAATTAATTTTTACAACTTGCTTAACTCGAGTAATAGTAGTAAAGTTTCGTATTTATGATGAACCCTACGGACAGCAATATATCAACTATTTAAAGTATAATTTAAAATTAAAAATATATAAATATTATAAAAATATTATGTGGTAGGATTCACTATAAAATTAAGTGTATATTAACATTTTTCATTTAACTATGGTCAAAAGGAAAAGAGTGGTACAGAGCCTTACGGAAAAAAGCCAGCAGTGGAGGGTTGGATGAAAAACAGTGCCAGGCAGATAATCAAGCATGGAAGAAACAACAAAAACGTCTTCCTCATGTCTGTGTGTCACTGCTGCAAAGAAGACAATGAAATTGATGCAAATTCAAGAAGCAACCACAGCGCGCTAACAATTTGCGGACACTAGTTCTGCTTCTGCTAATTATGACACTTTATATACTGCACAACTAATTATGACCCTTGTTCATCACGGCAATAATCTTATGAAAGAATAATAATGTATTTTTTAAAGATATTATTATCAGCACGCACCAAAAAAAAAAAAAGTATTATTATCAGCAGCCACCATACAGAGCACACGTCAAAATAAATTTTAAAAATAAAAAAGCTATTGTATAGGAGATCGCCAATGTGCACGCGCTCAAAAGAGTAATGCTATGTACTCAGCAAAAATAAATAAAAAAGTAAATAATATCTGCTTGATTTTTAAAAAAAATATGATAATTGATTAATAAAATAAAAGAGTATAAAACTCATTTATTTATTTAAAGGCCAGCAATTATATCACAACTCTGACAATAAAATTCAAGAATTTTTTTTCTTGATGTGTTGCATTAATTTCTCTTATATTAATATAAAATTAGAACTAAATATATTGTATCAATCGTGGTTATGATGGGATTTCCACGAACGGTCTTTCTCTTCTTAAAAAAATCCAAAAGGCGGTGAAAAGAAGGAAACCGCGTTCAAGTGGCGACTTGTAATTGATACTGACACAGTCAAAGTCTTACAAATTGCAATCGAACAAAAAGGCTTTTTTTCAAATTGTAAAGTGTCATAGCACTGGTTGGAGAGTACTAAGCACTTTCCTTTTTCATTAATTATTATTGACAAATATCTTTAAAACAGATCATATATATTTGACCTGTAAATTTAACCACAAAATAATCAAAAATAACAAAAAAAAACTTGCTATAATACAATGATGTGTATTTATGTGTATATTTAATTAATTAAATTAATTTTGTTAGTCATCTATAATACATATAAAGATATAATTTAAAAGAGTAATAATATGTGTATAATATTATTTCATAATATTCTTACAACATAGGTAAAAATATAAAGAAGATATGAGCCCATTTCAATTTCTTATTTTCCTAGGTCCACCCCCTTTTTTTTACTGTATTATAAAAATATTATACAATATTATTATACACATATTATTATTTAATTTAGAATGATTTATTAGTCACTACTTGTGTAGCTTTCTGGTGTGTGTAATGTGCAGATACATTATTGTTGGTGGGCTTCCCTCCTTATTGGGGCCCAACAACTAAAAGAAAAAAAAGAAAGAAAACAAGAAAAAAAGAAAACAATAAAAAAAAGGAAAACGCTACAGTAGCGTTTTTGAGTTGGAAAAAACGTGAAAACGTGGAGAGAGCGCCGCGCGGAGAGAGAAGAGAAAAAGAGAAAAGGGCAGTGCAGTGGGTTCATCATCAGGCAGAACGCGTCTTTCCGCTTATCGCTTGAAAATTTAGTATGTTATTCCCGATGTTGAGCGATCGATCCTTCGATATACCGTTAATTTTATCGCTTTCCTGTGGCTATTCTCATATACCCACATTGTGGAGTTATATGATTGTATTCCGCCCAATCGGTGAGATTCTGCTGATTGTTGAGATTCCTAGTCTACTAGGAAGACTGATTGTATTCCCATTCATCATAGTGGAAGTTTTTGCTGGACTAGGTCCCGTGGGTTTTTTGTCCCTCTAATTGGGGGTTTTCCCACGTTAAAAATTCTCGTGTCTCTTATTTTATTTTTCTGCCAAATTATTATACTGCCTAGAGTATTTTTGGTACTACCTATTTAATTGCACAAGTGTGGGGAAATATTTGTTGCTTCCGCTGTTGATAACAGGTTCCATTCCTAAGATTTCCCCAACAAAGTAGTATCCAGAGCTTTGGTTATTTTTTTTATCTGTGCAATTTAAATGGAGGAACATCAGGGGCCAAATATGATCAAGTTGAATTCCAAAAATTACTCAGTTTGGAAGACTCTCATGGAAGACATGTTATACAGTAAGGATTTGTATGATCCTGTTGAGGGTGAAAAATATAGGCCTGCTGATAAGTCTGAAGCCGAATGGAACAGAATGAACAGAAAAACTGTTGCTTTAATTAGGCAGTGGTTGGATCTTAGTGTGTATCCACATGTTGACAAAGAAACTAATGCTCAGAGCATGTGGCAGAAATATGCAGATTTATATGAGAGGAAGAATGTGCAAAATAAGGCATATTTGATTCTAAGTGGTGAATATGAAGTATAAAGAAGGTGATTCAATGCCAGAACATTTGAGTAGCTTCCAAGAAATTGTCAATCAGCTGACAACTAATGAGATTACATTGTCTGATGAGTTGCAAGCATTATTATTGTTGAGTTCTTTGCCTGACAGTTGGGAAGTCCTGGTTGTGACATTGACTAACTCAGCTCCAAATGGGAAGTTGACATTGTCAATGGTTAAAGAAAGCATGTTGAATGAAGATGCCAGAAGAAGAGAGCGGGGTTTGATTAGTGCCTCCACCCAATCAGAAGCACTTGTTGTAGAGTCACGGGGGAGAAACCAGAATCGAAGACCTCATAATACTGACAGGTCAGAGAGCCGTAGCAAGTCAAGGGGTAAGTCCAAGACAAGAAAGGAATTTAATTGCTATCATTGTGGCAAGCCGGGACACATCAAAAAGCATTGTAGGTACTTGAAAAGAGAGAAATCAAGAGAAAGAGATGAAGACAAAGATAGTAACAATGATAGAGACACTGCTGCTGTTGCATATGATGATGTCCTTGTTCTACATCATGAGAACTTCATAAATCTTGCATGTGACAATTCCAGTTGGATCATGGATTCAGGTGCCTCATGTCATGTTACTCCTAGGCGTGAGTTTTTCTCTACTTATACTGCTGGTGACTTTGGCAGAATAAGATTGGGAGATGAAGGGATATGCAAGATTGTTGGTATGGGAGATGTGTGGCTTGAAACTAGCATGGGATGTAGATTACAGTTGAAGAATGTTAGGCATGCGCCTGATATGCGTCTTAGCTTGATGTCAATCAGAGCATTGGACGGAGAAGGTTACTATACTACCTTTGGTGGTGGGAAATTCAAAATCACCAAAGGGTCGCTAGTTGTTGCCAGAGAAGATAGTAGCTTCACTGCTCTCTATCAGTTGCCCGGAAAGTTGTGCAAAGAGGAGGTGAATGTTATTGATGATTCCTCTTCAGACTTGTGGCATATGCGTCTTGGCCACTTGAGTGAAAAAGGGCTTGGTGTTCTAGCCAAGAATCAATCTCTTCCGGTAAAAGGTACGTCTCTAAAGACTTTCTGGTGTGTGTAATGTGCAGATACATTATCACCCTTTAGATCAATAAAAACCAAAAACGAACATTGATTAATTAAAAATTATATAATAATTGAAAAATTATAAATAAACGTGTTATATGGTGCTTATATATATAGAGAGAGGTAGACATCTGCTTACACCATCCGTAAGTCTTGTACACTTACGTCCTTCAATAACTTTTCATAAAAATTAAATTTAATTAATTCAACCATTAAATTATATGATATTATATTAATGATCAAACATGCTAAATTTCACAAAAATAAAAACCAATAGGAATGCATTTTGATGCTTGATATTTACATGCATTTTCAAAAACATATTATTTGTCAAAATAAAGTGGCATGATAAAATATCAAATTATTTTTAAATTATAAAAATTTTAATATACTTGATCTACTAGGTAAGAACTTTGAATTCGATAGTTGGATTAAAAAAATTTTATATCCATAAAAAATTATTGAAGGGTGTAAGTGTGTCTAGACTTATACCTGATGTAAACAATAAATATATATATATATATATAAGAAAAAGAAGAAGAATTTGGGCACTATATATAAGATTTAGGTTTGAATCTCATAAGAACCAATTTAATTTCATGAGTACCAAATAAATAGGGTATTACTCCTTTCATTCCATTATACCTTTCCGATATAATTAAGGTTAAATGGGATTAAAAAATACCATTTATGTTTTAACTTTTGAAAATAATAATAACCAAAGATTATGCTACTCTTACTAATTTTTTTTTTGAAAAAGAAAAGAATTGTGATAAACTAATTATAACAAAGACATGACAAAAGACCTTACCAGAAAAAAAATGATAAAAGAGAGAAGAATATACAATTTATTAGCTTATGCATCCGAAAAATATAACAAACATATGTGTGGACTATTTTAATATGTATACTTAGTGTTACAGAATTTTATATGTCATATATTTATTACAAAGAAAAGGAACGTCTCTTATCTGTGTGAGATTTTAACTACAAGCCTCCAGCAATGAGCGATTCAGGTAAGGTCGAAAGTTGACATGGCAGCACCATATTAATTAAAGAATAAATGAAGAAACCTGAAAGAATATCCCTCCTAGAGCAATCGAATATTTGTGAAGACGGAGAATAATTGTAGCTCAAACATTCTTTTAGAAAAGAGAAAATCACACAAAAAATGACAAAAAGCTATAAGACAATTTTAAATACAATGTGCATGTGCCACCTCATCAGAAAAAAGGCACAAGGGGAAGCTATCAAGTCTACAGGGAATCTACAACTGTCTCATGTTTTTCATCTATATCAGGGTCATTGAGGCATCAAATGAAGGTCAAAGGAGCACTAAATCCGTACTATCCTGAGAATACTTTTGCTTGAGTCTCCCCATTCCTTTTCTTCTCTCATAGCCACCATTTAACACATCTTGTCTGAGAGATCATTTTTCTGTGTTTAACTGAGAGCATATTCCCTTTTGAGAGGGCACAGAAACTTCACTAAAAGGGTAATACATTTGTGAGGCTTTGTCTGTGAGAGAAAAGTCATTTTAGTTGTGTGTCTTATTTTAGGACTTAGGTTCCTTTGCTGTGAGAAAACCTCTGATTATGTGAAAGCTAGCACTTGAGATTTGTGTAGACGTCAGATTTGGTGAAACTCTCACATTGGGATTGGATGTGGGTTCTAGTGTTTAGAACCAAACCAGTATAAATTCTGCTTGCAAAGCCCCTTCCCTTATCTCATTATTTTTGTTTTTGCAATCTTTTCAGGAAAATCATTTTACAATCTATTCTCTTTATTTTCGGTAATTCAAATTGCTTGACAAATATTAGAAAGCTTACATTTTAAGATTAACATAAAAGAATCGTGTTCTGAAATGTTTTGAGACTTCAGCTTGAAAATCTCTTGTGGCAACTGGTCGAGACTTTGCTTGAAATTTCTAATCTGTTTGGTGAGTGTGCACGCCGGAAGATTAAAAGTGGTAGTTATATAACAGTTAATAAAGGGAGTACAACTCATTAAATCGGAACACATACGATAATAACCAGAGTTATTATTGCAGCAAAAGAAACGTGAAGGTATCATCACATAGCTGAAAATATTGGAGATCATCATGTCTTTGCTAATTTCTGGTGATCCCAACTTGAAACATTTAAGAAGCAAAGAGAGATGCTCCTTTCATTCCATTCATTCCATATTAATAGTCACTCTCGAAGAACCGTGTAATTTTGATACATTAAAAAATTAATATATCTGGCAGCAATGTGCTACAAATGTAGAGGAACAAAACTATCAAAGAAGCTCCACACGGATGCAGAGGATTAGGCATTGTTCATGGGTGCGAATCAGGGTCCCCGCTGAAGGAAGGTAAAGCTGTGTGTGATTCCATTGACTAATCAGAATTATATACATCATTACAAGATCAATACTAGGCTATGATTAAGCTATAATTACGGAAGCTAATTATGCACTTGCCTAATACAAGATTATTGACTTATTTACATTAATTCTGACACCCGCCTGGAGCTGGTGAGGACTTTATCCTATGATCCGCGGTTCGCCCTGAAGGAGGAGCTGGCCATGGACTTGTACTACTGTAACAAAAACAATATTAATAACTCTGAATTGTGAAATTAATATTAATACGACTTAGTTATATATGGTCAATAAGAGTAGTAGCCTAAAGGAGGAGCAACGGAGGGTTGAATGAGAAGCAGTGCCAGGCAGATCAAGCATTGAAGAAACAATATAAACTTTCCCTCGTGTGTGTGTCTCTTTGCTGAAAAGAAAATGAAATAGATGCAAATTCAAGGAAGCACAAGGCTAACAATTTGGGTGCACTTATTCTGCCCGCTATGACACTCTATATATGCAGAGTTAATTATGACACTTTTCTATCATGGTATAATACTGTTGTGGAAGAGAAACAATTTTTTGTGAAGGTATTGTATATGAGCTTGTGTTTAGGAGAAGTACGAGATGAAGAAGTGTGAAAAGAGTAATATTCTACAAGAATAAAAATATCTACAAATTTTTTATAAAAATTATGGCCATTGTTGAATGAATGAAATAAGATTATATGACCTATTTATTTATTTGAAGGCTAATAATTATTATATATTTTTTGACAGAATTTTTTGGGTGTGTTGCATTTTACTTGTATTAATATAAAAAAAACTAATTATATTGTATTAGTCGGGGTTATAACTGTTTTCACTCAATGACTTTCTCTATGTAAAAAGAAAAACTGAGGGAGACTAAAACAACGTATATGATGAAAATGCATACAAGAGTGAAGAGAAGGATCGTCTCAGTTCCCATCCAAAGACTTCCCTTTTGTCAAAGGAAACAATGAAGAGAGGGAAACACTTTAAAGTGGGGTTGAGTGTTGATAACTATAATTGTAATGCTGTTATATGATTAGTTAGATGTAAGTGTCAGTTACAATAGTTAACTAACTCTCCCACCAATTCTCTTGGCTTTGTGGAGAAGCTAGCACAACCAAGAACTCATATAAATACCATGTACTTCAATATTGAATATATATATATATATATTTGCATATTCAGTTCATTCTCATTTCTCTCTCTCTCTCCCCCCCTCTCTCTCTCTCTCTCTCTTATGGCTTGTGTGAATTCTAACATGGTATCTGGTGCTTAAAGCTTGAAAGCACTTATCCGGGAGTGAAACCAGCAGCTTTCACCATGAATGAATCAGCAAGCTTAGCTAGATCAAGTGAAGATGAAGCAAGTGATGCACGATCTCCAAATCCACCAAGATCCCTGGTACAAACTCCAATTCAACAAGTCAATTTCTTGCATCCTCTAACAATCAAACTTGATTAAAAGAATTTTCTCCTTTGGAAGCACCAAATCCTCGCAGCTGTGAAAGGTCACAATCTCCGCAACTTCATCAATCCACATGCTCCAAGACCAGCAAAGTTTGCCTTGAGTTCAGATAGGAAGGCGAGAAGATTCTCTGAAGCATTGAAGCTTGGGAGCAATAAGATCATAAGCTCTTTTCATGGATGCTCTCTTCCATGTCTGAATCGATCCTTACTCTCGTGGTAGATTGTGACTATTCATGGCAGGTTTGGCAAAAACTCAAAGAGTACTTTGCCATACACACTCATGCATGAGTCCAGCAACTTAGATCTGAACTCCGATTTGCAACTATCTCTGAATTTTTGTTAAGAATCAAAGCTCTAATAAATGTACTTGTTTCTATTAGATCTCAAATACCTAAAGAGGAGCACATCCACATCATCCTTAGTGGTTTGCCTTCGGAGTATCAAGCTTTTGTGACCACAATCAACACACGTGCTAAACCATGCACCGTGATAAAGCTGGAATTGTACCTTCTTGTCCATGAAGCTTAATTGGAAAGGCTCAATTCGATGACTACACAACCTCTAATGCAAGTCCATGAATCGTACCTTTTTGTGGCCAAGGAGGTTGCTCCAGTGGATGAAACCGTGGTCGTGGTGGCCGTTCCGGTGAAGGATGCTCTTATCTTGTCTGCCAACTTTACAACAAGCCGGGACATGCATCTTTCAACTGTTGGCATTGCTTTGACCAAGACTTTCAACTCTCACCACCATCTCTACCCCTTTATACACACCTAACAACCTGCCCTACCCTACCTCCTCCTCCTCCTCCCTCCCACACTCCTCAACCCTACCTAACCCTACCTCTCTAGTAGCCATACCAGAGTCAGTGGTTGATGCAGCTTGGTACCCTAACTCAGGTGCCGCCAACCATGTAACAGCTCAATACACCAATCTCATGCATGCCTCTCAGTATCAAGGCTCTGCTCAACTTCATGTTGGCAATAGGCAAGGTTTGCACATTGCTCACATTAGTTTTTCTCATATCACTGCACCACTGCATCCACACACCTCTTAGTTTTATAGAATTTATTACATGTGCCTACTATTACTAAGAATCTTGTCAGTGTTCACAAATTTGCTAGGGATAATCATGTTTACTTTGAATTCCATCCTTGTCATTGCTTTGTTAAATCCTAGGCATCGAATGAAATCCTACTCCAAGGATCCATCACCAAAAGAGGCTTGTATCAGTTTGAATATTTCCAACTCCAGCATTTGAATTCAATAACCATTAAAATCCTCTACTTAGTACATAGATATTCTGATAACATTTGTAATACTAAATTAGTTTCTGTTTCTGCTAATTCTTGCAATATTGCTTCTGTTTCTTATTCCTTTACTGTTTGGCACAATAAGCTAGGCCATGCCTCATCACCAGTTGTATTTCCCATTCTAGAATAATGAAATATACCCATTCTCAATAAATCCACAGACTTATATGACTCCTATTGTCTTGGTAAAAGTCATACGTTACCTTCATCACCATCCACTTCAAGTTACAACACACCACTTGAATTAATTTTCACAGACTCATAGGGTCTAGCCCTTATCACCAGCTTACAAGGTTTCAAATACTACATCTTATTCATTGATGCATACTCCAAATTCACTTGGGTTTATTTTCTCAAATCCAAAGACCAAGCATTCACTGCATTTTTACAGTTTAAATCCCTTGCTAAATTACAAATAGATCACTCCATTAAGTCAATACAATCAAACTAGGATAGGGAGTTCAGGTCATTTACTAACTACCTCACTACTCATGGCATTACACATAGACTCATTTGCCTTCACACACATCACCAAAATAGTACAATTGAAAGAAAGCATAGGCACTTGATAGAAATTGGCCTCACCCTTCTAGCACATGTTTCCCTACCCTTACACTTTTGGGATGAAGCCATTGCCATAACTACCTTAATCATAAATAGAATTCCCTCAGCAAATTTGAAAAGTATGTCTCCATTTGAAACCCTTATTCACAAACAACCTGACTACCATTCATTCAAGGTCTTTGGTTGTCTATGCTACCCTTTACTTCGGCCATATTACAAGCACAAATTTGCCTACCATTCAGCCCCTTGCACCTTCCTTGGCTATAGTTCTCATCACAAAGGGTACAAATGTTTAGCTACCAATGGCAGAATTTACATTTCTAAAGATGTAAAATTCAATGAAACCAAATTCCCTTACAAGTTCTCTACACCTTCCACCCCTAACCTCACCTCTGCACTAGCCCAACCTCCCTACCACTTTCACACATCAACCATCTACCCACAGCCAGCCAAGCCCTTACTTATCCCACAACTGCCCCCAACCATATCAGTTCAGACTCACCAACACCAGCTCCAGTAGTGTCCTCACTTGCCTCTCAAACCGTACCCCAGCCTCTACTAGCTTAAGTAAACACTCACCCCATGCAAACTAGAGCCAAATCAGGAATCACCAAACCCAACCCCAAATTCTAGCCCTCATCCTTACTAGCTGTAACTGAACCTGCCTAACAGTTGAAGCAATGTCCTCACCTTAGTGGCTTACTGCAATGACAGAAGAGTTTGAAGCTCTCCAAAGGAATAACACCTGGTCCCTGGTTCCATTACCACCTGAAAGATAGCCAATTGGCTACAAATAGGTGTTCAAAGTGAGGCAAAACCCGGATGGCTCCATACATAAGTATAAGGCTATATTAGTAGCATCTATATGGGTTGAAAGACCCGGATGACTCCAACATGGTGTGTAAATTGCACAAAGCCTTGTATAGGTTAAAACAAGCACCTAGGGCATGGTTTGAGAGACTAGCATCTGTCCTACATCAATTGGGATTTATCAGCAGTAAGTGTGACCCATCCCTCTTCATTCACTCAAATAATGGCCAAACATACCTACATTCTAGTATATGTGGATGACATAATTGTCACTGGTTCCTCTCCTCACTATATTTCTGACCTCATTATTCAGAACCTTAATACCCAATTTGCACTCAAAGACCTTGGCCCCTTGAACTACTTCCTAGGAATTGAAGTTCACAAACTCAAAGATAGCTTTTTGCTTTTGTCTCAGCAGAAATAAATCAGAGACTTACTAATAAAAAGCAAGATGGACAAAGCTAAGAGCATAGCTACTCCCATGGTTTCCAACCTAAAATTGTCCAAACATGGATCAAGTTAAATGACAAATGCTTCTCTTTCAAGTCCATCATTGGTGCATTGCAATATGCCACCATCACTAGACCTTAAATATCATTCTTAGTCAACAAAGCCTGCTAATTCATGGCCTAGCCCCTAGAATCTCACTGGAAGGCAGTGAAGAGAGTGCTAAAATACCTCGTAGGAATACTTTAACTTGGCCTCCACCCGGTCCCTTCAACTCAGCCCCTGGGACTCAAAAGTTTCTGTGATGCTGATTGGGTAGCAAATGCTGATAACACGAGGTCGACTTCTGGTTCTTGCATCTTCCTTGGCCCGAATTTGATCTCTTGGTGGGCTAAGAAGCAACCAACTATTGCCAGGTTCAATGCAGAAGCTAAATACAGAATCCTAGCAGACACCGCTATAGAAATCATCTGGCTTCAGTCACTCCTCCATGAACTTCACCTTACCACAGCTAGACTGGTTGTCTATTGTGACAACATGAGCACCATCATGCTAGCTCATACTCCTGTGATGCACTCCAGAACTAAGCACATTGAGTTGAATATGTTCTTTGTCAGAGAAAGTGTAATCCAAGGCCAACTCCTCATTGCTCACATTCCCACTTCATAACAACCAGCAGACATCCTCACTAAGGCTATTTCCAGCAGCCGCTTCAACTATCTCAGGGAGTCGCTAGGAGTCAAAAATCAAGAGAAACTACAAATCGAAACCTAGTTAGAATTGAGGGGGGATGATAACTGTAATTGTAATGTTGTTATATGATTGGTTAGATGTAAGTGTCAGTTACAATGGTTGACTAACTCGCCCACCAATTCTCTTGGCTTTGTGGAGAAGCTAGCATAACCAAGAACTCATATAAATACCATGTACTTCAGTATTGAATATAGATTTGCATATTCAGTTCATTCTCATTCTCTTCTCATGTTCATCTCTCTCTCTCTCTCTCTCTCTCTCTCTCTCTATTATGGCTTGTGTGAATTCTAACAAGTGTCACCATCCATAGAAGATGCATCAACATCATAGCTTCAACCTATTTATCATTTCAGATTTTTCTGTTATGCCTAGTAAATGTGTTAGTTATTTTTCCCCCTTCATTTCTCAGTGCTATATAAGTACTTAGCACATTGTATTGAAAGCAACTTGTATCATTCTATTACAACCAATGAAAGATTCAGTATAGATTCAGTATTAAGTGTTCAGATCATCTTCATCCTTTCTTATTCTTTCCCTCTTGTTTTCTTGAGCTTTCATACTGAGACCATGAATTTCACATTGAGGATGAAGTAGTCAAGTTCTTGCAACTGAAAAAAAGAGTTATTTATTCCTAGTGTATTTGGTCCATACATTAGTGATGAACAATCTGTTATTTCTAAGTCGATATATCAAGTGATGAATAATATAAAATAAAACATTTTTTCACTTTGAAAATATCTAAAAATTTGTCCACTTTTTAAGCGTTAACCATAATGGTGATGGGTCACACCTTGCGCACAAATTAGGTAAATGGTTCACTGTTTGGTTTAGAGTTTGTAAAACTTGATTCGAAGTGAAATTAATTTTGATTCGAAGTGAATTTGCAGTAAGATTTATATTTAAAATTTCATATTAAAAGAGCGCGACAGAGATGCCTCAATATTATCTATTGGAGAAGACGTTGCCAAGTGCCCAGGTATGTAACAATGAGGTGGAGTCAATTTTCCACCACTTGCTATTCTGGTGCTACCACTCATGGAAGGTATGGGAATATTGCCTTGCTTGGTGGCGTGTGTATGGAGTTGTTCGATAGTGCAAAAGAATTTTTTGAAGCGGATAGATGTTTGTCACCAATTCTATTGATAGTGCATCAAAGTTCCTACACTTGATATATTTAATTAGAATAGGGATACTATTGAAAATAACATATTTAATATTTTTTCATATAAAAAATTGATAGGCATTTTATAACAAAAAAAACTTTAAAAAATGGGCATATGGATTGAAAAGGAGACAGTACTAACACTAGGAATGATTCTAATAAACTTATCTGCAGTAATATTGATATATTCTTTTTAAAACATTTATAATATTTTACCGACAATGTTTATATAATTTTCCTTGCATACATTTTAATGTAGTTTAATTAAATATTTAAAAATATAAATAATATAAAGGTATAATATAAAATCCATGTCATTTTTAATAATTATAATAAAAAATTAACTTTGATTAACATCGTCCAAACAATATTCATCTTATTTGTAACTCATCAACATATAATGAGCTAAAGTGATCTTAAGCTACCCTTAACACTTTCAGAATATTTGATAATAGGGGGAGTACAATCCATTGAATCAACGTACAAACACGATAACTGGAGTTATTATAGCAGCAAATGAAAGATGAGGCCATAAAGTGATGAAGGTATGGTAATATAACACACCACAGCTGAAAATACTGGAGGAGCACGCAACAGAAAAAGGAAAATGTGGAAGAAACTCGGCACGAAAATGGAGTTAGCGTTTTGCGTGGTCTATGGGCGTGAAGTAGTGACCCCGCTTGGTGGTGGTGGCGGTTTTACCCGATGATCCGCGTGACGCCCATCGCTTAATTCTCTGTAACAAATACAACCCATATCATTCAAATAATTACCGTGAATGTTGAAGTTAACTTTTACAACTTGTTTAACCAGAGCGACATCAGTATAATCTTGAGTTCACAATAAACTTATAAGAAGCGACATATCAACCATTTAAAATGTAATTTAAAGTTGAAAATATATAAATACTATAAAAATATTCATTAATATTGTTTTGCATTCAAGATAAATCATAAACTCGAACATATATATATATATATATTAACATTTTTCATTTAACTACGGTGAAAAGCCTTACCCATCATCAGGAATGCCAATGGAGGGTTGGATGAAAAGCATTGCCAGGCAGATAATCAAGCATTGAAGAAACAACAAAAACGTCTTCCTCATGTCTGTGTGTCACTGCTGAAAAGAAGAAAATGAAATTGATGCAAATTCAAGAAGCAACCACAACGCGCTAAAAATTTGCGTGCACTTGTTCTGCTTCTGCAAGTTATGACACTTTATATGCTGCACAACTAATTATGACACTTGTTTATCATGGCAATAATCTTATGAAAGAATAATAATATGTTTTTTAAAGACATTATTATCAGCAGCTATCATACAGAGCACATGTCAAAATAAATTTAAAAAATAAAAGGCTATTGTATAGGGGATCGCGTATGTGCACGCGCTTAAAAGAGTAATGCTATATACTCAGCAAAAATAAATAAATAAGTAAATAATATCTGCTTAATTTTTTAAAAAATGTGATAATTGATGAATAAAATAAAAGAGTATAAAACTCATTCATTTATTAAAGGGCAGCAATTATATCACATAACTCTGACAATAAAATTCAAGAATTTTTTTTTTGATGTGTCGCATTAATTTCTCTTATATTAATATAAAATTAGAACTAATTATATTGTATCAATCGTGATTATGATGGGATTTCCACTAACGGTCTTTCTCTTCTTAAAAAAATCCGAAAGGCAGTGAAAAGAAGGAAACCGCGTTCAAGCGGCGACTTATAATTGACACTGACAAAGTCAAAGTCTTACAAATTGCAATTGAACAAAAAGCATGTTTTTTTTAAAAAATTTTGATAGGGATTTTTTCAAATTATAAAGTGTTATAGCACTGCCTAGAGAGTACCAAGCACTTTCCTTTTTCATTAATTATTATTGACAAGTATCTTTAAAACAGATCATATATATTTGACCTGTAAATTTAACTACAAAATAATCAATAATTGCAAAAAAAAAAAATTGCTATAACACAAAGATGTGCATTTGTGTGTATATTTAATTAATTAAATTAATGTTGCTATTCATCTGTTTTACATATAAAGATATAATTTAGAAAAGTGATGATCTGTGTACAATATTATTGCACAACATTCTTATAACATTGGTAAAGAAACAAAGAAAGTATAAGCCCATTTCAATTTCTTATTTCCTTAGGCCCACCACCTGTTTTCTTACTATATTATAAAAATATTGCATAATATTATTGTACATGTATTATTATTCAATTTAGAATGATTTAGTAGCCACTACTTGTGTAGCTTTCTCGTGTATATAAAAAGGGTCATTGCTAGTGTAATTTGCAGATACATTATCACCCCTTTGATCAATTAAAACCAAAAAAGAACATTGATTAATTAAAAATTATACAATAATTAAAAGAATAAATAAACTTGTTATATGGTGCTTATATATATATATATATATATGGTGGACATCCGTTTACACTATGCATAAATCTTATGCACTTATGTCCTTCAATAACTCTTCATAGAAGTTAAATTTAATTGATCCGACTATTGAATTATGTGATACTATATTGGTGATCAAGTATGCTAAATTTCATAAAAATAAGAAAAAATAGATTGTATTTTGATGCTTGATATTTACTTGTATTTTTAAAAATATATTATTTCTTAAAATAAAAAAGTGGCATGATAAAACATTAAATCATTTTAAAATTATATGATTTTTAATATATTTGATCTACTAGGTAAAAACAGTTGGATTAATAAAATTTTATATTTATAAAAAGTTATTGAAGGGTGTAAGTGTGCCTAAACTTACATTTGGTATAAACGAATATCCATCCATCCGTGTATATATATATATATATATAGACACACACACACACAACACATATATACGAGGGATTTGGGTAATATATATAAGACTTAGATTCAAATCTCATTATAACCAATTTAATTTCACAAGTACCAAAAACAAAATTAGGGTATTACTCCTTTCATTCCATTGTAACTTTCCGTTATAATTAAGGTATATAACTGGGATTAAAAAAAATACAGTTTATGCCTTAACTTTTGAAAATAATAATAACCAAAGACTATGCTACTCTTACATAAATTGAAAAAAAAGGAAAAGAATTGTGATCAACTAATTATAACTGTGTATATATATTTATATATGTAGCTCATTCTGTTAACTTTAACACTTAACATTTGCATACCACTTTAATTAATTTCGAGTTTCATTGAAAGTGAAACGAAAGAGCGAGGAAAAATGTTTCATGTTGTGTTTGAGTCCCTCGTTAATTTTACTTTTAGTTGCCTTTTAATGTATGTATATGTCTTTAGATTTATTGATTTTGTCTCCTAAATAATTTATGTTTTCTAAAGAAGCTTTTTCTTTGGTAGGTAAAAAGTTAAGAGGAGAATTTGTCTCAATATAGTGTCAGGGTCAGCATCAGCCTTTGGGCTTTTCAAACAACTACAAAGGCACTGAAAGATCAAGCACACTAACAGGAAAAAAGCTGGGAACCACACCAAAGTTAAAGAAATGTATAAGCTAAAGACTCGGCAGGTGAGCCAAAACCCATTAGTCTTTTTTAATTAACGAAGCTTTTGAAATCATAACGTTTTCCATTATATATATGCATGAAATATCTTCAGTTATGATTAAAGTTTTAGAAAAATTAGTAGCAAATGTCATTGAGGAATAGTATTTAATATAAAAGCTTAAAGAACTAAAATTATTAAGAACAGCTATTTTAATTTTAATTAGCGAGAAAGACCATACTAATCTTATCTAATAATCAAGACTATTCGTTTTGTTAATGATTGTCGCTGATCAATAATGGGTGGTTGACAACCACAATGTCTGCCATTTAATGTCAATCAATAAATAATTGATAATCTATCTAATAAGTACTACTTTTTTTATTTATAATTAACTGAGCAAATTAAAATTCATCACTCAAAAGAATGGGGATACAAGACTATCCAAAGAGCAATGATGCGAGCAGTCACAATCGGTAGTAAATTAAAAATATTATAATTACCAAATTATATTAAAAATGTAGTTAGAGTGTAACTCAGATCATAAAGTGTTTATAATTAATTGAGAAAATTGAGAGCTGCTTGGAACTGTTTCAACAATTAAATTTATTGAGAAAATTATATAAGAAGAATTATTTGCACAAGAAACCATTCAGATTAAGAATTGATCAATCGTTCATTTAGAGGATTAACTTGTGACGGTCGTTACTTTCATTAATTATGTTATCTCTTAACAATGATATAATTCTACTTAGTAGTTATATAATCGCACTCCCACTAAGGGTTGACTAACACATATATTAATAATCTATAATCATGATTCTATGAACCTATGCCAGTTTAGTTACCAATTATAGCAACATAATCTTCCAATGGAGTTAATTTCATTCCCTTACCAATTGGATGTAATTTGATCAACTAATCAAATTTCCCAATGAAATCCTAATTATGCATACAACTCACAATGTGAATGAACACATAATTAGGTAGCTCTAAAAAACACAATTGCAGTAATTCACACAATCAATATTAAAGAGAGATAACAAGAGCGAAAGAAATTAAACATCAACATAAATCACATTAAAAATTGGAACCTTAAGAATAAATCTCAATCCTCAATTATCCTTATGCAGGATAAAGAAAATTACTCCTCCATTGGTGGAGGACCACAATCAATATTAAGGAGAGTATGATTATAATCCCAAATGGGAACCAAAACAAGGATTTGAATCTCCCAAATTCATAGACAGTAGAGAGATGAAGAGAGAGAAGGTAGAGAGAGAGCTTGATAGCAATTTTAAAAATTATAATCAAAAGGTGCTTGTAATATTCAACCTAATGCTATTTATATTTTAGCATAAATACATAAGAAATGAGATCTGGTGGAGAAAAATAGAAAATCCACTGACGCTAAGTATTGTGCTCGCATGACAGTGGGAGGTCATCACCATTCTTGTAGCTGTTTTTGCTACTGTCGAATGCTGGGATTGTAAATGACTACTAGGGCAGTCAACCATTGGGATGGTAAATGACCACTGTGGCGGTCCACCACTGGGGTGGTAAATTACTGATGTGGCGGTCCTGCCTTCTGTCTGCCTCTTCTATTGACCGTTTGGGCGGTCATGGACAGTTGTGACGGTCCCAATGTTACTAAATTGCACTTGAAAATTGCTGAGTCATCTTTAGTATAACACATTAATTTGGAAAGTTATTGTCACCAAATAATACTCACACAGAGATTAAAAGTATATATAACTTCAAAATATAGTTATTAATTAAACAGTACTAATAGCCATGAATTTATACAATGATGCATGATGAGAACAAAATATAAATCCACCATTTATCAATCAATTAAGCACAAACAAAAGTAAAATGTGTGTCAACAATTATAGAGAAACAAAGGGGTATAAACGCAACCTATCAAGCAGCTAAAACTGCCCACCTGAAACACAAATGCCTACATGATATCTATACTCCTAATGACACAACGAATGTACCATTCTTTCAAAACGTTTACACTCAAACTAAACCCCAGTACCACTACATCCCAAGCTGTGGGCATAAAGCATTCACTAGACCATAAGACTCCAACACAACCGAAGAAATATTTATTTCCCAGCCCTCCATGTGCAATAAGCACCGCATTCTCTGTCAGATTGAGGAAAATGAGTTATCATCCTATCCTTTCATTTGCCCATCGATGAGGAAAGTTTCATGGATCTTTCGCTTGAAAAAGGTTCCTCTGCTTTGTTTGCTACAGACACATGTATGTTATCTGCATAACCTTTCCACCTCGACCATGTATATGTTGGTTCATTAATAAACACACCACACACAGCCCCATTTTAAAAATCGTCATGCTTCATGGTATCAAACCCATTTGCTCAACCTTAGCAAAGCACGAACACAAGACCTCCAAAACCTCTAATTCATATATTCCAATCCCTCCTTTGATTTTATGATTTCTTCTGCTGTCATCACCTTAGCACACTGAAACTTCTCCCTTGCTTCCTCAACATCACCACGTATGCGCACACACACACACACAAGTAGTACTGTTAATGATTTTTATTTATATCCGATCATCAATATAAGCCATTGGATACAAATACAGTGTCGCAGGTTGTCATAGAGTCAGTCCATATTCCTCAAGGACAAGGGTTGAACTCCTCCTAACTGTTGTGAAGCCTTCATTTGTGAATAATCATGTAAAATTCCCTGTAATGTTCAAAGAGCTTGAGTGGGATCGTCGGCATCCAATCAACCTAAACGTTTCTTCATAAAAATATAAGTCATTGGATGACTGGTCAACAATCGACGTATATACATATCACGGACGATCAAAGCTAACCACATACACACAAATTCTATTGATTCCTAACCAAATTCACATATCACGTTGATTAGCTCCTCCCTTCAAATTCCATTGATCCTTCATATAAGCCTTGTAAAGCTATATAATTGGAAATTCTGAGAAGAAAATAGATGTAAGTGTATAGAATACCAAATACACATAGAAAATCATTTTAGAAGTACAGAACAATTTCCCCTAGTGACCAAACCCAAGTTGTTTCACCTTTGGAGCACAATGCATTAAAGATTTTCAGAGGTGGTTTACTGCCGCGACAAGACCTTGCTGACACTCCAGCACCATCAGATATGCACACAAACAGAGAGAGAGAGAGAGGGGGGGGGGGGGAATGTATGGGAAAGACGGTGCAGGTCCGACTAAGAAAGGAAAATGCAGGTCGATGTGAAAAGAACATTAGAGTGGGCGCACTTTTAAGTGTTAAAATAATATTAATGTTAAAAACTCACATTGGATCGGAGGCAATGGTGGCTACTCAAGCGGATGGCGGCGTGATTGGAGGCGATGAATGGCGGTGAAGGACAACCTGAGGCGCAATTGGCAGGGAAGGACGAGTGGAGGCGACAATAGCGGGGGCCAGTGCAATGATAGGGGGGGCCGCCGTTGATGGGAACGAGCACACTCACGAACGTCGCAGCAGAGGCGGCCATTGATGGGAGAGCATCGTGGTGGTAATGAAGGGAACATAGGCCGTCTTTGTTTGCGCGGAATATTGAAAGAGGGGAAAAGGGTTTAGGTTTAAGTGATTTTAGGTTTTGTCTTTAAAAAAACCAAAAAAACCAAAATTAAAATTAAAATTTTGAGGCGGATATGCCGCTGCAAATATTGTTTCAGAGTCTTGTTTTTTGGATTTGTTTTGTGGCAGATCCCTGCTGCCGCAAACTAAAACATTTTTTTGAAAAAATATTTTTCGATTTTACTTTGCGGCGAAAATTCCCCCGCAAATTGTTTTCTTAATTAATTTTGTTTTATGTTGATTTTTTATTATTTTGCGGCGGACACATCCGCCACTACAACAAAACAAATTAAAATTTTCATTTAATTTGCCACGGCAAAATTAAAAATCCTACTGTTAAAAAATTGGAATCCGCCGCTAATTTGCATCTTTCTTGTAGTATGATAAGACAGATAACATTTGAGTGTTATCTATCATTTGAGTGTTAGTTATTAATTCTGTTACTTAGTTAATTCTGGTATCAGTTAGTTAGTATTGATCTTATCATCATTCTGTTCTCAGCTCTCTAAATATACATAGACCTGAGCTCATTGTTTGTAATTTCATTCAACACTTATCCATCAATACAATACCAAAGATTATTCAGTTCATTTTCTTCTTTCTCTGTTGTTGCCAAGACCTAGTTTGTAACAAATGCTAGTTTAGTAGTAGACGATCGATATATAAAAGGAATACAATTCATTGAATCAACATACAAACACAATAACTGGAGTTATTATTGCAGTAAAAGAAAGATGAAAGGTATCATTACACAGCTGAAAACATTGGGGGGAGTATGTATATGCTTATTGATCTCCATTCCCCAAGTATAAACATTTTAGGAGTAAAAAGATACAATAGAAAAAGGAAACCAGTAAATACTGTCGAAGACGAAAGAGAATCTTCGCACAAATGCAGGATTAAGTTTTTATGGGCGTGAAGAAGGGTCCCCGCTTGGTGCTGGTGGGCACTTCCACATATGATCCGCTCTACGCCCAAAATGATGGTCATTAGCTAATCTTCTTCTGTATCCGCAACAACAACAAGCCATATCATTCAAATAAACAGTGAATTGTGAAATTAATATTAATAAAACCTAGTTATATATATTTGGTCAATAAGATTAGTATCCTAACCCATAAGCAACGGAGGATTGGATGAGAAGCAGTGCCAGGCAGATAACCAAGCACTGAAGAAACAACAAAATCTTGTTCCTCATTTCTGTGTCCCCGCTGAAAAGATAAGAAGAAAATGAAATTGATAGATGCAAATTCAAGAAGGCTAACAATTTGGGTGCACTTGTTGTGTTAATTATGACACTTTATATACTGCAAAGCTAATGGTGTCACATTTTCAAAGTAGCATAATGTTGTGAAAAGAAAATAATATTTGGTAAGCCATATCTTCAAACTTTGGAGTTAAATATTGATTTTCAATATATATATCTGCTTGAAATTCTTTCGAAAGTTGACAGTTCGTATTTGTATTCTGTCGTATATAGCATTCCTAGTTGTAAAATGAAAATGTAAGCCGATGTGGTTTTAATTTTATTATTAATGTTTTCTATTTTTAATTGTTTTTGGAAAAAAAATCAAAACTATAATAACAATAAAACTTTATTTTTTGTTTTCATTTATTATTTTTACTATTTCTTTTATAAAATTTGAAAATACAAAACACCCAAGATGCATGAAAATAGAAAATCAAGTTCTCAGTCCACAGTCTAGTGGTAGACTTCTACATATTTCAATAAGCTATAGACATAGTTTTTAGACTCAGATCGATGATTAACTCGGTCGAGGCACAGAGTCATTGAATTACTGGTCGAATCAGTTGAAATGGATTTATACAAAAAATATATAAAAATTTAAACAAAATATAATAAGATGATAACTAATTAACAATTTGACACTATTTAAGGAGTCTAAATATAAAAACATAAATAAATAACATAAATTCTTAAATATTATTCATATTTCATAATCACAAATCAAAATTGATAAGTTTAAAATATAATTACACAAATATACTCACAAGTTATGACAGTACAAATAAAGTTAATACATTTTTTCTATAAGTCGGATTAGATTTTTTTTTAAGGTTTAAAAAAAAGACATCATTTAGCACAAAAAAAGAAAAAAAAGTGACCCGATCTAGTCCGATTCAACTGGTCGAGTCAAACCGGGTCCCACCAATTTCGATACAAGACCGATCCAAATAGTGGCTCATACCGGTTTCATGACTGATTCATTAGTTTTCTGATTGAACCAGTTGATCTGAGTTGATTTTCATTACTATGGCTATGAGAGGTCATGAATATGATTCTCATCCCCATCTATATTTCCTAATATCATAGTTAAAAAAAGAAAAGATGAAAACAGAAAAATACTAATTGAAACAAACAGATCATGCTTGATTTTGTATTACGTCCTCAGTCCTTTGTCTAACTTTAGTTTCTCAGCAGTTCGATTATAAGCGAAGTTAGTTTTATTTGGTTAAATTGTTTTTATTAAAAACTTAAAATATTATTATTATTTATTATTATTATTTTCGTTCATCAATATCAACGATAAAACAAAAGTATATGATTTATTATTTTTCTAAATGACAGGTAAGATAAACCTATTTTAAAAAGATGTATAAAATCACATGATAGAGTGTCTACCGGGGAAATCCGAACTCCAAGGGAATTTTCGAGAACATGTTGACTCATATAACGGACTTTGCAAATCACGGAAGGGATATACCTTGTACAAGGTGCTGACTCATAATCAGGAGTTTTCCTCTTAGGGCGAAACCTAGGATCATATATAAGGAAGGGGGGCCGCCACTTTAATTTAATGTACGTTATCATATCCTTTTCACCGTTGTTGCTGAATTGGGCATCGAAACTCCTCCTTGCACGAGCAACCCTCGCACCGCCTCGCGCTGGTGCTTTGGAACTTGCTGATGGCGACGAAGAGGCGGAGTGAGGATATGAAAACACCAACGGTACTGGGAAGAGCATCGTAGCCCATCTTACCTCTGGTAACAGTCGTTATATTGGTGTTGTTGCCGGGGAGGGGACCTTAATTGCTCTCTTAACAGTTCCCACAAACCACCCTTGTCAAAAGAAACAATGAAGAGAGGGGAAGCACTTCGAAGTAGGGGACAGTGAGGTTAAGTGTCACCGTCCATAGAAGGTGCATCCTCGTCGTAATTTCAACCTATTTATCGTTTTTGTTTTTTCTGTTATGCTTAGTTATTGAATTAGTTATTTTCTCTCTCCATTTCTCAGGTACAATTTAACTGGTTAGCACACTGTATTGAAAGTACTTGTTTCATTCTGTTACAACCAATGAAAGAATCAGTCAGTATTCGGATTTCGGATCATCTTCACCCTTTCTGATTCTTTATCTCTTGTTTTCTTGAGCTTTCACACCGAGGCCACTGAATTTCACATTGAGGATGAAGCAGTCAAGTTCTTGCAACTGCAAAAAAAGACTTATTTATTCCTAGTGTGCTTGGTCCTAGATTGTCAAATTGATCTCGTGTGGAATTAATTTTTGTTAGAATTGATTTTAAGGAAAAATAATTTATATTTGATAGTTTAATTTGAAAAGTGATCTTGGCCAAAATTAAAAGAATACAAACTCAATAGAATTGAATGCATGGCTATTCCTTAGTACGGATTTAAATCCCCTTTAGCTGAAAAGTCCTTAGTTGTTGGACAATCTTCCATAGAGAGATCCCCTCACGCTCAAGGAACTGGCAACCTGCCCACTAATATTAGGGTGCCTCCTTTTACTATCATTTTTAATAGCGACAACATTTCATGTTTATGTAAAATTGATTTTGGATCCAAATTTGACCTTGGATAATGAAACTAATATATTGCGGCTTCTCGGATAAAGCTTCAAAAAAAAGCTTCATTGATGAATTTCAAAGAGGTGTTACAAATTAAATGGTCGGAGGACTTTTGTACCATGTGAGGTCTATAAGAGATTTTTTGGGTCTTCTAAGTACCATTACCATACATGGTGATTAATCTCTTCATGTAGAGTATATATATATAGTAGATGATAGTTGCGAGTTTTAAATTTGTAATTAAATCCATTAAATGATAAAATATATATCTATAGTATATATAAATGGGATTGTCCCTTTAACTATCTTTTGATAAACAAATTTAATATTCCTAAAATATCTGTAATGGAAAGAGAAAGTTCAGACGAAAAAACAGCAAACAAATTCTAACATATAAAAATAAAAAAGAGTGCAATTCATTAGTATTAGTAAACCTGATTACTGTTAACAATAATAACAATAAAAACGAAAAAAAAAAGTGTCTTTTCTAGCACTACCCTTCTTCCCCAGAGGCCACTGTTCTCTTCCTTGAAGGCCAAGGTGCCCCTCCCTCCACTGCTCCATCATGACTTGCCAGACACCACGCCCTTCAAAATAAGCATGTCCTCATTTACCGGATGAATTGGCTCCCTTTTCCGAATCCCACAATCGCAATTACCAAAAAGAAAAAGAAGACCAACCCAATAAAATTCAACCCAAAAAGTCACAAACTTCACAATTTCTAATACAAGCCATGCGAGTTTCGCAATTTTGAAAAAGTAAAACCTTGTAAAAAAAAGAGGGATTTTATTTTTGGGGAGAGGTAGTTTCCGATGGTGACGAATCGGTAATTGTACTGCAGCGTGGCTTCTTCTTCCTCTCACTTTTCCAGCATGTGCAGGTGGCCTGCGAACCTTAACTGCGCAAAAACAATGGAATTAGACAAGGTAGACAACACAACAAGACATAGAAGTTGATCGAAGAAATCCTCATCAATTTCCTTTTTTAATGTTATTATTATTGATAACAATAATCATATTTATTAACATTATTTCATCTTTTGATAGATTTAATTATAAACTTGATCTCATCTCATATGAAACCCATACGGTACAAATGTCCTCCAAGTATGTGCAACACCTCAGACCTTCATTAATGAAGTTTTTTTTTTTCAAGCCTCATTAAGAGAAGCCACCCTAATAATACACGGGATTTAATTAGAATAGAATGGGAGTGTAAAATTTTTTTTACATATTTACCCAATCATATAATAACACATCAGTAAATATGATTACTTTCAACCTCCATTACTTGAAAAGTCATACAAGAAAAGATATATGATTGATTGACAGTGTAAATTTTTTTTACACTGTCGGTGCATCAAAATTAAACTCTAATATATAACTAAACGCCGTGGAAAAAGTACAAAATTAATTTTAGTATTCCAAAATCAATTTGGGAAACTCCTAAAGAAAACCAAACGCGCACTTTGTCATAAAATAGAATCCGAAATTGCTTCTCCATATTTTATCACTTTATACATACTAAAAATTTTTAAAGTGAAAAATAATGATAATTTTTAGAATTTAATTTATATGTAATTTTAGTGTAAAAATATTTTATATTAATATCGAACCATATATTATCACATCAATAAAAGTAATTGACTTTTTGCCACTCATTATCTTTAAAGTCTTAAAAAATAAAAGAATATAATTTAATGATATTATAAAACTATTTTATGATGTCAATTATTAAAAATTAATCTCTTATTTTTAAAGTCAATAAAGTAAGGATAAATAATATAAAATAAAGCATTTTTTACACTTTAAAAATATCTGAAAATCTGTCCACTTATTAAGAGTAAACCATAACGGGGATCGGTCACATCCTGTGGAATTTCAAGCGAAGAGAATATTAATAATCATACTCAGGCAATGTGTGGAAAATACTCCCGTCCAAAAATAAAGTGTGGAAAAGACTCATTATCAAAGCTTGCGCGCAAATTAGGTCAGTGGTTCGCTCTCTTTGGTTTAGTATTTGTAAAACTTGATCTGAAGTGGAATTAATTTTGATTCAAAGTGAGTTGCAGTAAGATTTATATTTAAAATTTCACATTAAAAGAGCGTAACAAAGATGTCTCAATATTTATTGCAGAAGGCCTTGCGAAGTGCCCAGGCATGTAACAATGAGGTGGACTCAATTTTCCACCACTTGCTATTCTGGTCCTACCACTCAAGGAAGATACCGGGATATTGCCTTGCTTGGTGGGATATGTTAATTAGTGAGAGGGATTATTTTAATTTTAATTAGTTAGAAAGACTACACTGGTCTTATCTAATAGTCAAGATTATTATTTTTATTAATGATTATCGCTCATCTTTAATGGGTCGTTGACAATCACTATACATGTCTGCCATGATGTAACTCATACATGAGTATTTAAAATTAGTCATAAAATATTTGATAATCTAATGAGTATGTTAATGATTCTTATTTATATACGATTCATCAATAAAATAGTTGATAAGTCATTGAATGACTATCGCAAAATTATAAGAATATTCTTGTTAATGATTCTTGCAAAAATGGTAAACATTCACCTTTGAGTGGTGAACAATCTACATTGATTAGTTAAGAATATGATTTATGGTAGAAATGTTAGATGTATTATTTCATTTAAAATATTGTGTCAATTTATGTATCAACTATTGAAATATTTATATTTCGGGGGTAGGTTTCTCTTTAAGGTTCAAAATTAAAAAGATCTAAGAATTTTTAATACATTCAAGGTATTGAGAGCTTCAAAACTTTGATTTCCAAGTAAAAATATTCCACTTATTATGCATGCAAAATCTTTATTTTTGTCTAATCATCTTTATTAAAATAGATTAGATCTTATTCATATACAACTTTCAACTACAAATACTAGAATTTTAAAGATCGATGATGAAAGTAGAGCTTTTACGTATGTAACATAACATTAACATGAGATAAAGATGGATACGTTTGAGCCAAATCAAAAATCACTACAAAAAATTTATTATTATATTGAATAGAATAATATTGACACATTATCAAAATGTTAGAAATGAAATTGAAATAATGAAAATAATTATAGAACAAAATCGAAATATAGTTAAAAAACAAGAGACAAAAATGGAAGTTTTATGATATTTTAATCTGTATCACAATGTATCCTGAATTTATTGAATCTCAATTTAATTAATTAGTTGGGGGTTAAGTTAGTGCATAATGGAGTAAAACCACGCCAACATGCTAGCTATTTTATTATTATTATATTAACAGCAATCAAACATAATCCTTACTTAATTAACAGAAACAAGCCAAGTTTTTATTACCAGAAGAGTAATCATGCTAAGTCCATATATGCTAAATCCAAACATGCTAAGTCCATCTATCTCAAATACGCAAATAGCCTAATGATAAAACACATGGACCCACCATTTATCTTTTTTCTCAATTTTTTCCTTCTCTATCACTGCTCTCACACACATACTTATTTGGGTATTGAAAAAAAAATTTCTTTTGTGGGTTAATCCCGAGCTGAAAAGTTTAGAATCAAAGAGACAAATTGAAGAAGGTAATAAACTCCGAACGCAGGACTAATGATGCTGGTGAGGAGCAGGAGCTCGTTGTGGTGTGGGAGGAGAATTAATCGGCTCATCGCCGGGACGGCCTTGAGTTTCAGGTGGGTGCAATCTGTCACAACCACAACAATACAAGCACAAGAGATTATGACAAAAGTTAAAAAGGCTCTTGATACAAACTCTTTTAAGAAATTAATTTTTATGCACCATCATGTAAACATTTTACTTTATCATTAGTCACTTAATTACTTCCATTTGTATGACTTTTAAGCGATGAGACATTCAGTTAATTAATATGAAAATACATGAACAAATTTTTGTATAATTTTTTTAAATGACAGTATATTTTAAATTAAATCCAAATTGTCAACTTAGTTAATATTAGAAATCACAAAAGGGGAAAATACAAAATTTTATTGTAACAAAACAAGCCATCTAATTCAAAAAAGTGTGAATTAAACAACATATGTGGTTATCATGAGTTAAATACCCGAAAACAATGGAGGGATGAGCGAGAAGCAGCGCCAGGCTGAACATGCATTGAACAAGAAACAAGAGAAGCTTCATTATTTGTTAGTTGTGCCTATGAGATATTTTATGAAGGCGAATTCAAGGGAAGCACGCACGAGGCTTATAACTTGCATGGGATGGGTGTCGTTGGAAAAACGTTTCCAAAGCGAACCACTGGATACGTCTGGCAACTCTTCAACTGAACGAGTCCTGGTCATCGTGTGGCTCTCTGCACGCGGTAGGTACAAGATACATATGTCATCTGACTAAGAAGTTTCTTTTGCATTCCTAACTCAACCACAACCCCAAAGTCGCAGATCCCCAATTCAACGCGGCTTCCCTCTCTCTTCTTTGTTTCCTTTGACAAGAGGGAGGTCTATGGGTGGGAACTCCCATAGCCACTTTCTTCTTCTGTCAAAAGTCAAAACCCCTTTCTTCCATATGTACTTTAGCTGATTTCTATTAGCTGCAACAGGAAAAGTATGTGTGCTATACATCAAGCTTTTTACCAAATCTTCTAAGTGTGGCTATATTCATTCAGAAGCGTGATGAATGATGGTTGATGGAAAAACTTGACGACATTTTTGTTTAAATGTGGCAGATAACACTTACATTTAGCCACAATTTTGATCGGAAACACTTGATGCATGGTGCACTGTGTTTATCTGATGCACCACAGTCTTGGACTTTCATTTTAGTTTTTCGGTTGTTTACGTGTTTAAGAAAACTGAAGACTTATAAATTATTTTTATTAATTTACTCTTAATATTAATAAAAGAATATAAAAGTGAGAATAATTCTTTGAAAATTATTTTAATAAATAATAATTTAATCAGAAAATACAAAACTTTACTCATAATATATAAAACTATGAGAATAACGTCACTATTTTCAAATTGAACTAATATATAGATTATAGAAAAATGTTATATGTATTTATTTGGTATGGGACACTATATCGACTTACTTCTCATCTAATATTAAATAAATGGGATATACACTCATCCAACAGTGGATGAAAAATGAATCAACATGGTATCCCATATTAAGTAAATATAAATAATATCACTCCGGACTATAAGATGGGATCTATTGACATACACCTATGTGAATTAAACACATTTACATGCTAACCGGTCTTGAGGTTGAATGACTTGTGCCCTTTGAGCTCCCTAGCTACCAGTCTGGGAAATCCCTCGTAACACTAACATCCCGCGACTTGCCAATTGACATGCTTTATCACCCCTCTTGGAGTCAAGATGCCTACCTAGGCTTCGCTGGGACCACATATATTGAGAAAGTCATTTCAACACTTGAAAATGATGATCAATTGGGACGGTACTCATTCCATTATCATTGTGATGGACGAATGAGAATAATACACTACAAGAAAAGCGCAGGAAACCAATGATCTTACCGACAGGTTTTTCGATAGGTACGAATTGTAACATAGGGTATACCGACGGGTACAGGCCATCAATTTTTTGGCTATCAATTGATTATTCCCAACAGGTTACTGTTGATGGTTGGTAATTTTCTACGGGTATACTGACATGTATAAAAAATAAAAACCAATCGGTATAATTAGATTAAAGGCGTCATGTATGGCGCCAGGAAATTAATATTATTGATGGACATTTCTAATATTATCAAAAGAAAGCTTAAAATAATAATAAAAAGTTTATTTACATTACTGACTAACTTACCGACAGGTTATTTTTTTAAAATTATTTTATTCTATCAAATAATTATTTTATTGATGGTTAAACCCGTCGGTAATAGTTTTAATTTTTTTTCTGGTTAGTGCCATTGTAGTTTAATACATTACCTATATAGGCTATGGATCACATTTAATTATTTTTTATATAATAATTCAATTACCAATTGAAATGATATTAAATGAATAATTATAAAATAACCATTAAGTAAACAAACTGATACTATGACAAAACAAAGTATTGTAAATAAAATAAAGAAAAGAATAAAATATCAAAAATCTATGCAAAAGGTGATAGATGAATAAAGTATCAAAAATAAAAATCTAGCTAAAGTCCTACTGGTTGTCAGAGTTGTCGGTGCCATCATCATCATCGGACCTAGTGGAGTCATCTACGGCATCGAAGGGAGAGGAGCCCTCAGTAATGGAGGGGGAGAGGAATATGTGAGAGTATCTTGTTGGAGTCAGAGGATCCTGAAGCCTACATATCTCTGAAGAAGGCCGTAACATCAAAAATAACCTTTTGCTGCATCTGCCACCGCATCTTTCTGAACTTGATCTTCTCTTTCTTAGCTTCTCCCACTGCAGCTGTTCCATGGACAGCTTAAGCTGTCGGATCTCCCTCAGCTCCTGCTCTACTGCAGCTCGGCCTGCTACTTGCTCCTGGAGCTGTTGAAGGAGCTGTGCCTGTTGCTCCTACTACTGCTGGATGAGTTGTCCTGCTGCTGCAGCTCCTGGTTTAGAGCATGCATATGCTCCCCCAGGGCATCATCCCTAATAGCAAACCCGGTGGCAGAGGATAGGGATCTATTGTCAAGGTAATATCCCGTCCCGTGTATGCAACCATTGTTTGGGTTGCCGACCACCTGGGTCCATACATTCTTCTCGTCTGGAGGAGTAGGGACATCAACATCAAGCCCAACGCCAACCATCTAGGTTTAATTCTACGTCTGCGCCTGCTCCTACAGGTCCATGAACTCATGCTACAAAACAAAAAAGATAAAAAAAAACATTGTAAACAATAGTTAAGACATAAATAAAAAAGTAATAAAAATAAAGTAAAAAGATAACCAAAGTAAAACTTACATAAGTGGCCTCGGAGTGAGGATCTACCCAGACCTCTCTGGAGTCCGCTCTCACCCACCTTTTCAGGTGTGGGTCTCCAAAAAAAACTCTCCTTGGGTCGGAGGGCGATTTAACTCCCTCGACTGTGCTGATATGCACAAGCAAGTTATTTGTCACAACTCAAATGTAATATGCTAACATTAAAGACTTACTAGACATTTTCGAGTACCCTTTGGGTGCTAGAGTCACTGGTATGCAATGATTCACATTTCTGGGATGCTCTGTTTGTCCTCCCTTTATCCGACCTATCCGTGAAGGCCGGGTCGGAGGCCTAATGGGGCTGCAACTTGCTAAGGGTGCCATCACTTAGCCATGAGCGGTTCATATGCCCCTTGCGGGCATCATGGAACATGTCTCGCAAGCTTTTAGAAGACCTAATCCTCCTAGCCCTCTTAATGGTGGGCTCATACTGGTGTTGAATATAAAATGTCTTATGCATGCACAAAAATACAATATATTAGTAATCATAACCAAATAATAAAAATAATATAAGCATATATAAATAAACAAAGACAAATAGTTCATAGAATTACCTTCTACTCTCGCCACCACACCTCCTTGATATCAATAAGGATTTTAGTCCAGGTGGGCCACGGATGGTTATACAACATCTGTATAACCTTCGTGATCCTATGGTGAACCTCAATAAACTGTTCAAAACTATTACAAAAAATATATATAAACATTTTAAATATTATATGCAATGCAAAATTAGAATGTAATAGAAAACTTGTAGAAGAACTTACCAATCTTTACTGTTTGACCTAATCTACCGAAGCAGTCTACTGTCAGGCCCAACTGGCCTACCATCTAGCCTGAGGGGCCTCCCATTTGGGTCTTGAGTCTGTGACATACTGAAGGACGCAAGAGTGTGGTAAGATATATACAGGGTTAAGAATCGGGGCAGCAGTAGGGCTAGGGAAGGGATCACTACTATAGATAGGCTGTGAGGCTAGGGGAGGGGTCACTACTACAGATGGGTTGTGACTGGGAATATGTAATACCTTGAATTTTAAATAAAAGGGTTAGAAAATCTTTTGAGCCAGAAAGGGTGCCAGTCACTTTTACCTGTCGTTCCAGGTCCTGAATTTCACTAAGTTTGGGCCTTACACGTCCTTGGAGAGCTATATAATTATATTCTTAGGACCAAAAGTCCTGGTAATTGTTTCCTAGAGACAAATAAGTTAAAGAGTGTTTTTAATAAATTTTATGAAGCCTTTAAGCATTTGGTTTTAGCTTACAAATTTATAAAATCATAAGAATTCTCGAATTTAAACTAAAACCCAAAATTTGAATTTTGATTCATTGGGATTTTGATTTTTTTGATATTTTATTTGAATCCAAATGAGGGATATTTCTTTATTTATATTTATGGTTTAAAGTTGGACATTAACTTAAAATTAATAAATGTAAATAAGTGTATTCTGGAGAGCATTGCAGCGGTCAGGGAACAGTAAGGCGGTGCGGGTGCAGATTTTATGCTTTCGGGGTCCACAACACTCTCACACCCAAAAACACACCCCACACTCCCCCTAAACACGAAAGCTTGGTCTCTCTACTCTTTCCACCCCTAAATCTCCATTTTTCTTCATTTCTTTCAAGTTTAATCAAGATTTTTCTATCTCCCAAGCTTTAAGGTATGTTCTTTCATGGATTATGCCTCTTTTCTTTTGAGATTTCCTTGTCTTTGAGGGGTTAGCATAGAGAACTTCCTGGCTCTTAAGGAAATGGGGTTCTCATAGTGACTAGAGTTGTATCTATGCAAATAGGAAGTATTAAAGGTTAATCTAGAGCTCTATTAATTCTATGGTAGATTCAGTGCCATTTCTACTTCTTCAAGATTCTGTTCGTGTTAGTCATTCACCATTTACCCCTCCAGGTGAGTGGACTCACATCTATGATCTCTAGGTTGTGCATTAGAATTATTGTCATAAAGATATCATTTATTGCTTGAGTTGAAAGATTTCTACAAAGAAGTTTGAGGTTATTGTTAGTCTATATATTTTAGAACTCCTTGTTTTTCATTGAAACCCATGGGACCATGTTTGTTATATTGATTTTATGTATAATTGATGAAATATGTAATTGTTAGAAACCTATAGATTGTTTGATTGAATTTCAAGAACTGGTTTATGCACATGATACTAAGTTTTCCTCGCCTATGACAAGCTTGACAATTTGAGTGATGATTTAGGCAATCAACTAAAAGGTTTTAAAGGTTCTTAGATTTACATGGGTTTATTTAGTTAGTTTAGATGGTAGCTATAGAGAAACAGCCAGCGAGTTAACGGCTGAAACCAAACGTTAACCTTGGTACCAAGGCCAGGGGCAATTTGTGTATATGATAGATCAGTACACGAGGGATGCAGTTCATGAGGAACCATTAAGATCTCAAATAAGGGCCATTGTTCATAAGGAACTAGGTATCAACAGAGCAGAGATTACTATTTCTCTATAAGCTATTATGAGCTAGTATGATTTCAGGTATGAAAGTAGATTGAGGAAATTGTTTTTAAGTTTGAAAAATGATGACTTGAATACACACACACACACACACACACACACACACACACACACACACACACACACATATATATGATCATAGATATGCTATACTTGATTATGTAAGTCTTTAAGTATTGTTATTGTTATTATGATTTTATGCATTGTTCTTTAATGTCCAATGGCAAAGGTGAAAAATCACTCACTGAGTGTTGGTAACAAAACCCATCCCTATCTTTTTCTCCTATTTTTATAGATAAAGCAGCAGCTGCGGATTCCTCTCAACCCCTTATCTCCTAGTAGCACTAAACCTCAGTTGGTGAGCTTGGCTGTCATTTTGATCTAAAGTGCTCTAGTATAGATGCAGGTAGGATCCTAGCCATAGAGCATGTTTTGCATCGTGTTCTTATAACTTATTTGTATTAGTTTCATAGCTATTTTGAAAACCAAGTAAACTTATAACATACATATTGTATGAAGACACATGGCCCTTGAGTTAATTTATAAGACATTAGCTATGATTGTTTATGGTTTCTGTTTAAAAAGGAATAAGTGAAATGTATGTAGAAAAGAGAATTTTCTATTTTAAATGATTATTTTGAATAGAGCATGCATGTAAAATAGTTAACAGATCATGAGACTTGCGTGAGAATGAGATTTCTCACGTACTGGTCATGTTCCAAGATCGGATCATTACAGAATAAAAGGGACGTGGAAGGCTAGTGTACCCAATAGTGGGCATCAGCCTAAAGGGAGGGTTGGTGGTGGCAGGGACGGAGGTGGAGGTAGTGGAAGCGAAGATGTGGAGGTAGTGGAAGGGGTGGTGGGAGGGGCGAAGGTGGAGGAGGTGGTGGGTAAACTAACCTTCCGATGTCGACTTCTGTCTCTACCAGCCATACTGAGTTAATTAAAAGAGACGGAAAAAATAAATTGCATCAGAAAATTCCAAATAATTTCATAACAATATTGCACATAATATTAGACACCTTCGTTATTCCTCAACACCACTATAAAATTCTGGTTTAATCCCCCTCTATGAGGAAGCAATCTATTGTACATCCATGACCAGTTTAAAAGTAACATTGCGCTTGTGATAAATCGTAGACCCTACATTTTTTTAAAGACATCAAATTATTGCTTTAAAATAAAAATTTTATTGGTATTTAAATTATTCAATACAACTACGTTTAATCTTATTTCTTTAACAAAATATTTGACAACAACTCCACTTAAATTAGGAACTTCCATCTTTTAATTTTCTATCCCCTCAAAAAATTTTAATAAAATCTCAACAGCATCTCCCTTTAAATTAGGAGATTCCGTCATCCGATATCTCTTTTAATATGTTTTTAAGAAACATTCAATTGGTCCTTAAGTTTTTTTAATACAGTTACTTTTAAATTTTTATCCCTTAAAAAAGTTTTAACAAAATTTCGACAGCATTTCCCCTTAAATTAGGAGCTTTTGTAATCAAATATTTCTTTTAATTGATCTGTAAAACACATTCAATTGGTCTTCAAGTTTTTTTTAATATGGTTACTTATATTCTTTTGTCCTTAGAAAAATTTTAGCAAAATTTTGACCGTATCTCCCTTTAAATTTGGAGCTCCTGTCATGGAATATTTTAGTCAATTTATCAATAAAAGATATTATTACAAAGATCAACAACATAATAGATTACATATAATTCACATAATCCTAAAAATCGTTCTATTGCGCACCCCCTTATAACTCCACAACATGTATCCTATAATCTATGCAAATACAAAGAATCCCACAACAAACAATGCAAACAAGTCGAAAAGGGACCTCTATGCCGTTCCCCCTAGTCATGCAATCCTCATTTCCTATAATTCTATCCTAGAAAACATAAGTCTCTATCCTACGTATGTATTAAACCATATAAATAACAAGGATTTAGTTACTAATGTCTGCAATAGTGGAAATAAACAGAATGTGCAAGCTAACCGTATCTAACCAAATCCAATCCTGAAAATCCAATATGATGAATGGATATCTACAAACACTTATATACATAGAAAACATAAAATAAAATAAGATAATTAGAATGGCAAATTGATCTCAGTCAATAACCGCTGCCACCCTCAAACAATACTCCTACATTAAGGGAAAAAAACAATAATACTTACTCTCCAATATAATAAAACACAAGCTCTAAACACAACACTATGGCTACCTATAAATGAACGAAAAAACAAGCCAAATAAAAAATTTAAACTAATTAAAGTACTCACCAAAGATCCTAGATCGTAATGGTGGTCTCCTCTGGAATGGAGCTCCGATGGCGACGCATGGTAGTAAAAGAGGTTGCAACGGTGAAGGATAGAGAAGGAGAGAGCATTAGGAGAGAGAGAAAAAGTAGCGGATGAAATGGGGAAGAAGAAGATGATCTGGCCAAGATATCTGTGGGTTACCGATAGGTTTACTGATGGTTATGTGAATAAATGAAACTGTGTGTTTCATATATGCATAATTACCAATGGGTATATCGACAGGTGTGTGGAACACCAAAGGTTGCTCGACAACGTATCAAAATTCAAATACCCGTTGAAATACCTATCGGTAATCAATAAAAATTTAAAAAAATAAAATTAACAACTACACTACTAGAAACATGCGGGAAACCGACGAGGTTATCAATGGGCATGTACCCATCGGTAATTACTAATGATATTTATGACGGTGCAACGCGTTATTGAAAATAATTATGATATGTACAAGAACCTGTCGGTGAACCCGTCGGTAAATGCTAGCACATTACACGCCAATTGGTGCATAAAACAACTGATGGGTTTACCGACGGGTAAAATATTATATTAATAAACGATAATTATTGATTACTTTACCGATGGGTGAACAAAACACAACGTTTCATTAAAAGTACTTACCTACAAGTATAGCGATGGGTATTTGAAATTTTTGTTATTACTATGTAAACCCTTCTTGTTACCCTTAACCCGTCGATAAAACCATCGGTAAGTACTTTTAATAAAATGCTGCGTTTTAATAAAGCATACCTGTCAGTAAATCCGTCGGTAATGTGTGAATAAACTCGGATACCTCACTCTCTCTCTAAACTCACACACTCTCTCTCTAGCCATCACCACCACCGTGATTTCCCCTCCATTCGCCTCCACCGAAGCTCCGTTTGAGAAACGGAGGCCACCTCTACGATCCCTATGCTTTGGTGAACATTTTAATCGGTTTAGTTTTTCATTTGATTAACTTTTTCCGTTCGTTTATGGGTGCCCATAGTGTTGTGTGTTTGTTGCATTGGTGAGTAATTATTGTCACTAATTTGTTAATGTAGGAGTTTTAGTTGAGGGTCATAGTGGCCATCGACTTTGGGATCGGTTTACTATTTTTTTTTCTTTATATTAGTCTATGTTTTGTATGTATATAATTGTAGTTATTGAAATTTATAATGTTTGATTTTCAGGATTGAATTTGGTTGACTGCGGAGGGCTCCCCTTACATTTTAGTTTTTTTTTTAGTGCTATAGAGGTTAGTTACTGAATCCTTGTTATTTGTATCATTCAATGATTTATTATATATGTATGATATAAAGAGACTTATATTTCCTAGGATAGAATTGTAGGAAATCGGGATTGCATGGTTGGGGGGAATGGCGTAAAGGTCCTTCCCCGACTTGTTTGAATTGTTTGCTGTAGGATTTTTTGTGTTTGCGGAGATTGCAGGATGCATGTTGTGGAGTTATAAGGGGATGTGCAATAAAACGATTTTTAGGATTATTCGAATTGTATATAATTATTAACATGTAACTGTTTTACTATTCCTATTCTATTGTTGATTTTGATAATAATATCTATAATTATTCAATTGACTGATATATCTAACAATGGAAGCTCCTAATTATAGGGGAGGTGCTGTCAAAATTTTATTAATTTTTGTGTGAGAATAATAGATTAAAAAATGTAACTATATTAAGAAAAACTTAAAAACTTAAAAAGCAGTTGCGTTTGTTAAATAGAAGTTAAAGACCAATTGAATATGTTTTAAAGACCAAATACAATAAATTTTTGACATTGGATGCTCCTAATTATAGGGGAGGTGCTGTCAAAATTTTGTTAACTTTTGTGTGGGAATAATAAATTAAAATTTTATTTGATAGTAGTAATTTGACGTCCTTAAAAAATTTTAGGGTCTTTGGTTTATCACAAGCACAATGTTATCTTCAAACCCATCATGGATGTACGATAGATTGCATCCTAATAAAGGGGGGATTGGGTCAAAGTTTTATAGTGGTGTTGAATAATTTATGAGGATGGCATGTCAAACACAACAATTCATTAATGAGGCAAAAGTTAAGTGTCCATATAATAAGTGCAAATGTAGGAAGTATTTAGATGATGATACAATAAGGGTTCATTTGGACAAGTGGGGATTCATGCCTGACTATTTGGTTTGGACCGAGCATGGGGAAGCCCTTAATGCATGGAATCAAGTGGGTGTGTTTCAAACTAGAAGTAGTTTTGGTGGGATCCATATTACTCAGAACGACGTGGGTAATGTGCCATGGGAGGATAACTTAGCTAGGTATCAAGAGATGGTGTTTGATGCTGCTAGGCCTGAATTTGCTGCTCATTATTTGCAGCCTTTAGTTGAGGAGCCTAACCATGATGCCGCTCAATTTTATAGTCTCGTAGAAGTAGCCAATCAACCTTTGTGGGAGGATTGTGTACACTCTGAATTATCATTAGTAGTTCAAATGTTGAGCATTAAGTCCGAAGGGAATTAAAGCCAAAGTTCTTTTGATCAATGGGCTGCACTAATAAGTGAGCTAAGTCCCAACCCCAATGTAATTCCAAAAGATTTTTATTAAGCTTAAAAATTAGTTTCTAAACTTGGGTTGAAGGAAATAAAAATTGATTGCTGCTTGAAAGGTTGCATGCTTTATTGTAAAGATGAAATTTCATTGACTAAGTGTAAGTTTTGCCAAGAGCCTAGGTTTAAACTGAAGAGACGTGGAAGTGGGAGGTATAAGGATGTCCCTCAGAAAACAATGCACTATCTGCTGTTAATCTCTAGACTCACAAGATTGTATGCGTCAATGAGCTCGACTTCTCATATGAGGTGGCATAGTGAAAATTAGAGGGATGATGAGGTGATCACGCATTTATCACACGGTGAGGCATGGAAAAAGTTCAATCAACAGTATCCTGATTTTGCTTGTGACCCTCAAATGTTAGATTGGGACTCTGTTCAGATGGATTTACTCCGAATAATTAATTTAGCAAACCTTATTCCTATTGGCTTGTAGTTATTACACTCTATACTCTCCCTCCTGAAATGTGCATGAAAAATCCTTACCTGTTCTTAACATGTATAATCCCTGGCCTTGATAATTCAAAGGCTAAGATTGATGTGTATCTTCAACCCCTAGTTGATGAATTGAATGAGTTGCAGTGTCAAGGTGTTCTTACTTATGATATTTCAACAAAGCAGAATTTCATAATGAGAGCTGCATTAATGTGGACCATCAATGATTTTCCAGCTTATGGAATGTTGTCTGGATGGATGACCTAAGATAAATTAGCATGCCCAATTTGCATCGAGGATACTAAAGCATTCACCTTGAAATATGGAGGAAAGAACTCCTAGTTTGATTGTTGTAGAAGGTTCTTAGATTTTGATCATCCATATAGGCAAAGTAGATATGGCTTTAAATGAAATTGTATTGAGCATGATGAGCCTCCAATTAGACTATTTGGCCGCGAAATGTGGGATCGAGTTAAGAAATTCCCAAAAATAGCAGAATTTGGAAAGGTAGTGCGAATGCCAGGGTATGGGGTACACCATAATTGGACAAAACAAAGTATTTTCTGGGAGTTGCCGTATTGGAAGGTTAATTTGGTGCGTCATTGTTTAGATGTCATGCATATTGAGAAAAATGTGTTTGACAATATTATGAATCTTGTATTAGATACAGATCAAACCAAAGACAACGACAAGGCAAGGCATGATCTGGCTAAGTATTGCACGCAGCCTGATTTGCACTTATAAGAATTAAGAGATGGTCGGTTCTATAAACCAAAGGCCAAATATGCTCTGAGTTGCAATCAGAAACAAGCTATTTGTCCGTGGCTGAAGGAATTGAGAATGCACGATGGTTATGCTTCTAACTTAAGTAGGCGTGTCAATGCTGCCCAAGGTAAGCTTGTTGGCATGAAAAGCCACGACTGTCATATCTTCATGGAGTGTTTGCTTCCAATTGCATTCAGTGAGCTACTTGATGTTGTGTGGAAGCTCTTGACCAACTTAGTTAGTATTTCAGGGATTTATGTCCTTTGACTCTTAAGGTTGATGATCTACTTGTCATGGAAAGAAATGTTCCCATAATTCTCTGCAAATTAGAGAGAATTTTTCCTCCTAGGTTCTTTGACTCAGTGGAACACTTGCCCATACATTTGGCATATGAAGCACGGGTGTGTAGACCAGTTCAATACAGGTGGATGTGTCCATTTGAAAGGTAAATAGGAGGATTTAAAAGAACCGTGAAGAATAGGTCTCAAGCGGAAGGATCAATATGTCAAACTTATCTAGCAAAAGAGACTTCGAAGTTCTGCTCATTTTACTTTCAGCCACAAGTTCAATCTAGGAGAACTCAGGTTGGTCGTAATAGCGATGGAGGGGAATGTTCTATTCCACCAACTTTGTCTATATTCAATCAACCTGGTCAAGCAGCTGGAAAGAGCATGGCTCGATGGCTGACTTACCAGGAGTGGAATTCTGCACACTTACATGTTTTGATAAATTGTGATGAGGTGTAGCCATTCAGATTGTAAATCAACAATTCCTTTTTTAGTAAAAGTTTTATGTTATGCATCTTTATAATAACATAAAATATACTTTTAATAACAGATATTTTGAGCAACTACATGGTTAAGATGCTCTTCAACAATTTTCGGATTAGTTTAGATTACATGTAAGTCCACTTGTTTAAGATTATGTAACCCAATATAACCCCGATGTTAATTTTTTTTTTATATATACTCCTAATTGGCACTTTAAAATTTATGTATGTAGGTTCATGATAAAAATAATGGTGTAACATGTCCCCACTTGTTTAATTTAGCTTGGGAGCCAAAAAATAAAGTAATAAGTTGACCCATGTACTATGCTAATGGATACAAGTTTCACATAGTTGATTGGGGTGCGGGGAAAAAAACAGACAATACCGGTGTTTGTGTTAAAGGCGATACTGGGGACGGAAAATGTGATTGGTATGGTGTTGTTCAAGAAATCCTTGAGTTTGAGTACGTTGGTGACCTCGTAAATAAATGTGTCCTATTCAAATGTGAATGGTATGATCCTACCCGACTTACTGGGACACGACAACACAACAATTACAAATTTATTGAAATCAATCACAGCAAAAGATATAGAAGTTATCATCCATTCATTATAGCCCAAAATGCTAGACAAGTATATTACATGTATTATCTTGGAAAAATTAGGTCACAGTGGAGGATTGTGAACAAGATAAAACCAAGAGGTAGGATTAAAATAGAGGAAGATACAAATACAAATGCTTATCAAATGGATGATCCACCCACTTCAGTGGTAGTAATCGATACAAACAATCCTGAAAACCCTCTTTCGTTGACTACCGGGGAAGTTGACATAATTGAATGCACAAGTAACCACCCAATTAGAAATCATGAAGATGAAATAAGTGCTAGTAGTACTGATGAGTTATCTAGTGATCAACAACAGAGTGATGATGAAAACAGCCCTGCACTTTCAGATTAACTGAGGTGTTTAATATTATATGTAATATTATTATGAAATTATAATAATTTTTTGATTTAATAAATTTTTTTTATTGACTACTTTTTAATTATTTCAGTATGGCTGGTAGAGGCAGAGGCCGACCTCAGAAGGTCAATTTACCAACTGTCACCTCCACCACTGCCCTTCCCATTATCGCCCCTCCTACTTCCACCCCTCCCACCACCTCTGCCACTGTCCCTCCCACCGCCTCTACCACCTCCCGTTCCACTACCTCTACCTCAGCCCTACCATTAGTACCCCAGGCTTTAGGATGATGCCTACTCTTAGGGATGCCAGGCCCCGACCTCCCTCGTTTTCACATCTATAGCTTACTCGCATTAGTGATCCCTCCCCTAGCCCTACCACTGCCCCTAGCCCTCTCACTGCCCCTAAGCCTACCACTGCCCCTACTCCCAGCCCTGTATCTGATCAGACTCCTCATTCCTCCATTGGGTCACTGACATGGGACTCATATAGGAGGCCCCTCGGCCCTGATAGCAAGCCACTTGGGGCTAATGGTAGGCTGCTCCACCAGATCAGGCCGGAGGGTAAAGACAAGTACGTTGAATTTGTTTTTTATTATATTATAGTTTTACATTGCTTATAAGAATTAAATCGTTTTGATTGTTTTATGATTTATTTGATCTATGTAATAGTTTTGAGCCATTTGCGCATCACAGAGGTTATACAGAGTCGGTATAACCATCCGTGGCCTACATGGAGTGACATCTCACAGACCACCAGGGAGTCGTTTTGGGAGGACTGGAAGGTAATTCTATGATTTATTTGCTTTTATTAAAATGTATGTTTATATTATTTAATGGTATGCTTATATATAATAACTTGTATGCTGTGCATTTTGTATGCAAAAATCCTTCTATATTGACCCCGAGCATGAGCCCGCAGTGAAGAGGGCTTGGAAGATTAGATCCTCCAAGCGACTGTAGGATATGTTTCATGCTATCCAGAAGGGGCAGATGAGTAGCTCGTGGCTGGGGAATGCCATGCTCAGTGAGCCGCAACGCCACTGGGCCAGCAACCCGACCTTTATAGATAGGTCAACTAAGGGGAAGACAAACTAAGCCTCACAGAAAGGTGGGTTGCTGCACATCAGTGGGTCAAGCATCCAGGAGGGAACCCGCAAGCGTTTTGTAATTTAACCTTTATAAATTTTATAGTAACATTTACTATATTTGAATTGTGGCAAATACTATATGTATATGACTTTATTGTGCAGGTGAAGGAGTTAAGCTGCCCTCCGACACAGGGCGAGCTATTTCGGGAGACCTACACCCAAAAGGGTATGTAGAAGGATGGTGATGAGCCTCGAGAGGTTTAGGTGGATGCTTGCTCCGAGACGACCTATGTAAGTTTGAATTTGTACATAACTTTACTTAACTTTTATTATTATTTCACTTATGTCGTAATTATTACTTACAATAATAATTATCTTTTTCTCTTGCAGCGCGAGTTTACTAACCTCTAGGAGCAGGCACAGACCTAGTACCAGACCCAGGTGGCTGAGGCTGGGCCCGATGCTGACATTCCTTCTCCTCCAATCGAGGAGGATGTCTGGGCCCTGGTGGTTAGTGGCCTAACAAGGGCCGTATATATGGGATGGGTACTACCCTATGAGTGTACCCCTATCCTCCACCACTGGGTCAACTAGTGGGGAAGATGCCCTGAGGGAGCATGTGCATGCCCTCAACCAAGAGCTGCAGCAGGAGGCACAACTCATCCAGCAGCAGCAAGAGCAGCAAGCACAGTTGATCCAGTAGCAGCAGGAGTAGCAGGCACAGTTCTTTTAGCGACTCCAAGAGCAGCAGGCAAGCCGAACAACTTTGGAGCAGGAGTTGAGAGAAATTTGAGAGCTTAAGCTCTTTTTGGAGTGTCAGCAGCAGGAGTTAGCAAAGAAGAAGGCTTAGCTCCGGAAGATGCAACAGCAGGTCATTGCACATGTGATGAGCTTCTTCTAGGGCATGCAAGCTTCGGGATCCTCCAGCTCCTGCAAAATGCTCCCCCAGACCCATTCCCCTATATCTCATTCCCATCCATTGATGAGGGCCAGTCACAGTCAAACGGGGCGAATGATGATGATGGTCCTGATGATGATGATGATGCCGCCGACGATGCCGACGCCCAGGACTTTAGCTCGTTTTTATTTATCTTCATTTTTCCTCCATTCTAGATTTATTTTTTTTACATTTATTATGATTTGTGAATTTTGTATATTTTATTGTCATAATTTGATATTTTATTTAATCAATTTAGTTTATTCTTTTTATCAATTTATTATTTTCGTATTTAATATCATTTTAATTGATAAATAGGTATTTATATATAAAAAAATATAATTAATAAATTGGTAAAAGAAAATTATTTTTAAATTTTTTTTTATTATTACCGACGGGTAAAGCCATCGGTAATATGGATTATTTATTTATAATAAAATTACAGAAAAATAAACATCCGTCGGTAAAAATTAAAAATAATTGTCGGTAAAACCATCGGTAAAATTATGCCTTTAATGATTCGTTGACGCATTTTATTTAATTGTATCAACAGCTATTAATCCAGATGTCCGTCGGTAAAGGCGTCGATAATAACTGACAGGTTTTCCTGTACCATCGATAATATTCATCGACGCCCTCATCACCGATGGCTCCCTACCCGTCGGTAAGGCCGTCGATAAAATTGACGACCATCGGAAAACCCATCGGTAAAGTCGTCAAAATATTGTGTGTTTCTGGTAGTGCTATTCAGTACATCCACCGGTAGTATTTAATAAAAATCAATTGCAAAATCAAATAAAATACCCGTACGTTATGTAGTTGGTAATTTAATAAAAAAATTAATTAAATCAGTACCTACCGGTATACCTATCAGTTATATTTAATAAAAATTAATAACAAAATCAAATTAAATATTCATTGGTTAGGTAGTTGGTAATTGAATAAAAAGATAAATTAAATAACAACCAGTTAGTAAATCCGTCAATAATATAATTACAAAATGAAAAAAATCTAAATTAAATAAGCTACCAGTCGGTATACCCAGTAGTAAAAGCTAATAAAAATAAAATTAAAAACAAAATACAATAACAATTGGTGCACCCATCTGTAATAATGTGCACCATGTGCCGAATTTGGTGCCATCATTTACCGACGAGTATTTATGTAAATTTGTTTTAATTAGAAAAATATAAGAACCCGTCGGAGACACTGTCAATAGCTATCGATGGGTACGTACCCATCGGTAATATTGATCGGTATCCCACGGATTTCTAATAGTGATAGAGCTACCGTTAATTCCAATAGTGATGGAGTAACTGTCCCAATTGAACATCAAATATCCATTTTTTGGGTGATAGAATAACATTTTTGACAAGTACTTTCTTCTATTGGAAATAACCACCAAGTTTTAGATATACACAAGAATTAAGAAAATGACTTAAAATGTCTCAATGTTAACAAAATTTTGATATACTTTACAACATTACCCAATATTAATTATTTATTCTCATTCATTCTCTCTCTTCCACTAACTAAGGGTATAACTAAAAATATATATATAATCGAATATTTACAAGTGGATAATTATTAATAATTTGTGAAAAAATAAAATTTTAAAAGTGGAAAGTTAATTCCAACCGGAGAGAGTATTAAACAAGTATGGGAAAATCACCTCCCACAATCTAATTTAATCTTTATTTTGTTGTCTAGGTGGCCTCAATGGGGTGATTTGAGTTCTAAAACTTCTCCTACAATTTCACTCTAATCCCTTTTTTCCTATCTTATTTGAAAAATATATCAAAAATTTGGTTAATTAAATGAAAATGCAAGTGATTAGTCCAAGTAATCTAAGTGTTCTATCAATATAAATGAACAAGACTGCAAAGTAAATTTGTAGCAAATGTAAAAGGTTTAGGGAAAAGAAATGCAAACACAAGACTTATCCTTGTTCGATCACCTCCCATGGCCTGCATCCAATTCCCAAGCAACTCGCTTTAGAGTTTCTAATAACTTTCAATTTCTTTGCAATCTTGAGCCCTCACACATCCTTGGGATGCCTCACCCTTGAGTTCAATCTCATAAAAATCAAAAAGATACCCTACCCTTTGAAGAAATAAGGAATGTTTTACCTTTTACAAATTTGATAAAGATTAAGTAGGAATGGAATTTCAATGGACTTTCTCAAGGAGCAAATAGTACAAATTGAAGAATTGAGTTTGGAGTGTGAAAAATAAACAGGTAAAGGTATGGAGAGCACACAAGAATTTTTAGCGTAGAAAACCTTCAATAAGAGGGACAAAAAACCATGAGACCTAGTTCTAAAAAATTTTCACTATGAAAAAGGTCAAAAAATACAGTTAAAGAGTTCTGCCAAAAGAACTAAAAAATAAATGGCCTACTCATTGCCACAATAATGGAAATAATACCCAAATAAATATAAACTATCACACCAAAATAGAAAGAGAATAAAGTTCTGCTTATACTAGAAAAATGCCCACAATGCTAGGAATAACTAGCTGAAATTTCATCCAAAATAGAGAACAAATTATTAGCCAACAAATAGCACAGATATGAGCAAAAATCTCCTTAACATGATGAATAGTGTAGCAGAAAGAAGCACCAAAAAAGTGAGGTTGCGCTCCTGTAACCCTTGTTGCCTTTTATATATATGGCCAAAGTGCATATGGATAAGTCATATCACATGACTTTCAAACCAAAAAGCACTGAATTCTTTTTTTTTTTGTTAATCATAAAAGTGCTGTTAAACAAACAGACTAAGCAATAAACCACAAAAGTGGGCCGGATACGATATCTTGACCATCTTTATTTAACAAGTGGTATCAGAAGCAATGGTTTGGTTGTGCCATGGCATTTGTTTGTGCTTAGGTGTGGTACCAACTCTCTGTTAAGAGCATTGGGCTAAGACTTTGTGTCTAGCTTTGTCGTGAAAGCTTCCGTTAAGAGGGGAACACACCATGTTAGGCTTCACACTTGGGGGAGATTGTTGATCTCAAGTAGGAGTTTGGAGTTTCATATTGGTTAAGTTTGGACTATGTGAATAGTAGATAAGATGGGAGGACCCATAGACTTATTACCTTAAGGTTTTAGGTCAAGATGTGGTATTCGATCAACTTTTGTGGTTATTACTCAGTCTATTTGTTTAAGTCCCCCAAATTTTGGGCCTCCTCAACCTTTTTACTCAAAATATTTATACACATGAGATTGTGTGAGAATATTCATGTGATGAGACTGAGAAAATGAAGCCATGTAGTGTGATTGTTGTATGGAAAGTTAGGATGTGAGTACATGAGTGTGATATAGCTTGTAAGTATACTGTGAGGTGAAATCATTTAGATATGTTCTTGATAACTGGCACAACATGTGTAGGTGTGTGAGTTCTTGTTCTAAAGGGTATGTGTGTGGGTGCATTTCTTTTGCTATGGATTTAAGTTTTTTGGATGAACTGTCATAAGGGTCTTGGATATATGGTTCATGGGTCTCTAGTTTTTGGGTCTTTTATTGGTTTTGGAGTACATTCTTATAAGGACCGAGGTATACTTTGATAGCTCCCTATGACGGCCTTAATGACAATATCAAAGGGGTCGAAGGGGCCGGATTAGCTAAGGGAGATTTTTATTAATTGTGACTGGTTGTTGACAATTTTGTTAGAAGTGGTATCAAATGTATTGCTAAATTACAGCATATGGATTATATGTTTCTATTGTAAAATGGCAGGTCCAAAAGGCACAAACAGAGTAACATAAAATAAATATGCAGAAGCATAAAATAAATATGACAAAAAAGGAATTAACGTGGTTCGTCTTAAAACATACATCTACGCGTAAAGGCGATAGCCAAATATTTCACCATGGAAATATGATAGAGATACAAAAGGTGGACACACTCCACTCAATCGAAATCCCAAATACACCTAGAATGCCTTATAGTACTTTGCTTACTGGTATATAATCTCACCTCACAAAAGAGAAGAACTCATAAGAAATAAATAATTTTACTCTATTACACTAAAGTAAGAAGATGGTGGATTATTGGTTGTTCTGCACCTGAAGTGCTACAATCGAATCTCTATATATAGAGCATTCTGAACGAAACTATTCTGCCAAACAATTAATGGTGCTAACTATTCACCTCGTGACTAAATTGCCACCCATGATAAATGCTCAGTGCCATCTATTGTAGCACACAACATTTTTCAAACTTAGGCTTCAAAAAAACAAGTCACACCTAGTCTACAAATCTCTATCTTGGCTTGATTTTTCTTCAAGCTTCAAATTATCAAAGTCACCTTCTCGAGTATGCCCAAACTACCTTTCTTGATGAAACAGGCACTGAGTTCCACAAATCAAAATCAACACCCTTAGTCCTGTGAATGGTAATACTAAACTTGATAATGGTTTGCTTTCCACAAACATGATATTTACAAAAATTAGGCATAACAAATTTTCTATCACTAAGCAAGTCATGCTTGCTCACCATAGGCATCCTTGCCTCATGCGTATGACACAAGCAAGTAATATCTAAATCAGATGAAGATTATCCTGATGTAACACCAATAATCGTGCTATCTTGAAGTAGATAAAGACCATTAGCTAATCTACCTCTAATCACCACAAGAGTACCTTTGAAGCCTTTTAGAACTCTACCTTTAGTAGAACACTTATACCCTTGAGAATCAAGAGTACTCAAAGAAAGAAAATTCAAGAGTACTCAAAGAAAGAAAATTTTTCTTTAAGTCAGGAATATGCCGAACATTAGAGAAAGTTCTCATGAATCCATCATTTGACTTGATTTGGATTGTACCAATGCCGATAACCTTATAGGATGTATTATTTTCCATAAGAACAATACCACCATTAACTGATCGGTAAGTTGAAAAACCAATTTCGGTTTTAACACATGTAGAAGGAGCAGCCTAAATCAAGCATCCAAGTATCACCAACTGAACTGGTTGATATTACGAGAACATTTCCAACATGTTCAGCAACACTTGCTACATTACTTAAATTTTTCTCTTTCTTGTCTTTTATCCTTGGGCAATCTGCTTTCCAATACTCTTCTTTTTTATAATATATGCCTTTTCTTTTGCTACTACTCAAACCAACATTCTTCCAATTACCTCTAGCTACCAAGCCAAATGCAGCACCGTTAAGATCACCACTATCATGCTTTATCCTTTCACGACACAAAAGTGAGGACTTAACTTCATCTAGACGCTCGCGTCCATAGATGAGTGTTTCACGAAAATACTTGTAGGAATGATGTTAAGAACAAAGCAACATCATTGCTTGTTACTCACTAGAGAATGTCTCATCCATATTTTTCAGCTCCATCACAAGTGATGTGAATTTAGCCATACGAGTTTTCATTGACATCTCTTCTACCATACGAAGTATATACAGACATTGCAACACACCGAGATGGTTGGCCATTGTTTTAGTCATATGTATTGACTCCAACTTAGTCCATGATGATTCTGCTATTTTCTCTGAAAGGACCTCCTGCAACACATTATCTGTAATGCATAACTGAATAATAGAAAGAGCTTTTTGATTGACATCTTCTCATTCAAAATCCTTCATTGTGCTGAGTTTCTGATCTTTGCTAGAAAGTGCTGCTTTCAAGTGGTTGTACAATAACAGCCATCACCTGCACCTTCCACATCCCAAAATTGATGCAACCATCAAATTGTTGAATATCAAATTTTATGGGTGACATCTTCAAACAAATTTTTCTAGAGCTCTACAAAACCTCTCATACCAGTTTGTTGTGAAATGATGGGCCCAAAAGGCACAAACAGAGTAATGCAAAATAAATATACGGAAGCGTAAAGCAAAGATGATACAAAAGGAATTAACATAGTTCTTACATCCATAGGTAAAGATGATAACGCAATATTTCACTAAGAAAATATGATTGAGATATAAAAGGTGGACACACTCTACTCAATTGAAATCTCAAATACACCCATAATATCTCATAGTATTTTGCTCATCGGTGTATATTTTGAACTCACAAAAGAGAAGAACTCATAAAGAATAAATAATACTCTATTACACTTCAGCAAGGAGATGATGGATTGTTGGTTGTTCTGCACCTCAAGTGCTGCAATAGAAGCTATATATACAGAGCATTCTGAATGAAACTATTCTGCCGAACAATTAATGGTCCTAACTATTCACCTCTTGACTAAATTGCCACCCATAATAAATGTCGGTGCCAACTATTGCAGCACACGACATTTTTCAAACTTAGGCTTTGAAAAAACAAGCCACATCTAGTCTGCAGTTTCTACTTCAGGTGGTTACTACAATTAACAACCCATGCACGTTCTTGGATTTATGTGGTATATTGATACTCTTGTCACTACTAGAAAACCACATGTTACTGGTGGATTTTGGTTTCCAGCAGAAAAATTTGTTCTCGGCGGAATTTTTGGCAGATTTTGGTACATGGTAATAACGTTCACAATAACTGATATAGATAAGAAAAAAAATCTGCCGGTAACATTTTTGAGGGAATTAGTGGCACATTTTTCATATACAATCTGTCCGAAATAGGATGGAAAAATTCATAAAAATTCATTACGAGGAAAAATTACCGGTGGACTTTTGGGATTTTCGGATGGATTTAGTATCATCTTCGACAAATCCGCGAGAAGCTCAGACTGCAAGTGCATGCTCATCACTGCTCCACCTCTACATGATTCTTTCATCAGGTGGCTAAATAGCACAAATGCACAATAGGTGTTGTTTGTTTTTATTTAAAGTGATCCTATGGAGCTGACTTATTTTTTATGTTACTTTGTTTTGGTTTTGATTCTGTATCGGGGATATGTTGATCTCTGTCTACTCTCCGTGTTCTTTCATATTTGGGTAATTGGGTTGAGTCATTTATTCTTCGAACCTATGTATATATATACACACAAAAAGTCCTTGTTGGGACAAATGTCAAAAACAGTTTATAAAAACCCAAATACTAAGCCCACAGCTGGCTTACTTCTTCTACCTTAGCAACCCTAAAAAATTTAAATAAATAAATAAAGAAAAATTCATTATTGTTGCATCCCATAATTTGAAATAAAATTGACTAGAAAATTTTGGGTTATCGGGTTTTAACTTTAAATTTAAATTCCAGCAACTAAATCATCATTTTCACCCTGAAAAACACAATATATATTAATCCACTAAATTTCGATAAGGGATGAGTTAATCTAGAAGAGATTCTGCTAAGAACTATCAGTCAGCTATAAGAGTTATCCTGTTAATGAATGGTTAAGGGCCGTTTGGTTTACCTTTTGGGAGAATTATTTTTAAAATAATAAAATTGAAAAAAATTATTTTAGAAAAATTATTTTTAAAAATTACTTTTAGTTATTAATGTGAGAGTAATAGTAAGATTTTATTTCAAAAGAGATTTTGCTAGAATAAAAAGTACCTTAGGAATACTTCTCCCAAAAATATTTCAATTGCTTGAAAATACTTTCAGTAGAATGAGAAAATTTATCAATATGATGAGTTACTGTATAATCTCATTCTCATTCTACTAAAAATATTTTTGGAGCCAGAATGTGCCAAACCAAACAGGCACTAAGCTCTTAGCATTTCTGTTAAGAGTAAACCGATCATCATCTCTTGTGTTATAAATACACCTTCTGTCAGTAATGAAAGTAATGTGAAAAGCATATTCACTAATCTTCCATACGTGTTAATTCTCTAGCCTTAGGCGTTTCTTTCTTCTCTTATCAGCTATAGTCTGATACCTTTCAAGCATCCAACAAACAAAAAAGCTTTATAGTTTGCATTGTATAGTGTATACGAAATGATAATGTCCAAAAATTGACCATTGCATTACGGTATACCACACACAACTGATGAGAAAATTGGCCACGAAATCAAACAGTACGACCCATTTAAAAGATGACCCAATAAAATTAACAGGAAGGAAACCCATCAAGAAAGAAAAGTGCTCTTATTATGATGAGATCATTGTTGGATCATTATTGCTTTGAAACTTCCGTCCAGTTTTGAATAGCTTGAGACACCACTTGCTCAACTACTTGTGCATCAATGTGACAAGTACCTTGATTGCTTTCCTGGAGTATCAAACCATAAATCATTGCGTCAGCGGCTCCACACAGATTAAGATCACAAGTATTAATTTTCAAGATGGAAGTATGGGGAAAAATGTTATTAAAAGCTCTAGGATTAAATCGCTCAAGCCATATGTCATTGAATGAATTTCAACATTTTAAAAATTAGTTTTATAGTCAAATAATAAAAAATATTTACTATCAAACGTTACAGAAACTCCTACATTTAAGTATTTGAGCTTTATGTGATAAATCCCTCATGTTCTTAGAGATGAAAAAAGATTAAGATTTTAAAACTTTGTCGGGTTTTGACTGTTGAATAAACAGTTGAATCATATATTCATATTATTTTGTTTCACAAACATCAGTAATGATTTTTGTTAATAATTTTGAGACTGCTTAGTATTGTTCTATAGTAAGAGATGTATATATATGCATTTAAATTTGTATTTGAAATATGTTTGTGTGTGATATCATTACTTTGATTCCAACTGCTTCTAAACAGAAGCTGTCTACACAAGAAACCCTAGCCTGGAGAACCTCAAGACCAAGCTCTTCAAAGGCTTCCAATATGAACACTAGCAACCCCTGACAACTCCGTTGAGTCAGAACCTTGATCCTAAAGCCTTCCTCTTGCTTTTCAACTTTAACCTGCTAAAACATTAGAAAGCTCAAACCGGTTATACAAAATATGCAAGAAAGGGTGTGTGTGTATATATATATCCCATTTAATTATATATGAATTAGTTAACCATATATACCATAGGCATTGGACCATCTTCAATAAAATTTTGGGATGCAGCAACTGCTAGTTGGTTCAATTCTTGCAGCTTTTGCTTTAAACTTCGTATATACTCTGATGCATCCAGTATAGCAGAGGTTTTACGGCGCTGCATAAACAAACAAAATATTCAATCATATATATATATCAAATAGAGCTTTAACTCCGGAACAATATTTTATTAAAGACAAATATATGTAAAAGAGGCACGTAAACCAGGAGAATCCATGGTTTTAAATAGCGATTGTTGTCATGGTTGCAATTGTGTAGTGAGAAAATGCTGATGCTGGCACGTATGCAATTGCTGTTGCGATACAGTTGTAGAGGCCGCTATCTGGCAATAGAAATACTGTGACAGCAATTTAAAACCGTGCAAGAATTTATCTCACCAAATGCTATAAGAATAAAGGGTTGCTCAAGTTAGGTGGTTATATTCAAATGAATATCAACTGGAAAAAGCCTTCTCTTAGTACATCTGAAATACAACTACAAACCTCTTACCACTAACCCAATCCTAATGGTTAAACAATAAGACTAGAGATAAAGAGCAAGAGAAATGAAGCTGAATTCAAAGATGTTGTTTGAAAGTAATCACCGCGTGGGATTTAACGATTGAACGAAGATGTTGTAGGTTCCTATGCGCAGCTGTTCTCTTGTGAACCCTGGAAACCATTCTTCCTTCTCTGTTAATTAGTCTCTTTTCTCCGTCTCACTTTCTCTTTGAAAAGAATATATATATATATATAAAGGAAGGTGATGTTGTTTATAAAAGGGTACGTCTCGGTACGAGAACGCGGAATCTTGTTGATCACATGTGATGCGGATTTGGAATTACCGTAAGTAGGAACTGTAGTAACTTTTAACTTCTGGTGCAGTCTTAGTGTTTTTTTTTTTTTTTCCCCCTTCCCTCTTCGTCCTGCTATATATATTCCTTTGTTGCCAACTAAGTTTGTTCCTGTTATGCTATTAAGGCCTAGTTTGATACCGCGTGAGAAATTCTTCATATAAACAGTCTACATGTGAACCATTGTACGAACCAAGTGTGCTTATATATATATATATATATCGTTTATCGATCATTAATTTGAATATAAATTACAAAATATTATGTGTTTATTGAATAAAAACAAATTCTTGTGACTCGTGCATTCTAAATAAAAAAAGGTAAGATAATATATATGAAGAATAACTAAAATAAAGTCATCTGTGTTGTTAGTTAAATATAAAATCATTAATACCTTTCTATCATTCTATTTAAACTTTTGAGAAAAATGATTTCATAACATAATATATATTAGAGTCATCATAAACAAGAGACTAGGGGCTCGGTCTTTATTATCCCTTGTTATAAGGAATAAAAAAAAAAAAGATTCATACCCAAATCTAGAAAAATATTCAAACAAAAAGCATGTTAGATATATACTCATTCATGTATTTCTATCCATGTATTTAAGGTTTTGGGACAGAAATGATTTCATGATATATATATTGTGATTACATTTATAAGATATATGGGTTTAAGGTCGTAAGCATTTTAAAAATGTTTAAACATTTATATAATTCAAATAAATAACAAATTCTATTTTTCATTATTTCTTGACATCTATTCTCAAGACACACCTTAGCAGACATTGCATTCTAATAATGCAACGCTATATTAAGGACAAATCTGACCATGTAATTAGTTCATCTCTCCTAGATGATCCATTTATATGACTTTTCAAAGTAATTGAATGAAAATTAATCATATTTACCATATGATATTATGTGATTAATAGATAGTGTAAAATATTTTTATGACCTCAATGTTTATGACAGCTATTGGCAATTTCCAAGCTGGTGTGGGTGTGTCCTGTGTCAAATAAGATGGAAGCATCATACTTCATACTTACATACAAAAGAAGAAGCGTGTGGGGTCACTAATAAGGGAAGAGTATTTACGTTTCTGAAAACAAACATTCTTCTGCATGGGAACGTGACAAACTGATGAAAGAGATTGTGATGCATTGGCATCAGTGTGGTTAAATTGGAGCCATGCAAGGAATCTCAATTTCTGATTAAGACACAAATCCATTGTAGCAACTAGCAATGCTAAGCGTCAAAAACATTTTACGGCTTTATTGGGTGCCTTCTTTGGATGCCTCCAAACCATGCTCACGGGGGAACGGATCCTCTCTTTACTTTCTCTTTCTATCTCTCTTCTTGATTTGGCTTCTGTTGCATATCTACCCAGACAAGTTAAATAAGATTAGGTTATATTATAGGTACTGAATGAAAATAAAAAATGATACAATTTGTTTATTGTTTTCAGTTCCTCCATACCCAAATGGTACGAATGTTAACGTATTGTCGTTTTATTTCTGTCAGTTTTCATCTTATTGTACTATGAAACGATTAATTTAAATTATAATAAAGTTTTCATTAAATAAATAAATAAAATGATAAAAAAAGTAACATTCTAGATCTTGTGCGGCATTTTGTTATTTGTTGAATCCAATTTTAAAAGAATTTGAAGCTGGTTAGTTGAAAATGAATGAGTTTTTAAATTTTTTTATCATAAAATAATCTCTTTTAAAAACTAAAATATAAATATGTTGAATAATTTTATATCTAACACGGCTCATTATATGAATACCTCTATTAGACGTAAATATGAACTTTTTCACATAATGTGGATAATAAGATCAAAGTAGCACTTGGTTATGGTTTATGAAGGCTCTTATTTCTTGTCATGAAAAACTTTAACAAGCCTTATAACTTAGGATTCTCATCAAAATCCCTGGCTCTCTTTGGTTAACCCAGTAAATTAATCTCAATGGAAATCCTTAATAGGTACGTGGAGAATGTTGTTTAACTGAGTAGCAAGGCATAGTTATTAATTCCTGTTAGAAATAGAAATCAGTTCATGAGTAATATTATATTTAAACGAAAAATGAATGATATAATAAATGATACATAAATGATCATTTATGTGACTCATTCTAATTAGAGGAACTCCTTGTGCTACCTGTGCATCTTCTCTGAAAGTAGTTGTCCTACTAAACCGCATTTTTGGCTTAGAGCTCAACAGGGAGTAATGCTTACCTCTGGCTTGGTTTATAAAGGATTTCTACTGCAGGTTTAGGTTTAGGGTAATAGTGATTGAGATAGGCAGGGGAAGCAATAAAATTTTCTAACAGAAAGAAAAATTATGAAAGCATTAATCTAGGCACGATATAACAACAATTATCGGCAAACAAATAAGTAAAATAATGCACGAACAAAAACACTAAATTTAACATGGGAAAAACCCCTCAATTTAAGAAATTGAAAAGCCCACGAAACAGTGAGAGCTGCACTATCACCAAAAATAATGGCATAGAGGAGTCAAGCACTGAGCACATATACACAACTCTTTCACAATATCAAGTGGTCACCTACAAGAGCCTAAAGACATCAACAAGTTTGAAAAAAAAAATAAAAAAAAAAAGATCTGAAATTCATCACGGGAAAAACACGGTATCCCCACAAATTGTGTGGGAATTCTACAGATTTAGGATTTTAGATGACACCATCCAGATTGAAGAACAATGAGTAAAGAGTCTCTAATTAAAATTTCAGCCCAATCAGACAACATCTTAAAAATACTGCAAACTCGAACACCTCTCAATTTATCCACACTTCTCCACTCACTAATGACCCCTTATCTTTAACAACACTATAAGACACGCCAATAACACTCTTAAAATACTGGGTTTGAACCTCATATACAGGAGGAAACCAACCCAACAAATTTTCCCCGAGAATGCTCTCCACCAAGTTTTTCCATTAAGATAAGTGCAATATCAAGTTATTAACACTTTGTTAGTCATTTTCTGCATAAATATATTCATCAATATAAAATATAGCAGAAAATTTATGTACTAATGCCAATATTGTGTATTCCATGCATGCATAGGTGTGTGAGGCTCAGACGGCGACGAAACCTATCCATCCAGGGGTCCAGTGTAGTACGTGGTTACGCAAGAATCTATCATGTTATGCCTCTTTTGCAGAAGCTATTAGCTCAAACCCACGACCCATCTAGTCAGATCCATATATTTGCGAACTAAGCGAATAACACTTGCCTGTCGTCAGGCTATGGAATATGCTATCCACATATCGGGAATATGTACTACTAGGATTAACTAGGAAGCATGAATGTGACTGAATCCGGTGAACAAAAGGAAGATCTTACGCATTATTATTGTATGGAAAAGTGGTTGCCTATTTGGCTTGAAGCACTAAGATATACCTGTTTAAGGGATTGGGATGAGCATTGGCATGTATTGTACAATAAGATAATACATTCTCACAAAATAACAGAGTGGCTGAGAACTTTTACTTCATTGCTCTACTCCCAGTCCAAAATTAAAGTTCCAAGCCACAGCTTACTGTTAATTGTGAGAATTTTTTTTTATATCTTAAAATTAAATCTTATCTCTGCGTTTATCATTGTTTCCATGATTTCACGGTTTATTTTGACCTTTTATTTTTTATTTGAATTCATGATGATTGGATACAACAAAAACATTGAGTATCAAAATTAATTATCCATATTTTTTTAAAATAAAGACTATGCTATTCGTATGTTCAAAACTAAAAATAAGATTCTTGGATTGAAACGTATCACAATCTCTTGATAGCAACTTTAGAATTAAATGAACTATTGAATGGTTTGTTGAAAAGATAGAGTGAGATCATGGTAATATTCTACCGATAAATCATAAACCAATGACCCGTACTCATCGGTAAATTGGTCTATCAAATTTGAATCTATCGATAAACTTGTCGGTATTCTGTGTAAATCTTATGAGGTCAATTTCTCTCTTTGAAAGTTAATCATTTATTAATTATTGCTAAATTTTTTTTTATAATTTTAGTTGATGTGAGACTCTCTTAACACACACCCCTTCTTATGTTAAGGACTAAACTTCTGGAACGCGATGTTTGCATGCTAGACTAGATATTGTGGTTTGCCCAATCAAAAATATATAAGGATAAGTTTTTGATATAACTGTAGACTAACTTCGCCTCAAAAGCTAGAATGTGAAAGTGTTTATAAAGATAGTATCTTTAAATTTACTTATATATATTGAATTCCTGTTACATGTGCTTATGGTTAACTAGTAAAACATGGATTTTCAAGAATTTTATTCTTATATCCTTAAATCATTATATACATGTGACGTTTTAGAGTTTGGCTATCTTGGGAATTCCCTTATTTTTATTCTTATTTCTTCTTATGTTTTTGTGTGCAATTTGCTGTTTGAGGCTAAACTCTTCACACTGTTATGGAAGCATGTGATCGAAGTTGCCATTTCATGCTGCCCATCCAAAAGAAAAAATAATAAGAACTTAAACCTTATACATGGCCTCCCAAAAAGAAGAAGCATATTGGGTTCCTAGAATTGGTGGCTACAAAGGAAATTGAAAAAATTGATTACTTACAAAAATTTATGTTCATGCACGCTGCTGTTGATTCACGTGGTTGGTAATTGGATTTTCCTCGTTGCAAGCAGGCAAATTATAACTCACTGGTTAGTTGTCCACATAGTCGAATCAAGGAGTCCACAACAGTAGGCAAATTTTTTTTTCAAAAATTAAATAAAAATCATAAAATCTAAACTAATGTAGTTGTTAATACCAGGACGTCGGAATTCGTGGAGTGACTCGAACCACCCAAATTCTGAGCCCAGTAGAGGCCCCTCGTAACCAGCAACCCGCACAGGGGAACACCGACAACGTCACCCCGGCTGGATGTTGGAGTGCGCCTCAGCGACCTACAATCATGGGGGGAGCGGGACGAGATCGTTTTTACTTAGGAACGAACTCGGACTCTGACACCTTTTAAAAGAGTCCCTAAATGATTCGTATCCCCTCCATACCTAACAGGTAAGCTCTAAAATTACCAAATATGTACATCCTTCCAGGTATAAATATGAAATGGCAAATGTAATAGCAGTAAGTTTTTCAACAGTGATACTCTGCTATCATTTCTTCTGATTTCTGATTTGGGCGTCGGAATCCCTTTTGCAGATACCCGCCCCATCGCCAAATCATTCGGAGAATCATGCAGTGTTTTCCAGGAACCCACCTCCGGTTACAGTACGTAACAGTAGTTAAAGGGTATGATCGGAAGAATGAAAATGGAGGGAGCGACAAAGAATAACAAGGTTAAAGTTAAGTGATCACTGTTAAAAAATAATTTTAGAAAAGGGAATGGTATAGCTAAGGAAAAAATAATTTTAGAAAAGGGAATGGTATAGCTAGGGATGATGTGTTTCTTTCACTCAAGATCAAGATTTTTTTACCCTCTAAATTGGGGGTCAACAAAAAAATATAATGAAAGTAATTTTGCATAGTCTCTTTCACTCTACTCTTTATCTTTCTCTTCCATTCCATTATTAGCTACTCCCTTTTATCATCTATAAAACTCCCAATCATGGCCTAAGTGTTTCACTATTTCCGAAGCTAGTTTGGTCTAACTGTATGAAATCTGAGACTGACGCCACGCACTGTTTTCGCTCTGAAGCCAATCATCTTCATCCTCTTCGAATGTACGACTAAAGAGGTATACTTAGAAATATTTGCAAATTGCATGCTCTAGTAGTGGTCACAGTCAACTGTGGTCATACCCTGCACCCGGGATTCCTGTGTGCTATCTCGGTAAACATGGTGCCAGACAGCGGAACCTAGTTTGGGAGCTTTCAATCTTTTATTACAATTTGAGGATTTTTTTTTTCAGTCTATGTTATATATATGGAGACGATTTTTGGATGGTTTGGGTTGAAACTCTATAAGTTCAAGTGAGAGAGAAAAATTTAGATGCACTAGACATGTCACTCGGACAGGATATACTCCATATCCACAAGGGAAAATGACATTCAACTGGGACCAACGTCTTAACATTTACTTCTAGTTGAAATATCACTACTTTGTTAGTGATATGAAACATATCTACTTGGCACTCAGATTATATCTAATAATTCTTCCAGGAGCAGTGCCAACAAGAAACGTCAAAATATCTCTCTGCATCGAAATAAAAAATTATCGTGAGCATATAAACACACAACACAACCAGCATATACAAATACAGGGCGACAAACCACGACCAACATCAGCCACACACTACACCACTGACAAATGATGAAGCCGCGACTAATACGAACCAGAGTAGTGTTATTTGGAAATGGATGGATTGAGTGTTATTTGAAAATGGATGGATTGAGTGACTGATGACACCATCATCTATCTATAATCTATAATCTATAATATTAATATTTTAGACTTTTATGAGAGAAACTTTTACAGGTGTTGTTTTCAGAGCGATTTCGGGCCCACAATTTTCATTTAGAATTTAATTCATCAATCTATATTTATTATACTTAATTAATAAATATCAATCACATCAATCATAATTAATTGTTAATTATGATATATCAAAACTAGATTATAATCTTACTCTCACTTCACAATCCAATTTCAAAATCCATTATCAGATACTACAATATCACTTTGCAAATTTTTTTTTTGTTGGTTGACTTTGTAAATTTGGATTCTATATTTTAAATTTATGAAATAATATTTTTTTCATTCTGATATATTTCAAATTATTCTTTTATGATTATTTTATTTGGCTTAGTATACAGTCATGGTTTCTTTCAAATGTATTATAGTTCTATACGGAATACGCGATTTATATATTATCAATTAATGTATAATTTGAAATTAACTTATATGATAGTTTTCAATCAATATATAATTATCAATTTGTAATTAAAGTAATATATCACAATAATATCAATCATAAATAATATATAGATATTTTAAAATTATATATTTTATTTGAAAACATTGCCTATCAAAATAAATAAATTAAAATCTTCTGAAATTAACAATACTAATTTAAATAATTTAGTTTACCTCTTGAAATATATTTTTACTTTTAAAAAATATAAAATATTTACTATGATATATTTTATTTTGACTTAAATTTAGAGAATTTTCTTTATTTAACCATTGAGTATTTTTTATAAACTGACATATACTCTATTATCATTTAATTTTAATATGAAATTTTTATGTATGAAGGTTATTCACTTGTTTTAAATGGGATTCTTGAGGTTTTTTAGGGTTTTCAATATGATTTAAATATAATATTATTTTTATTTTATTATATTCAAATTACATTTAAATTTGATAATTAGCAGTTAAATACTTTAATTTTATATAATTGAATATTTATATAAAACATCCTTTTACATTAATTGTGCATTAAATTAAATCCTTTGAATAATATATTATAAAAATTAATGAGATATATGTTTTAATCATAACCTTTGTTAGCTTTTAACAGATCCATGAATTTAAAGAAGAGATATCAAATCGATATTATTGAGTCAATATTAAATTTATGCTATCATTACAAAGTAGTTATATTAATTTAAAATTATTTTATTAATTAAGATAATAGTGAATATTATCATGGTCAACAAATTATAACTAAAAATTTAATACCACAAATTAACATATAAATATGATCAAGTACTCACTCTCTAATTAATCAATCACTCTCAAATTTAAATTTAAATTTTAAATAATAAAATTAATTACATATCATTTTATTTTTGCATGTCAGATTTAATTACTATAACATATAATTTATTAAAAACTATTACAATATATAAAAATTGCCACATTATATTGTAATGATATTAATAATAAAAATATAATAATATACGCTATACTATATTAGTTTTGATATTTTAATAAAACTTAATATCATAGTTAACATGTTTTCAGGGGTTTTAATATAATCCATAATCTATCTAAAATATTAATAATTAAGATTTATTACATGGACAGTTTTCCATGTATCATTCATAGAAAAAATTATGCTCCACCATTTTTACTACCTTAATATTCAAATAGTAAGTTTTTGGATTTAATTTATCCTCTAATTTTTAATTATTTTTTCCAATCATGCCTTCATATTTCTCTTCATTAAAATTATTTAACAAAATTGTTCATTCAAAATTATTTAACAAATAACAAATAATATAAATAAAATGATAATTGAATGTATTATACCATTAAAATTATATATATATAGTGTTAAAGATAACAAAGCTATTATAATTACCAAAAAAAATTACAATTAATGAGTATAACTATAGTATTAATTATAACAAAATTATTATAAATATAATAGTTAATGATAACAAGAAAATCTTTGCATATCTTTATTTTTTAATTATTTTTATTGGATTTAATTTGCATCATGCATGTATTTTCATTATAAATTTTAATTATATTGTATTAGTGGTATTTGTTATTATGGATTTTATGTTTCAAATTTCAAAGTATTTTAAAAATTTTTCAGTTTTTAAAAATTTATAATAAACTTGTGAATACCAATAAGGATTCAAATTTTCATAGTGAATGGGGAGTAGAAACTCGTGACGAAAATGAGAATGAGGATAAGAAGCGAAATTCTAAATGAGGATGAAGTTGGGGAAAAGGAAGTCTCTAACTTCAAGCATAGAGCTTTTAAAAATCATAAAAAATACATATATACTCATCTCACTATATTATATTTAATTTTTTACAACCTAAACATTCCAACTTATCAATTCCACAATTGTTTCATATTAATTTTTTTGAAAAACAAGACTTCAATTTTTTATCATTAAAATATTTTTAAAAAATCCCACAATTTACACTTCTTTGATAATGATACTAACTATTTATTAATTATTTTAAAAAATTAGATAATTACATCTCTTTTTATTGAAAATAATTGTGTAATTGATATACTACTCAAATAACAGTGATGACGTAAATTAGGATTATATGTGATTTTTTTTACTAATTATAACATATTAATTATTAATCATAATATGTATTTTAAAATTGATATTTTAATTTATTAAAAGTATGCACAAGAAAAGGGGTATAATTGAAATCACATAAATTAAATTTATTAATTATTTTTAATTAAATTGAAAATATATTTTTATGTTTTTATAAATCAAATATTTTAACTTATTAAAAAGATATCAATAACTATGGATGACTAAAAAATTGTTGAAATAGGTACACGTGGGACGAGATTAGCCACAATAGAGATAAGATATATACTCAATTTATATACTCAATTTTCTATAAGATATATTTAAATAAATTATTATTTTCGATAACGATTAACAAAAAATTATTATTATCACCCCGTGTATCGCACGGGTCAAACGACTAGTATCTAATAGTGATAAAGTAGATATCCAATATATATCCACTTTTTGTGTGTTTAAATAATATTTTTGTTTATCTAAATAACATATTTGTAAGGACTTGGCTCATCTAAAGTGAAGAGACTTATAAAGTCACAAAGTAAAAAGTTAATTACCTTTGAATCAATAATTTACTTTGTGTGTGGACCCTACTAAATTATTCAAGATGATGAAGCCATCACTTGCCTCTAACACGAGGTGTGGATCTCAGCTTGGGTCTCTGGAAACAAGCCCGTGTCGGATCTAGATTGCTCACGCTCCGTGTTGACATCTCCAACCACTGGGTTAATCCCAATAGGTCCAAAGCCACGGTCATAAGTATGAGGGGAGTGGATACATCCCTGTCCATAGCAAGCTCGCTTTTCAAAAAGAGTAGAGATCTTCATTGCATTGGGTCAATCCACCAACCGTGGGTATCAACTTAGCCCAATTTACAAAATACAGTTTGGGTTGAGTCCCCATGAAATTGGAATGTCTAGCCCAATAAAAAAAAAGAAACCCATATTTTGGAATGTCATTGAATGGATGGAAAAGTCTGAAATTGATGGTCCAACTATTTATTTAATTTTCAGAGCAAAAAAAAAACTATTTATTTAAATGAAAATAGTGAAAGAAAATTAAAAATATTAGATTAAGAATAATAAATTGACATTTTTTAAATATTCATAATATAAAACTCATAGTAATACTTTTAGATGTAAATAAGAAATGATGATTTTGAGAATTTTGAAATTAATTAAGCCAAATTACAGATATTGTGTTTATATAGTTTAATTAAATGCATATATATATATATATATATATATATATATATATATATATCAATTGATTGGAAATGTATTTGTTTTTGTATAAAAAATAAAACATTTTAGAAAGATATGGATTAATTGGAAATGAAAAATTTCATGTTTTTTGTTTTTTCTGTTGTGTTGGGGGGAGGGATGGTTGATAAAGGATTGGAGAAGTCTAAAGTTAATGGAGTAATTTAATGTACTTGAGTGTTGAAAGAAAATAAAATAAAAAATTTATTAAATTAAGAATATTAAATTGAGACTTTTAGTATTCACAATATCGAATTTTATAGTATTTTTTTTTTATATGTTGAATATGATATGATATGATATATAAGGTGTGGGGTTTATCCACTTATTGTTCTGTGATTTTCATGTGTAAAGAAGGGATACTTGGTGTATCACACTGCATTACTATGAGAGCCTGGATGGCTTTGCCGAAAAGGCTGGACTCTTGAGTAGTGTAGTAGGTATTTCTCTCTCCTTTGATTGGTCGAAATGAGATGGATCCAATGAAATCACTGGCATAGATTGAATGGTTAGTATGTTGGATGCCAAAAGGGATGTTTGTACACAAGGATGGTTGTTCTGTGGTGAATAGATAGAAAATGCAGATGCAAAGATTTTGAAAGGATTAATCTCAGCAGGAAATTTGAAGGACTATGGCGGCGAAATGTGTAGCTTTTCTGCAACTTCAATTGAAGTTCTTATGGCATTATCGATTGGAAGGTTATGAAGACAAACTTTTATGTTGATCTCCAAGCTCCCCTGTTCCCAAGGAGTTAGTTACTAAGGGTTATGTAATAAGTTGAGGAATGCTTTAAAGTTGTGGCTTATATCTTAACAGGGTTTGTTCTGTTTTTGGGCTGAGGTGGGGATTGGTGTAATCATGTCATGTTGGGTACCAGAGATAAGGAAACAGATCAACGCAACTAAAATAGAGTTGAGAGAATAGGAACTGACACAAAATATTTACGTGGAAAACCCCCTAATGATGAGGGAAAAACTACTACAGTTAACCGAGAAAGATTTTCACTATGTGGAAGATAAAATTACACCTCTCTCTAAATATAAGGAGAGAACAATAACACCCTCTCTTATACAAGGAGAATACACCTCTCTCTATAATTATAGGAGAAACTTTCAGAACACACTATATATGTATTTCTCTCTCTGGAATGGGATGATATGAACTGAGGAGGAAGCCTCTATTTATAGGCGCTTGGAAGTTACCGTAAATCAATGCACGAATCTCGTGACACGGTAGGTGCACTGTCTGATGTGTGCACAAGAATTTCCATCGTGCAAGTTTGAAAATTTTGTCTCGACACGCTAATCTTCACGCTGGGTACGAGAAATTCTACCGTGCACGGTTTGAAATTCAAAGTGGCTTTACGCCACTTACAATCTCCCACTTAAAGCCACTTTTTGGTGAGCTTTCAAAACCTTTTTCTCATCTTGCCGCCCATGTCAGCACGCTTTCGAGCAGGCCATAGGAAGACCTACACCATTTAAACTTGTCGGTGTTGATCGGCTTTGTCATGACATCTCAAGTTGTCTTTTCGATGAATATTCTGCATATCCACATTTTCTTCTTCTACTACTTCTCAAACAAAATGATATTGAACTCCTATATGCTTTGTCCTGGAATGAAAGGCTAAATTTCTTGCAATGTATAAGGCACTCTGACTATCACAATACACAATAATCTTTGATCGCTTGTGTTCGAGTTCCTCCATTAACCTTTGAATCCACATAGCTTTCTTGCAAGCTTGTGTAGTCATATATTCACCTCGTAGTAGACAGAGCTACAACAGCTTTGTAACTTGATAACCAACTCAAAGCTCCACCTGCAAGTATGAACACATAGCCTGAGTAGATTTCTTTATCAAGATCACCGCAAAATCTCAATCAACGATTCCCACGACAATGAACTCGATCTTCCAAAACACAAGGGCAAAGACCTGGGTTCCTTTAATGTATCTAAGGATCCTCTTCACAAAGATTCCAATGCTCATTTCCTGATCTCGCCATAAATCGATCACCACACCAATCGCTTGTGCAATATCGGGCCTAGTATAAATCATGGCATACATAAGGCTTCCCACCGGCATGCATACGGTACTCGAGACATTTCCATCCTCTCGCTTCACGCTAGGACACATATCCGAGGATAATTTGTAATTCATTGAAGTGGGTTGAAACTGGCTTATAATCTTGCATGTTGAAGCGCCACAAGATTTCCATCAAATAATTCTTTTGTGAAAGCTAGATCTTCCTGTCCTTTTTGTCTCGATGAATTTGCATCCCTAAAATCCTGTTTGCGGGTCCCAAGTCCTTCATATCAAACTCCCTAGCCAATCATGTCTTTAATTCTTGATTCGATCTTTGTTATGCTTCTACCAATATGTCATCCACGTGACAAATGTAATGTAACGATGAAAACATTGTTATCAAACCGCTTAGTATGTACAATGGTCTCAACTCACTGTTGTACCCAGCATGAAGGAATCAAATCTCATGTACCAACACCTTGGCTGCTTTAAACCGTGCATGCAGATTTGGTCAACCTACAAACCAAGTCTTTTCCTTTTTCTCAAAGCCTTACGGTTGGAGCATATATATCTCCTCTTCAAGTTCTCCGTGAAGAAAAGCGCTTTCACATCTAAGCGCCAAGATGTAAATCAAATGTAGCACACATAGCCAACAGCACTACTCGATAGTGGTAAGTCCGACAACCGGAGAAAATATCTCATTGAAATCGATTCTTCTTCTTCCGAGCAAATCCCTTTACCACCGGGCCTTGCACGATATCGCTCCACCCGATCATTGCCATCCTGGTTTGATCTTATAGACCCATTTGTTGCCAATGGCTTTACGACCTTTGGAAGTGCAACAAGTTTTCATGTTTGTTCCTATGCAAGGCCTCCATTTCTTCTTGCATTGCTTTGCCATCCACAAAGATGCATCCCGACTACTCAAGGCTTCCCGAAGGTTGATGGCTCTCTTCTTCTCGTTAGAAGACAAAATGCATCATGACTTGCCATAACATAGTCAATGCCATCTTGGTGGTGTTTGGCGTGATGATCGTCGATTTGTATTATTGGCCCTCATCCTGGTACTTGTTCATCATGCTCGTTCTCGCTTCGCACTCTTTTCCTCCAGATTTCTCATCTATCCGAACCGTAGTTGTTTCCTTGACAAGTCTTTGCTATTTCTTTCTTCACTTTGCGCTCATTTTTCTCGCAATATAACATCCTCACTGACAATAACCTTGGCGGGCAGGTGGGATCCCTACAAGCGATACCCCTTTACACCGCCAAGATAACCCAAAAATATACATTTCCGACTTTGGGTCCAACTTAGTTCTTTCTGGGTGTTGTACATCACATATGTAGGACATCCGAACACTTGCGGAGAAGAATAATCTGCCGCTTGCCATTCCACATCTCCATTGGTGTCTTGCACCAATTGCGTTGATGGCGATCGATTAATCACAAAACAGCGCTTTGATCGCCAGAAAAGACTTGGCTAAACTCGGCCGTTTTCGGCGATTGCTCTGTTCTTTCTAGGAGAGTCCTGTTCATCCGCTGCTATACCATTTTGTCGAGGTGTATGTGCAACATGATGAATTGCCTTTGAATACCCCCCATGCTTGCAAAAATGCTACAAAATCTCCATCCGTATATTCTCCTCCATTGTCCGTCCTCAAACACTTGATCCTCTTTCCGCATTCAAGTTCCACTCTTGTTTTGAAGTCTTTGAATATTGGAAACACATTTGACTTCTTTCTTGATCGTATACCCATAGTCTCCTCGAGTAATCATCGATGAAGGACACAAAATACTTTGCTCCTCCAAGGGACATTTCGTGACTTACACATCGTAATGAATCAAGTCTAGAATGTGCTTACTCCGAGCAGTTGATCTACTAAATTTCAATCTATGTTGCTTGCTTGTAATACAGTGCTCACAGAACGGTAAGTTCACCGATTTGAGCCCAGGAATGAGATTACGTTCCGCAAGAACCTTCAAACCACGTTTCGGACATGTGGCCTAGTTTGCGATGCCACATCATTGTCGCTTTTCTTGACTTGCCGATGCAACCGATGCATCCGCCTCGCAACGATCTCCTTGAAGCTTGTATAGATTTGCCATGATCTTTTCTGCTTTCATCACTACAAGAGCACCTTTAACAACTTTCAAGATCCCACCTTCAATATGGGTCTTGCACCCGAGGTCATCCAGTTGCCCAATAAACAACATATTCTTCTTCAAGCCTTTCACGTGTCGTACTCCTTGAATTGTACGAATAACACCATCAAACATTTTTATTTTGACAAAGACTAACACCAAAGCAATTTCTAAGGCATGATCATCTCTCCCATGAACATGCATCCTTCCGAGATAGGTTCATAATCAGTAAAACCAAATACCAGGGAGTCATGTGCCATGTTGCTCTCGAATCCATGATCCAAATATCAGTGAGCCGCTAACGCCTTTAGAACTAATTGCCGCCGCATAGGATTCTCTCCATCCTCAAAGGTATTCGCAACACATCCTTGAGAGGTTGATGCCTCCGAGCTTTATCCGCATTCTTCTTGTTATTCCGACAATCTCTTCAAGTGCCTCTCATGCCACATTGGTAGCATTTGAAGTTCTTCCTTCTTCTTGACTTTGATCTACTCGACCATGACTCCCATTCAACTCACGCTCCATTGATCTCCCTCTCGTCACCAACAATGCCTCTGCTTGCTTTGAGCTTTCCAATCTATCTTTCTTAATCTTACGCCTGGACTCTGCTTCAAGAATAGCAAGGCGATATCATCAGATGATGTATAGTTGGCAATATTATTATTTGTGATGTTGATGATGAGTTGATCATATGAATCAGGTAGACTTTGAAGTAGAAGCTCATCGTTCATTCTCTACTATTTGATAACTGGATCTTGCGTGAGTCGAGAATAAGGTGTTCGGGATTGTTGATGTGGTCCGGTCATCGATGTGGACTCACTCATTCAAGAGTATACAATCTCCGCTTTAGAAATATCTATTGTGAAGAGACTTGACCTCGTACAGTTTGACAAGAGCATCCCAGATTTCCTTTTGCCTTCTTTCTCGCAACCTTTGGACAATATCAATCAACCATTGCAAGATGCGTGATTGGCAAACAAGATTATCATCCATCTCCTTCCACTTTTCATTAGTAATATTAGCAGTGTCCGCTTTCAATTACTGATAAGCAATTATCTTTTCTCAAGATTGTCTTCATCTTCAATTTTCACAGGGAAAAATTACTCCCATTGAACTTCTCAATCTCAAATTTCGCTGCCATAGTGTTTTTCAGGATCTGTTTCTCTACTAGACTGGTCACTTTTTTTTACTGTGAATAGTACCGTATACTTGAACAGTGCCTTATACGTAAATAGTACCGTATACGGAATGCATCAGATATTTATACCATATATCAATAAATCCAATATAACGTTAACAATACTATAAAAGTATACAACTATACGATAAGCAAGGACCAAAAGTAGTGACTAGCGGACTATAATTAATGGTATCGTGATAATCTCCAGGAACAATTCTTTTCTGATGTGAAAGATCAGACCAAGCTGCAACCACAGAGCATACTAAGAATAAATCCCACCGAACCAAAAGCTCCGATACCAATGTTGGGTACTGTAGATAAGGAAATGTATCAACGAACTAAAATAGAGTTGAGAGAATAGGAATCGACACAAAATATTTACGTGGGAAAACCCCTAATGATGAGTGGAAAAAGCACGGGCAAGAACCGAGAAAGATTTTCACTATGTGGAAGATAAAATTACACCTCTCTCTAAATATAAGGAGAGAACAATAACACCCTCTCTTATACAAGGAGAATACACCTCTCTCTATAATTATAGGAGAAACTTTCAGAACACACTATATATATGTATACTCCGAACGGGATGATATGAATCGAGGATAAGCCTCTATTTATAGGGCGCTGGAAGTTACCGCAATCAATGCCGCAAGAACTTCTCGTGACACGGTAGGTGCACCAACCATGTGTGCACAAGAAATTTTACCTGCGGCAAGTTTGAAAATTTTGTCTCGATACGCTATCGCCACGCTGCACAGAGAAATTTAAGTGCACGGTTTGAAAATTCAAAGTGGCTTTACGCCACTTACATGTCATACGGTGCCTTTATGTAGGGGGTGGTTTTGATCTGTTGATATACTTTGTGTGTTTGTCTATTTTACTACTCTCCTACTGACTTGGATAAGCATTGTAACTTCAACTATCGAAAAAAAAAAAAAAGGGTGGGAGGTTTATCTTGCCAACAAAGTTATAGTTTAATTAGCATCGTTTCATGCTGATTTTCATGGCGATTTAACGGGGTGTTTCCAGAACTAGAATGGTTGCTATATAATTTTTGGTTTTATGTGTTCAATCTCAAAGTCCATTGAAAAAAAAAGCATCTTTCAAATTTTAGTCTTTTGTGGGGTGAAGTTAATGTTAGAGGGTCAGAGGGTTATTACTAGTTCAAAACATTTAACAATGATACAATTTTATTTTCTTGAGTTTATTAGAATTGCTTCTAACTTAGAGGTTATAGTCGTTATATACACTATTAGCCAGAATGTTAAGCCCATCAAATTTGAAGAATGATATTGGTCAAATAAAGCCAACAATCTCTCTTCTAGTGAGATCAAATCTATGACTTCACTCTTATATCATTTGTTAGATCAAATATTTATCACTAGGCCAAAATCTATAGCTTTTAGCAATGACGCACCTTTATTTCTTTAAAGTTTCTTATAACCATAACTAACTTGAGGGGTTTCACTCATTACAGATGCTATGAGTTGGGAGTTTAAGTCTATCAAGGGTGACATTGATCAAATAAAGCTAGCAATACATCTTTTCATGAAAACTTTTCATATGATCGTGATATATGTAATCTTTCACTATTATTTTCTTTTAAAAATATTATTTTAACACCCAAAATGTAGATGCCTAATGGGACATTTACTATATTACCCTTAAATGTGATAGTGGTCCCTACTTATCCTTAATATCTATCATATTTAATGATTGTAAAGTGGGTTTTTTTGTGTATTAGAATAACATCCATTTTCTTTTATAGCATTTGTCTTGTCTGAAAATTTAACTTCAAAAAAATCCGCCCCATGTAACGTTAGGGCGTCGGGATATATTTTCCCGTCGTTTTGAACATCTGATACCTACATGGCTACATCACCACCACCCTTTTGCTCCATGCCTCTAGTGTAATTAGTTGAAACCACAACCATGGAGATGGTGCAGTGCATACAAGGCCATGGGCGTCAATATCAACTTTACTTCTAAGTTATGTATATGTTCCCCAAACATCAAGTAAGTGGGCACTGCACTGATGTGAGAGTAAATAAACTATATATGGTGGTTAATTAATCCTAACACCTATAACGTTATCCCTTACGTACTATGCCCCAACATTGTGACAAATTTTAGACAAATTCTACTAATCCTCGAATTTATTTCTCTTTGCAAATTGCAATGGAATGAACCCTCTCCTTATTGGCCGTGCCAAAAATTGACCGATTCAAATGGTGACGAGGAAGAAGAGGCCCATCCATTTGGGAGGCTGAAATCTAACCATTAAAACTCGAAACAACTTCGCTGTACTACTCGCTGCTAATATTAATTAAGACAGAAACCGTGGCACATGGTGGTGTGGCTGTCCAAGCCCAAACCACAAATCCATGAAAACCCTTGATAGATGATAACCAAGGAATGATAGGATTAATTGTGAAGAAGAGACTAGAAGAGAATCAACAGTAGTAAACCGATGACATGTCTCTAATGTAAGAGTGGTCGCAAAAGGAAAAATTGAGGGATTAATAAACCTTTAATTTGAATCAATAACTATTATTGTATGCAGGTCCATAAAATGATTCAAGAATAATTAATTCTTTACTTTATGGCATTATAACAACTTGAATTTAAAGACTTTTAATCCAATCAAACTAGAAGAATTAAATCACACAATATAAAGGGTACATTTGTTTATGATTATTTTGGCAAATTTTTAAAAAATAATTGAAATTTTTTAATTTTCCTATATTCGGATAATTTTTAAAAAATAATTAAAATGTTTAAAAAATCAATTTTCAACTTTTTTTTAAGAAGATAAAATTATTAACTTCTAAAAAAAAATCAATTTTCAATTTTTTCAATCATATATAAAATTTAGCTCTCATAATTATTTTTTTAAAAATCTAAAATAAACGCGCCCAAAATCATACATTAAAGCCGCTTTTTTGCCATAAAGATTCTTGAATTTATTTGTAATTGTTATTGGAAACATAGAGCTCACGTCCTTTACGCAATTTTTTTTGACCCCGTTAAGGTTGTCTAGCTCCATTTCCTCCACTGCATTAGGCATAGCATTAACAGCCCCTTAAAATCAAATTGTGACAGAAGTTGCAGTAAATAATCTTTGCTATATGTAGCATTACTCACCCAAACATACACAAATAACTAAATGCAAGAATCATCCGCACTCATCCCGAAACTGTCACTGTTTTAATTTGTTGTTTTCAACGGAGTTTCTTCTTTTCTGGAGTCATCTACATTCACTCGTTTAATTTTAGTTTAATCTTATGGTATACTCCAACTCAATCCATGTTCATATGCTGGCTTATTAATTGGATATTGGAACTTTAGATGGTGGGTAATCTTTGGAATCCACCACACAACGCGTGGATGTGTCAACATCTCTACATTTCTTCCATGCAACCTATGTACTTCAGCATGCCTCACCTATGCCTAAGACCCGAAGGGTTTAGTACTACTAAAGGCTGAATAAAAGTTAGCACCTGATTATGATAAAGACATCGATGGAGACAAATTATCAAGGTCAAAGTAAATCTTGAAACGCCTTTCCAAGTTCCACATTGTTTTCAAATTGAATACCAAATCCATGACAGCCCTTTATTATCAATTATTTATATACTTGAATTTGGATCCTCTAGGGTTTAACAGTTGTGCAGTTGAGAGAATATATAGGCACAAAATGTGAAATTTTAAATTGTAAGTTATAATACTCAGGATTTTTTAGTCATTAAATCCACTTAATTTGTCTCAATGTTGAATATCAACAGTAAACCTGTGATTTTATCATCCAACAAAAAAAAAGGACACCTGTGACGTATGCTTATCTTTCTGCCTGTGGCTTACACAATAATAGGTGTTCATTTGAGCATATCTAAAGTAACAACGATCAATATATATACACACACGAATGACGTGGAAATTATATATGTTCTTAAAGCAATAAAAGTCATATTGTGTATCGCTCCGGTTTCACTATCTTATATACTGCATTAAAATATAATAAGAGTGGGAGATAATTATAACCCACGAAACTGAAATGTTAGGAAGTGGGGATAGTATAGAGCACCACTAGGTGACTGGGTATTAAAAGTGGTAAAATAAAATGTGCATCTATAGTTTATGCGAGTAAAACTTGCGAGTTCTGGCATGCAGAATCAAAGCCAACAAAGTTCCAAAGAAACAAAGGGAACCCCAGATAATGAAAGTGTTTCTATAGCATTCCATGCCGATGCATTTCCCATGTTCATGCCCTTCCTTATTGTAAACAAGGGCAGCAGAGTAACCAAACAGAAAGGACCCCATTGGAATGTTGGCCACCACAACATTATGGTTCACAGAGAAATTCTTGGTGCCAAATAGCTCACTTGTGGTGGAAACAGAAATAGAAGTGATTGCTCCAGTACACACCCCAATTATGGCAGTGCTGATGTAGAGGGCAAGGTGAGTCTTATTGAGAAGTAAGAAGAATGCCCCTGCTGTTGGTGCCATCATTGCCACCATAGAAGCTGGTCTTGATATTGCATACTTACCCCTGAAAACATATTACATCAATCAGTTTAAGCCGTGTTGCTAAGAGAAGGGAAATGGAATTTCTCATGTTGAATTTTCACATAATCTTGTCATGCGCGATCTTTCCCCGTTAATTTTCTTTCTTATGTCATATGGCATGTTTGCATCCCAACTTTAAAATTAATTATGAGAGACCACACATGACAAGATCACGAGAAAATTTGACACACTCGGATACTCGGATCCAATCCCGTAAAGGACAAGCGACATTATTTAATGGTCTGTTTGTCTTCATTAATGCAGATCAACTAACACATTTATGGTCATTATTTGAATTATGTGTCAATGTAAATGCACCAGTATTTGGTTGGTGTTAGATAGTTGGAGAGAGGGAGGTAGAGAATGTGTTAGCTACCTGTAATAGCAGTCCATTAGAGATGGCATGAGACGGCCAAAGAAGCCAAAGGAGGAAGACAAAGACACCAAAGATAAAGTAGCAGAGCAACCCCGGGATTCCGCTATTTGTCCTAAGTTATTGAGAAACACTAGACCGAGTGTTGCACCAAATAAATAGACAAAGAAGTATAACCAGAAATCTATTCTTCTCAGCATCAATTTCACTCCAATTTCTTCTCTGGCACCTACCTCCTGAAATTTTGTGCTATCTTCACCCTCCTTCAGCTCGTTCTCTGTCCTCTCTTCATTGTTGCTTTCCTCCACTGTAAAGTGACACACCCTTAGTCTTTCTCTATTTGTTTGCCATGATCCTACTAGCTCCTTGATCTTCACTGAAAATGGAACCAGTAAAGGGAGGAAAAGGGACACTAGAATACCAAGCAGGTTACTCGTTGGAGATATTTTGCTTGAGACAAATTGCAAGCTACTTATCACAGCATAAATTCCAGTGGCAATAGTGATAACAAACATAACAACAAATCCAACACGCATGTGTTTAGGCCTTGTGACCTCAATTTCTCTGAGTACAGGAGCTGCTATTAGGCCAACTATCACAGGTAAAATGGAGTTCAAAAGAAGAAAGGCTCTAGCTCTTTTGTGTCCAGAAATAGCATCAACAATGCTGGTGTATATCTTTGCACTTAGCCCTTGGTAACTTGTTGTTAGCCCAACAGCAACTTGGCAATCAGATGAGAAGTTCCTTATTGTGACAACATAGCAGACAGTGTTAATCCAACAAATGCTATTCCCTGCCAGAACAGTTAGTAAGAAGACATGCCAATAGGAGAGATTGGAAATTTGGTTTGTTATGAAGAGATATTGCACACCATAACCAATTAAACCAAGAGTTGAGCCAATCATGAGGACAAGCCAAAGGGGTAGGTAAACAGCAGCCACACCAGAGAAACAGCCAAAGAATTTGCCAGCATCAGAGGCAAAAGCGAGGTTATTGAGCTGCACTTGGGACATGGAAAGGAGCTGCTTCAGCTGTGAGGAGTAGGCAGGGAAGGTGGTGTTTGTCCCATTTATGGCTTGGAGCCAAATGATGCCTACAAGGCTTAGCCATTGAAAAGCAGATGAAGCCATATGGTTAAGAAGCTTTGCTAAAAAAAGAGCTGAATTTCGCTTCTTAACTGACAAGTGTTATGGGGTGTGAGGCTTTATATGTTAAGAGAAAGGAGGAAGGACTAGAGGCCTTGAGGTGTGGAAACAACAACTGTCAGAAATTGTTCCGGGTTAAATGGAATAATGTGGCTGTAACATGTAAAATGTGGTATTCTATCAACCACCACCTATGCTTTGAAAGATTTTGTGTGAGAGGAAAAGACATGCTAACGTTTAATCTGAATTCAGATGCATTTATTAGCAGATAGGATTTGCAGAGATATGTCAAAACGAGGCAGATTAATTTGGCCTCAAGGGTGGAGAATGACGGAAAGTGAAATTGTATGAGGTGTTAAAATTTTCGAAGAACAAAAGGTGGCTAGGTGATGAAGTGTACACGTAGTAGAACAATTCATTAATCTCCTGTCTGGTCATCGCTTGTAGCACACTGTACATATAATAGCACTAGAGTATATTAAATGAAAAAATTACAGGATGAATAAAAGAAAAGTTTCATTATGTAACATTTAGAGTGTATTAGAATGCTTAAAAAAAATTCCATGTTTGTATCTTTAGGTTATGTTTAGGAGTTTTATAAGAGTGAAAGGAAATAGTCATTAATAAAATAGAAAAAAAGAGTAATAAAGTAAATAATATGATGACAACACTCTATTCTACTGTTTAGGAGGTGAGGAGGGTAAGAAAGTGACATCAGTAATACTTGTCTTTAAGCCCCTGATTTGGGGGTCCTGATATAACAAGAAGGGGTTTTGATATCTATTTTTATCCATGTCTCTCCCTCATCATAAATCTTTTCTATGAGGTTATCATCTCGTCTATACCTTGCCCTTTTTCTCCATTGCCATATCTTCCAAACAAACCCTTAAAAAAAAATAATTTGACTTGTAAATTCATAAGATTTGCTTCCTTTATTTTAAATTCTATCAAATTTAATGGGATTTGAGTATAATTGATTTTATTTTAAAACTTGAAGATAAATCAAGTCAATTCAATTTCATTTTTCATTCTAAACATAATTTGATGTATTTTAAACATAAAATTTATAAATTAATTCAATTCATATTTTATTTAATCATTCCAAATATAATATTTAACTTATAAATTAAATCAATTCAAATTATTTTAAATTAAATCATTTAATAATTTTAGTCATTTTAAATACTTCTTTAGTATTTAACATATTAAATATAGGAAAAGTGATGATTATAGAGCTAATCAATTGTTGAATGGTGTTCTTAGTGCTAATAGTGTTCTTTTTCTGGCTAATCTGTGGTGGACTTGGCGGAATTGCAACCAAGATATGTTCCAAGCAGACCCTTGGTCTGCCCCTATGGTGACCCGCTAGTCGCGGCTCCTAGCTGATGAGTTTATCCGTTCTCCGATCAATTATGTCAGTATGTCTGTTTGGCGACCTTCTACCATTGGTGCTGTTAAGTTGAACAGTGTGTTATGGGAGCAGGGGTTAGTGACTTTGGATGCATAATTTGAGACTCTCATAGAGAATGGTTGGCTATTTGCTTGGGATCTGGGAATGAGTTGTGAGTTCTTCGGGTGGAGCTCGAAACTGTCTGACATGATCTTTTTCTGGATTGGATGCTTAGCTATCGTACTATGTATGTTGATATGGATCGTTTGGATGCTTTTTTGGCTGTGCCTACTAACCAGATTTCTCCTCATCACTTAGACCTTGGTTTGCTTTTACATATCCGTGCACTGATTTTGCGAAACTGGTGTATTCAATTTGACTTGGTCCCAAGAACTGCTAATGTGGCTGCGAATTATGTGGCGAAGACTAGCATTGCTTCGGACTTGACTTATTTTAAGTGGCATAATTCTAAAATAGAACTCAATAGTATTATTCAGATTGATTTAGCCAGATTGATTTAGCCAATTAGCCTCGGTTGTGTCTTTGTATTTTACTCGTCAAAAGTCAATTGTTGAATGATAGAGTGATGTTTTTCTCTAACTTCTAAGAATTTGTCGGCTACCCCTTTTTTTGGTCTGCTCGGCCGCAGTTGTGTGATGACATATATATTTAGTCACTTGGACGTCATCCAAGAGATTGGTGTGGGCCAGGCTGATATTGTTTGAACCGTCCATACCACAGATCCGCTTTGAAATCAGGAACCGTTTCCTGGCTTCCCTTCAATATCTTAAAATTCTTGAATACCTTATTGAATTGATTTTGTACTTATCCGTCAGCTTACATATATTTAAGCAATAATGTTATTTAAAAATCTTGATATGTACTTGATTCTGATAATTGTGGTGTCCAATTGACAGCGATTAAAGCTTTTTTTTATTTTTTTGACGGGGACAGCGATTCAAGTTATACATAGCTCATGTGCCCAACAAATTGATACATAGCTTGTTATATAATTTCCCCAAATCAATACCAAAGTATTCATTCAGGTGTTTGATACATTTACCTATAAGATTACTAGTAATCTAGATTATTTCTTAAAATGTGTTTGGTTAAAAAGTAAAAATAAAAGATAAATTTTCATATATGAATTCTATGTGTTAAATTATATTTAGAGCTCATTCATGAAAATTTATTTCCCCTTTCTACTCCCTAACCAAAAACACCTTTAGAAAGATTACCACCTTTTAAATTAATGATATTGTTATAATGTAGCATTTGATATATATAGGGAATCTAATTAGCAATGCAAATTACCTTGTTTAGTATATCATAAGGATTATTAGGTCATATATGTTTTCACTAATAAATTAATAATAATAGCAATAATACTTATTAATATTATTAATTATTATTATTATAATAATTAATAATTAATTATCTATTAATTATTAATAATAATTATTGTTATTTAATTATTATTAATAGTAATAATACTTGTTAATATTATTATAATCATAAATATTAATTATAAGAGAGAAGCTTGATACTCTCTCACAAATGCTCTCTCTTCTCTTTCTTTATTTTTCTCTTTCACTGTGATGCTTAAGTCCACATATCCCTAGATAAGTCTAGTACCGTCTTAAGTATTCCAGGATCCACTCGTATTGTCGAGAAAGCTCTGGATGCATAAACATAAAAAATATAGAGCCATTATTTCTATGACCCTAATAGCGGTTTGGGATATTAAATGTCAATTATTCTAGCTCATAAAATGATGTAATATGCTTGGAGTTATAGGGGATAAGAGATGCATGATTGCAACCCATCGATTCCACACACCTGTTAATCCATGCCACTAGATTTTTAGACCATTCATATACTCAAATATTATAGGATCATTTGAGATGTTCTCTCATACCAAAAAATCATGTTGATGCTCGTCCTTCATCGCTACCACCTCTTTTGCTGGTGGTGTTGTTATGCACTCTCTAACCATCCTTACTGCAAACAATCCCTTGATGGCATTGCCCAAACCATATCACCAACCACCCGCACTATCTCAGGCGGCTTGGCAATCTTTCCTTCATCATAGGAGAAGAGGCTGGTACATGATGGAGGTGAGATTCTATTGATTGCAGGACTCAAATTAGTGCAAGGACAAGGCAAATACACTCTAACAATTGGAAAAAATGGTATCCGTCACTTATATGTGAAGATTATATGGGATATGGAGTTCTTTTATGGGGAGGACATGGCCACCATTAAGATAACTGACAACACTCCTTCTCGTGGCCAAAGTCCTGATTGGGATAAGATCAAAGCAATGATTTATCCATCATCCTCCTATTGCTTCCAATTATTAAGAAGAAAATGTGTTTTTTCAAGAGTTAGCAGAGGAGAAGGTATTGCACACTTGGAGGTGTCGATACCGGTGATGGTGTCGAGAAGCATGGGAAGTGGATATTGGCATTGCCAATGTCATGCCAATGTCCTCCAAACCAACGTGAAGTGGCTACAAGTGTGTGAAGAGAATATTCTTTAGTGATTCCACAATATTTGAGTGTACGGGTGGTTAGAAAAATCTAGTGGTATAGATTAATTGGTGGTAATAATTGAACCTATTTTGAAAAGCTTCATTCACTGTAATTATTGGTAAAGGCCTTGATAGGCATCGTTAGAGTCTATGAAAAGTAGCATGGAATCCAACTATGAGAGTAAGAAGCAAGTCCAAGGTGAAGTTAACCATTCATGTGAAGGAAAGCAAAGTTGTTGAAGGACTCCTCACTTGGTTAAAGAGTTGTAACCGAAGATGCTCCCCTTGACTTTGACCAAGACTTTTACCACCCTTTTCCAATAACATGTTTATATCATTAGAGGAAGATCAAAAGACAAATTGATAGCAACCACATTAGAAACAAGAACGTGAAAAATGAAAGTGAAAAATAGGGGATGAAAGAATTTATTTGCTGGTGACATGTTGTGTTGTGTACCACTAAATAAAGAATTAATAACAAAGATATGATAGTGAGCAACAAACACACCAATTATTATTGTGCAAGACATCTCCTTGTGTAACAATCCTTTGGCCATTGTAAGGCTTAATATCCATACTAGTGCTATGGTTCGAATGAACATTCTAGGAGTGATGCCTCGTCATCATCCACCCTTAACCTCTTACTCTCAAAGTGTGCTTGGTAGAACTATATCCAAGTATAGTTTTTAAGATCTAAGAATTTCATAAGAATATCCAATTTAATTATTACATAATATCTTTTATAATGAATCAATCCTCTTATTTATAGCCTAAGTAACTAATTAATAACCCACTAATATATTTAACAAATTAACTGAACCATACTAATACTCTTAACAATCTAGCTGACTACTTTGGGAAATGTAGTTTACATACTAATGACAATCCTACGGTGACAAGGACGAGTATGCAACACCATGATAGGTCTACGGATTTACCCCTACTTTGGTGGATATACAAGGCCATGACAAAACCAACCCCCAACTTTTCCATCGACATTGTCATTTTACTCCGACAGCAAGATTGGCTCATACCTCTTAGCAGCACAACATGTGTCCACATCATTGTCACGACAATGGCGATGGTATTGCATGACAATGCTAGGCAGGGTGTGTGAGGGAAGATGAGACTCTAGACCACCCTAATTATCTATAGTTAAAGCTTTTGCTTCCTCCTCTGCCTGGTCCCAAGCCTCTTTGACCAATTGTCTCTTAGTGCTGGCCTGGTCAATGCCGTTGAAGTTCTTTTCTACAAACCTCAACACATTAAACCCTCCCCCCACTAAACGAACTATTTCATGCACTGGGCCATGCTGGCGAAAATGTCAGATCCTGCCAGCTTGGCTTTGGTGTAACATCCCCTACTGCTTTATGAATTGACGACTGTCCCCACAAATTAACATGGGTCTTTTCAGTATGTTTTGTCCTCACTCACACACTTCCTAGGAAAATTTTCTAGGAAGTCACCCATCACAAAATTGCTTCAAGTTAAGCATACTTAACTATGGAGTTCTTTAGTGATAGGCTACCGAAAAGAAGATGCATCTTGTTGGTATAGATAGTACAAATCAATTCATATAAGTCTTCCTTAATTATATAATCCCATACCTACACAGTCTCAGGATCCCTCTCATTCAAGTGTGTAATTGGTTCATTCATGTACCCTTCTATTTAAAAGTCTGCCAGGAGCCGCTCCTTGTCCATGCCTTCTTACACCGATGATCACTCCCTGACTTAATCACCAGGCATTACATTTGGCCTTGAGGGTAAGCAAGTAGTTGTCAACCAAACCTCGGAAATTGAACTCCTTTGACCAGATGAGGATGGAAGAGAACTCTGAAAGAGAGTTTGTGGTAGTCATCTCGGAAGCCGATTTCTTTGTTGACTTGGAAGAAGTCTCAGTTTCAGATAGCTTGCATTGCCATCTCTTCTTCTTCTTCTTAACGGGGCTAGCGGTTGTAAGGACTCCAACCTCCATAGAAGTAGGGTTTGGAGGTGAAGGTAAAGGCTCTTAGGAAGCCGGGCTCGACCCACTAACCATCAAAGAGACAGCATCAAAAGCCAAGGCCTTCTGGAACTTGGCAAGCTTGCTTTGATGCCATGTTGTTCTTGATGAAGTGCTCTGCAAAAAGGAAAACAAATCATCAAAAATTAGAATAATTAACATAAATTGAATATGAAAATAAAAAATTATAAAGGCTCCACCTACTCAAAAAGGCCCGAGCCTTGTCATTGTCAAGCTTGACAATGGTTTTTGGATGAAGGGGTCTTGGTCCCCAAGTGGTTAATAAAAAAATCTAAAATTTTTCTTTCTACGTCGGTCAGATCTTTCTCTTCCACCTGAAGGGTTCAACATCCCAACACCAATATATGTCTATGGTTAGGATCCCTTTTCCAAGATAGCCACCATTTTTCGGACCACACCACTTGAAATGAAGAGAGTGAAAATTACAAAAGAAAAGGTTGCTGGGAAGGGGAAGTCCGAGAAACAGGTAGATGACCTCAAATCAACAAATGGTTGCCCAACTATTAAGGTGAAGATATGTCGAAGTAGCTTTAAGCTTCTTCAATACCTCCCTTTGAAAGCCAGAAAACGGTAGCTGGACTTTGAACCTCGTAAAGTGTTCTTGATACAGCCACAAGAAATGCCTCAAGGAGTTGCTTACAAAATAAACTCTCTCACTAGGCTAGCTGCCTTTCCTCAAGACTAGGCACTCTTCAACTCTAAGAGATGCATGTCCTCAATAATAGAAGGGATGAGTAGCACCTCCTCAACGATGTAACTGTAAATCCTCCTCTGGATGGAGTCGAGGATGAAAGAAACCTTGTAGTCCTGATATGCTTACCTATTTCCCATGTCGGAAGTTGGAAGTCAAGGAAGACCCATAAAGGAAAACCACCATTATGGGAACCCCACATCTTTTCGAGCAAGCAAAAGCATAACTAAATTTTTTTAAAACACTTTGAATGCATATTTATTTCTTGTGATGATTCCCCTATCATATCCCTTGAACCATTGTTTAGGGTATAGTGACCCACGGTCGTTGTAAGGCTAAGACGGGCAGTGCCTTGGGAGAAATCACTCCTCTCGACAGACTAAATACCCTTATCATGCCCGCATTGGGCCAATGGTAATGCAAAACAAGCCCGGAACACCCAGTCAAAGAATGCTATAGCCTGTGAAAAGAACCAAACAAAATCATGCTAAGAATCGATATTCATACCATGAATAAAAACATAGACAAGAAAAGCACAATTGTGAAGATGAGAAGATGAAGATCGAAAGAAGAAGAATCAAAGATGGTGCGAATAAGAATGCTATGGATGAAATTTGCAGAGTTTCCATACTACAATAAAAGTTGAGTGAAGAATAGCAAAGAAAAAGATGAGCTTATATAAAGAGATGAGCCACTATCTGGACGCAAATAGCAAGGGTCCTAAAAGGTAATTTGCACATTTCACAAGCGCACATTGAGGACAAAAAGGGAAATACATTATAAGTGAACCAAGATACATTTAATTCCACATTTCAAAGGTGCCATGTGGCACGTCAGGAGAGAGGAGCATTCGAATGCAACTTCAAGAAAGAAAGAGAGCAGTGTTTGAAATGCAAAAAGAAAAATGCTTCCATCTCAGAATAACACCTTCTGATATTCAAAGTCATCCATGCAAAATGATGGCAATTTGTTTTTGGAACTTGACTTCTGAGCTCAAGACCTCAGAAATTGAGTTGGGGGCATTGTTATGGACATAGCAGCGATTGGACTTGGCCCAAGAGCAGCCTAATTGCATTAACCTTGTCCCTTCCTTTTGAAGTCCAGAATCATGGCTTGACCCTTTAGGCTATCAAGGAAGCTTCCACGTCGCGTCGGTTACTAAACCTAACCGCCTTTTCCCCACTTCACCCATGAATGAGAACATGGGAATGTGGGAATATGGATCCGAGGGCATGATTGAGTTCCTAACTATAGTAACCACCTCAACGTTACTCCTATATATACCTCCTTGGACTCCAGGTACAATTTGACGTCCCACTTGTACTCTCTAACCTCATTAAACCATTGTTTGCTTACTGGTGAAGTTCTTGCAAGTAGATGCCCCCTATTTTGCTTGATGTTCACCAAAAACACAAAGACTGTGGACACCCTACACTCTCAATTTACTTCAACCTTTGGATAATGAGGTATATTCTTCGCCTTCTTACTTCCCCTCCTTATGAGAACCATTAACAGTAAACTTATTCCACTTGGCAACTTCCAAAACATGTTATAATTCAAAATTTTGGAAAATTTACTAAAAACGAAAACTAGTCAAACATGTAATATAAAGCTACTTATTGATAGATTTTCTTGACAATCAACCTATTTTTTTAATTTCAAATTTGATCAAGATAAAATTAAATAATAAATATTAGTTACAAGAAAATCAGATTTTAGATAAATAATAGCTATTTGATGATTAAAAGAGTGTTTGATAATTATAAACAATCATATATGTGATAGAATGAGATTGAATTTGAAATACATTATTTGATAACTAATAAATTCTTTTGAAATTATCTACCAAATAAGTTTGAAATCAATTTAAAAGTAAAATTTCCTAAGAGTGCTTAGAATCAAATCAAACTAAAAAAAAATCAAGCAAATAAATAGATCTAAAGAATCAAAAACCAATTGCAAATAAAAATTGATTTCAAAGTTAAAACTACAGTTAACCATTCAAATAAGAATTGAAATAGAATGTGAAGAGTGAAATTTAAAGTCTCAATAAAAAAAATCACTTTTATTTAAGGATTTGATGTGGATTGGTTTTATTTTAAAATCTTAAATACAAATCAATTTAATTCAATTTATATTTTATTCATCCCAAAATTATGTATTATTTTTGGATATAAGGATTAATTTCTAAATCAGTATCTAATATGGCATTGGCAAGTGTACTAGGTCGTATAAATAATAAAGAGTACCGCCCCACAGGGGTTGTGTAATCAAGTACCACTTCACAATATCATATAGACTAACAAACTTGAGATTTTAAGAATTCAAATTGTAAATTAAAATAAAACTACTCTAATTTAATTCTAAGGAAGGCAATGAATCAATAAACAAAGAAATAATTCAATGAAAGTTAAGGTGCTAAGGATTTGATTTCACCCAGTTATTCATTTGAATGTTAAGTTCCTAAACTAATGATATTCAATCAACTCAATTGATGACGAATTTCCTAATTTAGTTATACGTACCTGTTTATGGCAGATTTTAGTACTTATTAATAACAAATAATTGACAAACTCCTAGTGCAGGAGGCTAAACTGCTCTAAACCAGGCGTAAATCAATAAATTTCAAGAGTTTGGATGATAGCCTTTGCTTTTCAAGATCTCGATTCGGGGAGCGAAAGCTACTCCTCTCTAGTTCTCCACCAAATAGATCGTGCCAAACTATTTTTTATGGAATGAGGATGGAATGTAACATGATTTGTGTGATTTGTGTGTGTTGTGGATGCAATGTGTTAAATTGAAAAAATTAAAAGAAGAAGAAGAAATAATTGACAGTAAATTGATTGACAAACTGTAAATGAAATACAGAAATTGTAAAGAAAATAGGAAAAGAAAGTAAAGACAGATTAATCCTAGGAAAGCAAAAGAGAGGGTTAAAAACAATACTCAGTTAACTCTGGACTCTGTATAGCCATTTGAGGCATTTTTAGAGTGAGTGTATGAGTGAAAATTCTAACCCCTTACAATCCATACAGAACTAGTATTTATAGACAATCTAAGTCTCTAGGATTTTGGCACTTGTCCTTGGCTGTCTCTAGATGTTGTCCACGTGTCTTTGACAGTTTTTGAGTTTGTCATTCGCTCCTTGTCACCATTTTGTCAGGCCTCTACTAAGCATTTGTCAATAACCGCTGGTAACCATCAGTAACTGTCAATTGACAAATGCTTGTCTTAGAGTCACTGTGACAGTCCCCTCAGAATCTTTAGAGTTTTTCTAAGTCTTCAAGTGAGAACTACAACTTCGACTTGTCGATCTTCGACCTTAAAGATTGGTTTGGTCCCAATTCCAAGTTCCAAATAACAAACTTTGACTTGTCAAAATTTGACCTTGAAGGTTGGTTGTCCTTAGCCTCTAATTGATCTCAAAATATATTCTAAGTTCCAAATGACAAGCTTCGACTTCGACTTGCCAAACGTCGAATGAAGGGTCAATCTATGTCGAGTTGTCGAATCTAGATATTAAAGGTCATATCATCCAAGTTGACAGACTAGGGAAGTTGTCAACTATATTTAACTTTGTCAACTTTCCTTTGCCAAACCCTTGACCCCCTTCAAGTTGTCAAAGCTGAATGCTAATTTGACAATTTGACATTTAGTAAAATTTGGTGCCAACATGATGCCCCCCACAACTCCTACTTCAAAGAACAGCTTTGTCGATGAGAAGTTGGGGAGTTGTAATTTTGAATTTTAAATATTGTTTCTAAAACTGAAATGGCCACTTTCTAGTAACAATTAATGCGGCACAATAATCGAAATGGTTTTGCCAATCAGCTCACGTCTCATCATGGGTCTGACTCTTGAAGCCTCATAGCTCCATCTTATGGTCTCAACTGAGGCTATAAATATCTCGCTACTATTTTCTTTCACGCCTACACCATCATTACTGAAATTGTTCACCTTTCTTTTCCTTTCTAGAGATCCCGAGACTCCTCATCTTCTTATTGCATTTTCTTTGAAGTTTTCCGTCTTACATTCATGGCTTCTCCATCCAAGTCAGTTTCCTCCAAAGGTCCCGCTCCGGCTGAATCTCTTCCTACTGAACCCAAGAACTCTCAACTGGTGGCCTCAATTCTAGAGCCCATTGTTAATTAAGATGAAGGTTTTGCTATAGGTCTTGACCCAAAGAACTCTCCTAAGCTAACTTCCCAGGTACTTCTTCCTTTCTCCATAGGTCCTAATATTCATACCTATGTAGGTCCCGCGTTAACTGTTAGGCAGGCGAATAAAACAGGAACCCATTATCTTTCTTCCAAATTTCAAGAGCTTCCCGCTAGTTGTTCTCAGTTTCATTGTAAATACTTTAGTTCAAACTCTAGGTTGTTTAGGAACCAGCCCAAGAATTCTAAGCCTTATCTAGAGTGGCTTACTAGGATGGATGCTGTAAAGACTTCCTTATAGAGAAGTTTGGGTATTCTGGACATTCTCCAGTTATCCAAGTACCCTATCAAGTTCAATAGTAGCATGTTAGGGTCTGTCATGTATTTCTGGAATTCAACCACAAATTCTTTTCATCTTCTTTGTAGTATGATTGGTCCAACTCTTTTTGAAGTAGTTGCCATTACTGGCCTTCGACCTACGGGGATCGATATCCTCCCCCACATGGAACCCCAGGATCCATCCAAATACCCCTTGATTTGCCTGATATGTCATACATAGTCTTTGTCAAGAATAATAGAGGTACTGGCCCAGTGAGTGACAGCGAACACGTCGCTTTCCTCTAGTATTGGCTTAATTCCATTGTCTTTTGTTCTCGAAGTGTAAAGATGCAAGCAATGTATCTTCCACTGGCAATGCTGTTACACCAAGGTAATAAGCTTTGTCTTGCCAAATTACAACTCGCACATCTTTATGATGAACTTCACTACTTCATCACAAGAATTGGGAATGATGAATCCTTTAACCCTGGAAGCCCAATGTGATTACTCCAACTTTGGCTAAATGCCCTCTTCGAGCCTCAGTTCACTTATTCGCCACCAGCTATTATCCATCGAGGTTGTGAAGGACCTCGACTCTGTTTCTTACTTTGTACCAAACCCAAAGATTCCAAACCTTTTGATGAATTTTGGCATTTTTTCCAATATCTACATAAAGCTTCCTTCTTGGGTACCGATCAAATGAATTTAACCCTTTTTCCTTTGATGTCATCTTGGTCCGCTATGGTTTATTCATCCCTTGGTTCAAGATAGTGAAATAAAACAAAATCAGAGCGATGCTGTTTGGTCCAACATCCTCTGTGCTCAGGTTATCCCTTCATGGGGTGGCAATTCGGCTTTTCTCAAGCAATCCTGGCACCACTGACACTTAATCCTAAAGAACAATTCTGTCATTTGGAAGTGTCATCTCTCGAAGATTTAAATTACTAGTTAACAGACAATGAGTCGAGGAGGGATGTCTACTCTCTTATGGCTGTAGAGCTCAACACTTTCCCAAGTGTGTCGTTTGTCACTTGGTGGTGTGAATATTATGACACCCTTCATGTCGACTTAGACACCATCGAACAACGCATTCTGACAAATTCTTCTGGTGCTTTGCAACAAGAGCAACGGGAAGAAGCTGATCATGGTAATATACATTTATTGCAGAAGTGCATATTTTTGTCATTTGTTTCTGCCTTTTGACTAACATCCCCTCTCCTTTTTTTTTAGAGGGTGACGATGCAAATGTCCAAGGCCAATATCAAAAGAGCAAGGCTCCTGTGTTTAAGCCTACAAAGCCTAAGCCAAAAGATGTGTCGACTAACACAGGAACTTTGACTAAGAAAGGACAAATGACCAAAGCTTCTAAATCTTCCAAGGTGACCAGATCCACCATTCCTTCTAAATCATCAACTCGTTCACTTACACTGACTGACAAAGTTATATATACATCTTTATATGCATATACATATATATGCATATACATACATATGTATATGCATATACATACATATGTATATGTATATATATATATATATATATATATATATATATATATATTTTGTATCGACATCTTTCTAACTCTACTTGTCAAATATCAAGTCTGCTGGCACTCAACCGGTAGAGTCCCCTTCAGTCAAAAGTCAAACCTATGACTTAGTTGATGTCAATGACGATGAGGAGGGCGATTTGTCAAGCTCCCTTACCCATCACAAGGTACCTTTGATTATGTCGTTGTCATACTTCAATTGTTTAAATATTCTAACTTTTCTTTTATCCATTGGACAACATGCCCGTTTTGAGCTGGATACAACGATGAATCATGATGAAATTATGGGCGAAGCGACCATAGACAAAGGGGATTTATCAGTCGAGGACTATGCTATTGACGACGTCGCAAATCATCCTATTGAGTAACAAGCAGCCTTGATTCGATACTAACTTCTACTCCTCCTAATCCTTCAATTCAAACAACTAGCATCCAGATTGCTATACCGTTGACAGTTATTTTCCTTTCTCAAGTGCAAGACAAAGAAGATGATGATGATGACGATGATGAAGAGTTTGACATGGGCTTTTTTACCACGCTGAACCAAGCTTTGTGAGATTCGACCGTTGTCAAAGACACGCCCCCTGTTTCAGAAGCTAGGAGTGTGAAGAACATTGTCACCCGGGCTGCTGAAATGTTGAAGAGCCCTACTCTGACTTCCAATGTTCATCACACTGTCGATCTTCCCTTGGACCAACTGTCAACTATCTTGGGTTTACTCAATCACCCATTCGAGACTTTGATCACGGATGGTGCTCTACAACAAAAACTCCTTGAAGCTGCCTCAAATTTATCTCAAACCATCTTGCCAGACCAACACCAACATCTAGTGAGTTCTCTTAGGAATTTTATTTCACAGTCCCTTAATTCTTTTATTGTTGTCCAAAATGCCTTGGAGTAAAGACAGCAAAAATTAGAGGCTGTCAACTCTGTTCTTGAAAATATCAATAAAGTTTAGAGTCAAAAGACCAAAGTAGTCGAGAGTTTGCACCAAGTGGAGTCTCGTGATCTTGAGCTAGCTGATGAAATCCAATCTCTCAAGGCTTGGATAGAGGATTTCTCCAACAAAAGGAACAAGATTGCTCAGATATTATCAGAAGGGAAACAGAATTTGGAAAAATTCGACAAAAGATTTGGGAGTTTATCAAAGAAAAAAGAAGCTACCCAAAAACAGCTCGAGGAAGGTAATGCCATCCTTGAGAAAGCTGAACTGACCAAAGAGGCTGCTTTTCAACAGCAACAAGATCTAAAATTGAAGCTTCGAAGCCTTCTTCCTTGATCTCTTCCTTTATGTTCGCGTGCTGTGTTGAACTTTGCTTTTTTATAATTTGACAAATACTCGCTTGGTCAAGTTTACTTGCTTTCCTTGTTGACTTAGTACTTACTTGGTCGTGTTTATTTCTGTTAACCTGCTTTGACAACGTAGCAAATACTTTGCCAATGTTTTTATTTTTTATTTTTTAGATGCATGCTTGATCATGCTTAATTACTGCTTATCTGTGCTTTATCATTTGTGATCAACATCTGCATGTTGTCAATTGTTTATTTTGACTTGGTACATAACTAGTTTGTATGTTTTTAAATATTTGCCATTAATTGACACTGCTTTTTGCCTATTGTCAATGTCAACTAGGCTATAAGCATTATTAGAATATGTCTTGTCAACTCGAAAGGGTCCTTCCTAACTTGGGGACCATTTGCCAAATATTCTCGACTTTTTTTCAAATGGCAAAAAGCTTTCAAAACCAAATCTCCAATGTAGAAACATTTAATTTTTACATGACGATTATAAAATTTGGCCATTGCCTCTTTTTGTCGCATCATACTTTCTAATACAATAACTCGTTCTTGTTCTAAATCATTCAACTCGTCGAACATAGAATTCCAATAATCATCACTGGGCAATTCATTTTGTCTCGACACCCTTATGGACTGTAAATTAATTTCAATAGGTAAAATTGCATCGTGCCCATAGACAAGTTTATAAGGACTTGTACTTGTCGAACCTTTGGGTGAGTTACAATATGCCCATAAAATTTGCTTAAGTGTATTATGCCAATTGCGAGGCTGGCGACCTATATGCTTTTTAATTAGAGCAATGATGCTTTTATTGGCAGCTTCGACTTGGCCATTAGCCTATAGGTAATAAGGCATCGAAGTAATCATTTTAATTGCCTTCGAACTAGCATACTCAAGCACTTTGCGACCTGTGAACATAGTTCCTTGGTCCGTAGTCAAAGTTTCAAGAATCCTAAAATGATAAACAATTCTTTCTTCAATGAAATCAATTATTTCATTTTGGGTTTCATTTTTTAATGCAACTGCTTTGACCCATTTAGTGAAATAGTCGACAGTTACCAGAATGAATTTATGGCCTTTTGACGAAGGAGGGTAAATCTGACAAATGAGATCTAACGCCCATCCTTTAAATGGCCATGGTTTAACAATGGCATGCAATTCTAATGCTGGCCGATGTTGTACATTGCCATGTCTTTGGCAATCTTGGCAAGATTTTGCATATTGCATACAATCTTTGGCCATTATTGGCCAAAATAATCGGTGTCGATGGGGTGACCATCTCATCTTTTGTCCTGCTTGGTGAGCACCACAAATTCCTTCATGTATCTCTGCCAAAGAAACATATGCTTCAGATTCCTCTGAGCAAGACAATAAATCACCGTCGACACTTTTCTTAAATAGAGTGTCACCAAGAATAACATAATTCAGGGCCTAATATTTTAATTTCTGATCGACACTTTGGTTTGGATTTTTCAAGTATTCGATAATTGGCTTTCTCCAATCACCATCATCCAAATGGTTGATGACAAACAATCCATGTTCATCAAAGGGGACTAGGACTTCTTAATTATTGCAAATGAATTCATAGTCGAAGGTTTAATCCTGTACTTCAAAGCAATCTAAGCAAGCTCATTTGCTTCTAAGTTTAAATCTCGAGACACATGTCGAAGTATAACAGTGTTGAATTCATATAACAATCTCATAGCTGTGGCGATGTATCTAAATAAATTGTCATTAATGTACCTGAATTCTCTTGAAAATTGTTTTATGACTAACTGGGAATCACCAATGACTTTGACATCTTCCACTTCTTTGGCTAATAGCATGTCGAGGCCGATGATAAGGGCCTCTTATTCGACTTAATCATTTGAACATAGGAACTTCAGTTCAAACATGAACTTGGTGGGAATATGATCTGGTGAAACTAACATTATCCCAGCTCCAGCACCTCGACCATATTTCAACCCTTCAAAATATAACTTCCAACAAGTTATGCCTACATAATTTACTACTAATTCATCTAAATCATCACAAGAATGATCGACAAGAAAATTAGCTAATATTTATCCTTTGACAGCTTTGGCTGATACATATTTGATCATGAATTCAATCAAAGCAAGCATCTATTTACCAATTCGACCATACAAAATAGGATAGGACAACATATATTTTATTTCATCAATTTTGGAAATTACATGAACCTCTTTCAAAATCAAGTAGGTCTTGAGTTTAGTACAGGCAAAGAATAATGACAAACACAACTTTTCCAAGGGACTATATCTGGATTCGACATCTGTCAAAACTTTACTTAGATAATACACAACTTGTTCTTTGCCGTTGTTATCTTCTTATGCCATCATGCTCCCAATAGTTGCTTATCAAGCGGCAATGTAAAGTTTGACAGGTTTACCAGATATGGGCGATGTCATTACAGGGGTATTTGTCAGACAATGCTTGATGACGTAAAATGCCTTTTGATGATTACTTGTCTAGACAAAGTCTTACTCTTTCCTAAGTTTGACTAGAGGCGCGAAAATCCTTGTCTTTCCGGATAAATTGGAAATAAAGCATCGCAAGAAATTTACTTTCCCCAAAAAGGGTTGCAATTATTTTTTATTCCTTGGGGTTGAAGCTTCCATTATTGCTTTGACTTTATTCTGGTCGATGGCAATTCCCCTTTTCTAGACCAGAAAACCTAGGAAGTTTCCTGTAGTCACACCAAAAGCACATTTCAAAGGGTTCATTTTCAAACCATTCCTTCTCATTTTGTCGAAGGCTTTCCTTAAGTGCTCGAGATGTGTTTTTTACTTATCAGATTTGACAACTACATCATCTATATAAACTTCCATAAAGTTACCAATAAATTCATGGAAAATGGTATTCATGGCATTTTGATATGTCGCTCCAGCATTTTTAAGCCCAAAAGACATGACTACCCATTCATAAATTCATAAGTGCCCAAAGCACCAGAGCATCTCAATGATGTTTTCGATACATCTTTTTCAGCAATAAAAATCTGGTTATAGCCAGAATAACCATCCATGAAGCTAGTATTTCATTGCCCGCAATAACATCGATTAGCAGTCTACTACGGGCATATAATATTCATCTTTTGGAGTCGCATTATTAAGATCTCTAAAATTTATGCATACCCTAAATTTGCTATTCTTTTTCATAACAGGGACGATATTAGAAACCCAATTGACATACCTAGCCATTTGAATAAATTTTGCTTTGAGCAGCCTCTCGATTTCTTCCTTGATCTTAGTCATTACTTTTGGTGCAAATCATCGAGGCGCTTGCTTGATGGGTCGATTATTGGGTTTCCAGGGTAATCTGTGCTAGACAAGTTGACAACTAAGTCCTGGCATTTCGTCATATTCCCATGCGAAGCAATCCCTGAATTCTTTGAGTAGTTCGACCAACTTTCCCTTGAAATCCTCTGGTAGTAGCTGGCTTATGTAAGTTGGTTTAGCCTCACCATCTTTGCCTAAATTGATTTCTTCAAGACGGTCCTGCACTTCACAATTTTTGTTTCTACTCCTAATATTGTCAGATAAAACAGAAGTATTTTCAATTCCTAGAGGTTCAAAATCATAAATACAATCCAATGCGCCATCAATAGCACATGTAAATTGTTCAACCATATAGGTTGACAAATGAGCTAACTAGCTTGACAAATCCATAATTAATCTAAGTCTGGGACCATTTCAACCCCAGTCCTGGGTATTCATTTCAAGCCTTCATTGTCGATGACGTATTTGTCAATCTTCTCTGAGTTTAATTCGCCTTCGACTTCTAGGGGCTTGATCTTCTTGTTGTAACTTTTGAATTCCACATGGAGCTGCTCGACATAGTAGAAACTATCATCAGCTTTCACTTCTTCGACTCTTCCCTCTTGGTTTCAAAGTATCAACTTCTGATGGAATGTCGAAGGGACTGCTCCCACTCCACGTATCCAATCACATCCAAGCAGAACATTGTAGCTTGCTCTAGATGGGACTACGATGAACATGGTCTTTCAACTGATGCTGCCAACCTTGACGTTCAGGACCAACATGCCTTTGGCAACAGAGGACTTACCATTGTAGTCAGTCACAGCAACATTGGCTTTCACCAAGTCTTTGGCATTCTTGCCAATCTTCATCAACATGCTCTCTGGCATCAAGCTGATGGCTGCTCCACCATCAATTAACACCCTGTTGACCAATTTGTCTTCTATTATTGCTTTTATGTGCAATGGTCTCAGGTGTGCCTTGACCACTTCGTCAAGTTTTTCAAAAGTTGCATCGCTGCAGAAATCTTTGCAAACAAAAACACATTCATCTCCTATGATGACATCGTCATAATCATCTTCAATTTCAGCATATGCTCCTTCGACTGCATATTCTGCAAGCAAAATAGAAACTACTCCAACCAAATTTGTGTTAAAAATAGTATGTAAACCATCATCAAAACTAGCTTCAAAATTATTTGTCAGTAAATCTTCAGTCAATAGGTGATATTATGGCACTACTATGTCGTCTTGATCAGCCTCGACAATGGGTGGTATTCTAGGATTGTTTTCTCCTTTCGACCTGTCTCTGAGTGCGCAGTTGGCACTTCCTGTGTCGAATGCTTTTCAATCACTCTAGACACTTGATTCTCAAAACTTGGTCTAAATTGTCAAGCTTGTACAATATCCTCCAAAGGAACAAACCCTTTGTCACTTGGGGACTTGGGCCCACTCATTTGAGAACTGGCTTGACTTTCATTCTTCTTTTTATCAACTCGTTCCCAAACGTAAGGATTCGAATTCATCCTTCACCCTTGGTTATACCTTCTCCTAGGCTTTCTCTTCTTTCTGGAAGATAAAGCTTCGTTAGTATGATGAACATTCTTCACCCATTGGTTCTGAATGACTTTGGCTGGAAGAACTCGAGTTCATCCTAGTGTATTGTTAGGTTTGTTGTCCATCATTACGACCGTTTTCATCTTTTGATTGACATGTCCTATTCCAAGTTTAAGAAACTTAGGATCAAAAGGACCAAAATTAATTCTTGACTTACCTACTACCTTTCTTTTCAATTCCATGTTTTCCTTTTCCTTTTCAACAATCAACTTTCCAATCCTCCACTTCTCACAAGTCGCAGCTATAGTTGGATCAATGACAGCGCTGCATCTTGGACAAAAAGAGATGTCTCAATCACTATTCTTTTGTTTAATTAAGAACGTCAGAAGATCCTCCTCTACTTTTAGGTAGATTATTTGTTCGACAGCTTCAAAGAAATCAAGTTCATATTCATGTCGAAAGCGCTTTCAGCTTTTTGATTTGGCATTTCCAATCCAGCAACATTAATGTCAATGAAAGCGGGTTCGACAAAACTTGAGTTGACTTGAAAGGGATCAGTACCCACTTTCATGGTTTTTCCTTTTCCTGCGAATGTCAAACGCCCTTCGTTGATTGCTTTTTGTATCAAATCCCTGAAATGAACACAACTATTAGTAGCTATCCAATCGTTTGATGAAATTTACAAAACTTTTGTCCTTTCAACTCAGATATCGAAGGAATTTTCTTCCCTTCGGGAAAGACTATTTGTTTATCTTTTAAAAGTACATCAAATATTTGGTCTGCCTTGGTGATGTCGAAAGAATAAATTTTTGCCAAAGGCATTTTTTCTCTATTGTTGGCAGGTCTTAGGGACTGACAAACATAAGTTGGTCCCGATTTTAACTCAGCCACATTGACTTCATCACTACTGCCTTTAATCTCATCATCAGATTGATCTACTTCGACATAGATGACTTTTTCACGACAAAGTGTTCTCCTTTTCATTCTCTCTTGTTCTCTTTTTAATTGCTCTATTTAACGCACTTTTTCTACCAATTGGCCAAGCTCTATGAATTATAAATTGATGAGTTTCTTTCTTATGTCATAATCCAAACTATTTATAGCCATTTTGACAACTTCAAACTCTGGCACAAGAGTGAAGCAGCGATTTCGCATATTCCTAAACCTAGCCAAGTAGTCATTGATAGTTTCTCCTAAGAAACGTCAAATGGTAAACAAATCAGTTAGGTTGACTTTTGTTTTGCCTCGAAAAAACTGATTGTGAAAATTGCTCTTTAACTGAGTCCATGTTAAAATAGAATTGGGCCTTAGGTTCGAGAACCATGTAAAAGCATTTTTTATCAGCGCAGAAGGGAAAAAATGCATCTTTAAGTACTCATTTAATGCCATCTCCCCTTGTTTTATAGTATATCGAGCAATGTGCTTGACAATTGATTCCCGATTGTCACCAGAGAACTTTGCCAAGGACGTGGAAATTTTCCAACGTCTAGGCACTTTAGCCTGTTAAATGTAGTCAAGGAATACAAACACAAATAGAGGTTGATTGGCAAAGCCAACATTAAAGCCGAATCTATTCAGAACAGTTTCGACAGTGCGGGTAATGTTCTAATTTTGTCGGATGATTTGAATTTGGCAATGATGATGCCCCCCATATTTTGTTGTCTAACCCTTTGAACTTCATTGTCAGCATCTTGTCCTCGACTAACTAGATTGACAATCGAGTTGACATTGTTCTTTTCATTTTGAGGTGGGTTAGTGATTTTGTCATAGGGATCATTCGGATTGTCATCCAAAGTGTTGGCTTGAGCCACACGTCCCATTTGTTGATCTTTTATTATTTGTTTCAATCAAGGGCGTCAACATTCTCGCCATTTGTTGAGTCATCATATTGACAAGATCATGGTGACTTTCATCAATATTGAGTCAACTGTGTTTGTAGGAGTTCCTGTCACACCTATTCTAGGCATGTTAGGGAAAACTGGACCAATGTTTGGTTGTCGAGTGGTGGTTGGATTTTTCAATGACAAATTCCCAACTCCGACTACAGAAGGACCCATCAATGGAGGGTTAACGAAACCAAATTATGGCAAATGTGTGCCAAATTGAGGCAGATTTGACACAAAAGGCATATTTTGACTTTGAAATAGAGGATTATGTGAATAAACATTATTATATACACCACTATTTCCAACATGTGATGGGTTCTCCAAGTTCAGAAGATTCTTTATGTTTGATAGTGGGGGTATGTACCCTGGAGGTACATAACCTGGAGGAAGACCATATGGAGGCCATGTCATTACGACAGAAGTGCTCATATTTGTTTGTGGCATGCTATCATTTGTCTAACTAACTGGAGTCAAGACAAGCTCCAATGCATAAGGGGGTTATTTTCTCCCTCGTTTTGTCCATCATCTGATGAAGATAATGCTCTTGATATGTTTGACACAATGGTGCCAGTACGCAAGCATATACACTTTATCGTTTCTTATTTGACATGTTTTTTGTTCTTTTTTACCAGTCTATCCTACCGGGTGTGCCAATTTATTTATGGCAGATTTTAGCACTTACTTGTCAACAACAAATAATTGACAAACTTCTTGTGCAGGAGGCCAAACTGCTCTAAACCAGGCATAAATCGACAAACTTCAAGAGTTTGGATGACAGCCTTTGTTTTTTAAGACCTCGATTTGGGGAGCGAAAAGCTACTTCTCTTTGATTCTCCACCAAAGAGATCATGCCAAACTATTTTTTATGGAACGAGGATGGAATGTAACGTGATTTATATGATTTGTGTGTGTTGTGGATACAGTGTGTTAAATTGACAGATTAAAAGAAGAAGAAAAAATAATTGATAGTAAATTGATTTACAAACTGTAAATGAAATACAGAAATTGTAAAGAAAATAAGAAAAGAAAGTAAAGATAGATTAATCTTAGGAAAGCAAAAGAAATGGTGGAGAATAATACTCAATTAACTTTGGACTCTGTGTAGCCACTGGAGGCGTTTTTAGAGTGAGTGTATGAGTGAAAATTCTAACCCCTTACAATCTATACAGAACTAGTATTTATAGACAATCTAATCTATAGGATTTTGACACTTGTCCTTAGCTATCTCTAGATGTTGTCACGTGTCTTTGACAGTTTTTGAGTTTGTCATTCGCTCTTTGTCACTACTTTGTCAGCCTCCACTAAGCATCTGTCATTAACTGTTGGTAACCATCAGTAACTGTCAATTGACAAACGCTTGTCTTAGAGTCACTGTGACAGTCCCCTCAGAATCTTTAGAATTTTTCTAAGTCTTCAAGTGATGAACTACAACTTTGACTTGTCGATCTTCGACCTTAAAGATTGGTTTAGTCCCAATTCCAAGTTCCAAATGACAAACTTCGACTTCGACTTGTCAAAATTTGACCTTGATGGCTGGTTGTCCTCAGCCTCTAATTGATCTCAAAATATATTATAAGTTCCAAATGATAAGCTTCGACTTCGACTTGCCAAATGTCGAATGAAAGGTCAATCGATGTCGGGTTGTCGAATCTGGATATTCAAGGTCGTATCATCTAGGTTGACAGACTAGGGATGTTGTCAACTTTATTTAACTTTGTCAACTTTCCTTTGCCAAACCCTTGGCCCCCTTCAAGTTGTCAAAGCTGAATGGTAATTTGACAATCTAAAACTTGGTAAAATTTGATACCAATAGTATCCAATTCCTTGGCATACAAACCTTCTTGGAAAACAAAAGTTCACTTTATTACTTAACATGAACCCTATATTAAAAGATGTTATTGTATTCCATGAAATCCTAACTCAAATCCCACACAATTTATTAATTTCTATCCTTAATAGAGCTTCTTTGAATCTCCAATTGTCCTAATTGATTCCAAGTGTTAAAGATTTCACATGCCATACATGTGATGTTACTTAACCCCTCTTAACTTGTTTTAAGCCTCAAAAAGCCTTTCTTTTGTCAAAAATAACCCCAGATATGAATTAAACATGTCAAAACCAGCCAAAACCCCAAAATCATTAAACCCATGAAGCTAATCGCACGGGACTATTTGAATACTGTGGTGCCGTGTTATGCTCTTCACAGGATCATTATTTGCTCATTGTTATGTCTATGCAACTTTCTATAGTGGGATTTAGGCTTCAGGATCTTCATGAAAGTTGTATATCTATGCCTTAACTTTCCAAATCCTTTGAAATCATCTAAATTTGACTTATCTAGCTCAAGATATAGATGAATTAGTGTAGAAATATCAAGATTGACAATGTTAGGAACATATTGCAACTTTGGCTTTTCTTCTACTTGTTCTCCTTGACAACTTGGGAATTAGGAAAAATATACATCAGTAACATTGTAGATCTTTTTCTCTTATTTCCAAAGAATCTTGAATCACCAAAGTTGTAACACTGGAATGAAAGTTATGGAAATTTCTTCATAGTAGTGTTTTGATTCCATGCAAACATAGGACCTGAACTTCTTTAATTTTGTTCTCTGATTCTCCATATGACAAAATGGTGCAAATATGACCTTAAATCCTTATTTAGCACCTAAAACAAAATTAAGAACTCGCCCTACTCACTAACATTTCTAATGGCTTCGTTAGAATAAAATAAATGCCGTTAATTAACAATTAGAACTTCGTCTTCTTCTGTTGAAGTTGCTACAACTCCTCCTTTAGGGCATGTTTGGATTGGTAGAGTTGGTTAAAGCAGAGTACAATGGTATTTTAACTTATTTTATTGTTTAAATTTATTGAACTTGAATGGAATGAAGTAGAGATGGATGAACTCAATTTCGTCTATTCTTCACAATTTGTTTCCCCCAAATTGGGAGGAATGAGAAAGTAAAAAAATAGCCAAATAATGGAGTAGATCGATTATTCCACTAAATTTTGCTTTATTCTATTCTATTCTACTCTGTTCCACTCTACCATGCTCCATCAATCTAAACATGTCCTTAGTATGCAAACTAATGGTGGGAAAAACTGAGAGGTGAGGAGGAGCTTCTTCCTCTCACCCACCTACATTGAGGCTTATTTCCTATGAAAATCACTCATTCCATTAATTGGTAAGGGTTATATACAATCATTTACTCATTCACTTGACTCTTAGTCAGCAATCAAGCTTCATAGTCGCTAATCCCTCGCTAGCTTTGATTTGCTCCATCCCCCCAATCATTTCCCCTATTATTGTGATTGTGGCAATGGATTAACAGAGAATCATTGCTGGCTTCGTAGAAAAGTGGAGGGTGCAATAAAGAAAAAACAAGGGAAGTGATACATGTGGCTCTAAAGTGAAGATATGGGCACAAGAATGAGGTGGAGTCTCCACCAACCTTCTGCCTATTCTTGAAGTAGTGAAGTAGGTGTTACTTCAAGAATTCCATTAAGGAATTGTCAGTATTGCTACAAATCCAACAACTTGTAGACCATGATCATTTTAGTAATGTGTTTCTAGGTTTTTCTGATTCATCATTTTCAAGACCTAATTCTTCAAGAAATAATCAAATACATAGCAATATATAGTTAGCTCATACATTTGGTAGGAACTAAATGCCATGGGGAAATATATAAGTGAAACAATTATCATTTGCATCTCCCTCTCTCTCTCTCTCTTGCACATAAAGCACTCTTAACCATAGGTGGACCGTGGATGAGAGTGGTTAAGACATTGCCTATGTTTGTGAGTGAATATAAGAAAAGAATTATTCAAGCTGTGGTTAACTTGGGTTAAATCTTTAATGATGAATTTAGTTAGTGGAGTGGAGTGGAGTACCAATATCTCACTAAGAATGGGGCTATATGTCATATAGTAATATCTCATGAGGTGTCTCTGTTATTTACCCTTATTTTAAAGTGGATTCTATGAAGCTGTCAAAAATGCTTCATCTATGAAGCTCTAACATGCCACTTGCAAAATGAAAGCATGTGTGTTTAAAGCCTCCATAGATATTAATTTAAAAAATTTAAATTTTATTTGAAAATTTGAAACGATATTAACTATTATAATTAAAGTTAACAAATCAATATTTTGTAAAAAAAAAAAAGAAATGGAACCATCTCAGTCACATCAAACACCACCTGCTTCTCCTCTCACATCACAGAAATTAAATCCCTCCTATGAAGCACAAGCATAGACATTGATACGGATACGAAACATGATACAGACACAGAGACATATTAAATTCAAAAAATTATAAGACATGGACACAGTATATATATATATATATATATATATATATATATATATATATATATAATTTTTTTATTTTGTTATATGATTCTTTTTTTTGGATTTTTTGGTCATATTTGTATAATTTTTTTATCTAATTGATTTTTATTTTTTGTAATCAACTAAATAATTTTCAAAATGAAATAATCCAATAATACAGATCCAACTAAACAACTAGAGTTGATTTTAGGCTCGTGTTGATATTAAAAATTTAAAAAAATAAAGAAACTAACTTTAGTTGAGCCGTGTCCGCGGTGTGTCCAAGTCAAGCCGTGTCCACAGTGAATTTGAGCCGTGTCTGACGTGTGTTCGGCCATGTCCAGTGCGTGTTCGAGTTCAAAAAAATTAATTTTTTAATTGGACACATACAGGCGCAAATTGGACACGTGTTGTGTGGATGTCGGTGTCTGATACGTATGCGACACACAGACACACCACCAACTAGTTGTGTCCGTGCTTCTTAGAATCCCTCTTACCTTTCCTCCCACATTCATCTCACCCCTCAAAATCCCATTCTCCGACCACCACCACCACCTCCTTCCGGCCTTCCCTCATATTAATACAGGTTCCCACCGGCGACATTCCCCCATCTTGTTTTGTTTTTGGCCACTGAAATTTTATCACCGTTACTTTTTATTTGAAATCCTTTGTACCGTTAGCCATATCCCATATGTCTAGATGTGTTGGTTGACTTTCTTTCGTTTGTCAAACTCTCTTCTTTGAGCTTCCAAAACTGCAATGGACCATGAAAATCCATTTTTTGCATGTTGATCTTTCTCTGATATACGTGTGGACCTCCTATTCATGATAAGGATTGGCTAACAGTAGATTACCTCACAGCTCAGACTTAAGCAAGCAAATAGCGCTGCTCCACACAGAGAAACAGGTCCCATTTGTGCCCAATTCCACGACTCTACTTTATTACAAATCTGCACAACACGAATTCATTTTAACAAGCTAACTTCACGAAAAAAAAAAGGAAAGAAAAAAATACCACAAAACTGCGAATGTTAGCATAATAAAAGAACATAAAGGACCGCATTAAATTGGAATTTATCAAGGCCAGTTTTCATAGTATGAAGGGTTAGAGGAATCATGTGGTAGGAGGGAAAAGGGGTTTGTATGATGTGAGAGGAGAAGCAGAGGGTGTTTGATGTGACTGAGACAGTTTCATTTATTTTTTTTAATAAAATATTGACTTCTTAAGCTCAATCACAACGCTTAATACCGTTTTCAATTTTCAAATACATCTGTTAAATTAATGTTTGTGGGGGCCATTAATACACATGCATTCATCTTATTGGTCCCATGTTAGAGCTTTATGGATGAAGCGGTTTTGACCTGACAGTCACCTTATTCCAAAGAAATTTGAATAGAATATATTAGTATTTGAACAAATTAAATTATAATAAAGATGCACCTAACGAGCTTAATTTTTTGAATTAAACGTGGAAATATAGTTTTGGGTTTGAATAACTTGTGGGGTTTTGCGATAACGAAGTAATTTATGTAGTTTAGGGTAAAAATTTCAACTTAAAGAATGAACAGGGAGGAGTAAAACTGTGAGGTAGCTGTTAAGAAATTAAAATGCGTAACTGGGAAAGAAGGAAAATGCATGGCATTGACTGCATCATTCCCTGGACTCAGTACCTTAAATATTACATGCCTGGAAACCATACAACTACGATCATTAAGCTAACAATCTGATCGGCATACATCTCTACTTAAGCAGCGCATTAAAAACAAGGAATGCCACTAGGACTAGGAGGGTCCCTAATATGTTGCACAAGTAACTGCGACTTGGAAGCCCTGGTCTGGACTCGGCCCAGAGATGTTACCAATCATCTTGGCTACCATTTTGATCTTCTTTCCATTTATTTCAATTTCTTTTGTTTTTATTTTTTTTTCTAATGGCTTAATTGGATTCTAGACATTTTATTATTAGTAAGATATTTGATTTGATGATAAGCCTAATATGTGCAATGGTTAGTTGCTACATATTTAGTTGTTATTTGCTAAATAATTGTATGTCTTAAGACATTTTATGACGTCTTTTGGATTATGTGATCGGAGGAACTATAGGAAGAGATGTTTTTCATAGTATGGATGTTTTTAGAAGATGACAGTGGCTATGCTCTTCAAAACTAGGTATTGCTGGATTACTTATTGGATTCTTTAATAATTTGTCTTTCTACAATACCAAATTTCGAGTGCTTTGCTGCTGGCGATTTAGCCAATCTGTCTTGCTACAATTTTTCTTCAAAGCTGTTTGTTATTTTAACCTATTATCCAAGCTTGAATCAGCTCTTATATATACTTTATTATTGTCCGCTCAACTATCTGAATTATTATTGTCTCACCCACTTCAAGTATTTATTGGCCTGAAGTAGTAGTTGTCAAATTGTACACAGTGTGTTACTGTTTTGGGCATATTTATGTTACTGTCAACTATCTTGGCTCCTCTTTTCAGTCCTTTATTTGGGAAACTACAAAATCTTCATTCTCCCTAATATATTTATGTTACTGTCAACTATCTTGGCGCTTAATCATGATGGTGGAAATTAGACTATTATTTTGGTGCTAGAAAGTTATCTACTTAGAATGTTCTGTATTTTAATTAGGCATTAATATGCTTCAATGATCTTTTGTCACCTTGCTACATTCCCACTCTTATTTTGATGTCTTAAAAAGTTGTACCAACAAGTGCATGCCAAAGATTTACCTCAGTACTTTGAGCTAAAGTTGTTTTAGTAAGATTTAGTTGATTTTTCAATTGGTTGATGGCGTTTCTGTCCCTCCAAATCATCCTAGAAAATTAAACAAGTTATTGAGAAGACAATCTAAAGATACTGCTGGGAAAAATTGGTGGGCAATATACGACTGAAAAGGGTGATGATGATTGATTGATGATTCTTTTTTCCTTTTTTGGGCTTACAATATTTATATCATTTTAGAAGCCAACTGTCTGCAATTTATATTCAATTTGCAGATCTACCACTGCATCACCACCAGTTGTGGAAGGCAAGGCCATCATCACTCAGATGTGATTTTTAATTGTTGAAAATTTACTCCTTAAAGTTTACAATAGCATATAGATAGTATATTTGTGTTCTGCTGCGTGCTGAAATGATGTTACGTTGGACTTTTGTAATATGTGTAGTTGGGTTCACGAACAAGTTTTGGTGCCAGTAAACTTAATGGTGACATTGCTTATTCTCATGTTCTCATAAGTTGTTCAAGTTACTTTGATGATGAAGTCTGGCTTTTTTTTGTTTGCTTTTGGGAAAGAAGACAACAGTCATTGGGTTGCAATAGTTTTTGTTTTTGTTTCCTTTTTTATCATTGATGAATTTGGTGATAGTGTCGGTAAAACACACAGTTTTGGTTTTCTCATGGGATGTTGTTGTATGTGTGGCTTTTCTTCTAAGGCACTACAATACATTCAATCAGCTTTTTCTGAACATTTTTTTCCTTAGTTGTTTCTTATACTACGATTTCATATGACATGTCACGTATGAAGCAATTCAAATACAGAAAAGTTTTACAATAAGTTGGGATTACTCGGGGTAATAAAAACCCGGCCAAAACAATTTGTTTCATGTACAATCAAAGAAAAACAGGTCGTATAATTCAAAAAGAGAATTATATATGTTATGCTGCATCACTCTCATAGCAAACGATGCTTGAGATTTCCTACGTACAAATAGAGGTTTGCCATTGTACTTGAGCTTCTATATATCAAGTACAATCAAAGTAAAATCTGCCATTCCATATACTTCTTCAAATTAAGTATGCCATTTTATTTTGGTTAGTCTAAGTAATAGAACAGTGTGTTAGATATATTGTTTTCTGTTTTCCAATTAATGATTCCATTGTTTAATTGAAATTGTTTCAATCAAAATTAGTTTCTTTGGTGGTATTCTTTAAAGTGGATTTTAAACATTAAATGTGAATACAAAATATAAAAAATTAATATATTTTCTGACTTCAAGAAACCAATTATTTCAGAATAAAATGTATAAAACCAACATATTATTATAGCGTAAGATAGCGTAATCATCGAAGGCGTATGAACGTGTATCGTGCAATGTATTGAGCATGTATAACATTAAATTTAATTTTCTTCACTAATATGAATTTATATTAATATTGTCTTAATTTTTAAAAAGTAATAAAAATATCCTTTTTACTATTTAGATTAAATTTGGGCAACTGTGTGTTGCACTTTCAAGAGTAAAGTCCAAAAAAGAATTTCGGATTCTGCTACAAAATCATGTAGAAGTTTCTCCAAATTACACAATAAATGTAGTGCACAGAGAGATGTGTGACAGGATAAAATAAGGTTAATGGTCGTTGTTGCCTTGTTATATGAAACTTACCACCAATATTCATCACAATATAATTTTGTTCATTCATGATGTTTTCCTGCTTTTCATACATGTTTTTTATGAGAACATTCATTAAGGTCGATACTAATGCAATATAATTAGATAATGATTAATGTAAATATATCAAACCGTATATATTGAATGTAAACTATGCTCACCGACATACTACACTAGTAACAACGATATATGAGAGATACAAAATCCTACAACAGATCTGATTTTCTTAAATTTTCCCTATAAACAATAAAAATTTATATTATATCCTACAGGTTTAACAATTATATGCCAATTAAATAAGATTAAGAAATTGAAATTAATACATGAACAAAAACTGATGCGGTCAAAATTGATATCGACAAAAACATTGAAAGTCGTACACAACATGATTGATGCAAGTATCGGTAAACTATAATAATAATAATAATTATTATTATTATTATTATTATTATTATTATTATTTACTACTACTACTTGTGGAATATCTCAATAGCTAATAATAATTGAAAACAACCAAGTCATGGCATAGTAGTTAGTATATGTACGTAAAACCTTCTTTTTCCTTTTTACAATTTTGATTGAGCAATTTGAATTTAAGGATTGTTATTATAACGAAAGATGAGAACATTTTGTCTATTACTTATAATAGGCAGATTCAAAATTAAAATCATACTGAAGTACTGACGTATTTATTAATTCTTACAATGTTCAAATCTATTGCCAAAAGTCAACTAATATCTATGAATCAAGCGCTTCTAAACATAATCTTGCTCACCTCGCGACAATTCTGGAAGTTCTTCACAATTCTAATGCAATCACCATTCGCCAACTTTAGTTACTAGAATACCAAAAGCAATTCCTAACCCATCACTGTTCTCTGTTTCTCTTCTTCTCTACACCATGTGCGCGCGCGCACACACATTCTTATTGTAACGTATTATAGGTTCCCTCAGTGACACCTACATAAATTACAATCCTGAAATTAAATAACAAAAATGTTGTTCCAGTACCCAAAAATAGAAATATAAGTAAGACATACACTCGATCTATTACCATTGAATGTAATGACGATTCCTATTATTTTCATCCATCTATCATATTTGATGGTGATGAAGTAAATCTCTCATTTAGGCACGCAGGTCTGAGTGTCAGAATAATATTACTCATAATACTTAATTATGAACTACTAGAAGTGTTGGCTAATTCCCATACACTTAACATTTTGGAAATAAGTTATTAAGTTATTATGGATAGATCTCAATGAGAGACCTTAAACCCAGAATTGGAGTAATCTTGTAGTTACTGAAACCGGCAGAGAAGATCAACTTGGCCCATTCTTTCTCATTGCTCTTTTCCAGTGACCAACACCATCATCTGCATGTCAAAGAAGAGCTGAGTTTCAACAGATGCATCATCTCCTTACTCATCCTCCATCACCATGTCTATGATAATCACCTTTCCTTCTTTGCCTTTGCCGCTCCTGATTGACTCCTTGCATTTCCTCGATATGTTCATACATTCCTCATCGTTCCAGTCATGCAAAATCGACTGTTTTTCATTGATAGTAATGGTGATTAGAATTAATAAAAGGAGATTAGACGTTGATTTTTCTACTACGCCGTGTAATGTTTTTAACTTTTATATAAACTCCCAAAAAAAAAAGTTAACCTAAAGAGATCAATAAATGGTTCACAAGAATAAGTAAAAACATTAAGATCCGCAATTATTTGGACTTACAATGCCAAAAAAACAAAAAACAAAAAAGGTATTAATTCAAGCAATTAAGAGCATCTCCAACCGTTTTTTCCATTTTGGGTTGTAGTTTTAACTCCACTCTTTGTCATATCAGCATGATTCATCACGAAAATTGCGACTCCTTTAATTTATTCAATGGAAGGCACTGACTTTGGTCATACGATGATTTTCTTATTAATTAGTAGTATTGTGATAGAACATGTTTTGCATCCACACGGCACAAGAAAAAAATTGAGTTTGGTCACTCTTAAGTTTAAATTTGTCTCAAAATCGTGATTCAGTTCGATGGGTGTGTAAAAATGGATTTAATTATCGTAGAGTTTCATATAGTTTTATTTAATTTTTAGTTAGATTCCTATATATTTTTTGGTAGATTTTTTATAAATTTTTTGGTAGATAGATTCCTATAGTTTAAAGATTTGTAATCAAGTCTCTATATTTTAACAAAATTTTCAATCAAGGCTCTATAAATTAATAATTTGTAATCAAATGTCTATACTATATAAAATTTTTTAATTAAGTCCTTATAATTTAAAAATTTTATGATCAAGTCTTTATAGTTTTATATAATATAAGGAGTTGATTGAAAAATTTTATACAATATAAAAAGTTGATTGAAAATTTTTATATAGTATGGGAGTTTAATGAAAAAATTTAAACTATAGGAATCTTATTGAGAATTTTTATACAATATGAAGACTTGATTATAAATTTTTAAATTATGAAAATTTAATTAAAAATTGAATAAAATTATGTGGATATTTAAAATAATTCAACCGTAAAAGTGAATAGTTCCACTTTGTGGGTGCCAATTAATAATTGGGACCAAATATGGGTGCATTGGAGATGTTATTAGGAGTAAACATGATTATGACTAAATGGTACTTAATTGCATTTTTTATGTTCCATAATGATATTTTACCTTCAATAAAACGGAATCGGATGGGGGAATGACCTCAAGCATGTTCCCGCCAACATATTTTAGGTTCTTGCTTCCTTCCAAGCCAGCAACAACATGAGGGAGGTCGAATACAGTACACTCCAGCTGAGGGAATGATCTGGCTATGGCCTTAGCCACAGTCCCTGTGCCTCCCCCAACATCAACCAAAGATTCTAATCCCTGAAACCCTTGCACTTTTCAATCACCAAACTGGTGACCAGTCTAGCATCGCTTGCCATGGCATCATTGGATATGTTATTAAGTTTAGGCACATGGGCAGCATAATCCCAAAATATCATACCATGTTCCGTTTCAAATGGTGTAAGATCATCATTTTTGAACCAACTAGACAATTGTTGCCATGGCTTTGTCGAAATGGGATCAAGAGCGGCAAGCAAGAGAGGTGCCATGCTTAAGGGGTTGTCCTTAATAAGGAGCATAGATGAATCAGTTAGGACATACCCATATTCAAGCTCATGATCATTTTGGGTGACATTTTGTGTACAGAAGAAGCCAGAATGGATCAACATTCTCATCAAGATGGATGTAGTCGGTTTTAGATGGGTGGATTGGGAGTGAAGCAATGAGTTTTGAGTTTTGAGAGTGGCATGGGTTGGCCATAGTTGTGTATGACATCTGTTATGCCTAAATCAACTGCACATTTAAGGGACATGGAGTTTATGAAGCTGAAAATGTGATTCCATATGTGGCTTTGAGCTTGAAGCAGTTTGGCAGCCTGCTCTCCACGTTGGGATTCCATGAGTTTTCTGCCTGAACTGCTAGCAAGAGTTGAAGTATGGATTCTCTTGTTGCTTGGTCTATTTATAAAGGCAATCATGTGTACGAAAACAAGGCAAAGTTTGCCATGGGCTCTAATGTTTTGATCCATGGTGGACCCATATTTTTTACCAGGTATAAGAGGTTTTTCAACTATTTGTTTATGACAAATTATAAGGTATATGTCAAATTTTTAAGTCAATTATAAATCCTTTATTATTAGTCATTAAATAGTTATAATTTTTATTAGATGATTTGATTCAATATTTAATAATAAAAGATTTATGATAGATCTAAAAATAAGAGGTTTACAGTAAAATCCACCATTTACACCCCTCATTTTTCTTAAGATAATGTATATAGCCCTCTATATATTTGTGACCCTGCCTCATCCCCCATATCTTTTTTTCGAAATCCCCCATTGCTAGTGATCCCAAAAGATAAATATAACCCCACTGTAACTCGAACAAAACAACTTCGATTAGGTATTCTGCTGACAATATTGATCCAACCATATTTTAAAAAAAAATATTATTTGAACTCATCATTTATGGGATACCGTACTAACACATTCCTATTTATCATTAAATGAGGTATAGACCATATTTAATTTGAAATCACATTTTATCCAATAATAAATAAGAGTGCATCGGTATAACATCCCATAATATGTAAATATAAATAACACTACTTTATTTTAAAATACATAATTTATAAATATAAAAAGATTTGGATTGTCATATTTATAACTGCTATCTTTGCATCTAATGATATTAATTGAGTATTCGAGAACCAATCATTAACCTCATTTTCTTTTTCTTTTTTTGGTGAAGTGAGTAAAAAACAAGGAAACTACTTAGAAAAATAGAACCTGACGCTTGAAGATCCGCAGCGCAAAAGTGAAAAGGGTCATTCAAATTTAGAAGTTTTTTTTTTTTTTGATAAATAACTTATATAGTCCCTCAAGAAAATTTTGTACGACTATTTAGTTCCTTAAAAATTAAAATTAAATTCATAGTCTCTCAATATTTTAATAATAAAATACATTAGTCCCTCTATATGTATATTTGATTCTTTAAACACTAATAAACTTGCACATTACCTGTCAACACTGTGTTAAGTGATATATATGTCATTTAAAGTGAAATAAGTTTAAAATAACTTATTTTGGTAGTTGAAATTCACAAAATGAGTCATTTAAATCTCTATTATAAGTCATAAAGTGATCAGCCATTTACAATTTTAGACACCAAAATAAGTGTAATATGTTCCAAAATAGTTTCATTTAACTAGTCTATAACGTTTTGATAGCCTATCATCATTGTAATATGCCACATGTATAAATCCACTAATAAATAACTAATCAAGAGACTAATATGCCCATCATTTTCAATCTTAAGGGATTACGAGACTAATTTCTTTTCTTGAATGACAAAATAGTTCGAAATAAAAATCTTGAAGGACCAAATAGAATATTCACTCTTTTTTCTAGTAAAATAAAGCGGATATTTCATTGGATTTAATTTTAATGCATTAGCAGTGTAAAAATATTTTACAACATCATTCAATCAAAATTTTTCATTTGCATGGCTTTTCAAATAATGTGTGGGATTGTCAACAATTTGACTAATGTGTCAAAACACGATTTGATGTCTTTGTAAAAAAAATTTATATTGTCAGTGCATAGAAATTAGATTCTATTTTATTATATTTTTTATTTTTATTTTTATTTTTAAAACATATTATTCTTTTTAAAATAAATATAAATTCCACTCTCAATATTTCTATTGTCTGGCCAACTGCCGGTCTCTCATAATAAACTATTAGAAACCAATTAAACTTGATAGTAATCGATTTGGGTATTAGATTTCATAAGTTTCAACTAAATAACCCAACCCGATCATATATTATATATAATTTTCTTATTTTTCTATATATAATGCATTTAGATAATAAATTATAATTTAGTTATGCCTATTGATGTTATTAAGCTATGCATATATATATGAAATTAACAAAACTTAGCTTTAGGCGAAGTTTGTGATTCTTTTTAAAAAAATTGTGATTTTCTTGTTTTCATTTTAATTGAAATAAATATACACTATTAATAATCTAGTAATCTAATCACCTGGACTGAACCACGATTCTGATTTTGTCACAAAAAATCTATCAACTTGAATGAAACTGAATCAATCAAAATGGATTTATTTTTCCCCCAAACCTGAACCAATCCGACCTTATTAGAACCCTAATTGTGGCTGTGGTAATTTTATCCTTAGCCTATGCATTAGCCTACCAAACCTCTACTAGTAAGAAGACGACAACCATAACTATTACTGCACATTATTTATATAGCTTATAACATTCTATATTCTATAAAATATACAATTAAGATCTAGATTAACTTAATTTTATATCACATGTTACTTATGCACTTGAATTACTCATTCTTTGGTAATTTAAAATTAAACCTGAGAAAAAGAATTTTATTCAAAATTTAGTCTAAATAACTATTACTGCACACATTACTATATCCCTTTATTTAAGCTTTATTTCAACTTTCAAATACAAAATTACCAAAAATTCAAATTTAATTGTAGCAATAAAATCATATTTTGATCCCATTGTAATAAGGAAATAAAAGTAAACGGTTAATATATTATTGGTTTATAATTTTTAATTCATTTATGAAATTGTATATTATGTATACTAATTATATACTAATTACGAAGTCATCATCTCATGTAAATCTTATATCAGTCAATTTTCATATTTCCTTAATGATTTAAATCAATTAACAAATTTTTTTATTTGTTGTCCACCATAAAATTAATCAATTGGTAATATATTTTATTTAGACAGTTACATACATATGAAAAATTGACTTTTGTTTTTATCAAATATGAAAAATTGACTTATGCTCTTTAAAACCAAGAGTACTCTCTCATAGATCACTACAAATCCAAGCCTTATGATGATTTAATGCTTGTTTGTGTGTCATTATTTTGATAAAATATTCTTTTTTATTAAAAAAATTCTTGTTATATCTTTTATATGTTTGTGTAAAATATTTTAGTAAAAACAGAGTTAGTAGAAAAAAAATAAAATGATTAAACAAACAAAAGGGTAAAACAATTAATTAAATATTGAGCTTTACTTGGGGGTCACTATAGTAGTGTAGCCACAATAGTGCAAATGTATACATAAATGATTTCTTAAGGTACTTAAATATTAATTGTCCATACACAATCTTAAACACAGACACACACTATATTTTAGGAGACAATTAAATATGAATGAATAATCATTTTACTTATCATATTTTCCTCATAACTGAATCAATGGCACAAAACTCTCGAGCCACTAATCACTTCTTCAAGCCCTTACAACTCTAAGTTTTCTTGCCGATAAGATTTCTCTAATGCATGACACTTATCTAAAGCAAAAATTCCAAAATAGGAAACACATCTTTAATCATAAACTGGGTTGATCAAATTGAAAATGGAAATAAAGAAGATTAAAAAGGGTAAAAACTCATCACTTAAATAATATATCATTTTATATAATAGCATACAAGTATTACACTATAATAGAATTTTATTTTTTCTTGTATAATTAGACATTATATTGTAAAATGTCATACCAGCTGTTTGGCATTATAGCATTAGGAGTGCCGAATAGGTTATGAGTAAATACTAAATAATTGTGAATGAATCCAGAATAGACAACTTTTGTTTTATCAAAACATTTCTAATTTGATATCCATTTGATCTTAAACAAAATTTTTGAAATCAATTTAGGTTAATTTTTTTTATTTTCACATTAATTAATTTGATTCTAAAGTCTTGGCTCCAATTTAGTCCTAATATTTTAAATTTTGATATCAATTAAGACATAATATTTATTTCGACATCAATTTAGTCATTCTATTAAAGTAAAGATCCAACAAATTAAAATAACTAAATTGATATCACAATTTAAATTATTTAGGACTAATTTGATGTTAAAAAAGTTTTGCTAGAACCAAATTAATTTTTATTTAAACTATTAGGACGAAAAATGTTATTTACTCATGAATCTATTTACTCAGTAGAGAAAAAAGTAGAAGAGTTAAAAATATATGAATAAGAAATTGAAAATAAAAATAAAATAATTTATAAGAAATTTAAAATATTAAATTAAAAATTATGGCATAGAAAAGAGTTCATTTTCATTCATCGACAATATAAAATAATTTTACTTTATGAAGCAATAAAATTTTAAAAATATCAAATCATGCTAAATAATTATTCACTATATATAGCTTCCAACATAATTTGACATTTTTTTAATTTCTATTATCTAATATTATAAAAAAAGAGGTTATCCAGTACCCCCATAAAATTCAATGGTATGAGCACCTTTTAGTTATTTGTGGCTACTGGCTAAGAATAAGCCACATATCCAACTAATTTAAGTTTTTAAAATTTATCAAATCAAATATCAAATTGTAACCATTTATTATACAACAGATATAAGTACTCTCTAAGTACCAAAGTAAAAACCTATAAAAAATTAAAATTCTAGAAAAAAAATATAAAATAAGTTACTAGTTATGATATTTAACATGTATACGGTGGCGGATTTTACAATTTCATAACTCTTTGAAGTGTGCCTATTTAGCAAGTAGCAGGTTTAGAGTCTTGACTATGGAAGAGCAAATCGGATCGGATCAAATGGTTTAACTGGGAACCAATCACCTAGCCAGTCTAATTAAACTTAAAAAATTGGGGAAGTTAAGATCGGTCAAAACCATGAAAACCAGCAAATGGGACTGGGTTGGCCGGTTTGAAACTTTTGGTTTTTTTTTTTCAAAGCCAAAATACCAACATTTTGTGGTGGGCATAGAGTAAAGAAAAGATAGAGCCAAAAAAGGACACCAACAAAAATTATTGGATTGTTTTTCTTCTATCTCCATATCATTTATAAGCTGCACACTATAAACCTTGTTGATCATTAATAAATATTATTTTCAAATGATCTGTGACCATATTGTGAAACTGAGATTATGTTTCTTTTTATATGGATTATGTTTCTTTTTATAGACCTATGAATATTTTTTGTGTTAATTATGTTAATATTAATGATTTAATATATTTTTTATATTTTAATTAATCATATATATATATATATATATATTATATTTTGATTAAATCTTGATTGAATTGATGAATCTCTACACTTTTAAACTAATAACTTGACTGGTTCGATATCTAGTCAAATTTTTTCTTGGTTGGTCCCGACCCAACATCAATTAAACACACCAATCCAACGGTCAATAGTACTACGTCCGTGGTGGTCCTGTGGCCTAGAGGCCCAGATTAAATGCTGCCTATTAAAACACCACTGTCCAATGCACACAATTGAAAGTTTGGTCAATCGATCCTACAAAAAGTTAAGTCTACCAGTATATAATGGCGTTTTGTTCAGTTGCAGAAAATTATTTTGTGCACATTGTCTATTTACTACAATGCACACAATTCAAAGATTGAGCGAATCTTAAAAAAAAAAAACGTTTAATTGAACAAGTTCCACATTCTAGCTTAAATACAACAAATGAGAGATCAAATTAGAAAGTGTGTTAGCACGGAGAAAAATCTAAGATAAATTATAAGGTGAATTTCAAATTTTGAGGCTAATTATAAATTTCTTATTATTAATTATTAAATAATTACTATTTTTATTGGATGATTTAATTTATTGATTAATAATTTATAGGGGATTCATCATGACTTAATAATAAGCGGTTGACCATAAAATCTCCCAAAATCTAAATGTATATATTGACCTCGTATTTGTTATATTTAAGCTAGAATGCGGAACTTGTTCAATTAAACCTTTTCGTTAGATTCGCTCAGTCTTTGAATTGTAGTAAATAGACAATGTGTACAAAACTCTTAATAATTTTCTGCAACTGAACAAAACACCATTATATAGTGGTGGACTCAATTTTTTTGTAGGATTGATTGACCAAACTTTGAATTGTGTGCATTGGACCTTTGTGTTTTAATATATTCAGGTTTTCGGAAAACAAAGCGCGGCGGATTCTGTAGTAGGAAAAGTGAGTTTGAGTTCAATTGGTCTAAAATTCTGGTCAATTAAAATATTGATCCAATGGCTGAAATGAATTGTAGATCAAATTGTTTAATATTATCAAAGTTACCCATTAGAAAACCAAAATAAAAAGTGATCTGTTAAAATTGAATGTCTAAGTAGTAACATCAAATAAATTGGATTTACGTATAATACAATAGTTGATTATTGTCCTTGCCCCTTTTCTCCGGCAACCTTCAGCTCTAACCACCCACCCACCCCTGCCCCAACCAACCAAAGCCAGATTAGGACCTAAAAATTAATAGTGCAAGGCCTACACAACACAGTGGCCGATTACAAGCACCAAGGGCTTTGATTTGCCCATAAATCTTATTTATGGCGGAGTACTGATTTCCTTCAATTAATTGGTTGGAGGTTCTTGATACCTTCTCCCTCGCATCGCATCTGTCAAATTTTGACAAATACGGTTATTAAAAAAAATAATAAATAATATGATAATAAAGTACTTTTATATAAAATTATGGTATATGGACTAATATATTTTTATGATCATTAATTGTGAAGCATATTAAAGGATTGGAAATAAAAGATTATACTAATAATTATTAATTACTTAGAGATATTATTGGAACAAAAAAATTAAGTTTTATTAGAATGTGAAATTGATAAATATTTTAAAAATATTTTTATTTGAAAATTGGTAGATATTCTAAAAATGATGGAGTATTAGACTAGCCCTTTGCACATTGAACCGGGAAGAAACGTGGAGCTTTGAGTTAGATGAATATGTGAGTCAATTACTTTATTGTGTGAAAGACATTTAATTTGAGATTTCAGAATAATGCCCAGATTCCGTTTTATGGCTATGAACTTAAAACTTCAATGGAGCCACATGGAAGTGGTTGCCTTTGATAGGTTACCCTTGGATGAAATAAATTTTAATAATTTATAAAAAAATGGAGATGTGGAAGCGAGGGGCTCCTCATGGGTAGTGACAGAGGCACGGAGCTTGAAATGCTTCTTTGTCAGAATATGAAGATTAAAGGGAGTTTGAAACAAAACCTCGACGAAGAAGAAAATAATGAAGTTAATGTTTAAAAACGATAGCGGCATTGTAAGTAGAGTGGTGCTGCTTGCCTGGTTGAATTGGAGGAGTTATGGGTATGGTAGGGTAGGACCATGAACCCATGGGAGGGAGAAACAAAGGTTGAAGACAAGGCAAAATATGTATTTAACTATTTATTATACCTAATAAATTTATAATTTCACCCTATAATAATCTTTTATTCATAAGGACCATGTGGTCCTAAACATATCAACGACCATTTAAGAACCCGCCAACAAAGCATAACTAGAAGCTCGTGGTACACCTAACTTGTAGGATCGATGAGACCAAACGGCTCATTATAGCCCTGAGGTAGTGTTTCATTTCTATTCTAGGATGGTATAGACAAATAGTAGGGATGAAGTCAGAAAAAATATTATCCTCATATCGTATTTGATAGTGAAGTATAATATATGACAATTATTTATATATCTTGTTTGAAAACATAGAAACAAGATAAAAAGTGCACAATAAAGACATTAGTTATCCCTGTTCACCATCGCCAAACCACCATCGGCCATCGCCAGACCATCTATGATAGTGAGGACAAAGAGGAAAATATTAAATATGTGTAAGAATATTATTAAAAGAAAAACATTAAATTTTTATCTCTATATTCTATGTTCATTGTCCCTCTATCTGGGAGGTTGGGATGGAGGGTCATGTGCCCTAGGGGTGGCCATGACCCCCCCCTAAATTTTAAATTTTAATATAAACTTATATATCTATATATATATATTTGGTCCCTTCTAAAATTATTTTATGTTAATTAAAAGGATTTATAGATTAATATATTATTATTTTTAGGAGAAATTAGATGAGTTTAACATCTCAATAGTTCAATTTTATCATCTTTTTTTGTTGTTTATTTCTATCTAAATCAGAAAATATAATTTAAATATTTGTGGTTAGTTACTTTAAAATTATTTTGGTTAAATAAAAAATTTTACATGTATATTACGATATTATCTTTTGGTACCTGCTACCCCTAAAAATAAGGTTTAGCTATGCCCCTATATGGAGGTACATGAATTTTATGTATTTTGTGTCCAGGATAAAAGAAAAATTCTACATTTTATACTTGTCTCTACATCAACCAAATAACTTTATATCTCTAATATCTCCATATTTTTAGTCTTGGACCAGAATCCAAACTCTACCTAATATTGCATGTTCGAGGTTGTTGGTAGTCATGCAGAATCTGCGTTTCCTAAGGTGGGACTAAATAAAATTTGAATTTTTGAACACCAAGAAGTGTTCAAAATGTGAAAATTTAGCTCGTGAGGTGTAAATAGTTATTAGGCGTTGCCTTAGGTGCACTTCATTTGTGAGGTGCATTACACAACCCAAAAATTTAATGGATAGGATGTGATGATATATTAATATCAAGGTTAAGAATACTAGACATTAAATCAGATATGGGGCTGGTTCAAATGTTTAATAGTCCAACTGGGGATGTATATTTATTAGCTTAAAACCCTTGCAACACACGGGTTTTCTATAAATCTTTATTGCTTATATAAGAGGAGTGTAAAGTCTTTCCAAATGCTATATTAGTATTCACTTGCTTATCCTTATCAATGTCAAATAATTGGTACTAAAGTTTGATTTATATTTTAACTTCATTGGTCTTTATTATCGTGGAAAGCCAATTTTTTCACTTTAATCGGCTATTTTTTCCACCAGTATTTATATATTCCTGATATTTGATTACATAGAAGTAAAAGTTGATCTGGTTCACAATTTTATAGACAATAAAATTATTTGAATAAATTGTCAATTTAGTATGTACAAATGTTTATCTTAACACTTGATCACTTAAACATTTAGGTAGATGAGATAATTCATAGCTCAAAAAACTTCATTATTACTATATTATTTATTAAATAAAAATCACGAGGACATTTATTATCAAACAAAATTAAATAAGCCAGGCATAAACCTTTTAAAGGATTTAAAATCATTTGCTTAGAAGACTCCATATATTCAAATTGCAAGCTTTAAAATCAATAACGGACTTATTATGTTTGCTTTGGAAGTTCAATTTTAAACACATATGAGTAAATATCAATCACAAATTTATGTCAGTAGCCAAAAGCATATTGCAGGAATCATTCACAAAAATCAGGTTAGTCTGAAAGAGAGTGTTATAAACTAATAAGAGTATCACATAATGATGGCAATTTAGTTCGGGTAAAATTTGATATTCTTTGTTTTTTTATTAGCAATATAGAATTATCGGTCACTTGCTTTAACTTAATTTTTTAATTGGATATGTTTTTCTTAAAGACAATAAGTATGAAAATTTTGGATTAGATTGGGCATCGGTTCCTTGTCGAACACACAAACACAAAGGAACAAAAATTGGGTGTGTCTAGTTGTAAATTTTTGTTTTCTCAACGTACTACCTATGGGCTTAGGCCCACAAACCTAATGCCAACTCACCTACAAATCCACTGTCTAAGCAAATTGCGCATGATGCCCAGACAGCACTTTTTAAAAATTTTTGTCTGGGGACAAGTAATTTTTCGTATTTTAGACCTGTAGCCATTCCTTTTTTATTTTTTTTATCCTTCATATTAGCCAAGGGAGTACCATGTTCATGGCCCTGGGAGAGAGAAGCTTAGACACATTAAAGGCTACAACCCCATTATCATATCCCACCAAAATAGCATCGGCTTTTCAAAGCATACAATGAGTGAGTTAAATAAGTTGTAATGTACCTGGCTCATGTAGCCTAATGAAAGTAAGCAATGATATTGGAAACCAAAAATGCAATGGGCCTTCAAATTAAAGAGTAACAGGGCAATGAACAGTGTAATTAGGAACTCCGGAAATGTATTGTGTATAGAAAGTTAACTATATGCTACAAAATAAATCAGCAAACTTAGTGATTATGATCATAGTATTGGTGAGGTTTTTAGTTTTTTTAAGATTTAACTTTTCATATTTTACAAGAGAAAAAACTGAAGAGAAATAAGAAAATAATATATATTTAATTAACATAACAATTTGGAAGCCAAAAAAAATGTAAATCAAATTGGAATTACAAACGTTGTTGGATGGCATACGAGAGGTATTCTTCACATGAATGCATATATAGGACCCCCTGAAGTCCCACGTTGAAAGCTTGTCAAAACCAAGCCATAAGCATAATGTTATAAATGGAGCACTGGCGTTGCTGCTTTTTATAGCAGACATTGAACGGACGCCAAGCCCATTAAGTGAGTGGGCCAACCTGCTCCAAAGAGTTAAAAATTAGAAATAAATAAATAAACTGGTCAACCATGTAGATCGGTATTAGTTTAATCGGTTCGCTAGTTTTTAACCGGTTTTGAAATTTTCGATTCTTATGGTACTATTGGATTAGATTGGGCAGCGGTTCCTTGTTGAACCCATTGGTTTAGTCTAGTTTTCTGAACTATGGTTAATATGGTATTTATTTGTAATACATAGTAGTAATTTTTAAATTTTATTCACGTGCTTTGAAATTAAGCAAAATTTTATTTGTATAATCCTACGATTAAATAAAATTCTGTAGAAATATTTCAGAATTATAAAAATTAATTTTAGTCACTATTAAAATACTTATAATGCAGTCACTTTTTTTTTGTACTTATATTTATTTTTTAATATTGTGGAAGATTTGAGCATTTGTGGTTACTCTTCCTCCTAACAGGTGTGCTTCTTGGTATCTGAATTTGTAAAATAATGCAGTCACTTTCAAAATACATATTCTCTGTTATAATTCTAAATTTTAGCTATGTGATCCTAAAATTAAATAAAATTTGATCTGTAAAATCCTGAAATTATATATATATATATAGGCATTGTCTCAAGATCACATAGATAAATTTTGGTTACTTTTAAAAGAGTTAATAGCACAAACTATTGTTGAAGTTTGGCTAAATTGCATTCCACCCCATTTTGTTGAAAAAAATTGCACTTCATCTCACTTGTTTTATTAATAATTATAATTAATTACTCCTTCCGTTTCACAATAATTATCGATTTTTGACTTTTTGATATTTTAGAATATTTTTTATTTATAATATATAGGTAGAATTAATTTTTTTACCACTTATTTTCTATTTGTAAGATTTATAAAGTAATAAGTGATTATTAAACCAAACAAATATATCTATATAATAATATATGATAAAATAACTATCTATTATTTTTTATATTAAAATTTTATGGAATTTGGATTATTTTTCACTCCCCAAACACATTAAAAAAATGATATCCAACTATTACAAATTTACAATGTTTTTGCCACAGCATGATGACCATAATAAACGTTAAGCGATTTTTAATCATTCTTCACATCAATTGCAAAGTTGACTACAAAAGTGCTTTTCTCGATATACAACAATGTCCGCAAATGAGGAAAAAAAATGACAAATCACGTGTAATTATAGAACAAACCACAATTCAAATAGAGTAATAGGAACCGACTTGGAAGGAATTCTATTTAGAATACACAAAGCAGTATGCAATGTGAATCCCCACAGTGAGATGGGAAGATTAGTATAACTCATCATAAACTGAACCATATCTAATAAAGTACGGTTCCTCTTTCTGAAACACCATTTAATTGTGGTGTTCCTGATAGAGTACGTTGCGAAATAATATCATTCAATTTAAAAAATTCATCAAACTCAGTACTTAAGAACTCTCCTCCTTGATAAGATCGAAGAGATTTGATGTTCTTTCCTGTTTGTTTTTTCTACTTCTAATTTGAACTCCTTAAATTTTTAAAGGATTCATGTTTATGCTTCATAAGATAAACATACTCATACCTAGATAAATCATTAGTAAAGGTTATGAAGTAGAAATATTCACCTCTAGCCATTAAACTGAATGGGCCACATACATCACTATGCACAAGCTCCAAAACTTATCTGGCCCATTCCATTTGTCTCCCAAATGGAGACTTGGTCATTTTGCCTTGTAGACATGAACGAGAAGATCAACATTTAGCTACGAACAAATCCATAGCTAATGGCTAAAAATCCATTGCTAAACCCATTTGAACGATGAATTTGTCCGTTACTAAATTCATTGCTAATTTGCTCCTTGCTAAATTATAGCAACGACTATGGCTCCTTGCTAAATGTTAGCAAGGGCTTTGTTCGTTGCAATCCCTTGTTAAATGGGTAGACTAGTAACACTTATGGCTTTCGTTTAGCCACAGTTACTAAATGTGGTTAATACGCAATTTAGCCACAATAATAAAATGTGGGTAATTTTATTTTCTCAATTTGATCCATATTTATTATAAGATAAAAACAAAAAATTTATTATTGTATATAAAATAAAAATTACACATCACCTAACATAACTCTATATATAGAGAGAAATCTCAATTCTCAAAGCTAAGTGCCATCCTAAGTAATAAAAATGAAACAATCTACATTATATAATACAAAATGATAGGACAATCAAACTATCTAAGTATCTAACTTGATATTCAATGGGTGGATGAATCAAGCCATTTGATAGGTTCTCTTTGAAAAGTAGTTGCAAGTAGATTACGTGCTATTTGTACCTCTTGTTGCACCACTACTTGAACCATTGCTTTCTCTTATCCTTTCATCAATCTCACTTTTCATTGCTTTTTCAAACTCGTGTGTTAGCATAATCTTCCTAAGCTTTTGAAGAACTAGCTTTGTTAATTGAAGGGCAAACCACAGAAGGTTGAGAACCTAGGCCAATATTAATTGAATATCAATTCAGAAAAACAAATATCGAGTCATATGGATTGACAGAAGAAACATATCCGAAAAGGTAGTAGCAAATAAACTAACATAATTTCATAACGAGCCAAAAAAGGATTGCTATAAACTAATGCTCCAATAATTAAGCTAAGAATAATATCAATTATATAAGATGCATACCACAAAACAATATCATTATCATTGGCAGATTCATACTCAACATTTTCTTGATCATCTTCAAAGAGGAACTCAGGGTCGATCTCTTCAATATCTTCATCCTCTAGTTCTTCATTGATATCTTCTTCGTCATAATCTTCTACACCCTCTTCCTCGCCATCTTACAACATAACAAGTTCATCATTTAATATTAATTTGGATGAGATGTCTTGGTAAGCCATATCTAGAGACTCAATAATGCTTATAGCTAGAATCTTACACACAACCCACCAGCCTGTTCTATTTTTTCTTTTGCTAGGATATTCAGAAAAGTACATCTAATGAGATTGTTGAGCTAGTATGAAAGGCTCATACTTCAAAAATCTTCTTTTATGATTAATATCAACCAAACCATATTGTTTATGTACCTTCCATCCTCTATCTTTAGTTGGGTCAAACCACTGACACTTGAATAATACAATAGTAGTTCTTTTAGTTCATTGGTTTGAGTATTCTAATTGTATAATATCAACCAATAGTCCATAATAGTTACGTCCAAAATCTTCATTAGAGGAAATAGTCCCTCTTATGGATACACCACAATTCATTGTTGTATTTGAGTCATGGCTAATTGTATAAAATTGATATCCATTTACAAAATATTGAGGCCATGTGTGTACCTCTCGAAAAGGTCCTAATGCTAAATTCTTTAAACGTCGATCAGTAACACCATTTGTTGGGTTAAAAACCTAAAATAATTTAGGGTTAAGTAAATAAAATGACATTTCCAAGACTCACTAATTCAATCAACTACTACAAAATTACATATGATCTGATGAACCAAGCTGCAAATTCACTATTTTTTTAGCTTCCATTATTTCATTAGAAATAGCATGTGCACTCTTCTTTAATTCTTCCTCAAAGATCCTATGTTGAAATTACAACAAATAATGAGATTAGAGTACTAATTACACAAACATAAAGACTTCTCAAAGTTAAACTTACTGAACAAATGATACAATTTCTTGACAATTTAATTAAGAGAACATAGGTTGTTGCTGCATTCAATTCAGCATCTAACAAATACTGATTTTGCTCCTTTCCAATTGGGCATCCTGGATGATTAAAAATACCAAAGGCATCCATCTAGTGCATCAACCCATCCGCCATCATCATGTCGACCAACTTTATTTAGCTTGGTTTGGATATGAGACTAATAAGAGCAAAATGTTGAAGTGTCTTCAATAAGGTATGCTTCGCAAATGGAACCTTCTACGCGTGCCTGTTCTTAACCTTCTTCTTTAAATTGTACAAAAATCTAAATAAAAAAATGTTCATAAATTATCCTACTGTCAAATTTACTATTGATTATTACACTAAAGATTAATTAAGAACCTTACCATTCAAACGGATACATCCATCAATATTGAACTGGATTGCCTACCATTGCTTCATATAGTAAATGGATTGGCAAATGCTCCATTGAGTCAAAAAATCCAAGAGGGAATATTTTCTCTAATTTGCATAATGTCACCATAATGTTAGTTCCAACTTTTGCATGCGTTCTACCCTTAGCACATTTGAGGACAAATCTTTAAAGAACAAACTTATCTTAGTCAAGGTATTCCAAATTGGCTTAGGCAACAAGTCTCTAAATGCAATTGGCATGAGCCTTTCCATGAACACATGACGATCATGGCTTTTCATCCTAGATAACTTGTGATCATGCATATCAGCACAATTAGACAAATTTGAAGCATAACTGTTAGGAAGCATTAATTTTTTAACCCACTCACACACCAATTTTTGTTGTTCCTTTGACAATGTATATATATGCTTTCAGCTTCACAATCTTACCATCATCCTAAACCTTTAATTCAAGATCAGGGTGGTTGCAATACGATGGTGAATCCTTCCTAGCCTTAACATTATCCTTTGTTTTTCCTTTCACATCCATCACAGTGTTGAATATGCTATCAAACATATTTTTTCTGTTGTGCGTCACAACTAGATTATGCCAAATCAAATTTGTATGCCAATAACGTAAGTTCCAAAGTATACTCTGCTTATTCCAATTACTTACTGGCTTCTCTTCATTGGTCTTCTCGATAATCTTAGGTAAGTCATGCACTTGTTGCCGCACTTCATCTCTTGATAGCCTTAGTGGAGGATTTGAATTCTCAACCTTTCCTTTGTGAAATGACTTTCGATCCTTACGAAAAGGAATGATCATATGGTAAAAATTGGCAATAGCAAAAAAAATGACAGCTTTTTTCCTTCTTTTAGCAAGTAAAATGCCTTACTCAACTCCATGCAATAAGGACATGACAAAACACCATGTGTGCTCTAACCAAATAACATACAATATGCAAGGAAATCATTTATAGCCCACATAAGTGTAGCTTGAAGGTTAAATTTTTGTTGCCTATAAGAATCATAAGTTTCAACACCATCCTCCCACAAATCTTTCAACTCATCTATTAAAGGTTGCAAGTACAAGTCAATATTTTGGCTAGGGCTTTTTGGCCCAGGAATAATAGGAGTTAAGAAGATGTAGGAATAAGAGGATTTAAGAACATGTAAGATGTATCCATATGCATTTCTGGTGTAAAATTGTATGGCGTCATAATTACAGGCCAATAAGAATAGGGATGTGCCATTTGGCCATGAGGACTGAATCCATTTGCTAAAAAAACAAGCTTAACATTTCTAGGATCAGTAGCAAAGGATAGATGACATTGATCAAAGTGCTTCTATGCCTCTCCATTACAAGGACGACTCACTACCCCAGGCCCTGGATGAGTTTCTAAGTGCCATGTCAAGTATTTAGTCGTCTTGCTTAACATGTATAATCTGTTCAATCTCGGTGTAAGAGGAAAATATCGTAGGACCTTATAATGTATATCATTTTGCTTGACATAATTGTTCACATTTGGTTTATAATAGGATAGGCCATAAACTGAGCACCTATTCTTTTTTCAACCTCCTTTATAGTATAACATACAACCATTCATGCATATATGTATCTTCTCATACCCTAAACCGAGTTTTTTAACCATTTGTTTAGTCCTATAAAAGTTGTTTAGCAATTTTGCATCATTTGGCAAGAGCTCCTTCATTAGTTGTAAAATGCGATCAAAGCAATTCTTACTCATTAAACTCAAACTTTATGTTTAACATCCTTGTTATTGCAGACAATGAAGTATGTGTTCCACAGCTATTATCTAATGGCTATTCTACTGCCTTTAACATCTCATAAAATTGTCTAGCATCTTTATTAGGAAGCTTTTCCTCATATGTATCAAAACTGAGATTGAAACTTGGTCCAACAGCTTCCAAAACCATTTCATGGTATGGGTTTGTTAGTTCATTATTAGTTCTTGACTCGCAATTTGCACTAACATCTTGTTCATAACTAGCAATAGGTACATAAAGCTCCCCATGTGAGATCCATTATAATAATCATGAACAAATCCAAACTTATAAAGGTGATGTTTCATAATCGTAGTATCAACAAATTGTCCATTATCCCACCTTGAACGAGGACATCTTATCTTGCCATTGGACACAAAATTTTCTTGGCTCAATGCAAACACCAAAAACTCTTCTACACCTCTTATGAACTCATTTGTCTAGCCTTTTCGGTTTAGTGCTAGTCTATTATACATCCAATATTGAACAGCCTTCATGGTTTCTAAATTACGATGAAAGTAATAAATTCATTAAAAAATGATATTAAATTTTTCAAAGAATATTGAAATATGCTATTATAATAATCCTTAAACAATCAAAAGATATTGTAACTCATGATATAGAGATGTTGCGTGCAATGGTGATTCACTAGGCGTGATGGTAGAGGTGCAGGGCTTTGATGACAGAGGAAGCTATGACAGAGCTTGCGGTGGCGACAGTAGGCTCGCGAGTAGTTAAGGCCCACAGCAGCAGGCGTGTGAGCAGCAGGGGCACGACGGTCCTCTTTCTTCTGGCGATTAGCAGTAGAGGTCCCCTACTCTTCTCACTTATTAGCCTCCCACTTATCAAATTAGGTTTTGTGATGTGTATGGTTTGTGTTTAAGTGAGAAAAGGGAAAGGGAGTACACTAACTTAGGCTATATAAAATGACCCCATTTAGGCATAAAAAAAAATGCATTGCAAGGGAAAGTTCATTGCTAAAGTTAGCTATAGATTTGTTTGTTGCTAATTTGTTGCTATTTGATGCATGATTTCTTGGCTTGTAACCAAACTTCCTTCCATCACAAAATCTATATCTAATTACATTTATTAGCTAGGGACATGGAAATTCATAGCTAAATCTGTAGCTATATTTCATTTTTCTTGTAGTGATGACTCACAAGTTAGAATAGGTTCAAAACCTAAAGGAACCATTAGTCCTATATTCTCCAACTTGTTTATCCTATCTTCTGGAATATGGCCCTATCTTAGATGCCAAAGTTATTTGAGACTAAAGGTTGAATCAGATACAATATTCATTTTAGCAATCCTAAGAGATGCTTTATTTTTGGTGTTTATATAATAAGCCCATCATGAATGTAACTACCATAAAAACATCATTTCTAAAATAAATGTTGCAAACATTATCCTTAAAAAGAAAGGAATAGTCAATTTTAATCAAACTAGAAATTGATATAATGGTTCTATAAGTACTTAGGAAAAACAAAACATGATCCAAAACCATAACATGATTATTCAATAATAATAAAGAAGTTGACCCTACAGCTTTGACTATAACACTTGCTCTGTTGCCTACCTTCAAGGCCACTTTATTTCTCCTTAGGACTTTACTACTTGCTAGTTCCTGCATAGAGGTACAAATATGAGAACTCACACCAGTATAAAGAATCTACAAAGTATTTGAGCTATATGGACTATCGAAAAAACAAGAAACAGATATACCTTCCAAAGGCACACTCTGTTTGCCTTCAATTCCTCCAAGTATTGAAGGTCATTTCTCTTCCAATACCTAACTTTACCGCAATGGAAATATTTTCATTTATTCACAATATGTTACTTGCCTTTCTTCTTAGACACCCCAGTTGATGACTTAGGAATAGGTTTCTTATTGCTCTTCTTCTTCTTAGTGTTACCAAAAGTAGAAGCTACATGAAGCTTTTCTTTCCTTTTGTTGTTGGACATACCTTTTCGGCCATGATCAACATGTTGTACAATTCAGGAAGCGAACATTCTATTTTGTTCATGTTAAAATTCACAATGAATTGAGAGAATGAATCCGATAGGGACTGGAGGATCAAATCCAAATGGAGGTTGAAATCTGTGAAGAACTCAAGATTCTCAAGCTGTTCTATTAGCATGATCATTCTTTGCACATGATCTCTAATATCTGACCTTTTCAACAACTTTGCTTGAAATAACTGCTTTGATATTTCATACCTAACAATCCTGCTTTGTTCACCATATAACTCTTTAAGGTGCAACAAAATATCAGCCGCAGATTTTATGTTTTCATGTTGCTTCTGCAATCATTAGTTATAGAAGCTAACATGTAACATTGTGCTTGCATACCATTAATGATCGGCATCAGTTTCTTGTTCAGTTGCCCCTTTTACCAATTTAGTTGCCCCTTCTATCATAATTATCATGGTTTTATAATCAAAATGATTTCCTACTAATTTTTCAAAATACTTCCAAAATTGGACACGAGAATCTTAGTTGGATTAGATTCCTAGCAGGTGATTGAATTCTTATAAAATATTAAGCCTCATTAGGTATATCCATTCTTGGAGAATTAATGTTCTATAAGTGAACAACTCTTGTTCAATACATCTCATGTATAATTCAATCTTATTTAGCTCCTAGTATTTTGAACCTCAGGTACATCCATTATTGGCCCATCATATGTCGTTAAGTCCAACCCACTAAACCATAGATATCAACTACCTCAGGTCCATCCATTCTTGGTAATTAACAATCTAAAAACATGTCATATTTTTCACATTAACTTAGAAATCTTTTAACCATTGTTCATGCCCCTTTCTAACCATAGCTGACGATAAGAATAGTTAAAAATTCTTAGTTAACGCTTTAGCAAATAGTCAAACATCATTTCCAAAACTATACCATTTAAACTTAAGATTATAGTTGAAAGATTTTCTTCGCAACTTAGTTACTATTTTGGTGTCATTTTGCATATGCATCCGTATTAAATCAAATCATACATCACATGCATCGATAAAAGAAATAGAATTATAAAAGGCATGATCATGGACTTTCTATGGGCCCAATCCTAGCCACAAGGATTGTGTTAGGGCCATTGGAGTAATTTTCTCTTCAAGCTCCTACTGGGCTCCATCTCCATGGACCTCATTCTCGGGCTTTGGGCCTCCATTGCTTTCATTTCTCCTTTTGATATCTTGTATGTTTCAAGAATATATCCTTGGTATACCAAGGTGAGACAAATAAAATAGGCACTCCAAAAGGCCTCTAAAAATAATTAAAATTACAACCATTGCAAAATTAATTATATCCCGTAAAACAAAATAAAATCAATGACATTGATTTTCAAAAGTACGTAATCAGCTTCGTGCAATAAAATTGAATAAAGAAACAATAAAAAATAAGGAAATATTTCAATTTTAATGTCTTCATTATGTAGTTATTACATGATCATTTTAAATATCATGTATTTAAATTTTGTATTCAATCTGTAACCATTATAGAACATAACAAATACCATATTTAAAACTTACCCTTTTAAAATGATTCCAAATATTAAAATATTTTATTTTGAAATATAACAGATATAGCATATCATGTTTGCAATTTTAAAGTAAAACTTTATTATTAATTATTGCTTCAAAATATTATAACAATATTCCTTGTATTCAAAATATCAAGCTATTTTTGAAACATATCAAATATGTTGTATCACATCCCTTCCCTTTTTTTTCTTCAAAAAAAGAGACTAAATATCTAATATTTAGTTGTATGAAATCCAATTCTATAACGAACATTTGCAACATCTAAATCATCACTTTCTGAAAGAAAGATTATAATACAACATGATTTACTCATAACAAATTTTCAATCACGTTCCCAAAGCAAGCATATTATATGGCATTATTCACTGGTTACTTTTGAGTGGCAAATATCTTGCATAGCAAAAATTATGTCTTTTAATATCTAATATCTAATTAACATGAAATCAAAATTCAAGCTAACAAAAAAAACATGATTTTTCTATTTTTTTAACAAGATCCTAAGGGCCCCTAGCATGCCATCAAAATGATCATTAAGATATCGGCTAAAAATAAGTTGGATGAAGTGAAGAGTCATTGTATCTTGCTTGGGGTTTATTAATTTGAACTGTTCGAAAAGCTAAGGATCAATATTCTTATAGAATATTAGGCATATCATAAGTATTAAATAATCACAATGGTGACTCTGATACCGCCAGTAGAAAATATCATATTAACGCAGCAAAATATTAAAACAGTAGAGAACAAAATTTTCCATCACATGAACTATTCATACAGGACAAAAAACACTCTCAATAGATTAATGTCTTATGAGGTTAGCATCACCTTATGTTATTTAGATAACATAAATGCTTAAAGCAAAGAGGAATAAATGGGACATGTAACTCTTGTAGCAAAGTCCCGTAGAGAGTAGTTGTCCATCTCATGGACATGTAACCGCACAGGCGCACTACCTCTAGCTTATCCACATAAACACAGTATGCCAAGAAACTCCTTTTTGTCCAAGTCCCGTTCTTTGTTACCCTTGGGAACCTAGACTACTATGGAGTGGGTGGTGGAATGGTTATCTAAGACCAGAGATATTTGTATGCTAAATTGGTTTCTCTATCCCCTTTTAAAGCCGTAAGCCACACTCTCGCTCTTCAATATGTGTCAAGTTCTTTTCCTTTTTAAGGTTTTTGATTTTTTCGTATTTGGCATGTACAAGTATTGAGATGAAATTTATGCCACATATCAGTTATCAACTGAGTTGCAATAAAAAACTTAGTTAAAATTTGAATTAATTTATTTTCAAATAATTCTTATTTTAAATAGGCTTGTATAATTTGGTGCTTACCAAAATAACATAATCTCACATATAAGTCATCTCATGTCTTATATTAGCCCAAACTATAAAAGACCAAAATGTTCTTCTCACAAGTTTCTAAGATATGGACTTTCTATATAACACCTTTTTTCTTTATATTTTGAGGATTCACTGCCATGTTGAATTTGATTTCGAGATTTACTAGCAACCTTGCAATCAAATTGCAAGTCTAATTCGGTGATTAATTTCTAATTAACTATATTAATTAGAATTAATTCATTTTTGACATATACATGTTCTATTTTCTATGACTAACTAGGTTCATCACTAATTAGAAATGAGATCACAGAATCAAACCTTTGACATTATTGGAAACTCATTTCTGAACTTAAAGTACAATTTCCAAAATACTCTTGTTTCTCATAAGTCATGGGTAACACTTAGTATAGTATGCCATGACCATCCAAATAGTGACAAATGTATCAATTAAAACATTCTAGTGAACTAATAATCATATTTCCCATACACTTAAATCCTTTCATTACAGGACCCTAATCCAGCCAGGATCATGATTAATGTCAAACCGTATAGTTTAGATCATATGGGTTCACTGAGTTTTTCATTCTTCTATCAATGTGATCATGAACTAGAAACTCCTTTCTATTTAAGTACAAGTACCTTGGCCAAGGATTTTATGATCAAGAACAACCTATCATTGATAACTGATTTTTCTATCATACTTTATTTTTGCAATTGAATAATGATTTTGGGGCTATTTAGTGAGTAAATATTGATTTTTGGTCTAAATTGGATTTTGGGCTTTTAAGTGGAATTAATCATAACTTTTGTTTCAGGAGCCCAATTGAAGGCCAAATTCGGACAACTAGGCAGTTATGAAATGCTGGAGTGAAGTTTAGTTAATTAAGTGTCCAAATTGCATGGGACCAAAGCCATTATTTTCGGTTTTTATTTGGGCCAGTTTTTGTCCTTTGAGCCGGTTTATTTTATTTTGGTTTTTAAGAGCTGGAAAACAAAGGGACTCTTGAACTGTTCTTTGGGATTCTTCTATTAGCAGATTCTAGCTTTTCTCTCAGTTTGTTCATCCTGTTCGACTCTTTCTCTTTTTTATTTTCGATTTTTGTTTCTGCCATGGTTAGCTAAGGCGCTAATCAACCAAACCACGAATTGAGTCTCCGCCGTTAATCCAGAGGACATTTGTGCCTCATACTGAGTTCGTTTTTGCCTCATACAGGGGTGTTGAATGTTAGATTTAACATTTAGGTTGATTAATCGAAAGGGCTTAAAATCAAAACGGGTTTAAGTGGGCATTGTACGTTGAATGAGTGAACACACCGAGTTTCTGATAAAATGCTAGGTGATCGCCTAGTAGATTCGTTTTTCTAAATGAATGTAGGGATTCCAATTTATTTAGGATCAACCATGAATTCAGTGATTAATTGTACGATGACGGATTCTCAGGAGCTCAAGTCTGGGTTGGTTGCTTTTTAATTGTTAATTTCTTTTTTATCTGTTATCTGTAATCTGTTGATATTGAAATTGAACAAACCCCCTATTTTCGTTTCTGTTGCTATTTTTTTTTGTATTGTGCTGTGTTCAATTGAGCGAATTGGTTCATTGCGAATTCCTTAGGAAATGATTCAAGTTGCTCTATATTACAAATTTTCTTTTTATTAGCCTGATTAATTTGAGTGAGCTTGATAGTCACGTCAATCATCCATAGAACCTATCCTCATTTACATAAGGTAATGAATCCCATCTTGACTTGTCACCTATTTCCATATACATAACTAACTATAGCCATAAACTGCTTAATACTAATGCATAACATGAGTATATAGAGAGTCACAAACCATAGTTACCCATGTACAAGATAACCGTGCCATCTCAGGTGTAAGGATTATATGCACTGATATGATCCAGATAATGTTTCATTGACATTAGCAAACTTACCATGTAAACTTTATCTATTTGTCACGTTCAATCTACTTATCCTATAAGTGTCTATATACATATCTGTTTTGATATCTAATATTGTATAGTACGAGATCACTACTCCATTTTTATTAGTATCTCATATCAATCATGGAAACAGACAGAGGCGATAATCTTACAAAATAATAACGTCTAATTAGAATTCTTATAATCATGAACTATTTTAAAGATATTGTACTAGATTACTCCGTCACTCATATTCTTAACTCTTAAGAATAAGGTATCTAACAAGTATCTAATAGACTTATCTAGTAAACATAAATTATGGATAAAAGGTTACCATTAATAGGAATTATTAATACATATATTAGCTCTAGGGCACACAATATCATATAGATGAATCTATCAAGTGTATCCTATGGTTAAACTTATTACTCATCCATGAATTATAGATTCATTAAGAGTAAAACTCACCTTTTATTTACATTGTGTCCTACACTATCTCTCTGGATATTATCATACACCATAGGAATGGACAAAAATGGATATTATTTAAATAATTGACAAGTGCCTTATTTTTACTTATATTAACCTAACCTAACCTTAATTAGAGCAATTCTCAAATTTAGATTAGATTACTATCACTTTCAATCTGTGAATTGGATGTAATCCCATCCACTTTTATGTATTCCTCACTAGCTTTTGCTTAGTCATTTTGTTAGACGATCCACCAAATCCATCTCTAACATCATGTAATTTACTAAGAAATCTCTTAATACTTTACCTCATATGGAAGTATGCTTAGGATGATTTTTCAAGTGACAACACCATCAAAAAAAATTTAGATCCACTTATGGATTTATACTCACATGAATCAAAGAATTCATTTATCTGACATGAATCAAAGAATTCATTTATCTTCCTAGTAATACTCTTAAAGTATTTTTGGATATTCCCTATAATGTACACTAGTCTACATAGCAATTTTCTCTTCATCCCCACAAATATTGTAAGAGAATAATACATATACATACATACATACAATTATATATATATATATATATATATATATATATATATATATATATATATGTATATAGTGGGGATCCATTTACCCCAAGAGTAAGTCTTGACATACTTCCTCCATCTAATAACTTTTTTTAGGCATAAAATTCCATCAATCCAACCAATGAATTTTAAGTTCATACCAAGTAAATCAAGTGCGTAAAGTTTTATATAATTTGAAAATGATCTGATAGTTCATCATTTCATTTTATTTTGACGGATAACATATTTTTAAAAATACAAGTAAATATCCATTAATAGATTACATAGCTATTGTTGTCCAATTTTTCTGAAATTTGGTATGCTTGATCATCAATATAATATAACATAAATCAACGGTTGAATTGATTTAATTCAATATGGATGAAGAGTTATATGTACAAGACTTACTCTTGAGGTAAACGGACCCTCGCTCATATATATATATATATATATATATGAGTGATCTTCGCTTTGAATAATCATCCAATTTTTTTTCCTTCGTAAATGAACATAATAAGGCATAATGTTATATGCTCAACACATTAGGAATAGAATGCTTTATTGCCGTGAAATAGTGAGCCTAAAAGGCAGTGACAGAGTAGTGCAAAATAAATATGTGGAAGCATAAAGCAGCGGTGACACAAAATGATTGACGTGGTTCAGCTTAAAGCCCACATCCATGGGCAAAAATGACTACAAAGCATTTCATTATGGAAATATAATGAAGATATAAAAGTGGACATACTCCACTCAACCCAAATCCCAAATAATAGGGATACAAAAGTGGTAAGATCCATATCAAAACCAAGTCTCAGATACATCTAAAATACCTAACAATATTTATCTTACCAGTGTATGCACTCAACACACAAAGAAAAGTAATTACAGAATCAAACCAAACTTCTCAACTATAATATGAGTGATCTTAGCTTGAAATAATCATCCATGGTGATGGTGCTATATAAAGAGAAGATAAACAAAGGAAGCCAAAATCTTCTCTAACTATCCAAATGCCATAAACCCTAATGCGTATGAGAGTTCTCCTTTGGATGTCATTCCACACTACTTTAAGTGCTGCTTCAAGTGCTATATATATATATAGGATATACGCCTCATATGCAATTAATGAGGTTGCAGTTTGTCAATAAAAATATGAATATAAGCCAAAATTTGCCTCCCATGGCTATATTACGTTGTCTGGTGGGTTGAGAGAAAAGAGCACCTCTAAACATTGCAATAAATGCAATACACACCTATTAGCTGCATGTAGCACATAGGTATCTTTGAATTTTGTGGGTAAACAAAGAAAAAACAAGCCACTTTACATTTACGTTTCAGTACCTTGGAGAAAAATGTGCACTTAAGCAACTATGTTATTTTAGTATTCTAATCAATTTACTTAAATGATATCATTAATTCTGACGTATTTATATTTGCTGAATATTCAACAAGTAATTTTCAATCAATTATCATTTGAAATTTTGAGGTATAAATATAAATCATTCTTAACAACGTCAATCATAAATTATATGAATTGTACAAGTTTCAAAATTGTTTTATTGCATCAACTCACTGCGCAACAACAACACTATAAACAGAGATGAAGAATAAAGAGGAAAAAAGAAAGAAACAATAAAAGATAAGCATAAAATTATTGATAGCAAGGATCTTTAGCCTTGTCAATGTATAAGTTATTTCTTTTTGGTAGATATATAAGTTGTTTCTTTAACCATCAGTCTTGTGATATTGTTACTTTTATGGACCAACTTGAAATTATGGACCAACTTGAAATTCAAAGTATCGTGGATATTTAATTAAGTAAACAAAATCAACATCCAAAGAAACTTAGAAATAATAGAAATAGATGGTACGTGGTTTGAGCAATCTATCTTGCAAAACTACTCTTAAGATTGTTTTGAAAAAAATTTAATTAAAATAACATCAAAAATAAAAAAAATTAACCACTATATAATAAAATAATAGTATTGTGAAATGGCGGGTCCAAAAGACAAAAATAGAGTAGCGCAAAATAAATAAGCGGAAGCATAAAATAAATGATACCAGAAACTTATATGGTTCAGTTTAAAGCTTACATATATGGGCAAAGACAACAACCAAATATTTCACTATAGACATATGATGGAGATACAAAAGTGTTTACACTTGACTCAAATCCAAGTCCCCAAATAATAGGGATATAAAAGTGGTAAAATCCCACTCAAAACTAAGTCCCAAACATACCCAAAATACTTGATAGTATTTTCCTCACTAGTGTATATACTCAGCACTTAAAATATTTTAAAGAAAAGATTTAACGAAACCAAATATTGGTTCTTTTGTGTGCTCAAATGTGTACTCTTGGCTTGGTTCCTGATAACTCTAGTTTATGGAGTTATTTAGCTTCTAATTTGGCTTGAAATTGCATGCTTTATCCTTAATTTTCCAAGTGAAACACTTTAAAATAAGAAGATTGGCTTACTTTTTGTCTGAGGACTTTGTTGAAAATTCAATGTCATAAATCATAATTATTGAGGTGAATTGCTAAGTTCAAATTTAATTTTCATTTAGAGATTTTTGAAAGAGGAAAGTGTAGACTTTTGGAGCTTGAAGAGAATTTAAGTGAAAGCTAAAAGAAAGGAAGTAAGGAATGAAGAAAATGAAGTTTTTCTACTGAGTCGCGACTTGAAATTTGCGGGGTTGCAACCTACTGGGCGCATACAGCATATGATCATTTTTTAAGTTAGGTCGCGACCTGATGTTTCTGTCGGCTTGTAGCCCGACGCGGCCCAGGCCTATTTTTAGTAATGTTTTAAACTAGTCTTGGGCAGCAGCTGAGAGTTCATTTTTTGCTCGTTTTTAGCATACTTTTTAGGGAGAAAAACGGAGGTTTGGAGGGAAGTTCACACTAGAGAGAGACCCATCTTGAAGATTGAAGATAAAAGGCTTAGAGGAGGATTGAACTCCATTTTTGTTCATCTCTTCCTTTCTCCTTTTGTCTTTAATGTTTATGATGCTTCTTGAACTAGTAGTTGTTTTGTTTATTATTATGGATAGCTAACTTTGTAGCTAGGGAATCCTTTGGACCCCTCTATGAATCTTGGATGCTTGTAGTTTTACTTATTTGAATATTAATGATGTTGGTTGTGGTTACCCATATCTAACCTTAATGCTCTTAAATGTTTGGCCACCATTTAAGTTGATTTGGGGTATTCTTTTGAACTAGACATAGGAATAGGGATGTTAGACCCTAGTTATGGGTAATGCTTGTTCTTTCATACTTAATTGGCTTAGGTGTGAAGATTAGTTGATGGGATGGAAACATACCCATTGACCTTGCATAGTAAATACTTGATGTTAGTACTCAATGGGTTGATTTCACACTAATTCATAAGGACACTTAGTATTTTAGGTGAAGGAAACATGATTAATTGACCTAGACATAGGTTTTTAATTATAATTGGCATGCTAACAAAACCAACTTGTTAATGTTGAATTGAGTAATTTGCATATCCAAGTGAAATAGAGGGTGAAAAAGGTCCCCTAGGTCTTTTAATCTTGGCTATCTCTCATTTTAGTTTGTGTTATTGTTTTCTATTTACTTGTTCTTCGAGTACTTTTTCTTTATTCTCATTAAATTTGATATTGCTTAGGCTTGAACACAGTAGTTTAATTAATTGCTAGCATACTCTATCCAATCCCTATGGATATGATACTCTTTTACTCACATTATATTACTTGAACGACCTATGCACTTGCGGTATTTTACCCGCTCTTGTAGGCGGCCATCAAGTTTTTGGCGTTGTTGCCGGGGATTGGCTATAGTTGTGTGTTACGTTTGATTTGGATTACTAGTTCTTGAATTTAGCTTTCATTGTCTTTTATTTTTAGGTACCTCTTAATTTGTATGCGACGCTCTAGAAGCTTTGGAGATACTTCTGTTCGTGTGGATTTATAAAAAGTTTTTCAATTTCCGTGCTAACCTCGCTCTCATCGCACTAGACATGACATGGCAAATCATGAGGACCCAAACCGCTCCATGTGGGATTATGCTTCTCCACAACTCCAGGATATGCACTCTAGCATTCATAGGCCTGCCATCCAAGCTCATAACTTTGAGCTTAGGCCTGCACTAATTCAGATGGTGCAGAACACAGTTTAGTTTGGTGGGTTACCTAGTGAAGATCCTAGTGCTCATCTTTCTAACTTCCTGGAGGTGTGTGATACCTTCTGACATAATGGCATTTCGGAGGAAGGTATTCATTTGCGCCTATTCCCATTCTCTCTAAGGGATAAGGCTAAGGCATGGCTCTTCTCTCTACCTGCAAACTATATCACTACATAGGAGAACTTTGCCCAAAAGTTTCTTGCTAAGTTCTTTCTACCAATCAAGACAGCTAGGCTACGCTCTGACATCACCTCCTTCAAGCAAGCAGATGGTGAAACTCTATATAAGGCATGGGAAAGGTTCAAGGAGATGCTTAGGAAGTGTTTGCACCATGGCATTCCTAAGTAGCTCCAAGTTCAGACTGTGTACATGAGGCTACTTTCTCAAGAGAGAGCTATTATTGATGCCGCTGCAGATGGTGCCTTGATGGCTAGGACAGTGGATGCTGCTCTTGATCTCTTGGAAGAAATGGCAGCCAATAATTATCAATGTCCAACTGAGCGGATGAATACAAAGAAGGTAGCTGGCATGTATGAGGTAGATGCTCTCACATTTCTCTCAGCTCAAGTGGCGTCCATTGCTAAAAGGTTGGATAATATGAATGTGAATTCAGTTGAAAGCTCTTTTACTACTTGTGACTTGTGTGGAGACCCACAATCCAGTGATCAATGTCCACACACTATGGAGAGTGTGTAATTTTTGGCTCAACATCACCAGTCGGGACCTAGCTGACCTTTCAACAACAACTACAACCAAGGAGGGCGGAGTCAAGGAAACTACGCTTGGGGAAATAATAAACAAGCCTCTTTTTCATTCACTCAACCCAAGGTAGCTCCAAACTTTCCACCTGGCTTCCAACCACAACCTACACCACCAAAGGAGCACTTTCATGATCGAACTTCAACACTTGAGAGCATGTTCATGACCTTCATTAACAAGACCGATGCTTATATGGCCAAGACGAATGCTCACTTAGCCAGCCAAGATGCTCATTTGGCCCGCCAAGATACTCTATTGCAAAGTCAAGCCGCTTCATTGCGAAACTTGGAGGCTCAAATTGGTCAAATTGCTCAAACAGTGAGTAATTGCCTTTTGGGAACCTTTCCTAGTGACACAATCAATAATCCCATGGGTGGCAACAATGAGCAATGCAAGGCTATAACTCTTAAAAGTGGGAAGCAAAATTGAAGGAAATTTGAAGACTAAATTTTTGCATCAAGAGGTGAGGCATGAAAAAGATGATGTTGAAGAAGTAAAGGGGGACAAGAAAAAGGAAGTGGCCAATGAAGATGACAGTAAGAAGCAGAATGAGAAACCCACTATTCCTCCTCTACCATTCCCAAATCGCTTTGCTAAACAAAATCTTGACACACAATTTCAAAAGTTCTTGGAAGTCTTTAAGAAACTTCACATAAACATTCCTTTTGCTAAAGCTTTGGAGCAAATGCTAAGTTATGTGAAGTTCATGAAGGATATTCTCTCAAAAAAGTGCAAGTTGGGTGACTTTGAAACTGTTGCATTGACGAAGGAGTTTAGTGCCATTTTGCAAAACAAGCTCCCTCCCAAATTAAAAGATCCAGGAAGCTTCACTATCCCTTGCCATATTAGAACTCAATTCTCCGGGAGAGCTTTATGTAACTTAGGGGCAGGCATAAATCTCATGCCCCTATCAATATTCCAAAGGTTGGGTTTAGGGAAATGCAAACCAACTACTGTCACGCTTCAACTTGCGGATTGCTCTTTCACTTATCCTAGAGGAATTGTTGAAGATGTGCTAGTCAAAGTGGACAAATTTATATTCCTTGCGGATTTTATCATCCTGGACATGGAGAAAGATCGCAATGTGCCATTAAGTCTTGGGCGTCCTTTTCTAGCCACAGGTAGGACTCTTATTGATCTTCAAAAAGGTGAGTTGACTATGCATGTGCAAGACCAACATGTAACATTTAATATTTTTAAGGCCATTGAATTCCCCCATGAGTATGAGGAGTGTTCTTATGTAAGTATATTGCACCATGTCATTTTTTATGTTTTTCATGAGAACCCCCCTCAAGACAGCCTTGCATTGTCATCAATTATTACATTTGAGCATGTTTATAGCACTAATGATGTTGATTATGATTTTGTTAAACTGATTGATGCATCTTCTAAGCTTTTTAGGTCACCCCAGTTTGACCTCTTAGAGCTCTTTTCATCTAAGACTTCTCTTAAGCCTTTAGTTGGAAAGCCTCAAAAGTTAGATTTCAAGTTGGTGTCAAGCCCTTTGCATTGTGCCCATCTTGGAGCTACTACCTTTCCATTGATAATTTCATCAATTCTAACTGAGGAACAAGTAGACAAACTGCTCCATATGCTTAAAGATCCAAAACAGGGTGTGGATTAGATCAAAGAAGACAATGGTTGTGTTAGCCCATCAATTAATAAGAAAAAGATCTTGTTAGAGGGTGACCACAAAGCCTCTATTGAACACCAATGGTGTCTAAGCCCCATATTGAATGAGTGTATGCCTAAAATGGAGGGAATGACCATTGTGTCTAGTGAAAACCATGAATTGATCCTCATATGCAATACTAGACCCAAACTACCCTTAATGAAGCCCGAACTTAGGTGCACAAGTTCATTTTTGGTGAAGAAAGTGTTCTCCCATGGAGCTATGACTAGTAGTGATCTGATTCAAAAGTCAACTTACAAGGTCAATAGTCATTGGCTTGAGTTAAACTTGGGTGGAAAGGGAATGAGTGTTTGGTTGAATGAAAGCTATGAGTTGATCCTTATTTTCAGTACTAGGTACAAACTCTTCTTAATAAAGCTAAATATTCAACAGACATGTCCAATTTGTGGTAAAAGAGTATTCTCAAGGAGTTCTGAGCATTGAAGGGTTAGATGCAAAGTCAACCTACAAAGTCAACATGTAATGGCTCAAAATGCATTTTAGAAAAGAGGAGGAGTATTGCAAAACTTCTCTTGCATTGGTTCCAACAACTTGACTTGGTGACAAAGTCTAGCCAAGACTATAAATAAGGCGCTTCTTAGGAGGCAACCCAAGTTTTTACCTTTTTTTCTCTTAATTTGGTGTTTTTCTAGTTATTTTAGTTTGGTAGCTATGTGTCTAGTTTGTTTGATTCTTGTGCATCAAAGTTACTGCATAATTCTGTAGCAAAGTTATGTGTTAAGTAATTTTTAATGCTTATTATGTCTTTAGTGTTGGTGTTTTTGATCTAGTAGTTTGTTTATGTTTTTTTTCTGTTGTCTTCATGCATGATTTGGTTGTCTACCATGTGTTTTTATGGTTTAAAGTAAGCATATCATACTTTGTTTGCTTGAACTCATATTCGCATGCCCTGTATCATGCTTAGTTTTGGTGTTTGCTCTTTGAATATAGGTCATAATATTCTAAGCATGTTAGTGTTTTGAGTTGTGTTTAGGTTGGTGTCATAGAGTTTAATTTGTTCAATTCACATGCCTTTTGCTCATTGTCATGTTTAATTCTTGTGGTTTGATTGTGTTCTTTTGAAGGTTACTGTTAATTTCAATGGATTAATGTTTTTGATGTGTTAGAAGTAGTTTTGTTGGGAAGAAAGACATTTGAAAGAGCTCAAATTTTGCTGCATAATTTTGCAACAGTGGATTGTAACTTGGTAATTTGGCTGAGTCGCGACCCATTGCTCATAGATTGCATAGGAACACCAGACCTGAGAGCAGTAGATTGCAACCTGAGTTAGGTCCCGACCCATTGCTCGCAGATTGCATAGATATTCTAGACCTGAGAGCTCTAGGTTGCAACTTGAAGTGGTTTGCAACCAACTTAAAAAAAATAAAATTCAGATTTCGAAATTCAAAAAAAAAAATCCACAAAACAAATGGGTTAAAGGTTCTGAAGTGCCCCCTATTCCCATAAACACAAACACTTCACCATACCACGCTACCTTACATCTCTCTCCCTCACCACCACGCTACTGCCCACCTCCACCGGCGGCTACCATGCCCTGCCCAACCACCATCAGCATTGTCCTCGCGACCCCCGCCACTCCCCACCGCATGCGCGCTTCTGCATCTCCACTTTGTGAGCAGCGTCACTGCTTCCCCGCACCTCCCCTTCCTCGCAGCTCCCCTTCGGGTTCGCGTCTTCACTGACCGCCGCACTATCAGCAGCGGCGCGCTTCACCCTTCTTCATCTTATCATCTCTCTCTTCTCTCCACTCTGCATTGGAACGCAAATGGTGAGAAGCTCCACCGCAAGCTCCATGTTCCCCTTCTAAGCGTTTGAGCTTTCAGTTCTTTTTCTTCTTCTGGTTGGTTGTTCTTTTTTTTTTTTATGTTGTTTTTTCTCTTTTCTGCATTTGGCATGCTTAATAATTGTTATTTTGCTGGAAGTTGTTCTAATTAAGATTCTCATTTGCTATCCTTTGACGCTTGATGATGTTTAGTGCTCTTTAAACTTCATTCTCTAAGGACTAGATGCTAAACTACTGGATAGCTCATGCTCATGATATTTTGGGACTACTGTAATCTTTAGTTGAGCTATATTGTCTTCTTGTCAAATTTGGGTGTTTTAGTGTTAGATAATTCTTGTTCATTTTATCTTGCTTTGTGATTTGACATTAAGGATATGAAGCTGACGTTATAATTGATCTGTATTATTTTTGGTCTTTCATTGAGATATTCTGGTTTATTGTTTTGTTGCTGGACCTACACTGGATTTGGTTTCATTGTCATTTTTCATTATATTACGAATGAGCTGTCAATGAGTTAGACTCTACAGGTTAAATTAAGAGCACTGAAGGCTATGGTTCAGTCCAAGAAGAGAAAAGGAACAACTTGAGGTAGTAGTTCAACTCCACATATGTATAATGATGATGAGAGAGGAGAGGAGGAAACGAATAAGGAAGAAGACTCACACAGGGAGCTTGAAACTTTTATTTCGATACCATGTTTTAGTTTGTTTTGCATGTTTTCGCTGCTAGTATCCCTTTGTAATTTTTATTCCTTTGTGTTGAACAGTGAGGACCCTATTAAGTTTAAGTTTGCGAGTAAGGGTTGATGTTTTAGTATTAATAATCAATGTTAGTTTTATATATGTTTTCCATAAGTTTTAGTAGCATTTGTTTTTCTTTTCTTTCTTTGTTTGTTTTGTTAAAAAAAAAATTGTGTATGGCATGAATGCTTGTTGGGAACGTAAGTTTTGGCATGCTGGTTGTCTGAGATTGAATATCCTATGATTGCATGGATTATGGATTGACCTCACTTTTTGGGAACATACATGAGTTCTCTTGGTTGTGTTTAATTTTGTGCTTCAATTGTGTACGAATGTAGTTCCCATTTGTATGTGTGTAAGACCTTGGAATTTGAGTAGATTAACACTTTTGGAGAAAGTGTATGAGCGGCATGTGTGTTGAGTGGTGTTTTTGTAAGTGTTGTTGTAATATCTCTTAAGGCAAAATCCTAGGCAATGCATGATTAAGAAAATGATTAGGGCATTCTTTGGACCGTTTGAGCCTTTGAAGCTAACCTTGATATGTGATTATCCCTAGGTCCCTTTGAAGCCTTGAATTTGTTTGGCCTTTATTTTCTTTTTTTAACCACATTTTTTTCCTACCATTAACCCCTCTAAAAACAAAAACAAATAAATAAATCCCTTTTTCATTTACCCTAGTTGAGTGTATGGCATGTAAAATTCCTTTGATTGGAGCCAATTGGTAGTTTTGTAATGCATTTTGTGAGTTGAAGCAATAATGGAGAATTGTCAATCGAAAAGTGAAAGAAAAAGGAGTTCTGAAAAAAAATAAAAAGAAAAAAAAAGAAAGAAAAAGAAAAGAAGCATGTGAATAATCAAGTATATGTTTCCTTTGCATTGAATCTCACAAATTGCAATTTTGAATTTTGTCTTGGATTAGCTCAAATATTAGGATTTTCATATTTGTGCGTTTCAACTTTTGATTTATATCCATACCCTTCCTTCTTAACCACTCACCCTTGGCTTTACACTACAAGCTTTGAAAGACACTTTTGATTCTTGATTGTGCATTTGTCTACATTAGTGGAGAGAGAGAAGAAAACAACCCATTTGAGGTGGTGAGATGTGCATGTGCTTTCTCATGGACCTATCCAAGCTTGTCTCTTGAAAATAGGAAGAGATCTTGCATGCATGCTTGTTGGAAATTCATTTGTGCACGAAAGTTGCATATGAGTGACAACATGGCCTTGGAAGTGCATGTGTGATACTTTTTGTGAGGTTGTGAAATAATTCTTAAGGATATATATGATGTTTGGACACCGGCAATGTTTGAATTTAATTTGCTTTCATTTTTGGATTGCTTGCTTCCGGTTGAAAATCCCTAAGTGTTTTGCTTTGTTTTGGATTATTTTGCTCAAGGACTAGCAAAAGCTTAAGTTTGGGGGTGTGATAACTCCAGTTTATGGAGTTATTTAGCTTCTAATTTGGCTTGAAATTGCATGCTTTATCCTTAATTTTCCAAGTGAAACACTTTAAAGTAAAAAGATTGGCTTACTTTTTGTCTGAGAACTTTTGTTGAAAATTCAATGTCATAAATCATAATTATTGAGGTGAATTGCTACGTTTAAATTTAATTCTCATTTGGTGATTTTTGACAGAGGAAAGTGTAGACTTTTGGAACTTAAAGAGAATTTAAGTGAAAGCCAAAAGAAAGGAAGCAAGCAATGAAGAAAATGAAGTTTTGCTATTGAGTCGCAACCTGAAATTTGCGGGGTTGCAACCTACTGGGCGCATATAGCATATGATCATTTTTTAAGTTGGGTCGCAACTTGATGTTTCTATCGGCTTGCAACCCAACGCGGCCCAGGTCCATTTTTAGTAATGTTTTAAACTAGTCTTAGGGCAACAGCTGGGAGTTCATTTTTTGTTCATTTTTAGCATACTTTTCAGGGAGAAAAACAGAGGTTTGGAGGAAAGCTCACACTAGAGAGAGACCTATCTTGAAGATTGAAGATAAAAGGCTTGGAGGAGGATTGAAGCTCCATTTTTGTTCATCTCTTCCTTTCTCTTTTTGTCTTTAATGTTCATTATGCTTCTTGAACTAGTGGTTGTTTTGTTTATTGTTATGGATAGCTAACTATGTAGCTAGGGGATCCTTTGGACCCCTTTATGAATCTTCGATACTTGTAGTTTTACTTATTTGAATATTAATGATGTTGGTTGTGGTTATCCATATCTAACATTAATGCTCTTAAATGTTTGGCCACCATTTAAGTTGACTTGGGATATTCTCTTGAACTAGACATAGGAATAGGGATGTTGGACCCTAGTTATGGGTAATGTTTGTTCTTTCATACTTAATTGGCTTAGGTGTAAAGATTAGTTGATGGGATGGAAACATACCCATTGACCTTACATAGTAGATACTTGATGTTAGTACTCAATGGGTTAATTTCACACTAATTCATAAAGACACTTAGTATTTTAGGTGAAGGAAACATGACTAATTGACTTAGACATAGGCTTTTAACTATAATTAGCATGCCACCAAAACCAACTTGTTAATGTTGAATTGAGTAATTTGCATATCCAAGTGAAATAAAGGGTGAAAAAGGTCCCTTAAGCCTTTTAATCTTGGTTATCGCTCATTTTAGTTTGTGTTATTATTTTTTATTTACTTGTTCTTCGAGTACTTTTTCTTTATTCTCATTAAATTTGATATTGCTTAGGCCTGAACACGGTAGTTTAATTAATCGCTAGCATACTCTATCCAATCCCTGTGGATACGATACTCTTTCACTCACATTATATTACTTGAACGACCCGTGCACTTGCAGTATTTTACCCGCTCTTGTAGGCGGCCACCAGTTCCTATCTCCAAATGAGTTGCCATACTTGGATTTATATACCTAGGTGCTACCAATTTGTCAAGGATAACATTTAATAACCTTATAAAAAAGTCAAACATAATATATCAATTGTCACCCATGCTTCCAAACATTTAATGCACCATCAAATGCATATTTGAGTTATTCACATGGGGTGGATTCAAGGGAAAAAATACAAATCATCTTATGACAAATAGAAATATGCATATTAAATTAAAGAATTAGAAATAAATAAATGATACAATAAAAATAAAGTGGTTGTGTAAACCCATTTTACATTACTAACCAATTAAAACTTGATACATTTGTAAAGTGGTGAGAAAAACTAGGTGGAAATGATGCAGTTACCAAAATTATAGTAATATGTCAAGTTTTAATTGATTTATGATGTAAAATACAATGAGTTTATACTGTTAGTATACCCCCAATTAATCTCTTTTTTCTTTTTATAATAATAGAAGCTCAAATGCTCATAAATGAGGAGAGCAAACATAATCCACCCAAGAAAATACAAAAAAGAAACCAAAATTAGATTATACCAAATAAACGCAATGACCACACCAAAATAAAGTTTTAGGGACAAACACAATCCAACCAAGGATGTATGTGTTCAAATGAGAGACAAGAATAAAGAATAAAGTTTTAGGGATAATTTATATGTTAAATTATACGTGAAACTTATTTTTAAAACACCAATCTTTATTTTTATCCATGAGCAAAACATACCATTACCGGTAATTATCTTATTGCTGGTAATGAATGGCCACTAAAACCATTTTTTGGCAACACTTAAATATTAGTCACATCTCGTGTCTCCTATACGAGCGATACATCTATTGTATGATAACATTGAATGAGACGTAATCATAGTAGAAAATTGAATCAGCTCGTCAATGGGTTATGGCTATTATTATTACAGATTAATTTTGATATAATTATACTGCAAAATAGTTTGACATTGTTATTCAATATAATTAAATTTTTTATTTAAATACTTTTCAAGTAGTAGCAGTAGGAGTTAACTATATTTACTAATATGGTACTACTAGTAGTTCAGAAGAAAAAAATAAATAAAGGCTCAAGTGAAAAAACATGAGGCCTGATTGGTCTACTTGTCTTTGCGGGAAGAACAGATAAGTACGATTAATAATGTTCTACCAATAGTAAATACAGGAACAACTATCTTACAAGGTTTAAATCTAATAATCTACTGCCATCAGTAACTAGAGTCAAACACTTTCAAACATAATCTTCACAATTTTAAGGCAATCACTAACTTCAGTTGCCACAATACCAAAAGCCATTGCTAACCCAATGATGTGCGCTTTAACCATTGTTTCTCTTGTTCTTCTTCTACATCATGCAACACAAGTGAGGTAATTGAAGAGTGACTTTCTTCAATCAACCTCCAACCTGAAAACTTTATTGGTGTGTGTCTCTAATTACACAATGCACAGACACACATTCTTGTTGAAATATATTACATATTCCTTCATCATTTGATTACACAGATAAAGTAAAATCCTAACATTAAACATCTAAAGGATTATTTAATAATGAAAATGATTCCACTTTTCAATTGATGATGCTATCGCATCTTGTAAAGAAGCTACTATGGATAGATCTCAATGAGAGACCTTAAACCCAGTACTGGAGTTATCTTGTAGTTACTAAAACCGGCAGAGAAGATCAACTTGGCCCATTCTTTCTCATTTCTCTCTTTTCCTGTGACCAACACCATCATTAGCATGTCAAAGAAGAGCTGAGTTTCAACTGATTTTTCATCTCCTGTCTCATCCTCCACCACCATGTCAATGAGAATCACCTTTCCTTTTTCGCCTTTGCTCATGATTGCCTCCTTGCATTTCCTCAATATGTTCAAGCATTCGTCATCGTTCCAGTCATGCAAAATCCACTGATTTGTTGTTTAATCAGAAACAATAAAAGGAGATTAGAAATTGATTTTTCTAATGATAGGTCCTTTCTCCAATTCATAACACAGTTAAATGACAGCCTCCACTGAAAGCCGTAGTTGTTGGGACTAACCATCCCCAAAAAAATTATTCAACCAATTAAGAGCATCTCCAAATGGTTGTCCCATTTTATATTGGATTGCAATTTTGAATCCACTCTCTATCATATCAGCATGATTTGTCGCAATAATTGCGACTCCTAGAAGACTTGGACTCCTTTTTTTTAATGGAAAGACTCTTTGGTTCCACGTCGATTTTCATATTGATCAATAGTGTGATAAAAACATGTTTTGTATCCATGTGGCACACAATCATTGGGTAAGAAAAAATGGGTTTGATCTCTCTAAGTTGAGGCCGGTCTTAAAATCGTGATTCTCACTGACGAGCATGTAAAAGTGCGTAGTCCCACTTTGTGGGTACCGATGCAAAATCAGGACCAAAACATGGGTGTATTGAAAATGTTCTTATGAGTGAATATAATTATGACTAATAAACAGTATGAAATTAATTACATATAATACACATATATGTGAGGATGTTTGGATGAGATTTTTTTGGTGAAAAATCACTTTTTTTCACTTATAAATATCATTTTTTAATATTTGGATAAATTTTAAAAAATAATTTCAATTTAAAAAATTAATTTTAGCTTTTTAATCTTATATATAACATTTATGTTTCATAATTATTTTTTTAAAATATGAAACAAATACAACAAACACACACACAAATATATATATATATATATATATATATATAAAAGATAATTTACCTTCAAAAAAATGGCATCAGATGGAGGAATGGCCTCAAACATGTCCCCTCCAACATATTTTAGGTTCTCACTTCCTTCCAAGCCAGCAACAACATGAGGGAGGTCATATACAATGCACTCCAGCTGTGGGAATGCTTTTGCTATGGCTTTGGCCACAGTCCCTGTGCCACCCCCCACATCAACCAATGATTCCAGTCCTTCAAACACCCCCTTGCACTTGTCAATCACCACACTGGTGACCAATCTAGCATCACTTGCCATGGCATCATTGAAAAAGCTATTAAGTTTAGGCACCTGGCCAGCATAATCCCAAAGCATCATACCGTGTGTTGTTTCAAACGGTGTAGGACCATTATTTTTTAACCAAGTAGACAATTGTTGCCATGGGTTTGTCAAAATGGGATCAAGCATGGCAAGCAAGAAAGGTGTCACACTTAAAGGGTTGTCCTTAAGGAGTAGTATAGATGCATCAGTTAGCACATACCCATCTTCAAACTCATGATCATTTTGGGTGACAATTTGTGTAGAGAAGAAGCCAGAATGTATTAAGATTCTCATTAAGCGGCGGATGCAGCAGGTTTTGGATGGGTGGATTGGGAGTGAAGCAATGAGTTTTGAGAGTGGCATGGGTTGGCCATAGTTGTGTATAACATCCGGTATGCCTAAATCAACTGCACATTTGAGGGACATGGAGTGTATGAAGCTGAAGATATGATTCCATATGTGGCTTTGAGCTTTAAGCAGTTTGGCAGCCTGCTCTCCTCTTCGGGATTCCATAATTTTTCTGCCTGAACTGCTAGTAAGATTTGAAGTGTGTAACCCCATATACTGCTTGGGTCTATATATAGGGCAATTATGTGTATCAATATGTGAGCCAATCTTTATCCAAAAGTTATTTTATGTATTGTAGAATTAGGCACATGCAAATAACTCAATATAATTCACACAATATAAATCACAAAATAGGATTTTATACTGTCTTAAGATTATAAGCCGAACTCTATCACAAACTAGACTAGTTTATCCAAAGATGTATGCCTTTGTATCCTAAATAAATGAATGTTTAAGTATTTATAAAGAGTATCTTGATGATATCCTTAAATAATATATAATTTAATAATTATGTGTGATAATGTCTTGTTTTGTAACCATAAGCCAAAATTTAAATACATTTTCCCAACTTATGGACAATAGTTTTAAGAACTCAGCATATTGACGCAGCAGAAATGGTACGTGTACTATTAAAAATTAACAAAATCACAAATACTAAATCCATGGAATTGTTGAGATAGTCCAAATAAACGATGTCGGCCTTTCTTCGTTATACATGGAGACTTTGTACATGTCTTTTTACATACAGAAATGCTTTTTAATATTTACCAAAGCTTTCTCGACAACTTTCGGATACCGGAGAATCATGTGAATCATGTGACGACATCGCGGCTGATGTCAATTGTCCAATTAGTGCACGTGAAGCACAAGTGATCAGGTAATCAATAATTGTTGCAAAATCTACAGTTCATTAAGCGAAGTTGCTTTCTGTGATTCCGCTGATGTACTTTATTCGTAGCCAGATGTACTATTAAAAATTAACAAAATCACAAATACTGAATCCAAGGACTTGTTGAGATAATCCAAATAAACGATGTCGGCCTTTCTTCGTTATACATGGGGACTTTGTACATGTCTTTTTACATACAGAAATGCTTTTTAATATTTACCAAAGCTTTCTCGACAACTTTCGGATACCGGAGGATCATGTGAATCATGTGACGACACCGCGGCTGATGTCAATTGTCCAATTAGTGCACGTGAAGCACAAGTGATCGGGTAATCAATAATTGATGCAAAATCTACAGTTCATTAAACGAAGTTGCTTTCTGTGATTCAGCTGATGTACTTTATTCGTAGCCGGATCACTTCAATTTAACCACTCTCATCAAACGCTGAGAACAACAATTATAATTAATTAAAAGCAAGCAAATTCGACTTTTCCTTTGTTTTCTATTTTCTTCTTGGCAAATTATGTTTTCTATTTTCTTATCGCCTCATTTCTGCATGTTTTTTTTTTATAGATGTTGACAACTTTGTCAAAAAAAATAAAAATAAAAGTATAAAGTAGTTTGTTTTTTTGGGTAGATAAAATATAAAGTAGTAGTTTATTACCGTTAGTTAACTTTTTATAACATTATCGCTGTAATTTGCTTCTCCATTTGCTAAATTTGCAGGAGCTGAACATAGCTCATATTTTGGACTCCAAGTTACGTGAAGAAAAATTAATTTTTTTGGAGAGCACCATTTAAGATCATATCTCTAACAAAACAGCCTCTTGAAAGAAACTATACTCAAATAAATCTTAATTATTAAACATATAAATATAGATTATTAAAATTAAAAGTCACATTATCTTTTTTCTCGGTAATTATTATTTACCACCAAAATGAGAATAAAGACATAGAATAACAGATTAATAGGATCTTAACCACAAAATATTAATTAAAGTGCATACTGAGACTATTTAATAAAAATATAAAATATTATCAAAATATATAGTCCACCAGATATCACATAATCTTATCTTGACTATAAGATCTAATGTGCAAAATTTGCCCACCCCACTCTCACAATTATGAATTAACCACTTGTTTACCTTTTTTTCGTGCAGTGGAAATTAAAAAGAGCAAAACTAAACTTTTATACTTAATTAGTCTCTATAAATTTTAAATAAAGTAATTAACACGACAAAATAATTTTAAAGAGAAAGACTTAAAAAAGAAAAAACTTCTAATGTTGTTCTGTGCTGAGGGAGAAGGGGGGCATGCTGGGCATCCATTGTCTAAATGAAGCTCCACCAATGTTAACCATGGTTAGGTTGCCGTAACACCTTATATTTTTATCACAATCCTAATTTTTTAATTTTTCCCTCCTCTGTTGTTGAAAACCAAAAATCCATCCCTCCTCTGGAATTGACAACCAAAGTGCCCTCCCTCCCGACGCCAATGAAAAGAAAAGAAACCCTTGTTGCCATTTTTTATCATCAATTTCTTGGGCAAAGAGTACAGCAGTAAGCCTTATAGCTTTAGGCTTATTTTTCTTTGTTGGTAACGAGGCAATGAAAAGAAAATGGAGCTTATTTGTACTGTGTTGGCATTGAGCATTGGATCCAGGCAGTAAGAACAAGCATTGGACAGTTTGAACAGATTTCATATTTATTTATCCTTTTTGTTTTGTTATTAGTTTTTGTCTCGGCTCATGGGAAATCCCAACCTCACATCAGCCTCATGGTTATCAAGTCATACTATATGCATAATTTAAACATCATTTTAAATTTCCAAATCAATATTAATATGTAAACTCTTTTATTTTGTCAGTCAAGTATGAAAATTCATAATCACCAATTAAAATAATAATCGAGTTGTTCTATATAAAATCATGAAATTCAACATATTATGAATACAAGCATAAATCTCTAAACATGAAACCAAAATATATGCATGGTTCGGGACTCTACTTGAACATTCGTTTGAGCATTTTAACAAAACTATAAACTGGTGCTTCACTGCAAAGTAAAGCTCACTCAAACTAAAATATACTATTGCTAAGGCGGAAGTTGGAAAGGGTCTATAATAACAGTCGTATCCGTAAGGAAGAGGAAATGAGTGGGTGAGTTTCATCTAAAACTCAGTGACCAAATTTTCATCTGTAACCTCCACATGGGACCACCGACAAGGATACATAATAATAATGCAAGAACAGCTGTAAAATAATTTTCATATTTATTTACATAATAATCCAACATCAGTAATTCTTGTAAATCATGAATGAATCTTATCTAACAAAGAAATAAAAATCTCTGGATATATATATATAAAATATAATATAATATAATATAATAATATTACTTTGAACTCTAAGGATGCCTTTTGAGATCTCATATTGAACACCTAATTAGGTTTCATTCTTTAAATACTCTATTAGGGATGAGGTTGTCCTTTGATGAACAACTTGATATCAAGGTTAATGATCCTACAACTGTTAACTCACTATCTATTTCTCTATAGTTACCATACAAGCTTAAAATCATGAAAGCTAAATATTTTCTCTAAATTCTGTATTTGGGCTCTAACTATGACTCTTGGGAAACATAATTTCATAAACATATAATTCTTGAAAGCATTGGGCTAAACATGACATTCCAAAATATTCATAATCGTAGTCAACATCTATTCATAAAATCAATTTGAGCAACAAATATGGTCTAGTAGTTTTATAACACAATTTTCATGGTCACTTGAAAAAGTATAAAATTCATTATCTTGACAGAATTCTCAAAATTTTGTACTTGAAATATTCTCTAAAATTATGTCTCTATGTCATAAGGCAAAAAAAATAACTCTAATGACCAAAATAAAGATCACATGATTGAACTCACTCATCTGAAGGGGAGGAGCTAGAGATGTCGACAACCAAAGGAGCTCCGTGGAACATGGATGATACCAATGTCTGCCATAGAAGTAACAAAATCCATGAATAATTATTAGAGTGGCTCTTATTTGTAATAATTATTACATAATGATTTTATTCAATGTTGTTACATATTACAATACTAATATTTTATCTTTCAAATTAATTGCATAAAATTTAAATAATTATGTCAATTTATTAGCTCATAGTAAATTAACTTTTGTGATTTTATTTTTTACAATTAATTTTCATAGAGTTAATATTTGTAAAATAAATTTATTTTTAAAGGAAAAATAAATATTTTTGCATTTGAATTTTTTAATAGCCAAGTTTAAAGGAAAAAGTGATATTGACATTCCTAAGAAAAGTAAATTTCGTGTAACACTTTATTTGCTTGCGCATAACATTATTAATTGTTTATCTTTAAATTTTATAAGTTAAGTTTAAATAATTTAATCAATATTTTAGATCATTGTAACATAATTAGCTTCATTTAAACGTTGATGATTAGGTAGCTTAATTCTTTGAAACAATTAAAAATTAAATTTATCTTAGATCGAACAATATATTTTACTTCTAAACTATTTGATTGATTGAAATTTTGATGTATTTTATTATTCAATAATGTGTAGCACTAACAAGGTAGTCATAATTAGCAATATCTTACATATTCAAAAAAATGCAATGAGAATTAATGACTATGAATGCTAATATTTTATGGTTTATCAGCTACTTATATTATATATATCCCTTATTTTCTCTTACTATACAAAATAAATCTGTAATAAACTATTATTATTTTTGTGAATTAGTATGATCAATCATAGTTGTCAGGCTTATGAGTTTAGGTACTCAAATCGTGTTAACCCACTTGATAACTCAAACATAAGTAAACTTAGGTAAACTTGGATAAACTTATGAGTTTATACTTTTAGTTAGTACTTAGTTTCTTGAGTGACAAAACATGAAATTTTATAATAAATACTCGTAATTAGAACTTTCAAAATTGAAGTTGTGATGTATTAATTTATTTTTATTTTTTTACATTCTAAATTTTAATATATTATATTTCTTAAGATTTTAATTTGTATGTTATATTTTATGACTTGTATTTTTTCATTATGATGTTGGCAATTGAATTTTTTTATATGTTTTATTTTCATTATAAATTTATTTTATTATAATTAGATATTATAAATATTTTTTAGTATTATTTTTCAAATAAGTAAACTATTATAAATTTATCTTAGCTCCGTGAATTTAAATAAACTCTATCATCAACGATTTTAAATAAGCTCTATCATCAACAACCTTGATGATAATCAAAATTATTCAATCAACTCTCCTCGTTCAATTAAAAGGCAACCCGAAAAAGTATGAAATAAATTACTGCATATATACGATATTATTTGTATGTTTTTGAACTCATACTTTTCTTAACTTATAATTTGGTAAAGATGTCCAGTTACGTTAAACAACACATTATCTTCTCAACTTCAATATGCGTGCATGTACACCTGGTTATGTGGACTTGTCCGATTCGTTTAATCCGATCCTGTCTAAGCCCACAAGTTCACGGACTAGTCCACATACTATTCACAGAGGTGCAAATTGTTCCTTTCCCTCTTAGCACACAGCACATTCAGCAGCAGCGGTAGTGTACCACGAAGGTCTCTTGGGGGCAGCACAGCGAAGCATGGTGGCAGATCTACAAAGGTGTCTCGCGGCAGCTTGGTAAAGCACGAATATGTCCCACGAAGGTTCACAAAGGTGCAACCATGCAAACTATTCTCTTTCTGCGCAATCACAAAGGTGTCCCGTGGAGGTCTCCTGACGACAGATCTGCTGGTGGCAACTCAGCAAAGCACCTTGGCAGCAACCTGCGAGGCCTTGACTGCGAGCGTGAAAGTGAGAGAGACAGAGAGGGCTTAATCGCGAGGCGTGAAAGAGACGAGAGTGAGAGAAGGGCAAGGGCGGAGGTCCGTGGTGGCTAAGTTGAGAAGGGGAGTTGTCGTGGCCCTTGTGGTCAACTTGTGGGTGAGTTGAAACTTGAGAGAGAGAAGGGGCAGTGCTTAGGACTTAGGAGGAGTTATGGGCTTGGCTACTTGAGTGAAGATGTTCATGGCTACCAATGCAACAATCTCGTGGATGAGTTGAATGATTACCTACTAAAGAGAGAAGGAATTAAGGAAAACTAGTGTTTACTACTTAGTTTTGGGCTTGGGCTTGGGCACTTTATGCTTAGTATTAGAATGGTCAGTGAACTTGTGCCAAATAGCCAAGCATTGGATAGCAAGACAGGAGCACAGGACTGGACTAGAGCATTTTATGTGGGTTAGCGGACTGGTCCGTAAATCTATAGGCCAGGCCCATTTAGCCTGTGGGCTAGGCAAACCAGATCAGAAAAGTTCGCAGGTTAAAAATTTTCTGGTCCATTTTCGTGCAGGTTGTGAGTTAAACGGGTTGATTTGCGGATCGCGGGCTGTATACCCAGCTCAATGTGCACGTCTAATTGCTGAAAAAGTGTCTATACAGATAAGCAAAGGACCCAATGGCATTGATAATTGTTTCATCATGACACAAATTTCTGCATTTCTAAACTACTTTTTTTATTGTCCCCTATGATAGAAAAGAATGAATATGTTTCTTGCAAGAAGAAAGAAAAAGAGGAGTTAAATCAAGTATTAAAAATACAGAAAAAGAACAAGAAATTGCAAAAAAAAAAAATTCAAGACAAGAAAATGTTATTATTGTGATAAAATTTGTTCAGCTAAGTTAAATGAATAAACAAAGCCAAGAAGCAAATCTACCTTTGATCCCAAAGTGTGTAAGCGATTTTACCGGGAAGGGGGAATCTATCCCTTGATTATGGATTCTCCAAATATTAAGTGACAATAAGCTTTAGACTAGGATTGAAGATGGAATTATGATTGATTAAAGATAACAAACAATACAATATCAACAACAATACTAATGAACATGGAAACAGTAATATAGAGTTTGATGAACTACTCTAACACTATGCCTAGAAGAGAAAGAAAATAGTGAACTAAGACAAAAGTAGTAAAATATGTGTGTATGTGTCTTTTTTTCCTTCTTTCTTCCTCTTTGCCCTTTTATATTGATCTTGAAGTTATTCTCGGCTAAATAACCATCCATAGTATATATAGTTACCACGGCTCTGTCTAACTCGCTTGGGCAATCCATTTTCCTTTTGTAACCGTTTCTGCTTTAATTACAGCTCACTATCACGGCATGCTCCTTCAAATAACCGTTCCTGCTTACACTTAGTCACGGCATGTAACTGATGCTATACGCTCCTGACTAGTGCAACTGCTTCCAACTTATCTTACCACAGCTTACAAATGCCATAGTATCTCTCTATCCATTGTAGCTCTGGCCATTCAACTCCATTGTAACACATCCTGAATCATGACACCACTTATAGGCCTAATTGTTTCTAACCCAATCAGGCCCAGTTCATGACATCAGCTTACTTTTAATCTAGTGGTAACATATGCCCCCTACACCTATAAGCCAAAGAACGAAGCGACTTAATAGGTGTAATGGTCACATCACCAACCCTCTTAATAGCGAATTCATTGAACTAACATCCCATAGAAGCAGTGAACCTGAAACAACTCTTCTTCTAATCATTTCAACGTCTTTTTCTCTAACTTTCTCTATTGTTTACTTCCTCAATATTCTTCTTCCTTGATATTCTTAGTTCTTCCACTCTTCTTGACTAAATTCAGTTGTTCTTGCTAACTTTCCAAACCTTCTTGTGCCTTTCTTCCCATTAAAAAATGGGAGCCTATTTACCTTTCAATGAAGACATCTAATCATATTGCCTGAACCTAGTTCTACCAGACCTCAATTCTGGGTGAGAACTTATAAACCACATCTTGTTATCCCCAGATAACCAATTACCCATCACAGAAGATTAGTTTGATGTATCTAAGTGCCTGGCTGATTTCCATGCTTGGCCTCACCTCACCCCCGGGTATGAAGCATGGTTTGAACGTGTCTCGAAAGCAAAAGGGAGAGAATGGATGAGATGTGGTATTTATGATATGGTTAAGCTCAGCACCAAGGCATACCCGTGCAACCCTCACTGCATCTTTTCCTTGCCGGGTTTTTTGGAACCCTAACATCAACAACAGTTAATGACCGCTTCAGCGACAATCTTAGGGTGAAATTCAACAAGAAATTAGCACATTATTCTAATTTTCTTAAAGTGAAATCTTATACCTTTGGGCCTATAGATGAGGATGAACATGCAACCATTCTCCTGTTTGGCTCTGTAAGTACTTTTTCTATACTAGTTCAACAACCATTGTCCTTGAATATTCATAGATAGTAGCTGCCATCATGTAGGACAAGCATTTGTCTTTAGGATCCTTCTTTCTATCTACTTTTTATAGAAGTATGTCCAATATGGTAGAGGAGTTAAAGAAAGGAAACACTATAGAAAATGTCCAAGGTCTGCTCTGGTTTTTAAACTTATGTGCCAATGAATATCTACCCGAGTTTATCCCAGCCGGCTCTCTTAAAACTACTATACCTGCTATCTATGGCAATCTCTTCATTTCAATGCTTGTCACCATTATGACCACTAATGAGATTGTCTCTAGGCTTTTCAAAATACCCCCATGGTAAAGTCTAGATTACTTTCCTTACTATGATGCAAGATGTGGCCCTAGATGGATTAGAATAGATCCCTATGTTGCTTTAGGGCACGATATTACCCGTTTACAAGATCATTTCCCTTATGTTCTCCTTCCTTGTGACTTTCTGAGTGGTTTAAGACCCAATTTCAGAAGATACAAAACCTCGACTGAGCCGTACTGTCCTCACTTCTTTGTACAACAATTAGGTTTTGTTCAAGACATCCCTACACAATCTGCCAACATATTTTCATTAGGGGGACGCCCTGTTCTAAGTTTGGAACAAATAAAGAAAATGGAAAAAGAACAATAGACAACCTTCCTCGGCTTCCGTTTCATAACATACGATCCGGAGCCGTCAGAAACCCCTAATTTCTTAGAGTGTTGACGCATTTTGCTATCAACAGCCTTCAAAAATGACATTCAAACGTACATAGATAAGATGTATGGTGCTGATTTGGATCCTCCGCAGAAAAAGAGAAGGCAAAGAACAACTCCTACTCCTTTTGCAAGCAACACTGTACCGGGTAATTCATTACTTTTCGTCTTTTATCTTTCATTGTTTTTGCATTTATGTATTTCTTCTAATTGACATTAATTTATGCAGCCATGAAAGCTACTCCTTCACCTAAATGCAAAAAGAAAGCTTCTACTGTGGCTAAGTTGCCCAAAAGGTTCACTCGATCTTCAGGACACACCCCTCTTCAAATCAAATTACATCCACCAAATCTAATGTACATGTATACTTCCTTATTGTTATTGCAACTTTTGAAGTTTGATAACTAGTCTAACATGTTTCTTTCTTTGATAGAAGAGGGTTCAGGCCCCCCTAGCTGCAAGTGGCATCAGCTCTCTTGCTTATCAAGCCATTATCTTAGCCAAGGTAAGCAACACCGAAGTAACTGCCATAAGCACTGACTCAACCAAGGATACACATGTTACTCCAACTCAATCCATCCAGCCTCTTAATATATCTGCAAAGCTCCAAGCCTGGCCATATATAGCAGCATCAGCGCATCTATTAACTGTGATGGACACATGCCTCACATGCGCAAGGCAATCACGATCCAACAGAAGGTCCCTAATCTGGCGGGTAATTTGAACGAGCAAAAGAGTACGAACCTGATCAAGCTCCAAGACAAATTGCACAGCGGTGGCGCAATCGGACTCACAAATCACAGACCGATAGCCCTCACGCCAAGCCAAAAGAACCTTTCTTTAATCGCCAACAGCTCCAGGACTGTCACATCCAGCTACGCAGAATGAGCAGTAAACATAAATTTTTTTTAAAATTTGATCATACATACATACATATATATATATATATACACACACACACACACATTGTGTAATAAGTGGACTTCATAATAAATATTTCTCTATATAAATATGATTTTTTGGTAAGTGAATTTTAGGTTTATGAAAATTGGGTAGTGATGCAATTGGCGTAGGGGATATATATATATGTGCAATAAATTTTAATATACAACTCATCGTGTGTAGTTTCAAATGCTTGGGCATATGAGGTTTTGTCTGCTATCACTAATGGATTCGTGTTTTACCTAGTTTCTAGATTATGAGAATCACTTTGTTATTTTGAGGTGATGTTTTGGTTTTTTATTTTGTTGTAACTATGCCTCCTTCCAATTACTCCTCTGAAAAAATTTGTATTTTTTCTTTTAAACTTAGAGTTTGTTAGTTTATTTTCTAATTGAAAAAAAAGTGATATACTATCATGCAATAAAAATAATAGAGATGAGTTTTTTTTTTTAAATAGTATGATTGTTTATATTAAGGATGTGTTTGCTATGGACATATGGTGAAAATGAGAGTTTTTTGTCATAAGCTTAATATGTAATTTTACACATAAAATTCATCCATAAAATTACACATTACATTTATTCATAAATGTTTTATATCCACTTTTATTGTCATACCAAATACGCTACAAAAAGAAAAATTGTCGAATGCTAAAGTATTAATTAAATTATTGATATTTTCAAGTCATTAAAAAGACATAGAGCAACATTATAAGGTTATAAAAAAAAACTCTTATTAGTGATTTATTTTAAAGCTTACAGAGAGTTTATGGAGTGGGAAGAGTAAATTTAGTTATCAGATCTTTAAAAAATGGATAACAGTAAAACATATAATTATCTAACTTTGTAAGTGGTCAATACAACTTTTTTAAACAACTTTTATTATAAATTATCCACACCCCTAATGACTAAACCAATCTCAATGACTTAAGATTTACTCCTTTCTTCTCTCATATAAAAATATTTCTCTTATTCGATATATTAAAAAAATTTATACATTTGATGTACAATTAATACTAATTTTGTTATCATCCATGCATGTTACATGTTACCTGAATTGGCCCCCCTAAAATTTCTTTTCAAGCTCCGCCACTCTGATGTACTTTGTTTGTAGCTAGATCACTTCAATTTAACAACTTATCAAATGTACAATTAATTTTAATTTTGTTATCATCATCTATGTTACATACATGTTACTTGGCCCCCCCTAAAATTTCTTTTCAAGCTTTGCCAGCTGATCTACTTTGTTTGTAGCTAGATCACTTCAATATAACAACTTATCAAACGCTGAGAACATCAATTATAATTAGTTAAAACCATGCAAGTTCAATTGTTTTCTATTTTCTTTTTGGTAAATTTTGTTTTCAATTTTCTTATCTCCTCATTTCTGCATTATTTTACTATTTATGTTGACAACTTTGTCAAAAAAAAAAATCAAAATATCAAGTAATTTATTACTGTTAGTTAGCTTTTTACAACATTATCGCTGTAATTTGCTTCTCGGTCCATTTATAGCTCATATTTTGGACTCAAATTACATGAAGCAGAGTTAAATTTTGTTGTTGTAAAATATCATCACCATAGTGTATTTTTATTGAATTTTGATGTTGCAAATCTTAGTATCCTTCTCTTGTTAAAATTCTGGTCCAACATTTATCAAATCATTTTTGTAGGTCCTTGTTTCCTCTTTCTTCGATTATTATTAGGGGGGGATAATGTTATTTTGTCACCTAAAAAGTGAATGTCTATTCAGACACCTACTTTATAACTATTGGATGTGATGGTGGTTCCCACTTATCTTTAATATTCATCACCTCCAATTATTACAAAGTAGATGTCTGAATAGACATTATCCATTTTTTAGGTATCAAAATAACATTACTCAATAAGGGCACTACGGTAAGCAACCCTTAAACTATATCTTTTTCCCTAGGTCTGTGTTATGAGTGTCCTTTTCATTGGTGTTATTTTTTATTTTATAAACTTCTAAATTGGTCATCGATTATTTGATTGTCGAACAACTTGATCCTAATAAAAAGAATTTATCTCATTGATTTCTTGATGGAAAATATTAATGCCGTCATTATCTAACTTGGTTGTTTGAGCAAATACGACATTGTTTTGCTTGCTCTCCCCCCTCAATACAAAATAATAATAATTATTATTATTATTATCCCCCTATTCCCTTTCCTTTCTTCGTCCTCATCCTAGTCCTCATCACCACCACCACCACCACCAAATTTTCCCATGGCTCCACTACTAACTTCTCCTCAACCCACGCCCCATCATTGCTGCCACACCACTGCAACTACTGCCACCCTGAACAACCTCATCCCCACCTCCAAATAAAAAATCACAGCAATCAGCAACTCAACATCAATTCACAAACAAAACCCCTCAAATAAAAAATAACAACAACACCTATCAAAAGAAAAATCAACCATAATAGAAACCACAAACCAAATTAACCCAAACCCCCTACAACATCCCAACAAGCCCTTAGCTCAAGAGCAGAATTAAAAAAAGGACAAAGGAGAAAACAAAAAAAAAACTAAATCATAATGAGAAATAAAAGGGGGAATGAGACTACAACACTTTTTGCCTCAATCGTGCTATTCACTGTTCCGGCCTCATCGTGATCACTGCACCTCTCTCCATCCTTATCGCAACCTCCGCCATGACATTGTTGCCACCGCGTCCTAGATCTATGAACCACCTTATGCCATCACACCACCTTTTGTTGGCCTTCCATGTTGCTGTCATGTTGTTGCCGCTCTGTGCTTATGTCCAATATTATCTGTTATGCTTGAAAGTTGCTCAGCTGATTTTTCTTGCTTTTGAAGTTTAGAGCACGGTGGTATTTTTTTATGCTCTTTGTAGGAATGTCCATAAGCAGAATAAGAAAAGGAGGTGTGAGGATCGGGATTTGGAAGTTATTGTGAAGAAGGAGGAAGCAGGGGGAAGGAGGTGTTAGGGTCTTTGGTGGAGACATGGGAAAGGTTAGTGCCAGTGGTGGTGAGGATAAAGAGGACGAAGAAAGGACGAGGATGAAGAGATAGAGGATTTCTTTTTGGTGTATTGAAGGGAGAGCACAACAACATCGTCTTGCTTAAAACAACCAAGTTAGATAGTTATGCCATTAACATTGTTAAAACTACTAAATGTTTGATGTTCCATATTGTCAGAGGTCAAGTTATCTAACAATGAAATTGTCAAGGTCCAGTTTGTTTTCTTTTTTGGGTTTATTCTTCGATTTATTTGTCAACTTCAATCTAAATATGCAAAGACTTTTCCTTATTAAATATGAATGTGCTATAGATACAATTTTTTTTTTTATTTTGAATGTGCTGCAGAGAGATTTATAAAAGAATGTGATTTACAATAGCGTGAAACTCATAAAAATATATAATAATGTAGTTAAAATACACTTGGTATTTATTGAAAAACTTCTTTTTATAGCAAAATGGAGGATGAAACTTAACCATATAACAGTCTCCCATTTTCTCAAATTGGAATGCTTGTGCTGCAACGGGAAATCTTATACAGTTAAATTTTTGTTGGTACATATTATGGTATTATGTTGAAGCATTAATTTAAATTAATATCTCTCGTAGCTCAAATCCTTATGTTCTCTCCTTTTTCTTTGGTTTTTCTATGAGTATTAGATATGTTCAAGAGGTCTAAATTGGACATTCCAATCAAGGGTGTACAAGGATCAAGTTAGACCGGGTTGGATAAAACTAAAACTCTGCTTGATTTTTAGAATGAGTCAAATTTCAGAACTTGAACCCAATTGGATTGGGTCAAATCAAGTTAATCCGACCTTCAAACAATATATGGGAATTTAGACATCATACATAGTGAAATATAATTATCAAATTTTACAAACAAAAAAAATTTAAAAGGTATTTATATTTTCAAAACAAACCATATTAATACGAAGATAGAATCTGTTATGTAAAGTATATTAATTGAACTATAAAATCTTATAACTTTTCACAAATTATTATTAATAAAGGAATTATTTGCCTTTGGGTCAAGTCAAACCAACAAGACATTTAAACCAAACCCAGCCCGCAAAGTGTACCGGGTTAAATTTCAAGACCCGAATCCGGCCCAGTAAGCTTTAGGCTAGGCCGTGTCAGCAAGTCGGGTTTGGTCATAAATATCCCTAATTTGGTGGATGGAGCTCATCAAGAATGGACCAAAAAAAGAAGATAAAAGCCAAGTGGATCATTCTACCATATTGATTTTTATTTAGTTTATGTATTTAAACTTTCTAAATGTATATTTATTTGGTTTAGCCCATATTTGTATTTTGTTTAGTTTATTGAACCCATAATTGTTACTATTGGGTTCACTAATTCTTAGTGGGCTTATGATTAGTTAGGCTTAGTTAAATGTTTACCCTAATCTATGAGGCTATAAATATCTCTAGTAACTCACTGTTAATTAGGTTTTTCAAGATGTGAAACTGAAATCCATCATGGGTGATCTGTGTGATGGAGAATTTCATTTATGTGCAAGTGAAATTGAATTATTCTCTTTAATTTTGCATTAAGAAATTGAATAGAGATTGAGTGATTTCCTTTTATCAAGTTTAATTTCAATCTTTTATCATGTCTCAATTATCTACGTTTCTAAAAACTAAGTTTGTTAAGGGTTTAGTAGGAATAATATGGTGCACATGGCACCATTATTTATTATTATTATTATTATTATTATTATTATTATTATTATTATTATTATTATTATTATTATATATATAAAGACATGAGACTAGAACACTTACATCCTAAGGAAACTGAACGTGTTGTTGTGCAGTGAGCATGAAGCACCGAACGCATTTTGGGTAGAAGACTTGTCAAGTCTCCTAGTATATATCTAGTACATCATAATATCCCAAATATTTTACTAAGAACCCTAGCCACTAAAGGAATTCTCCCTATAGAGTAAAACGTGGTTTCTCTCAATTTTCTCTGATTAATCTCTTCCAGTAAGTGATCTTCATAGAATCTAGCTAGTTCCTCTTTTTTTTTTTATAACATATGAGTTTGAGTACTGTTAAGCATGGTTTTCTCTCAACATTATTATTTCGCACTATCCCAAACTCAGTTTGGGTGATTAAATCAAATTATTTATGTTTTCATTATATTGTTTGGCAATTACCAGTGCCATTCCAACTCCTCAGAGTCAGATTGTTAGTGGAAGACACTCCCGGCTACCATCAGGGAGTGAATTTAAGCTCATGGCCATACTTTTGGTCATTATTATTATTTTTCATATTATATAAATTGTTTATGAAATTCTAGAATGATTTATGCCATGAAATATGCTTTTATGGATTATAGAAATTTTAGAAAATTATTGTTTGTAGTTATTATGACAAATTATTATTTTACAAAACTCATAGGACTATACTTGTCGTATGTATGATTTAGATTTATCTTATCAGCCAGAAGATTTCATGAATCCCAGTTTTGTATGAATCATAAGAACAATAAATTTTGTTGTTATAAGTTTTAACCAATAATTATTGAGAAACAGATCAATGAGTTAACGACTGCAAGATTGATCGTAACCTTGGTACCAAGTAGTCTGCTAGAAGACTGGCTCACCCCCATAGATGGAACCCTGTGTGGTGTCCATTTATGGGACCTAGTTAGGTGCCCATCAGATTAGTCATTGACTCAGATTCAGCTATTCAACTCAGATACTTATGTACAGAAGAATTTTTGTTTCTCTATTAGTTATTGCCATGAATTTAATTAACTTATTATTTTTTTAGTACAGTTATATGTAATTATATATAACATGTTTTACATCAAGTTGCATGTATATGTTATGTATCTTTGTTGTTGTTCCATGTGGGTTGTGAGTGGAGGCTCACTCACTGAGTTTTGATGAACTCATCCCTCTCTTTTCCTCCCTTATAGATATAGCTACAGGTTCACCAGTTGCACCACAGGATCCTCCTTAGTAGTGCTACAGCTTCTTTGGTGAGCTTCGCTTTGGAATGAAGCTTATTATTGGTTATTTCAGTTTAGTAATACTCCAATAATTGTATAGGCAGGATCCCGGACATGCATTATATCGTTTTGACTATATTCAGAATCTCAATCATTTGTTTAATTATGTTTGGCTTTGGCCTAGATTATGAATTTTATGTAGTTTTATATTAAATATTTATAATTGGAAACCTTTTCAAAATTATGAAATTCAGTTAAACTTGAGATATTTTGAATATATTTGACTCATTTATGCATATCAGCTAGTCATGTTATCAGAGGCTTTTATGGGAATCTAAATCCTCATGTACCAGTCACGTTCTCTAGGGGTCGTGACACCAATATCTTGACATTCGTTTTCGATAACATTTCCTTGAGTGTTGTTGCTTTGATTCATTGGTCTAAATCTGCAATCTACAGTTTTGTACCCAAACTTTCCACAGTGAAAACAATTAAAGTTTTTTTTTTATAAAAATTACCTCTTCCTCTTCCTCGATTTGCAGGCCCAAAATTATTTTCTCCTCTTCCTTGATTTTGTAGTTTAAAATTATTGCCTCTTCCTTGATTGTAATTAGTGCCAAGACCTCTTCTTCTAAATTTCCTCTGCCTCTGCCTCTACCTCTACCTCTAAAGTTTCCTCTGCCTTGGCCATAACTTCTTTTTTCTCCTTCATGGTTTGATTTAGCAAATCTATTTAAATTCACCTGACTCTTCAAGGCTTCTTTTGTTGATTTTTCTGTCTTCTCCAAGATCTTGCTAACATGACTTTCTATACTTCCTTGCAATTCTACAATTGTCATTTTGTCTATGTCATGTGACTCAATTATTGTAGTCACCACATGATCAAATTTGATTGGTATAGTGTAGGTGATTTTCTCAACTAGACAACCATCTTGATGTCTTCTATATTTTCTCTATCTACTCTTATCTTATTGATAAGGTCAGTGACACGAGAAAAATATAGTTTCTGAGTTGGACATTTCATACCTTTTATATTCTCTGTGCAAAGACTATAATTTGGATTTTTGTGCGCCCTTCTCTAGACCTTTGTAAGATAGCTTTAGAGTATCACATGCTTTCTTGGAGTTTTGGCATTTGCAGCTTTGCTAAATACCGAATAATCTACTGCTTGATCGATTTGTGACCGCACCAATTGGTCTCTTCTTTGAGTTGCGTGATCTGCTCATTCTTGAATGTCTGGTTTAACAAAGTGCTCGAAATATTGTGAGCTTTTAAATGGATGCACATTAAAATCTCCCAATAATAGTAATCAAGTTTCCGATCTAATTTGAGATCGGACTAAATAATATTGTAATTGTTTGCCATACTGAGTCTAGAAAAATTAATTATATGAGACCACTCTTATTTCTTACAAACTCTCTAAAAAATTGGTGCTAGATTTAACTAGCTCTGATACCAATATGACATCATATCTACACAATCACTCAATATTTTCTCTTTGGAAATAAACTTAAAACTGCAATACACTAACTGAGAGGAAGTGTTTTCTTAAACACTGACATATTTTATTCAACTCTTTTGATTTTACATGGATGTAGCACAAGCCTTTTATAGGCATAAGAACATAAAATGACAAAATACAAACAACAATACAAAGTCAATACAAATATGGATAGTAATAAATATGTTGGTGCTCAAAGTCTACAAGTGTGAATTTCATTAAATGCTCTTGGACAACTTCATTAAATACTCTTCTACTCTAACATCTTATCTCTTGCTTTGTGAGCTACGAAGACAATAGGTTAGGGTTGATTTAATTGCTTACAAAAAGCATGCAAATTCAACTTTTCCTTTGTTTTCTATTTTCTTTTTGGTAAATTATGCTTTCTATTTTCTTATCGCCTCATTTCTGCATGATTTTACTATTTATATATGTTGAAAACTTTGTCAACAAAAAATAAAAAATAAAAATCAAAGTATAAAGTAGTTTATTACTGTTAGTTAACTTTTTATAACATTATCACTGTAATTTGCTTCTCCATTTACTACAATTGCAGGAGCTGAACATAGCTCATATTTTGGACTCCGAAGTTTGTGGAGGGCACCATTTTAATCTTCGAAAGATCATATCACTAATAAAATAGCCTTTTGAAAGAAACTATATTCACTCAAGGAATAAATCTTAATCATTAAACTTATAAATATAGATGATCAAAATTAAAAGTCACATGATCACTTAATATATCACATAATCTTTTTTTCGATAATTATTATTCACCACCAAAATAGGAATGAAGACATAGAATAACATAAGAGTAGTTTCAACTACAAAATATTGTTAAAGTACATAGTGAGTCTATCTAATAAAAATATAAAATATCATCAAAACAGATAGCCCACCAAATGTCACATTATCTGATCTTGGTTATAAGATCTAATGGGCAAAATTTGTCCATCCCACTCTCACAAATATGAATTAACCACTTGTTTACTTTTTTTCGTGCAGTGGAAATTAAAAAGAGCAAAACTATGGGCCTATTTGATAAGTATTTTTAAAAAAATGTTTTCAATTTTTAAAAGAAGAAAACAAAGAAAAACATGTTTGGAAAGATAATTTTCTCACGTTCATTTTAAAAATTAGAAAACTGATTATGAGTTTAAAAAAATAGAAAACGGAAAAAAAGTTGAACAGTTCTTTAGTTTTAGAAAACAAGTGAATGTGCGGCGTTACTTTTGTAAATATGTGGCTTTGATGTTTTGGTACCGTCTCCGAATCTGATTATCTGTTAAAACAAGGTGAAACTGGAAAGCCTCCTCTATCCCTTTTCCGCTTCGTGCCCCGACCATGAACCTCACAAGAAGCTCTAAGAGCGCGACTAGGCAGCCGCTAAAAAGGTGAAGGTGGAAGGACAGAGCGATGGTATGTGGTTCTGCAGATCTGGCGACGGTGGTGATGGTGGCTCGAGGACTGAAACTCGACGGTGACGATAGTGATCAGCGCAGGTTTACGGCAATGCTCGGTGACTCTGGAGGGGGCTGAGGTGCGGAGTTGATGCGGAGGAGCGAGATGGCGGTGATTTGTCGGTGGATGGTGATGCGGCTGTGCGTGGCGGCTCAGAGGGTTGACGCAGCGGCTTCATGGTGACACGATGGTTGGAGTCGCGATGAAGGAGATGATGGTCGTACTTGGGATTGTGATTACCCCAAAATCTGAATTGAGCCTGCAGAACTTAGACTGGCACTTAATTACAAGTCAGGAATCCAGGAACTTGGCAACGAAGATCTGAATATTTGGCGAAGCAACACTTTCTCCCTTTTTCCTAGCTTGTTTACCCCATAGCCTTGAAAAAAACCAAACTTGAGTTCTTCGATCTTCCCTCATCTACAGCTCTTTTCCTCACAGTTGTCAACAAAGCTGCTCCTTGAGGAGGCTGACGGAGCGAAGAAGATGAAAGAGGTGTTGCACAGGAACTGAAGCCAGAAGAAAACATGTTTTATTTGCCCAAACAAATTTTTTGTTTTATTACTTTTAAAATTTGTTTTTGAAAACAATTATCCAAACATAAATTTTGTTTTTTATCATTAAAAAACTGTTTTAAGAGAAAAGCTTCCAAACATATTTTTTGATTTTTTATTTTTAAAAATAAATCATAAACTTGTTTTTCAAAACAATTTTAAAAAGTAAGAAAAAATAACTCCAAACAAACCCTAAACTTTTATAGACTTTTTTATGGGTCACTTTTGTCATTTGCCCTTGAAAGTTTAGTTGATCATTTTACTTTGGCATGGAGAAAGAGATTCAGATATGATGTAATCTCTTTATCACACTCTCTATCCCTTCAATCAAGTTTTATCATGTATTTAAATTATGAATAATTAAAAAAAATTAGTTAAATAAAAAATTATAAATGATATCATCATTACACATGTTAAAATTTTATTAAGGAGATATAGAGAGCTGGAAAAAGAGGATAGAAAATTTGATTCTCAAAGAAAGTACCTTGACAATGGTTTATCTTTTGTTAGAATTACCTTTTAAGAAATTAAGTTAAAAAAATTATTTTTAGAAAATTTATTTTTAAAATAATTAATTTATGTTTGATTTGAATATATTAAAAGTAAGTTTATGAGAATGATGTTTGTTTGGATAAGATATTTATATGAAAGTAATTATAAGATTTTATTTTAGAAGTATTTTTCCTAAAATAAAAAGTATTATTAATCTACTTTCACTAAAAGTAATTTTTCCACTTTAAAATAAGTTTTCGTGAGTTAATATGCAAATAAAACATCTTTTAATTTTTCCTTTTTATTTTTATTTGAATAAAAGTATTTTTGGAGTGTATTCAAACAAACACTCTTTTTGGTCACAGTACTGTGTTTATTGATATTGATTATTTGGAGGCCTTTTTACTTGTGTCTACTAATCAAATCTCTCCTCATCATTTGGACATGTATTTGCTCTTGCGTATCCGTGTGTTGATACTATGCAACTGGTGTGTTCACTTTGCTTTGATCCCTAGAACTGCTAATTTGGCAGCGGATTATGTGGCAAAAATTGGTGCTGGCTCCGATTTAGATTGTTCCATCTGGAATAATCATGAAAAGGAGCTCAATCACATTATTCAGGTTGATTTAGCCGGTTAAGTCTTAGCTGTGTCTTTGTATTTTCCTCTTACCAAAAAAAAACAAACACTTATTCATATGCCTTTGTGTCTTGAGAAGAAAAAATTTTCCCAAAAAAATTTGTTATGCAATACAATAAACAAAAAATGTCAAAGTGAGCAATTAAATTATATAAATTTATATTTGTAAAATTTTTATTACATCATAAAGAATTGTATATTGTAATGTCCAAAATAACCTTATCAAAAGAATTGAGAATTATTATAATTTAGAAAAGATGTAAAAATATATATATAACCCTAAAAATATTATATAAAATCATTAAAAATATAACTTATTGCTATATTTAATTCTAATTTATTATGACTTATTTCTTTCAAGAAAATGATATTAGAAATAAGTATGAAAATATATTAACAAACCGTATGTGATGCTATATCTAGTCCTAGCTGTATTTCTAGACGCACCCCATGTTAGTTGGAAGACAATGAAAGCAACACTTCATATATATATATATTCAACCGAAATTTTCTAACCCTCATAGTATATGGGCTTTCATATGATCTACCCCCATTTCATTTTCATTGGAATTGGGCATGAAATTAGCATTTGGAATTGCAATTAAATAATTTAATTTCAATTTTTATGTTTGGAGTAAGATATAAAATTGAAATTATAATTTCACAATTCAATTCAATAGAATTTGAAAACAACTGAAATAGATAATTTTTTAATTTCTAACATACACTGCAAATTATCATTTTCAAAATTTATTAAATATCTTTCTCCTTTTTAAAGTTTATATATAGTTTTTCAATGGACCTATTATATATGAAGGGATTGATCACTGCATCAAACAGTGAATACTCTAAGAAAAAAAAGTCTATATAGTTTTTTTTATTTAATTTTCTAACAATCTTGTTACAATTCTATATCAAACACAAACACAAAGTTGAAGATTCTAAGCCAATTCCAATTCTAAAAGAATTGACTTGAAAATTAAAATTTTATACTATAATTTCAATTTCAATATCCAAACGGATCCTTAACAAGTTAAATAGCATTTTTATCCTAATGTTATTTCTTTTTCCTACTTATTGGATATCCCATTTTGACATCCTTACTCATCTATTTTTTCTACTCTTAAATTTGATCCGTGTCCAATGGACACCCGCTCCTAAAAATCCAAGTATCCTTATGGATTCTTGTTGGGCAACAGAAGCAAATAAATATAAGAACACACTCTCTCTTAATATAGGAAATAACACAAGAAGAAAAATAATATTAAAGAGACAAAATTTAACGTGGTTCGACCTTAACTGTTTACATTCACGATCCTTATAGAGGGTTTCAAATCTTTCACTATCCGCAACTTTTGAACAGCTGAAGTTCCAAACCATCCTTACAAATGCTTCGTCATATAGACAATTCTTAAAAGCTACCCATATGAATCACTCCCATTTTGAAGGATGACAAAACTCAAATAATAAAAACCATATTTATGGACTAAAATATGAGCAATACTTCTATTTTTTTTATCAATGTGGGACTTTGGGTTAAATCCCAACAATTTTTAGATGCAAACTCTAAAATTCAACTTCATCCGTCCTTGAAACACAAATCTATGACGGAACTTCATCTTCTTTCACTCATATATGAAAAAATCCACCATAAATAAATGTCACCATCGTGTGTATAACTGTACAGTCAGTTAATCATCAATAAGGCCCATGAAACTAAAAGCCATCAACATGTTGCGATTCTCTATCAGCCAATATGTATATCGAGCACAGCACCACGCCTTTCACCAGAAGCCATTGGATCGGATGGGTCTCAACGAAAATATTTGATTCAAACATCTTCAAAATTTCAAGGAGGCAAAACGATAACATCTCGTCAACACCGCAAATGCAAAAGAACGGGGAAAAGACCATGAAAAATAAAAGAATAAATTACACGACCTCTACTATGATTTTATGAAATTCACCTTTTCTTTCTTCTATTTATCTGGGTGACATTGACATTTTCTTAATACATTATTTATTATACGATAAAAGGGAAGTCGGCGTAATAATTTTATAAATTCAGGAGAGTTCAGTGTAATAATTTCAAAAACTCAGGAATTTTCAAAGCAAATTTTATAAATAGAAAGGAACAGATTGAATTTCACTAAATTTTATAGTGGTCGGTGTAACTTATCGAAGATAAAACTATGGTAGGAACTAAAATTTATTAATTGTATCCAGATATATCATCTTATGAATGAACTTAAAAAATAAAAAAGATATTTATTTTAAAATGGAAGAAGTAATAAAAACAAATTTAGTGATGAGATTTTTTACTTTTACCTGTCATTGATTTTTTATTTTTCTATGAACAAAGAGTATTAACTGCTAGAAACAATGGCTAATCTCCCTAATGTATAAAGATTACATACTGCATCTTGCCCCTGTCCATTGATGTTAATTGCTTATATATGACAATTTATTATTGGCAAATATCTTTTAACCACTAAAAGTTGAGCTTATGGTGTTCAGTTTTTCTTATTTTTTTAATATAATAATAGAAGCTCAAACTACTCAAATAAAGAAGTGGGGAGAGCAAATATAATCCGATCAAGAAAATCTGACAAAGAAACCAAAAAGAGATTACAACAATAAATCAAAGACCACATGAAAATAAAGTTTGAGAAAACTCTCCATTTTAGTCCATATAAAACTTTAAGTGGGACAAATTGATTTCCTCATTGGATGCATAGATGAAATACAGCCCTAACATGAAAAATCTAATTATATATTTATGAGTTTAGATTTTTAAGGAGATAAGAGGAAAATGAAAAGTTTATTTCTTCTCCTCCAAAATTCAAACTCATATTCATACCATAAAGGATAATTTAATAATAAATGATACAAAGTGTTGGCTACTAATTATCATCCACTTTTCAACCGGTGGTGCTATAGCACTTTGGAAACAATCTTCTATGGATAGATCTCAATTAGAGACCTTAAACCCAGAACAGGAGTTATCTTGTAGTTACTGAAACCGGCAGAGAAGATCAACTTGGCCCATTCTTTCTCATTTCTCTCTTTTCCACTGAACACCACCATCATCAGCATGTCAAAGAAGAGTTGCGTTTCAACCGATTCTTTATCTCCCTTCTTATCCTCTATCACCATGTCTATGATAATCACCTTCCCTATTTTGCCTTTGCCCATGATTGCCTCCTTGCATTTCCTCAATATGTTCATGCATTCCTCATCGTTCCAGTCATGCAAAATCCACTGGTTTGTTGTTCAAAGTAACAGTAATCAGAATCAATAAAAAGGAGATTAGATATTAAGATTTTTAATGAGTTATATGTCAACCTTAATAAAATCATTGATGTGCAAATTGGGATTCTTCTCTTTAATAGAAGAGATCAATTTTGGTCACAATTTTGATCGTCTACTATGGTTTTTTGTTATCGTCAAATGTACATGTCATGTGATTGCATACGAGAGAAGTCTTTTTGGACCTTTGCTCTCAAGTCTCAACTTAGTGGGACTCGTCCCAATATTTCATGATGCACTCTAATGCACATCTCAAAATTAAGTAGTCCCATTTAATGATATCTACTCAAAATTGGAATTCTTCTCGTCCATTATATTGATGAAGATGCTCTCATCAATCTTATAAATCATCACTGGACACAGTTATAACCAAACAGCTACTTAATTCATCGCATTAATTGCATATGATGTTCTTCTATATAATGATATATATGTCATTTTCTAAATTTCTTAACACAAGAAAATTCGAATATTTTACCTTCAACAAAATGGCATCAGATGGAGGAATGGCCTCAAACATGTCCCCTCCAACATATCTTAGGTTCTCACTTCCTTCCAAGCCAGCAACAACATGAGGGAGGTCAAATACCATACACTCTAGCTGTGGGAATGATTTGGCTATGGCCTTAGCTACAGTCCCTGTGCCTCCCCCAACATCAACCAAAGATTCCAATCCTTCAAACACCCCCTTGCACTTGTCAATCACCACACTGGTCACCAATCTAGCATCACTTGCCATGGCATCGTTGAACAAGTGATTGAATTCAGGCACATGGCCAGCATAATCCCAAAATATCATACCATGTTCCGTTTCAAACGGTGTAGGATCATCATTTTTAAACCACTTAGGCAATTGTTGCCATGGCTTTGTCAAAATGGGATTAAGCATGGCCAAGAAAGGTGTCACACTTAAGGGGTTGTCCTTCAGGAGTAGTATAGACACATCAGTTAGCACATACCCATATTCAAGCTCATGATCATTTTGGGTGACATTTTGTGTAGAGAAGAAGCCAGAATGGATCAAAATTCTCATCAAGCGATGGACGTAGCAGGTTTTGGATGGGTGGATTGGGAGTGAAGCAATGAGTTTGGCGAGTGGCATGGGTTGGCCATAGTTGTGTATGACATCTGGTATGCCTAAGTCAACTGCACATTTAAGGGACATGGAGTTTATGAAGCTGAAAATATGATTCCATATGTGGCTTTGAGCTTTAAGCAGTTTGGCAGCCTCCTCTCCACTGTGGGATTCCATAATTTTTCTGTCCTGAACTGCTAGCAAGACTTGAAGTATGGAACCCATATTGCCTGGGTCTATTTATAAGGCAAAGGCAATCATGTGTATGAATATATGAGTCAAATCCCAAAAGTTAATTTATAAATTGTAGATTTGATTATCAGCAAATAACTCAGTATAAATTATAAAATAGACTATGATACCATCTTAAGATTATAGACCTAACTCTACCATAAAAATTAAAGTAGTTTATCAAAATATGAATGTCTTGTTATCCAAGTGGCCTCAATGAACTCAAGAGGGGGGGTGAATTGAGTTCAAAAACTTTTTCTTTAATTTCACACTCTAATTAAATTTTCAATTAATTTTGAAGAACTTGCTTAAAACTTAATTTGATGTATACAGATGCAAGAGATATGAGAAATCAATGATGTCTATGAACAGGATTTGACAAGATAATGAACAGTAAATTTGCAACAAACTTAAAAGGATAAGGGAAGAAGGATTGCAAACTTAGCTTATCTGGTTGGTCACCTCTTGTGGCCTACATCCAGTTCTCTCAAGTAACCCACTTGAGAGTTCCACTATTACTTTAACCTTTACAACCAAGAGTACTCCTACACCTTGGGATCCCTCACCCTTGTGTTTGAGTCTCTAAGAACCAAGAGATGCCTCACTCTTGTTCTTACAAAGGGATACCTCACCCTTTTGCACAACTTTACAAAAGTATTACAAGAAATCACTCTCAATAGAGTTGATGTTACAAATTGAAGCCCTATGAGGTTTCTCAAGAATAAGACAATTTTGGCCAAGTATTAATCAAGAAGATTGATGAAAAAGAATAATTGTACAAAATGATCTTTGTAATATGTTTTCTCTGTGGTAAAAGATGTTAAACAATGATATTTATAGAACAGTTCATGTGGACCGTTAAGGATTAACCCCAAGAGATGTATCTCTTCAAAACACACCTTCTGCATTTTTGAGTCTGTGTCGATTACATATATTGTGTCGATTACAGCTCAAATTTTCAAAATAGGCAACGGTCACCTTACATTGTCGATTACAATTTATGAGTAATCGATTACACATGTATAGATTTTGAAGTCGTCACATTTGCACTCTCTGTCGATTACATTGTGGTTGTAATCGATTACACGTGTGAAAATTCAGGTTCGGGTCTAGAACAGAATTGTAATCGATTACACTATTTTGTAATCGATTACATAAATTCCAGAACTTGAGAATTGAAAGTTTAACACACTTCGGGTCATTCTTAGACAATTTCAAAAACATCTTTGAAATATTTCCTTTCAAAACAAACTTGTATTTTCACAAATCAAAACAAATTCTCTATAGATCAAAATATGATTATATTTAAAATGGCCAAGTAACCTTAAAGAGAAACCTTTTAACAAATAATCTAAGTTCTAAAAATATCCTAACCAAAGGACTTGATCATTTGCGCTTTCACCTTCATGAGGTCTATATCATTTGCTTCTATTCTTTGTCAATTCATTTTCATCATCAAAACCTACAAAATAGCATTCACATGTCTTTATACTCTAAACAATGAATATCCAAGTATTTATAAACACGATATTTAAACAATACTTGTAGTTTAATAATTACTTGCAATAATGTCTTGTTTCACATAAACACACGCCCAAATTCAAATACATCCCCACTAATAAAAAATAACAAAATACAGATTTTTTTTTTCCCTTCTTTTATTAACCAAAGCTTTCTAGACATCTCTTGTATACCAAAGAATCACGTGACAATACCGCTGCTGATTTGAATTGTAATATTAGTCAGTGTGAAGCATATGTGATAAGGTAATCAGTAATTAATGCAAAATCTTATTCAGTATGCACTAATAAAATGACTAAAACATTCAATTATCGATATATATATATATAATATAGTCTTCCATTTTTTTGCTAATAAATTTACAAGTAGTGCATACGAAATTTTAAAATTTTTTTTGGTAATGGAAGAAAAAGAAACAAAAAAGGAGCAACTGACTAAGAACCAATCACACTCTCCTGGGATAAGAGATGCTGAATCCCAGCATCATGACCACCCAAAGCTCCAAGCCTAGCCATTGCAGCATCAGCGCATCTATTGGCTGTGCTGGACACATGCCTCACATGCGCAACGCAATCACGATCCACCATAAGGTCCCTAATCTGGCGGGTAATCTGAAGAAGCAAGAGAGTACGAATCTGATCAAGCTCCAAGACAAACTGCACCGCGGTGGCGCAATCGGACTCACAAATCACAGACCGATAAGCCTCACGCCAAGCCACAAGAAGCCTTCTTTAACCGCCAACAGCTCCGGGACTGTCACATCCAGCTACGCAGAATGAGCAGTAAACATAATACAAATAAAAATAACAGCACTATATCACATGAATACCATTCATTACGAGAAGTTGCTTTCTGTGACTCAGGTGATCAGGGCCGGAGCTTAGTTAGGATATGGCACAGCCAAAATTTTTTTGAAAAATTAAATTATATATATATATATATATATATTGTGTAATAAGGAGATATCATAATAAATATTACTCTACATAAATGTAATTTTTTGATAAGTGAATTTTGGATTCATGATGCTTGGGTAGCGATACAATTGGTGTAGAGAAGATATATATATGTGCAGTATATTCTAATATGTAACTCGTCATGTGTAGTTTCAAATGCTTGGGCATACGAGGCTTTCTTTGCCATCGAAGATGGATTCATGTTTTGCTTAATTTTGAGATTATGGGAGTCACTTTGTTATTTTGAGGTGATGCTTTGGTTTTTCATTTTGTTATAATTGTGTCTCCTTCTAATTGCTGCTCTGATTCAGAGTTAGAGTTGTGCTATATATTGAAAAAATTTATGTTTTTTCTTTTAAACTTAGAGTTTGTTAATTTATTTTCTAATTGAAACAAAAAGTGACACACTATCATGCAATAAATATAATAGATATGATTTTTTCAAAATAGTATGATTATTTATATTAAGAATGTGTTTGCCATAGTGAAAATGAGAGTTTTTTTTCATAAGGCTTAATACGTAATTTTATACATAAAATTCATCCATAAATTATGCATTATACTTATTCGTAAACTTTTTTTCTCCGCTTTTACTGTCATCCCAAATACACTACAAAAGAAAAATTATCAAATGCTAAAATATTGATTAAATTATTTACGCTTTTAAGCCATTAAAAACTTAGAGTAACATTATAAGGTTATAAAACAAAACCTCTTATTAGTGATTTATTTTAAAACTTACAGAGAGTTTATAGAATGAGAAGCGTAAACTTAGTCATCAGATCTTAAAAGAATAGTTATTAGTAAAATATATAATTATCTAATTTTGTAGGTGATCAATACAACCTTTTTAAACAACTTTTATTGTAAATTATCTACACTCCGAATGACTAAACCAATCCCAATGACTTAAGATTTGCTTCTTTTATCTCTCATATAAACATGTTTCTCTTATTAGATATATTTAAAAAATTTATATATGTGATGTACAATTAATATTAATTTTGTTATCATCCGTGTTACATGTTACTTGAATTGGCCCCCTAAAATTTCTTTTCAAGCTCCAGCACTCTAGCTGACATGATGTACTTTTTTTGTAGCTAGATCACTTCAATTTAACAACTCATCAAATCTACAGTTACTTGTAATTTTGTTATCATTATCTGTGATAAATGTTACTTGGCCCCCTCAAATTTCTTTTCAAGCTCCCCCAGCTGATCTACTTTGTTTGCAGCTAGATCGCTTCAATTTAACAACTCATCAAACGCTGAGAACATCAATTATAATTAGTTAAAACCATGCAAGTTCAACTTTTCCTTTGTTTTCTATTTTCTTTTTGGCAAATTTTGTTTTTAATTTTCCTATCGCCTCATTTCTGCATTATTTTACTGTATATGTTGACAACTTTGTCAACTAAAAAAAAAAAAATCAAAATGTCAAGCAGTTTATTACTGTTAGTTTGCTTTTTATAACAGTATCGCTGTAATTGGCTTCTCCGTCCAGTTGCAAACTTTGCAGTAGCTGAATATATATAGCTCATATTTTCGACTCAAGTTAAGTGAAGCAAAGTTAAATTTTGTTGTTGCAAAATATCATCAGCATAGTGTATTTTTATTGAATTTTGTTGTTGCAAATCTTAGTATCCCTCTCTTGTTAAAACTCTGGTCCAACATTTATCAAATCATTTTTGTAGGTCCTCGTTTCCTCTTTCTTCGATTATTGAGGGCACTACAGTAAGCAATCGTCTAAGTTTATCTTTTTCCCTAGGTCTGAGTTATGACCGTCCCTTTCACCGGTGTTACTTTTTAATTTATAAACTTCTAAATTGGTCATTGACTATTTGATTGTATGACAACTAGATCCTAATAAAAAAAAATTACCTAATTGATTTCTTGATGAAAAACACTAACGGGATTAGTGACGTCATTATTTAACTTGGTTGTTTGAGCAAATAGGACATTGTTTTGCTTGCTCTGCCCCCTCAATACAAAATAATAATTATAATAATTATCCCCCCATCCCCTTTCCTCCCTTCATCCTCATCCTCATCACCACCACCTCTAAATTTTCCCATGGCTTCACCACTATCTTCTCCTTAACCCACGCCCCACGCCCCATTGTTGCCACCGCACCACTGCAATTACCACCACCCTGAACAAACCCCCCCCCCCCCCCACCACCCAAAATAAAAAAATAGCAATAAGCAACACAACATCAAATCACAAACAAAACCCCCACTTCAAAAATCACAACAACACCCATAAAAAAAAATCAACCATAATAGAAACCACAAACCAAATTAACCCAAACCACTTACAACATCACAACAAGCCCTTAGCTCAAGAGCAGAATAAAAAAAAAGGAAAAAGGAGAAAGCAAAAAAAAATGAAACATAATGAGAAATAGAAGGGGGAACAGGACCGCAACACTTTCCACCTCCATTGTGTTGTTCACTGTTGCAGCTTCGTCGTGATCGCTGCGTCTCTTTCCATCCTCATCGCGACCTTCGCCATGACACTGTTGCCATCTTCTACCATCGCACCACCTATTATTGGCATTCCATGTTGTTGTCATGTTGTTGCCGCTCTGTGCTTATGTCCAATATTATCTATTACGCTTGAAAGTTGGCTCCGTTGATTTTTCTTGCTTTTGAAGTTTGTTTGATTTGTTTGAATTTTGGAGCATGGTGGTATTTTTTATGCTCTTTGTAGGAATGTGCATAAGTAGCATAAGAAATAGAGGTATGATGATCGGGGTTTGGAAGTTACTATGAAGGAAGGGTAGAGGAGGAAGTAGTGGGGAACAAGGTGTTAGGGTCTTTGGTGGGGTTGGTGGTCGAGTCATAGGAAAGGTTATTGCTGGTGATGGTGAGGATGAAGGAAAGACGGGATGAGGAGATTGAGGATTTCTTTTTTTTTTTGTATTGAAGAGAGAGCAAAACAACATCTTTTTGCTTAAACAACCAACTTGGATAGTTATGCCACTAATACTATTAATGTTTTTCGTCCATGAACTACTAAATGTGTGATGTTTGACATTGTCAGAGACCAAATTATCTAAGAATGAAACTGTCAAGTACCAATTTGTTTTTGTGGGGTTTTATTCTTTGATTTATTTGTCAACTTCAATTTAACTATGCAAAGAATGAGATTTATAAAATAATTTTTTTTGAATGTGCTGTGGATAGATTTATAAAAGAATGAGATTTATGGTAGAGTGAAACTCATAAAAATATATAATAATGTATTTAAAATACACATAGTATGTATGGAAAAACTTCTTTTGATAGCAAAACAAAGAGGATGAAACGAAACCGAATAACAGTCTCACATTTTCCCTAATTGAAATGGTTGTGCTGCAACGGGAAATCTTATACTATTAATTTCTGTTGCTAGGTATTATGGTATTATGTTGAATCATTAATTTAAATTAATATCTCTCGTAGTTCAAATCCTTATTTTCTCTCCTTTTTCTTTGGTTTTTCTATATGAGTATTAGATACGTTCAAGAGGGCTAAATTGGACATTCCAATCAAGGATGTATAGGGGTCGAGTTAGGCCAAGTTGGATAAAACCCGAACCCTACCTGATTTTTAGACTGAGTTAATTTTCAAAACTTGAACCTGACCCAATAATGATCTGACCATGGCTTGGGTCAAACCGGATCAACCTGACCTTTAAATAATATATGAAAATTTGGATATTATACGTAATGAAATTATCAAATTTTACAAATGAGTAAAAATTTAAAACATAGTTTGCATTATATTTTTCAAAATAAATCCTTATCAATACTAAAGATAAAATCTGGTTATATAAAGTATATTAATTTAACTATAAAATCTTATAATTTTTCACAAATCATTATTAAAAAATATATATCTAAAGAAATTATTTGACTTTGGATCAAGTCGGGCCAACAAAACGTTTAACCAAACCTGGCCCACAAAATGTACCAAGTTAAAATTCAATACCTGAACTCGACCCAATGAGATTCAGGCTAGGCTGTGTCAGCAGGTCACCGGGTTTGGTCATAAATACCCCTAATTTGGGTGGATGGAGCTCACAAAAAATGGACAAAGAAAAGAAAATAAAAGTCAAGCGGATAATTCTAGCATATTGATTTTTATATTTAGTTTATGTATTTTTTATATTTACTTGGTTTAGCCCATATTTATATTTTGTTTAGTTTATTCAACCCATAATTGTTATTGTGGGGTTCCCTAATTCTTAGCAGGCTTATGATTAGTTAGGCTTAGTTAAATGCTCACCCTAGTTTAAAAGGCTATAAATATCTCTAGTAACTCACTGTTAATTAGGTTTTTCAAGATGTGAAATTAAAACCCGTCATAGGTGTTCTGTGTGATGGAGAATTTTATTTGTGTGCAAGTGAGATTGAATTATTCTCCTTAATTTTGCATTAAGAAATTGAATCTTTTTATTAAGTTAAATTTCAATCTTTTATCATGTCTCAATTATCTATGTTTCTAAAAATGGAGTTTCTTAAAGGTTTAGTAGGAATGTCTATCTTATCACAATTATCTATGTTTAATTCTAAGGACTGTGTTTCTTACAAGTTTAGTAGGGATGATTTTTACTCAATTATTTGTTCTATATCAAAGTGTATGTCTGGTATAACATCATCCCAAGTACAATATCATTCTTAAGTCATGACATTAGACTTAGGAGTTGTTACTTATAATTTAGCAAACCTTACTTAAATATTTATAGCAAATTCGATTGAATCATGCAATAACTAATTCATAATTTTACAAAAACATATAAAAAGGAAGCAAAGTATTTATTGAATACAAATCCAAATACAAGAAAAAGCTCTTCTATGAGTTTTAATGTACATCTGTCTCCCTATATATTTGCAACCATATGCACATAACAAAATAAAATTGATGAGGAACTTCAAATATTAAGCTTCCACCATGGTTGCCTCATTGTTCTGTTGAGAAATCTAGAGATGACATTGGAACACAAACAACATAGGGGTGAGAATTGTGAAATTCTTAGTAGGGTGTCCCCAAATATATAATAACATCCATGTCATCATCATCATCATCCTAGTCACTTCGATTTATTTAGAAAAATATGATCATACAACACATATCAAAGATTCATTTTAAATTTCAAAATTATCCTTCCAAAGTAGGTTTCTTTTAACATTCAATCGCTTAGTACACATATCTCATAATGCTCAAGATCAAATAAATCATCTTAGATAAATAATTAAATATAATATGAGTATGCATATGAATGATACAGTGATTATCTTTAGTGAAATTATCTTTATGTACCCTTGATATGTTGAAAGGGATCTCATATGCATCATTCTTATCCTTATGCACTCTTGGTTCATCAAAGAGGATCTCACATCTTTCTTATCTTTACGTGTCCTTAACATACTGAAAGGGATCTCATCTTTACATGCTATTGACATATTAAAGGAGATCTCTGATTTTATGTGCCCTTGACATAAGTGGCCTTGCCAACTTTTGGGTAATAGATTGTTTATTAGGATAAGCTTATTCTTATACATGATTATCATATTTACTTTCTCTGACTCTCACATATATCATACTGAAAAGGATCTCATCTTTACATGCTATTGACATATTAAAGGAGATCTCTGATTTTATGTGCCCTTGACATAAGTGGTCTTGCCAACTTTTGGGTAATAGACTGTTTATCAGGATAAGCTTATTCTTATACATGATTATCATATTTACTTTCTCTGACTCTCACATATATCTATTCTAACTAAGTTCACTTTCCCTGATTAGTGTTGAAGGAGATCTCTTATTCATAATTCATGCTCCATGTCACTTTTACAAGCGTCACAATTATATATACATAGCATCAACATCTGAGTTACATAGTGTACCATGCATACATATTACTCATGATCTTAATATTCTTTTCATGTAGGAGCAATTGTCATGGGCACTCACATTTTCATATGCATAACATCATTATTAAACTCATGTAGTATACTAGACATCAAATCATTAACATTTCATTATAGATTCAACAAATTAGCATGCTGTTCAAATTTCAATTTCAAAGAAAATTATGGTTAAATTATAAATATCATTGAACCAAAAAACAATAATTTTTTAGAGATAATTCAATATGTTTATGAGATCCTGTAAAAATTTCAAAGTCAAAATAAAGTTTCTAGCTATATTAGCAAAGTTATACAATTTCAGATATCAGAAACCACCTAATTTCAACCAATAGTCAGAAATCCCAATTTTATGACCATATCAAATAAATAGATTAAATTATATAAAAATTAAGGTTCGATTTCAAGATGTTCACAATATCCTGTAAAAATTTCAAGTCAAAATTCGATCATTTGGTATAGTAATATAATTATACAAATTCAGTGCTTTAGAATTGACTATTCAAAAAGAAACCCTGACCAGATCGGTTTCTTAATTTTTAAAAATAGAAAAAGGCTTCAAATGAACTCAAGAAAAATATTGGAGACACTCTCATATGTTAGCTTCATTATATAAAAATTTAGCTCAAAATTATATCTCCACTATGTGAAAAAAATTATATAAAATGACATGTTTGCTTAAATATGAGATTTTCAGCACACAGCTCAAAACTTGTTTTAACAAAAAGGATTTTCTAACAATATCAAATCATTCTATCTAGTTACACACTTCAATATCTATGTATGAGCAGTCAATAAAACTAAAAATTTCAATCTAAATCATTCAAATAATTTCAAAACAGATTTTGAAAAAAAAGAAGCTAAAAGAAACTCTACTTGCCTCTTATAAGCTCTTGCTCTTATCTTGGCTTTCTTCAAGAGCTGTTACACCCAATTTTTAATCTAAACCAATCAAACTTCCTTTAAAATAACAAGAACAACAGCTACAATTAATGATAAGGTGAGGTGAGGATTCTTTATTGGTGTTTGATTTAGAGATTACAAGAGGTAGTATGTAGTTTGGCCTTTGGTGATGGGTTTTTAGTGTTGTAACTTAGGTTTTCAAGCTAGGTTTTGGTGTTTGATGAAGAAGAAGAAGAAGTTGGCTGCAAGAGTAAGACTTAGCCGAAATCTTGAAGGAAAAATGATGCAAAATGTTGTTGTATGTCATTTATTACATGTTGTGTTGGAATTTCTTTCCACCACGATTATTATTTTCTTGTAATAAAATTGTTATTTTATGTGATTGTTATTAATTTTTGGCCAAAGACAATGGTGTAACTATTCCATAGTGACACACTTGTCAAGTGAGGTAGCAAACTTGTACTATAAATTTCATACAGTGGAAGAAATTGCACATCGATATTTTATCGAACAAGTAAAATACCAAATTTGGAAAACAAATATTGTCCGAAATTTGATTTCGGGTTTGAAAATTCCATTTCTAATCATTTCTATCCTTGATCCCATCTTTCCTCAGTCTCGGGCATCTTCTTGTCCCTGTTCTAAAGTTTGGTGGTCCTGACAGGTCCACGGGACCCACAAAGTTACTATTCATATTTTTCTGGACCGTTCTTATTATGACTAATTCTATCAAATTCATAAAATTTGGATTGATAAAGTTCAAATAAAATTTTTGAAATAAATTTCAGGATATTATACATGGGGATTTTGCATGTTTAACATATCTATGGGTTCCACATCAGTATTTTTGGGGTTGTCATATTTCTCCTTAAGTGGTAGCCATACATTTTTTTTTTGCCATTACTTAATTAGGATTTTGTTTTTATTGTCTTCTTTGTAGTGTTTTGTTGTCTCCTTTACGGGTGTTTTTGTTTTCCGTTGTGGGTAGTTCTATTTTGATGGTCTTCGGATAAGAAACTAAGCCACATATTATTTGTTAGTTCATGAGTATGAAATATATTTCTTTCTTATTCAATCTAGATTTTTTTTTCAATTTGTAAGTTCCGTTAATTTGGCTTTTTCATCAATGAAATTTTTTTCACATAAAAAGATGGTTTAAATTAACGAATAGCATAAAACCCTTTCTAATATTATCTAATCAAATCTTTCTAACTTTTGAAGTAGTAGAGAAGATTCAAATATATTTTGCTAAATATAGCTATATATGATTGGATGATTATACTATACGTACATATGTTTTCTTTTTTCTTTTTGTATTCTTTTTTAAAAAAATCGATAGATGACACTCGCCTTACATAAACCGTGAGGAGTTTCATTAATTTTTGTACAAATGTCGGATCCTTACTCTTCTAATTTATTTAACTACTCTTTTTAGTTTTTGACAAATTTTAATAATGATTTTAGCAAATAAAATTCTGATTATATAAGAGCACGATATAATGAGGTTTGACTGTTAGTTGCAGGAAATAATTATTTCAAATTAAGTAATTAATCAAAATGATAAATCAAAATCGTTTTTACAGTGCTAACTGCTAATTAAAGAATTGTACATATATCTGACGAGCCAGAATTCCATGACCAATTTGAAGCAAAGTATAGTCCTTACTACCTTTTTTTTATGACATATTTTTTCGGATGACGTACAATCGTTACTTCTGAGTATATCTATACATAATTCAAAACAATATACTTACTGCCTCTGCCTTTCCCGGGGTTAGGCCCCAACAAGAGCACGCGCTATTGCCTAAAATCACCTACCAGAAATAAAACCAAACTGTCTAAATTGTCCTCTAAACCAAAATTTGGCTTAGGAGAACAAAAACATACTCTTAGATATAAATTATGCACTTCCATACAAGATTTATTTCACATCAATTTTTCCTGTGAAATTTTTGTCATATTAAATAGGTCACTGAAAATTTAAATGCAACATCCCCTGAAAGTTATTGACATCAAAGAGATGTTTAAAAGTTAAAAATATGAGATAACTAGTTGTTTGACATATGCGATACATGATGTGATAATAAAAATAGTTTGTTGATCATTATAAAAATAAATGATAATTTATTTAAATATATCTTATATAAAATTGAGTATATAAATTTATTTTGAAAATAAGTTAATAGCTAATAATCAAATAAATGGATAAAAATATAAATATGTCACTTTATTTTATATCTTATTTTGAATATCATATTTAGAAGGTTGAAAAAATCTCAATAGATGAACTATAACTAATAATAAAGAGCTTATTTTATAAAAATTCTATGTATTTCAAAAGTTGAAATTGTTGAATAATAAAAGAGAATAAATGGATAGGTTGAAATTGTTTACAATAGTTATTTACAAGAGAGGGAATATATCCCATGCCTCTATCCTTGTTTAGAATTTTGTTATATTAAATAGGTCACTGAAAATTTAAATGCAACATCCCCTGAAAGTTATTGACATCAAATAGATGTTTAAAAGTTAAAATTATGAGATAACTAATTGTTTGACCTGTGCAATGCACAAGGTGATAATAAAAATAGTTTATTGATCATTATAAAAATAAATGGTAATTTATTTAAATATATCTTATATAAAATTGAGTACATAAATTTATTTTGAAAATAAGTCAATAGCTAATAATCAAATAAATGGATAAAAATATAAATGTGTTACTTTATTTTATATCTTATTTTGAATATCATATTTAGAAGGTTGAAAAAATCTCAATAGATGAACCATAACTAATAACAAAGAGTTTATTTTATGAAAATTTTGTGCATTTCAAAAATTAAAATTGTTGAATAATAAAAGAGAATAAGTGGATAAGTTGAAATTGTTTACAATAGTTATTTATAAGAGAGAGAATATATTTCATGCCTCCATCCATGTTTAGAATTTTATCTTTCATCCACATTCTCATTCCCGTCATAGATTTTCATTCCCCATGGTCTCAAAAGTATGCATGTGAAATCAAATAGGTAACTAAAACATATTTTGTTAAAAATTGAGGGACTTGTTTGACGTCACATGTATGTTTTTGGTATCAAAATAATTCCACGCTTCAATTTTATGAGATCTATTTGGTGCCAAAACTTTCAAGAACTAATGCAATGGTACATTTTTAATCTTCAGTGTACTTTAACATTAAAAAATTTCAATAATTAAATTTGTAAAAAGAGACGAAAGAAAAGCACAATGAAAGATGAAGAGAAGACTTTATTGATGATTATGATGAATCTCAAAATACAAATGAGCTAAACTTGTGTTTATATACAAGGAGCTAAATGCACTAACTAAGTATAACAAAAAGGGAACTAACTATAATAGAAATTGTGGCTATAACTGAAATTAGTTATCTTGACCAGCTAAGCTATACAAATGAGTTGTAGCCTTTGCAGACTCTAGATCAGATAACACCCCCTACAAGCTTGCGTTGCTAGAACACTGAAAATCTAGCATGCCAAGCTTGAGAAGAATATTGGATGAAGGTCCTAAAGCTAGAGCCTTGGTTAGAATGTCCGCAGTTTGTTCCTTAGTGCATACTGGTAGAAGTCTGATAAAGCCACTTTGAACTTTATCCTGTACAACATGGCGATTGATCTCGATATCCTTGGTGCATTCATGGAAGCTAGGATTAGCAGCAATATGTATTGTTGACTGGTTGTCACAGAAAATAGGAATCAATTTGGAAATTGGTACTCTAAAATTAGCCAGCAAGTAAGCAAGCCATTGTGCCTTACAAGTAGCATTAGCTAAAGACCTGTACTCAACTTCTGATGAAGATCTAGCCACTGTGACTTGCTTCTTAATTGCTTTTCTAGGATATTAATGACTTTCCCTAAGAAGAAGCAATAACTGGAGATTGATTTTCTGTTGTGCGCAATCTGAATCTACATATCCAGTGAGATTCAGTTCTATTGAGGAAGGGAAGAAAAGACTACATGTAGGGGATTGTTTCAAGTACCTAAGAACTCTATGGGCATCCTGGATATATATAGAAGTAGGACAATCTAGGTATTGAGAAAGTTTTTCCACTGCATAAGCAATGTCTGGTCTTGTGTTGGTTAAGTAAATCAGTCTTCCAATGAGTCTCCTATAACTACAAATATCATTCAAGAAATCTCCTGAATCCTTGGCAAGCTTCAAAGTGAAATCCACTGGGTTGATACTGGTTTTGCCCCTAATAAGCTAGCATCCTCAATTAGATCGATGGCATATTTCCTTTGATAGAGTGCAATTCCCTTCTTACTTCTGGAAATCTCTAATCTTAGGAAGAATTTTAATTCTCCTAAATCCTTAATTTCGAATTTGGCATCTAGCAGCCTCTTGACGGATTTTATTTCTCCTAAATCATCACCACCTACAAGAACAACATCATCCACATAAACAAATATGGCAATGAACCCTTGAGGTCATTGTTTTGTGGACAAGAAACAATCAGATTTGGACTGTATATATCCAATTTCTAGGAGGATAAAGGTTAATTTTGCATTCCATTATCTGCTGGCTTGTTTAAGTCCATATAGGGACTTTTCCAATTTGCACACTAGCTTGTCATTTGAGATGTTAAGGCCAAGAGGAGCTTGCATGTAAACTTCCTCATTCAATTCACCATGGAGGAATGCTGTGTTGGCATCCAGTTGATGAATGGACCATTGTTTTATAGCAGCTATGGATAAAAGAAGTCTAAGAGTAGTCATTTTGATAACAGGGCTAAAAGTATGCACATAGTCAAGACTTGCCACCCAAGTGCATCCTTTGGCAACCAATCGGGCTTTATGCCTTTCAATACTCCCATCAAGATTAAACTTGACCTTAAACACCCATTTACACCCAATTGCCTTCTTGCCAGGGGGAAGAATAGTGAGGGTCCAAGTTTGTTTATTTCCAAAGTAGCTAACTCAATTGCTATTGCCTTTCTCCAGCACTCTTAAGAAACAACCTCATTATAGCTCCTGCGTTCAGGGTTAGTAGAAACAGCAAGAGAAAAGCCTCTGTGTTTGGACAATAAAGCAGAATATGAGAGGTGATTTGAAATAGGAAACATACAATATGATTGAGGTGGTGAATTAGTGGCCATCATACAATGAAAGTCCTGGAGATATGAGCGGCCTTTCTTAATTCTTGTGGATTTTCTAAGTTGCTGATTTGTGATGGCAGGTGGTAAAGAAGTGATTTTAGTTAATTTCATCTGAAATTAATTTTACAAACAACAAAACCAAACCCACACCAAGCTTCGCTTTTGTAGGATATGGTTCAGAAATCATAACTCATTTTAGGTGGTATAAGTGCGGGTCATATATTGTTAAAGACCCCATTAACATATCAACGATGATCGAAATCTGCGATAAAAATGAAACCTTATGTTTGCAAATCCTGATTAGAGTCATCTCCAATCCAAATATGTTTTTTTTGCTCATAATTTATGAAATATCATATCGATATATAATTCTACTTAATTCAAATTTCACATTTCTAATAATAAATAGTATAGAAGAAAAAATTGAATCAGACCGACAGGTCGAATCGGTTTGACTGGGAACCGGACACCATGCTGGTCCGGCCATGTCCCTAAGACCGTGATTTAAAAAATCGACAATGAACCAGTCAAAACTGTAAAAACCACTGAACTGATGGCAGACAGTCTGGTTTCGACAGTTGATCGATCTTTGTGGTTTATTTTTTTTCCCAGCCAAATACTGCTATTTCTCAAAAAGAAAAATAAAAAAGAATTTACAAAAATGGCAGCCATAAATAGAAAACAGAAAAAAAAAATGTTTCAAAGAGGAGTATAACTGGGGGTTGCAGGGTTGGCCTTCCTTTTCTCTCTCTCACCGCCAAAGAAGGAAAAACATGAACCCACGTGACGCCGCCTATCAACCACAACTCCCATCTTCCGCCCATCTTCCTCCGTACGCGATGCTGCTCGCTGTCCGCAAAGCTGCCCTCCAAGACGCCACCTATTGTTGTGTTGCCCTCCCTAGCCCCGCCTACCCACTAATGGCAGCTGATGTTCTAGTGATTCTGGCCTTGGAAAGATAAGGGCTTGTGCCAATAAAGTGAATGCAAAACTAACACTTGTGGTGCATATGTTTCCGCCATCAGATGCATAGAGAGAGAGAGAGAGAGAGAGAGAGACTGATATGGAAAGTTGAGAGAAATGGCTAGTGTCTTGATATTAACTAAGGGAACAGCTGTCAAAGTAAAATCAAGAGCGAAGGAACTGGAAAATACACTGATTAAGTGGAAAATCATATCTTTTAACCTTTTTCCACACACGTTTTATTGATATAGATTATGATTTTTAATATTAATATGCCAGAGTGTGTAACGTTGGATCCATTATTAGAAGCTGATATTTTAAATTAGAGACATCAGACTTATTACATCGATAGATATACAATCAATATTATTTTATATTGTTTATGTTAATATTAATTATTTAATATATTTTTTATTTGAATGAATAATATTATATATATTCTATTATGTTACAGTTAGATTCCAATTAAATCGATTAGATCACTAACCCTTAAACCAGTGTTTTGATGGATTTGATATTCGATTTAATTTATTCTTCCTTCATAAACAGGAGTATATTGTTTTGGTCTCTATAAATTATCCTTACAAATAAAATTATTGTTTTCAATCCTATTAGATTGTCTGAAAACGTACCTGATATGACGCGTCACCCACCAATTATTGTTTGAGCCTTATCTACTTTTCTAACTTTTTTAATCAAAAGAAGATATCAAGGCAAACTGCTTCAAGAGAAATAATATATGTCGCTCAATACTTATACTTGTTAGGAAGAGTCCCTCTAAGAGTTAGTGTGTTAGTTTTTTATGCCAACTCTGATTATATCATCTCTGTATATATTGTACAAAGCATTTAACAGAAAACTCAAGAAATACAATACTGAAGCATTCCTTTTCAACAAGCTTTCTTGCTCTCTTATTTTCTTCTCTCTTTCTCTCTCACATCGTGGCTAGACTGATACCATTACATGGTATCAGAGCTAGAACGATCCATGGTTGAAATAGTTTCTACAGATCCAACAATGACTACCACAATATAGAAATTTGTGCCTCAGAATTTCTCTAATCCAGTCTCCATCAAGCTAGATGAAGACAACTACCTGGCTTGGAAGCAGCAAGCATAGGCCACAATCATCGAGTTTGATCTTGAAGATTATCTGGTTGAAGGCAAAATCCCAAACAAGTTCAATTCAGAAGCAGATGCAACCAGCTGCAAAATTTCACAAGATTATGAGAATTGGCTGAAATAAGATAAGCCTCTAATGTCATGGCTCCTATCATCGATGACAAGTTCTTTTACCACAAGAATGGTAGGTTGTGCATTTTCTTGTCAAGTTTGGAGTAGAATTGAGGAGTATTTTGCATTGCAAACATGTGCTCGAGTTAGGCAACTAAAAACTCAATTAAAAGCCTCCAAGAAACAAGGCAAAACAGTTGCAGATTATCTCTTGGAAATAAAGAAGCTAGTTGATACACTAAGAGCAGTTGAAGCACCAATAACAAAGGAAGAACATATGAGGTAATTCTTGATGGTCTTACTAGAGAATATGATCCTTTCATCACTTCTATTGTGTCAAGAACCGATCCTTATAGTGTTGGAGAGGTTGAAGCTCTTTTGATGGCTCAAGAACAAAGGTTTGAGCAATATGATAAGCTGGAAGCAGTAGGAGTTCAAGCTCATTTTGCAAACATAAATCTTCAAGGGCAGAGAAAACAAAATAATTTTGAGCAAACAGGTGGAAGAAGCTTTCATGGTGGAAGACCATTCAGAGGTGGAAGGAGTTTTAGGGGTAGTAGATCTTCCTGGAACAATAATAACAAACCCCAATGTCAAGTATGTGGCAAAATTGGGCATCTAACATGGAATTGTTATCACCATTTTGATCAAACTTGGCCAAATCCACAACAAGCAGCAGCTACTCAACCACCTCCCCCACCCTCTCAGTTCTATAATCCTCAAGCCTATATGGCTGCTCCTTCCCAAACTCCCTCCATAGCAGCATCTGTGACTGATTCAAATTGGTATGTAGACTCCAGGGCTACCAATCACCTCACCCCAGATCTGAACAACATCTCAGATAGTGTTGACTATAATGGCATGGACAGAGTCCAAATTGGTAATGGGCAAGCTATTGTTATCAATCGAGTTGGTCATTCATACATTCACTCTAATCTCTCAAATAAAATTTTTCATCTGCATAATCTCATGCATGTTCCTGGTCTAGCTAAAAATTTAATTAGTGTATCAAAATTTGCAAAAGATAATCATGTTTTCTTTGAATTCCATCCGGATACATGTCTTGTTAAATCTCAGGGATCCAGGGAGCTTATACTCCAAGGTTCTCTTAAGAATGGCCTTTATTCCTTTGACAATATTCATCTGCTTACTGCTAGAAATGACACAGTTAGCTCACCAAAGCAAGTTTTTCACACTCAACTCACTTCTGTTGACAACTACACTCTATGGCATAATAGGTTGAGGCACCCTACTCCTTTAGTTGTTAACAAAGTTCTCCAATCATGTAATATTTCTCTTAGTCCCAGCAAACATAATGCTATTTGTAATGCATGTAGTATGGGAAAGATACATAAACTTCTTTTTTCTTCTTCCAGAAATCAATATAATGAACCTTTGCAACTTATATACACTCATGTCGGGGGCCTTGTTCCCGTGTTATCTTTCTCTGGCTTTAGATATTATGTTGTGTTTATTGATGCATACTCTAAGTACATATAGGTTTATCTCTTACATGCCAAATCTAAAGTATATTCTGCTTTCATTCAATTCAAAACTATGATTGAGTTGCAAACTGGAAAAAGAATTAAAAATTTACAATCTGATAATGGTGGCAAGTATTTATCCACCACCTTTAACGCTTATGTTAAAACCAATGGAATCATCCATCGCCTTACTTGTCCCTATACCCATGAACAAAATGGCACTCCAAAAAGGAAACATAGGCATCTCACAGAATTAGCACTCACCATGTTAACTCATGCTTCCTTACCACTTTAGCATTGGGATGATTACAGCAGCACATCTCATCAACATACTACCCACCCCTACACTCAATAACTCTACTCCAACAGAAACATTGTTTCACCAACAACCAGATTATTCCTCTCTAAAGGTCTTTGGGTGTCTCTGTTATCTTTACCTTAGGCCTTATGACCCCCACAAATTTGCACCTAAATCAAAGCCCTGCACTTTTCTAGGATATGCTCTACACCACAAAAGTTATAAGTGCTTAACATCAAATGGTAAAATTTTTATTTCAAGGCATGTCATCTTTGATGAATCTACCTTCCCTTCCTCCTCATGCACTTCTACTAATTCTTCTTCTTCCTCACCTAATCCTATGCCTTCCTCACTTCCTGCCATACCTATATTACCTAAGGTACATACTGATTCATCTCTTCATTTTAATCCTATAATTGTTTCCACCACTGAGTCCACCTTTGTCCCTATGACTAGTGCTGCTACTCTTAGTAATTCTGGTACTAATGCTGTTGTTGAGATTGCCTTGCCTCTTAGTGATAACTGTTAGACATGTTCCAGCACCAGCCAATCCCCATTTCGACAGGCTATTCCTACAGATGATCATCACATGCAAACCCGAAGCAAGTCAGGGATTTTCAAACCCAAAACTTATGTAGCAGTGCTCCACAACCAGCCCCTAATCTCCTCCAAACTGAGCCATCCTCAGTCAAGGAAGCACTACAATCACCACATTGGTTACAAGCAATGCAGGAAGCGTACAATGTTCTACTTAAAAACAATACTTGGTCATTTGTTTAACTCCCAAGTGGCAGGCAACCAATTGGTGCTAAGTAGGTGTTCCGAGTAAAAAGAAATCCCGATGGCAGTATCAATAAATACAAAGCTCGCCTAGCGGCTAAAGGTTTTCAGTAAAGAGAAGGTTTTGATTTCTCTGAAACCTCTAGTCCTATAGTCAAACCATCCACCATCCGACTTATGCTTTCTGTTGCTCTTTCAAAGGGGTGGTCCATTAGACAATGTGATTTCAACAACGCATTTCTTAATGGAGATCTGGAAGAGGAGGTCTATATGATCCAGCCTGATAGGTTTACTGCTCCTAATCAAAAGCTTGTCTACAAACTGCGCAAAGCTCTCTACGGGTTAAAGCAAGCCCCTAGAGCATGGTTTGAAAAGCTCAGCACCACATTGAAACACTTTGGCTTTATCAACACCCGCTGTGACTCATCTTTGTTTCATAGAGTAACCTCAACTCAATCCATCCATATCTTGGTTTATGTTGATGATATCCTTATAATAGGAAATGATTCAGCAGCTATCTCTCAGCTCATTCAGGACTTACATGGCACCTTTGCTTTAAAAGACATGGGTCCACTTCATTATTTTCTCGGGTTAGAAGCTATACACTACTCAGATGGCTCCATTCACCTTGGTCAGTCCAAATATATTTCTGATCTGCTTCAAAAAGCTGGGATGGCTGAAGCCAAGCCTATGCCAGCTCCCTTAATAAGTGGTGTCAAACTCAGCTCAACTGGAAGTGCAGCTCACAATAATCCCAGCTAGTATCGCTCAATTGTAGGAAGGCTTCAATATGCAACAATAACTCGGCCTGAAATCTCCTATGCTGTCAATAGAGTGAGTCAATTCATGCACAACCCTCTGGAAACTCATTGGAAGGTAGTCAAGCACATCTTTTGCTATCTGAGTGGCACACTTGATCATGGTTTGGTGTTTCACAAATCTTCAGAATTTCGGTTCCTTGCCTTTTGTGATGCAGACTGGGGAGCTGACATTGATGATCGCAAATCCACCTCTGGCTACTGTGTTTACCTTGGCAGCAATCTCATCTCCTGGTCCTCCAAGAAGCAGCCAACAATGTCACGCTCTAGTGCAAAAGCTGAATTTCGGAGTCTTGCTGCTATAATGGCAGAACTTATATGGTTGCAATCTCTCATGACTGAACTTCATTTGGCTCACTCTACTACTCCTCTAGTGTTCTGTGACAATCAGAGTGTCATACAACTCACTGCCAACCCTGTGCTTCATAATCGCTCCAAACATTTTGATTTGGACCTCTTCTTTGTTCGAGACTTGGTAATTCAAAGGAAAGTTGCAGTTCAGTACATTCCATCTCAAGATCAGATTGTTGATGTTCTCACCAAACCAATTTCTGCTGTACCCTTTCAAAAGTTTAAGTCCAAGCTCAGAGTCCTTCCAAGGCCTCCTCTGAGCTTGAGGGGGGATGTTAGGAAGAGTCCCTTTAAGAGTTAGTTATTAGTTAGTTTGTTAGTTTGTTATGCCAACTCAGATGATATTATCTCTGAATATATTGTACAAAGCACTTAACAGAAAACTCAAGAAATACAATACTGAAGCATTCCTTTTCAACAAGCTTTCTTGCTCTCTTACTTTCTTCTCTCTTTCTCTCTCACATCGTGGCTAGACTGATACCATTACAATATCATGATATATGATAAAATAAGTATATGAATATGGAGGGATAAAATGGAAAGGAAAAAAAAAGCAATACCCCATGATATATTGTGCATATTTTGTCCCAACAATTAGTCTTGTCTAACGGTACAGCTATAATAAAACCATGGTGTACAAGACATCTATACTCCAAGGCGTGATTCTACCCTCTTTATTTTTTAGTTTTTTGATAATTGAGCATTCACAAGAAACCTTTTAAAGAAAAAGGAGGGTGAGGCGAAGAGAAGGCCAAAGGCCACACAACATCAGAATCCCGGATCCAAAATCCAACGGTAAGGCATACAGACACTAAAAACAACACGAAAACCATAGCTAGCAAAGACATAATAGGATATCGGGGGGCGGTATTCTTTTGGACGCTATCATGTGTCGTAGTTCTGCTGCTGATCTTCATTTTGTACTCTTGTTCTTCATCTTCCTTTTCTTAGAGTTAACCACTTTCTAATTATAAAAAAAAATTGAATCATCTCGTCTATGGTATTATTGTAATAAATTTTCCATTTTATTGAGTTTTTTTTTTTACTCATAACTTGTAGAACACCGTACCGACACATTTTATTGATTATTGAATACGGTATGGAACTCACTTAATTAAATTAGGTCTTATATATCATCCAAGGATATATGAGCGTATGTTGATACAATGTTTTATATATTGTGAGTCCAAAAAACATTACTTGTAAAATCTGATTAATTTGTATCCCACGTTTGATCCAAAAATAGACGGGAGTATACAGGGAGTCACACGTTATGATGACAAATACTAATACTCTTATTTACCTCTTCAATCAAAGGCCCGAGTGAGGAATATGAGGATCGTGCACAATACACACACTGACACATTTTTATTGTTACATACAGGTCACCTCGGTGACACAGATAAATTACAATCCTGAAATTAAACAATTAAAGAAGTACTTAATTATGAATGACATAGAATGGTGGCTGCTTCTCATACACTTCGCATTTTGGAAATACGATAATTACTATGGATAGATCTCAATGAGAGACCTTAAACCCAGAACTGGAGTTATCTTGTAGTTACTGAAACCGGCAGAGAAAACCAACTGGGCCCATTCTTTCTCATTTCTCTCTTTTCCATGGACCACCACCGTCATCTGCATGTCAAACAAGAGCTGAGTTTCAAGTGATTCATCATCTCCCTTCTTATCCTCCACCACTATGTCTATGACAATCACCTTCCCTTCTTTGCCTTTGCTCACGATTGACTCCTTGCATTTCCTCAATATGCTCAAACATTCCTCATCGTCCCAGTCATGCAAAATCCACTGATTGGTTGTTCAAAGTAACAATGATTAGAACCAATAAAAGGAGATTAGATATTGATTTTTCTAATGAGTTGTGTTAACAAATTACCTCCCTTTGTAATGTTTTCCTCATATAAACAAAATAAATAAATAAATAACTAATATGCAGAGATCTGTAAATGGTTCACAAGAATTAGCATAAATCTACTCGTCAAATAATAATAGGTCCTTTCATAAACTCCACAACAGAGTTACATAATAACACAGCTCCCATTGAGACCCGCCATTATTTTGACCCCACTCTTTGTTATATATATCAGCATGATTCATCAATAAAATTGGGACTCAATGGAAGGCACTAACTTTGGTACGTCTTCCATTGATTCTCGTATCAATTAGTATTGTGAGAAAACATGTTTTCTGTCCATGTGGCACACAACCACTGGACAAGAAAAAAATGAGTGCGGTCTCTCTTAAGTTAAGATTTGTCTCAAAATTGTGATTCCTTGTGGGCATATAAAGTAAGTTGTCCCACCTCGTGTTAGTGAATGAAAAAAATTGGGACCAAATATGAAGAAATTATTATATGCTATTGGAGCATATTTAATGTTGATTCTCTAAATATGTACAATCACTCATTTTAATAAAAAATATTTTACTAATAAGTGTTTTAAGGACACTTTTTAAGGAGCAAAAGTGGAAGGTTTTTAATAGAAAAGTAAAACTTTTAAGATTTCAATATATTAAATGTATTAAAAATTTCAAAATTATTTTACTTTTGACTTCTTAAAGAGTATCCAGGGAATTCATTAGCGGAAACTCATATGAAAAACATATAATGAGTTATTGTGCATGTTTGTGAAAGTAAATATACTTTCAGAGCATGCAAGAAATTGTTTAAAATATAGATGTATTGGAGATGTTATCATGAGTAAAAATTATTATAACTAAACAGTACTTAATTAATTGCATTTATGAGATGTTCTATAATGATATTTTACCTTCAATAAAATGGAATCAGATGGAGGAATGGCCTCAAACATGTCCCCTCCAACATATTTTAGGTTCGCATTTCCTTCCAAGCCAGCAACAACATGAGGGAGGTCAAATACAATGCACTCCAGCTGTGGGAATGATTTGGCTATGGCCTTTGCCATAGTCCCTGTGCCACCCCCAACATAAACCAAATATTCCAATCCCTCAAACACCCCCTTGCACTTGTCAATCGCCAAACTGGTGACCAGTCTAGCATCACTTGCCATGGCCTCATTGAGTAAGTTATTAAGTTTAGGCACATGACCAGCATAATCCCAAATCATCATACCATGCTCCGTTTCAAATGGTGTAGGATCATCATTTTTTAACCAAGTTGACAATTGGTGCCATGGCTTTGTCAAAATGGGATCAAGAAATCCAAGCAAAAAAGGGGTCATGCTCAAGGGGTTGTCCTGAATAAGTAGCATACATGAATCAGTTAGGATATACCCATATTCAAGCTCATTATCATTTTGGGTGACATCTTGTGTAGAGAAGAAGCCAGAATGGATCAAGATTCTCATCAAGCGGTGGATGCAGCGGGTTTTGGATGGGTGTATTGGGAGTGAAGCGATGAGTTTTGAGAGTGGCATTGGTTGGCCATAGTTGTGTATGACATCTGGTATGCCCAAGTCAAGTGCACACTTAAGGGACATAGACTTTATGAAGCTGAACAAGTGATTCCATATGTGGCTTTGAGCTTTAAGCAATTTGGCAGCCTGGTCTCCACCTTGGGATTCCATGAGTTTTGATTTCTGCCTGAACTGCTAGCAAGATTTGAAGTATGGAACCTTATATTGCTTGGTCTATTTATAAGGCAATCACGTGTATGAAAACAAGGATATGTAATTTAATATAGTTATGTGTGATAATGTCTTATTTCATAAATATTAAGTTTTAAGAACTCAATATATTGACTTAGCAGAAATGGTAAGTCCAGAAATAAAAATTAAAAAAAAAAACAAAATAAAAATGGCTAGTTGAGCGCAAAACAAATGAGAAAGGATAAGGTTTGCCCATTTTTATAGGTTATATATATAGAAAATGAAATAAAATAAATAAATAAACTTGATTGGGTTTGGGTATCATTGGTGATGAAATTTTATGATTGGACATCACGGGGGGTGGAACTTTTGAAGGAAAATCGAAAGCTCTACATGATGTTATCTCAACAATTTGACTGTATATACATATACATATATATATATATATATATATATATTATTTTTAAAAAAATTTACTTTATTTTAATAATAATTTTAGCAAATAATTCTGATTATGTAAGATCGACATGTAATGAGTATTTTACCTGTATAAAATAAATAAGATAATATATTATATATATACCTGTTATTAAAAGTATTACACATATGTCTTTTTTTTTAATTATATAGAAATCGATTTAAACCAATTTCTGTGTTATCAGCAACAATTATGGAGTACAGATGATTAAGAATCAGCTTAAATTAATTTACTAAAATCAGTTTAAATCGATTACTATAACATGTCAGAAAATGTCAAAATGTGCCAAAAATCGGTTCAAACTGGTTTTAGAATTGACTTGAACCGATTTTTAACACGTCCTGACACATTCTGATGACATACTACAGTAATGTCTTTTTTTTAATGCACTCTCCTCCTTGAAGCCTCCAAGAATATTCTTGGTATAGTCCAGTTTTAGACAAACAAAGTTCTTCTACAAAGTTAGTGCATTCAACTTAAGTATACCAAATGAATAAAATATTAATATATCATCAATTCATTACTGATAACAAAAGATATGATTTATTTTTATGATTTAATTTGATGCAGTATATAATTATTCAATTATATGCCAATTCAGTTAATTTTTATCTCACTATTTAAAAAATTATATCAATAAAAAATTTATTTAGATAATATCATAAAATTAATTTATATTCTAAGTGCATTAAAATTAAACTATTATTTTTATGATAATATTATTACAATAATAATTACCATAAAAATTGGTTCTAGTTGTCTATTTGAACTTTTTTTAAAAGAAATGGAAATGATAAATATAATTTTTCAAATATAAAAAAAATAAATGTTATAAAATAATAATACTTATTAATTATTTATTATAAAATTTAAAATAAAGTGATAAATTTTAATTTATTTTTTATTTAATAAAATTAAGGAAATGGAAAAAAGTTCGATAATATTACTAAAATTTATTTGTATGAATTAATAGTATAAGAATACTTCATTTATTTTGTATATATTCGAATTATAATGTATAAAATTCTTCATGATTTTTTCAAAATAAAAAGTAGTGCCGTATCTATCTTTTTTTTTTTTGTGGTTGCTAAAGTGCGCGTTAAGCATGTGTTAATGAAGCTTCAATATGTCTTTGTTTATTGCATTTTGAATTGAGTGGTCAAATTTCAAAGGCCACTTGAAAACAAGAGTTTTTTACATTCTAAAATCGGTTTTCAAGTTTCAACTAATTTTTGATACGTCCTAACATATTCTGACGTGCTATGGTAATTAGCTCAAATCAATTATTATATCATATCAGAATTAGTCAAAACGTATTAAAAATTGGTTCAAATCAATTCTAAAATCGGTTTGAAATTTTTGACACGTTATGGTATTTTCTGACACGCTACAATAATCAGTTTAAACCGATTTTAGTAAATCGATTTAAACCGATTCTTGACTATCTACACTTCATGGTTGTTGTTGACAATACAAAATTTGTTTTTAACCGATTTAAGTATAATTAAAACAAAGACATATGTGTAATACTTTTGATAACAAGGTATATACATAATATATCATGAGTGATGTTAGGTGTATAACTAAATTGTACAATAAATGCATACTACACTCCTTATCACTATTGGAATTGATGAATGAGTGGAATGAGTAGAAATCACATATCACATCCAATAATAATAATGTGTGTGGTATGTATTTGTTATGCAATTTAGTTATACACTAAATATTATTCATATATCATTTTATTTATTTTATATAGGTAAAAAACGCACATGTAATGAGGTTTGACTGTTAATTGCTGGAAACAGATATTTCAAACTAACTAATTAATTAAAATGATCAATCAAAATCGTCTTTTCATTGCTAACCGCTAATTAAAGAAGTCTACATATGTCCCCAAAAAACGAAAAAAAAAAAGAAAAAAGAAAAGTCTACATAGATATCTCATCATCAAGCAGTAAATATAGGTTACAGAATTTTAGAACCAATTTGAAAGTATAATCCTTACTGCCGTGTATACTCATTCAAACAATATACTTCTCGCCTCTCCATTCCTGTTGTTAGGCTCAAACACGAGCACGAGCTATTGCCAAGACAACTACCACATAAAACCAAACTGTCCTTCCTGTTGTTTGGCACAAACAAGAGCAAGAGCTAATGCCTAAAACCACTACCGGATAAAACCAAACTGTCCTTCCTGTTGTTTGGCTCAAACAAGAGCACGAGCTAATGCCTAAAACCAAACTGTCCTCTAAATCAAGCCTTACCTTGGGAGAACATATTTCGATATGTTTTGTTAAGGGTAAAAAGGTATAAATTTTATAGAAGAATTCTCTATGTGTAAATTATACATGAATATTATCTTTAAAAAATTTATCTTAATTTTTACTCCAGAGCTAAATATATCCTTAGATATAAAATTATACACTTTCTTAAAAGATTTATTTGACATTAATTTTGTCCTTGAATTAGTTTACATTAAATATGTCACTGGAAATTTAAACGTGACATCACAATAGTTTCTAAAAGTTGTTGACATGAAATAAATATTAAAAAGTTAAAACATAATATTATTATTGGTCTCAAAAATACGCATGTGGCATCAATTATAGGTCATTGAAAACTTATATTTTGTTGAAAACTGAGCAGCCTATATTTGATGTCAGATGTTTTTTGAGAGACCAAAGTAATATCACACTTCGAATTTTGGGAACCTATTTAATGCCAAAACTTTCGAGGGACCAATGTGATGTTTAATTTTCAATGACTATTAACCATTTAAAAATTTCAAAAAATAAATTGACATTATATGTACTTTTTTTAAGAATCCAAATTCATGTATACCCAATTTATTTGTTACTTTTTATTTAGTAATTTATGTTTTTACCAAAGATCATCTATCTATGATATAATATCCAAGTCTTTCAAAATTAAATGATGTAATATTTTGACATGAGAGAAGATGAATTCGTGCATTATCCATGTCTAATGTCCTGTTACACAAGGATTGTATTAGATATAAAATGACTAAAATGTCATTTTGATTTCTGAAATTATAAGCATGCTTTACTTTAATTTCTAAAATTTTGAAATTAATTATTTAGTCCCTGAAATTATATTCCATATGCTACTTTATTCCCTAGTTAAATAACTGTCAGTCAACCATTATATTTTACTGACATGACATGTTAAGTGATGATGTGGCATCAAATTAAAATAGGTTCAAATTAGTCCCTAAAATTTCTAAATGTATCAAAATATTCCCTGAAATTTTCTAAAATGTGTCAAAAAAGTCTCAACCTCAAATTTCTCCTCTTTTAATTTTTAAAATGTAAAACCTGAATAAATCTTAACCCACTTATTTCTCTCTTTGCACACCCTATTTAAATGATCTAAATTTTTAAATATCCTAAATATAATTAAGAACTTAATTAGTCCATTTGAAGCCTCTATGCTTAGTCAACATAATTAGTTAGCTATTATATTATATTTTTTGAAATAAATTGGATTTTAAAATATTGAAAATAGGATTCAGGAGAAATGTTTTAGAGCTCAGTTCACCCATCTTGAGTTCATTGAGGCCGCTTGGTAGCATGCTAGATAATATTCATTTCCTTTTTATCATTTTATTATTGGCAAAATTAATTAATCGGTCCTCTATATAGCTTTTTGTTTTCAAATTTGCTCTCTATTTAATACATGTTTCAAATTTGCCTTCTAACCTTTATTTAAAAATCAAATATCTTTATCCTCTTTATAAATAAAAAATTATATCTAGCACATGAGTTGGCAAAAGTATTATATATGACATCTTTGGTGATATGTTTTATTTTCAAATCTATCTTTTAATGCAACAAATGACATTCATAAACAAGATAAATGTGTTCAATTTTTAAAAGTCAAATGACGAATTTGAAACATTTATTATTTAGAGGGAGAATTGAAAATAATAAATAAATTAGAGGATGAAGTCATCACTTTTGCCTCCATAAAGATAATTTAAATTCTATACACCACTAATGTAAACACAGTTTAATATCATCAAACAGTAAAATTTTACCAAAGTGATAAATTATAAAAATAATTATCTACTATCATAATTATCCAACATGATTTGTTAGCCAGTAAAACTAGTACAAAACTATTTCACACTATTAGTGTATGGAAATGAAACTCTAAAATAATGTTTGATGAAAGAATAAAGCAACAACCCACTATTTTTTTAGTTTAACAGTTATAAAATATAATAATTTATAAAATTAAACTTTAGTCATATTTTATATTATCGTCTAAAGAAATATTATTTAACTATTGAAGAAACTTCATTCTGACATTTTTTTAAATTGTGTAATCGTAATACTAGAACCAAAGCTAAAAAGATATCTGTCGCAACCGAGATCGCGACGGGGACGACGAAAAAGAGAAGAACTTTGTTTGAAAATATTGGAGTCGCCACCAAGTTTATTATAATTTGGGAAAAACATTGGAAAACCCATTTATTTTAAAGAAAAGCCTTTGAAACCAGTTTTGAGTTCGGGAGTCGATTATGCATAGGGAAGGGCAGGAATTTAATCCCACGCACTTTAAGTACACCCGCCCTGGACTGCACTTTAATTAGTTGTGCAAATTAAATAAATAGCCTTTTTCAAACATTTATTTTCTGTTTCAAGACAATTAAAAGGAATTTATTTTTCTTTAAAGAAAAGAATTTTTAGTGCACCGAACTGTTACAATTCAGATGTCCTAAAAATGAGTTAACTAATCGTCACGACTAAGTTAACCGTTCTTTATTTGAAACGAAGCATTTGACAATAAGCATATAATTTTAAAAAAAGAATTGTTCTAAATAATAAATACTTGCAAATAGAATCTAAAAAGAAGCGAAAATTTATTTTTTGGTGTTTTTGTAAGAGAAAATATAAAAACCTTTATGAGAAATATTTAGAATATCAAGTTGTCACAATTCAGATATCTCAATATCAAGTTAACAAACTGTCACAGCTAAATTAACCTTATTATTTGAAATAAAAATAAATAAATAAATGAAGAAATTTAAATCGAAAATTAAAATATAACTAATAAATATTTACAAATAAGGTAAGAAGAAATTGATTTTTTTATATATTAAAAATAACAAATATTTTTAAGGAAATTTTCAGGTCATTAAGCTGTCACAACTCAAATGACCGAAATATCGAGTTAACAAGCCGTCACGGCTAAATTAACTCCTTATCTACAATAACAAAAGTTAAATAAAATATTTTGAAATAAAATTATTAGGAAAAAGAAACTTAACAAAATACATAAATAGCATAAAAAATATTAGGAAAATTATTTACAAATAAATTAAGTAGTAAAGGTTAATTTTAAAAAAAGAATTTTAGAATATTAAGCTGTCACAGCTAAAATATTCTAAAACATAAAGTTAACAAACCGTCGCGGTCAAATTAACTTTATTCTTAAAAAAAAACTTTGAATATCAAGCCGTCGCAGCTAAAATATTCTGAAACACGAGGTTAACAAACCGTCTCGGCTCAATTAATCCTTTTTTTTTATATACAATTCATCAATTAATTAAGTATATAAATCTTAATAAAATACTCAAGTCCTTATTTTAAATTCAAAATGGATAAAACTCCTCTTTTTAGACAACAATTCTGACTTTAATAGGAACCAACAAAATTAATACAAAAAAAAACCATTAATTTGAGCAAAATATATATACATATATACATATAATATAAAATATTAAAAAAAAAATTATTCATAAACACAAACACAATTTATTTAAATAAAACATATAAAATAATTAAACTAAAAAAACACACAAACATAGAACAATTAAACTAAAAATAAAATCATAAACACAAACGTAAATAAATTAAGCATAACACATAAATATATATAAAAAAAAAGAAAAAGTTGAACACAATAAAATTACACAATTTAAACAAAACACATAAAATAAAAATAATTAAGCTAAAAATAAAAATAAATCCATAAACACAAATACACAACCAACTCGAGTAAAACATATAAACATATAAAACAATTAAAATAAAAAACATTTAATTTAAGCAAAACACATAAACATAAAGTAATTAAACTAAATAGAAATAAAATTTATCCCTAAATATAAACATGCAATTAAACTGAACCTATAAAATAACTAAACTAAAAATGAGGGTCCTAATTACCTTCTTTTTTTTTGAATAGGAAACACTAGCACTAAAACACTCAAAAATTAAAGAAAATATTGAAACACTCTCTCTTTTTTTTATTTTTGTTTTTTATAATTAGTTTATTTAATTCCCTTTAAATAGTAAAAAAGGAACACATTACCAATAAAAGAAGTATTTATTTTTAAATCAAATAAAACTCTTTAATTTATTTTAGATCAAGATAATTTCTAATCCAACAAATAAACCCAAGAATAAAAATAAAAAGACATTAACTATACAAACACAACACCAAACTCAAACAAATTCAAAATTTAACCTAAAATGAAATAACAACTAACTAAAAAAGAATGAAAATTAACTTAACTTAATTTTATTTTTATTAATACAACCTAAACAAAAAAACTAAAACATAAAAAATTTCACTCTCTCACCTCACACTCACTTACGCGCATACACACACACACACACACTAAATTTCTCTCATTTTCACTCACTCACGGTTCTTTGACCTATCTCTCTCACCTATATACACTAAAATAAAAACAAAACTCTCTCTCCCTTCACTCACGGATTCTCTTTTTTTCTTTACCCACGCACACAAAAATGGAAATACACAGAGAGAGAAAGAGAGCTGAGATGAGAATGAGAGAAAGGAGAGGGGGACGGGCCACGGACGCCGGCGCACGAGGGGGAGGGACAACCGCGGTGACGGATCCAGAAGGGGAGGTGGCGGTACTGGCTTCACTACGTTCGGGCGGAGATGGAGAGGCGCGACCCAGCTTCTCTGGTGGCAGGTTGTGGAGGGTGCCGATCTTGGCATTGGGCTAGGAGTGGAGGTTAGCTAGCGGTGGGGAAAGGGTGATGGCTTGTGGTGGTGCACGGATCTAGTGGTCAGCGGCGTGGTTGCGATCGGGCGCGGTGGTTGAAAGGGGAGGGTTCGGCAGCGATGGTAAAGGATGAAGCTGACCGATGATGGCGGCGGTGATGTTGTTTGGTGGTGGTGGTTGGAGGTGGAGGTCCAAAGGGGACCGAGAAGGGTGGAGGCTCACGGTTCGGTGGAGGTTTGGTTGAAGGAACCGTGTCGGTTCAAAGAAAAGGTGCAAGTCGCGATGGTTTTAGGGGATGGCCGTGGGGAGGTCCGAGAACGCGAGGCCATGGAGGTGGACCACGATGATATGGTTTCGGGACTTGGGGACATGATGAATGGATAATCCTTGGCCGATCCAGCGGTGGTTCGCGGTTGGAGAGGGGAGAGGGGGAAGGGGCTGTGATGATGGATGTTGAGGAGTTGCAGGGGGAGGGGCCGCGGCAGTGAAGGGTGGCTGCGGCCCCCCTGTGTCTTCCTTTTCCTTTTTTTTTTTTAAAAAAATTTGATGATAGTGATGATGAACTTCTATTGTTTACCTTGATCTTTTTTTTTTCGCTTATGAATTGTCTTCTGGACTGTATAACTGGACTGGATGTTACTGGATTCTCTTTGCAGGTTCTCTCAAATTGGTGTTCTGACCTCTTCTTTTTTTTGAAATTTTTCTCTAATGATGATTATTCCCCTGATGATCTGCCCCTCCATATCTATATTGTTCTCTTCGCATTTTGCCCATTCTGCCGAAAGAGAAACCAAAGATTCAAGGACACCATCATTGCGTCCGTTTTTATTTTTTTATGCTTTTCCTTATCTCCATGGTCACGGGCAAATTAGATGGAAAGGACAAAGAAGAGAGGAGCCCGAGAGGAGTCCGTGACTCCTCTAACAGCTTCTTTTTTTTTTATAGATAAAAGAAAAAGAAAACGGACCGAACGTACCTGAGCTGGGAACTTTTAGTATCAAGCTACAAGCAATAGGCCGAAATGAAATGGGCTTTCACCTTTTTTTTATTTTTATTTACAAACTGAATAACAAATTCAAAACAAGAAAAATTAACTAAAAAAAAAGGCTGAAAGCAAAATATAAATGGACTAAATAAAATTGGATATCAAGTTAATACAAACAGCAAAATTTTCATTTTTCAAAAGAGATAATCAACGAAACTATAAGAAAATAAAATAAAAAGAAGTAAACTAGACGCAAATTTTGGTTAAAAGCTCGGACAAAATCAGGTGTTCACGATATCCTTTTAAAATTTTTTAAAATATATAAATGTTGAAATAAAACAAAAGAATAAGCATAAGATATAATGGAGAAATTACAATGACTTGGTCAATTTATAAGGCAATCATGTGTATGAAAACAAGGATATGTATAATATAGTTATGTGCGACAATATCTTGCTTCGTAAATATTAAATTTTAGGAACTCAATATATTAACTTAGCAGAAATGGCATGTGCAGAAGTAAAAATTAAAAATGACAAAGAAAAATGGCCGGTTGAGCATAAAATTAAACAAATAAGAAAGGCAAGGCTTGCCCATTTTTATAAGTTATATATATAGAAAATGAAGTAAAATAAATAAATTTGATTGGGTATCATTGGTGATGAAATTTTGTAATTGACCATCATGGAGGGTGGAACTTTTGGAGGCTACTTATAAAATATATAGATTTTACCACTTATATTTTCTATTAACTCATTTTCTCTTCATCACTCCTCTCACACCCATTTAGGCCTACACCCACATGGGTATCAAAATATTATCCAATTTGAAACTCATTTTAATATGTTTGGCAAATTCATACTTCTGTATTACTCCTACCATTTCTCATTAATAATCATATAAAAATTGAGTCCAATTGGTGTTACATTAAAAAATTAATACATTTGACTACAATCTATAACTAGATACATCTTTTTAATGTATAACAATTTGTAATCAGATATATTAACTTTTTAATGTATTTATATATAAAATAAGATATTTGAATCTAGAAAAAGTTTGAATTATAATATTTCATAAAATATTAAATTTTAATAAATAATATGATTGCTGGTGGAAATTAAATGAAAAATAGATAGAGCTATAGAAAATTTAATGAGTAGATAATAGGGTGAGTTTGATTTCAATTTTCAGAATTTTGAAAAGTAAAAAATAAAAATTGAATATTATAGTTTTATAATTTTTAATATTTTCTTTATAAAATCCTAAAAACTAAAAAATCAAAAACTAAAATCAAATCACCCTTAATTTTTAGGTTTTGAAATTTATAATGTTTAGGATGCAGTTTATATGTATTGTTACGAAGTGATCATCTTAATTATTTTTTAACCATATGAAAGGCGTTGTGGAATTATAATTCGTATGGTCTTCAAGATATAAAAATTGGAGTCAGAAATCCAATTCCAATTTTCTAATTCTCTTGCTCAATGTTTTAGACCCCAAATGAAACCTTACGCCATAAGATTAACAGAAAATATATAACACTTAAGCAACTATAACCTTCAAAATAGGAGAAATCATATTTATTATTATCATAAAACTGTGCCTAATTAGATGTAAGTTCATCAGTTTTAATTAGTAGTGGATTTCGCCCACTGGCTTAGCTTATACATGTGTTATGAATAATAATAATAATAATAATAATAATAATAATCTATACTATTAATAAAGATGATTGGAGTAATTAAGTAACTACCTTTTAGTACCTCCTCATTCTATTGAGATTTGTTTTCAATTCCACCGATCACTATCTTATTTATCTCCAACTTCTCCATACTTTCTATTTTTTTCTTTGTTTATATAATTAGCCTCTTTTTTAGTGTAATAAAAGGAATATAAGAATTTTAAAAAAATTCTTAATTATATTAAATATGATATCAAATAATTTCATATAAAATCATATATTTCACAGGAAATTAATCAAGGCAAATTAAAATTTTTCATCTTTTTCTGCATATAAAAGAAAATATATGATTTTATGTGTCTAGTTAAGTGCTTAATACTAATATCGAAATTGATTTATCCCGATATTTTCCTCTTTATCTTTACGAACTAATACCAATAAAAAAGGTGGCCTATGAAGTCACTAGTAGTAATAATAATAATAATGATTTACCTAACAATGCCACTAAGGAGTTAAAAAAGGAAATGTTTGCAACAGGAAAAAAAAAATGAGACTTTACGTTTTCAAAACATGGAAGTCATAATAAAATTTTGAAACCCTGAACTTTACTTGTAAGTAACATTAACCAGCACATTTACAAAAATAGTTAGTCAAATCCTAATAATAAATGTTAGTCAGTGGTCAATTCTCTCCCCCACCAAAGCTAAAATGGCATATACAGAATAATACTTTAGGAGTGTGGGATAACTTTTCTCAAAATTCAATAGACCTGCATGTAATTTTACTGAATGTATGATTAGTTTGAGAAAGGCCAGCCCATGGCTTTTTGGGTAGATTGGCTAAAAAGAGGAAAGGACAAAGAGAACCGTTCTCTCGACTCTCAAGTGAAGGCACCGGATGCATTCGCAAGGAGAAGAAGCTAAGGAGCTGGAGGCGGAAAATTCCAAATGCCTGGCATTATTGGAACTAGCACCTTTTTTCTGCTAGGAGAGTCAACAATTTTAAACTCATTTTAATATGTTTGGCAAATTCACACTTTATGTATTACTCTCACAATTTCTTATTAATAATTGTATTGAGAAACTGGGCCAAATTGGTGTCACATCAAAAAATTAATGTATCTGGCAATAATTTGTAATAAGATATATTAAATTTTTATTATATAATAATTTATAATTAAATACATTAACTTTTTAATGTATACTAATTTAGGTCAATTTTCCTAGATGATTATTAATAAAGAATGGATGAAGTATTTAATAAACTCTCTCTATTATTTATTGATCAGTGTTCAGTTTTTAATATTTATTTTTTATAATTATCTATCCTTTAAAGAAATATGGACTATATTAATTACTTATTTTTCTTTTTATACTCTTATTAGAGAGTAAGCGTACGAGCCAATCTTAAGAAAAAAAGAGATTAAGTGATAGGATAATTTTGTAAAGTATACTTAAATTTTTATTATATTTAAGTTCACCCAATTATTTCCTTAATTTATGATACATAAGAGAAGAAGGGAGGAATTATTAGCTTTAGTTAGAAACAACTTAAGTTATTATTAACTCTTGTTAACTTTCTGTTAGTGATAGTCAGTTATTTTTTCATGATGACAAGTTGTTATATATATTCCTAATAACATTAACTAGGCAATGAGATAAGAATATCTCTTGCTCTTGCATTGAGAAGCAAAGTTTCATGATCCTTGACTATGGCTTCCTCACTGATAAGGAGGAAGAAAGATGAAAATAGAGAATAGACAGGTAGCACTTGAAGAGAAAGAGAAGATGAGGCAGCTAGGGCTATCCAGGGTGTCTCGGGAGGGTTATAATGTGTCTTATTATGTTTAAAAGGAAATTAACATATCTTTATACATGCCCGTCGGGCACTAAAACAACAATATTGGATGAATTTAGCCGTGACCAACACCACTCCTCATGAAAACCTATTAGTACGTGGCATGCAAGAAAAAATATCTATTTTCATGCAATTTACATAATTTATTGAAATAAATAATTATCTCCAAATAACTAAATATTTCAATCAGTAAATTTACATAAATCAAATTATTCAAAATAACTAAAATCCATTAAATAAATAATTTATGACTGGCAAAATAGATATAAAAAAAAAGTAAGTTTAATTATTTCATAAGTTCCTATAATTTTATTCAATTTTTAATTAAATTACTATAGTTCAAAAATATGTAATTTAATCCATATATCGAATAAAAAATTGTCCACCGACTACCATTATAATAGTATCAAACAAAGCAAAATATCTGTACATAATTAATCAACATGGATCCATGTCGCCATCTAGGGCTCTATTTGAATTTCAAGTGAAACTATAGTGACTTACATAAAATTTAAACATTTAATTTTAAAATGAATATAACACTCACCTAAATTAACATTTCTTTGTTGCTAAGTATTTATACAATATTTGATGAATTTAATTCTAAGATTTTTTTTTGGGTACATTGGCGGCAATGAGATTTGAACCAATAATCTTATGCAAACACGCCAAGCCCCTCATCATTAGCCCACTCCTAGTGACTTATTTAACTCTAAGATTTAATTAGGATAAAATATTATTGTAACTTTTAAAATTATTTTCATTCTTCGCTAATTGTATAAAACAAAACATGTTTTGAACCTTTCATACAAATTAAGCAAATATTTTTGAACTAAAATAATACAAATTTTTAGTTTTAAATTAATGTACATTTTAATCCTTGACTTTACACTCATGAGTCATTTTAGTCCTCGTCTTTACACTTGTGAGTCATTTTAGTCCTTAACTTTTAAAATGAATCAATTTAATCCCTAACATTGCAAAACGTGAGTCATTTGAGTCTCTCAACTCACTTTTTTTCAATATTCTATCAATTAAATGAAGATAGACAATTTTAAATAATACCTTGACATATTTTATATCATTTGAAGTATAATGAAGTTTAAAATAACTCATTTTGATGTCTAAAATTATACAAAATGAATCATTTAAAATTCCATTCCAAATCTTAAAATGACTCATTTTATGCAATGTTAGATACTTTTAGACTTTATTCTACTTCAAAAGACAATTGATATATTAACGTATCACTTATGGTTATCTATTATCATTTAATTGATGAAATGTTAAATAAAAGTGAATTGAGGGACTAATATGACTCACATTTTATAATGTCAGGGACTAATTTGACTCATTTTAACAGTCAAAGACTAAAATGACTCACAAATATAATCACCCCAGAAGTGATGTCCTTAGGAGCCAGTAGTGAATCTTGGAGCACTTGTGCATTTATGTAGTTAGAATAGCCCCCATTTTGTTAGTGTGAACACCAGATTTTGTGGGTTCAAGCCATGAAGATCGAGTAGGTTTAAGCACCATCGTACCGAAATCCCTCCTCCAAGCCAACTGCGAAGATTGAGTCAGTTTAAGCCGCCACCATCGTCTTTCTCACTAGTGCTGCCGCGCCGATCTCGCAGCAGCTGCGATAAACCACGTCGAATAAAACCCCTGTGCGACGTCACCCGAATCCATTTCTTCTATCCGGCTCGCAAAGTGGCAATCACAACAGATCAGCTGGCCTCGCGCAACCAACCCATAGCCACTGCTGCGAAGCTTCGCTGTTTCCTTTGCCCAACATCGTCACGAGCTCCTCTTTCTCCCCTGTTGCATGCTGTTTCACCTTACTCTCCTTGTACTTGTATCTCTGTTAGTGTGAATTAGGATTTGAGAAATGGGTTTAGGGGCAGTGGTTTTGTTTTGGGTCAGGAGTCATTTGGAGCCTGTTTGGAAGTGTTTTTTTGTTTTTGTTTTTTAAAACTGTTTTATAAAACAAGTGTAAGTTCAATTTTTAAAAACAAAAAGACAGAAAAACTTGTTTGACAATTTAACTTCAAAAACAGTTTTTAAAAGCTAAAAAACAGAAAATCTGTTTGGATAATTTTTTAAAAAAACAACTTTTAAAACTAATAAAACAAAAAATTATTTGGCAAATGACATTACTATAAATGACAAATTTTAACTATTATTTTATATATATATATATATATAATATTTTCCATACATAATAAATAAAGTCTTAATACAACTTTCTATTCTAAAAATAATCTTAACACAACTTGATATCAATTTACATTTATAAATCCATTTGTAATCTATGCTTGATTTTCTTGTAGCCACATCCAATTTGCAATTTGGTCACGAAATCTTGCCATTGCCCTTGCAGCTTCATCAATCAATCTTGTTGTGTTGTCCCTATTGGAATTCACATCTGCATTTATATTATCATTTGTAGCTTCAACATTAGACAGATCCCTATCCTCCCATTCTCTAAACAATCTGTCCTGCATTCCTCACTTACGCACATAGTTATGAATTGTACAACATGCTATGATAATAAGGCGTTACCTAGAAGGCCTATATGGTGGCATTCGCCTCAAAATGGGAAATCTTGCTTTCAGTACTCTAAAACATCTCTCAATTGTCATTCTTAAAGAGGAGTGTCTAAAATTAAATAATTCCTTAGCAGTTCTAGCTTGTCAACCTCGTCCATGAAACTCTTGTGCATGATATCTTTCACCTCTGTAGGGTGGGAGGAAGCCTCCAATACATGGATACCCAGAATCCACAAGATAATATGAACCTAAAACAATGAACAAGTATTAATGCGAATACTGACAATATCATTATATAACAATTAATAAAGAGCAATTTAACACATAATGTAAATTATGGTATCAAATATAAATATATCACCTTCAGAGCGCTAAGGAAAATCTGCATCTGGATTAGTAAGTGCATCCAGAAAAACTTTTGAATCATGAGCACTACCTTCCCAACCAGCATATACATATGTGAGTAGCATATTGAAGTCACATATACACAAAACATTTTGTGTGATGGCTGCCTTTCTACTTCTACATGATGTTTGCTTACTAGCTGGAGCCCATGCACTTATGTGTGTTCCATCAATCGCGCCAATACAATTCTAATATAAACATATGTAACAAACATACAAATTTATCATAATATTTTAATTTGACAAAATAAAATAGCACCAAACATCATATGTGATGAAAGAAAAAGGACTAACCTTGAACCATGGATAATATTCTGGATTATTCTGGATATGCTCAAGCAATTCTGTGGATTCTTGCTTTATGATTTCTTTACCTAATCTACAAATTGCTCTCAAAACTCTCTTGAAATGATGAGAAACTGTTTGGGTAGAATGTTGAAATCGATCTGCTACTACTCTGTGACGTACATTATGTCCTATAATGAACAAAAACATTGCTACTTGTTTTTCTAAAAACACACCTCTTGAGTCGTCTAAATAATTTTTGCTTTTTAATTCTTCACACAAAGCAATATAACATGCTTTTTCCATACACAATAATTCAAAGCAAACAGTTCCAGATTCCTTCAAAAGCTCACTAACAAATTCTTGACCACTTAATGCCGATATTCTAACAGGAATTTTGTGATAAAATTGATACTCATATTCAGCAATCAAATTTAGCAACAATAATTCAATAAATTCAGATTCATCATCACTAGAGTCAAATGATGATGATGATGATGAAGATCTTTCATCTTCTGAAATACTTTTACTGCCTGAAGGATGATTATCAATTTCCATCACAATTGAACCTGACATTAAACATAACATGCACTTTAATAAACACTAATATAACCATTACACATTGCTCTAAACAACAAGATATAATTGTCAAAGCAAACAGTCACATAAATTTAAACAACACATGCATTTTAATAAGTACTAATATAACCATTACATATTATTCTAAACAACAAAGTATAATTGTCAAAACAAACCAATCACATAAATTTAAACAACACATACATAATAAGTATCATTAACACAAATAATAATAGATAAAAGTAGTCACTCAAGCCTATCCAACCATGCTTTTTTCCTATGCCTAGCCATATTTAAAAATACTTTTCTATAATCGGCATCTTTGAATTTTTCCACTGCCTTCATATAAGAGTCATCTGAGACATCATCCATCTTTTCAAGCTTTGTTATACATTTAGCCACAATGTACTCAGCTAATGCAACTGTAGAACTAGAGGCTTCTACACTCTTTGCCCTATACCTCTCAATTCTAGCCATTGAAGCTTTGGTTTTCTTCTTAGATGCATCAACCATAGCTTCTGCTTTCAACTTAGATGACTCAATAAATGCTTGAAGTGCATCTTCCACTTGGATGCTCCTACTCTCCCTCTTTGACTTGCGATTGTGAGCTTTAATTGTTCTTTTACCACTACGGGTAACTCTCTCCATTTCTAGGCTATCATTTTCCTCCTCCTCATCATCCAGATTTACATGAACCCTGTCATGCTCAAATTTATTATCAAGCTCAATTTCGTTATCCGTGTTTGGTGGATCTTGAGTAGATGAATGATGAAGCACCCCTGTTGCACTACTTTTATTGAAAATCACTTCCAACAGTTTGTAATTGTCCAAACCTTTCTTCTTAAATGGTGCAGCATCGGGATGTGCCTATAAGGAAATAAAATAAATTTATGTATGCTAAATCTAAAAATGTATAAATATGAAAATTTATGTTAACTTTTATCTAAAAGTATACCCGAATGTAGGTTGACCAAACTTTTTCAGTAGCAGTGACAGTATTAGTTTTAGCATCCCATCCAAATCCAGTTTGTTGCAGCAACTGAGAAAATATTCCATGTTGTTGCCTTAACCTATTAAATTTTTGTTTAATTTGTTTCATGTCATATTCACGTCTAGTTCTTTGATTAAGGGTATGTAAGATGGTTTGCCACACCTTAGGTGAAAAGATGTTATTTCTCATACTTCCCTTGTTAACCTCCTCAACCATAACTTCTATAAAGATTTTCACAAATGCAGAAGGCCAAAGTGAAGACTCTTTTCTCTCATTTTCCATCTACAATAGTGATCACAAATTAACAAAAAGGGATATATATAAACAAGAATATATTAACGGGAGTATAACTAAAAAATCACCATATATGTGAAATACAAATATTACATCCGGTCTAACAATAACATAAACATAAAGAAAAGAAGCAAATAGGACAACTATTTTTGTTTATATACTTTGAGTTTTGAACACGTAACATAGAACACATTTCCTTGTAATCAACAAAGAACACATTTTTCTTTGTAATCAACAAATTAACAGCAGTAATAATTTTTTAAATTCCAGATTTTCTAAAGTCACCTCTTGACTTGTTTTTATTGGTTACATCCTCTAGGATTGTTTGATATTAATAATTAGGTTCACTCCTTTCTCACATTCATATATTCATATATTAATTCTTTATTGCTCAAAAGTAAAATCATACGAAATACACAAATTCAATTGAAAGTAATTTTCACTGCATGATTTTCACCCTTCTATACTTAATCTTTGCTATTACATGAATTAAGAGAATTTATATGCATACCACTTAGAAAGAAATTTTATGCTAGAACTTACAAGTTAGATATCCCTAAATCACCAAGAACTTACAGTAAATTGCTCAACTCGTTAATGTATATGCCTCTGTCAAGACGAGCAGTGAATTTTTGCAGCGTAAGTTGCAACTATATAAGTAAATAACCTTTCACATCACTCTTAATCATATAATGAAGTTATTTTAATTTTTAACTCAATATGAAATCTTTTATGTTATGTCATAGTTACACGCTTACATTATAACTTTGATTAAGTATATAATTTATACATGTACATAATTATTTTAGTTGAAATGGTATGGCCTTTTGGTGAAAAGAAGGAACACAATCTAAAAGAAACAAGAAAAACAAAGAGTAAGCAAAACAAAATGAATTGCAGGAGATGGCACTAGCCTCCAAGACAAATCAACAAAAACCATCCAAGACAAAAATCCCCTAGAAAATGTCCCTGGAAAACAAATTCCTCGGACTTGGAGAGGCCATTAGACCAAAGCTTTCACAACTATAGGGTCTGCACAAAATAAATCAGCTAGCCTATGCTCTTCCAATTAACAATTCAGTAGTGCCTTGGCCTTTTAAGCTTATGAATCAGATTAAAACATATCTAATTAAATCAATTAAGTTCGTTCCTTTGATCACTACAAATATAAAATTACAATGTCTCACATGATAGTGGCAATTTTAAGATAAAAGAAGCTTTATGGAGATCAACAGTGAAGAAGCACCCTCAATCACCATGATTCTTGCTGGAGATGGAGAGAAGCACACAAAGAGAGAAAGGGGGAGGAACTTACTGCTCAGGTGGAGGCGGTGGCGAAGCTGGTGGATCTGGGGAAGCAAGTGGCGGGGCCAGCGGATCTGGGGAGCACAAGGTGGGGCCGGCAGATCTGGGGCAACACAAGGCGGGGCCGGCAGATCTGGCCTTCGCAGGTGGTGGGGCCGGCGGATGCGCTTCTCGAAGCTTCACAGGTCGCGGTGGCAGCAGCTGTGGTTGTAGCGAGGGGGAACAACTCGCGGTGGATCTCAGCTTCTAGAGGCTTCGGGTGGTATAACATCCTAATTTTTAACCCAATACTCTAGAACATATTTAGGTTAACCATTAGTTTATTACTCTTTTAGTCTCATTCCTTACAACCTTTCATTAAAATACTTAGCGGAAAATACGAATAAATTTTTCTTTTTGAAACTTGATAGCAAAACGTGAGCCGTGCACTAACCTAACGTTTGTCATAACCATAACGTGCAAGAAAAAGTAACCACACCACTGATAATCATGAAACATAGCATTATACATATCAATCATAATATCATCACATCTTCATAGATACATAGACTACTAACATCATTGTACCATCATTTACATCTAAACACCCCCATATATGTGAAGTCATCCTTATCCACCTATGAGGTTGGATAAGTATCAACCCAAAAAGCTAAGCTATCCATGCTTCCGCAGCGACCCTCCGCCCCGTCTTCTAGTGTGATCCTTAAGCACGAGCCTTAACAGAAGTCACGAACCTCGTTGTAATCCTCGTCTAGAGACGACACGGAAGAAGAGGAAGGGATGAGAAACTTATTCAAGATTCTGAGTAGGAATTCCCGACTCTAACACAAGTGTCATCGTCATCGTCCCCAGCCACCTCGGTTTTAATTATGAAAAAGATGTACATGTATAAGGATTGGTTTTAGGCTTTTCAAATCTACTTATCCGAAGTGGGTGTCTTTTAGTATGTGTCTTAATGACATGAATGCAACAGATATTGGATGAATGCATGACAATACCATATGCACATTAACACGAAAGTCGTAATGCTTGGGCACATCATAAGGAAACAAGAATCATATATGTGGCTTAAAGAGGCATAGTAATTTTCATGTGATATCTTTCTTATAAATAAAGCTCTTAAGTTCTTTTTCTTGAAAACCACCCTCTTAACATATCCACCAAAAATCCAACCGATTCATTGGCCCGGCGATAATCTGGTCACCAAACTACATCTCACCTATCGCCTAGGAATGAGCTCAATCCTAAGTAGTCGTCACTAGATTTAATATGGGCTAATAGAGGGGGTATACATAACTTTCTTGGATCACCTATCTTAGGATCATTTCCTTCTTTGAAACGCTCTACTGGTATCTAGTACACGGCGAATTGTCCGCTTTGACAAGCTCAATGTCAATACCCTCACGGATTTGTTTCCTCCCCACCGTAGCGGGAGAAATGCGTCTCAGTACTATGTCACATATGTTCTGGGGGTGCTCGGCCGAACCGGTGTCACCCAGAACCTATCCTGGGGATGCTCACCAACTCTGTCACCCAGGAGTTTTCACAAACTTTTCTCAAATTCTCAAGTTTGATGGGAAATTCGGCAGCATAATGGCATTCACCGGATTTCCTTCAAACTTTGCTTCATGCCACGAAACTTGTAGGACATGCATAACCATTCAACATCATCATAAGACATCAAATCATAATCATTCTCATGCGTCCACAAGCCACTTTGAAAATTCATTATCATCCTTCACATAACACATGCATCATCATAGAACATTCAAACGCTTACCCTTACTAAGCCTTATGCTTTGACCCTTACGGGTCTTAAATCTTGAGATATAGTTTTCTAACATCTGTCGTTCATATGTTATGCACCTAAGGGCTCAAAATTAATCATCATTCATAATCCTCATGTTCATACTCAAGTCTGAAAAGCATAGGGCAGAATTTCTAACTTGTGGTTGCGGGGTTCTAGAACTTAGGTTTTAGACCCTTTCTCAGTTCCGTCTTCGCCTAAGGCGCTATAAATTAAATCTAAATCAATTATGAGGCATTCCTATGCTTAAGAGCTAATTGTGAATCACATTTATCATGTTGTAACATTGCTGGACAGAATCCAGAAAACTAAATGTTCTAAGAGTTCTATATTTGCATTTTTATGGTTTTCTAGTTATTAGTTTCCCTATAGGTGCTAAAATTCAATTCTAATCCAAATGTTACCAAGTTTTTCGTGTCTAAACAATCCTAATCTGATTATGTTCCCATTAAAATAGTTTGGGTAAGTTCCAAAAACAAATGGGTCTAAACTATGTTAAATTCTAGCTTTACGGTATTTCTAGTTAGCTAGTTTCTTACCTATCATGCATAGAATCATTTCTACATCATCATATGATATTTTCACACATCAAAACATCACCATACAGCATCACACTCATCATGATAGAACCGAAATCATGGAGCTTCAGTAAGAGAATTAAATTGACATTTCGAGGTACATAAGTTAACTAGTTTCTCTTGGAATCAAATTAGAATTTCTAAAACTCTTTGCAAATCATTTTAATTCATCAAGAGGCTAAGAGAAGCCTTAGGTCAGTGACCAAAATATATTTCATCTTCTAAAAGGGAATAAAGTCATATCTCATGATAACATAACCTTGTAAAGATTTGTAAAGCTTTAATAAAAACTTAGAACATAGACTATTAGTCCTTGTAGCTAGATGAAAACTCATTGCAAGTCCATCATCACTACTTAGCCGAAAACATGCATTCAAAGAATGCATTCACATTAAACTTTAACTTGGAATGAAATGGGCAAGTCTTTGAACTCTAGGTTGTTAAGTTATGACATAAACTAAACGTGCTCATGCTTTTCATTTTTAATCTTGCTTACAAAATAAAGTGATGACTTAAATTAAATATGCAAGGCATAAGCTTAAACGTGCAAGCTTGAAAGTAAATATGCAATGTTCAATTCTTTATTTTAGTGCTCTTGGCTCAACAACAATCGACTTTAAGGCCGAAATAGAAAGGCATTCGAGAAATTAATTAGGTGATAATGCAAGTTCAATTCTTTATTTTAGTGTTCTTGGCCCAACAACAATCGACTTTAAGGCCGAAATAGAAAGGCTTTGAGAATTAAATTAAGTGATGATGCAAGTTCCATTTTAATCTTTATGTTCTTAGGTAATAACTTGAAAGTAAAGGTGCATAGCAAGAATGTAAATATAAATGCAAGCATATAATAAATTATGCAAGTTCATTTTATTTTTCTAGAGCTCTTAACAAGACTTTAAAGGAACTTAAACCTCAACCCAAACTCATCAAACCAAGATCAAGTAAAGTCTAGAGTCCTTAGAACTCAACATAACATTTTTAGAAAATCAAAACATTTGGCATGTAAAAGAAAAGGAAGTGGCCGAAACTTCAAGAAGGAAAGGAACATTTTAAAACTCTAGGGTCCATGATCTTGATGATGTATTAACACCAACATCATGAGACCTCATCATTGAGTTCTTAGAACTATTTTGAAACATCACCAAAGATAGAGTTCTCAAGAGTTCAAGAAAGGAAGAACTAGAAACATTTTTGCTCAAGAACAAAGATCAAGCTCTAGAGTTTGTTTCAAGTGATGAACATCATCATGAAATTCTCATCATCAAGCTCTCATTTCTCTATTCTCAAGGGCTCATGGCCGAAACAAGAAAGAAAAAGAATAGAGAAGAAGTTCTAAAAAGAAAACAAGAGAAACCATAAATATCAAGCTTTAAAGAAGAACATTCATGAAAAGAAATCCCTACTTGGTGTGATGAACTTGAAGATGGAAGAAGAAGATGAAGAAGATGAAGAACTTTGAAGAACTTGAAGAACACTAGAACTTTGAGAGGAAAGAAAAGCTTTGAGTGTTCCTAAACTTAGCAAATGATCTAAAAGTGGTGCAAGCTCCTCAAGGCAGTCTATTTATAGAGAAATGAAACAAATGAAGGGTGCTCATGGAGGAGGGGAGCTTCGGCCATGTGTGCAGAATTGGAGGGCATCCATGAGTTCCATGAGGTGAGATAATGTGGTCTTGAGGTATGGTGAGGTATGGTTCAAAGTATGGTGAGGTATGGTTCAAGGTATGGCCTCAAGCATGGTTCTTTGAGTGAGAAACAATTCAACATGTGTGGTAAAAGGAGAGAGATAGCCGAATATGCATCAGCCCATGTGTGGTTGTGTTTGCATTTTAATTGTGGTTTAGAGTTGTGTTTAGGTGTATCTTTGATTATGCTTAAGATTAGGAATTTGTAAGAAAGTGTTTAGGTAAGGAAAATGGATAATTAGGGTGGTCTAGACATAATTAAGGAGTGGTCTTGCATCATTAGTGAGTTATAAATTCATTTTAGTGTTTAAACAAGTCTACACACAATTCCTTAATTTAAGGAATTGGAGAGAGAAAATACTATTCAAGATTCCAAGACTAGGAATCTTTAGTTCTAAAAAGGGATTTAAGTTTAATCTAAGCAATTTTAGGTTCTAATTAACTTTAATAAATTATTTTGACTCTAGATTAATTAGGAAAATTAATTAATCTTCGTTTAGAGCCTAATATTGCTTAGGTTTGCTTAATTACGTCATTAAGCTCAACACACTATTCTAAGGGCAAAATCGTAATTTTGCACTAAAACTGTCCGGGACCACCGGGACTTGAACAGAGACCTCTACACACATGAAAACATGTTTTTAACCTCTGAGAAAAGTTTCGGGGTCAAATGGCACTTCTACCCTCATAAAAACGCTATAGGGGTATTTTGGTCATTTTGACCCGAAACTGCGGAAAATGAGACTTTCGCCTCCGGAACTACTCAAGGGTCATTCAATCCCCTTCAAACATTGAGTTGGCCCTTCGAGGACTACCAAGTCGGCCATCCTCGAATTCCGGGCCGAAAATGACCTCAGGGGCATTTCGGTCATTTTCCACTTAGACAGAAAATCGGGGCGTTACATTAGCATGTAACGCCCGGGGATTGCAAAGTCGGGGAGTGATCGCCGGTGCAAGGAGGCACGGACAAGGAGCGACTCTTGGCAGACTTCGAAAGCGGAGGGGTACATGAATGAACCGATTACACACCCGAATGAGAGGGATCCTGAGACTGTATAGGTATGAGTTTATACAGTTGAGGGGGGCTTATATGAATTGATTTGTACTACCTATACTAACAAGATGCATCTTCTTTTCGGTAGCCCAAACTGAAAGAACTCCACAGTTAAGTGTGCTTGACTTGGAGCAATTTTGGGATGGGTGACCTCCTTGGAAGTTTTCCTGGGAAGCGTGCGAGTGAGGACAAAGCACGCTGAAAAGACCCGTGTTGGTTTGTGGGGACAATCGTCAATCCATAAAGCAGCAGGGGATGTTACAAATGGTATCAGAGCTTGCACCTCTCCCAGTATGGTGTGGTTCGGGGACGAACCAAGCGGAAGCTGGTGGGCATGTAACGCCCGGGGATTGTGAAGTCGGGGAGTGATCGCCGGTGCAAGGAGGCACGGACAAGGAGCGGCTCCTGGCAGACTTCAAAGCGGAGGGTACATGAATGAACCCAGTACACACCCGAATGAGAGGATCCTGAGATCAGATAGGTATGGGATCTGCAGTTGAGGAGGGCTTATATGAATTGATTTGTACTACCTATACTAACAAGATGCATCTTCTTTTCTGTGAGTCTAAATCGACAGAACTCCACAGTTAAGCGTGCTTGACTTGGAGCAATTTTGGGATGGGTGACCTCCTGGGAAGTTTTCCTAGGAAGCGTGCGAGTGAGGACAAAGCATGTTGAAAAGACCCGTGTTGGTTTGTGGGGACAGTCGTCAATCCATAAAGCAGCAGAGGATGTTACAGGTGGCAGGATGTTTTGTCACTGGCGAGGGAAGTAGCTCGCAGAGCTTCACAGGCGCGACCAGTTTTAGGCTGGTTCTCCAAGGCCGAGCTTCACAAGCCAAGCGCGGTGGGGCATGGCGCGGCACGACGCGGTAGCTTTTTGGAGGAAAGGGAGAGAAACGGAGAGAACAAGAGCTTCACTTGGATTTGGATGAAAATGATGAGTGAACAGGAGGAGGAAGCATCCCACGAAAATGGAGAAAAGGGTGAATGGCAATGAGAGGATTCGAAGACATGAACAAAACACAAAGATCACTTTAATCACAAAATTGCCACCGCATTTTTGGCCATTCTAAAAACATAAAACCAACAAAACAACTCAATTCTGTTTTTGTTTTTCAAGTTTTAAAAACAGAGTTTGGTTTTTTTGTTTTTAAAAACAACTTCTACAAAACAAATACCCAAACAAATTTTTTTGATCTTTTATTTTTAAAAACCAAAAACAGTTTTTAAAAACATTAGCCAAACAGGCTCTTGGTTTTTTTCTGTTTTTTTGTTGGGCTATTTGGGCATGTTTGTTTTTGTGCTTTTTTTTCTCACTTTTTGCAGTAATTTTTTTTTTTGTTTTTTTAGTGATTGTGGTAGGGTCTGTTTCTTTTAGTCTAGGTTGTGCATGTTTGCTGTTAAAAAGTATTGGGTTTTCTTTTTTTAGAATAAAAAATAAAAACTATTTTCTTTATCCACATAACAGTCAACGATCATGATTGAGGGGTAGATGCCTCCTTTATTTTCTGTTGAATTGTAAGGATTTATTGAGTAGTCCAGTGCTAACTTGAATCTTGTCCACATTCAAATTTCTTTTTTTCAAACAATTTGTCAGTCAAAATCATCTTTTCACAAAAATAAATAACATCAACCAACACTTTTTTTTTATCTTTTAAGTAAAATTCATAAACACACAATCATTTTCTACAAGAACAATGTGGCTTTTAGTTTTTTATTGCACCAAAGGATACGTCGGCGTAGCCAACAATAATCAAGCCAAAATTAATTTTTCATTAAATTTTATTCTCTTTTGATTTAATTTTATTTTTTGTATATTCTTGTGACTTTTAAAGGGAAAAATAAATATTATCAAGTTATAAATTAATTTGCATAATAAATTCTAAGATAATCGTATTTATATGAAAGTACTAGGGATGCACTGAGATTAAATTTTCACCCTTCCTTAATAATAATTAGACTTCTGAACCTTAAATCTCTTTCAAAAAGACCAGTTTTATCCAATCAAAAGGTTTTCCAATTTTAGCCATAATTAAAATTGGTAATGACTCTCATTTTAAAATTGGTTGTCATTTCCATCCCGGCACTATCCGGGGCATTATGACAATTAGTATGTTATAGGGTGGTCCATTACTTAGGTGCATTTCAGCAGGCATAACTTAGGAGGAATTTCATCAGATTACTATTATGTTTTTGGATCATTTGCTTATTTTGAATGAATATATTTAATCCAATCTTTGTTGATAGACTTTGCTACTTTTGTATTATTATGCTTTGGTGCGTATGATGGGAACGAAATATATATGTGTATATATTGTTTATGCTTATGATGATGTTATGATTTGGATTATATGTATGTTAGCATGATGGTTGTTTCCATATGATGCAAGCAAAGAATTTTACTAAGCATGCACATCTCATATTTTGTTTTTAAATTCAAAACAAAAATTAACTGCACTTTTACTAAGTATTTTGAAAGTTATTGAAGTTAAGAATTGAAACAAAAAAGTAATCGCTAATAACAAATTTAAATGGTTCCTAGTTGTGTTCGGTTAAATATTAGGGTGTTGCAAATAAATATACCATCCTTGATACATTTCAAAATCAAACTCACAATACTAAGAGTTATCTTTCAAAACACACAAACTTAGAAGACACAAAATACTATGAGCCCCATTGCACACATAAATCAATACTCAAAAAGTTACGAAAAAAAACATGCAACACAAAACACGAGTTCCTTGATGCAACAGCACAAAGAGCGACACTGGAGACAACACTCAACTCATGGAATCACTCTTTGCATTCACTTTATTTTACCTAAAAATTCACAAGTAAAATAACCTCATTTTTCAAAGAAAAATTTCCTCCACGAAGGAGTGACTTCCGAAACAAAACCATTCAACTTGGAATCTGAGAGAGCGATATCAATTCTTATATCTGCAGCTTTATTCTCAACAATCTTGAGCCGTTCACACAGCTTAGCAGCTTCTTGGTTCCAATACTCCTCTTCCTCCTGCAATGGTTCAATCCTTTCATTCTCAGATGAAGAGAACACCGGTTCCACTGTAGGACTCAGCCATTCCAAATCAATCTTCATGACTTGAGTCTACTCCCAAAACATTTGTAGCTCATCTTTGTAGTATAACCAATCCTTGATCCTAACATGAGGCACTTTGTCTTAATATTTTGGAGTGTCTTATTTGGCTTTCAATCAGCTAGGACCTCTTAGCCTAAGCGTCTTTGAGCAGAGGTAGGAATGATTTGTCAACTTGACAAAGTTAATAGAAATCCACCAATTTCCCTGATGGCTTAGGAATTGTAGCACTAGTAGCCTTTGTAGACGAACAGGATTGCACAACTTGATGCTTAGGACCCTCTCCAACATTATACAATGTTGCATTACTCATTGAAGAAGATGGATAATCACTTACACCGTACAATTGGCGAAGAAGTTGATCTAATTCCTCAGGCCATTGAAAATCTTCCTTATACTTATCAATGTTGTCCAAATAGGTAGGGTTCTCTTTATACACTATCATAATAGCAACATCATGGACCAAAGTATGCATTATTACATGGTCCTTACTTTTATCAGAATGCATAAGCAAACTGGAGTCTTTGAGGCTATTGATGGTTGCAAGGACCTCATTTTTGCTGCATAGGCTTAGTTTAATTGCATGCTGGGACAGATCTTCAATGAGAATTTCATTATCTTCTGGAAACAAACGACATATTAAGAATATGGTTTTAACTACTTTGTTTCCATTATAGCTAACTTGTATAACATTAGAAATTACGTAATGAAATCCCCATTTGATCCCTGCAATGATTTCAATACTTCCATACACTGGTCAATAGTTTTTCCCCATAAAATGGATCCGATTACAAAAGTTGCAAGGTGTAATCCTTTACAATGCCTAGCAACTTCCTTTGCTACTACAATTAATAGAAATCCCTATCTCAGTTAATAGAAATAGATGAAAGGTACGTTGACATCCTAACAAATATTCAACTTCTTGACTACAAGTAGTTAATAAGACTTTACAAGCCTTATGACTACCATCATTTGAAATCCCTATCTCTTGCAAGCCCAGCCTTTGCCATATATCATCCAAAATTATAAGAACCCTTTCTTCACTTTGTAATCTCTCTTACATTTGTCTTTTTCTTGCAGCTAGGTCATCCTCTTCTCCTAATCTCAGGCCTAAGACGACAGTTATTTCACTTCGAATCTTCCTCACATTTATAGCCCGTGCCATAACAACAACTATACAATTAGATTGAAGATGTTCAACTCCTTAGCTCTTTTACCTAGCTAGTTGTTTTGCTAATGTTGTCTTTCCTGTTCCACTTAAGCCATACAATGCAACATGGGAGATTTTATCATCTCTCAATGCTTGCAAAATGTCATTGAAAGTGCCTCCTCTCAATTCGAACCACATAAAATAACCAGAATCAAGATGATCCATGACAGCAAATTTAGCAGTGTGGGATATTTGTTCCTGTACTGATCAACGTTCTTATCTCATTTCCTACTAAGAGCCTATCCTTGATGACCCATTATATTGCTCACAAAACAGATGGCAAATGGATGTGCAAGTACTATTTTTTATTACCTATTTACCTCCCAAGTTTTTCTTTTTTTTTGCAAGAGGAGTTCTCTCAATGTATACATTACACATAAAAGCTAACTAATAAGGAACAATACGTAACTCGGTGCCCTGCTACTAGTGCATCAATATGTAATGAACATGTTCGTTTCTTTTCTTTAATATGTTGTTGAAAAAAAAAATTATTCATGTGAAAAATAATATAGATTTATAGAATAGTGTTGACCGCAACTCTCGATCTTCAAAAACTATTAGTGTGTATATGATATGTAGTTGATAGTAGGAGTTGATTGATTTAGTTAGGATTTAGCTCATTGTTAGTTATTTTCACTACTCTACATTAGTGTGAACTTCACTTGTATTGTAACTCTTTTTCATCCTTCAAATTTCAGATTCTAACTCCTCTCTCAATCATCCAAATTCTCTAAATACTATGGATTTCAGCAAAGTCAAAATTTAAGACAGAAACAGAATACAAGACATTTCTACAATGGATATATAATGAAGATAGAGTTTCATGAAACTGTACCTCACTTTGCCAATTCAGGGTACTTAGTATATGAGGATTACTCTGATGGTCGCTTCAACAAATCTTGGCTTTTACCTCTCTTTTGATTTTTTCGGTTTAATGAAATCAAACAAAACATTCAGGTAGAGGGTCTTATGTAGAAATTCTACCGACGATATATATATATTTTCGGAAGAGCAATTCTACTAATTGATATGAACATAAGAAGCATGAGTATAGGATATGCTTATCGGTGCTTCTTGATCCAATAAGAATATTTTACTTATCCAAAACAAATACCATTTGCGTACCTATGCAACAATGTAGGGCAATAGCAACAAAAATATCTTCGTACTCGCAAATGTTAGAAGAATAATATTTGCACACTTCACACTCACACTGCACTAAAGGACAAACAATGAGCATTTCATATTGAATGACAAAATGCGAAAAGGGAAAAGAAAAGAATTCTCTCACCTACCCTCCCTCCAATCTGACTTACCTTCCATCCAAAAGCTTTCATTCTTTCTCGCTCTCTATCTTGTTTCTATCTCTCACTCCCTCACAAAGAAAACAACCTCCAATGGCTTACAATTCTTGTTCATTGTTACTTATAGGAAGAAGAAGAAGGAGAATTATGCTCTATTGGTAGCGCACACGTATGAAGGCTTAGCTCATTCCATTTGATTTTTTATGTGTTTGTGGTTATGTCCCAAGAAATGAATGGTTATTTTTTCTTTTAGAATTTTTTTAGCAACGAAACAATTTGAGAATAACTCTGCTAGAAATTGTAATTTGTTGTTATTACTGGAAACTAGAGTTAGAAAGTTATAAATACATGTTACGAAAAGTTATAAACCAGTTCTGAAAAATTATAAACCAATTGAGGATAAATACTAAACAAGTTCATGGCAAAATGTAAAACCATATGTAGAAAAGTTATAAACCAGTATGCAAAAAGTTATAAATCATGTTCAAAAAACATGTAAACCAATTTTGAAAAACTCCAAACCAATTGGGGACATATTTTATCCTAAACCTGTTTAGTATTTGTCCCCAATTGGTTTATTATTTTTTAAAACTAATTTATATGTTTTATGAACATTGTTTATAACTGTTTACGTACTGCTTTACAACTTTTCTACCTATTGTTTTATATTGTATCGTGAACCTATTTAGTATTTATCCTTAATTAATTTACAATTTTTTAAAACTGGTTTATAGGTTTTATAAACATGGTTTATAATTTTTTACATACGTTTACAACTTTTTATAACACACATTTGTAACTTTCTAACTTCAGTTTTTAATAATAACAACAAATTAAATCTTAGCTTTGAACAATCAATTTATTTTGTTGCTAAAAAAATTCTAAAAGAAAAAATAATCATCCATTTCTTAGGCATAAACCAAAAAAAAAATGAAAAAAAAAATAAAATGAGGTAAGCTTTTATGTATGTGTGTTGCTAACAAAGCTTGATTCTTGTTCTCTCTCTTCTTCCTATAAGCGATGACAAATGAGAGTTGCGAGGTATGGGAGTTGTTCTCTTTGTGAATGAGTGAAAGAGAGAAATGAGACAAAGAGTGAGAAAGAACAAAAACCTTTAGAGAGATGGTAGGTGAGATAAGCCTTTTCTTTCTCTCTTCCTATTTTATCCTTCCATGTGAAATACCCACTTTTTGTCCTTTAGTGTGGTGTTAGTGTATAATGAAAGTATGGAGGTGTGCAAATATCATTCCTCCAAATGTTATTTATAACATGACATATGACATGCTTTCCTTGTGTAGTGGGTTATCAAGAGGTCGGCAAAGTCAATGACACAATAAGTGTTTTGTTAGTCAAGATAATGCAAAGATAATGTTTGACACACGTTCCTTGTAATAAGGTTCTTTGAAAGGACAGAGCTTACCTCAAGTTATATACTTCTATATTATCAAATTCTCTAATCAAATATTGATATATGAATATTTAGTGGGTTTTGTCCTGCAAAAGTAGTGAGTTCTAGTGTGTGGAATAAAAAAGTTCATGTGTCAATATTTGATTGAAAAACTTAAAAACATGGAGGTATGAAACTTAAGATAAGTTTTGTCCTATTGAAAAACATTAATTTACTCACGGTCCTTCTAACTAGGTGTAATACTTGGTGTACACGTGTCAGTGGATAAGTTCTGTATGACCTTAGGGTCCCCCGGGACCTACCCATGCTGCTCCATGCTGTTGGATCCTGAATTTCGCTAAGTCTGGATCCTACATCTTCTTGGAGGGATATATATTAGAGCCACATTCTTGAGATCAAAAGTCCCGATAATTCTTTCCCAAAGGAAAATAAGTTAAAGAGTTATTTTTAATGGATTTTATGGAACCTTTAAATGTTTCGTTTTTAGCCCATAAATTTAGAAAATTTTGACAATTCTTGGATTTGAATTAGCACCCAAAATTTGGTTTTTGATTTGTTGGAATTTTGATTTTTTTGATATTTTATTTAAATCCAAATAAAGGAAATGTAAATAAGCGAGTTTGAGACAACCAGATACCAAAATGGCTGAGAATATGCAGAAGCCGAGTGAACTGTCATCGGTATAGCGCTCTAGGACCACTATAGTGGTCATAGTGTGTGAATTTGGGGATTTTGGGGTAATTTGGGGATTTTGTGGTTTGAGGACTGCTATAGCGATCGTAAGTGATATGATCAGGGGCGCGGGGACCCCTTGACCGCTATAACGGTCATATACAGCTATAGCGGTCCCCCTAGTGCGTGAACAGTATGGAACGGTGTCGTTCCATTTACTAAGAGCCCCAAACAATATAAACCCTTCCCCCACTCTTTCTTCCCCATTTTTGCTCTAACCAAAAAACCCTAAACCCCATTTTCTCTCTTCTCTCTTAATCTCATTCAAGTCTAGCTTCTCCAAATCATCAAGGTATGTTTATGTTGATAGATTTTGTCTTCGTTCTTTCCATTCCTTCGTATTCTTGGTTTGGATTATGGTTTTTCTCCATTGTTATCAAGTGGGGGTGCTCCTCCAATATTGTTAGAATTATATTAGAGCTATCTAAAGATTATTAGAGATTAATATGGAGTTTATGGTTGTTCTATGGTAGTTGTTGGTGTTATTCCAAGCTCTTCAGGTCAGGTTGGTGGTGCCCATATATTCCCAACTCCAAACGGTGAGTGAGTTCAAACTCATGACCTTATTTTATCCATTATGATTATGTTGGATGCATGATATTTGTGAAATATGAAATTTGAAACAAGAAAATTATAGAATCTGATTTTATATGATTATGTAAAATTAGAAAAATTATGATTTATGATGATAGTATAAAAGAATGAGTTTTACAAAACCATGAGACCATGATTGTTATGTTGTGTGATGGAAAATGTTTTATATGTTTGAGAAATGATTTATTTAGAAATTATATATCGTAGCAAGATAACTATCTTATTGAATATGTTTATTTATGGATTTCTTTGAAATCACTGCAATTTCAAGTTTTCAAGTTTTCAAGATTTCAAGAGCTATGTTTTTAGAATAAGTTAATATATTTATATTTGTTAGAGAAATGTGAAAAAAGAGTATCGCCCAGCCTTACGGATAAATGTGTTATATAATTTCCAAGTTTTATGATTTAGAACCCAAGTGTTTTGAGCCATGATTTTAAATTTATCAAACATATAAAAAGTTAAGTTAGCTTAAGATTTGAATTTAGAAATTGTAATACCTGAGGTATATGTGGCGGCGGATAAGTTCCATACTGGCCTAGGGTCCCCTAGGACCCACTCATGTGGCCGAGAAAGCCCAAGATGTATGAATGACCCTTGAACTGGGTTTTGTGGTGAACTGTGACTGCTATAGCGGTCACAGTGGGCTGATCATGGCATTTTGGGCATCAGGGGACCGCTATAGCAGTCATAGGGAGTGTAGCAGCATATTTTTGGCTTCTGCGGACCGCTATAACGGTCATGTGGGTGGTGCAGCACTTATTTTTGGTCTCTGGAGACCGTTATAGCGGTGTCAGCAGTACCCAAACAGTATAAAACGCGTTGTTTCGCGTAAATGAGACCCCCAACCCCTTTATAAACTTTCCCCTTCGGATTTTTAGGAAAAATCCGAATTCCTTTCACTTCCAAACCCTCCTCTCACCTCTTTTCTCAATTCCATTCAATTTTAGCTCCCCCAAATCATCAAGGTATGTTTATGTTGATAGATTTTGTCTCCGTTCTTCCCATTGTTTTATGTTCTTGGTTTGGGTTGTTGTTTTTCTCCATTTTTGTCATGTGGGGATGCTCCCCCAATGTTGTTAGAGCTAGATTAGAGTTGTTTAAAGATTAGCGGAGACTAATCTTGAGTCTATATTGCTCTATGGCAGTTGTTGATGTCATTCCATGCTTCGGAGGTCGAGTTGGTGGTGCCCACATACTCCCGGCTCTAAACAGTGAGTGGGTTTGACCTCATTGCCTTAGTTTTATCATTATGATTATGTTTGATGCATGATATTGGTGAAATATGAGAAATGAGATGAAAAAAAGTATAGAATATGATTTTATATGATTATGTCAAGCTGGAAAAATTATGATTTATGATGATAGCATGAAAGAATTAGTTTTTCAAAACCATAGGACCATGATTGATGTATAGAGTGCTATGAAAATGTTTTACATATATTCATGAAGTGATTTAGTGCGAGATTATACGATTTAATAAGCTCTTAGCATATCGAAAATGTTTCAAGAGTTACGACATAATTATATTTCAAGACTAGAGGTTTTAAAATATGATTTTAGAGTATCAGTTAAGATATTTTGGCAAATATGTCAAATAGAGATGCTATGTTATAACGTTAGAGAATTTATGATTTGAACCTTTCCATTTTAATCTATGTTATTAGAGTTATAAATATATAAAAGAAGTTATCTTGAGAAAAGAGGCTTTTAGAAAATCCAATTTTGTGATATTCCAAAGGTATGGAATTCAATATAAGTTGTAGTGGCTGCCAGATACATACTCTGTGAGCTTGAAATCGGAATGCCTGCAAGCGGGTGATCATTTGGGCATGATTTCACAGTCATAGTTATGCTAAAGTCAGGTTGTTAGATTTATATGAGTCCAGAGCTTTTAGAATTTCAAGAGTTTTCATATTTAAACGGTTTCATAAAGAGCTAGAGAATGAGTATGATTGTATCCAGAGACTTTATGAATTATCTCGATGATTTCAAGAAATAGAGTATTTATGTATGAAGGAGTTCGATACACATATTAGAGTATATAACAGAGATTTAGAGAAAACAATATATTTGTTGAATTAGAGACTAGACGGTAGCTATAGAAAAATAGACAGTGAGTTAATGGCTGAACCCCGATCGTTAACCTTGGTACCAAGTTGTCCTGAGAGGACAATCTCATAGAGCAGAGAATGGAACCTATTTAGGTATCCGCATTAGATCCTAATGAATCATAGAGATAACATTTTTGGTTCTTAAAGAACCATAGAGCAGAGATTCCTGTTTCTCTAGTAGAGTACTGTTGTTTATGTTTTCAGAGAATATTAATGATTTTCAAAGATTATTGATGTTTTAAGAGAATATTTGACTTAAGAGATATTATACATATGAGAAATGATTTTCCTGTTGAAGTAAGAATTTAGAGATGTTTCTCTTTGAATTTACAAATATAGGGATATGTTTTCTATTAGATTATATACAAGAATACCAAATGGTTTGTAACAGATTATGGTTTAGAGGTGCTTGTTTATGAATTCACGGCATGGAAAGTGTTTTTCCTCGAGAGTAGCTATGTTATGTAAATATTGGAAATGTTTTTCTAGTGCATGTATATATATATATATATATATATATATATATATATAGATATATATGTATATATATATGGTTGTTGTTGTCCTATATGGGCAATGGGTGAGAGCTCACTCACTGAGTCCGTTGACTCACCCCTCTCCCTTCCTCCTCATAGTTGCAGGTACAGATGTAGCCCAGACTCTGGTTTGGCAGACGCAGTTGTTTTCAGCGGTAAGTCTTACTTCGGAGTAAGGCTTAGCTTAGAGTTTGTTAGAGTAGAGTGCTCCGGTAGATGTGCAGGCAGGATCCGAATCTTACATTATTTTCAGACCATGTATTTAATTTTAATATTTGAAACAGTGATGTATTTGTTTCAGTTCATAAGCATGGACTTGAAATTGTAGAGTTTGATTAGAGTTTATGCAATAAACCTGAGAAGTATTTGTAATTCAGATCACATATTTTTGGAATATGATTAAGAGGTTTTCAGAGTTTTATATGTCAAGTATTTTGATTTTATATTTCCAAATACAAAGACTAAATAGAGTTTTAATTGAAAATATGATTTCAAAATGAAAAATATGCCATTTTATGCATATAGAGAGACTCAGAGGTCACAAGGCTTACGTGGGAATAAGGATTCCCCACGTGCCGATCACGGGCCCAGGTCGGGTCGTGACAGAAATTCAGTTTTTATGGTAATAAGAAGTATGAAATTTAGTATGATTCTCAGCAACTGCCAAATACATATTCTGTGGGCTTGGGATTGAGTTGCCTACAAACAAGTGATCCATTGGGCACGATTCTTACAACCACAGTTATGCTGAAGTCAGATTGTTAGAGTTATATGAATCCAAAACTCCCAGTGTACTAAGAATTTAGGGGCTCTGTTCGCCAGGAACAGAGCACCTATTTTTCAACTATGGATTTTGTCAAGCTAGTTTAGACGATAGAGATTAAGAAACCGACAGTTAATTAACGGTTGTATGAGATCGTTAACCTTGGTATCAAGTTGTCCGTCAAAGGACAATATCACCCCACAACAGATATAGAAACGGGACCTGGTTAGGTACCAACAGCTTGTCCGCTAGGGACTATTTAATTTTACAGCTTTTGGTTATTATATATATATTTATTCAACTCAGCAGATACTGTTTCTCTAGGCTCTGCTGCATTTTAATTAAAATTATTTCATATTGCTTATGAGTTTACAATTGTTTGTTCATGAATTTATGGAATGAGAAATGTTTTCTTATATAGTTATATAATTAAATATTAAATGATTATGATTGTTGCATGCATGGTATTACATGTATATTTCCTTTGTTGGCCTATATGAGTGATGGGTGAGAACTCGCTCACTGAGTCTATTGACTCACCCTTCTCCCTTCCTGTCATAGTTGCAGGTGCAGATATCTTTACGTCACTGGTCCAATAGCTGCAGTTATCTTTTGGTGAGCTTTACATTGCTGTAAGGCTTAGTTTAGACTTTTGTTAGTTTAGAGGGCTCTAGTAGATTTGCAGACAGGATTCGAGCCACGTATGTATTTTGAGACACTATAGTTAATTTCAAAGTTTATGTATTTCTACATATGTTATTAGAATCGAAGTATGGATTTCAATCATTGATCTTCATTTAAATTATGTAATGGATTTGCTAAGTAGTTATAATTCAATTTTCAAAGGGTGAGTAGGTTTTCATATTAATATCGTATGATAGTCCAGTTTATGATTTCATGATCAATAGTTTTGGCTCAGATATTTTCAGAGTTTAGATATTAAATACTTTTAGTTTTATGAATTCAAATATGATGTTTTAATTAGAGAAATTGATATTGATTTAGAAGAAAATTATATTTGAAGAATTATTTTATGATAAAGTATGCATTCACAGAAACACGTCACCCAAATGGATTATGTAGGGATGAGATTCTTCACGTGTCGATCATGTTTCCAAGTCGGGTCATGACACTGGGTCCTTAAAAACATGATCAATGACATAATAATGTTTGTAGGTCCTTGCATACGCATTAATAAAATATCAATGACATTATCAACCTATTACGAGTCATACATGCATTCTGAGCCTTGGAAGCAGTAAGGAACATCTCATGGCCTAATTATGAGGCCCAATTGCTATTGGAAACTAGGTCGAAGCAACATTATGCAGGTCTGTAATAGGAAATCTCAACTTGGAAAAAGGTACACACATTATCTAAAACCCTAAAACCTACTTAGAAAGAAACATACCTAAGCGTCAGAGTCTATGCAAGTATCCCACCATTTTCTACCCCAAATCAAAGATCGAAGATCAGAAGTTTAGAGATCCAAATACTAGTATACTTAAAGAAATTTATTTGAAGTAAAATACTTATTTCAATTTGAACACTATTTAAGATTACAAAAACAATTTGTTACAAAAAAAAAATAGTCTTTATGTGAAAATATGAATTTAATATATGTCATGAGAAAAATGAGTACAAAATGAAAAGATTTTCATAAAATAAAATATGACATAAACAAAAAAATGAACAATAATATTAATCATATTAAGTATATGAATTGAACACAAACAATAACAAATTATTAATTTAATGGAAAAATAGAGTAAACAGTATTTTTTTCTTCAGGGTATCCACCGCTGGTAGCAATAACTAATTCATTTGCGGCAAGATCTCCTCTAAAGAGTGAACTAAACTAACCTTTAGCCATGAGACCCTTTTTCATACAAACCGTTAAGAATCAAAACCCTAACTAGATGCTTAAGGCCACCCATCTAGCTACCAATTAGTGAAAGGTATCCATCGCTAACAGGAGTGATTAATTCATTCGTGGTCAGAGTAAATGGCATTTTGGAGCACCTAAACAATAATTCATTAATTAAGGTGTGGCAATAGACATAAAGATATGACAATAGCTACTCTTATTCCATACAATTTGTATTTTGGGGGTATATTTGGAGTTATAAACACCTAAAAATTACAAATTTTACATTTTAGGGAAGCTAAGAGAAATCTCTACAATTTTGATGAAAAGGCTAAAAGCTAACGTGTTATGAAACCAATTGTTCCAAAAGCTTAAGCTGTTGGATTATGACACACTGATGGTTTTATATCTAATACGTCCCCTCATGCAAATGCCTCTTTTGGGCTTGAAGCGTGGACAATGCACAGGCCCACCATATTTTATGTTGAAATTTAATTATTTTTATTTATAAGTGGGGACAATAAGGATTGAACTCTAGACTGTTTGGTCATAGAGGCTCTGATACCATATCATGAAACCATTTGTCCCAAAAGCTAAAGCTGCTGGGTTATAGCACACTAATGATTTTATATCTAATAAAATGCAAATGTCTAGTAGGTTGAATTAGGCCACAAAGTTAGAATGAAGTTGTTTCCACTAGAACCCCAGCAATGTGTACTAATTAGACCATAACTCCATCATCTCATCCAAATGAGACAAATAAGGTGCCTATTTTGAAGAGAAGAAAAAGATATACAACTTTCATGAAGACATTGAGAGTTGACTTAGGTGATTTAAGGGTCAACTGTGGTTTAAAAGTATACTAACTAATGTTTGGGCACCCAGGTACTAGATTCAAGGGCCCAGGTGTGGGCTATCTATTGGCAAGTTCCAAATAATGTGTTTTTTTTTTTCATTTTTTGGGTCCCTTTCCCCATTTTGACAAGTCTTGTGCCTAAAATTAAACTTATTTATTCACACTTTAGCACTAGGTTTTAGAGAAAAACTTTATTTAAGGATTTCTAGCCATTTTTTCTCTTCTTTGGTTTTATAGATGATTAATTTTCTTGATAGTTCAAGAAGTCTTCGAAAGCTCTTGGTTGCAAGCATGAAATTTTATTATTATTGTTAACTTTTTTATGTGTTTTTCAAAATCTCTTATGTTCATCCCAATTGTTGCTAATGTTGAATGGTATTGATACATTAATTTCAATTAGAAAAACCTTTTAGATGTTATTAATTGGTTGATTTTAATATTCAATTAGGTGGGGATTGAAATTTGGGTTAATGGTTGTTGCTCATAGTGAAGTGATTAGTTACATTCTTAAACTAATATAAATTTATCGGAGGTTAAGATCTCAACTTGGCTGAATTCCTAGAGATTTCTAGGAGAATTACATGGGTTGTTTGGGAGGTCTTTCAATCAATCATAATTAACTATATATCAATTATATATTATATGCCTGTTGAATTTTTATGTCAACATTTGATAAACTTCTTAGGTTAGTGTACTTATTTATTTGATTTTATTTTAATTTAATTAATTTTATTGTGTGCAACAATACATTTATTTTTTTAAAATCAATTAATATTAGTGTTCACTTGAAAAACGCCCTAAGTTATATTCTATAGCTATGAAAAACGCCCTAGTGTTCACAGACACAGAACACGACATAATACAAACATGATAGACACACTAAAGTTGAAAAACTATAAGACATTGATATAACACATATATAAGTAAAAGTTTAATAAAATAATACATTATTCAAAATATAATTTATATAAACTTAATTTTTGTTTTATTTTCTTATAAACTCAAAATGTTATATATTATTTCCTTTTAATAACTCAATTTATATAGTATTTTTTATATTAGATTAACGAAAAAAAGTATAGTTTAAATTAAATATGTATAAATTTGTATCATTAATGTGTTATTAGTGTGATATGTAAGATTCAATATGGACATAGGCACACGACACCATCCATGCTTCATAGTTCCATAAACACTTGTGTCGATCCGTTGTAGGTCATTGGGGCTACTTTACTACCACGTCCTCTGCATTGACTCTGAGCCAACCGATGAAATTGGCAGAGCGCCACCACCTACTACCCCTTTATGACTCTGTCATTACTAGACCCATGTGTGTAGCCATCTGGGCATTGTTAGTTAGCCACATTTATTGTTGGGAACTGTTTGGGATGGTACTTTTTTTAATATTATTTTTGGGAGTTGTTGCCCATGGAGGAAAAAGTAATTAAAGAGGAAATTCTTTTTTCCACGATGAATAAATTCTGAAATTTTAGATATTATATTTGGGATTGGGAAGGTGAATTGATCTTATGCGAAAAAATTAAAGGATAAATTATACTCACCTCTACTAAGGTTTATGAAAATACAACCCACATCCCTTCTAGTTATCAAATCTACATTCACACTCTCTGCTTGTCAAATTTTAAATATTTATATTACACTCACGTTCCTCACTAACAGAGTACCATTAGTAAACTTAACAAAATGATATTTTTGTGATATTAATTATTTCTAATTAATAAAATTACAAAAATTAAAAACCTAAATCGCCATTTTTCTCACTTGCTTGACTATTACAAGAGAATATATAAGGGTATTTTTATAATTTTATTAATTAGGAATAGTTAATATCACAAAAATAGTATTCTGTTGAGTTTACAAATGATGTTCTGTTAGTGAAGGTGTAAGTGTGATATCAATACTTAAAATTTGATGAACAGAGATGTAGTGTAGATTGAACAATTAAAAGGGAGTGTGAATTATATTTCTATAAACTTCAGAAAAGGTGGGTGTAATTTACCTAAAATTAAACGATCTAAATAAAATATTAATAGATTGTAAGTAAAGTAAATATAATTTATCCAAAAATCTATATTCACAATGTATCAAAAATAAATTATTTAACTTAATAAAAATATAACATAAGAACATTCTGACAGAGATACAAATGCCTTTTAGTATCTATTTATTATATTGTCTATGTGATAGTTATCGTGTATTATATTTTATAACTAAATATGATACATGTAGAGGCCGTATTTTTCAGTTCTCCGTCTCTATTATCTCTACTTATCCACTGTTCACAATCATTGTTCCGCTACGTTTACCAAATGCAACCCTAGAATTTGTCCCACTTGAATCAAGCCTTCAGCCATCTCCAGGACATTTCAACGTTTACTCTGTTGTACCTCCCGCATAAAGCAGGCATTGCAACGCCAGCTACAGGATCTGATACCATTTTTTTTCTTCAATTTTCCCTAGCACCATTTTCTTTCTTAAAAAAAGCAATTTTTTTTATCACTTAGAAAACACAGGTGTTCGGTTTGCATAAGAAAAAGGAAGAACAAGAAAAGAAAAAACAAGATGGAATTGGAAACCTCGGAGTCCGCGTATCCAGGGTTCGGTGGTGGTGATGGGCAAATCCCAATCGATCTGTTCGGTTCCAAAAAGCACGCCGGAGTGCCACGTGGCGTCCTGGCGTTCGCCGATGCATCGGATAACATCGTCTATAGGGTCAACCGCCACCCTCCCAATCCCGACCCATATCAAAAGGACAAGAAACTGTTGCTCGATTCCTTAGGCAATACCCTCTTCTCCATATACCGCAATCGCGTTAGTCTCATCTTTTTTCATTTTTTTTTCCCTGACAATATTTAATTATAGTTTAATTCGTTTTTATGAGGTTTAATTTTATTGAGTTAATGAAGTTGGCTTGGTCTAGTGGATATTTGATTTTGATGATATGTTTTAGTTTAGTTTAGCCCATTATTTATGGGGATTAGCTTTGATACATTCATGGTCTAAAAGAATTTTATTATCCAATCATATGCTTATATTGGTAAGATAATGTATAGTAACTACTAGTCCTAGCATAGTATAGTTAGCTGAGTTCTTTAGTCAAGGGTTCGATTCCTGATAGTGTGTATGAAAAATGTTTTGTGGACATAGGATTACCCTCTTAAGGAAGCCTTATGCCTTGAAGGGATTAGTCACCGCTGTTGCGGTAAATGCCCAGTGAAACCAATAAATAAAAAAGATAATGAATAATTTTGCTAATATGTTAATACCTCTGTGCATCTGAATTAAATCCTTTATTTTTGGTTTTTTGGTAGAGTGGGAGTTGGAAATGTTATAAGGGGGACAGCAACGTCGAGACGGAGCTGGTGTTGAGGGTGCAGAGGACCCGGAAGAAGCTTAATAGAGTTGAGTTAGAAGTGTTTTTTGGCGGTGAGAGGTCCATGGATGAAGCGTGTGATTTGAGTGTGAAGGGTTCTCCTTTTCGGAGATCATGTAGCATCTATAAAGACACTGAGTTGGTGGCACAGGTACATAATCATTCCTTCACTCGCTAGCATTGAAGCTCTGAATTATGAATAATGGGAGAGAGGATCCTCCTAGGTGCACATTGCACATGAATAAGCTATGTGCACGTCTCATTCTTACCATTGTATTGATCATGTTTCGTTAAAACGTGAGAAATATAAAAGCAAGTTAATCGATGCTGAGGATATACATATGAATTGGTCATTTGCAATTTGAGAACTGCTACATGTCCAGAATTTTTCATCCTGAAAATAGTGCCAGATCCATTTGGCATGCATGTGGAAAGTTATGAGTGGTTTGGCAGAAATCATGGGTGGTTGAAAAAATGAAAGATTTGCCTATCACATTTTGACACATAATTTTGGAAACTAATTTCTGGCATATTTTTTAGTTGGGAATAATTTTTCTTGCAATTTTTACATGAGAGGATCATCTTATGATAAAAGGATCTCACTAAAACAAAAATTGCTTTGTACATTTATGTTACTTCTTCATATCTGTATAGTTTCTACCATTTAATTATAGTTACTATATTCATGTCAAAAAACATTTTGAGTTAGCATAATACCTCGTATGTACACAGTTTTCACAATTTAATTGCAGCTGTTGCACTTCCTTTCCTGCACATATCTATATTCTATTTCTGCCATTGTATGAGAAGATGTTCGCTATGTGTAACAAGCATTTTCCTAAAATGAGTGCTGAAATTTTGTTTTGATTTACCAAGTTTCAATGGGTCACGGTTAAAATGAGCGCTAAAATTTGCAAGTGCGTCAGCCAAATTTGTTCTTGAGCTCCACCTACCAACACTCTGGTGTGCTTGGTAATGTGTTAATCCTAGTTGTGTCATTGTTCCCTTAGATGGTTCCTGCTCTGTGTGTGCTTCTATTCTTCCTCTGGCTGCTTGACTTCAGCATAAGCTGGGAGTAATCTTTCTTATTTCCAATTTCTTTATGAATTTTGCTAGCTGTAGTATAAAATTACACCAAGTTTATGATACTAAATGCAAACCTGATACTGCTGATATATGCTTGTTGGATTGAGTTCATTCCTTCAAAATTGGTCACTTGCATTAGGTATTCTGGTTAAAGCTCTGGATATTTCTTTTCTTTACTATTGGCCATTTTTACTTCCACCTCCCTTCTGGCTTAGAAGGCGCTGGTCTTTCATTTCTCCTGATAGTTTTCCCAATACAACTATTGATGAACCTGGAAACTTTGATTTGGTTCAGAGGCTGGAAAGAGTAAACTTTTGTTTATGTGTATCCAAATGTCATATAATATTTAAATTAGGCAAATTGTGCATTAAAGACAGAAAATTGAAAATGATGCAGAAGAATTATTCTGGATAGAAATATGTTATGGCAGCTAAGTAGCCTGTACTTGAATTGATGTCTTAGAATTGAGTGGGTCTAATTAACCCCAAAAGCTGATTCAGCAATGTGGGACTCTTAACATACCCCTCTCACGCCCAGGATTGGATACCTGTAGTGTAAGGTTTGCAGAACTAGACATCTGCAAGTAGCCCAATAATAACCACAAGCTAGCTCTGCAATGTGAGACACTTAACAATATGAAATTTGCTTGTGATTTTAAAGCTGAGATTTATATATTTTGACAGAGTTGTGATGTTATGTTTCTCTTTTAGTGTCATTCTATGTATATGATTATATTATATGCATCTGGAACATGAAAAAAAGAGGAAGCAACTTTTGAAATGAAAAAGATGTGTATCTCATGACTGACTCCTCAAATAGAAAGAAGATGTTTACACATTATGAGTCTAGAATATTATGGTCTAGAAAAACATTCCAGTGTGTCAGAGATTGATTCTGATTTTATATCTTGTGCAGACTAGCCTGATGTACAAGCTTCACCAACTATATGCCAGCAGGGGTAAATTTCGCATAACAATCTTCCCTGGAACTATTGACCATGCTCTTATTGTGGCTTTGGTTGTTATATTTTTGAATGGACGAAAATAATATCACTAACAGATGGCGTGCAGTTGCAATTTATTTTGAACAGAGCTATCTGAGCCTGTAACTTGCGAGCTGGAAGAAAAACAAAAAAGTTTTTACGCATGATCCCTCTTTCTCTCCCTCTCTCTCTCTCTCTCTCTCACCCACACACAGCTTTATGTGGTTGTAACATTGGTTGATAAGAAGCATCAAGGGCTGTAAAGTGTTAACTAACCTTATTTTATTTAAGCTGTGCGGGGATCCTAGTGCCACAACATTTCCATTGTTGTAAGTGTCTTGTTTCAGCTTTCTTCACCTCATCATTCATATTGGCCCAAGTATTCAATTAAGGTGTTTCCATGCGATGTAATCAAGCGTGGATATTTTTCTTCCCCTTCATTTTGTGAGGATTTTTTTTTTTGTTTCCAACTTACGTTGCAGGAAATGGACACGTTGTTCTGTCCTTGGGTAGAACAATTCAATTGGATTTCGGCCATAGTAATTAAACCAACATTCTATGATCAAAATGCCTGAACACCTTAGCAAGTCTAATACTTAGCGGGGAAATTGACTGTTGTTCACTCGTTCGTCATGTCTAACGATAGATAAGATGTGTAGTATGTATTTTGGTTGATTTTATTTGGGAAATTATAGCAACCCGCTTGAATTCCTATAGTATTACATTTATCCTATTTTGGTTTTTAAAATTAGACCAATTTCCCTTAATTCTTTGCATTGTATTGTACTATATCTCTAGTAAATTTAAAATGACACCTTTACCCAAATTCACACAATTTGGAACCAACTTCATCATCACCATAATTGCTCACGGTGCTCTCTTAACTGTCACCACTCGCCACACAAAGAAAAACAACATCCCCACTTTTCAAAATAAAACAAAATCCAGGCAATAACTCTCCTCTCATTCTCATTGCATCTCACAATAAATATTGCAACAAAATTAAACTTTGAAAATAATAAACAAAAAAAAAATGCACAGGTGCATGTCTATGTGAGTGCCTAGAACCCTTCGATTGTCGCAGTCTTTGGGGATCGCCGCCGACAACTCCACAACTTGCCAGGCCTCTGGTTCAAATCAAACTACGGCTTCAACGTCGTCATCAGAGTCTTCAACGGCCGGAACCTTCTGCCGCATGTGGCCCTCTTCTCACTGTGTCAATATAAAATTTTTAATATAGTCAATATGTCAAAAATTAAATCCAATCTTCAATTTATAATTAAATTTTTATTTTTATTTTCAATAATTTTTTAAGCACGTTAAACTTTTAGTGGGTTATAAGCACGCAAAATTTATTAGCGTAATTTTATATAAATATTCATAATTAATGGGTAATTTTGACTTTTTGAATTTTTTACACACACTACATATAATTACCGTGATAAATGAAAATCATGAAATGTTTTAACTTAACTTAATTATTAAAAATACGTGTCCTAAAAAAAATATTGAAAGCGAGATCACAGTCTAATCTTACTCTTGTTACCTTCTAAAACATTACTCATAAACCATTTTCTCTCATTTTAATAACTTAAAATTATATATCTTTTTTAGGGTGAAAAAACAAAGACTATCAATGAGATTTAATCAAATTATACTTTATCCCATTCTCAAAAAAATGATAATAATAAACAAACAGAGAACACATTAATAAAATAGCAAATAAAAATTACGGAGAGAATAAAGTTTATAAATATAACTTCAAATAAACATGTCTATTAGATTAAACTAATTATTAAAATTAAAATTCTAAATTTTATATTCTCAAATATATACTTGGCTTAAAGTAAAATTATATTATTTGAGTTGTAGCATAAGAATGACATGTATGCCTTATAATTGAAAACTACTAAAAAAAACAATGTGATAACAATATGAAGAATAAATACCAGTAACAATTCTTGTGATTTTCTCAAATGACATTTTACCTCATTTTTCAAAACAATTAACACTTCACCACACACTTAATCGCACTAACTAGAGTAGGGTGATTAGATCCAATTCAATTCAATTAAAATAGCTAAGCCAATTCGATTCGGATCGGATCTAATTTTTAAAACCAATTTAATTCATTTCAAATCAAATAATGTTATATAATTTAATTTTTTATAAACCAATACAAGCCAAATAATATAATTTAAATTATTTACTAATTCTTAAACTTTTTTGTAGTAAAGAATGGGATGGAACATCAAATTTTAAAAAGAATGAAATGTATTATCATTTAAGCAAATCTCAATGATAACCTTTATTATTTATCCTTTTTTTTTAAATAGAAATACTTATCACTTGTCGACCCCCTGGAGGGCTTAATTGGGAATAATTTAATGAATTAGAAAATTAAAATTGAATCAATAAAATTGATTTTCATTTAGTTTGTGTTATCGATTTATTTTAAGGAAAAATTGTACTAAATTAATTGTAATTGGTTCACTTAACTTATCTTTTTAAGCTTGAAAATTGAACATTCAATTAGTTATTATTTTTCAATTTATTTTAAAACTTTCAAAGTTTACTTTTAAATTTATGACAATTAAGTTATTTTTTATCTTCTTTTTTTTTTTATATTTATTCATGACATTTATCTATTCTTGTTATGTTATGGTTAAGTGTCTTATGATTAAGTTATATTATACTATTATCATTTATTACAAGATTCAAAACTAAGAAAATATAATTTTTAATTTAATCAACTTAATTTCTACCACATTGATTTAACTCGAAATTATGATTTTTCAAAAACAAATTAAACATCCCAATTAAATTTAATTAATTTAAATTTATTTTTCTTTGTAAACTGACCTAAACTGGCCTTTCTACACCCTTGTCAATTTAAAAGTTGAAGAAAATGGCGATGAGTTAGGAATAGGAATTTGGATTGGATTGAACCAACCAACTTCAAAAATTATCCAATCAAATATTTCTATTGAATTATCAAATATTAACGATGAAAGTTATCTACTTAATCGAAAATGGGTGAGAGTGAGTGCTGTGGCGGCTCCGGCATGTGACAGGCAAAAACTCGCCCTTTCCCTGCCAATCCACCATAAACGTGTATATGTATATACACACGAATCGTACAGAAGAAGAAGAAGAAGAAAGAAAAAGAAGAAGGAGGTAACAGCTCACAAGACAACAACGCCGCATAGGAAAAAATGGGGAGGCAAAAAGGAGAAGCTGCAAGAACCAAGGCACGCCCTTCTAGCAGCAGGTTTCCCTCTCTCTCTCTCTCTGCTCCTTCACAATCCTCATTCCTCAATAATCAATTCATCAATTTTAATAATCATCTTATCGGTTTTTATTTTATTTTATTATCATTACTGTAATTACTGCAGTCTCGCCGCTTCGCTCTTGCCGTCCAGTTCTTCCGCCGCCGCCGCCGCTGCCGTCGGATTCGGTGGTTACATCGGCAGCTCTCGCCTCGATCCTTCCCTTACTTCTGAAGACTCTCTTCCCTTTACCGTATGTCCTCACGATTCTATCTCTCTCTCTCTCTCTTTTTTTTGGAAAAAAAAAATGTTGTGGTTACGGAAAGGTCTTGTTTATGCTCAATTTGTCGGGGTTCATCAGTTTAATCTTTAATTCAGTGATTAGTATTCTAGGATGGAATTGCTGCCGGAGGTTCCATGTGTTAGTTGACAGAACTGAGTTTGAATTCACCATGCTTGTAATGTGTATGTTTCTAGGGGTTTATGGTACGAGGCTTTGATTGTGGCCTCAAATTGAGTTATGGTGTGTTTGGATTGACTTTGAATAGAATACCCTTTTAGTTAACACGCTTTTACGATAAATAATCACAAATAAAAAAGTGACATAATTAATCCTATTTGTGGAATTACAATACATAAGCTATTGATCTCCATCAATCACACGTGTTCACATGCCATAAAACGCGCGAGTACCAAACACACACCCTGTGATAGAAATTAGCAATGAGGCTCAGTCGTGTTGTTAGGTGGTGTTTTTTCATCCACTAGCATTCCAAGTGCTCCCAAGTATGATTGATTTGTATACATAAGTGAAAGTGAGTGTATCTTGAAAGAATAATGAAGCCCAGAGAACAGAGCCGCAAAGCAATGTGTAATTGTGTACGCATATGGGAGTTGTGGACATGACAGTGAGAGTGAGAGGGAAGCCTTATTAAAGGTTTGACGAGGGATAAGGTTGTAATTATAAATAATAGTAAAGAATAGTTTTGAAAGGTAATTTTATTAAAATTACTTCTGCTTCTGCATTTTTTTTAAGTTGGGTATCACTAGCTTAAAAAAAAGCCGTAAAAAATTGGTTTTCTAAAGTAGAAGTGCTTTTTTAAAAATAAGTGCTCATTAAAAGTGCTTTTCCCAATAAGCCAATCCAAATGCCCTAAACAAAGCCCCCCCCCCCCCCCCCCCCCCAAAACACAAAAAAAAAAAAGCCAATCCAAACGCACACTTATTAGTGCATTGTGCATATTATTTGTGATTCATGTTCATAGCTTCGAATTGAGTTATTACTCAATGTTACTTTGCTCATTAATGTTTTATTACCTTTCCTTAATGCTGTAATTGCCAAATTGTAATGTAATGTTTTGTCATTCTTGGTATGCAGGATGTAGATAGTGAAATCGCAGTGCACTTGAAGAGGCTAGGCAGGAAGGATCCCACCACTAAGGTAAATTTTTGGATCAAATTGGGTACTATTTGATGACAGCATCTGACATGCCAAATTGGAACCCAGTTACGATATTTTATGCATCTTGTCCTGTTCCTCTTTATGTTTGCAACTTCATGCCTTTATCAATTAGCCAATCATAGATGATGAATAATACAAGCATTCTTGAAGGGTAACTAGAGAGCCATATCATTTTTAATTTCTGTTTGTTGAAAGACTATGGTGTCACTCCACATGATAAAGCATGAAGTTTGGTATGATGTGAAGCTAATACATTGGTACTAATCATATGTTGGTGCCTTGCTTTGAATATAAGATGCTGGGCAGATGTTTTAGACTTGCCTGTAAACATATGGTGCATAATATTCAATGTGTTGTATTTATGTCTGCTTGTCTGGTGGGTGGGATACATGTAACTGTTCTCTTCATTGTAATTGTTTGGTCATTCTCATGCCCTTGTAGTATTATGTATTTGCTTAGCTGTTGCATCAAAAATGGACATAATCGTATAATCTTGCCTTAAGTGGTTTGGCCATGTGGGGAGAAGACTTGTAGAAGCTTCACTAAGAACAATAGACTAGATGGAGGGTAAAACCTAATTGTTGGAGATAGGAGATGGCTTATCTACACACATGGTTTATGACAAGACACAATAACATTTTTTTGATTTATGTAGTTGACCGATCAAGTAGAAAAGACTTTATTGTTGTTGTTGAAGCTGAAGTGGACACTTGGACATAAACTAATGGGTTGGAAGCCAGTTTTTGGCTGTTTGGTTCATTACTTTCGCCTAAACTTTGTGGTAGAGTTTCAATACCAGAATTGGCAGTGCCATAATATTGAAGAGGGTGTTGGTTGATGCATACTTTATTCCTTGGAGTTCCCAGAAAGTCCTAATTTACCAATTTCTTTTCACTGTTAAATTCTTTGGTCCTATTTCAGTGCCTTTTTATTGTGTCTTCTAGTTGTTTTCTTATTATTTTTTCACAGGTTGTGTAGTTCACTATATCTTGTATGATTTTAACCTGCTGGTAGTCTTTTTAAATGAATTTCAAAGTCGCATGTGGCCATCTTATGTGCTTGATTGATGTGTTCCATAGTCGTGTTTTGCCAAATATTACATCCCCATTAGGCCAAAACAAATGTTGCTCACTCATGGTCCTTGCTTGACAATGCTGTAGGTGAAGTGTCAGTAATGGCATGAGTCCATTCACGTATTGTGTCTATGTGTAATTGTGTATTTTATCATCCATTGTTGAGATACATTGAATTTGGCTATAACGAATTAGTCAGTGATCACAATCATTTTGGTTGATGATGAGTCTCTTTAATAATATATAGCATTATCTCATTGGCTTTGTTCCCTTCCCCCCCCCCCCCCCCCCTCTCTCTCTCACAAATGGTTTATTTGCAGCTTAAGGCATTGACGACTTTATCTATGCTGCTTCAACAAAAGTCTACAAAGGACATTGTTCTAATAGTTCCCCAATGGGTATGGATATTTCATATGTCTTATTTATAATTGTATTACACTATTGTATTAGTTTTTGTCTCTCTAATCCCTATGACTTACCATTTATTGAAAATTTGAAACCATTTTGTCCGTGGAGCTGGGATGAGGGAAAGGATGAATATGATAAGATGTATATAAGATGATAAACATATTCTTTTTACCCTAGCGTATACAATTTTATTAAGCTTATAACTTTTCATTAATATATTGAAGTTGGAGGGAGTTTAGAGTATGAATTTTATACCTTTGGGTAGACTAATCACTAACCAATGGCAGTCACTTATTTTTCCTATATTTTAGCTGAACTAAGATAGTCATTAGAGGTAGAGGAAAACTTAGAAAGACAAAAATAGGATGAAAATTTTCATGAATTAATTTCACATGAAATTTTAAACTTGCAGCTCATCCATGAAAATTTTCACCTCATTTTTACTCTCTAATCAAACATGCAAAGCATTTTTTTTTATTATTTTATTTCTAAGGGTGAATTTTATTGAACAACGATACGGCTTGCATTGTTATATGGGATTGAATATTAGGCAGTAAAAAGTCAACACAAAAATAAACATGTGACAGATAAGAATGTTGCGATGGATAAGTGGTCACACTAGATATGATAGAATTTAGAATTAGTAAATTAGAGAGAAAGTTAGGGTGCCTCCTGTTATAGAGATGACATAATCTCTCCTTAGGTGGTTCAGACATGTATGGAGGAGACTTATAGAGCTCTTAGTAAGGAGAGTGGATTAGATGGAGGATAGTACTAGAAATAGACATAAAGACCTGAGAAAACTATAAGGGAAATAGTTATAAGGGATTTAAATGTTATTGGGTTGAATATAAATATGACACATGATAGATTACTATGACATCATCTGATCCATATAGTCAACCCCACTTAGTGGGACAAGGTTTAGTTGTTGTTGTTGTTGTTGTAATTTCTAAGGTTACTAGTGGTATCCTTTATGCTTCCCAGCTGCTTGGATTATTGGGTGTAGGTTTTTAAAACTTATGGTACTTTGGAAAGACCTAGCAAACCTGGAGTAAATTTTAGAAAATCATTTCAAAGGATTTGGAATGAGCAAGGAGAAGAATAAGGCTTTGTGACAGGTTTAAAGTAACAAAGTGTATTCTTTTGGAGAAAAAATATATTTTTATTATGCATACATATTTTTTAATTGAAGAGAGAGGTGGTGGACTCTTCCTCAAGGATAAATCTTCACTACTGCTTTGTTTATGTGAAGAAAATTGTGTTCTTTATTTCTTAATCACACTCGAGGTGTTCCTTTGTTGAATATCTAGCCAGGATTTACAAGCTGTCACGTGTTGTCTCTCTTTCACTTTAGTGCTTCTTACTTCCCTGTAAAGCTTGCCTTTTTTTCACCATTCTATATCCAATTCTAACAAAAAATGGAGCTGAAGTGTTACTTATCCGCATTTAAAAATTAAAAATGACCTTCTATGAACTGTCTCCCAGAGACTAATTGATGTTTTGTGAAACAATCATATATTTCCAGTTTAGTGTGTATAACAAGTTGGGAGTGGTTGTTGGACTCCCATTTATCTCATGATGATAATGCATCTGTGCTGTCCAGTGGCTATGTGACCTCTTTAATATTATAAATGACTAAATGTGGTCGTCTCAAGCTTTCTGTGAATTGTTCTTTTGTAGGCATTTGAATATAAAAGGCTGTTGCTGGACTACAATCGGGAGGTTAGGCGGGCAACTCATGATACCATGACAACTCTCGTAACTTCTGTTGGGTTAGAACTTTCCGGAGGCACATCTTGCTTTTCTACAGTATAATCTAACCTATTTGAACACTTATGAAGTTTGAAAAATACGTTACTTGTTTTTCTGACTAACATTTCTGAATGCTTATCTGATAATTAAACTTTTTCAGACGTAACAGCTTGGGATGTTATCATGGTCACTGATCTTGCTAGTTTTAAGTCTGTCATTTCTGTTACCTGATTAAGGTTATAAGTCACTTGCATCCATAGCTTATGAGAAGCCAAACATCTGTTTGGAAAATGGTGTGGTCATTTTAGTCTACACAATAACAAAAACAAAGCCTGTTCCAACTAGAGTTGGAAGAGGAGAAGAGAGAAAAAGAAAAGGGGGGGGGGGGGGTTCTAGTCTACCCAATATCCATTTTTCATTAGGTGTACCCCTTTGCTGTAAACTTTATTTCAAAAGGTTTCCATCATCTAATTTGTTGATTTAAATTTATCTGTCGTTATTGACTTGCATTATTGGTCCAACAATACTCTCTCCTCTGTATATATTGGTGAAACTTCATTCACATAGTCAGATATTTGTAGTTGACATCCTGCACCTTTTTCAGGAGAGATTTAGCTCCACATCTGAAGACTTTGATGGGACCGTGGTGGTTTGCCCAATTTGATCCAGCCTCTGAAGTTTCTCAGGCAGCAAAAAGATCTTTGCAGGTTTGCTACATTTGTTTTATCCTACTGCTGTTTTGTTTCAAATGGTCCGTTTTCATTGCTGAAAGTGGAAATGATTAGCTTATGTTATCCGAGAATCTGTTTATAGTTGCTTGATTCTATCATGCATATGTTTCCAACCTGAATATTCTGCGTAGGAGATCTGTCTTGAATTTACCTGAATATTCTGTGTTAAGAGACAGAGAAAGAGAGAAAACCATAGAATGAATCCGTGTGTCTAAACTACACAACGAAGAAAATATATAAAGACAATGTGCAATAAATACACGATAATTACAAATATTTTTCCTAATTATAGATAATTACAGATATTTATAGATTCTAGCACTCTCTCTCAGGTTGGGGCATATAGATCATATGCACCTAGCTTGTTACATAGGTAATTTATTCTGGAGCCTCTCAATAATTTGGTGAGAACATCTGCCAGTTGGTTATTTGAATTGATGAAGCTTGTGGTGATGTCTCCAGATAGAATCTTCTCTCTGATAAAGTGACAATCAACTTCAATGTGTTTGGTCCTCTCATGAAAAACTAGATTTGAGACAACGTGTAAAACGACTTGATTGTCACAAACAAGTGTCATGTGCTTGGTTTCCCTAAATTGAAGTTCTTTGAGGAGTTGCTTAAGCCTTGAGGCCATTACACGGTACTCTACCTCATTACTAGAGCGCGCCACTATAGTTTGCTTCTTACTCTTTCAGGATATGAGATTACCTCCAATAAGTATACAGTACCCGGAAGTGGAACGCCTATTAGAAGGGGATCCCGCCCAATCTGGATCAAAATACCCAACTATATCAGTGTGCCCCTTGTCTTCATAAATAAGGCCATTGCCTGGTGCTCCTTTGACATACTTCAAAATAAGTATAACAGCATCCCAGTGACTTTCACATGGTAAGTTTAGGAATTGACTAACCACACTTACTGCGAAAGAAATGTCTAGATGAATAACTATGAGATAGTTCAATTTCCCAACCAATCTTCTATATCTCCCAGGGTCAGATAGTGGCTTCCCCTGATTTGGTAGGAGCTCGACATTAGGATCCATAGGAGTATCAACGGGTTTTGTAGCAAGTAAACCTGTTTCCTCTGGAATGTCAACAGCATATTTTCTCTGAGAGAGAACTATGCCATCTTTGGATTGTGCTACTTTAATACCCAGGAAGTATTTGAGTTTGCCAAGGTCTTTGGTTTGGAAATGCTTGCATAGGTGCTGTTTGATCTGTGTTATACCTTGAGTGTCGCTCCCTGTAATGACAATATCATCAACATACACAATTAGGTAAGTGAAACCTCTCTGAGTATGATGATAAAACACAGAGTGATCAGCTTCACTCCAAGTCATACCAAATTGCTGAACCACAATGGAGAACCTTCCAAACTAAGCTCGAGGAGACTGCTTAAGACGATACAATGATTTGCGAAGACGACAAATAAGGCCAAAAGACTCCCCCCGAGCAACAAAGAGCAACAAACCCAGGAGGTTGCTCCATATAAACCTCTTCCTCAAGATCACTATGGAGGAAGGCATTCTTAATATCCAACTGATGAAAAGGCCAACGACGCATAGCAGCCATAGAAGGAAACAGACGAACAGAAGCCAGCTTAGCAACAGGGGAGAATGTATCACCATAATCCAAACCAAAGATCTGAGTGTACCCTTTGGCTACAAGACGGGCCTTAAGACGATCAATTAGGCCATTAGGCCCCACCTTAACTGTAAAAATCCACCGACAACCAACCACAAATTTATCTGGAGAGAGAGTCACTAAGTCCCAAGTACCGCTGTCCTGAAGTGCACACATCTCAGTAATCATAGCTTGTCTCCACCAAGGATGGGAGAGGGCCTTACTTGTAGTATTAGGAATAGGCACAAAAGACAGATAAGCATAATGTAGAGAAAATAGACGGTGATAGCTCAAGGCAGTATAGTGAGGAGATGGGTTACAAGTGGAACGAATACCTTTACGAAAGACAATGGGAAGATCAAGTGCAATCGGCAGGACCGAAGACGGCGGAGGATCAGGCATCGGAGGAGGGTCCGCATCAGCCAAGACAGACTCGGAGGAAGGAGTGAGAGCAGGCAGCGGCTGCTGGTTAGGTGCAATGGGCATCGGAGGTCGGATAGGCTCGGCTAGTGGACGGGCTCGACGATGGTAGATCTGAAGGGTGCGGGGTGTAGGTGTAGGCGTAGGTGAAGGCAAAAGAGGTGGCAAAGGCACAGGGAGCACGGGAAAGGGGAGTTCCTCAGAAGCAGCAGAGGTGGAATGGTTAGATGGCTCAAAGAAGGGAATAGTGTCAAAAAAGGTAACATCCGCGGGGACAAGATAATGACACAGAGTAGGAGAAAAACACCTAAAACCCTTTTGAGACCGAGTGTAACCAAGAAAAACACATTTAAGTGAACATGCAGAAAATTTGTTAAGGCTAGGAACTAAGTTGTGAACAAAGTAAGTGAACCCAAAAACGTGTGGGGGGAAGGGAATGCAAGGGGTCATCGGGAGAAAAGATGGAATAGGGGACTTGGTAGCCCAAAATAGAAGAAGGCATGCGATTAATTAAATAACATGCAATAAAAACGGCATCTCCCCCAAAACGAAAAGGTACATGATGATGATGAAGGAGAGTACGTGTGGTTTCAATGAGATCACGATTCTTGTGCTCAGTAACCCCATTCTGTTGAGATCTATGAGCACAGGAAGTCTGGTGAAGAATGCCATGAGAAGCTAAAATTTTCTGAAAACCATGAGACAAATATTCTTTGGCATTATCACTATGTAAGGTGCGAATAGGAACTCCAAAATGAGTTTTTATTTCTTGATACAATTTAGTAAAGATAGAAAACAACTCAGACCTGTATTTCAATAAAAATAACCACGTACAACGAGAATAGTCATTAATAAACGTAGCAAAATAACGAAATCCTAAACTAGACACTGTGTGACTAGGACCCCAAATATCTGAATGAACTAAAGTAAAGGGAGACGCAGCTCGACTGTTAACACTATCTGGAAAATGACTCCACTTGTGTTTTCCAAGTTGACACGACTCACAAGGCAAATTGGAAAGTTTGGTCAGGCTAGACACCATGCGTTGCAAGTTGGCAAGGCTGAGATGATCTAACTGGGCATGAAAGGTGAGAGGATTAGTGGTGAGGGAGCAAACACTTGACGGGGGGTGGAGCCAATAGAGGCCACGAGATTTACATCCGGTGCCAATCATTCGTCCTGTGCTCCAGTCCTGTAAGTAAACAGAATCTTCAGTGAATGAAATAATATAATTAAGGGCTTTAGTTAATCGATAAATAGAGAGTAGGTTGAATGGAGAACCAGGAACATAAAGGACAGAATCAACTAACATAGAAGGAAGGGGATGGGCAGTGTCCACCCCGTGAGATTGTGTGTGAGAACCGTTGGCCAAAGTGACAATAGGTAAATATCCAGAAATAGCAAATATAGAGAATAAAGCTTTATTATCGGAGATATGATCAGTGGCGGCGGAATCAAGAATCCAATGACCCAAAGAGAGACAAGCAAAAAAATTATCAGAGTGTGCAACAGAGGCAGTGGAACCAAAATTCTGATTTTGCTCAAACCACTTCAAAAATCAGCATAGTCAGCTGGAGACGGTGGATGTGGAGCAAGTGAGTCCGTAGAAGTAGGAACACCGGCCTGGGCAACATTAACAGTAGGGCGCAGATGAGGATGCAAAGAGTAACAACGATCAATGGTGTGGCCTAGCTTATGACAATGGTCACACTTAAGTCAGGACTTCCAAGAACGGCCATGATTGGTACTCTGAGTGACGAGTGCAGAGGTATCAATCGAGGCCGGAGGAAGGAGCAACTCAGCCGGTGGTTTGGCGGGAACTTGAAGGAGAGAGGCAGACACCATGGAGAGAGTAGGCACAGTCGGTGATCCCAGAAGCTGATCACAAGTAGTAGAATACTCTGGAGGTAAGCCATAATGGGCCAAGAGCATAAAGGAGCTATGTTGCTCCAACTCCTTCGCCAAGGTATCAGCAGGGGGCAAGAGTTCATTGAAATCATGGAAAGCACCGTGAATCTTACCCAAATAAGAGGACATAGAACCATCAAGCTGGCAAGGAGCAATGAGACCCATGAGATCCTAACAAACACGATAGAGACGTTGAATGTCATTGGTGAAGAGGGTCCCCATACAGATTCACAAGTGCAATGGGCCCGAAAGATTTGTTTGATGGAAGGAGCAATGGTGGACTTGAGAATGCGACACAATTGGGTATTAATCTTAACCCAGCGGGGGTGCCCATCCACCGGGATGTCTATAGCCTTTGTGGTGAGGTGGTCAACATAGTCCTGCCATGTCAACCAAAGTTTGATGTTTGATGCCCAAGTATCATAGTTGTTGCCATTAAGTTTGTCAGTGGAAAAAGGCACACTGACATAACTAGCGAAAGTTGGAAGCTCAGCCTTTGGAACACCCTTATCATCAAAGGAAGAGTTGCTAGCAGCCATGGGTACAAGGAGGTAGGGGCAGAACTGGAATTACCAAAAAGTGATGTTTGCGAAGTGCACGGATCGCAAAAACAAAGACAGATCCGGGATGAGGAGAGCGGCGCGAGTCCAACACAAGAAGCGGCGGCCTGAAGGGGCAGTTATTTGAAGAAACATAGAACAAAGGTGTGGCGCGTATGGGCGTGTGAAAGCAGCTTTGGAGTTGTGGTCGGCGGGGTTTGACCGTGCAGGGGAAGGCGAGGCCGGGGGTGGGGTCGGCGGCGTGAATCGTCGCCGGCGGTGGACAGGGGCTGTTTTGGGGAAAGGGAGGCATAGCGGAGGGGAAAAAGGTGGCAAACCGGAAGAGAAACACGGTTTGGTTGGAAAAAAAATTTCACCGAAGGGTAGTTGGCCCTCCTGACAGCACGGAGTAGGGTTTTTCTTTCTTTCTTAGGCTCTAGATACCATGTTGAGAGACAAAGAAAGAGAGAAAACCATAAGATGAATCTGTGTGTCTAAACTATACAATGGAGAAAATATATATAGACAATGTGCAATAAATACACGATAATTACAAAGATATATTTTCTCTAATTATAGATAATTACAAATATTTTCAAATTCTAACATTCTGGATAGGAGATTGATGGCTTGTCATTGTTTAATATCTATCAGTGTCGTCTTTATTTTTATATAGTAGGTTGTATGGAATGAAAGGGCGAGCCACAAGGAGAACCATCCTTCGTGATTAGTAATTTAGCATTAAAAAAGAGTTGACTCATTTTGATTTTTCCAGTTAATTGATATATTCATAGATCATTGATCATGGTTACTGTTTTGGTTGAAAAAAAAAAGAATTTTTTTGGTGAGCTGGGATATAAGTGTTATAGTGTAGCAAAGATTTTCTGGATGGTAGAGTCATATCCTGGCCTGTAAAGTTGTACTTGGCCTTGAGTAGTCCTCTTATACATACATAAGATATTTATGACTCCTATATTGGCATTTAGTGTTTGAAATGACTAGCAATGGTCCTAGGCTTATGCGAGTATGTGATATGTTAGGCATGATACGGTTCCAATCTGAAATCTAGCCTAATTTTCACTTGGGTACTTTTAAGATATTGAATCTGTTTCTGGTATCAGGATAAAGATGAATTGTCTGAAAATTTAATTTATTTGACATATTTCTGTGTAAATATTAGCCCATGAAGCAGTAAGTAGTTGTCCTATGCTGGCTATTTTAAATTTCAAATTTAATAAAATCTATTGCATGATTTGCGTTGAATTCATTAATAGCCCGTATGTCTTAAGTATGGTTTCCCATGCCGATGGCCAACCCATATGTCGGCTGTTAAAGCGGATGTGTATGTCACATTTAGTAAATGGCACTATGAGATTCAGCAATTTGAAAGTAGGCTTTGCACTTTCTCTGGTCCTTTTCTACTGCTGACATTGTTATTATACTAATTGGCAATGTTCAGAAGTGCAGTCATAATTTACCTGAAAAGAAAGTAAAGTTGCACCAATATACTGATGGACTTCAATTGAAAATTAATATGCACTTATCTCATTCACGTTATATTTAAAATGTCCATGGATGTCAGAATACATGCCATTTTTGTTATTTGGATGTTTGGTCAGTTTCATGTACAATACAGTAAGTTGTAATATCTAAGTGTGTACCTAAACTACCGGAGCATTTTCTCTATAAACCAACATTTATGCCTTGCATAACTTTGTTGCCAAATCTGATCTATATGTGATTTGTGGTTGATCCTTTGTTAATTGTGCCAGGCAGCCTTTCCAGCACAAGAAAAAAGGCTTGATGCTTTGATTTTATGCACAACAGAGATATTTATGTATTTGGAGGAAAACCTAAAGCTCACGCCACAAAATTTGTCTGACAAAGCTGCGGCTTTGGATGAGTTAGAAGAGATGTACCAGCAGGTATATAGTAGAAATCACTTTACTGTAAAATTAAACTTGTAAACTCAAGCTTATTAATTCACACTGGTTCATCTTTTTGGTTGACTAAGATATTGTTCTGAATTGTAAATTATAATGTGTGTAAGTCCACTTTTGGTATTGCAGATTTTAGATAAGCATTTTTTCAAAATATTTTAATGATGAAAGAATTTTAAAATGATGGTAGTGACCTTCACTTCAGGTTTGTTGGCTATTTGCTTCATGCTATGACTGGACAGATAATTAAACTCTGATTATTTCAAAGACCTATTTTGAAGTTTTTGAGATTATCTTTTGATCGAATTCATTAGATGGGGGTGTATCAAGTGAGAGAAGTGGTTTATCATAAGAGTGAGAGGACCTAATCTTAACCATATAACGATACATGGATGGATAGGATTAAAAGTTATTTAAAGGTTACATGATTACTTAAAAAAGTTACATGATTCTATGTTTTAATCTTGATTATGCATATAAGATCCAATGGTCAAAATTTACTTTTCTTACTCTCAGAATTAACTACTCCTCTCACTTGATCCTCTCCCATAGTTAGATTATTGCAAACCGTTAGATTATCCCGAACCTGTAGAAAAAGTCAAGGGGAAAAATGTCTACCTGAAAACAGGAAGTAAACACTTCACTTCTATTTCATTGAACTCCCTAGCATAGAATGCATTTCTTATACTCCCTCCTTCCACTGATAAGTTGTAACTGTCCTTTTAGAGAAGTTATTTTTCCTAAATTATCTTTCATTGGAGATTATCAAGGAAGCATTATTTTTTTTTTTTTCAACTTTACTCTCATCTTTTATTCTCTCAACTAATTAATGGAGAGAAAGAAAGAGTAATTGAGTGAAACTTATAAAGCACAGATACTGACACGAACATGGGACACGATTAGGACACGAGTGATGCACCAAAGTTGAAAAATTAAAGGACACGAACAAGTCATATATATAACTAAAAATTTAAAGAAAATGATACATTATTTGAAATATCATTTATATAAACTTCACGTATGATTTATTTTCTTATAGACTCAAAAAGTTATGAATTATTTCATTTCTATAACATTGTTTATATTGTGTTTTTCTACGTTAGAGTAAGAAAAAAGTAAATTTTAAATTAAATATATATAAATATATGTCATTGGTGTGTCATGCAAAATCTGCCACGGACACATGGCACCCAAATGGTGCATCCATGCTTCATAGAGTAGAACTAAGCTATATTTATTCTATACCTAAGCCTGTTTAATAACATCCTTAATCCTTATCCAAAACCTTGACACTTATAAGTGGATTGAGGGAGTACTTCATTAATTATGCATTAAGCTATTCCTTGTCACTTATTATTCTTCCAAATTAGTGGTGCGAGGATCTAAGTATAACCTCATGTATCCAAAAGTTTTTATGATCTTCTTGGACTGATTTTATTTTAACTAGAAAACCATGTTGATGAATAGTAATATGATGGTTTTTGGTCTGTCAGCTTGCCCATAGTCCTAGCTAAATAGTAATCTTTTAATTGGGGAAGATGTTAATATAGACTTGAGTTTACGATGAACCCTATATGTGACAGTGTGGCATGGTATCAATCAGTGATTTTATAATGTCTATACAGTTATAACTTTAAATTATGTTTCAAATGGTTGATTTGTTGCCTTATGTTGGGTATATTGTGAATCCAAGACTATAATAACATTACTTTTTAATCGGTACATATATACAATTTCCTTTTGTCTTCTTTTCTGTATCAGTTTTAATCTTATCTATTTTTATTCCAGGTGTCTACTTTTATGTTACAGTTTGAAGTTTTAGTGTTTTACTTATTTGAAGTGTTAAAATTTTCCTTTTTAGCATTCATTTTTATTTCTTGAAGCTTCTTCTCTGTTTTGATCTTACAGGTGATATCATCAACATTGTTAGCTTTGGCCACACTTCTTGATGTTTTAATTTGCCCGCAAGAAGAGCGACCTGGTTTTGAGAACATAACTACTGAACCTAAACATGCTACAAAGGCCAGGGTGGCTGCTGTTTCTTTTGCTGAAAAGCTGTTAACAGATCATAAATACTTTCTAGACTTCTTGAAGTCCCAAAGACCTGCTATCCGATCAGCTACTTATAGTGTATTGAAGAGCTTAATAAAAAATTTGCCGCAGGCTATTAACGATGGAAATATAAAAACTCTTGCTGGCGCAATTCTTGGTGCTTTCAATGAGAAAGATCCAACTTGTCATCCCTCCATGTGGGATGTAATATTACTTTTCTCTAGAAAATTCCCAGGTGGTTGGACCTCTGTAAACATTCAGAAAAGCATACTTAATCCTTTTTGGAATTTTCTTAGGAATGGGTGCTACGGTTCCCAGCAGGTCTCGTATCCAGCTCTGGTTTTGTTCTTGAACAGTGTGCCTCCTAAAGCTATAGGAGGGGATAAATTTTTTCCTGAATTTTTCAAGAACTTGTGGATAGGAAGGAGAACTTCTTTATCTGCAGATAGAGTAGCATTTTTCCAGGCATTCAAAGAATGTTTTCTTTGGTCATTGAAAAGTGCATCAAGGTACAAATAATCCTTTTAATTGTGGCTGTCTGTGTTTAGAGACTCATTTACTTTGTGCCTGTCTCTGTCCATCACCCTGAAAGAAGAAATGTTGATATGTTCCTTTTCTTTCTGTAACCAAACTGTCTTCTGTTTGAAGCAGATATAATGATGGAGTGGACTCAATCAAGCAGTTCCAAGTAACTATTATTGATAAAGTCCTAGTAAAGCTTGTATGGCAGGATTTCCTTATCACTGGAAACTTGAAAGCCCATGACATAGTCAACTCAGGAAAAGCTGCAGATTTATCTGAGGGAAATGTTTCTCTTAACAAGAAGACAGTGGATATGCCCTATGTGCAAGAGTTGGGGAAGAGCCTTGTTGAAATTCTTTCAGGAATTTTTGTGTTAGATAGCAACTTCTTATCTGTTTTTGTTGTGGAACTAGAGGAGAATTTTATGGGCATTCTTCAGCAAGCAGGTAATGTGGAGATTGTTGAACAAATCATTTTGTTCATTTCATTGCTGGAGCAACATGCTGTGCTGAAAGGTGCAACTTGGCCTTTGGTCTATATTGTTGGACCAATGTTGTCAAAGTCTTTCTCGATCATTCGATCTTCTGTAAGTTAATATTTGTAGTAACTTGTTTGCCACTTTATCGTGATCTACTCTTTATTTTTCTTAATTGACTTATATAGTTATATCTGATTTTGACTTTGCTAATGAAAAATAAAATATAACTTTTTATCCCTATATATATATATATATTTTACAAAGTTCTCTGTTTTGGGTTTGAATGTGTAGTTTTTATAATGATATCACCACTGTTGTTGAATTAACCTGGTAAAAGTAGGGATTAAAGTTGCATAGGCTTGTGGTATTGTTACATTCATTATATTTGTATTTGATCAATTCAAGAAGGAATAATGTTTTCTATTGAGTGTTTAAACTCACTTTGTGCTTTAAATATCAGGATTCTCCAGATACTGTGAAACTCCTGTCAGTTGCTGTTTCCATATTTGGACCGCAGAAGATAGTCCAAGAAGTTTTTATTCAAAACAGAGGGCACTGTTCTAGTCAGCTTTCAAGTGATGGGGATGAAGCATTGGAAGCTAAGGACTTTATGGGTATCTTCAAGAATGTTTTTGTTCCTTGGTGTCTACTGGGAAATAGTTGCTCAACCAATGCTCGACTGGATTTGTTGTTGGCACTGCTAGATGATGAGTATTTTTCAGACCAATGGTCTTTCATTGTCAACTCTGTTGTTAGCCAAAGTTACCCAGGATTCTTGCCAGGGATGATAGATGCCGACCATGCAGCATTGTTGGCTATGCTCCTGGAAAAAGCAAGGGATGAGAGTATGAAGAGGAAGGTGAGAGATGATTCGAGTCATAGACAGGGCACCAATGCTGAAGATTGGCATCATGAACATCTGGATTCATATGCTATTGCGGTTTCCCGTTCCCTGCCTCCTTTTAGCACATCTCATGTGCAGTTTGTGTGGTATGTCAGTTCAATTATTTCAGAAGCATGTTGCAGTAATATAATATCTGCATTATGAATTCACTTGTTAAGGAAATAAGATTAAATGAATCAATAAAGTGATTGTTACTTCTTTAATCCAAAAATTCTCAGTTATCTTCATATATAAACTAAGGTAGTCTCATGCATGGAACTGGCACCAAAATCTTGTGTCCCTTTTTTTTTGTCACTTTTACCCTTCAATCATGAAAGTGACAAAGTGACATCAAAATTGTTGTTCTATGCATGAATTGTGAAAGCACCATTAATGGAGCTTCTGATTAGAGGCTGAATTAATTTCACTTTCTAGAATTGGGGGACTAAATTGATGTCAATTTTCTTTGGGAAACAATTTGATGTCACTTTCTATGATTGAGGGACTAAGTTAATGTCAACCTTCTCTTTCCCTGTCCCTCATCCACCCACACACAACACACCACCAAAAGAAAAGGGGGAAAAGGTTTCAAATCTCCCCTTATTATGTATTGAAAGAGCAAAAGGCTAGTTCAAACTATCACCACAATGACCGAATTCATTATCTTCATACATAGGGATACTAGATTTCGAGGAATCCTTCATCACTGGTTGTGAATGACTGATTTTTCTCAATCTTTATGACCACTAAGAAGCTATAAGATCACATTTAAGTTGGGCCAGCCTCATAACCGTAGGCCTGAAATTAGCATCACATAGAAGTTGATATTTTCTCTAGTTTGTGATGTGTGAAAGTTCAGTTGGGTAATATGCATCTGAAGCTCCTAGGGTTCATAAAAAAGGGATCTGTTGCTGGCAAGAGACAGTGCCATGAAAATTCACCATTCATTGTGTACTTAATTTTATTTTGAACCATGTTCCAGAGAAATATAGGATTGATGATTTCAGTGGTCTCTACTCTGATCTTATAATTTTTTACCTGCAGCTCTCTTCTTGGTGGTTCGACAGAAGGAAGATCTGCATCTTTTCTGTCTCGAAATGCTTTGATCCTCATCTATGAGGAGATTTTAAGGAAATTACTCAGTTTTGTTCAGGCTTCTTCTTTCTTTTGGGTGCAGAATGCAGCTTCTATGTTAAGCAATAATGCAAAGATCTGTGTAGAAGTTGATAGTTCTCTCAACATTGTTGAGATGGCTCAGTTTGTTCTGGAAATACTTGATGGTAGTTTCTTTTGCCTGAAGACACTTGATGGGAAAAGTGGACTTGTATCAGGAATTTTATCTGCAATTTTTGTCATTGAATGGGAATGTAATTTGATTAAAGCTCTTGATGATTCACTTGATAACAAATCAATGGCCAAAATCAAATGCCGGTTGACATTTGGTGAATCTGTCTGTGCATTCCGCAACAAGTTAAATGTTCAATTTATGAATAGCCTTTGCATAGATAGCCGCAGGAGATTGTTGAATATCTTAATTGAGTCAGTAAGGTCCGCAATATTTGTTGAAGACAAACTAATAAATGACAGAATCACGTCATTGTGCTGTACATGGGTGCTTGAAGTTCTTGAGTGTGTCTGTGTGGATGAAAATGAGGAACAAAACCTGCTTCATCGGCTGCTTAGCAAGGGAGAAATGTGGCCTGTGTTTGTGATTCCGAATTTCAGCTTGACAAAGGTATTTGAATATTTGGTTATTGGTCTCCATGATATCTGTATTTATTTTTCTTTTTTCAATTTTTGGATATGTATCAAATGCAGCCATGGTGGCGCCATGGCATGGCGGCTTTTGGCCTCTCCGTTATGGAAGGATTTGTTCATTAAGGCAGCCATGGCGGTGCCATGGTGGTCTTAAATGGCGGATTTTTGGTCTACTGCCGTGAGCCACCATCTGTCATTGACAACTATGGGTTTACAAGGTAGAATGGAATGGTATGTGTTATTGGTCTATTTTGCTATACATATTGGGGCAGCAATATATTGCTAGTCACATTAGTTTGGACATAGATAAGTGAGCTATATTAGGTTTTGCCATGGAAACAAACCACAATAGTCTATAAGACCACTGTGGAATTTTATTGATTCTTCTAGAATCTTTTTGATACTAATGCCTTATCCGAGTAAGTGGTGTATGCATTGGTGAAATGCTTGCTTATTGGAAAATTGTGATGCTGACATGTAACATGTAGTTAAAGCTCTAGCCTAATATATAATGGAAACAAAGTGCTCTCCTTTTAACCACTGATTTATACTGAATGCAGGCTTCAGGAAATCAGAAGTTTGTAGCTTTACTTGACAAGTTAATCGCAAATATTGGGATCGACAGAGTTATCGTTGGGTGTGCAACGCCCAATCCATCAATGCTTGAAGTTAGTCAAGAGGTTGTATCTCCTGCTTGTCTAGCTGCTGAAATTCTGTGCACATGGAGATGGCCAGGAAGCAGTGCTGTTTCTTCTTTCTTACCTTTACTTAGTGAATATGCCAAAAGAAGTTTTTCTTCCCAGAAAATCCTGTTAGATGAAATATTAAACATCTTGCTTGATGGTTCTCTTGTTTATGGAGGCAATGGCACACAGAATTCTGTCAGTATGTGGCCAGTTCCAGCTGAGGAAGTGAAAGGTATTGAAGAACCATTCCTAAGAGCACTTGTTTCCCTCCTGTCCAGTTTGTTCAAAGAGAATATATGGGATGCGGGGAAGGCATTGAATCTGATTGAACTTCTTGTCAATAAGCTTTTTCTTGGTGAAGCAGTTAATACAAATTGTCTTAAGATTCTTCCTTTGCTTATGAGTGTACTTCTAGAACCATTGTATGGGTCTGTGGAGCCTGGTAGAGATGTTCAACCTTCTTCTTTAGAAGAAAGATTTGTGCAAAATATTATGGTAGGCTGGCTGGAGAGGGCTCTGAGGCTCCCACCTCTGGTCACATGGAAAATAGGACAAGGTAAATTCCTCTTCTTCAAATTTACACACTACATGTCAATGCATACTCTGTAAGAGACATTATATCGGCAGGGAAAGCATTCAGCTAACGTTCTGTATTTGTTTTGTACATGATTGCATGCATGGGCATGTGCTGATGTGCATTTTGTAATTGTGCTAATAGCTCTTTTTCTAATGTAATTTTTACCTTGAATAATTTTTATCCAAGAAGGAGAAAAAAAAAAAAAAACTTGATACCATGAACAATGGATGGTAATGAAGCTGTTCTTGACTCTTGTAGATATAGAAGATTGGCTTCAGTTGGTTACTGCCTGTTATCCTTTCAGCGCAATAGGTGGTCCTCAAGCATTAAAGCCAGCAAGAAGTATCAGTCCTGATGAGAGGAAACTTTTATATGAATTATTCCAGAAGCAGAGACTTGTTGCTGGTGGCTCTGCATTCATCAACCAGCTTCCAGTGGTGCAGATGCTGCTATCCAAACTTATGGTCATTTCAGTAGGTTATTGCTGGATTGAATTTAGTGAAGAAGATTGGGACTTTTTGTTGTCTAACCTAAGGGGCTGGATTCAATCAACAGTTGTAATGATGGAGGACGTAGCGGAAAATGTAAATTGTCTTGCTGACAGCTCATCTGATAATTTAGATGAGATGTGTGAGAAAATTGAGAAAATAGTTTTGATTTCAGATCCTTTTCCTATAAAGATTTCTGAAAATGCCCTGTTTTCATTTTCACTTTTTCTTAAGCATTGTAAACTTCAACAAGCTGAAGAGAGAGACATTTTAAATTCATTGAAACCAGAAAAACTGGATTCTGTTAAAGATCGAATTTTAGAGGGTATCCTTCGCTTACTATTTTGTGCTGGTATTTCTGAGGCTATTGCAAGTGCATGCTGCAAAGAAGCTGCGTCAGTTATTGCATCATCACGTGTTAAATATGCCTACTTTTGGGAACTGGTAGCTTGTGGTGTTGTTAATTCCTCATCACTGGCTAGAGATAGAGCAGTGAAATCGGTGGAATTTTGGGGATTAAGCAAAGGGTCTATTAGCTCATTGTATGCTCTACTTTTCACTTCCAAGCCAATTCCTTTGTTGCAGTTTGCTGCATATTTTGTTCTTTCAAATGAGCCTATTTTAAGCATGGCTGTTGTTGAAGATAATGCTAGTAATTCAGGCACATCTGCGGCTAGTGACCAGGATTCCAGCCATCTTGACATGTCGATAGAAGAAAAGTTCCATTTGAAACAGGAAATATCGTTCATGATCGAAAGGGCACCTTATGAGGTTCTTGAAATGGACTTGCTTGCACAACAACGAGTAAGGATGCTATCTTCGTGACTTAGTTGAACTGTGCTTTATCTGTCAAGCATTTTTTTTTGTTTTCTATGACTGTTTATCCATTTACTTTGTCTTTCCATAGGGTTACTAATGGTTGCGCCCTCTTAAAAAAAATTGCAGGTAAATCTCTTCCTTGCTTGGTGTTTGTTGATATCACATCTATGGTCATTGCCTTCATCATCACCTCTAAGGGAAAGACTGATCCAGTACATACAAGACTCTGCTACTTCGGTTATTTTAGATTGCCTTTTCCAGCATATTCCCCTAGAAATTTCCATGGTTCAGAATCTAAAGAAGAAAGATGCGGAGCTTTCTGGTGGTTTATCAGGAGCTGCAACTGCTGCAACCCGTGCCATCACAACTAGTTCATTGTTTTTTTCTGTGGAATCTCTTTGGCCTGTTGAATTGGAGAAAATTTCATCACTTGCTGGAGCAATATATGGCTTGATGCTTCATGTTCTTCCTGCTTATGTCCGTGGGTGGTTTAGTGACTTGCGTGATCGTAACACTTCAGCTGCCATTGAATCCTTTACGAGGACTTGCTGCAGCCCTCCTCTCATTGCAAATGAGTTGTTGCAGGTATGGTCTACTAGTTTCTTGTCCACGGTCCACCAAATGAAAAATAATAGTAATAATAATAATAATAAATTCTTGTCCACCAAATGAAAAAAAGTGATAATAATGATAATAATACTAATAATAAAAAGAACTGTAGTCTGTCAGTTTGATGAATATTTTCTTAAATGCCAGAAGCTTTTTATATTTTAAATATAAATCTGTACATGATCTAAATCTATGCATATTGTAAACATGAGACCATGAAAGTACGCAGTTCCCTTACAATTTTTGAAGTCTTCTACACATTTTGCATTTTTCTGCTATTTTGCATGTCATAGTTTGATGCTGATTTTCATGTTTATTTACTACCAAAGCCTTGTTTTCTGTGTACATCTCACATTTTATGATTCTACTGCCTCAATTTATTGAATCAAGGATGGTATGAAGGAGCTTAATTGGGTGAAGAATTTGGCACTTAAATTTATTGGATATATTTAAATATGTATTTATCTAGATTTTCAGAGTTTAATTGCCTACCTGTTTTTGTGCTGTGAAAGTTTCTTTGAATCACTATTACAGAGCATCTGTACTAAGTTGGATCAGCATGCAGTTGATGTATGAATAACCTGGTTCTGATATATATATATATATATATATATATATGATCTTAATTACAGATTAAGAAGGCAAACTTTCGCGATGAGAATTTTTCCGTTAGTGTAAGCAAATCAGCAAATGAGGTAGTTGCTACTTACACAAAGGATGAAACAGGAATGGATCTAGTCATTCGTCTTCCTGCATCTTATCCACTGAAGCCCGTAGATGTTGATTGTACAAGGAGCCTAGGGATTAGTGAGATAAAGCAAAGGAAATGGTTGATGTCAATGATGCTATTTGTTCGTAATCAGGTAATTTGTTATGGATTGTAGTTCAGTTATTCATTTTACCGTTGCTTCTGCTGCTCACTTCAATGCCTATTACGTACTGACTTCTGTACAACCAAAATGTCGGTGATATAGGTTTCTCTTTTCTGTATGCAGTCCATGATTATTTCAGTGTTGTTGACTACCTTTTAGCAATTGTTGCTGAATCCCATACACCATACATTGTGAAATAACAGTGGAAAATGGATCAATGCATTTATTTGTAGTCAGGCAAAAATAATTCATTCTTCTTCTAACTTATTTTCTGTTTTCAAATTCATCCTCTAAGTAGTAAATGTTTCAAATTTGTCCTCTTTAGTTACAAAAACGAACACATTTATCTTCTTCGCAAATGTTGTTTATTGCACTAAGAAGTAGATTTGAAAACAAAACTTGTCACATAATGTCATATATATTGTTTTTGCTAACTCATGTTCGATAGGATTCTTTTATCAACACAACTGACACTGTTTACAGAGAGGATAAACATATTCAGTTTTTAAAAATTAGAAGGCGGATTTGAAACATTTATCACTTAGAGGGCAAATTTGAAAACAGAAAATAAGTTAGGGGACGAATAAATTATTTTTGCTTTGTTTGGTCACACAGAATGGAGCTTTGCCTAAGCAGCTTTGCACTAAAGCTAACTATTCCTTTTCTGGTCCCACAGAATGGAGCTTTGGCAGAAGCTATAGGAATTTGGAAGCGCAATTTTGATAAAGAATTTGAAGGTGTTGAGGAGTGCCCGATCTGTTACAGTGTCATCCACACTACAAACCACAGCCTTCCTCGCCTTGCTTGCAGGACATGCAAACACAGATTTCACTCCGCTTGCCTTTATAAATGGTTTTCAACTTCTCACAAATCATCTTGCCCATTGTGCCAATCTCCGTTCTAAGGTTACTCCTGGAGTGATGAATTTCACCAATTTTGCGTGCTGGCGGATACCTTGCACTGAAAGTAGTGGGTGATCAGAACGCATCGATGTACCAGACTCATTCCTTATATATGTGAATCAGAGGTGATTAAGGCAGGGACGCCTTACAAACGACAACTGGTTCACGAAACTTAGGTGACTTCCGGCTCAATTTCTCCATTAAGCTTCGCGTCGTGCAGCGTGTGTTGAACTCCCTGAGGTGAGGAAGAAGTTGGCCATTGATCCTGCAGCAGCTACATGGGTATGGCATGGTTTTGTACCAAGGCTAGAGAAGTACATTGGCCCTCTTTGACATATCCGGTTTCTTCCTCGTATCAAATTTCTGTTCTCTCTATAGTTTTTTACCGTGTTAGTAGTAATACTTGTTTTACCTTGTTCTGGTTCTGTTTAGAATAGGTCAGTTTCGACCCTGTATTCACTTAAGAGAGAGAATTGTGTGAACCAGAGTAGTATTTATACATCTAGACACTTCTCATACGTCTGACCGAAATAAAATAAGAATTTATTTGCCCCTATCGTCTTATTATGTCTCAAATTAAACCATTCAGCCAAGGTAGCTAGGATTGAGATTTTACCTGGACTCGGACGGGAGATGCAAAATCGTAAAATGTAGAATCGTAGCACGGATCGTAAGATCCTACCAGAACTAATATACACACGTATATTTCATATAACATGATATAAATAAGCAAAATAGCTATAACTAACATACTTAACTTCAATTTAAAATGCAAATAGTCCAAGAGCCATAAGTCATACCTATACAATCTATAAACCATAGCATAAAATGCAATAAGTCTACAAGTTTTTGATATCACATAAACTAAAAACATTAAAGAAAATAACCAGACTTATATAATCTCATCTAAACTCTAAAGCGAATCATTAAGGTTATGGTCATCATATTCATCATCTGATATCTGTTCCCCACCATCTTCATTGCCTCCTTGAAGAAGCTCATCAAAGTCATCCTCATCTAGAGGAGGAATCTCCAAATCATCACCAGGGCCACCAACTCTACCACCACATTCTCCAATAGCCAAGTTAAAATCATCTGGAACATCCAAATCCTCTAAGTTTTCCAATACATCCTCATTTTCCATAATCCATTCTTCATCGGAGTCCAAATCATCAAGGTTATACTCAATAAGATTTCTTGCTTGCTTCTTCTTAGACAATCTTGAATTGGTCATCACAAAAACAACATCATTCATAGTTTGTTGCTTCAAACGATTTCTCCTCTGTGTGTGAACCTAACAATTACCAAATGTAATAGCAATCAACCCATAGCAATTGGCAACTAACTCTAATATTCTAAAAGTATAATATAATACAAATCATAGTTATGGGCTAAAACTTAAAATATTTACCATTTCAAAGGCACTCCAATTCCGCTCACATCCCGATGAACTACACGTCAAACTCAACACATGAATAGCAAATCTTTGAAGCTTAGGATGCTCATCCCCATAAGAATCCCACCATTGTGCTGGAGTTTTGGTATTTAGGGCAGCCTTGGCTACTTTCCTACCAAAAAACTTAGCTCGACTCTTGAAATCTTCAAGTTGAGCATCAATCTTGGTAATTTCACCTCGATCCCCCACAATTCTCTCCAAAAAATCATATAGTCCTCTCTTAACTTCATAATCACTCTTAAGATAGTAGCCTACAGCATGCAATGGCTTATGGAGTTGGCTATCCCATTTTGCATCAATGATCTCCCATAAAGACATATAGCTACAGAATAGAAAAATTGAATTAACCTCTAAAGTATTTAAACTAAACTTCATTATGTAAGAATGACAAATTAAATAGTTTACCTATTTTCAACACCTTGAAAAACAGCTTGTATTTTCTCCTTAGCACGATCCATTTTCTCATAAATGTATCCCATTGCTGGCTTCTCATCTGAATCCACTAAACGCAACACATGAATAAGAGGATAAGCACCCCTCAAGCAAAGGACAATGTCTCTCCAAAATAGTCTATCTAAAACAACAGTTTCAATAAAATTCTCATCCCTTGTCTTGGAACATTTACTTGATTTCCATTCATCTGAAGTAAACATTCTTATCAATGCACTCTTCTTCTCATTAAGGCTACCCAAAGTGAGGTAGGATGTGGTAAAACGAGTCATGCCCGGTCTCACTAAATCTTTTCCTTTGGTATGGTATTGTAATAGGGAAATGAGAGAAGTCCTTGAATAGATATAAGTAGTAATCTTTCTTCCCCTTGGCAATTATCTCTTTATAAAGCTCCAATTTTTTCTCAAAATCCTCCAGCATCAAATCAATGTAATGAGCAGCACAAGGTGTCCAATAAAGCCTTTTCCTCTTTTCCATCAACATCTGTCCGTAGCTTTGTAATTGGTTGCATTATCTGTCACAACTTGCACAACATTCTCCTCACCCACCTCCTCAACAACATCATCTATCATCTTAAATATTTTATCAGCTGTTTTACAAATATGTGAAGCATCAATAGACTTTAAGAAAACGGTCCCCTTAGGACTATTTACTAGAAAATTTAATATAGTTTCCCCCCTCTTATTTGTCCAATCATCTGTCATAATTGTGCAACCTGTTTTCTTCCAATAAGCTCTATGTTCCTCTAATATTTCCATGGTTGAGTCTACCTTTTTCTTCAAATATTTGACTCTTAGCTCAATGTAAGAAGGTGGTTTGAATCCTATTCCATGCCGGGCAACCTTTTCAAACATCTTTCCATATTCTTCACTCCTTGCCACATTAAAGGCTATGGCATTGTTGTGAAAAAATGAAGCAATTTCTTCACACGCTTTCTCCCTTAAGTTCTTAAAAATAGTGTTAATTGTGGCTTGAGTGCTAATTCCCCTTTTCTTGAATAGGTTTGTAGGAGTCTCTACTTCTTTTCCCTTCCTTTTCTCACCAACTAAAGAATCATCACTTTGTCCATCATTATTTTCTACTAATGCTTCCTCCTTACTCCTTGTTTTCATGATCAAATTTTTTTGTAAACTAACCACAATATCGCACATTTGTTTTCTTATCTTATCACTAACAACATTACATGCTCCCACATCTTTTTGAGTTCCATGATAGAGAAATTTTTAGGCATCTATTATTGTTTCATACTTGGCCTAATTTGCTTTTATATGTGTTTAATTCTGATAATTTAATTGAGTTTTGCATTATTGGGCCTTATTGGATTTAATTGTTGAAATTTGGTTAATTCCGGATTTTACACTCACTATGACCTTTCTGTATTCCACAAATCATTTTGGGCTCTAGAAATATCGGATTTAGGTGATCTTGGTGGCTCCTGAAAGCTAAGACCGAGATGCATAATTTTGGGTTTCACAGGCTTCATCAAATTCGGTCCGTTTCAAGGCTTAATTGGGCTTCCAAGTTCCGAAGCAAATGCTTAGGCAGGTCCAAGATCTTTCCTCACATAATTGGGCATATCTCACTCATTTCTGGTCCAATTAAGGCATATAATATGTCTCTGGAAAGCTTATCCAGAGAGGATTATCTTATCTAGATCAGATTTCGAAAATCAGGAAAATCTGGATAAGATAAGGTTAGTGATAAGTGGAAATCCGGGTAGGGCCATTGGATTGCCTATAAATTTCTGTTTCCTTTGTAATTCTGTACTCAATCAACAATAAAGAACCAGAAACTTGTATTTTCATTTTTCCTTTCAAACTCAAGGTGTTCATACAGAGAGCTTGCCAATGGAGATGTCCATGGAAGGCTAAACTCCTCTCAATCCTTGACGTCATAGATAATTGGTTTGAATTAGTTTCATTGTATAAATCTTATTTGTATGTATGCTTTCCTTTTCTAAACTTCAATTTCGATTATGGATTTGGTTATTGAACATGATCATGTTTGAATTATATCTGATTAGATATAGAACTGAATTCGTTAGTGAAATTAAAGTAAAGGTTGAATTACCAATCGGTTATTCAGGTTAACCCGAACTGCATGTAAGTTGACATTCGTTTGAATTGCGATTGTGATTTAAGGATTGTTGGGTGAAAACTATATGATTATATAGTTGATTTGGATTAACAGAGTAGCATACAAATTCAACTCTTATGAACTATGATGAATTCTGCCAATGATCATGATGTCTGGGATTGATTCTTTGATCAAGTGAGTTTCTGTTTTTCTTTCTGTTTCTGTAATCCTTTCACTTTACTCTATTTCATTCTAAAAATCACAAACCCCGCCTTTTTATTGTTAGTTCGATAACATAACTGATGTATCCTAAGGAAGAATGACCTGAGTCTACTTATACTACAAATAAGGGGATTTAGACTATTTTGATAGTGGACGCGACAGTACATATCATTCCACCCAAATGATGTTTTAATCTATAAACCCCCCCTGTAATCTCTTTAAGACAATATTTACATTTGATTCTTCTAGTATTTCCATCAATAGAAATTCCATGTTTCCAACCTGTATCACTTCTATTTCCAGGTGCATTCTTATGAATTTTTTTCCCTCTAACTGACGTATTCCCAGCAACACTCCCACATTCAGATTGAGGAGTAGAGCCAGAACCTCCATTGCCCTCTCCACCAGAATCTCCATTGCCCCCCACACCAACATTAGCATCATCTGATGACATTTTTCACAATGCAAACAATACCTAATACAAAAATACTCCCAATCAAAAAATTAAAACGGGAAAAGTAGGGAGCATTGGAGCAGAGAGCAACATTTTCAAATTGAAAAAAAAAAGGGAAAAGAGAAATCTGAGCTCACCTTGCTTATGAGAAGCAAAGGAGAGCGCTGGATGCTGGAAGCAAAAGTGGACAAAGAGAAGAGAAGCAGAAGCAAAGGTGCACCGGCAGAAGCAGAAGCAGGGACCGAGGCTCGGTGGCGCGATGGGTTGTCGAGGCACGGCGGCGCGACGGGTTGCCGAGGCGCGGTGGCGCGGCGGAGATTGAAGACGAAGACGAAGACGAAGAGAGGATAGAGCTGCGTGTGCCTCGGCTTGGCTATTGAGAGGTTATGGTTCCTCACTTCTTCTGATGGGAGGGTTGGGCTGCTGAGAAATGGGCTGGTTTTTGGGCCGCCTTTGCTGGGATCGGCGGCACACGCCAGGATCGCGCGATTCAAGCGATCTTACGATCTTGCCGAGCGATCTCACAGCGCGGCAGAGAAGGGGAGCACGGTGTGGGATTGGGATCGTTGGGATGGGGTGGAAGCATGGGATCGCACGATCCTACGAGGTAGATCGCGATCCCAGCTACCATGCATTCAGCAATATCGCTCCATTTTCTTTTGCTACAAGTGTAGAATTGCTATCAGTAGACTGATGTCTTCCCAGCATTCGCTTTTGCTATTAGTAGATTACATACAAATCTAATCTATTTTTGTTTTCATTTTCACTTTCATGTCAAACTAAACCAAGAGTAAAACTGTTTATCTTACGGCTAGTCTTGGTTGTGTCCTTGTTTTTTCCTTACCCAAAAAAAAGAAGAAAAAACCAAGAGTAAAACAACCAAACCCACATTCCTTTAATAGTGCTGTGAAGTTGAGATGGTGAGTTAAGTAATGTTAAAGCATTTTAACCGAGGATTCATTCAGTTGGAACGAATCGATGGATTTTGCCTGTGAAGTTTTACGTTTAATATTTACTATCACTAGTTCTTGTTAGAATTTCTAATTGCCATCATATTTTTTAATTTTGAAGATTTCATTTTCACTTAAAATTGAATTATATTTCGCCTTTTATTATTATTTTTTTAAAAAAATCATTTTGGTGAAAGTACATGTACAATTTAAAAGTGTTAGACACAAAAGCAAAAGAAAACAAACTATAAGCACACAAAATTTTATCATGATTCGCCTATTGTATACATGACTTTATAAATCATTCACTATCTACAACTTTTGAACGGTTAAAGTTACAAATCATCCCTAAAAATCTTTTATTGCATGGAAAATTCTTAAAAACTACGCATTATAATGGCTTACTTCCATTTTTAGAGGATGATTAAATCCAAATACCCAAATAATTAAAGTCATATTTATAAGTCAAAGTATTAGCAAATCTTCTACTTTTTAGTGATATGGGACTTTATGTTAATTAACAACAGGAAGATATCCTTTAGGAGTGAGATGAGGAAGTTGCATGACATTTCCCGCACAACAGAATTATTAGGAGAATTAGTTAGTTGATCCTTTCATGTGTGTGTTATATGCGATAAGGTTACGTAAGAAAGTGAATGAACACAAGATTTGAATGATTTCTCAAAAGTGGAACTATCTCAAAACTTCTATTAGTGGATTTAATTTGATTCATTCTAAGTGTAAAACAAGATTTTTATAATTATTCAACTATATGTATTACTTCACTAATAAAAGTTTGACTTCTATAGTAACTACAACATAGAGGTATAAAACAGGTCGCACATTTTTTTTTAACTCAGTACACTTAAAATATATTAAGATTAATTTCTTTATAAATTATTTACAATATTTGTATTTATATACTCACTTGACCTCACAACGTAAAAGATATACACTAAATTATCTATTCCCTGGCTTCTGCACCTATAGAGGTATTAAAGAGAAAGCATGCATACCAAATTCTGGAAATATTGGCGCAAAACGGCATAACTAGATCCAGACAAATATGGGCATATAACGTGCACGGGGAGTGCCTGAATTCTTAATGCTTTAGAGGGTCATTCCGTTTGGTATTTGACCTTTCGATGCTGATGGAATATAATATTGATTTTCGGTAATAATATATATTATTTATGATTTATGCATAAATATTGCCATAAATCCTCTCTTATGCTTGTGGCTTAATTCTTACTTTGATATGAGATGATTTCCACATCCCTAAACTTCGTCCAAAATAAAAGAAATTTTCACTATTTATCGAGTATTACTGCTGAATGATGACAAGAATGGAGAATTCAATTCGACATATGTTGTGAACATGCGAGCATTAAAGATGAAGATAATAATGAGCCCAATTATGGCTTTTCTAATCGATTCATGTTTAGGTAGGTGTCTATATTTGGACAGAAATCACCCACGAGTTGCTATGTTGTTGTCATGTATTATTATATAATGAATGCGACATTTTATCAAAGTAAGATTCAATCCCAACCAAGAGCATGAGATAATAATAGCATTATATCTAAACATTGTTTTGGTCCTCATAATTGAACTTCCTTTTATCTTCATCCATCAAAATTATTCTCTTTTATTTTGTTGATTTCTTCACATAAGTATTTATTTTCATTTTAATCCATCGGTCCATCAAAAGATGTTTTTAAGTTGAAATTAAAGGTTAAGACACCAATAACATATTTCAAATCACAGAACGAGAGCAAAGTCTATTCGGAGAATTACCTCTATCGTACTTTCCTACTTGGGATTTCTTCATCATATCAAATGAACTCAGCCCCATGGAATGATGATGACTTGCACCACCATCTTAGTATTTACATCATTTCAAAGGATGTTGATAAGGAATTTACCATGTATATATGGAATTGCTTCTTAACTTCCTTTGCAAAATCAATTACATGTGTAAGAAAGTAGTATAAAGTAATGTTGTAATAGAAGTAATAATGCGACAACCGATTCATTAATGGAAAGATTAAAGTTGGATTTGAGTTGGCATGAAAATGATTCCAGGACTCCAACATAAAATAAACAACGGATTATCATATATTCCTTAAAAGCTTATCCAAATGTACCTACATATCCTAATTTAGGAACAATTACTTTTCATATTAAGGACCACATCAGTATATATCCATTAAGCTTGTCCAAATCACTCATCCAAAAATCCACAGCAGTATAAAACACCCCACCATTCTCTTCCATTCCCATATCCCCTAGAATACACACAACTTTCTCTCTCCCAACAAGGGAAGCATTACCAAGAAACTAATTAATTTACTTTTAATTTGGTATTAACGGCAAGCACGTATATCAGCCAGCAGGGGTTATTCTAGCTTAGCCAAAGGCGTTGAATTCGAGCCTGGTACAAACTCACTGACATGACTAGAGTAGAGGAAGAGGACCACAACAAGAGAGTGGTCACTGGCTTATACAAAGCCTTAAACTCCAAAGACAAAGACACATTGCATTGCCTTCTGGCCCAAGACTTGGAGTGGTGGTTCCACGGCCCACCATGCCATCGACACCATTTGATTCCTTCCCTCACTGGCACTTCTTCTTCTTCTTCATCAAGCCATTTGGTTCCTAATCTCATCGTGGGGTTTGGATCAGTGGTCATTGCTGAAGGGTACGATGAGACCAACATGGTGTGGTGGGTGCACGCGTGGACTGCCACAGCTGATGGGGTCATCACTCAGGTCAGAGAGTATGTGAACACTTCGGTTACTGTCACTAGGCTGGGGATGATTGCACCATCATCGTCGCAGATTGCGTGGTCTTCGGATTTTGTTGCTGCTTCCAAGTGCCAAAGCATTTGGAAGAGCAAGCTTTGTTGTGATGATGAGTCTGTGCCAGGGGTTATTCTTGCAATCTAGCTACAAGAAAAATGATTTTCTCACCTCACTATTCTCACACCAATTGTATTTGCACATTGGCTAATTAAGTACAAAATTTTAATTAATTACCGGTATTAGTGTTTGATAGTTAATGCAACGATAATCGATTATGAAAAATGTTAGGTTGGTCCAAGTATTGTGTCAATTATATGACCCTGCCAAAACTAGGTGAGATAATAGCGAGTGGACAGCTCAATTTTTTTTTTTTTGGGACTCCTAATTTCCATTCATGCACTCTAATTTTTTAATGCAAAAATAAAAAAAATTAAAGTGTTGGTCCAATTCATAAAAAAACTTTAAAACTTACTTTTTTAAGTGTCCTAGACAGGTGTTTGAATATTTGGAGGGAGAGGAAAAATTCAATGGCATGAAAACGCGTTCGACTTTATTTACGAAGGATTTGATTGATGGTAGGTGTGTCCCAACACTCACTGCACATATGCATCCATGAATTTCTGTACTTCCTTCTTTTGTCGTTGTAACTAAATTAAATTCAAATTCGCAAATATTTAGCTCGAGGCATATAGCAAACCTCAATATTTAATTCCTATAAACTATTAGACCAGGGAATTTTGGAGGAAAACTAAACTAGTTAATATAAATTATATAAAATAAAATAAATTATCATATAAAAAATATATAATGAGTCATTAAATAGTATTTTCATTCAAATTATTAATAAATTAGAGTTTGTTTCATTGTCTATTTTGCAAGTTAATAGTTTTCTTTTAGACATCTCTTGAACTCAATACAAAGAGTTAACAAGAGAACATTCCGAAAGAAGATATTCTAGAGATATTTATGCATTTTATACTTGTATACTATATATTTTAGAAATATTTATATGTTTTATATTTTTATATTATACATATTATTATATTAAGAGAATTTTATTATTTGTTATATATATTAAGTGGAGAGAGGGTTGACTTCTCCAAAACGACCATAACCCAATATATATATATATATATAATAAAAATGTAAAATTTGGAAAAACCATGGCCCGCGCTGGCCCCTTTCCTCCGCCATTGCCAATAAAGCCAATCTTTGACTGCCTCTCTACCCACGACAAGAAGAAGAACGTGCTTCGTGAGTTGCTTGATATCTGAATGAACCGAAGATTAGTTATAGATACGCGGCAAACTACTGTTAAAATGGAGGTGTTATAGATATGTTGGCAAACTCACCTTTAAAATGGAGGCCACGCGTTATTATACGCAATTGCGAGGGTCACTGCACTATTGATTTGGTGGCTATACGCAGTGGCAGAACCAGCTGGTCGCAGAAGTTAGGATTTGACTGGTATGAAGTGTATAGGTTCGGTGAGACAAAAAGAGGATTAATTATGTTCAATAATTGGCACCAAAAAAATTATGTTCAATAACATTGTATATGGATTCAGCTAAATAATATAAAAGTAATTAATCTCAAACTTTTTTACAATTGCTAAGTAAAAGAATGGGATGAGGTTTTACCTCTATGAATACTTAGACTTTGAATTCATAGTTTTTAGGGTAGACAAGTTCAACAGGTAGATTACTAATTGAACCAAATATAATTAAAATTAATATATAAAAATATAATTTATTGATGCTTAATGTATAATATATATGAATAATGGCACATAATAAGTAAAAGAGGTTGTTGGTCTGATGGCTTCCTCATAGTGAAGCCTTGAACCACACTTTGAAACTTTTTGAGTAGTCTCGTAATTTCTTTGGTGGCTGGTTCGCGTCAGTGGTTTATTAACCATTTTATGATTTGGTTTGACTACAACTTGAAAATGAAATAGTTTGATTAAATATTAATATAAAATAAAATTTCAATTTTTATGATGTCATTACATCAAATTTGAACTCATAATTTTTTCTCTCTATTAACTTAAATTTCATAGCATACATTACCAGAGCCTTTTTTAAACAAGTTTAAGCTCACAGTCTATTTCTTTTCTAGATTTTTTTTTTATCATTTTGTAAGTTTTTCGAATGTCTTGAGAAAACATGGACGGAAGCCTGTAAAGTTTGGATCCACTAGCTATACTTAGTTCCACCAGTCAAATGTCATGAAATTCCAAACACATTTATCATTTTTTTCAAAAAAAAAAAAGGTATTTAGATCATCTTATTTCATATTGAAGAAAGCTATCAATCAAAATTCTAAAAATGTGTACTTTTAGCTGAGGAAGCTATTATTTATAAAAAGACTCAAAGATATAAATAACTTTATTTTCCGTATTATTACTTCATAATTATTCAATTTGGAATCCAACTCTCAACACATATAGCAAGTTTAAAGGCCCTAGAAGGCTAGTAGAACCCCAGACTATTTTTTGCAGCGGTGAAACCACCATCCACAACAAGGTTATGACCACTAACATACATGGATTCATTACTAGCCAAATAAAGGGCAGCCTCTGCAATATCATTAGGCTTTAGAGTGGCACCCTTGAGATTAGCTATCCCTCTAACAAGCTCCTCCATTTCTTCAACCTCTTTTTTAGAGGGTGGTGGTGCCCCAAAATCCATGTAATATTTATATTCCTTATCCCCATTCTCATGATCTCTCCATCCATTGACAAGCATGGAAGTGGCCACCCCAAAAGGAGATATACAATTAACCCTAATACCATATTTTCCTAGTTCGCAAGCAGCATTCTTGGTAAGCCCTATGATGGCATTTTTTGAAGCTGTGTAAGCATTTGGGCCAAGACCCCCCATGACACCAGCTACACTAGCTGTGGAAATTATGCAACCACGCCTCCTAGGCGCCATGACCCTTGCTGCATGCTTCATCCCAAGTGCGGTTCCTCTAAGATTGATGGCAATGACATGATCAAATTCATTAGCATTGAACTCCATGATGCTCATCATGTTCTTTGATTGATTTCCAAGGACCCCAGCATTGTTGAAGAGAATGTCCAAGCGACCAAATGTTAACACAGTCCTGTCTATCAGCTCCCTTATGTCCTCCTCCTTTTTCACATCACAATGCACAAAGGTGGCCAAAGGGGACAATGAATTAGCCAGTGCAGTGCCAAGGTCATCTTCAATGTCAGCAATGACCACCATGGCTCCGTGTTTTACAAAAAGCTTGGCAGAGGCCTCTCCTATCCCTCTGGCTCCACCAGTAATAATTGCAACTTGTCCCTCCAACCTAGGAAATAATATACGATTTAATTTTACCTTAAAAAGTTTGTTACATTGTTAGTATCTAATTATCTATTTTCACTTCATTAAAAATAGTTATCTTTAATGACAATTATCTTGAAAGTCAAGTAAAAGTAATGAACAATTGGCTGCTAGCTAGCACAAAAATAATCTACATTGTCATTGATATATTGTATCAACAATAGGTTTGATTGTATTAAGAACGGGTTAGCTGTGTAAAGAACATGGATGATTGAATCAAGAACGGCTTGATTGTATCATGAATGAGATTGTAAGAAAATTAAACTCAAATAAAGCAAAAACTATATATTCGTCCCTTGCTCTATTATCAAATAAGCTTCTCCCGTTAATGTAACAAATAGTGATTGCGAACAGGATTAAATATGTTTAGTTTTTAAAAGTTGAAGGATGAATTTGAATAAAGAATTTATCAAATAAAAATTCATTTATATTATTTTTTCCAGCTCATATGATATGACAAACGATGTTTTCAAGTAGAATAAATTGCTTTGATTTTTTAAAGTTGAAAAGGTGCATTTGGAATGTATATTATGACAAACACGAAAACAAGTTAGAAGACAAATGATCTTTGTAAAAAATAATAATAAAGGTAATTTTATTACCAAGTAATAATTAATTATTCAAACCTCCATGGAGGAAGAAGTGTGGTACAAATCTATAGTTTTCATAATAGCCAAGTTAATTATGTGTGATACACATTTTTAGGTTCTCAACAACAATACGATAAGCAAATAAACTAGCTAGCTAGCTACATGAAGTCCAGTACAATGGAGATGAACTCACCTTTTAGCCATGGGAAAATCGTTATCCTTTCCCTTACACTCGTCTAGTTGATGCATGTCGAACATAGTTGATAGTCGTACGAGGAAAAAGGCAAAGGAAGAAATTAATGGTGAAGGGGAAGCAGGCCTGCATGAACTTATATAAAGTAGTTCAAGTCAAAATTCGTAAAACAGAAAAGATATAAAAGAAAAATAAACAAATAAAATTAGATAAACTTTTTTCTTTTCTTTGTCTTAATTAGATAGACTTAAGAATTGTAGCACGTGAGTTTTTTTTGTCTGATTAGAAAGTGGATTTGATTTGTACTTACTACTAATGAGCAGTTGATGAGCCTCAAACTTTTCATTATTTTGACATTTTCATGAAAAAATGGAAGCTGAACCATAATTAGTTCATACCTAGGTCTTCGTGACATACGCAATTACTTAATTTGGGGGTAGTCATACGCATACGAAAGTACATACATAGTACCTTCCATGAAGAGAAAATGTGTCTCCTACGCGTTTACAAATTTACAAATTAAATAGGACACTCATTTGTTAAAAATAATGGCTACCTCTTTCCATATCTTATATTCTTATTCTTTCTGCGCATCAAAGAACCGTGTACGAAACGGAGTATGCAAATTAAATAGCATGAATCTTGTGCATGTTCATAATGCGAAATTCCTAATTATTCTAAGAGGTTTGACGTGAACCACGTGAAAAATATATATAGAATAAAGAAGTTAAGTATATAGCAAATGAATGATTATTTTCATTTTATAACTAGTAACTCTGCGCGTGGCCCTGAGATGTACGGCGGCATATGTATATTTCTTATTAATATTATATTTATTTTAAAAATATATTCGCTATAATTATATTTGCTGTTTGCAACTTGTCGGCACTGTCGGCCCATCAAATCATTTTAAATTTTTTAGATATTTATATAATCAATAATAACTTAATATAAATGTCATTTTCTCTTTATTTATAAATAATTTTATATCAATGCATGCGATTGAAAAGCTATGTCCACATTTTTAATTTTTTACATATTATAACTAAACTTACTTTTTATTGCTTTTATGTATTTCAATGAAGCTAATCCAAAGAGTCAGCTTTTCAAATGGCCAGTTTCTCATTTATAAACTCTTTTTTCCATCTTTTGAGCATATTTTTTAAATTTGGACCAGTGATAAACTCAATTTAGGTATCAGATCACTTGGTCACTCGATAAGTCACTGGTCAAACTGGTTGAACCGAATTTATATAAAAAATATATATATAAAAATTTAAATAAAATATAATAAAATGATAACTAATTAACAATTTAACACTTTTTAAGGGGTCCAAATACAAAAGAATAAATAAATAATATAAATTCCTAAATATTGATCACATTTAACAATGATAAATCACAGTTGACAAGTTTAAAATATAATTACATAAACAAACTCACAAAGTTATACATCACAAACTCACAAAGTTTTACATTATAAACCCACAAGTCATGACAATACAAATAAAATTATTATATTTTTTCACAAGTCAGATTAGAATTTTTTTAAGGTTTTTAAAAAAACATCATTTAGCAAAAAAAAATAGCCAAAAAAAAAAACCAACCCAGTTTGATTCAACCTACCGAATCGAATTAGATCGCACAAATTTCATTGCGAGACCAATCCAAATAGTAAGTCGCATCGATTTCATGACTAGTTCACTGATTTTACAGTCAAACCGGCCGATCGGGACCGTTTTCAATACTATGCTTTTCAACATCCACTCTCCTTCATTCTTTTCGATACATATGGGAAAAGCGTCCATAACTGTCGCGCATACCAAGTCACATTATTTTTAAGTACTAATATAACGAAAGCATAGATATATCTATGCATTCGACTATACAACTATATTGTTTGACGAAAAATTTTTAAAATACTATCAATTTTAGTCTATATATTTTATTCATTCCATCGTCTGTAATTATTCATTTACTTAGTTAACTTTAGATGATTTATAAAATGTTTAACTATTAATTTTACATATTCAAAGTTAAGTGACAGAACTCTAAATTGTACAAGTAACATTTTTTAAAAAATTATCTAGACATATAAACTCAACTACTAAATCATTGTTGGAGGGGAAATGTTAAGGAATATAAACAAAAATGAATTAATAAATGTGGTGGTGCGTATCTTATGCATCTTTGTATAATAGAGATTGAGATTCACAAATTAAGGTCACATATAAGCAAAGACAATATATACACATTGTGAACACCCGATTTTATTCAATCTTTTAACAATAAAATCCAAAAATTTACATTTAGTTTACCTTTTATTTTATTTTACTACAGTTCGTTAATTATTCCTTTTGAAAAAATGAAAAGTTTTTTTGCTATTTGTTCTTTTTGTTTTGTATTTCAAAAATAATAATAAAGTAAAATAATAAAAAAGGAGGAAAACAGAGGAATCACGGGCTCGAATTCCTCTTTTCTTCCTTCCCCGAGACGCGTCCGTGATGCGGGAGACAAGGGAAGCTTTTCTTATTTTCAAAAAATAGAGAATATCATCATGATTTTTTCTCTCCACTTGGGGCAAGAAGTTGGAGTTTCTTTCGGTGGAATAGGGGCATCCGAAGAACACTTTTTTTTATATATTAAGAGGAGATCATCAAAAAAAAAAAAGATCAGCAAGAAGTCTCCCAACAACTCATCAGCGAAAAAAAAACATACCAATCATCCAATAATCAGAGATCATATCCAAGGAAAACCTGAAAAGAAATTAAGAACAACTTCAGCAGGATAATCCACTGACAAGGTAACCCCATCACCAACAGGCAATCATCATCTTTTTTTTTTAAAAAAAAAAAGGAAAAAAGAAGACACAGGGGGCCGCGGCCTCCCTTCACCGCCGCGGCCCCTCTCCCTCCACCCCTCAAATCTTCGTCCTTACCTTTTCCTTCATCCTGCTACCTCACAACCTCATCATCATCTCCATCAACATCACCCTCAAACCGCCATGTTCCCTTCCTCCATGACCGCCGCGAAACCAACCTCGAACCACCTCATACATACCGCGAGCCAGTCACCGTCGCGTGATGACCATTTTTCTTCGACCGGCCTGTGAGCACCTCCCCCTCGTCGGCGCAAAGTCCACCTCCATGAACACCGAAGCCACCACCACACACCCCCTACCCACCGGATCGGCCACCGCACATCCTCTTCGTTGGAGTACCACAGTCCCGCTCTCCCTTCGCGCGGCCTCCCTCCTCCTCTTCTTCTTCAGATCGGCCTCCTCTCGTCCTTCCTCTATCGCGTTTCCCTTGCACAGCCTCCTGACGCCATACACCTCCGCCTGAGACCATCACGCGATGGAGCTCCGCCGTGAGCCTGAAGCTTCTCGACCAGATCCGCATCTCGCCAGTGCGAACCGACCCGCAAACCACCGCATCGATCGCGACACCCTCCTCCCAGCCGCCGCGCGAACTAGCTTCAGCCCAGCCCCCCCTCCACCATTCTCCCCTTGCGGCCTTCTCCATAGGCCCATCCATTTTCCTTCTCTGCTCGCTTTCTCTTTTCGATTGTAGTGTAGGTATGGGGTGTGTGTGTGTTGTGTGTGTTGGATGAGAGAGAAGAGTCAGTGAGAGAGAAATGTGGAAAGTGGGTCTTTGTGATAGTGTGTGTGTGCGTCGCGTGTCCGTGAATGAAAGAAAAGGAAAAGAAGATTTCATTTTTATTTTAGTTTGTGTTATAGGAGTGTGTTCCAGTGAGAGAGAGTATAGGAGTGAAAATTATAATTTTTATTATTGTTATTATTGTTGTTCTTGTTCTTGTTCCTGTTAGTTTTGTTTTTATTTTGTTAGACTATATTTCAGTTTTAAGAATTGGTTGTGTTTATTTAATTAGTGTTTATTTTAAATCTCCAAGTCCTGTTTTGTTACGTTTGATTATGTTATGATTCAAAAAGAAGATTTTTATTTAAATTTGATTCAAGAGGAATAATCGAACAATTTGATTTTTTAATTCATATCATGTGATGGCATATGTGAATTATAGTTTTTAGTTTAACTACTTTGTATATTCACGTAATGCGTTAGTTTAAAGTTAATTATGTCTTTGTATTTATAAAGTTTTGTTTATTATTTCATTTGTATGTTTATGTGTTTTGTCCAAATTGTTTGCGTAAATGTTCTATGTTTATGTCTTTTAGTTTAATTATCTTAAATATTTGTGTGTTTTGTTTAAATTGATTATGTTTTTAGTTCAATTATCTTATGCTTATGTGTTTTAATTAATTATGTAATTATGTTTGTTAATTAATGTTCCTTTTAATTTGATTATTTTATTTGTTCTTATGTTGGTTTAAATTAGTTGGGTAAAATGTATTTTTATTTATTTATCTATTTATTTTATATATATATATATATATATATATATATATTTAAGAGAAATCATTTGTTTAGATTTGAGTTTATTTATTTAGTGTTTAGACTATGTTTTAGAATTAATTAGCTAGGGTTTAAATTTATAAAATAAAAGGTTTTTATTTCATTTTGGGCCTAAAATTTTATTTTTTATTTTTATTTTTTTTTGTAGTTTAATTATTTTATATGTTTTATTCAAATAAATCGTGTTTGTGTTTTTTTAGTTTAAATACTCTGTGTTTACGTGCTTTGATTAAAACTAATTGTGTAATTATAATATTTTGCGTTTCTAGTTTAATTATTTTACATATTTTGTGTATGTGCGTTTGTGAGTTACTTATTTAGTTTTGTTATTTTATGTGATTATACGTTTTGTGTATAATTAGGTTGTGAATTATATCTTTCTCTTGGTTTAATTATTTTATGTGTTTATATGTTCATTTAAGTTAATTATGTTTGTGTTTTTAAATTTTGCTTTGTTAGCTTAATTATCTTAATGTTTTTTTTTTCCGGTTCAAATTCATTGGATATTTGTTTTTATGCATTAATTTTGTAGGTTCCTGTTAAAATTAGAATTTTGTCTAAAAAAGAGAAGTTTTATCCATTTTGAATTCAAAAATAAATATTTGGGTATTTTATTAAAATTTATATACTTAATTAATTGATGAATTGTATTAATGCAAGGGAGGTTAATTGAGCTGAGACGGTTTGTTAATCTCATGTTTCAGAATATTTTAGCTGTGATGACAATATTCTAAATTTCTTTTTAAATTTAACTTTTCACTATTTAATTTATTTGTAAATAATTTTTCTAATTTTTTTTTCTATGCTATTTGTGTATCCTATTTCATTTATAAATTTCTTTTGCCTAAATTTTATTTCAAAATATTTTATTTAACTTTTATTACTGTAGATAAAGAGTTAATTTAACTTAGTATCTTTGTTAACTCGATATTTCGAACATTTGAGTTGTGACAGCTTAATGATTCGAAATTTTCCTTAAAAATGCTTATTCTCTTTTATATTTGTTTCCATTGATTTATAAAAATACAAAAAATAATTTCTTCTTATCTTATTTGTAAATATTTATTTAGTTATTTTAATTTTTGATTTAATTTTCTTCTTTTTTTTTATTTATTTCAAATAATAAGGTTAATTTAGCTGTGACAGCTTGTTAACTTGATATTTGGATATCTGAGCTGTGACAATTTGATATTCCAAATATCTCTCATAAAGATTTTTATATTTTCTCTTACAAAAATACCAAAAAATAAATTTTCGCTTCTTTTTATAGTCTATTTGCAAGTATTTATTATTTAGAACAATTCTTTTTTTTTAAAAAAATTTATATGCTTATTATCAAATGCTTCGTTTCAAATAAAGAACGATTAACTTAGTCGTGACGACTAGTTAACTCATTTTTAGGACATCTGGATTGTAACAGTTCGGTGCACTAAAAATTCTTTTCTTTTAAGAAAAATAAATTCTTTTTAATTATCTTGAAATAGAAAATAAATGATGGAAAAAGGTTATTTATTTAATTTGCACAGTTAATTAAAGGTACCGTCCAAAGACGGGTGTACTAGGGTGCGTGGGATTAAATTTACGCTTCCCTATACATGTAGACTCCCGAACCCAAACTGGTTTCAAAGACTATTCTCTAAAAAATGGGTTTTTCTAACGTTTTTCCAATTTTAAATAAACTTGGTGGCGACTCCAATATTTTCAAACAAAATTCTTTCTCTTTCGCCATCCCCGTCGCGATCCCGATTGCGACACACATGGATACCAAATATGAAATAGCATCAAGAAAGGAATGTACCTTTAAAATAATTCATAAGAACAATATTACTTGAATCCCACAGTATTCAAGACACCTAACACATAAAAATATATCGGACCACCACTTCATTTTTTTTCCCATCAACTTCTCTTTCCAATATAATTCCCCTTTTTTCTCTCTTGGATATCAAGGTGTTCCCAAAAACAATAAAGTTCAAGTATCATTTCTGATTTTATAAACATCATCAACAATGAGTGGAGCTTTCATGCCTGACCTCTCATCAAAATGATTGTGCATGATTTTGATCTTGGAGCCATCAAAATTTGACCAAGGTCAAACACCAAACCACCCAACCCAAACAACGAATATAATTTTACAAACACAACTCACGTCTTCAAGAATGGCTTCTTTGCATTCTTGTGCAAATTGGAGATGACAATTGTAGCAACCAATTACTGCATCAAACAAATGAATAGGAAAAATTCCACTTGGAAAGTAACTTAGACCACCAACTTTGGTGTTCTTGTGCAAAATGGATTCGTTGACAGGGCATGATGAATTTCATCAAGGATTTGCTAAAATATTAGTGTATGTTACACAAACTTTGTTATTTGTTTGATCTGGTTGGAGAGTTGTAATACCCAGTATACAAGTGTTAGCAGACAAGTTCCGTATGGCCTTAGGGTCCCCTGGAACCCACCCATGCTGTCGGGTCTTGAATTTCGCTAAGTCTGAATTTTACACTTCCTTGGAGGACTATATGTTAAAGCCACATTTTTGAGATCAAAAGTCTTAGTAATTATTCCTCAAAGGAAATAAGTTAAAGAATGATTTTTAATGGATCTTATGAAGCCTTTAAACATTTTGTTTTGAGGCCACAAGTTTAGAAAATCTTGACGATTCTTGGATTTGAACTAAAATCCAAAATTTGATTTTTGATTTGTTGGGATTTTAATTTTTATGATATTTTATTTGAATCCAAATAAGGGGTACTTCTTTATTTACATTTATATTTTAAAGTTAATGTCCATTAACTTAAAATTAATAAATATAAATAAGTGAGTGTTGAGACAACCTAGAAGCCAAGATGATAGAAAGATGAAGTTTTTAGGTCTTTGTTGCAAAGATATTTCTGAGCAGATTCTCTGACAATGAGTTATATTTCTTTGCGAAGGCAAAGCGAGGAGGCTCGCTGCAGCGAGATATGTTTGCTGCAACGAGTTATTGTTTCTCCAGGTTCACTACAGCAAGCACCCCAATGATAGAACAGTACCAAAACAACACATTTTTTATTAATGAGCCACCCACTCTTTAAAAACCCTTCAAGCTCGGGCTTCCCTTTCCAGAATCGAGCAAACCCCTCCCCCAAACCCCTATCTCTCTCTTTCTCTCAATCCAACCCCAATCATTCTCCTTCCAAGATCCAAAGGAAGTTATTGTTGTTGGTTTATGCTAGTTTCTTCCATGTTCTTCCTTCCCCATGTTATGAGTAGTTATTTTCTCCATTGTTGTCAAGTGGGGTGCCCCCTCAATGCTGTTAGAGTTGTTTTAAAAATTGTCTAGAGACTTACACAGATTAATCTAGAGTTATGGTTGCTTTATGGCAGTTGTTGGTATCATTCCAAGTTCTTCAGGTCAAGTTGGTGGTGTTCACATACTCTCGACTCCAAACGGTGAGTGGGTTCAAACTCATGACTTTATTTTAGTCATTATGATTATGTTTGATGCATGATATTTGTAAAATATGAAACTTGAGATGAGAAAAGGTATAGAATATATTTTTCATGATTACATCAAGTTAGAAAAATTATAATTTATGATAATAGCATGAAAGAATGAGTTTTAGAAAACCATGGAACCATGATTTTTATGTAATGTGTTATGAAAAATGTTTTATATGTTTGAGAAATGATTTATTAAGAAATTATATATCATAGCAAGATGACTATTTTCTTAAATATGTATTTATTGATATCACTACGTATTCAAGTTTTAAGATTTCAAGCTATGCTTTTAGAATGTTCAAAATCAGATATTTATATAAGTGGAGCTATGTTGAGTAAAGTATGACTTTTTCTTATGAAGAAATATGATTATGACAGTTTTAGAGCTTTCATGATTTAGAAGTCTAGTGCTTTGGACTATGATTTTAGATTTACCAAGTATATATAAAAATATGTCAGCTTAAGATATAAACTTAGAACTTCAGTTTATGGTACCAGAAGGTACGAAATTCAGTATGATTCTTAGCAACTGCTAGATACATATTAGTGGGCTTGAGATCAGGTTGCCTACAAACGGGTGATCCCTTGAGCACGAATTTCATAGCTACAGTTATGATAAAGTCAGATTGTTAAAGTTATATGAATCCAGAACTCAAGTGTACTAAGAATTTAGGGGCTCTGCTTCACCAGGGACAGAGTATCCTTTTTCAATTATAGATTTTGTCAAACTAGTTTAGACGGTAGAGATCAGGAAACAGACAGTCAGTTAACGACTATACGAGATAGTTAACCTTGGTACTAAGTTATCCATCAGAGGACAATATCACCCCACAATAGATACAAAAAATGGGACCTAGTTAGGTACCCACAGCTTGTTCAATAGGGACTGTTTGATTTTACAGCTTTTGGTTATTATATATATTTATTCAGCTCAGCAAATACTATTTCCTTAAGCTCTGGCACACCTTAGTTAAAATGATTTTGTGTTGCTTTTGAGTTTATAATTGTTTGTTCATGAATTTATGAATTGAGAAATGTTTTCTTATATAGCTATATATTTAAATATCAAATGATTATGATGCTTGCATGCATGGTATTACATGTATATTTCTTGGTTGTCCCATTCGGGTGATGGGTGAAAACTCATTCATTGAGTCAATTGACTCACCTCTCTCTCCCCCTCTCATAGTTGTAGGTACAGGTTCAGCTCAGTTTGGCTGACTCAGTTTTTTCTAGTGGTGAGCCTTATTTTGGAGTAAGGCTTAGTATAAGTTTATGTTAATATTAGAGGGCTCCAATAGATGTACAGACAGAATCCAAGCCATGTATTATTTTCAGATGTTGTTTTAGATTTCAATATTTAAAATAATTATGTATATATTTTCAATTTACAAGCATAGATTTAAAAGGTAAAATTGATTTGAGTTTATGTAACAAACCATAAATGTACTTATAATTCAGTTTCCACATATTAAGTTGATTTTCAGATTTAAAGTTTAGATCAAGTGATGAAACAATTTATGTTTTCATGACTAGCATGTTTAATGGATATGTCATATAATTTTCTATATTGAGGTATTTCAATCTTATGAAATTAGATATCAGGTTTTGAATAAATATTTGGATAAAGATTTAGAGCAAATTATGTTTTCATAATGTAAATTAAGTATAATATTATTATATTTTATGTATTTAAGAACATGTCATCCAGTAGGCTAATGTGGAGATGAGATTCGTCATGTGCCGGTCATGTTTTCCAAGTCGGGTCGTGACAAGAGTATTATCATACAAACTCACTTCCATTAACATCACGGGCATACACTTCAAAATAAAATTACTACACTACTATTTACATGATAGAATATTATAATGGAGGATGAAAAGAATTAATGAAAAATATGTTAAATTAAAAGTCAAAAAAATTACTAGAATTTAATTGTTAAAACATGCTTATTGACTCTTTGGTTAGAGCTCTAAGTAGATTGGATTGATCCAATAAACTCGATAGTCCAAACTAAACCAATAGAATTGGTTTGGTTTGATTTGGTTAATTCATTTATTTTTAGTTGGAACCATTGATCCAAACCAATACTCATTGGTTTGGTATTGGATTTTTTATTTTTCAACCCGATGGCTGGATCGTCAAATACTCAAGCCAATAATCCAATCAACATGTTTTTATCAATTTATTTGTAAACTTTCGAAGTCCTGTACTCATATTTTTAATAGTAAAGTAATGTTGTTTACCATTTTTGTTTGCATTTATTTAAGGAATTACTCTATTTATTACTATTAAGTAAACCTAAACAAAGTTTTATACTATTGCTAGTGGTTATAAGGAAATTAATTAAAAAAATCATTTTTTTACTTTAACCCAATAATCTAAACCAACCAAATTCTGATTTGATCAGTTCGAATTTATTTTTCATTCAAATCCAATCCAAACCGATACATTTATACCCCATATGTTTAATTATTCATTTCGATAACTTAGTCGTCATTATAATTTATTTCAAAAGTTCTAGAAATAATTTTCTAACCGTATGATGATGTTGTAAAATAAAATCAATCGAATTTTATCTTTCATTAGAAGATAGTTAAGTTTGTATTAGCCTGTTTGTTTTAGGTTTTACTAACCGTGCCGCACATAAATTTGGCTTTCCAATACAATTCTTGCGAGAGGAGTTCTACTACTCCCTTGGTCAAAAGTGAGTTTGACGACCAAAACAAGGAAGCGACTTAATATATAAAAGTTGTTCACATTATGTTCTCATTCTACATTTTAAGGTTTTAGGACGTGTTTGGTATTATAAAAAAGAAAAAAATTATAATTAAAATTTTTCTCCTATTTTAATCTAGTAACCAATCAAAATCTTAAGAGAGCTAATTTAATAAAAAAAAAATCCTAAGAGAGCTAATGCATTAATTATATAATCAAAAGTATAGACAGGAAGATCAATTGATCAAAGAAACAATTATTAATCCAAAAAAACAAAAAAGCAATATCAACAAAGTTCGGCGAGAATGCTGGATTTGAATGAAATAAAGGATCATGCACTTCAACAAATTCAGCCGGCGATTAACATTTTCCAATATATCAACAAAGTTTGACAAGAGTGCAGGATTTGAAAGAAAGAAAAGACCATGCTCTTCAACAAAATCGACAGCAACTAGGGGTGTTCATAACCTATTCTAATTTGCCATCCGGCCTGGTCCGAAACTCACTCGGACGGGTCCGAGTCTTGAAATTTGATCCGATACACTTTTCGAGTCGGGTTCAGGTCATATGTCGAGTTAGTTCGACCAAACCCGAAGTTAAATAACTTCTTAAGAGATATATATTTTTATAATAATTTATGAAAAATTATAAGATTTTAAAGTTTAATTAATATATTTTACTTAACTTGATGTTATTTCTACATAGATATAATTTATTTTGAAACCTATATCGTAAAATATCTCTAAACTTTTGTTTCTTTCTCGTAAAATATTCAAATTCTCATATATTGTTCAAATGTCAGGTTGACCCGATACGACCCGCAACATAGTCGGGTCATTATCGGGTCAATTTCAGGTTTCAAAAATTGACTCAATCTAAAAATCAGATCAGATTCGAGCTTTGTCCGACCCGTTCTTTGCACACCCCTACTTTCACTTCACTTCCAAGTAAGACAGATGGGATACTTTTCCGTGCTAATAAAGTTGTGGTTTGATTTCTTTACCTTTTAAATTGGATTTTACTGATTGATGTCTTAAGAAATTTTCTTAAAAAAATTTTAAAATTTTATTATGAGTTCTATATATTAAAAATAGGAAAACACATCTTTCTAATGTAAATATTTTTCTTTTTAATTTTTAACCACCAGTGTCCGAACTAATTAGATAAACCCTTCTAAATTTTTTTTAAAACTAAGGGAGTGGTTTTTTTTTCCTATGGTCATTCTCACTTAATGAGTTTCTATACTAAAGTCACTAAAATGTCAATTTTTTTTCATAGTTATTTCATGCATTTTTTATATTTCATTGTTAGATTAATTAATAAAATGTTCAACTTCACAATTTTTTATACAGCACAATTTTAATATACTAATATTATAAAAAAGTTTTACATTGTCATTCAATTAAATATCTCATTTTATATGATTTTTCAAATAGTAAGAGTGAAAGTTAATCATCTTTATTGATGTGACATTATATGATTCGATAACTTTATAAATATTTTTTACACTATCAATATATTAAAATTAAATATTTTTTATATAATACTTTAAATTCATGTTTTAACTAAAAAATAAAATAAAGTATCGAGATGTAACATATATTAATTGTTATCATGATAATAATAAAATAATTTGAAGACTAAAATTCAATTCTTAACGTATTTTTTAAGATATAATACTTTTTAAAACTTTTATGAAGGTATATTATCACCCCCACATGTTTGTCATGATTTCAAACTTTTTAATTAAATTGTATAGAATTTATAAAAATATTACTCATTGTCATTTCTTAATCAAAGTGATTGTAAATATTCAACTATACTCTTTTTATTGTTCTAAGCATACTCAATTTTTAATAAGTCACAATAATTTAAATATATAAAACATTACGGTACTTTAATATTAAATTTAAATTTCTTATATTTATGTGTGTATCACTATAATGACATATAAAATGGATTCAATGGCATAATAATTAATTAGAAACACAAAGCATTGAGAATCATATTAAAGCATTAGTGTATGGAAAAAAAAATACTCTTTAATAATACCTTACTTATTGTATAGATTGTTCTCTAGTGGTATCTTATCAAAATGAAATCACTTATATTAAATACCTTACTTTCAATATAGTTTATTTATTTATTATATTATAATATTACTTTAAAAAAAACAGCTTAACAGACATTTTTTTTATTCTATTCATGTGATTCCAAATACCAATTTGACCGCATGGCAAGAGTCACAAGCTTCTTTCACGGTTTCACCGAAAAAGAGAGTCACAAGCTTCTTTAAAATGTAATATTTCTCCGTGCACACAAATCCACCAAAATTTATCTAATAAAAATCATTTTAAAAATTTAAAGCTAGGACGTTAACCACATTGGGTCAACTCATAAATTTATAGCTTTCAACCCAACCCAACCCAACTCACCCAATATTATTAAGAGACTAACGAGTTGGATTGGGTTGAAAAATTCTCAAATCCATGAGATGATAGTTGGATTGTAGGTCTGAAAATTTGCGACCTTTGCCAAAAATAAAAAGGAAGAAAATTTGCGACCCTTACAACTCAATTCATCTAGTTGTTTCGAGGCGCATGCTTATGTGAGGACTGTATGTTTGTCACCATCACAGTTACGGGTGATATAATGACCTTTTTATCCTTGGTTTATATTTTTTTCCCTCTTTAGTCCCATGACCTCTCTCACTCCTCTCTCCTCACTTTTTTTTTTAGTTCCCCCATGGAAGAACACACCGCACACTCCAACAACTTAGAAAAAATCTAGGTTTACATAATCCATAATTTTTATCTTATAAAAAAAAAATGATTTCGATTATCAATGAACCTAATGGCTATACAATAACAATTAGAATCTAAATTATTAACATCTAATATCCCAAACAACCACATAATTCGTTCATACCCGACAAATTCTTCTTTTTTTCACTGTTTTTTTTTTTGCACAAAGCTAATCAGAACAAAGCTTTGAGAATTTCATGAACTTGCCATGGGAGATGACCTCGCGATGGATATTCTCGTCTAGGAGGCCTCTTTCTAGCCATTGTTGTCGCGATACTCCTTCCTTAACAAAACCGCAGCACTACCATGGGTGGGGTTAGTGAGATGAGATGGTGATGGAGGCATAGGAAGGGAGAGCGGCAGTGTGCGAAGGGAAAATAACTAGGAAGGATAGAATAGGTAATTCAGTTATAAAATTACTTTTACAAAAATTAAAATGCAAATATTATTGTTTACTCTAGATAATATTGACTGCTAAATTAAATTTTAAATGGTTGAGATTCAATAACCATATATATGGTCACAAACTCAATTATCCCCATGTAAAAACTCACATTTGTTTTGATCTATCTCAAACTTTTGTAATTATATGTGTAATGCATATAAACTTTTCTTCTTGTTAGGTTTTGAAGAATTTTTTTTATAAAAGAAAAAAAATGCTTGAATATATTATAATTAATTATGTCAACTATATGCCGTATATATGTGATAACACCAACTTCAACTAATGCATGTAGTTTATTATGTTTTCAGAACTTATTATTTATGCTTTTTTGAAAATAATTAGGATTTATGAATGTTTTCTTGAATGAATTTAAGCATGATGATGAGACTTATAGTTGTTGTGCTTGCTATAAAATCTTTTATATTTATCTCCAAACTTATGTTTTATTTATTTAGATTTATTATATTTGATTATATAATTTGACATGTTTTTTATAGATATAAATTTTTTATTTAAATGCTTATCACAAATACCCCTATTTAAAGCCCTTAGAAAGAACAATTAGTGTACGAGAACTATACTCCTGCTATAAACGCACTCAAATTGAACAGTCAAATCCCATCGTCCCACTATAAATGGAAGAGAAAGAGAATAGATAATGTAAAATCGATAATATCATCCCCATGTTTAAATATTCGATAAGTTTGATGACTAGGGAAAGGGAAAGAACTGCATCATATTCCCTCATTTCAAACACATTTTCAAATAAGCCATTTTCTTTCATGCCATTCTCTGTGTTGTTATTCATCCAAATATAACCTGTACTATTGGAGGAAAAACTTTTTATTTCCCCTAGGCCTAAATGCCCCCTCATCGAATTTTAGAGAGTAAAGAGAGAAAAAGGGAATAAAAAAAAATTAGTAAATGATTAAGATGTTACATAAAACAAGAAAACTCTCCCTCACATGAGGACACTTTTTTCATATTCTCAAGTAAGTTATTGATTGACACACTCGTTTCACTGTTACTGGCATATGATAATGGAATCAGGAAGCTCTGGGTTGAACAACCAAATAAGTGGCTCCTTTGGTTGATCTATATATACACTTACTGTTTCTTAGTTGATCTATGAACAAACCAATAGATGCAATGGCTCCTTTGGTGCAAGCAATTCAAAGCTTTCTGTAAGAGGGATTGACACTTTTACTTCACTCATCGCTCGTGCATACCATGAAGGAAATAAAGTTGTGGATTGTCTGGCTGATTTAATTTCCTCATTTCTCTTCCCTAAGGCTTCATCACCTTAATAAACCTCATCTTCTGCGGTGGGCTTTCCTGCTCAACCGTGCTACATACATCTTTTTCTTTCCATGACTAGTTGTTTCCTCTGACTGCAGCTAAGAGCAGTAATGTCTCAAAATTGTGTTCCCTGTTGCAGACCCTTTTTCTTTAGAGGTTGGTCTTTCGACATTATCTCTTGTATTGTGCAACAAAACAAGGGAGGTTAATGCTCTCGTAGCAATTGACAATGGCTGCAGCCTTTGCAGGAGCATAAAAGTGTGCAAGAGAGTCCCACATCGACTACACAGGCAATGGGGCGTGAAGCATCGATTATAAAATGGAAGCATGGGGGACCGGGCAACATACTTACCTGGACGGGGTCAAATGGGTGGTCACGAAGGCCCATGGCCTAGGGCAGTGACCTCCATTGCACTTGGGAGGGGTGCTGCTCTAAGGTCTGCCCAAGTGGCAGAGCCTACGTCATAATTTGTGTCTGCGGGGGCCTGCGTTCGCGCGGCCCCTTCCAATTCAAGTCGTGAAATGTTTTGGTTAATAATTTGGCTGGTTGGCCCAGACAGCTACTGTAACCAAAAAAGGTTATACAAAAAAAAGGATTTGCAGCAGAAGCAGAATACGTCAATTTAGTCGGGCCTAAAAAAAATTGCAACTTTGAACAAGAAAAAACCTGTGACCGTAATGTTCTCTTACTTTTTCTCTCTCCCCATTCTTCCTTTTATTTTCTTTCATTAACCAAGCAGAGTGGATAAGAGAGCAACACAAAATTGGTCACCGGGGCCTGACATCGAGTACTGGAATCCAATCAGGAGGGATTCCAGTATTTACACTTAAAAAAGGAAAAAATAAAAAATTCCAAACCGGTCGAACTGGTTCGGTGCGCTAGTTTTTTTTTGTTTTTCCAGTTTTGATTTTCCTGGTTTTTGGAGCTTATCAGGCCGGCCAGGTGGTCTGTTTTCGATCGGATAGGCCGGTCCAGTCTAATTTTCTTTTCTATGGTATTTATAAATGAAGTTTAAATTAAGTGAAAACAAGAATTAATAAATTGAATTTTGTTTTTGTAAAATCTTAAATAAAAATAGTATTATGAATTGATAAATTAAATTGAAGGGTATATTGCTATTGTGACGTATGTTTATTCTGTAATAGTCTAGACTGCCTTATGAATTAATAATAAGTGTGTTTTTTTTTTTGAGAAATAGGTGTGACAGTTAACTCAATTTGTTATATATTAATACATAATTGAATAAAAATATAAAAAAAATTATTTCAATTACCATAAGAAACAAAAATTTAGTTCTTATAATATTAATATATATTTTTTTAGTCTATTTCTTTTTTTTTTTTGGTCACTTGGGAGGGAGGTGTTGGCAGGGATATCAGGAGCTCTGCCCCCTGAGTCGAACTTGTGACTCTCAAGTCCCTATAGAGCCTTCTTTGAAACAAATTGCATCACCATATGTGTTGGCCTCAATCCACGGTCTATTTCTTTTATAAGATTTGTTTTTGGTCCGAAGTCTTCTATTTATTGTTTTGTTGTCGAACCCTTTTATTTTCCTTTGTAATAATATTAGTACTATTGGGCCCATTTATTTTGGGTCAGACAGTAGGCTCACTTCAACATAAGGAACATGGATTGACTTTGTAAACATGGGCCAAGGCCCGTTTCTTGTAAAATTTGTATTTCCATGTATAACCCCGAAAACACACGACAAAAGCAAACGTTGTCTCTAACATTCGAGTCCTAGGGCTCCACAGCTACACCTTCATCTCCATCTGAAGCAGAGACTAACAATGCTGTCAGGGGACATACCTCCCAACCAGACCATTTACATCAAGAACCTCAACGAAAAGGTCAAGAAAGATGGTAACTCCCTTTCCTTACAACTATGCCTTCGCTCTAAAATAAATAAGAACATTTTTTCCCCTTACTTTAGCTGATTCTGTTGCTGTGGACTGTTATGTGCTTGAATTTGATGTTTCGGGTTTGATTTGAGTTTAGCTTTCGTTTAGGAATCTTGGGTTTCCTAGCCTACCTATTGGAAAACTGTTTTCTGGATTCTATGTATTTTTGGAACTTGGGGAGACCGCAATTCTGCTTGCGAATTTAATGGGTGTCTTAGAAATGTAGTGAATTGAGATTTTGGATTCGGAAAGGTATAATTTGGTGGCAGGAGATTAGTGCCTACAAACATCAAGCAGCTCTAAGTTTCTTGATGAATTAGGATAGTTCTGTGGATTTGGCTTAGGAGCCATGATTGTTGCATTTCTTGTAATGAAATTTTATTTCTAGGAAACTTAAATTGGAGTTGGCATGTCTCAAACGTGAGAAGTTCCTTTAAGGTGTTAGGGGCTTCTAATGACTTGAGGCGAGAGGTGCCAAAAGGCGCAGCCTTGCCAAAGGAAGGTATTCGTAGAGATGGTAAAACATTTAATTAGTACGCATAAATATAACATATGAATTAAATACTTTGTGGAAACTATAAAACATTAAAATGCTAGCAAATGGTAAAACATGATTATAGGTTTATGATGAGTTTTAAAGATTAGGGTTTATAATCAAGTTAGATGTATGGCAGCCCTAAAAGATGTTAAGTGTGGAGTGATGCCGTGGTTGGTGACTTTTATGCCTTGTCCACTGTTTCAAGCGATGACCGAATGATTGACACTTGGATGACACTAGTTTTTTTAATATTAAAACCTAGTTTCTGATAAGATGAGCGTAACTTATTTCGTAAAATACGAGAAAGATGCTTGCCTGGCCACCTCTCCTTGGACAAAAAGCACCTGAAAGTTATGAAAGTCACCTGTCTCAATGAATTGTCTACAGATTTTGATCTACATTGGGCACGATGGCATTGTTTAACCCATGTAGTCAACTCCACCTAGTAGAAAAATTATTTATTGTTTTTGTTCCTGTTGATTTTTTTTTTTGACCCTGTGACTTAATTTAACATTATATTTTGCTTTGGTTTCAATTTGGCAGAGTTAAAAAGATCACTTTATTGCTTATTTTCTCAATATGGAAGAATCTTGGATGTTGTTGCTCTAAAGACACCCAAGCTTCGAGGACAAGCATGGGTTTGTTTTAGTGAAGTCACTGCTGCCAGTAATGCTGTGCGACAGATGCAAAACTTCCCATTTTATGACAAACCTATGGTAATCAAATCATATTACAGTTGGCTATTTCTTTACAGTTATGTTCTTAGAGCTGTTATATCAATTCAAATTTTTTCAATCATTTTCTGATTGCCATATCTTATTGACTTTGATCTCGATTCATGTTTTTTTTCTCACTTGTCTATTGTCCATTATGCATTTATGTTTATTGTTGCTTGCAAGAATTCTTTTCATTTCCATTGAAACATCATTGTGGCATAGGCATTATGTTAATTATCAAGAATGAGATGTGAGAGAAAGATCTGGATGATATATTTGGTGTTTTTACCCCTTTCCTGAAAGCTTCATGTTATATTTATTGTCTATCTTTCTATCAATAAGATTCATCTGAAAGCTTTTATGTCAATAATTTGATGCAGCGAATTCAATATGCGAAAACAAAGTCAGATTGTATCGCTAAAGAAGAGGGAAGTTATGTACCAAGGGAAAAGAAAAAGAAACAAGAGGAGAAAGGTGAACAAGATTCATTTATTTATTTTCTTAAAGCCAGTCCTTCTCATTTTTTGAATTCATATTTTAGAACTCTTGCTGTCATGCATGATTTTATACTGGCAGCATTCATCTCTTTAAATTGGTAATTTGAAATGGCTGTACCATCAAATATGATGGGATTGTAGCATTACACTAATAGTCATTAGAACTAGATAGAGTTGTGGTTGTAAAGAAAAAATAATTAATGTTACATACTTACACCATAAGCTGACAGTTTTCTCTTTATGAATTATAAAATTGAAGAAATACTGACACAAAAAAATGTTTAGAAAATGACATAAGATGCTATTAGTGGATTGTATTATGTTTGTGATTCCAGATTGATTTTTTGACCATATGTATAATACTGGTGGTGCATGATTTTTCTGCTGCTGCTTATTCCTTGTTATTCACGGATGATGATTTTTCAACTTAGTATATTATATGTGCAAAGGATGAGCTAAATTAACTCACTTACCTTCACACCTCCCCTGTTTTAAACTAAGCATAGTTAATCCGCCTTCCAATTATCGCTCTCTGAACTGTTAAGCTCAGGAATGTTAATTCTTTTATAGAATTGGTATTTATTTCTTATTATTTGAGTTTAACTGACAGTTTTGCCTGTTCAGCTGAAAGAAAGCGGCGTGCTGAAGAAGCACAACAATCTGCTGTGCCTAATGGAACACATGGTGCAAGTAATGGTGGCCCAACAGTAAGTTCCTCTAGTCAATGTAACTTAAGATGCTTCTTTTATGAAGAGAAAAGAAAAAAGAAGTGTAACTCATAATGCCTACTTTTTTGCCTTTGGTGAGAGCTTCAGCATAGCTGTTGATTGTGAAGAGTTTAGTTATTCTGATGTACCAATTTTTCTGCCTCCCAACTCAATTTCGGCCATAAAATGAATGTCTGCATAGTTTTGTGAGCTTGAAAGAAAATTATTATTGTCACGTTTTTTTCACTGAAACCATTAGTCTGGATATTATGGGTGGTAATGTTGAACATCACGCATGCATTTCCGATTTTACTCACAGTAAAATGTTTTATGTGCTATTATCTGCAGGCGTCATTCCGGCAAGGACCTGGTGCCCAAGAAGCCACTGCTCCTAACAATATTTTGTTCATAGAGAATCTGCCTCATGAAACTACTGGAAGGATGCTGGAGATGCTCTTTGAGCAATACCCAGGTTTTAAGGAAGTGCGCTTGATTGAAGCGAAGCCAGGTATCGCGTTTGTGGACTTTGAAGATGAGGTGCAATCGTCCATGGCCATGCAGGCTCTTAATGGCTTCAAAATCACCCCTCAAAATCCCATGATCATAACCTTTGCGAAGAAGTAGCTAATTGATTTTCAGCTGTCAGTGTTCTTCCGACTCTTACCTGCCTTTGTGGCAACGGGTAGTCGTTGAAGAGATTTTTTTTCATACTGTACTGATGTAGATCTTTAAGAAACTGATTGCATGAGTTGTAAGATTACAGGAAGTATATGAAACCAGCAGAGACAATGTGAGATTTCTACCACATTTATGGGAAGATTGAGATGGTGCTGGCATAATGTCTATTGATTGTATTGTGATTTATTTAAAATTTTCTTAGTAAAACATGTTTCCTTACCAATTGTTTTCAGCAAGCTCCAATTTCTACGTTTTGTGGAGCAGGGGCAAATCCTCTCATCATCACATTTTAAGTTTTAACATGATGTGGGCACGTATTCTTAGCATTGATGAGGTTCTGTTTTAACATGATTAGGTTTCCTCTTAACCCGATTAACAGTAGGGATTTCAATAAGATTAAGTAGAGAGGAATGAGGATGTCGACCGTTCTTGCAAAACTATGTTCTCTCTCTTTTGGTTATGTTCAAAACATGAGAATGTTTTCGTAGTGCATTGTTTTATTTTACTTTTATCAATGACGAAATAGCATTTAAGCTTCAATAGACGGAGGGATTCATATTTTTATCTAATATTATAGGCAACGTACAATTTACCAGGTGCTCTATGATTGTACAAGTATTTATGTTACCACATACTTGTCCGTACCCAATTGGGAATTATTCGTAGATAGATGAGGCATTGGCATCACGGTGAAATTGCGGCCTTGTAATACCACATCAAAGACTAGGGTTCAATTACTGGAATGGGGTGAATGCACCACCAAGCCCAAGAACAGGAAAAAAATTGTGAGAAACTTTAATATTTTTTATTAGAAACTAATTTATCCATAAATAAAATTATCAAGGATAAATTTGAGTATTTCCTCCTTCTTTTATCCGGACTTCCATTTTGCCCCGGGTTCAGTTTCTAACCTAATAGAGCTAGTCAAATGTGTGACTTTGTTTTTCCAGGATTTCTTTATCGGACGATCTAAGACTACCCTTTGTTTTTTCCTGTTTCTATTATCAGTATTTGAAAGTTAATTTCATTTCAATTAATTTAGTCTGAGCTGTTCTGCTTATTATGAAAATAATTTTTTAATAATTGTTTTCTAGTCTGAGAATATAGTTACGATAATATTATCATTTTATAAAAAATAATTAGTGTAATATTTTAAATGGGAGTGTTTGCTTCTATTTTGTATTATGTGGGTATAGTGATTACCTATAAGATGTCTAAAAGTTTGGCCAGTTAACTACAACAACTGAACACAGAGTGCACATAAAGTCCGTTTTGCAGTATAAATCATCGAAGTGCCCATGATTTCAAAGTAAGTTGACACGTGGAAAAAATATAACAGCTTGACATTTGCTTTATCAGTTGAAAAAATAATAATAATGATATATCTTTTTATTATATTTTTTAATATATTCTTTATATACTATGATGGCGGGATCTACTTGATGGCCAGTGGGACTCATGCCCCATTAAAATTTCAATATTCTGTTAATAGGACACAGATGGATACATAATTTATCCCATTATTTTCATAAAGTTTGACCATATTAAAATTATGTGCAATTTGTTTATTATACTTATTACTATATTTACTTTTATCATTTAAATTTTTTAAATTTGTCACTGTATATTAAATAAAATAAATTTTGATTACATTTAAGATTCTAAGACAAGAATTATATTTATTTTTTCATCCTTTAATATATTAAAAAAAATTAAAAGAATTTATGGGATGATTATCCTGCATAGAAAAAAGGGTGATGATAATTGTGACAACATTTCTTTGTTAAGGAAAATCCAAGTACATAAATGGGTACACGAGATTTTCTGTGAGAAAGAGTTGTTGTCACAAAAGGATTGGTTTCCCTTCAAGCTGGTTAAAAGCATACCCATGACGAATAATATAAAGTGAGTGACACGTTGTGGTGGCCGCCGTACCATGTGCACTTGGAGCTGTACTATCCTACCTCGGATAGCCCCTCCACCACATAGCACTCATATATGCTCTCTCTCGCAATTCCTAATATGTCCCTCAACGTCTTTAGACGACTTATATAATGTAAAATCTTTCGGTCCCATTCACCTCTGTTTGATTTTCACATCATTCAATTACATTTTTTTCGTTTTGTATGAATTTTTTAAATAATAAATATAAAATTTAAATACTTTTACAAATTTTATAATGTATGATTGGATCATAGTCAATCTTCAAAAATTAAAACTTTAAACTTTATCTTTATTCCCTTTTACTTATATATTTTAAAAAAGAAATTACAATAACACTTTAGCTGAAATTGTAATAACTTGGTTAATTGCAAACCAGTCCCAATTGTTTTAAGATGACGAACGAAAGACTCAGACATATAAGACAACAAATATTTTTCACTTACTTAAATTACAATTCTTCAACAAGCAATCTTAGTTAATTAATTAATTAATTATACATATATATATATATATATATATATTACTTCTGAAATTATAAAAATTTTGCCTAGGATCTTGTATATACTTTCCAAATTCTTTATCATTAGACGAATTTTAGTGGCTGATATTAGTTGTTCTATTGAACAAACAAGTTTTTATTTTCCGAATAGTTGCAACCAAACAATTTTCTTAAAGAAAAATAAAGAAAACACCTAAATGATAGGAAAAGGATAAATTGGTCATAACAGATGCCAAATTCCCCTGCAAGAAATACGAAGTCAAGAACACCGTAATGATCCGACATTGACGTCTTCATCGCCCCTATGACCGAACTGAAACCACTCAACACCGAAACTCCTCACCACCGGAGAACACTACTGTTTTTCTGTTAACGGTTACACCTCAGAATCTTTCCATACACGTGTTCCCTTGATTCCTTTTCACCCTAATCACATTCCCGTTCTCATTTCACATCCACAACTAAGCTAACTAATCCATCCCTTGAAACTTCCAGATCCTGTCCTCAACAAACCCACCCACTAAGCAGCACCACAACAATACCAGCACTTCTGTGCGGTTGGTAACTTATTTGATCTCACCAAAATCTCAGAATTCGAGTTTTATAAATACAAAAAGCCTTTCGCCAGAGGCAATCCTGCCCGAACATTTGAGATGTTATAAGGGACATATTCCTCCTTGACACTGGTTTTTCTATTATTCGGCTCGGACTTAAGATCATTGGTTAAGGGGAAGGAGTATCTGTGTCTGCAAATCTAACCATGTGCTGGTAGTGTGAAGAGAATTTTATTATGGAGTGACTAACTCGAGTCAAATTAGTTAAGAGTTCTGTGTAGACTAAAGAAGCAGCTAGCATGCAGTCATCATACCCCAGCACCAATCTCTTCAACCTGCTAACGGAGGAGCTCATCTGCATGATCCTTGACCATTTCCACGACGACCCTTTTGCAAGAAAGTCATTCTCTCAGGTCTGCAAGTGCTTCCACTCCATAGAATCCACACACCGCACATCACTGAAGCCACGTCGCCTTGAGTTCCTCCCAAGAGCCCCTCACCGCTACCCTTCAATCTCCCACCTCGATCTCTCTCTCTGCCCCTGCGTTGATGATGACATACTGAGCTCAGTTTCACTTGCTTGGAGCTCTACCTTGAGGGCCATTGACCTTTCTGGTTCAAGGTTCTTCACCCATGTGGGGTTGTCGAGATTGGCCTTGAACTGCTCGGGGTTGCTTGAGATTGATTTGTCAAACCGCACGGATGTAACTGACTCAGCTGCCAAGGCAATAGCTGAGGCCACAAACTTGGAGAGGCTGTGTTTGGGAAGGTGTAAGTCAATAACGGATATGGGCATTGGGTGCATAGCTGTTAAGTGTACTAAGTTGAGGTCGGTTGGGTTGAGGTGGTGCATTCGTGTCAGTGATTTTGGTGTTGGTTTGATTGCTATAAAATGCAAGGAGATTCGGAAATTGGATCTTTCTTACTTACCGGTAAGTACTCTCTTTTTCTTTGTAGTGTCATGAACCATGCTCTGTTGGGCTTGAAGTGTGGACAGTTTTGAAGGATGAGGGATAACAAAGGTCTGAACTCTAGGCGTTTGAGTCATGCTAGCTCTAATACTATGTCATGAATCATCTTTCTTGAAAAATTTAAGATGTTGGACAGGCATGTGAATATCCCTTTTTGACTCTCCTTTTAGTAAATTTTGGTGTTCGATGATTATGAAATGTTTAGGACAGAAGTAAATTGATTGAGTTACTTCTTTTTCTCTTGAGCTTTTGGCAATGATCTCCTGTTCCGGTTTAATAGTTGCTGCTTCTGACATTTTTAATGAGATTGAGATGGAGATGGTTGGCAACTGTGTTCTTCTTCACAATGGCGTTGGAAATTGATCTGCTGTTGTAGTAGTCTGATGCCTCGAGTGTTTTACTAGTGTGATTGCTTCAATATGTGGAATGCTGTGGATTTGGTCTTCATTCCCGTGATAATGATTCTTTGAGAGCCAGATTCAATGGTTATTGGTGAACCTCTGACCAATGTTGATTGATATGGTTGGTTGGTTGATTGATTCGTACTTAGTAGAATGATTCTCATCTTGGACGTGGCAAAATGATCAAGTTTTTGCTGATAGATCCAGATCAACGAACTTGATATGTTTACTCAATCATGTTAATTTATACATAGTTTTGTTCGGAGATAGGTGTTGATCAATCGGTATTACACAGCAATGAATCAAACTGCATTTATTTGTAGAAGCCATTGACAGCCCCATACTAATTTTTTTCATCTTTTTTTGGGAAGTGTTCTCGCGTTGACTTGTTATTCCTAAGAAGATAACCATTTAGCCTACCTTGGCTTATTTTTCATTGCTTCTTACATGAGACAACAGCATAAGCATGTACTCCGTTTGCAGGGTTATGATGAATCATGTATATGTGCAGGATTATATTCTTTTTCTTGAAAATAAATACGGGGAATTTCACTAAATCTAATAATTGAACATTCAATTCATTGATGGTGCAGATCACAGAAAATTGTCTAACTCATATTCTCCAGTTGAAGCATCTCGAAGATTTGGTTCTTGAGCATTGCCTTGGCATTGACGATGAGGGCCTGGCCTCCCTTAAAGCAAGCTGCAAGTCAATGAAGGTACACGTTCTAGTTTTCCATACCCTTGAGGCTTCTATTGGAGGCTTTTGTTTCTTCATTTTCTGTAGAAAAAGTAATGTGGTGACCAAGCAATGGGAACTGACTGAAATATCTGTTATTGCTGTAGTATATAGCATGTAGCATATATTGCTGTATCTATCACATGTATTTAAACACTCATGTTTTCTCCTTTTTATTGACAGATGCTTAACTTGTCCAAATGTCAGAACATCAGCCACATTGGCTTATCTGCTCTAACAAATGGTGCTCAGAACTTAGAAAAGCTTATCCTATCACAAAGCCTGGCTGTAAGCATAGAATCTGTCTATTCATTTCAGCAGATGACCATTTTATGGATTATGCTTTGTCCTGCAGTTCACTGATTTCATTGTTTCCAGGTTACTATTGATCTTGGAAAATGTCTGCAAAGTTTTTCTAGGCTGCAAATGGTTAAACTAGATGGTTGTGTGGGTACATGTTCAGGGTTAAAAGCCACCGGTAGTTCGTGTGCCTCACTCAAAGAACTGAACTTAAGTAAATGTACTGCAGTCACGGATGAGTCTCTCTCCTTCCTTGTGCAAACTCACAAACTGATAGAGAAGCTAGACATAACATGCTGTCGCAAGATAACATTTGCATCCATATACTGCATAACAAATTCATGCTTGACGCTCACTTCCCTTAGAATGGAGTCTTGTAGCTTGGTTAGAAGAGATGCTTTTTTGTATATTGGACAGTGTAAATTCTTGGAAGAACTAGATGTCACAGATACTGAAATCGGTGATGAAGGTTGCATTTCCAACCTTACATTTACTTTATGAAGAAATTTACCTTCATTGCATTATAGATTCTCCTTGATTTGTGTAGGGCTCGCATCCATCTCAAGATGTACCAAACTTTCTAGCCTGAAGTTGGGGATATGTTCGAAGATAACTGATAATGGACTAAAGCATATTGCAAAAAGTTGTTCAGAGCTCAAATATCTTGATCTGTACAGGTTTCATATCTCAACTCTGTAAAAATTAAATGTTGATGGGCGCACACACACGGGCACGCCTGAGCACGCACGCATGCGCTCGTACACACACAGACACACACGAGAAAAACACTATTAAAGCTGGTCATTTTGCCCTAACGTCATTTGACAGATCGTGAAATTTATTTATAAATAGATTTAAAGTGCTAAACTTGTAGTGTTGATAGCTCATAGAATAGACAAGCTTGGTTTTATTTGAAATTGACCAATTTTGGGGCATGAGAAAAATCTTTATATCATTATTCTAGATAAGTGGTTATGAATCTTGTGCAATTTCCTCTTCTCCAACTAATCTTTGCTCTATTTAATTTCATAGGAGCTCAGGGATAGCTGATGAGGGCATTGCTGCAATTGCTGTTGGCTGTCCTTCACTTGAGGTTATTAATATTGCTTATAACAATAACGTGACAGATACTTCATTGGTGTCTCTTTCAAAATGCTTGAAGCTAAGAGCCCTCGAAATTCGAGGATGCCCGCATATTTCACCAGAGGGCCTCTCAAATATTGCTGTCAGATGTAGGAATCTTGAGGTGCTGGACATCAAGAAATGCTATAAAATTGATGATACTGGAATGATTCAGTTGGCTCAATACTCTCAAAACTTAAAACAGGCATGTTCCTATGCCTTAGTTCTCCAAAACATATAGAGATTGTTTTTTATGCCAGTAATTGTTAAGCTAGTGCCTGAGACAGGGGTGTATATAAAAACTAACTAGCATTGATTTATTTGAATTGCAGATAAAGTTGTCTTATTGTTCAGTAACAGATATAGGGCTCATTGCTCTTGCTAGCATTAGCTGCCTACAACACATCTCCATTTTTAACTTGGAGGGTTTAACTTCAAATGGCTTAGCAGCTGTCCTTTTGGCTTGTCAAAGTTTGACCAAAGTGAAGTTGAACACATCTTTTAAGTCATCACTACCTCAGCAGATTCTTGAACACATGGAAGCTCGAGGTTGTATGCTTGTTTGGAGGGATAAACCGTTTGAAACTTTCAGGTATTCCCTCTTTTTTCCCTTTTCCACTTTAAGTGAGCTTTGTTATATGCACTATGCAGGAATTTGATAGTCAATAAAAACCAATTGAGCTTTTTATATTGCTCTGCTATAAGTTGAATTTCACAAATCTGAGTTGTGGGGTTGGTCTAACATCAGTGAGGAAAATGAAAAAACTTTAGGGTGTGTTTGTTTACTATTTTCATTTTCTGTGTATTCTGTTTTCTAAATTTTATGAAGAAAATATTAAAATTAAAGAAAATAAAAAAAATCATGTTTCTTTTTTTTTTTCTTTCTTGTTGTTACTATTTGATTCACAAAATCCTAAAAATAAAAAAATACAGAAAATGAAATCATAAAATGAAAATTTAGCAGCCCCACTGCTAAGAACCATGTCATACAAAATTCCACGTTTCCCTCTTAGTTGCATCAATTTGGTCAAAAATACTTCATTTTCATTCACAACTGATTGTTCAAGTGAAAGACTCTTATTGAAATGAAGTTTACTTGCTTGCTTGCCTTATTTATTTTAGTAATTGGGCAAAATACCCACTTTGAGTAAAAACCATTCAGTGTGAAATCTCAATTCATTCATGGTTACATGATTAAGACAAGGTGCATACTACTAGGGAGCTGTGAAAGTAGGTTCATGCATGAAGCTCTTACATGGAGCTGGTCCACGGAGGACACCTATTACATTTACAGTATCAGACATATTTTATGATAGATCTTATCAAATTTGGTGCATCATGCACCCAACTGCATTCTTTTAATTTAAATTTAAAACAAAAATAAAAAAGAAATCACCATCTCTCTCCTCCACCGCCACGCCCTCCTCCTCTGCCAATCCCCACCTCCCTCCTCCACCCGCAACTTTTCCCCCCACTAAATGTAATAGCATGCACCATAAAACACGCCTGAGATGGGAAAAGTAACAGATGTCCTTAACTAAACTGTACAATGCCACCTAATAGCTTCATTTAATGAAGCGTTTTTAACAGCTTCGTCTGAGATCCCACCTTAAGACAATTATGTGTGTGTTGCATGAGGAAAAAGATAACTGATGAGGTCACAGGAAAGAACAGTTCACAAATTATGATTTATGACAGATGCTACAGGATTAAGGAACAGGTAGTATGGACATGTTTAATGCAGAACTTCACTGCTCTCCATTCTCAACTATACCTTGTAATTTGAAAGCTTTTCTTTGAATTAGAAATGAAAGCATAAAATGTAACCTTTTTATCACAAAAAGAAAACTAGTATTCTAACTATACATCTTATTGGAATCCACGTACTTTTGTGACAGGTTGGACTAGAGCCAAAAGGATGGAAAGTGCTTATGGAAATCAGTTTCAAAGATCGTAAAGGTTAGGCTTGTTAGTATGCGGAGACTGCTAGGAACAAAGTCATCAAGGATGAATTTAACAACTGCAAAGTTTCAGTTAAGTTGACAGTTGAATTCTCAAAAGGACAGTCAAAATTTTCCATTGTTGCTGCCTTTTCAAAAACCATAGGGGTCAAAATGGACTTGATAGGCCTCATCATTAATCTGAAATTTTTGTACTTTATCCGATTCAATAAAATGCCCTTTGTCAAAAGGTCAGAGACAAGGATCCATATATTGGCACTAAAATTTACTAGTGGGCGTAGCTAGGATTTACATCAAGGCCAAGCTGATGCTGTTAAGAAAAATTATGTAGAAGATCACCAAGAACTTGATTATTGCTGTTTCTATATTGATGGTTGTTACTGTGTTGACAACAATAACCTCTCAAGATACAATGGTTCCTCTATAAATCTCTTGGTTAGCAATATAAAAGAAATTTCTCATTCTCTTTACCTTGAACAATAAAATAAGATTTGTAGGATTTTAGGAACTCTCAAGCTCACACAATACAAAAAGTAAAAGTGAGTAAATTGTTTGAAGATGAGGGTTAGTTATAGAGTATCAAACGTTGCTTAAGATAAATTGTGATTGTTCAAACTCATATCATGCTTTTAAAAGAGACACAATATTTTGAGAGATTAATTTTCATACAAAGAGATTGCTTTCATGACTTTTAAAGTAGTGGGGATAGAAGTTAACTACATTCACTGATAATGTGACATTACATGATTAGTATTACATGAGGGCAAAAACGTGTTTGGAAAACGGAACAAAGATAAAAATCCCAAAATTATTGTCTCTGTTGATCTCAAAATAATTTTTAAATCAATTTCTTTCCCTCCCAAAATGAGGGGCATTGGAGAAATTTATTTAGGACATAAATTTAAAATAATTTTTTCAATAATATCTTTTAAGCATTTTATATTTCATCTTTATCCTTCTAAATTTTCAATTTTTTATCAAATTATAAATTAATCTTTTTCTTTCCATCAACCACTATGTCATATATATTATCAAGCACACTTCTATTTCCATCTCTAATATTGTCACTATCTTTACTCTGTCATTGTCTCTATTCTGTCACGAGACGGGTACCAAACGCAAGCTTAATGAAATGGGGTAGAGTGTATGTTTTTAAAATTAATAGGATGGAGTGTTATTTTTTTATATCTTAGGAAGCTAAATATCTTTTTTTTTTTTAGTGATTAGGAAGCTAAATATGTTTTACTCTTATTTTTCTAAATGACCATGTTGTATACTTTCACATGCCACTCCTCGTGCAGCACTAATGGTTTGGTCCTCTTGGGCCTATATCCATGTTGCAGGTTCGAGATGGCACTTCAGAACCAAACATGTGAAAATAATATTACTCAAGAAGATTTTTGCAAAACCTGCGTCAATTAAAATTAGAGTTGGATATACGGTCATAGTTTGCAAGTTAGTCTGCCAAACCCGCAGTTTATGTGACTTAGCTAGGACCAGATATTTTAGCAATCTATTTATTCGTTGTATTTAATGGCCTGGCACTGATTGGAAACTAAACTAAGAACTCTTTTTCCTTTTACCTACTCTACACCCTACTTTATAAATACAAAACTAACCCTAAAGCTGTAATACCCAGATAAAATATATCCTAGAGAGATTAAAAGAAGACTTTTAACTTTACTTTAGAAATCAAATTCTGATTCTCAGGGTGTTAGATGACGATCGGGTTGCAAAGTTGGATATATACAAATCACTTTTTAATTAGGGTAAATTACAATCACACCTCTTGAGGTTTGTCAAAATGCAACAAACATCCCTTCTATTTATACACCTGACACTTACCTCCCTTAAATTTAGTAAAAACCAAACATTGAAAAAGTTAAATTACATTTATACCTTTTTTATGTTTACTCCACATCACCTCACTACCACCCTCATTGCCATCATCATCATCACCGATTCCCCTTCTTTTCCACCATCCTCACCTCACCGTCCACTCCTCTGGCCACCACCAGAACAATATCACCACCATCAATATCAGCCACAGACCATCACCACCAGATCATGAATATCAGCCACAACTTAGTCAGAATAAGAATCGAATCCACTAACAAATCCATACATTAACAGCCTGTTTGAAAAGCTTTTAAAAGATTGAATTGAATTGAATTCCATCGAGAATTGAATTTTATTATGAATTGAATTGAATTCTTATGTTTGGAATGAGTTAGTAAACAAATGAATTGAATTGAATTTCTTGATTTGGAATGTATCTAAAAATGAATTAGTTTGTTTATTTTTACCATTTTATCCTCACTAACAACTAACATCCACTCACATCAGCACTCCTAGTCCCAACACCCACTGTCCTCTGCTAGCACTCCCACTCTCATCCCCGCTCCCAGCTCTCAATAATATAAGGAAGGAAAAAAAAAAAGGGAACAAAGCCTCAGCACCCACTGTCCAGCGCCCAGCACTTAGCACTCTCACTCCCACTCCGAGTCCGTAGGAAGGAATAAAAAAAAAAGAAAAAAGAACAAAGCCCCAACCACTCCGAGTTCGTAGGAAGGAATAAAAAAAAAGAATAAAGAATAAAGCCCCAACATGTGGCTCTCGTAAAGGAAGACAAAAAAAAAAAAAAAGAACAAAGCACAAAGCACAAACCAACAAGAACAACGAACAAGATTGAAGCAGAAGGGCAACACAGTAGAGAGGAAGATTTCTGGGTAATTTCAATCTTTTAACTCAATTCCATCCACAAATCAGACTTCTTTAAGTCTGATTTATTTTTAGAGGTTTTAATAAAATTAAATTCTTGTGAGAATTAGAATCTTGATTCAAATTGTGTTCCAAAGCAAGAAAATGAATTCCAATTCTTGAAGGAATTCAATTTTTAACTGTTCCAAACACCTGTAAAATCAAATCTCAAAATTAGAAAATAAACGTAAAAAGAAAGGTAAAATCAAATCTCAACCAAAAAATAAACGTAAAAATAAAGGAAAGAACACAGAGATCTCCATCTTTTCTTCCTTGTCGCTCGTCGGCCTCCATCACCGCTCCCTCCAACAACTCACAGCCGCCGCTCACTCCTCGGAGCTTCTCCGTGAAGTCGCGCCCCTGCCTCGCCGCACCTCTGCATTGATCGCACCCCACATTGGAGCCACCATTGCAGAGCCCCTTCCTTCTAGTCAGCTCCTCTCCTCCGCACGCGCCCTACCCGCAAAGGCCGCACCGAACCCAGCCACGCACCGTCCTCTTCCCCTTCGCACGAAGCTCCACTGGTGCTGCCCCTTCCTTTGCTCGATCTCATCCGCGCACTGCCACTGCGCATCCGCGGCCACCACTGCGCACCCCATCACGAGCCACAGCCGCCCTTCCCACTCCGTGACCTTCTCTATCACGTGTTTGTGTTGGGCTCTATGTTTGTGGGGATGTGTCGGTGGGTATGCTGCGATGGAGACTGAGTGGTGAGAGTGGCGGTTTAAGCAAAGGAATATGTAGACAGATCTGAAGAGAAAGGCCGTGTGGTTGGTTCGTGGTGGCTGTGAAGGGAAGCCGCAGGCACAGCGGCGGTTCTGGTTGGCAACGAGCATGGGCGGAGGTGCAAGGAAAGCACCGGACCTTCGCGACAGTAGCTGCGAGACTGGCACGGTGGCCAGCAGATCCATGGCAGTGGGGCTGGTGTGTGTGTGAGGGAGTGAGGGGCTGTGAGACGAGAATGGGGGTATAAATATAATTTGACTTTTTTAATGTTTAGTTTTCACTGAGTTCAGGGAAGATAAATGTCAGGTATATAAATAAAATGGATATTTGTTGCATTTCAGCAAATCTCAGGAGATGTGAGTGTAATTTATCTTTTTAATTAACTTTTAGGCAAGTATGAGTTTTCATATATGTTTTATTGCTTTTCAATTAAGTAATTAAGTTTTAGGCAAGTATTTTATTATAGGTATAAAAATTATCATTCAGCTATATATATATATATATATATATATATATATATATATATATATATATATATATATATATATATATATATATATATATATATATACTGATAATAATTTCTGAATCCATAATAAAACTCTTGCCCCCCACGTATGATTTCACAAAAAAAAAATGTTATTTAAACATTTAAAGTTCTCAATGAGACGATAGTCTTTACTTACTTCACTCATTTTTATTTTCTTTTTTCTTTTTTTTTTGTTTCCCATGATATTCATTGTCGAGTATCGTGACTAATCCTTTTGCGTATTGTAGATTCATTTAAAAGGATAAACGCTGGTTACAGATTTTAAAACTGCTTAATTTCTAAAATGAGAATCAACTCTTGATATTTGATTAAAAAATGAGATATATAATAATGATAAAGTTGAAATCCAAATGGAACACTAACTTAAATTTTCAAATAATATCGTTATTTAACTAAGGATCTTATTTCCCTCCACAACTAAAATCTTTCTATTTTTTTTAAAAAGGAAAAATCTTATTTTTATTTTATTTTAGCTTGAACCGAGATTATTTTGGCTTTGACTTATGAGTGGAATCAAAGTGCCATCCCATTCAAATTGGGTTACACAGTTTATTCAATATATAAAGTCATTCTTCACAATTCATACTCCATTAACAAACTCTTCCTCCATTAGCAAGTGTAGGTGCAAGTGATGCTGAGTAGACATACATAATAACTACATTTGGTCCACAACCTAGATTGACCGGATGATGATGCTTCAACGAGGGAGTGTGGCGCATTAATCCAACCATGGAATAAAAATATTATTTAACCATCCATTTTTTTTATTTTACTGTTTGAATAACATCACTCTTCATAGAAATAATCACAAGCGATGAGGTTTAAGAGCGTTGTAAGTTACCGGCACATTGGAAGGGGACGATGATGAAGCATTTCTTTGGGGAGGTGTGTCTGTGCTTTGCCCCTGCTGCGACTTCAAGTACGAGTAGTACGTTGGACAAGGGATGTAACTCAAAGACTTGTGATTGGGGCATGGCCTGACTTTAGAGAAGAACTCATTGCACTGTTCCGGTGGCCTCTGATCATCAAGACCAAGAATGCAGTTAAAGCTTATGTCAAGCACATTGGCATCGATCAGCTTCCTGCACGCTGGGCCAACTTGGGTGAAGTAGTTGTTCGACAAGTTCAGGTTCCCATTGTCTCGGAGTCCAGGGAGGAGGCACAACATCTCAGGAACATGTCCGTAAAACTGGTTGTCGGCGAGATTGAGGAACTGAATCTTTTCTAAGCAGGCAAAGGATTGGGGGATGGGACCCGTCAACCAGTTCTTGCTGACATCGAAGACTGTGGCCTTTTTGAGGTAGCCGATCTCGAAGGGTAAGCAGCCCTCAAAGTTGTTGCCCAAGAAGAGCACTTCCGTGAGGGTCTTGGAAGCCCAACCGATGCTTCTAGGGATTGGACCCGTGAGTTCGTTGTTGGCAAATGTGAGATACCTGTGCGGACGAATAAAAAATGTTTCGGTGATGAAGACAAAAATAAACATTTAGATGATTACCTAGGTATCAAAGACAATCAATACCTATAATGCCTAAGATAATGGGGTGAATTGGATATTTGACATGTGTATGTAGATTTTATCACAATTTTACCCTCTCCCAGCTGGCATGTGATGAAGGTCAATCGGAGATGACAATGAAGCTTGGCCATAAGGAGGCGTAGCCCGACTTGAAGAGGTAGAGCTCGAAGGTCAATTTGAAATGGCAATAAAACTCGGAAATGAGGAAGTGTAGTTCCACTTGGAGGAGGTGGAGCTTGGAGGTCAATCAGAGATGGCAATAAAACTCAGCCATGAGGAGGTGGACCTCATCACCTCCTAGGTGAGCTCCATTGCCATTATCTTTGTTTGACCTCGTCACTTCCTGATTGAACTCTATTGTCATCTCCGACTCACCTCTATCACAGGCTAGCTGGTCTCTGTCACCTATTATCTGAGCTCCACCTCCAAGCCGAGCTACACCTCCTAGCTCATGGTTGAGCTTTATTGCCATCTCCGATTAACCTCCAAGCTCCATTAGGATAAAATGAGATGGGTGATTAAACCATTAGGATAAAGCTGTGAGGGGTTAAGATATATAGTGTATCATGAGGCCCTATGTTTAAATTAAACTTCATTGGTTTCCATATGTACCAAAAAAAATACCATATTTTAAAAATGAGCTACTCCATATATGTATATAAAGATTCATTGGCATCAGTATGGTACTTAACAAACTTGTATTTTTAGTGACTTTTTATAAAATATATTTTTTTCTCAATCTAATCGCTAAATTATAGCTACTTAATATTGATTATATCGTATATGCAAAATTTTAAAATAACTAGATGCCTTTAATGACGCGATCAAAGAGTTTTATTTATATGTATTTAATATATATTTATTACGTTGATTTATCGATTTAGATGTATATAAAGAAGTGTTAAAACAATTTTGGTGGAGAGATATGCCTATGCTCAAATGTTCTGCACGTGCATCCGTACGTACATCACTGCGTACCTGGCAGGGGTGGACCCAAAGTTATCAGGGAGACAACCGATGAAGTCGTTGTTGTTGATGAAAATGACATCCAAATCCAGCGTAAACAGTTTCGGTGGGATTGTGCCGTAGAGACGGTTGAACCTGAGGTCCAAGAACACCAATTGTGTGGCCTCAAAAACTTGCGTCGGGAACTCCCCGGACAGCTTGTTGTTGCTGAGGTCCAGCTCATAGAAATAGCGGAAGTTCGTGACCGCGAGATTTGGGAGCGCCCCGCTGAAGTTGTTGGAGTTGACGTGGAAGAATGTCAGCTCTGGAATGCGGCCCAAGATACCAGCCGCTAAAAGCAGCAGGTCTGTGCCGCCACGCCCAGAGATGCCAGCTTGGTTCAGGTCTATTCCCGCAACGGCTCTCTCCCTTGGCCTCGGATATGTGGCACATCGCACCCCATTGAACTCGCAAATGTCTATACCTTCCTTCCAGTTACTAGTAAACCCATTTGGGTCATCGATAATGCTCTTGAAACTTAGCAGCACTTTGCTTGCCCTCTGCAAGAAGAGTGAGGGCGGTGGAGAAGGAGGAGGTGGGGGCGGTGGTGGAGGACACTTTGGCTTCGGAGGAGGAGGAGGGGGACACCGCAGTTCCGGAGGAGGAGGAGGAGGGGGTGTGGCACATCCACATTCCGGTTCCGGAGCAGGTTCATCTCCTGCTCCGCCGCCGCCACCTCCTCCTCCTCCTCCTGTTGTTGCAATAATTTCCAATGCTTCTCTTTGGGAACCAACAGCCACCTCTTGGGCAACGGCCAAATATTGGTAAAGCCAGAAAGCAGATAGCAAAAGTAAAGTGAACACGGACGACGTGGTATTTTTGCCCATCTTTGTTTGTGGACACTGCCACATGGAGGGTATTCAGACCAAATGAACTTTGGTCCTATGTTATATATATCAAGAAAAAGCTTATAGGTAACGAGGAAAGAAAAGTCAAACTCCACTAGCTTCCACTTAATCTGGTAAAGATTTCTTTTGGAAGGCGCTCTCTGTAGTGCTCCTCGCAAATTAAGTCACGTTTGTGATGACCTGTGACGTCATTATTGCTCAATAAAAATGAATGGACGAGTTGAGCTTGGAGGAACACCCCTACAAGTTGCATGCATTCTAATCGTGGTTTTAAATTAGGATCCCAGTTACACTGTAATGTGGAAAATTGCAAAAAATTCTATCAAAATACACGGCCACAATTGACGCTATGATGCGGTCGTGAAGATAATCACCACATCAGCAATATTGTGACTGGAATAGCGATCTTTGATTGCAGCTTAAAACCACGATTCTAATAATTCTCTTGTCATGTTCTCGGAAGGTATGGATGCAATTGGGTTGGGTTAGTGAGGGAATGGATGGAATTGGAATGGGATTCGCGTAGTTTGATTGGAGAGGAAGGTGGATGGGCTCGTGTAGGCCATGCGCACTACGCACATTGCTTGATTCTTGTAAGTTCACGGCCAAAGTGGAACACAGTGGCAGTGATTGGCTGATCATAGTCACTTGGAACTTGAACATTCGTGCAATATCTTTCATGGACTTGGCGATACCAACAATGATATGCCATTTTTGAAATAGGTGCGTTCTTCGGTGCCGCTGACATAACAGAATGAATAGTTAAGCAGTGATTTATCTCTCTTTGCTGTGGACATTTGCAATTGTTGACCAAGGTATTGACTTCTTGCTCACCATGGTGATAAAATTTTAGACATGAATCAATGAATCAAATGGTCATAATTAATTAAAATTAAAATTTTTATATATATAATGTTATTTTTATAAAATAGTTTTACAAGTAATTTATATGTTTGTCCTCTTTTTTTTTTATGTCTCACTACTTCCTTACTGTATTCAAATACAACCCACTTCTGCCTTACCCGACCACCGTCAACCCCACTTCAATATTTGAGTAGCACTTAACTCCCAAACTCCGCCATCATCCTCTATAGATTAGTGGTGCTTTAGACAAAATAACAAAAGAGGGATCTACTTGACAAAATATATTATTTGAATAAAAAGGAAAAAATAGAAGATTAACCATTTTTCATTTCTCTTGCTACCCGAGATTTGCAATATTCTAAAAACCAATAAATACTCTTCTTATCATCTCCAATCAAAGGCAAAACATGACTTAAAAGTTAAGAGGGACAGATATTTATATTAAATAAATTTTAATTTAAAATATTAAATTTTTAATTTAAATGTGCTGATAGTTAGATGTAATAAAATTTCACACCGATATCTAGTCATATTCTATTATCACATCGCCATTATCTCATTACTTGTTTGATCATAAAAATTGAATATTTTGATTAAATGAGTATGCTAAAAGTTTTTGCAATGTTAGTGCATAAAATTTAATTAAACTCAAATACTAATATGCAAATAAAATGGATCAAAAAAGTCTTACATTATTTTTATGTTTCATAACGTTCCTGGAGAACACCGCGATGAGAAAAAGATTTTAATTTTCGAAGGGTGAATAGAGTCATCACCAATTTTTATTTCTGATAAAAATTGAAAATCTCTTTTAATTTGGCAAGACTAGTCTTTCTGACAATGATTGGGTTCGAAAGTCTAATTATGATTAGGGAATAGTAAAAATTTAATCTTACTGTACCCTTAGTACATCCATCTTATGATGTTTATCCAAAGTTTGTTGTGCAAAATTATAATAACTTTAATGATTTATTTTTCCCTAAAAATTAAAGCTTGAAAAATATTTAAAAAATTTAATAATAAATATTTATAAAAGAAAAGGAAACAAATTTAGGAAAATTTAAGTTTAGTCGAGTCATATCACTGTGCAATATCTCTCTCCTCCTTTTCATCTTTTTATATTCTGCAACTAAGATTCACTATTACATAAATCTAAAAAACACTTTGAAACTGTTTCTAAGTTTTCACTTAGTTCAGAAAGTTACTTTATAAATATTACTAATGAAGAATTTTGCTGTATTCAAGTGTAAACTTGATAGGCATTGTTCTTAATTTTTCAGAAAGCAAAAAGAAGTTAAAGCACGATTCAATCCCCTTTCTTGTGCTACTTCCAACTTACAAGAGCGTCCCCATATGAGAAGCAGGCTGGTTTGTGGTGGACGCAAAGTTACGAGCTAAAGTCACCAAGACAATTCCTTTTTTGACCCTTTCATTTTTTTTTCCAAAAAGTTAAAACAAGAAAGCTAAACTGCAACAAAAGCAATAATTAAAAGTTCAATAATCAAGTGAAGGAGCACCATCTTACATGTAAGGTCTTCAAAACTGATCACATTTAGATCTTAAGAATAATTAAAAATATCTAATGACATAATCATGCTTTTAGAGTACTAAGAGACTAAAATTAAGTATGGATAATTAATTATCTAGCATGTATCATTTTCCTATTGAATATGTCGAAAAGCCTAGTGTATCTCAAACTAACATGAATACACTAGGGGTCCTAGCATATTCATGTTGGTTTGGAATATGCAAAAAAGCCTAGCGTACTTGCCCCTATATAAAAATTGTCCTAATCTGTAATGAATGTCAGTTTGGTTTGGATTGGAAGGTAGTATATATTTTTTAATTTTAAATAGATAAAAATTCCTATAATAATGACTTATCTATAAATATTTTCTAGTAAACAACAACGTCAAAGAAATTGTGTAAAAAAGAAAGAAAAATACCCAAAACAATTCTTCTTATTAGGTGTTGTTCATTGATAAGGAAGTGGAAGATAAAGAATTGTGAATTTGTGTTTATTAGAATATAACATTTTATTTCTCTTATACATTTTATAATTTGTATTTGTAATTGTGAAATAAAAAACATATACACATATTAATTTTGACAATCATTTCTGTATAATTTTCAAAAATATGATAATTAAAATACTAATTTAAATTTTTTTAATATTTTAATTTTATTATATGTAATTATATTATATTAATATTATTTATTACTTTATATTATTTATTTATAGTTTAATTATTTATATGTGATGATGTAATATTATTATTTAGTTAACATTAAATTATTCATTTGTGTATTTTAATAATAATAATAATATAATAATAATAATAATATTATTATTATTATTATTATTATTATTAAAGAAAGAATCGAGAACAAAAGCATCAATTATGCGGTCAAGTTTTGTAAGGAGATAAAGTTTAAAAAATGAAAAAAACAGGTACCGTAGAGGGACAGTGAAGTGATAACATGATGTGGGTTTATTCTTGCCCAAGAAAATGACGAATATTCTAGACATGGGGTTTTAATGCTAAAACTCAGTCATTAATATCTGTTAGAGCTTCGGATTTATTGATCATAAGACATCAAAAAGTCAGTGCCTATCGTCAACAACTACAAATGTCCACAGTAGAAAGAGACACATCACTACTCAACCATTCCTTCTATTGTGTCAGTGGCACCCTAAATCGCACCTTTGAAATAACACCCACAACATTAATTAATTTTTGCATATTTCTAAAACACATTTAACATTTACTTCACAAGCATATACAACTCTTTATTTTAATTTGTAATACTTAAAAATTATATGAAAGACCTATAATAAATAGTTGTGCATGTTTATGAAATACGCATTAAATTTGCTTAAGAAATATACAATAATTTTTACAAAGAAATAATTTTGCTCGAGTTAATGCAAATGTTAATCCTTAAGGCCGTGTTTAGATTAAGTAGAGTGGAGCAAAGTGAAATAAAATGAAATGGGGCAAGACTACATAATTAACTCCATTGTTTGACTATTTTATAGAATAAAGTGAAATAATTATAAGTCTTTTGTTCCAATAATAACCTTGTATCAAATGTTGAGAGTGTAACATCCCCAAATTCATAACTAGAAAGATAAATTAATCATAATTAATGATTAAATGAAAATTGGGTAAATGCCATGAAATATAATGAATAATATTAGAATAATTAAGTGTGTCTAAAGAAAGATGCAAATAATTACAAAATTGTCATTACTTAGTAGAAATTATAAAAATACCCTTACTATGTGAGAAAATTACAAAAATACCCTTATCTTATAATAAATGACAAAGATATCCTTATTTTATAAAAAAAATTGCCACTAACATTGTCCAATTACTATCATGGCCTTGTCTTGAATTAAGAAATTACCACAATGTCACTAATTTAATAATTATAAGTCTAGGCCAACATGTTTGCATAAAACATGGATCCTTTTTCTTTTCTCCAAATTTAGACTAATATTTTTGCATAAAACATGGACCCTTTTCTTTTGCCCAAATTTAGGCATAAAACATTCCTAAATATTCTCATCATGAACTTTTTTCCCATCCCCAAAATTATGCCAACATATTTGCATAAAACATGGACTCTTTTTCCATCCCAAAATTAGGGAAACATGCTTGCATAAATCATGCTCCAAGCATTAAGTGTTTTCCTTCTTATTCTTTTCTTGATCTTTCCACTATAAATAGTCATTAAGCTTTCTTCTATTCATTCCATTTTCCAAATCACAAACAGACCTCACCATGCTTTGCAAGAGCTACATCCTTTAACTTTTGTAAAATACTAGCACAAACACTAAGCCTTCCAAGCCTTTCCCAAGGAAACTTTCTTGTCTTGTCCTCCTTTAGTTCGTAGGGTCTCTTGGAATAGAAAAGGACTCATTTTTAATCCTCTAAACAAAAGGTAGGAGCTTCTTCTTTATTTGTTTAAGTAATGTTAGTTTCTAACCTTGCCATGATTAAAGTGCCTCAAGTTTGGTGATTGACAAAAGATTTGAATGATTGTTTATGAAGTATGTTTTTGAGAACACAACATGCTCTTTTATGTTTTTGAGTGCTTTCATAAAGTCTTTATACTCAAATATGGCTTCAGAATATGGTATATAAAACTTTATATAAAAATTGCTTTGATAAGGTGACTCAATGTATGAAAATAGTAGATACTAGATTTTCTAGCATTTTCTGGCAATATGTATTATGTGAAGCAATGTTCATAATATATAAAGTATCTCAAGATAAAACTATTTTCCCCATAAACTAGACACATTCTAAAATACTCTCAAAAGAAATTACCTAAAAAGGAGTTTTCTAGCCCAAGATATAAATTTTTAAAATTGAGCCTAAGACTAAAACTTTGAATCTGATCTTTTAGTAGTAAAATAGGTGTAACTCACTCTAGAAAAATGGAAACAGACTGATTCTAACTCTACTAGAAAGCTAATACATAGAGGAACACATCCATATATGCCATGCATAAAACTTTGCACCATGAAAATACAAAATGAGAAATAAATTTGTGGGCAATGTGCTGAGAGGGTTTGAAAAGGGGTAATTTTGCAAGGGTATTATGGTATTACCATAAATACGTTTTTAATGAAATTACTCTTAATGGAAAGCTTGATGAGTTAGGAATCTAGAGCTGCCTTTAGGAGACTGAGATAACAAGTATACAGGAAGTTGCAAATTTTCTTGTAAAATAAGTCAGAATTGTAAATAGAAGACTCAAGTCTTGTAAAAGGAGAGTTTTAAGGATTTAAGTTGCAATAATCTTCAAGAGGATATATATATATATATATATATATATATCGTGGGGATCCGTTTACTCCAGGAGTAAGTTTTGCACACTTACTCCATTTTATAACTCTTCTTCCACATTGAATTTAATCAATCTGACTGTTGATTTATGTTATATTATATTGATGATCAAGTATGTCAAATTTCAAAAAAATAGGACAACAATAGTCATGTAATCTGCTAATCGATATTTACTTGTATTTTCAAAACCATGTTATCCGTCAAAATAAAATGAAATGATGAATTATCAAATCATTTTTAAATTATATGAAACTTTATATACTTGATCTACTTGATAGGAATATTAAATTTAATGGTTGGATTGACACAATTCCATGCATAAAAAAAATTATTAAATGGAGTAAGGATGTCAAAACTTACTCCAAGAGTATGCGGATTCCCACTTTTATGTATGTGTGTGTGTGTGTGTGTGTGTGTGTGTGTATAACACATATAACACTCATGAGGAAGCTTGAAAATATATAAAGAATCTCTAAATATCCAAGGATAATATTTTAAAGTACATTAATGTATCAATGGAATGGTAAGAGTACAAAGAGGACTAAGATTTGGTTAGAATTTGCAAGAATGAAAAGAAATACTCCATAATATGTGAACATTAAGACTTCAATAATCTCTTAAGAATCTTAGGGTACTTGATTTATTGGCTTCAAATGATGAAATATGACATGAAGATTTAGCATGAAAAGTGTTTGTATAAGGTTTGTATATGATCTATGTTACACAAAGTGTTATCCATTAATATGAAGATATAGTGATAAGTTATAAAATGATTGTGCCATGATTTATTTATAATTGCATGATGATACGCATACGTTCATGTTTCAAATGAAATAATAAATGGGCAAACTTACTGTTTAATCCTCAAAAGTAGACTTGGTGATTTCACTCAGTGAAAATAAAAGTATAGCTTAGGAAAGTAGCAATAAAAGTTTGGAAAAGTAGACTTGAGCTAAGCTCATGGCTTAACCACTGAGATTACGGTAATAAAAAGAAAATAAAAGTAAAGCTTGGGAAAGTAGCAATGAAAGTCTGGAAAAGTGGACTTGAGCTAAGCTCACAGCTTAGCCGTTGAGTTTATGACAACGAAAAGAAAATAAAATTAAAGTCTGAAAAAGTGGATTTAAGCTCAAGGCTTAACCCCGTAAATCGTTGAGATTACAGGAACGGAAAGAAAACCAAAATGTTGTGGTGACAATCACGGTATGAGCTCATTACCCTTTAGGGTGGTTTAAGGTATTGATGCATTCATCCCGTGAGTAATTGATAAATATGTTAATGAAAGAGAATAAAGTGTCATTCACGAACATCATAAATGAAAATGCTTATATGATTATGAAGAGATTATTCACTGAAGTATTAAACAGTAATTGATGAAGTTGTGACATATATGCCTTTGCTAATGTTCAAGAATAGTTTAAAAGCAACTTCACTTTGGCTAATCATGTCTGTGAAAAGTTTGATAATTGAATCCTTACCTGTTCACCTTTTTACAATAACCCAAAGTGATTGGGATGATAACGATGACATTTTTAGTATAAGTAGAAACTCTTACTGAGAAATCCTATATTTTTCACTTCTATATTTCTTTTTTGTTGTCGTAGATGAGTCCATTTAAAGCAACAGAGCTATAGCTGAGGAAGGAGTCAACACGTGAAGATTTCAGACCTTCCAAGAATTAGCACTCTGAATTTTTAGTTATATTGTAGCTGTGTGAAAAAGACCAGTAATAGTAGAATTTATATTGTTATTTGTAATAAATTATCACTGTGATATATTCCCTGTTATGACTCATGTATTAAGTAGTATATTTCAGTTTATGTGATAATATTTCTACATTTAGTCCCTTATTCTGCTTATTTAATTAAGTACGCAAAGTAATTTTGATTACTATCTATGTAAGCGCTGTGTATTTCACTGCTTGTTATAGGCTTAAGCTTTCAAAAAGTAATTTATAAAAAAAAAATTATCCACTATTTTTTTAAGTTAATTTCAAAAGAAAATCAACGTAAGGCGTAAATGACAACTAATAGAATCCAAATGCGAACTTAAACGTAGTTGAGTTCTACTAGGGTGTTACAGAGAGTACTAATCTAATATTTTAAGATGAGTAAACAAATAATTAACTATTTTATTTTTTTATTAATTGTGATGTTTTAGATACATGTATTTTTTTATAAGTCTAGTACGGTCTTAGAGTCCCCGAGATCCATCCATGTCATCGAAAAGCCCTTGGATGCATGAATAACCCCTAGAATGTAGCAACAACAACCTCAATATGCAAACACCCTCGCTATGGCCAGGTACCCGTCCACCATTAATTAAAAATAAAAGAGAATGAAATATTAATATGGCCATATGAGCCTATGAGTCAATACCAAAAAAAATATTACACTACCAAAAAAAAAATGAGCCTATGAACGAATGGTGAGGGTTTTTTTTTCACATTAAAACATAGTTGTTAATGGCAAATGACGGTAGACCAAAAATTTGCCATTTAAGTTCACCATAAGATCGCCATGGCACCACCATAATGAACAAATCTTCTCGTGCCGGGGGCCCAAATCCGCCATGCCATTGTGTCACGACCCAATTTAGAGCCAAGGACGAAAGATACGAATACGCTCCTCAGTTCTTTACCTACAAATCATTACAAAAAAAAGGGCAAAGTCTCCCCTATTTTTGGAACATTTCCCAAATACAAACATATCCTGAAAACATCAAAGATAATTCTACAGAGTTTGGACATCAATTATTCTCAGAATGTGCCCTCTAAATAATACAGATATCTCAACATAATTTCAATAAGTTTATCAGATTCATGAAACTAATTAAATCCAGCTTTTAAGTCAAGCATAAAATCAATTATCACAACTTTTTCAAAACTTATTTTATATAACCAACTACTAACATGTACATAACTCCAAACATAACACTAATTGTATAATCCGGGACCCTGCTTGTGACCTATGGAGCGACTAACATACTAGTAGACAATATATCAAAAAGGCTTTCAACAATAAAAGAATGTCTTCTCAAGAAGGCTCACCATTTAAGCATCGATTAACACCTAAGCCGAAGGAACAAAACTAGTATTAGCCCTTGTATCTGGAAAAGATGAAGGACAAAGGGTTGAGTTTTAAAACTCAGTGAGAGATAGGATATCCATAGTTTAATAAATGCAAATATAAAATATTATAAACATAATAAAATATGTGTACTCCTAAGAATATGGTTTTAATCATAACATGATATTTCAAATATAATCTCAAAAATAGTTACTAAACTGCACTTTCTCACTATTTCCTTCAATTCCTTATTTTCACATAAGAAAAAAAAAATTAACTTCATCATCAAATACTCAAATACTCATGAGAGTTACATAAGAAGAGCAAATTTCATTTGGGGAATAATCTCAACCCATTTAATCTCATTTTAAGGTTCTTTTAAATTTCATATCGTTGAGAGAAACTATGTGCGCCACGGCAAGTGGTAATGCCATTATATCTCTTCACTACAGCTAGGGTATTGCCATTATATCTTTTCGCTATGGCAAGCGGTAATGTCTTCATATCTCTTCGCTACGGCTAATGCAGATTATTACTTCGCTTCGCTATTGAATGCAGAATGCTTATTATATCTCTTCGCTACGCTAGCCAGATTACTTATTACTTTCATACAAGAAACGATAATTTCATCTTGGAACTCATCATAGTTTTCTTAAATTTTTATCAAACACAATTCATAAATCTAAAATTCAACCTTCATATTAATTTAACCCTACAAGTATCAAATATCATAAACTTTTCCAATTCACATTGAAACAATATATATCAAAATCATGGCAATATAAAATCAACAAAGAGAGCTAACAATAATTTCAACCAAATCATCAAATCATGTTTAATAATTAAAATTTACGATGCAAAAAGTAAATTACAGATATACTATCTACTCACAGATGGTTCCCAAGGAACCGTAGAATACTCCTCGAGCTATCGAAAATCTCTAATTGACATTCGTTTGCTCTAAAACTCTAAGAACAAGACAAACAAAATTTTAGAGAGCTAACAATACTATCAATTTGCATAATTTAGCTTCAATTGATGGAAAAATCTCAAATCTAAAGAACCAGGGTTCCTAAAACCCCCAATTCTACAATTGATAATCATAGAAAACTCAATGAGATCAATTAAAAGCTATTGAGATTTACTCACACTGTCAAAATGAAGAAAAAAGGGAAGAATTATCTCAATCATTGAGTTTGAAGTTGTTCTCCCTCTCTAGAGAAAGAAATCACAGCCACACAAAGGAGAGAGAAAGAGAGACGAGAACAGAGGAGAGGGACCAAGCAGTCGTTGTCAGTGGCGTCCTTGCGATGGTGGCAACAACGGTGGCTGGACGCGATAGCAGCAGGAAGGCAAGAGGGAATAGAGAAAGGAAGAAAAAGAAAGAAAGAAGAAGAAAGAAATGTGAAGGGGACGGTGGATAAGATGTAAAGGCTGTGCCTATGGTGCACCACCTCTTATGGGTGCACCAGTGGTGCCTGTCTCTTTTTTTTTTTTTTTCCCCTTCTTGGTTATTGCACATCGCGTTGCAATGGCTGCCATTTGACAACTGTGCATTAAAATGAGAGTTAACGAGAGTTAATTACTTAGAGAAATCAATGAGCTCATTTTTAATGGCTATTGATGTTGTCTGCGAGTGAGTGGGCGAGGGTTTATGAAACAGGAGTGCAATTTAGGAGTTTGAAGGGCAAATTTGAAAAATAAAGAAAAAATCATTTATTCTTATTTTAAGGAATTCCAAACACAGGAATTGATTTATAGATCACTTCAAATCGTATTTTGTATTAGTGATTCCAAACATGATAATTGATCTGCAATTCAGATAATTTCATTCCAATTCATTTCCATATTTTTTTTCCAAATACACCCTTTCAGAATGAGGTGTGCGTTCTGTAACCTGTATGCATGCCTGCCAAGTGAGTGAAGCAAGAGGCACACTCAATCTGTGTTTGGTCACACTGTACTCAACCTCGGGTGTTCCTTGAAAGCCTCCTAAAATTACTAGTAAATACGTTAACACAGCGTAACATATTGAGTCATGGCTCTTCATGTGTAGCCAGTTCTGTTTGGTTTCTATTGTTATCGCACCACAATTCTGTTGCCGTTTCTATAGGAAGATCAATGATAAACAACAGCTAGTCATTATAGAAATTGAATGATGAATTATGTACTCCCCATTTATTTTCTTTCTTTCTTGCCTTTCATACAAAAGGTATGTTTAATAACTGAGCAAGATCTGTGATGAGGGTTTACTTAGGACCACAACAAGTTGCTTTTGTTAAATAGTGTTCAAGTGGAATATAAGCTCATTCACACAATGTTTTTCCTAGTGGTGGTTGAAGACTTCATGTTGTTATGTGGGAGCGAACTGGTTTCATTTTATCAGTTGTGAAAAGGCTTTTCTTATACTGATAGGGTTTCTTTTCATCCTCCTTTTTTTCCCTTCCAAACCTGTGCTGGTGATACAAACCAAACTAATCTCCAACCACCACCTTATTCTGTCACTTCTGTTTTTTCCTTTCCTACTGTTATGTATACATGGAGTATGATATATTATATATGCTACATTTTGTTAGTAGCATTAAAGCATACATGTTTTCTCCTTTTAATTGACAGATGCTTAATTGTTCCAAATGTGAGAACATCAGTCATATTGGCTTAGCTGCTCTAAGTTAGCATGCAGCCTGGCTGTAAGCTTAGAGTCTGTCTATTCATTTCTGCAGATGACCATTTTATGTACTATGCCTTGTCCTGCAGCTCACTCATTTTATTGTATTCAGGCTACTTGGAAAATGTCTGCAAAATTTTTCTAGGCTGCAATTGGTTTAACTGGATGGTTGTGTGAGTACATGTTCAGGGTTAAAAGCCCTGGTAATTTGTGTGCCTCACTCAAAAGAACTGAACAAAATAAACGTGTTGCAGTCATGGATGAGTCCCCCTTCTTCCTTGTTCAAACACACAAATTGATAGCGAAGCTAGACATAACATGCTGTCGCAAGATAACAATAGCATCCATACACGGCATAACAAATTCATGCTCGAGGCTCACTTCCTGTAGAATGGAGTCTCATAACTTGGTTAGCAGAGATGCTTTTTTGTATATTGGACAGTGTCAATTGTTGGCAGAATTAGATGTCAGTGATACTGAAATTGAGATGAAGGTTGCATTTCCAACCTTACATTTACTTTATGAATAGTTTACCTTCATTACATGATATATTCTTCTTGATATGTGTAGGGCTTGAGTTACCAAACTTGAGTCTGAAGTTGGGGATATTGTTAGGACCATGTGTTAATTAGGGGAGTTTGTTAGCTGGCTATAAACAAGGGGAAGTCAAGATTAGTTAGGAGTCTTTGATCATTTATTTGTCATTTGGGAGAGGCTGAGGCTCTAGAATTCCTCAGAGTGAGTTCATGGCACATTGTCAAGAATTGCCAATTCAAAACACATACGTTCCCCTTCACCTTTGTCTTACTGATAACATTTCTAACAGATATGTTGGAAGATAACTGATAATGGACTAGGTACTGATAGCATTTCTAACAGGTATGTTTGAACATAACTGATAATGGACTAAGGGATATTGCAAACAATTCTTTGAAGCTTAAATATCTTGATCTGTACAGCTTTTATATATCTCAAATTTGTGTCAGTTGAATGTTGATGGAACACAAAAATGCACACACACACACACACACACATGTGCACGTGTGTGTCCGCACACAAGAAAAAAACCTATTTAAGCTAGTGATTTTGCCCTAAACATCATTTTACAGATTGTGAAATGTATTTATAAATGAATGTAAACTGCAAAACATGTTTACTATGTTTGGATTTTTTTCATTAATGGAACGGATCGAAATTAGTAGGAAATGATTGGAAAGGGAAGGAAAGGAAGGGAACGGGGTTCCTTTCTTGTTTGTTTGAATGATTAACAAGGGAATGAAACAAAAATTTATCAATTGTGTTTGGAAGTTACATGATAAAAGGAAAAGAACAACAGTTATAGTTATTCTCAAATTACCGGTTCCCCTCATTCCACCCCAGTTTTGAAAAGATAATTAGCTTTTGAGGGAGAAAGAGAAGAAACTTTTTCCCACGAGTTCCCTTTCATTCCTATCTGTTGTTGAACTCTCAAACAAGAGGAGAAGTTCCCTTCCCTATCATTTCCTTTCTCTTCTCCCCATTACTTGTATCCAACCACACTAGTAGTGCTGATAGCTCATAGTTTGTTTTTCTGAAGTTGATCTTTTTCCAGGCATGTAGAAATCTTCATATGGTCATTCTAGAGAAGTGGTTATGATTCTTCTGCAATTTCCTGATGTCCAACTAAACTTCGTTCTGTTTAATTTCATAGGAGCTCAGGGATAACTGATGAAGGCATTGCTGTAATTACTGTTGGCTGTCCTTCACGTTAGCTTATTAATATTTCTTATGACACTAATGTGACAGAGACTTCATTATTGTCTCTTTGAAAATGCGTGAAGCTAAGAGCCCTAGAAATTCGATGATTCCCACATATTTCACCAGTAGGCCTTTCATATTGCTGTCAGGTGTAGGCATCTTGAGATGGACATTACGAAATGCTATAAAATTAATGATACCATAATGATTCAGCTGGTTCAATACTCTCAAAACTTAAAACAGGCAGGTTCCTCTGCCTTAGTTCTCCAAAACATATAGAGATTGTTTTTCATGCCAGTATTTGTTAAGCTAGTGCCTGAGATAGGGGGGTATATATAAAAAATTAACTAGCATTGATTTATTTGAATTGAAGATATAGTTGTCATATTGTTCAGTAACAGATATAGGGCTCATTGCTCTTGCTAGCGCAAGCTGCTTACAGCACATATCCATCTTTAACTTGGAGGGTTTGACCTCAAATGGCTTAGTAGCTGTCCTTTTGGCTTGTCAAAGTTTGACAAAAGTGAAGTTGAACACATCCCTGAAGTCATTATTTACCACATCAACATATTCTTGAACAGAAGGAAGCTCACGGATGTAATGTATGCTTTTTTGGAGGGATAAACCATTTGAAACGTTCAGGTACTTTTGACATGAACTCAGCTCTGTATTTATATGTAGGAATCATATTTGACATGAATCCATGAATTTTGTATTCAATAAAAGCACTTGTTCAGTTATATTTCTCTGCTATAAATTCAATGTCACAAATCACAGTTGTGGGGTTGATCTAACATATCTGAGAGTTGAAAAATCAGTTCTTTGTTTCATTTTTGGAAAACTTAGTAAGAGAATGTAAAATTCTAAGTTCAGATTAAAGTAGCCGTTGGGAGTGTGAAATTCCTTTCAAGCAACTGTGGAAAATGGAAAACTAAAATTTGCAGCTCCATTGCTATGCACTTTGTCATACGAGATCCCAGTTTTCCCTCCTAATTGCATCAATTTGGTCAAGAATACACACTCCATTTTCATTCACAACTGATTGTTCAATATAAAACTCCTACTGAAATGAATTTTACTTGGCAGCTTGCATGCTTATTTTAGTAATTAGACAAAATCATTCAGTGGGAGATCTCAATTTGTTCATTGTTGCATGATTATAGAAATTATGTATGTCTAGCATGAGAAACAAGATAACTAATTAATACAGATGCTACAAGGTTATAGAACAGGTAATATACACGTGTTCTATTCTCAACTATACGTTGAAAGTTTGAGAGCTTTTCTTTGAATTAGAAACGAAAGTATAAAGTCTAACATAATTTTAACTAACATTCTTGTTATCTTATTGGAAGCCATGTACTTTTGTGGTAGTTGGGAGTAGATTCAAAAGGACGGAAACTGCATATGTACTGAAAGCAGTTGCAATTTCAAAGCTCCATTTAAGTCAAATTTAGGCTTGTTAGTATGCGGAGACTGCTATGAACAAATTCATCAAGGATGAATTTAACAAGTGCAAAGTTTCAGTTTAAGTTGACAGTTGACTTCTCAAAAGGTATGTATATGTTTAATTGATATTTGCTGCTGGTATTACATTTTAGTCATCAGGAAGTGAAAATGTGAGAATACGTGGCAAAAGAAAATAATATGCCAAGCCTGTGGCCACTATAAGCTTGGCTTGGCCCAACATAGGAGGAAGGAATGGAGCAAAAAGGACATAAAGCTGAGTCAAAATTTTCCATTGTTGCTGCCTTTTCAAAAACCATATAGTGGTTAAAATTGACATGATCGATAGGCCTCACTAATCCGAAACTTTTTGTACTTTGACCGATTGAATAAAAATGCCCTTTGTCCAAAGGTCAAAGACAAGGATTTATTGGCAATAAAAATTACTAATGCGCGTACAGCTGGGAGTTACATTACATCAAGGCCAAGCTGATGCATAACATTGTTTTCAGTGTGTTTTTCACAACCTATAGGGGGTCCCCCCCTAAGGAAAATGGTTTATGGTCCAAAAGTATAATATACGCTCACTTTTATGTTAAAAGCTACATTTTGTTTTGTTAATTTAGCCAACGCGTAAACCCAGCTAGTTCTGTGTTCTGTTATTATTATAATGTTAATGTACAGTAATTAAAAAATTATTATTCCAGCCGTCTCAAAATAAATACTCTCTTCACCTTTAAATAATTATCCATTTAAAAAATTAATTTTATCTGAAAATAATTATACTAGATAGAATTAATTATTTTTATCAATAATACTTCTATTAAATATTATTAACTTATTAGTAATGAAGGAGATAGAAAGTTGAAGTATTAAAAAGAAACAAAGACAATTGACTAAATTATTTCTAATTATTATTATTATTTTACTAATTATTTCTTTAATTCTAGTAAGTATTTATAACTAGATAATTATTCAAGTACAGAAAAAATATCTTTTTCATTTTTTCAATTTATGAATGCATAAAAGTGTGAAAGATATTTATTTTGAAACGAAAGGAGAAACACACATTAATTAGAAAAATGTTAATGCACAAGCCTTGACCTATCTTCACCCAATTTAAGGGAGAATATTTATCTTTATGTTTAGTCAGAAAGGATCATATATTTTCTTAACTTAAGAAAATGTGTTTATTTTACGTATGAAGTTTATTTATGTGAGAAAATGAATTTTTTCTCATGTTTATCTTCCAATAAATAAACAATAAAATTCCTTTGTGTTGTTCAGAGTCCCTTATTTCCTGCTAATGAAAATTCGTGGGCAATTTTCATCATCATTATTTTCATTAGAATTTGAGTTGCACAGCATTGAGATTTGAATTTAATGAAATCCTCCGTGTTTAGGTATGAACGAGTTCCATACCATGCCTCAGGAGTCTTAATATTGATGGATTTGACCTAGTCTTCTTCCTACAACTTAATGGCGATGAACAGGACTCAACACACGGCCCAAATACGACAAAATTTAGAAGAAACGGTCAAAGAAAATGAATCCTATTCCTCGGAAGGGACGCCATCAAATGCTGCTCTCCATTATTATTCCACAAGCCTATGTAGATTCTTTCGGTGTATTTTTAGAAAAAAAATAATTTTTAGTATTATATGTTCTTTTTCTTGTATTGATATTATATGTTATTTGAGAGTTTAGTATTAATTTTTTTTGAATTTTGACTTTGTACATATTCTCTTCCACGCATAATATTTTTTATAATAATTATTGTATAATTTCTCACAAGGACAATTTTGCTAACATAATTTTTTGTGTGTATGTTTATGTATTTTTAATAATTTTTTAATCTATATATCATAACCCTAAAAAATATATCATCCATTTTTTATTAACAATCGTAATGGAAAATCGTGTCATTTCAATATACTAAAAAATAATATATTTTGTTACAATTTATGATTCACATGCATTAATTTTTAAATATATTAAAATAACACAATTTACTACTACAATTATTAGTAAGAAATAGAAAAAATACAACTAAGTGAGTAATATCTGCGTTCGATTCAGGACAAATACTGTTCGACACTTCAATTAATTTTCAACATATTTTCTTAATTGGAATCATGTCCATATTTGTACGCTACTCGTCCCGTCTGGTCATAAGTGTTTCTTATTACTGGTCCCAGTAGAGGTGCCACTTGTTTCTGCCACTCACCGTAGGGTAAACACACTGGCTGTGTAGCAGCTAATAAAAAGTACAGACACACTAATTTAATGGTGTATCTATATATCAAACACGTACTAAACACTAATACCCACATAATATGTGTTTGATATGTATTCATATATATTTAATTAAAAAAATTATTTTTCTGAACTCAGACATACACCAAACATGACTAGATATATGTCAGATATGATTTTAATTCATTGTGGACACAACTTTGCTATACTGCGGATACGTCTGAGTTAGTTTCTTTGTTTTTTTAATTTTTAATACCAACATAAGCCGAAAACCAACTCTAGTTATTTAGTTGGATCTATACTGTTGGGTCAATTCATTTTGAAAATTGTTTAGTTGATTACAAAGAATAAGAATAAATTAGATAAAAAATTATATAAACATGACCAAAAAAATCCATAAACAAAAGAATTATACAATAAAATAAAAAAATTATATATATACCGTGTTCGTATCCTTTAATTTTTTGAGTTTAGTGTGTTTTCATGTTCATATTTGTGTCATGTTCCATATCCGTGTTAATGTCTGTGTTTCATAGGTAGCAGCATTCTTTAGGGTTTTGGCTAATAGACTCAGAAATTTATTGGTACTGCATAGACCAAGAAATTATTAAAAATAAATAAACTGAAAAAATAGTTTACGTTGATAAAATTATCTTTTTTATTTTGATAAAAAGAGAGCAAGGTAGGAAATTGTATAATTATTATTATAAGAAATGTATAGGAGAGAGAATATGCATAAGAATAAAAGTTTAAAAAAAATAGTTTTTTGAAACTCTCTTCGAGGTAATATCAGATTTTTAAAACTATCATATAATTGACGTAATATTTATTTGTGGAGTGATGGTTTATCCCTTAATCAGATGGTCAAGAGTTCAATCTCTATCTATGGGAATAAAATATATTTTATGATCAATCATTATCTTTTTGGAAAAATTCCTGTGATGAGAGAATTAATCACTGTTATTAATAATAAATATTCTGATTTCAATAAAAAAAAATGTGACCATGACCAAAAAGACATTTAATACTGCATGAGGGGAGTACGGAACAAGTGCAAGCGATCAGAACGAACTAACCATTCATTTTGCCATTACCATTTGGAGCCACGTGTCTAGTTGAGCTTCTTGCTTTAGTACCAATTAACTGTTTTTTAAACAGAGATTAGTTTATTTGATTGGCTTTTACTAATATATGGTTATAATTTGAGATTGATTCTTAGGTTTTTTTTATTAGTGGGTGATCTAAAAATGTATATTTATAAATACTTGATAAGCTCAAAAACATGCCTTAATTCTAGATTGAGATGAATATTTCCCTCATCCTAAATTTTAATCTATGGAAAAAATTAACTTTATTTCAACTTCAATCTTAATTTTTAGAATAAATACTCAAATTGGTCTTTAACAATTTCATTGATTAACAAATTGTTCACTGACAAATTTGTTCACAAATAAAATTGTAAGAAACCTATAGTTTCTTATTTTTATAATTGTGAGGGATCTCAATATTAATAGTTTTTTATCAAGGACTAATTTGTCTATTAATGTAATTGTCAGGATTTTATAGTGTCTTATTTTTACAATTGTGAAGGACCTCAATACTAATATTTTTATTGTCAATGACCAATTTATCCATCAATGAAATTATCAGGAACTAATTTAAATATTTATTATATTTATTATTCTTTTAATAAATCCAATTCACTAATGAGAAGACAGAAAGATAATTTAATCAAAGGATATCACATCTATCTTTATATCTGTTTCAATTTAATTTATCTTTAATTGTGAAGAGCTTTAAAATATATGCTTTTATAAGTGAACGCGAGGAAGATTAGAGATCAATAGGAATAGAAAAAGACTAAAAGCAAAATTGACAATTAAGCATAATTAAATATAATTCATACCATAACCCTGGATCCATCTGGATTGATGGGGTATTACTGACGCGTTTTCATTTTTCATTTTTCATTTTTATTTTTTATAGCAAATAAGGATTTGAAATGAAGCAATATTAGCCGAGAGTCAATAAAGAGTGGTTTGTGACATCCAAATTAAGAATAAACGCTTTTTATGACCCACCTATCTAAAGCTTGCTTTCGATATCGTACTTTTCTCTCCCAACTCGCACTATGAACTTGGTTGGTTTATGGCTGCAATGTGCAAACTTCCATAATCAGACATCTTTTGACAATTCAAAATCTAGTGAATTTGGTAAATTATAAGGTAGGCCTCAAACTTTTAGATGTATTATGGACCATTTATTATTAGTTATTAAATAATTATTATTTTTATTAGATGATTTAATCTAATAACTAATAATAGAGGGTTTATGATAAACTCAAAAATAAGATATCCATAATAAAACCCCCTAGTTTCTAGATCTTATAAAGTGCACAAGTTGGTACAAATTAACAAATCAATGCAACGACACGGGCATTTACTTGGGGAAGACAAATGAACTTAAAATAGACAAACATGTGATATGATCTGTCTCTTGAAATGGGACAAAAACAGGAAGTCTTACCAGTATAATGGATGCATAGAACAAAGAGGAATTATATGAGACCCATTGCAATGTGTATTATGAGGTCACAGACTTAATTTTCTTTGGTCATGGTCACATTAAATTGTAGATACGAGTAAACCCCTGTCTATACGCCAAATTAAACATATCCTAAGAAACGGAAAACAGAATAGTTTAGTAATTTTAAAAGTTATTAACCTATTTTATAATTTATTGCTGCTAAGGAAGGCTTGAGATTCGCGAGCTAGTTCTCGAAGGAGAAGCAAGATAGGTGTACGGAGAACTAAATTGGGATGATCTTGATCCAACCCCAAATTATGGGATTGTTGTTAGCGGATGTGGTTGCCCTGCCTTCTGGTTTTAGTATTTTTCAGCCTAATTAGGTTGCTTGCTAGATCTTGTAATAGTGTAGCTGATAAATTGGCTAAACTAGTAAATTAAGACTTTAATTAGACAAGTGTGGTCATATTCCATCCCATATACGTGCTTTATAAAATTTTATTTTCATATTGAATAGTTTTTTTAAAAATTTGAATTGTTTAAATGATATCTAATAGTTAAAAGGAAATGGGGTAAGCTAGTTCACAAGATGAGGTGAACCATATAACTCATTGTTAATTTATAATTGAGTTATACATCTTCTAAAACTAACCTATCCTCAAATTTATGGGATGAAATGCAATATTCACATAGAAGATTAGGGTTTAATATTATTTTCACAAATCTCAAAAATGGTTGATTCTATTACCCTATTTCTTTATTATCAAAAGTTAATAAGAATTGTAGATTGAATAGATTATGATTCATCGAAAGCAATAAAAAATGTTATTTTGTATTCTTTCCTTCTCATATATACTTTTGTTTATTTTATAAAGCTGAAAGTTTAAAAATTATTAAAAGGTAAATATCACTTTTTTCATCTGCTTAATTATCTTTTATCTACTTTTTATGTATGTTAGCTCCTTTTCAAACATTAAAAAAAAATCACCAAAATGATAGAGTTGACAAATAAATATTTTATTTTTCAATTCAATATCTTTACATATCCATATGTCGCTAATCAAGGTTTTCAGGATTGTCAATGAGCCATTATGTGTATCTAATATGGTTCATAAGCTTGAGAGTTGAACAGGAACTTAGATTTGATGGCTCGAATGGCTGAAGAAGTAGGGCCTTCATGGGGTGATGATGCAACAAGGAACCATGATCATTTTGTGTTAAGCTCATGTTCGATCAATCATGAGCTTTTTGTGTTGTGTTCTTGTTGTTTTTTCTTCTTTGCCCTTCCTTAATATATAGAAAATCTTCTACATGTAAGGACAAAACCTTTTATAATTGGGGACCAAGATATATGGCACAGTATTTTATGTAATGACAAGCTATAAAAGGGTGTCATTGCTTAGTATTATTGTCTTTCCTCATTTATATTATAAGAGGTGCATGAGCTCATCAAATCCATTTCTTACTGCTTCCCTCATGAGGCTTCCTGTCTTAATGAAGTCCCCTACATGCTGTAAGTCTCCTTTGAGGGGATGGAGAATCTCTTGCTCCTAAGCCCGTCAAGCCACCAAGCGCATAAATTCCTATATTTGATTCAAGGTCTCGGCTCTTGATTATTATTTTAGGAGAAATGTTATTTTGATTCATATTTTGTGGGATATCGTGTTGACACGCTCACATCTATCATTAGATTAGATGTGAAACCCAAATTAAGTGATGTCCACGTCCAATCCAAGAATTGATGAGAATGTGCCAACATAGTATTCTACAAAATGTGAGTCGAAATAATACTACTCTTATTTTAGCTCTATGTACAAGAACCCTTTCTCATTCCACTTTAAAAGGGGACTCCCCTAGCAACACCATACAACCTTTGTCATGTAATTGTTGGTATACTATTGTGAATTATTGCTTCTATATTATGCATGTATGCACATGTTGAGGGAAAACCCTACACATTTTCCTTTTGATTTTTCATCTTCGAACAAAAGAGGAGAAAGTTGAACGATATGCTTTGTCTTACTTAAGCTTTACTACGTATGAAACTGCCCATTCAAATAACATTTAAGTGAGTCTAGGACCAACTTGAGAGTTAGGAAACCATTTATTGGCTTTGTTTTACTTAAGCTTGACTACGTCTGAAACTGCCCTTCCAAATAACATTTAAGCGAGTCTATGACCAACTTGAGAGTTAGGAAACCATTTATTGATAAAATATAACCTTACTATAATTCATTCTCTACATATTGCTCATCTACTTAATGTGTATAACTTGTCATTTTATATAGTATCTGATGGACTTTTCTCTGTGATTAATGAATATTTCTACAGGTACATTATTACAAGACTAATAATTAATTGGATAAGGTCGTATAATTAGAAAGTCTTTTTAATATTTAGATTTTAGTCAATTCTTTTAAAACAAAGTTATTTTTTTCATAAGAAAAATTTAAAGTTAGAGGATGACGCATCAGTTCAAGACAGGAAAAGCCTCTGGACTCAAAGAACACTTGTAGAGTAACTTACATTTACCTTACCACACATGGGGGTTTGAACCTGCATTCTATTAGATAACAGATCATGTCATGCTCCACTTGGGTAATTCATTGGGGTTAAAACAAAGTTAAATTGTTTTTGGGTAATGGAAAGAAACAAAGAAGAAAACCTTAGAGGGGATTACACAGCTACATCAAGATTAAGAGAGAGATCTAGGCCAGTAGAGGGCAGTTCTAGAGCCACAAACCCTCAAAGCCAGAGGCACCAAGTTTCACCAAGTTTCATTTACCAACATATTCAATTTTTATTAATCATATTCAATTAATGATTTTTAAACAGTGATAATTTGTTTACATTATAATTAATATTATTTTTTTGGTAAAACATTATAATTAATATTACAAGTTATGTTTTGGTAGATTAAAAGTTAAGGTGAAAAGAAAAGTTTGTTCTGATTGAAAGTGAGATATGCCTAGCTATAAAATATTAATATTAAATATGATGATGTATTAACAACAATAGAGATTTTTTCACTACTATGGAATGTAAAAGCAAGCTTGACCTAATAAAACAAATACTCTAAGAATCACTCCCTAACATAGATCTAATACCCATAGGAGAAATATCACTCAACATGAAAGGAAAAATAACTCATACTCCTTCCATTGCCAACTAGCAGTTAGCGCATGCGTTACCCTTTCAGAGAGTATGAGCAAATCGGACGGTCCAATCCTTTCAAAGAAGAGTTCAAATCAGCATCAACAACTTAGTATACCTATGCCTCACGTTCACATTTCTGAACAACAGCTCCACAACAGTAAGGAAATCAATGTGATAAACCAAATGACGAATACCATGGTCCCAAACTAACTTCAAACGAGTATTAAAGGCCTTGAGCTCAGCAAACAAGATAGGGTCTTACTAAGTGCACCAGCAAACCCAACACACCAGCAACCAGCCTCATCACAAGTGAAGCCTCCTAACCAACCAAATCACTCTCAGCAACCAAACTACCATCCACATTGACCTTATAGAAAGACCATGGGGACAGGTCCACCCTACCAACCAAGGGGACCGGGGAGGATAAGAAAGGGGATGGCTCACAGTGGCAACATCTTGGGAAGGCACACTAGGCACACTAATTCCTTGAAGAAGCTTTAGAAAAAACCAAGACTCATTGCTTATGTAGTAAGCACAATGAGTCTGCCAAATCCACCACAAAGTAGCAATAAACAACATACAATACTCCCCTCAATAATACTCCAACAACTACTCTTTCAAACCAAGAACAAAGAAGGAGGCATGCCTACCAAGACTAAGAGTCGTCTAGACCCTTCTAGGGAGAACACAATGCCAGAAATAATGAATTGTAGATTCATATTTAGAGCCACAACAGTCACATAAAGGTTGAGCAAACTGCAACGCATTAGTAGGGAGGGTATCCTAAGAGAACAACCATATGAATAGCTTAACTTTCTCAAACAACACCAACTTCTTTGTCCACATAAAGTTGGATATCATCGATCAACAACTAGAAATGTCACCTAAGCTATCAGGCTACCACTTATACATAACATCATCAATAGTCCTTTTTCACCAATGTGTTGGAGGTTGAAAAATTTGGGTCGTTACTAACATAAGCCTAAATGAATAGACAAGGGTCAAGTTAAAAGGCTTGGGTAATCCATTGACATTGAAACCATGAATATGAGGTGTGGGCTGAAAGTTAGCTAAAGAAGAAGAGCCAGTAAAAGTCGACGGATTGGTGAAGGGATACATTGGCCCAAAGATGAGGATCAAGCATGTTATCAAGTTGAGAGGCATGGAAAAAAGTGGGCAATGGTTAACTTGGAAAGAAAGGGATTGATGACCATGATGTGCATCATCCCTTGATCTTAGGCTGGATATCTTATCAAATTTATTATGTTTTAAGTGCCGTTATTTCCTTGCCCGTTGTTAGCTTCTAGTTTAGAATATTTCAACTCTATCATTGTAATTCAGTTCTCTAATTAATGAAAATTCTCAGTTTCATTAGTTCTTTTTTATTTCCATTGAATTGATCTTGCTCAAAACACTTTCTAGAGTGAGTTAAGGAATCCATGGTATAGAAAATAGAGTACCCTTTCTAGTTCAAATCATCTAAATTTTGGTAATCATATTGTGGTTCATAAATTGAATTAGAGATCAATCTCAGCCAATTTACTTTTGATCTAATACAATCCTAAGGTAATACACCAAGGCAAGACTTAAGCAATACACCAAGTCTTGGATGGTAGCACTAATTGGCCCCACGAAATTCACACTTGCTGTGTACAAATCTGATGAAAAAGAAATCATAAAAGTTGCAGAAACAGCCAAGATATTTTTGAACAAAATGTTAGAATTGATCGAATCCCTAATTGACGATTGCAATTGATAGTTTTTTATTTTAGAAATATTTGGCACACATTGTATCCTATTTCAAATTGGTCCTATTTTCAAAGCCTACTTTGACATGGGAACGCACCAATAAGAAATCTAATTTAATTTAATATCTAATCTTATATAATACTCTGATCCATCTATTCTTCAATAATAGTCATTCTTAAAAATTGAGCCAAATTAATACATTGATAACTTAATATATCTGATTATAAATAATAATCAAATACAATAACTTTTTATTGTAATATATTAATTTGAATTAATTTTTGAAGAGCGTCTATTATTAAGAAAAAAAAAGGAGTATATAAAAGAAAGATCTTAGGTGAATTATTGTGTCATGTGGACTTTGCTTTGATATTTGAGAAAAAAAATTCGCCATTTGCCACGACAAATAATTGCTTACATGGCATCAATATATAATAACATTTATTGAGTTTCAGATTGAATATTTCCTCTTAAAAACTTGAAATTATTAATTACTTCTACGAGTCTATTAGTACCACTCTTATTTCTATCGGTGAAAACAATCACATTTTACATCAAACTTTCACTTAATATTAATAAAAAAAAATCAAAAACTAAATGAATGATTCCATGGATGCGGAACCTCTCCTGTTAGAGAAAAAAGGACCGCGTTCTGTTTAACAAATCTACCCCATCCATTCATATTAAATATACATCAAAGGTCAAAAATAGGACACGTCATATCCACGTAAAATATGTTATTTAATTTTTTTTTTTAAAAGATCCACCCAAATTTTGCAAGAGATCAAGTTCCTACTCTGTTACGTTACCACCGATCAAAATGGTGAGAAAACTATGAGATTAAAATTAGAGTGAATAATATTTTTATCCAAACTTTTTTATTTGACGTCAATTTGCTTTTAACAATATTTTTAACATCAATTTAGTTTTAATATTTTTAATTTTAACATCAATTTAATCACTATTAGATCTTTATCAAATTTTAATGTTTAGAGTAAATCCCATTTTGGTCCACTTTAAAAAATATATTGGTCAATAAATTAGTTTTTTAAGATTTGAAAATTCTATTTTGATCCAATTAATTTAAAAAAGGGGTTCCTATCAAATATACTTTTTTTTGTTAATATTACATATAAAAATAAATAAAGGAAGGCAGTGAAAAGAATTTTGTAATTTTATTACAAAAATACATAATCTTAATTTAAAATTATAAATTATTATTACTATTAATAATTTGATCCTTATTCTAGCAATAATTTAAAAATTAATATATATATATATATATGCTATTATTAAAAGTAATGTACAGAGTAAAGATTTACTTTGATCACTAAAATTATATGTTTGTTTCACTATAATTTCTAAAATTAAGAAAATATCACTTTAATCTCTGAAATTTTAAAAAATGATTTAACTTAGTTCTTTTGGAGATTCAATTTAGTCCTCAGAAGTAGTAATATAAGGACTAATTTAAATTATTTTTTGAAATTTTAGGGGCTGAAGTGATATTTTTTTAATTTTATAGACTAAGGTGAATTGTACATATAATTTCATAAATTAAAGTGAACCTTTACCCATTAAGTATATTTTAGTTTGTAGAAAATCTTATTGCATATAATTATTAATAAAGGTATTTTATCTGAAAATAAAATAGTAAATACGAGAAATGGTGGTGCACCCTGTAGATTAATAAAATAATAAAAAAGTCAAAAATTGATTAAAGTGTAGTTTAACTTAAATTTTTAGGAGAAAATTATACATGTTCCAAAAATCAAGAAAAAAAAAGAGTGCAGAAATATTATTTCTCAGTAAATTAAAGGAGATATATCTAACTCTTATCGTAAAATATCGATCCTATACAGGAATTTCCTTTTGCCTTTTGCGCCACGTTGATTATGTGAACTGTGGATCACAATGACAAGACAGAACATAGACCCGTCTCTCACACGTCACGTTATCTTCTAGATGTATTGTGCATTCATTGTACACAAATTTGTGTCAATCTAATCGCAACACACGCATTTTTTTCCAACCTTTTTTTTTTCCTTCCCAAATTGTGGCCCGTAATTTCTTCTTCCTCTCCATCTATCCGGCAGCTCCTGCGTTGAATATGCAAATGCGGAAATTCTGCCTAACTTTTTCTTTGTGGCTATGGTAATGACTTTTAGCGAACCCAATCTAAATTATATGCGGGCAAATCATAATGTTCATGGCATAATGGCATCAATTATTCATTTCCTTGCCCTTTTTCTTATTTTGACGAGGAATTCACTTCAGCTTCAGTCATATTAATTGTTGTTGGTTGCTACCTATATGTAGAGGCAGATGAAGACAACAACACTTTATTATGTGATGTGTTTCTGACAACGTCACAATTATTTTGTCTACGGGGCAAATTAATTAATGATGAAAATGAAAAGTAATTCTAAAGTGAAAAATAAAAATGATTAGAATCAACAATTAATTTTTCCGATCGAAACCACGAATATTCTTTTATTAGAGGTAATCCCGGTAAGTTGAATATACGTGACGCCACTAAGACGGTAGAGTTATTTCTCCTAAACCTTAACCCAGCTATATACCTAATACTGGAACCCAAGATCTCTATTAAACAACAATATTATTTTAATATTTAATAAAAATGAAGAAGTGTTAAAAGCATTAAATGTTCAACAAGATAGGAGTATCTCTCTTGATTGAGAAGAAATCGATGGAATAATTAAGGATACAAAGTATAATTAAATAAAAAAGTAAAAAATATTGAACATGTTAGGAGATAAATATCTGGTATGAAGATGAGATATGAGTAGATGCTACTATATATGAATATCTGGTAAGTAAATTTAAATAAATATTTGAGTTTTTTTTTCTAAATAGTACCTATTTTATACTTTTATTTTTCGAAACGAGATGTATATGTCCGAAGACAATTGTTCAATCAAGTATATGTCCAGAAATAACCGTATGTCTAAAAGGCAAGTTTTAGTCATTTCTGTACTTAACTTTTGAACGGTTATTTCTATATGAAAATAGTATTTTTTTTAAATAGAGTGACTTATATATTAATGTCATATGTATATTTTAAAAACTAAAGTGATGCCACATTTTAATTTTTTTTCTTCCGGCTGATATTAATGACTGTTAAAAATAAACAAAAAAAGACTTTTAAAACTTAATAAGATGTCATAGTTTAATTTTTTTTAATTTATTTGAAGTTAGAAAAATTGAATTCACATGTGTCTTTTAAGAACCAAAGTATATGTTCACTCAAAATGTTAGAATAAATTTTGTGGAGCAACATAAATTAATATTAAATTTAATTTTGAGCTCGAGCTAATGATTGGATGTCAGAATATTTAGAGCTTATTGGTTTAACCCAAATTTGTGATCGCTATTATTATTATTATTATTATTATTGGACATATTATTGGCGAGCATTGCTAATTGTGAGAATTATAACATGAGTTGTCATATGTGCTCAAGCGCGATGGAGTTTTCCTGCTGAAAAGCACTAGTGAGGCGCTGTGGTGCCAAGAAGATATCGCACTTGAGCACGACATAACTTGCGCTAGAGCCCAGGTTCCCTAGTCTGGACTATTGAATTTCTCCTACTTGGCTCCTAGTTATAGCTGCTCCACTCCACACAAAGAGTGCTCATCAAACTATTTAATTAGAAAATCCTACAAAACAAAGAGAAAACACAATAATTGAACACAATTGAAATTAAATTAATTACGTAATAAAATGAACTTAAGTAACACTAAAACTAGACGTACAAAAGGTGTTAACAAAGCTTAAAACTAAACTAAAACAATAATCAGAAGACTTGGCCCATCCTTTTGCTTAGAAAAAAGAGAGGCCTCTATTCATTATCATATTACATTGCGACTATTTCTCCATTGAGACATAACATGTTTTTGTCACTATTGCGGCATTTCTCCGCTCTTTTGTCTTATTTGATAAGTCAGGAGAAAATGAATAGTGAGTATAGATTCATTTTCTTTCTTAACCTTTTCAGATAATCTTAATATCAAATCTCATGCGTTTTTATATTGTGGTTATTGTCACATATGTCATGTTTAGAATTAAACTCATCATTGAGATGTAGGAACCTTGTTTATATTGTTTGTTGTGTCATTTATTTATATAGTCAATTTTATTCATTTCCCATTTGGCCGTACTGTTTTACCTATTATGGCTATTTTAATATTATGTTTATGAATAATATTTTTAATCCTTTTGTATTGAGAATTATGTTGATAATTAGTTAACTCACCACTCGGTTTATCTTTATGGATATAATTCTTGATGATTTAATATCATATTTTTGGAGTTTTCAATATCTTATTGATACTCACTCCAACAATACGATTTTAATGTTTGTGAGAGTCAGCTCATGTATTATTTATTTTTGACAAAACCCCCCATTTTAGCCTCTAAAATTTTAAGGCGGACAAATTGATCCTTGTAAAATTGAATCATATGACAAATTGAAATGTGCAAAAATAAATTCTCAAATTAGTCTATGTAAAATTGAATACTCGGACAAATCGATCTTTGTAAAATTAAATAATTAGACAAGTTAGTTTCTCTATTAAAGTGAGCCGGGGAACTAAGTTGTTGACAATTTATTTTTACAGGGATTAACTTATTCGACTTAAAATTTTAGAGGGACTAAAATGAGAAGTTTGTCTTTATTTTTAAAGCCCTAAAGGGTATTTGAATTGCATGAAAGAACTCCATTGTACTTATTTGTTAATTGGACATTTTGATAATAACATAATATTTTGTAAATTCTGCCCTCACCTCTATGGTGAACTAACTTTGATTGCAAATATTATTGGGTTACGTAGATAATAGATATACTTTTCGATATAATATTATTTTACATAATCATTGTGTGATAGATAAATAAGATTGTTATATAATTTTAATATTATTATTATTATTATTTTTCTCAATCAAGTGGAAAAGTCATGTATATTTTGATTTGGGACCGTTGTCTGAATTGCAATGACGTAGGGACTTTAGATTAATTAATTTCCTTGTTAATTAAACGTGAGAAAATTAATTAATAAAGTAAATATATTTTACTTCTCAAATTTTAAATCATATGAAGCTTATATCATCAGCTTTCATAAAATGTATTATAATATTTTAAACTTTTTAAACAGTATAAAAAATCATCAATATAATTTTAATGATTGATAAATGTGTACCTAATGACCTATATCAATATTGCCAAATTTCGAAGAATGTGCTGGAGGGGCAACGTCTGATGAGGTTGAGATTAAGCAGCCCTCTCTTCCCCATTTGGCCCTTCTCACTTCCTCTCCGTCGATGACACAACACATACAAGAAGATGGAGTGTGAATGCATTGCTCCATCGATGTGACTTCAACCATATTTTTGTATGCATTTAGCTAATTTTTGTCTGATATGGCTAAATGGTGCATGCACCAGGACACGCATACATAAAACGAAAATAAAATGATGGAGTGTCAAAATATTTTTAAATTGGGTTAATTCTATGGTGCACCAAGTAAAAATTTACGGTCTATTTTATATAGTCTGCAATAACTTAGGCTATTTTCTTTTTAATCAGTGGTTGAGATATTATGCAACACAAATACAACCATTTTAGAGGTGACTAAATTTTATCTATATGATATCAAAAAAATTTAAATTAATTATAGAACCACGTAGATAAGTTAAAATATTTATATGTTTGATCCTAAAATTAATCCTATAAAATTAACTGGAACTTTTTTGAGTAATTACATTGCTAAAATTTGATCATTTTTCAAATTCAAAAATGGAGTTCAATTTTTTCAAAAGCGACTAAATTTATTTACACAATTGGAAGTAATTGAAACCTTTTAGGATAATAAAATTTAATTACTTCTAAAATGGTTGAATCAATGATCCATAGTATCTTAACCCTTAACAAAAATTCATCGGATTTAGACCAATATAGACCACAAGATAAACCTCATTTTTTCACTCGGCGCATCATATTATTATTTTTTCAATGTAAAATGTTTAGGTTGAGGGAAAATCTCACCCTGGTCTAGGGTTAGGGCAAGCCTTCGACCTCATCAAACACTTACATAGATATTTACATAAAAATTGACCCAATGTATGATTGTTTTGAACCAAAACCTAGGGAGTGCTTTTAAAACTTACCACCAAGCTTGGTAATTCGGGTTCGTAAATGTCACGACCCGACTTGGGCACATGACCGGCACGTGAGAAATCCTCATTCCCACGTAAGCCTCTTGATCTCTAGGTCCCTCTATATGCATAATTTATTATAAAATCCTTTTCCAAAACATAAATTCATCTCTGACATAAATGTCTAACTTTTTGAAAAATAAATTATCATAAATACTTTCTTAAACAAGCTCTAGTATATATCTCTTATACAAAACATATGAGTTGCTCTTAATACAAAATAAACCATAAAACTCGTAACCACGAAAATACAAAATATTCATGATAAAAATATGTCAGTCTATCTCTATGGTCCGGGACCCTACCCGTCATGCACACTGGAGCACTCTATCTTTAAACAGAATACTAAAAATACTTTACTTACAAAGTGAAATTCACCAACTGGGAAATCTCTACTGTAGGGGAGGAGATGGAAGAGGAGAACCCGCAACCTCTACTGCACCTGTAATGGAGGAAGAGAGAAGGGTGAGTTTCATCTAAAACTCAGTGAGTAAGTCCTCACTCATAACCCTCTCATGGGACAGTTAAGGAAATAAATAGTAATATATATATATATATATATCAAACCAGTTAATGCAATAATTCTAAAGTTCATATTCATAGGAATAACAAATAGTTCTGAAATCAATATTCTGTAGAAATCATAAACCACAGTATGCTAATAAAGAAACAGGAATTTCTAGTTATGCCCAATTCATGTGACATAACAAATCTTTGGTTATGCATAGCATAATAAAGTCTCTAATCTCTGGGGCACCTAACTAGGTCCCGTTTATTATTTCTCTGGCTCTAAGGCAACTTGGTATACCAAGGTTAACAGAATAATTGCCGTTAACTCACAGTCTGTTTCTCTAAAGCTACTGTCTAGTTCAATCAGAAATCTAAATCTTTTCTCTATATCCCATAAATCCTCTACCCTAGAGTTCACAAGCTCTAGCATATACATATTCTCTACTCTGAAAATTATCACAATGATTCACAAATCTCTAAATATAATTATATTCATACTCTAACTCTTTGATAAAACTCACTTTAACAATAATGGTCCCATGAGTTTTCAGAAAAACATATATTTTATGCTATAATTTACTGAAATTAACTGTAATGATCAACATAAGGATTATAGGATTTGAATCCACTCACTGTTTAAAGCCGAGAGTATGTGGGTCCCACCAACTTGACCTGAAGAGTTTGGAATGACACCAATAATTATCATGGAGCAACCATAACTCTAGATTAATCTCTAAAAATCTCTAGAGAGCTCTATTCTAACTCTACTAAAATTAGGGAAACACCCCCGCTTGACAAAATTGAGAAAAATAATCGGACCAAATCTAAGATTATGGAGGAATAAAAACATAATCTAACAACATATACTTACCTTGAAGCTTTGAAATGTTGGATTTGAGAGGATTTGAGAAAAAAAAAAGAAAAATTGATGGAGAAGGAGAAAGAGTCGCATTTCTGCTTCTTTCTGCCCGATTTGGGGGTTTTTAAAGGGATCAGGGTCTTACTGACACCGCTATAGCGGTCTAATCGTGTCTCATGGTCCCCACAGAGACATTTATGACCCCTGGACCGCTATAGCGGTATCTCGGATCATGCACCACTTGAACACTCTCTGGTGACCGCTATAGCTATGACAGTAACCCCCAACTTCTGTGTTTTTCAGTCATTCTGGCATCTGGGTGGTTCCAACACTCACTTATTTACATTTATTAATTTTAAGTGAAAACTTTAAAATATAAATGTAAATAAGGAAATACCTCCATTTGGATTTAAATAAAATATCAAAAAAATTAAAACTCCATCAAATCAGAATCCAAATTTTGAGTTTTAGTTTAAATCCGGAAATTTCCAAGATTTTCTAAACTTATGGATTAACAACGAAACATTTGTAGGTTTCATAAAATTCATTAAAAATCACTCTTCAACTTGTTTTCCCTCAAGGAACAATTATCGAGACTTTTGATCCCAAGAATATGGTTATATCATATAGCCCTTCAAGGAGGTGTAGGATACAGACTTAGTGAAATTCAGGACCCGACGGTGGTTCCCAGGGAATCCTTGAGGCTATACAGAACCTTATCACGATTCGTACTTCGTATCACAAAGAAACTTAGAGGAAATGTCAAATGGCAACAACTATGAACTCTATGTCCAAGGGGGATTTGATAGTGAATGGGTACAGCTACCACAGACTACTCATAGGGGATGAGGAGGCAAGATCCCTCCTCTTTGTTATAAGATGCTCAAGACGCTCGAGAAAAGTGGATTGTTGTTGGGTTGGTCTCAAACGTGTCTTTCAAATATGGGTTAACAGATCATCTTTCCATTTTGTCTTAATTATGGTGTTGCATTTGTGGAGGTTTGGGGAACACGTGAGCATCTTGTAATAAGGAGGCATGCAGCCTCACCTCGAGACTCTATGATGGCCTCTCTTCTGGACTAAATCCTTTCTTTTGGTGTCACACTATACCTAAAGCCTGTCAATCTACTTTGTTTGCATAGTTCCCCACTAATAAATCTATTCCTTGAAGGCTTTGTTGACAAAGTGCCATCATCCCACTCCAAGCCTCCTCCAATGAGGGGATTTGCTTTATTAATCCTGTATTAACTATAATTAATTTTGGTTCTAAATAAGGGTTAAAATGGTTCACCAATGAATTTGTCTTTAAAATGTATGAAATTTCATATTTACTCCTTTAACTCTTATAATAAGCCACTTATCTCATTTTAGTCAACTAAATATATAGGGAACGACTCAATTAAGAGAAATAATTTTAACGATTGGATTTAACATAGATCGTCAAGTCTAAAAAATTTTCAATGATCGTATGATTATTCAAAAAAGTCACATACATTTATGTTTTAATATTGATAATTAGTATAACATCTAGCAATTAATATTTACTTCTCTCACTCTCATAATAATTGATTTATCTCACTTGAATCACTCCCTATATTGAGGAGGGATCAAATTATCCTATATTCTTAATTGTGAGGGATCATAAAAGATATTTTTACTCAAAATGTTATATAATCTAGATTTAAATATGTTTTAACTATTGAAAAATAAATAATTTTTATTTTGATTTTGAAATTTCTTTTATTTGGTTTTAATCCAAATATTTCTAAAGTGTTTGGTACTAATCCTTACCTCCTATGATTATTATCTATCATATAAGATTAAATGATTTGAACCTCTATTAATTAAGTGGTTCAATATTTAACGTAGATAATCTCATGACAAATATTAAAATCGAATTATCTTAAAAAAATATTTAAGAGTGTGTTTGGATGGAATTGTGGAGGTTCAAAATCAAATTTTTCATGAAGAAAAAAAATCACTTTTTATACATATATTTGAATAATTTTCAAAAATAATTGAAATTTTAAAAATAAATTTTAAAATTTTTTCTTGTCAAAGCCAAAAGAAGTAGTTTCTGAAAAAAATAATTTTAAATTTTTTAATTATATATAAAATTTAAATTTCAGAATTTTTGTTTTTAAATCTGAACAATCGGACCCTAAACTCCAATCAAATAAAATTTTTTCTAAGCATCAGAATATTTGTCAAATTTATTTAAACCTCAGCTGCTGTCATGGGTGCCGAGTAAGCACTCCGGCTGCTAATGTGTTAGCATCTAACTGCAGACAGACGAGGCTTCTGCTACAGTTGCTCATTGCATTGCAATTCAGATTACACATACTGCAACACGGAATATGCAGCACCTTCCACAAACAAATCTCAGTGTTTAGCCGCCACCCAGTCAAACCCACGAGTTTTGACCCAAAAAACACATTAATAAAATCGCAAAAAATTGTACATGGTGGCAAAATTTTTCCACGGTCAAACCAATCCCTTTTCATTTTTCATTTCCCTCATGTTCTCAGAAGCATCCCTGCTCCAATAGAAACCAAAGCCTTGTGCAATACGTGACCCTCTTTTCCTTCCCTTCATATTAAAACCTTTCCTACCTCTCTTGTTCAAGGATTTTCCTCTCCCAACACACAGACACACACAGACACACACACCCTTCACCCTCTCTCTTTTTTTCTTCCCTTCTCTTATGGCATCTTCTCCTGGTAGCTTAGACACTTCTGCGAACTCTTACACCAACAACTTCACGTTCTCAACACACCCCTTCATGACCACGTCCTTCTCTGACCTTTTAGCGTCTCCCACTGAAGACAAGCCTCGTGGTGGTGTTGGTGGTGGCTTGTCTGAGAGAACTGGTTCTGGTGTTCCAAAATTCAAGTCCACGCCACCACCTTCTTTGCCGCTCTCTCCACCACCCGTTTCTCCTTCTTCTTACTTTGCTATCCCTGCAGGGTTGAGCCCTGCTGAGCTTCTTGACTCCCCTGTTCTCCTTAACTCTTCCAACGTGAGTTTGTTACATTTCATTACACTTTCTGTTGAACAAAAGCATATGAATAGTTTTATATCTGACAGTTTTGGCTTGTTTTTGTTCTTGTTTGACTGTGTTTTGTTGCTTAGAAAACTTTGAACAAGGGATAGTGAACTCCTTTGTGTTTTTTTTTTATCAAATGAGGAAATTGACCGAGACTTGAGTTGACTTTATAGTTTCTTGTTTGCTATCTGTTCAATGGTTTGTGTAAACCAGAGAATTAGTAGAATTAGTATTACTTTGGAGTTTGAACATGTTTTGCCTTGAGATTTCTTTCTTTTTACTATGTCTGTCTTATGGGTTGTGATTCTTATTTTGATGATGTGTCCTTATTTTTTTTCTTTTTCTCTTTCTATGTCCAGATTTTGCCATCTCCAACAACCGGAGCATTTGCTGCTCAAAGCTACAACTGGAAGAGCAATAATTCTGTTGGGAACCAGAGTGTCATCAAAGAAGAGAAAAGCTTCTCAAGCTTCTCCTTTCAAACCCAACCAGGACCTCCTGCTACATCCTCAGCAATGTTTCAGTCTTCAACCAACAACACAGCTCAAACTGTATGTTAACCAATTTCAATTCACAGACTCATTGATGGAAAAAAAATCTCTTGTTTTCTTCAACTTGTTTTTGCAACAACATATATTCTCTTCTCTGAAAATGCTCAAAACTTGTCTTGTAACAGCAACAACCATGGGGTTTTCATGAAGCCACAAAACAGGATAATTTCTCTTCAGGAAAGTGCATGATGAAAACTGAAAACTCTTCTTCTATGCAGAGTCTCTCTCCTGAGATTGCAAGTGTCCAAACTAACCAAAACAATGGATACCACCAATCAGATTATGGCAATTACCAGCCACAATCTCAGACCTTGAGCAGAAGGTCAGATGATGGGTATAATTGGAGGAAGTATGGGCAAAAGCAAGTGAAAGGTAGTGAGAATCCAAGAAGTTACTACAAATGCACATTCCCAAACTGCCCTACAAAGAAGAAGGTTGAGAGGTCCTTAGATGGACAAATTACTGAGATTGTTTACAAGGGTACCCATAACCACCCCAAGCCTCAGAATACTAGGAGGAATTCATCATCGTCTTCATCATCTCTTCCAATTCCTCCTTCCAACCCCATAAGCTGTGAAGTACCAGATCAATCATATACCACACATGGGAGTGGACAAATGGATTCGGTTGCCACCCCAGAGAACTCGTCAATATCAATGGGAGATGATGATTTTGAGCAGAGTTCTCAAAAGTGTAAATCAGGTGGAGATGATTTTGACGAAGATGAACCTGATGCCAAAAGATGGTAAGTTTTTATTTTATCACTTGTCATCATAATGAATTACCTTTTCTCTAATAATTCACTCTTTGGCCTTTTCTTTCCCTTCCATTTTATCGTTTGTGTGGTTCATTCCATGGTTAATTTTCTTTCTTTTCGTGAGTTTTTCAGGAAAATTGAAGGTGAAAATGAGGGTCTATCAGCAGCTGGAAGCAGAACGGTGAGAGAACCAAGGGTTGTGGTTCAGACAACCAGTGACATAGATATCCTTGATGATGGGTACAGATGGAGAAAATATGGGCAGAAAGTAGTTAAGGGCAATCCAAATCCCAGGTAATTAAAAAAAAAAAAATACAATCACTTTTGTCCTAACTTTTTTCGAAAGTTGTTTAACTTCGAAGTTCTATACATGAAAAGAAAAAAACTATATAATATACAATTCTTAACTTGCTCAAATGTGGTATACACATCATAAAAGCATGATGGACCTTGATTTATCCTTTTTAGGTACATTAGCATAGTGGCAATTTAGGTTTGAAATTCTGCTGCTGCATAACATGCGTGTACCAGTTTTTCTTTTGCCTTGTGTGAAATTAAATTTCTTGGTCAAATTTGGCAACCCACTGCTTTTTCCTTCTCATGTGTGCATGTGATGTAGAAGAAAATAAAGGTTGCTCCTTTAGATTGTTTTTTGTCTGATGTGTTTTATCTTATGACTTTGTAGGAGTTATTACAAGTGCACACACGCAGGTTGTCCAGTGAGGAAACATGTTGAGAGAGCCTCACATGACCTAAGGGCAGTGATCACAACCTATGAGGGAAAGCACAACCATGATGTCCCTGCAGCACGTGGGAGTGGTGTGAACAGACCACTGCCTAACAACAACACTGCAACAAACCCCAACACTGCAGCCATAAGGCCCTCCGCAGTGACCCACCACGACACTAACAATTCTCTTCAGAGTCTTAGGCCACAGGCACCAGAAGGGCAATCACCCTTCACACTAGAGATGCTTCAGAGCCCAGGAAGTTTTGGATTCTCAGGGTTTGGGAACCCAATGGGTTCCTACATGACTCAACAGCAGCAGCAACCACCACCACCACTATCTGACAATGTGTTTTCTTCCAGAACCAAGGAGGAGCCCAGAGATGACATGTTCTTTGAATCTTTGCTATGCTGAAGCAAAAAAAAAAATATTTTTTTTTTAACTCCTAGGTTTGGAAGGGAATTGGGGGGGTAGGCTTTTATTTGACAAAAATAAGAAAGGTTCATTCCATTTGTTGCATTTTTTGGTTTGTTTTTGTTGTATATTTTTACACAGCCACGGGATTGGTATAGTGTATATTTCATAGTAGTTATGTTGCAAGATGGTGTGTGTGAAATTTTTTTGATTAATTTGAGGCTCGGGGGGAGGAGGGCCTCAGCTTAATCTTTTGTAGGATCCTTTCATTTATTTATTGATTTGTTTCATGTGTCCTGATTGTTCTCAAGAAAATACGTAGTTAATTAACTATCATAAGAAATGAGATTTTATAGAACTATTGTTGTTAAACCACTATAGTGTAATTCATGGCTTACCGAGTACTATAGAAAACATAATGCATACTAGGCAATATTATGGTCTTAAAAAATGACAGATTACACTGGAAAATTAATTGAATGGGCAAGTTTGGTGGATTGGAGGGGGAGTTTGGTTTGGCATTTAGTTAGATGCCATGCTTGGTCAAAATTGGGGAGCTGGATTACTTGGTGGCTAAGTTGGTCCAGGTCAACTTTCGTTATTTCTTTCTATGTATATATATATATATATATTCTTAAACAAATGGATGCTTCCAGGTTGCCACCCTATCTATCCAAGTGGGTCAGTCATGAATGTGATATTTAGTGGGAAATGACAGTATTACTCCCTTGGCTGGATTCTAGTACATGGATTAGAAGCCAAGTGTTGGGAAGGGGCAGTTTTTGGTTAATTAGATCGGTGTGTTAATGTAGGACAAGTGGCGGTGGAAGTGAGACATTTACGTGATACACACGCTTGCCCATAGGGGTTAGGCCATATAGTGCATATTCATTTGTCCTCATCCTAATGGTCTTGGTCATGGGGGGCCACACATCCCCGGCCCCGAACCCGCCGACACTGCATTCCATGCTCATCCATTTCTTTTTTCACATAAAATAGAAAATGAGTCATATTACTTTTGTACAAGAATATGTTACTTGTTTATAAGATAGTGTTTGTTTTCTGTGTATGGAATAGAATATGGAGGCACTAAAACTATAAATCTATTTAGTAGTAAAAATAAAAATATAAAATAAAAATATAAAATTTTTATTATTTTAAAATATAAAAACAGAATATAGAGATAAAAATTTAATATTTTTTATTTTAATAATAATTTTATATATATTTATTATTTATGTTCTTGTCTCTACTCTTTCCATTTTCTCCTCTATCAGACACTACTTTGATTCACAATTCTCTAGCATTTGATGGACATCATTTATGTTCAAATAATATTTTCTATGCAAAAATAGAACCGAGTTTTCAATTTGAGAATATTATTATTATTATTATTATTATTTTATTTCATTATAGGTGCCACCATACTTGTTATGGTTAAGTTTTCGTATTAAAAATGATTTTTGATTGCTTGAAAATTGTAGGATATGCATGCTAACTGGCTCTTTAAACGAAAGATTTATTTCTTTTGTTGCATCCAAGCAGAGATCGATCTTGATCATAAAAAAGTTGTTGATGTCATGATGTGTTCATACTTATGCTAACGCAGCATTAGCAAGTATATTTTTTTGATCACTTATGGTGACACCATTGAATACGTCAGCAATCTGATATACATTTACAATGGTTATTGTTGCGGTCTTCTTCTAGTAAAAAAATGTTGAAGCTTTCATTTGTTTAAGATAATACTTGCGTATGCTACCAGGTTATGAAAACAAAATCGAGCATGAAGTTCTTCAAAAATATATTTTTACAGCAAACATGTGCATAACAAATTGATTAATCTTATTTATCATTTTATAAAATATTTTTACATGTTCATTTGATTATATATTGTTATATTATTAAAAATAATATAATTTTATACTAATAATATAATAACATTTTTAAACTTACACATAATTTACAAACGCAAATTTTCAATTTTTGGAAATTTGACATTATTTTGATATAACATTCACAAATTTAATAAGCAGTATCATTTTAAATTGGAAAATGAAATTCACCGAAAAATTGGGAGAAAAATTCCACCCAATTCCTTCACACTCCAATTTATCGCAATCAACTTTTAGTGCAACAAATATGTTACAAGAGTTTAAATATTTTATGAATATTTAGTTAGTTTAGTGACTGACTTTCCTCCCTTCTTTCGAGTTTAAACCTTATAAATAAAGTAGTACCGCCTTTTAGGAGAATATTTTCATAACAAATTGAGGGGAATTTTTTTTTATAATGATTTAAGTGTGGTGTTTTAAGTATATTATTGAAATTTATAAAGTTTAAGAAAAATGAGTTTTTCCTATACAAATTACTACATAATGATTTACTTCTGTTATTAATTAAAAAATTTATATCTTTTTATACATAAATTGCTATGTAGTGATTTAGCATATTATTTTTTTATACAAATTGTTATCTAGCGATTTACCACCTCACAAATCGCTCACAAATCGCTGCATAGCAATTTGTGAGTGAAAAAATACTATTTTTGTGTGTTTTTGAAACATAAATTACTACATAACGATTTATATCCCATATTTCTCTTAAACTTCAAGAATTTTAATAACATACTTAAATCATCACCCTTTATACATATCCAAAATAATGGCCCACAAATTGACTTGACTACTGGAACTAGAGTGGTTGGGGTCTAATGAATTTTTGGGATTAATGGATTAAATTAGTGAAAAACAGCGTAAATATTTTTAGTTTTGAATAAATGTATTAATTGATGTGAAATGAAGAAAATATGTTAGTTGATAGTTGAATAATTAAATGAGTTATTCTCCTCTAACTACGGGTGCTCATGCGTTTGAGCAATTTATAATTTCATTTTAGGCTTTTAAAGTTTGATCATATATTCTTCATGGATCTCAATTATTTTCAGGACATATATATATATATATCAGCCGACTAATAAACTTCGTGGCCCCTCTTACAGCAAATAAGGAAAAAAGGATAAATTTGATGAAAATCATCTTTGATCCCTTTTATTTTTTTTCCCGGCGCACAATCCTCTCCCCTAGTGTGAAAGAGGGGTTCATAAATTCGGGGAAGGGTGATATAATGAGTTGACAAATGATATAATAATTTCATAATTTTAAAAATTATCCAAGTAAATTTTATAAATAGAGGGAATCCAAATAAATTTTAACAAACATCATCAGAGATCAATATAATTCGAAAAAAAAAACAGAGAGATAAGCGAAAATTGGCAATGCTGGAAGGGGGGAAAATAAATGTAAAAAGGCCTCCATTCCTTGATAATTGAATGATTCGCCACAACAAGAAAAATTGATGACAGTTTTTCTGATTGTGATGACATTATCACATTAATCATGAATATACTTTCTTTTCATTGTTTTATTTTAAATTTTAATTAACTTCTTCTTCCACTTATATTGAGGCAAAGCTACTCTTCGCATGGGGGGCAAAAAAAATGTTGAGGCAAATTTTACAATGTAACTTGCCAATGCCATACGTGGGTTATTGCAAATTCTATCGAGTATTGACTCGAATTTAGGTGCATAATCTAAATAATGTAAATGCCAGCAACTGCCAATGCAACGGAGCATTAAACCACTAAATCTACAAACTAAACTAGAGCAAATGAAGTTGTGGCTATGGTTTACCAATTCGCAGATCCACCCATAACCCAACGCCACCAATTAGCCGCTAAAAATACTATCATCATCATCAACTAATAATCACGAAGCAAAACTAATTTTAAGACACCTAATAACCCGCAATTCAGCGTTGCCGCTTGAAGCTAATTAATAATCCAAAGACTTCCCTCCCCCCACAAAATGACGGTGCATGATCTACTTTCCCTCAAATAAATCAACACTAGATTCTTGCAATCCAAAGGGTTTAATTTGACTTTTGACCCTGCATTCCTCCTCATTCTTCACTTTCAATCCTCCCTTTCATTCCATAGCTTCCATGCATGCACATGTTGTTGTATGCACATATCTTTCATAATTAAGATCTGTGTTCTAATAACTCATGCTTGATTTGCACACACCAAGTCATGGATGCGGCTACAGTGAACATGACGTCAGCTCCAGGAGGAGCAGGGGCATCATCAAGCAGGCCCGTTTGGATGTGTGAGCGCTTAACAAGGTTTCCAGTGTCAAAAGGAATATTTTTCGGTGGTAACCCATTGACTAACACGTTCCCGGTGCTCGTTCTTCAGAGCTCCCTAGTTGGATTGTTGACAACATGCTTGCAGATCCTACTTACCCCTGTTGGGGAGAGTAGCTTCTTTCCACAAATGCTGGTAATTGTAATTAATAGTTTAATTTGTGATATATATATATACACACACACACAGAAAACAAAACCCAGGTTTGATTTGTCATTTATGTATTGATGTATCCGTAGTTCTGATAAATTGGAAAAACAATGCTTGTTTTAACCGAAGTAACCAAAATTCAAAGTTTCCAAACAATGAACGGTTAAAAAAATATATATTTTAAAAGAAATGAAATGTTTGCTGAAGTATAGATACGGTAAGATTATACCCGAAAAGAAAAGCATATATTGATACTTGGTTGTTGATTCATTTCATCCATTGATGTGAAATGTAAAACAGTGCTTGCCATAATTCAACTGGACTTCAACATTCAGTTCCTTTTATTTGATCATATCACACTTAAAATTTGATGGAGTTAACATCTCAATTTGAATTCCTCCAAGCACCTGTTGACACTGAAAACAAAATTGTTGGCTTCATTTAATGCAGTCTTGATGGGAACACAAAAAAAAGAAATAAATTAAAATAAAAAGAATTGTATTATTTATACTCACAATGCAAGAGACACATGCCAATTCACATTTCATTCATTATTGATGGATGAATTGACACAGCATCTCATATATTGTGAATACAACTAGCATTTTCCAAATAGCAAAGTGATGAACATTGATATGGGGATCTTTGAGAAGAGGAAAATGCTAGGAAGTTAGAATTTTTAATTTGATTTATCTGTCAAAAAATGGCATGACATTCATATTGATCTTTAGACGCATGAGTGCATCTTAAGAAAAATCTGTGTAAATATCTTTAGTATTTTCTTTGGGAAAGCATCCAATATAAAACTGGTGTTGAATATGGCTAACTTTTCTTTTGTTACTGCTGGAAATGTATATATATTCAGGCAGGCTTGATAATGGGACCATCAATACTTGGACAAATCGAACCCGTCAGCAAATTGCTTTTCCCACCAATATCTTTCTACGTGAGCGAGACAATCGCGTTTTTCGGTAGCATGATGTTCATGTTCTTGATCGGAGTCAAGATAGACTTAAGCGCCGTAATGCGAACAGGGAGAAAAACATGGGCCATAGGACTATGTTCCTTTATAATGCCAGTGACACTAAGCACAATCGCAGCTCTTGTTCTACGCACGATGCTTTCCCCTGAACAAAAGCTCTACGAATCCGTGCTTTACATAGCGTTTTTCCTATCAAGTTGTTCCTTCCACGTCACCGCAAGCCACCTAGCAGATCTTAAGCTCCTGAATTCAGAGATTGGTCGATTGGCAGTGTCATCATCTATGATTAGTGGAACAGTCTCTGCGGTTTGGGTCACCTCTTTGTTCACACAGCATCAAATAGATTTTAAGGAAGACAATAACCACTCTTTCAACATGATAGGGCTTTCCGTGGTTTTTATGGTTGTTCTCATTGTGTTTGTCCTTAGGCCTATAATGTTGTGGATGATACGCCAGACACCAGAAGGGAAGCCCATGAAAGAGTCCTACATTATTTCCGTCTTCCTCATGTTGTTGGGTTGCTCTCTGTTTGGTGAGTTAATTGGGGAGCACTTCATGATTGGGCCTATTCTTCTGGGCATTGCTGTTCCAGATGGGCCCCCATTGGGTTCGGCACTGTCTGAGAAGCTAGAGGCAGTGGTTAATGTGGTGTTTCTGCCGCTGTATTTCTTGTTCAGTGGTGCCAGGTTCAAGCTCGCTCTGATTGATGCACGTAGCTTTCTGATTGTGCAGCTTGTGGCCATTTGCAGCTTCTGTGGGAAGGTTGTAGGAGCCATGTTGCCTTCACTTTACTGCAACATGTCTGTGACTGATGCTCTCTCCTTAGGTCTCCTCATGAGTGCCCAAGGCATAACCCAAATGCTTTACTTGCAGGGCGCTCTATTATTTCGTGTAAGAGTTACTATATGCATACACAAAACAAGTATATAGAGCAATATTTTGCAACAAAAATATAACAAATGATAATTTACACACACCCTTGAGATAGGTGATATTATACTCTATGCCCCTTTTATTTGGAAAAAATAACATATACTTACCCCCTTAGATTTATATGATATTTTATCTGATAGCTTATTATTTTGATGAAATGTGACACTGAAAACCTTCGTAGGTATGATACAAGTTCCCTTATAGGGGTACAGTGTTAGTACAATAAACTGAGGGACATCACGTGCAATATTGCCTTACCTTTGAGAATGTCATAGTAATTTACCCTAAAAAAATATTGGATTTTTTTTATACCAAACAAGTGTAGACGTTAGATGCAATAAAATGGTAGAATGCCCTTACCTATCTAAGAGTTAATCAGCATTACAAGTCATTTTCGTCTCACTCTAACATTTTTCAAATATATATTATATATACTCTGCAACTAATTTTATAGAATGTAAAATGACATGAGTGAATAATTAGAGCTTTATATATATATATATATATATATATTTCCTTCTTGTTATTTTTTCTAATAGCTATATTGAATGTGAATATGTCTTGCAGCTTATAGATGAGCAATCATATAGTAACGTGGTGATAGCTATGTTATGGTTGACAGGAAGCACCACACCCATAGTGAAATTGCTGTATGACCCATCCAAGAGGTACTTTTCCATAAACAAGAGGAGGACCCTTGAGCATTCCTCTCAGGATGTTGAGATTCGCCTAATGGCATGCCTTCACTGCAGTGAAAACACCCCATCCATCATCAACATCCTTGAAATGTCAAACCCAACAGAACAAAACCCCATCTGCTTCTATGTTCTGCACCTCAGTCAACTAACAGGAAGATCAACCCCACTTTTCATAGACCACCAACTTGGCAACAAGACAAACTCGTTGTACTCTAGCCACTCACAGCACATAATAAATGCATTCAGATCATATGAGCAACAAAACAAAGGCAAAGTTGTGGTGAAACTCTTCACATCAATTTCCCCTTTTGAAACAATGCATGATGAGGTGTGCCTTCAAGCTGCAGAGAAGAAAACATCCATGTTGATTGTGCCATTCCACAGACAGTGGAGACCAAGTGGGATCACTGAATCAGCACACCCCATTAGAGCAATGAACCGGCATTTGCTCAGAACCGCACCTTGCTCAGTTGGGATCCTAGTTGAGCGTGGAACTTTGAGTCGAAACAACCCTCTAACATGTGTGTCTTTCTATAGTGTTGGGGTGATTTTTATTGAAGGTTCAGATGATCGTGAAGCCTTGGTGTATGCAATGCGCATGGCAGATCATCCAAATGTGAGGGTCACAATGATTAGGCTAATGGAGCCAAGGAGGAAGAGTAGGAACTTGATGCTTAGAGACACTGATGGTGATTTGATTCACAAGTTTAAGGTCGATTGCATCCAAATCAAGCGCCATGATTATAGAGAGGAAGTGGTGAGGGATGGTGTGGAGATGATCAGTGTGATAAGGTCACTAGATGGTTGCTTTGATTTGGTTTTGGTGGGTAGGCGCCATGCAAGTGAGACCTCCTTGTTCAGTGGATTGACTGAATGGAATGAGTATCCTGAACTTGGTATTGTTGGGGACATGCTTGTGTCTTCGGATTCTACTTATGATGGGTCGGTGTTGGTGGTGCAGCAGCAGACGTTAGGGGTTGGTCATCATGATTTGCATCTAGATGCTCCCAATGCTAAGCAGGAACCGTTAACCATTGTCGAAGTGCCGCGAGATACAAAGATGTGGCCAATGGTTAAACCATATTGAACAGATCAAGGACAAGAAGATAGTTTAGATCCCATGTAAAAGTTTTAGGAAATTGAGAGTAAGAGTGTTTGGTTGAGCGGTAAATATGACTAAATTTTCGATATTTTATACAGAGGTCATTCACACAAAATTTTCTCCAAATTTTACCTCTCAACCAAATACAAGCAAAAATTTAACTATTTAACAATGTCACTGTAGATGTTACTTAAAAACAGACGTAGATATGGTGAGAGACACAAAGGTTGTCATAATGAATGCAACAAATGTTGTGTAGTACAAAATAACAACCGATGCGATTACTTAAGAGTTTGTCTAGATTGCATATATGTATGGGATTTACTTGTATTGTGTACAAGTAATTTGTTAATACTTTGTACATAAACATTAGCCTATGGGTTGTGAACAGAAACATGTAACTAAATGAGTGAGATTCGAACTTTTAGATTAACTTAATTTTGAGGTATTTGTCTATCATGTATTGATATGGTTACATATAAAGTAATTCAAATGAAGACAGCACAACCCTGTCATGTAGAATTTGTCTTGGAGTTGGACACCCTAAACTGAAGACACACAATCTTTGCACTTGCATAATAACACCCGCAAAGCAAGCCAAAAATATAAGAGGATTACAGTGATGAAAAATGAGGATAGTGGAATATTAAAAAGCCAATGAAGCTTGTAAGGAAGCACCCTAAATTGGCGTATACAATGCTGCACGACATAGCAGTTCAGATCACTAGCTTATAACGACAACTATCTGATTTAGAAATCAGAAACTACAGCTATGAGTACTTATGGTACGGATGGAGGGGTGGCACACATGCTCTCTGCCACCCACCGCATTCATTGACACACCTCTTTGATGATTGAAGAAATAATAACGTTAATTATAACACTTTCAACTTAGTATAGTGTACCTATTTTTAATTAAATAGTTTATATATGTGTGAACAAATATGTGTCGATAGAATTACTTTGATTTAACTAAAATTATGTGTAGCTATATAAAGAATCAAATCAAAATTGATATATATATATATATATATATATATATATATATATATATATTTGCTTTTGATGAATAATAAGTGTATTGCATATACTTATTAAATAAGACTTTCTTTATATGTGCTCCCTGCTAATTACTTGAATGTATCTCATTGTAAATTTATTTTTTGTAATGCAGATTCAGTTAGTTAGTTAGTTACTATCTGTAGTTGGTTAGTTATCAACATATATAGTTAGAAATGATACTCGGTTAGTATTTCGTTTTCAAGTATATAAACTTAATTCGGTACAGAGAAAGCAGTTATAATTCTTCATTCTTAACAGTACAGAAGTTCAATTGTATTTCTCTCTTCCACTCTCTCCTCTCCCTCCCTCTGTCTCTCTGCAAATCTTGGCTGTAAGATTCTTTTACTACTCTAAATTAAAGTATGTTATTGGGAAGATTACTGTTTTTTATGCTCTCGTAATCCAATAAGAATTAGTCTTATCATAAGTTTAAACAAACAGAGTTTGTAAGACTATTCGGTGATATAAAAAAGAACAAACGACTTTTTTATCCTGATATTTTCAATTTGATATCAACTAACAAAATTTTTGACATCAATTTACTACTAATATTTTTAGTTTTATTATCAATTTAGTCATAATATTTTTTATTTCATCACCAATTTAGCCATTACATCAAAATGGAGATCCAATAAAATGACTTAATTAATATTAAAATTAAAAATATTAAAATTAAATTAATGTTAATAATATTATTATGATCAAATTGATTTCAAATTGAGAATGCTAGAATAAAAAAGATTATTTACTCTATAATGAAATGGGAGAATAGAGAGAGAAATTATAAAAATAAAAAATAAATGATGAAGTAAATATATAGTTTTAGTACGAACATTAATTACTTGGAGAGGTATAATGGGTGTGTGCTTGTTAAAGGAGGCAAGAATTAGGAAGGAAATTGTGTGAGTAGAACAATGAAAGGAAATTTTTTTTTTCTCTTACTTTTGTTTGAAATTAGATAGTAGTTAAGAAAATAAAGAGAGTAACTTGCTTTCATGTTGCAAACTTGTATTTTTGTACATCACTTTTATGTACGGAGTATTTTTCACTTATGGGATTTGCATTGCATATGTATGAAACCGTGACATCTGGAAAAGGTTTACTGAAGTATGGGATTGAGAACTTAATAAAGGCCAGTTTTTATTACAATAATATTTTAAAAACGATGTGACAGGATCAAGTTTGATAAAAAATAATATAATAATAAACTCAACATGTCAAGTTTAACTAAATACTATATTTTCATAAATTCTTCTATAATTATATATTTCAGTATAAAATTTATCTAAAATCCATATATAAAAATAATAAAAAAATGTACACTATTTGTCACACAAAAAAAAATGTATTTATGATTGAAAAATTTCAGTTACTTTATTGATTAATCTACGAGATAAAAATGTTGATTAATAACTAAAAAGTTCGATTATTTATTATTAAACTTATTGATTCATGATAAAGTAATCAAAATTTTGAATTATAAATGCATTTCTCAGATATAAAACAACTAATCTGCAAATTATATTATGCATAGATAATTTTATAGTTGAATCAGTCGTTAATTTCCTAAAGTATATAATAGATGCAGAAACATGCTCTTCGTCAAAATCTCATGAATCTCTCTAAGTTACTAGAATTGGTCTAGTAGTAAGGCCTTTGTGTCATATGTAAAAGACTCTAGATTTAAATCTTATTACTATTAATATAATTTTTGAAGAATAAAAAAAAAAGTCTTGTGAATCTCTATAGCATTGGAATACCATTATACACTATCTCTAACCAATCAGGTATACCGAATCAAGATTATTCCAATCTCCAATGGAATGTGTACATATGTTAGAGATATTGAGGCAAGTCTTCCTGCGGCATTTGGCGACTAGACCCCGCGAACCTAGCGTCTTGATTTGCTTTGTCCTAACCGAATGCCGCACAAGGCTCGATGCCACTTACTCCCTTCTTGGATCTCCCTCTATGATTTCTTAATTGAACAATTTATCATCATTATCATTCCGTTTAGTAAATGTTTCCTTTCAGCAACATCCTTAATCACTCTAAGAAGAATTTTAACCCAAAATTAATGTGTCTGAATAGTTTGTCAAAATCAATTATCACAAAATTTTAAAAGTTTAATTGATTGAAGGAGACTATAGGTGCCTTTCTAAAAAGTATGCCCAAAAAAAAAAGTGGTACGTAGTTAACGGTTTTTTAATTTTGATACGGTGTTGGAGAAGGTTTAATACCATAGTATGTCATTTCTGGAGTAATTATGATGAGGTGGGATGTGGAACATAATTCGCTGGTAGTGAATTATGTTCTAAAATCATCCAGACAAGGTACACAATCTGCTACAAAAGGATTACGTTTCCAAATTTTTTTTTGCTTTTTCTACACATAATTTGTTAGTGCATAATACGCTATCAGTGGATACGTTCTCAAGGTTTTAGGTATATAATCTAATGCTAGCGAATTATGTTCCTAAAGTTTTCTTTTTGTTTTTATATGTTACAATCGGCGGGTAACGGATTGTTATCCCAGCCACACTCCATTATAATTTCCCTGGATGTGCCATATCCACATGTTTTGGCTTATGAATTTCCATAAGCAAATCATTGAGCCGTAGTTAGCATTTTTTGTTGTAAAACAATAATAAGAAAGAGTATAATGGAGAAGAAGATAAAGAATAATCTTATCAATACTATAAAAAATACTATATAATGAGCTCCCAAAAGGGTCAGGATTATTTATAACCAAATGATGAGTACTACTATAAGATCAAATAAGATCATATTCTATTTAATTATATCAAATCTAAATTAAATTAGTCAAAGATATGGATATCCATAATGAAATAATATATTTTTTTGGTACTTTGAAAATTATATTGATCGTAATGAGATTTGAATCTAGGATCTCATGTATACTATTCAAACCTCTTATCATTTTTTTTTTGAAAAATTACTTTTTCTAACTTATGAGAAAAGTAATATTTTTTAATTTTTCGAGTTTCAATTTTCTTTAAAAATAACTTAGCCAATTATTATCTAAAGTTTTTAATAAAATTTTTTCATGCTAATGAACCCTCTATATATATATATATATATATATTTGTTTCAACGGATAGTGAAATTGATCGATTTTAGGAGCACTAGGGGCCAGGCCAATAGTACTTATAAAAGAATATCTATAAATTAACGTTGCAACTCATAAGTTATACTTCTTCTATTTCACTCTATTTATCAATTTTTTAATTTTTTTAAATATTTATCTATTTATTATATCAAGGAAATATATTTTTTCAACCAATCCTATCCATAATGTAATTAATTGTATTTACTTACTTTTTTAATAGAAGCAATTGTGTCCACTTATATAATTTTTTACTATTACCAAGATTTATTTGTTGTTTTCTTATTATACGTGTCTTTTTTCTGTTGAGACAGATGAAATGAAATAGAGAGGGTATTAATTATGGTTTAAAAATAACTATGTAATTTATCTTAAAAAATTATTTTACTCTCATTATCTAAAGAAAGCCAAAGTTTTCAAATTAATTCTTTCAGTCAAGCATTTGACAACTTTCCTTTAGCAGAAGTTACTCTTTGATTGAAATGTAGTTCATGCCAAGTTTAAAGAAGGGTTTGCCTATGTTTGTCCTTCCTTTTAATCAAATCGATGAATTTTTAATTACCTTGAAAGAAGGGCATCCATTCAATCCTGTATTTGCACGTATGTTGTTTAAAGTTAAACCATTTGATTTAACAAAAAAGAAAACTAACAACAATCAGGTTGGTTTACTAAAACAGATGTGCATCGATCTATATATGAATATGATGATCGATCTAGAGGAGCGAAACCAAAGTAGGTATATGATCCAATCGAACTAGTATAATAATTTATGGATGAGTTGGAGTGTGAGAAAGGGATGTGCATAGAATTGTCTATTATTGTTATGGGGGAAAGCATAGGGAATCCATGTGAATAACTGAGTAATAGGAAATAAGTTAAGGAAGATATGCCAGCTTGTTTGCTTGTGTAGCGCGCGTGGAGATGTCGCCAATGTTACCAAGTCGCATCTTTTTTCCATCTCTAATGTTTCAACTATATATCTATCTTTTTCCTTGTCGATTGTTTCTTTCAAAATTATAATTGTTTTGAAAAAAAAATATAATCCTTGTACGTATTTTCAGAGAAGTTCTCCTATAAAGAGGAAAATTTAATCATATATTTTATTTTATCATTTGATACATCATTTAATTATTTCATGAATTTAGTAAAAGTAAAAAACAATAAGGCCTTATTATAACTATTAATATGTTTGGATTTGAGTTTGGAGGGGTTAGGATTGATTTTGACTCTCCAAAATTAATTTTATCAATTTTTGATATTGATTAGTCTACAAATATCAAAATCAACTCTTATCCTTGATATTAATTTTAAGAGACGTGAAAATTTATTATTTTCTATTATAACCACTTTTGAAAAAACTATTAAATATAAATTATTTTAAAATCAATTCTAAAATAAACAAGTTTTAACAAAAATAGTTTTACCTAGAATCAATCCTATAAAGGCATAAGCAAGCACACTCGTCTCAACAGGAAATTTAATATAATAAGATTTTTATTTTTTGGCCCTATGAGAGTACTTAATAATTTCTTTTCGTTTCTAATTATTTGGAGCTTGTTTGTTCCGAATACATATATCTGTTTATCACCTAAAAATGGTTAAATCACGATATTATAAACCAAATACAAATTGGTTAGTAATTGAAATAATGATGTAAACCTGAGCCTTTTATTTATTTCTTTATAATAGATTCCTTGAGTAGACATATGTGCCTAACATGCCTGTTCTAATTAAATATCCAAACTGAAACTCGGTTTAATCATTGGAAGACAGATCTAACATTTGGTTGATTAATTGGATGCCACCATCGGTGTTTACTGTTTAGGGAACATATTTAGCCAAAAACAAAAACAAAACTGCCATTAAATTTTCATTTGGACAAGCCATTTAAGATACATAAATAAGTTTGAATTTCAAATTTTGGGGAACCAAAGAAATTAATTGCTCTTTTTGTTCACTCTGATATAAGGGAAAAAAAAAATTGAATTCTTCATCGCTCTCTCGAATTATTCATTTTCTTTTCTTTTGTTTTTTACTTTCTTTGTACGAAGCAAGCAGATTATACGTTGACAAACCCAAGCCCAAATACAATAACGAAAAAACAAGTAGGAAAGCAGGGTAACCTTTTTATCCACAAAACTAGAAATACTCACATACATATGTAAGTAAAAAAAAAAAAAAAGGGAGTCATGTTGCTGTATATATATTCTAATAATTCAAGTATTGAACCAATTTTTGGTTCTCCCTCCCCTCCGGCATGCCACATTCCGGCACCGTCCGGCGACTCAAAACATAGAAAACTACTACTAGTCTTCCGAGATGCTCTCCAAATGAGGCCGCCATACTCCGGAGCGGCCGCTGCGGCGATCACGCCGCCGCCGCGAGCACTTCCTCTCCTTAGAGACAAGTTCACTAGTAACACCAAGAGACCCATCATCGCAACACTTCTTATTGTTGTTGTTCTTCTTGGTGGAGGATCCCTTCTTGCGATTGAGATCACCGCCACCCATGTTGCCACTTACGATCCTTTTCTTATCCGCCGGCAGTGAAGACGAAGGAATCAAGAAGTATATGCTGCCCCTCTTGAGCTCCGTCTCCGGCGAGAGGATCAGAATCCGGCGAACCACTCCTTGGGAGCTTGGTTTGCTTAGGACATGGTTTGGATTGGCCTTGAGAACCTCACCTGCTGTGATTGAACGTGTGATCTCTTCTACGTAGCCATTCAAATGGACTATGCGGATCAAGTCTAGTGCCCCGCAAGGAAGGACACAAGCCAAACAACACCTTAAGCTGTTGCCCATATTATTGATAAATTTGGTATAATATGCAAAAATTGATATGAGTTTGGACTTTTGGAGGCTCGGAAACTCTCTCTATATATGTTTGAAGCTTTGAATATTGGGGAGTTTCTATATATGAAAATGGGGAAGAGTTGGAGGGTGAGTTGTGTATATATATTAGCAAAACAAACCGTGGGCCGTAGTACTCATAATAATGCAAAATGTGGATTTAATAATAATTGTGGAACTTGGGGGTTCAAATTGACGAAACTGCCCTGGCACAAATTGAAAATAGAGTGGTTTCTAATTTATATATGGGTTTGGAATTCTCATGTGGTCACATCACATGGTGGTGTAGAAGTGGTGGGGTTCCTTCTTTCTATCATTCATCTTCTAGCTAGCTAGCCGCCTTGTACGGGTTCCTTGAGAATTATGTTGCTGTGTGGTGCTCTATAGTGTAAACCTCGCCAAAAGGGCTATGGATTCTTCCTTAATTTTTGCTTTTATTTAATTTGCTTCAACTATCTATATGAACAAAAGCTTTTTTGCGTGAAAATTGAAATACGCAATTTTAATGTGGGTGTTACCCTAACTGCGCAGATATAGGCAGTCAAAGGGCTTATCCAAAGGAAGTAGCCAGGAAAACACGCTCATGAATTGACATTATAGTTAGCCAAAAGACATTTCGCCTAACGCACAGTTCAACGAATCTCATCATCTTGAAGTCTTGATGAGATCGCATAGCAAAGTATCATTTTCAACACATGGGTTATATAAGTTACACTGTTGAAATTACATTTTATTGAAAATTTTGCCTCTATTTTAGCCCACCATTTTTTTTATCTAATAAAATCAAGTCTTATGGGTTGAAATCCTCTTTTTTTTATTTCTTTCAGATTCCTTTACTTAAAATTTGACACATGTAAATTTTAACAATTTTGAAATCCTAGAACTTTATGGATATTAATTAAATTTTAAGGGGTTGTACAAAAAAAAATCGGGGGGGGGGGGGGGGAGGGAGTTTTAATCCATGTCTTAAACTTCTTTTGTGAAAATAATAAATACTAGTTAAAATAAGACAACTTGAAAAATATCTATACGGATAATAGTTTATATATACTGAAAATGAAAATAATGTGTGTGAAATATCAAATTAACTTTTTAATGTGCTTGATATCATAAATTTTTTATGGTTTTGTACAAACCAAAATGTTGATATGATCACCAAAATATTACTCATTGACTTAAAGAAGAATATGTGTAAGGATGTACAAACTTATAAACTGGTTACTGAGCAAAATAAATTGAATTTTAAGTTCACTACTTTCAATTAAGGATGTACTTATCATTTAAGTACTTTCTCCATACAAAAAAAATGGTGATCAATTTCTGAATATATTGTACATTGGTTCTCAACATTGAAATTCTTTGAGATACTGGGAACAAAATTACAAAAGTAATGAGATAGGACATAGACTATTTATGCAGATTTTTATTTAGTTTTTGGTAAAGTCACTTTTAAAAACTTATCTATAAAATAACTAAATAAGTCAGTAGAGTTTGTTATTTAACACATTTTCCTTCATTTTCGTTTGACATACATGCATTAAATGACGAAAATGAAATAATAGATAATAATTTAGTTTTAAGTAATTTGGAATTAATCTTGGATTCCAATTGAAGTCTTTCGGCTGTCATATATAAAGAGAAAAATGTATGAATAAATTTTTAAGCTTATTATTAATATGGATTTGTTATGCTGATAAACATAAATGACGGATAGATAAACTCTTAAATATTTAATACATATACTTGGTTTAGAAGATGAACTATTGATATTTATACTATGCTGAAATAAGGGCAAATAGACTAACTATGCCGACCAACTAACTCGAACCAAATTAATAGGTCTAGTTCAGTTTAGTTTGGGTCATCGAGTAAGCCTGATAGAATTGATGAGTAATTGGGTCATGTAACAGGATTTTATAAAATTAGACCTGATCGGAACTGAATATATATATATATATATATATATATATATTGTATGTGATTAAAAAAATCATAATTTAGATCTGTATGTTATTATGAAGATGTATTTTCATATGAAATTTAAAAAAAATTGTGAAATTTTTATTTCTTTTTTGTTTTTCTTAATTTTTTCCCTATTTTTTTGCATTTTAATTTGTTGAAAGAAAAGACAAATGGAGAATCTGATGCTCGAACCGAATTAAGAAAAAAAAAACTCAATCCTGTATGAACTGAACATAACCAATTGAAATTGGTCGATTAAAATTTATTATCTCCTCAAATTAACATGAACATAGTTATTAATTAATTATTTTAACTTTATCATGATATTATTACTAGTATAAAAAAATAGAAAATTTCGATGTATTTAATATTTTATAACATAATTTTTTCCTAATTAAAACTTTTCTTGAATTGGTTTCTTATTTCATACCAGTAAAGTATCGGTTAATAACTCTTTATTAAGTAAAACACAGCAAAAATACTGGGATAATTATTTTTTTCAACCGAAAAAAGCAGAAGCAACAAAATACCAGTTCCCCGTAAACAGAGATCTTGGTCAATCAAGACCAATCATGCATGTAGATCCAAGCTGCCATGGGAAATGATGTGAAGGTTATTACATGTATTATAATTGGCACCTAATCAAGATATTCATTCGCCCACAAAGAGACAAAGATGGTAGTGAGGGGAGAAAAAGAAAAGGAATAAAAGCTTCAACTCCTTCGCAATAACAAACAAAACTAGGAAACGTGAACCCTATGAAAATTCTGGATTCAGGACGCGCTAGGCAAAGCCTACGAGTTGGTCTACTTGGTATGTATTTAGTGATGTGCTTTATTATCATCAATATAAAACACTTAGGGTTAAATGAACTATAGGTACTTATATACAATTTTTAAATTTTAAACAGGTTCTTATAATTCAAAAATTTTGTCTTTGTAAGATGTCTATATTTTTAAACTTGAAATAATGTTTCTCATTAATAATAAATTAATAATTAACCTCTTTACATAAAAAATCAGATGTATTATAAGAATATATACATATATAATTGTTTTTATTTATCAAATGAGTTTTAAAAATTTATTTGAATTTTAAATAAGTCTTTATCAGTTGACAGATAAATATTGAATAATTCTCGCACATTCCATGTTTGGAAATTAATTAGGCAATCAAGGATCAAATTGGGAACTAGAAAGTACCTTTACCTCTAAGTATGTACGGTGGTGTGCTATACTAACCAATGGTTTAAGTTTTCGAATTTTGTTTTATGTACTTAACCTAAATTAAAAGATAAGAGATCAGTTTATTGAAGGTAGTCTATTAAGCGTCTCCAAGTTGCTTAGCGTATGATGAAAAGATGCAAAAAGAATATCAGGAAAAAAATAATGCGACGAAACTAATGATTATTGGTAGGAATCAAATGAAATATATCAACGAGTTCATGCCTTTCGAAAATTGCTTTTGAAACCTTAAGCCTTAAGGACCTGTTTTGCTGCGCGTCAGATATAAAATTGAATTGTTTTATATAATCTATTCTACTAATTAAACAACTTGACGAGTAGACATGAGCAAACTTTTACATATTAAGGATAAGTTTGACTAGGATAAAAATGTGGTATAAATTTTTATACTTGACTGTATATGTAATTTTATACTTAAAGTTTATTCATAAAAAATTTCACCTTATTTTTATCCCCTAAACAAATATAACCTAAAGAGAAGAATATGGAAAATCTTACACACAAAATTTAAATTGGTTCAATCTTCAAAAATGAACTCTAGATCTCGTCTCCACCAATGATAAGATTTTCACAACATCGACTAGTCTTTTGCACCGTTAGTCACTCGATGGTAACACTCAAACTCTCAATAAAAGCACTCAACTCACCACTTAGGAGCACCCCTCTTGTCGACTTTCCAATGATGTTTTCGCAATCTTTACTGTAGTTTTTTTTTCACTTCCTAGCATGGTTTTAATTTGATGTTATGATTGCGGTTGCATTAGCATTGTGACGCAATGCGAAAAATTACAAAAGAATATTGTTGATGTGACTGTAATTATCGCTGTTATTCAATTGTGAACGGTATTACAACAATAATTAATATTGCGATCATGCACTTGCAATCTGTAATTTAAAACCATGCTTCATAGACTAAAGATTTCACTCAAATATTACAGCTAATGCATGAAAGGGAACCAGCTGTCAGTTGTTCCATACTAGCAGTGTTTCAGAGGCAAGCATGAAGTGGCTCGTTAGTTGTATGATTTCCCAACTGCCCAAGGCTTTGTGTTTGGGAGTAATTCAGTTTTTTAATTATAAAAAAATATTTCTTTTTCATAGGAATCCAACATATTTATGGAGGGGAGAAGAAATAAAATTTGGATATTTTTTATTTGCAGAAATGTAACTTGTTTGAAAATATACATATTTGTTGAAACTATGAACCAAACACGAGTGTTACGTTCGCCAATTTAGATTCTTGAGAACATTTAAATGTATTCTGCCAACCACATAATCTCCATAAATAGACCTTAGGGTGATCTGGGGTGAAATGATGCAATATAATATTGAGACAAATTTAGGGTTTAGGGCTATATTTTCGAACCTTAAGGGGTGTGATTATTGCTGATTATGTTAAAAGTTTTCGTACTTTAAGTTCAATAGGAGAGAGTGAAGGTAATTATATTGTAACACAAGATATGCCCTTTTTGTTTTAGCACTTAGTTCATGTTAAAGAGGAAAAAGTGAACGTTGCATGCAGGCTGGAATGGATTTTTTTTTTTTGTCCTTTTATATGCTCATTTCAAAAATACTAATGGATCTTCATTGAGAAATTCTTATACTGTATCATTGTGATAAATTGTACTCTATTCCTGACAATGGAGTGATATTTTAGTCTTAGTTAAGACCAATTTTTTAATTTAAAATATCACTGTGTACTATTGGATAATATACTCCCTTATGCCCCATGATCATCCATCTAATTCTATATCTTGTACTGATTGCATTTTCTTTTGCATGGGACCACTACTTCTCCCTTTCCTTTCTGTATAATTTACTTAGGCAACCTTGTCCTCGCGACGGCTAAGGCTGTGGTACTAGGTGAATTCTGGTGTACCACACACCACTTCAATCTTAACCACTCAATCAAAATTAATGGTGGAGATTGAGATAGACCATATCCACATATTCTAGCTAGGTACACTCTAGATCTCTCCCATCCTCTTTAATTCTTAGCCCTCTTCCTCCACCGTCTTATCTTTATTATTTGCCTCTGTTGAAGCGCCACCTTCATGACCCTGCGGCGACCAATCCCTTGGCAGCGCCAACCACATCATTGTTGAGAAGGCGCATGCTATTTTGTCTTTGTGAAGTTGGGTTTTACATGTCCCATCATGTGATGCGACATTGCGAGATCACCTACAATGTCATGGTATATGTTTCTAATCAGCATCGAGGATTTGATGTAGGCTTAGATCTGAGTCCGTGAAGAAAAGAGCGTGGTGTGGCTACCAGAGTCGACGACATTCTGATTATCAGCTATTATATTTCCAGACTTTATCCTATAAAACCGTATGTTATCAGTTCTTATTCTTTCAGGTGTTTCAAACGGACTCTAGTCCATTTATTTAATCCTACAACATATGTTTTCTTTTTGTCAAGATCAAGTAATCAATGTACTGTGTTTAATCACCATCATAAACTTAATATCTAGCAGTTTCAATAAGAGTTTATACTCAATAGCTAGCCTTTTCAGTAAGAGTTTATAATAATACTCGCGAGCACATAATTATCTATTCGTTTCACACAGTAACTATCAAAAGTCGAAAAATACACGTACTAAGCATCAAAATAAAAAATGAAAAAATCTAGGTAATGTAGAAAATTATATAAGTTAACAAAACTATTCTTCCATAATCATTATTATTCATTTTGATAAATGTATTAATTACTTAATTAATACATTTATATATAGGGTATATGTGGAAGAAAAAATTAATGTTACCTAGATAGTATAAATGGATAAATATTTTAAAAATTGAAAATATAAAAAATCAATACTTATTGTGAATCGGATAGAGTATTAGTTACTGATTTGACTACCAAAAATACATCAATACATTATGCTCATAGCAATTTAAGTCAACCTAAAGATTAGGTTGTAATTAACCAACCTGTGCTCTAACTCCAAAGAAATTTTTAATGCCTCACATTCATCTTAATTGTGGTTTAGCCTTTTTGTTGAAATGTGGACCAATCCATAATAAAGCTCGATCCTATATCTTGCAAGCAATAATTAGAGGGATTTGGGACCACCATAGTTTGTCATCTTTACATTATTTTCAAATAATTTTCTCTTCATGACAGATGTTTGTATACCATTTTTCACCAGAGAAATTAATGATGCTATAAACATGTCACTATTGATGTAATTTCGTTTTGGAAAGTTGAATCCATAACTGGATGAAAATCAACAGACAACAATTGATGGATCAGAAAGCGTGTGAACGCTAGATTTCTTTATTTAAATGGGTCCGAAAATTCGGTTTTTCTTTTTTCTTTCTTTTGAAAAAACTCTGTTTTGTCCCTTGACTAAAATTGCGAGAAATAAACAATTACTCAGAACTTAAAATCGAAAAACCCTAAATTCATCTTTGATTAATATTGCAGGGACAAGTCAATCCTTTATAATTTAAAAGTTTTCTTGTAATTGCAGCTTAAAAATAAAAAACAAATTAGTTTGTTTGTTAGTTTGAAATTCTAGCATTGATAAGAAGAAAAAAACTTATTCCATCCGTCTTTAAATAATTATATATTTTAAAAATTTATTTTGTCCGTAAATAATTATCAATTTCAAAAATTAAGTAATATTAATTATTTTTTATCAATAATATTCCTATTAAATAATAATATTCCTATTAAATATTATAAAAAGTTGGAGTATTAAATTTATCTTATTCTCGCATATTTTTACAGAATTGATCTTCCATTAATATGATCTAATAGGTCATAACCTTCTATTGTTGCTCCAGCCTGTTCCTTCCATATGGAAGGCAATTCTCTTCGTCTAACTTCACAGAAATTGGATTTGAGAAGGTTCGTAATGGAGCTGATGCAGAGTAGCTCCTTTTGAAGTATGCGATGAATCTTGCGAATTCAATGCCGTGTGTGGTTCAAACGATGGGATTAATAATCTTTTTGTTAATTAGTACTTAACGGAAAAAATATATTATCTGTTGATCAATTAGTGATGTGGTTCTGTCATTATTGAACACATCAATCACTATATAAAACATGCCAGAGTAGAACAAAGTCAGGTATGTCCTTTAACCCATATTGATTGACGTTTTTCTTGGGATATATACGAGTAATGATATTTTGACAACTAAAAAGTGAGTATCTATTTAGATACTTATTTTATAATCATTAGATGTAATAGATGTTAAGGATATGAGGATCACTATCACATCTAATAATTATAAAATAAGTGTCTGAATAGACACTCACTTTTTAAGTGTTAAAATATTATTAGCTGGTTCACACTTACCAAACCACTAACTGCGTAGTTCCTTTCTTGTTCCTTCTTGAATTAAAGATAGGGAGGCAAGTGACCAAAATTTTTTGGCAACTATAGTTTGTGACAATGTTGCACCTTTGTCACTAGAGGACGAAGTTTCGTGGCAATGAGATTTCTGGAACCGACCACAGCTCACAGCCGCTGAAACCTCAATCAACGTAACTCATAAACTACTCTGGTAAGGGAACGCACGAGGCTTTCCATTTATAAGATTCTGAGTGAATCATATAAATCTAACCAAAAGAATGGGTTTTTGGGGTACAGAGCGCTGATCTATTGAAATTTAAGCAGTGAGCGTGGGGTTACTCCGTCTTTACACTAAAGCCAAGGTGGAAACCCATTAATTAATTCACTTTCTATTTTAATTTGCATAAATGATTGCAATAAGTAACTGACATTAATGAATAAATGATGGGTAATCATCATCATCATCTAATTATCATCACCAGCGGCGCTCGGATTATTTATATCATAATGTTTGGAATAGTTTTATATTTTTGTGAGAGTTTAATTTTAATACATTATTAATAAAAGAAAATTTCACACAGTCACTCGACTATATGCAATTATTTATAAGTCTTTTAAAGTGTGGGTTGCTGAGTGCAATACTTCTACTGTTGTCATAATACAAGATTAAGTGCCTATGTATTTTTTTTATTCAACCGTGCATCAAAATTAATCTTTCCTTATAATGACCAATTAAATAATTCTTTTAATTAACAAAGGAAAAATATTGAATAGTATATGAATTCTCAATCAACATTTTTTTATTTCAAATAATTAAGATAATTCAATGCTAACTTAAAAGAGAAGATTGCTTAACCTCTAATATATTAAAAAAATTAGAAACTTATTTTTATTATGCAATATTTTCTTTTCTGGTTTTTTTATTTATTAAGTCATGCTTCTAGCACATTGATTGGATAAATCCATAAATAAAGTTGCTTCAATAGGTCACTTTGATTGACCTAGCTAGAAGATGATTAAATAAAATGTAGGATCCTTCAAATTCAGGCTGTACCGTGGTTCTGTATAAAAAACCATACACTTTCCTTGTACATTTTCTTGTACTCTTATCAAGGGTAAGACTGCATCCCACATCGACGGCTCTTATATTACTTTCTTCGTCCTTAAATACTAATTCATCTATAAATACTCACTAAAATTTAAAAATAATTAATAAAATATTAATATTAGTATAAATTAGAAATAATTTATTAAATTATTCTTATTTTTTTTAATACTCTAACTTCCTCTCTTTTTCTTTACTAATGAGTTAATATTATTTAATAAGGATATTCTTGATAAAAGATAATTAATATTACCTAAATATTTAAAATAGATAATTATTTCTGGACAAAGTAAATTTTTAAATTGGATAATTATTAAAGAAGTGTATGTTCCTTCTTTAACTTGAATTTTTGTTCCTGGACGCCATCATCTCTAGTTCAAGGATTTAGATGCTTGGTCTACATCCAAAGCTACATGTGCATAAATGCAGCTTAGCTGGCAATTTGGGAAGGTTGAAGAGTTTGGAGGATTCCACTTTCAATCCGCCAGTGGTAGCCAAAAATCCCAAGTCGTGTATAAGTACTTAATTCAATGTGATTCAGTGCAAAATAATTGATATAAAACAAAGTGTATGCGTGTAACCTCAATTTAGTTGAAGGAAAAGATTACAGTTAATGGGTGAGTTAAGTTAAAAATTCCAGTATTGATATTCTTATTAATTATCGTATATTATTGGTATTTGGAAATTATGTATGTATAATTAAAAATTTTAATTATATTCTACCAAAAATTTTATTACATTGTGAGAACGTTTTGTTTTTGTAAAATAAATAAAAGAAAAAATTATGTGTTATAACTTTTATTTATTTTATTGATAGATTCGGTTGGAAAAAAGACTAATTATCAGCTATCATACCACATTATCATTTTTATAACATGTGTAAGTAACTAATAACATATGATTGGTTGAAGGGATAAATGTTCATTTTTCTTAGTCAATGATCTCCATTCGAACTATATGGAATAAATGGTGTTGAAAAAGTTAACCATTTATAAAATTTCAAATACTTAATATGATTGTGAGAAGATATTTATCGGGAGGAAAAATAAATATGTAAATAAAATTCCTCTTACATCCCAGTTTTGTTACTCTTCCACACTTAAAATGTTTAAAATATGCCTCAATTATCGATTAAAAAATTATTTTTGTACAAGTTCAAAAATCAGTTAGTGTGCATTGTTGGCGGTCACGATGTGAACGTGGGTAATTTTTTATTTGGCACGTATATAGGACAAGTATTTTTTTTTTTTTTTGACGTGTTATATAGGACAAGTTGATAATGAGATTGATACAAATTCATAAACCCTAATCAATATAAACTTTCAATTTTATAATCTCAACACTCAATACTTTTAAATACTTAAATATCTTATTTATAAAATAATGAATCTAGCATTTACTCTTTTTTTTTTTTTTTATCACTCCTCTCATCTCTACACATGGGGCTGATGAAATATAATTATCCTATCAAGTTCAGTACACTGACAAATTTAATATTTGTACTACAATCCTAGTACGCGTGAATTCTGCTGACTTTAGGCTTGCTGCTGGTACTTTCCTCTTCTCAGTAAAATTGTCATATATGGCATATGCAATCAAGGCAAAACCTGTTTACAACAGAATACAGAGGGCTAGGGAGCATTCAAGCTAAATCAACTATTACAATCAATGAAACTGAACAAATTCTAAATATCCACTCTAAATCGCATCAAAATATTGACTTCTTACATTACACATCGATATCAAATAAGCAAATAAAACAATTAAACAACAAATCAGTTCGTCAAAGATCTGTCTGATCGTGATACTAATGGAGCTAAGTAGAACTTTCATAATGAGTTGTGCAATAAGAACCAAATTAAAGATATATGCTTCCATGCAACGAGTTTATGACTCTATGCTTCTTCTTCTAATTAAAGATCTGTTGTAGGTAGTGTTTGTTTATTATCTTGGGATAAAAAATATAGGGATATGTACAGGAATACAGGGACAATAGAGATAGTAAAGACGGATACATAAATAATAAATATATATAGAAATACTATTAGAAAAAAAATATTAAATTTCTATCTTCGTATTTTATCCCTACCGTCTCCACATTTTGAAGATACAGAAATTTTGTGTTTTTCTATCTTGAGGATAGAAAACTTTTCTGTCCCCTATTTTTATTTCTACCACCAAATAAATTTATGTTTTCAATATCTTTATATTTTTATCTTGGAGATAATAAATAAACACTACCTTATGAACCATATTTATCTTATCATAGGTCTTAAGCATATAGGAACGACACAAGTGATTAAAGTAAAACTTCCAAAAAGAGGTTGTCTTCCCAGCACCTTGAGGAGAAAGGCCACACCATCCTAGGACGAAAACCCAAACATATATAAAAACAAAAAAGACAAATTAAAATCTCAAACACTCTAGAAAGATTTTCAGTTGTTTTAAGAATAAGGTAAAATATTTATTCTAATTCATTAATTAATTGATATATTAATTTTTTAAGTTATTATTGTCTTACACTTTTTCAACAATTTTAATATAATTACTGATGTGTCAATCAATGAATAGCATAAAGCAAATGTTTTATTTTATTGTCTGAGTATCCAAGATTTTCTCAACACTCCACCTCTATTATAAGGATTATTGATGACTTATTGCCTATGCAAAACTTAATCTTCTAAAGTTGCATGAAGCGTTACTAACTCGAAAGATATGTTTGTGAATTGAGATTTTAGAGGGGAGGGGATGAGAAGGAAGGATTTGCAGTATAACTTTACACTGCAAATCCCTCATTCTTCTCTCCTCCTTTCCAAAATCCCAACTTATAAATATACCCTAAGGTAGTGTTTGTTTACTGTCCTGGGATAAAAATACAAGGACAGTGAAGACAGAGACATAAATAATAAATATGTATAAGGATATTATTGGAAGACAAAAATATTAAATTTCTGTCTCCATATCCTGTCCCTATATTTTGGAGAGGTACAGAAATTTTGTGTTTCTCTGTCTCGGGAATAGAAAATTTTTCTGTTCCCTGTTCCTGTCTCCACCACTAAACAAATTTGTGTCTCAATGTCTCTATATTTTTATCCCAGAGATAATAAACAAACGCTACCTAAATAGGGAGCCTCAAGCTATCTTCCTAACGATGCAAACATTGTTTCCATAATAAAAGAATTACCAATGTGAAATCAAACAAATCACCATGTTATGGAAAAGTGGGGAGATAGAAAAGAGAAAAATAAAAGAAAATAGGAGGGATCACTAAAACTCCCATGAAGATGATGAGATCCTCTATGGGGTCAGTTTCTCCTTTAGGAAAGGAGATGACAAAGATACAACAAAAAGATTGTCATTTGCAAAAAGGATGTGAGAGTTGCACTAGGGTTGGCTTAGTTGCACTAGGGTTGGCTTACTCATTTATTAGAGGCTAGATATTGTGCTAAAAAATTATACCTATCCAGCATTAGTTATCAAGTTTTTTTTTCTAGAATTTTATCAAAATTCAATAAGTAGAGAGGAGCATTATTTTGTATATGGGTGTAGGTGGTGATATATGTATAATATTGAAATTTATAAAATTTATACGGAATATGGTATTTTTAAACACAAATTGCACTACATAGCAATTTGCATGCAATTTGAATTAAAAAACGTGTATTCTTCAAACATGATTCACTGTATAGCAATTTGTGTGATAAAATAATATTTTAATTTTTTTCACATTTTAGATACACACAAATCGCTATTGAGCAATTTTATTAAAAAAGTAATATCTTAAATCATTACGAACTGATTTGTAGTCAAAATCTCCATTAAAAAAATAATTTTATTTGCCTATATAATCTTCACCTATGCTTCAGGTAGCTCAAGTTGCATGCAAATTACTACGTAGCAATTTGTGTTTAAAAACACCATATTCTACATCAATTTTATAAATTCCAATATTATACATATATTACCACCCTACACCCATATGCATGGTAAGTAAAAGTAATGAGAATTTCTTATTTATCTATAAATTAAAAATTATATATATTGAACATAATTTTTATAAAACAAATTATCCCCTACATCATTCATCAATATTAATCTTCGATGTATATATATAAAAAGGAGGGCCTATAGGCCCTTCTATTTATATTTTAAAATCTCTTTCAGTCCAACACCCAAAATATCTTCTAATACATTTCTCTTCAACTTTATTAACAAATAATTAACGCATATATAATCAACCCAATAGGAATTAGCTTCAATATAAGTGAGTTGAGTCCTAAATGAATTTTATCTTCAAGATTGAGGGTTTGAGATTTGGAATGCTTTCATAGAGAGGAAACACTATTTATTATTTACTCTAGATTTCAAGGGCTTATTAGACTTCTCCGCGTATCTTTTTGTATTTTAGATACACGCAAATCGCTAATGAGCAATTTTATTAAAAAAATAATATCCTAAATCACTATGAAGTGATTTGTAGACAAAATCTATTAAAAAAAATAATTTTGCTTGCCTATATAAACTTCGCCTATGCTCAGATAGCTCAGATTACATACAAATCACTACGTAGCGATTTGTATTCAAAAACACCATACTCCATATAAATTTTATAAATTTCAGTATTATACATATATCACCACCCTACACCCATATGGTAAGTAAAAGTGATGGGAATTTCTTATTTATCTATAAATTAAAAACTATATATATTGAACATAATTTTTATAAAACCAATTATATATATATATATATATATATATGTATATATATATATATATATATAAGGAAGGGCCCTTCGATTTATATTTTAATTCTCTTTCAATCCAACACCCAAAATATCTTCTAATACATTTCTCTTCAATTTTGCTAACAAATAATTAATGCATATATAATTAACCCTATAGGGATTAGCTTCAATAGAAGTAAGTTGAGTCCTAAATGAGTTTTACCTCCAAGATTGAGGGTTTGAGATTTGAAATGCTTTCTTGGAGAGGAAATACTATTTATTATTTACTCTAGATTTCAAGGGCTTATTAGACTTCTCCGCGTATCTTTTTGTATTTTTTTTTTATAATTAGATAATCAAGTGCTCACACTCTATTAGAGTGAAGGTAATGTACAGGAACCAAGAGAACAGATTTAACATGTCCATTCGCCTTTGACAACGAAAAGCATAAATACATCAAACAGAATTGCACTTTCACATTGTGATCCACCAGAACCTATACTCGAGTATATCCAAGATGCATATATTCCTCAATATTCCTCATGTTTATTATATTGAAAAATAGTTGATGACAATAAAAATGAACTATGACTCGGTGGAAGTTTTATTCATAATAATAATTAGAAGTTTAAAATTATTTCTTCCGTTTCGGTTTATCTGTGAAAAAAAAAGAAGGGGAATAAATTTGCCATGGTAAGTTGGTAACGATACAAAATTATATTGTATAATAGACAAAATTCTCTATGTCTACTTCCATTAATATACCACTCTATTATTATGCTACTTTCATTACTACAATTATAGATTGAGGGTATTAGTAGAAGAAAAAATATTAACTTATTTTTTTTTCATTTTTTAAGTATCTACTACTAGTAGCAGTGAGTAATTCCTTCAAGACGAAAGCTCTCCTAAGAACATAAGGCCTTGGTCATGAAATCTTTTTCATATACACCATAAGAAATCAAATCCTTAACTAGATGCTAAGAAGAAAAAATAAATATTATAAAAAATTAGTTTATATTAGAAATGGATAAATATTTCAAAATAAAAAATATCAAAAACTTGATAAATAAGTTGAATGGGAGAATAGAAATGATTACCTTGAAAAAAAAAATTACGCAATTATTTATTTATTTTTCTTTCAGTGAATGGAAAGTTATCCAATTATTACCCTAGTCCAAGATAGCACGGCCAAGAAAGAAAATGTCATTTAATTTCATCCACAATTCTTCTGATTTGGTTTGTAAAGATCAACGAAAAGTCGACAAGTGCACAATGGAGATAGCATGTTGAAAAATAACCCCATCTTATTAATTTGGGAAGGGACCCAAAATAGAATTTGGTGAAATGTCTATCTCTTTTGGTATCTGGAGCAAGTAACGCTTGATTTCCGGCACCGTCCAAATCCTGTAATGGTTGGAAAGATCGAAGATCAATGAATGGACCCTTTCATTAGGCCAAGTTCCTCATGGTTATTTTCTCTATTGGACCCGTGTTAGTATTTGTTTTGCGAGTGGCTTTTGTATATGGCTTTCTTTGGATATTCTAAATTTTATACCAGTAAGATTTTGTAGTTCTATTTTGGTATGTGGCAAACATTTGCTACTTTGCTATTTGCTAAGATCATGCTGGTATCTCCCACCGACGGTCCAAACAAATTGGCCTGCGGATGAGCTGGTATCATGTATATGTTGAACAGGTTTGGTCATAGTGCATTACACAACGATGCATCTAGCTAGTGTCCAATGTTCCTTTACGGAATCAAATTGATTGCATTTAAAGGAAATGATTCATGAATCAAATCAAAAGTCATGATAGAAATCATCGACCAGAAAAAAAAAGAGGAAACCATGGTATTTACGTATGAGAAGATTAGCTAGTATATGAATCGAATTATAATCTGATTTCATAAGGTTCACAAAAGGATTAATTATGAATATTAACAAATAAAATCATATAAATGAGTAAAATTATTTTCTTTCCACAGTTTTTTTACTGTGTAAGATAAGTATATAAAAATCAAAATATCTTGTTTCGAGATCAGATTCTGAATTCAAAGCCACGTTGAAGAAAAAAAAGATCAAATGATTCTTCAACTATTTATCACGTTGTTTTGATTTCGTGTGGAATATATCGTGGTACGTAAGATTATTTTGTACAGTTTTATCTTCCATATCGTTGTATACATGACTGATGGTGGGAATGCATGTTAAGCTTTGCTTTAAGTTCCTCAACCGTGGCATTATAACTACCGAATTTAAATACATTCTTGTTTGTAATGCTTCATGTTTCTGGACATTGAATGGGACCGGATATAGGGGTGGTTGATTTGATCATTGGTCTTAACTGGCAAGGCTTACAAATTAATTAGTGCTATGTGATAATAATACTCACTCTATTCCTTTAATAGTCTTAGGAAATCGAGACAAATAGGTACATTAAAAAACTAAAGTATCTGACTATAAATTATGGTAAATGCATTAACATTCTAATTTACTAATTTAATTTATCTCGATTTTTCAAAATGACTATTAATAAGAAATGGAGGGAGTATCTATGAATTGTTTGTTATTCTATCAATTCTAATATTAAAAGAAGCAATTGGTCCTAGATTAATTGGCTATTAGTGACTTAATTAGTGTTATAATATGGTATCAGATCACTTGAGAAAGAGATTTTTGAATCAAATGATCCTTTAAAATTTTTTGCACACTTAAAAAATAGTTAAAAAATTCAATCAGATGTTTCCTGTGAATTCAAGAGATATTCGTTAAATAGTGCGTGATTTTCTAAATAAACTTTAGATACAATGCTTATATGTTTGTTTTCCTTTTAAGATAGTATATTAATATTCTTAAGATAGATATATTTCAATAATACTTAATCAGAAACTTGTTTGAGATGAAGTATATATAAAGAGATAGAGTTAAGAAGAGTGCACCAAGAGCTTTTATACTGATTCAACTTCAATGTGAAATCTACTCCAATCCTCACTAGTGTTAGTGAGAGTTTTACTAATTTCCAAGTTTCAAATACAGATTCAGCAACAATACAAAGGTGGTTACTTTTCCAACCGCAACTTCTCACAATGTACAAATTCAAGATTCCAATCAAGGACCAAGACAAATATTCGAATAATGAGCACTTTCCCTCTCATGAAATTTTCTTCTCAAGATATAACTTAAATACTAAACTCAAAAGGAAATACTTTTCTTGATAAGTCTTGGTGGCCTAAAAAAGGCTTTTCTTGAAGTATATATAGGCAGCAACTTTGCAAGGCAACCATGGGAGAGAGAGACGAAGAGATCTGAGGAGTGCTTGCTATAGTGTAACATTGGTGTAGTAGGAAGAATGAGCTTTGAAGTATAGGAAGATGAGCATTTCCATTTTGAATGATAGACCATGAGGTTCTTTCTTTGTTATGCAGAAATGTTTCAGTAAAAGAATGCCAAGTTAGAGTAAGGTTTTAATTGTTTGAAAACCCTCCTACGGTGCTTTTTTTGCTATCTTTTTTGCTGTGTTCTGTCATGTGGCAGGAGTAAGTTTTTGTCCTTTTGTTATTGTCCCCAAGCTTGCTTCAATGCTTTATATCTTGTTGAGTATACTTTCTTTCTACTTTATTGTACTTGTGATGTAGACTTTTCTTACTTTAAAGGTCCCACAAACTATTGAAGGATACTTTTTACTGATTGCACCTTTACTTCCTTTCAGTTTTGTCAGCCTTCATAGTTCATATATAGTGCTTTGGTTTATATATTGTTTATAATATTTTCAACCAAGCCACATATGTCTCTTGTGAATTTAGGAGATATTTGCTGTTTGATGTATATTTGAAACGCTTAGCAAATACATTAGAAGGATTTATAATTATGTTTGTTATCATTTAAAGGTTTCTCAAGCCAACAATCTCTTCCTTAATGACAAACATACATAAAAGGAAATGATGATGAATGATCAAGAAAGAATATTCCCCCTTTATGTAAGCTCCCCCTTAATATGAGCTTCCTTTTAAGTTTTAAAATATTTTCCTCATTTCATTCTTGTATTTCCATTGCCTGGAAATCAAGATAAGCTTTAGGAATATTTTTCTATGAGTTTGAGTCTCAGTTCATTCCAATTAATTTGGGAAAACCAAGTAACATATTTGAGATATTACCCATACTTGTTCTCCTTCTTTAAGAATAAAGAACGATTAAGCTCGGGCTCGTACACATGCAGTCATGCATTAGAGAAGATTAAGAGCATGCAGTAGGCAAGTGAGATTTTCACAAATCCAAGCAAGTCAACCAGTCATGCAATACATCCAATGACTTGTGATAATCTCCATACATGTTCAAAACATAGCAGTTACTGAATAGGGGTTTTGAGAAATTTTGAGATGACTTTTCAAACTTTGGTTCACAAGAACATATATACTATTCTCAACATGTATAGGATATACAATTTGAGTCACATACAGAGAATCAGTTTTAGAGCATATATATATATAATTATGTATAGAACTATAGAATTTACATTTGCAGCATATGTAACCATAATGAGAGATACAATAGTGAGAATATTTACCAAGCTTTAATCTTTATTAAACCATACCATTTTTCAGTACTTTTAGCTATTTAGCACTTCATTTCCTTTTCCTCCTTTTATAATTTCTCCCATTTTTGTCATCACAGGGGAGGCATATTCCTGCATAGGTAGTAAAACTTCCAACAAGAATGGAAAGTGTCCATTTATCAAGTGATCTGATATCATATATATATATATATATATATATATATATATATATGTATGTATATGTATATGTATATGTATATACGGTCTTAGTTTCTTTCATAGAAGTGGTTGAAAAGACAATATAAAGATCAAAAGAACAAGTTCAAAAAAATAAAAAAGTGATAGCTTTTAGTATTTTAGATCTATTAGTGTGATCATATATAGTATTGATGAAATTAATGTTCTTGTAAGTTAAAATTAACAGATACTTCTATGGAGAGTAGTATTTTTTTTTAATTAACATATATAATCTTTAAAATTACTATACAAGTGCATATTATACAATGACTTCTTCGGTTAATTTAATAATTAAAAAATTGGGATAACCGTATTTTGCCATTCAAATTTTAGATCATATGCAATTTATACCTCAACTGTTCAAAACGTATATATTGACGCTCTAAACTTTCCAAGCATTTTTCTTTTCAAACCTACAAATTATCATTGTAAAACTGTCCAAAGTTGACATTCGTCTTTTTAAGATACTCATCTTTTTAGAGGAACAAAAAATGTGTAATAATTTGCTTTCCTATTTTATTGTCTACTTTTTTTGTAGCAAAATTTTATTGTCTACTAATTAGTTATATTTTGATAAAAATTTCAATGTAATTTTCTTTTATATAAAATCAGTAGTGAATAAATTAAGAAAAATTAGATATTTTATCCCCCAAATTGTACAAATAATATAAATTATGTATTATTAATTTTAAATTTTTAGTAATATATAGTCAATATATTTAAATATAATATTGATTTAATTTAAATACACCAATAGTATAAAAAAAAATTTCACCGTCATCTAATTAAATTCTTATATGTGCATATCTTTTAAAGTAGTGAGATAAGAGTCAAACTTTTTGTACTATTGTTACATTACATTATTAAATGACTGTAAGAAAAAAGTTACATTTTTAGTATATTAAAATTAAACTTCAAATTTATTTACCATTAGAAAGAATTACATTTTAATTATTTTAACAAAAATATTTAATTAAATTTTTACATAACAAAATATAATTCAATATAAAAATTAAAAAATTATATTGTCATGAGTAATAGATTAACATTATTAGTTCAATTTTGATTTATTTAGATTCAAAGATAAAAATATCAATATTGATATATAATTGTTGTAGACAGATTAATTTTGATGAATTTAATTTTTATATATTAGCAACTTAAAATTTTTTTTATATTGTCATCCAATCATGTATTGCGATATCAGTAAAAGTGCTTAAATTTTATATCCAATACTTGAAAAGTCATGCAAATAAAATGGTTTGATTGTATAACTATATAAAAATTTTACATTGTCAATGCATTAAAATTTAACTCAATTTTGATACACTGTTATAGTAAATTTTAAATTATATTATTAGAGTGAATTTACCAATTATATTGTGATTCAATAAGTATAATTAGAGTAAAATTATAATTGTAAATGCAATGACTATACGCAATTGAGCCTATAGACTAGTGGTAGAGTGCTATATATGTCTTAATAAGGTAAGAGAGGTCACAAGTTTAATTCTCATCCTTACTACTATCCCCTAATATCTTAATTAAAAAAATGTAATGACTATACATTAGAATAGATATTAATTAGAAAGAGAAATGTGATTGATGAATAAAAAGTCAAAAAGAAAATTAAAATTACATGAAAATTTAAAGTTATCTAATTTAAGAGTTGATATCATGCGGCAACTTTAGTGAATGAATTTTAATATATTACGTAGATAGATTCTTGCATCGTCACAAATGTAAAAGTTATTTCTTTAGGCACGCTCACAAAAAAAAAAAAGAGAGTCATATATGGGTGAGTGTATATTTAATCAAGTTGATTAACACACATATTATTGTATGAAAAGAGTTGTGTTTAGAGGTAAAACTCACGTCTGTATATTTTAGGCTACAATTGAGGGGGTTGACTAGTCACTGCTTCTCGCGATGGATAAGCTTTCTTCACCTAATATTTGACTACTAATCTAAAGAACCAAACCTAATAGTGACTAGGATCAACAAAATATGAACAAATCAACGTACAAACATAAAAAACTTGAGTTAGCAACGTTTGTAACAGCATTGCTGTTTGTAATTCCTCTTGTTTTGAGCAGCAAAGTTCAGGAATGCCTTTTATTTTTACCATAATTGCAGTCCATCTTCGATCAAATCAACCACAGAATCAAGAGAATTTGGACAGAGATGATCCAGGGGGAGAATTCTTCAAGGGCTTGGATACCATTACTCTGGTAGAGAATACTAATCATTACTAAAGGAAAAGAGTACGTTACTCAATAGACTATGACGCGCGTAGCAGTCATCAGTCCAGCAAATTATAGCATCAAATCTCGTAAGACTCTTGAGTCAAGCTTCGTGTAAATTCTAAAATGTTACCATGTGACAAGTATTAGGAATCTTATTTTTAAAGGGAAATATTACGTATATTTATTTAATATAAGATATTATAATAATTTATTTTTTATTTATTATTAAATAAGATATAGATTTTATTTAATTGGGATCAAATATATTAAAATGATATTTCATACCAAATAAGAACATATAAAATTAACTCAGTGTTATAACCGTATGGATATTATTGGTGGGAAAAAAATATAGTCAAAATGTCATAAGTGGGGTTTACACAGTAATTTATTTATGAATCTTATATGTTAAATTTTCATCTTTATTTTCATCACAACCAAACACACCCTTAAGATATATTTGGTTAGTGAATAAAAATAAAGTATAAATTTTGTTAGATAAATTTTATGAATAATTTTAAATATAAAATTTATTCTACCTTGTAAGCCCACCAACGTAATGGGAAAATTAGTGAAAAAATATACTGGAGGCTTGTCCGTGGTATTTTCAAACATGGACCTCTGGTATTTCTGCTGTTCAGTCCAACATATGCCGGCCAGGTAAAGTTTATGGATGCAAAAGGGGTGGTAGTTTAGGAGGCGAAATGAAAGGCACTACATGATCGTGTCCAATTGCTTTTCCTTCGTACTGAAATAAGAATGTTTGCAAATACCTGGCTCAATCAAATTCATGAAAATTTCCTTCATGTTGTTTTCCCTTACCTAAAATGACTATCTTAGCATCTATCTCACGTTTTGATTTCTTTAAGGACAGTTCTCTTGCAATTCACAAATTTTAAACTCAACAGAAATTAACTCTTCTCTTCATACATGCAACTATATATATATGTAGTAGTAATTAAAGCCATATATCATACAAGCTGCAAAGACACAGCAATGACATACACAATCCGCATTATCATTTTATTGCATCTTTGCACCATTGTTGCTGCAAGCAGTGCTCTGAATAGACCCAAGTTCTCATCGATTCTAGTCTTTGGGGATTCTACAGTGGACACAGGAAACAACAACTACATCAAGACTTTGGCAAAGGGAAATCATTATCCTTATGGCAAGGATTTCCCTGGCCATGTTCCCACTGGCAGATTCTCAAATGGGAAATTGGTTATTGACTTCATTGCTTCCATGTTGAACATAAAGGACACTGTCCCTCCTTTCCTGGACCCAAACCTATCCAGTGAGGAGCTTCTAACTGGTGTTAGCTTTGCTTCTGGTGGGTCAGGTCTTGATGATTTGACTTCAGCCTTTTCCGGTGCCATTCCTGTGTCCAAGCAAATTGAACTCTTCAAAGCTTATGTAGCAAAACTCAAGTGCATTGCAGGGGAAAATATAGCGAAACGAATACTTGGGGATGCTTTGGTTATTATTAGTGCAGGAACTAATGACTTACTCCTCAATTTTTATGACATTCCAACTAGAAGGTCAGAGTTCAATATTGATGAATATCAAGATTATCTGCAGAACAGGCTTCAAATCTTCATCAAGGTAAAAAAAAAAAAAATGTCATTTATTATAGTTGCATTTAATAGAATTCCATTATAGCGAAAAGCAAATTTTAATTGAGAAGAAAAAAGAAAAACTAGGCACTGTCTATTTTGTTTAGTGTCTAAACTCTAAACAGAGACATGGTCTTTCATACAGACAACGATGCTTAATTGCTGGGGAGTTGGTAGAAACAAATATAGCTCTAGGGCTCATTAATTAATGATTATAATTATTAAGATTCAAAATGGGCTCACTTTCAATGCTGTGTAGTGTAGAGATGCACCAACAGCCACCAACTAATAAGTATAATTAATGAAAATAATACTCATCATGTTCCTTTTCTAAAATTGTAGGAATTATATGAACTTGGATGCAGAAAATTTGCTGTCACTGGTCTTCCTTCCATTGGTTGCATACCAGTTCAAATTACACTCAAGTTTGTGAGTTTAAAGGATAGGAAATGTGTAGAGGATGCGAATTCAGAGGCTGAACTCTACAATAAAAAATTGACAAGGCAATTACTTCAAATACAAGCAATGCTTACAGGAAGTAGAGTTGTGTACACAGACATATATGGCCCAATAATTAACCTTATCAATCATCCTGAAAAATATGGTAAGTTATATTTACGGATTATAAACTTCCATTATTTCATGATATACTCTAATTGGTTTAAGATATATATAGAATTTTTCCCAAAATTATAAAACTATGTTGTCAGAAACTAATTAACGAAGACCTTCTGTGAGCTGTTTCTTTGTGTTTATAAAATTAAAGAAACTTATATTCAAGGTTTACAAAATTGAGAATGATTTGCTCTAATTTTATTTTGTACTCTTCTGGCCTTTTGTCTTACAGGTTTCAAGGAAACTAATAAAGGGTGTTGTGGAACTGGCTTATTTGAAGTAATCACGTTGTGTAATGCAATAACACCAGTATGTGATGATGCTTCAAAGTATGTATTTTGGGACAGTGTCCATCCAACTGAAGCAGCTTACCAGTATGTTGCTAAGTACGTAGAAATGGAAGTCCTGCCCAAGTTTCAATGCCATATGGAATATACTTCTGAATAAGTTGCTTTGTAACAAGTTTGAATTTAGTCCCATTATCTATCATATACAAAATGTGACAAATCTGTTGATGTTTGCAATTGATCTAAAGAGAAGCCTGTGAAAGTTCAATCATTCTGCACAAACTCAACTCATGTGCAAGTGCTATACAGAATTTAGATAAGCTGCATCATAAGCATTCTACCTGAAGATATATATACTGTCTATTAATCTCTTACTTATTCTAGCTACTAAAACATTAGTACTTGGAATATATAAAGAATGGAAGATTTGTTCAGGTTGATTGGCAACAAGAAATCCATTATGGTTCGACAAAAGGTCTAGAGTTTTGCTAGTGGTCCTTGTTAACTGACAAAGACATTGAAAGCAGAGGCTTGAAGTCTGGCTTAGTAGGTCTGGTTTTCCATTCACAGCTTCACCAGATTAAAAGCCAAAACGGAGCACAAATAAGTGAGCATCAAAACCAGAACACCTACATGAGCTTTCAGCAAGAAACTCCTTGAATGCCTCCATTCATTCAAAAATAACATCTTGCTGCTGACGCTGTAAATCATTATCTTCAAGACGTTACACTCTCCAAATAGATGTTGAAAGAGGAATTAACAGAATAACAGTGAAGTCCAATGATACTAGGACATAAATTCCATCACTTTCCATAGTCTTTCTTAGTTTAGCCAATTAGTATCTCAGTTATATTTGTGAGCTTGGGTTTATGAGGAGAAAAGATGGTAAGAAGAGTCGTGTGAGGTAAGATTCTAAAATTTTACACTACAAGCCCTTCATTTCCTTCCCTTTTCTGTTAAAATCCAAACTCATAAACATGCCCATAATTACTCTAGCTATGTATTTATTCCAATACTGCAACCAGCAATTGACAAATTTGTTGACATTTTGATTTCCACAAATAAAACTGAAACTCTACACCCTGTTGCAACTTGGACTTTAACTTGAACCATGCAAGTCTAAAACAATAAATCCAAAAAATAAAAGGCGACGATGGTAATTGTGGTGAATCTACATCAATGACCGTGCGAGGCTGATCTTGGGGTTCAGTATGTGTATCTTCTTCTGCTTCTGGGGAGACATCTAAACAGGAACCGAGAATGACGAGGAAATAACTGAAAACCGCTCCGGCTATACAAAGCAACCACTTTATCTTCATGAGTTGTACAATAGAGCTCCCAGAAAGAAATATAGCAGATCCACTTCGAATCCCAAGTGAGTCCGTAGTGACAAGCTGAGTGACATAACAGCAAAAGAAGAACAAGAAACCAGAGAATATGCATATGGTTTCCCTCTCGCAGCTTTATCCAAGAAAAAAGTATAGAAAGAGGTGATAGTCAAAACCAAAAATGCTGAATGAGCTTCCAACCGAAGATTGAGTGAGTGCTGCCATACATTTGCAAACAAAGCTGCAATGCATATGATAAAACAGAAAATAACGTAAAGAAATGTTTTCAAGAGATTCCACTCCCCGAACAAACAGTTGAAGGAGGAGCTCAAAGCAAAACAGAGCAGCCCAAGTAAAGCTGAAGCAAAACCAACAAATCTCCATAACTTTGGTAGCATCAACCATGTCTGCATTTGGTTCAGGAAGGACGCCTTGATCTTCCTGAATTGAGATGAGTGTGTAAGAATAATTGCTTTCAGGTATGCTGAAAACAGCCAATTATTTTTTTGTTCTGGGTAGAATAGAAGCCATCCTCCATTTTACCAGGCAAGTTCAAGGGAAGGGACGAAAATGCTCTTTTTCAAATCATTTTGCTTTTTGACGCGTTGGATTTTGAAATGGGAGGTTTGTGCAGCTTGAATGGAAACAAGAAGGCATTATAGTTCGTCATAAAGGTCTAGTACTCCGTTTGTATTCCTTGTTATTTATCTCTCCATGAGACTTTGATGTGCCTAATCCTCTTAACATTGCTTAAAAGTTTATTCATCAAAAAGAAAAGAAAAGCATTATATTTGTATTGTTGTAAGTCTTCACCAACATGGGAATCAAGCTTTAAATTATTTATTTTGGGATGCTGCCAATTGCCTGGATGAAGAATTGACAAAGCTGGATTTAAAAGTAGCTCTAAGGTCTGAGGTGCTTGATCACATGTTGAGTGGATGGATGTATCATATCCGGACAGGCCTCCAAAGTTTGAAGTTCTGGCTTGTTCTTGTGTCTAGTTGGCTCCCTTGACGTCTTGAAGGATAGCATGCAACAGCTGTAGCAATCAAAATAATGATGAAATCCTCATTTCCAGAGTAAACTTGGTTATCAAGAAGGCGGTGAGAACCAAGCAAACCAGGAAATTTTCCGAGAAAAACAATTTTTCACAATGCCTGTTTACTCCGACATTGCAACTAACCAGCAATTGACAAATAGGATGACATCTCAATTTCCACGAAGAAAATAAACAATCATGTTATTTCAAAAGAATAACATTTTTTGGTGTTTAAACAACACCACTCCTAAGTAAAACTTTTTTTTTCTAATATCCCTCTGATCTATAATGTCAAGCAGTCCATACTGAATATACTCAGAAGCACACTTACCAACAACATCCTGGAACTGTTCAATGAAGTATCCATATGCTGGCAGCAACATGTTTTCTAGGGCTTCTATTATTTCCTTCCGTCTACTACCATTGACAAACCATTTGGACTGAATGCTGCATATCCGCTCAAATTCAATGTTGAACAACTGGAGCTTCTCTTCCATTGACTCTACTGCTACGCCACGTGCCATTGATTCCTCTTCATTGTCCAACTTCAGCAACCCCAGCACCTCATTCCAGGAGCTTCTTAGATAGTCTTCCCGGTTTTGCTGGACTTTTCTAGTATGCTTCAGGATATGTTTTCGCCTGAAGATCTTAAAATTTTTTTCACTGCCCTCATCGATTATGGAAGCCATTCTAAAAGGTTCTACCTTCTTTTGACTAATATCCATGTATATGATCCTGTAGTTTTTCACTAAAGACGTGTATATATATACACATGCCGTTATTCATCATAGAAACATAACTCAAACCAGGTTCCATGTAGTTTTTGGACTTGGCTTCCAACTGCCTCTCTAACACTTCAATTATCGGAGTCATCTCCTCAACAAGAACTAAAGGTCATATTTCCTCTCTACGAGCCACCATAGGATATTCTTCCAAAGCTTTCTCGGTTATAGGCCTAACAACTTCTAGACAATTCACCATATCTGTAACGCCCGGGATTGTGAAGGCGGGGAGTGATAGCCAGTGCAAGGAGACACGGACAAGGAATAGCTCCTGGCAGACTTCGAAAGTGAAGGGTACATGAATGAACCGATTACACACCCGAATGAGAAGGATCCTGAGACTGTGTAGATATGGGACTATACAGTTAAGGAGGGCTTATATAAATTGATTTGTACTACCTATACCAACAAGATGCATCTTCTTTTTAGTAGCCCATCACGAAAGATCCTTAGTTAAACATGCTTGACTTAGAGCAATTTTGGGATGGGTGACCTCCTGGGAAGTTTTTCCAGAAAGCATGTGAGTGAGGACAAAGCACGCTGAAAAGACTCATGTTGGTTTGTGGCGACAGTCGTCAATCTATAAAAGCAGCAGGCGATGTTACAATATCATACGTAATGGGATAAATTCCTCCTGGAACATCTGCAATTGACTTATCACAGTGAATTAGATACTCCAAGTCTTTGAAAGCATACTTGATTGTCTCACCCAATCTCCTGCGAGTGGAAATCGCTTCATTGCTAAGTGACATACTGTAACATAACAGAAAAAATAAAAGAGAAAGGAAAACAATTTTTAGTGGGGGTAGTTTGGTAATTGGGATTGAGTTGAAAAGGAAAAAAAAGGAAACGAAGGGGGGTGGATTAAGACCACCGAACCACCCCCTTCCCCTCAAACTCTCAAACTTCTCTCCCAATCTTGTCCCTCTCTGTCCCCTCATGCCCCCTTCTTCTTCTTCCCTTTTCTTTTTATTTTATTTTATTTTTCAACCCACAAACTCCATTATGATATTAGTTTGTCATCAAATCTTCATACTCACTTACTTCCAAGGTTGAGGTAAGTTTCCAATCTCAATCTCATCCTTTTATTTTTGTTACTCTAAGATATATTTTAAGAACTAGTGAGCTCTCAAAATAGTAGATGGGTATAGGTTTGGTATTTTAAGTATAAATTTAGTGAGTTAGAAGCTCTAATATTAATAGGTTGTAGTGATAGTGTCAAGATTTGATTTTTCTCTAATCCTTAGGAGCCCTAGGTTCCATAAATTGAGAGTTTTGTTCAATGGACTCTCTAATTGATAAATTTGTTTGAAATGAATTATTTAAACTTGTCAACATATTTATGTTTGCTAGATTCTGTTGATGCAGAGCGAGCTATTCCCTCCGGAATGGTCAGGGGAGGCCCAGTTGATCCCTTTGTACTGTAAGTGGCTATTTATATAGTGGCGGTGTTTTAAATTATTTTATGGGGGAAATTAATTTATTAGATTTGACAAAAATTTCGTTTTGAGTTACTTGAAGTATTTAGTTAGTTCAATTAGTTGGTTTTCTCAAATATGATGGTTATTAATATGACTAAATGATTTGTTTAAAATTATTGCTAGCTCTCTTTGTTGATTTTATAATGCCATGATTTTGCTAAATGTTGTTTTAATGTGCATTGAAAAAGTTTATGATATTTAATATTTGCAAGGTTAAATTAATATGAAAATTGAATTTTAGATTTATAAATTGTGTTTGATAAAGATTTAAGAAAACCATGATAGCTTCTAAGATGGAATTTCCACTCGCCATAGCGAAGAGATATAATGGCAATATCGCTAATCGTAACGAAGAGATATAACGGCATTACTGCTTGTCATAGCGAAGAGATATAATGGCAATGCCGCTAGCCGTAGCGAAGAGATATAACGGCATTACCGCTTACCACAATGAAGAGATATAATGACATTACCGCTTGCCATAGGGAAAAGATATTATGGCATTACCACTTTCCATAGCGAAGAGATGTAACGGCTTATGTGCACATAGTTTCTCCCAGTAAGATAAAGTTTGAAAGAACCTTACTTGAAAAATAATAAACCTTGTGATTGACGGATTGAGATTACTTCACAAATAAGATTTATGCTTCTCATGTAATCCTCATGAGTATTTGATGATGAAATAAATTTTATGTGAGAATAATGAATTCAAGAAATAGTGAGAAAATGTGTTTAGTAATTTATGTTTGAGATTTTACTTAGAATAAAATTTTGAAGAGTATTTATTTTCAAACTATGGAAGAAATATAAAAAGTATGGCCCATAACATTTTTATTATTGGCTTTTGGAAATGTGTATAAATTATAGCCTATCCCGTTCTATATCACATGCTCGTGCGTTGATCGGTTTGTCCTTTTTGTCAACTTTGTTTATAGTCCTCACTGGGTCTGTTTGACTCATCCCCTCCCTCTTCCTCCAGATTTTCAGATAGTTGAGTAGCAGATTCCTAGGATTGCTATTGGTCGAGGATATTCTTTTTGGTAGGCCTCTGTTGTCGGTTGAGGCTTTTTGGTTGTTGACTCCAATTTTCCTTGCAGCTACAGGATATAGGTTAGGTATTTTGATTATGTGTATAAGCAAGAATTTAAGTATGATTATTTTATATAACTGGAATTACTGGAATGTACTGGTTGTTGAATCTGGATTATGAAATTACATTATGTAGCAGGTTGATTTTATATGTAGATTGTCCAGTTTTTAGGAGAAGTGCTACCAGATTTTTTGATAGCTAAAGTATTTAAGTTTGCAATTTATTTTAGTGAGATCACATCCTTAGGCTTGCCGGGTTAGGTGAGTTCATTTGGTTTGTGCGCCGGTCACGGCCTAAGATTGGGTCATGACACATATCGTCCTGATCTAGAAACAATGATTCCAACTCAGAAATGATGCCAAGCAATTTCATAAACACGTTCACCACATTTATGAAAATCTCAGGCGAACTGATCTCAATAGAAAAAATTTTGGCAAATTTCAGTAGACAAACGGTCGGTTCCCTTCAAATCTACACCAAAGAAAGATCCACGACAGAAGCAAATCCAAAGAAGATGCCATCACAGAGTCTTCATTCATTCAAAAACATAATCCAGACAACAATCTCAAAAGATTCTGCCCAACACTTAATCCTTTCTTTTATCATGCCAATGTTGCCGTCCTCATTGTCGAAGAGGTCTTGCAAGTTTTACACCGAAAGGCACAATTGTAGGAACTCGTTGCTACAACTACTATACAAGTGGCAGCACTCCTCCTTGAATCCAACAGCCGCTGCGAGCTTCATAGCTTCATTTAGGTTGTTGATAATTTCTGAGGGAAGGACGTCCATGAACAAGTTCTGGTCAGGCTAAAAGGGCTTTCGTAGAGTTCGCCTTAAGCAAGCGGATGAGTATGATAGGTGATAAGCATAAGCTGAAATTTTGTTATAACTAATCTCAATTAGTTGAGTTAGTTAGCTTTGTTAGATCAGATTTGTTAGAGTTTGTTAGCCTTAATCCATTTGTATAAATACTGCTCAATGTACTTTCCCATTTATTCAAGTGAAAGAATCACAATTACACAATCTCTGCAATTCCATTCTCTCTTCTCTCTCAGCACTCTTCTCCTTTTAATTCTAGATACTGATACCTAATGTAGTATCAAAGCTATCTTGGGGGGGGGGCAGGGGTTTAACTTCTTCTCCTTGACACTAGTTTATATATATTGATGAAGTTGTCACCATGGATTATCACTAAAATGCAAAATAGAGACATTAATTGGATTGGAACCAATATCAAAACTAGGTTTGTCTTTTGCCATTCCAATCTGGTCTACCTAATGTGAACTTCAAGCTTGGGTTCTTTAACTCTAAATTAGGTCCAGATGACAAACTATTCTTGACTTGGGCTAATCACACTCCTGAATTTGATGCCCTATGGGTTGTGAGTGGAACATTGGTGGTCTGAAACCATCTATGTAATTAGAACTAGCTTGTGGCCATGCCTATCTACTTGAAAGAGTTATTACTCCATAGAGTAGTGGCCGAAGAATAGTCCATATCTTGTTGCATTTGTCGATCCGGTTGGCTTCTTTGGTCTGGAAATTGACGCATACCGCTGCCTCCCACTGGAGACATGTCATCCTCTCCGGATCCATCTGAAAGCCCTGAAGAAGCTGCAGGCTTGTCAGTGATCTTATCCATAGTTTTCAGACTTGGACTAGTCATCGACTCGATTGAGGCACCAGGTCACTGGTTCAACCGGTAGGTCAGTGGTTGAATTGGTTAAATCGAATTTCTATAAAAATTTAAATAAAATATACTAAAATGACAATTAATTAACAATTTAACACTCTTTAAGGGGTCCAAATATAAAAATATAAATAAATAACATAAATTTCTAAATATTATTCATATTTCATAATCACGAATTACAATTGACAAGTTCAAAACATAATTACATAAAAAAACTCACAAAGTTTTACATCATAAACTTATAAGTCATGACAATACAAAGTTAGTGCATTTTTTAATAATTGAAATTAGAATTTTTTTTAAGGTTTTAAAAAAGACATCATTTAACACAAAAAAGGCAAAAAAAAAAACACCAGCCGAATTGAACCGGGTCGCACCGATTTCAATGCGGGATTGATCCAAACAATGGTTTGGACTGGTTTCATAATCGGTTCATTGGTTTTCTGGTTGAACTGGCTGATCCGAGCTGGTTTTCAATGCTATGGTCTTAACTGTTTGATACATCTGCAGATGGCTTTTGACATGAGCTAATGTGAGATCTTTCACATCCATGAGCTCAAGAACTGACTTTGGGGTCGCTCTTTCATGGCCCCCAAGAAGCTCAGCAGCATGAACAAATCGAGCATGAAGGGCCCTTGTCCACCGCAATCTTGGTACTCTCATGCTTCTATTGGCTGGCAACTCTGGCAAGATCCTCGATCTCATCAACCTTGAAGATGCATCTGAGGCTCCAACTCCAAGCCCATAGTGTGAGTGATGGTGCAATGGATAAGAAGTTTTGAAGCCCTCGCTTGGGATCCCATTGAACCTTGTGGCGGCCGCCCTATAAGCCCCCGTGGGGGAGCCGTTGGTTCCATTACCGGAGGTCAAGAGTTGTGGCTTGATAAGTGTAACATCTGCGCCGGCTTGTTGTGAATGCGAATTCTCAACTTCAGTTACTGCATGCTCTTGAGTATTGCCCTCTTGTGGTGTAACAGCAGGAGCACTAACACTACTAGAAATGGATTGTAATTGTAGTGAACCTACTTGAATAACCACATGAGGCTGATCTTGAAGAGTTCCAATATATCCACTTACTTCTGCTAGGGCATCTAAATAGTAACGGAGGATGATAAGGGAATAATTGAAACCCGCTCCAGCAATACCCAACAACCATTTGATCTTTGTGAGCTGTAGTATTAGAGCTCCAAGAAAGAAATACAGCAGATCCACTTCGATTCCACAGTGAGTTTGTCTGGACAAGCTGAGTGACACCACAGCAAAAGCAGCACAAGAAACCAAAGAACATGCATCTGGTTTCCCGTTTGCATGTTTATCGAAGAAAGATGAGTAAAAAGAGGTGATAGTCAGAACCAAGAAGGCCATATGAGCTTTAAATCGTAGGCTGCTTGAGCGTCGCCATGTCTTTGCAAACAAAACTGCAACACATATGAAGCAACTGAAGTTAAAGTAAAGAAATGATTTTAAGAAGTTCCACTCTCCGAACAAAGAGTTGAAGGAGGAGCTCAAAGCGAAACAGAGTAGCCCGACTAAAGCTGAAGCAAAACCCATGAATCTCCATAACATTGGCAACTTCAACCACGTCTGAATTTGGTTCAGCAAGGGCGTCATGATCCTTCTGAAGTGAGATGAGTGTGTATTGTGCAAGAATTATTTTCAGGGTTGATAAGTGAGGAGAGCTATCAACTATGTTTGGTTCTCGCTACTCACTAGGATAGCAGGCCCTCCTCTGTTTTCAATAACCATGGTAACGTGGCCTTTATTTTTGTAGGGAATAAAGTGATATTGAAAATCTTTTAAAGATTAGATTGAGATGCATATCTTTTAGGGAGTAAATTGAACTTAAAAATCTAGCAGGGACTAAACTAATGTATTGTTTATAGAAAATTGGATATATAATTTATTTTAAAAATAAATTAATGGTTAAATTAATAAATATTACATAAATGAGTATATATATAAAATAAGTCATTTTATTTTATGCCTGATTTCGAATATCATATTTTATAACGTTGAAAAATTCTTAGTAGACAACCTTTAATTTATAATTAACAAACCTATTTTATAAAAAATTTGTATATTTTGATGGAAAAAATTGCTAAATAATAAAAGAGAATAAATAAATAGTTTCACTATAACATAACTATTTACATCTTATAGTAAATTAAAATATTTAATTTATAAAAATTTAAAAATATATTTTATAATTGATATTAAATGATAAAAAAATTAATTTATATGAATTCAATTATATATTTTTTTTATATCATTTTTAATAAATTAAAATATATAGATGATCTTAATTGATGTGATTTCAATTATATCTCAATTAAAATGTATGAATGATCTGAAAACAGCCAATTATTTTTTTTGTACCGGGTAGAATAGATTCCATCCTCCGCTTTACCGGGCAATTTCGAGGGAAGGGACGAAAAAGCTCTTTTTCAAATCATTTTGCTTTTTGACGCTTGGATGGAGCAACCGCGTGTTTGAAATGTGCAAGCTATCTCTATGCCCTTTTCCTTTTGCGAAGACGAAGGTGGTTTCTATGCAAGGCTAGAGCCTTTGTTTTTCCGGACGTGCAGATTAACTTTTGTGAGGTTTATTAATAGAGTAATATTTGTTGACCACCATAAATATAGATACCTACGGTCTTCACCGTATAAAATGTAAGAAAAGGATAAAATAGCAGTAAAGTGAACGTATAATATGGATAGTAATAAAATTAAAACTTTATCACATTTTGACATTTCTCTCTCTCACTTTCTTTTAGCTCATCCCCCTCACAGGTCTAGCTGTTGCGCTCTCTCTCTAAGCTTTCCCCATGTTTTTTGTTCGAAACCAGCACGCCTTCACTGCCATCACCTTCGCCACAGTCTTGTTAATAAAGTATGTGGGTTCCTCGTTTTCATTATTGCCTCTCTTTTGATGTGCGATATTTTTGTATTTATTGTTCGCACCGTTAGAGTTAAATGTGATTGGTAAATAGAGAATGAATGATTTATTGTTTAATAAACCCGTAGAATGGTTCCATAACTCTTAAAGTAATGCTAAAATCGATTTAAAAGGTGGTTTATAAGTTTTAAGCAGCAGTTTCCAGGTTTCTTATACGTGGTTTACAAGTTTTAAGGATAGATTTACAAGTTTTGTAAACAAAGTGCAAATAATTTATAAATCTGAGCTTTGCTTAAAACTTGTAAAAACAAGTGTAAAATACTTGTAAATCAAGTGGATTCAACATGTAAACCCTTGCTTAAGACTTACAAAGTGGTTCGTGCACAAACATGTGAACTTGTAAACCAAGTTTTTAGCACAAAGTGACTTGTCAAAGTTCTGAACTGGCTGGAAATGCTTAGAATTTGATTCTAAGTAATATGAACACTGTCCACAATAAAAAATAGTTGGGGATGGATTTACCACTGGCTTACAAGTTGTTTCCCATAGGTTTGCAAGTTTTTTACACAAGGTTTGCAATTATAAAGTACGGGTTTACAAGTCTTATAAACCAAATACAAATGATTTGTAAAATTTAGCATTGTTGAAAACCTATAACCAAGTGCAATAAAACTTGTAAACCATTGCTTAAGACTTATAAACCAAGTATAATAAGCTTTGCATACCAAGTTGTTTGCACAAAGTGGTTTCTCAAAGTTCTAAAATGGCTGCAAATACTTGAAATTTGATTCTGAATTATGTGAATACTGTTTACAATAAAATGTAGTTAGGAGAGTGTTTAGCCTCTGGTTTACAAGTTTTTTGCTATAGGTTTACAAGTTTTTTGCACAAGATTTGAAACTTTTAAGCACTAGTTTACAAGTCATGTAAAATGTGGCTCCTTCTTTGGGAGGATTGAACATGCCGTCCACGCATGAGCCTGTGACAAGTCATTTGAGTGAGGGCCGTGGACATGAAGAGCTTGAAATCCTTGACCCGTTGTGCGTACCACGTAAAGGTCAACCAGCATTCAAGAGAAAAAATCTTAAGTTGAGAAAGTCCATAAAAAGAAAACCACAAAGGAAGTTCAGAAATTGACAATTAAGGTTTGTATACGTTACAAGTTTATTACAAATGGTTTACAAGTATTTAACACATAGTTTGCAAGTTTTTTTTGTCACGGTTTATAAGTTTTTTGCGCATGGTTTGCAAGTTTTTTAGTCAAAATTTATAAGTTTTTGACACGTGGTTTGTAAGTCTTTTAGTCATGGTTTACAAGTTTTTGACACATGGTTTGCAAGTTTTTTTTTGTCACAATTTACAAGTTTTTTGCACATGATTTTCAAGTTTTTTAGTTATCGTTTACAAGTTTATTACACATGGCATACAAATTTTTTGGTCATGGTTTATGGCATGTTCAAATTGTAACTAAATTTTCATCTGACCTAATATATAGGAATCTTTCGAAGCAACTCTTAGCTAGCAGAGCGGGGCCAACTTCTCCATAGAGTCACATGTTGATGTCAGAGACAGTAGAAATGTGGTTGATGAAAGGCTTGTAGTGTGTGTGAGCACTTAACTTATTATTAATTTGCAAATTTGACTGAGGGGTTTGTGTCAATATTTTATTGCCATGCCATTACCTTTATATTAAATTTTTTTACCTTTCGATTTTGAGAAGATTACATATAAAGTATCACTTGTCAGTAGTTATATTGTGCCCTGATTACTGATCAATCTATAATGGTGTTGTAAAATGTATGTGTCTACACGTATAATCCTATTGGCAATCTAATAGAATTAATGTGTAGTTTTTGTTGAATGCTTCGTAAGCCACCATCATTACGATTTGTGATATATTTTTATTATTGTTTGTTAGTATTCTTGTTTTTTCGATTTATTGCTACAGCTCTCACGGGTGTTGGCTCCAACCAAAATGTTGCGGTTGACAACTGGAAAAATTCTTTTTTACAATTAGAATGTTCAAATCTGCGAGATGGTGAATTTATGTCATTGCTTGAATCATATAGTCAAGAATCAAGTGTGCATGACATGTCATTCACAAGTGTATTTCGCAATGTAAACCCAAGCAATGACTTCATGATTTATTCACATGATGAACTGAACTACCAAAGTGAACAACGTTAAGATGTAATATCTCCTGTTTACAAAATGAGGTGTCTCATGCCACCTAATTTTGTCCTTTTGATATAGGTGCATTACCATATTTACTAGCAAGTAGGTGATTAGTTCATGCTATCTACAATACTCTGACCATTGTTATTCTTGTATATGACTTATTTTGCACTTGGATAACAGTATTTGATCTAGCATTGGCCACCACATGGAACGGTCCTATGGCTTGAGCACACTATTTGCTTTATAGTTTTGAATGTTATCTTTGCATGAATCCTACATTGACAGACCCAAATTATATACAATAAATTTGGTTCACATAGATGACAACGCAAAACATGAAATCGTACAAAACATATATAAGTACCACAAAAAATGATGGCAGACAGTAACGCCATCGGTTTAGGCTTCCCCTCTGCTTTTGGTTGAGGTACGCACATGCAAATCATGTGTAATAAACTTGTAAACCGTGACTAAAAAACTTGCAAATTATGCACAAAAAACTTGTAAACCGTGACAAAAAAAACCTGCAAACCATGTGTTAAAAACTTGTAAACCATGACTAAAAAACTTGTAAATCATGTGTTAAAAACTTGAAAATCATGACTAAAAAACTGGCAAACCATCTGCAAAAAACTTATAAACTGTGACAAAAAAAACTTGCAAACCATGTGTCAAAAACTTGTAAACCATGTGTCAAAAACTTGTAACGTGTACAAACCTTAATTGTCAATTTCTGAACTTCCTTTGTGGTTTTCTTTTTATATTTCTGCTAGACTTTCTCAACTTGAGAGATTTTTCTCTTGAATTGTGGTCGACCTTTACTTGGTACGCATAATGGGTTAAGGATTTCAAGCTCTTCATGTCCACAACCCTCACTCAAATGACCTATCACCGGCTCATGCATGGACGGCTGGTTCAATCCTCCCAAAGAAGGAGCCACAGTTTACATGACTTGTAAATTAGTGCTTAAAATTTGCAAACTTTGTACAAAAAACTTGTAAACCAGAGGTTAAACACTCTCCCAACTACATTTTATTGTAAACAGTGTTCACATAATTCAGAATCAAATTCCAAGTATTTGCAGCCACTTTAAAACTTTGAGAAACCACAAGCAACTTGGTATGTAAAGCTTATTAAACTTGGTTTGTAAGTCTTAAGTAATGGTTTACAAGTTTTATTGCACTTGGTTATAGGTTTTCAACAATGCTAAATTTTACAAATCATTTGCACTTGGTTTATAAGACTTGTAAACCCATGCTTCAAACTTGCAAACCTTGTGGAAAAAACTTGCAAACCTATGGAAAACAACTTGTAAACCAATGGTAAAACCTACCGCCAACTATATTTTATTGTGGACAGTGTTCATATTACTTAGAATCATATTCTAAGTATTTCCAACCACTTTAGAACTTTGACGAGCCACTTTGTGCCAGAAACTTGGTTTACGCATGTTTGTGCACGAACTACTTTGTAAGTCTTAAGCAAGGGTTTACAAGTTGAATCCACTTGGTTTACAAGTATTTTATACTTGTTTTTGCAAGTTTTAAGCAAAGCTTAAATTTATAAATTATTTACACTTTATTTACAAAATTTATAAACCACATATAAGAAATTTGGAAACCGGTACTTAAAACTTGTAAACCACCTTCTAAACTGATTTTAGCATTACTTTAAGAGTTATGGGGTCATTCTATGGGTTTATTAATTATTTACCAATCATATTTAGCTCCAATTGTATGAACAATAAATACAAAAACATCACACATCAATGGAGAAGCAAGAATGAAAATGATGAACCCACATACCTTATTAACAAGACTGTGGCGAAGGTGATGGCAGTGAAGATGTTCTGGTTCCGGACAGAAAACATGGGGGAAGCTTAGAGAGAGAGCACAGAAGCTGGACCTGTGAGGGGGAGGAGTTGAGAGAAAGTAAGAGAGAGAAATGTCAAAATGTGATAAAGTTTCAATTTTATCACCGTCCATATCATATCTTCACTTTACTGCTATTTTGTCCTTTTCTTGCATTTTATACGATGGAGACTATAAGTGTCCATATTTGTGGTGTTCAACAAACCTTACCCTTATCAATATAATCCAACTCAAAACATTGATCTGTCAGAAGTTTTTACATTTGTCATCAAGAACTTTTTAATTAATTTTTTTCTATCAGCTTTGCGTTTGTTGCTTCAGTTTTTGATGATTTGATTTTGGCTATAACTGCATCAGGTGCCATCCCATTGGTCCTAGTTTCCAAGCAAATTGAATACTTGAAGCTTATCTAGCAGAACTCAAATTTGTTGCCGGCGGAGAAGGAGCTAAACGCATACTTGGAGACGCTTTGGTTAATAGTACGGCTATTTGAACATTTAAAAATAATTATATAATTAGGACATCTATTTTATTATTATTATTAAATATGATGAATTAATAAAAAAAATGAGATTACTATTATATCTAATAATAATAAATTAAAATATCTAATAATAATAAATTAAAATATCCACTTTTAGACTTTAAAATAATATTTAACTTCAGTTAATTATCATCTGTGCAAGAACTGTAGATTTAGTGGCTAGACTTTTCAAGTCAATGGATGAAAGCAGATGCCAATATGGGACAAAATGTTCACAACTACTGCAATTCTCTCTTTCGGTGTAGCAGCGATTGAAGTTGGCAATTTTCAAAAGCTGTAGCAAGTCAGGAAGTTAGCAGCGAAAAGCCTTAAATTTTGGAACGGAAATTTAGGCCCCAAAAGCACTATCAGATAGCTTGCTCCACAAGCTATCGGCAGCCTAACAATAAATCCATTTTATTTTCATTTTTGTTTCTAATTATTTTGATGGTAGAGAAGAATTACTTGTTTCTCTCATTATTTTCTTTAGAATGTTAGAGAGTACACGCCTATGAAAAAATATTTTAGTATATTTGGAATTTGAATTTGAGTTAATTTATTTGTGTTTTATGGACTCACCATTTTACAATTATGAGAGGTTTTATAGAGTTTTGGAAAAATTTATTTGAAGACATCCTCAGGGAGAATCCAATCCAATCGACAACTAATGAAAATCGCAAAATTTGGATTAGATTAAATCTTGTTTTTAACAAGAGTTGTGCTACCCGGCTCGAGTCCAACGACCGAATTCGAATTGACGGACACTGTTGGCACTATACTAGTTTAGTTACTAGGCCACGTCACTTTCAATTAAGGATTATTGTATTAACTAACAATATATAAACAGATCAATAATCTACCTCCAGTTTCTAATCTGCACCATAAATGAGGCATCAGGTTTAGCAACAAAAATGGAAAAAAAAAAAAAGAAGTGGCACTAGTACACCACTATTGCAGAGATAACAGTAGAGGCAGTGAGGCTTAAGGACACCACTACAATGGTTGAAGTTTCCTTTTTATTATGGGTTACAGAGGAGATAAGAACATGGGCTAAAAATTATGATTACACTGTACAGTTTAATTTACTTGCTATTTTAATCATGATGCATTTTCTCCAAGTTTCCATTCCCAAATTTTGGCCGTCTACCATGGAAGCTGAAAGAACTCTTAATTGAAAGTAGCTTGAGAAATAAAAATTTCAATTGAGTTTTTGGGTCTTTTGTCGATTCTAACCGATGGAATTCAAATTATTTCTCTTGTGAAGCCCAACCAAAGTTAGTGCCGATTTTTTAACATGGGTAATAGAAATGGATAGATAGGTGGTGTTTGTTTGATTGATGATAGATTCATTGCGTGCTAAATGTGTTTATCTGAGAGATGGAATAGAAGGAGAAATTAAAAGAAAGAGAGAGAAACTAACTAAAGAAAAAATAAAACAAAAGTTGATAAGAAGAAAAAATATAACACGCAACGTGCTAAATCAATTGGGCCTGGTCACTTTGTCGGGCTGTATAGCATTTTTCTTTTAACAAATAGCTTGGATTGGACTGCATTGAATCTAGGATTTAAATTTTAAAACTAATTTAGTCCAATCCAAGTAATATTCTAGAATACAATTTTTTGTTTTGTTACTTTTATGATTTTACAATAACAACATTAATTTATAACATAATTTTTGTGCTTTATGTATTATTCTCTTTCAAATAATATTTTATAAATAGCAAATATATTATTTTTTAATTTTATTTATTTATTTATTTATTGTTAATTTAAGTTACTTGTATATTTACATTATTGCAAAATAACATTTTATTCCATAAAAAACTTATTAAATTAATATCCAAACTGAAAAAATTGAACTGGATTAGATTCAAAATTTAAATTAAACTGATCCAATCCAAATCACAACAAAATATAATGTTAAAATCATCACATTGCATATACCCTTAGAGCTCATTTGATACGCCTAATAAGATCATGGATGGTAGTATAAGATCTGATAGTATAAGGCTTGATAAAATTTCAAGACTATATAGTATTTGATGTAGCACTATATAAGATATTTGATTTTATGTTTAGAAATATCATATTATTTATTTACAAATAATTCTAATATCTTGATTAAATATTAAATAAAATCAAATAATAGTAAAATAGGAATTTTTATTATAATAATTTTCAAATATTATAATTATGTAAATATTTACTAATTAAAATTTAATTTATATTAAATGTTATTATTGATTTCAATATTTTATAATTATTTATTATTTCAATAATATACAAATAAAAAACTATTTTATAAATTTTCATATTTAATATTTTTAATAATAATTATTTAAGTTTAAGTTACTAAATATTTATAATTTTATTTTATTTATTATTTATGAATTATATTTATTTTTTATTTTTATTATATATAACTAAACTAATATTTTATATTATTTGTATTCATTTTATTATAAAATAATTTTTATTTTTATAATTTTATTTTATTATTATTTATTTAAGAATTATTTTATTTTAATAAAATATTTTAAAAAATAATCTTATACGTTAAAAGCTAATTAGGCCTAATACGGCCTTCCCATACCGTATTGAGTTATATAGCATTTTGATGTATAAAGGAGTTATAATATAAGGTAGGGCTTTTCAAGACCCGACTCGGTCCCTCAACACATCCTGGCCCAAAATTTATTAGGTCGGGTTCACGTCCTTAGATTTGACTCGATATAATTTTCGGGTCGGGTTTAAGTCATGCTTTGGGTTAGCTGGCCCGGCTAAGTCCGAAGTCAAAATTTCTTTTATAGTTATAATTTTTTATAATAGTTAATGATAAATTATAAGAGTTTATGTTTAAATTAATATATTTTGGATAACTTGATATTATTTTTATAGTAAGATGATTTGTCTTGAAATATGTATCTCAAAATATCTCTTGAATTTTATTTTTTATTTATAAAATTTTATAACTTTACTATGTATAATGTCAAAATCCTTATAAGTTGTTCAAAAGCTAGGTTGACCCGGTTTGATCTGATCACTTATTGAGTCATTATTGGGTTTTAAAAAATGACCCAGTCTAAAAATCGGACCAGATTTAGATTTGGTCCAACCCCTCCCTTGTACACCCCTAATGTAAGGTTATACAATAAGTTGTCAGTACCAAATAATAGATAAGGATATAATGTATAGTATTAATTTATACTATCATACCTAATACATCGTGCCAAACATTCCTTCAATCACATAAGCTTTGAGATTTGGGAGTTTTGTTTATTAGCCTTTTTGACATAACAAGGTTTAAAAATATCACTTTTTATATTGTTTGACAGTGATGGATCTAGAAAATTTTAATTATGAAAAAAAATATGTTAGTACAATAATAAGTGAGATATGCTATATGCTATTATTTTATCTTGTTCATAGTTAATGGGAGGTTAAACGTAATATATAGGGCAAACATACACATACCTATATAATAATAAAAAAAATAAAAAATTTTGTCGGGGCATGAGCCCGACCTTTTAACTTGCATCCGTCCCTGCTCCTATAGCTTAATTTTTATTCACCAAGAAAGAAGAAAAAAAAGTTTATATTTGTTTTGTTGTCAGTCTTGACCAACTTGGAGATGAAGCTTTAAATTATTTGTTTTGGGACGCTGCCAATTGCCTGGATGAAGAATTGGCAAAGATTTAAAAGTAGCACTAAGGTCTGAGGTGCTTGAACACATGTTGAGTGGACGGATGTATCAATGTATTATATCTCTGATAGGCCACCAAAGACTATTGAAGTTTTGGCTCCTTCTTGTGTCTAGTTGGCTTCCTTATTGTCTTCAAGATAGCATGCAACAGCTGTAGCAATCAAAATCAGCATGAAAATCTCCTTTGCCAGACTAAACTTGGTTACTCCAAAGGCGGTGAGAACCAAGCAAACCAGGAAAATTTCCAAGAAAAGCAGTTTTTCAAAACAATATTTATATAAAATGCAAAACTACAGTTATAAAGGAACTGTTAAGAAGGAAATCACCCATTACTAAGAACTCAAGCGTGTACCAAAAACTAGCAATTGAACAATCAGTGGCTTCAGCTTCACTTTCAGCCACCAGTTCCCTACCCAAAACTCGTGTTCCCTGCCCAATATCCACCAGCTGATTCAAGCATGCCAGCATATGGTGTGCTCATCAGTAGTAGCTTCTCTGATTTATTCTTTTCAGTTGTTTTTCTCCTTATTCTCTCCAACTGTATCCATTATCCACCCTCCTTCTCAGCGATTGTATTTGATGTTGGCTGTTGGAATAACTGGATTGAAGGTCACTTCTGTAGTCATCAGCTTCTCTTTCTACTCCATTTGCAGCATCAGTTTTTACTGTTACATGATCTTGCATTCTTAGAGTTCCCAACTGTTATGAAATTCCAATTTGGAGCAAAGAATCAGGAGAGAATAGAAGAAGATGGCTGAAATGACAGAGAGCATCAAGTTGATCTTGAACAGTTGAACGGTTAGCCATCCAAGGAAGAAATCAAGACCAGCTTCAATTCAAACCCAAGATCAATATCTTCCACTTCGCCATAATTTTTTCTTCTTCATAGCAGGCCCAAGGCTCTAGCTGAAAATGTTTGTACGTCACCATCTCGAAATATTTGTACCTCTAGAGTCTTGTGTTCGAGAAAATGATCCCACACCCTCCATATCCTACCATTTGCATTGCTCCATCAAACAATAGAATTGCCTCCCTTTTCCTTTGTTGATCTTCCATTCTTCGTAGCATTGCCTGCATCATATCCTCCATTCATGTGGTGCTCGCATCTCTATACGGTCTAGCCAAGATGCCTCTTCCTCCTTACCCGCTGTCGACATTTCAATCTCCATGGATACAATTAAACCCTGTTGCAACTTGGACTTAAATTAAACTAAGCGAGTGCAAAAAGTAAATTCAGATAAAAGGAGACGCATGATGAATTACTCATAGGCGTTGCCCCCAAGAAACATATCATTGAGTCGAGCTTTAATGTCGAACATTCCATACTGAATATACTCATAGGCGTGCTTACCGAGAACATCCTGGAAGCTTCCAATGAAGTTTCCATATGCCGGCAGCAATATGTTTTCCAGGACGTCTATTATTTCCTTCCTTATATCATCAATGGCAAACCATTTGGATTGAATGCTACATATCTTCTCAAACTTAATGTTGAACATCTCGAGCTTTTCTTTCATTGACTCTGCTGCTACACCATGTACCGCTAATTCTTCTTTGTTATCTAGCTTCAACAAGGCTAGCACCTCATCCCAAGAGCTTCTTCGATAATCTTCAAGGTTTTGCTGGATTTTTGAAGCGTGCTCTTGGATCTGGTGATAGCGGGAAATAGGATCCAACTTAAAAAGTTTTTCATTGTCCTCATCGACTAACAAAGCCATTCCAGAAAATTCTCGTATTTTTCGTTTAATGTACGTGCTATTATTCATAATGGAAACATGACCCAAACCAGCTTCCATGTAGTTTTTGGACCTGGCTTCCAAGTGGCTCTCTAACAGCTCCATTATCCAAGCCATCTGGACAAGAAATGAAGATGTTTCCCCTCTATTAGAGACCACAGAATATTCCTCTAGAACTTTCTCAATTATAAGCCTAACTTCAACAACTCTAGAGAAACTATTCATTATATCACAGGTAATTGGATAAATGCCTCCTGGAACATTTGCCATCTTTGTATCAAAGCGAATCAGATTCTCCAAGTCTTTGAAAACATCCTTGATTGCCTCACCCAATCTCTTGCGAGTCGTGATTGCTTCATTGCAGAGTGACACACCGTCGTGATCAGGAAACACAGATTCCAACTCAGGGATGATTTCAGTTAGTGTCCTAAACACTTGCACCACCTCTATACAAATCTCGGGCCAACTTATCTCAGTAGATAAAGTTTTGGCAAAGTTTAGTAAACAAATGGTGGGTACCCAGCAAATTTGTATGAAAGAGCGATCCATGGCGGAGGAGATTCCAATGAAGAAACGATCGCAGAGTCTCCGTTCATTGGGAAACAGAACCAGGAAAGCGATCTTGGTAGCTCTGATCCAACTATGAATGCTCGCTCTTGTCTTGGCAACGTTGTCATACTCATTGCTGAAGAAGTCTTGCAACTTTAATACCGAAAGGCACTGGCTCAAGAACTCCTTGCGACAACTACTGTACAAGTGGCAGCATTCCTCCTCAAACCCAGCGGCCACCGCAACCTTCATGGTTTCATTTAGGTTGTTGATAATTTCCAAGGGAATTGCGTCGATGAACAAGTTGTGGTCAGGCCAGAAGGGCTCCGCAATCTCAATACCATAAATCAGTCGCATAAGTGCTGAATTATTTTTCTCAAGCGCTTTTATGCAAGCCATGAGTTGTGGCTTGATAAGTGCAATATCTGCGCTGGCTTGTTGTGAATGCGAATTATCAACTTCAGTTACCGCATGGTCTTGAGTATTGCCTTCTTGTGGTGTGACAGCAACAGCACTAACACTACTAGAACTGGATCGTAATTCTAGTGAGCCAACTTGAATGACCATGTGATGAGGCTGATCTTGAAGCCCAGTATATCCATTTGCTTCTGGTAGGGCATCTAAACAGGAACGGAGGATGATCAGGGAATAACTGAAACCCGCTCCAACAATACCCAACAACCATTTGATCTTCGTGAGTTGTATTATTAGAGCTCCAAGAAAGAAATACAGCAGATCCACTTCGATTCCGTAGTGAGTCTGCCTTGACAAACTGAGTGACATCACAGCAAACGCAGCACAAGAAACTAGAGAATATGCATCTGGTTTCCCGTTTGCATGTTTATCAAAGAAAGAGGAGTAGAAAGAGGTGATAGTCAAAACCAGGAATGCCATATGAGCTTTAAATCGTAGGCTGCTTGAGCGTTGCCATGTTTTTGCAAAGAAAACTGCAGTGCAGATGATAGAGCTGAAAGTCACGTAAAGAAATGTTTTCAAGAAGTTCCACTCCCCGAACAAAGAGTTGAAGGAGGAGCTCAAAGCGAAACAGAGCAGCCCGGCTAAAGCTGATGCAAAACCCACAAATCTCCATACCTTTGGCAGCTTCAACCACGTTTGAATTTGGTTCAGCAAGGGCGTCATGATCCTTCTGAAGCAAGATGAGTGTGTATTGCGTAAGAATTACTTTCAGGGTTGCTGAGTGAGGAGAGCTATGTTTGGTTCTCAGTTTCTCACTACTCGATAGGATAGCAAGCCCTCCTCTGTTTTCCCAGGAAATTTCGAGGAAGGAACCGAGAAGGTTTTTCTTCTCACGGCATTTTGATTTTGACGTGTTGGAGCAACGACTTGCGACATATTTGAAAAAAAAAAAAATCGACACAACTTTGCAAAACGGAGTTCACTCTCAAAATTGATGATTTGTTGCAACTCTACAGTACATTTATCCGTGATATCTTTTCTCAGGTTGGATGATTTTCCTTTTAACAAATTAATCATTATTGAAGCCGCTAGATAAGGACAAAAATAATCAGTTTATACAGTAACTTCTCAGAACACACAATGCGACCTTCTAGACGTTTCAAACGGTGTAAACCAACCCAATTGATTTAGCCGATATCAATTTCTACCATTAATTAGTCATATACATATCACATATATAATTAAAACGGATAAAATTATCATTTCTTTTAATTAAATTTTTTAACCCTAAATCCTCACCCACTAAGAAAAGAAATTGACAAAAATACCTTTTGGATGCTAGAATTCAATTGTAACAAAATGATGTTTTTATCCATTTTTGAGTGAGGAGGGTTTAAAATTGAGAAATTTGATTAAAAAAAAGATATTTTTACTCTTTTGGTTGTGCAAGTGATATACATATGACTATTTAATTATAAAAATGGATATAAAGTTAACAAAAGATGGTATTTTACGCTATTTGAAAAATCCAAGGTTTATACATAAGTATATTGTGTGACCCGTGTGATTTACGGGACAATAAATATGAATATATAAAATTAAATAAATTTTAATTTTAATTTATAGATTGACCATATAAAAAGTACTATGTATAAAAATATTAAAGATGTTAACAGGATTTTATTGTAACTAATATTTAAAATTTGATTTTTTTGGGATCAAATTTGAAATTTAAATAGGTTGATTGTTAAGAAAATCATCGACACTTGTTTTGGAAAAAATAATAAAAGAGTCTTTATATCGTGTGTTTGAATAATTTCTTTTTTTAGTAAATTTTTAAAATTTTAAATTCCAATATACTTTAAGAGTTGATAATTAGCCTATGTTTTCTATTAATGGTTCTTAAATATTATTAGTCCAAATATCAAGGCATTGTGTATTTTGTAAAGAAGAGAAAATCGAACCAGACCGGCCGGTTCAACTGAAAACTAGACCCTTCTCCAGTGCGTATAGTTACTAAAAATAAAAAATTTAAAAAACAGTCAACGTCCGGAAAAATTGGTTAGAAACCAATGAAATTGCTTGAACCAAGGCGGTTCACACGACCTGTCGGTTCTAACTGAGGAGCATCTTTCCAGCCGCAGTCTCTCCCTTCCACCAACCTCCGACCATGCATCTGTACAACAAGCTTTGCCATGATCTCCAGTGCCTTCAATGTTGTTGCATCTCAACTCTTGAGCACCATCAAATCATTGGTCAACCCTCACAATGTAGGTGAATGGGTGCGCCACAATTAAAAGTTGAAACAATGGCAATCAAGACACAAGACAGCCGCATAGAGAGAGAATGTGAAAAAGCACAGAGAAGTTAAAGTAAGAAGGCGAAATGCTTTCTTGGCTTCTCAAGTTCCAAGCCTTCAAGCACAACTTTGGACAAAAGTAGAGAAGGAAACATCGCTCTCTACCATTGGTTTGAAATCTCAAAAGGTACTCTAGATAAGATAAGGGAGAGAGATAAATGGGCATGGGATATGTTATGAAATACGATAGTCATGGCTTCTCTACTACAAAATTTGTGTGTGTTTTTTTTTATCTTTTTATCTTTTGAGTTATTTTAAGAAATTGGGCATGTTTGTGCAATATCCTAGGTTTTACATAAAAAGATTAGAATTTTTTTTTTCAAATTAGAAAGGAATGCTAGTCACTCTTACCTGTCATTTCGGTTTTTGGATTTCACTAACTCTAGACCCTACACGTTCTTAGAGGGCTCTATGATAGAGCCATAGTCTTGGGATTAAAAGTCTCGATAATGATTCCCAAGAGGAAACTAAAGTTAAAGAGTAATTTTTAATGAATTTTATGAAGTCTTTAAGCATTTCCTTTTTAGCTTACAAGTTTATAAAATCGTAAGAATTCTTGAATTTGAACTAAAACTCAATTTTAATTTTAATTTGTTGGGATTTTGATTTTTCTAATATTTTATTTGAATTCAAATGGAGAGTATTTCCTTATTTACATTTATATTTTAAAGTTAATGTCCTAATTTATTTTACTCTTCATTAAAACTTAATGGAGAGTAAAATAAACAAGGACATTAACTTAAAATTAATAAATGTAAATAAGTGCATTCTGGAGAGCGCTGCAACGGTTAGGGAAACAGTCTTATAAAAACCTCATTTTGGGATCCAGAACACTCTCACATCCAAAAACGCACGCCACACTCCTCCTAAACATGAAAACTTCGTCTTTCTGCTCTTTTCACCCCCCCCCAAATCTCCATTTTCCTGTATTTTTTTCAAGTTTAATCAAGATTTTTCCACCTTCCAAGCTTTCAGGTATGTTCTTTCATGGATTATGCTTCTTTTCTTTTAAGATTTCTTTGTTTTTGAGGGGTTGGCATAGAGAACTTAATGGTTCTTAAGGAAATGAGGTTTTCCATGGTGACTAGAGTTGCATCTATGCAAATAGGAAGTATTAAGGGTTAATCTAGAGCTCTATTGATTCTATAGTAGATACAGTACCATTTTTGCTTCCTCAAGTATCATGACCTAACCCTAGCCATGACCGGCGCGTAAGGAGCACGCTCCCCTGCAAGCCTAAACGCTCAGATTTTAATAGAAAATCGGACAGTTTCTTCTGTTCTTTGGACATTTCCCAAATGCAAGACCTGTATCATGTTACAATCACAGTCCAACACAGGATAATATATAGGTATTTATACATTCATGCATATACAAGTCCATACTTAGGGAGTTCACATACTCTCCACCCATAATTCATACAAAATGTAAGATAGCTATAAACATGATCATAAACTTGAACACCACTAATTTGGTCCCTACCTGTGATCAAATGGAGCACCTAAGCATTAACGATTTGTCATAGAAGTAAGAGACAAGAAGCCACAAAATAATGGCCCACACCATTGTTGGGCTCACCAAAGAGGTAGTGACTCAATCCTAGTGCGTGGGAGGAGCGAAACTCGGGGTTGTACTTATATCTGTAATAGAGAAAACAATCATAGGGTGAGTTATGAAACTCAGTGAGGAATAACACGTTTACAATTAATTGGAACAAGTCCCAAAATAATAATGGATGGTTAAAGATAAATAATATAAGATATTAACCAAACTAAGTGCGTATAGAATCAACATACAAATTTCTTATAGTGATGATATAAAATTATGGAATTTACACATCAAAAAGAAGCTCAAGGACGTCTCTATGTCAGAACAATGTCCAAATTGATTCTACAACTGGATAGCTCTCACACACATCCCAATTGTGCTCACCGCACTTTTAGGCGGCTCTCACACCCATCCCCAGTGCCTAATAATATCGGCATGCTGGCCCAACATGCCGGGATAGCAACCCCCTGTTAGCTGAGGTTTATCTCAAAGCGCACCAAGCTAACGCCACCACTGTTAGCTACAATTTCTGTCAATGATACCTCCTTTAAAAACAATTGTTCACATAAAATGAAACTCAAGTTTTACTCATCTAATTTCCTTTCAATAAACCAATTACCTCAGTAAAACATAAAGAATGCAATTGTTTTCAATCTCTTTCAGGTGCAAAAGAATAAATTGAATAATAAGGTCACAAAATAAAGCTGTGTTTGGTTCTCAATTTGCCTTGCTTAAGAAAATAAGGTCGCGAAGCTTTTATCCAAAATCATAAGCATCCCAAAAATATATTTGTCTCACAATCTAATTCCAATATAACAATACATAACATTGTATCAAATCATGTATAGTGTTTATCCTAATATCACTAGTAGTTATTAAATCTCATTCCATATTTTTCTTAAGATATAACAAATTGAAGGGTACTTGGACTAATAAATGCAACTTTCAAGACATGAACATAATAAGAAAATCATTTTACTTGCTAATGCAAAATAGATAACGGATATGCAATAAGATATTTAAATACATAGAACTAATAGCAATTAACCATAAACACTTTATTCACTCACAATACAATCCAAGAATGTGGTACTCCAAGACTACGTCATGGTAAAGTAGACAGGATGCCGCTCCAAAGCATCTGACGCCACATACATCATCCAATAACCACTAATTAGCGTTTAGAACCAGAATTTTTTGCACTATTAGTCTAAGCACCATCAATCCCCAATTACATAACCTAGGTTTTAAAGATTAGAGTTCCAATCCTATACCCATAACATAACATAGCTAATCCATGAAATTGGAAATAAGATTGACCTTTACTATACCTTTAATGGATAAGGAAAGGAAGATGAAGGAATGAGTGTTGCTATCTCTTCAAGAGATTGAAGTAACAACCCTTGAACCACCAAAAGAGAGGGAGAGGATACTGCTGCTCACATCACAGTAGGGGAGGAGTTGCGTGCGGTGGCCGTCGGCGCGATGGGGCAGTGGTGGCTGAAGGGAGAGGGAAGATCGAGAAGAAGAGAAGGAGGATGGATGGAGGCCATGCCTCCTCTGTTCTTTGTCGTTCACAAAACAGAGAGGAAGGAAAGAAAAGAAACTGTGTGGGTGTGTGGGCATGTATTGGTATATATATTGGGCTGAGTTATCTCAATACTCACTTATTTATATTTCCTCATTTATTGTACTATCCATTAACTTTAAAACATAAATGTAAATAAGGAAGTATCCCCTATTTAGATTCAAATAAAATATCACAAAAAATAAAATCCCAACAAATCAAAATCCAAATTTTGGGTTTTAGTTCAAATTCGGGAATCTTTAAGATTTTATAAACTTGTGGGCTAAAAACGAAATGTTTAAAGGTTTCACAAAATTTATTAAAAATCATTCTTTAACTTATTTTTCTATAGGAAACAATTACTGGGACTTTTGATTCCATGAATTTGGTTCTATTATGGAGCCCTCCAAGGACGTGGAGGATCCAGACTTAGTAAAATTCAAGACCCGGAATGACAGATAAGGGTAGCTAGCACCCTCGTAGCTCAAAAAAGTTTTTCTAGCCTTTTTATTTAAAATTAGGTTATTACATCAAGATTCTGTTGGTGTTAATCATTCACTGTTTACCCCTTAGGTGAGTGGGTCCATATCTATGATCTCTATGTTATGCATAGAACTATTTTCATAAAAATATCGTTTACTGCTTGATTTTAGATATTTTTGCAAAGAAATTTGCTATTCTCAGAACTTTACACTAAAAAAGGTACCAAACTGCCAAGGAAATTAGTGGTCGCTAGTCCTTAACAGCAACTTATTTGCTCCAAGCTTCAACATCCTCTACCAAAAACTTAATTACATTATCAGCATTCTTTTAGGAACCCTGCTTAAATTCAGCATTTCATATTTGATAAGATGAGCTTTCTGGCGTTGCTTCATGAATTCATGATCCAATTTTCCACTGCCTTTGGAGGCAAATTAATTATTGACAAGGGTTTTTCAGTGGGGAAAGGATATAAAAGTAGGAGTGAGTAAAAGTATTCAGATGATGAGTTCCTCTATATAGTAAAGCTACTCCCATCTATATTTCTTCACACGGCAATTGGTGCGTGTGCATCATTAGTAGCTTATCTGATTCCCCTTCTTTTTCATACTTTCTCCAATTATATTCATCATCCACTCTCTTTCTCAGCTAGCGTATTTGTTGGTGGCTGTCACTGTAAATAGATTGAAAGTCACTTGTATTGTCATTAGCTCCTCTTTCTACTATGTTTGCAGTATCAATTTCTACGGTTACATGGTCTTACATTTTTACCAGCACTTTTAGCCTCTACCCAAACACACCCTTGGAGTTAGATTTCACATTTGTTATTTGGAAGGAAGAATCGTGAAAGAATAGCAGAAGACAGCTGATGATAGATAGAGAGCAACAGGTTGATATTCATTGGTTGAAGAGTTAGGCATCCAAGGAAGAAATTAAGGAGATCAGCTTCAAACCCAAGGTCAGTCTAGAAAGAATAATATTGAAAGCAAACAAAAACTCTAATACATTCCATTGATGTTTGATTACGAGTGATTTTAGGAGGGACATCAAATATGTGATGGAGAGTGATTTGAGGAAGGAAATAGTAGAAAGTAAATAAACAACAATAAATGACAAGATTGCTTTCTATTGTGCTCTGCTGATATGATGTGAAGATAAAGCAATTTCCTTAACTACCCCCCTCAACCTAGAAGGTGGCTTCACCACTCCTAGCTTGTCTCGTAGCTGGTTAAAATGTATGTGAGTCAGTGCCTTAGTAAGGCAATCTGCTATTTGATCTGAACTTGGAACATAGGCAATAGTGGCTTTGTTGCTTAATACTTGATCTCTTATGAAATAGACATCCACCTCTATATGTTTAGTCAGCGAGTGATAAACTGGATTAGATGCTAGAGCTTTCGCACTGAGATTGTCACACCATAGGATTGGTGTTCTTGGTATAGGCATCCTGATTTCTTGCAATACGGACCTGATCCAAACCACTTCTGCTGTGAGATCAGCAAGTGCATGATACTCTATTCAGTACTTGATCTAGACACTACTCATTGTTTCTTAGATGACCAGCTTACCAAACTCTCACCTAAAAACACACAGTAGCCTGCTACGGATTTTCTATCATCCAAATTTGTGGCCCAATCTGCATCTGAGAACCCCTAGACATCAAGATCTGAGAAAGGTTTGATATGCAACCCATAATCTATTGTTCCTTTTAGGTATCTAAGAATACATTTTATACACTGCCAATGAAGTGTTGTTGGACCTTGCATATACTGACTTAACCGATTTACAGGGTAAGAGATGTCAGGTCTGGTGTTTGTTAAGTACTGCAAGGAACCAATTGCCTTTCTATACTCAAATGGGTTGCTCATTAAGTCTCCTTCTATGGATATGACCTTCCCAGTCACCATGGGTGTCAGACAAGAAGAGGCATTCTCCATGTTAAACTTCTTTAAGAGGTCCAATACATACTTAGTTTGTTGCAGATAAATTCCACCTGCATCCTTGGTTACTTCTATTCCCAAAAAATAATCCAAATTTCCAAGGTCTTTTGATGCAAACACAATATTTAGTTTTTGTATGATTGAGCTCAAAAAATGTCTATTGCTACCAGTAATAATAATATCATCAACATAAATTAATACGAAGGTAATGTGATTCTTACTCGTGAGGACAAAGAAGGACGAATCGCTTCTAGTGTTTCTGAAACCCCAATTGGGCAGGGCTACTCTCAGCTTGTCATACCATGATCTTGGAGCCTGTTTCAGGCCATAGATGGCTTTAGTGAGCTTGCACACATGTTGTGACCTTGTTGTATCTACAAAACCTTTTAGCTGTCTCATAAAGACAGTTTCTTTGAGTTCTCCATTTAGAAATGCATTGTTGACATCCAATTGTTGAATTTCCCAATTTTAATGCACTGTAATTGATAGAATGATCCTTACTGTACTTGCTTTGACCACTGGACTAAATGTTTCATCATAATCAAGTCTAGGGGCTTGTTGGAACCCTTTAGCCACCAACCTTGCCTTTCTTCTCTCTACTTCACCATTAGGCTTATACTTTGTTTTAAACATCCATTTGCAATCAATAATATTTTTCTGTCCCTGAAAAGGTACTAAGGTCCATGTCTTGTTGGCCATCAAGGCATTAAATTCAGACAACATGGCTACTTTCCAATCTGGTCTCTGTAGAACATTCTTTGCATTCTCTGGTTCTTGCTCATCAGCCTTTTTCTTTGCAGATCTTACATATGGTCTTTTTGGCTTGAAAATTCCATCATTACTTCTGGTCACCATTTGATGTTGATTGCTTGTTTCTGTAGCATTGATTGGTTTAGTGGTATTGCTAGTATCACAATCTAAGTGTGGAATTGTCTATGCTGCTGAGGCATGTTCACTGCTATTGAAATTATTGTTGCTAACTGATACATCATTGCTGCTTCTGCTTCTAGAAGGATTGGATATTGGAGTGGGTGCAGTCTCTTCAGCCTCTACAGTATTTTCTCTTTCATTTGAATGGTCTCCAGTTGCTTCAAAACCTGCAGTGCTAATAAGATACTCAAAGCCAACAGGATTAGTAAAAATTTCATCAGGTCCTTTTATATTCAGAAAGCCTTCATGGAATGGGAAGCGCTGCTCATTGAACATTACATGGTAGGATATGAATACCCTTCCAGTAGAGCTTAAGCATTTATAACCTTTGTATGAGCTACTGTAGCCGAGAAAAACACACCTTGATGTGTGAAACTGAAACTTGTGTTGATTGTAAGGCTTTAAACAAGGATAGCACGCACAGCCAAAGGTTTTCATTGCCTTATAGTCTGGTATTTTATTAAACAACAATTGATATGGAGACTTACTTTCTGAAATTTGAATTGGTAGTCTATTAATAAGGAAAACTGCAGTAGCAAAGGCTTCCCACCAATAATGTAAGGGCATTCTAGCTTGTGCCAGAAGAGTCAAGCCTAGCTCCACAACATGTCTATGTTTTCTTTCTGCTCTCCCATTTTGTACTGAGGTGTAGGGACAAGACTCTCTTAATTGAATTCCAGCCTCTTGTATTAGTTTATGCAGAGCTTTGAATTCTCCACCTCCATCATATTGGAATGCTTTAATTCTTTTGTTAAATTGATTCTCAACAAAATTTTTAAAATGAACAAAAGATTGAAACACCTCGGATTTTTGCTTTAATGGATAAATCCATTTAAACCTACTATAATCATCAATAAAGTGAACATAATATTTGAATCCAGACATAGAGTTTATTGGTGCTGGACCCCATACATCAGAGTGTATTAGAGCAAGGGGTTCCAAGGCACGAGAATTAGAGATTTTGAAAGGTAGATTATGAGCTTTTCCAAACTGGCAATCTTTACAGAACTTAAAGTCATCATGAGTTGGAACCTTTACATTGCAACTTTTCAATATTTCACTTAGCACCTTGCTGTTGGGATGTCCAAGCTTCCTATGCCAAGTTTCTTTTATTGCTAGAAATATGCTAGGATTTTTATTTTCTAATACACAAGGTAGCTGATATAGACCATCTTTAACTCTCCTTTCTACTAGAACTTTCCCTATTAATTTGTCCTTCACAAAACAGGAACTGTTATTAAACTCAACATAGATATCATTGTCAGAGGTCAATCGAGATATGCTTAAAAGGTTCTTTGTAATTTGTGGGACATACAAGACGTCCTTAAGGTTTAGAGACCTTTGAGACGTATTAATGGCAGTACTACCAGAAGCATAAATTTTTAGAGTTGCACCATTACCGACAGTTAAGTGGTCCTTACCATCATGACTGTTGAAATCATTGAGCTTGTTTAGATCATGAGTAATATGATTACTAGCTCCACTATCAAAGTACCAATCAGGATCTTGCACAGTACCTGGTGACGCTATGTATGCATTGTAGTTGTGACCTCTAGATTTTTCTAATTTCCCTTCATCTGGTAACTGATTCATGTAGCTTTTATCGAACCTGTAATACCAATGAGAAGCAACATGACCAGACTTACCACATACTTGGCAAATGATTCTATCTCTAGAGTATCTGCACGTCCTCGTCCGCCTTTGGAACTTCTCCAATTGGTTCCTCTCCATCCTCTACAAGTATTGGTTTTGGTTCCTCTGTTGTCACCTTTGGTGGCAATGTTGGTGGAGGCATTCAAACTTAGATTCGACATATTACTAATATATTCCAATCTATTTTCGAAGGTAAGGAGCTGGGCTTGCATTTCAACCCAATTGAGATGCTCTTTGTCTGATAGTTGAACAACAATTGGGTTGTATTCATTATCTAGGCCAGAAAGCGTTTGGATAATCAGATCTAAAGTTGAGACAGAACTTCCTGTGAGTACAAGATTATCTGCAATTTCCTTCATTTTGTTCAAATATTCTTCCATTCACAATCCTCCTTTTCTGGTTCTATGGAACTCGGTTTTGAGGAGTGTGATCTTGGACCTTGTATGTGCACCAGCCAAGCTTTGAGCTTCTTCCCAAAGCTATTTTGAAGTCTCACAGTGAAGCAATTGAGTTGCAATTTCTTGAGTCATAGAGTTGAATAGCCAACCGAGCAGAAGTTGATCTGTTGAGGTCCATTCTTTGAAGTCTGGATTGGACTTTTTTTTCACTTTCATCAAGGATAAATACTTCAGGGCATTTCTTAGTGCCAAGGATGTAACTGGATTAGATGCTAGAGCTTTCGCACTGAGATTGTCACACCACAGGATTGGTGTTCTTGGTATAGGCATCCTGATTTCTTGCAATACGGACCTGATCCAAACCACTTCTGTTGCAAGATCAGCAAGTGCACAATACTCTAATTCAGCACTTGATCTAGACACTACTCGTTGTTTCTTAGATGACCAGCTTACCAAACTCTCACCTAAAAACACACAGTAGCCTGCTACGGATTTTCTATCATCCAAATTTGTGGCCTAATCCGCATCCGAGAATCCCGAGACATCAAGATCTGAGAAAGGTTTGATATGAAGCCCATAATCTATTGTTCCTTTCAGGTATCTAAGAATACGCTTTATACACTGCCAATGAAGTGTTGTTGGAGCTTTCATGTATTGACTTAACTGATTTACAGGGTAAGAGATGTCAGGCCTGGTCTTTGTTAAGTACTGCAAGGCACCAATTGCCTTTCTATACTCAGTTGGGTTGCTCATTAAGTCTCCTTCTATGGATATGACCTTCCCAGTCACCATGGGTGTCAGACAAGAAGAGGCATTCTCCATGTTAAACTTCTTTAAGAGGTCCAATACATACTTAGTTTTTTGCAGATAAATTCCACCTGCATCCTTGGTTACTTCTATTCCCAGAAAATAATCCAAATTTCCAAGGTCTTTTGATGCAAACACAGTATTTAGTTTTTGTATGATTGAGCTCAAAAAATGTCTATTGCTACCAGTAATAATAATATCATCAACATAAACTAATACAAAGGTAATGTGATTCTTACTCGTGAGGACAAAGAAGGACGAATTGCTTCTAGTGTTTCTGAAACCCCAATTGAGCAGGGCTACTCTCAGCTTGTCATACCATGATCTTGGAGCCTGTTTCAGGCCATAGATGGCTTTAGTGAGCTTGCACACATGTTGTGACCTTGCTGTATCTACAAAACCTTCTAGCTGTCTCATAAAGACAGTTTCTTTGAGTTCTCTATTTAGAAATGTATTGTTTACATCCAATTGTCGAATTTCCCAATTGTAATGCACTGTAATTGATAAAATGATCCTTACTGTACTTGCTTTGACTACTGGACTAAATGTTTCATCATAATCAAGTCTAGGGGCTTGTTGGAACCTTTTAGCCACCAACCTTGCCTTTCTTCTCTCTACTTCACCATTAGACTTATACTTTGTTTTAAACATCCATCTGCAATCAATAATATTTTTCTGTCCCTGAAAAGGTACTAAGGTCCATGTCTTGTTGGCCATCAAGGCATTAAATTCAGACAACATGGCTACTTTCCAATCTGGTCTCTATAGAGCATTCTTTGCATTCTCTGGTTCTTGCTCATCGGCCTTTTTCTCTGCAGATCTTACATATGGTCTTTTTGGCTTGAAAATTCCATCATTTCTTCTGGTCACCATTTGATGTTGATTGCTTGTTTCTGTAGCATTGATTGGTTCAGTGGTATTGCTAGTATCACAATCTAAGTGTGGAATTGTCTATGCTGCTGAGGCATGTTCATTGCTATTGAAATTATTGTTGCTAACTGATAGATCATTGCTGCTTCTGCTTCTAGAAGGATTGGATATTGGAGTGGGTGCAGTCTCTTCAGCCTCTACAGTATTTTCTCTTTCATTTGAATGGTTTCCAGTTGCTTCAAAACCTGCAGTGCTAATAGGATACTCAAAGCCAACAGGATTAGTAATAATTTCATCAGGTCTTTTTATATTCAGAAAGCCTTCATGGAATGGGAAATGCTGCTCATTGAACACTACATGGCAGGATATGAATACCCTTCCAGTAGAGCTTAAGCATTTATAACCTTTGTATGAGCTACTGTAGCCGAGAAAAACACACCTTGATGTGTGAAACTGAAACTTATGTTGATTGTAAGGCTTTAAACAAGGATAGCACGCACAGCCAAAGGTTTTCATTGCTTTATAGTCTAGTGTTTTATTAAACAACAATTGATATGGAGACTTACTTTCTGAAATTTGACTTGGTAGTCTATTAATAAGGAAAACTATAGTAGCAAGGGCTTCCCACCAATAATGTAAGGGCATTCTAGCTTGTGCCAGAAGAGTCAAGCCTAGCTCCACAACATGTCTATGTTTTCTTTCTGCTCTCCCATTTTGTACTGAGGTGTAGGGACAGGACTCTTAATTGAATTCCAACCTCTTGTATTAGTTTATGTAGAGCTTTGAATTCTCCACCTCCATCACATTGGAAGGCTTTAATTCTTTTGTTAAATTGATTCTCAACAAAATTTTTAAAATGAACAAAAGATTGAAACACCTCGGATTTTTGCTTTAATGGATAAATCCATTTAAACCTACTATAATCATCAATAAAGTGAACATAATATTTGAATCCAAACATAGAGTTTATTGGTGCTGGACCCCATACATCAGAGTGTATTAGAGCAAGGGGTTCCAAGGCACGAGAATTAGAGATTTGAAAGGTAGATTATGAGCTTTTCCAAACTGGCAAGCTTTACAGAACTTAAAGTCATCATGAGTTGGAACCTTTACATTGCAACTTTTCAATATTTCACTTAGCACCTTGCTGTTGGGATGTCCAAGCTTCCTATGCCAAGTTTCTTTTATTGCTAGAAATATGCTAGGATTTTTATTTTCTAATATACAAGGCAGCTGATATAGACCATCTTTAACTCTCCCTTCTACTAGAACCTTCCCTGTTAATTTGTCCTTCACAAAACAGGAAGTGTTATTAAACTCAACATAGATATCATTGTCAGAGGTCAATCAAGATATGCTCAAAAGGTTCTTTGTAATTTTTGGGACATACAAGACGTCCTTAAGGTTTAGAGACCTTTGAGACGTATTAATGGCAGTACTACCAGAAGCATAAATTTTTAGAGTTGCACCATTACCGACAGTTAAGTGGTCCTTACCATCATGACTGTTGAAATCATTGAGCTTGTTTAGATCATGAGTAATATGATTGCTAGCTCCACTGTCAAAGTACCAATCAGGATCTTGCACAGTACCTGGTGACGCTATGTATGCATTATAGTTGTGACTTCCAGATTTTTCTGATTTCCCTTCATCTGGTGACTGATTCATGTAGCTTTTATCGAACCTGTAATACCAATGAGAAGCAACATGACCAGACTTACTACATACTTGGCAAATGATTCTATCTCTAGAGTATCTGCACGTCCTCGTCCGCCTTTGGAACTTCTCCAATTGGTTCCTCTCTATCCTCCACGAGTATTGGTTTTGGTTTCTCTGTTGTCTCCTTTGGTGGCAATGTTGGTGGAGGCATTCAAACTTAGATTCGACATATTACTGATATATTCCAATCTATTTTCGAAGGTAAGGAGCTGGGCTTGCATTTCAACCCAATTGAGATGCTCTTTGTCTGATAGTTGAACAACAATTGGGTTGTATTCATTATCTAGGCCAGAAAGCGTTTGGATAATCAGATCTGAAGTTGAGACAGAACTTCCTGTGAGTGCAAGATTATCTGCAATTTCCTTCATTTTGTTCAAATATTCTTCCATCCGCAATCCTCCTTTTCTGGTTCTATGGAACTCGCTTTTGAGGAGTGTGATCTTGGACCTTGTATGTGCACCAGCCAAGCTTTGAGCTTCTTCCCAAAGCTATTTTGAAGTCTCACAGTGAAGCAATTGAGTTGCAATTTCTTGAGTCATAGAGTTGAATAGCCAACCGAGCAGAAGTTGATCTGTTGAGGTCCATCCTTCGAAGTCTGGATTGGACTTTTTTTTCGCTTTCATCAAGGATAAATTCTTCAGGGCATTTCTTAGTGCCAAGGATGTAACCATCCAGTTTATGGCCTTTCAATAATGGCAGTGTTAAGGACTTCCACAGGCGATAGTTGCCTCTGTCTAGCTTGACAGAGCAAAAGGTGGAAAGGGGATTTCTGGAGTTGACCGAATCTGAGGAGGCCATTGTGATGACCGTAAAAGAAAAAAAAAATGAAGTGAGGACCACCGTGCACCTTAAGTGGTATAGACCACCATATACTCCTCTCTTTTGTTTTTATCTTCTCTTCTCCCCCTCTTCCCCGTAACTCCCTCTTCTCCTCTTCTTCTTCTTCTTCTTCTTCCCCTTCCCGTTCTCCTTCCCTCCTTCCACTTTCTTTATTTTATTTTATTTTATTTTTTCCTCAAAACATCATCACCATCTCCATCATCCTCATCATCTCCTCTTCCTTCTCATCCCCACAACCGTGTCTCTCTCTGCTTCCTCTCCTCTTTCCATTTTCTCTCTCTGCTCCATTAGAGGAGCTTGAAGCTTAGGAAGAATTGGAGTAATTTTCTTCACCAATTCTACACTCCAAGTGGTAAATTAGCTCCTAAACTACTCCGTTTAAATTATTGAAATTTCTGATTATTTTAGGAATATTGTTAGGTTTATTGAATTCTAGAATTTGGGGCTTTTATTGATTTGGGGCTAATTTACGTAAATTTGCGATAATGTTAGCTCACAAAAATTAATATTATCTTGTTTCTAAGCCGATAGAGCAATCGGGCACCAACACCTGAATAGGTGGCATCAAAGACATTGTTCTTTGGGTTCTTTGAACCAATAACGTAGTAGATAGTATATCTGTAGGTTACTTTATGCATGATAAACAATATAAAATGGTATAAAGAGTTGAAAGTATGTTGATATAGAAGCAAATGATTTATTTATTGAAAATGTATCTTTATGCTTGAAATGATAAACTTTTATTTAGGGCCATAATATGATCATTATGCTTATTTAAATATTTTGAGTTAAATTGGGGAAAATTCTATAGTTAGAACACGTAGTTAACCCAGGGGGCGTTAGCCTCGGTGTGAGAAACTCTAGTTAGCAAGTGAGGTGCTAACCCGCACATAGCCTCTGGTTTCGGATTGTATATGGACTCTGGGCCAACTCTAGTTAGCAAGTGTGGTGCTAACCCAAGACATGGCCTTGGGTCATGTACTGGACTTGTTATCGTTCGCGGATAATTCCCCAATGTATTTGGATTCATATGAGTATGTAAATCCTGTTTTATGAGTATATATATATATACATTATTATGTTTATATTGTTTATGCTTGCATTTAGTAAACTATGGATACCTATCTCTCATTGAGTTGCAAAACTCACCCGTTGTATTTCCACCTTTCGTGATCTAGGTCAGTGCTGGATTACAGTGTTCCTCGGCATAATCTGAGATAAACTCTAAGTTGGTGAGCCTTTTTGTAAAGGCCCTTTTAGTTTTCATCCATATGTGGTTTATCTATAGATGTCGGTACTCCATATGTCACGAGCGGGTTCCTTGGACTTGTGTTGTATTTGTATTTGAAAATTTATGACTTAGCTATATATGTTATATTCTGGAAAAAGATTTGTAAACTTAATTTGGTTTGTGTTGGAACTGTATCGGTACTATATAACTCTGGTATATGTTGAAATATTATTATATCTTGGAAGGGCGATTCTAGAGAATGCTTGATGCCCAAGTCTTGTGTATTTGTTGAAACATTACGGAGTTATGTAATTATTTGGGAAATATCCAGAAAAGCGGAGAGGAAAACTCATCCGTTTTTAGAAAATTTAGTGTTCTAAGGCTTGTGGAAAAGTGTTACGCAGATCATGGCCTAAGTTGGGTCGTGACAAAGTTGGTATCGAGCTTAAGTTTCCTGTGTAATATGGAGCAAGTGTCCTTTAGTAGAGTCACGATTGTGTAAATGGTTGCCCGACCCATTTTCACAAAAGCGATCTATCAAAGGCCTAATAGGAATGTCTTCTTGAGTTTGTTTTTAAGCCATGTGGTATTATGTCATTCTTATTCGAAAATTTCTACACGAGTTCTAATTCCATGCTCAATCTATTAGTACGATGCCTCCTAGAAAGCGTCAGCATACGGCGTGAGGTTAGGAGGTTATAACCTCTCCAATCTGAGGACCTAACCGAGCTCCCAATCCTCCGCACTTGAAGAAGGGGGACAAGGTCAAGGTGAGGCGTAGAGAGCAAAGTCAAGGTGGAGCCACGTGAGAGGTCAAGGCCGAGGTAGTGGCCTTAGAGGTCATGGTTGGGGGTGGAAGTCGTGAAGAACGACTAGGCTGAACACCCGGAGCGAACCCGATCCCTGAACTTGAGCTCAGACAGAGTCTCGAACTTCGGGAACCCGAGGCCGAACTCGAACCCGAACAGGGTGAAGCATCAGCGAGCACACAAGGGCAATCACCGATCTTGATGCACTGGATGTTGGGCATGTAGCAAACCATCGACAATTTGGTGGTAGTTTTAACCCAACAGACAGAGATGAGCCCAACCACAAGATGAACCTACCCACCTGGTGCTCAAGAAATACCCAAACTTTTGGGCGTGAGAAAGTAACTATTGAAGCACTATCTCCTGCTAAACCCACCTACTTTCACCGGGACTCTGCGGATGAAGACCCACAAGAGTTTTTAGGCAGATCAAAGAGAGCCCTTAGAGTTCTCGGATGTGAGGATGGCGAGCAAAGGATTTTGTATCCTATAATCTTCAGATACCTTGCAAAGACCTGTATGAGTCTCTATTAGAGAAGAATATGCAGTGATATGAGACCACCCCAGTATGGGAAGAATTTTCACAAGCCTTTAAGAATGCAGTTCCTTCAGACAACGAAGAGAGACTTGCTAATGAATTTGAGAAGCTCAAACAAGCTCCAGGGAATGTCAATAATGAATATGCTACCAAGTTCACCAGGATTTGCACCACACTTAATTGTAAATGAAGTAATGAAAATCAGAGTTTATCAAAGGTTGAGAGAACCACTATGCACCAACCTACTTCCAAGTAGGAAGAATGTCTTTGCTCAAGTGGTAGATGTTGCCTATGCTATGGAGACAACAAGAGAAGAAAATAGAAGCTCTGAGGAGTTAGCTAAGAAAACCTAAGATGAAAGGAGTTTTTCTGGAGGTCCTAACTCAGGAGGAAGTTACCCCAGCTCCAAGACAACATCAGAGAGCACTCAAGTAGAGCCACACCTTATGTATCTACTCCTATGACCGCATCTCGGCTCTAAACCTATTCTATTAGCCAATCTCAAGGAGCATACAAGGTTCAGGTGTCAGGCCCAATAAGGCCATTATGGTAACATGTGGAAGCACCACTTTGGAAATTGTCATGAGCACAGGATGGGCATGTTATGGTTAGATACAAGCGGGTCACTTTTTGAGAGATTGCCCAAGAGAGTCCAAGGTCAAAATTCAGCCCATCAAGCCATACCAACATCGTCTCGTCAACCCTTTCCCAAAGGAGTTCCTTTGGTTACGGTGGTAGAAGCGATAGGTGGTAGAAGCCCGAGTGGTAGAGGTCAGGTCAAAGGGGCAGGTCAAGCACGGTATTTGCCGCTATGACACGGCGGGATACTCAAGCATCCAATGAAGTTGTTCTGGTACACTCAAAGTTTGCTCTTTTGATGCACAAGTTTTGTTTGACTCGGGTTCTACACATTCATATGTATCTTCATATTTTGCATCTCGCTGGCAAGCAACCTGAGTTGTTGGAAAATCCATTTTGAGTTAGTACTCCAATAGGAAAATCTTTGTGGATCCAGTTAGTGTTCGGTCTTGTGTTGTCGTGAATGAGGTAGATACATTAGCCGATCTGGAAACTACTTGAGATGGTTGATTTTGATGTTATCTAGGCATGGATTGGTTAGCTCCTTATCATGCCAATGTCGATTGTTATTCTAAAGTAGTGAGGTTTAACATTCGGATGGTCCATCTTTCATGTTTAAAGGGGATAATTATCTCTCATCCCTGGTTTGATCTCATCCATGAGTGCTTTGCACTTGATCAATAAAGGTAATCAAGCCTTCCTTGCGATGGTTAGAGATGTTGAGGTTTGAGTGCCTAGCATTGACCAAGTCCGTGGTTTGAGAATTCCCAGATGTGTTTCACGATGAATTACCAGGATTGCCTCACGAGAGAGAGATAGAGTTTAGCATAGACTTATATTTAAGTTGAACATGTATCTATTCCTCCTTCACCGCTTGGCTCCTGCAGTCACGAGCTAAAAGATCGATTACAAGATATGCTAGAGAAAGGTTTTATTAGTCGAGCACATCCCCATGGGGAGCTCCGGTGCTTTTTGTGAAGAAGAAAGATGGTTCAATGCGACTATGTGTAGACTACGAGCGGCTTAATAAACTATCGTAAGCGTAATAAATATCCGCTACCAAGGATTGATGACTTGTTCGATCAGCTTCAAGGAGCTATTTCTCTAAAATTGATCTCCGGGGTATCATCAATTGAAAGTCAAAGATGAGATATTCCTAAAACAACCTTCCGTGCTCGTTATGGGCATTATGAATTTTGGTGATGTCCTTTGGCTTAACGAATGCCCACCGCTTTTATGGATTTGATGAATCGTGTTCAAACCCTTCCTGGATCACTTTGTGATCGTCTTTATCGATGATATCTTGGTATATTCCAAGAGTGTAGAAGAGCATGAATACCATCTAAGGATTGTCTTTGCAAACATTGAGGGATCTAAGCTTTATGCAAGTTCTCCAAATGTGAATTTGGCTTGATCAAGTGGCTTTTCTTGGTCACATTGTATCCAAGGATGGGATTATGGTGGATCCGAAGAAGATTGAAACAATCAACAATGGCCAAGACCCACTTGATTCGAGATTCGTGAGTTTTCTAGGATTGGCGGCTACTCGTCGATTTGTTAAAGATTTCTCAGAATTTTGTATTGACTAAGTTGACTCGTAAGAATGTGAAATTTCCCTGGTCGAGATGCATGTGAGAAAAGCTTTCAAACACTTAGATTGCCTAACCTCAAAGCTTTGTGCTTGTATTACTATGCAGTTACAGAGGTTTCTCGATTTCTTGTGATGCTTCTCGGATAGGACTTGGTTGTGTTTTTGATGCAACATGGTCGAGTCATTGCTTATGCTTCACGGTTGAAGAAGCATAGACAAACTATCCACTCATGATCTAGAGATGGCGGTAATCTTTGCTTTGAAAATTTGAGGCATTATCTTTATGGTGAGACATGTGAAATTTACACTGACCATAAAAGTTTAAAGTACATATTCAGAATGGACTTGAATACGAGGCAACGAAGGTGGATGGAGTTAAAGATTATGATTGTACCATCTTGTACCATCCTGGAAAGGCTAATGTTGTAGCGGATGCTTTGAGTAGAAAATCTATGGGTAGTTTGGCTCATATTGCTCTAGAGGAGACCGTTAGTGGATGAAGTTCTAAACTTGAGGCTTGTGGTGTTCGGTTTGACTTGGGGGGAGTCAGGATACTCTTGGCTCATGTAAGAGCCCATTCATCCTCATGGAGCAGATTAAGGTGCCAGTGAAGACCGAGATTGCTTAAGGCTGGGATGATGTTAGAAGTGAAGCAACCTCACGAGTTTGTAATAGACCAAGAGGAGTGCTTGATTTGTAACCAAGCTTATCGCGTACCAGGATGTTGGAAATCTTAGAAAAACCATTATGGAAGAATCTCACAATTCTCGGTACTCTGCTATACATCCTGGATCAACTAAGATGTATCGGGATCTCGATAATTGTATCTTGGTGGGAAGGCATGAAAAAGATGTTGGTGACTTCGTGTCTCGTTGTTTGGTGTGTCGGCAAGTTACAAGGCTGAACATCACGACCCCAGGATTGCTTCAACGGATAGAAATACCTGAATGGAAATGGGAGCGAATCACTATGGACTTTGTAATAGGATTACCTCGCACCATAAAGGGTATGACTCTATATGGGTTATAGTGGACCGTATGACCAAGTCACTCACTTTCTTCTGTAAAAGACCACATATCGAGCTCATCAATATGCACAATTATATATTGATGAGATTGTCAAACTTCATGGTATTCCGATTTCCATCATATCGATCGTGGGGCCAATTCTACGATTACGAGAGCTTTCAAGAAGCCTTAGGAACTCTGCTTGATCTGCCAAGACTTTCCATCCTCAAAGCGGATGGACAATCCAAAGAATCATTCAAATTTACGGAGGATATGCTCAGTCATGTGTTTTGGACTTAGGTGAAATTGAGTAATTACCTACCTCTTATAGAATTTTCATATAACCTACTAAGCCAAGATTCAAATGGCGCCTTTTGAGGGCTTTATATGGGGAGGCGTTGTAGATCTCCCATAGGTTGGTTTGAAATTGGTGAAGCTAAGATGCTGGAGTCCCGATCTTGTACAAGAATCTCTTGATAAGGTTCGTTTGATTCGAGAACGGCTCTTGACTGCTCAGAGTAGCGAAATCCTATGAGATCATCGAAGCGTAACTTGGAGTTCTCGTAGGAGAACATGTCTTTCTTCGGGTTTCCCCTATGAGAGAGTTATAAGATTTGGTGAGAAAGCTCAACCTGGGTTACATTGGCCTTTTGAAGTTGGATAGGGTTGGTGTGGCATATCCATTTAGCACTACCCCTCTGAATTATCTATGGTTCATCCAGTGTTTCGTATCTCTATGCTTCAAAATATATTCCTGATCCGTCTCACGTAATCTCTCCTCAAGTAATCCAACTTGATGAGAAATTATCCTATGAAGAGGAGCCGGTGGCCATTATTGATCACCAGGTGAAAAAGCTTCGATCAAAAGAAGTGGTGTCAGTGAAAGTGGTTTGGAATAACCATTCTAGAGAGGAAGCGACTTGGGAAGCGGAAGAGGCTATGCAAACCAGATATCCACATTTGTTTGATTCTTGAGGTATGTGTCTTATCTTCGAGTTATTGGAAATTCGGGGACCGAATTTCTTAAGGGGGGAAGATTGTGATGACCGTAAAAGAAAAAAAAAAATGAAGTGAGGACCACCGTGCACCTTAAGTGGTATAGACCACCATATACTCTCTTTTGTTTTTATCTTCTCTTCTCCCCTCTTCCCATGCTCCTCTTCTCCTCTTCTTCTTCTTCTTCTTCCCCTTCCTTCCAGTTCTCCTTCCCTCCTTCCACTTTCTTTATTTTATTTTATTTTTTTTTTCCCTCAAAACATCATCACCATCTCCATCATCCTCATCATCTCCTCTTCCTTCTCATCCCCACAACCGTGTCTCTTTCTCCTTCCTCTCCTCTACTCCATTTTCTCTCTCTAACTCCATTAGAGGAGCTTGAAGCTTAGGAAGAATTGGAGTAATTTCCTTCACCAATTCTACAGTCCAAGTGCTAAATTACCTCATAAGCTCTCTGTTTAAATTATTGAAATTCCTCATTATTTTAGGAATATTGTTAGGTTTCTTGAATTCTAGAATTTGGGGCATTTATTGACTTGGGGCTAATTTACGTAAATTAGCGATAATGTTAGCCGACACAAAATAATATTATCTTGTTTCTAGGCGATAGAGCAATCGACACCAACACTGAATAGGTGGCATCAAAACATTCTTCTTGATTCTTTGAACCAATAAGCGTAGAGATAGTATATGTCATGTGGAGTTCTTTATGCATGATAAACAATATAAAATGGTATAAAGAGTTGAAAGTATGTTGATATAAGCAAATGATTTATTTATTGAAAATGTAAACTTTATGTTTGAAATGATAAACTTTTATTTAGGGGCCATAATATGATCATTATGCTTATTTAAATATTTTGAGTTAAATTGGGGAAAATTCTATAGTTAGAACTTGTAGTTAACGGCGAGGGCGTTAGCCTCCCTGGTGCCGTGAGAAACTCTAGTTAGCAAGTGAGGTCTTAACTTGGCACATAGCTGACATTATGTCCTGGATTGTATATGGCTACTGGCCAACTCTAGTTAGCAAGTGTGGTGCTAACCGCGACACTTTATGTGCACTTGGTCAAATGTGGACTTATCGCTCGCTTCTGATAATTCCCAATGTATTTGGATTCATATGAGTACATGTAAATCTATTTATGAGTATATATATATATACATTATTATGTTTATATTGTTTTATGCTTGCATTTAGTAAACTATGGATACCCTATCTCTCATTGAGTTGCAAAACTCACCCCGTTATATTCCACCCTTTTGAATCGGAGTCAAGTGCTTTAGTGTTCCTCCCAGATAATCTGAATAAACTCTAAGTTGGTGAGCCTTTTGTAAAGTAGCCCTTTTAGTTTTCATCCATATGTGGTTTAGCTATAGATGTCGATTGCTCCATTCATATGTCACAGTGGATTCGCAGGACTATGTTGTATTTGTATTTGAAAATTTGATGACTTAGCTATATATGTTATTGGAAAAAGATTTGTAAACTTAATTTGGTTTTGTGTTGAGCCCATATCAGTCTTATAAGTGGTATATGTTGAAATATTATTATATCTTGGAAGAGGCGCATTTTGAGAATCGCTTGATGCCCAAGTGTCAGTATTTGTTGAAACATTGCGAGTTATGTAATTATTTGGGAAATATCCGAAAAACAGAGAAACTCATCCGTTTTCTAGAAAATTTAGTGTTGAAGAACTGCTTTGGGAAAAAGTGTTTAAATAATCATGCGTCATAAAGTTAGTGCGTGACAACACCAGTGAGCTATCTGGCTCTCTGATACCAAGAAAGAATAATATTGAGAGCAAACAAAAACTCTAATACATTCCATTGATGTTGATTACATATTTATATAGTGATACAATAACTACGTATAATTACAAAAGAGTAATTGTAGGAAAGAAAATATGTACAGGAGTGACTTTAGGAGGGACATCATATATGTGATGGAGAGTGATTTGAGGAAGGAAATTGTAGAAAGTAAATAAACAACAGTAAATGACAAGATTGCTTTCTATTGTGCTCTGCTGATATGACGTGAAGATAAAGCAATTTCCTTAACTAGTCTTCCTTGACAGGCACAGCTGCACAAAGACATTGAAAGCAGAGGCTGCACATGAAGTCTGGCTTAGTAGGTACGGTTTTCCATTCACAGCTTCACCAGAGTAAAAGCCAAAACGGAGTACAAATAAGTGAGCATCAAAACCGGAACACCTACATGAGCTTTCGGCAAGAAACTCCTTGAAAGCCTCCATTGATTCAAAAATAACATCTTGCTGCTGATACTGAAACTTGGCACGCTGTAAATCATTATCTTCAAGAAGCTCCACTCTCCAAATAGATGTTTGAAATAGGAATTAAGAGAATAGCAGTGAAGTCCAATGAAACTTGGACTTAAATCTCATTACTTTCCGTAGTCTTTATTAGTTTAGCCAATTAGTGTTTATGAGCTTGGATTTAGGAGTGGAAAAGAGGATAAGGAAAGTCTTGTAATATAAGATTCTAAAATTTTACATTACAAGCATTTCATTCTCCTTCCTCTTATGCCAAAATCCAAACTCATAAATATACCCATAATTCTTTAGTTATGTATTTATTCCAGTACTGCAACCAGCAATTGACAAATTTGTTGATGAATTTTGATTTTCACAAATAAAACTGAAACTCTACACCCTGTTGCAACTTGGACTTTAACTTGATCCATGCAACTCTAAAACAATAAATCCAAAAAATGAAAGGCTACGTGCAATGATTCTGAACAGAAAACACAAATGATAAATGGACATAAATCCTCTAGAATTAAGTTTATGACAAATTCACAAGAAAATAGTCTCACAGACTTAAATAGCGTTTCCTTCTCTTTCGGCTACTGATTCATCGGGTTGCCTCCAAGAAACAACTGGTTGAGTTGAGTTTCAATGTCAGACTCAGACATTCTATGATGAATAGACGCGTTGTCATGCTCACCAAGAACATGCTGGAACCTTTCAATGTAGTTTCCATATGCTGGCAACAACATATCTTTTATGGATTTTATTAGTATTTCCCTTATATCATCTGTGGCAAACCACTTAGACTGAAGTACCATATCGCAAAAAATTGAGTGTTGAATAACTGGAGCTTCTCTTTCATTGACTCTGCCGCTACGTCATTGCTGTCTACCATCCACAAGCCCAGCACCCAATTCCACGAGCTTCTCAGATAGCCTTCAAGGCTTTGCCAGAATTTCTGTGTTTGCTTCTGGATCTGAAGGATGAAAATGTGATCCAAGGATGTAAAAAGGTCAACTTCCCCATTGCCACTAGGAGACTTTGTCATCAAACAGAGTACTTCTTGTTGAATGTACATGGTGTTATTCATCACGGTAACATAACCCAAAGCAGGTTCCCTGCAGTTGCTGGAATTGTGTTCCACAAGGGCCTCTAACCACGCCATCATCTGACCAATCTCGGCAGAAAGTGAATGACACAGCCACACTCCATTACTGTCTTTCGAATCTACCTCGTAAGATTGTTCAAGTATAAAGCTAGCTTCTTTGCCTTTACTTACGCACCTCATCACATCGCAGGTGCTCGAATAAATCCCTCCAGGAACTGCAACTATGTTATCTTCGTAGATCACATCTGGCAATTTCTCGAAAGAGTACATGATAGCCCAACCCAAATTCTCCCAAACCCTGATTGCTTTATTCCCGAATGACACACCGAACTCACGAGGAAACAGTGATTCCAATACAGGAATTACCTCACTCAATTTCGCAAACACATCAGCCGTCGCTGAAAAAAGCTTCGGCGACAGGGTCACGACAGCAAAAGAATTGGCAAATTTAAGCAGACGAAAGGTGATTTTCTTGCAAACCATAGCAAAAGAGGGATAACTAACTTTGGAGGGGAATCCGTGGGATACAAGATCGCAAAGTGTCCGTTCATCGGGAAACAGTAAGTGGACAGCAATGTCAAAAGTTTTGATCCAACCCGAAATCGTGTCCACTATATCCTCAACGTCTTTGTCCTCGTTATCAGTCTTCAAACTCTAATATTGAGAGGAACCATCGCAAGAACTTCCGGCGGCAACTGATGTACCGCCGGCGGCACTCCTCCTCGAGTCCATGGGCAAGCACGTTAAGGTCGTTGATAATTTCCGACGGAAGCGCGTCGACCAACAAGTTGTCGTAAGGCTGAAAGGGCTCCACCTGACTATTGATGTGGAGCAGGGTGATCAATTTCTCACTCTGACTCCAAAGTGCCTCTATAGGATCCAAGAGCTGTAGCCCGGTAGCTTCAACATCTTGTGAATGTGAATCGATTGCCTGGTCTTGAGCAACAGGAGCGCCAACACTACTAGCATCAGGTTGTAATTGTAGTGAACCTACTTCATTGACTGCAACATCGACGCTAATAACTTCCTGGGAATGTGAATCCTCTTCAGAGATTGCATGGTCCTGATGAGTATTGCCTTCTTGCGGCGCGGCAACAAGAGCACCAGCATTGCTAGCATCAGATTCTAATTGCTGTGAAGCTACTTCATTGAGTGCGGCATCCACGCCGACTTCTTGTGAATGTGAATCGACTTCAGCCATCGCATGGTCTTCGGTATCGCTTTCTTGTGACGTGGCAAGAAGAGGAACAACTTCGCTGACTTCTTCTGGATGCGAATCAACTTCAACTTCAGCGATTGCATGCTCTTGAGCGTTGCCTTCTTGCGGCGTGAGGAGAAGAAGAGCACTAGCACTACTAGCATTAGATGGTAATTGTAGTGAATCTACTTCAATGACCACGCGAGGCTGATCTTGGAGTTCAGTATGTGTATCTTCTTCTGCTTCTGGCGAGACATCTAAACAGGAACTGAGAATGACGAGAAAATAACTGAAAACTGCTCCGGCTATACCCAACAACCATTTTATCTTCATGAGTTGTACAATCAGAGCTCCCAGAAAGAAATACAGCAGATCCACTTCGAATCCAAAGTGAGTCTGTAGTGACAAGCTGAGTGACAAAACTGCAAAAGAAGCATAAGACACAAGGCTATATGCATCTGGTTTCCCTTTCGCAGCCTTATCGAAGAAAAAAGTGTAAAAAGAGGTGATGGTCAAAAACAAAAATGCCAAATGAGCTTCTAACCTAAGACTGCTTGGGTGTTGCCATACATTTGCAAACAAAACTGCAATGCATATGATCAAACAGAAAATAACGTAAAGAAATGTTTTCAAGAGATTCCACTCCCCGAACAAAGAGTTGAAGGAGGAGCTCAAAGCGAAACAGAGCAGCCCAAGTAAAGCCGAAGCAAAACCAACAAATCTCCATAACTTTGGTAGCATCAACCATGTCTGCATTTGGTTCAGGAAGGACGCCATGATCTTTCTGAATTGAGATGAGTGTGTATTCTGTAAGAATTGCTTTCGGGTATGCTGAAAACAGCCAATTATTTTTTTGTTCTGGGTAGAATAGAAGCCATCCTCCATTTTACCAGGCAATTTCGAGGGAGGGGACGAAAAAGCTCTTTTTCAAATCATTTTGCCTTTTGACGCGTTGGATGGAGCAACATGTTTGAAAGGTGCAAGCTAACTCTAGTCCCTTTTCCTTTTGCGGAAACCAAGGTGCTTTCTATGCAAGGTTATAGCCTTTGTTTTTACGTGCGTACAGAATAACTTTTGTGAAGTTTATCAATTTAATCCAACTCAAACATTTATCTGTCAAGTTTTACATTTGTTATCAAGAACTTTTTAATTAATTTATTTCTTTTCAATTTAGTCCCTATTAGCTTTGCGTTTGTTGCTTCAGTTTCTGATGATTTGATTTTGACTATAACTGCATCAGGTGCCATCCCACTGATCCCAGTTTCCAAGCAAATTGAATACCTGAAGCTTATCTAGCAGAATTCAAATTTGTTGCCGGGAAGAAGGAGCTAAACGCATACTTGGAGACGCTTGTGTTAGTTATTATTAGCGCAAGAACTGTAGATTTAGTGGCTAGACTTTTCAAGTCAATGGATTAAAGCAATTGCCAATACTGGACAAAATGTTCACAACTGCAGCAATTCTCCCTTTCGGTGTGGCAGTAATTGAAGTTGGCAATTTTCAAAAGCTGTAGCAAGTCAGGAATTCCAGGAATTTAGCAACGAAAAGCCGGCCCCAAAAGCACTATACACATAGCTTGCTCCACAAGCTATTGGCAACCCAACAATAAATCCATTTTATTTTCATTTTTGTTTCTAATTATTTTGATAGCAGAGAATAATTACATGTTTCTCTCATATTCTTTTCTTAAAGTATTTTTAGTATACCCGGAATTTGAATTTTAAGTGCAAAATGGGCTCTACATGTCATTTTGAGTTAATTTGTTTGTGTCTCCTTGACCCATCATTTTACAATAAACATTAGAGCTCTTATAGTGTTTTGAAAAAATTTGTTTGAAGATATCATTCATGAGAATTGATGGTCTGATTTTGGTGTTTGGTAATACTCTTTGATTGAGTGTTTTGGATTATAAAAAGCATGAATCAAGTTTTTTAGTGTAGTAAACCGAAAAGTTATGATGTTTGAATCTCATAGAGTGTTTATCAGAGTTGGCTTTTGCTCTTTAAAATTTTAAATACTTCAAAAGACTAATACAATCATTGAGTAGCCGTAACATTTTAATTTTGAAATTTAGATAGAAGAGGTTGAATAAAAAATCTTTTTTTTTCCTTTTACAAAGTTCAAGATTTAATAATTGCTTAATAATTTGTTTTCAAATCTGATTTTGGAATTTGTTACTACTCATGATATGGCATTTGCTATGGCATGGGTGCAACTAAAGAGCCAAACAACAATGTAAAGGTTGTTGAATTTGAGAAATGTATTAAAATATTAATTGTTCTAATTCAAGAAGTTCATCTAATTTGAAAAATTACTTTATTATAAGGTTGAAGATAAATGAGAAAAAATAATAATTTATATTTGTTGAGTTATTATGTTGTCATTTAAAAATTAAAAGCAATTATACTTACAAATCAAAATAAACTTTCATTAATATGTTAATAAGGAATTTGCTTGGTTGAGAAAAAGGAATAAGAGCTTCCCTTTTAACGCAATGTCATGAATTGAATGATACCTAGAGATAAGTAAACATGATTCATGTGGTATTTAAGGATTTGAGAATTAAATCACTTAGTTGGAATTAACATGCTAAGAGATTAGATGCTTAACTCTAATTGAGTAGCATTAGATAATCTTGAAAAAGAATTTTAATGAACATATGGATCCTACCATCACTTAGTTGAATTTTAACAAGACATATTAGAGTTTATATTATATATTGTTTACACTTATCTGAAGCAAATCACCCTAGCACTTTATTCCACCAACACTCATATCCCAATTACATTTTTTTAGCACTTTAACCTTTAATTTCCTTTTGATGTAATCTTTTTTTAGTTGTTCAACTTGTCATCTAAATAACTAGAATCAGTATTTGAATTATCCCTATAGGTATGACAATTCTCTTTTTTACTCTATTAGTTGATGGTTTAGTATATACTTAACCCCCCACCACCTTTGGAATTATTGAGCAATTTCAAAATTCCCTAGGTGCCCGGTTTGTGCACTAACAAAATTCACAGGTCAATTCAATTGCAGCCGAGCCAACTTGCTCAAGGTTTGAACGGTTGAAGTGCTAATCAAACCAATGATTTAATAAAGTGATGCTCAATGTTCACAGGACATTTTCGTATGTGAGTTGGATTTTTCCTTTTGTTAACTCAAAGATACTTGGATTTTTTTTTACTTTTCGCGAGGATGATGGGTGAATTACAAAGAAAACTGAAATTAGGGAGAACAATTGCTCATCAAATTTGGGATTATATTATCTCTTTTGATACTTTTCAGCAGGATGACAACGATCTCTTTTTTAATTTTTTAATTGCAGGATGATAAGTTAAAGTACAAAGATAATTGTAGCTAAATTTAATATCAGTACTTGGTTCAATTATGTCTCTTTTTATTATGGCTATAATTTTCTCAAAAATCAAATATATTCCAGAAAGTTGTTAGGTGGTAGTGTATTTTAAAAAACAAAACTTTAACTTTATAGTTTATACAAAATGTAAAATAAATTATCCTTATTGTTTTAAAATTTAATTTTTATTGTCTAAAAGAAATATAATTTTATTATGTTAAATTTGGTTTTGAAAATTACATTATATTTTGAGAACATACAAATCAAGCATATTTTCATTATTTTCTTTGTTTGAAAATAGAATATGATTTTGTAAATCAAACACATTTTCTAAAGATTAAAAACTGATAATGAAAATTATTTTCAGAAAATAAAAACAAAGAATATTTTCTAAAACCAAACACACCTAAATGCCGAAGACTCTAAGCCAAAGAAGAGGGAACCAAAATATTTCCATGTGTTATATTTTTAATTTGAGGAGGTTTAAAACCTCTCTTAATTAGATTAAAACCTCCGCAAAAATTTGAGGTGCATTCCTTCTAATTTGAGGTGTTTTTTTCAAACCTCCCCTTGTAAACCTGCCCCTATTTAGCATATTTTTTAGCGCCTTTGCTACTTTGAATTCCGTTTGTTAAGTAAGGTCGTCTGGTTATCCTAAAGATTGCGCATGGATTGGAAATCTTCGGTATGCTGAAGAGCTATACAGATATTTGGATTCTGGTAAAATCATTTCGTGGGAGCAACCTTGAAAGAAACTACAATTAACGACAGTAGACATTAACAATACTGCACTATGATCCCAACTCGCGCCAGCAAGGGTGTGGCTAGGCTGCTAGTGTTTGGCCCACATGTCCAGAATTGTTTTGTTTCCACTTTCCACACAAGAGACGACAATGGCAACTCCTACGTGTGAGTATTCTGATGGATAATTGTGTGACACATTCGGAATAGCACTACCTAACGTCCAAATGTGTTATAATTATGAACTGGAGATGTCCCACTTTGATTTTGGTTACATTGGAATTTTTAGTATTGATATTATGGAAATATATTGTTGCTCTGTTCATTGGGTCTTATTTTGGAATTACTGGAAGGATGATATGTGAAAAAAACTCGTGCTTGAGCATGTCCGATTGTTGTCATTTATGTATTATCGATCTCGTTGGGTTGTGATATCGACTTGCTTCATCGATTTATGTATCTCATATAGAGCCAAGTTATTTATTCATATAAAACATTAGACATCATATTAATTAATATCTCATATATTATTAGATATTAGATGAGGTGTGAATTTTATTCAAATAAGATTTACACTTCATCTAATAATAGATATCATGTAATTTGACATAATATTTCATTTATTATAAGTATAGATAACATTTTTCTTTTTTATAACTTGAGTGTGTAGCAAAGTTGCATCAATGTGTGATAATGCTTCAAAATATGTGCGTTGTCCATACTGCGTTTTGCACTTTTGCTAACATTTTCTCGGTAACATATTTTGAAATGTTGCTAATATCCATAAAATTCTATTTCAAGCAACACTTCTAAAAGAAGAGGAATGATACACAATTATTATAATACTTATACCAAATATTGTAACGTAACAAAAAAGAAAAAAAAAACAGAAAGAGAGAGAAAACTTAATATGGGTAGTTTGCGGGTGGCTTTAAGCCACTGTAACCCATCTCCCCCTAACACACATACACACTTACTTTCTCTCTCTCGTCCCTCTTTGTTCTCACACTCACACCCACACCCACATTCCCGTCTTCCCCTTCTTCTCTTTTTATTTTATTTTTTCAACTCACAAACTCCATTGTGATATCAGTTTGTCATTAAATCTCCATACCCATTTACTTCCAAAGCTTGAGGTAAGTCTCCAATCTCAATCTCATCCATTTTTTTTTGTTACTCTAGGATATATCTTAAAAATTAGTGAGCTCTCAAAATGGTGGATGGGTATATGTTTAGTATTTTAAATGTAAATCTAGTGAGCTAGAAGCTCTACTATTAATAGATTGTGGTGGGTAATGCCAAGGCTTGATTTGTCTCTAATCCTTAGCAACCCTAGGTTCCATAATTGGGGATTTTGTTTAATGGGCTCTCTAATTGAAAAATTATTTTGAAATAAATTATTTAAACTTGTCAAAATATTTATGTTTGCTAGATTCTGTTGACGCAGAGCGAGCTACTCCCTCAAAAGCTGTCAGGGAGAGGCTCAGTTGATCCCTTTGTACTGTGAGTGACTATTTACATAGTGACGGTGCTTTAAATTATTTTTTTTATGGGAGAAACTAATTTATTAGATTTGATAAAATTTTTATGTTGAGCTACTTAGATTGATTGGTTAGATCGATTAGTTGATTTTCTCAAATATGATGCTTATTATTATGACTTGATGATTTGGTTGAAATTATTACTAGCTCTCTTTATTGGTTTTATAATGCCATGATTTTGCCATATGTTATTTCAATATGCGTTGGAAAAGATATAATATTTGGCATTTGCAAAGTTAGATTTATATGAAGATTGAGTCTTAAATTTATAAATTGTGTTTGATGAAAATTTATTTAAGAAAATCATGATGGGTTCTAAGATGAAATTTCCGCTTGCCATAGCAAAGAGAAGTAATGGCAATATCGCTAGCCATAGCGAAGAGATATAATGGCATTACCGCTCGCCATAGAGAAGAGATATAATGGCATTACCGCTTGCCGTAGCGAAGAGATGTAATGGCTTATGTGCACATAGTTTCTCTTAGTGAGATAAAAATTTGAAAGAATATTATTTGAGAATTAATAAACCTTGTGATTTACGGGTTGATATTACTCCCCAAATAAGATTTATGCTTTTATGTAACCCTTATGAGTATTTGAGTATTTGATGATGGGGTAAATTTTATGTGAGAATAAGGAATTAGAGAAAAGTGAAAAAAATGTGTTTAGTAATTTATCTTTTGAGACTTTGCTGAGAAATAAAATTTTGAAGAGTATTTATTTTCAAACTATGGAAGAAATATAAAAGTATGACCTATTATATTGTTATTATTGGCTTTCGGAAATGTGAATAATTTATAGCCTATCTCATTTTCTATCACATGCTCATGCGTTGATCGGTTTCTCCTTCTTGTCTACTTTGTTTATAGTCCTCACTCGGTCTGTCTGACTCACCCCTTCCGTTTTTTTCCTCTAGATTTTCAGGTAGCTGAGTAGCAGGTCCCTGGGATTGCTGTTGGCCAGGATATTCTTTTTTGGTAGGCCTTTAATGTCAGTTGAGACTTTTTGGTTGTTGACTCTAATATTTTGCAGTTATAGGACATAGGTCGTGTATTTTGATTATGTGTAAGGAAGAGTTTAAGTCTAATTATTTTATATATTTGGAATTACTGGAATATTCTGGCTGTTGATTCTGGATTATGAAATTGCATTATATAGCAGGTAAATTTTATATATGGATTGTTCGATTTTTAGGGGAGGTGCTGTCGAATTTTCGGTAGCCAAAGTATTTGAGTTTGAAATTTATTTTAGGGAGATCACATCTTTAAGCTTGCCGGGCTAGGTGAGTTCATCTGACCTGTGCACCAGTCATGACTAGTAGGTCCTGTTGTCCTAATGGCTACAAACATTTGGGCAATTATGGAATCTTGCTTGTAATTTGTGTACCCGGGCACAACGTACAAGTACGAGGCTATAGCTGCCCATTGTTAAATTAGAGTCCCTTGTTCTGGTTGTCACATCCTATTTGATGTTGTCTTTGCAATTCTTATATGGTGATTACATCTATGTTTTTTTTTCTAATCTCTATTTATGTCCTAGGTGATGATGCCACCTAAGAAAAAATCTACTAGGAGGCCGACTATCGATGAGGCTTCCACTCAACCTCGTGTAGCTACCACGAGAGGGGGCAGGCATGTTGGCCGCCGTGCTAGGCGTACACGGGGTGGTGCAATGCCCCAATTCCAGATTCCTAGAGCTACACATGGGGATCCTACTCTAGCTAGACTAGCTGCGGGTATGGATAATGTTCAACAATCAATTCAACAATTGGTGAATGCCCTTGGAAGAAATCGACAACCTCATGTAGATCAGAATCAAGAGGGTTCGGAGTCTAGTCAAAAGGTGGCAAATGTTGAGCAGCCACTAGTACATCGTCAGGGGCCAATGGTTTCTTTATCTTCATTTACGAGGCATAACCCTCTGGTATTTAGTGGTTCCGACTTTAATGAGGAACCCGAGAGGTTCTTAGATGATGTGGCTTGGATATGTAGAGCTTTAGGTTGCTCTCCTACTTGGATGGTTGAGTTAGCAGCCTTCCAACTACGAGATGTGGCAAGAGGTTGGTATAGGACTATGCTTTATGTGAGGCCTGGAGGATCACCGCCTTTGGTTTGGAATGAGTTTACTTAATCATTCTTAACTCATTTCCTACCAAAGAGTATTCGGGTTAGTAGAAGATAGCAGTTTGAGTCTCTTGTGCAGACAGATCAGATGACTGTGATGGAATATAGCACCCAATTTGAGAAGCTGGCTAGATATGCATCACACATGGTTGCTACAGAGGAGTTGCAAGTTGATCGCTTTATTGATGGTTTAAAGCCATATATATATATAGGGTACTACCAGGTTCTGAGATGACATATGAGCAAGCCTTGAATAGAGCTTTGGCCATTGAGCGGGGAGGCAAAGATAAAAGTGGAGCATCACGTGACTCAAGCAAGAGGTCACGATCAGAAGGCGATCGTGGGGGCCATCAAGGCTGCAGTAATAGAGGTTCTAGAGATGATATCGGGTAGGGTCGTCAAGGTCAATAGAGAGCCCCTCAGTCACAGACCTTCCGTGGTAGTCAAACTGCTAGTAGTGCTCCTAATTGGGGCTTTCCATCGCATCAAAGGCATTTTGATCGAGTCCCTCCTACTTGTGCTACATGTGGGAAAGCGCACTTCGGACCATGCAGACAGGGATTTACAGGGTGTTATCAATGTGGGCAGATAGGACACTTTGATAGGAGTTGTCCTATGATGCACTCTCAGCCTTCTACTAGTAGAGCTACAACATCTACGATTCCAGGCCGACAGGGAAATGGTTTGAATGGACGAGGATCTGGCAGTACACAGTGGAGTGGTAGAGGATCGGGTGCTAGAGGTCAGGGGCAAGCAGGTAGAGGACAAGCTCATGTTTTTGTTATGACCAGACAGGATGCTCAGGCATCTAATGCTGTTGTAACAGATATACTCTCAGTATGTTCTCACGATGCACATGTTTTGATTGATTTGGGAGCTACCCATTCTTTTGTATCACCTTCCTTTGCATCTTATTTTGGAAGGGATCCTACACCCCTTGAGGAACCTTTGATAGTGGTTACGCCAAAAGGCACCTTGTTAGCCACTTTGGTGTTCAGAGGATGTGAAGTTTCGGTGAGTGGCAAACTTTTGGTAGTTGACCTGAGAGTTCTTAACATGGTAAATTTTGATGTGATATTTGGTATGGATTGGTTAGCTTCTTGTCATGCTAACGTAGACTGCTACAATAAAGCGGTAAATTTTAGCATTCTAGGTGAACCACCATTTGCTTTTCAAGGTGATTGGGATTGGTCACCAATTAACTTAATTACTTCCATGGTGGCTCAAAAATTGTTGAGAAAGGGTTGTTATGGGTACCTAGCGATGATGAGAGATACTAATTTATCACAGGGGAGATTGGAACATATTCCTGTGGTATGCGAGTATCCTGATGTTTTCCCGGAAGAGTTACCAGGGTTACCACCTGACAGGGAGATAGAGTTTTGCATAGATTTGCTTCCAGATACCCAGCCAATATCTATACCTCTATACAGGATGGCTCTAGCCGAACTTAAAGAATTGAAGGAACAATTGAAGGAGTTTTTTGATAAAGGTTTCATTCGCCCAAGTTCTTCCCCTTAGAGTGCACCGGTGTTGTTTGTTAAGAAGAAGGATGGTTCACTATGTTTGTGTATTGATTATAGGCAGTTGAACAAAATAACAGTGAAGAATAAGTATCCCCTTCCTCGTATCGATGATTTATTTGATCAGCTTCAGGGATCCCAATGTTTCTCAAAGATCGACTTGCGATTTGGATATCACTAGCTGAAGATAAGGGGTGAAGACATTCTGAAGATGGCTTTTCGTACTTGTTATGGTCATTATGAATTCTTGGTTATGTCTTTTGGGCTTACGAATGCACCGGCAACCTTTATGGATTTGATGAATCGAGTCTTCAAGTCATTCTTGGATCATTTTGTTATAGTCTTCATTGATGACATCTTAATGTATTCCAAGAGTAAGGAAGAGCATGAAGAACACTTGAGGTTGGCCTTGCAAACCTTAAGAGAACATAAGTTGTATACTAAGTTCTCTAAATGTAAATTTTGGTTAGACAACGTGACTTTCTTAGGTCATGTTGTGTCTAAAGAGGGGATAAGTGTTGATTCTAAGAAAGTGGAAGCAGTGCAGAATTGGCCAAGAGCTACTTCTGTGACAGAGATTCGCAGTTTCCTTGGACTTGCAAGATATTATTGCTGTTTTGTTAAGGATTTCTCTAAGCTAGCAGCGCCTTTGACAAAGCTGAAACAGAAGCAAGTTAAATTCTAGTGGAGTGATGCATGTGAGCAAAGTTTTCAACAGTTGAAGAGTTGTCTGACATCCACTTCGGTGTTAGCATTACCTACTTCCGGTGGTGGTTATGCAGTTTATTGTGACACTTCTAGAGTTAGCCTTGGTTGTGTATTGATGCAACAGGGGAGAGTGATTGCCTATGCTTCTATACAGCTTAAGAAGCATGAACAAAACTATCCCACACATGATTTAGAGATGGCAGCAGTGATATTTGCTCTCAAGATTTGGAGGCATTATTTATATGGCGAGACATGCGAGATTTACACTGATTATAGAAGTCTTAAGTATATTTTTCAGCAGAGGGACTTGAATTTAAGGCAAAGGAGGTGGATGGAGCTCTTAAAAGACTATGATTGCATGATTATGCATCATCTAAGACAGGAAAATGTGGTGGCTGATGCCTTGAGTAGAAAGTCTATGGGAAGTCTTGTACACATAGCGGAAGGTAGAAGACCACTGGTGAGATAGTTCCAAGAACTTGTTGATAGAGGAGTATGATTTGAAGTCGTAGGTGCGCAGTCCTTATTAGCTCATGTTCAAGTTCGTTCTACCTTGTTGGAAGATATTAAGGGTAATCGTGGAGAAGATCCCGTTTTGAATAAGCTTATGGAAGAGGCTCAAGCGGGCAAAGCTTGAAAGTTTGTTGTTGGTTCTGATGGCGTTTTGTGTCTTGGCAAACGCTTATGTGTTCCTAATATGTCTAATTTGAAAAAGAAGATATTAGAGGAAGCGCATCATTCTTCTTATACTATTCATCCAGGTTCTACAAAGATGTATCAAGACTTGAAAGAGTTCTATTGGTGGGAAGGAATGAAAAAGGAAGTAGCTGAGTTTGTTTCTAAATGTTTAGTATGTCAGCAAGTGAAGGCTGAACATCAAAAGCTTGCAGGATTGTTCCAACAGATTGAAATACCCTAGTGGAAGTGGGAGAGAATCACAATGGATTTTGTTACAGGATTGCCTAGAACCGTGAGGGGTTATGATTCAGCTTGGGTCATTGTAGACCGATAGACAAAGTCTGCACACTTTTTACCTGTAAAGACTACCTACACAGCAGCTCAATATGCTAAGCTTTATTTGGAGAAGATTGTATCTCTACATGGAGTGCCAATATCTACTATATCTGATCGAGGGTCTCAATTCACTACTCACTTTTGGAAATCTTTTCAGATGGCGTTGGGAACTAGATTGGACTTGAGCACTGCTTTTCACCCTCATACTGACGGTCAATTTGAGATGGCAATACAAATCTTAGAAGATATGCTCCGTGCTTGTGTCTTAGATTTCAAAGGTAGTTGGGACCAATATCTCCCATTGATGGAGTTTGCTTACAATAATAGTTATCAATCTAGTATCCAGATGGCTCCATTTGAAGCTTTATATGGAAGACGCTGCAGGTCACCTATTGGTTGGTTTGAGACTGGAGAGTCCAAGTTGGTTGGCCCAAATTTGATTCAGGAAGCTATTGAGAAAGTTCAATTAATTCGAGAACGCTTAGTGATAGCTCAAAGCAGGTAAAAATCCTATGCAGATCGGAGACGTCGACCTTTAGAGTTTGGTGTAGGGGAACATGTGTTCTTATGAGTTTCTCTCATGAAAGACTTGTTAAGATTTGGCAGAAGAGGGAAGTTAAGCCCAAGGTTTATTGGACCTTTTGAGATATTGGAAAAAGTGGGGCAAATAGCTTATCGCTTAGCTCTTCCACCAGACCTTTCAGGAGTTCATCTAGTTTTTCATGTTTCGATGCGTCGGAAATATGTCCATGACCCTTCTCACATCATACAACATCAATCAGTAGAGCTTGATGAGAACCTAAGCTATAGTGAGCAACCGGTAGCAATAATAGATAAGCGAGTGAAGCACCTACGATCTAAAGATGTTGCATCTGTAAAGGTTCGTTGGCGGGGACAATCTGGTGAAGAAGCCACATAGGAACTTGAAGCCGTTATGCGAGAAAAATATCCATATCTTTTTGAAGTATAAGGTTAGTAATTAAATTAAAATTCGAGGACGAATTTCTTTTAAGGGGGAGATATTGTAACGTAACAGAAAAGAAAAAAAAACAGAGAGAGAGAAAACTTAATAGGGGTAGTTTTGTAATTCCTTACTTCTTTTTAAAACAGAAAAAAAAGAAGGGGTGACTTTAAGCCACCGTAACCCATCCCCCCTAACACACATACACACACACACTCACTCTCTCTCCCTCTCTCTCTCTCTCGTCGTTCTTTGTTCTCATACTCACACCCACACCCACATTCCCATCTTCCTCTTTTTCTCTTTTTATTTTATTTTGTCAACCCACAAACTCCATTGTGATCTCAGTTTGTCATTAAATCTCCATACCCATTTACTTCCAAAGCTTGAGATAAGTCTCCAATCTCAAACTCATCCATTTTTTTTTGTTACTCTAGGATATATCTTAAAAACTAATGAGCTCTCAAAATGGTGGATGAGTATATGTTTAGTATTTTTTAAGTGTAAATCTAGTGAGTTAGAAGATCTAATATTAATAGGATGTGGTGGGTAGTGTCAAGGCTTGATTTGTCTCTAATCCTTAGCAACCCTAGGTTCCATAATTGGGGATTTTGTTTAATGGGCTCTCTAATTGAAAAATTGTTTTGAAATAAATTATTTAAACTTGTCAAAATATTTATATTTGCTAGATTCTGTTGATACAGAGCGAGCTATTCCCTCCGGAGTTGTCAAGGAGAGGCCCAATTGATCCCTTTGTACTGTGAGTGACTATTTACATAGTGACGGTGCTTTAAATTATTTTTTTTGTGGGAGAAACTAATTTATTAGATTTGATAAAACTTTTATGTTGAGCTACTTAGATTGATTGGTTAGATCGATTAGTTGATTTTCTCAAATATGATGCTTATTATTATGACTTGATGATTTGGTTGAAATTATTACTAGCTCTCTTTATTGGTTTTATAATGCCATGATTTTGCCATATGTTGTTTCAATATGCATTGGAAAAGATATAATATTTGGCATTTGCAAAGTTAGATTTATATGAAGATTGAGTCTTAGATTTATAAATTGTGTTTGATGAAAATTTATTTAAGAAAACCATGATGGGTTCTAAGATGACATTTCCGTTTGCCATAGCAAAGAGAAGTAATGGCAATATCGCTAGCCATAGCGAAGAGATATAATGGCATTACCGCTTGCCGTAGCGAAGAGATGTAATGGCTTATGTGCACATAGTTTCTCTTAGTGAGATAAAAATTTGAAAGAATATTATTTGAGAATTAATAAACCTTGTGATTTACGGGTTGATATTACTCCTCAAATAAGATTTATGCTTTTATGTAACCCCCATGAGTATTTGAGTATTTGATGATGGGGTAAATTTTATGTGAGAATAAGGAATTAGAGAAAAGTGAAAAAATGTGTTTAGTAATTTATCTTTTGAGACTTTGCTAAGAAATAAAATTTTGAAGAGTATTTATTTTCAAACTATGGAAGAAATATAAAAGTATGACCTATTATATTGTTATTATTGGCTTTCGAAAATGTGTATAATTTATAGCCTATCTCATTTTCTATCACATGCTCATGCGTTGATCGGTTTCTCCTTCTTGTCTACTTTGTTTATAGTCCTCACTGAGTCTGTCTGACTCACCCCTTCCTTTTTTTTCCTCTAGATTTTCAGGTAACTGAGTAGCAGGCCCCTGGGATTGCTGTTGGCCAGGATATTCTTTTTTGGTAGGCCTCTAATGTCAGTTGAGACTTTTTGGTTGTTGACTATAATATTTTGCAGCTATAAGACATAGGTCATGTATTTTGATTATGTGTAAGCAAGAGTTTAAGTTTAATTATTTTATATATTTGGAATTACTGGAATATTCTGGTTGTTGATTCTGAATTATGAAATTGTATTATATAGCAGGTAAATTTTATATATGGATTGTCCAGTTTTTAGGGGAGGTGCTGCCGAGTTTTCTGTAGTCAAAGTATTTGAGTTTGAAATTTATTTTATGAAGATCACATCTTTAGGCTTGCTGGGCTAGTGAGTTCATCTAGCCTCTATGTTGGTCATGGCCTAAGATTGGGTCGTGACACAAATGAAGGAGCTGGTGGAGGAGCAGCAACTTGTTTAGCTATTGGTCAGTCTAAAATTGTAACATTCACAAAAGCATTCAGCAGATTGCAGAAATCCCAAACACATTTTATCAATGTGCTAACTGTAATTAACCTATGAACTGCAAAACACATGTCTATCCACATATTTGACTAAGGGGGTAAAATATATTTGACTAAAGAGTATTATAAGTCATAAAATATTCATTTGAATAATTTTCGCTTGCTAAGCCTATCAACCACAATAGAAAGTAGGCATAAAAAGCATAACCTTACAACATACAACTTCAGTTATATTCCACAAAAGAATTAAAAAAACTTAAAAAAATTTCATTAAATGTTCAATCCTTATAAAAGTGCAGCATAAGAATAGAACAACACAATCCTAATATATATGTAATGGTAACAAATAAAAAAGAGAGTATACATTTACTATGTGAATTGCTATGTTTCTGTCAATTAACTCTCTTCATTTTTCAGTCCTAAGCTTCCCTTAACAAAAAGTAATAAATAAAATATCTTCACCTGTACCTCCTCCCCCAAAAAAGAGAGCTGCAACGTTGGCATCCTACCCATATACCTAAGGATTTCTCATAGAAATAGCAGAACACAGTAGTTTTAAATGAACAAAAGTAGAATTTAACATAACTAAAAGTCCATTGTATCATAAGCAACAATAAGTTCCAAAGAAACATTGCAATTTTGACTAATGCAAATAAATGTCATCACAACCTCAACACAACCTAACCATGATTTTTCAGTTTGTCATGCTAGTTCCCACATGTCCCTTGAGATATATGATGGGTCTCATGACAGATCCTTGAGAAGGAGCCAAGTTTTGAGAAAACTAATTGCAATAATTACTAATATTATGATATGGGAATGGATCCATAAATAACACCACAAAAAAGGGAAATTGCATATCAATTATTGAGGGGTAGGTGTGATGTCACAAGCAATGACAATCTTCTTAGCAAAATCTTGCGGTCCTAATTTCTTAGAAAATTTCATCACGTAGATCTACTCACTCCCATGAATCGATCTAATCCAAATGAGCAATCTATCACTTTTAATACCTGTTGGTTCACTATCAATATGTGTTTAGATTTCTTTTAAGCCACATATGCATGTGTGTTGTTGTGACATATATCATCAATTGGGGCTACTGACCTAATGCGAATTCTTCATCCAAAAACAAAGGACCCTTTTTCTCTTTGACCCAAAACAAACAACACCAATAAAGAAACAAAAATGGAAAACCAACACCAATGATGGCCGCTACTTTTATTTAAAATTTTATCTGTTCATAAAAAAGAAAAATCATTAGAGATGAAAGAGAAGAAATGTAGCTAATAGGATAAGAAATCCATTTAAAAATAAAAGACTAGAAGCAACAAAATGAAAGAGTGTACAGCAAATATAATTCTATCCCATACCAAATTGCAATGAAGAAAAACTTATGCAAGGATCCATAGTCCTACATAAAATAATTTAGCAGTAAACAAAGTTAAAAAACCATTTCATTAACCAAAACTGGAGAGCCAAAATTCACACTCCCAAAAAAACAACCCGATAAATAAGGACTATATCAACTCTTGACCTTTACTAGCTTTTTCAAACACATTATCCTATTCAATCCTTTTTGTGTCATAAATTGTTTTAATTAATACCTTCCTTTCGTAACGAATTAGCCCTATATATTCTAAGTAACAAAAAATGTCTCAAATACATTTAATAACCTCAAGGCATGGCCAATCCATAAGCTCAAGGCATTAACGAAAACAGCTTCCATAATAAGCTGAAATGATTTAATAAGCTCAAGGCATGGCCAATCCATAGTTCAAGATACTCATTAAAACATGCTGGCATGCTTAATAAAGGCTATAAACTAAATCTTTAAACCAGCTTCAACAGCGTCACAAATTCTATTTCATAACAGAAATTTTGAGCAATTACTTTACTTAGAAAAAGAGAAACAATCCCCCAAAAAACTATATTTTTTATTCCCCCATTTCATCAAACACCTTGTTCCCATGCAATGAAAAGCAACAAATTTAAGAAAGCATCATAACCATGATTCATAGATTTCAGATCTTGTGACTAACATAATCAATTAACAAAACTAGCTAGCTTTGCATGTATCAAATTGACAATTAAATCACTATTCTTGAGAACTAAAGCAAAATGGAGAAGAAACAGAATAAGGAACAAATTGAAATTGAGATTGACAAATAAGCCTTAAAGAAGAAAGAGGGAAAAACATTAGCACGGTTCCTTCTTAGTCTTTTTCATCAAATCCCCATCAAATAAGAGAAGCATGGCTGCATAAACCAAATGGACTGCTGCTAAGGCTGACTTCAAGAATGGCGTAGACCTCCAAACTAAAATTCAACAATCAAAATTCATAAATTTAGAATTATTAAGCATAGCATTCACCAATAAGCACACAAAATCAAGCAAATATGACCTGATAAAGAAGAAAATTAGGACTAGATACTATCCTCTATAGACTGTGAATTCAAGCTACTTGCAGAGTTGCACTCATCTACAAACCCAGTAACTAATAAAACACATTTTACAACCTACTCATTGCAAATCAATCATCAAACTCACAAAAGTTCCTCTATGAAGATTCCAATCTAGCACACCACACCATGCATGACTTAATTGCTACACTGTCTATATCAAAGCTAACTACTTTTGGCATGTCTGAAATTAAGCAGCATAGGAACAATAGGACCCGACCCATAATGCATCATTGCTATCATTATCTCAAACTGAAACAACCTAGACCAACCCATAACTTTTTGACTTCACAAAAATACCAAATTTAAATTCACATTTTAACCAAAAATAAATAAAGTAACTAAATTGATCTTCAAGAACCAACAAAGGGTACTGCTTATTTTTAATATTTTCTTTTAAAATTGGGCGTCATACATAAACAGACTAGGGTTTGGTTAGGTGGGAATGATACCTTTAGCTGAGAAAGGAGATTGGAAGATGCACCATAGTCATTCTTGAGGAACGCAGCCTTGAAGCGATTGAAGAGCTGAGAAACCTCTGTTAGCTTCAGATCCATTGATGAGGTAGAGGATAAAGATGATGATGATTGATCAAAGAGCCCAATGAATAAATCCCTAAATAAACAAATCAATAAAAGTGATTGGATATTTAGAAAATAAGAGCAAAAAAGAAAAAGGGGAAAAATGGAAAGACAAACCTTGATTCCACATTAGGTGGAGGCTCGCGTTAGGCTGAGGCTCGCAGCTTGCAATTGTGAGAGAGAAAGCAACGACCTTGGAGCAGAGCAGCGGCTACGCAAGAGAGAGCAAGAGCAAGAGCAGAGCATAGGTAGCGAGAGAGAAAGCAGTGACATTGGAGCAGAGCAGCGGCTGCGTGCGAGAGAGCAGGAGCATAGCAGCGGAGCAACGCGACCTTGAGTGAAAGAGAGGGAACAGGTTCAAAGAGAAAAAGAGCAGTGCAGAAGAGAGAGATGGATTGGTGCGGGAGAGAGGATGAGAGCTTAGCGCCAAATTGAGGGAGGGCAGGCGACGGCAGTTCCTTCAACCGCAGGGAGATGCTTCATTTTATGGCCATCGACAACCATTGTGTTGAACCGCCGTCAATGGAATGCTGTGGAGTCCCTAAATTGTAGTGGTGGTTTTGTTACTGCAGACTTGGATTCTTTTGTGAACTTCACATGTTGTAATATGCCTATTCATTGCACTGCAGATAATTTATGTAAAATTTGAATACATGTGTGTAATGACATTTAGTTTGTGGATTTATCACCCCCCATGAACTTGACTTCATAGTAACAAGTCCTCGATGATGATATCTTCTACATTTGAACTGCATTTAAAAAATCATATGTAATAACCCAATTTTAAATAAAAGGGCTAGAAAAAATTTTATGAGCCACAAGTGTGCTAGTTACATTTATCTGTCATTCCGAATCCTGAATTTTATTGAGTCTGGATCCTACACATCCTTGGAGCGCTATATGATAAAACCATATTTATGTGATCAAAAGTCCCGGTAATTGTTTCCTAGAGGGAAATAAGTTAAAGAATGATTTTTAATGAATTTTATGAAACCTTTAAACATTTTATTTTTAGCCCACAAGTTTATAAAGTCTTAAAGATTCCCGAATTTGAACTAAAATCCAAAATTTGGATTTTGATTTGTTGGGATTTTAATTTTTGTGATATTTTATTTGAATCCAAATAGCGGGTACTTTCTTATTTACATTTATGTTTTAAAGTTAATAGAGAGTAACTTAAAATGAGGAAATGTAAATAAGTGAGTATTGAGATAACTTAACCCAATATATATACCAATACACGCCCACACACCCATACGGTTTCTTTTCTTTTCTTCCTCTCTATTTTGTGAACAACAAAGAACAGAGGAGGCAGGGCCTCCATCCATCCTCCCTCTCTTCTTCTCGGTCTTCCCTCTCCTTTCAGCCACCACCGCATCAACATCCACTGCGCACAACTCCTACCCTGCTATGATGTGAACAGCAGCATCCTCTCCCTCTCTTTTGGTGGTTCGAGGGTTGTTGCTTCAATCTCTTGACGAGATAGCAACACCTACTCCTCCATCTTCCTTTCCTTAGCCATTAATGGTATGGTAAAGCTCAATCTTATTTCCAATTTCATGGATTAGCTATGTTATGTTATGGGTATAGGATTAGAACTCTAATCTTTAAAACCTAGGTTATGTAATTGGGGATTTATGGTGCTTAGACTAATAGTGCAGAGAATTCTGGTTCTAAATGCTAATTAGTGGTTGTTGGATGATGTATATGGGGTCAAATGCTCTGGAGAGGCATTTTGTCTACTCTACCATGACGTAGGCTTGGATCACCATATTCTTGGATTGTGTTGTGAGTGAATAATGTGTTTATGGTTAATTGGTATTTAGTTCTGTGTATTTAAATATCTTATTGCATATCCGTTATCTATTTTGCATTAGCAAGTAAAATGATTTTTCTTATTGTGTTCATGTCTTGAAAGTTGCATTTATTAGTCCAAGTACCCTTAAATTTTTTATATCTTAAGAAGAATATGGAATGAGATTTAATAACTACTAGTGATATTGGGATAAACACTCTACATGATTGGATACAATGTTATATATTGTTATATTGGAATTAGATTGTGAGACAAGTATATTTTTGGGATGCTTATGATTTTGGATAAAAGCTCCATGACCTTCTTTTCTTAAGCAAGGCGAATTGAGAACCAAACACAGCTTTTTTTCGTGACCTTATGATTCAATTTATTCTTTTGCACCTGAAGGAGATTGAAAACAATTGCATTCTTTATGTTTTACTAAGGTGAATGGTTTATTGAGCGGGAATTAGATGAGTGAAACTTGAGTTTCATTTTATGTGAACAATTATTTTTAAAGGAGGTATCATTGACAGAAATCGTAGCTAACGGTGGCGTTAGCTTGGTGCGCTTTGATATAGACCTCAGCTAGCGGGGGGTTGCTAGCCCGACATGTTAGGCCAGCATACCGGTATTATTAGGCACTAGGGATGTGTGTGAGGGCCGCCTAAAAGTGCAGTGAACACAATGGGGATGTGTGTGAGGGCCGTCCAGTAATGGGATTGATTTGGACATTGTTCCGACATAGAGGCTTCTTTGAACTTCCTTTTAATGCATAAATTCCATAATTTTATATCATCACTATAAGAAATTTGTATGTTGATTCTATACTCACTTAGTTTGGTTAATATCTTATATTATTTATTTTTGACCATCCGTTAGTATTTTGGGACTTGTTCCAATTAACTGTAAACGTGTTATTCCTCACTGAGTTTCATAACTCGGCCTGTGATTGTTTCCTCTATTACAGATATAAGTGCAACCCTGAGTTCCACTCCTCCCACTCACTAGGATTGAGTCACTAGCTCTTTGGTGAGCCCAACAATGGTGTATGGGCCATTATTTTGTGGCTTCTTGTCTCTTACTTCTATGATAAATCGTTTATGCTTAGGTGTTCCATTTGATCACAAGCAGGGACCAGATTAGTGGTGTTGAAGTTTATGATCATGTTTACAGTTATCTTACATTTTGTATAAATTATGGGTGGAGAGTATGTGAACTCCCTAAGTATGGACTTGTATATGCATGAATGAATAAATACCTATATATTATCCTGTGTTGGACTGTAATTGTAGCATGATACAAGTCTGGCATTAGGGAAATGTCCGAAGAACAGAGGAAACTCTGTCCGATTTTTTGTTAAAGTCTGAGCGTTTAGGCTTGCAGGGGAGCATGCTCCTTACACGCCAGTCATGGCCAGGGTTGGGTTTTGACATCATAAGATTTGAATTCTAGATGTGCTGAGACAAGGTTTCACTCATGCATTGTTTTACATAATTTGTTCAAAAAAACTTGTCTAAAAAGTGCCATATAATTTCCTTGGTCCTTCTTTTCTATGAATAAATTAATTGATCTCCTAAGTCCTAAGATGTTATTATGTTTGGCACAGCCACTTTAAAATGGAAAGAAAGAAGATTTACATAATCCATGCATTAGGTATAGCTATTAATTTCTTTAAAATGTAAAACACACGTGTAATTCACTCACCCATATGTAAGGTGTTGAGTTACTCTTGCTAAAGTATGTATGTATTTTGTGGAGTCTTTGAACAGAGCTGATAGAGAGTAAAGTGCTAAGTATATATTTATGTCATTTTGCAGAACCTCAAGCTATTGCATCTGCAAGGGGTAGTTAGTTATGCTTGTAATTATCTAATGTTAGTGAAGTTTCCAAAGTCTTTTTGCAAGGTTTACTTTGCCGCAACTATATGATATTTGCTTCTTCTAAATCTAGCTTACTAAAGTTGCAACTGTTAGCAACGATTTACCATTTCCATAATGTCAACTTATCCTCAAGTTGAATTTATCTGTAGCCTTGTAAATATTGATCCAATTGAATCTAGTTTTAGATTTGGTTCTAGCTGATTGGCTATGTGACTGTATTTTAATTCATTTAGTTCTAGCTGATTGGTATCATAAATTGGAGGTTTGCTGGCTAAACTCTTTAGAACTGACTTGGTTCTCGATTCTTTCTTTGTTTCTTTTGAGCAGTTTATTTATATCTCTCTCATAATATATGTTTCATAGGATCTGCGAGGGAAATAATTAGGAATGTAAGATATTATTACTGTAAAAAATAAGTATGCATGAAACAGAGTTAACTTGCTTATGTGTCTCTGATATGGGTTTGGTTTAACCTTAAAAAAGTATCAATTCTATTCCTGTCTTATAATGCTTTATATTGGTTATTGGGGCTAAACTTAAAGCGCTGCATTAGCTATTTGGTCCTATCTGCTTGATAAATGAAACCTTTACTCTTTTTATTACGGAGGAATTGGTAACTTCAAATGATTATTAAATAGGTATTTGAAGATTTATGTAAACGGGGCAACCAAATTAGCTCTTTAGTAATGATTTCAAAGAGAACTTGGTAGGTCCTACATATTTCTGAAAGATGCTGTCAATCAATTTTCATATTTTCTATTAGAATACTAATATTGAGTCTTAGGTACAAGTTTTGAAGCAGTCCTTGGAGAATCAAAGAAAGGAGGTCCATGCTTGCATAGCTGAGATCACAAAGGTGAAAATGCGGATCAAAGGATTTCAGTCTTTGAATAATAAGTACAAGGAAGAAATTAAGATCTTGGAGAAAAGGAAGACCATGCAGTTAGAAGAGGTTGTTTGTCTTTTTCTAGTGTGACTTAGTTTTATGTTGTGACTTTACTTTGATTTTGATTTAGAGTAAATGAGTGATAGCATCTAATATGGTTTTTAGTTGTTACTTTTCTTGTTCTTAGCTTGTATTGTTCATTGAGCTTTTATACCAAATTATGGGTAAATAAGAGTTTTAGAAGAGTTGTACTATTTCTTCTTTTTTTTTCCCATTTCAAATGTAATGTATATGGAGAATTTTGAAATGTAATGTATTGGTAAATTATTTGTGTTGTTATAAATGAGTATAAGGAGTATAGGGATGCATCCAGCTGAGGTAGCCTGCCATTGTATTGCTATTTGCTATGTACGTAGAAATGAAATTCCTGCCTAAGTTCATATGGATTATACTTTCGAATAACGTGATTTGCACCTTTTTTTTTTTTATCTAGTCACATTATTTACATATATAAATTATCAAATGTGACAAATTTGTTTATGTTGGAGTAAAATGTGAGAAGGTAAAGTCCCACATTTATTGAAAATAGACTAAGTGAGTAGTATATAATATGGAAAGAACAATGAGTTATTGTCTTATCATTCTAGGTCAAGATGTTCCATTTATATTCCTTGTTATTTATAAGTATCTCTCCATGAGACTATTTTGATAAGCCTAATCCTCTAACATTGCTTAATTTTTTATTCATCGAAAAAAGAAAAGAAAAGCATTATATTTGTATTGTTGTAAGTCTTCACCAACATGGGACTGAAGCTTTAGATTATTTATTTTGGGATGCTGCCAATTGCTGGATGAAGAATTGGCAAAGCTGGATTTAAAAGTAGCACTAAGGTCTGAGGTGCTTGATCACATGTTGAGTGGATGAATGCATCATATGCGGACAGGCCGAAGTTCTGGCTCGTTCTTGTGTCTAGTTGGCTCCCTTAACGTCTTGAAGGATTGCATGCAACAGCTGTAGCAATCAAAATCATGATGAAATTCTCATTTCCAGAGTGAAGTTAGTTACTATGAAGGCCGTGAGAACCCAGCAAGCCAGGAAATTTTCCACAATGCCTGTTTACTCCGACATTGCAACTAATTAACCAGCAATTGACAACTGCCTTGACATTTCAATTTCCACGAATAAAATAAACAATCATGTTATTTCGACATTGGATATCTCAATTGAACACTTATTTTCACTTACTTTTCAATATTAGGATAATATTTTTTTAATGTTTAAGTAACATTACTCCTAAATAAAATTTGTTATTCTAATATGACCCAAAGCATCCATAGCCTTTTCTCCTCTTTAGCTACTGATTCATCCACTTGCGCCCCCAAGAAACATACGGTTGAGTTGATCTATAATGTCAAGCATTCCATACTGAATATACTCAGAAGCACACTTACCAAGAACATCCTGGAACCGTTCAATGAAGTTTCCATATGCTGGCAGCAACATGTTTTCTAGGGCTTTTATTATTTCCTTCCGTACACTACCATTGACAAACCATTTGGACTGAATGCTGCATATCTGCTCAAATTGAATGTTGAACAACTGGAGCTTCTCTTCCATTGACTCCGCTGCTACCCCACGTTCCATTGATTCCTCTTCATTGTCCAGCTTCAGCAAGCCCAGCACCTCATTCCAGGAGCTTCTTAGATAGTCTTCGCGGTTTTGCCGTGCTTTTGTGGTATGCTTTAGGATATATTCACGCGTTGAGATCTCAAAAAGTTCTTCACTGCGCTCATCCATTATGGAAGCCATCCTAAAAGATTCTATCTTCTTTTGGCTAACATCCATGTATATGATGCTAAAGTTTGTCATTGAAGAACTATATATATACATGTCGTTATTCATCATAGAAACATAACTCAAACCAGGTTCCATATAGTTTTTGGACTTGGTTTCCAAGTGCCTCTCTAACACCTCAATCATCCGAGTCATCTCCTCAACAAGAACTATACGAGCCACCGTAGGATATTCGCCTAAAGCTATCTCGGCTATAGGAACTCCTTCGAGACAATTCATCATATCACAAGTAATGGGATAAATACCTCCTGGAACATCTGCAATTGACTGATCACAGCGAATTAGATACTCCAATTCTTTGAAAGCATACTTGATTGCCTCACCCAATCTCCTGCGAGTCGAGATCGCTTCATTGCTGAGTGACATACCGTCCTGATCTGGAAATAATGATTCCAACTCAGAAATGATGCCAGGCAATTTCGTAAACACGTTCACCACATCTACGAAAATCTCAGGCGAACTGATCTCAACAGAAAAAGTTTTGGCAAAATTCAGTAGACAAATGGTGGGTTCCCTGCAAATTTGGACAAAAGAAAGATCCACGGCAGAATCAAGTCCGAAGAAGATGCGCTCACAGAGTCTTCGTTCATTCGGAAACACAATCCGGACAACAATCTCAAAAGATTCTACCCAACACTTAATCCTTTCTTTGATCATGCCAACGTTGTCGTCCTCATTGCTGAACAAGTCTTGCAAGTTTAACACCGAAAGGCACAATTGCAGGAACTCCTTGCGACAACTACTATACAAGTGGCAGCACTCCTCCTTGAACCCAGCAGCCGCTGCGAGCTTCATGGCTTCGTTTAGGTTGTTGATAACTTCCGAGGGAAGGGCGTCCATGAACAAGTTCTGGTCAGGCTGAAAGGGCTTTCGCAGAGTCCGCCTAAGCGGGCGGATGAGTAAGGGATTCTTTTCCTTAAGCGCCTTTATAGAAGCCAAGAGTTGTGGCTTGGTAAGTGCAATATCTGCGCCGTCTTCTTGTGAATGCGAATTATCAACTTCAGTTACTGCATGGTCTTGAGCATTGCCTTCTTGTGGTGTGACACTGCTAGAACTGGATTGTAATTGTAGTGAACCTACATGAACGACCACATGATGAGGCTGATCTTGAAGAAGTCCAGTAAATCCATTCACTTCGGGTAAGGCATCTAAATAGGAACGGAGGATGATGAGGGGATAACTGAAACCCGCTCCAGCAATACCCAACTACCATTTGATCTTCGTGAGCTGTAGTATTAGAGCTCCGAGAAAGAAATACAGCAGATCCACTTCGATTCCGCAGTGAGTCTGTCTTGACAAGCTGAGTGACATCACAGCAAAAGCAGCACAAGAAACCAGAGAATATGCATCTGGTTTCCCGTTTGCATGTTTGTGGAAGAAAGATGAGAAGAAAGAGGTGATAGTCAAAACCAAGAAGGCCATATGAGCTTTAAATCGTAGGCTGCTTGAGCGTCGCCATGTCTTTGCAAACAAAACTGCAACGCATATGAAGCAACTGAAAACAAAGTAAAGAAATGATTTTAAGAAGTTCCACTCTCCGAACAACGAGTTGAAGGAGGAGCTCACAGCGAAACAGAGCAGCCCGACTAGAGCTGAAACAAAACCCACAAATCTCCATAACATCGGCAACTTCAACCACGTCTGAATTTGGTTCAGCAAGGGCGTCATGATCCTTCTGAAGCAAGATGAGTGTGTATTGTGCAAGAATTACTTTCGGGGTTGCTGAGTGAGGGGAGCTATCAGCTATGTTTGGTTCTCACTTACTAGGATCGCAAGCACTCCTCTGTTTTCCCAGGAAATTTTGAGGAAGGGACCGAGAAGGGTTTTCTTCTCACGGGATTTTGACTTTTGACCTGTTGGAGCAACGACTTGCGAGTTGCCACATATTTGAACCAAAAAAAAAAAAAAATCAACACAACCCATGCAAAACGGAGTTCACTCTCAAATTGATGATTTGTTGCAACTCTACAATACGATTTATCCGTGATTTCTTTTCTCTTTGACTGAGGTTGGATGATTTCAAATTAGGATGACAATGAGGATTCGCAGGTGGAAATATTTGCAGAGACATCTGCATGTTGAGATCCAGACGTGGGGATTTTTTCGCCCTATATATATAGGGATAACTGAGTAAAGTGGAACTAAATTGATATCATGGATCAAATTAGATGTTTAGTTTACGTAAATGCGATGCCACTATAGTTTTTGAAATATGCATGCAATACCGGATAAGATCATTAACTTCTATAGAAAATATATCAAATAGATGTGTATGAAAAAAACGGTTATCGAATATATGTCATGCAAGTAAATATTGGTTTTAGTCGTTGACTTTACACTCATGAACTATTTTAATTACTGGCTTTTAAAATGAGTCAAATTAGTCCTAGACATTATAAAATATAAGTCAAGTTAGTCTCGTATCCCACTTTCATTTATCATTTCATTAATTAAATAATAATGTGTAGTGTTAAATGATATCTTAACATATCATGTATTATCTAAAGTAGAATGAAATTTGAAATAATTTATTTATAAAATAAGTCATTTTATAACTAAAAATTGAAATAGAGATTTAATTGACTTATTTTATATAATTTTACACACCAAAATGAGTTATTTAAAATTTCATTATATTTCAAATGACATATGATATGTTAAGATATCACTTAGGATTATCTATCATCATTTAATTGATAGAATGTTAAATAAAAGTGGGTTAATAGACTAACATGATTCACATTTAACAATGCCAGGAACTAAATTAACTCATTTTAAAAATCAGAGACTAAAATGACTTACAAGTATAAAGTTAGAAATTAAAATGAATATTAACTCATGTCATGCATTTTCAATGACCAAGGTAATGTTATATTTATTTTTGTAGGGACTAAAGTGACATTGAAAATCTTTCAAAGATTAGACCGATGTCATATGTATCTTTTAGAGAGTAAATTGAAGTTAAAAATTTGTCAAGGGACTAAATTGATGTAATGTTTATAGAAAATTAAATATATAAATTTATTTTAAAAATCATTTAATAGTTAAATAATTAAATAAATAAATATTATATAAATAAGTATGTGTTTTAAATGAGTTATTCTATTTTATGACTTATTTTACACAAAAAAAAATAAGTCATTTAAAACTTCATTATATTTTAGATAGCATATGATATGTCAAGGTATCACTTAAGGTAACCTATTATTAGTTATTTAATTGATAGAATGTTAAATAAAAGTGGGTTAATGGACTAACATGACTCATATTTTATAATATCAGAAACTAAATTAACTCATTTTAAAAGTTAGAGACTAAAATAACTTATAAGTATAAAGTTAAGAATTAAAATGAATATTAACTCATGCCATGCATTTTCAATAACCAAGGTAATGTCACATTTATTTTTGTAGGGAATAAAGTGATATTGAAAATCTTTCAAAGATTAGACTAATATGCGTATCTTTTAGAGAGTAAATTGAAGTAAAAAATCTTCCGGGGACTAAATTAATTATTGTTTAAAGAAAATTGAATATGTAAATTTATTTGAAAATAAGTTAATAGTTAAATGATTACATAATGAATATTATATAAATAAGTATATACCTAAAATGAGTCATTCTATTTTATGTCTTATTTTGAATATTATATTTATAAAGTTGTGAAATTCTCAGTAGATAACCTTTAATTTATAATAAACACCTATTTTATGAAAAATTTACATATTTCAATAGAGAAAATTGCTAAATAATGAAAGAAAATAAGTAAATAATTTTACTATAATATAGTCATTTATATCCTTTTAGTAAATTAAAATATTTAACTTATAAAAATTTAAAAATATATTTTATAATTGATAATAAATGATGAAAAAATTAATTTATATGATTTCAATTACACATCTTTACTTTTTGCATTATTTTTAATAAATTAAAATATCAATTTTAAAATATATAGATGGTCTCAATTATATCTCCTTTTCTAATTTAAAAACAATGTTATGAGTATAAAAATCAAATATCACTAATTCATGCCATTTTAATTACACCTCCTTTCCTTTACATCATTTTAATAAATTAAAATATCTATCTAATTTGATATATGTATTTATTTTCAAATAATTATATAGTTAAATAATTAAATATGTATAAATAAATATGTTCCTGGAATGAGTTATTCTATTTGATATTTTATCTTGATCAGTATTGTATATATAAAGTTGAGAAAAATTTGGTAGATGATCTTTAATGAATAATAAAAATCTTATTTTATAAAACTCTTGCTTGCTTTGATAGATGAAATTGCTAAATAATTGAAGTAAATAAGTAAAATTTTAACTATATCATTAGCTATTACGTTATTTTGAGGTTTTCCCTACCTTGAATTGAAGCGTCATTCTCTCACCCTAAATTTTCATGTGTAAAATATGTCATATATGTTACTCTAGGAAATTAAAATATCTAATTTACAACAATATAATTTGTATTTAATAAAAATCATGAATAACCTTAATTATATAAAAAATAGATTTCTCATAATACTCAAATATTGTCCACATGTAATCTAAATCACACATATTATACATTAGGAGGCACAAAAATATGAACATATATTCATTTTCCTTACTTCATTCCCATTCTAACTTAGACAATAGAACAAAAACCCTGAGCCACATTAATCACTTTTGTTGAAGCCTTACTTATCCAAGCATTTTTTGCCTATAAGTTTTCTCGAACGCATCGCATACATATTGCAAGGAGAAACTCCAAAACTTCCTCTGAAAGAACTACTGTAAGACATTCAAAAAATTCTTATTTCTTATTTCTTATACCTGAAAAAAATATCATTGACAAAAACTATAAAAAAAAAAGGCAGGAGAAATATAGTAGAAAGGATAAAACCAAATGAATTTATGAAAAAATAAATAAAAAAACACACCTCAAAATATAGAGATTGCTCGTTATGCTGACCTTGTTTAAAATGAAAAGTAAATAAGAAAAAAGAGTAAAAACTCATGAGGAAAAGAAAAATAAGATTTGTATTCATTATGCACTGAATCATATCCCATTTATTATTGAATTGAATGTCTGCTTATTTAAGTACGACTCATCTCATCCAATGGTAGATGAGTTGTGAGTTGACACGATATCTAGTGTACAATATTGAATACAAATAATATAATTATGAGGAAAATGATGCTCATCATGGGGATGAAATACAAACATGTTGAGAAGAGTTATATAAGTTTTATGAGTAAGAGAGAGAGTTTGTTTAATTGGTTAATTCAAGATTTTAGTGTTAATTATATACGAAAAAAATAAGTAGAAAAATGAAGTAATTAACTTGAGTTAGATAATTCCACTTTTAAGTATTAACTACCATACCAATCAAATATTATAAATTTATAGTATATTTAAATAAAAAAAGGGTTGATCATATATATTTTGTAAGCTTTGATCGATTTAATCAATTGACAAAAAAAAAATTAATTAATCAATCTGTGATGACCGGAAAAAAAAAATGAAGTGAGGACTACCGTGCACCTTAAGTGGTATAGACTACCATAGAACTCTCACTTTCTTTTTATTTCTTCTTCTCTTCTCCTTGGCAGAACCACTGTCTTCTTCTTCTTCTTTTCCACCGTGCACCTTAAGTGATATAGACTACCATAGAGCTCTCCCTTTCTTTTTATTTCTTTTTCTCTTCTCCTTGGCAGAACCATTGCCTTCGTTCTTTTTCTTCCCTCCTCTCTTCTTCTTCACGTTTTCCTTCTTTCCCTTCTCAATTCTTTTCATTTTTTTTTCAATTCATTTGCTTCCATCATCAACAATTATCACTACCACCTCCATTATCATCATCTCCTCCACATCCTCTCCATCATAACTGCACTCTCTCTCCTCACACCTCTATTTTCTCTCTCTAACTCCATTAAAGGGAGCTTGAAGCCTAGGAAGAATTGACGTAATTTTCTTCACCAATTCTACACTCCAAGTGATAAATTAGCTCCTAAACTACTCCGTTTAAATTATTAAAATTTTTGATTATTTTAGAAATATTGTTAGGTTTATTGAATTCTAGAATTTGGGGCTTTTATTGATTTGGGGCTAATTTATGTAAATTTGTGATATTATTAGCTCACAAAAATTAATATTATCTTGTTCATAGAGCGATAGAGTCATCGGGCATCAACACTTGAATAGGTGGCATCAAAGGCATTGTTCTTCGGTTCTTTGAACCAATAGCTGTGAGTGGATAGTATATCTGTAGGTTACTTTATGCATGATAAACAATATAAAATGGTATAAAGAGTTGAAAGTATGTTGATATAGAAGAAAATAATTTATTTATTGAAAATGTCGCTTTATGTTTGAAATGATAAACTTTTATTTAGAGGCCATAATATGATTATTATGCTTATTTAAATATTTTGAGTTGAATCAGAATGAATATTGAATTTGAGAACATATTATGTTAATTTTATATTATGTAATGTGCATGATTTTGAGTTAAATTGGGAAAAATTCTATAGTTAGAACTTGTAGTTAACGGCAGAGACGTTAGCCTCGGTGCACCGTGAGAAACTCTAGTTAGCAAGTGAGGTGCTAACCCGCACATAGCTGCAACTATGTCTGGACTTGTATATGGCTACGGGCTAACTCTAGTTAGCAAGTGTGGTGCTAACCCGCACATGGCCTTGGGTCATGTCTGGACTTGTTATCGTTCTGCTTTGGATAATTTCCCAATGTATTTGAATTCATATGAGTATATAAATCCTATTTTATGAGTATATACATTAATATGTTTATATTGTTTTATGCTTGCATTTAGTAAACTATGGATATCCTATCTCTCATTGAGTTGCAAAACTCACCCCGTTGTATTTCCACCCTTTTCAAATACAGGTGTTGGTGCTAGTTCTGGTGTTCCTCCGGCACAATCTTAATAAACTCTAAGTTGGTGAGCCTTTTTGTAAAGGCCCTTTTAGTTTTCATCCATATGTGGTTTAGTCTATAGATGTTAGTTGCTCCATATGTCACAGACAGGTTCCTTGGACTTGTGTTGTATTTGTGTCTTGAAAACTTATGACTTAGTCATATATGTTATGTTTTGGAAAAGATTTGTAAACTTAATTTGGTATTATGTTGAACTGTATTGGTACTATGACTGATATATGTTGAAATATTATTATGTACTGGAAGGACGCATTCTGAGAATACTTGATGCCCAAGTGCTGTGAATTTATTGGAAACATTGCAGGTTATGTAATTATTTGGGAAATGTCCAAAAAACAGAGGAAACTCTGTCCGTTTTTCTAGAAAATTTAGTGTTCTAAGGCTTGCTGGGAAAAGTGTTCCTATGCGCCGGTCATGGCCTAAGTTGGGTCGTGACACAATCGCATGATATATAGAAACTAATCAATCACATGATATATCGATGTTACTTGGGTGGAGCTATTAGTCATCAAAGAAGGACTGCTCTTTGCTTGGAATCATAGGTAGAGAAGGGTGTTTTGCGAGTTAGATTCTCTAGAGGTGCTAGGTTTAATTTCTAGCCTTCAAAGTTTTCAGGCTCCTGCACTGCAGAGTCTTCTGCACTAGATTAGAAAGCTTGTGCATCGTAATTAGGTTGTTTCACTTTGACATGTCTTTTGCTCTGCTAATAAGGTTGTTGACTTATTAGCAGGGATTAGAGCAGTGGATTGTCAATCTTTGGTTGTTTGAACTCAATCCCCAAAAAATATTATTAGCTTGCTCATAACTGATGCTCTGAATATCTAATTGTCATGTTGTTTGTTTGTTTTTTATTTCTCCTTTTATCCAAAAAAATAAAGAGTCACTTTATGTCACTAGCTACTTGTCTGGTACGATAAGTCATTTTTTTATTTTTTAAATGTTTACATGACCAATAATAATTTAATATAAATGTTATTTTCTCTTTATTTATAAATAATTTTATATCAATACATGGGATTAAAAGATGTGTCCATATTTTTAATTTTTTACGTATTATAATTAAACTTACTTTTAATTATTTTTTTTTTATGTATTTCAATGAAGCTTATCGAAATAGACAGTGTCCAAATAGTCAGTTTTTCATTTATAAACTCTTTTTTTTTTCATCTTTTGAGTATCCACTCCCCTTCATTCTTTTCGATACATATGGGAAAAGCTTCCATAACTATCATGCATGCCAAGTCGCATTATTCTTAAGTACTAATATAATGGAAGTACAAATATATCTATGCATTCAACTATAGAACTATATTGTTTGATGAAAAATTTGAAAAATGCTATTATTAATAATAGTCTATATATTTTATTCATTCCACTGCCAATAATTATTCATTTACTTAGTTAACTTTAGATGATTTATAAAACATTTAACTACTAATTTTACATATTCAAATCTAAGTGACAGAACTCTAAATTGTATAAGTAACATTTTTTTAAAAAAATATATAGACATATCTATAAACTCAACTACTAAATCATTGCTTGAGGGGAAAATGTTAAGGAATATAAACAAAAATCAATTAATAAATGTGGTGACGTGTATACATCTTTTTATAGCAGAGACTGAGATTAAAAAATTAACATCACATCTAAGCAAAGACAATATATACATAGGGACACCAAATATCAAATAGCATCAAGAAAGAAAGGTACCTTTAAGATAGTTCATAAGAACAATATTATTTGAATCTTTCAATATTTAAGACGGCCAACATTCAAAAACACATTGGACCCATTCCTTTTTTTTCCCATCAACTTTTCTTTCCAATATAATTCCCCTCTTTTCTCTCTTGGATGTAAAGGTGTCCCAAAAAAAATAGAGTTTAGATATCATTTTTTATTTCACAAACAAACACCATCAGCAATGAGTGGAGCTTTAATGTCAGACCTCTTGTTAAAATGATTGTACATGATCTTGACTCTTTGGAACCGTCAAAATTTGACCAAGTCAAACACCAAACCACCCAACCCAAGCAAACCAAACAACGAACACAATTTTTCAAACACAACTTGTATCTTCAAGAATGGCTTCTCTGCATTCTTGTGCAAATTGGAGACGACAATTGTAGCGGCCAATTGCTGCATCAAATAAATGAATAGGAAAAATGCCATATGGAAAGTAACTTAGACCACCAACTTTGTTGTTCTTGTGCAAAATGGATCCATTGAGAGGGCATGATGAGTTTCAGGATTTGCTAAAATATTAGTGCATGTTAACTTCCCATTGGACACGAACTTTGTTATTTGTTTGATCTAGTTGGAGAGTATTATCATACAAATTGTCAAACCGTGATTTTCATTTAGGGAGGGAGAAGGAAAACAAAACTTAAGTGGGGGGCAATTTGGTCTTTTCTTAAATCCCAAAACTTAAGTGGGGTGGCTTACCCCCCGCCCAACACACACACACACACTCACTTTTGCTCATCTTTCTCTCTTCCCTCCCTCTCTGTTCTCTCACTCATATCCACACCCACGCTCCCGTCTTCCTCTTCTTCTCCTTTTATTTTTATTTTCTTTTCAACCCACAAACTCCATTGTGAGCTTAATTTATCATTAAATCTCTATACCCATTTGCTTCCAAAGCTTGAGGTAAGTCTCCAATCTCAATTTCATCCATTTTTTTTTGTTACTCTAGGATATATCTTACAAATTAGTGAGCTCTTAAAATGATGGATGGGTATATGTTTGGTATTTTAAGCGTAAATCTAGTGAGTTAGAAGCTCCAATATTAATATGTTGTAGTGGGTAGTACTAAGATTTGATTTTTCTCTAATCCTTAGGAGCCCTAGGTTCCATAATTGGGGGTTTTGTTCAATGGGCTCTCTAATTGATAAATTGTTTTAAAATAAATTATTTAAACTTGTCAAAATATTTATGCTTGCTAGATTCTGTTGACGTGGAGCGAGCTACTCCCTCTGGAGTTGTTAGGAAGAGGCCCTGTTGATCCCTTTATACTGTGAGTGGCTATTTACATAGTAGCGATGTTTTAAATTGTTTCTATGGGAGAAACTAATTTATTAGATTTGATAAAAATTTTATGTTGAGCTACTTGGATTTGATTGGTTAGTTCACTTAGTTGATTTTCTCAAATATAATGGTTATTAATATGACTTGATGATTTAGTTGACTTGATAATTTAGTTGAAATTATTACTAGCTCTCTTTATTGGTTTTATAATGCTATGATTTTGCTATATGTTGTTTCAATGTGCGTTGAAAAAGTTATGATATTTGACATTTATAAAGTTAGATTAATATGAAGATTGAGTCTTAGATTTATAAATTGTGTTTGATGAAAAATTTATTTAAGAAAACCATGATGGGTTCTAAGATGGAATTACCGCTTGCCATAACGAAAAGAAGTAATGACAATATCACTAGCCGTAGCGAAGAGATATAATGGTGTTACCGCTTGCCAGAACAAAGAGATATAATGACAATACCGCTCGCCATAACGAAGAGATATAATAGCATTACCGCTTGCCGTAGTGAAGAGATGTAACAGCCTATGTGCACATAGTTTCTCTTAGTGAGATAAGAATTTGAAAGAATATTATTTGAGAATTAATAAACCTTGTAATTTATGGGTTAAGATTATTCCTCAAATAAGATTTATGCTTCTTATGTAACTCTCATAAGTATTTGAGTATTTGATAATGAAGTAAATTTTATATGAGAATAAGGAATTTGAGAAAAGTGAGAAAATGTATTTAGCAATTTATTTTTTTGAGACTTTGCGGAGAAATAAAATTTTGAAGAGTATTTATTTTCAAACTATGGAAGAAATATAAAAGTATGGCCTATTATATTGTTATTATTGACTTTTGGAAATATGTATAATTTATAGCCTATCTTGTTTTCTATTACATGCTCATGCATTGATTGGTTTCTCCTTCTTGTTCACTTTGTTTATAGTCCTCATTGGGCCTGTTTGACTCACCCCCTCCCTTTTTCCTTCAGATTTTTAGGTAGCTAAGTAGCAGGTTTCTTGGATTGTTATTTGCCAAGGATATTCTTTTTGGTAGGCCTTTGTTGCCAATTGAGGTTTTTTTTTTGTTATTGACTCCAATATTTTGCAATTATAGAACATAGGTTGTGTATTTTGTTTATGTGTGAACAAGAGTTTGAGCCTAATTATTTTGTACATCTAGAATTACTGGAATATTCTGGCTGTTGATTCTAGATTATGAAATTGCATTATGTAGCAAGTAAATTTTATGTATGGATTGTTCAATTTTTAGGGGAGGTGCTGCCGAGTTTTCGGTAGCTAAAGTATTTTAGTTTGAAATTTATTTTAGTGAGATTGCATCTTTAGGCTTGCCGGGTTAGGTGAGTTTATCTGGCCTGTGCGCCGGTTATGGCCTAAGATTGGGTCATGACACAAACTCACTTCCATTATTCTACCAATATCATGGACACTTCAGAATAAAATTACTAGACTACTAATATTACTATTTGCATGATAGAATATTAGAATGAAGAATGAAAAGAATTAACGAGTAGGAAGCGCTTAAAAAATAATGGAGCATGATATAATATTATAATGAAGGATGAAAAGAATTAATGAGCAGGAAGACCTTAAAAAAAACATTGGAGGATGGATGGAAATAATTAATGCCACCCCAAAATAAATTATTAAAGTAATGATTTGTGAGAGTAAAAATGTCAGAAAAAGTTGGATACCAAAATAGGAAATTTCCTTTATGTATATGATCGATGATAGACGATAGATATCTTCTTTAAATTTAATTTGATGACAAAAAAAAATTTGAACAAAGAATTATTAATATAGCAATTAATTGATTTACAATTTCAGATATTTAAAATGTGACAGAGGACTTTCAATGCATATTTTTTATTTTTAAAATAAATCATATATAATTTAAAAATTAATCACAGAAAATATTAATTTTGGGGCTAATATTCAAAATTAATGACAAGATATATTAATTTTAAAACTATCGTATTAACTTTTTTATTATATAGCATTATTTTTCGAGGGTTTTGTTCTTTTGCTCATCCTAAACATTATCTTCACTATATTTGCATATTAATTGACCATTAAATCCCTGTTTCTCAAACAATACTTGCAAATCTATCAAAAAAAAATTCAATTATCTAATTATTTGAATTTTTATGTTTTTCATAAATCGGGGACTTACATAATTGAATTTGATGATACTTTTTGAGATGAATATGAATATAAAAATGAATTGAATTATTTATTTTAATTATTTTAGTCTTCATATATTAATTATATACCCAATTATATTATCCATTAGATAATATAACAATCAAAACCAAACCAAAGTACCCTACCAAATAAATTTATCAAGGATGTTTTTTTGAGTGAACAAATTCTTTGATCCTAATATTTTTGATTTGATATTAATTTGATTCTAATAAATCTTTTGGCATCAGTTTGATACTGACATTTTTTATTTCACATAAATTTAGTCATTTTGTTGAATTTCAACTTGAAAGGAATGATTAAATTGATATCAAAATTAAAAATATTACAATCAGATTAACATTATTTTAGGATCAAATTGATATAAAAAAAATTAGGGTTGAATTAGTGTAAAAAAAATTTATTAGGACTAAATTAATGTGAAATTAAAAATGTTAAAAAAATATTTTTTACTCACTTTTTTTCCTACAAAAATACAGCACAACAAACATAAACAAAATAAAATATGAGACAACACTACTAATAAGCGATCCTCCCTATTATCTCTCCTAACAGTATGCAGTATAGTAAAAAGCGAAACTCATACATAGCCCCCATAGTTTGCTAACCATGGTGGAGAACATGAACTTAGAGATGCTTTGGTTATTATTAGTGCAGGAGTTAATGAGTTCCTTCTCAATTTTTATGACATTCCCACTAGAAATACTAATTTTAGATAAGAAAAATGTGTAATGATCTGATAAAAAAAATAGATGGTCCCAGGCCATAAATCTTTTAAGACTTATGATGAGTGACGAATACAAAAAATTTAGTAATGGGGTAAAATAATATATATACACAATAATAAATTTTACACGATTTTATTGATAATATAGTTCAAATTCAATAAATAATGAGAACAAAATACATTAATCCTTATATATTTCTAAATAAATCATAAAATCTTTGTGAGGCATGAGCTCCCAAATACTTCCTTGCAACACTCGTCCCTGCTTGTGACAATAAAAGCTTTGTATTCTAATCTCACACAAGTTTCAATAGCTTTGCTAAATTTCTCCTCTTTTGGACACGGATCATTCACTTGCTGCCCCCAGAAACGTACGGTTGAGTCGAGCTTTAATGTCTAACATTCCATATTGAATATGCTCATAGGCGCGCTTACCGAGAACGTCATGGAACCTTCCAATGAAGTTTCCATATGCTGGAAGCAACAAGTTTTCTTGGGCATTTATTATTTCCATCCTTATATTATGATAGGCAAACCATTTGGACTGAATGTTTTCTCTTCATTGGTTTTATAATGCTATGATTTTGCTATATGTTGTTTCAATGTGCGTTGGAAAAATTATGATATTTGGCACTTGTAAAGTTCGATTAATATGAAGATTGAGTCTTAGATTTATAAATTGGGTTTGATGAAAAATTTATTTAAGAAAACCATGATGGGTTCTAAGATGGAATTACCACTTGCCATAGCGAAGAGAAGTAATGGCAATACCACTAGCCGTAGTGAAGAGATATAACAGCGTTACTGTTCGCCATAGTGAAGAGATATAATGGCAATACCGCTTGCCATAGTGAAGAGATATAATGGCATTACCGCTTGCCGTAGCGAAGAGATGTAACGGCCTATGTGCACATAGTTTCTCTTAGTGAGATAAAAATTTGAAAGAATATTATTTGAGAATTAATAAACCTTGTGATTTACGGGTTGAGATTACTCCCCAAATAAGATTCATGCTTCTTATGTAACCCTCATGAGTATTTGAGTATTTGATGATGAAGTAAATTTTATGTGAGAATAAGGAACTAGAGAAAAGTGAGAAAATGTGTTTAGTAATTTATTTTTGAGACTTTGCTGAGAAATAAAATTTCGAAGAGTATTTATTTTCAAACTATGGAAGAAATATAAAAGTATGGCCTATTATATTGTTATTATTGACTTTTGGAAATGTGTATAAGTTATAGCCTATCTTGTTTTCTATTACATGCTCGTGCGTTGATCGGTTTCTCCTTCTCGTCCACTTTGTTTATGATCCTCACTGGGTCTGTTTGACTCACCCCTCCCTTTTCCTTCAGATTTTCAGGTAGCTGAGTAGCAGGCCCCTGGGATTGCTGTTTGCCTAAGATATTCTTTTTGGTAGGCCTCTATTGCCAACTGAGACTGTTTTTGTTATTGACTCCAATATTTTGCAGCTATAGGACATAGGTCGTGTATTTTGATTATGTGTGAGCAAGAGTTTAAGCCTAGTTATTTTATATATCTGGAATTACTGGAATATTCTGGCTGTTGATTCTAGGATATGAAATTACATTATGTAGCAGGTAAATTTGATATATGGATTGTCCAATTTTTAGGGTAGGTGTTGCCGAATTTTTGGTGGCCAAAGCATTTGAGTTTGAAATTCATTTTAGTGAAATCACATCTTTAGGCATGCCGAGCTACGTGAGTTCATCTGGCCTGTGCGCCGGTCATGGCCTACGATTGGGTCATGACACTATAGACTATAAGATTTGTTCAGCTTGATTGGCAACGAGAAGGGCAATATGCTTCAACAAAATTGTTTTGAGTTTTGCCACTGGTCCTTGTTATTTTTATGTATCTCTCAACCGAGGTGGTTTTCAAATTTTGCATTTTGGGATGCACCCCATTGCCTTCATGAAGAATTGACCAAGATTTACAAGGAGAACTGGAGTTTGACTTTGAGCAGGTTGATCACATATGGGTATACATGGACTTTTTGTCAATGCAATTGATTGGCATAGTACAGGCAGAATATTCTCCATTACTAGTAGAATTTGGTTCCATAGATCGTTACAAGGCTAGGCTGGTTCTTCTTGGAAACCAGCAAGAATTTGGTCTTGACTACGAGGAGACCTTTGCAACTGTCGCCAAGATGACTACTGTGCCAACTATTCTTGCCATTGTTGCGTTTGAATCTTGGCCTGTACACCAGATGGATGTCAAGAATGCATTCTTCCATGGTGACCTCAAGGAGGAAGTTTATATCAAACTTCCTGCAGGTATGCCTACACTATCACCTAATGCAGTTTGCAAGCGAAAGCATTTTTTATATGGATTCACATAGACACCAAGAATATCGTTTGAAAAGTTTCGGACAACAGTCTTTGGTTTTTCCTTCTTATACAAAGGAATTGTGGTATTCATTCTTTATGTGGATGACATTGTGGTCACTGGTTCCGATTATGAGGCTATCTCTAAATCAAGAAATTTCTACATTCAACTTTCCAAATGAAAGGTCTTGGCCAGCTCACGTACTTGGGGTTGGAGGTACATTGTGACCAAAAAGGCATCTTTGTGAATCAACACAAGTATACTCAAGATCTAATTCAATTAGCCAGTCTCCCAAATGCAACTACCGGTGACACTCCAATGGAACTTAATGTGAAATATAGAAGAGATGAAGGTGAACTTCTACAACACCCACGGTTATATCGAAAGTTGGTTGGTAGCCTTCTCTACCTAACCATCACATGACCGGACATCTCATTTGCTGTCCACACAGTCAGGAATTCATGCAATCCCCTCAGCATTTCCATTTTTCAGCAGTACACTGCATTCTTTGATATCTCTTTAGCACCTTCAACAGTGGTTTATTCTTTTCTACTAGTTTCTCACTATAGCTCCAAGCATATCGCGAAGCTGATTGGGCTGGATGTTCAGAGCCAGGAAATCTACTACCGGTTGGTGTATGTTTCTAGGTGATGCTCCAGTCTCATGGAAATGCAAGAAACAAGACTCCATCTCCAAGTTGTCCACTGAGGCGGAGTATCGCGCCCTGTCTGCAGCATGCTCTAAGATTATTTGGTTGCGTGGTGTCCTTTCAGAGCTTGGTTTCTTACGAGCCGAACCAACTTCACTACATGCTAGCAATATGCGATAATTCGGTAATTTAAATTAATTCATGTAAAAAAAAAACTAATAATACTAATAATAATTAACAGTATGATAAATTAAAAATAAATATGAACCTTGTTATGATAATTTAATAATTTATCTTTATTTGTGTTCTAAAAATATTATTGGTATGAAAAATAAAATAAATTAAATAAGATCTGTGTTTGGCATAAGCTAAGCTAAATTTATATATTAAATGCTATAATATTAGTGGGTTGAACCCACTCTTTATTTTCCTTCCTTTCCCCCATTTTTTTCCCCTTTCTCTCTTTTCTCTTTTTTCCCTTCCTTCTTCGCTCTTCTTTTTTTTTTTTTTATCTTATACACAGAACCTTCCCCTTTGTCTTTCTCAACTCTTTCTCTATCTCTCTCTTGGTTCCCTCTTTCCATCGCACCACCACCGTCTCTAATGCCAAAATGCCACAACCACCACCGATGGCTTGGGCACAGGCTTCCTTTCCTTCACTGTTGGCAACTCTCTCTCTCTCTCTCTCGCGTTCGCTGTTTCCCTCTCCAACAGAGAAACCATTTGGAGCTGTGAGTTTTGGGTGGTTCCTTTTCTCTTTCCTTCCTCTTGGAGTAGTGAGTAAGCCTTAACCTTGTTCTATTGATCTATCAAGATCCTTATGGGTTGTTAATGGTAGATTTGGGGCTTTTTGGAACCTTAGGATTTAGAAATTGGGGATTTTATGTTTTAGAGCTAGTTTATGTTAATCTAACATTGTTAGCTCATATATGTTATTGTTGGCTTGTTCCTAGAGTTATTGATCAAATAGACACCAACCGAAGAATTTGGTGGCTTTGAGGAGTAGGCTCCGATTCCTTGAGAATCATCTTTGAGTAGATAGTATATCTGTAATTTATTTTTTGCATAGTAAATTTTAATTATAAAAATGATATTAAAGTGTTTTATATTTATTTAGTGGATTTTATTAATAAATATTAATGAAGTTAGTTGAGAAATTATGAATTCTAATAGAAAATTGTTTAGCAAATGAAGTGTGAAGGTTTCAAACTTCTTGTGTTTGGTTATTAAATACAACTTGATGATTTGGTTGAAATTATTATAAGCTCTCTTTATTGATTTTATAGTGTCAAGATTTTGCTATATGTTATTTCAATATGCATTGGAAAAGTTTATGATATTTAATACTTGCAAGTTTTGATTAATATGAAGAGTAAATTTTAGATTTATAAATTATGTTTGATAAAGATTTAAGAAAAACCATGATGGGTTCTAAGATAGAATTTTCACTTGCCATAGCGAAGAGATATAATGGCAATACCGCTCGCCATGGCGAAGAGATATAATGACATTACCGCTTGCCGTAGCGAAGAGATGTAACGGCCTATGTGCACATAGTTTCTCTTAGTGAGATAAAATTTAAAAGAACCTTAAAATGAAATTAAATGGGTTGAGATTACTCCCCAAATAAAATTTGTTCTTCTTATGTTACTCTCATGGATATTTGAGTATTTGATAATGAAATTAATTTTCATATGAGAATAAGGAATTGGAGAAAATAGTGAGAGAGTGTAGTTTAGTAACTATTTCTTTTGGAGATTATACTTCGAAATCTATTGTTATGATTAAAACCATATTCTTATGAGTACATATATGTTATTATGTTTATATTGTTTGATATTTGCATCTAGTAAACTACGAATATCCTATCTCTCATTGAGTTGTAAAACTCACCCCCGTTGCCCTTCATCTTTTTTCCAGATACAGGGGCTAGTACCAGTTTTGTTCCTCCAGATTAGCTGTTAATCGATGCTTAAATGGTGAGCCTTCTTGAGAAGGCATTCTTTTATTGTTGAAAGCCTTTCTGAAATATTGTCTATTAGTATGCTAGTCGCTCTATAAGTCATAGGAAGGATCCTCGGATTGTATGATTAGTGTCATGCACGTAAAATAAGTTTTGAAAGAGTTGTGATAATTGATTTTATGCTTGAACTTAAAAATTGGATTTAATTAGTTTTTATGAATCTGATAAACTTACTGAAATTATATTGAGACATCTGTACTGCTTAGAGGGCACATTCTGAGAATGATTGATGCCCCAAATTCTGTAGAATGATCTTTGGTGTTTGCAGGATATGTTTGTATTTGGGAAATGTTCCAAAAATAGGGGAGACTCTGCCTATTTTTCTGTAATGGTTTGTGGGTAAAGACTTGCTAGGGAATACATTCCCTATGCGTCGGTTACACTCTAAGTTGGGTCATGACACAATACAAGTGCCATACAAATTGCATCAAATAGAGGTTGATTGAGTCCACAAAAAAAAAAAAGAGGTTGATTGTCACTCCATCTGAGAAGCCTATCACCGCAGAGTTATCACTCTGCCTCATGTCTCCACTTCAATTCAAATTGTTGACATCTTCACCAAATCCATGACAAGTTAGTGCCATTATTTCCTAGTTAGCAGATTGATGCTTGTAGATTTACCAACATCAATTTGAGGAGGGATGCCAATTGAATTGATTGGTATATTACTGACAGAGTATCTAGCCATTTAAACCAGCAATTTTCGTGTGATTGTACAGCTGTAATTATGTCATTATTTCCTTAATTAGGATAGCCACTTGTAGGATAGCATTTATAGAAGTTTAGCTACTTTTTAGGGTTGTAAGTCAGATTGTATTTCACTATTTTAAAGGAGAATTCTCCTGCAGGAAGGGATGGGACACGGTCAATGACCAGCAACTTTCAGTGTTTAACACTTCTCATGTCCTAAGGGGACTCCAAATGTTGAAGTTTTGGCTCGTTCCTATCTCTAATTGCCTCCCTCACCCTCTTGATCCATCATCTGTCACTCTAAATCAAAAAGGAAACCTCAATGTGAGTAAATAGTGGCAGTACAAAGAATTATGTGGCGCAATATTGATATATGTTAAAATTTTATTTATCATTATATTAAAAGAATAATTATTAACAAGGATGATAATTTACGATGATTATTTCAAAAGAAATATATTTTTTCAATATTTTTAGATCTTAAATTATAATTTTATAATTATATAATTTAATTAAAATCTTTATGTTAATTTTGTTGAAAAAATAAAAGTTCAATTTCATATTTGAAAAAATTATTAAATAAGGATAAGAATTAAACAATCTCGACAGATATAATATCCTTTACTTTAGCATATCAATGCTCAACGAAATTATAGAGACGAAATAATTTTAATAATATTAAATAATTAATAATAAAAATCATAAATAGTAAGAAAATTTTTAAAAACATATTAATATTAATTAATAAATTATTTTGTATATTGGATTGAAGTATATATTTTAGAAATGGATAGGAGAATTGTGTAATAAGAGCATTTCTATAGGGAGAGAAATGTAATTTTATCTTTAACTTTGAGGGAAATTATTTTGAAAGAATTAAGTTAAAAAAATTACTTAGATAATTTATAATGGTTAAATATGTTTTTAGACTCTAAATATAGGTCATTTTGGTTTTAGTTCCCACACATTTCTTTTTTGGTTAGCTTTTAGTCCCCATTTTTCTAAATTATGTTTTTTGTCTGTACCATTAGTTTGTATAATTAAGTGGCGATATTGATAAGGATCAAAGAAAAATATTAAAGATAGTTATAAGGATAAAAAAAATGAAATCTTCAATATCTGTAATGACTAAATGCATACTATTAACTACTTTTGGGGACCTAGATATAGTGTGCCGGGATAAAAAAACATATTATTGAAAAAAGAGGGACCAAAGCCTTAAAAAAAAGAGAGGGATTAAAATCAAAATGTACATTTATTTATAGGGACCAAAAAATATTTAAGCCAAACTTGAAATTAAATAAATTGATTTGCATATATTTTTTATATGTCAAGAGCAGGTTTAAGAAAATGGTTTTAATTTGAAAGGAATAGTGCAAAATCACTTTAGAGACATAATTATCAAAAAGATATAATACAATTTTAAGATATATTAATATATTTTGTACAATTGAAAAAGAACAAATGAGGATAAAAATGTAAAAGTGTATGTCATTTTATTAGAATGAAAATGAACCGCAACAATGGGTTTCTTTGTAACAAACTCAATTTTCACCACCTTGGAACTAATTTTTAGCATGGCAATGAGTAGTTAAATAGTTCAGCTATACTTTTTTTTTTCCCTCTTCAAGTATGTTTGTTTAGTGGTATGGTGAATATTGGTGAAAATTTTCATAGATAAGTTTCATCTGTAGTTTTACATTTGAAAGTTATCTATGAAACTTTCACCTTACTTTTACCCCTTAAATAAATATAGTCTTAGTTACAGTTCACTAGAATTAAGTTTGAGCACTTCAAAGTTCATATAAATATAAAAGAACACGTATATATTTATCAAGAAGACTTTTCAATTTAATCCCTATCACATGAAGAACTTTAACATGGGTTAGCTTTCCATTTGTTAGGTCGAATTAAAATTTTGCCAATGATAAATTATAAGTAAAATCATTTTTAACAATTGCTTACATGGTCATCATTTTTTTTTTGAGTCAATGTTCACCCTAGTCCTAGAAATTATTGGCATGATTCATTTTAGTTCCTTAAATTTTGAAATTAACTCTTTAGTTCATGAAATTCCATTTTATATATCATTTTAGTCCCTGGTCAAACAAATGCTAGTCAATAATTACTATTCTGCTGACATGGCATGTTAAGTGATGTGTGGTATGCCATGTGTCAATTATGTGTCATGTTGAACACAGGCAGTATGCTGATGTTGTGTCGAATTAAAATATGTTTAAATTAATCTGTGAAATTTCCAAATGTGTTAAAACAGTTCCTGAAATTTTCTAACATATGCTAAAAAAGCCCTAAATCCCCAAATTTCTCTTGTTTTGCTTCTTGAAATCTAAATTCTCAATATTTCTTAAACTCATTTATGTCACGACCCAATCTTAGGCCGTGATCGGCGCACAGGCCAGATGAACTCACCTAGCCTGACAAACCTAAAGATGTGATCTCACTAAAATAAATTTCAAATTTAAATACTTTGGTTATTGAAAATGTGACAGCACCTCCCTTAAAAACTGGACAATCCACATATAAAATTAACCTACTACATAATATAATTTCATAATCCAAATCTAACAGCCAGAACATTACATTAATACCAATTATACAAAATAATCATGCTTAAGCTCTTGCTTATACACATAATCAAAATACACAACCTATATCCTATAGTTGTAAAAAAATGGAGTCAACAACCAAAAAGCCTCAATTGGCAATAAAGGCCTACCAAAAAGAATACCTGGGCAAACAGTAATCCCAGAAGCCTGCTATTCAGCTACCTAAAAATCTAGAGGAAAAAGGGAGGGGGTGAATCAAATAGACCCAGTGAGGACTATAACAAAGTGGATAAGAAGGAGAAACCGATCAAAGCACGAGCATGTGATATAAAACGGGATAAGCTTTAAATCATACACCTTTCTAAAAGTCAATAATAAAAATATAATACTCCATACTTCCTATGCTTCTTCCATTAGTTTGAAAATAAATACTTTTCGAAATTTTTATTTCTAAACAAAATATCAAAAATAAATAAATAAATTACTAAACACACCTTTTTCACTATTTTCTTTAATTCCTTATTTTCATATAAAATTCACTTCATCATCCTATACTCAAATACTCATGAGGGTTACATAAGAAGCATAAATCTTATTTGGGGAGTAATTTCAACCCACAAATCACAAGGTTTATTATTTCTCAAATAAGGTTCTTTCAAACTTTATCTCACTAAGAGAAACTATATGTACATAGGCTGTTATATCTCCTCGCTAAGGCAAATGGTAATGTCATTATATCTCTTCGCTATGGCGAGCGGTATTGCCATTATATCTCTTCATTATGGCAAACGGTAATGCCATTATATCTCTTCACTATGGCTAGCGGTATTACCATTATATCTCTTTGCTATGACGATCAGAAATTCCATCTTAGAATCCATCATGGTTTTGTTAAATTTTTATCAAACACAATTCATAAATTTAAAACTCAATCTTCATATTAATCTAACTTTGTAAATGCCAAATACTATAGCTTTTCCAATGCACATTGAAACAACATATGGCAAAATCATGGCATTATAAAACTAAGAACGAGAGCTAGTAATAATTTCAATCAAATCATCAAGTCATATTAATAACCATCATATTTGAGAAAATCAACTAATCGAATTAACCAATTGTGAACACCATATTTTGTCCAAACTTTTATTTATTTTCATATTCATTGTTTTTATAAAAAAAAATCCAGTCCATTTTCCTTTTATTGCAACCCATTCCTATACCCTTCCTTAGCCCTTTACCTTTTTTATTTTATTTTAGCCCGTTCCTGTTGTAACCCGTTTTCAAAAAAAAAAAAAAAGGAATGGGAACGTTGGATTCCCATCCCTCAAAAAATAATAAATAAATAAATAATAAAAAAACAAAAACAAAAGGAAACATCGGATCCTCCTCTTTCATTTTTTGACCGTTTCTCAAACGGGGAGAGGAAACGGACAACATCATGAGTTCCTCTCCCCAGCAACATCATTCCGTCCCTTTGTGATGATTATAGGTTTACCAGCCAACCTGTAAATTTGTTCATCAATAATTCCGTTTGAAAAAAAAACTAAATGATATAACCAGCCATCATCAACTGGGGAAGGGGGATCAAAAATTTTTCAGGCAACAAGAAGTACAATTACTCACCAGAAAAAAAATTCAAACACCAACCAAAAATCAAAAATCAAAGATACATTCTGATACATCAGTACAAATCAGCCAGCAACAATTTCAGCAAGACAATCCAACAACAATAAAAGAGAAGAACAAGGTAAATCTAGCACCAACAACATCAATTTTGCATCAAGAAATTAATAACAAAAAACTAAAGAGAAAAAGGAGGAGGCCGCGGCGGTGCTCCTCCTCCCCCGCCACCATGCCGCGGCCTCCATATCATCACCATCATCATAGAATTTCCTCTGCCAATATTCTCCCTCAACCTCACATCATCAACTTCATCTCCTCCTTCCCTAGAAATCATCATCACCGCCGTGCACCACCACCATCGAGAAATCTCCACCACCACGAGCCAGAACCGCAACCACAACACCATCAAGCCCATGACCTCTGCCCCTCAAATTCTGATCTGTAGCTTCCATGACCACTGCCCATCACCGACCAAAAACCATGCCGTGGCCTTCCCCTCTAAAACCATCGCGAGCCATAGATCTTCCACCACACCTCATCAAGCTTCATCTTCCTGTCACCGGTCAGTTTTCCTCGGCCTTTCACGAAGCTCCACCCCGATCCACGACCAGATCACGATCCAGCCAGCTGAAGCCGCAATCGTGCTGTCTCCTTCTCAGCGAACCGGCTCCGATCTGTCTCTCATCGCGCACTCACCGCCGGCTTCCCCTTGCCACCGTGGCAGCTTCTCTTCCTCCCCAATCACACCCCCTCAGCCTCCTTCCTCCGCTTCCAGCCTTCCTCCTTAGCCACCATGATCTCTACTGCTCCTACCGCATCGGTCTTCTTCCTCTCCCCTTCATGGAGCCTTTTCTCTCTCTCCCTCTGTTCCTCTCTTTCTCGGATTCTCTGTTTCTCTCCCACGTTTCCCCAATCTCCCTTCCCCCTTTTCTTTGTCCCCGCGTGCGTTTGTTTTGTAAGTGTGTGTGTGTGTCAACGTGTAAGAGTGTGTGAGCACGTGTGTGTCGGTGTGAAAGTGCTGAGTGTGTGTGACTGTGTGAGAGTGGAGAGAGAGAGGGGTTTAATTTTTTTTTTAAGTTCTTTTTTGTTTTTGTTGGGGTTAGTCGTATTGGGTCTATAGGCTAGTCGGGCTTAGAATTAAATTTTTTTTTTGTAACTGTTTTTGTTTACAAAATAACTATCTGATAATTTTTTTTTTGAGCTGTTCCTTTTTGTGTGATAAAGTTTTTTTAAAAAAAAAGAAAAAGTAGTAATTAAGATCCTTGTTTTCATTTAGTTTGATTACTTTGTTTTTATGTATTTTGTTTAAATTATTTGTGTGTTTATGTTTATCGTTTAATTTTGTCAACTTCCGATTGGAGTTTGTAAAAAATATATTTTCTTTTCACTTAATAATAAGGAGCTTTTTCGAGTTTCCTTCTAAACAATTTAATCGATCAAAAATTTATTTTCAAAATTAAAATCAATTAACACATGTTTTTATTCTCTTTTAAATTAAAATCAACAACGCAATTTTTTATTTTTATTTTTAAAATCCATGCAACAACTTGTGATATTGATGTATGGCTTGCCATCCTCAAGTTTCATAAGAATGTAAGGGTTTATTATATAGTTTATACTATCCTAAATCCTGTGCAAGAGTGGGTTTTAGTTTTTTTTAAAAAAAAATTAGTTTCTTTAATAAATTAATTCAATATACACTTATTTTCTACAGAACCACGTGGCTTTGAGTTCTTCATTGCACCAGAGGATACGTAGGCGTAGCCAACAACTATCAAGCCAAAACCTTTTTATATAAAATTCGTTCTTTATTTCTTGCTTTAATTTTAACTTTATTTCTTTGTAAATATGTAATTGATGTAATTGTTTGGGGAAAATGAAAATTATAAAATTATAATCAATTTGCATAATAAGCTCTAGGGTAACCGTATTTATACGGATATATTAGGGGTGCAGTGGGATTAAGTTTCCACTCTTCCCTAATCATAATCAGACTCCCAAATTTGAATCTCTTTTAAAAAGACCAGTTTGCAAATCAAAAGGTTTTCCAATTTTAGCTAGAATTAAAATTGGTGGCGACTCCCGTTTTTACAAGTTTATTTTAAAAAATCGGTTGTCATTCCCGTCGCGGCGCCCTCCGAGCACGTTGTGACACCAATCAATCCAAGTAGCTCAACATAAAATTTTTATCAAATCTAATAAATTAGTTTCTCCCATAAAAACAATTTCAAACACTGCCACTATGTAAATAGCCACTCATAGTACAAAAGAATCAACTGGTCCTCACCCTGACAGCTTCAGAGGGAGTAGCTCGCTCCCTGTCAATAGACTCTAGCAAAAATAAATATTTTGACAAGTTTAAATAATTTATTTCAAAATAATTTATCAATTAAAGAGCCTATTGAACAAAACCCCTAATTACGGAACCTAGGGTTCCTAATGATTAGAGACAAATCAAGCCTTGACACTACCCACCACTACCTATTAATATTAGCGCTTCTAACTCACTAGATTTACACTTAAAATACCAAACATATACTCATCCATCATTTTGACTAGTTTTAGGATATACCCTAGAATAACCAAAAAAAAAAGATGAGATTGAGATTGGAGACTTACCTTAAGCTTGGAAGCAAATGGGTATGAGGATTTGATAACAAAAATTAATAACTACATGATTTATTGGTTAAAGGAGGAGAAAGAAATGAAAATGGAGAAAAAGAAGAAGAAGAATGGACGGGAAGCAGAGAGGAAGAGAAAGCGTGAGATGGGAGTGTGAGTGAAAGAGGGTGTTTGGTGGGTTCTAAACCACGCCTTTTGGCGTAACTACTATCAAAGGTTCCTCAAGGGGTGTAGGATCCCTTCCAAAACAAGATGCAAAGGAAGGTGATACAAAAGAATGGGTAGCTCCCGAATCAATCAAAATATGTGCATCATGAGAACATACTGAGAGTATACCTGTCACAACAGCATTAGATGCCTAAGCATCCTATCTGGTCATAGCAAAAACACGAGCTTGTCCTCTACCAGCTTGCCCCTGACCTCTAGCACTTGATCCTTTACCACCCTATTGAGTACTGCCCGATCCTCGTCCATGTGAACCATTTTCCTGTCGGCCTGGAAATATAGAAATTGTAGCTCCACTAGCAGGAGGCTGAGAGTGCACCATAGGACAACTCCTAGCAAATTGTCCCACTTGTCCACACTTGTCCAAAATGCACTTTCCCACATGTAGCATAGGTAGGAGGCACTCAATCAGAATGCTTTTGATGCGGTGAAAAGCCTCGATTAGGAGCACTGCTAGCAGTCTGACTACCACGAAAGGTCTGTAACTGAGGAGCTCTCTGTTGGCCCTAACTGATATTATCTCTAGAAGTCCCACTACTGCAGTTCTAATAGCCCCCAAGAGCGCCTTCTGGTTGTGACCTCTTGCATGAGTCACGTGATGCTCCACTTTTATCCTTGCTTCCCAGCTTAATGGCCAAAGCTCTATTCAAGGCTTGCTCACATATCATCTCAGAACCTACTAGTACCCTATATATATAGGGCCTTAAACCATCAATAAAGCGATTGTTAACCAAGTGGCCTCAATAAACTCAAGAGGGGAGGTGAATTGAGTTCTAAATCTTTTTCTTGGATATTACACGATAATGACTTTTTCAACAAGTTTTAAAAGATAGACTTTAAAAATTTATTTTAATGGATACAAATGCAAGAGATGTAAGAGTGTAATTATGTGTATGAACAAGATTAACAAGATAATGAACAGTAATTTTGCAATAAATGTAAAGAGATAGAGGAAGGAAGATTGCAAACTTGGTTTATACTGGTTCGGTCACCTCTTGTGGCCTACATCCAGTTCTCTCAAACAACCCGCTGAGAGTTCCACTAACTTCAGTTCCTTTACAATCAGAGACCACTCCTACACCTTGGGATTCCTCACCCTTGTGTTTGAGTTTCTAAGAACCAAGAGATACCACACTCTTGTTCTTGCAAGGGATGCCCCACCCTTGTACACAAACTTTTAAAAAGTATTACAAGAAATCACTCTTTGAATAGAGTAGATGTTACAAATTGAGGTCCTATAAGGTTTCTCAAGATTAAGACAATTTGGCCAAGTGTTGATCACAAAGATTGATAAAATGATCTTTGTAATATGTTTTTCTATTTTTTTTCAAGTGTTAAACAATGGTATATATATAGAACAAATCGTGTGACCCGTTAAGAATTAGTATAAAGAGATGTGTCTCTTCAAACACACCCATTTGCGAATTTCAGACCATGGTAATCGATTACACAACAATGTAATCGATTACATAGTTCAAATTTTCAAAAACAAGCAACGGTCACTCACTGGTAATCGATTACATTATCATTGTAATCGATTACATGCATGTACATTCAGGTTCTGGGCTCAAGAACAGACTTGTAATCGATTACATTATATTGTAATTGATTACACCAATTCCAGAACTCGAAAAGTGAAAGTTTTAACACTCTTTAAAATCTTTCTTTCATTCTAAAGACACTTAATCATTATGCGATCAATTTCCTTTAAAATAAAGCCAATGTTTTTCATAAGTTTAATCAAAATCTCATTTAAAAGTCAATTGAATTTTTCCAAAACAGGTTTTTGTTGTATTCGAATTTATTTTAAGGATTAAAACTTGCTTGACTTGAAAATGGCCAAATAGTCCTATTTAAGTGAAGACCTTTTAACAAAATTAGTCTAAGTCCTAAATATCCTAACCATAGGCTTGATCAAATGCTTGTACATCTTCTTGCTTCTATTCTTTTGTCATTTGCTTGTTCATTGGCATCATCAAAAACCTACAAATTAGCATTCACAGTGATCAACTTGCAAGTCCTCTGTAGCAACCATGTGCGATGCATATCTAGCCAACTTCTCAAATTAGGTGCTATATTCCATCACAGTCATCTGATCTGTCTGCATAAGAGACTCAAACTTTCTGCTAACCCGAATACTCTTTGGTAGGAAATGAGTTAAGAATGATTGAGTAAACTGATTCCAAACCAAATGCGGTGATCCTCCAGGCTTCGCATGAAGCATAGTCTCATACCACCCTCTTGCCACATCTCGTAGTTGGAAGGCTACCAACTCAACCATCCCAGTAGGAGAACAACCCAAAGCTCTACATATCCAAGCGATATCATCTAAGAACCTCTCGGGGTCATCACTATAGTCAGAACCACTAAATACTAGAGGGTTATGCCTCGTAAATAAAGATAATAAAACCACTGGCCCTTGATGGTGTACTAGTGGCTACTCAACATTTGCCACCTCTTGATTCTGATCTATATGAGGCTGTTGATTTCCTCTAAGGCCATTCACCAATTGTTGTATTGATTGTTGAACATTATCCATACCCGCGACTAGTTTAGCTAGAGTAGGATCCCCATGTGTGGCTCTAGGAATCTGGAATTAGGGCATTGCACTACCCCATGTATGTCTAGCACGGCGACTGACATGCCCACCACCTCTTGTGATAGCTGCATGAGGTTGAGTGGAAGCCTCATCAGTAGTCGACCTCATAGTAGATCTTTTCTTGGGTGGCATCATCACCTAGGATATAAGCAGAGATCAGAAAATAGATGTAATCATCATAGGAGAATTACAAAGACAACACCAAATAGAATATGACAACCAAAACAAGAGTCTCCAATTTTACAATGGATAGCTCTAGCCTCTTACTTGTACGTTGTGCCCGGGGACACAAATTACAAGCAAGATTCCATAGTTGCCCAAATATTTGCAGCTATTAGGATGACAGGACCTACTAACTTGGCTTTAATACCAACTTTGTCACAACCCAATCTTAGGCCGTGATAGATGCACAGGCCAGATGAACTCACCTAGGTCAGCAAGCCTAAATAAGTGATCTCACTAAAATAAATTTAAAATTTAAATACTTTGGCTACTGAAAATTCGACAGCATCTCCCCTAAAAACTGGATAATCCACATATAAAATTAACCTGCTGCATAATGTAATTTCATAATCCAAATCCAATAGCCAGAATATTCCATTAATACCGATTATACAAAATAATCATGCTTAAGCACTTGCTTATACACATAATCAAAATACACAACCTATGTCCTATAGCTACAAAAAAATGGAGTCAACAACCAAAACGCCTCAATTGGCAATAGAGGCCTACCAAAATGAATATCCAGGGCAAATAGCAATCCCAGGAGCCTGCTACTCAGCCACCTAAAAATCTGGAGGAAAAAAGGAAAGGGTTAGTCAAACAAACCCAGTGAGGAGTATAAACAAAGTGGACAAGAAGGAGAAACCAATCAACGCACGAGCATGTGATATAAAACGGGATAAGCTATAAATCATACACCTTTCTAAAAGCCAATAATAAAAATATAATACTCCATACTTCCTATGCTTCTTCCATTAGTTTGAAAGTAAATACTTTTCAAAATTTTTATTTCTAAACAAAATATAAAAAATAAATACATAAATTACTAAGCACACCTTTTTCACTTTTTTCTTCAATTCCTTATTTTCACATAAAATTCACCTTATCATCCAATACTCAAATACTCATAAGGGTTATATAAGAAGCATAAATCTTATTTGGGGAGTAATCTCAACCCACCAATCACAAGGTTTATTATTTCTCAAATATGGTTCTTTTAAACTTTATCTCACTAAGAGAAACTATGTGCACATAGGCTGTTATATCTCTTCGCTATGGCAAGCGGTAATGCCATTATATCTCTTCGCTATGGCAAGCGGTAATGCCATTATATCTCTTCGCTATAGCGAGCGGTATTATCATTATATCTCTTTGTTATGACAAGCGGTAATTCTGTTATATCTCTTCGCTACGACTAGCAGTAATTCCGTTATATCTCTTTGCTATGGCAAGCGAAAATTCCATTTTAGAACCAATCATGGTTTTCTTAAATTTTTATCAAACACAATTTATAAATCTAAAACTCAATCTTCATATCAATCTAACTTTGCAAATGTCAAATACTATAACTTTTCCAATGCACATTGAAACAACATATGGCAAAATCATGGCATTATAAAACCAATAAAGAGAACTAGTAATAATTTCAACCAAATCATCAAGTCAACTAAATCATCAAGTTATATTAATAACCATCATATTTGAGAACTAACCAATCAATCCAAAGTAGCTCAACATAAAATTTTTATCAAATCTAGTAAATTAGTTTCTCCCATAAAAACAATTTAACATACTACCCCTATATAAATAGCCACTCAAAGTACAAAGGAATCAACTAGGCCTCTCCTTGACAGCTTTGGAAGAAGTAGCTCACTCCGCGTCAACAGAATCTAGCAAACATAAATATTTTGACAAGTTTAAATAATTTATTTCAAAATAATTTATTAATTAGAGAGCCCATTGAACAAAACCCCCAATTATGGAACCTAGGGTTCCTAATGATTAGAGACAAATCAAGCCTTAACACTACCTACCACAACCTATTAATATTAGAGCTTCTAACTCACTAGATTTACACTTAAAATATCAAACATATACCCATCCACTATTTTGAGAGCTCACTAGTTTTAGGATATACCCTAGAGTAACAAAAAAAAAGGGATGAGATTGAGATTGGAGACTTACCTCAAGCTTGGAAGCAAATGTGTAGGAAGATTTGATAACAAAAATTAATAACTATTTGATTTATTGGCTAAAGGTGGAGAAAGAAATGAAAATGGAGAAAAAAAGGAAGAATGGACAGGAAGCAGAGAGGAAGAGAAAGCGTGAGATAAGAGAGTGAATGAAGGAAGGGGTTTGGTGGGTTCTAAACCACACCCCATTCTATGTCTTTTTTTTTAAGACCTAAGGAAAGGCCAAATTGCCCCTCACTTAAATTTTGTTTTCCTTCTCCTTCCCTAAATGAAGAACACAGTCTGACAATTTATTTATCTCACATTTTCATACCTTACTTAGACAAAGATCATTCTCACATAGAATAGTGATGAAAAAAGAATGTATCACCAACAAGTTGTCGTGGGATGAGTGGTAAGCAATTTAGTTTCCTATAAAGATAGGGACATGTTGGGAGGGGGAAATAAGTACAAATGCTTTGTTTTAAATGGATGCCATTATACTTGCCCTATTTGCATCAACATCACCAAAATGCTTCCCCATCTTCACTGTGACAAATTTGCTTTGCCAAATCATGAATAATAGCTCCCAGTCCGTATGCATCTTCATCTACGAATATGACACCATCGTTATTCAACTTGTGCACCCTAAGAGGTGATGGTTCCTTACAATCCATTATCATCGAGGTAGAATGAGAAATGCGATTCTCTACTTGAGCTCGATAAAACTCCTTATATTTGAGATGATGATTTAGGGTTGTACATTTGACATGCTAGATTCAAATAGCCCCTTGATGAACTCTATCTATGTTTGATAATATAGTATTTTCTTTGTATCCTATTTTTCATATTTTAAACCCAATTTATTCTAAGAAATGCAATGTAATAGCTCATAAATTAGTTATGTTAGATAAGCATCAAGGGTCTCAAATTTGGACTAATCAAGCTCATAATTTTGTTTAGGATATTTAAAAATTTGGACTATATAAATAGGGTGTGAAAATGAAAGAAAAATAAGTGAGTTTAAAAAATACTGACGACATAGATTTTATCAAGCAAAATAGAAGAAATTTGGAGATTAGACGCTTTTTTGACATATTTTAGAAAATTTCAACGACTATTTTTGTTACATTTAGAAATTTCAGGATCTATATAGGATAGGGTATTACCTTGATAATAGATCTCCATCCTCTACTGCTTGGTTGGTTGCTAGGGATGATGCCCTGCGGAAGTATATGCATGCCCTCAACTAGGAGCTGTAGCAGTAGGAACAGCTTCTGCAACAACTCCAGGAGTAGGCGAGGCAAGCAGCAATGGAGGAGGAGCTTAGAGACATTCGGCAGCTGAAGTTGACAATTGAGCAACAGTAGCTATGGAAGGCCAAGAAAGAATAAGGCAAATTCTAGAAGATATAGAAGAAGATTACGACAAATGTACTGAGATCTAAGGATGACAATTTCAACCCGACCTGTGGGTTACCCGCCACCGCTGGGGTTGGGTTTTAAACCTTCCCCGCCCTGTGCACAGAGGCAGGAAGATGCAGGGCAAGTTTGTTTGCCAGTCGAGGCTGGTGCAAGTTTAGGGTGAACCCTCTTCTACCCTATATATATTTAAAAAAAATATAATTATTGATATATTATGTGTATATATATTTTAAAAGAAAATTACTCAATCATAATACACTAATACAGTAATGAATATCAAATTATGTTAAATTTGTTTGAAATTTAGTTATTTTTTCTATTAAGGATATTTTGTTATTTTTTTGATACTGATGATTGCTACTTTAAAATTTAAATATTAATATTGGTTATATTTTATATATTTGTGTTTGATTTTATAGATTTTGAGATAGTTTTACAGAGTTTTTGAGTAGGGTAGGGCAAGTACCTACGAGGCAAGTGTGAGTCTAAATTTATAAAATCTGCGGGTATGGGTGGGACGGGTTAAGACTCATTTTATTTGATACGGGGTGGGGTTAGGTTGAGCAAAAACCCACCCCAACCCGCCCTACACCATCCCTATTGAGATCCTTTAAGAACATGCATGCCTCAGGATCCGTCGTCAAGAAGCTCTTCAAGATGCCACTCTCATCCATTACTGAGGGCGACTCGTCTGATGGTGGCCACAACAGGTCGGATGCTAATGACATCAACGAAGAGAAGTTTAGCTAGTCTTTCTCTAGCTTTTTTTATTTTATTTTGGATATTTTTTATGTTTATTGCACTTTGTATTTGTTTTATTCTAATACTTGTTTATTTACTTCATTACTTTGTTTATTTTGTTATCATTTCATTATTTTCTTATTTCATATCATTTTAATTGATAACTAAATTATTATATAAATAAAAATTAATGCATAAAAATCAAATAATTGGATAGTTTATATAAATGAATCACACCGACAACACAATCAACTTCCTCTAAAAAAATAATAAAAAGGTTACCAACGGCCTAACCCGTTGGAGATAAATGATTTTTTTTAAGAATAAAATAAATAAAATATTGCAAACCCATTGGTAAACCCATCGGTAACCATTTAATAATTTTTAATTTAAATTTTTTAAACCTGTCGTTAGAAATAAAATAACTCGTCAGTAATATTATTTTCCTAAGTGACATCAGTGATGCATTTAATACAATTATAGTGACTGATTTCTTTCATTTTCACCCTTTGATATGCTCATCAGGATTTTCCGACGAGTTATGTTACCCTTCGGTAACATTCTGCAAAAGCTGATAGCTTGTACCCATTGGTATTAATTGAATTCACCGGTAACTTTGTCGGTATCCCACTCATTTGTTGTAGTGTAATGGCTTTTTTATGTTCCCCTTTTGTATTGAACATTTCCCTTTTATTGAGTTATCGGGATGGATTCTCATCGCATTGTTAATTGTATTATGCTTGCGAAGAAAGTATGTCATATGTTTAACATTCAAGCACATTATGTTTGTAAAGAAAGCGAGTAATATGTTTGACTATGCAGCAAAAATTTGGTTTCGGAACTCACTCTGTCAATGCGTCAGTTCTTATGTCAGCTTCATATAGTGTGCACAATACGTTTGACTATGCAATATATTACATAAAAACTAAATCCACTTTTTGTTTTTACTTGACTGTTAAACATATTCCTATAATTAAAAATAGTGTATATTGGTAAATAATATTAAAACATATGGAAATCCATAATTAATCAATTTTTCAATGTTTTGGTAAAAAAGCCTGTACATGCATATGGCAAATTAAATGTTCAAATCGAAGTCTTGATCGAGTGGTTGAAAAATTTGAGTAGTACCTATAATATTTTGCTATATAATTTGGATAACTAATTTCTAATAACTTTTCTAATCGTAAAATATTTTGCTTTTTTTTTCAAAAAAAAAAAATACCTTATACAATCAGTTCCAATTTTCGGTTGATTTGGGTTATTTAAATAGTTGAGATTAGAATGATATAAAACAAGTTGCTAATATATGCTGATACAATCATTCAGTACTAATCCTTATTATTAACATAATTTACTATTTGATGGATGCATCTTAATTGACCCTAATCCGCACGAGTTACTTATTAAATACAATGTAGTATCCTTAATTTGTAAGAAACTATGAGTGAATTATGAACTTGAAGTTTCAAACCACTTAACAATTCAAAAATAACTATCTCCATACATTGCATAAAAAGAAGCCTTTTTGTTTCAATAAATTCATATGACATAGGCTCAAACAGCCTCATAAGTCATAAAATGCCTTTGATCACCAGATCTGCACCAAAACATTAGAATCATTAGCAGCACAATTACTTGCAAACTTGTCCAGCATTCAACATTTCTAAAAATTGCCACTATTCAGCAGCTTACTCATTTATGGCATTTCTCAAATTGGCTCCATAGTCACACTCCTTGGCCTGCACCTGTTGGTGGCAAAAATAACATTCTTGAAATTACTTTTATGCATGCTATATTGTTGGTTCCATTCAAACATCGGCTCCTAGTACCAATGCTCTTTTAATCCCAGCCATGATATAACATAAGAGGATCGAGCAAAAACCATAATCTTAGCATTCTTGATCCACCAATGAAAAACCACAATCTCATCATGAAAATCTCATTGCTAGAGTAAACTTGGTTAATAAGAAGGCGGTGATATAACCAAGCAAACCGGGGAAATTTCCAAGAAAGAAACAAATATTCCAAACAACATTCATATAAAAATAAAAATGTACTTATAAAGAATTATAGAAAAAGAAATCACCCCTTGGAACTGTAATTCGTTGTACCCAGAATTTTAGATTCATTCTTGCACTAGACTACTAAGTGAGCAACCAGTGGCTTTGGCTTCACTCTCAACCACTAGCTGGTCCACCAATCCCTTAAAGGTATGTTTGTGAGTTTGAATTTTTGGAGGAGAAAGGAGAGGAGGAAAGAGCTTGTAGTATAAAATTTTAAAATCTTATATTGCAAGTCTTTCCTCTTCCTTCTCTTTCTCTCCAAAATCTTAATTTACAAACATACCGTAAAGATTCTCAAGTGCTCTGAGCTCCAACATCCTCTAGTGTTGCATCATGATCCATTTGTCCATAGCCTTTGGAGGCAAATGATTAATATAGGATTTCAGTGGGGAAAGGCTATGAAGGGTAAAGTGAATAAAAAGATTCAAATGATGACTTCCTCTTTATAGTAAGATTATGCTTGTAATTGGGCATGAGTAGTGCTCTAGAGTCTAGAGTATATCAATGATTTGGCCATCTATAATTCTCCCAACCTTTTTCTTTACATGAATAATTGGTGAATATGCATTTGTAGTAGCTTTTCTGACTTCCCTTCTTTTCTATGTTGTCTCTCTTCATATTTTCTCCAAATGTATCTATCCCTTCAGTGAGGAACTCTTAGCATAATAGAGCAGTCCAGTGACACTTGACATAAATCCCACAAAACTCTAAAGCTTTTTCCGATTTAGCTTATTGGAATTTCGGATGGGCATAGTTCATATTTTACAAGGATATGGCTTATAGTGATGCATGCTTTATACTTTTCAGGAGTATAATACCTGCCACTCCGAGTAATTCCCCCAATCCTTCTAACATTTGTTATAGATTCTGATGCAGAGGACTCTTCATTGCCAGGTTCTACACTTACTTATGGATAATCAGACTTTGCAAGATGAGGAGGTAATCTAGACACCTTGAAGACAGGTACTGCTCTTTGACAGGAAGATGTCATTCCAGACATCGATGAATTAGGTTCCACCAGGGTTTCATATCTCCACGGGGATGCATGGTCACTTGCATAAAGAAATGACTTGGGCACTTTGAAAACAAGTACTGGCTTTTGATTGTATACTTTAAAAATAGGAGGTGCATGATGAATCATATTGACGCTTTGTTTGATACCCTTTGGCATCTCAAGTACCCCCAACTTAATCATCCTTCCAATATAGAACTTTAGCTTTGAACATTATGCTATATGATGTTTCTGTCCAAAACACTCACAGAACAGATCATCTTCATCCCCTTTTATCGTCTTTGTTCCTTTCATCCCTTCAAATTCCATCTCATATCCCGCCTGCCTTAATACATCCAAGATTTCTTTCATTAGGAGCCTGACATTCTCTACTCCTTGACTTGTGCACTTCTCATGGCAAATAGAATTCACCTGTCCCCCACCATGATTGGGAAACGGGTTATTTCTTATGTGTGGTCTTGATTCTTCCTCCAACTTAATGGCACCGCTGTCAATTAGACGCCATACCGCACTTTTGAACCCGTAACAGTCTTCAACTGAATGTCCTGGGGAGTTGGAATGATAATCACAAGTTTGGTTTAGGTTGTACCATTGAGGATATGGTGGCATGAAGGTCTTCCCAGGACGTGGACCTAGCAAGTTGTCTCTACACAAGTGCTTAAACAGCTCAGCATGGCTCATGTGAAAATCGGGTAAGGATCGGCTCTCCATTGGAGGTCTAGGGGTGTTTTTGGTATTGAATGGTGAAGGAGTTATAAAGGGATTGCTTGTTTAGTGGGTTTGGGATGGTGTTTGGCGTGGTCTAGGTGTCGTTGGCGTATAAGGTCGTAGATAGGTGACGTGGTTGATTTGGTGGGGATGGGGTGTATATGGTACTTGTGGCGAGATGGTTCTCGGGGATGAATATTGTTGGCGTGGATAAGATGGGTATGGTGTTTGCTGGTAGGTTAGATAACGGTTTGGTCGAGGAGTGGGTTGTTGAGGGTGGATATGGTTGATAGTATTCTCTTTCTTCTTAAAATAGGAACCCTTCTTGAATTGAGACTCACTTGTTTCCCCCTTAACATGCTCTATCTTCCCTTCTTGGATATTGGTCTCAATCCTTTCTCCGATTTCAACCAAATCAACAAACTCTTTGACATGGGTCCCCAACATATTCTTGAAAAAAGGTCCTTCTAATGTACGAATGAAATAAGAGCATATTTCTTGCTCTAACATTGGTGGGACGACCCTTCTGGCCATGGCTCTCCATCTTTAGGCATATTCCTTGAAAGACTCATTTTCTTTTTTCCTCATCCCTTTCAGCTGATCTCTGGTGGGTGCAGCATTCAGATTAAACTTATATTGGTTGGTGAAAGCCTGAGCCAGGTCTTCCCAACACCTGATCTGCGTTCGCTCCATCTGCATATACTATTCCCATGCAGCTCCTTCCAAGCTCTTAGGGAAAAAACTGATCAAAAAGTTCTCTTCTTTGGATCACATTCCCATCTTCGTGCAATACATTCGTAGATGCATAATAGGATTGGTGCTACCGTTGAACTTGATGAGCTTAGGTATCTTGAAGTCTTTAGGAATAACCACACTGGGAGTCAAACACAGATCACTAATACTCATTGAGCCATAGGGGTTAAGCCCACGTAGCATTCGGATCTGCTCCTGCATGCTTTCTTGTAGTTCTTGTTTCAACTTTAGACGTTCCGACTCTCTTGCAATGTCATTGGCAGAGCCATGCTCCTCATTATTCTCATATCCCGGCCCTTCCTCATGCTCGTCATTTCCAGCATTTTCCTTGGCTATATTCACTGTATCAACAATGAACTTCTTAAATTCCGGGCCAAACATGGACTTTATCATTTCTTTGAGGTCATCGATTTCTTAACTTAAATTCCTTCCTCCAGTAACGCTGTCTGCTGCCATAGCTTTTCCCTTGCCTTTATCGTTGGTAGCTTTCTCTTTCTCAACTTTGGATCGTAGTTCGTATGGCTCTCTAGCCGACACACTAGTGTTTGACAAAGCTTTCTTTGAAGGAGCAATGTTTGAAGACCTTTGTCACAAAAAGTAAAAAGATAAGAAAATAAATAAATAAATAAGTAAATAAATAAAAACTTAAAGATCCTTTAATAGCAAAGAATCATATTTATTTTGACAGCATGAAACTTGATTCATATCATGTTCAGAGGGCGTAATGTCTATAAGACAAGATCTGTGATGGATTTAAGTATACGGGATTATCATTCCACAATATACTTTGTTAAGAGCACACTAGCAATATAGAACTTGATCTTCTTTCTTACATTCTACACAGAAGAAACAATTTCTATAAGGTAGAAATGTAATTGACAATACATCTAAGGGAGATTTTACTCCATGATAGATATAGTCTTATGCGTTTACTTGAAGAGTAATAGGGAAAATTGAAGAGTGAATTCATTTCATTTATTCAAAAGAGTGCAATTACATCACAGTTGGGTCAAGAATGGCCATTCTTTTTCTCTTAAGACCTCTAGCAAGACCCTTACTCATGTTCATGAAATCACTCATTTCTCTTAGCAAATGAAGCCTGAAATTCTTTTGAACTTCTTTCTCTGCTTTTTCAAAATGGTAGATAAACTTCGGAATATGATGATCTAATTCCTCGGTTAATCTTGTGTATCTTCCTTTCCATTCTTCAGCCTTCATTGCCCAGTCACCAGCTTGTTTCTTCCAGAATCTTTCCGCATCTTCGGTGTTGAGAAGTTGATTTTGGCATTTCATGAAACGGGCCCATTCTTGATCACATTCTTCTTTAGTCTGGGCTAAGGATGCATTTAACTTTTCTATCTTCAACTGCAATTCTTCTTTTTGTCTTTGCATTTCATCTTCCAATTCTTCTTTCATTTGTTCTTACTTACCAATCTTTATTTTCAATTCTTTGTTTTCTTTGTTTAGTTGGCTAATGTGCTTCATAAACTTATTCTTCTCATTAGTCATCATTTGGACTTGCTTTTTCAAGGTTCTGGATCTTCTATCTGTGCTTCTCTTGATCAGGGACATCAACAAGCTCATCCTTCAATTGTTCTATCAGCTTTTCTCCCTTCTCACATTGGCTTCGAGCAATGACAACTTCTAGCTCTGCTGCCTGCTTTTGTTGTTCCAAGAGCTTCATTTGTACTTTCATGACCTCCATTTGTTCAACCAATTGAGGATCATTCCTTTTTTCATGAAGGCCGCTAGGGACACTTTGAGGTACTTTTCTTGTTTCTCTCCGTGTGACATACTCGCGAGCACTGATCACGAGTGGTTTTCCTAACTCATCTCTTCCTGCCATACGAACCTCTCTCCATGCCTCTTTAACTTCTCGTAATAACATTTTAGTGTGTTCACCTTCCTTATACCAAAAGTAGAGTCTGCCTAGTTGCTCTTCCCGCGGTTTCTTTTGTGTCCAGTGAAGTTGCCTGAGTACTATTGTTGGCGTGTATGATATGCAAACCCTTGGACCCATCAATGGTATGTTATGATATTTTCCACAGCTAAGAATGATATCACCTCTTTCATGTTCATACCATGGACAAACCCACTTGAATGACTGTTCCTTTATGCCATCAAATTCAGCCCTCCATTCATGGTCTTCCTTTGGCTTTGTCGGGATACAGTGAAAACTCTTTAATGGGTCTGAGACATTTTTGATATGATTCCTGCATACATATGTGTGATGATCCATACGTATAAGATGTGTAGACAACATCGAAGCTTTCCTTTTTGTTTCTGATGGCAGAAATTTAAAGTTAGAAATGTTTCAGCCAATACAGCAGGAACTGGATTTTTTTGCTTATTTTCTACAACAAAGAAAACATCCATGGCAGCTTGGTCAACTACGTCTGGAGCGGAAGGAAACAATATCAATCCATAGATAGCACAAGCCAGCACTCTTGCAAAAGTAACCCACTCTTTTCGATGCCCCAGGTCCTTCAAATGTTCTTTTATGAATATTTTAGTCACCCCTTTTGATTCTGAATGTCTTGTCAACTTCATTTGAGCCACCGGTACACCCAATAATTCTCCGAATTGCTCTACTACCTTTTCACCTGAAATAGGTTGTTCCAGATGAAAATAAATGGAGGTGTTCTTTCTTACTGGTAATTTTAGCATGCAGGCATATTCTTCAATGGTAGGAGTGATATCCATATTTGGTAGCTCAAAACATCTCAAAGTGGGACTCCAATATTGAGCGAGAACATTGAGGGCAGAAGTCTCCACTGATATAAGTAACAGATCCAGAATTGATCCATATTTGTTTAAAAAAAATCTTCTATTTTCATTGGGTAACAACTAACTCAACCAACGTTAATTTTCCAAAGAACTGGTATTTCCCCTCACATTGAAATGCTTCTTCAAGTTGGATACATTGCTAGTATATTGTGCTTTTTCCATCATGTGCTGTCAAGTATGATGTTATTCTTCGACCACCTAAGATCTTTCAAAGAGATAAATAAATAATCAAATAAACAAGTGAGTAAATAAGATGTATGCTGTAAATAAAATAAATATGGATGTCACATGAAAAGAATACATGTGATGCAATTGAAACATGAATGTTATTTTATTTTATTTATTTTGAAAGCAAATATGCTCAATGAGAAAAGAAAAAAAATGGATGTTATGCATGATGGAGATATGAACTATTATGCAAAAACTAATAATGCATATTGTAATGTCCATAATGAATGTTATATGATACTACAAATACATGATGTATAAAAGACGAATAAAAGGAAAAGAAGTACGCTCCCTTGTGTCCTAACAGGGTGGAATCTAAGGCTTAGTTCTATGGTCAACCCTATTTAAGGTAGACATCTAATGTCATTTTAATAGTGCACAGCTTTTGGGTGGATCTAGACCCTAAAAGATTATGGTCCCCAAGTTGCCTTTACCAATAAGATAAAGACCTAGTTCCATGAGTCAAACCATAGGGACATGAAAGTCATAATATGGCAACCCATAGTTCCAGTAACAACCTGAGCGGATGAGTCAACAACTGTCAGGGAAGCATAAACCTCACAATAACAACGTCAAAACCCCTTCTTACCCTATGGCTTTCCAAGGCTCGGGTATAGAGACCAAATAGTGTGTGAGGACAGTGATAGTGAAAGTGTGTGTAGGGAGCATACAAACCTTGTAATCCTAAACACTATATACGACCTGCAAAACAAATCAAAGAAGCATATATATACAAAAGTCTTCTACGCTAAGGTTCCAAATATATAGAGAAATTAAAAATTTTATCCTAAGATTTGAATAACAAATATTAACAAATAAAATAAGCAAATATTTACAAAAGGAAGACAATTATTTACAAAATAAAAAAAAGATAGGGAAATATAAGTATTATAAATTATAATTATTTGTATAATTTACGCTAATAGGCTTGACTCTCAAATGTCCCCAGTGGAGTCGCCAAACTGTCACAGCGTATCCGGAGGGTGCCACGACAGGAATGACAACCGATTTTAAAATAAAACAGGAGTCGCCACCAATTTTAATTCTGGTTAAAACTGAAAAACCTTTTGATTTGCAAACTGGTCTTCTAAAAGAGATTTGAAGTTCGAGAGTCTAATTATGATTAGGGAAGGGTGGAAACTTAATCCCACTGCATCCCTAATACATCTGTATAAATACGGTTACCCTAGAGCTTATTATGCAAATTGATTATAATTTTATAATATTTATTTTTCCCTAAAAGGTATGAAAATTACGTATTTACAAAGAAAAAAACTAAAATTAAAATAAGAAATAAAGGACACATTTTATGAAAAAGGATTTTGGCTTGATAGTTGTTTGTTACGCCGACGTATCTTCCGGTGCAATGAGAAACTCAAAGCCACGTCGTTCTGTAGAAAATAATTATGTGTTGGGTTGATTTTATTAAAGAAAACAATTGTTTTTTTTAAAAAATTAAAACCTACTTTTGCACATGATTTAGGATAGTATGAACTATACAATAAACCCTTACATTCTTATGAAACTTGAGGATGATGTCACAACGTGCCCGGAGGGCGCCGCGACGGGTAGATGACGAACTGATTTCAAAATAAACTTGTAAAAAATGGGAGTCGCCACCAATTTTAATTCTGGTTAAAATTGGAAAACCTTTTAATTTGCAAACTGGTGTTTTTAAAAGAGATCAAAGGTTCGGGAGTCTGATTATGATTAGGGAAGGGTGGAAACTTAATCCCACTGCACCCCTAAAACATCCGTATAAATACGGTTACTTTAGAGCTTATTATGCAAATTTATTTATAATTTAATAATATTTATTTTTCCCCAAAAGTCATAATTAAAAAAGAAATAAAATAAAAGAAAAGAAAATTAAATTAAAAGCTAACACAATTTAATGAAAAGTTAATTTTGACTTGATAGTTGTTGGCTACGCCGACGTATCCTCTGGTGCAATGAGGAACTCAAAGTCACGTCATTCTGTAGAAAATACTTCTGTGTTGAGTTGATTTTAATTAAAAAAATAAAATAACAATGTGTTGATTGATTTTAATTAAAAAAAAGTGTTGATCGATTTTGATTTAAATCTCTTTTTTTCTTTTGGGAAGTTGATTTTTATTATGGAAAAGAAAACATTTAGACAAGAACTAATTTTAATGAAAACCGACAAAATTAATTCACACACATGTAACAAATACAGTTAATTTGAACATACATATAAAATTAAACTAAAAAAATTGAATTACTATTTTTTATTTTATTTTATTTTTTATCATTTTCAGAATTAAAAAAAAAGCCCGAAATAAAATAACCAAAAAAATGAAAAAAATGGGAAAAGAAAAAAAAACGGCCAACAAAAAAAGGAAAAAAAACAAAAAAAAAAGGAATAAAAAAAAGGCCCAATTATTTATCTTAATCCAAAAACAAACATCTAAACCCAACATAAAGAGGAAAAAAAAAAGCAAACAGAAACAAAAACAAAAAATCTAAACCCACTCCCTTTCTTTTAACCCAAAGCATAAACCCCAAAAGCAGAAAAGAAAAAAAACAGTTACTAGCCCAATAAAAACAAATTTGAACCAAAACACAACCACATCCAAAAAAAAAATCTTTTTGATGGATTAATTATTTTTAGTTTTATATTTTTTTAGGAAAGAAGATCCAAAAGATTAAAAGAGAAACTGTGATCAATGTTTTTGAAGACCCCCTAACCCCAAAAAAGAACAAAAAGAGGCCCAACCCAAAAAAAAACAGAACCTAACAAAAAAAAAATAACAAATCCCTAAATCTAGAAACGACACACACACGCGATAGTTACCACACACACACACTAACACAACACGGAAAGGAAAAAAACGAAACAGAGAAGGGTGGAGAGAATGAAAGAGAGAGAGAGAACACGGGGGGAGAGAGAGAGTAAGGTGGAGCTAGGGGACGCTGCCACGGAAGTGAGCCGTTCGCGGCGGTGGGTTCGTAAGGGGTGCGCCGGTCACCACAGGGCTGAGGAGCCATAGCCGAGCGGTATAAAGGGCGGCAGCGAAGTTGGACGTTGTTGGTGGTAGGCGCGCGGGGAGAGGGAAAGAGGGAGCAGCCGCGCGAGGAAGAAGAACACCGCCGTGGAGGTCGCGGTGCATCAGGGCGGTGGTGGCATGGAGGGTGGCTGGAGGTGCGATCCGCCAACTGAAACAGGATTAGAAAGGGTGGCGACGGCGGTGCTTGCATGTGGCAGAGAGGCGGAGGCGGAGTGATGAGGAAGCCGCGTCGGTGGTTACATGCACAAGGGAGTTGAGAGGCTGCGCGCGGCCGGACTTCAGATCGAAGAAGGAAATCGCTGTCACAGGGGAAAGAAAAGGAGGCCGTTCGCTGTTGCTATTGTGATTTGGGAAAGGGAGGTCGCCGGTGGCTGGCTCGGCTGATGAGGAGGAGTGGTGGTTATGAGTAATTGAGAGATAATGATGGTGGTGTTGGGGAGGAGCTCGGCGGTGATCTCATGGTGGTTATTGGGTGGTGATGATGGAGGGATGAGATGATGATGATGGTGACATTGAGGGGAGGCCGCGACGGTGGTGGGTGAGGCCGCGGCCTCCCTGGCCTTTTTTCTTTATTTGATTGATACTAATTGAAAACTACCTTGCTGCTGCTTTTGGTTTTTTGTTATTGCTGATCTATTTTGTTGGTTCTCCCTTGTATGTATTGGCTATGCTCGAATTTCAGTTGGAATGCTGCTGAATTTTTGTTTGAAATTCTTGATTGTTGGTTTCTGCTTGGGAACAAATGATATCTAGTGGTCACTTGTATGAGTGAGTGTGTGAAGTGTTTGAAAATTCCGCCTCTCCCCGTGTATTCTTGTTAGATCCCTCTTTTATACACATTGCAACTTCATTTTATGTTCCTATAATGATTCCTCTTAGAATGATTGAGATTTTGCCTTAAAAAAAGGTGATCCGAGTGATGATGACATGCATGGGTCTTCAGCTTTCAATTTGTTTTTGTTATCTTTGGTTTGGTGCGATCTGCCTGTTTCAGCTTTCCTTTTTCTTTTCATTTTTTACTTTTTTAATTTTTTTTATGAACAGAAATTAAATAAACAAGTGTACACGGGCTTGTAATCAAAAAGAGAAACTGGGCTTGGACCAAAAAGGAAATGGACAAAAAGAAACACAAATGGACAAAAAGATTTTTTTTTTTGGTACCAGGCTGAAATAATAAATTGGTTTTTTGTTTTAAGTTTTAGAAATAAACAAAATAGATAAACAAAGCAACCAGAATTTTTTCTTTTTCTTTTTAAAAAATGAAAGAACCAAAATGAAGAATTGTAAATCAAATACGAATTTTTGGATTTTCTTGTTAATGAATCGGACAAAATTGGGTGTTTATAGATGGCAAGCCATACATCAATATCACAAGTTGTTGCGTGGATTTCAAAATGAAACAAGAATTTTAAAACAGAAATATGTCAATCGATTTTAATTTTTGAAAGAGAATGAAAACATATGTTGATTGATTTTAATTTTTTGGAAAAGGATTTTTGATTATTAAATGGAAGGGACATATTTTTTGACGAGTTTTAATTTTAACTAGAATTGAAAGAAAACAAATTTACAAACACAAACACACAATTAATTTGAACAAAGCACATAAAATAATTAAATTAAAAAGGGTCCTAATTATTTTTATTTTTTTATTTCAAAACCATTAATATAAGATTCAACCAAAAAAAAAATCACACCTTTTATTTTTAATTTTAATTCTACTCAAATAAACTAAGATCATTACAACAAAATATAATACAAACTTCTTCTTAATAAATCAAACTATTCAAATATTTACTTTGAACTAAGTTAAATAAAATCCTCTTATTTTTAGTTCATCGTAACCACAATAACTCAAATTTCAATTAAAAACCAAAAACCAAAAATAAATACCAACCAAATAAACACATTTCAATCCAAATAAATAAATTCAAAATCTAATCTAACAAAATAAAATAAGATTAACTTAAAATATAAAATTAAAACTTTCTATTTTATTTATCCTAATGTATCCTCCTCCTCTAAAACAAACACACACACACACGCACACTGACGCACTCACACACGCTCGCACTAACTTACGCACCCTCACTAACTCACACACGGATAGAGGCACATACACACATGCTCACACACATTCATTCATTCTCTTTTCTTTCTTTACACACACATACACAAAGAAAGAAAGAGAAAGAAAGTAGCAAAGAATGAGAGGAAGGGAATGAGAGAGAAGCTGAGAAAGAGAGTGAGACGGAGAAGATGAAGGAGTGAGGGAGGCGGAGGAGGCCGCGCGAGGGTCGGCCGTGGTGACTTCTAGGAAGGGGATGAGGCTGCGACTCATCCCATGCCTCCCCGCGGCGGTGGCGAAGAAAGAGAGAGAGACGAGATCATGGAAGCCGACGCGGCTGGAAGGGCGGCGCAGCCAGGCGAGGCAGATCGGTGGAATTGCGGCTCATGAGGGGATGGGAAGGCTATGGTGTTGCAGTCGCGCCTAAGGAAGACCGACGATGGCGATTTTTAGAAGGTGGCAACTATGGTATTTCGTGGCTTTTGAAGAAAGGACCGTGACTCATGGGGAACAAATATCGACTGAGTGTGCGCAGGGAACGGAGGTCGGCTACGACTGATCGGCGGTGATGGTTAGGTCCAAGGTAGAAGGGAGGTCATGGGCTCGATGGGTTTGCAAACTTAGCGGATCTGGTTGCCGGTGAAGGGCTTTGCGAAGGCCGGCAGTTGAGCTCACGATTCGATTGGGTAAGGGGTTAGGCAGTGGTTCTGAGGAAGCGGCCGATTGGGACTTCGTAGATGGATGGTTTTTTTGTGGAGGTTAGGGACGGTGGGGCTGGCTAAGGAAGACGGTAGCTGTGTGCATGCGACCGTGAAGCGATGGTTCGAGCTTAGTATGCCAGTGTGTGGTGGATTGAGGAGGAAGAAGAAGATGCCTCGCGGTTATAGGGGTGGATGTCGTGGGTTTAGGTTTGTGGCGGAGCATTTGATGGTGGAGCTACATGGAGTGGCTCGCAATGGTCATGGAGGGGTTCATGGTGTGATCTGATGAAAGTAAGAGGGAGACTAAAGATGATGATGAGCTATGGATGTTGAAGATGATGATGGGAACCATGGGATGGGGGGAGGAGCACCGCCGCGGCCTCCTCCTCTTTTTTCCCTTTTATGATTTAAATCTCTGTTAAAGCTTGGTGATGATAATGTTTTTTGATGTCGTTGCGTTTACCTTTGTTGATACTGGTTGTGTTGCTGGGATCTCTTTGAAATTTTCTTGTAGGTAAATTGAGTAGGATTCTTGATGTATTAGGATTCACTCTTTGATTTTTTATTGGTGTTTGAATCTTTTTACTGATGGGTTGTAATTCTTGCTCTGGAAAATTTTTTCCATCACCTTGTTTCTTGCTGATGGAAGATTATATCATGGCCATAGTCAAATGAAATCATTGATGATTTAGTTTTTACCGTTAGCTGGCAAGGATCTCCAGCTCATCACCAAAACCAAATTCATCTTCTTGCAAAACAATCAAAAACATCATCATTTGCCTCGGTTATTGACTTCCCTTTTCTTTTTTCTTTTTGTTTTGTTTAGAGTCACGGGAAGGATTGTGGTCACGGGGAGGATTAGGACGAGATTACACACTTTTCATCATCATTTTTTTTTTAAACAGATATTAAGATGGGCTATGGGAATGGACTATACAAAAACAAAAATAAAATGGGCTAGACTAACTGGAATAGGCCATAATAAAATAAAATGGGCTAACTCTTTTATGCAAATGAAAATAAATAAAAGTATTGGACAAAAATAGTGTTCACAAAGGGAGGGGTGAGTCAAACAGAGCTAGTGGGAACTATAAACAATGTGGATAAGAGTGAGAAACCAATCAACGCATGAGCATTTAAAACAAAACAAAACAACCTGTAAATCATACACATTTCTAAAAGGCAATAATAAAAATATAATAGTCCATAATTTTATACCTCTTTCACAGTTTGAAAATAAATACTCTTTGAAATTTTATTTCTGAGCAAAATCTCAAAAATAATTATTAAATACACTTTTCACATTTTCTCTAATTTCTTATTCTCACATAAAATCAACTTGAGCATCAAATACTTAATTACTCATGAGGGTTACATAAGAAACATAAATTTTATTTGGGCAGTAATCTCAACCCATCAATTATAAAGTTTATGATATCTCAATAAGGTTCTTTCAAAATTTATCTCACTGAAAGAAACTATGTGCATAAAGATTGTTACATCTCTTCGCCAAGGCAAGCGATAATGTCATAATATCTCATCGTTGTGGCAAACGATATTGCCATTATTTCACTTTGCTATAGCGAGTGATAATGCCATTATATTTCTTCGCTATGGCCAGTGGTTATGCCATTATTTCTCTTCGCTGTGGCAAGCGATAATTCTATCTTAGAACTAATTATGGTTTTCTTAAATAAACTCTTATCAAACACAATTTATAAATCCAAAATTCAATCCTCATATTAATCTATTATTTGAAGTATCAACTATCACAATCTTTTTCCAATGCAAATTGAAATATCACAGAGTGAAATCATGGCATTATGAAATCAACAAAGAGAACTAGCAATACTTTTAACCAAATCATCAAGTCATACTTAATAACCATCATAGTTAAGGAAATCAATTAATCAAATTAACCAAATAATCCAAGGAGCTCAGAATAAATTTTTTGTCAAATCTAACAAGTTAGTTTCTCTCATAAAAATAATTTAAAACACTACCACTATGTAAATAGCCACTCACAGTACAAAGGAATCAATTGGGCTGCTCCGTAATAGATTCAGAGGGAGTAGCTCACTCTGTGTCAATAGAATCTAGCAAACATAAATATTTTGACATGTTTAAATAATTTATTTCAAAATAATTTATTAATTAGAGAGCCCATTGAGTAAAACCCTAATTTATATGGAACCTAGGGTTCCTAAAAGTTAGAAAAAAAATCAATCATTGACTCTATCTACTACAATCTATTAATACCGGAGCTTCTAACATACTAGATTTATAATTAAAATACCAAGCATATATTCATTTATTGTTTTTGAGAGCTCACTAATTTTAGGATATATTTTAAAGTAACCAAAAAGGGAATAAGATTGAGATTGGAGACTTATGACCTCAAATTTTGAAAACCAATGGGTTTCAAGTTTTGATGATGTAATTTATTGGTTGAAGGTAGGAGAAGAAAATAAAAATAAGGAAGAAGATGAATGAAAAAGAAACAGTGAGGGAGTGGGACGTGTGAGAGTGAGAGGGGGAGGGGTTTGATGGTTTTAAATCCACCTCCTTTTCTTTTTTTTTTTCAAAGCCCAAGAAATTATCAAACTGTCCCCATATAAAGTTTTTTCTTTTTTTCCTTCTCCCTTAAAAAAGAATGTGATATGACAGAAGAGCTCTACAAAACCCCTAAGGATATTTGATGTAAATCAACAAGAAAAACTTTTTGGGGTTTTGGTTCAGAACCACAATAAGTTAGGTTCATCCGGTTCTTCTTCAATTTTCAACTAATAATTTCCTTTTTTTTCAAAATATTGGTTAATTAAAAAATAAAAAGAGCTTACAGTTGTATTTTTCAAATTTCAAATATTTTCTAGAAAATATTTAATTAATTTTAGAGAAAATATTACAATCACTAAACCCTATATTAACCCCTTCTTAATTAGCTACTCTCAATGTTATCATCACATCGTATTGGGCCCACTCTGCTAAATGTTAACTTGCCACTATATTGGACACCGTAATCATTAATCCATTAAGGCACCTGAGTAACCACCTCTTTTTCAGTCGAAGTATGTGATTAGCTTCAAAATATGTATTTCCAGACTGTGTCCATCTAATTGAAACAGCTTACCAGTATATTGCTTAAGTAATGTGCGTAGAAATGGAAGTCCAGCCCAAGTTCCAATTTCACAAGGATTATGCTTTTCAATTTGTGCTTTGCACCATATGTAGTCACATTAGTTATCAATGTGACAATTTGTTGATGCGTGCAACTGATGCAAAGAGACCCAGAAAATAACACATCACATTCAATCTTTCAGCACCTATTTAACTCGTGTAAGTTCCATACTATATAAACTCCATTATAGGGCTTTCTACCTGAAGGCATACTACCTATTAAGTTCTTACTTGCTACCAAAACACCATTACTTGAAATGTCTCAAGAATAGAAGATTGGTGCTACTTTATTGGCAACAAGAAAAGCATTAAGCTTCAACAAGATTGTCTTGATTATTGCCAATGGTCCTTGTTATATTTATCCATATCTCTCAACTAGGTTTTGGTATGCACGTCTTTTAAACAAAACAACGTTCCCTTCCTAAAATTTTTATTCACCGAAAAATAAAAATGGCAAAGAAAGGAATTACACTTGTAGTGCTGTTAGTTTTTATCAATCTTGAGATGACATTTCAATTGGGAAGCACCCCATTGCATACATGAATGATTGGCCATGATTTATAGGCAGCACTGAGGATCTGAGGCTCTTGATCATGTATATGTATCATATTCTGAGGGGAACCCAAAATTTTTTTTGTCTTGTTCCAGTCACTAATTGGCTCCCTTAACCTCTTGAAAATAGCATGCATCAACTGTTGCACTCCAAATAAAAAAGGAAACCTCATTGCTAGAGTAAACTGCGACAGTATTAAGGCCGTGAGCCTGTGAAGAAGCAAAACAGGTATTGAGTAGTCCACGCTGTAGAACTCAACAATAAATAAATTCATGCACTCTTCTTACATAAGAAAACCCCAAAAAAATATATATATACTGGAGATGATTTTACCTTTTAATCTTCACTTATATTGTTCGAATAATATAAATATAAAAATGTTTACGAATTCGTTATTCATAATTTTGCATGAAGCAATTTCTCTAAACACTTAATAAAAAACTAAAGCGTTAGTTTTACCGCTAAAAAGAAAGAAATCATCCATCAGAATCGAAATTTGCTATAGTCAGAACTTTACATTCAAATATGTGCCAAACCACCTACTACCAATTGAATAATCAGTATATTTAGCTTCACGTCAGGCACTAGCTGATGCACCAGTCCTAAATGCAACTAATTTGTTCCGAGTTTTAATATCCTCAACCCAAAGTATACCCAAAAAAAACTACATATCCTCATACCAAAATTAGATTATCAGCACTTTGCTGGGAATCGTGCTCAAATACAGCATTTCATATTGATAATGATGAGCTCTCTTAATGCGGAAGACTGTGGATATCAAAAACCCAGAAATCCCAACACATAATTGATATGGAAGATAGGATTGAAAACCAAATAAAATATCACAAGGGAATCACTCTATCTTGAAATCTCCTATTCAACTTCCTGATGCAACAAGATAAGGGAACCACTCAACCTCACTTGTATGCACAGTTTCTAAAAAGAAACTAGGGAAATTTTATTCAATCAAAAAACTGAAAAGTGGCCACCAAATTTGGAGGTATTTATACCTCTTATTTAAGTTAAACTTATTTCCTAATCCTATTAAACTAGGCCCAAATTATAACACTAACAATTGGGCTTAACAACCATAAAAATAAAGTAATTCTTGAAGCATCTTAAAATATAAACTAATAAACTAAATAAATCAAATTTTGCCCAATATGACCATAACCTATGCTTGATGCAAATTAAGTCACCTCCTAAGCTCGTATCATTGCCTTTTTCTCAAAAAAGATTTGTCCTCGAATCTTGTAGTCATTTCTACTTGTCTTTGCTAGCACCGAACATGGTCCAGGGTCAAATACAACATCTTCAAATTCTTGCAACAAAGAGACAAAATGACGTGGAGAATTTGGGAAAAATCCAATTATAGAGAGTGAAACTGTGTTGAACCAAATCGAAATGAAAGCTCTAGTGCCAAATAAAACACCATGTAAATCTTTTTCTTTAGCAAAAAAACATTGTATCCCTTCAACTCTGCCAACCTGCTCATGTTTCACACTATGCTCTTCCTTTGCACTCACCAATGAGCCTTGTTCTGCATTCTCTTCTCTCTTGACCTCTAGTCGCTCTTCTTTTTCTGGTACCTCATGCTCTGAATTCCTAATTGAATATTGTTGAATTTTAATTTGATCAAGATACACCTCATTGGAAGATAATAGCACAACAATATGTTCACTGTGTTCTAGATTGTCCACATGAACTTGTAAATCCAGTGCAGACCTAGTAGCAAGAGGTTCACTATGCACAACATTGTCAGCATGTTCTTTATCAAAGCAATCCTCCAATCATAACCATCATCAGAATCAGACACAACTTCATTGTTCCTAACATCCAAGATTCTTTTGATTGGGCAATCATATGCACAAGGACCAAATCCCAAACACTGAAACCACATAATATCAGTGTGGCCCAAAGTGGCAGTAGGAAAAGATGAATTAGAGGTATATTTGTCATGGTGTGATTTTGGATACTTATTCTTCATGTTATCCCCAACTCCTTTATGCCAAACAAAATTAGCTGCATCAAGCTCCCCTTTAAATTGCTTATGAGAAGAATCATTGTGACGGTGTCGGTGAGACTTCCCTTGGACTTAGATTGTGACACCTCATGTAGTCGTGCTTCCATATCATCTAATTTGCTATGTATTTTCTTAATGGTCTTGTACATGAGCTTTATGGCATTCACTCTATCAGCATTGTCATCACTCCCAGATATGTTAATAGTCATTTGAACAATCTACAGAGCAATAAAAGAGAAAACCTCATAAAGTACTTACTCACGTGTTTAATTTAAAAGTAGACACTTGTATTTATACTCAATATGGCTTTTACCCTCTTTTGGTACTCACTATTGATGTTTTTTACCACTCTGGATCCTTTATAAATGTTGCACTTAAAAAACTAAACAAACTCAAACAAAGTAAAATTTCAAATAATATTTAAAAGGCACAAAGATTAACCAAAAAACTAGAAAGAAAGAATGAGACAAAACAAAAAAAAAAAGGGAAACAAATATGACCGAAAAGAGATGAAATAAAAAAAAAAATTGAAGGACCCGAAACAAAAAAAGAGGATCTGATTTATTTTTTGCACACTTTTTTTTGGTTAGTGTCACTCTTTTTTTTCTGGTGCACTAATGCTCCTGACTCTTTGCGCTACTAAATGAATGAAAAAATAAAGGATTGAGTTAACGTGAACACGAGGCGAACAAGTAAGGTTGGTTTTTCTTTTTTTTTTCTAAACAGAAACAAAACGAGAAACACCAAAGAACAATTGACCGGTAAGAGGAAAAAAATTGATGAAAATGATCACAGAATAGAGAAAGAAAGAATTAAAAATAGATAAATAGGGATTTATTTGACACCTAAAACTGATATCAAATGATACGAAAATCTCGTGAATATTAAAAACTTAGAAATCCCAACACATAATTGATATAGAAGTAGAATTGAAAATCAAATAAAATATCACAAGAAAATCACTACCTTATAATCTTATATTTAACTTTCTGATATAATAAGATAAGAAATCATTCATCCTCATTTGTACACACAATTTCTACCAAAAAATTTTATTCAACCAAAAAATTAAAAAGTGACTACCAAGTTTAGAGGTGTTTATACCTCTTACTTAGATTAAACTTATTTTCTAATTCTATTAGATTAAACTCAAATTATAATACTAACAATTAGACTTAACAACATAAAAATAAAATAATTCTTGAAATTAAATAAATCATCTTGTCGCCTGTCGAATCTTCCTCTCCCTTTCCTGTTGCATCGCCCTTTCCAGAATCCTTTCGAGGTACAATTCCTTTTCTCGTCTCTTTCTCTCCCTCTCGCTTCTCTCTCGCATCGTCTTTTCTTGCATCTTTTTTACCGTCTCTTCCCACAGCTCCCTAGTCCATTTCCTTTCTTGCAACCCCGGGTTACTTACTTTACGTTCAACCTGCGGTTCAGGCGGCTCTATAAACCATGGTTTGGTCTTCATCCAAACCGATGTGGGACTCCCTCCTAGAAACATTTCACTGAGTCGATCTTTAATTTGAGATATTCCAAACTGAATACACTGGTCAGCACGCTTACGAAGAACATTCTGGAACCTTCCAATGAAGTTTCCATATGCTGGCAGCAACATGTTTTCTAGGGTGCTTATTATTTCCTTCCTTATACTATTACTTGCAAACCATTTGGACTGAATGCTGGATATCTGCTCAAATTGAATGTTGAACAACTGAAGGTTCTCTTCCATTGACCCTGCTGCTACACCAGATGTGACTGATTTGCCTTTGTTGTCTATCTTCAGCAAGCCTAGCAACTCATTCCAGGAGCTTAGATAGTCTTCAAGGTTTTGCTGAAAAGGAAGCATTTTGAACGCGGGATTATTGCTATAAAAATTATTACTGACCTCATTTATGTACATGGCATTATTCATCATGGAAACATAACACAAAGCAGGTTCTTCGTTGCTTTTGGACCTGGCTTCCAAGTGGCCCTCTAACACTATCAATATCCGAGCAATCTGATCAAGAAATGAAGGAGTCGTTCCCCCTGCATTAGAGAACATATGATATTCTTCCCAAACTCTCTCAATCATAGGCCTAACTTCATTAACTCCACGGAGACACTTCACCACATCATGGGCTATCGGATAAATGCCTCCAGGAACATCTGCATTTTTCGTATCACAGAGAATCAAATTCTCCATGTCTTTAAAAACGTCCCTGATTGCTTCAACCAATCTCTTGCGAGTCGTGGCTGCTTCATTGCTGAGTGTCACAACTTCCTGATCATGAAACAGTGATTCCAGCACAGGAATGATGTCAACCAATGTCCTCAACACTTCTAACACCTCTCTGCAGATCATGGGCCAACTGATCTTCTCGACGAAAGTTTTGGGAAAGTTCAGGAGACGAATGGCTGGTTCCTTGCATATCTGCATGAAAGACTGATCCCCGACCAGAGAGATTCCAGAGAAGACGCGATCGTAGAGTCTCCGTTCATTCGGAAACACAATATGAACAACAATCTCGGAAGCTCTTAACCAGCGCGAAATCCTTGTCGTAGTCGTGCCGACGTTTTCGTAATCATTTTCGATTAAGATTTGCAAGTTTAATTCAGAAAGGCACTGTCTCAAGAAATCCTTGCGGCAACTACTGTACAAGTGGCAGCACTCCTCCTCAAACCCAGCGGCCACTGCGGGCTTCATGGCTTCATTTAGGTTGTTGATAATATCCGATGGAAGCGCGTCAATGAACAAGTTGTCGTCGGGCTGAAGGGACTTCCCTGGAGTCCGTCGAAGCTGGCGGATAAGTAAGAAATTCTTTTCCTCAAGTGCCTCTATAGCAGCCAAGAGTTGTGGCTTGAAAAGATTAATGTCAGCGTTGTCTTGAATGATTATTGCGTGGTCTCGAGTATTGTCTTCTTGTTGAATGACAACAGAAGCACTAACACTACTAGCATTGGATTGTAATTGTGGAGAACCTACTGGAATGACCACCTGAGGCTGATCTTGGAGTCCAGCATATCCATTTGCTTCTGGCAGTGGTTCTAAATAGGAGCGAAGAATGATGAGGGAATAACTGAAACCTGCTCCAACTATACCAAGCAACCAGTTTATCTTCATGAGTTGAACTATTAGAGCTCCCAAGAAGAAATTCAAGAGATCCACTTCGGATCCACAGTCAGTCGTCGGCCTTGACAAGCTAAGCGACATCACTGCAAAAGCGGCACAAGAAGCCACGCTATACGCATCTGGTTTCTTGGTCACAGCTTTATCAAAGAAAAATGAGTAGAAAGAGGTGATGGTCAAAACCAAAAATGCCATGTGAGCTTTTGACCGGAGACTGCTTGAGCGTTGCAATCCCTTTGCAAAAAAAACTACAACACAGATGATGAAACTGAAAACAAAGTAAAGAAATGCTTTCCACAACTTCCATTTCCCGAATAAGGAGTTGAAAGAGGAACTCAATGCGTAACAAAGCAATCCAACAATAGCCGAAGCAAAACCCACAAATTTCCATACGTTTGGATTCTTGAGACACGCCTGAATTTGGTTTAGCAACGGCGCCATGATCTTTCTGAAGTGTGTTGATTGTGTATTGTGTAAGAATACCTTTCAAGGATGCTTAGCGAGAGGAGACCTTTTTTTATTTGAGTAGAAGAGGAAGCCCTTCCTCTGTTTTCCGTGGAAATTTCGAGGAAGGGGAGGAGACCGCTCCGAGAAAGGGAAGGAGACCGAGGAAGGATGATCTTCTCACAGCACTGACTTACGAGTCAACAATTTCTTTACAAATTAATAATTCTTCTGGTGTGTTTGCCTGGTAATAAATAATGGTAGCAAAATTTGTCAGATGAGATGATTATGTTATTTTAGATATGAAACTTACCTAAATAAATTTTATTTTGATTTTTTTAATTAAATATATTTTTAGGGTAAATAATAATAATTTTATCTAAAATTTAATGAAATTTATTTTGATTTTTTTTTTTCAGTGACATTGATCTCCCTTATGATTTAAAGAAACTTCTTGTGACTTTTTTTTCTATTCGTCCAAGTAATATTAACCTTATGTAGATACATTATTTATTGTAAGATAAAGGAGAAGTCAGGGGCAATGATTTTATCTGTTTAATGATTTTACAAACTCAAAAAAAATTGATCTAATAATTTTATAAATTCAGAGACCCTCTAAAAAAAATTTTATAAACAGATAAAAGTTAGTCTAAATTTTACTAAACCTTAGAAACGATCGGTCTAAGTTACCCTAGTTCTTATTATTTAAGTAGCTGGGTTAAGTCATCTCATTTTGTTTTTTTTTTGTTCTTACCATTCATACGAACCTTCATACAGTTACTATTTCCTTTCTCTCTCTCTTTCCTCCTGGTTGGTTTTGTCCTGCAAGTCATGTAGATTCCAATGACTCAAGGACAATGAGTCATGGCGCTTCAAAATATGTATTTCGGTTCCACAATGAAAAAATAAAAATTTGTATTTCGGGGTGTGTCCATCCAACTGAGTCAGCCTACCAGTATACTGCTAAGTAGAGATGCAAGTCCTACGCAAGTTCCAATTTCACACGGATTATGCATTTATAAAATGTAACAATTTGTTAATGTGCACAATTGATCTAAAGAGACCCAGAAAAGAACTCGTAAAATCCAATCATTCAGCACTAATTTAACTTCTGTAAGTGCCGTACTGTGTAAACTCCATGATAGGCCTTTGTACCTGAAGGTTACGGCCTATTAAGTTCTTAATTGCTACTAAAACACCATTATTTCAGCAAAATAGCCTCGATTCAAGTTTTGATAGTGGTCCTTGTTATTTATAAGTATCTTTCAAAGAGGTTTTTGTATGCACGACCTTTAAACAAAACTTCTTTTCGTTCCTTAAATTTTTATTCACCGAAAAAAAAGAAAAGAAAAGAAAGGAAATATAATTGTAATGTTGTAACTAGTAAGTCTTAACGAACCTTGACGTGAAGTTTCAATTGGGATGCGTCCCACTGCATTCATGAAGGATTGGCCATGAGTTACAAGCAGCACCGAGGATCTGAGATGTTTGATCACATATGGGTACAAAGATATGCATCATATTATCAGGGGACTCCAAATACTTTTTTTTTTTGGCTCGTTCCTCTCACTAATTGATTCCCCTAGTCTCTTGAAAATAAAAATATTAGAAATGATTTTACAATTTTATCTTCAATTAGATTGTTCGAAAAATATAAATATGTTTTCAGGCTTTTTATTATAATTTTGCATGAAACAATTTTTCTAAACACTAATTAAATAGTTGAAAAGAAAAATTACGGTTAGAAAGAAACTGTTAAATAGAAAGAAATCATCCATCGGAATTGCAACTTGCTATACTCAGAACTATACATTCAAATATGCGCCAAATTGCCTACTACGAAGTGCACAATCAGTTTCTTACTGTCTTTAGCTTCACTTCACCTAAAATTAGATTATCAGCATTTTGCTGGGAACCGTGCTCAAATACGGGATTTCATATTGACAATGATGAACTCTCTGGCATAGCATCATAATCCAATTGTCCACTGCTGCCTATGGAGGAAGATGATTGATAAGGTATTTCAGTGGAGAAAGGCTCTGAAGGTAGAAGAGAATACAAAGATTCAGATGATGAGTTCCTCTCTATAGTAAATTTAGGCTTGCAATGGGCATGAGTACCCTTGTAGAGTACATCAATAATATGCCCATCTGTATTTCTCTCAACTTTTTTCTCCAATTGTAAGTATCTTTCAAATAGTGCGCATCTGTAGTAGCTTATCTGATTTCCCCTTCTCTTCAGTGGTTTCTCTTCATATATTCTCCAATTGTATCCATCATCCACCCTCCTTCTCAGCGACCGTACTTCTTGCTGGCTGCTGTTATAACTAGACTAGAAGTCACTTTTGTCGTCGTCAGCTCCTCTTTCTACTCCATATGCAGCATCAATTTCTACTGTTACATGGTCTTAAGTTCTTAGAGTTCCCACACACGATTGAGATTCCAATTTGGAACGAAGAATCATGAAAGCATAGCAGAAGATGGCTGCAATGATGGAGAGTAACAAGTTGATCTTCATCAGTTGAACAGTTAGGCATCCAAGGAAGAAATTGAGGAGATCTGCTTCAAATCCGAGGTCAATCTGCCTTGACAGTCACAAAGACACGTGTGTGCATTATATTTGTTCTAAAGAGACAACGGAAAAAAAAAAGCCCATAAAATTCAACCATTCAGCACCAATTTAACTCGTGTTCAGCAGCGAAAATTAAAAATTTAGCTCGTGTTAAGTGTGGCACTAACACAAACTCAATTCTACTACCTGAAGGTATACTTGCCTCCTCTACTAATTAAAACACCACTACTTGTGTTAAAAAAAAGAGTGTATATTGGTAAATAATGTTAAAATATATTGATATCCATAATTAATTAATTTATTTTTATTATTATTATTTTTTGGATAAAAAAACTCACACATGTGGCAAATTGAATGGTCAAATCGAAGTCTTGAATGGTTAAAAAATTTGAAGAGTTCCTATAATATTTTGCTATATAATTTAGACAACTAATTTCTAATAAATTTTCTAATTGTAAAATATTTTCCTTTTTTTTAAAAAAAAAAGCTTATACATCCAGACTCAATTTTCGATTGATATGGGTTATTTAAGTAGTTGAGATTAGAATGATATAAAACAAGTTGCTAATATATGCTGATACAATCATTCAGTATTAATCCTTATTGTTAACATAATTCACTATTTGATGTATTAATCTTAATTGACCCTAATCCGCACGAGTTGCTTATTAAATACAATGTTGTATCCTTAATTTGTAATAAACTGAGTGAATTATGAACTTGAAGTTTCAAACCACATAACAATTCAAAAGTAACTTTCGCCACATATTGCATAAAAAGAAGCCTTTTGTTTCAATAAATTCATATAACACAGGCTCAAACAACCACAGAAAGTCATAGAATGCCTTTGATCACCAGATCTGCAGCAAAACATTGGAATGCTTATGTCATGACCCAACTTAAAGTGTGACCGGCACATAAGGAACATGTTCCTTAGCAAGCCTTTATCCAAAAACCATTCCAAAAAAAAGGGCAGAATCTCCTCTCTTTTTCGATCACTCCCAATCAATAATACCTACAAGTTCAATAAGCCATCCAGTCTCAAAATTAAGTAAATCCAGCTTTTAAGTTCAAACATAAAATCAATTATCACAACTCTTTTGAAACTTATTTTACATAACCAAACACATACATATACATAACTCTAAACATAACACTAGTCATACAATCCGAGGACCCTGCCTATGACCTATGGAGCGACTAACATACTAGTAGACAATATTTTAAAAAGGATTTCAACAATAAAAGAATGCCTTCTCAAGAAGGCTCACCACTTTAGCATCGATTAATAGCTAAGCCGGAAGAATAAAATTGGTACTAGCACCTATATCTGAAAAGAAAAAAATGAAGAACAACGGGGTGAGTTTTACAACTCAGTGAGAGATAGGATATCCGTAGTTTACTAGATGCAAGTATAAAACAATATAAACGTAACAACATATGTGTGCTCATAAGAATGTGATTTTAATCATAATATGAGATTTCAAAGTATAATCTCAAAAATAATTACTAAAAATACACTTTCTCACTATATTTACCAATTCCTCGTTCTCACATAAAATCAACTTTAACATCAAATACTCAATTACTCATAAGGGTTAGATAAGAAACATAAATTTTATTTGGGGAGCAATCTCAACCCATCAATCACAAAGTTTGTGATGTCTCAAATAAGGTTCTTTCAAATTTTATCCCATTGAGAGAAACTATGTGCACATAGGCCGTTACATCTCCTCGCCACGGCAAGCGATAATGCCTCTTCGCTATGGCGAGCGGTAATGTCGTTATATCTCTTCGCTACGGTTAGCGGTATTGCCATTACTTCTCTTCTCTATGACAAACGGTAATTTCATCTTAGAACCTATCATGATTTTCTTAAATATTTATCAAATGCAATTTATAAATCTAAAATTTACTCTTCATATTAATCTAACCTTGCAAGTATCAAATATCATAAACTTTTCTAATGCACATTGAAATAACATATAGCAAAAATCATGATATTATAAAATCAATAAAAAGGGCTAGCAATAATTTCAACAAAATCATCAAGTCATATTTAATAACCAAACACAAGAACTTTGAAACCTTCACACTTCATTTCCTAAACAATTTTCAATTGAAATTCATAATTTCTCAACTAAATTCATGACTATTTAGTAATAAAATCCACTAAGCAAATATAAAACACTTTAATAGATTTTTTTTATTAAGATTTACTATGCAAAAAGTAAACTATAGATATACTATCTACTCACAATAGTGGTCCCAAAAGGAACCGAAGAATACTCCTTCAGCTGCCAAAATCTCTAATTTGCATCTATTAGCTCTATAACTCTAGGGACAAGACAATCACAACACATGTGAGCTAACAATGTTACCAATTAATATAAATTAACTATAAATCCTAAAATCCCCAAAATCTATAACTTAGGGTTCCAAAGAACCACAATATACTCATAAGAGCACAAATAAAGCTCACTAGGAGCAAAGGAACAAGATGCAAGCTTACCCATTGTTCTAAAAAGAATATTAGAGGGAGTAGATACATCAAATCTAACGATTGCAACTAACTCTCTTCCTAGAGTGAGAAAACCTCAACCACCATGGAGGAGAAAGAGAGCTCTGCGTGGGTGTAACAATTGAGGCCGTCGGCGGTGAAGACGCAGCGGCAACGATGGCGGCAGTGGCCCGCAGCAAAAGGAAGAAAGCGAATAGAAGGGGTGCAGGATCATGAGGGTGGAAGGGAGGAGAGAAAGAAGAGAGAAAAAGGAAAAAGAAAGAAAGGAAGGAAGGAATAGAAGTGTCGTGGGGGAGGGAAGAAAAGAGAGGAAAAAGAAAGGAAAAAAAATGAGAGTAGGTCCCACCCAAAAAAAATTGTCTTCAAATATTATTCGGTTATTACAATCTCCCCTTCTTAAAAGAATTCGATCCCCGAATTCCAAACACACCACGGAAATAACTTCAAATTCGTACATTTTCAAAGCATCAACATTTGAACAAATACTGAATATTGAATCATAAAATGGGGTTAATTTAGGCGACCTCCTATATAGAACTTACCCCACCCAAACCTTACAACGTCAATGTAATCATCCTCAATATACATGTTTGCAAAACATCACCAAACACAAGAACATATAACAAATCATGCTACACTGTCCCTTTACTTTAATCATGTTCATGTCTTTCAAACAATAGAAACGTATTCAAACTCATCATAGTCAATTATATATCAATCATCCAAGGGAGAATCATATCTCACCTATTCAAGCATCCTTTTAGTTTTACTTCAAGGAAATCATGCTTTAAAACAACAGGTCATGCACCATACTCATTTGATCATGTAGCAAGCACATATATCATAGAAGTCACACATAACCCACATGTTCAAGCCATAAGCATATCCCAACACTTAGTTACTTTAACCCCTTATCCATTCAAAATCAATTACCTCAGTCCTCAATTAGATCGTGCTAACACTTCTTGTATGTTCAGGATCTAAGCAAAGTGGTTTAACCCTCATCCCATTCTTGATTGAAACCTCACAAAACATCACAAAGAAGTTCAACTCTAATTCAGCATGCATTGTGTTCTCCAATATCAAGCAATATTAACTCATATCAAAGAGTATATTCAAGAAATCAAGTCCAAATTTAAGCTTTCAATTGCTCAAAATCATATCTCATTTAAATATAAATTTAAATAAAAGTCTTCTGAAACTCATTTCCGTCCTTAAGCACAAAACACTAAGATGATCAAGGAAACCATTTTTCAAAGAAAGCCCTTGGCTAAATATTATGTTAAAAAGAAATAAACTTGCGATTCAATTCTTCTAAGTAAGTATTTTATGACCAAAACACAAAAGCACACAAGGACATCTCAACTCCATTAATTATGTTCTCATGGCATCCTCACTTGATGGTTGAAAATACAAAAGCATAATGGAACGAAATCATAAGTGTAACCTTAAATATTTCAAAGACTAACTCAAAACTTTACCCTTGTCCGTATCAAAATGGTCTTTCAATAACCTTAATTTAGTGCAAACAAGTTGAGAGCAAATTCCATACAAGTGCCTACACACAAACCATGTCTTAATAGTTTTAAAAGAAAACTCATAAATTCCTAAAGTTCACACACATTCATATTATCTTTAATCATGGTTAACATAATTTTTTTTTTAACACACGTAAGTTTCATCAACCTAAGAATGGGAAGGATTAAAGTAGATGTAGATTTAATGGGTCTGAACTCAAAATTTTCAAATAGGAATATGGAGATAATGTTGGCCAAATTATAGAACAAGCTAGGAAGAAAAAGGAAAGAAAGGAAGAGCAAATCACCATGATAAACAAATAAGAATCAACAGAAAAAATAATAATTTACATAATAATCATCATGTAACAATAATTGTTAGTTGTGTAACATCCTCCCAAGTACAACATCATCCTTAAGTCATGACATAATACTCAAGAGTTGTTACTTATAAATTAGTAGACCTTTCTTAAATATCTATAGCCGGTTTGATTGATTTGCAAGATAACTAAGTCATAATTCTACTAAAATATATAGCAATGAAACCAAAATATATATTTAATACAAAGTTTAGTACGTAAAGGAAGCTCTTTCATGAGCTTTAACACACCTTTGTCCTTTAACATATTTACATATATATATCCATTCCACTAAATACAATGTAATAAAAGCATTAACTACTACACTATTGCACTTCCACGTTCTTTGGCATAGCAGTCTCTCGATTTTCTGCGTCAACCTGAAGACGACACGGGAGCACAAAAATATAGGGGTGAGAATTATACAATTCTTAGTAGGGTAACTCCCCCAAATACACAATTATAATGTCATCGTCATTGCCTCAACCACTTCGGTTTATTAAGAAAAAGTGGTAATGCATTATATAATAACAGTTTATTTTTAAAGTTCCAAATCATACTTCCGAAGTGGGTTACTTTTAACATTCAATCACTTAATGTACATATACCATACTACTCAATATCATATACTACTAACTTTCCACTTAAATATATTGGTATCAATATCAATACTAAACTTCTTCACTCGGCATATAATACAAATGATTTCTTAGAAAGTTTACTTCTTAAACTTGCCTTGGCCCTTGACTAATCTTGTCACATCTGGGCGTTACGTACCGCCGTCCCCATTGTGGCAATAATGGGTAATAGACTGCTTTTCAAGACTGAGCTCATTCCTATACATGATCATTGGATTTACTTTCTCCAACTCTCACACAGACCTATTCCTAGCCAGGTTTACTTTCCCCGACTCAATTCAAGGGTAGTCAGGTTTACGTTCCCTGACAGACCGGATTTACTTTCTCCAGCCCAAGGATTATAAATCTTATGCTCTTCTTGGTAGTTAGGTTTACTTTTCCTAACAAACTGGATTTACTTTCTCTAGTTCAAGAAACATAATCTTATGCTTTTCTTTTGCATATAAGCAATTGTAATAATCATTCATATCTATGTATACCTAACATCATCAATAAGTTCACATGCTCAATTATTCATCCTTATATTCAGGTACTCATGTCATACTAGTACAAAATGCCATCATTTCATCAATTCAAAGCATCAATTTATTTTAAATACAATGGCAGATTTCACACTATTGTGGCACAAATTTATTTGCACATAAAACAATCGTTTCAGAGGCTATAAAGATTATCAAGGATACCTCAATGTGTCACCAAGGTCCTGTAAAAATTTCAGGGTAATTAGAGTTCTCTAACTATATTAATAAAATTCTAAAAATTTAGTGGTCAAAAACCATCCAACCTCAGCTCAAGAAGCAAAATTCATAATTTTTTACCCTAGCAATTGAACCCAAAAAATTCTAAATAAAAATCCTGATAAAACCTCAACATGTTTTTAATATCCTGTAAAAATTTCAGCTCATAATTCGATCATTTACTAGTTAATAAAATCTCACAAGTTCACAACTTTAGATTCAACATTTCAGGCAGTATAGTTACCACTTCAGTTCTTGAACTTCTCAAGGCATTAGGAGTCAAAACCAGAGCTCAAGAAAATTCATGGAACTATCCTAGGATGTTACCTTCAATAAATAATTTTTATAACTCATGAAAACACCCACAACTCCCTTAGAAAATTCGTGAACAATCACTGCCAGCAGGAAAACCGAAAATCCAGCAAACCACTTCAAAATCTCTTTTGATAAAAATGATTTTTCCACAACCCAAACACTCCACCAAAATTAACACATCAATATCATCATATTGTCAACCAATATATCCAGAAACTTCGGACCAAACACAATCAGAAAAGTCCAACATAAAATTGGAAAGAAAAGATCAAAGAAAACCCTACTTGTGAAACTTTAAGGCTTCTAACTCCAAGGGATCTTTCAAAAATGATTTTTCTTCACTTCAAGCCTTCCAAACAGCACCTAACCCTTCCTTAAACAGTAGAGAATGATAGCTCAGGGTTCAGCTTGGAGATTATTTAAAATTCTAATCGGTTGGTTTGGTAGAGGTTGAAATGTAGAACAATTTTGGTGAAGGAAGATTTTGATTTTACCAATGTTTGGTTTAGGATTTTTGAGGTTGAAATCAAGGTTTTGATGAAGAAGGAAATGGAGTTTCTACTGGATGGTTGCTGCCGAGGATGAAATGCCTCATTGGAGAAGAAGTTTGGTCATATTTATCTTGTAATAAATGGTTGAATGCTTTATGTCAAAACTAGATAAATCCTAATCTAAGAAAATATAGTAGATGGCTATGATTCAATCTTGTAATTCAAAATTGAATCTTAGCCATTCATTTAGTTCAAAGAGATAAGGCCATTCTTTTTGTAGAGATCTAATTAGTTTTCGGTGTTAAAAATTACACACCGAAATTTTACCGAACGGGTAAAACAGTGTACCTGGGAAATCAAACATTGCCTGAAAAATATTTTCGGGTGTAAAATCTTTAATTCTACCTATTTCTAACCATAATCATATAATTTCTCAATTTTAGACATCTACGGGGCCCAATTCTAGGATTTCGGCTGTCTCGGCGATCCTGTGGGGCCCACAAGTTACTATTCATTTTTTTTTTTTACAAATCCGTTTGATCGTTCTCATCATTGTTAAAACTGTCAGGTTTTTTAAATTACAACTAATATAGCTCAAATTAATTTTTAAATAATTTTTAAGGTGTTACAAGTTGCAATGAGTAGAAGAACAACAAATAAATGGATAGAAGTTTCAGAATTAGGAGAAAAGGATTAAGTACTTCACAAAGGGAAATTTCAAGTTATTATGCTAAATATAAATCTAGCAAAGACATGAGAAAGAACATTATTTCAGATACAAGCATATTGTGGTTCTTTTGAGTAATGAGTTATTTCACTCAATGACAATCTAAAATCATGTCAGTAAGTAGTCAATATGATAATTAAAATTCAAATATGACTTTGCTTAGACATTAAAGTGAGATTACCGCCCTTCAATAAGTCTCAAAACCAAGATTTAGAACCTTATCTTGGCATGCTGAGGTATCATCAAAGAGATTCCATGTTAGTGACAGTAATGGTCGAAACCAAAACAAACTAATCCTATAATAGTCCCACAAAAAAAGATCAATTAAGGATATTTCATGGTTGAACATACTATTCACTTTCATTAATAAAACAAATGCATAACCAATACAACCTCAATGCTCTTAAGAACCTAAACCACAGGACAAGGCTAGGTGCAAAACATAACCATAATAGAGAACAGTCTTTGAAAGAGCTTGGTATCATGTATGACAAAATGGGTCAATCTGATTCCAACATAAAGTTCACCACCATTCACAATCCATTATTATTATTATTATTATTATTATTAGAGTACAAATGAATAGGTGTATTTCATAGAGGACAATAAACATGAATAAGAATTAGAAAGACAATAGAAGTTCTGCAAACTCTCGTAAACTTAGGTTATACCAAACAACATAAATTCATCTAGTTTAACTATACTCAACCACCCTACAAAATGATTAACATATGCAAAGCAAAATTACAGAGAGCACTTGAAAATGTATCTTTTGAACTAAACAAGATTTGATACAAGGTGAACAAACAAGCCAACTGAGGCCAAATCCAACAAAAAGAGATATATCAAATAAGACTACGATACATCAAGCTCAAAATTAACTCTTGAGCATCCTCAATCAAGTGAGAATAAAAAGGATAAGTTGCTATCCAAAACAGGGCAGCCCATATGATCAAACTTTCATGCTTGTTTTCAACTCTTTAATCCACATAATCAGACATATAAGCACACATCATTTATAGATTATATAGTATGTCTACGAAAAAGATGCTGGAATATTGTGAATAAAATAGGACACAACACACATCTTACATAATTCTGTGCAAAGATTCATGCCTTTTCACATGTAAGATTCGCATATGAGCACGTGTCCTAGATCTATAGGTTTTAAGACTTCAATAATCATTTTTACACCTTTAAATAAAATGAAAAACCTATTAGAGCTCATGGTAGCAAAAGAAATATGTAAATCAAAGTTGATAACATGTACTCTAGGGTGGATTCCCTCTCAAGGATTAAGCTTCATTATTTGAAACTAGACCTTTTAAAGCTTTGAACATGAATTAACTATGAGAGAAGTTGACTAAGGTTCATGTAGTTTTTTTTGTTTTTGAATTGGGTTATATTGCTCTCAAACTTCAAAATTAAGTATATAGAGCATCACCGCCTAAAATTATGTCATCTAACGCATCAAACCATGACTTTATAACCATTCAATGGTTGAGGAAATAGAATATCATTACTATCCAAACCAGCACAGAATTAAAAAAAAAAACTTTAAAAGAGGAAGTTTTTCAAACTTTTAAGTGTAGATATCATTCAAACTTAACACTATATACTCATAGCCTCAAAGACTCCAAAGGAAAACCACAAAAATCAATCTTCCTAACCAATTCAAAACTTTAAACCTTCATGTTAGAGAGTTTAAAAACTGAAATTAAAAAGAAAGAGTCATAGAAACATCAACTAGCACACCATAAACATCTATGACGTCTAAAAGTATAAGAAAACCATACAACAAGCAAGTTTTTTTTTCTAACAAGGGAATAAGGATAGAGGAAATAGCTTGAAGCTACGCACGAAGAAGAAGGAAGCCATGGCTTTTAGAATATGTCAAGCACAAGTTGCATGCCATCAAGGATCACACAGAATAACAAAGACATGAATGACCCAACAAACATTCCTACAGGTCTTTGGTAGTACCACAATCTGGGAAAATGGGCGTGCCTCCATTAACACAATTTTGATCCTACTAAAGAACACTTGCTTCATATTACACAGGGAAACCTGGCTCCGATATCAACTTTGTCACAACCTAACTTAGAGTGTGACTGGCGCATAGGGAACATGTTCCTTAGCAAGCCTTTATCCACAAACCATTCCAAAAATACGGGTAGAGTCTCCTCTCTTTTTCGATCACTCCCAATCAATAATACCTACAAGTTCAATAAGCCATCCAGTCTCAAAACTAAGTAAATCCAGCTTTTAAGTTCAAACATAAAATCAATTATCACAACTCTTTTGAAACTTATTTTACATAACCAAACACATACATATACATAACTCCAAATATAACACTAGTCATACAATCTGAGGACCCTGTCTATGACCTATGGAGCGACTAACATACTAGTAGACAATATTTTAAAAAGGATTTCAACAATAAAAGAATGCCTTCTCAAGAAGGCTCACCACTTTAGCATCGATTAATAGCTAAGCCGGAAGAATAAAATTGGTACTAGCACCTATATCTGAAAAGAAAAAAATGAAGAACAACGGGGTGAGTTTTACAACTCAGTGAGAGATAGGATATCCGTAGTTTACTAGATGCAAGTATAAAACAATATAAACGTAACAACATATGTGTGCTCATAAGAATGTGATTTTAATCATAATATGAGATTTCAAAGTATAATCTCAAAAATAATTACTAAAAATACACTTTCTCACTATATTTACCAATTCCTCGTTCTCACATAAAATCAACTTTAACATCAAATACTCAATTACTCATAAGGGTTAGATAAGAAACATAAATTTTATTTGGGGAGCAATCTCAACCCATCAATCACAAAGTTTGTGATGTCTCAAATAAGGTTCTTTCAAATTTTATCCCATTGAGAGAAACTATGTGCACATAGGCCGTTACATCTCTTCGCTATGGTAAGCGGTAATGCCAGTATATCTCTTCACTATGGTTAGCAGTATTGCCATTATATCTCTTCGCTATGGCGAGCGATAATGCCGTTATATCTCTTCGCTATGGCTAGCGATATTGCCATTACTTCTCTTCGCTATGGCAAATGGTAATTTCATCGTAGAACCCATCATGATTTTCTTAAATATTTATCAAACGCAATTTATAAATCTAAAATTTACTCTTCATATTAATCTAACCTTGCAAGTATCAAATATCATAAACTTTTCTAATGCACATTGAAATAACATATAGCAAAAATCATGATATTATAAAATCAACAAAGAGGGTTAGCAATAATTTCAACAAAATCATCAAGTCATATTTAATAACCAAACACAAGAACTTTGAAACCTTCACACTTCATTTCCTAAACAATTTTCAATTGAAATTCATAATTTCTCAACTAAATTCATGACTATTTAGTAATAAAATCCACTAAGTAAATATAAAACACTTTAATAGATTATTTTTTATTAAGATTTACTATGCAAAAAGTAAACTATAGATATACTATCTACTCACAATAGTGGTCCCAAAAGGAATCGAAGAATACTCCTTCAGCTGCCAAAATCTCTGATTTGCATCCATTAGCTCTATAACTCTAGGGACAAGACAATCACAGCACATGTGAGCTAACAATGTTACCAATTAATATAAATTAGCTATAAATCCTAAAATCCCCAAAATCTATAACTTAGGGTTCCAAAGAACCACAATATACTCATAGGAGCACAAATAAAGCTCACTAGGAGCAAAGGAACAAGATACAAGCTTACCCATTGTTCTAAGAAGAATATTAGAGGGAGTAGATGCATTAAATCTAACGATTGCAACTAACTCTCTTCCTAGAGTGAGAAAACCATGACCACCACGGAGGAGAGGGAGAACTCTGCGTGGGTGTAACAATTGAGGCCGCTGACGGTGAAGACGCAGTGGCAATGGCCCATAGCAAAAGGAAGAAAGTGAATAGAAAGGGTGCAGGATCATAGGGGTGGAAGGGAGGAGAGAAAGAAAAGAGAAAAAGGAAAAAGAAAGAAAGAAAGAAAGAAAGGAAGGAAGAGAAGTGTCGTGGGGGAGGGAGGAAAAGAGAGGAAAAAGAAAGGAAAACAAATGAGAGTAGGTCCCACCCAAAAAATATTGTCTTCATATATTATTCGGTTATTACAGCTTAGCAGCATAATTGCTTGCAAACCCATCCAGCTTTCAACATTTCTAAAAATTGCCATTATTCAGCAGCTTACTCATTTATGGCATTTCTCAAATTGGCTCCATAGTTTTTGTACACTCCTTGGCCTGCACTGCACTTGTTGGTGGCAAAAATAGAATTCTTGAAATTTCTTTTATGCATGCTATATTGTTGGTTCCATGCAAACCTCTGCTCCCAGTAGCAGTCCTTTTTTAATCCCAGCCATGATAGATATAACATAAGAGGATCGAGCAAAAACCACAATCTCAGCATTCTTGATCCACCACATAAAAATCGCAGTCTCATCATGAAAATCTCATTGCCAGAGTACACTTGGACACTAAGAAGGCGGTGATAACCAAGAAAACCAGGAAAATTTCCAAGATTTTTTTTTGTCCAAACACTTATATAAAATAAAACTATAGTTACAATGAAATTGTTAAAAAGAAAGAAATCACTCATTGGAATTGTAGTTTGCTACACCTAGAACTTAAGATTCAAGCATGTACCAGACTACCAAGTGAACAACCAGTGACTTTAGCTTCACTTTCAGCCACTAGCTGATCCCCCAGTTCCCTAAAGCAGCTCAAGCGCTCCGAGCTTCAATATCTTCTGCTCAAAACTCAGATTATCAACATAGGGAACCTGCTGAAATTTAGCATTTCGTATTGATAGTATGAGCTCTTTGGTGTTGGCGTCATGATCCATCTGTCCACTACCTTTGGAGGCAAATGATTGATCTATGATTTTAGCGAGGGGAAGGCTATGAAGGGAGAAGTGAATAAAAAGATTCAAATGATGACCTCCTCTTATAGTAAGATTATGCTTGTGATTGGGCATGAGCAATGCTCTATAGTATATCAATGATTTGGCCATCTATAGTTCTCTCAACCTTTTTCTTTACATGTGTAATTGGTGAATGTGCATTTGTAGCAGCTTCTCTAACTTCCCCTTCATTTACAGTTGTTTCTCTTTATATTTTCTCCAAATGTGTTTATCATCCACCCTCCTTCAGTGAGGAACTCATAGCATAACAGAGCAGTCTAGTACACTTGACATAAATCCCACAAAAGTCCAAAGCTTTTTCAGATTTAATTGATTGGAATTTCGGATGGACATTGTGCATATTTTACAAGGATATGGCTTATAGTGATGCATGGCTAATAATTACTCTAGTCGCCTATTTACTCTAACATTGGAACCAGTAATTGATAAATTTGTTGACATGTCAGTTTCCACAAATAAAATAAACTCTACACCATGTTGCAACTTACACTTGAACCAAGCAAATATAGAACAGTGAAGTTAGATTGAAGGGAAAAAAATGTAATGATTCTGATAAGAAAACATAAATGGTACAAGGACATAAATCTTAAGTTTATGATGATAAAAAATTTTGTAATTTAGTCTGAGACAAGCTTCAATAGCCTTTTTCTCCATTTTTGGCTACTGATCTCTCTCTTGCCCACTAGAAACGTGCCGTTGAGTCGAGCTTTAATATCAAATATTCCAAACTGAATATACTCATAAGCACGATTACAAAGAATGTCCCGGAACCTTCGAATAAAGTTTCCATATGCTGGTAGCAACATGTCTTCTAGGGCTTTTATTATGTCCTTCCTTATATTATCACTTGCAAACCATTCGCACTGAATAGTGCATGTCTCCTCAAACTGAATGTTGAACAACTCCAGCTTCTCTTTCATTGACCCTGCTGCTATACCAGGTGCCATTGATTCTTTTTCATTGTCCAACTTCAGCAAGCCTAATATCTCATTCCAGGAGATTCTTCTATAGTCTTCAAGGTTCTATTGGACTTTTGAAGTGAGCTTTTGGATCTGATCATTGGTGAAAAAGGGACAAATCATAAAAGTTCTCCATCTATCCTTATTTCGCTAAGATATAATCTTTTGTTTCATGTACATGACGTTATTCATCATGGAAACATAACATAAAGTAGGCTCTGTAGTTTTTGGACATGGATTCCAAGTAGCTCTCTAACTGCTCCATTATCCAAGCCATCTCAAATGATGGGGACATTTCCCCTCCATCAGAGACCATGGGATATGCTTTCCAAGCTGCCCTTTCGATAACTCTACTGATACCATCCATTATATTATTAGTAATCGGATAAATGCCTCCCGGAACATTGGGAACTCTTGTATCACAAAGAATGAGATTCTCCATGTCTTTGAAAATGTTCCTGATTGCCTCACTCAATCTCTAGTTGGTCATGATTTCTTCATTGCTGAGTGACAGAGCCTCCTGATCAGGAAACAATGATTCCAACTGTGGAACGATGTTAGCCAATGTCCTCAACACTTCCACCACCTTGATACAAATCATGGGCTCAACTTCAAAAGTTTTAGGCAAGTTCAACAGGCGAATAGTGGGCTCCTTGCAAATCTGCAAGAAAGAGAGATCCCCCGTGGAAGAGAGTTCGAAGAAGTCACGATCGCAGAGTCTCCGTTCATTTAGAAACACAATCTTGAGTGCTATCTCGAAAGCTCTAATCCAACTCTCTAACCTTTCTGTTGTCGTGCCAACGTTGTTGTACTCATTTATGAAGAAGTCTTGCAAGTTTATTACTAAAAGGCACTGTCGCAAGAACTCCTTGCGACAACTACTGTACAAGTGGCAGTACTCCTCCTCAAACCCAGCGGCCACTGCGAGCTTCATAGCTTGGTTTAGGCTGTTGATAATTTCCGAGGGAAGCGCGTCGATGAACAGTTGTGGACCTTACAGTCGGGCTGAAAGAACACCCCTACATTATGATATTTATAATTGTGAACTAGTCTTAGAAGTGTAGGATTCATTTCCTTGAGCGCCTCTATAGAAGCCAAGAGCTGCAGTAAAGCAACTTGAATGTCCACTTGAGGCTGAGGTTGGGATACGCTATATCCATTTGCTTCCGGGGCATCTATACATGAATGGAGAATGATAAGGGAATAACTGAAGCCCACTCGAACTATACCTAACGACCATTCTATCTTCATGAGCTGTACTATTAGAGCACCAAGAAAGAAATACAGCAGATCCACTTTGAATCCGCAGTGAGTTTTCCTTGACAAGATGAGAGACATCACAGCAAAAGCAGCACAAGAAACTAGACCCGTTTAAGTGTTTATCAAAGAAAGAGGAATAGAAAGAGGTGATTGTCAACACCAAAAATGGCATATAAGCTTTAAATCGGAGACTACTTGAGTGTTGCCATACGTTTGCGAACAAAGCTGCGGTGCAGATGATGAAACTGAAAACACAGTAGAGAAATGTTTTCCACAAGTTCCATTTCCCAAATAGAGAGTTGAAGGAGGAACTCAATGTATAACAAAACAATCCAATCACAGCTGAAGCAAAACCAATAAATGTCCATACCTTTGGACGCTTTAGACAGGCCTAAATTTGGTTTAACAAAGACACCATGATCTTTTAATTTTGAAGTGTATTGAGTGCCTACTGTGTAAGAATTGTTTTCAGGATGCCTAGCAAAGACGCCATGGTTTAGCAACTGCCTTTTTATTGGAGTGCCTACTGTGTCAGAATTGCTTTTAGGATGCTTAGCAAAGATGGCGTGCTTTAGCAACTGCCTTTTTATCAGTGCTTGCTCACGTATAGTTGGCAGTCAAAAAAGTCTATGCTATTGAATTTAACCACATTTAAGAAATGTTGTTAAAGGCAAATAAAAGTTTGGGCAAATAAACATCCAACCGGTCTCTGTTACTGTCACACACAAAGATTTCAGTTCAAATTGAAGAAAGCTTTGATTCGAATCATTGGTTCCCAAAATGGTAAGACCCACTGTCGGCGCAAGCCGCGGCCAATTGAAAGACTCGTTCATGCCTAGCAGTCGCCCTTTATCCTTTGTTGGCATTGTCAGCGCGAAGGTTGCATGAGGTTCGACGACTACAAGGACAAATTCCAACAATCGGTGATTTCCAGCATCAACACGTTCCTCTCATCTCAAAACTTCAATTCCCTGCTATCTCCTTCAAATCCGTAACCACTCCTTCCACAAATTACATCCATGAAACCCTAAGGTTCCTACTTTCCTTCATCAAATTCACTTGCTCCTTGAAACTCATATGATCTCCCCATTCTCCTCAAACATCTCAATTACCTTTTCAAGCTAAACTGATTCATCCTTATTTAGGAAAGTGGGACCGAGAAGGAGATGAAGAAAAATGGAAGTAGATGTGTGTTTCGCAATATTTTTTTTATGTTTAACCACGTTTAGAAAATGATGTTAAACGTAAATGTAAACAAATGTATTAACCACCAACTATATATGAGCAACTGGCAAAAAAGAAAAGATAAAAGAAAGGCTCATTACATACTATCCTCAATAGGTAGGAACATACAACTAGTATGGGGAGAGAGAAGCCAAATTTTAAAATATGTATTAGGTTGTTATTTAGATCCCTTAATGGATCAATGCCTATGGTGTCCAATACAGTGACAAGTTGACATTTGGCACAGTGGGGCTGTCAGCACCCAATTTTTGATTAAGTTTTTTTTTTTAATTTTTCTTTCTTTCTTCTTTTGATTTTAAATGTCATATCTAATCATCAACTGTGAACCCCCGATTTTATTCGGCACATGAATAGAAAAAAAAAATATTATCAACCCATTTCATATCATTTCATTTTTGTTATTGTTGTTGTTTCTTTGTTATACAAAAATGGAAAAAAATTCTCATTTTTTACTATGAACAAAAAGGAAGGCCCATTCTATTTGAAAAACAAAAAAGAGGGCCCATTTCATTTGAAAAAAATAATACTTCAGCCTGCTTATTTTAAGTTTATTTTAATTCCAAAAAACAAAAGAAAAAAAGGGGTCTGTACACCGATTTCTCGTCTTCAGATAATAAAAGAGGAAGGAGCACCTGAAAGAAGAAAGCAAGAGAAAACGGTGTTGGAGCTGGAGTCAAATGAAGAATGTGAATCGCTGAACAAAAATGTCAGAGAAGAGGTGCATAGAATAGAAAAAAATGCAAAGAGAGTCTGTAACATGACGGGAAGAAAAACTTTATTGTAGGGGCAGTATGGTCATTTTCTTAAGTTCTTTTTTTATAAAAAAAAAGAGACAAAGGAGGGGTCGTGGTTTAAAACCACTAAACCCTCCCTTTCCCTCAAACTCTCATACTTTTCTCTCTCTCTCGTCCCTTCGTTCACGTCCCCTTCATCTTCTTCTTCCCTTTCTTTTATTTTATTTTATTTTATTTTATTTTCAACCCATAAATTCCATTGTGAGCTTAGTCTGTCATTAAATCTCCATACCCATTTGGTTCCAAAGCTTGAGGTAAGTCTCCAATCTCAATCTCATCCATTTTTTTTTTGTTACTCTAGGATATATCTTACAAACTAGTGAGCACTCAAAATGATGGATGGGTATATGTTTGGTATTTTAAGTGCAAATCTAGTGAGTTAGAAGCTCCAATATTAATACGTTGTAGTGGGTAGTACTAAGATTTGATTTTTCTCTAATCCTTAGGAGCCCTAGGTTCCATAATTGGGGGTTTTGTTCAATAGTCTCTCTAATTGATAAATTGTTTTGAAATAAATTATTTAAACCCGTCAAAATATTTATGTTTGCTAGATTCTGTTGACGTGGAGCGAGCTGCTCCTTCCAGAGCTGTCAGGGAGAGGCCCAGTTGATCCCTTTGTACTGTGAGTGGCTATTTACATAGTGACGATGTTTTAAATTATTTTATGGGAGAAACTAATTTATTAGATTTGGTAAAAATTTCATGTTTAGCTACTTGGATTAATTGGATAGTTCGATTAGTTGATTTTCTCAAATACGGTAGTTATTAATATGACTTGATGATTGGCTGACTCGATGATTTGGTTGAAATTATTACTAGCTCTCTTTGTTGATTTTATAATGCTATGATTTTGCTATAGGTTCTTTCGATGCGCGTTGAAAAAGTTATGATATTTGGCACTTGTAAAGTTAATATGAAGATTGAGTTTTAGATTTATAAATTGTGTTTGATAAAAATTTATTTAAGAAAACCATGATGGGTTCTAAGATGAAATTTCCGCTTGCCATAGCGAAGAGAAGTAATGGCAATACCGCTAGCCATAGCGAAGAGATATAATGGCATTACCGCTCGCCATAGCGAAGAGATATAATGGCAATACCGCTCGCCATAGCGAAGAGATATAATGACATTACCGCTTGCCGTAGCGAAGAGATGTAACGGCCTATGTGCACATAGTTTCTCTTAGTGAGATATAAAAATTTGAAAGAATATTATTTGAGAATTAATAAATCTTGTGATTTACGGATTGAGATTACTCCCCAAGTAAGATTTATGCTTCTTATGTAACCCTCATGAGTATTTGAGTATTTGATGATGAAGAAAATTTTATGTGCGAATAACGAATTAGAGAAAAGTGAGGAAATGTGTTTAGTAATTTATTTTTGAGACTTTGCTGAGAAATAAAAATTTTGAAGAGTATTTATTTTTAAACTATGGAAGAAATATAAAAGTACGGCCTATTATATCGCTATTATTGGCTTTTGGAAATGTGTATAATTTATAGCCTATCTTGCTTCCTATTACATGCTCGTGAGTTGATCGGTTTCTCCTTCTCGTCCACTTTGTTTATAGTCCTAACTGGGTCTGTTTGACTCACCCCCCCCATTTTTCCTTCAGATTTTCAGGTAGCTGAGTAGCAGGGCCCTGGGATTGCTGTTTGCCCAGGATATTCCTTTTGGTAGGCCTCTGTTGCCAATCGAGGCTTCTTTTTGTTATTGACTCCAATATTTTGCAGCTATAGGACATAGGTCATGTATTTTGATTATGTGTAAGCAAGAGTTTAAGTCTAATTATTTTGTATATCTGGAATTACTGGAATATTCTGGCTGTTGATTCTAGATTATGAATTACATTATGTAGCAGGTAAATTTTAGACATGGATTGTCCAATTTTTAGGGGAGGTGCTGCCGAATTTTCGGTAGCTAAGGTATTTGAGTTTGAAATTTATTCTAGTGAGATCACATCTTTAGGCTTGCTGGGCTAGGTGAGTTCATCTGGCCTGTGCGCCGGTCACGGCCTAAGATTGGGTCGTGACAAAGTTGGTATCAGAGTGAGGTTGGTAGGTCCTGTCGTCCTAATGGCTGCAAATATTTAGGCAATTATGGAATCTTGCTTGTAATTTGTGTACCCGGGCACAACGTACAAGTAGGAGGCTATAGTTGTCCATTGTTAAATTGGAGTCCCTTGTTCGGGTTGTCATATCCTATTTGATGTTGTCTTTGCAATTCTCATACGGTGATTACATCTATGTTTTTCTGATCTTTATTTATGTCCTAGGTGACGATGCCACCTAAGAAAAAATCTACTAGGAGGCCAACTATTGATGAGGCTTCCACTCGACCTTGTGCAGCTGCCACAAGAGGTGGTGGGCATGTTGGCCGTCGTGCTAGGCGTACACGGGGTGGTGCAATGCCCCAATTCCAGATTCCTAGAGCTACACGTGGGGATCCTGCTCTAGCTAGACTAGCTGCGGGCATGGATAATGTTCAACAGTCAATTCAACAATTGGTGAATGCCCTTGGAGAAAATCGACAGCCTCATGTAGATCATAATCAAGAGGGTTCGGAGTCTAGTCAAGAGGTGGCAAATGTTGAGCAGCCACTAGTACACCGTCAGGGGCCACTGGTTTCTTTATCTTCATTTACGAGGCATAACCCTCCAGTATTCAGTGGTTCTGACTCTAATGAGGACCCCGAAAGGTTCTTAGATGATGTGGCTTGGATATGTAGAGCTTTGGGTTGTTCTCCTACTCGAATGGTTGAGTTGGCAGCCTTCCAACTACGAGATGTGGCAAGAGGTTGGTATGAGACTATGCTTCATGCGAGGCCTGGAGGATCACCGCCTTTGGTTTGGAATGAGTTTACTCAATCATTCTTAACTCATTTCCTACCAAAGAGTATTCGGGTTAGCAGAAGACAACAGTTTGAGTCTCTTGTGCAGACAGATCAGATGACTGTGATGGAATATAGCACCCAATTTGAGAAGTTGGCTAGATATGCATCGCACATGGTTGCTACAGAGGAGTTGCGAGTTGATCACTTTATTGATGGTTTAAGGCCCTATATATATAGGGTACTAGCAGGTTCTGAGATGACATATGAGCAAGCCTTGAATAGAGCTTTGGCCATTGAGCGGGGAGGCAAGGATAAAAGTGGAGCATCACGCGATTCACGCAAGAGGTCACGATCAGAAGGCGCTGTTGGGGGCTATCAGGGCCGCAATAGTGGGGCTTTTAGAGATGATATCAGTCAGGGCCGTCAAGGCCAACAGAGAACTCCTCAGTCACAGACCTTTCGTGGTAGTCATACTGCTAGTAGTGCTCCTAATCGGGGCTTTCCATCGCATCAGAGACATTTTGATCGAGTTCTTCCTACTTGTGCTACATGTGGGAAGGCGCATTTCGGACCATGCAGACAGGGCTTTACAGGTTGTTATCAGTGTGGACAGATGGGGCACTTTGCTAGGAGTTGTCCTATGATGCACTCTCAGCCTTCTACTAGTGGAGCTACAACATCTACGGTTCCGGGCCGACAGGGAAATGGTTCGAATGGACGAGGATCTGGCAGTACACAGTGGAGTGGTAGAGGATCAGGTGCTAGAGGTCAAGGGCAAGCAGGTAGAGGACAAGCTCGTGTTTTTGCTATGACCAGACAGGATGCTCAGGCATCTAATGCTGTTGTAACAGGTATACTCTCAGTATGTTCTCACGATGCACATGTTTTGATTGATTCAGGAGCTACCCATTCTTTTGTATCACCTTCCTTTGCATCTTGTTTTGGAAGGGATCCTACACCCCTTGAGGAACCTTTGATAGTAGTTACGCCAAAAGGCACCTTGTTAGCCACTTTGGTGTTCAGAGGATGTGAAGTTTCGGTGAGTGGCAAACTTTTGGTAGTTGACCTGAAAGTTCTTAACATGGTAGATTTTGATGTAATATTTGGCATGGATTGGTTAGCTTCTTGTCATGCTAACGTAGACTGCTATAATAAAGTGGTAAATTTTAGCATTCCAGGTGAACCACCATTCGCTTTTCAAGGTGATCGGGATTGGTCACCAAGTAACTTAATTACTTTCATGGTGGCTCAAAAATTGTTGAAAAAGGGTTGTTATGGGTACCTAGCGATGGTGAGAGATACTAATTGATCACACGGGAGATTGGAACATATCCCTGTAGTATGTGAGTATGCCGATGTTTTCCCAGAAGAGTTACCAGGGTTACCACCTGACAGGGAGATAGAGTTTTGCATAGATTTGCTTCCAGACACCCAGCCAATATCTATACCTCCATACAGAATGGCTCCAACCGAACTTAAAGAATTGAAGGAACAGTTGAAGGAGTTGCTTGATAAGGGTTTCATTCGCCCAAGTTGTTCTCCTTGGAGTGCACCGGTGTTGTTTGTTAAGAAGAAGGATGGTTCACTCTGTTTGTGCATTGATTATCGGCAGTTGAACAAAATAACAGTGAAGAATAAGTATCCCCTTCCTCGTATCGATGATTTATTTGATCAGCTTCAGGGATCCCAATGTTTCTCAAAGATTGATTTGCGATCTGGATATCACCAACTGAAGATAAGGGGTGAAGACATTCCGAAGATGGCTTTTCGTACTTGTTATGGTCATTATGAATTCTTGGTTATGTCTTTTGGGCTTACCAATGCTCCAGCAGCCTTTATGGATTTAATGAACCGAGTCTTCAAGCCATTCTTGGATTACTTTGTTATAGTCTTTATTGATGACATTTTAGTGTATTCCAAGAGTAAGGAAGAGCATGAACAACACTTGAAGTTAGCTTTGCAAACCTTAAAAGAACATAAGTTGTATGCCAAGTTCTCTAAATGTGAATTTTGGTTGGATAACGTGACTTTCTTAGGGCATGTTGTGTCTAAAGAGGGGATAAGTGTTGATTCCAAGAAAGTGGAAGCAGGGTGCACTGGCCAAGACCTACTTACGTGATGTAGATTTGCAGTTTCCTTGGACTTGCAGGATATTATCGTCGTTTTGTTAAGGATTTCTCTAAGCTAGCAGCACCTTTGACAAAGCTGACACAGAAGCAAGTTAAATTCCAGTGGAGTGATGTATGTGAGCAAAGTTTTCAACAGTTGAAGGGTTGTCTGACATCCATTCTGGTGTTAGCATTGCTTACTTTCGGTGGTGGTTATGCAGTTTACTGTGACGCTTCTAGAGTTGGCCTTGGTTGTGTATTGATGCAACAGGGGAGAGTGATTGCCTATGCTTCTAGACAGCTTAAGAAGCATGAGCAAAACTATCCCACACATGATCTAGAGATGGCAGCAGTGATGTTTGCTCTCAAGATTTGGAGGCATTATTTATATGGCGAGACATGCGAGATTTACACTGATCATAAAAGTCTTAAGTATATTTTTCAGCAGAGGGACTTGAATTTAAGGCAAAGAAGGTGGATGGAGCTCTTAAAAGACTATGATTGCACGATTATGTACCATCCAGGAAAGGCAAATATGGTGGCTGATGCCTTGAGTAGAAAGTCTATGGGAAATCTTGCACACATAGCAGAGGTTAGAAGACCAACGGTGAGAGAGTTCCAAGAACTTGTTAATAGAGGGGTGCGATTTGAAGTCGCTAGTGCGCAATCCTTATTAGCTCATGTTCAAGTTCATTCTACCTTGTTAGAAGACATTAAGGGTAATCAAGGAGAAGATCCCTTTTTGAAGAAGGTTATGGAAGAGGTCCAAGCGGGCAAAGCTTCAAAGTTTGTTGTTGATTCTGATGGCGTTTTGTGACTTGGCAAATGCTTATGTGTTCCTAATGTGTCTAATTTGAAAAAGAAGATGTTAGAAGAAGCGCATCATTCTTCTTATACAATTCATCCAGGTTCTACAAAGATGTATCAAGACTTGAAAGAGTTCTATTGGTGGGAAGGAATGAAAAAAGAAGTAGCTGAATTTGTTGCTAAATGTTTGGTATGTCAGCAAGTAAAAGCTGAACATCAAAAGCCTGCGGGATTGCTCCAACAAATTGAAATACCTGAGTGGAAGTGGGAGAGAATCACAATGGATTTTGTTACAGGATTGCCTAAAACAGTGAGGGGTTATGATTCAGCTTGGGTGATTATAGACCGATTGACAAAGTCTGCACACTTTTTACCTGTAAAGACTACCTACACAGCAGCTTAATATGCTAAGCTTTATTTGGAGAAGATTGTATCTCTGCATGGAGTGCCAATATCTATTATCTCTGATCGAGGATCTCAATTCACTGCTTACTTTTGGAAGTCTTTTCAAATGGCATTGGGAACCAGATTGGACTTGAGCACTGCTTTTCACCCTCAGACTGACGGTCAATCTGAGAGGACAATACAAATCTTAGAAGATATGCTCCGTGCTTGTGTCTTGGATTTCAAAGGTAGTTGGGACCAATATCTCCCATTGATGGAGTTTGCTTACAATAATAGTTATCAATCTAGTATCCAGATGGCTCCATTTGAAGGTTTATATGGAAGACGTTGCAGGTCACCTATTGGTTGGTTTGAAACTGAAGAGTCCAAGTTGGTTGGCCCAGATTTGATTCAGGAAGCTATCGAAAAGGTTCAATTAATTCGAGAAAGCTTGGCAATTGCTCAGAGCAGGCAAAAATCTTATGCAGATCGTAGACGTCGACCTTTAGAGTTTGGTGTAGGGGAACACATGTTCTTACGAGTTTCTCCTATGAAAGGCTTATTACGATTTGGCAGGAGAGGGAAGTTAAGCCCAAGGTTCATTGGACCTTTTGAGATATTGGATAAGGTGGGGCAAGTAGCTTATCGCCTAGCCCTTCCACCAGATCTTTCAGGAGTTCATCCAGTTTTTCATGTTTCAATGCTTTGGAAATATGTCCATGACCCTTCTCACATCATACAACATCAATCAGTAAAGCTTGATGAAAACCTAAGCTATAGTGAGCAACCGGTAGCAATAATAGATAAGCAAGTGAAGCGCCTATGATCTAAAGATGTTGCATCCGTAAAGGTTCTTTGGCGAGGACAATCTGGTGAAGAAGCCACATGGGAACCTGAAGCCGTTACGCGAGAAAAATATCCACATCTTTTTGAAGTATAAGGTTAGTAATTAAATTGAAATTTGAGGACGAATTTCTTTTAAGGGGGAGATATTGTAACATGACGGGAAGAAAAACTTTATTGTAGGGGCAGTATAGTCATTTTCTTAAGTTCTTTTTTTATAAAAAAAAAAAAAGAGACAGAGGAGGGGTCGTGGTTTAAAACCACTAAACCCTCCCTTTCCCTCAAACTCCCATACTTTTCTCTCCCTCTCGTCCCTCCATTCACGTCCCCTTCATCTTCTTCTTCCCTTTCTTTTATTTTGTTTTATTTTATTTTCTTTTCAACCCATAAACTCCATTGTGAGCTTAGTCTGTCATTAAATCTCCATACCCATTTGGTTCCAAAGCTTGAGGTAAGTCTCCAATCTCAATCTCATCCATTTTTTTTTGTTACTCTAGGATATATCTTACAAACTAGTAAGCACTCAAAATGATGGATGGGTATATATTTGGTATTTTAAGTGGAAATCTAGTGAATTAGAAGCTCCAATATTAATACGTTGTAGTGGGTAGTACTAAGATTTGATTTTTCTCTAATCCTTAGGAGCCCTAGGTTCCATAATTGGGGGTTTTGTTCAATAGGCTCTCTAATTGATAAATTGTTTTGAAATAAATTATTTAAACTCGTCAAAATATTTATGTTTGCTAGATTCTGTTGACGTGGAGCGAGCTGCTCCCTCTGGAGCTGTCAGGGAGAGGCCCAGTTGATCCCTTTGTACTGTGAGTGGGTATTTATATAGTGGCGATGTTTTAAATTATTTTATGGGAGAAACTAATTTATTAGATTTGGTAAAAATTTCATGTTTAGCTACTTGGATTAATTGGATAGTTCGATTAGTTGATTTTCTCAAATACGGTAGTTATTAATATGACTTGATAATTGGCTGACTCGATGATTTGGTTGAAATTATTACTAGCTCTCTTTGTTGATTTTATAATGCTATGATTTTGCTATAGGTTGTTTCGATGCGCGTTGAAAAAGTTATGATATTTGGCACTTGTAAAGTTAATATGAAGATTGAGTTTTAGATTTATAAATTGTGTTTGATAAAAATTTATTTAAGAAAACCATGATGGGTTCTAAGATGAAATTTCCGCTTGCCATAGCGAAGAGATATAATGGCATTACCGCTCGCCATAGCGAAGAGATATAATGGCAATACCGCTCTCCATAGCGAAGAGATATAATAGCATTACCGCTTACCGTAGCGAAAAGATGTAACGGCCTATGTGCACATAGTTTCTCTTAGTGAGATACAAAAATTTGAAAGAATATTATTTGAGAATTAATAAACCTTGTGATTTACGGATTGAGATTACTCCCCAAGTAAGATTTATGCTTCTTATGTAACCCTCATGAGTATTTGAATATTTGATGATGAAGAAAATTTTATGTGCGAATAACGAATTAGAGAAAAGTGAGGAAATGTGTTTAGTAATTTATTTTTAAGACTTTGCTGAGAAATAAAAATTTTGAAGAGTATTTATTTTCAAAGTATGGAAGAAATATAAAAGTATGGCCAATTATATTGCTATTATTGGCTTTTGGAAATGTGTATAATTTATAGCCTATCTTGCTTCCTATTACATGCTCGTGCGTTGATCGGTTTCTCCTTCTCGTCCACTTTGTTTATAGTCCTCACTGGGTCTGTTTGACTCACCCCCCTTTTTCCTTCAGATTTTCAGGTAGCTGAGTAGCAGGGCCCTGGGATTGCTGTTTGCCCAGGATATTCCTTTTGGTAGGCCTCTGTTGCCAATCGAGGCTTCTTTTTGTTATTGACTCCAATATTTTGCAGCTATAGGACATAGGTCATGTATTTTGATTATGTGTAAGTAAGAGTTTAAGTCTAATTATTTTGTATATCTGGAATTACTGGAATATTCTGGCTGTTGATTCTAGATTATGAATTACATTATGTAGCAGGTAAATTTTAGACATGGATTGTCCAATTTTTAGGGGAAGTGCTGCCGAATTTTCTGTAGCTAAGGTATTTAAGTTTGAAATTTATTCTAGTGAGATCACATCTTTAGGCTTGCCGGGCTAGGTGAGTTCATCTGGCCTGTGCTTCGATCACGGCCTAAGATTGGGTCGTGACAGAGTCTCAAGAGTCAAAAACAGCATCTTCAATCAAATCATGGATGTCCCTCATCATAGCTGGAAATGGAATCCACAATTGTGTATAAATAGAATCAGAATTCACAGAATGGGGGAGGACCATCTTTGATCTAGATTTCCTCCAGAAAGAAAATTTTTCATCACTATTTTTCAACTAGAAACATTTTTCAATGGGCACAAAGAAAAAAAAATCACGAAGACAGAGCCACAGGTAAAGTTATTGCAAATCTTCTATTCATTTTTTTTTTAAGTGTCTATCTTCCTGTTTCTCAGCAACTAATTCCCTGTTAGCAGTTAAAATAAACTAACCAAACACAGACCACACCCCAGAAACCCAAATTCATTAGCTGTGAAAACCTTAGCCTCAGCCGTGAGAATCCAGCACTAGCCTCAGCCGTGAGATATCATCACTAGCCTTAGCCGTGAGGAACCATCACAAGCCTCAGCCGTGAGAACCATCCTTCAGCCGGCCAGCCGCGACCTCACTCTTCACCGTGCAATGCCGCGGCCTCCCTTACTCGCCACTCCACCACTCCCCCACGACTCATATCCTTGAAATCCGCCGTGAACCCAAGAATTCCCATCTATCTCCGCCTTCCTCTGATCCGCGCGCATCCTCTGCTATTGCCAACCCCACCGGCGGGCTTCCTTTCCTTTCCCCTATGGTGAATCTGCCCAAACACTGCCGCGAGCTGCCGTGTTGAAGCCACGGTGGCACCGGCTCCCTTTTCCTCTCTCTTTCTTGGCCCCTCTCTCTCGCTGTTTCCCTTTCCCTCTGTGAAATGTATTTGTGGTGTGTGACAGTGAGAGTGAAGAGAGATGTGTGTTTGTGTGTGTTAAAATGTGGAGAGCTGTTATTTGAACGCACTCAAGTCGACGCACTACGGGACGTATACGGCCAATCACTACAATGCGACAAAATAGAAGGATAATACATTTCCTCTACGGTTGCATAGTAACAAAATAAATTGAACTTCACGCTTTCTCTTCCTCGGTCAAAGCATCTCTCTTGTGGCCTTGCCATTGAAACCCATTGCCACTCATCACCATCCCTCTGTCACTCTCTACTACGACTATCGACAATCGATCCCACAAGCACCACCAGCGAGGTAGCATGACCAACACTCTCCGTCTATGATGCTCTAATTTGAAACTCCACACACTTGACTCCATAACAACACTACTAGAAACAGAGCCCTTGGTGGCACTTAATCTGTAGCTGTTGAGAAAAACCATTGTCAATGTTGAGCAACATAGGGGAATCACGTTGTTTAGACAAACTGTCATTGGTGGATGTGATTCACCCCTTGCATTTATTTTGGCACTCAGTATTCATGTGCTTCCTCCCTTAGATCAAAATCTTGCCCCATTCTTTCTTATTTCCACACTCAAATCCCTAAACCCCTTTCTTTCTTTCTTTCTTTCTTTCTCATTCTGATAGTGATAACCTCTTATCCTTCCTCAACATGCTCATCAGTCGTCAAGCTTGCTGGTAACCCATAACACTTGTGACCTACAAGCACTTAGTTGTCCACCTTCGCGAGTTGGTTTGGTTGGCTGTTGAGAATTTGTGAAAGTAGAACAAAATACTCGTTTGGGATCTTATGCGAGAGGTTTAAGGAACAAAATGTCCATGAGCAATTTCTGCATCTGATTGCTTTAAGATTCAGATGAATTTATTACCCTTTAAAGCTTAAATGATTAATGATTGGGATATTGTTTTATGGCCAATCCTTTGATGTTTTCACAAATTTGTTGACAAATTCTGTAAATTCTTCAAAGTTTTAATGAGTCATGGTGCTTTGCTTTGTTTGCTGAGTCATGGAACAATATAGGATTTTTCACAAAACTTCAAAAGCTTGGAGCCTTGGACTTATCGAGACTTGAATAACATGTCTTTATTATGAGGTGTGCTTCACTTAGATGTTTTTTTCTCATCACAGTGCACCAAACATGGGTTATTAATTAAGAATTTACAATCTTTGAAGTTTAAGCATTGGTTTTTAGTCTAAATGGAATTAAATAAATTGCTGATGAAGGTCTAGTTTGCCAATTTTTGAATTACAGGATATTATGATTAATCTTTGTTTTCAAATATGGTATCAAAATTGTTCAAGGCTAGCAGATCATCTTTGTTAGCAATTGAGAAATCATGAAGGCTATGCACAATTCAAAAAGAAGGAAATATCAAAGCTATAGTTGGAATGTTGTCATTGTTTAGATCTAATGAATTCTTTTCCTTTTACATACTGATGGGTTGGAAGAAGTTCAAGGAAAAATATTATTTTTTTATTTTTTATATTATTGAAATATAATAGATAGTTTATTTGACGGCACATGATTGATAGTAATTCTGTACGTATGTGGTAGAATTTTGTCTAAGTCCTTGTATACTCCGTATGTGCTATCAAATATGCTTATGCATTTTGTAATGAGTGGCTCTATATGTATAAGAAGGTCAATATTTGCAATATGAAGAAATCAAAGGTTAAAATTCTAAGTATTGATTCAAAATACATTTATGTTTAGAATATTTTTTCATTTTATGATAAAATGAATTGATACTGAGCACAACATCAAGAGTATGCCCCACAGGCAAAGAGATTTAAATATTTTATGGGTTATATTTTTGTTGTCAAATATTTTACATGTCTAACCTTTTTCTAGTATCCGTTGGTAAGTTGTGCATAAATGTTGGTATTAGTTTCTAAATTTGTTGGTGACCAATGCTAAAAGCTGGTATGTTATCAGTTTTGTTAGGATTGATATGGGATTTGAGTTTCTTTGGGAAAATTGACAGTGAAGACTATTGTAAAGGACTTAGGGGCCCTTTATATTGATGAATATTGGTACTCTATACAACATTTAAGTTGTGTTGAAGGACCAAAACTGGATAAATTTTTTCTGGTATACGTTGTTAAGTCATGCAGTAATATTGGCAATTTATGATAAATTTGTTGGTGACCAATGTTAAACACTGGTGTGGTACCAGAGTTGCTAGTGCAGACATGGGATTTGTGTTTTCTTGCGACAAATCCAATTGAGGACTATGCTAGGGGACTTAGGGCCCATTATATTGATGAATTGGTAGTCATAACAACATCCAAAATAAAAAAATTGACCAAAATTTTTCTGATACATGTTGGTAAGTGGTGAAGAAATGTTGGTGACTCATGTTAAATTTATTGGTGAGTAATCCAAACATTGGTAAATGTTCAGTTTTGGCAATACTGAGATTTAGGATTATGATAGAAGGCTTAGAGGTCCTTTATAATGATAAATCGGTCCTCTCGATAGCATCCAAGATGTGCAAACCAACAAATTAATAAGATACCAACTTTTTTGAAAGATCACCGATAAATTAATATGAAATCACCAACATATTGAAATCATTTACCAACCCATATCAAAAAAAAATTTGGACTAACTTTTGTCTTTGAGCACGAATTAGATGTCGTGTTAAGACTTGATTCATCAATTCATAGAGTTTATGAGTCTTCTAGACTAGTTTTTTAATTGAATTTATCATAAAATCCACATTTAATATAAATAAAACTGATAAGGCACCAACTTTTCTCAAAGATCACTAACAAATTAATACGAAATCACCAACATATTGAGATCACTTACCAAAGCATATTAGAACTTTTTTTTACTGACTTTATTTTTTGAGCACAAATTAGATATCTTGTTGATGCTTGATTCATCAATTCATAGAGTTCATAAGTCCTATAAACTAGTTCTACAACTCAATTTCTCAAAAAATTCACATATTTGATATATAAAAAAAATCAATAAGATACCAATTTTTTGGAAAGATCACCAACAAATTGATGACAAATCACCAACATATTAGAGGCACTTACCAATGCATATCAAAAACAATTTCAAATCAGTTTGGCCTTGAAGTTAAAATTTTCCTGTGCCATGTTGGTAATCTGCTCAGAGATGTTAGTAATGTTAGTTCAAAATATTGGTAACTTTCTTAAAATATTGGTAATGTTTCAAACTTTGTTAACTTTGAAATATTAGCATTTTGATGTAAACTTGGATCAGCAAGCAAGTGAAGTGAACTTCTTGGTACTATAAATTGATGAAGGGAGTCTAATTGAATCATGTAAACATTGCTATAATGGCAATAAGATTTGAAATTTTTTCTGCAATAAGTTGGTAATTGGCTTATAAACGTTGGTAATATTAGTTCAAAATGTTGGTAATGTGATTCGAATGCTGGTAATGTTTTAGATTTTGTTAATCTTCAAAAGGTTAGAAATCTCATGTGAATTTGGGTTAGCAAGCAAATTAAGAGGACTTATACGTACTATAAATTAATTAATGAAATCTAATTAAATCAAGCAAACAATGCCACGAAAAGGGACTTGTAATTTTTCATACACAAAGTGGTAAGTAGCTCACTCATGTTGGTAGTGTTAGTTTAAAATGTTGGTTACCTGCTTCAAATGTGGTAATGTTTTACATTTCACATCCGGTTGTCAAAATCACTATGACATTTTTTGCCCTTCTTTTCCTACCAATGGTTGGTAAATGGCTCAAAAGTGTTGATGATTCTAATTTAAAAAGTCGGTGAGATGCTAAGAAAGTTTGTAAATAGCCAAATCTTTTGACTTCAATTTAGTAAAAGGATTTTTAATCAAATTTGGCTTATATAACAAATTTGAAACAATAGTTCCTTTTGAATAATTACAATAGTCTCCTTTTAAATTGTGAGGGTGAGCACACACGGTGCTTTATTGAGACATTTCACTTGAGCTACCAGCACTAGACACCCTTATCTCCACTCTTGCTCTTGGTCATCAAGAAAAATAGCTGCTAATTCCACTGATATGCACATATGGTTCCTCTGAAACAGAAAAAAATAAAGACATTAATTTCCTTTTCAAAAAATAACCATGATGTAAACATCAAGTGTGAATTATGACACAAAAAACCAACAAAGGGATAAACATCAATATAAATGTTCCATGAGATCAATCAAAGAAGGATCAAACACATAGAAGTATGCATTGGTAAGAGAAAAAAGAGCAAGGATAATCTAGCCCATGAATTATGCTGTCAAAGTAAACTCCATTAACCCATCAAAGAGAAAAAAGAGCAAGGATAATCTAGTATCAGCAAATAATAGAAGTACACAAGAGGGAAAAAAAAGCATACACAGTAAAAGCATGATAATTTGCACATGCTCAATAATATACTACTATAATAGCTAACAAATACCAAAAAAAAAACATGGGTTAAGTACTTATGAAAGACGAACATGAAATCTTCCATCAGCAATGCAAGCAATCACTCTTTTCTCAGGGACAGCTTGTGCATAACCATGAGTTGCACCAATAAACCACCCAACAAGACTTGTGCTCATATAATAATCTCTCGAAGAAATTACTTAGGAGACAATGAAAATGGAACAAGCTCACGACTGAATGTAAGGTAGGGAATCCCAAACAAGTTACAGCTAATGCTTATGTACACAAGCTTGCTTTCTTTCAGTGATGTCAAGTTCACTGTATCAGTAAGCTCTTGAGCATCATCCAAGTTATTCACCACAGCCTATCAAAAACCCAATCACTAAAGTCTTCCAAAACACAACTCATCAAAACTTCACAACAAAATCAGACAAATCCGCAAAAAGAACAAAGCAAAAATGGCATCATATTATCCCATCACTCCTCATATCAAGAAACAGTCAAAAACTCATACCCAATTCCATCTGAATAATCACCAGAACCACCAAACATGCTAAAATTCCAAACTTCACGAAACACCCACACAAAGCCCAAAATATCCACATCCTATAAAATTGTCAGTGAGCTTGATTGATATTGCTGTATAAATCAGTTCATGAGCATATTCCAAAAAGAAATAGTTACCTGGAAGCAAGTGATGGTCTTGAGCTCGTTGCAGCACTCGACGGGGTTAAGCCCCAGCTCGATGATTAGGTGGTCTAGAAGCATCAGGTTGAAGTCGCCGGCAATGGAGAACACGTCGGTTATGTCGATCTGGACGAGTCGGCGGGCGAGGTCGCGGCCCATCGTCGCCTCCGACGAGGAGATTGCCATGGATAGCACGGCAGAGCCTTGGATTACGGTGGCCTCATTGGTGGAGCAGGAAATGACGTTGTTGCTGGTGGGTTTTTGTAATTCTAGCGATCCAATCATTGGTGGTGGTGGTGGGGTTTTCGGACAGAGCGAGAACTGGAATGAGAGAGAAAAGGAAAGAATGGTTGAAGTGTATGTGTGAGGTTTTTTAAGGGAGCGAGAGTATGCAGTTTCTCTTTTTCCTTTCATTAGTTTTTGAATACATTGTTTAATCTAAGTAGTCCACCATATGGTCTCAAAATAAGAATGCACACTAGCCTACCACCGTATGCGTCGGTAGTGCGGCCAGTGTGTGCGTCAACATATCGTTTTCCTAAAATGTGTGTAGTAGTGTGTGTGTATGAGAGAGAGAGAGAGCCTTGCGTGCGTGCGTGTGTGTGTGTGTGTGTGTGAAAGAGCCATGCGCATGTGTGTGTAAGAGAGAGAGAAACGGGTGCATTAGTGTGTATGTGTCACAGAGCCGTGGGGGTTGGGCTAGCTGGGTAAAATTAGATAATTGAGGATTTTATTTTATTTTATTTTGTTATTTTGATTTTTCATCTCAAAAATCTGAAGAAGAAAAAAGTCTTTTAATTTGTCTACATTTAGGATTAAAAAATAAAAAAAATAAAATATTGTCTTTAGCACATTTCATCCAATTGAAAGCCTTTTATAAATAAAACCCACACATGTTTTCATTTTCTTTTAATTAAAATCAACTAACACACAAATATTTTTTATAGAACTATATGACTTTGAGTTCTCCATTGCACCAGGGAATATGTAGGAGCAGGCAATTCCGATCCCTATCAAGCCAAAATTAATTTTTCATAGTCTTTATTTTAATTGTAAATAACTTCTCTAATAATTTTTTAAAATTTTCTTGTAAATAAAAAAATGGAAGAATAAATACTTTGACAGGTTATTAATAATTTGCACAAATCAATTAAAGGTACCGTCTGAAGACGGGTGTATTAGGGATGCATAGGATTAAGTTCCTATTCTTCTCTATGCATAACCGACTCCCGAACTCAAATATGGTTTCAAAGACCATTTCTTTGTAAAAATAATGGGTTTTTCCATATTTTTCTCAATTTAAATAAACTTAGTAGTGACTCCATTGAAAAAAATATTTTCAAATATTATTTGTGGCGACTCCACTGGGGACTTACAATAAGAACGTCAGGCCTGTTTTAGTTAGTTGTGCAAATTAAATATAGCCTTTGATTTTTATTTTTCCTTTTTTTTATTTTTTGTATAGTACTTTCCTTTTTTAGAGTTTATTATTTTTTTAATGCTTATAGTTTCTGCTTTATTTTGCCAAAACCTTAGGGTAGATGACCATTATTGTTCTATATATATTTGTTGTTTGTATTTTGTTTTGCAGGAGTATATGTGGTGCTAAGATTAAAAGGTTTGTATGCTTCTTGCACACATTTCACCATCACTGTCCTCACACACTATTTAGGCTCTCCATACTCGAGCCTTGGTAAACCATAGGGCAAGAAGGAGTGTTAACGTTGTTATTGTAAGACTTATACTTTTCTGATAGTCGTTGATTCATCCGCTCTGGTTATTACTAGAATTATGAGTTGCCATATTGTGACTTTTATGTCCCTGTGGTTTGACTCATAGAACTAGGTCGTTATCTTATTGATAAAGGCAACCTGGGGACCATAATCTTTTAGGGGTCTAAATTCATCCAAAAGTCAAGCACTACTAGAATGACCTTAGTTGGCCACCTCAAATAGGGTCAACCATGGAACCATCAAACATTAGGCTCCATCCTGCTAAGACACAAAAAGAGCATACCTCTTCTTTAACTCATTTAAATTCTTTCACATGCTTAAAGCGTCTATTGTTCTTTCTTCTTTTTAAACTCTGAAAAAAATGTATAATGAAAAATCCCTTTTAGTTTTACACCTTGTAAATGTATGTTTTGAAATTCAAGCTTTAAACAAAAACAAAAAAAATCATTTGCATGTTTTCTTTTACAAGAAATTTTTTTTATTGAAATAAAAGTTTAGTTTTCATAAATTTGTTAATGAAGTGCATCCTCTTAAATTCATGTTATTCTTTCTCGAAAATAGCAATGGTTTCACTTCCTTTAAGACTGTAAAGAATTCAGATATCAAAGTTAGCATTAACTGTTTTTCAAATTACTAGATTCTTCACCATTGCACCTCGGTGCAAGTTGGTTCCGATTCGAAGCCCAGTCCAGACTCGTTCTCGTTCCCAACAATAGCTAATCATTGAACCTTCCCTAATAGTTGACCAAACTCAGAACACAAGTGACCCTAAGCCTACATTAGAGCAACGAATGGAAAAAATGAAGGGGAATTATGAGCAGATATTGAGCTTGCTAAAAGAAATAACCTTGAATAAAGCAAGCAATCCCAATGGCAATTCAAGTCATAACTTTATTCCGATTATTGAAAATAAGGATGCCAATGATAGGGATGAAGACCACGTTATTCAATCGGATGAAAAAGATTCGGCTAAGGCTGTGATAACCACTCCCATGCGTGATCAAGGAAGCGGAAACAACAGTAGGACCATGGGTCTTAATGAGAAAAATAGAGAAGAAGATGCCCTGATGTTAAGCAAAATGGAGATCTTAGAAGAAAAGGTAAGGGCAATACAAGGAATAAAAGCTTATAGGAGGCTGGACATGCAAGATTTTTTTTTGTTCCCTAATATGGAGACACCTGCAAAATATAAAGTCCCAAACTTTGAGAGGTTTGAGGGAAAAACTGATCCCATGGTTCATTTGACCATGTACACTTGAAGCATGGCAGCATACCATAATAATGAGAAACTGATAGTTCACTATTTACAACATAGTTTAGCTTGTGGAGCTTTAACTTGGTTTTTACAACTTGACAAAAGTCAAACAAGAAGCTGGCGTAGCTTGGCGAAGTGCTTTGTGAAGCAATACCAATTTGTCATTAACATTGCTCCCAACAGGTTTAAACTTCAAAGAATGAAAAAGGCTAATAGAGAAACCTTTAGGGAATATGCACAGCAATGGAGAGAAAAGGCTTCCTAAGTCCAACCATCTTTGAGCGAAAAAGAAATTGTTAGACTTTTTGTCAAGACACTAGATAGGGTTTACTTTGAAAAATTATTGGGTTGTGTTACTAATCAGTTTTCAAATGTAGTTGTAGCTGGAGAACAAGTTGAGGATTCTATTCGAGAAGGCAAGCTAAGTGGGTCAACTGATAAGTTTAAGAAGCCTATCTTTCCAAAGAAAGAGCGAGAGATTCACATGATACAGAGCGGAGGTCACTCACCTAAAAATAAACCCCACCAACCTACTTACCAATCATCCAAATACCCCATGTCGCCTTACTACCCATATCCATACTTACCTTACCCTCCAAATTGCCCCTCCTAATGTCTGTCTAGACATCACAATCTGAGCCCCAAACTCCTTTGCATGTGAACAATGTTTCTCTAGCCAATACACCTATAAACAACCCATTTGGTGCTTCACCAAATCAACCTGGAAGAGATAGGATAAAGATTGACCCAGTACCCATCACTTACAGTGATATTTATGATGCTTTGCTGAAGCAAAACTTGGTTGCTCCAGAAGTTCCCAAGCTTCCCCCGAATCCTATCCCAAAATGGTATAATGCTAATGAGACTTGCAAATACCATATGGGAGCGCCCAGTCATTCCATTGAAAGATGCATATTCTTCAAGATTCGTGTGCAAAGGCTAAAGGATATGGGAAAGTTATCTTTTGAAGAAGAGAAAGAACAATCATCAAAACCGAACATAGGGACCAACCACTTCCCACACATGGAGCTTGAGATTTCAAATTATACATGAAACTCAACACTCATCTTTGTCCTCGAGCTTGGAGGCCAATCATCTTCTCCATTTTAGTTTTTAGATCTAGAAGAGAAGCTCTTTATACTTTTAATATTAAGGCAGCGAAGGGAGGCGATGGCGGTGGAAGAGGGAAGGGTCGTGGTCGATGGCTCAATTTGAGGGAGATGAGGAGGTTGCCGGTGATTTAATTTGATAGAGATGATAAAATTAAAGGATAAGTTTTCATTGATGAATTATATTTATAAAATTATACATGAAACTCAATACTCATCTTTGTCCACGACCTTGGAGGCCAATCATCTTCTCCACTTTAGTTTTTAGATCTAGGAAAGCAGCTTCTCTCCGCCCTTTTCTAGTTCTTGCAGCAGCAGCAGCTCCTTCCTCTGTCTTTCTAGCTCCAGCAGCTTCCTCTCTCTCCTCAGTTCTAGCTGCAGCAGCATCTCCTTCCTCGTTCTTATTAGCCTGTGCCTCCTCGGCTCAGAGGCTGATTCAATCGGCCTATCAAGCATCTCCAGGCTACTTTTTTTCCCGGGAATGTATGGTTTCGATGGCCCTACAAGCCATGGTTCGGTCTGCATCCCAACCGATGTGGGACTCCCTCCTAGAAACATATCACTGAGTCGATCTTTAATTTCAGATATTCCAAACTGAATACACTGGTCAGCACGCTTACGAAGAACACCCTGGAACCTCCCAATGAAGTTTCCATATGCTGGCAGTAACATGTTTTCTAGGGTACTTATTATTTCCTTCCTTATATTGTCACTTGCAAACCATTTGGACTGAATGCTGGATATCTGCTCAAATTGAATGTTGAACAACTGGTGGTTCTCTTCCATTGACCCTGCTGCTACACCAGATGCGACTGATTTTCCTTTGTTGTCTATCTTCAGCAAGCCTAGCAACTCATTCCAGGAGCTTAGATAGTCTTCAAGGTTTTGCTGGAGTCCTGAAGGAAACTTTTTGAACGCGGGATTATAGCTATAGAAATTATTGCTGATCTCATTTATGTACAAGGCATTATTCATCATGGAAACATAACACAAAGCAAGTTCTTTGTAGTTTTTGGACCTGGCTTCCAAGTGGCTGTGTAACAGCGCCAATATCCGAGCAACCTGATCAAGAAATGAAGGAGACGTTCCCCCTGTATTAGAGACCATATGATATTCCTCCCAAACTCCCTCAATCATAGGCCTAACTTTATTAACTCCACGGAGACACTCAACCACATCATGGGCTATCGGAAAAATGCCTCCAGGAACATCTGCATTTTTCGTATCACTGTGAATCAAATACTCCATGTCTTTAAAGACGTCCCTGATTGCTTCAGCCAGTCTCTCGCGAGTCTTGGTTGCTTCGTTGCTGAGTGTCACAACTTCCTGATCATGAAACAGTGATTCCAACCGAGGAATGATGCCATGCAATTCCCTCAACACTAGTAACACCTGTCCGCAAATCATGGGCCAACTGTTCTCCATGACAAAAGTTTTGGGAAAGTTCAGTAGACGAATGGCGGGTTCCTTGCATATCTGCATGAAAGACTGATCCCCGAACAAATAGAGTCCAGAGAAGACGCGATCGCAGAGTCTCCGTTCATTTGGAAACACAAAATCAACAACAATCTCGGAAGCTCTCAACCAGCTCGAAATCCTTTCCGTAGTCATGCCAACGTTTTCATGATCATTGTCGATTAAGATTTGCAAGTTTAATGCAGAAAGGCACTGTCTCAAGAAATCCTTGCGACAACTGCTGTACAAGTGGCAGCACTCCTCCTCAAACCCAGCCGCCACTGCGGGCTTCATGGCTTCATGTAGGTTGCTGATAATATCCGATGGAAGATTGTCGATGAACAAGTTGTCGTCGGGCTCAAGGGACTCCCCTGGAGTCCGTGGAAGCAGGCGGATAAGTAAGAGATTCTTTTCCTCAAGTGCCTTTACAGCAGCCAAGAGCTGTGGCTTGAAAAGATTAATGTCAGCGTTGTCTTGAATGATTGCGTGGTCTTGAGTATTGTCATCTTGTTGAATGACAACAGAAGCACTAACACTACTAGCATTGGATTGTAATTGTAGAGAACCTACTTGAATGACCACCTGAGGCTGATCTTGGAGTCCAGCATCTCCATTTGCTTCTGGCAGTGGTTCTAAACAGGAGCGAAGAATGATGAGGGAATAACTGAAACCTGCTCCAACTATACCAAGCAACCAGTTTATCTTCATGAGTTGAACTATTAGAGCTGCCAAGAAGAAATTCAAGAGATCCACTTCGGATCCACAGTCAGTCGTCGGCCTTGACAAGCTGAGCGACAGCACTGCAAAAGCGGCACAAGAAACCACGCTATACGCATCTGGTTTCTTGGTCACAGCTTTATCAAAGAAAAATGAGTAGAAAGAGGTGATGGTCAAAACCAAAAATGCCATGTGAGCTTTTGACCGGAGACTGCTTGAGCGTTGCAGTCCCTTAGCAAAAAAAACTACAACACAGATGATGAAACTGAAAACAAAGTAAAGAAATGCTTTCCACATCTTCCATTTCCCGAATAAGGAGTTGAAAGAGGAACTCAATGCGTAACAAAGCAATCCAACAATAGCTGAAGCAAAACCCACAAATTTCCATACGTTTGGATTCTTGAGACACGCCTGAATTTGGTTTAGCAACGGCGCCATGATCTTTCTGAAGTGTGTTGAGTGTGTATTGTGTAAGAATACCTTTCAAGGATGCTTAATGAGAGGAGACCTTTTTTTATCTGAGTAGAAGAGGAAGCCCTTCCTCTGTTTTCCGAGGAAATTTCGAGGATGGGGAGGAGACGGCTCCGAGAAAGGGGAGGAGACCGAGGAAGGATGCTCATCTCACGGCATTGACTTACTATGAGTCAATAATTTCTTTACAAATTAATTCTTAGGGTGTATTTGCTTGCTAATAAATAATGGTGGTAAACATTATCTGATAAGTTGATTATGTTATTTTATATATTAACTTCGTCTAGATAAATTTTATTTCAGTTTTATTTTTCAATCAAACATATTTTTAGAGTAAATAACAATAATTTTAGTTAAAGTTTAGTGAAATTCATTTTGATTTCTCTTTTTTTTTTTCAGGTAATATTGATTTCTCCTAAAGTTTAAAGAAATTTCTCTTGACTTTTCTCTATTTGTACAAGTAATATTAACCTCCCCTAGATATATTGTTTACTATGAAATAAAAGGAAAGTCAGTGCGATGACTTCATCAGTTTCATAATTTTACAAATTTAGGAAAAGTCAGTCTAATAATTTCACAAATTCTGGGATAAATACAGGAGAGCTGGTCTAAGGTTCACTAAACCTTAGGTCTAATTTATCCTTATTCTTATTATTTAAGTAGCCAGGTTAAGTCATCTTATTTTGTTTTTTTTCTTACCATTCATACAAACCTTCGTACAATTACTATTTCCTTTCTCTCTCTCTTTCCTACTGGTTGGTTTTGTCCTGCAAGTCATGTAGATTCCATTGTCTCAAGGACAATGTGAGATGACGCTTCAAAATATGTATTTCAGTCCCACAAGGAAAAAAAATGAAAAATGAAAAATTGTATTTCGGGGCTGTGTCCATTCAACTGAGTCAGCCTACTGGTATACTGCTAAGTAGAGATGGAAGTCCTACCCAAGTTCCAATTTCACACGGATTATGCTTTCATAAAATGTGACAATTTGTTAATGTGTGCAGTTGATCTAAAGAGTCCCAGAAAAGAACCCGTAAAATCCAATTATTCAACACAAATTTGACTTGTATAAGTGCCGTACAGTGTAAACTCCATGATGGGCGTTTGTACCTGAAGGTTACTCCTATTAAGTTCTTACTTGCTACTACAACACCATTATTTCAGCAAAATAGTCAGTTTTGATAGCGGTCCTTGTTATTTATAAGTATCTTTCAACGAGGTTTTCGTATGCACGACCTTTAAACAAAACTTTTTTTCATTCCTTAAATTTTTATTCACCGAAAAAATAGAAAGTAAAAGAAAAGGAAGGAAATATAATTGTAATGTTGTAACCTGTAAGTCTTAACGAACCTTGAGATGAAATTTCAATTGGGATGCATCCCATTGCATTCATGAAGGATTGGCCATGAGTTACAAGCAGCACTGAGGATCTGAGATGCTTGATCACATATGGGTACAAGGATATGCATCATATTTTGAGGGGACTCCAAATACTTTTTTTTTTTGGCTTGTTCCTCTCACTAATTGGCTCCCTTAATCTCTTGAAAATGAAAAATGAAACCTCATTTCTAGAGTAAATTGTGGTAGGACAAAGGCCGTGACCAAGCAAAACAGGTTATGTTTCCACGGTATAGAACTCAACAGTGGAGAAATTCATGTACTCTTACACCATGAGAAAAACCTCTTCTTCAAAGACACTCCAATCATCTTCATAGTTCATATTAGATATGATTTATTGACCGAAAAAAAATATTAGAAATGATTTTACAATTTTATTTTCAATTACATTGTTCGAATAATATAAATATGTTTTCAGGCTTTTTATTATAATTTTGCATGAAACAATTTTTCTAAACACTTATTGAATAATTAAAAAGAAAAACTACTGTTAGAAAGGAACTGGTAAATAGAAAGAAATCATCCATCGGAATTGCAACTTGCTATACTCAGAACTTAACATTTAAATGTGCCAAACTACCTTCTACGAAGTGAACAATCAGTTTCTTACTGTCTTTAGCTTCACTTTCAGGGACGAGCTGATGCACTTTAGTCATAAATGCAACCGACTTGTTATGAGCTTTAATATCCTCCGCCCAAAATTAGCTTATCAGCATTTTGCTGGGAACCGTGCTGAAATACAGCATTTCATATTGACAATGATGAACTCTCTGCATAGCATCATCATCCAATTGTCCACTGCTGCCTATGGAGGAAGATGATTGATAAGGTATTTCAGTGTAGAAAGGCTCTGACGGTAGAAGAGAATACAAAGATTCAGATGATGAGTTCCTCTCTATAGTAAATTTAGGCTTGCAATGGGCATGAGTACCCTTTTAGAGTACATCAATAATATGCCCATCTATATTTCTCTCAACTTCTTTCTTCACATTACAATTGGTGCGTGTGCATCTGTAGTAGGTTATCTGATTTCCCCTTCTCTTCAATGGTTTCTCTTCATATATTTTCCAATTGTATCCATCATCCACCCTCCTTCTCAGCGACCATACTTCTTGCTGGCTGCTGCTATAACTAGGTTGAAAGTCACTTGTGTAGTCATCAGCTTGTCTTTCTACTCCATATGCAGCATCAATTTCTACTGTTACATGGTCTTGAGTTCTTAGAGTTCCCACACACGATTGAGATTCCAATTTGGAACGAAGAATCATGAGAGAATAGCAGAAGATGGCTGCAATGATGGAGAGTAACAAGTTGATCTTCATCGGTTGAACAGTTTGGCATCCAAGGAAGAAATTGAGGAGATCTGCTTCAAACCCGAGGTCAATCTGCCTTGACAGGCACAAAGACACACTTGCGCATTATATTTGTTCTAAAGAGAAATTGGAAAAAAAAAATACCATAAAATTCAAGCATTCAGCACCAATTTAACTCGTGTTAAGCAGCGAAAAATAAAAATTTAACTCGTGTTAACTGTGGCACTAATACAAACTCAATTCTACTGCCGGAAGTATGCTTGCTTACTCTACTAATTAAAACAGCACTACTTGTAAAAAAAAAAAAAGTGTATGTTGGTAAATAATGTTAAAATACGTAGATATCCATAATTAATTAATTTATTATTATTATTATTATTTTGGTTAAAAAAGCCCACACATGTGGCAAATTGAATGGTCAAATCGAAGTCTTGAGTGGTTAAAAAATTTGAAGAGTTCCTATAATATTTTGCTAAATAATTTGGACAACTAATTTCTAATAAGTTTTCTAATCTTAAAATATTTTCCTTTTTTTTTTAAAAAAAAGGCTTATACAACCAGACTCAATTTTCGGTTGATATGGGTGATTTAAGTAGTTGAGATTAGAATGATATAAAACAAATTGCTAATATATGCTGATACAATCATTCAGTATTAATCCTTATTGTTAACATAATTCACTATTTGATGTATTACTCTTAATTGACCCCAGTCCGCACGAGTTGCATATTAAATACAATGCAGTATCCGTAATTTGTAATAAACTATGAGTGAATTATGAACTCGAAGTTTCAAACCACTGAACAATTCAAAGTAACTTTCGCCATATGTTGCATAAAAAGAAGCCTTTTTGTTTCAATAAATTCATATAATACAGGCTCAAACAACCTAAGAAAGTCATAGAATGCCTTTGATCACCACATATGCACCAAAACATTAGAATGATTAGCAGCACAATTACTTGCAAACCTGTCCAGCATTCAGCATTTCTAAAAATTGCCATTATTCAGCAGCTTACTCGTTTATGGCATTTCTCAAATTGGCTCATAGTTTTTGCACACTCCTTGGCCTGCACTGCACCTGTTGGTGGCAAAAATAACATTCTTGAAATTGCTTTTATGCATGCTATATTGTTGATTCCATGCAAACCTCTGCTCCCAGTAGCAGTCCTCTTTTAATCCCAGCCATGATGTAACATAAGAGGATCGAGCAAAAAAACAACAATCTCAGCATTCTTGATCCACCACATAAAAATCAGAGTCTCATCATGAAAATCTTATTGCCAGAGTAAACTTGGACACTAAGAAGGCGGTGATAACCAAACAAACCAGGGAAATTTCCAAGAATTTTTTTTCCCCAAACACTTACATAGAATAAAACTATAGTTATAATGAAATTGTTAAAAAGAAAGAAATCACTCACTGGAATTGTAGTTTGTTGCACCCAGAACTTAAGATTCAAGCATGTACCAGACTATCAAGTGAACAACCAGTGGCTTTAGCTTCACTTTCAGCCACTAGCTGATCCCCCAGTTCCCTAAAGCAGCTCAAGCGCTCCGAGCTTCAATATCCTCTGCCCAAAACTCAGATTATCAACATAGGGAACCTGTTGAAATTCAGCACTTCGCATTGATAGTATGAGCTCTCTGGTGTTGGCATCATGATCCATTTGTCCATTGCCTTTGGAGGCAAATGATTGATCTATGATTTTAGTGAGGGGAAAGGCTATGAAGGGAGAAGTGAATAAAAAGATTCAAATGATGACTTCCTCTTTATAGTAAGATTATGCTTGTGATTGGGCATGAGCAATATATCAATGATTTGGCCATCTGTAGTTCTCTCAACCTTTTCTTTACATGAATAATTGGTGAATGTGCATCTGTATAGCTTCTCTGACTCCCCCTTCTTTTACAGTTGTTTCTCTTCATATTCTCTCCAAAAGTATCTATCATCCACCCTCCTTCAGTGAGGAACTCATAGCATAACAGAGCAGTCCATTACACTTGACAAAAATCCCACAAAAGTCCAAAGCTTTTTCCGATTTAGCTGATTGGAATTTCGGATGGGCATTGTCCATATTTTACAAGGATATGGCTTATAGTAATGCATGGCTTATAATTACTCTAGTCGCCTATTTACTCTAATATTGGAACCAGCAATTGACAAATTTGTTGAAATGTCAGTTTCCACAAATAAAATAAACTCTACACCATGTTGCAACTTAGACTTGAACCAAGCAAATATAGAACAGTGAAGTTGGATTGAATAAAAAAAAATGTAATGATTCTGACAAGAAAACATAAATCCTAAGCTTATGACGATAAAAAAATTTGTACTTTAATCTCACACAAGCTTCAATAGCCTTTTTCTTCACTTTTGGCTACTCTCTTGCCCCCTAGAAACGTGCCGTTGAGTCGAGCCTTAATGTCAAATATTCCAAACTGAATATGAGGCACGATTACAAAGAATGTCTTGGAACCTTCGAATAAAGTTTCCATATGGTGGTAGCAACATGTCTTCTAGGTCTTTTATTATGTCCTTCCTTATATTATCACTTGCAAACCATTCGGACTGAATGGTGCATGTCTCCTCAAACTGAATGTTGAACAACTCCGGCTTCTCTTTCATTGACTCTGCTGCTACACCAGGTGCCATTGATTCTTCTTCATTATCCAACCTCAGCAAGCCTAGTGTCTCATTCCAGGAGATTCTTCTATAGTCTTCAAGGTTCTGGTGGACTTTTGAAGTGAGCTTTTGGATCTGATCATTGGTGAAAAAGGGACAAATCAGAAAAGCTCTCCATCTACCCTCATTTCGCCAAGGATGCGGCAGAACACTTTGTTTTCTTCATGCTACAGAATTGATATGGTTCCATTCAGAATTTGATATGTGTAAGTGATAAAGTTGTTAATACAGTGCGTTGAAGTTAATGCGCATGGAACTTGAAACAAGAAGTTGTTATCCTGACATTTGCAGTACCTATAGCAAAATAATTTATTTGTTTTTCTTTCTCTTGTTTCTCTCTCTCACCCAGATTTACAACATTTTACTTATAGGTTTATAACTTTTTGTTACAAGTTTATAATTTTTTGCATACTAGTTTACAACTTTTCTGCATAAAGTTGTTGTCCTGACATTTGCAGTCCTGTAGCAAAATATTTTATTTATTTTTCTTTCTTTTATTTCTCTCTCTCACTCAGGTTTATAACTTTTTACATATTAATTTACAACTTTTTATATATGGATGTACAATTTTTTGCATACTGGTTTATTGTTTAGTATATGTCATTAATTGGTTTATAACTTTTGCGTACTGATTTATAACTTTTTATATATTGATTTATAACTTTTTGAATATTGATTTACAACATTTCGTAATTTGTATTTATAATTTTTTAATAGATAATGTTAGATAGATATTACATACTAGTAAATATGGAATCTTAAATATATTTTACTAGGATGTAAGAACATGTAATCTTCGTATAAAATTACTTCTGTATGATACGTGCATAACGTATATATATTAAATATTCTAGCCATTTTTTTAATGCCCCAAAAATTAAACATTAGCTGGTTCGGCTCTAAATGAAATAGCAAGGATCCTTTGGTATGCTAAATAAAATTAGACGCAGCCTTTTCCGATGAAAATAGCGGTTATTTTTTTAGAATTTTATCAAGAAAATAATAAAAATAATAAAATTTTTATTTTGTTTTTACACTATTTTCTTTATGAAAATTTAAAAAAGAAAAGATGATAAATGAAAAAACAATAAAACTTAAACCAAACATTACGTCTTTTTTTTTCTTTTGGTGACCAACTTTATGAATGTTCCAACTATTATGCGTGGGATTAATTGCAAGTGAACAATGTAATTGTAATCCTTGTTCAGGGACAACAAAAAAACGACATCATCTTTACCAGTTTCTCCCTCTTCAAGTCCATTGAGACACTATGGGGCGACACACGCGAGTTTTTTTTTTTTTTGGGAAACTGAAGATAAAAAATTGTAAATGCAAGTTACGTGTTAGGAGTATATCATTTAGTTAGTTATATTTAGTTAAGTTCTATTACATTTTGTTATCATATGCAATTAACCACTGCTATATATATTTCCCAATGTATCATAACTCAGAAACGTTCAATTCAATACAATACACAAGATTCAGATCTTTCTTTCTTCTTCCTTTTCTTCCTTCCTTCATTGTCACTGCCTGCACACCTTACATGGTGTCAGAGCTCTTCTCTTGATCCATGGCGAACCACACTCCTTCTTCAAACTCTTCTTCCCTCCCTCAAACTTTCAGCACTCCTATTTCGATTAAGCTAGACCTTGACAATTACTTACTTTGGCATCAAGAAGCTCTTGCCACTATCATTGGTTACAACCTTGAAGATCATTTAGATCCCAAGAAAGTTCCTCCCATCTCTACTTCTAATGATGCTCATGCCTCTACCAATAAGGATTCGTCAATTTTTCATCAATGGAAACGCCAAGACAGCTTGCTTCTCTCCTAGTTATTGGTTTCTCTTACACCTTCCCTTCGTGTACACATGGTAGGTTCCTCTTTCTCCCATCAAGTTTGGGCCAAGATCACTGCTCTTCATGCTTCTCATACTAGAGCGCAAGTCTCCAAGTTCAAGACTCAGCTACGCACCACCAAAAAGACAAACTCCATGCATGAATATCTCACTTCTATCAAATTACTCACTGATAACCTTGCGGTTGTTGGTGAACCTCTAACCGACTCTCAGCATATCGAAGCCATTTTCGAAGGCTTACCTTATGACTATAATCCAATCATTGCTTCTCTTTTGTCTCGTCTTGACCCTTACAAGATTGAAGACATAGAATCCCTTGTGATTGCTATGGAAGAAAGAATTGAAAAATCTCATCGGCTCGAACTCATCAATTCATCTTCTCCAGTTCAGTCCAACATCGCACAAGCTCAGCGTCGCTTTCCCAACAACTCACAATTCTCCTCACGAGGTCGTGGATTCAGGCGTGGTCATGGCCGTTCTAGTAGAGGCCCTGGTCGTGGTCCCAACTTCAATTCTGTCCAATGCCAATTATGCTCTCGTTTTGGCCATACTGTCTGAGACTGTTTTCACCGGTTCAATCCTTCTTTCACCTTTCCTCAACAGCAGCTAGCCCCTCCACAACCATCTTAATTCAATACCACTAAACTTCCAAACCAAGCCTTCATAACTGCCAACTCCACTACCACTCCAACCACTCCTTCCTTTGCTCCTTCCTCCAAAGGAATTTTTGCAACTCCTACTTCTGTTATTGACTCTACTTGGTACCCGAATTCAGGTGCCACAACCATCTCACTCCTGATCTCAACAATCTTTCTACTGCTACTCCATATATAGGTTCTGCCAAGGTTCTCATTGGCAATGGGGTTGGTCTTCCCATTGCCAATATTGGCCATTTTTTCTTTCAATCTCCTTATTCTGCTAAACCTTCACTGCTTAAAGATATGCTACATGTTCCTTCGATTACTAAAAACTTACTTAGTGTTTCTAAATTCTCTCATGATAACAATGTATATTTTGAATTTCATCATCACCATTTCAATGTTAAATCTCAGGATTCAATGAAGACTCTTCTTCGAGGATCTCAGAGAAATGGACTATATGTTCTTGAAGATTCTTTGATATCATCACCTCTCACTGCATCTGATATTCAGAATTTCTCTTCCATTTCTGTTCCAATTTTCTGTAACACTAGTTCTCTTAATAATTTGGACATTTGGCATGCTAGACTTGGTCATGCATTACACAAAATTGTTTCCAAAGTGATATCATCTTGTAATGTTTCTATTCCACACACTAAACTTGTGAACATTTGCAGCTCTTGTAACATTGGTAAAGCTAAGCCATTACCTTTTCTGATTCTATTAGTGAATATCATGCCCCTCTTGATCTTGTTTTTAGTGACATTTAGGGCCTTGCCCCTCTTAATTCTACATCTGGTTATAGGTATTATATTATCTTTGTTAATACATTCTCTCAATATACATGGATTTATTTTCTTAATTACAAGTCACAAGCATTGTCTGCATTTATTGAATTTAAAACAATGGTTGAATTGCATCTTGGAACCAAACTTAAAACCATTCAAACTGATAATGTCAAGGAATATGTCTCATTTTCCTCTTATCTTAAACAACATGGCATATTGCATCGTATTAGTTGTCCCCATACTCATGAACAAAATGGGTGTGCAGAGCGTAAACATAGACATGTAACTGAAATGGGGTTAACTTTACTTGCTCACTCCTCTTTACCTGTAAAGTTCTAGCAAGAAGCTTTTCAAACTGCTGTCTTCTTAATAAATCGGTTGCCTACTCCTGTATTGCATTTAACATCACCCTATACTATGTTATTCTCTAAGCCACCTGATTATTCTTCATTTCATGTCTTTGGTTGTGCTTGTTATCCTTTGCTTCGATCTTATAATAAACATAATTTAGATTTTCGGTCAGACTTAAGTACTTTTCTTGGCTATTCTCCATTACACAAGGGATACATTTGTCTTCTTAAATCAAGTAAAATGATCATTTCTAGACATGTCCTTTTCAATGAGCAGTCCTTTCCATACAAATCATCTATTCCCATCTTATCTACTTCTGTTGCTCCACCTACATCTTTCTTAGACAAAATATATTAATGGCATCCTTCTTCAAGCCAAAATGCATTCATGTAAATCTCTTCCTACCCCCATGCCTTCTTCTTCCAAACTTCAGAAAATTGGCTCCTTCCCCTTTGAAGATCCCACTCTTTGTAGCCAAATTGTTGGCGCCTTGCAATACACAACCCTTACTCGCCTTGAACTATCCTTTGCCATTAACAAAGTTTTCCAATTCATGCACCATCCTTTGTAATCTCATTGGACTGCAATCAAAAGAATTATCAGGTATCTTAAAGGCACTTCCACCTATGGTCTCATCTTCCGTCCTTCCCTGGATTTCTCTATTACTTTTTATTGTGACTCGGACTGGGCATCAGACTTGGATAATAGACGCTCAATATTAGGGTATTGTGTTTATCTTGGTCCTAACCTTATTTCTTGGTCATCTAAGAAACAATCTGTAGTATCACGATCAAGTACTAAGGCCAAGTATCGCGTTATGGCTACTGCCATCTCAGAAATCTCTTAGATCAAAACACTTCTTTCTGAACTCCATGTCTGCGTTCCAGCTATCCCTCAAGTATTTTTGTGACAACTTAAGTGCTGTCTTACTATCAGCCAATCAATTCTCTATTAACATACAAAGCATTTTGAAATTGACCTCCATTTTGTTCGTGACCACATTACAACAGCAAGTCCATGTGTTTCATGTACCAACTGAAGAACAAACAACTGACATTCTCACTAACCCAGTCTCCACTTTGCGCTTCCTTTATCCCCGTTCTAAACTCAAAGTTCAAACTTCTTCTCCCATTGAGTTTGAGGGGGGCTGTTAGGAGTATATCATTTAGTTAGTTATATTTAGTTAAGTTCTGTTATAGTTTGTTATCATATGCAGTTAACCACTGCTATATATATTTCCTAATGTATCATAACTCAAAAACATTCAATTCAATACAATACACAAGATTCATATCTTTCTTTCTTCTTTCTTTTCTTGCTTCCTTCATTGTCATTACTTGCACACCTTACATTACAAAATGTTGCAAACCAATACTCAAAATGTTGTAAACTAATATGTAAAAATTTGTAAATCAGTACGCAAAAGTTATAAACCAATTGATGACATATACTAAACAAGTTTAGAATTAAATGTGAAACCATATGCAGAAAAGTTATAAATTAGTATGCAAAAAATTATAAACCTATACATAAAAAGTTATAAACTTATATGTAAAAAGTTGTAAACATAGGTGAGAAAGAGAAACAAGAGAAAGAGAAACAAATAAACTATTTATGTAGAAAAGTTGTAAACTAATATGTAAAAAATTGTAAACCTATACACAAAAAGTTGTAAACCATTATGTAAAACATTGTAAACCTGGATGAGAGAAAAAAATAAGAGAAAGAAAAACAAATAAACTATTTTACTACAGGTACTGCAAATGTCAGGATAACAACTTTATGCAGAAAAGTTGTAAACCAGTATGCAAAAAATTGCAAACCTGTAACAAAAAGTTGTGAACCTATATGTAAAATGTTGTAAACCTGGGTGAGAGAGAGATACAAAAGAAAGAGAAATAAATAAACTATTTTGCTACAGGTACTGCAAATGTCAAAACAACAACTTCTTATTTCAAGTTCTATGTGCATTAACTTCAATGCACTGTATCAATAACTTTATCACATCAGTTCTATAGCATGAAGAAAACAAAGTGTTCTATAGCATGAAGAAAACAAAGTGTTCTACATGTGAGCATGTACCTTCGCCAAGATATAATCTTTTGTTTCATGTACATGAAGTTATTCAGCATGGAAACATAACATAAAGTAGGCTCTATGTAGTTTTTGGACATGGATTCTAAGTAGTTCTCTAACTACTCCATTATCCAAGCCATCTCAAATGATGGGGATGTTTCCCCACCATCAGAGACCATGGGATATGCTTGCCAAGCTACCCCTTGGATAACTCTACTGATACCATCCATTATATTATCGGTAATCGGATAAATGCCTCTCGGAACATCGGGAACTCTTGTATCACAATGAATGAGATTCTCCGTGTCTTTGAAAATTTTCCCAATTGCCTCACTCAATATCTCGTGGGTCGTGATTGCTTTATTGCTGAATGACAGAACCTCTTGATCAAGAAAAAATGATTCCAACATTGGAACAATGTTAGCCAATGTCCTCAACATTTCCACTACCTCGATACAAATCATGGCCTTGACTTCAAAGTTTTAGGAAAGTTCAGCAGAGGAATAGTAAGCTACTTGCAAATCTACATGAAAGAGAGATCCTCCACAGAAGAGAGTCCGAAGAAGACACGATCGCAGAATCTCCATTCATTTAGGAACACAATCTTGAGCACTACCTTGGAAGCTCTAATCCAACTCTATAACCTTCCTGTTGTCGTGCCAACGTTGTTGTACTCATTGATGAAGAAGTCTTGCAAGTTCAATGCTAAAAGGCACTATTACAAGAACTCCTTGTGACAACTCCTGTACAAGTGGCAGCACTCCTGCTCAAACGCAATGGCCACTGCGAGCTTCATAGCTTGGTTTAGGCTGTTGATAATTTCTGAGGGGAGCGCGTCAATGAACAAGTTACGAACCTTGTAGTTAGGCTGAAAGAACAGCCCTACATTCTGATATTTATAATTGTAAACAAGTCTTAAGAATGTGGGATTCATTTCCTTGAGCGCCTTTATTGAAGCCAAGAGCTGTAGTGAAGCAACTTGAATGTCCACTTGAGGCTGAGGTTGGGGTACACTATATCCATTTGCTTTCAGGGCATCTATACATGAACGGAGAATGATGAGGGAATAACTGAAGCCCACTCCAACTATACCTGACGACCATTCTATCTTCATGAGCTGTACTATTAGAGCACCAAGAAAGAAATATAGTAGATCTACCTCGAATCTATAGAGATTTGCCCTGACAAGCTGAGAGACATCACAGCAAAAGCAGCACTAGAAACCAAATTATATGCATCTGGTTTCCCGTTTAAGTGTTTATCAAAGAAAGAGGAGTAGAAAAACGTGATTGTCAACACCAAAAATGGCATATGAGCTTTAAATCAGAGACTGCTTGAGTGTTGCCATACCCTTGCAAACAAAGCTATGGTGTAGATAATGAAGCTAAAAACACAGTATAGAAATGTTTTCCATAAGTTCCATTTCCTGAATAGAGAGCTAAAGGAGGAACTTAATGCATAACAAAGCAATCCAATTACAGCTGAAGCAAAACCAATAAATCTCCATACCTTTGGAGGCTTTAGACACGCTTGAATTTGGTGTAACAAATACGCCATGATCTTTTAATTTTGAAGTGTATTGAGTGCCTACTGTGTAAGAATTGTTTTTAGGATGCTTAGCAAAGACACTATGCTTTAGCAACTGCCTTTTTATAGGTGCTTGCTCACCTATAGTTGACAGTCAAAGAAGTGTATGCTATCGAATTTAACCATATTTAAGAAATGTTGTTAAAGGCAAATAAACATCCAATTGGTCACTCTCATATAGAGATGTCAAAATGTACTGAGCCTACTGGGTTGATCTGCCAAACCCACAATTTTTAGCGATTTGGATTGAAGTTTTAAGCCCTTAAAAAAATTTCAGCCCGCCTAATTTGCCCTACTTAACTCGCGAGTTTTTTTTAAAAAAAAAATTTACAATTTATTGGTTTAAAAAATAAGAAATATGTGATCCAAAAAGAAAAAAGTAAAAAGAGTGTACACTCATCAACACAGTAAAACTCTATTGTTGATAATATTCATTAAAGGTTAAAACTTAAAAATAAAATAGTATTATAATTCACAAACAATACTATTAATAATAATTTTTTTTTTATCAACGTTGATGTTTAGTTGTTATGGCTTGAAAAATCGGGTATTGATGCATAAAAAAATATTTAAAAACTTTTTTTAAAAAAATCATCAAAATATTAAAAATATTTTTTTGAACTTTTTTTATTTTTGGCGGGTTGGTGGCCCGCCCTAATATGAGCCGCCTTGTTTTTTGTGGGCTTTTAGTGGGATTGGCCTAAACGGGGCCGGCGAGTTCGTTTTGACATATCTACTCATACATGAAGATTTCAATTCAAATTGAAGAAAGCACTGATTCGAATCACCGGTTCCTGAAATGGTGAGACCCACTGGCCGGCCAAGCTGTGGCCAATTGAAAGACTCATTCATCCCCAATAGCCGTCCTTTTTCCTCTGTTAGCGTCGTTAGTGGCAGAAGCTACACGAGGTTCGACGACTACAAGGCCAATTCCAACAATCGGTGATTTCTAGCATCAACATGTTCCTCTCATCTCAGAACTTCCCTATCTCGTTTAAACCGGTAACCACTCTTTCCGCAAATCACATCCTTGAAACCCCAAGGTTCCTACTCTCCCTTATCAAATTCCTTTACTCCTTGAAACTCGAAGGCGCTCTCCTTGTTCTCCTTAAACATCTCAATTACCTTTTCAAGCTCATCTAATCTGTCCTTAGCTAGGAAAGTAGGACGAAGGAGGAGATGAAGAAAAATGGAAGTAGATGTATTTGGCAACACTTTTATTTACGTCTAACCACATTTAGAATGCAAATGTAAACAACTATATTGACCACCAATTATATGTGAGTAACCGTATGTAAAAAAAAGAAATGCTTATCACATACTATTCTCGATAGATAGGAATATAAAAAAAGTAGGGGGGAGAAAGAAGCGAAATTTTAAAATAATATTAGGTGGTTACTTAAATGCCTTAATGGGTCAATGTCTATGGTGCCCAATGCAGTGGGTTGGAAAATTGCAACCGTAAAGATATTTTTATTTTTCAATTAACCAACATTTTGATAAAAAAGAAATTATGGTGAACCCCACAAGGCCTTCTCCCTTGGGGGGCAGAGAGAGGGAAGGGCTTTTGTTGAGGGGAAAACTGTGGAGTCCACAAAAGTGCTAAGGTAGACGACACAACGGCTCAACTAGCAGAGATTGGTGGTTCTTGTGGTGAGTGCAACTCAATGGCATGAACTGCATGACAGACAAGGAAGAAGCCACGACAGGTTGCTGGTAGAAGGCGGCAAAGCTTGTAGTGCTTGGTGGTGGTCACGGCAGGTTAGCTGTCAATGCATGGTAGAGTGAAGGCAGAGCGGCGACTGGTTGCTATAGGGGTTGAATTGCGGCCGTCATAGTGAGGTTGCTTGGTTGTTATAGGGGTTAAACGATGACCATCACAGTGAGGTTGCTTGGTTGTTGTAGGGGTTGAACGGCGGTCGTCACAGTGAGGTTACCTAGTTGCTATAGGGGTTAAACAGTAGCCGTCACAGTGAGGTTGTGATAGTACTCTCGAAGGTCACTTCTACTTCCACCAACAGCTGTGACACACCACCGGGGGACCAGAAACTCGCGAAGAACTTCCTTGAAATGCAGCTCAGTTTCGCCGCCTTTTCTCCCCTACTCCTTAACCAAGATCCATTGTCTTGGTCTCGTTAGATTTGTATGGAAGAGCTTTACAAAACCCCTAAGGATATTTGATGTAAATCAACAAGAAAAACTTTTCATGGTTTTGGTTCAGAACCACGATAAGTTAGGGTTCACCTTGTTCTTCTTCCATTTTCATCCATAATTTCTTTTTTTAAAAAAATATTGGTTAATTAAAAAATAAAAAGAGCTTTAAGGTTGGATTTTTCGAATTATAATTATTTTCTAGAAAATATTTAATTATTTTTGTACAAAATGTTACACTCACTAAACCCTATGTTAACCCTTTCTTAATTAGCTACTCCCAATGTTATTATCCCACTGCATTGGCCACTATAACTTTGATTAACCAACTTTTTTTTCCAATCGAAGTATGTGATTAGCTTCAAAACATTTATTTCTGGACTATGTCCATCTAATTGAAACATCTTACCAATATATTTATAACACCCTAGTAGAATCCAACTACGCTTAAGTTCGCATTTGGATTTTATTAGTTGTCACTTATGCCTTGCATTCATTTTCTTTTGAAATTAACTTAGAAAAATAGTGGATAATTTTTTTTTAAAACGAAAAAATTACTTTTGAAAACTTAAGCTTGTGGCGAGAAATGAAATACATAGCGCTTACGTAGATGATATTCAAAGTTACTTTGTGCACTTACTTAATTTAAATAAGCAGAATAAGGGACTGAACATAGAATTATCACCACATAAATTGAAATATAACTACTCAATACATGAGTCATAATAGAGCATATACCATACCGATTAGTTATTACAAATAATAGTATAAATTCTACTATTGCTGGTCTGTTTCTTACAACTATAACATAACTAAAAATCGGAGTGGTAATTCTTGAAAGGTCTAAAATCTTCATGTGTTACCTCCTTCCTTAGCTACAGCTCTGTTGCTTTAAGTAGACAGGTCTGTCTCTGGTAACGACAACAGAAAAGAAACATAGGAGTAAAAAATACAAGATTTCTCAATAGGAGTTCCTACTTGAACTAAAGTTGTCATTGTTGTCGTCCCAGTCACTTTGGGTTTGTTATAAAAAAATGCACAAGTAATGATTCAATTATCAAACTTTTCGCAAACATGCTTAGCCGAAGTAAAGTTGCTTTTAAACTATTCTTGGACATTAGCAGAGGCATATATAACATAACTTATCAATTACTATTTAACACTTCACTAAATAATCTCTTTGCAAACTTCACAATCATATAAATATTTTCATTCATGATGTTCATGCATGACACTTTACTTTCTTTCATTTACGTATTTCTCAATCACTCACAGGATGAATGCATCAATGCCTTAGACCACCTTAAAGGGTAATAAGCTCATAGCCACAACCTTTTGGTTTTCTTTTCGTTGCCGTAATCTCAACAGTTTAGGGGGTTAAGCCGTGAGCTTAAGTTCACTTTTCCAAACTTTACTTTTATTTTCTTTCTGTTGCCGTGATCTCAACGGTTAAGCCGTGAACTTAGCTCAATTCCACTTTTTCGTACCTTCATTGCTACTTTCCTAGGATTTACTTTAATTTCTTTCCATTGCCATGATCTTAACGGTTAAGCCGTGAACTTAGCTCAAGTCCACTTCTCCAGACTTTCATTGCTACTTTCCCAGGCTTTACTTTTATTATTTCATTTGAAAGTGAATGTATGCATATCATCACATAATCATAAATAAGTCATGGACAATTAATCATTCATCCTCATCATTTCATAACTCATCACTGTACATTCACATAGACAATATCTCATACACTTCCTTATATCAAATAGTAGGCTTTTCATGCTAAATCACATGTCATATTTCATCATTTGAAGCCAATAAATCAAGTACCCCTAATGTTCTTAAAAGATTATGGAAGTCTTAGTGTTTACACATTATGGAGTCTTTTCATTCTTACAAATTCTAACTAAATCTTTTCTCTTAGTCAACTCAACCTTTCCATTAATGCAATTTAAAATATTATTCTTGGGTATTAGAGGTTCTTTATATGTTTTCAAGGTCCCTCATGAGTTCTTTAGATATATATATATATATATATATATATATATATATATATATATATATATATATTCCTTCTCGAAGTTTTATTGCAACTTAAATCCTTAAAACTCTATCTCTTTATGAGACTTGAATCTTCTATTTACAGTTCTGACATATTTTATAAGAAAATTTGTAACTTTCTGTATACTTATTATCCCAGCCTCGTAAAAGTAGTTACAGATTCCTAACTCATCAACCTTTCCATTAAGGGTAATTTCATAACAAAACATTTATGGTTATGTAATAATACCCTTGCAAGGTTACCCCTTTCTAGACCCTTTCAGCACATTATCCCACAACTTTATTTCTTATTTTGTATTTTTGTGGTGCAAAGCTTTATACAGGGCATACATGGAAGTGTTCCTCTGTGTATTAGATTTCTAATAGAGTTGAAATCAGGCTATTTGTACTTTTCTAGAGTGAGTTACACCTATTTTACTACTGAAAGGTTAGATTCAAAGTTTCAGTCTTAGGCTCAACTTTGAAAATTCATATCTTGGGCTAGAAAATTCCTTTTTAGGTGATTTTTTTTGGAGAGTATTTTATAATGTGTCTAGTTTATGCTAAAAATAGTTTTATCCTGAGATACTTCATAGTTTGAACTCTATTTTACGTAATACATGTTTGCTAGAAAAAGCTAGAAAATCCAACGTATATTATTTTCACGCATTGAGTCACCTTATCAAATCAAGTTTTACATACCATATTCTTTAGCCATATTTGACTATGAAGACATTATAAAAGCATTTAGAAAAATAAAAGAGTATGTTGTATTCTCAAAAACATATTTCACAAATAGCCATTCAAATCTTTTGTCAACAAACATGAGGGATTTTAACGATGGACAATGTTTGAAACTAAAAATGCTTGAACAAATTAAAAAAAAATCCTACCACTTGTATGGAGGATTAAAAATGAGTCCTTTTATTCCAAGAGATCCCATGAACTCAAGGAGGACAAGACAAGAAAGCTTCTTTGACAAAGGCTTGGAAGGCTTAGTGTTTGTGCTAGTATTTTACAAGAGTTAAAGGATGTAACTCTTGCAAAGCATGGTGAGGTCTCTTTGTGGTTTGGAAAATGGAATGAATGAAAGAGAGTTTGAAGACTATTTATAGTGAAAATATCAAGAAAGAAGAAGGAAAACACTTAACGCTTGGAGCATAATTTATGCAAGCATGTTTCCCTAATTTTGGGAATGGGAAAAGAGTCCATGTTTTATTCAAGAATATTAGCCTAAATTTGGGGGAAAAAAGGGTCCATGTTTTATGCCTAATTTGGGGGAAAAAAAAAGGTCCATGTTTTATGCAAGAATATTAACCTAAATTTAGGGAAAAGAAAAGGTTCTATGTTTTATCCAAACATGTTGGCCTAAATTTATAATTATTAAATTAGTGGCATTGTGGTAATTTCTTAATTCAAGGCAAGGGCATTATAGTAATTGAACAATGTTAGTGGCATTCTTGTAGCTCTTTTTATAAAATAAGGACACCTTGTCATTTATTATAAGACAAGGGTAGTTTTGTAATTTCTTTATATTATAAGGGTATTTTCATAACTACAAAGTAATGATATTTTTGTAATTATTTGTCTCTTTCTCTAGACACACTTAATTATTCTAATATTATTCGTTACATTTCATGTCACTTGCCCAATTTATATTTAATCATTAATTATGATTAATTTATTTTTCTAGTTATGAACTTGGGGATGTTATAATATTGCTAGGTAGTATGCGTAGAAACGCAAGTCCAGCCCAAGTTCCAATTTCACAAGGATTATGCTTTTCAATTAGTGCTTTGCACCGTATGTAGTCACATTAGTTAACTTATGAATGTGGCAATTTGTTGATGTCTTCGACTGATGTAAAGAGACCCAGAAAATAACACATAACATTCAATCTTTCAACACTAATATAACTCGTGTAAGTTCCGTACTATATAAACTCCATCATATGCCTTTCTACCTGAAGTTATACTACCTATTAAATTCTTACTTGCTACTAAAACACCATTACTTTCTAAAGAATGGAAGATTGGTGCTGCTTTATCGGCAACAAGAAAGGCATTAAGCTTCAACAATATTGTCTCGAGTATTGCCAGTGGTCCTTGTTATTTATACGCATCTCTCAACTAGGTTTCGGTATGCACGTCTTTTAAACAAAACAGCCTTCGCTTCCTAAAATTTCACTTCACCGAAAAATAAAAGTGGAAAAGAAAGGAATTACACTTGCAGTGCTGTTAGCTTTTACCAACCTTGAGATGACGTTGCAATTGGGATGCACCCCATTGCATACATGAATGATCGGCCATGATTTATAGGCAGCACTCAGGATCTGAGGCTCTTGATCATGTATAAATATCATATTCTGAGGGGACCCCAAATATGTTTTTTGGCTTGTTCCAGTCACTAATTGGCTCCCTTAATCTCTTGAAAATAGCATGCATCAGCTGTTGCAGTCCATTTCAAAGGGAAACCTCATTGCTAGAGTAAACTGCGGCAGTATAAAGGCCATGAGCCCGTGATGAAGCAAAACAAGTATTGAATAGTCCACGCCATAGGACTCAACGATAGATAAATTCATGTACTCTTCTTACATAAGAAAAGCCTCTTATTCAAAGACACTAGGATCATCTTCATGTTAGAAATGATTCGTTAATTGACCCCCAAAAGAGAAATATATTGGAGATGATTTTACCATTTTATCTCTACTTATATTGTTCGAATAATATAAATATATATAAATATGTTTACGAATTCTTTATTCATAATTTTTGCATGAAACAATTTCTCTAAGCAGTTAATAAAAAACTAAAGCGTTAGTTTTACTGTTAAAAAGAAAGAAATCATCCATCAGAATCGAAATTTGCCATAGTCAGAACTTTACATTGAAATATCTGCCAAACTACTTACTACCAATTGAACAATCAGTATATTTAGCTTCACGTCAGGCACTAGCCGATGCACCAGCCCTAAATGCAACTAATTTGTTCCGAGTTTTAATATCCTCAACCCAAAGTAGACCCAAAAAGCTATATATCCTCTACCCAAAATTAGATTATCAGCATTTTGCTGGGAACCGTGCTCAAATACAGCATTTCACATTGATAATGATGAGCTCTCTAATATACTATCATGATCCAAATTGAATACACCATTAACCCTTTTTCAATGAGGAACTCAAAGCATAACAGAGCAGTCCAATGGCATTTGACATAAATCCCATGAATCTCTTTAGCCTTTTTCTGGTTTAGGTGATTGGAATTTTGGATGGTCATAGTTTTTATTTCACAAGGGTATGGCCTTTCCAATGGCTTTGAAGATTGTGTAGTGGCAAAGGTTTTGAGATGGAAAGAAAATTATTGCAATGCAGCCGGGTGATAGTTGGAAGGCTCGCAAAGTCTTTGATGATAGTGATGCATGACTTACAATTTCTCTAGTTGCCCGTTTACTCTAGCATTGCAACCGGCATTTGACAAATTTGTTGACATTTCACTTACCACGAATAAAATAAATTCTGCACACTGTTGCAACCTAGACCTGAACTTGAACCAAGCAAATATAGAACAGTGAACTTCGAATTAAAAAAGTTGTAATGATTCTAACAAGAAAACATAAATCGTACAAGGACATAAATCACGTACATCTTCTGTGACTGTAAAAGCTCCGTCCTAGCTCCAAGGAAAGGTCACATGACGAAAAACCCTCCGTAATACACACAACTCCAATTTTCGCTCACGCCAATCAAACCATTCTAGCATCTCCCTAATTTCCTGGACGCTATAAGATTTCGACGGCTCTATAAGCCATGGTTCGTTCTTTATCCCAATGGATGTGGGACTCGCTGCTAGAAACATATCACTCAGTCGACCTTTAATTTGAGATATTCCAAACTGAATACACTGGTCAGCACGCTTACGAAGAACATCCTGGAACCTTCCAATGAAGTTTTCATATGCTGGCAGCAACATGTTTTCTAGGGTACTTATTATTTCCTTCCTTATATTATCACTTGCAAACCATTTGGACTGAATGCTGGATATCTGCTCAAATTGAATGTTGAACAACCGTAGGTTCTCTTCCATTGACCCTGCTGCTACACCAGATGCGACTGATTTTCCTTTGTTGTCTATCTTCAGCAAGCCTAGCAACTCATTCCAGGAACATAGATAGTCTTCAAGGTTTTGCTGGACTCTTGAAGGAAGCTTTTCGAACCCCGGATTATAGCCATAAAACTTATTACTGGCCTCATTTATGTACAAGGCATTATTCATCATGGAAACATAACACAAAGCAGGTTCTTTGTAGTTTTTGGACCTGGCTTCCAAGTGTCTGTCTAACAGCACCAATATCCGCGCAACCTGATCAAGAAATGAAGGAGACGTTCCCCCTGTATTAGAGACCATATGATATTCTTCCCAAACTCCCTCAATCATAGGACTAACTCCATTAACTCCAAGGAGACACTTCACCACATCATGGGCTATCGGATAAATGCCTCCAGGAACATCTGCAATTTTCGTATCACAGTGAATCAAATTCTCCATGTCTTTAAAAACGTCCCTGATTGCTTCAACCAATCTCTTGCGAGTCGTGGCTGCTTCATTGCTGAGTGTCACAACTTCCTGATCATTAAACAGTGATTCCAACTCAGGAATGATGTCAAGCAATGCCCTCAACACTTCTAGCACCTCTCTGCAGATCATGGGCCAACTGATCTCCACGACAAAAGTTTTGGGAAAGTTCAGTAGACGAATGGCGGATTCCTTGCATATCTGCATGAAAGACTGATCCCCGACCAAAGAGAGTCCAGAGAACACGCGATCACAGAGTCTCCGTTCATTCGGAAACACAATATGAACAACAATCTCGGAAGCTCTTAACCAGCTCGAAATCCTTTCCCTTGTCGTGCCAACGTTTTCATAATCATTGTCGATTAAGATTTGCAAGTTTAATGCAGAAAGGCACTGTCTCAAGAAATCCTTGCGACAACTACTGTACAAGTGGCAGCACTCCTCCTCAAACCCAGCGGCCACTGCGGGCTTCATGGCTTCATTTAGGTTGTTCATAATATCCGATGGAAGCGCGTCAATGAACAAGTTGACGTCGGGCTGAAGGGACTTCCCTGGAATCCGTGGAAGCTGGCGGATAAGTAAGAGATTCTTTTCCTCAAGTGCCTTTATAGCAGCCAAGAGCTGTGGCTTCAAAAGATTAATGTCAGCGTTGTCTTGAATGATTGCGTGGTCTTGAGTATTGTCATGTTGTTGAATGACAACGGAAGCACTAGCACTACTAGCATTGGATTGTAATTGTAGAGAACCTACTTGAATGACCACCTGAGGCTGATCTTGGAGTCCAGCATATCCATTTGCTTCGGGCAGTGCTTCTAAATAGGAGCGAAGAATGATAAGGGAATAACTGAAACCTGCTCCAACTATACCAAGCAACCAGTTTATCTTCATGAGTTGAACTATTAGAGCTCCCAAGAAGAAATTCAAGAGATCCACTGCGGATCCACAGTCAGTCGTCGGCCTTGACAAGCTGAGCGACACCACTGCAAAAGCGGCACAAGAAACCACGCTATACGCATCTGGTTTCTTGGTCACAGCTTTATCAAAGAAAAATGAGTAGAAAGAGGTGATGGTCAAAACCACAAATGCCATGTGAGCTTTTGACCAGAGACACCTTGAGCGTTGCAATCCCTTTGCAAAAAAAACTACAATGCAGATGACGAAACTGAAAACAAAGTAAAGAAATGCTTTCCACAACTTCCATATCCCGAATAAACAGTTGAAAGAGGAGCTCAATGCGTAACAAAGCAATCCAACAATTGCTGAAGCAAAACCCACAAATTTCCATACCTTTGGATCCTTGAGACACGCCTGAATTCGGTTTAGCAACGGCGCCATGATCTTTCTGAAGTGTGTTGAGTGTGTATTGTGTAGAATACCTTTCAAGGATGTTTAGTGAGAGGAGACCTTTTTTCATTTGAGTAGAAGAGGAAGCACTTCCTCTGTTTTCCGAGGAAATTTCGGGGAACGGGAGGAGACTGCTCCGAGAAAGGGGAGGAGACCGAGGAAGGATGCTCTTCTCACGGCATTGACTTGTCATGAGTCAATGATTTCTTTACAAATTAATTCTTAGCGTGTGTTTGCTTGCTAATAAACAATGGTGGTAAAAATTATCTGATAAGTTGATTATGTTATTTTATATATGAAATTCATGGCAAATTTTATTTCAGTTTTATTTTTTAATCAGATATATTTTTAGGATAAATAACAATAATTTTAATTCATGATTTCTTTTTCTTTTCAGGTAATATTGATCTCCCTAAAATTTAATGAAATTCCTCCTTACTTCTCTCTATTTGTTTAGTGATATTAACCTTCCTTAGATACATTATTCACTGTGAGATAAAAGAGAAGTCACTGTAATAATTTTACTAATTTAATAATTTTATAAACTTGGAAAAAATCGGTCTAATCATTTCACAAATTCAAGAATAAATAGAGGGGAGCTGGACTCAAGTTCACTAAACGTCAGGTCTAATTTATCCTAATTCTGATTATTTAAGTCATCTTATTTTGTTTTTTTCCTTACCATTCATACAAACCTTCATACAATTACTATTTCCTTTCTCTCTCTCTTTCCTACTGGTTGGTTTTGTCCTGCAAGTCATGTAGATTCCATTATCTCAAGGACAATGTGAGATGACGCTTCAAAATATGTATTTCAGTTCCACAAGGAAAAAAAAAATGAAAAATGAAAAATTGTATTTCGGGGCTGTGTCCATCCAACTGAGTCAGCCTACCCGTATACTGCTAAGTAGAGATGGAAGTCCTACCCAAGTTCCAATTTCACACGGATTATGCTTTCATAAAATGTGACAATTTGTTAATGTGTGCAGTTGATCTAAAGAGTCCCAGAAAAGAACCCGTAAAATCCTATTATTCAACACAAATTTAACTTGTATAAGTGCCGTACTGTGTAAACTCCATGATAGGCCTTTGTACCTGAAGGTTACTCCTATTAAGTTCTTACTTGCTACTACAACATTATTTCAGCAAAATAGTCAGTTTTGATAGCGGTCCTTGTTATTTATAAGTATCTTTCAACGAGGTTTTCGTATGCACGACCTTTAAACAAAACTTCTTTTCATTCCTTAAATTTTTATTCACCGAAAAAATAGAAAGTAAAAGAAAAGGAAGGAAATATAATTGTAATGTTGTAACCTGTAAGTCTTAACAAATCTTGAGATGAAGTTTCAATTGGGATGCATCCCATTGCATTCATGAAGGATTGGCCATGAGTTACAAGCAGCACTGAGGATCTGAGATGCTTGATCACATCTGGGTACAAGGATATGCATCATATTTTGAGGGGACTCCAAATACTTTTTTGGCTCGTTCCTCTCACTAATTGGCTCTCTTAATCTCTTGAAAATAAAAAATGAAACCTCATTTCTAGAGTAAATTGTGGCAGGACAAAGGCCGTGACCAAGCAAAACAGGTTATGTAGTCCACGGTATAGAACTTAACAGTGGAGAAATTCATGTACTCTTACACCATGAGAAAAACCTCTTCTTCAAAGACACTCCAATCATCTTCGTAGTTCATATTAGATATGATTTATTGACCGAAAAAAATATTAGAAATGATTTTACAATTTTATCTTCAATTACATTGTTCGAATAATATAAATATGTTTTCAGGCTTTTTATTATAATTTTGCATGAAACAATTTTTCTAAACACTAATTGAATAATTAAAAAGAAAAACTACTGTTAGAAAGGAACTGTTAAATAGAAAGAAATCATCCATCGGAATTGCAATTTGCTATACTAGAACTTTACATTCATATGTGCCAAACTACCTACTACGAAGTGAACAATCAGTTTCTTACTGTCTTTAGCTTCACTTTCAGGGACGAGCTGATGCACTTTAGTCATAAAGGCAACTGACTTGTTACGAGCTTTAATATCCTCCACCCAAAATTGGATTATCAGCATTTTGCCGGGAACGGTGCTCAAATACAGCATTTCATATTGACAATGATGAACTCTCTGCATAGCATCATCATCCAATTGTCCACTGCTGCCTATGGAGGAAGATGATTGATAAGGTATTTCAGTGTAGAAAGGCTCTGATGGTAGAAGAGAATACAAAGATTCAGATGATGAGTTCCTCTCTATAGTAAATTTAGGCTTGCAATGGGCATGAGTACCCTTTTAGAGTACATCAATAATATGCCCATCTATATTTCTCTCAACTTCTTTCTTCACATTACAATTGGTGCGTGTGCATCTGTAGTAGGTTATCTGATTTCCCCTTCTCTTCAATGGTTTCTCTTCATATATTTTCCAATTGTATCCATCATCCACCCTCCTTCTCAGCGACCATACTTCTTGCTGGCTGCTGCTATAACTAGGTTGAAAGTCACTTGTGTAGTCATCAGCTTGTCTTTCTACTCCATATGCAGCATCAATTTCTACTGTTACATGGTCTTGAGTTCTTAGAGTTCCCACACACGATTGAGATTCCAATTTGGAACGAATAATCATAAGAGGATAGCAGAAGATGGCTGCAATGATGGAGAGTAACAAGTTGATCTTCATCAGTTGAACTGTTAGGCATCCAAGGAAGAAATTGAGGAGATCTGCTTCAAACCCGAGGTCAATCTGCCTTGACAGGCACAAAGACACACTTGTGCATTATATTTGTTCTAAAGAGACATCGGAAAAAAAAAACCATAAAATTCAACCATTCAGCACCAATTTAACTCGTGTTAAGCAGCGAAAATAAAAAATTTAACTTGTGTAGAGTGTCGCACAAATACAAACTCAAATCTACTACCTGAAGGTATACTTGCTTACTCTACTAATTAAAACACCACAACTTGTGTACTTTGGATAAAAAAGCCCACACGTGTGGCAACTTGCATGGTCAAATCGAAGTATTGAGTGGTTAAAAAATTTGAAGAGTTCCTATAATATTTTGCTATATAATTTGGACAACTAATTTCTAGTAAGTTTTCTAATTGTAAAATATTTTCCTTTTTTTTTTAAAAAAAAAGCTTATACAACCGGACCCAATTTTCGGTTGATATGAGTTATTTAAGTAGTTGAGATTAGAATAATATAAAACAAGTTGCTAACATGTGCTGATACAATTATTCAGTATTAATCCTTATTGTTAACATAATTCACTATTTGATGTATTAAATTTAATTGACCCTAGTCCGCACGAATTGCTTATTAAATACAATGCAGTATCCTTAATTTGTAATAAACTATAAGTGAATTAAGTTTCAAACCACTTAACAATTCAAAGTAACTTTCCCCATATGTTGCATAAAAAGAAGCCTTTTTGTTTCAGTAAATTCATATAACACAGGCTCAAACAATCTCAGAAAGTCATAGAATGCCTTTGATCACCAGATATGCACCAAAACATTAGAATGATTAGCAGCACAATTACTTGCAAACCTGTCCAGCATTCAGCATTTCTAAAAATTGCCATTATTCAACAGCTTACTCATTTATGGCATTTCTCAAATTGGCTGATAGTTTTTGCACACTCCTTGGCCCGCACTGCACCTGTTGGTGGCAAAAATAACATTCTTGAAATTGCTTTTATGCATGCTATATTGTTGGTTCCATGCAAACCTCTGCTCCCAGTAGCAGTCCTCTTTTAATCCCAGCATGATATAACATAAGATGATCGAGCAAAAACAACAACAATCTCAGCATTCTTGATCCACCACATAAAAATCAGAGTCTCATCATGAAAATCTCATTGCCAGAGTAAACTTGGACACTAAGAAGGCGGTGATAACCAAGCAAACCAGGGAAATTTCCAAGAATTTTTTTTTTCCAAACACTTATATAAAATAAAACTATAGTTATAATGAAATTGTTAAAAAGAAAGAAATCAATCATTGGAATTGTAGTTTGCTGCACCCAGAACTTAAGATTCGAGCATGTACCAGACTACCAAGTGAACAACCAGTGGCTTTAGCTTCACTTTCAGCCACTAGCTGATCCCCCAGTTCCCTAAAGCAGCTCAAGCGCTCCGAGCTTCAATATCCTTTGCCCAAAACTCAGATTATCAACATAGGGAACCTGTTGAAATTCAGCACTTCGTATTGATAATATGAGCTCTCTGGTGTTGGGATCATGATCCATTTGTCCACTGCCTTTGGAGGCAAATGATTGATCTATGATTTTAGTGAGGGGAAAGGCTATGAAGGGAGAAGTGAATAAAAAAGAATCAAATGATGACTTCCTCTTTATAGTAAGATTATGCTTGTGATTGGGCATGAGCAATGCTCTAGAGTATATCAATGATTTGGCCATCCATAGTTCTCTCAACCTTTTTCTTTACACGAATAATTGGTGAATGTGCATCTGTAGTAGCTTCTCTGACTTCCCCTTCTTTTACAGTTGTTTCTCTTCATATTTTCTCCAAATGTGTCTATCATCCACCCTCCTTCAGTGAGGAACTCATAGCATAACAGAGCAGTCCAATACACTTGACATAAATCTCACAAAAGTCCAAAGCTTTTTTCCGATGTAGCTGATTGGAATTTCGGATGGGCATAGTGCATATTTTACAAGGATATGGCTTATAGTGATGCATGGCTTATAATTACTCTAGTCGCCTATTTACTCTAATATTGGAACCAGCAATTGATAAATTTGTTGACGTGTCAGTTTCCACAAATAAAATAAACTCTACACCATGTTGCAACTTAGATTTGAACCAAGCAAATATAGAACAGTGAAGTTAGATTGAAAAAAAGAAATGTAATGATTGTGAAAAATGGTACAAGGACATAAATCCTAAGTTTATGACGATAAAAATTTGTTACTTTAATCTCACACAAGCTTCAATAGCCTTTTTCTCCACTTTTGGCTACTGATCTCTCTCTTGCCCCCTAGAAACGTGCCGTTGAGTCGAGCTTTAATGTCAAATATTCCAAACTGAATATAATCATAAGCACGATTATAAAGAATATCTTGGAACCTTCGAATAAAGTTCCCATATGCTGGTAGCAACATGTCCTCTAGGGCATTTATTATGTCCTTCCTTATATTATCACTTGCAAACCATTCGGACTGAATGGTGCACGTCTCCTCAAACTGAATGTTGAGCAACTCCAGCTTCTCTTTCATTGACTCTGCTGCTACACCAGGTGCCATTGATTCTTCTTCACTGTCCAACTTCAGCAAGCCTAGTACCTCATTCCAGGAGATTCTTCTATAGTCTTCAAGGTTCTGCTGGAGTTTTGAAGTGAGCTTTTGGATCTGGTCATTGGTGAAAAAGGGATAAATCCGATTCCTTCTAGCCTCATTTTGCCAAGATATAATCTTTTGTTTCATGTACATGACGTTATTCATCATGGAAACATGACATAAAGCAGGCTGTGTAGTTTCTGGACATGGATTCCAAGAAGCTCTCCAGCTGCTCCATTATCCAAGCCATCTCAACGTGAAACGATGGGGACGTTCCCCCTTCATCAGAGACCATGGGATATGCTTTCCGTGCTGCCTCTTCGATAACTCTACTGATGCCATCCATTATATTAACGGTAATCGGGTAAATGCCTCCCGGAACATTGGAAACTCTTGTATCACAACGAGTGAGATTCTCCGTGTCTTTGAAGATGTTGCTAATTGCCTCACTCAATCTGTCGCTGGTCGTGATTGCTTCATTGCTGAGTGATACAGCCTCCTGATCAGGAAACAATGATTCCAACTCAGGAACGATGTTAGCCAATGTGTACAACACTTCCACCACCTCCCAACAAATCATGGGCTCGACTTCAAAAGTTTTAGGGAAGTTCAGCAGGCGAATGGCGGGCTCCTTGCAAATCCGCACGAAGGAGAGATCCCCCAGGGAGAGAGTCCGACGAAGACGCGATCGCAGAGTCTCCGTTCATTTAGAAACACAATCTTGAGCGCTATCTGGGAAGCCCTAATCCAACTCTGTAACCTTTCTGTTGTCGTGCCAACGTTGTTGTACTCATTGATGAAGAAGTCTTGCAAGTTTAATGCTGAACGGCACTGTTGCAATAACTCCTTGCGACAACTACTCTACAAGTGGCAGCACTCCTCTTCAAACCCAGCGGCCACTGCCAGCTTCATAGCTTGGTTTAGGCTGTTGATAATTTCCGAGGGGAGCGCGTCGATGAACAAGTTGCGGACCTTGTGGTCGGGCTGAAAGAACATCCCTAAATTCTGATATTTATAATTGTAAACCAGTCTTAGAGAAGTGTGGGATTCATTTCCTTGAGCGCCTCCATGGAAGCCAAGAGCTGCAGTGAAGCAACTTGAATGTCCACTTGAGGCTGAGGTTGGGGTACACTATATCCATTTGCTTCCGCGGCATCTACACATGAACGGAGAATGATGAGGGAATAACTGAAGCCCACTCCAACTATACCTAACGACCATTCTATCTTCGTGAGCTGTACTGTTAGAGCACCAAGAAAGAAATACAGCAGATCAACTTCGAATCCGTAGTGAGTTTGCCTTGACAAGCTGAGAGACATCACAGCAAAAGCAGCACAAGAAACCAGATTATATGCATCTGGTTTCCCGTTTAAGTGTATATCAAAGAAAGAGGAGTGGAAAGAGGTGATTGTCAACACCAAAAATGGCATATGAGCTTTAGATCGGAGACTACTTGAGTGTTGCCATACATTTGCGAACAAAGCTGCGGTGCAGATGATGAAACTGAAAACACAATAAGGACGCTTATTAGTAAAGGCGCCATGGTTTAGCAACCGCCTTTTTATCGGAGTGCCTACTTAGTAAGAATTGCTTTCAGGATGCTTAGCAAAGACGCTATGGTTTAGCAACTGCCTTTTTATCGGTGCTTGCTCACCGACACTTGGCGGTCAAAGAATGCTATGCTGGCAAATTTAACCACATTTGAAATGTTGTTAAGGGAAAATAGAAGTGTCGGCAAATAAACATCAATCGGTCTCTCTCACAGGCAGATTTCAATTCAAATTGAAGAAGGCTCCGATTCAAATCACCGGTTGCCGAAATGGCGAGACCCACTACCAGCCGAAGCCGCAGCCAACCGAAATTGAACGACGATCGTCACAATAAGCTTGCCTGGTTGCTATAGGGGTTAAATAGCAGCCATCACAGTGAGGTTGCGATAGTACTCTCGAAGGTCACTTCCACCTCCACCAGCAGCCACGACACACCACTAAGGAACTAGAAACTCATGAAGAACTTCCCGGAAATGCAACTCGGTTTTGCCGCCTTTTCTCATCTACTCCTTAACCAAAATCAATGTTCTTGGTATCGTTAGATTTGTATGGAAGTTATCACGACCCAATCTTAGGTTGTAACTGGTACACAGGTTAGATAAATTAACTTAACCTAGCAAGCTTAAAAGTATGATCCTATTAAATTAAATTTCAAACTTAAGCTTTAACTATCAAATATCCAGCAGAACCTTTCCTAAAAATTGAACAATCCATATATCAAGTTTAACTTGTTACATAATGTAATATCATAATCTAAATTCAACAGCCAGTGCATTCCAATGTTTTCAATTATAAACACAATAAGGGCTAGTTATACAAAAGATAATGCTTAAATTCTTGCTCATATACATAAATCAAAATAATCAACCTATGTTATATAGCTGCAAAATACTAAAGTCGACAACCAAAAAACCTCAACTGATAATAGAAGCCTACCAAAAAAAAATATCCTAAGCAAACAGCAATCCTAGGAACCTACTACTCTGTTACTTGAAAATTTAGAGGAAAAGGCAGGAGTGAGTCAAACAGACCCAATGAGGACTATGAACAATGTGGACATGAGTGAGAAACCAATCAACACATGAGTATTTAAAATAAAACAAAATAGCCTGTAAATCATACACATTTCTAAAAGCCAATAATAAAAATATAATAGTCCATACTTTTTATACCTCTTTCACAGTTTAAAAATAAATACTCTCCAAAATTTTATTTCTAAGCAAATTCTCAAAACTAATTATTAAATACACTTTCTCACATTTTCTCCAATTTCTTATTCTCACATAAAATCAACTTGAGCATAAAATACTTAATTACTCATGAGGGTTACATAAGAAGCACAAATTTTATTTGGGGAATAATCTTAACCTGTCAATCATAAGGTTTATAATATCTCAATAAGGTTCTTTTAAATTTTATCTCATTGAAAGAAACAATGTGCACACAGGCCGTTACATCTCTTCTCTATGACAAGCGATAATGCATAATATCTCATCACTATGGAGAGGGGTAATGCTATTATATCTCTTCGCTATGACGAGTGATAATGCCACTATATTTCTTCGCTATGACAAGCGGATATGCCATTATATCTCTTCACTATGGCGAGCGGTAATACTGCTATATGTCTTCATTACGAGAAGCGATATTACTATTATTTCTCTTCGCTATGGCAAGCTGTAATTCCATCTTAGAATCAATCATGGTTTTCTTAAATAAGCTCTTATCAAACACAATTTATAAATCCAAAATGCAATCCTCATATTAATCTATTCTTTGAAGTATCAACTATCACAATCTTTTTCCAATGCAAATTGAAATAACACCGAGTGAAAGCATGGCATTATGAAATCAATAAAGAGAACTGGTAATACTTTTAACCAAATCATCAAGGCATACTTAATAACCATCATAGTTAAAATCAATCAAACTAACCAAATAATCCAAGTAGCTTAAAATAAATTTTTTTATCAAATCTAACAAGTTAGTTTCTCTCATAAAAATAATTTAAAGCACTGCCACTATATAAATAGCTACTCACAGTACAAAGGAATCAACTAGGCCGCTCCCTAATAGGTTCAGAGGAAGTAGCTCACTCTGTGTCAATAGAATCTAGCAAACATAAATATTTTGATAAGTTAACTAATTTATTTCAATTAGAGAGTTCATTGAGTAAAAACCCCAATTTATGGAACCTAGGGTTCCTACAAATTAGAGAAAAAAAAAATCAAATCTTGACTCTACCCATTACAATCTATTAATACTGGAGCTTCTAATATACTAGATTTATACTTAAAATACCAAGCATACATCCATTCATCATTTTTGAGAGCTCATTAGTTTTAAGATATATCTTAAAGTAACCAAAAAGAGGATACGATTGAGATTAGAGACTTATTACCTCAAATTTTGGAAGCCAATGAGTATCAAGTTTTGATGATGTAATTTATTGGTTGAAGGTAGGAGAATAAAAATGAAAATGAGGAAGAAAAAGAATGAAAGAGAAATGGAGAAGGAGAGGGACGCGTGAGAGTAAGAAGGGGAGGGGTTTGATGGTTTTAAATCCACCCCCTTTTTCTTTTTTTTTTTCTAAAGCCCAAGAAATTATCAAACTGCCCCTATATAAAGTTTTATTTTTCCTTCTCCCTTAAAAGGAACGCAGTCTAATAAAAGAACTCTACAAAAACCCTAAGGATATTTGATGTAAATCAACAAGAAAGACTTTTTAGGGTTTTGGTTCAGAACCATGATAAGTTAGGGTTCATCCTGTTCTTCTCCAATTTTCATCCATAATTTCCTTTTTTTTCAAAATATTGGTTAATTAAAAATAAAAAGAGCTTTAAAGTTGTATTTTTCAAATTTTAATTATTTTCTAGAAAATATTTAATTATTTTTGTACAAAATCTTACACTCACTAACCCCTATGTTAATCCCTTCTTAATTAGCTACTCCCCATGTTATCATTCCACTGTATTAGGCCCACTAGTGCCAAATGTCAATTTGTCACTGTATTGGACACCATGAACATTGACCCATTAAAGCACCTGAATAACCACCCTCTTTTTTTTCCTGTCGAAGTATGTGATTAGCTTCAAAATATGTATTCCCGAACTGTGTCCATCTAATTGAAACAAGTTGCCAGTATATTGCTTAAGTAATGTGCGTAGAAACAGATGTCCAGCCCAAGTTCCAATTTCACAAGGATTATGCTTTTCAATTTGTGCTTTGCACCGTACGTAGTCACATTAGCTATGAATGTGACAATTTGCAAGTTGATGCGTGCAACTGATGTAAAGAGACCAAGAAAATAACACATAACATTCAATCTTTTAGCATTAATTTAACTCGTGTAAGTTTCGTACTATATAAACTCCATTGTAGGTCTTTCTACCTAAAGGTATACTACCTATAACATTCTTACTTGCTACTAAAGTACCATTACTTGAAATGTCTAGAGAATGGAAGATTGGTACTGCTTTATTGGCAACAAGAAAAGCATTAAGCTTCAACAATATTGTCTTGAGTATTGCCAGTGGTCCTTGTTATTTATACGTATCTCTCAACCAGGTTTCTTTACGCACGTCTTTTAAACAAAACAGCCTTCCCTTCCTAAAATTTTTATTCACCGAAAAATAAAATGGAAAGAAAGGAATTACACTTGTAGTGCTGTTAGTCTTTACCAACCTTGAGATGACGTTTCAATTGGGATGCATCCCATTGCTACATGAATGATTGGCCATGATTTATAGGCAGCACTCAGGATCTGAGGCTCTTGTTCATGTATATGTATCATATTCAAAAGGGACCCCAAATATTTTTTTTGGCTTGTTCTAGTCACTAATTGGCTCCCTTAACCTCAATAGCATGCATCAGCTGTTGCACTCCAAATAAAAAAGGAAACCTCATTGCTAGAGTAAACTGCGCCAGTCTAAAGGCTGTAAGCCCGTGCCGAAGCAAAACAGGTACTGAATAAATTCATGTACTCTTCTTACATAAGAAAAGCCTCTTATTCAAAGACACTAGGGTCATCTTCATGTTAGAAATGATTCATTAATTGACCCCCAAAAGAGAAATATATTGGAGATGATTTTACCTTTTTATCTTCACTTATATTGTTCAAATAATATAAATGTAAAGATGTCTGCGAATTCGTTATTCATAATTTTTGCATGAAACAATTTCTCTAAACACTTAATAAAAAAATTTTACTGTTAAAAAGAAAGATATCATCCATCGGAATCGAGTATATTTAGCTTCACGTCAGGCACTAGCCGATGCACCAGTCCTAAATGCAACTAAATTCTTCCGAGTTTTAATATCCTCAACCCAAAGTATACCCAAAAAAACTATATATGCTCTACCCAAAATTAGATTATCAGCATTTTGCTGGGAACCGTGCTCAAATACTGCATTTCATATTGATAATGATGAGCTCTCTAGTATAGCATCACGATCCAATTGTATCCACTTGACATAAATCCCACAAATCTCTGTAGCCTTTTCTGGTTTAGGTGACTTGAATTTCGGATGGGCACAGTTCTTTATTTTACAAGGGGGCCTTTCCATTGGCTTTGAAGATTGTGTAGTGGCAAAGGTTTTGAGATGGAAAGAAAATTATTGCAATGCAGCCGGGTGTTGGTTGGAAGGCTCGGAAAACCTTTGATGATAGTGATGCATGACTTAAAAATTTTAATTGCTCTAGTTGCCTGTTTACTCTAACATTGCAACTGGCATTTGACAAATTTGTCGACATTTCACTTCCCACGAATAAAATAAATTCTACACGCTGTTGCAACCTAGAACTCCAAGCAAATATAGAACAGTGAATTTAGATTAAAAAAATTTGTAATGATCTGACAAGAAAACATATAGTACTAGTACATAAATCCTCTATAAGTAAGTTTCTGACGATAAAAACTTTGTGCTCTAATCTCACAGAGCCTTCAGTAGCCTTTTTCTCCACTTTTAGCTACTCATCTGTCACTTGGCCCCTAGAAACATATCGTTGGGTCGAGCTTTAATGTCAGATATTCCAAACTGGATACACTGGTCAGCACGCTTGCAAAGAACATCCTGGAACCTTCCAATAAAGTTTCGATATGCTGGCAGCAACATGTTTTCTAGGATATTTATTATTTCCTTCCTCATATTATCACTTGCAAACCATTTGGACTGAAGGCTGGATGTCTGCTCAAATTGAATATTGAACAACTGGAGCTTCTTTTTCATTGACTCTGCTGCTACACCAGATGCGACTGATTTTTCTTTGTTGTCTATCTTCGGCAAGCCTAGCAACTCATTCCAGGAGCTCAGATAGTCTTCAAGGTTTTGCTGGACTCTTGAAGGATGCTTTTTGAACCCGCGATAATAGCTATAAGAATATTTTTTGCTGGCCTCATTTATGTACAAGGCATTATTCATCATGGAGACATTACACAAGGCAGGTTCGTTGTTTTTGGACCTGGCTTCCAAGTGGCTGTTTAACAGGGCCAATATCCGAGCCATCTGATCAAGAAATGAAGGAGACGTTCCCCTGTATTAGAGACCATATGATATTCTTCCCAAACTCTCTCAATCATAGGCCTAGCTTTATTAACTCCACGGAGACACTTCACCACATCATGGGCTATCGGATAAATGCCTCCAGGAACATCTGCAATTTTCGTATCACAGTGAAGCAAATTCTCCATGTCTTTAAAACGTCCCTGATTGCTTCAACCAATCTCTTGCGAGTCGCGGTTCCTTCATTGCTGAGTGTCACAACTTCCTGATCATGAAACAGTGATTCCAACTAAGGAATGATGTCATGCAATGTCCTCAACACTTCTAACACCTCTCTGCAAATCATGGGCCAACTGATCTCCACGACAAAAGTTTTGGGAAAGTTCAGTAGACGAATGGTGGGTTCCTTGCATATTTGCATGAAAGGCTGATCCCCGACCAAAGAGATATCAGAGAGCACGCGATCGCAGAGTCTCCGTTCATTCGGAAGCACAATATGAACAACAATCTCGGAAGCTCTTAACCAGCTCAAAATCCTTTCCGTAGTCATGCCAACTTTTTCATAATCATTGTCGATTAAGATTTGCAAGTTTAATGCAGAAAGGCACTGTCTCAGGAAATCCTTGCGACTACTACTGTACCAGTTGCAGCACTCCTTCTCAAACCCAGCGCCCACTGCGGGCTTCATCGCTTCATTTAGGTTGTTGATAATATCCGATGGAAGCGTGTCGATGAATGTGATAACCGAAAAAAAAAAAAAAATTTAAGAAAGGTCCACCCATGGATTTTAAGTGGTTAGGCCATAGCAAAGAGATATAATGGCAATACCGCTCACCATAGCGAAGAAATATGATGGCATTACCACATGCCATAGCGAAAAGATATAATAGCATTACCATTTGGCGTAGCGAAGAGATGTAACGGTCTATGTGCACATAGTTTCTCCTAGTGAGATAAAATTTGAAAGAACCTTATTTGAGAAATAATAAACCTTGTGATTGATGGGTTGAGATTACTCCCCAAATAAAATGTATACCTCTTATGTAATCCTCATGAGTATTTGAGTATTTGATGAGGTTAATTTTATGTGAGAATAACGAATTGGAGAAAATGTGAGAAAAGGGGATTTTAGTAAATACTTTTGAGAGTTTGCTTAGAAATAAAAATTGCGAAGAGTATATATATGTTATTATGTTTATATTTTTTTTTATTTTGCATCTAGTAAACTACGGATATTTTATCTCTCACTGAAATACAAAACTCACCCCATTGTTCTTCATTTCTTTTAATACAGGTGCTAATACTGGTTTTTTTTTGTCCCTCCAGATTAGCCGTTATTCAATGCTAAAGTGGTGAGCTTCTTAAGAAAGCATTCTTTTATTATTAAAATCCTTTTTGAAATATTATCTGGTAGTATGTTAGTCACTCCATAGGTCACAAGCAGGTCCTCGGGTTCTATGATTAGTGTCATGTTTAGAGTTATGTATATATATATGTTTGTTTATAAGTTTCGAAAGAGTCATGATAATTGATTTTATGCTTGAACTTAAAAGTTAGATTTACTTAGTTTTGAGTCTAGATGGCTTATTGAACTTGTAACTATTATTGGAATTGGGAAATGATCGAAAAAGAGGGGAGATTCTGCCCGTTTTTTTCTGGAATGGTTTATAGGTAAAGGCTTGCTAGGAAACATGTTCCTTATGCGCCGGTCACGCTCTAAGTTGGGTCATGACAATAAACAAGTTGTTGTGGCACTGAAGGGACTTCTCTGGAGTCCGTGTAAGCAGGTGGATAAGTAAGAGATTCTTTTCCTCAAGTGCCTTTGTAGCAGCCAAGAGTTGTGGCTGGAAAAGATTAATGTCGGCGTTGTTTCTATTGGCTTCTTGTTGAATGACAGCAGAAGAACTAACACTACTAGTATTGGATTGTAATTGTGGATAGCCTTCTTCAATGTCCCCAGCGGGCTGATCTTGGAGTCCATGTCCATTTGCATCTGGCAGTGGTTCTAAATAGGAGGGAGAGTGATGAGGGAATAACTGAAACCTGCTCCAACTATACCAAGCAACCAGTTTATCTTCATGAGTTGAAGTATGAGTGCTCCCAAGAAGAAATACAAGAGATCCAATTCGGATCCACCGTCAGTCGTCGGCCATGACAAGCTGAGCGACATCACTGCAAAAGCGGCACAAAAAACCACGCTATACACATCTGGTTTCTTGGTCACAGCTTTATCAAAGAAAAATGAGTAGAAAGAGGTGATGGTCAAAACCAAAAATGCCATGTGAGCTTTTGACCGGAGACTAATTGAGCGTTGCGGTCCCTTTGCCAAAAAAAACTACAATGCAGATGACGAAACTGAAAACACAGTAAAGAAATGCTTTCCACAAGTTCCATTTCCCGAATAAAGAGTTGAAAGAGGAACTCAATGCGTAACAAAGCAATCCAACAATAGCTGACACAAAACCCACACATCTCTATACCTGCTGTCAGTAGAGATGGAGATGGAAGTCCTGCCCGAGTTCCAATTCACATAGATTATGCTTTTAAATAAGTGCTTTGCACCGTTTGTAGTCACATTACTTACATACTGCCTCAGCACTTATACATAATGTGACAATTTGTCGATATGTGCAATTGATCTAAGGGGACCCAGAAAAGAACCCACAAAATTCAATCATCCAGCACAAATTTAACTCGCGTAAGAGCCGTACTATATAAACTCCAATATAGGCCTTCCTACTTAAGTTCTTACTTGTTACTAAAACACCATTACTTCAACAAAGTAGTCTTGACTCCTTGAGTTTTGATAGTGTTCCTTGTTATTTATAAGTATCTTTCAACGAGGTTTCTAAATGCACGAACTTTAAACAAAACTTTTCCTTCCTAAAATTTTTATTCACAAAAAAAAAAATGAAAAGAAAGGCAATATAATTGTAATGTTGTAACTAGTGAGTCTTAAACAACCTTGATATGATGTTTCAATTGGGATGGCCCCATTGCATTCATGAAGACTTGGCCAAGATTTACAAGCAGCACTCGGGATATGAGGTGCTTTGTCACATACGGGGTCTAGGATGTATCAAATTCTAAGGTGACCCCAAAGATTTTTTTTTGTGATGACCGTAAAAAAAAATGAAGTGGGGACCACTGTGCACTTTAAGTGGTATAGATCACCATATACTTCTTTCTTTCTTTATCATCTCTTCTTCTCCCCTTCTCTCGTAACTCTCTCATTCTCTTCTTCTTCTTCTTCTTCTTCCCGTTCTTCTTCCCTCCCTCCACTTCCTTCTTTTTTTATTTTATTTTGTTTCCTTCAAAATATCATCACCATCTCCATCATCTCATCATCTCCTCTTCCTTCTCATCCCCATAACCGTGTCTCTCTCTCCTTCCTCTCCTCTACTCCATTTTCTCTCTCTAACTCCATTAGAGGGAGCTTGAAGCTTAGGAAGAATTGGAGTAATTTTCTTCACCAATTCTACATTCCAAGTGGTATAGTAGCTCCTAAACTACTCCGTTTAAATTATTGAAATTTCTGATTTTTAGGAATATTGTTAAGTTTATTGAATTCTAGAATTTGGGGCTTTTATTGATTTGGGGCTAATTTATGTAAATTTGTGATATTGTTAGCTCACAAAAATTAATATTATCTTGTTCCTAGAGAGATAGAGCAATCGGGCATCAACACTTGAATTGGTGGCATCAAAGGCTTTGTTCTTCAATTCTTTGAACCAATAGCTGTGAGTAGATAATATATCTGTAGGTTACTTTATGCATGATAAACTTTTATTTGGAGGCCATAATATGACTTTTATGCTTGTTAAAATATTTTGAGTTGAACTATAATGAATATTAAATTTGAGAACATATTATGTTAATTTTATATTATGTAATGTGCATGATTTTGAGTTAAATTGGGGAAAATTCTATAGTTAGAACCTGTAGTTAACGGCAGGGATGTTAGCCTCGGTGCACCGTGAGAAACTCTAGTTAACAGGTGAGGTGCTAACCCGCACATAGTTGCAGCTATGTCTGGACTTGTATATGGCTACGGGTCAACTCTACTTAGCAGGTGTGGTGCTAACCCGCACATGGCCTTGGGTCATGTCTAGACTTGTTATCGTTCTGCTTCGGATAATTCCCCAATGTATTTGAATTTATATGAGTATGTAAATCTCATGTTATGATTAAAATCCTATTTTATGAGCATATATATATTATTATGTTTCTATTGTTTTATGCTTACATTTAGTAAACTATGGATACCCTATCTCTCATTGAGTTGCAAAACTCACCTCGTTGTATTTCCACCCTTTTCAGATATAGGTCTTTGGTCTTGGATTACGGTGTTCCTCCCAAGACAATCTTAATAAATTCTAACTTGGTGAGCCTTTTTGTAAAGGCCCTTTTAGTTTTCATCCATATGTTGGTTTAGTCTATAGATGTCAGTTGCTCCATATGTCACAGGCAAGTTCCTTGGACTTATGTTGTATTTGTATTTGAAAACTTATGACTTAGCTATATATGTTATGTTTTGGAAAAGATTTGTAAACTTAATTTGGTCTTATATTGAGCTGTGTTGGCACTATGACTGGGATATGCTGCAATATTATTATGTACTGGAAGGGCGCATTCTGATAATGCTTGATGCCCAAATACTGTGAATTTATTAGAAACATTGCAGGTTATGTAATTATTTGGAAAATGTCCAAAAAACAGAGGAAACTCAGTCCGTTTTTCTAGAAAATTTAGTGATCTAAGGTTTGTGGGAAAAAGTATTCCCATGCGCCGGTCATAGCCTAAGTTGGGTCGCGACATTTTTTTTTTTTTTTTGCTCATTCCTATCATTAATTGCCTCCCTTAACCTCTTGAAAATAGCATGCATCAGCTGCTGCACCCCAAATAAAAAAGGAAGCGTCATTGCTAGAGTAAACTGCGGCAGCACAGAGGCCATGACCAAGCAAAACATGTTATGTAGTCCACGGTATAGAACTCATCCATAGAGAAATTCATGTACTCTTACGGCATGAGAAAAACCTCTTCTTCAAAGACGCTAGGATCATCTTCAAAGTTCAAATTAGAAATGATTTATTACCCAAAAAAAATATTACTAATGACTTTACAATTTTATCTTCAATTATATATTGTTCGAATAACATAAATATAAATATGTTCTCAAACTTTCTAATCTAATTTTACGTGAAACAATATTTCTAAACATCAATTGAAAAAAAGAAAATTACAGTTAGAAAGGAACCGTTAACTAGAAAGAAATTATCCATCGGAATTGCAATTTGCTGCTATACTCAGAACTTTACATTCAAATATGTGCCAAACTACCTACTACGAAATGAACAATCAGTTTCTTACTGTCTTTAGCTTCACTTTCAGGGACCAGCTCATGCATTCTAGTCCTGAATGCAATCGACTTGTTATGAGCTTTAATACCCTCTACCCAAAATTAGATTGTTAACATTTTGCTGGGAACCGTGCTCAAATACACCATTTCATATTGATAATGATGAACTCTCTGGCATAGCATCATCATCCAATTGTCCACTGCTGCCTATGGAGGAAGATGATTGATAAGGTATTTCAGTGGAGAAAGGTTCTGAAGGTAGAAGAGAATACAAAGATTCAGATGATGAGTTCCTCTCTAAAGTAAATTTAGGCTTGCAATGGGCATGAGTACCCTTGTAGAGTACATCAATAATATGCCCATCTATATTTCTCTCAACTTTTTTCTTCACATTACAATTGGGGTGTGTGCATCTGCAGTAGCTTATCTGATTTCCCCTTCTCTTCAATGGTTTCTCTTCATATTTTCTCCAATTGTATCCATCATCCACCCTCCTCAGCGACGGTATTGCTTGCTGGCTGCTGCTATAACTAGATTGAAAGTCACTTCTGTAGATGTCAGCTCCTCTTTCTACTCCATTTGCAGCATCAATTTCTACGGTTACATGGCCTTGCGTTCTTTGAGTTCCCACATGCGATTGGGATTCCAATTTGGAACGAATAATCATGAGAGCATAGCAGAAGATGGCTGCAATGATGGAGAGTAACAAGTTGATCTTCATCAGTTGAACAGTTAGGCATCCAAGGAAGAAATTGAGGAGATCTGCTTCAAACCCAAGATCAATCTGCCTCAACAGGCACAAAGACATCAAAGCAAAGGCTGCACATGACACCAAGCTTAATGTGTCTGGTTTTCCATTCACAGATTTATCAGAGAAAAACGAATACAAAGAGGTGAGCAACAAAACCAGAACACCCATATGAGCTTTCAGCAAGAAACTCCTTGAAAGCTTCCATTTCTTCAAAAATAACATCATGCTACTGATACTGAAACTTACCACGGTGTAAACCATTATCTTCAAGAAGTTCCACTCTCCAAATAGGTGTTTGAAAGAGGAACTCATGGCATAACACAGCAATCCAATGACACTTGACATAAATCCCACAACTCTACATGGCTTTTTCTGGTTTAGCCGATTGGAATTTCGGGGGGGCATACTATTTTCTTAGCTGGGGTATGGCCTTTCAATTGACTTTTAAGGTTGTGAAATTGTAGTAGAGAATGGTTTGAGATAAAAAAAACAAAAAGAAAGACACAAATAAATAAATTCCAATGCAACCGCGTGTGCTGGGAGGCTCGGTTACAGAGTCTTTGATGATAGTGATGCATGGTTAAGTTGTGTATTTTCTCGTGTAAAGGTACCTTGAGAGAGAGAGAGAGAGTTTCAGAAACTGAATCTGTTACTATTGAGTTAATTGTGTAGTTAAAATTTGATTGAGAGGATTTAGAGTAATGATATTTTAACACTTAAAAAATAAATGTCTATTCAAACACTTACTTTATAATTAAAAGATATGATAATAGGCCTTACTTATTCTTAATATTTGTCATATTCAATAACTATAAAATGAGTTTCGATATTGAGTATTTATAGGTTGAGCTAACTATGGCTAGAGTCAAACAGAATTGGTGACCGATGGTTGGCTCTGGCGACTAGCTTCTAACAGTGCTAATTATATTGCTTCCAGATATCCCTAACATCTTTGCCATTGCAACCATGAGTTGAAAAACTTATTCGCATCTCAATTTCTACAATAAATTTTTTGACATCCTACACTGCTTGCAACTTTCTAAGGTTCCTTCCCAGGTGCTCAAAATTTTCGGCGCTCTGTATCCTGGGTCTCTACCTCTGTTAGCAATTCTTGCTTACTCGGCTCACTACAGGGGCGAAAAAAAAACACATGAAACTCAAGTCCTTGCTCATCTGGATTCGAAGCTGGCTGATGCAACCACATGTATGGAGGTTAGTGGGTTTTGCTTCGACCGCAATTGGACTATTATGTTACGCTCTCAGCTCCTCCTCCATCCATCTATTCGGAGAGCGGAGCTTAACAAAAATCTGCGTCTATAGCGTTTTCTGTATTATTATCTGCCTCGTGATTTTATTTCCAAAATTATTCAAGGCTTGAATTTTCTCTGGTTGTTAGGAACTCTAGGTCCCATAAATTAGAGATTTTATTTAATAGGCTCTCTAATTAATAAATTATTTTGACATAAATTATTTAAACTTATCAAAATATTTATATTTGCTAGATTGTATTAATGCAGAGCGAGCTACTCCTTGTGGAACTATTACGGAACGGCTCAATTGATCTCTTTATACTATGAGTGGCTGTTTACAAATCATAATTTTTAATTTATATTTTGGGGAGAAACTAACTAATTAGATTTGATAAAAATTTTATTATGACCTACATGGATTATTTGGTTAGTTAGTTTGATTAGTTGATTTTCTTATTAACTATGGTGGTTATTAAGTATGACTTAATGATTTGGTTAAAATTATTGCTAACTCTCTTTTGTGATTTTACAGTGACATGATTTTGCTCTATGTTATTTCAATTTGTAATAGAAAAGTTTGTGATATTTGACATTTGCAAGGTTCGATTGATATGAAGATCGAATTTTGGATTTGTAAATTGTGTTTTAATAAAATATTTATTTAAGAAAACCATGATGAGTTCTAAGTTGGCAATACCACTTGCTATAACAAAGAGATATAACGGCATTAGAGTTTGCCATAGCAAAGAGATATAATGACAATACTGCTTGCCATAGTAAAGAGATATAATAGTATTACCGCTCGCCATAACAAATAAATATAATGGGAATAATGCCCGCTATAGCCAAGAGATATAACAACATTACCTGTCGCTATAGTGAAGAGATGTAATGGCTTGTATGCATATAGTATTTTTCAGTTAGATAAAATTGTAAAAGAACCTTATTTGAGACATCATAAACCTTGGATTGGTGAATTGAGATTACTCTCCAAATAAAATTAGTGCTTCTTATATAACCCTCATGAGTATTTGAGTATTTTATGATCAAGTTGATTTTATATGAGAATGAGGAATTGGTGAAAATAGTAAGAAAGTGCATTTAGTAACTATTTTGACATTATACTTAGAAATGAAATTCCGAAGGAAATCTATTTTAAAACTATGAAAAAAGTGTGGATATTATGAACTATTATTTTTATTAAATGCTCATTTATTGATTGGTTTCTCCTTCTTGTCCACTTGTTTATAGTCCTCACTAAGTCTGTTTGACTCATCCCTTTCTTTCCTCCAGATTTTCTAGTTGCTAAATAGCGAGTTCATGGGATTTGCTATTTGCCTAGGAGATTCTTTTTGGTAGGTCTCCATTCTTAGTTAAGGCTTTTTATGGTTGTTGACTCAAGTATTTTGCAGCTATAGGACATAAGTTGAGTATTTTAATTTACTTGTATGAATAAGAGTTTAAATATGATCTTTTGTTTAACTGGTCCTCTAGGAATGTACTAGTTGTTGAATTTGGATTATGATATTGCTCTATGTAATAGGTTAAATTGGATATGTGGATTGGATAGTTTTTATGGGAGGTTCTACCGAATTCTGATAGCCAAAGTAAATGAGTTTGTAATTTAATTTAGTGGAATCATATCTTTAGACTTGTTGAGCTAGGTGATTTTATCTAGCGTATGTGCTGGCTATGGCCTAAGATGAGTTGTGACAAAGTTGGTATCAGAGCTGTGGTTAGTAGGCCCTGTCATCCTAGTGGTTGCAAATAATTGGGCAATTATAGAATTTTGCTTGTAATTTATGTAAGAGGGCACAATGTACAAGTAAGAGGCTTTATATGTCCATTGTTAAACTAGAGTCAATTGTTCTTATTGTCATACTCTATTTGGTGTTGTCTTTGCAATTCTCATATGATGATTACACCTATCTTCTTATCTTTGTTTATGTCTTAAGTGACGATGCCACCCAAGAAAAAAACTTGCTTGGAAGTCAGCCACTAATGAGGCTTCCACTTGACCTCATGCAGCCGCCATGAGAGGTGGTGGGCATGACCGTCGCCATGTTAGGTATACACTAGGTGTTATGATACCTGAGGCCTAGATTCCTAGAGTTAGACATGGGGACCTTGTGTTAGCTAGATTAGCTGATGGGATAGATAATGTTCAATAATCAATTCAATAGATGGTGAATACCCTTGGAGGAAATCAGTAACCTCATGTAGATTAGAATTAGGAGAGTTCAAAGTCTAGCCAAGAGGATGAAAATGTTGCGTACACCGTTAAGGGCCAGTGGTTTCTTCATCTGTATTTACGAGGTATAACCCTCCAATATTCACTATTTCCAACTCTAGTAAAGAACCTAAGAGGTTCTTAGTTGATATGGCTTGGAAATGTAGAGCTTTGGGATGTTTTCCTTCTCATATGGTTCAGTTAGTAGCCTTTCAACTATGAGATGTGGCAAAAGATTGGTATAAGACTATACTTTATGCGAGGCCTAAAGGATCACTGCCTTTGATTTAGGATGAGTTTACTGAATTATTCCTGACTCATTTTCTACCAAAGAATGTTCGGGTTAGCAGGATACAGCAATTTGAATCTTTTATGCAAACAAATCAGATGACCATAATGGAATATGGCACCCAATTTGAAAAGTTGGCATCACATATGGTTGCTACCGAGGAGCTACGAGCCAATCACTTTATTGATGGTTTAAAGCCCTATATATATAGGATACTAGTAGGTTCTGAAATCACATATGAGCAAGCCTTTAATAGGGCTTTGGATATTGAGCAGAGAGGCAAATATAATTGCAAAGCATCACATGACTCACGCTAGAGGTCAGGATCAAAGGGTTCTCTTGGTTGCTATTAAGGCTACAGCAATGAGGGTTCTAGGGATGATATTAGCAAGAGTCGTCATGGTTAATAGAGGGCCCCTCAATCATAAACCATCCATGGTAGTTAGACTGCTTGTTGTGCTCCTAGTCAGGACTTTCCACCGCATCAGAGGCATTCTAATCGAGTCCCTCCTATTTGTGCCATATTTGGGAAAGCTCATTTTGGACTTTGTAGACAAGGCTTTATAGGGTGTTATCAGGATGGACAGGTAAGACACTTTGCTAGGAGTTGTCCTATGAGGCATTCTTAGGCTTCTGCCAATAGAGCGACAACATCTATAGTTTCAGGCCAATAGGGTATTGGTTCATAGGGGCAGAGGTCTAGCTGTTCTCGATGGGGCAGTAAAGGATCGAGCACCAGAGGTCAAGGGCAAGTTGATAGAAGATATGCTCATGTTTTTGCTTTGACCAAACAAGATGCTCAGGCATCTAATTGTGGTACCCCAGGTACACGTGTCGTTAGGCAAATTCCATACTGCCCTAAAATCCCCCGGGACCGACCCATGTTGCCAGGAAGTCCCACGATGCAATGAAGGACTCTTAATGCATCAGATGTGGTGAACTGTCACCGCTACAGCGGTCACAGTGGAGTGGCAGTAACATTTTGGCATCTGGGGACCGCTTAGCGGTCTAGGACCACTATAGTGGTCATAAAGGTGTGGTAGCAATGTTTTTCGGTCCTCTGGGGACCGCTATAGCGGTCATCAGTCATGCGGCCTGAGTAGTTTTAGGGGGGTAGACCGCTATAGCAGTGTCACTAATACACAAACAATGCAAAACGTGTCATTTTGCATAAATGAGACCCCCAACCCCTTTTTAAACATCCCAACTTGGGATTTCACGCCCAAAACCGAGCCCTACCCCTCTCTAACTCATTTCCTCTCCTCCCCACTAAATCTAGCTCCAATCCTTCTTCCTTCCAAGAGATCAAAGGTGAGATTTATGGGTTCTGTTATCTCTTTCCTTCCCATTTGATGACCTAGAGTTTGGGGTTGTTGTTTGTCTCCATTGTTGTTAAGTGGGGCTACTCCCCCAATATTGTTGGAGTTATGTTTGAGTATTCTAGAGATTGTCAGAGACTAATTTTGTGTTTTGTGGCTCCAATGGTAGAAGTTGGTGCCATTCCACCTTCCCGGAGCTCCGTTGGAGTTAACGTCACCATTCCCTCCCCTCCAGGTGAGTCGGTTTGGAACCTATGGCCCTTATGTTAGTCATTAGAGCCAATTTCCTCAAATTATTATTGATTGTATGGTTTAGAAAAGATTTCAAGAGATTAGAAACTCCGTTTAACTTGTTATAATTATCAAAATGACGAATTCCAACTAGAGCGTGAAATATTTGTTTAAATGCAAACTCATGGGATCATTATTGACAAATGATTTTATCAAAAGAGTTAGAGTATAATTATGACTTGATTAGCAGTTTCCATAAAATTATTATGTTAATTTTATGAGTGAATTGATTATGAATTATAGAGTTTGTGCTTAGAAAAATACTATGAAAAAGATTTAGAGAAAGTAATATGATTATTGAATTAGAAATTAGACAGTAGCTATAGAAAAATAGACTGAGTTAACGGTAGTTGTTCCGTTAACCTTGGTATACCAAGTCGCCCCCAAGGCCAGGGAAATAAAAAATGGGACCTAGTTAGGTGCCCCAGAAATTAGAGACTTTATTATGCTATGCATAACCAGAGATTTATTATGCCACATGAATTGAACATAACCAGAGATTCTTGTTTCTTTATTAGTATACTGTGAATTTATGATTTCTAGAGAAGATCGATTTTAGAGCTGTTTGTTATCCCTATGAATATGATTTCAGAGATTATTGCATTAATTGGTTTTGATGATTTCTATATAATTATTTATTTATTATTCGTTGGTTGTCCCATGAGAGGGTTATGGGTGAAAACTTGCTTACTGAGTTTTAGATGACACCCACTCCTCTCCCTTCCTTTATTACAGGTGTTGTAGACGCTACGAGTTCTCCTCTTCCACCTCTACCCCTGCAGTAGAGATCTATCGGTTGGTGAACTTCACTTGGTGTGAAGTACTCTGTTTTGCTTTTTGCTTTAGATAGAGTGCTCTAATTACATGACGGGCAGGGTCCTGGACCATAGAGATTATTTACCATTGATTCATCATAATTATTTTCCATCTACATGATTATAGATTTCATGTATAATTTGTATTGAGAGCAACTCATATATTTTGAACCTCAGTGATATGTTTAGAGATGGAAATAGAAATGACTGATTTTATTACATTAGAGATCTATGTTAAAGTTGATTATGATTATGTTTTCATGGAAGTTTATTTGAGATGAAATGATGTTTTATAAACATATTTATGTTAAATTATGCATATAGAGAAACTTAGAGGTCACAAGGCTTATGTGGGAATAAGGATTCCCCATGTGCCGATCACGTGCCCAAATCAGGTCGTGACAAAGTGGTATTAGAGCACTAGGTTTCCCTGCATATCACTGGCGCAAGTGTCCATAAGTGGCGCTGCATTTTTGTAAATGGAAGAGCGCTCATTTGCATTAACGAAGCGTTACTTTAGGCCTTTAGAGTGGTCAGTCATGTCTAACTTCAGAGCTAGAGCCTTGTCCTTCTTGCAAGATCTGTGCTTATCTCTTGTATTCATATTCTTTCAGATTCAGTATGCCTCCTCTACGTCATTCTTCTTCTTCTCACCGCCGCCGTCATCATAGCGGATCTTCGATTTCAGAGGCCCATTTCAGGGCACTAGAATAGGGTTTGGCAGCCCTCATTGGAGCGCTAACCAGGCAGACTGAGGCTGGCTCTCGGCCACCTCCAATCTAGACACCTCCAGTTCAGCCACCGTCGGTGCAGACATCTTCGGTACAGGTACCAATTGGAGACCCCGATGATTCAGCTTTAGAGTGCTTTAGAAAGATAGATCCACCCATCTTCCAAGGGCTTCTCACGATGAAGGATCCCCAGACGTTCCTCCGAGGGGTAGAGAAAATCATCAGAGTTATCCACTGCTCTTCGGAAAGGGCAGCAGAGTTGGCTGGCTTTCAGGTGGAAGGCCAGGCTAGTATCTGATACTATTAGTTCCTTTAGGGGTGTGGCAACTCTGAGCCACCCTCCTGGGAGGAATTTTGGACAGCGTTCTTGAGGAGGTATCTTTCAGAAAGCCATAGAGCTCAAATGGTTGAGGAGTTCCTGAGGCTCCGACAGACGTCGGGCATGTCATTTACGGAGTATGAGAAGAGGTTTACATACCTGACCCAAGCGGCTGCTGGTATGTTGACTTCGGAGACGGAGAGAGTCAGGCAATTTGTTTAGGGGCTGCCTCAGAGCATGTTTGTCAATCTCCAACCACATGTCGGCACCATGGATTATGCACATATAGTAGATTCAGCTATTGTAATAGAGGCTAGGTTGGCAGACAAGAGAGCTGTGGTAGATTCTGGCAAGAAGGCCAGGACATATGGTTCCTTCTCAGGGGGAGCTGGGTCGAGTAGAGGGCCTGGCTAGCAGGGCCAACAACGGTCCCAGTGGGGTAGGGCCGCCTTCTCAAAGTCCGCCCCGACTAGATCTGCTGCTTCCTAGAGTCAAAACAAAGGTGGTAGCCAGTTCAGTGGCCAGGGTTCAGTTCAGAGCTTCCACCAGTGTCAGACTTGTGGGAGGAGACATGTTGGGCAGTGCATGATTGGCATTTTTGTTTGTTATGAGTGTGGCCAGCAGGGCCACAAACGTATAGAGTGTTCGCTCATACAGGGAGTATCTAGCCAGGGGTTGGCGAACCCTATCGCTTCAGTTCAGTCAGGGACCAAAATGGCCTGGCTACTCCAGCTAGTAGATGTGCTGGGGATAGGGGCCTTGGGGGTACAGGTCCGGGTAGCAGAGGTAGAAGCCAGGGTGGCGAGGGACAGCCCTATCTGTTTACTCTCACGCACTAGGATGCAGCAGCTTCAGCTGATATTGTGACAGGTATCATTAGAGTTTTCTCCTTTGAGGCTTTTGTGTTGATTGATTTTGGGTCTACATATTTGTAAGTGTTCCTGTTCTTTGCTACATAGTTTTTGAGACCTGTTTCCACCGTAGAGAAGCCGTTTTTTATGGGGATATCCTTAGGGGGACCCCTTCTGATTCAGTTGGTTTACAAAGAGTGTAAGGTTAAGGTTGGAGGTATGGAAGCACTCACTAACCTCCATTTGTTGGATATGTCGAATTTTGATGTCATCTTGGGCATAGATTAGCTAGCTCCATGTCATGCTGTGGTGGACTGTTATTGATGTCCGCCTACAAGAGCGGATAAATTACGCAAGTGCACGGGTTGTCAAGTAATATAATGTGAGTTAAGAGTATCGTCTCCACAGGGATTGGGTATAGATATGCTATCGATTTACAAAACTACCGTGTTTAGGCCTAAGCAAAACGAATTGAAGGAGTTAAGAAAAATTCAAAAGAGCAAGTAATTAGATAACACTAATGCAAATTAAAGTTGAGAAACAACCAAAGTTAAAAGGCCTAGGGGACCTTTTTCACCCTCTACTTCATTTGGATATGCAAATTACTTAAATGAACATTAAGAAATTGGTTTTGTTAGCATACCAATTATAGTTAAAAGCCTATGTCTAGGTCGATTAACCGTATCTCCTTCACCTAAAACACTAAGTGTCCTTGTGAGTTAGTGTGAAATCAACCCATTGAGAACTAACATCAAACATCTACTATGCAAGGTCAATGGGTATGTTTCCATCCCATTGACTAATCCTCACATCTAAACCAATTAAGTGTAAAAGAACAAGCATTACCCATACCAAGGTCCAATGTCTCCATTCCTATGTCTAGTTCAAGAGAATCCCCCAAATCAACTTAGATGGTGGCCAAACATATAAGAGCATTAAGAATAGAAATGGGTAACCAAAACCAATATCATCAATATTCAAATAAGCAACATTACAAACTTCCAAGATCCATAGAGGGATTCAAAGGATCCCCTAGCTACAAGTTTAGCTATCCATAACAGTGAGCAAAACACAAACTAGTTCAAGAGGTATAATGAATATTAAAGACATAAAGAGAGAAGAAGAGATGAACAAACAAGGCTTTAATCCTCTCCTAGCCCTTGGTCTTCAATCTTCAAGATGAATCCTTCTCTAGTGTTGGCTCCTTCCAAAACCTAGGGTTCCTTCTCAAAAACTACTGAAAAAGGCAGCAAAAAATGAACTGCTGGAGTTCTCCGCGTCTATTGGGTAAATATTTACTCAAAAAGGGCCTGGGTTGGGTTGCGACCTGACACAAATTGTCGGGTCGCGACCTGACTCACAAAACTGATCCAATGTTTAGGCGCCCAGTAGGTTGCAACCCAAAAAAATTCAGGTCGCGACCCAACAGCAAAAACTTCAATTTAATGGCCTTTTCTTCTTGCTTTGCTTCCCTCCTCTTGGCTTCAACTTGAATTTTCCTCAAGCTCCAAAACTCTACAATTTTCTCTGTCAAAAATCATTCAATGAAAATTTAATTTGAATTATGCAATTCATCCCAATAGTCTTGATTTATGACATCGAATTTTTCAACAAAAGTTCTAAACAAATATGAGCCAATTCTTCCTATTTTTAAGTGTTTCACTTGGATAATGAAGGACAAGTCATGTAATTTCAATTCCAATTAGAAGCTAAATAACTCCATAAACTGGAGTTATCAGTTATAGGAAGTCTATGAAGTTTGATGTTCCTGGAGGTGAGCTTCTAGAGTTTAAGGGTACCAGTTGTTCGGTCCCAACCAGTTTGATATCTACCATGAGTGCCTTGAGGCTCATGGATAGAGGAAGTTATGGGTTTCTAGTTTCAATTAGAGACATGGATGTAGTAGTACCAAGCTTGGAGTCAGTGCCTGTGGTATGTGAGTTCTCAGATATTTTTCCGGAAGAGCTACCCGGGATGCCACTAGAGAGAGAGATAGAGTTCGGGATAGAGCTTAAGCCCGGGGTTAAGCCCGTCTCTACTCCACCATATCAGATGGCTCCCACGGAGTTGAAGGATCAGTTGCAAGAGATGCTTGACAAGGGGTTCATCCGACCAAGTACCTCACCTTGGGGTGCTCTGGTGTTGTTTGTTAAGAAGAATGATGGGTCTATGAGGATGTGCATAGACTATCGGCAGTCGAACAAAGTTACAATCAAGAACCGGTATCCCTTGCCACGCATTGGTAACCTGTTTGATCAGCTCCAAGGGGCTAGGTGTTTCTCTAAGATTGACCTTAGGTCGGGCTATTACCAGTTGAAGATCAAGGGTGAGGATGTACCCAAAAGGGCCTTTAAGACACGCTATGGATACTATGAGTTCTTAGTGATGTTCTTTGGGTTAACCAATGCCCCCGTAGCTTTTATGGACTTGACGAATAAGTTCTTTAGACCGTTCCTAGACTACTTCGTGATTGTCTTCATTGATGACATTCTGGTGTACTCTAGGAGCAAAGAGGAGCATGAGCACCACCTTAGGATTGTCTTGTAGACCCTAAGGGAGAACCAGTTTTATGTCAAATTCTCTAAGTGTGAGTTTTGGCTGGATCAAGTGGCATTTCTTAGGCATGTGGTGTCCAAGGATGGTATCCTAGTTGACCCAAAGAAAGTTGAAGCGGTTTAACAATGGCCGAGGCCATCTTCAATATCAGAGATCCGTAGTTTCCTGGATTTGGCAAGATACTACTGGAGGTTTGTTAAGGATTTCTCGAGGATAGCAGCACCATTAACCAAGTTGACCCAGAAGATAGTTAAGTTTCAATGGTCGGATGCTTGTGAAGAGAGTTTTCAGAGGCTCAAAACCTGTTTGACCACGGCTCCCATTCTTGTGTTGCCCTCGAGTACAAGAGGTTTCTCGGTGTTTTGTGATGCCTCTAGAGTCGGCCTCGGTTGTGTCCTTATGCAGCATGGTCGAGTAGTGGCTTATGCATTTAGGCAACTCAAGTGGGATGAATAGAACTACCCGACGCATGATCTAGAGATGGCAATGGTAGTTTTTGCCTTGAAGATTTGAAAGCACTACCTGTATGGGGGGACCTATGAGATCTTCACTGATCACAAGAGTTTGAAGTATATCTTTCAACAAAAGGATTTGAATCTCAAGCAACGTAGATGGTTAGAGTTGTTGAAAGCCCACGACTGCACCATATCTTCTCATCCGAGAAAAGCTAACGTGGTAGTTGACGCCTTGAGCAGGAAATGCATGGGCAATTTGGCCTATATAGCGCCTTTGAGGCAACTGTTGATAGAAGAAATCCATAAGCTAGAGGCAAAGGGAGTCCAGTTCGGGCTTGATGAGTCTGGAGCCTTCCTCACTCACATTGGGCCTAGTCAACCCTAGTGGAGCGGATTAAGGCACAGCAGGGGAAAGACCCCAAGTTGGTTAAACTTGTGAAGGATGTACGCAGAGGAGAGAGCCTAGCATTTGTAGTGGAAGGGGAGGGTGCATTGCACTTTGGGGACCGTCTATGTGTGCCCAATGTGGGTGAGTTAAGGAAAAGAGTAATGGAAGATTCCCATAGTGCAGCATACTCCGTTCGCCCAATTCAACAAAGATGTACTAAGATCTCAAACAGCTATACTGGTAGGAAAGCATGAAGAGAGACATTGGTAACCATGTGGCACGGTGTTTGGTGTGTCAGCAAGTTAAGGCTAAGCACCAAAGGCCTGCGGGCTTGCTACAACAAATAGAAATTCCAGAGTGGAAATGGGAGAGGATAACTATGGACTTCGTAGTTGGGTTACCTTAGACCACTAGAGGTTTTTATTCCATATGGGTGATAATGGATAGAATGACCAAGTCTGCTCACTTTCTACTAGTGAAGACGACCTTTAGTACAGCTCAGTATGCTCAGCTTTACATAGATGAGATTGTTTGACTTCATGGAGTGCCTGTGTCGATCATATCAGATAGAGGGTCTCAGTTTACTTCAAGATTCTGGAGAGCATTTCAAGAAGCTCTCAAGACTCGAGTGGATTTGACCATAGATTTCCATCCGCAGACAGATGGCCAATCAGAGAGAACGATGCAAACCTTAGAGGACATGCTCAGAGCTTGCGTACTAGACTTCGGTGGGAGTTGGTGTGACTACTTGCCACTAATAGTTTTTCGTATAACAACAGTTATCAAGTTAGCATCCAGATGGTACCATTTGAAGCATTGTATAGTAGATGCTGTAGATCTCTAGTTGGGTGGTTTGAGCTTGGGGAAGCTAAAGCTCTAGGCCTAGATCTAATACAGGAGACTTTAGAGAAAGTCCAATTGATCAGAGAGAGGCTGCTAGCAGCTCAGTCTAGACAGAAGTCTTATGCTGATAACCGGCATAGATATCTAGAGTTTGCTATGGGTGATCACGTGTTTCTAAGGGTATCTCCCATGAAGGGAGTAGTAAGGTTCGGTAAGCGGGGAAAGTTGAATCCACGCTATATTGGTCCGTTTGAGATTCTAGAGAGAGTTAGAGTAGTGGCCTACAGGTTGGCACTGCCTCCCAGTTTATCAAAGATACATCTAGTGTTTCATGTCAGCAAGCTCAGAAAGTATATGCCCAACGAGTCTCACGCGCTTACTCCGCAAGCGGTTCAAGTTGATAAGGACTTGTCATATGAAGAGGAACCGGCCGCCATCGTGGATTGACAGATCAAGAAGTTTTGCTCAAAGGAAGTGGCCTCAGTGAAGGTCATCTGGAGGAACCACTCGGGCGAGGAACCCACGTGGGAGGCCGAGGAAGCCATGAGGATCAAATTTTCACACCTCTTCCTTCCTCAATGTGTATTTTAAGATTTAGGGACCAAATCTCTTTTAAGGGGGGAGAATATGATATTCCAGGTACACGTGTCGTCAGGCAAGTTTCGTACTACTCCAGGGTCCCCCGGGACCCACCCATGTTATCGGGAAGTCCCAAGATGCAATGAAGGACCCTTAACGCAGCAGATGTGGTGAACTGCCACCGCTATAGCGGTCTAGGACTGCTATAGCGGTCACAGTGGGGCGGCAGCAGCATTTTGGCATTCTGGGGACCGCTATAGTTGTCCAGGACAGCTATAGTGGTCATAGAGGTGTGGCAATAGTGTTTTCGGTCCTCTGGGGACCACTATAGCGGTCGTAAGTGGTGCGGCCCAGGTAGTTTTAGGGGGGTAGACCGCTATGATCGCTATAGCGGTGTCAACAGTGCAAAACGCATCGTTTCACATAAGTGAGACCCCCAACCCCTTTTTAAACATCCCAACTCAGGATTTCTCTCCCAAAACCGAGCCCTACCCCTCTCTAACTCATTTCCTCTCTTCTCTACTCAATCTAGCTTGAATTCTTCTTCCTTCCAAGAGATCAAAGGTGAGATTTATGGGTTTTGTTGTCTCTTTCCTTCCCATTTGGTGACTTAGAGTTTGGGGTTGTTGTTTGTCTCCATTGTTGTTAAGTGGGGGTACTCCCCCAGTGCTGTTAGAGTTATGTTCTAGTATTCTAGAGATTGTCGGAGAATAATTTTGTGTTTTGTGCTCCAATGGCAGAAGTTGGTGTCATTCCACCTTCCCGAAGCTTCGTTGGAGTTGATGTCACCATTCCCTCCCCTCCAAGTGAGTGAGTTTGGAACCTATGGCCCTTATATTGGTCATTAGAGCTAATTTCCTCAAATTATTATTGATTGCATGGTTTAGAAAAGATTTCAAGAGATTAGAGACTCCGTTTGACTTGTTATAATTATCAAAATGACGAATTCCAACTAGAGCATGAAATATTTGTTTAAATGCAAATTCATGGGACCATTATTGATAAATGATTTTATCAAAAGAGCTAGAGTATAATTATAACTTGATTAGCAGTTTCCATAAAATTATTATGTTAATTTTATGAGTGAAATGATTATGAATTATAGAGTTTGTGCTTAGAGAAATATTATGAAAGAGATTTAGAGAAAGTATTGTGATTATTGAATTAGAGACTAGACGGTAGCTACAGAGAAACAGACTGTGAGTTAACGGCAGTTATTCCGTTAACCTTGGTATACCAAGTCACCCCCAGGGCTAGGGAAATAAGAAACGGGACCTAGTTAGGTGCCCCAGGGATTAGAGACTTTATTATGCTATGCATAACCAGAGATTTGTTATGCCACATGAATTGGGCATAATCAGAGATTCCTGTTTCTTTATTAGTGTACTTTGGATTTATGATTTCTAGAGAAGATCAATTTTAGAGCTATTTGTTATCCGTATGAATATGTTTTCAGAGATTATTCCATTAACTGGTTTTGATGATTTCTATATAATTATTTATTTATCATTCGTTGGTTGTCCCCATGAGAGGGTTATGGGTGAGAACCTGCTCACTGAGTTTTAGATGAAACTCACCCCTCTCCCTTCCTCCATTACAGGTGTTGTAGACGTTGTGGGTTCTCCTCTTGCACCTTCACCCCTGCAGTAGAGATTTATCGGTTGGTGAGCTTCATTTGGTGTGAAGTACTCTGTTTTGCTTTTCACTTGAGATAGAGTGCTTCAGTTACATGATGGGCAGGGTTCCAGACCATAGAGATTGTTTAGCATTGATTCATCATAATTATTTCATATCTACACGATTATATGTTTCATGTATAATTTGTATAGAGAGCAACTCATATATTTTGAACCTCAATGATATGTTTAGAGATGGAAATGGAAATGACTGATTTTATTACTTCAGAGATCTATGTTAAACTTGATTATGATTATATTTTCATGGAACCAATGGTCTATTTGAGATGAAATGATTTTTTATAAACATATTTATATTAAATTATGCATATTGAGAAACTCAGAGGTCATGAGAACTACGTGGAAATGAGGATTAAAACTGCTTGGTCGTGTCTTTAAATCGGGTCGTGACACTAATGCTATTGTGATAGGTATACTTTCAATATATTCTCAAGATGCACATGTTTTGATTGTTCCAAGGGCTACCTATTCTTTTGCATCTTCTTCCTGTGCATCTTGTTTTAGGAGAGACCCTACACCCCTCGAGGAATCTTGGATAGTACTTATGCCAATAAGCACCTTGTTAGCCATTTTGGATGTAAGAGGAGTGATGAAGGGAGAATTAGTTATAAGAAAAAATAAATGATGAGACTCATATATTTTATAAATAGATTATTTGAATGTTTCAAAAGGTTGAGTATGAGAACTAGCAAAGTTGATCATTATTTACACACGCATAGACATGTATTGACACATCGTACGCCCATCCATATGGTGTCAGTATCCCTTGTGTGTTGGACTCATGAGCAAAAGTAAATTGGTGTATACGTGCTTGCTAGACATAAATACAATGCAATAATGCAGCCAGGTGCCCTAAGGCCCGGTTAAAGTCTTTGATGAGGGTGATGTATAGTTGACTTACAATTAATCTTGTTGCGTGTTTACTCTGCAATTGCAACCATTGAAAAATTTGTTGAGGGAGGAGCTGAGAGCGTGACATGATAGTCCAATTGCAGTTGAGGCAAAACCCAGTAATCTCCATACATGTGTCTGCATCAGCCATCTCCGAATTCGGATAAGCAAGGACATAAGCTTCGTGTTTTTTTCTTCTGCTTAAGCCGAGTGGAATTCCGGACTGACAAAGTATTTGTTTTCCAAGGGTGTGGCCTTTCAATTGGCTTTTAAGGTTGTGAAGTTGTTGTAGAGAATGGTTTGAGATGGAAAAAATAAAATAAAACAAATACATTGCAATGCAGCCAGACGCTGGAAGGCTCGGTGAGAAAGCCTTCGACGATAGTGATGCTTGATGCCGTGTAACTTTATAGTTGCGTATGTACTCTGCCATTCCAACCTTGAGTTTCAACCATGAGTTGAAAGAATTGTTGACATCTCAATTTGTATGAATAAAATTAAAATTCTACACTGTTTGCAATTTGACTTCAACTTGAACAAAATAAATCTAAAACAACAGACTCAGAATCCAAGAAAAGAAAAGGTCTAATGATTCTGACCACAAAATTTTTTTTTATAAAGACATAAATGGGCATAAATCCTCTTTAAATTCATTATTCTGATCATAAATTGAGCACATATATGCCAAGACATTACACACACACATACATATATATATATATATATATATATATATATATATATATATATATATATATATATATATATAGTGTGTGTGTGTAAAATATACTGGATCTACATTTATTACATATTCAGAGAAATTTAAATTGACAATGAATTTTTTTTAAAAAAAAAACTTTGTAGTGTTATACATATTTTCTTCTAATAAATATGTTATTACATACTTTATAAACCTTAATTCTTAAACCTTCATGTAACTGAAGATGTTTTTGGTGTGTTAATAATTATACGCTTAATACTATACGCCAATTGCTCTTCAACTATATGAATTAGTTGAACTCATTTGCAGCATATAATTAAATTTATTTATTTAATTATTATTATGCAAATTGAAAAGGCCTAGAATTTGAAACGGAAATTGCTTGCCACTTGCTCTTCAACTATATGAATTAGTTGAACTCATTTGTAGCCTATAATTAAATTTTTTTTATTTAATTATGATTATGCATTTGAAAAGGTGTAGAATTTGAAACGGAAATAAATATCTAGGTATAACACATTGTTTTCTCCTTCTTAATTTAATTTTGAGTTAACGTTTCAAGGGATTAACATACTCCATAACAAGAATTTAAAGTGAAAATGCAATAAATTAGTCCAAGAATGATGCTAGAAATTATTGTTATAAATGTAAAAAATTAAATTAAATGACTTAATGTAACGTAACTGCATATATTATTGCTTCCTTCTTCGAAAGAGCTTTCAACTTTGACACCTCCACCCTTATATATTGTTGTTTTGTGTATCAATCATGTAGCCATACCCTTGCGAGCAACAAGCCACGTCCTCCATCCCCGACCTAACTCCGCGCAAGGTGATCAACATCCCTCATGTTTGCTTGATTTTAATATACTTGATTTGTTTTGCTTTATTCTCTTGAAATGTAATATAATAAGTTGCATATACCGTAGAGAAGATTATTCAAAGAGAACTAATGTTAATTTCCTCCTATATATTGCATTGGCATAGTATTGACACACTTTGATAACAAGGTATTGATAGCTTGGGAACTACTCACCAAATGAGATTTTGAGCATTTAGTCCTTCTTTGAAGCATGGATACAAAAATAAATATAGAAAGCAACACAAAACAAATCAAGTTTGATCATGGCCACTTTGAAAGAGCTACTTGAACAAGAAAGTATAAAATTTCTTTTCAACAACATAATATTTTTTTTAAACCAAACTTATGTTTTTCTTAATTTCTCTTAATTTTTTTCTTATATCAAACTCCACAAATCCTTAAAATTATAGGGTAAACATTTATTTTGAAAATTCATGGGACTGAGAGTTTCAGTAAAAATAAAGTTTTGAAGCCAAAAGTGAAGGTAAGAGTTTAATTTTTTAAGTTTTTTCAAGAAAAAACTTGATAAAATAATTTCAAAAGTTTTAAATCGAACTTTTTTTTTTTGTTATTACTGCTAGAGAAGAAAGGTAACTTAAAAAATTCAGATGAATGCTCAGAGTTAACAAAAAAAAAAGAGAAAATTAATGTATAGCGCATATTAGTTTATAAATGACTTTTAAGAAAGGTGTTGAATCTTACAAATATTTTGTATTTTCTATCTTTCCAGGCTACAACATGATGAGGAACCACACCATCTTAATAAAAAAAAGAGCCCTTGCAAGATTATGGTAGTGTTTTTAAGATTGTTTTACTAAATTTATCATAATGAGCATTTTTGAGTTTGTGGAAATAATGATGTAATCTCATTTAAGTTGGTATTAGTTTTTTTTTCATGTTATGCATTGTTTTTTTTTTCTTTTCTGCCTATTCAAATTCTCATACAAAATTAATATTAAATTATGAAAATAAAAAAATTAATTTCATTATCATTATTTGACTAATCAACATAACATTAATGATTTCAATTAAATTTGAATATTATATTTAGTTATATTTATCATTCATAAAAATTATGAATTTGATTAACACTTTTTTGGTACAATATTTAAAGTTTTATTGTTTCCTAATTTGATCTAATTTTAAAATGTTTAAATTCAGATTATGCTTTTAGATTTTAATGTTATATGCATATTCTATTTGTTAATTAAATAGTCTTATTTCACTTTAATTCTATACTCAAATGTATATTTTATGAGCAAATCAAAATTAATCAGTACACAATAAAAGCAATGAATATAACATTAATGATTAAAATTTATTTTATTAATGTATGTGGTTCTATGTTATATTCATAAAATTATGAATTTTATAAGCACATACTATTTGATATAGTGTTTAAAATTTCATAATTCCATTTTTTTTATCTAATCTGAAATTGTTTTCATTTAGATTATATATATATATATAATATTATTTCATCTTGTTAATAAAATTTTATAAATATGTTTAAATTAAATATTATTATTTTATTTTATTCCATTGAATGAAGTTCCAGTAACTGCAGAAATTATAATAATTTATTATAAATAAACTCCTTTGTCTGGAAAGATTTAAGGAGTCATTGAGAGTGAATTATTTTATTATAGCACAGCATTCAAAAATGTAATGACTGTGATATAAAAATTGTAATCATGGTGGATGAATCGACATAAATGCATTTAAAATCTGTAAATGCAACAAATCAAATCAATATAACTGAAGCATTATGTTATAATGATGACAAAAATGTTTTAGTAACCAGCCTAGCCTCTTCAATTTATGAAATTTATAAAATTATATTTTTGTCAACTAAATTGTGTTGTAAAAGAGATTATTAATTTATCATAAAAAAATATTAACTTTATTAGAATTGAAATATAGCGACTCAAATTTATATAAAGCAATAAAATTTATATAAAGCAATAAAATTATTAATTAAATATTATACTTTCATTTTCCATTAATCACAATAAAATACAAAGTACTCTGAGAAATTAAAAGAAAGGTACAATTAATTAAAAACCATTAATGTGAAATGACAAGGCGAAGTAATCTAAGAAACAAGAAACAAACACTTAAAAACTATTAATGTAAAATTAAAATGGAAAGTGAATATTTGAATCACCAGCTATGTGACCAATCATATCATATCTATATCTATATACATTATAAAATTAACTGTATATTTAATACTTACACAAACATATGTAATTATTATATATGTACTATATTTTATAAGTAAAATTACAGTGCCCTTCTAATTAATTACATATGTCACTATATTTTATGAGTAAAATTACAATGTGCTTCTAATTATGGTTGAGTTGTATTATTTAATAAGGTTAACCAATAATTATGTGCCAACATACATATTAAAATGAGTGAATGAATAATTTAACAACCAATTAAGTATTCAGTTATTTGTAATACATATGTTGACAATATATTTATATATTTGATTTATAATTGAATATTTGGATATAATTACAAAAGCTTTTAAATAAGATTTAATTTTCGTGCTCTAATAGCATAAATTTTTTTTACAATATTATTCAATAACGTATTGCAATATATGTAACTGATGATAATTGACTTTTATACTTACTATTTGAAAAGTTATCCAAACAAAATATGTTGATTTGTTTGATGGTGTAAAATAATTTTATAATGTCAGTGCATCAAAATTAAACTCTTTAAAAAATAATAAAAAATATATGTGACATATATAAAAGTAGAGATGTCAAAATGGGTTCAGCCCACTGGGTTAGTCTGTCAAACCCGCTACTTTTAGCAGGCTGGGTTAAAATTTTGAGCCAGCCAAAAAATTCCAACTCACGTAATTTGCCTCGCCTAACCCGTGGATTTTGACGAATTGGGGCGGACTTGGCCCGCGGACCAAGTTTTTGTTTTAAGAAAAATTTATAATTTATTAGTAAAAAAGTGAGAAACATGCGACCCAAAAAAAAAGTAAAAAATATGTACAATCACAAACATAGTAACATTATACAGTTGATACTATTCACTCAAAGTTAAAACTTAAAAATGAAACAGTGTTATAACTAAAAAAAATACTATTAACAATAACATTTTTTAGTATAAATTAATACATAGTTGTTATGGACATTAAAAAATTGGGTATATATAAATAAAAAATATTATTTAAAAACTTTTTAAAAAAATTCATCAAACATTAAAAAAATATTTTTTTGAATTGTTTTTTATTTTTTGACAGGTTAACCCACCAACCCAACCTAAAATGGGCTGGACTAATTATTTCAGGCCATTTTATATTGGTGGGCTGGCCTACCGACCTCTTTTTTGCTGGCTTTTGGTGAGGCAAGCCTAAACGGAGCAAAGTCGCCTGTTTTGACACCCCTATATAAAAGTATTTTTATATATAAAATTATAGTTGAGGGTAAGAAAAATTATTTCTCAATAAATGTAGTTGGATAAAATGTACTTTTTTATATGATAAATCTTTTAAAAGATCATTCTCATTTTATGTTATTTATTTGTTAAATTGAAAAATAACTTACTTAAATAAATAATTATTAAAAAACATTTTTTCCGGTGCTTACTAAAATTTAATAAAAGTTGTCCTAATTTCATAGAATAAAGTACGCTAACTTATATATATTTATACATATGCATATTATCTTACATTTATAAATTTTTTAATATTTATCAATATTAAATGTTACAATGATCTATTTTTTATGTTCAGAACTTGATATGATTTTAAAGGGGAGGCAAAGGAATTTTTTTATTTTAGAAATATGTCAAGAATATTTTTGGATGGGAAATTAATTAATTCTATTTTTTATGTTACACTTTTCCTATTTCATTGCTTTTTTCTAAATTTAAAAACCAATAGCTACTGCTCTTCAAAATAAGTATTTATTTTATGATTTTGTACTTTTTGTATAAAAGTAGAATAATGCTCAAAAACATAGTATTAAAAATCGGTTCGTACCGGTCGGTTCAACCCGAAAACTGGTGAACCGGTTATGAAACCGATCCCAGTTAGTATTTGGATTGGTTCTGCATCAAAATCGGTGCAACCCGATTTGACTTGGCCGGTTTTGTATCAAAACCGGTGACTCGGCAGGTCGAACCAGGTCGGATTGGTAGTTTTTTTTTTTTTTTGCTTTTTTAGTTTTTTTGATTTTTTTTACTTCGTTGTTCTAAATGGTGACTTTTTCAAAAACCTTAAAAGAAAATTCTAATTTGACTTATGGAAAAATACAATAACTTTATTTGTATTATCATAATTTATGAGTTTGTGATGTAAAACTTTGTGAGTTTGCTTGTATAATTATGTTTTGAACTTGTCAATTGTGATTCGTGAATGTGAAATGTGAATAATATTTTAGAATTTATGTTATTTATTTATACTTTTATATTTGAACCTTTTAAAAAGTATTAAATTATTAATTAGTTATCATTTTATTATATTTTATTTAAATTTTTATTTTTTTTGTATAAATCAGGTTCAACCGGTTCAACCAAATGTATGGTTGAGCTAATGCTTGATGATTTCAGTCTTTCGATCTAATTGATCACCGATCCGAGTCTGAAAACTATACTCAAAAGTACTCATTTATCAAATTAAGCACTTTATCTATTGTAATAAGCATATCCCAACGGCCTTATTGTAAAAAAAAATAATAATAATTAGACAAAATAAAATTCAATAAATTCTTACTATATTTAATTTTTGATACTATCACAATTATTTTAATTTTTATTAAAAGTTATTATAACAAAAAATTAATAAATCCACGCAACGCACGGGATTCTCTCTAGTATTATAGCAAGGGATTGAGCTTATCCCATTAATACAGGAGCAGAGCGTAGCGAGGTGTAAGCCTTTTTGGCACGCCTCTTTTTGAATTTTTCAACTTTTTTTTTTCTTCAAAATTTCAGCTATCGAAAATTGATGCGTATTTTTCAAAAGTCTTTGACGATAGTGATGCATAGGTGACTTACACTACTCTAGTTGCGTATTCACTCTGCAATTGCGACCATTGAAAATTTTGTTGACATCTCAATTTCTACGAATAAAATTAAAATTCTACAGTGTTTGGAACTTGACTCGGACAGGTAAATCTAATATAGTATCCGAAAATCCCTAAAATTTAATTCAGTAAAGAAATTGAATTATTTTCTCTAATTTAAAGATAACTTAATTTAAGAAATTAAAATTTCAGAAGAATTAAAACCTATCAAAATTATGAAATTGAAAACAGTCTTATTTAGTATGAAAATTAAATTCTAACAAATTAAAATATCAAAATAATCTTGCATGAATATAATATTTTGTTTCAAACTTATTAATGAAGGATAAAATAATAAAATTAATTTATTTTTAAACTCATTTAAAATTAAAAAAATTGAGTTCAATTCTTTAATTTATTGACTCATTTCAAACAAAAAAAATTAAATTTAATTTTTAATAGAATTTAATTTAATTCTATCTAATTAAAGCTCTGAAAAGTGTAATGATTCTGACCATAAGACAACAATGGTACAATTACATAAATCCCCTTTTTTATTTTTATTTTCTTTTGGGTAGACACAAAAATCCTCTTTAAATTCATTATTCCGACTGTAAATTGAGCTAATAAAAAAGAATAACTAAAGTGTTTCAATTTACTCTACCAAAAAAGAGTATTTCAATTATGTTCTGAAAAATGTATTTCACTTATTTATATTTGTCTACCCATTTTTAATTAATTTTTTGTAATTTTGATTTCTTCATTTTTTATTAAGTTCATTTTTTTTTCATACTATTCATTATTGGAAGGGTTAAATGGACTTTACCCCCCTAAATTTTAAGTTATGTACAGTTTACACCTTGATTTTTCAAAACGCATATTACGACATCCTTAACTTTCTAAACTGTGTAAAAAATCCTACTTTTCAATCAATGCAAAACTTTAAGTTATAGTAGGGTGTCGAGTTATACACAATGAAAAAATCAGAAAGTTAATTGCACATAGTATTCATCACTAGTAAGGTGTTGCGTTACACAATTAAAAATATCAGGGGGTTAAGTGCATATAAATCTTAATTTCATTAGTTGTCAAAATTATACTGATGAGTATTTTGCATAGTTTGAAAAGTTCTGGGTGTCATGATGCACATTTTAAAAAATCAAAATATCAATTGTACATGACCTAAAATTTAGAGACTAAAATCTATTTATCCCTTATTGGAATTACACATTGTTTTGACCTTTTGTGTTGTTGTTTATTACTTTATCATTCTAATCACAAGTAATCTCTCCCAATTCTAAAAGCCCCATTCCACTTAAGACACTAAATAAACCTTCTGAAAGAGAAGTTCCAACCTATTAATCGTAAAGATCAAATGAAAATATGCTAACTCTATTGCTCAGACGGTCAAACCATCCTGGCCAAACCTAGGCAAAACAAACAAATCTACGTCTATTATCTCAAATGAGTCACCCAGGGAACACATCCATGAGTGCACAGCAAGTTTGGGGATGTTTATGGCTTAAATGTGTTATGGTTTTATCTATTGGGCACTAGTACACACACGGCATTTAGCCACACTTAAAACATGTGGGTAAATTCATTTACTACGGTTCTACATATATTGTCGGACCGTGTTTTTCGTTTAGGGAGGGAGAAGGAAAACAAAATTTAAGTGGCGGGCAATTTGGTCTTTTCCTAGGTCTTTAAAAAAAAAAGAAACAGAAGAGGGCGTGGTTTTGAAACCCACCAAACCCCCTTTCCCTCACACTCTCTCTCCCTCTCTGCTTTCCATCCATTCTTCTTCTTCTTCTTCTCCATTTTCATTTTCTTCCTCCACTTTCAACCACTCAATCAAATAGTATTTAATTTTTTGTCATCAAAACTTGATACCCACTAGTTTCTAAATTTTAAGGTAAGTCTCTAATCTCAATCTCATTTTTTTTGTTACTCTAAGATATATTTTCAAAACTAGTGAGCTCTCAAAAGTGGTAGATGGATATATGTTTGATATTTTAAGTATAATTTAGTGATTTAGAAGTTCTAATATTAGTAGGTTATAGTGGATAGTATTAAGACTTGATTTTTCTCTAATTCCTAGGAACCCTAGGTTCTATAAATTGGAGATTTTGTTCAATAGGCTCTCCAATTGAAAAATTATTTTGGAATAAATTATTTAAACTTGTCAAAATACTATGTTTGCTAGATTTTATTGACGCGGAGCGAGCTACTCCCTCCGGAGCTGTCAGGGAGAGGCCTAGTTGATCTCTTCATACTGTGAGTGGCTATTTATATGGTGCCAATGTTTTAAATTATTTTTATAGGAGAAACTAATTTATTAGATTTGATAAAAATTTTATGTTGAGTTACTTGGATTAATTGGTTAGTTCAATTAGTTGATTTTCTCAAATATGATAATTATTAATATAACTTGATGATTTAGTTGACTAGCTCTCTTTGTTGATTTTATAATGCCATGATTTTACTATATGTTGTTTCAATGTGCATTGGAAAAGTTATGATATTTGGCACTTGCAAATTTAGATTAATATGTAGATTGAGTTTTAGATTTATAAATTGTGTTTGATAAAAATTTATTTAAGAAAACCATGATGGGTTCTAAGATGGCAATACTGCTTGCCATAGCGAAGAGAAGTAATGGTAATACCGCTAGCCGTAGTGAAGAGATATAACGACAATACCGCTCGCCATAGGGAAGAGATATAATGGCATTACCGCTAGCTATAGCGAAGAGATATAATGGCATTGCCGCTTGCAGTAGCGAAGAGATGTAACGGCTTATGTGCACATAGTTTCTTTTAGTGAGATAAAAATTTGAAGGAACTTTATTTGAGAATTACTAAACTTTGTGATTTACGGGTTGAGATTACTCCCCAAATAAGATTTACGCTTCTTATACAACCCTCATGAGTATTGAGTATTTGATGACGAAGTAAATTTTTATGTGAGAATAAGAAATTTGAGAAAATAGTGGGAAAGAGTATTTAGTAATTTTATTCTGCTTAGGAATAAAATTTCAAAGAATATTTATTTTCAAAATGTGGATGAAGTATAGGAAGTATGGACTATTATAGTTTTATTTTTGGCTTTTAGAAATATGTATGATCTATAGTCTATTCCGTTTTATATCACATACTCGTGTACTGATCAGTTTCTTCTTCCTGTCCACTTTGTTTAGTCTGTTTGACTCACCCCCTCCATTTTTTCCTCCAAATTTTTAGGTAGTTGAATAGCACGGTCCTAGGATTGCTGTTGGCCCAGGATATTCTTTTGGTAGGCCTCTATTGTCAGTTGAAACTTTTTAGTTGTTGACTCTAATATTTTGCAACTATAAGATATAGGTTGGGTATTTTGATTATATGTATAGGCAAAAGTTTAATCCTAATTATTTTGTATATCTAGAATTACTGGAATATTCTGACTGTTGATTCTGGATTATGATATTGCTTTATGTAGCAGGTAAATTTAATATATGGATTGTTTAGTTTTTTGGGGAGGTGCTGCCAAATTTTCGGTAATCAAAGTATTTAAGTTTGAAATTTATTTTAGTGAAATCACATATTTAACCTTGTCGGGTTAGGTGAATTCATCTAGTCTGTGCGCCGGCCATGGCCAAAGAATGAGTTGTGACATATATTTAGTCACACTTTATAAATGTTGCTAAATCATGGTCTGTTGTACACGACGCTTCAACTAGTGTCATGTAGCCTTCACCCAAATGTTATCCCATTTTGCTTTCAACTCTTGAAGATGGTAGGGGCCTATGACTGATTCAGGATCAACCGAACAAGAGATAAAAGACTATACCGAACAAGAGATAAAAGACTATGTTAGTAGCATAATAGAATGGAGAACCTATATTATAAATGTTCTGACGCAACGACAGAGAACCTATATTTCACAGGAATCTCCATTACATTTTGGACTCCAATTCTCATTCAATTAACCGTCGTGTTATATTTACATGCTTAATTTACATTTTGAATTCATATCTATGGTGTTGACTAGTTTCATCCCATTGTTGTTTCACCACCTACAAACATCAGTACTACTCCAAGGTCCCCCGGGACCCACCCATGTTATCGGGAAGTCCCAAGATGCAATGAAGGACCTTTAATGCAGCAGATGTGGTGAACTGCCACCGCTATAGCGATCAGGATCGCTATAAGCGATCACAGATGGCTGCAGCAGCATTTTGGCATTCTGGGGACCACTATAGCTGTCCAGGACCGCTATAGTGGTCATAGAGGTGTGGCAACAATGTTTTCGGTCCTCTAGGGACTACTATAGTGGTCATAAGTGGTGCGGCCCAGGTAGTTTTAGGGGGGCAGACCGGTATGACCGCTATAGCGATGTCAACAGTACAAAACGCATCGTTTCACGTAAGTGAGACCCCCAACCCCTTTTTAAACATCCCAACTCGGGATTTCACTCCCAAAACCGAGCCCTACTCTTCTCCAACTCATTTCCTCTCCTCTCCACTCAATCTAGCTTGAATCATTCTTCCTTCCAAGAGATTAAAGGTGAGATTCATGGGTTTTGTTGTCTCTTTCCTTCCCATTTGGTGACTTAGAGTTTGGGGTTGTTGTTTGTCTCCATTGTTGTTAAGTGAGGGTACTCCCCTAATGCTGTTAGAGTTATGTTCTAGTATTCAAGAGATTGTCGGAGAATAATTTTGTGTTTTGTGCTCCAATGGCAGAAGTTGGTGTCATTCCACCTTCCCGAAGCTTTGTTGGAGTTGATGTCACCATTCCCTCCCCTCCAAGTGAGTGAGTTTGGAACCTATGGCCCTTATATTGGTCATTAGAGCTAATTTCCTCAAATTATTATTGATTGCATGGTTTAGAAAAGATTTCAAGAGATTAGAGACTCCGTTTGACTTGTTATAATTATTAAAATGACGAATTCCAACTAGAGCATGAAATATTTGTTTAAATGCAAATTCATGGGACCATTATTGATAAATGATTTTATCAAAAGTGCTAGAGTATAATTATGACTTGATTAGCAATTTCCATAAAATTATTATGTTAATTTTATGAGTGAAATGATTATGAATTATAGAGTTTGTGCTTAGAGAAATATTATGAAAGAGATTTAGAGAAAGTATTATGCTTATTGAATTAGAGACTAGACGGTAGCTATAGAGAAACAGACTGTGAGTTAACGGCAGTTATTCTGTTAACCTTGGTATACCAAGTCGCCCCCAGGGCTAGGGAAATCAGAAACGGGACCTAGTTAGGTGCCCCAGGGATTAGAGACTTTATTATGCTATGCATAACCAGAGATTCCTATTTCTTTATTAGTGTACTTTGGATTTATGATTTCTAGAAAAGATCAATTTTAGAGCTATTTGTTATCCCTATGAATATGTTTTCAGAGATTATTCCATTAACTGGTTTTGATGATTTCTATATAATTATTTATTTATTATTCATTGGTTGTCCCCATGAGAGGGTTATGGGTGAGAACCTGCTCACTGAGTTTTAGATAAAACTCACTCCTCTCCCTTCCTCCATTACAGGTGTTGTAGACGTTGTGGGTTCTCCTCTTCCACCTTCACCCCCGCAGTAGAGATTTATCGGTTGGTGAGTTTCATTTGGTGTGAAGTACTTTGTTTTGCTTTTTGCTTGAGATAGAGTGCTTCAGTTACATGATGGGCAGGGTTCCAGACCATAGAGATTATTTAGCATTGATTCATCATAATTATTTTATATCTACACGATTATATGTTTCATGTATAATTTATATAGAGAGCAACTCATATATTTTGAACCTCAATGATATGTTTAGAGATGGAAATGGAAATGACTGATTTTATTACTTCAGAGATCTATGTTAAACTTGATTATGATTATATTTTCATGGAACCAATGGTCTATTTGAGATGAAATGATTTTTTATAAACATATTTATATTAAATTATGCATATTGAGAAACTCAGAGGTCACAAGGCTTACGTGGAAATGAGGATTCCCCACTTGCCGGTCATGTGCCCAAATCGGGTCGTGACACTAATGCTATTGTGATAGGTATACTTTCAATATATTCTCAAGATGCACATGTTTTGATTGTTCCAAGGGCTACCTATTCTTTTGCATCTTCTTCCTGTGCATCTTGTTTTAGGAGAGACCCTACACCCCTCGAGGAATCTTGGATAGTACTTATGCCAATAAGCACCTTGTTAGCCATTTTGGATGTAAGAGGAGTGATGAAGGGAGAATTAGTTATAAGAAAAAATAAATGATGAGACTCATATATTTTATAAATAGATTATTTGAATGTTTCAAAAGGTTGAGTATGAGAACTAGCAAAGTTGATCATTATTTACACACGCATAGACATGTATTGACACATCGTACGCCCATCCATATGGTGTCAGTATCCCTTGTGTGTTGGACTCATGAGCAAAAGTAAATTGGTGTATACGTGCTTGCTAGACATAAATACAATGCAATAATGCAGCCAGGTGCCCTAAGGCCCGGTTAAAGTCTTTGATGATGGTGATGTATAGTTGACTTACAATTAATCTTGTTGCGTGTTTACTCTGCAATTGCAACCATTGAAAAATTTGTTGAGGGAGGAGCTGAGAGCGTGACATGATAGTCCAATTGCAGTTGAGGCAAAACCCAGTAATCTCCATACATGTGTCTGCATCAGCCATCTCCGAATTCGGATAAGCAAGGACATAAGCTTCGTGTTTTTTTCTTCTGCTTAAGCCGAGTGGAATTCCGGACTGACAAAGTATTTGTTTTCCAAGGGTGTGGCCTTTCAATTGTCTTTTAAGGTTGTGAAGTTGTTGTAGAGAATGGTTTGAGATGGAAAAAATAAAATAAAACAAATACATTGCAATGCAGCCAGACGCTGGAAGGCTCGGTGAGAAAGCCTTCGACGATAGTGATGCTTGATGCCGTGTAACTTTATAGTTGCGTATGTACTCTGCCATTTCAACCTTGAGTTTCAACCATGAGTTGAAAGAATTGTTGACATCTCAATTTGTATGAATAAAATTAAAATTCTACACTGTTTGCAATTTGACTTCAACTTGAACAAAATAAATCTAAAACAACAGACTCAGAATCCAAGAAAAGAAAAGGTCTAATGATTCTGACCACAAAATTTTTTTTTATAAAGACATAAATGGGCATAAATCCTCTTTAAATTCATTATTCTGATCATAAATTGAGCATATATATATATATATATATATTGTGTGTGTAAAATATACTGGATCTACATTTATTGCACATTCAGAGAAATTTAAATTGACAATGAATTTTTTTAAAAAAAAAAACTTTGTAGTGTTATACATATTTTCTTCTAATAAATATGTTATTACATACTTTATAAACCTTAATTCTTAAACCTTCATGTAACTGAAGATGTTTTTGGTGCGTTAATAATTATACGCTTAATACTATACGCCAATTGCTCTTCAACTATATGAATTAGTTGAACTCATTTGCAGCATATAATTAAATTTATTTATTTGATTATTATTATGCAAATTGAAAAGGCCTAGAATGTGAAACGGAAATTGCTTGCCACTTGCTCTTCGACTATATGAATTAGTTGAACTCATTTGTAGCCTATAATTAAATTTTTTTATTTAATTATGATTATGCATTTGAAAAGGCGTAGAATTTGAAACGGAAATAAATATCTAGGTATAACACATTGTTTTCTCCTTCTTAATTTAATTTTGAGTTAACGTTTCAAGGGATTAACATACTCCATAACAAGAATTTAAAGTGAAAATGCAATAAATTAGTCCAAGAATGATGCTAGAAATTATTGTTATAAATGTAAAAAATTAAATTAAATGACTTAATGTAACGTAACTGCATATATTATTGCTTCCTTCTTCGAAAGAGCTTTCAACTTTGACACCTCCACCCTTATATATTGTTGTTTTGTGTATCAATCATGTAGCCATACCCTTGCGAGCAACAAGCCACGTCCTCCATCCCCGACCTAACTCCGCGCAAGGTGATCAACATCCCTCATGTTTGCTTGATTTTAATATACTTGATTTGTTTTGCTTTATTCTCTTGAAATGTAATATAATAAGTTGCATATACCGTAGAGAAGATTATTCAAAGAGAACTAATGTTAATTTCCTCCTATATATTGCATTGGCATACTATTGACACACTTTGATAACAAGGTATTGATAGCTTGGGAACTACTCACCAAATGAGATTTTGAGCATTTAGTCCTTCTTTGAAGCATGGATACAAAAATAAATATAGAAAGCAACACAAAACAAATCAAGTTTGATCATGGCCACTTTGAAAGAGCTACTTGAACAAGAAAGTATAAAATTTCTTTTTCAACAACATAATATTTTTTTTAAGCCCAACTTATGTTTTTCTTAATTTCTCTTAATTTTTTTTCTTATATCAAACTCCACAAATCCTTAAAATTATAGGGTAAACATTTATTTTGAAAATTCATGGGACTGAGAGTTTCAGTAAAAATAAAGTTTTGAAGCCAAAAGTGAAGGTAAGAGTTTAATTTTTTAAGTTTTTTCAAGAAAAAACTTGATAAAATAATTTCACAAGTTTTAAATAGAACTTTTTTTTTTGTTATTACTGCTAGAGAAGAAAGGTAACTTAAAAAATTCAGATGAATTTTCAGAGTTAACAAAAAAAAAAGAGAAAATTAATGTATAGCGCATATTAGTTTATAAATGTCTTTTAAGAAAGATGTTGAATCTTACAATTTTTTTGTATTTTCTATCTTTCCAGGCTACAACATGATGAGGAACCACACCATCTTAATAAAAAAAAAAAAAAAAAGAGCCCTTGCAAGATTATAGTAGTGTTTTTAAGATTGTTTTACTAAATTTATCATAATGAGCATTTTTGAGTTTGTGGAAATAATGATGTAATCTCATTTAAGTTGGTATTAGTTTTTTTTTTTTCATGTTATGCATTGTTTTTTTTTTCTTTTCTGCCTATTCAAATTCTCATACAAAATTAATATTAAATTATAAAAATAAAAAAATTAATTTCATTATCATTATTTGACTAATCAACATAACATTAATGATTTCAATTAAATTTGAATATTGTATTTAGTTATATTTATTATTCATAAAATTATGAATTTAATTAACACTTTTTTGGTACAATATTTAAAGTTTTATTGTTTCCTAATTTGATCTAATTTTAAAATGTTTAAATTCAGATTATGCTTTTAGGTTTTAATGTTATATGCATATTCTATTTGTTAATTAAATAGTCTTATTTCACTTTAATTCTATACTCAAATGTATATTTTATGAGCAAATCAAAATTAATCAGTACACAATAAAAGCAATGAATATAACATTAATGATTAAATTTTATTTTATTAATGTATGTGGTTCTATGTTATATTCATAAAATTATGAATTTTATAAGCACGTACTATTTGATAGTGTTTAAAATTTCATAATTCCATTTTTTTTATCTAATCTGAAATTGTTTTCATTTAGATTATATACATATATAAAATATTATTTCATGTTGTTAATAAAATTTTATAAATATGTTTAACTTAAATATTATTATTTTATTTTATTTTATTTTATTCCATTGAATGAATTTCAAGTAACTGCAGAAATTATAATAATTTATTATAAATAAACTCCTTTGTCTGGAAAGATTTAAGGAGTAATTGAGAGTGAATTATTTTATTATAGCACAGCATTAAAAAATGTAATGACTGATATAAAAATTGTAATCATGGTGGATGAATCGACATAAATGCATTTAAAATCTGTAAATGCAATAAATCAAATCAATATAACTGAAGCACTGTGTTATAATGATGACAAAAATGTTTTAGTAACCAGCCTAGCCTCTTCAATTTATGAAATTTATAAAATTATATTTTTGTCAACTAAATTGTGTTGTAAAAGAGATTATTAATTTGTCATAAAAAAATATTAACTTTATTAGAATTGAAATATAGCGACTCAAATTTATATAAAGCAATAAAATTATTAATTAAATATTATACTTTCATTTTCCATTAATCACAATAAAATACAAAGTACTCTGAGAAATTAAAAGAAAGGTACAATTAATTAAAAACCATTAATGTGAAATGACAAGGCGAAGTAATCTAAGAAACAAGAAACAAACACTTAAAAACTATTAATGTAAAATTAAAATGGAAAGTGAATATTTGAATCACTAGCTATGTGACCAATCATATCATATCTATATCTATATCTATATACATTATAAAATTAACTGTATATTTAATACTTACACAAACATATGTAATTATTATATATGTACTATATTTTATAAGTAAAATTATAGTGCCCTTCTAATTAATTACATATGTCACTATATTTTATGAGTAAAATTACAATGTGCTTCTAATTATGGTTGAGTTGTATTATTTAATAAGGTTAACCAATAATTATGTGCCAACATACATATTAAAATAAGTGAATGAATAATTTAACAACCAATTAAGTATTCAGTTATTTGTAATACATATGTTGACAATATATTTATATATTTGATTTATAATTGAATATTTGGATATAATTACAAAAGCTTTTAAATAAGATTTAATTTTCATGCTCCGATAGCATAAATTTTTTTAACAATATTATTCAATAACGTATTGCAATATATGTAATTGATGATAATTGACTTTTATACTTATTATTTGAAAAGTTATCCAAACAAAATATGTTGATTTGTTTGCTGGTGTAAAATAATTTTATAATGTCAGTGCATTAAAATTAAACTCTTTAAAAAATAATAAAAAATATATGTGACATATAAAAGTAGAGATGTCAAAACGGGTTCAGCCCACTGGGTTAGTCCGCCAAATCCACTACTTTTAGCAGGTTGGGTTAAAGTTTTGAGCCAGTCAAAAAATTCTAACTCACGTAATTTGCCTCGCCTAACCCGTGGGTTTTGACGAATTGAGGTGGACTTGGCCCGCAGACCAATTTTTTTTTAAGAAAAATTTATAATTTATTAGTAAAAAAGTGAGAAACATGCGACCAAAAAAAAAAGTAAAAAATATGTACAATCACGAACATAGTAATATTATACAGTTGACACTATTTACTCAAAGTTAAAACTTAAAAATGAAACAGTGTTATAACTAAAAAAAATACTATTAACAATAATATTTTTTAGTGCAAGTTAATACATAGTTGTTATGGACATTAAAAAATTGGGTATATATAAATAAAAAATACTATTTAAAAACTTTTTAAAAAAATTCATCAAACATTAAAAAAATAATTTTTTGAATTGTTTTTTATTTTTTGGCGGGCTAGCCCACCAACGCGACCTAAAATGGGCTGGACTAATTTTTTCAGGCCATTTTATATTGGCGAGCTGGCCTGCCCGACCCCTTTTTTGCTGACTTTTGGTGAGGCAAGCCTAAACGGAGCAAACTCGCCCATTTTGACACCCCTATATAAAAGTATTTTTATATATAAAATTATAGTTGAGGGTAAGAAAAATTATTTCTCTATAAATGTAGTTGGATAAAATGTACTTTTTTATATGATAAATCTTTTAAAAGATCATTCTCATTTTATGTTATTTATTTGTTAAATTGAAAAATAACTTACTTAAATAAATAATTATTAAAAAACATTTTTTCCGGTGCTTATTAAAATTTAATAAAAGTTGTCCTAATTTCATAGAATAAAGTACGCTAACTTATATATATTTATACATATGCATATTATCTTACATTTATAAATTTTTTAATATTTATCAATATTAAATGTTACAATGATCTATTTTTTATGTTCAGAACTTGATACGATTTTAAAGGGGAGGCAAAGGAATCTTTTTTTATTTTAGAAATATGTCAAGAATATTTTTGGATGGGAAATTAATTAATTCTATTTTTTATGTTACACTTTTCCTATTTCATTGCTTTTGTCTAAATTTAAAAACCAATAGCTACTACTCTTCAAAATAAGTATTTATTTTATGATTTTGTACTTTTTGTATAAAAATAGAATAATGCTCAAAAGCATAGTATTAAAAATCGGTTCGGACCGACCGGTTCAACTCGAAAACTGGTGAACTGGTTATGAAACCGATCTCAGTTAGTATTGGGATTGGTCCTGCATCAAAACCGGTGCAACCTGGTTTGACTTGGCCGGTTTTGTATCAAAATCGGTGACTCGGCCAGTTGAACCGGGTCAGATCGGTAGATTTTTTTTTTTGCTTTTTTAGTTTGTTTGATTTTTTTGCTTTTTTTTGCTTTGTTGTTCTAAATGGTGACTTTTTCAAAAACTTTAAAAGAAAATTCTAATTTGACTTATAGAAAAATGCAATAACTTTATTTGTATTATCATAATTTATGAGTTTGTGATGCAAAACTTTGTGAGTTTACTTGTATAATTATGTTTTGAACTTGTCAATTGTGATTCGTGAATGTGAAATGTGAATAATATTTTAGAATTTATGTTATTTATTTATACTTTTATATTTGGATATTTTAAAGAGCATTAAATTGTTAATTAGTTGTCATTTTATTATATTTTATTTAAATTTTTATTTTTTTTATATAAATCAGGTTTAACTAGTTCGACCAGTGACCCACCGGTTGAACTAGTAACCCAGTGACTCAGTGACTCAGTGTCTCGATCTATTCGATCACCGATCCGAATATGAAAACTATACTCAAAATTACTCATTTATCAAATTAAGCACTTTATCTATTGTAATAAGCATATCCCAACGGCCTTATTGTAAAAAATAATAATAATAATAATAAGACAAAATAAAATTCAATAAATTCTTACTATATTTAATTTTTGATACTATCACAATTATTTTAATTTTTATTAAAATTTATTATAATAAAAAATTAATAAATCCATGCAACGCACGGGATTCTCTCTAGTATTATAGCAAGGGATTGAGCTTATCCCATTAATACAGGAGCAGAGCGTAGCGAGGTATAAGCCTTTTTGGCACGCCTCTTTTTGAATTTTTCAACTTTTTTTTTTTTTCAAAATTTCAGCTATCGAAAATTGATGCGTATTTTTCAAAAGTCTTTGACGATAGTGATGCATAGGTGACTTACACTACTCTAGTTGCGTATTCACTCTGCAATTGCGACCATTGAAAAATTTGTTGACATCTCAATTTCTACGAATAAAAAGTAAAATTCTACAGTGTTTGGAACTTGACTTGGACAAGTAAATCTAATATAGTATCCGAAAATCCCTAAAATTTAATTCAGTAAAGAAATTGAATTATTTTCTCTAATTTAAAGATAACTTAATTTAAGAAATTAAAATTTTAGAAGAATTAAAACCTATTAAAATTATGAAATTGAAAGCAGTCTTATTTAGTATGAAAATTAAATTCTAACAAATTAAAATATCAAAATAATTTTACATGAATATAATATTTTGTTTTAAACTTATTAATGAAGGATAAAATAATAAAAATAATAAAATTAATTTATTTTTAGATTTATTTAAAATTAAAAAAATTAAGTTTAATTCTTTAATTTATTGACTCATTTCAAACAGAAAAATTTAATTTAATTCTTAATAAAATTTAATTTAATTTTATCTAATTAAAGGTTCGAAACAACTTGTAAAACAATAGATTCAGAACAAAAAAAGTGTAATGATTCTGACCATAAGACAACAATGGTACAATTACATAAATCCCCTTTTTTCCTTTTTTTTTTTCTTTTGGGTAGACACAAAAATCCTCTTTAAATTCATTATTCCGACGGTAAATTGAGCTAATAAAAAAGAATAACTAAAGTGTTTCAATTTACTCTACCAAAAAAGAGTATTTCAATTATGTTCTGAAAAATGTATTTCACTTATTTATATTTGTCTACCCCTTTTTAATTAATTTTTTGTAATTTTGATTTCTTCATTTTTTATTAAGTTCATTTTTTTTCATACTATTCATTATTGGAAGGGTTAAATGGACTTTACCCCCCTAAATTTTAAGTTATGTGCAGTTTACACCATAATTTTTCAAAACGCATATTACGACACCCTTAACTTTCTAAACTGTGTAAAAAATCCTACTTTTCAATCAATGCAAAACTTTAAGTTATAGTAGGGTGTCGAGTTATACACAATGAAAAAATCAGAAAGTTAATTGCACATGGTATTCATCACTAGTAAGGTGTTGGGTTACACAATTAAAAACATCAGGGGGTTGAGTGCACATAAATCTTAATTTTATTAGTTGTCAAAATTATACTGATGAGTATTTTTCATAGTTTGAAAAGTTCTGGGTGTCGTGATGCACATTTTAAAAAGTCAAAATATCAATTGTACATGACCTAAAATTTAGGTACTAAAATCTATTTATCCCTTATTGGAATTACACATTGTTTTGACCTTTTGTGTTGTTGTTTATTACTTTATCATTCTAATCACAAGTAATCTCTCCCAATTCTAAAAGCCCCATTCCACTTAAGACACTAAATAAACCTTCTGAAAGAGAAGTTCCAATCTATTAATCGTAAAGATCAAATGAAAATATGCTAACTCTATTGCTCAAACGGTCAAACCATCCTGGCCAAACCTAGGCAAAACAAACAAATCTACGTCTATTATCTGAAATGAGTCACCCAGGGAACACATCCATGTGCGCACAGCAAGTTTGAGGATGTTTATGGCTTAAATGTGTTATGGTTTTATCTATTAGGCACTAGTACACACACGACATTTAGCCACACTTAAAACATGTGGGTAAATTCATTTACTACACTTCTATATATATTGTCAGACTGTGTTTTTCGTTTAGGGAGGGAGAAGGAAAACAAAATTTAAGTGGTGGGCAATTTGGTCTTTTCCTAGGTCTTTAAAAAAAAAAAGAAACAGAAGAGGGCGTGGTTTTGAAACCCACCAAACCCCTTTTCCCTCACACTCTCTCTCCCTCTCTGCTTTCCATCCATTCTTCTTCTCCATTTTCATTTTCTTCCTCCACTTTCAACCACTCAATCAAATAGTATTTAATTTTTTGTCATCAAAACTTGATACCCACTAGTTTCTAAATTTTAAGGTAAGTCTCTAATCTCAATCTCATTTTTTTTGTTACTCTAGGATATATTTTCAAAACTAGTGAGCTCTCAAAAATGGTAGATGGATATATGTTTGATATTTTAAGTATAATCTAGTGATTTAGAAGTTCTAATATTAATAGGTTATAGTAGATAGTATTAAGACTTGATTTTTCTCTAATTCCTAGGAACCCTAGGTTCTATAAATTGGGGATTTTGTTCAATAGGCTCTCCAATTGATAAATTATTTTGGAATAAATTATTTAAACTTGTCAAAATACTATGTTTGCTAGATTTTATTACCGCGGAGTGAGTTACTCCCTCCGGAGCTGTCAGGGAGAGGCCTAGTTGATCTCTTCGTACTATGAGTGGCTATTTACATAGTGCCAATGTTTTAAATTATTTTTATAGGAGAAACTAATTTATTAGATTTGATAAAAATTTTATGTTGAGTTACTTGGATTAATTGGTTAGTTCAATTAGTTGATTTTCTCAAATATGATAGTTATTAATATGACTTGATGATTTGGTTGACTAGCTCTCTTTGTTGATTTTATAATGTCATGATTTTACTACATGTTGTTTCAATGTGCATTGGAAAAGTTATGATATTTGGCACTTGCAAAGTTAGATTAATATGTAGATTGAGTTTTAGATTTATAAATTGTGTTTGATAAAAATTTATTTAAGAAAACCATGATGGGTTCTAAGATGGCAATACTACTTGCCATAACAAAGAGAAATAATGGTAATACCGCTAGCCGTAGTGAAGAGATATAACGACAATACCGCTCGTCATAGGGAAAAGATATAATGGCATTACCGCTAGCTATAGCGAAGAGATATAATGACATTACCACTTGCAGTAGCGAAGAGATGTAACGATTTATGTGCACATAGTTTCTTTTAATGAGATAAAAATTTGAAGGAACTTTATTTGAGAATTACTAAACTTTGTGATTTACGGGTTGAGATTACTTCCCAAATAAGATTTACGCTTCTTATACAACCCTCATGAGTATTGAGTATTTGATGACGAAGTAAATTTTTATGTGAGAATAAGAAATTTGAGAAAATAGTGGGAAAGAGTATTTAGTAATTTTATTCTGCTTAGGAATAAAATTTCGAAGAATATTTATTTTCAAAATGTGGGGGAAGTATAGGAAGTATGGACTATTATAGTTTTATTTTTGGCTTTTAGAAATATGTATGATCTATAATCTATTCCGTTTTATATCACATGCTTGTGCATTGATCAGTTTCTTCTTCCTGTCCACTTTGTTTAGTCTGTTTGACTCACCCCCTCCATTTTTTCCTCCAAATTTTTAGGTAGTTGAATAGCACGGTCTTAGGATTGCTGTTGGCCCAGGATATTTTTTTGGTAGGCCTCTATTGTCAGTTGAAACTTTTTAGTTGTTGACTCTAATATTTTGCAGCTATATGATATAGGTTGGGTATTTTGATTATATGTATAGGCAAGAGTTTAATCCTAATTATTTTGTATATCTAGAATTACTAGAATATTCTGACTGTTGATTCTGGATTATGATACTGCTTTATGTAGCAGGTAAATTTAATATATGGATTGTTTAGTTTTTTGGGGAGGTGCTGCCAAATTTTCGGTAGTCAAAGTATTTAAGTTTGAAATTTATTTTAGTGAAATCACATATTTAACCTTGTCGGGCTAGGTGAGTTCATCTGGTCTATGCGCCGGTTACGGCCAAAAAATGGGTTGTGACATATATTTAGCCACACTTTATAAATGTTGCTAAATGCATGGTCTGTTGCACACGACGCTTCAACTAGTGTCGTGTAGCCTTCACCCAAATGTTATCCCATTTTGCTTTCAACTCTTGAAGATGGTAGGGGGCTATGACTGATTCAGGATCAACCGAACAAGAGATAAAAGACTATGTTAATAGCATAATAGAATGGAGAACCTATATTATAAATGTTCTGACGCAACGGCAGAGAACCTATATTTCAAAGGAATCTCCATTACATTTTGGACTCCAATTCTCATTCAATTAACCGTCGTGTTATATTTACATGCTTAATTTACATTTTGAATTCATATCTATGGTGTTGACTAGTTTCATCCCATTGTTGTTTCACCACCTACAAACATCAGTAGCCTTTCCATCTTTAAGATGCAAAATTGTAGCCTTACCTTCTTTCTTCATGCTACTAGTTGCTCATCCTTCCCTTCGAACAAATCCTTGAGTAGATCCTCGATGTCTAACACTGAATACCTGATATACTCATCAGCATGGTCACCAAGTAAACTTTTGAATCTCCAAATGAACAATCGATATGCATGGGACAAGATCTTTTCCAGCGACTTTATTATCTCTTCCCTTAGCTCTTCATCATTGACAAACCAAGCACCCTGATCCCTCCATATCTCCTTAAACTGCAAGTTAAACAAACTGAGCTTCTCTTTCATTGACTCTGCTTCTTCAACATCAGGCTTCATTGGCTCATTGCAGCCTAGCTTCAACAATCCCAACACCTCATCCCATGAGCTTCTTCTGTAGTGTTTGAAATTTTGTCGCACTTTAGCAGTTCGTTGTTGGATAGAATCATTACCTAAAATGGTTCCCAATTGATACTGCCTTGCCTTTATTTCTATGTACCTCTCATTATTCATCAAGAAAACAAAGCCTAAGGCAGGGTTGGTGTAAATTTTGGACTTGGCTTCCAAATGGCTCTCCAGCAGTACAATTATCCTAGTTGTCTCCAAAGAAAATAAAGACGACTTGCCCTCTCCCAAAGCACTAAGATGGTTCATCAATTCAACAGTAATGGGACAAATCCCTCCAGGAACAACTGCTTGCTTCGTATCACAACGGATCATGTCCTCAAACATCATGAACATCTCCCTAATTGCTTCCTCTAATCTCTTAGTGATCATGATTGCTTTGGTTGCTAGTGACACACTGCGTTGATCACAAAACACTGACTGGAACTCAGGAATCAGTTCACGCAATTCACCGAACATTTGGAGGACACCGGGCAATTGATTCAGCGACCGCCTCCTAGTCCCGAAAGCATCAGCAAAATTCAGCAGAGCAGTGGTGAATCCGCTGCAAACCTGCATGAAGGCACGATCTGCGAGGGAAGAGAACCCCAAGAAGACGCGATCGCAGAGTCTCCTTTCATTAGGAAGAAGTATCCTAAAAGAAACATTGGAAACTTTAATCCAACTCTTAATCCTCTCCTTCTCATCAATTCCTTCAGTGCCAAGCTCCTTCTCTGCCAACTGTAAAAACTCTCTTCTCCAATTGCTGTATCGGTCCAAGCACAAGTTCTCAAAGCCTCTTCTAATCATGTGCTTCACGTCTTCTTGAAGGTCCCAAATTGCTTGCGACGGAAGCTCATCCATCAGGAAGTTTTTGTCGTCCACTAATACCGTTGGAATTTGGTCATCCTTGTCCACAAGGTATTTACCCAAAAGACACTTAAGGAAGTTGACAACAGCTAAATTGGCCCAACGAAGTTCCTCTATACTTTGCAAGACCCTTGGTTGGATAATAGTCATAGATGTATTATTGGGTTGTTGAGCTTGATGTGAATTCACTTGAACGGCGAGGTGGTTCTGATCTTGGGATACCGTATTAACCGTATCTCTCGCTGGGGCTTCTAAGGATAAACGGAGAATAATGAGGGAATAACTGAAACCGGCCCCAACAAATCCTAACCACAAATTTAATTTCATGAACTGAACTATTAGACATCCTAGGAAAAAATACAGCAGATCCACTTCGAATCCGAGGTGTGTCTGACTTTGCCTTGACAAGCTGAGCGATGTAACGGAAAAAGCAGCATGGGATACCAAGCTGTATGCATCTGGTTTCCCTTTTACGGCTTGGTCGAAGAAAAATGAGTAGAGGGAGGTGACGGTCAAAATAAAAAAGGCCATATGAGCTTCGAAGTGGAGACTCCTTAATTGTTGCCATACTCTTGCAAATAAAATCACGAGGCAGACAATAATACAGAATGCGCTATAAACAGAGATTTTTGTTAAGCTCCACTCTCCGAATAGATGGATGAAGGAGGAGCTGAGAGCATAACATAATAGTCCAATTGCAGTCGACGCAAAACCCACTAACCTCCATACATGTGGCTGCATCAGCCATCTCCGAATTTGGATGAACAAGGACTTAAGCTGCACACTTTTTTTCTGGTTTAGCAGATTGGAATTTCGGAGGGGCATAGTATTTGTTTTAGAAGGGAATGGACCTTTGTCGGCGAAAGATTGGTTGCTCCTCTATCTCAGGGAACGTCAGTCCACAAAAAGGACAAGAAAAAACTTTGACATACGACGTCATTTTTCACTGTGTGAGTATCAAGATTTGTAAAATAAATTTATTCAATAATATCAATATTTTTAAAATTACATATCTGGCCTTCCATCAACTGCAATTCATCTCCACCCAGTGCCCCACTGTCAAGCTCCGACTTCATGAATGCAAGCCACCTTCCGCTCTCAACCACCACAGCCGGGCAAATCATGGCCGCAACCACCACGAGCCCGCCATGCTGTCTCTACTGCTGGAGCACCGCTGCCATGTCACGACCCAAGCTTAGGTAACGACCGACGCACTAAATGAACTCTTAGCCCGGCAAGTCAAAGGATATGAATACTCATTTGATTTGATCTCAGATCAGTTCGTTCACCAGTGGATTAAAGTGTCGATCTTATTGCCATGGCTTTTTGACTCTGTCGTTGATCTCTTCTCCTTCTAATTTCTCTGATTGCAGGTAATTCACTTCACATCAATTTCTCCTTTCTTTCAATTTCATCTCGTTTCTCTTCTTAATCTACTAGGATTCATAATTTGAAGGTCTTGTTTATTTCACTATTTAGAGTTTGGGAATAGATTTAAAACCTGAATCAAACATTCAATCACATGATTCGAAGTTCGAAATGTGTATGATTTATCCACCTTTGTTATCTGAAGTTTAATGCCTGGAGCAAATGGATCATTGCTAATTAGGTGCATAAATTCTGTTTCTGTTTAAAGAAAGCATAAATTCTGCAGAAAACATCTTCCTGATAGAGTATGGTTTAGTTGCATAACTTGTGCTAGCGATTGGCAGCCAATTGACTTCCTACCAAGCCTCACAGTAGCGGTTGGAGCTTTCGTTATTGTTGAGATGCTGTTTAGCTCAAATCTACTTGCCATTGTTGGGACTGGTGATCAGGTACCTACCTACCACCAAGTTTTCTTATTCTTGGTTTTTTTTTTTTTTTTCAGTGTGAGTGTGAGTTGGCATTCAGCTTTTTTTTTTTAATCCTTTTTGTTTTCTGATCTGATTGTGTGTGTGTCTATTGTTTTGAGCGACACAACCATCTTTGTCCCCACAATGCCTCTGTTTATTTAATACAATCACAGCAGCTTCTCTTAGAGAATTGAACTTTCAAACTTCAATACTTGATGTTTGCATGAATAAACAAAGGTAACGTTCAAGTATTGCCTTTCCTTTTATCTCTTTTTGTTTGGTGTTGTACTTCAATGAAGTTGAGTACTACTGCAGTCGTTGCTTGAACTCTGATTATTTATGGATTTATGATCACGACATCATGCAATTTTCCTAATACTTACTATTACACTCCTAAGTGTTTCTTTTTGTGTATTTTGTAGTTATGTATGTATGTGTAGTAGCTACACAAAGTTACCAACAGCCCTGTTCCAGTCCTCTGTTTGCGCGAGCAATATGTATTAAAGAGACGTGATTGGATTTTTTGCTATCCTTTAGTTATTATAATAGAAAACTAGAAAACTAGATTGGTAATAGTAACATACATGCTACAATTATTTGATTTGGTGAAGTTTCCTATAAATTTGTAATTTCTTGAATGATTTTTTTTCACCGGTGTAGAATCCAGATAAAAAACCATTGGCCCAATCAAATATGTAGAATCCAGATAAATCAATTTCCAGGGAAGTATGTTCCTTTGTGTGTGGCTGTATTTCTAACCAGTTCTGAAGCTTGTGCTGCAATATTGTGGAAATCCTCTCAAACCGATCCTAAGGTTATGAATTATTTCAGCTTTTGTGGATAGCATCTATTTTCGTATTAATAAAAGTTATCTTCTATAGGCAATTGGAAAGCTAAGAGTAACAGCTGAATCCTAGGAAGGAACTTCTTTTACATATACAGAGATGCAGATAGGCTTTTCAAAAATAAATTATTTATTTAGAACTTCTTTTACATATACAGAGATGTAGATAGGCTTTTCTAAATAAACTATTTATTTAGACATATTGGGGACACACTTGAAATTTTTTGCTATTTTATTCTTTCACAATCTTACACTTGCTGTTGCACTCCTCCCTTGTGGCTTGAAATATACTAACAAAAAAATTTTGATTTCTCAGGTGTTGTCATGAGAGTCCTGCACATAGATATGGTTTTCATGCTCTTCAGTGAATAGTAGAAGTTAATGGAAAACCAACTCCAAATTTAGATGCTTTGTTTAATGTGACGAAGATACTCAATTTTACCATTCATGGTTGCAGGGTGGATTCATGTTCTGCTATACTCTACTGAGGACAACACTGCTGCTAAAGATTCTGAGGAGCTTTGCAGTGATAGGAGAAATGCAGACAGGTACCTATACTAATCTATGTTGGTTTATTTGCACAATTCTGTTATTTTCAATTTGAATTCTGTTTATTTATTTCAATCTTGGATTCCTGGAGGAAAATAGTGATTTGCATTTGCGTTTAGACTTAAAATACTATCTTTATTTGTGGATGTTTTATTTTTTTGCTTGTGTTGGATTTGTTTAAATGCTTGCTCAACATTATGTTAGTATGGTGACATTTGACTAATATATGTGTATTTTCTTTCAAAAGTTTCATAATTTGAGTTTAAAATGATATATTGATGATTATGGTCACACAAGAAACCCAACTGATATCTCTAATGCGGGGCTTCAGAAAACCTTTTCATTTATTAAAAAAAAAGAGGATTAGTGGTGGTTTGGAACCGCCAGTAATTACTTAATGTTTTGATGATGATGAATTTGCGGCAGTTTGGAACTGTTGGCAACTACTTAACGTCTTAATAAAGTCAGATTAATTTGCGGCCGCAAAATAGTTACAAACCACTGCAAAAGGAACCGCCATGAAACCTATGATCATGGCAGTTGTTCCGGTGGTTATCTAAAACCGCTGCGAAATGGTTTTAGAACGGCAACGTTAGCAGCAGTTTAAAACCACCGCAAATTTCTTTAGTAGTGGTTAGTGAAACCTTTAAAAAAATGCCGTAATATGCATATTTATTTTTTGCAGTAATAATCACTGTTCTATAAACTTGCAAGTTTAATTATCAATAACAACAATCTAATCTGGTAGCGGAGTTAATTCAAATACCTTACCAAATAGATGTAATTTAATCAATTGACCAAATACCCCAATGAAATCCTAATTACGCATGCAACTCACAAAGTGAATAAACACAAAATCATGCAACACTCAAAAACACAAGTGTAATAACTCAATCGATATCAAAGAGAGATGGACAAGAGGCAGAGAAAAACTAATCACAAATTATATTAAAAATTGGAATCTTAAACACAATCCTCAATTCTTAGTTGTTTTGCACAAGGTAAAGAAATTACTCCTTCTTAGGTGAAGTATCACAATCAATATAATAAAAAGTACAATCGTAATGTCAAATAGGAGCCAAAACAAGGATTGAAAACTCCTAAAATCTAGAGAGAGAGTAGAGAGATGAAAAGAGAGAAAGTGGAGAGAGAACTTGACGGTAATCCTAAAAATGATAATAAAAAGGTGTCTCTAATATTTGACTTATCCCTATTTATATCGTAGTAAGAATGCATAGGAAACGTTGTCCATTGGGCTTAAGTCAAGTCTTCGTTGACGCTGTGATCCACACACGCATGATCGTTGTGGCGGTTCTTGTTGTTCTTACTTAGTTGTTGTCGCCATTGTTGACCGCTGGGGTGGTCTTTGCTGCTCCATTTTGCAATGTTTTCTGTTAGTGGTTGCTCTAAGCCCAAAATTGGGTTCAAGTGTTCCAAGTTCCATTTTAGTCTTCTATGCACCAATATGGGGAGCTCATGTAACTACACAACACTAAAAAATATGGAATTAAAGGCATAGGGAACCCCAAAGCATATCTAACCATTAAAACAGTGCAATTAACCATGATTTTTTCTAATAATGCAAAATGAGGACTAAGTATGAATTCATGGAGTAATGACTATCTTATCACACAAATGATGCAGAATGCTCAAAGTAATGACGGATAAATGATGCATGAATGCAACTCACCAATCCCAAGTCAAAAAGTCAAGTCCCTAATGTTCCTAAAGAGTCATGGAAGTCTTGATGTCAATATATTATAAAGTATTTCTTGTTATTCTTAAAAATTCTAAAAATCTCTTTTCTTCTAAGCCTTTTTCTACCTTAAGCATTCCATATCTATTTTTAATGCACTTATGATATTATCGTTGGGTATTTCGAGCTTATTTATATATTTTGAAGTCCCTTATAATGTCACGACCCGGCTTTGGAGCGTGACCGGCACGTGAAAAATTGGGTCCCTATGGAAGCCTCTGGTAATGTGACTAACTAGCCTACATGAAAACAACATACTTTCGTTCCAAAATCTAATTTAAACATCAAGTAATTATCATAAATCAATTACAAATAATCTAGTTTCAAATGAAAATCATAATCATGTAGTATTTTCAAAACATAAATCCTAAACACAAAACTGAGTATGACTAAGCTAGGCTGTAGCCAACATAATTCAATAAAATAATTGAGAGTTGAAAATAAATAATTATAAAACTATGCATATCCAGGATCCAATCTACATGATTACTGGAGCACTACTACAACTAGTATGAACCTATAACAAGCTTCACTTTAAAGGCAAAGCTCACCAAGAGAAGTTATAGCACTATTGAGGTGGATCTTGTGGTGCAACTAAACCTGTAATTGTATCTGTAGGGGAGAAAAAAGAGGATAAGTTTATCAAAATTCAGTAGGCGGGTCTCCATCCACATGGGACAACAATAGAATATATAATATATATATGCAACTGGTATAAAACATTTTAATATTTAAATATATATAGCTATACTGAAAACACACTTAAACTAAATTCATAAACAGTAACTAGTGGAGACACAGAGAAACTGAACTAAATAAAGTATACTATACTGAACTGATATCTAAAACAGAAGAGCATCTAACTAGGTCTCATAATGCAGACATCACACTAGGTTTCTTATTATAACTAGGTTTGAGTTAGTCTTCTAGCGGACCACTTGATACGAAGGTTAATGATCCTGTCATTGTTAACTCACTATTCTATTTTTCACTAATTACTAGCTAAAATAGCTAAAAACTAGTATTCATAATATTCCACTGTCCTTGTTGTTCATACTAAACCAGGGTTTGCACATTATCTAAAGTGAGAAAAATATTTATAAAGCATACCGACAACCCATTGAAAAATCCGTGAGTATTACCCATCGATATCCCATAGATTTCTAATAGTGATACTATTTTAAAATAATAATAATAATAATAATAATAATAAATATTATCAAACTAAGTTAGAGAAGTTTATCGAAAAATTTAGAGAAATTAGCATCTAGAGCTAAACAATGAAATATGTCTTGGTTGTGTAATATAATGTGATAGAAGGGATTTATCAATCCCAATTATTGTCATTGATCATTCGAAATCATAGGTTATAAAATTGTTGATTATAGTAAAAGGCGTCATATTGATCAAATAAATAAATGATATCTAAACATATATCCCAGTTTTAGTTTTTATGACAGTTCAAACTATTATTGGCGTCTTTTAATAATACTGATAAATAAGTACTAAGGCAAGAGAAGAAGGAAATTTTACTGTCACGACCCCATCTTAGGTCGTGGATCGTATATGCGCCGATGAACTCACTTTGGCAAGCCTAAAAAAAATGTGATCTCACTAAGATACGTTTCAAACTCAAATACTTTGGCTACCGAAAATTCGGCAACACCTCCCCTAAAAACTGGACAATCCATATATAAAACTTGCTTGCTATATAATACAATTCCATAATCCAGAATCAACAACCAGAATATTCCAGTAATTCCAGATATACAAAATAATTAGGCTTAAACTCTTGCTCACACATAATCAAAATACATGATCTATGTCCTATAGCTGCAAAATATTGGAGTCAATAACAAAAAGAAGCCTCGATTGGCAACAGAGGCCTACCAAAAAGAATATCCTGGGCAAACAGCAATCCCAGGGCCCTGCTACTCAGCTACCTGAAAATCTGAAGGAAAAAGGGGGGTGAGTCAAACAGACCCAGTGAGGACTATAAACAAAGTGGACGAGAAGGAGAAACCGATCAACACATGAGCATGTAATAGGAAGCAAGATAGGCTATAAATTATACACATTTCCAAAAGCCAATAATAACAATATAATAGGCCATACTTTTATATTTCTTCCATAGTTTGAAAATAAATACTCTTCAAAATTTTTATTTCTTAGCAAAGTATCAAAAATAAATTACTAAACACATTTCCTCACTTTTCTCTAATTCGTTATTCGCACATAAAATTTTCTTCATCATCAAATACTCAAATACTCATGAGGGTTACATAAGAAGCATAAATCTTACTTGGGGAGTAATCTCAACCCGTAAATCACAAGGTTTATTAATTCTCAAATAATATTCTTTCAAATTTTTATATCTCACTAAGAGAAACTATGTGCACATAGGCCGTTACATCTCTTCGCTACGGCAAACGGCAATGCCATTATATCTCTTCGCTATGGCGAGCGATATTGCCATTATATCTCTTTGTTATGGCGAGCGGTAATGCCATTATATCTCTTCGCTATGGCTAGCGGTATTGCCATTACTTCTCTTCGCTATGGCAAGCGGAAATTTCATCTTAGAACCTATCATGGTTTTCTTAAATAAATTTTTTATCAAACACAATTTATAAATCTAAAACTCAATCTTCATATCAACTTCACAAGTGCCAAATATCATAACTTTTTCAACACGCATCGAAACAACATATACCAAAATCATAGCATTATAAAATCAACAAAGAGAGCTAGTAATAATTTCAACCAAATCATCAAGTCAGCCAATCATCAAGTCATATTAATAACTACCGCATTTGAGAAATCAACTAATCGAACTATCCAATTAATCCAAGTAGCTTAACATGAAATTTTTACCAAATCTAATAAATTAGTTTCTCCCATAAAATAATTTAAAACATCGCCACTATGTAAATAGCCACTCACAGTACAAAGGGATCAACTGGGCCTCTCTCGACAAACTCAGGAGGAGTAGGTCGCTCACGTCAATGAGAATCTAGCAAACATAAATATTTTGATAAGTTTAAATAATTTATTTCAGAATAATTTATCAATTTGAGAGCCTATTGAACAAAACCCCCAATTTATGAAACCCAGGGTTCATAAGAATTAGAGAAAAATCAAGTCTTAATACTATTCACTACAACCCATTAATATTAGAGCTTCTAACTCACTAGATTTATACTTAAAATACCAAATCTATACCTATCCACTATTTTGAGAGCTCACTAGTTCTTAAAGTATATTCTAGAGTAACAAAAAAAATGGATGAGATTGAGATTGGAGACTTACCTCAAGCTTTGGAAGCAAATGGGCATGGAGATTTAATGACAAACTAAGCTCACAATGGAGTTTGTGGGTTGAAAAGAAAATAAAAAAAATAAAAAGAGAAGAAGAGGAAGACGGGAACAGAGAGGGAGGGAAGAGAGAAAGTGAGTGTGTGTGTGTGTGTGTGTGTGTGTATGTTAAGGGGGTGGGTTACGGTGGCTTAAAGCCACCCCCCTTTTATCTTTTTTTTTTTTTTGGGACTTAGGGAAAAGACCAAATTGCCTCCCACTTAAGTTTTGTTTTCCTTCTCCCTCCCTAAATGAAAATCACGGTTTGACATTTACCTTATTGTTTGATTTCATGTGCTAACTTTGGAAATTTTTAGTGTGATTGTGTTATTTTAAGATGACAATAATAGGGATAAGAGGTTTTTGGCTCGAGGACACTTTACGCAAGATCACTAGCACTGTCTAAATAAAAATTAGCAGCCTTGTTATAAGCTCGGCCAACCTGATATCCTTATAAAGTCATATAAGTCCAGCTAACTTGGCCCCAAGACTTGCACTCATGAGAACCCAAAAACCGTTATTTACTGGCACCCAAGACACATATATTCACAGGCACAAAGACCGATATTCACCGGCACTCGTGACTTGCATTCACAACTAGGGATAAAAATAGGTTAGGCGGCTTTTCAAAGGCTTGCAGCCTGACCTGTTAAAAAATAAAGTTAGGCTTAAGCCTATTTGTCTTGATAAGCCAGGCCTTGCAAAATGGCCTGATGCGCTCGATATGAGAATCGAACTTGAAGCCAATAGTATAATACGACTACTTAAAGTCACTTTACCATTAAGGCGCAACAATGTTTAAGCCGTTGAGGAGAACTTTTATCCATGTATTACGTAATTATAAGATTTTATATAAATTTCAAAAAGGAATAAACATCCTGCAACACTAACACGATAAGATTTCCTTTCTCTCGTCCATGCCCATCGCCGACACGTCTTCCCTAACTTTAGTCTTTTGTTTGACTTTCTCTTATCTGAGACGGTAATGCAGTCCCACTCACATCCCGCCGCTGTACCAACCTGACGCCACCAGTCTGTCACCAATACGACACCACCGTCAGCTGCCGACGCACCACCGTCTACTGCCTCTACCAGCAGCCAAGGCCACCATGCCAGCCACCACTGCTTCATTGCTTAACACCCGCTTCCTTTTCCATCATTTTTTCCCCCTAGAAACTGTAGGCTTTATTACTTAGGCAAGCCTAAGGCTTAAAAAATAACCTCTAGCAAGCGGCCGGCCAAGCTCAAGCTAGAAGATTATAATACAGGCCTGACCTGTTAAGAGATAAGCCTGGCCTATTCCCACCCTTATTCACTAGCACCCAAAGATTGATATTCACAGGCATCAAAGACAAGTATTCACCAGCACTCAAGACTCGTATTAACGAGCACCTAAAATTAGTATTCACTGGCACTGAAGACTCATATTAATCAGTACCCAAGATAGAAATTCATTGGCATCGAAGACCAGAATTCACTGACTCCCAAGACTTGTATTCACCAGCACCTCTTACCTGTATTCACCAACGCCCAAAACTCTTATTCACAAGCACCAAATATCGGTATTCACTATTGCCTAAGACTGATAGTCACTGGCACCCAAGACTCGTTGAATTCGCAAGCATCCAAAGACTGGTATTCTTTAGCACCCAAGAGCAGCATGAAAGATGAAACTTGGCTTTTGCCAACCTAAACCCTCATTCTCCCAAGCAATGAAGATAGTTCCTAGCTCTTGCAAGAAGACCCATCTCTGATCGGAAGACTATTTCTAGCTCTTAGCTTCTTTGTTCGCACTCGAACTCAAGGTTGAAGGGCTTGTGTGTACTGAACAGGATGACCAACCTCACCTTTTTCGATTTCTTATCCTCTTTGCCCGTGCTCAAGCTCGAGTTAGAGGGCTTTTGTACTGGTCGGGGAGGCCAACCTAGGTCCTCAACTCACTAAGCCCCCTATGCCATAAACATTATCGACCATACCTGAAGGCCCACTTTAGCTCGACATACTGACAATCCACACCCGTTAACCTCGTGATTCATTCACAATCACGATCTCCCCAATTAATACCTCACGATCCCCTTCATTATTGCCCAACAGGCATATATACCCCCTCTGGCAAATGGAAAAGGCACCTTATCCTCGAGCTAAACACTAGCATGCTCTCTATCTGAAGCCAGATAGCAACAGAACTTGTGTTGAATTGGATGCCTAGATAGTGTTTGAATTAGAGAATTGGTACTCAATCAGGCCAATCTCTATGGAAACGATACTCTTCTCATCATTTTATTACTTGTACGAGCCGAAGAAGAGTACCATTCCCATAGAAATTGACGTGATTAAGTACCAAGTTGAAAGAGTCCAGAGAGAGATATGTTAGGATTTTGACTTCACCAAGTTGTTCTTATGACTAATGAATTTTCAATCTAATAAAGTTCAACCAATTCAATTGATGGGGCATTTCCTAATTTAATTAATACTCAATTCCTTAGCATACTAATCCTCTTTGATTTCTAAAGTCCGCTTAATTCTTTAACATGAATCCTAGATTCAAAGGCTTTAGGTTTTATGAAATCTAAATTCCACACAATTATTAACTCTATCCCTAGACAATAAATAATTATGGTTTCGATCCCTAGGTGTAAGCTATACACCAATTTCCCAATTGCCAAAACAACTCACGATATTAATTTATGGGTGATCAAACCACAAAAGTATCAAGAGCAAAGATAGAAATTGAATTGAAATAAAAAAATTCATTAAATTAAAACAAATATAAAAACTCATCATCCTAACATTGGTTACATCATCACCCTAGCTAAGGAAAGATTTAGCCACTAAACATATCAATACATTCAAATATATTAAAAGAAATAACATATTAAACATGAACTAAAGCAAGAAAAGAAAGTTTGATTAAATCAAACGCACAAAGGTCTTTTTCTTAATATAGCCACCAAACCCTAACAGAGCTCCTCTTGATCCCCTAAATTGGCCAAGGAGGCCAAAGGCTGCCAAAAGACCCTTCTTTTATCCTTAAGATGATGTATTTTTCATTCTGTTTTAGGGTTTTATTAAGCCTTAATGACACAAATTGGCCCTCAAACATTTAATTTCATGCTCCATTGGGACTAAAATTGGACCAATTTGCATCTAGTGTAGGACCAAATCTAGACCATCACTTTTTGTGCTCTAGAACAATCTCTACAATCGGACTTAACCTTTGACTATCGCACACAAAGTTGTATAGAATTGAATTAACTTTTTAATGCTGGAAGAATCACCTCAATTTGACGTCGGTAGCTTAAGATATTGGAAAAATACAAGGTAAATATCATGCTAAACAACATCATGAAATCAATGACATTCAATCTTGCAACTTGATTCTCACCAATAAAATCTTAGAATTGGATTTTGAGCTAAACACCAAAATTGTATATCACTGTTTGAGCTTTTTAAAACATCTTTATTTATCCAAATTTAAATCTTTATAGAAAAAGATATGAATTTTCTACTATAGCATTATCTAAAAATCTTCTTAAATTAGCTCCAACACTCTCCTATGCACTTATTTTCTTGAAATTTCATTTTTATGATATAGATTATTAAATATTTATATAGTTCATGCAAGTATCTCTCTAAACCTTTTACTATCAAAGTAATTTCCGTTTTTGCCATGGGCTTATACAGAGTATCTTTTGGAAAAAAAAAAAAGGAAATAAACAACAGTGTATGTGAAAGGATTAGAGTAACGCAAAGACAAGAACAAGATTTTGATCTAGATTAATTACATTTGCATTCTATTGACTGTAGATATTTACTATAGACATTTAAAAGAATAAGCAGAATGGAGCAGAAATTAAATTTCGATAACTTTATGGATTAGTCGTTGAATTAATGACAATTCAACAATAACTGGCACTTGCCAGTAAAAAGGTCGGCGGTCCAATGTGGATGAAACTTTAGGGGGTCCACCCTAAAAGCCGCCTTCTTAGTAGTAGTAGTATAAGGGCATATATATTCGACCACAACCAATGCATCAATAGCCTGAACTTTATTTTCGCTATTGATTGATCCCCGATTGAGAATACAAATTGGAACGAGGAATCATGAGAGAATAGCAGAAGAATATGGCTGCAAAATTGCAATGGATAGAGAGCATCGATCATGCATCCAAAGAAGAAATTGAGGAGATTTGCATCAAAACCAAGATCAACCCGCCTTTTCAAGCGGAAAAACATTAGAGCATAGGTTGCACATGAGCCTTATCATAGAAGAAAAACAATATGTACGCACATGAGCCTTCAGCAAGAAACACATTGAAATTTATTCAAAAATGATATCATGCTGTTAATACTGAAACTTTAAAATTTGTAAGCAATTAATAATCTTCGAGAAGTTTAACTTTTCAAATGAATGTCTGAAAGAGGAGGAACTCATCACATTACAGTAGCAGTCCAATGACATTTGACTAAATTCCATAACCATTACTCTCTATACCCTTTTTTCTGGTTTAGCTGATTGCAAATCCATGTGAGCATGGTACTTATATAGTTATATTGTCTACATGTAGCGTATTTCCGTTGGCTTTTAATTTTGAGATAAAGTCTAGAGAAGGGATGTAAAGAAACTTCATACATTTAGAGTGTATTTGGTTGAAGGATAAACTCACCCCTTAATTTTACCCCATAACTGATTGGCACAAAACCAGGTGTGGGCACTTGAATGACTAAATTAAGAAGCTTCGCCATTGCAACCAGGTGACAGATATGTTGACATTTCTATTTCAACAGACACAGCAAAAAATCTATTCCTATTGAAACATGGACTTGAACTAAACAGCCAAATTAGAACACAAAAGGCAAAAAATGATAATGCATGATGATTCTAGACAGAAAACATTCAATACAATGATATAAAGAAATTTTTTAATCTAGTTTCTCACAAGCTTTGCTTGTACTTCTCTTTAGGCTACTGATTCATTATACATCCACGAAGGTCGAAAAAGATCCTTGAGTCGAGCTTCAATATCATCAATTCTATACCTAATATACTCAGAAGCATTTGTAGCAAGAACATCAGTGAACCTCCCTATGAAGTTCCCGTATGCTAGCAACACAATGTTGCCTATGTATGTTATTATTTCTTCCCTAAGCTGCTCATCCTCCACAAACCATGTAGATTGAACAACACACATCTCCTTGAAGTACTTATGAAACAAGGTAGGTGTGATGACCGCAAAAAAAAAAAAAAAAAGAAGTGAGAACCACCGTGCACCTTAAGTGGTATAGACTACCATAGAGCTCTCCTTTTCTTTTTATTTCTTCTTCCCCTCTTCCTCGTAACTCCCTCTTTTCTTCTTCTTCTTCTTCTTCTTCCCCTTCCCGTTCTCCTTCCCTCCTTCCACTTTCTTCTTTATTTTATTTTATTTTATTTTCCCTCAAAACATCATCACCATCTCCATCATCCTCATCATCTCCTCTTCCTTCTCATCCTCATAACCGTGTCTCTCTCTCCTTCCTCTCCTCTACTCCATTTTCTCTCTCTAACTCCATTAGAGGAGCTTGAAGCTTAGGAAGAATTGGAGTAATTTTCTTCACCAATTCTACACTCCAAGTGGTAAATTAGCTTCTAAACTACTCCGTTTAAATTATTGAAATTTCTGATTATTTTAGGAATATTGTTAGGTTTATTGAATTCTAGAATTTGGGGTTTTTTATTGATTTGGGACTAATTTATGTAAATTTGTGATATTGTTAGCTCACAAAAATTAATATTATTTTGTTCCTAGAGCGATAGAGCAATCGGGCATCAACACTTGAATAAGTGGCATCAAAGGCATTGTTCTTCGGTTCTTTGAACCAATAGCTGTGAGTAGATAGTATATCTGTAGGTTAATTTTTGCATGATGAACAATATAAAATGGTATAAAGAGTTGAAAGTATGTTGATATAGAAGAAAATAATTTATTTATTGAAAATGTCGCTTTATGTTTGAAATGATAAATTTTTATTTGGAAGCCATAATATGATTATTAGGCTTGTTAAAATATTTTGAGTTGAACTGTAATGAATATTGAATTTGAGAGCTAATTATGTTACTTTTATATTATGTAATATGCATGATTTTGAGTTAAATTGGGAAAAGTTCTATAGTTAAAACCTGTAGTTAACGGCAGGGAGGTTAGCCTCGGTGCACCGTGAGAAACTCTAGTTAGCAGGTGAGGTGCTAACCCGCACATAGCTGCAGCTATGTCTGGACTTGTATATGGCTACGGGCCAACTCTAGTTAGCAAGTGTGGTACTAACCCGCACATGGCCTTAGGTCATGTCTGGACTTGTTATCGTTCTGCTTCGGATAATTTCCCAATGTATTTGGATTCATATGAGTATGTAAATCCTATTTTATGAGTATATATATACATTATTATGTTTATATTGTTTTATGCTTGCATTTAGTAAACTATGGATACTCTATCTCTCATTGAGTTGCAAAACTCACCCCGTTGTATTTCCACCCTTTTCAGATACAGGTGCTGGTGCTAGTTCTGGTGTTCCTCCGGTACAATCTTAATAAACTCTAAGTTGGTGAGCCTTTTTATAAAGGCCCTTTTAGTTTTCATCCATATGTGGTTTAGCCTATAAATGTCAGTTGCTCCATATGTCGCAGGTAGGTTCCTTGGACTTGTGTTGTGTTTGTATTTGAAAACTTATGACTTAGCCATATATGTTATGTTTTGGAAAAGATTTGTAAACTTAATTTGGTTTTATGTTGAACTGTATTGGTACTACGACTGGTATATGTAGAAATATTATTATGTACTGGAAGGGCGCATTCTGAAAATGCTTTATGCCCAAGTGCTGTAAATTTGTTGGAAACATTGCAGGTTATGTAATTATTTGGGAAATGTCCGAAAAACAGAGGAAACTCTGTCCGTTTTTCTGGAAAATTCAGTGTTCTAAGGCTTACTGGGAAAAGTGTTCCCATGCGCCGGTCATGGCCTAAGTTGGGTCGTGATAAAGTTGGTATCAGAGCTTTAAGTTTCCCTATGTAATATGGAGCAAGTGTCCTTTAGTAGAGTCACGATTGTGTAAATGGTTGTCGGCCCATTTTCACAAAGCGCGATCCTATCAAAGGCCTAATAGGAATGTCTTCTTGAGTTTGTTTTTAAGTCATGTGGTATTATGTCATTCTTATTCAAAAATTTCTCCCTGCGTTCTAATTTCATGCTCAATCTATTAGGTACGATGCCTCCTAGAAAGCGTCAACGCAACGGAACCTGAGCCCGAACCCGAGCCTGAACTTGAGCCCGAACCCGATCCCAAACCCGAACCCGAACAGGGTGAAGCATCAAGCCCACAAGGGCAATCAACTGATCTTGATGCACGGATGTTGGGCATGCAGCAAGCCATCGACAATTTGGTGGTAGTTTTAACCCAACAGGCAAGAGATAGAGCCCAACCACAAGATGAACCTACCCCTGGTGCTGGAAGAAATACCCAAACTTTTGGACGTAAGGAAGTAACTATTGAAGCATATCTCCGGCTAAACCCACCTACTTTCACCGGGGACTCTGCAGACGAAGACCCACAAGAGTTTTTAGACAGATCAAAGAGAGCCCTTAGAGTTATCAGGTGTAAGGATGGCAGAGCAGTGGATTTTGTATCCTATAATCTTCAAGGTACCGTAGCACACTGGTATGAGTCTCTATTAGAAGAATATGCAGCTGATATGAGACCACCCCCAGTATGGGAAGAATTTTCACAAGCCTTTAAGGACAGATTCCTTCCAGACAATAGAAGAGAGAGACTTGCTAATGAATTTGAGAAGCTGAAACAAGCTCCAGGAATGTCAATAACTGAATATGCTACTAAGTTCACCAGGCTGTCCAGATTTGCACCACACTTAATTGTAAATGAAGTAATGAAAGTACGAAGGTTTATCAAAAGGTTGAGAGAACCACTATGCACCAACCTACTTCCTGAAGTAGGAAGAATGTCTTTTGCTCAAGTGGTAGATGTTGCTTATGCTATGGAGACAACAAGAGAAGAAAATAGAGCTACAAGGGAGTCAGCTAATAAACCTAAGATGAAAGGAGTTTTTTCTGGAGGTCCTAGCTCAGGAGGAGGTTACACCGCTCCAAGACAACATCAGGAGCACTCAAGTAGAGCCACACCTTATGTATCTACTCCTATGACCACATCCGGCTCTAAACCTTATTCTATTAGCCAATCTCAAGGGAGCATACAAGGTTCCAGGCAATCAGGCCCAATAAGACCATTATGCAGAACATGTGGGAAGCACCACTTTGGAAATTGTCATGAGAACAGATGGGCATGTTATGGTTGTGGACAAACGGGTCACTTTTTGAGAGATTGCCCACGCTCAAGAGAGGTCCAAGGTCAAAATTCAGCCCATCAAGCCATACCAACATCATCTCAATCAGCCCTTTCCCCAAGGAGTCCCTTTGGTTCTGGTGGTAGAGCAATAGGTGGTAGAAGCCCGGGTGGCAGAGGGTTAGGTCAAAGGGGCAGAGGTCAAGCACGGGTATTTGCCATGACACGACAGGATGCTCAAGCATCCAATGAAGTTGTTACAGGTACACTCAAAGTTTGCTCTTTTGATGTACAAGTTTTGTTTGACTCGGGTTCTACACATTCATATGTATCTTCATATTTTGCATCTCGCTTTGGCAAGCAACCTGAGTTGTTGGAAAATCCATTTTGGGTTAGTACTCCAATAGGAAAATCTTTGTGGATCCAGTTAGTGTTCCGGTCTTGTGTTGTCAGCGTGAATGAGGTAGATACATTAGCTGATCTGAAACTACTTGAGATGGTTGATTTTGATGTTATCCTAGGCATGGATTGGTTAGCTCCTTATCATGCCAATGTCGATTATTATTCTAAAGTAGTGAGGTTTAACATTCCAGATGGTCCATCTTTCATGTTTAAAGGGGATAATTATCTCATCCCAGCTAGTTTGATCTCATCCATGAGTGCTTTGCACTTGATGAATAAAGGTAATCAAGCCTTCCTTGCGATGGTTAGAGATGTTGAGGCTGAAGTGCCTAGCATTGACCAAGTCCCCGTGGTTAGAGAATTCCCAGATGTGTTTCCTGATGAATTACCAGGATTGCCTCCTGAGAGAGATAGAGTTTGGCATAGACTTGGCCCCAGAAGTTGAACCTGTATCTATTCCTCCTTACCGCTTGGCTCCTGCAGAATTACGGGAGTTAAAAGATCAGTTACAAGATATGCTAGAGAAAGGTTTTATTTGTCCGAGCACATCCCCATGGGAGCTCGGTGCTTTTTGTGAAGAAGAAAGATGGTTCAATGCGACTATGTATAGACTACCGGCAGCTTAATAAACTTACTGTGCGTAATAAATATCCGCTACCAAGGATTGATGACTTGTTCGATCAGCTTCAAGGAGCTTCTTGTTTCTCTAAAATTGATCTTCGCTCTGGGTATCATCAATTGAAAGTCAAAGATGAGGATATTCCTAAAACAGCCTTCCGTACTCGTTATGGGTATTATGAATTTTTGGTAATGTCCTTTGGCTTAACGAATGCCCCAGCTGCTTTTATGGATTTGATGAATCGTGTGTTCAAACCCTTCCTGGATCACTTTGTGATCGTCTTTATCGATGATATCTTAGTATATTCCAAGAGTGTAGAAGAGCATGAATACCATCTAAGGATTGTACTGCAAACATTGAGGGATCACAAGCTTTATGCCAAGTTCTCCAAATGTGAATTTTGGCTTGATCAAGTGGCTTTTCTTGGTCACATTGTATCCAAGGATGGGATTATGGTGGATTTGAAGAAGATTGAAGCAATCCAGCAATGGCCAAGACCCACTTCAGTTACTGAGATTCATAGTTTTCTAGGATTGGCAGGCTACTACCGTCGATTTGTTAAAGATTTCTCAAGAAATTCTGCGCCATTGACTAAGTTGACTCAGAAGAATGTGAAATTTCAGTGGTCAGATGCATGTGAGAAAAGCTTTCAAACACTTAAAGATTGCTTAACCTCAGCACCTGTGCTTGTATTACCTTACAGTTACGGAGGTTTCTCGATTTCTTGTGATGCTTCTCGGATAGGACTTGGTTGTGTTTTGATGCAACATGGTCGAGTCATTGTTTATGCTTCACGGCAGTTGAAGAAGCATGAACAAAACTATCCCACTCATGATCTAGAGATGGCAGCAGTAATCTTTGCTTTGAAAATTTGGAGGCATTATCTTTATGGCGAGACATGTGAAATTTACACTGACCATAAAAGTTTAAAGTACATATTCGGCAATGGACTTAAATCTGAGGCAACGAAGGTGGATGGAGTTGCTTAAAGATTATGATTGTACCATCTTGTACCATCCTGGAAAAGCTAATGTTGTAGCGGATGCTTTGAGTAGAAAATCTATGGGTAGTTTGGCTCATATTGCTCCTGTAAGGAGACCGTTAGTGGATGAAGTTCACAAACTTGAGGCTTGTGGTGTTCAGTTTGACTTGGGGGAGTCTAGGATACTCTTGGCTCATGTAAGAGCCCATTCATCCCTCATGGAGCAGATTAAGGTGCTTCAGAGTGAAGACCCGAGATTGCTTAAGCTGCGGGATGATATTAGAAGTGAAGCAACCTCTGAGTTTGTAATAGACCAAGAGGGAGTGCTTCGATTTGGTAACCGCTTATGCGTACCAGATGTTGGAAATCTTAGAAAAACCATTATGGAAGAATCTCACAATTCTCGGTATTCTATACATCCTGGATCAACTAAGATGTATCAAGATCTACGACAATTATATTGGTGGGAAGGCATGAAAAAAGATGTTGGTAACTTCGTGTCTCATTGTTTGGTGTGTCAGCAAGTTAAGGCTAAACATCAGTGACCCGCAGGATTGCTTCAACAGATAGAAATACCTGAATGGAAATGGGAACGAATCACTATGGACTTTGTAACAGGATTACCTCGCACCATAAAAGGGTATGACTCTATATGGGTTATAGTGGACCGTATGACCAAGTCAGCTCACTTTCTTCCTGTGAAGACCACATATCGAGCTCATCAATATGCACAATTATATATTGATGAGATTGTCAAACTTCATGGGATTCCGATTTCCATCATATCTGATCGTGGGGCCCAATTTACGGCTCGGATTACGAGGGAGCTTTCAAGAAGCTTTAGGAACTTCGGCTTGATCTCAAGATGACTTTCCATCCTCAAACGGATGGACAATCCGAAAGAATCATTCAAATTCTGGAGGATATGCTCAGATCATGTGTTTTGGACTTCGGCGGAAATTGGAGTAATTACCTACCTCTTATAGAATTTTCATATAACACTACCAAGCCAGTATTCAAATGGCACCTTTTGAGGCTTTATATGGGAGGCGTTGTAGATCTCCCATAGGTTGGTTTGAAATTGGTGAAGCTAAGATGCTAGGTCCTGATCTTGTACAAGAATCTCTTGATAAGGTTCGTTTGATTCGAGAACGGCTCTTGACTGCTCAGAGTAGGCAGAAATCCTATGCAGATCATCGAAGACGTAACTTGGAGTTCTCTGTAGGAGAACATGTCTTTCTTCGAGTTTCCCCTATGAAAGGAGTTATAAGATTTGGTAAACAAGGAAAGCTCAACCCTCGTTACATTGGCCCTTTTGAAGTTCTGGATAGGGTTGGTGCAGTGGCATATCATTTAGCGCTACCCCCTGAATTATCTATGGTTCATCCAGTGTTTCATGTCTCTATACTTCGAAAATATATTCCTGATCCGTCTCATGTAATCTCTCCTCAAGTAATCCCACTTGATGAGAAATTATCCTATGAGGAGGAGTCGGTGGCCATTGTTGATCGCCAGGTGAAAAAGCTTCGATCAAAAGAAGTGGTGTCAGTGAAAGTGGTTTGGAATAACCATTCTAGAGAGGAAGCGACTTGGGAAGCGGAAGAGGCTATGCAAGCCAGATATCCACATCTATTTGATTCTTGAGGTATGTGTCTTATCTTCGAGTTGTTGGAAATTCGGGGACCGAATTTCTTAAGGGGGGAAGATTGTGATGACCGCAAAAAAAAAAAAAAAATGAGGACCACCGTGCACCTTAAGTGGTATAGACTACCATAGAGCTCTCCCTTTCTTTTTATTTCTTCTTCCCCTCTTCCCCGTAACTCCCTCTTCTCTTCTTCTTCTTCTTCTTCTTCTTCCCCTTCCTGTTTTCCTTCCCTCCTTCCACTTTCTTCTTTATTTTATTTTATTTTATTTTCCCTCAAAACATCATCACCATCTCCATCATCCTCATCATCTCCTCTTCCTTCTCATCCCCATAACCGTGTCTCTCTCTCCTTCCTCTCCTCTACTCCATTTTCTCTCTCTAACTCCATTAGAGGAGCTTGAAGCTTAGGAAGAATTGGAGTAATTTTCTTCACCAATTCTACACTCCAAGTGGTAAATTAGCTTCTAAACTATTCCGTTTAAATTATTGAAATTTCTGATTATTTTAGGAATATTGTTAGGTTTATTGAATTCTAGAATTTGGGGCTTTTATTGATTTGGGGCTAATTTATGTAAATTTGTGATATTGTTAGCTCACAAAAATTAATATTATCTTGTTCCTAGAGCGATAGAGCAATCGGGCATCAACACTTGAATAGGTGGCATCAAAGGCATTGTTCTTCGGTTCTTTGAACCAATAGCTGTGAGTAGATAGTATATCTGTAGGTTACTTTTTGCATTATGAACAATATAAAATGGTATAAAGAGTTGAAAGTATGTTGATATAGAAGAAAATAATTTATTTATTGAAAATGTCGCTTTATGTTTGAAATGATAAACTTTTATTTGGAAGCCATAATATGATTATTAGGCTTGTTAAAATATTTTGAGTTGAACTGTAATGAATATTGAATTTGAGAGCTAATTATGTTACTTTTATATTATGTAATATGCATAATTTTGAGTTAAATTAGGAAAAATTCTATAGTTAGAACTTGTAGTTAACGGCAGGGACGTTAGCCTCGGTGCACCGTGAGAAACTCTAGTTAGCAGGTGAGGTGCTAACCCGCACATAGCTGCAGCTATGTCTGGACTTGTATATGGCTACGGGCCAACTCTAGTTAGCAAGTGTGGTGCTAACCCGCACATGGCCTTGGGTCATGTCTGGACTTGTTATCGTTCTGCTTCGGATAATTCCCCAATGTATTTGGATTCATATGAGTATGTAAATCCTATTTTATGAGTATATATATACATTATTATGTTTATATTGTTTTATGCTTGCATTTAGTAAACTATGGATACTCTATCTCTCATTGAGTTGCAAAACTCACCCCGTTGTATTTCCACCCTTTTCAGATACAGGTGCTGGTGCTAGTTCTGGTGTTCTTCCGGTACAATCTTAATAAACTCTAAGTTGGTGAGCCTTTTTATAAAGGCCCTTTTAGTTTTCATCCATATGTGGTTTAGCCTATAGATGTCAGTTGCTCCATATGTCACAGGCAGGTTCCTTGGACTTGTGTTGTGTTTGTGTTGTGTTTGTATTTAAAAACTTATGACTTAGCCATATATGTTATGTTTTGGAAAAGATTTGTAAACTTAATTTGGTTTTATGTTGAACTGTATTGGTACTACGACTGGTATATGTAGAAATATTATTATGTCTTTGGAAGAGCGCGTGCAGAAAATGCTTTATGCCCAAGTGCTGTAAATTTGTTGGAAACATTGCAGGTTATGTAATTATTTGGGAAATGTCCGAAAAACAGAGGAAACTCTGTCCATTTTTCTGGAAAATTTAGTGTTCTAAGGCTTGCTAGGAAAAGTGTTCCCATGCGTCGGTCATGACCTAAGTTGGGTCGTGACAGTAAGCCTTTTTTTCATTGACTCTGCAGCAATATTTGGCACCGGTGACTCCTTCCCAATATCAGATAGTCCAGGACCCCCTTCCAGGAGTTCTTGTAATAGAGCTCAAGGTTTTCCTGGATTTTTGCTGTGTTATCTTGCACCCAATCATCTCTCAAATGGGTTTCCAAATCCCACCTTTCATCTGGTTTTCTATGTGCTTCCTGCTGCTCATCATGAAAAAATAGTGCAAAGCAGGGTCCTCATAGCTCATGGAGCTGCTTTCCAATTTCAAGTCTAATAGCTCCAGTAGCGAAACCATCCCCACAGAGAATGAAGAAGACGCTCCAGCTCCATCAGCATCCCTCAGATATTCTTGTAAAATTGGCTCCAGCTTCTCTCGTGAATGGCAACAATAAAGGATAAAATTCATGGTATCCCGGGTCATTAGTTGAACGCCGCTGTCAGGAGCAACCAATCTAGCCACCTCGCTATCAAAAATCAAACTCCTCATTTCCTTATAAGAAGCCAGGATTGCTTCCATCAACTTGTTCTTGACCGTGACTGCTTCATTTACCAAGGACACAGCCTGGCCGTCAGCAAACAATGACTGAAACTCCGGGATCAGGTCACGCAATGCCACAAAAATGTAGAGGTTTTGGAACATTCTATCCATTGAGGGGCTCCGACTTGCAAATGAATCTACAAAACTCAACAGCTGAATCTTCGCTTCCTGGCAAATCTCCATAAAACACCTATCACCAAAGGAGGATAAACCATCAAAGACACGGTTGCAGAGTTGCCTTTCACAAGGAAATAGTAGCTTGAGAGCAACATTGGCAGCTTTAACCCATCTACCAACCGTGTCATTTTCATGTTGCAACGTATTAGGATCCTCTCGCAACACTGTTATCCTAGATAGGCACTCCTTCAGGAATTCCTTCCTGCAATTGATGTATGCTTGGGAGAACCCCCTCTCGCGCCTAGCGGCTGCGTTGGCACTGGCAGCTTTATGAAGGTCATCGACGACTCGAGATGGCAGCAAATCGACCACAAAGTTGTGGTTGATCAAAAGTTTAGAGTCATCAATGTCTTTAATGTAATCCTTCACGTGCACAAAAATCATGTTGATGAGAGTAGAGTTTCTCTGTCGAAGTGCCTCAATAGAACCCGTGAGCCATGTCATGACGGATAGTTGTGTATCAATTTCAATATTTGTGTGATCTCCATCTGGGAGCTGGCTGTAATCATTTTCTCGCGTGGCAGCTAGAGAGGATCGAAGAATAACAAGCAAATAACAGAACAATACTCCAACCACAGCTAACCACTTCTTTATCTTCATGAGTTGTCCTATCAGAGCTCCTAGAAAGAAATATAGCAGATCCACTCGAACCCACAATAAATCTGCCTTGACAAACTGAGCGTTGTCATAGCAAAAGCTACACAAGATACCAAGCTATATGCATCAGGCTTTTTGCCACCCTGTGCTTTATCCAATAAGAAGGAGTAAACAGCAGTGATTGTTAAAACTAAAAATCCCATATGAACTTTGAAACTGTGACTTGGAGATTGTTGCCATACCTTGGGAAGCAAAGTGGTGAGGCAGATTATGATACTTAAAACGATGTAAATAAAGAGTTTGGCATAGTTCCAATTTCCTTATAGAAGGAGCAGCTGAGAGAGCGTAACAGAGTAGTCCAAGTACAGTTGAGACAAAACATATAAATGTCCATACCTCTGCATGCTGAAGCCATGTTGGAATTTGGATGGACCCAGGTATCATGATGTTCCTTCTAAAACCAGCTTAGTGACTAAGAACTGCTTTCAAGAACTGAAAGCAGCCATTTTTAGCTCAAGCTCAGAAGCCTTGCTTGTTCCAGAGGAAATTTAAGGGAGTTACGCAACTGTTTTTCCACTACAGACTTGTCATGCGTAGGAGCAATTACGCGTTTGGAAACTCTGCCCAAACTAGGTTCATTCATTTTTTTTTTTCTTTCTTTTAGCGATTGTCATTTTCGGTCCATTCATTGCATATTGAAAGTTTGGAATCCCCTTCCGTTTTTTTCCTAGTCCTTAAAGCACGTTAGATAATTGAATTAACCCTTAAATTAAAACATAATTTCAACACCTAAGTGTAGTGTCCAATTGAGACACCCTCTCTATAATCATGAGAGCATAGCAGAAGATGGCTGCAATGATGGAGAGTAACAAGTTGATCTTCATCAGTTGAACAGCTAGGCGTGCAAGGAGGAAATTGCGGAGATCTGCTTCAAACCCAAGGTCAATCTGCCTCGACAGGGACAAAGACATCAAAGCAAAGGCTGCACATGACACCAAGCTTAATGTGTCTGGTTTTCCATTCTCAGATTTATCAGAGAAAAACGAGTACAAAGAGGTGAGCAACAAAACCAGAACACCCATATGAGCTTTCAGCAAGTAACTCCTTGAAAGCTTCCATTTCTTCAAAAATAACATCATGCTAATGATACTGAAACTTACCACGGTGTAAACCATTATCTTCAAGAAGTTCCACTCTCCAAATAGATGTTTGAAAGAGGAACTCATTGCGTAACACAGCAATCCAATGACACTCGACATAAATCCCACAACTCTCCATGGCTTTTTCCGGTTTAGCCGATTGGAATTTCGGAGGGGCATAGTATTTGCTTTGCTAGGGTATGGCCTTTCAATTGACATTTACGGTTGTGAAATTGTAGTAGAGAATGGTTTTAGACGAAAAAAACAAAAAAAAAGAACAAACAAATACATTGCAATGCAACCAGCTGTGCTGGAAGGCTCGGTCACAAAGTCTTTGATGATAGTGACGCTGATTAACTTAATAGTTACTCAAGTTGCGTATTTTCTCTACCATTGCAACCATGAGTTGAAAAACTTATTCGCATCTCAATTTCTACAATAAAATTTTTGACAACCAACACTGCTTGCAACTTTCTAAGGTCCCTTCCCCGGTACTCAAAATTTTCGGCGTTCTGTTTTCTGGTCTCTGCCTCTGTTAGCAATTCTCACTTACTCGGCCCACTACCGGGGAAAAAAAATGAAGCTCAAGTCCTTACTCATCCGGATTCGAAGATGGCTGATGCAGCCACATGTATGGAGGTTAGTGGGTTTTGCTTCGACCGCGATTGGACTATTATGTTATGCTCTCAGCTCCTCATTCATCCATCTATTCGGAGAGTGGAGCTTAATAAAAATGTCTGTTTATAGCGTTTTCTGCACTATTATCTGCCTCGTGATTTTATTTGCAAGATTATGGCAACAAGTAAGGAGTCTCCACTTCGAGGCTCATATGGCCTTTTTTATTTTGACCATCACCTCTCTCTATTCATTCTTCTCCGACAAAGCCGTAAAAGGGAAACCAGATGCTTATAGCTTGGTATCCTATGCTGCGTTTGCTGTGACATCACTCAGCTTGTCAAGGCAAAGCCAGGCTCACTTCGGATTCGAAGTGGATCTGCTGTATTTCTTCTTAGGATGTCTAATAGTTCAATTCATGAAGATGAATTTGTGGTTAGGATTTGCTGGTGTGGGTTTCAGTTATTCCCTCATCATTCTTCGTGTATCGCTAGACGCCCCATCAAGACACAGGTATCCAAGATTCCAAGATCAACATCGCCTCGTCGTTCAAGTCAGCTCACAAGAATCCAACACTGTCGGTCCTGTTATTAGCACGTCCCAACAAGCTCAACAACCCAACTCATATATTGGTACCGAACCAAAGGTCTTGCAAAGTATAGAGGAACTTCGTTGGGCAAATCTGGCTGTTGTAAACTTGCTCAAGTGTCGTTTGAGTAGATGTGTCAAAGACAAGGACGATGACGAGATTCCAACGGCACTAGTGAACGACCACAACTTCCTGATGGATGAGCTTCCGCTGCAAGCAGTTGCGGACCTTCATGAAAACGCGAGGTTCATGATTCGAAGAGGTTTCGACAAGGAATGCTTGGACCAATACAGCAGCTGGCGGAGAGAGTTCTTACAATTAGCAGAAAAGGAGCTCAGCACAGGAGAAGAAACTGACGAGAGGGAGAGGATCAAGAGTTGGATTAAACTTTCCAATGTTTCACTCAGGATACTTTTTCCCAATGAGAGGAGACTCTGCGATCGCATCTTCTCGGGGTTCCCTTCCATCGCGGATCGCTCCTTCGTGCAGGTTTGCAGCGGGTTCGCCACTGATCTACTGAATTTCGCCGACGCTTTCGCGAATGGGAGACGATCGCTGAATCTTTTGCCCGGCATCCTTCAAGTGTTCGGTGCATTGCATGACCTAATTCCTGAGTTCCAGTCTGTGTTTTCTGATCAATGCAGTGTATCACTCTCGACCGAAGCAATCATGATCACAAAGAGATTATGGGAAGCAATTAGAGCCATAATGATGGAGTTGGAGGACCTGATCCGTTGTGATACGGCGCAGGCAGCTATTCCTGGAGGGATTTGTTCCATTACTGTTGAATTGATGAACCATCTTAGGGCTTTTGGAGAGGGCAATTGTTCTGCATTTTCTGTGGAGATAACCAGGATAACAGAACTGCTGGAGAGGCATTTGGAAGCTAAGTCCAAAAACTACACCGATCCTGCCTTGGGCTTTGTTTTCTTGATGAATAATGAGAAGTACATGCTAGAAAGGGCAAAACAATATCGATTGGATAAAATTTTGGGTGACGATTGGATCCAACGAAGAACTGGTAAAGTCTGAGAAAACTTTGACCACTATAAAAAGCTCATAGGATGAGGTGTTAGGCTTGTAACCTTGTTGAAGCTGAGCTGCAAGGAGTCAGTGGAGACTGAAGTTAAAAAAGAAGTTGAGTTAATTAATGAAAGAGAAGTTTAATTTGTTCAACTTGAAGTTAAAGGAGATATGGAGGGATCAGAGTGTATGGTTTATCAATGATGAAGAGATAAAAAAGTCGCTGGCAAAGATCTTGTCCCATGCATGTGGGTTGGTCATTTGGAGCTTCAACAGCGTGCTTGGTAAGCAGGATTTCAGTGTTAGACATTGAAGATCTACTCAAGGATTAGTTTCAAGGGAGGGGATAAATGAGTTGCCAAAAGCAAGAAGGTAAGGCTGCCTCTTTTTATTATTATTATTTTTTTCTAAGACGGAAAGGCTACTAGTATTTGCGGTGATGAAATAACATGAGATGAAACCAGTGGGTAATGCTTTTCAGAGCTGAAGTGTACTGTTTACTCAACACCATATTCAAAAGATGACCTGCGTGAAGTCAAAATGTAATGTAAATTAAATTTTCTAACCCCACAAAGACGTGGAAACTCAGTAGCTCAAAGAAAAATAGAGGAGAAAATAATGACAAAGAATAAGTATTGAAATAATATTATTATTAAGTACTTTCTCTATCATTGAATATTATTCATTTTAAAAAATGACTTTGTACCAAAATAATATCAGAAACAATCATTACACTGTCGAAGTATAGAAAAATAAAAAAGAAACAAACCAATACAGCTCATCTTGCTTTGCAAAAAAGAGAAAATATTTTTCTTTTTTTCATTTATTTTTCTTATAGTAAAAGGATCAAAGTACTATTTTGAGAGTACTCACAAAATACAGCACAATATACAAAAGATAAATATTCACTCAATTTGAAGTGTTTTCCTTCCTCTACGATTTCTATAGCATAAAGAGAAAGCAAAAACACATCCCAAAATAGTAAGCTAACACATAGTAAACCCTAGATACAACATGAATATAGGAGATATACTGACTAGATAAGAGAAGTAATACAATGACCATGCTTTGTCTATGTTTTTTAGAATATCAGATATGTTGGTAAGTCTAGTGACAAATGCCCATAGGTAAGTCAATTTGATGGCCATGATGCAACTTTCACAGGTTTTATAATAAATAACAAGATAAATTATTAGAATGATCGAGCCCGCAGTAGTGATGAAATTACTTGGGAAAAATAAGATTTTTAGTGATTTCCAAGTATTTAGAGTTTGACAGGTTGAAATGCTAGATGAATCCTGCTCACTGATTGGAGAGAAGACAAACAACACCTCCCTCTAGTGTGTCAAAAGGAAGAATACAATAAAGCTCATCGAGAGAGAGAGATTTGCATAGGAAAAACTTTGGGGCATCCCTCGTATTGAAATGAGAAAAGTTAATATAAAGGAGTAACTAGTGTGAGCTTGATTTTTTTATTTCGCAGGTGCACCCATTACTAGAAATAGCATGTTTTTTGTCTTTCTCTCCACGGAGGCATTTGTTGTGCATTTCTTGTGGGAATATGTTGTTCATATAACATTTCTCGGCATTTATATTCTACCAAAACCCAAGCACCAATAGCCTGACATTTATTTTGGCTTTTGATTGATCCCCGATTGAGAATACAAATTGGAACGAGGAATCATGAGAGAATAGCAGAAGAATATGGCTGCAAAATTGCAATGGATAGAGAGCATCGATCAAGTTGATTTTCTTGAGTTTAAGATTTACACATCCAAAGAAGAAATTGAGGAGATTTGCATCAAAACCAAGATCATCCCGACTTTTCAAGCGGAAAACATTAGAGGAAACGTTGCATATGAAATAAGGCTTTCCTTTTCTGAGAGCCTTATCGTAGAAGAACAACAACATGTACGCACTTGAGCCTTCAGCAAGAAACACATTGAAATTTTTTCAAAAATGATATCATGGTGCTAATACTGAAACTAAAAAAATTGTAAGCAATTAATAATCTTCGAGAAGTTCCACTTTCAAATAAACGTCTGAAAGAGGAGGAACTCATCACATTACAGTAGCAGTCCACTGACATTTGACTAAATTCCATAACCATTACTCTCTATACTCTTTTTTCTGGTTTAGCTTATTGGAAATCCATGTGAGCATGGTACTTATATAGTTATATTGTCTACATGTAGCGTATTTCCGTTGGCTTTTTATTTTGAGATAACTTCGTATTTATAGTGTATTTGGTTGAAGGGTAAATTCACCCCTTAATTTTACCCCATAACTAATTGCCCCACAACCAGGTGTGGGCACTTGAATGACTAAATTAAGAAGTTTGGCTGTATATTTACTTCGCCATTGCAGCCAGGTGACAGATTTGTTGACATTTCTATTTCAACGAACAGAGCAAAAAATCTATTCCTATTGAAACAAGGACTTGAACTAAACAGCCAAATTAGCACACAAAAGGCAAAAAATAATTATGCATGATTATTCCAAGCAGAAAACATTCAATACAATGATATAAAGAAATTTTGTAATCTAGTTTCTCACAAGCTTTGCTTTTACTTCTCTTTAGGCTACTGATTCATTATACATCCACGAAGGTCGAAATAAATCTTTGAGTCGAGCTTCAATATCATCAATTCCATACCTAATATACTCAGAAGCATTTCTGGCAAGAACATCAGTGAACCTCCCTATGAAGTTCCCGTATGCTGGTGACACAATGTTGCCTATGTATGTTATTATTTCTTCCCTGAGCTGCTCATCCTCGACAAACCATGAAGATTGAACAACACACATCTCCCTGAAATACCTATAAAACAAATTAAGCCTTTCTTTCATTGACTCTGCGGCAATATTTGGCACCGGTGACTCCTTGCCCAATATCAGATAGTCCAGCACCCCTTTCCAGGAGTTCTTGTAATAGAGCTCAAGGTTTTCCTGGATTTTTGCTGTGTTATCTTGCACCCAATCATCTCTCAAATGGGTTCCCAAATCCCACTTTTGTATCTGGGTTTCTATGTGCTTCCTGTTGTTCATCATGAAAAAATAGCGCAAAGCAGGGTCCTCATAGCCCATGGAGCTGCTTTCCAATTTCAACTCTAATAGCTCCAGTAGCGAAATCATCTCCACAGAGAATGAAGAAGGCGTTCCAGCTCCATCAGCACCCCTCAGGTATTCTTGTAAAATTGGCTCCAGCTTCTCTCGCGAACAGCAACAATAAAGGACAAAATTCATGGCATCCCGGGTCATTAGTTGAACCCCGCCGTCAGGAGCAACCAATCTAGCCACCTCGCTATCAAAAATCAAACTCCTCATTTCCCTATAAGAAGCCAGGATTGCTTCCATCAACTTGTTCTTGACCGTGACTGCTTCATTCACTAAGGACACAGCCCGGCCGTCAGCAAACAATGACTGAAACTCCGGGATCAGGTCACGCAATGCCACAAAAATGCAGAGGTTTTGGAACATTCTATCCATTGAAGGGCTCCGACTTGCAAATGAATCTGCAAAATTCAACAGCTGAATCGTCGCTTCCCCGCAAATCTCCATAAAACAACTATCACCAAAGGAGGATAAACCATCAAAGACACGGTCGTAGAGTTGCCTTTCACAAGGAAATAGTAGCTTGAGAGCAACATTGGCAGCTTTAACCCATCTTCTAACCGTGTCATTTTCATGTTGCAATGTATTAGGATCCTCTCGCGACACTGTTATCCTAGATAGGCACTCCTTCAGGAATTCCTTCCTGCAATTGATGTATGCTTGGGAGAACACCCTCTCGCGCCTAGCGTCCGCATTGGCGATGGCAGCTTTGTGAAGGTCATCGACGACTCGAGGCAGCACCGAATCGACCACAAAGTTGTGGTCGATCACAAGTTTAGAGTCATAGATGTCTTTAATGTAATCCCTCACGTGCGCGAAAATCATGTTGATGAGAGTAGAGTTTCTCTGTCGAAGCGCCTCAATAGAACCTGTGAGCCGTGTCAAGACGGATAGTTGTGTATCAATTTCAATATTTGTGTGGTCTCCATCTGGGAGCCGGTTGTAATCATTTTCTCGCGTGGCAGCTAGAGAGGATCGAAGAATAACAAGCAAATAAGAGAAAAATACTCCAACCACAGCTAACCACTTGTTTATCTTCATGAGCTGTCCCATCAGAGCTCCGAGAAAGAAATATAGCAGATCCAGTTCGAATCCACAATGAATCTGCCTTGACAAACTGAGCGTCGTCATAGCAAAAGCTACACAAGATGCCAAGCTATATGCATCAGGCTTGTTGGCACCCTGTGCTTTATCCAATAAGAAGGAGTAAACAGTGGTGATTGTCAACACTAAAAATCCCATATGAACTTTGAAACTGTGACCTGGAGAGTGCTGCCAAGCCTTGGGAAACAAAGTGGCGACGCAGATTATGATACTTAAAACGATGTAAATAAAGAGTTTGGCAAAGTTCCAATTTCCATACAGAGACTTGAAGGAGGAGCTGAGAGCGTAACAGAGTAGTCCAAGTACAGTTGAAACAAAACATATAAATGTCCATAACTCTGCACGCTGAAGCCATGCTGGAATTTGGATGGACCCAGGTATCATGATGTTCCTTCTGAAACCAGCTTAGTGAGTAAGAACTGCTTTCAGGAACCGAAAGCAGCCATTTTTAGCTCAAGCTCAGAATCCCTGCTTTTTTCCAGAGGAAATTTCAAGGAAGTTACGCAACTGTCTTTCCACAACAGACGTGTAAATTGTGATGCGTAGGAGCAATTACGCGTTTGAAAACTCCGCCCAAACTAGGTTCATTCACTTTTTTTTCCCTTTCTTTTAAAAATAGTCATTTTCGATCCATTCATTGCATATTGAAAGTCTGCAATCCCCTTCCCTTTTTTCCTAGTCCGTAAAGCACGTTGCATAATTGAATTGACTCTTAAATTAAATAAATTAAAATATGTAACTCGACGATTTTATCCATGTTAGTTTTTACTTTTTACGATTTTCATTTACAGACTATTCTCCAACTTTTTTGTTTTTTAATTCGACCCTTTTTTTCTCGATAGAGCGAATTTGTTTATCTTTTCATAAATAATCTGAAAAAAAAAATACTTTATAAAAAATAGAATCATGAATAGAAGAAGCAGAACTAAAAACGAAAAAATTATTTTACGTATGAAAATATTTACGAGAATACTTTTTATCATAATCAGACATTAATAAAATAATTCTTAAGAAATATCTTTGGATATATATAGTAAATCTTTTAAAAATAAAATAATTTATATCTGATAAAAATTAATTTAAAGCTAATTTTCAATAATAATTTTTTATATGAATTGTCATAAATTCATTAGAGGGGTGAAAAGATGCATTTTACAGTAGCATTTAGAAATAAATATCTAAAATAAGACAAAAAAGATTGACAAAACACATGGTCTCATTGAAACAAAAAAATATGTGCATATCATTGCAGAGCAAGTAAGACGATAAATAAGTGTAAAACTGTCACGATCGAATCTTAGATCATGACCGCATATAAGTTAAATAAACTCATCTAGATAGATAAGCTTAAACATATAATCCCTCTAAATTAAATTATAAACTCAAATACTTTTATTATTGGAAATCCGACAGGATTTTCTCTAAAAACCGAATAACCCACATTTTAGGTTTAACATGTTACACAATACAATGTCATAATCCAAATTTAATAGCCAGTACATTTCAGGGTTTTCAATTATAGATATAATAAGGACCAATTATATAAAAGATCATGTTTAAACTCTTATTCATACACATAAATTAAAATACTCAACCTATGTCCTATAGTTGCAAAATACTAGAGTCAACAATCAAAAAGCCTCAACTGATAATAGAGGCCTACTAAAAGAATATCCTGGACAAATCGTAATCTTAAGAACCTGCTACTTAGCAACCTGAAAATCTGGAGGAAAGGGAAGAGGTGAGTCAAGCAGACCTAATGAGGACTTTAAACAAGTGGACAAGAAAGATAAACCAATCAACGCATGCGCATTTGAAAATGAAACGAAGTAGCCTGTAAACCATGCAAATTTCTAAAACCTATTGATAAAAATAAGTTATAGTACCCTAAGGGTAGTGGTACTCTTTTGAAGACACGTGAGTGCTTAAAATATTAATAAATTTAATTAGGAAGACACGTGATAAATTTTTAACCATAAGTTATTTAAAAGGTATCAGTGTCTATACTGGAGAAATCCACAAAAAATAATAGTTCACAATTTTCATACTTCTTCCATAGTTTTAAAAGAAATACCCTTTGAAATTTCATTTCTAAGTATAATATCAAAAATAGTTACTAAATATACTTTCTCACTATTTTTATCAATTCCTCATTCTCACATAAAATCAATGATAGCACCAAATATTCAATTACTTATGAGGGTTACATAAGAAGCACTAATTTTATTTGGGGAGTAATCTCAACCCGTCAATCACAAGGTTTTTGCTGTCTCAAATAATGTTCTTTCAAATTTTATTTCATTAAAAGAAACCATGTGTACATAAACTGTTACATCTCTTTGCTACGGTAAATAGTATTACCATTATATCTCTTCACTACTGCGAGTGATTTTGCCATTATAAGCAGTAGTCCCTCAGTTTGTCAAGGCAGATCCACTGTGGATTCGAAGTGTATCTGCTATGTTTCTTTCTTGGTGCTTTGATTGTACAACTCATGAAGATAAACAAGTTGTTGGGCATGCTTGGAGTATGCTTCAGCTATTTCATTGTTATTCTCCGATCCTCTCTGGATGCTCCACTAGAAAATGACTACTTCGGACTCCAAGATGGAAATCACGTGGCCATTCAAGTGGGTTCACAACTACCCAGTACCGACAATGCTCAGATCATGGCACAGTCCATGGCTTCTATTGGGGCCCTTCGGCAGAGAAATCCTGTTCTCATCCACATGATTTTGGAGCGCGTGAAGAAATACAGCAATGCCTCTCTTGACTCTGTAGGACGAGTGATCGACCACAACTTGGTTCTCGATATGCTGCCGTCTGGAATTATTGATGATCTTCAAGAAGTTGCCAAGTCCACGGTGGCCGGTGGATTTGAGAAGGAGTTCTCTGATGCGTACAGCAGTTGCCGGAGGGAATGCTTGGAGGAGTGCCTATCGAGATTATTGAATTTGCAAGATATCAGCAAGGACCCAGGAGCATTGACGTTGAGAGAAAATTGCATGATCGGTAGATGGATTAAAGCTTCCAATGTTGCTCTCAAAATACTGTTTCCCTCTGAAAGGCGACTCTGCGACCGTATCTTCTTTGGGTTATCCTCCGCTGCTGATCGTTGTTTTATGGAGACCTGCCGAGAAGCAACGACTCAACTGCTGAATATCGCAGATGTCTTCGCAAATGGGAGCCGTCCACTGCGACAAATCCTCCGCATTTTTGAGGCATTGTGTGACCTGATTCCCGACTTCGATTCATTGTTTTGTGATGGCCATACTGTATGCTTGGTGAAAGAAGCACTCACAATCCAGACCAGGCTAAGAGAGGCAATCTCACTTTCTTACACGAGAGAGAGGAATGTGATTTTCCATAGCAAGGTGGGCAAGTTAGATGCTCCTATTGGCGGGGTTCATCCAATAACCCGCAATGCAATGATCTTTATCAGTTTGTGTTGCTTGTCACGAAAGAACCTGGAGCCAGTTTTACAAGAATACCTGATAGGCGCCGACGGAGCTAGAACAAGGTCTTCATTCTCTGTGGATATGGTTTCGCTACTCGAGCGATTGGAGAGAAAACTGAAAACCAACTCCAAGAACTATGAAGACCATGCTTTGCGCTCCTTTTTTATGATGAATAATAGGAGGTACATACAAAACCGGATACAAAAGTGGGATTTGGAAATCCATTTGAGCGATGAGTGGGTCCAAAATAATATGGCAAAAGTCCAGCAAAACCTTGAGCTCTATTACAGAAGCTCAGGGAACAAGGTGTTGGACTATCTGAAGCTGGACAAGGAGTCACTTGTGTAAGTGGCGTAAAGCCACTTTGATTTTTTCAAACCGTGCACAGTAGAATTTCTACTGTGCACGCGTGAGAATTTCTCCAGGACGAAATTTTCAAACTTGCACAGTAAAATTTACTGTGCATGTGTTTGGTGTACCTACCAAACTCACGAGAAATTACTGTGCATTGATTGCACAGTAACTTCCAAGCGCCTATAAATAGAGGCCTCCTCCTCAGTTCATTTCATCCCATCCCAGAGAGAAATATATACATATAGTGTGTTCTGAGAGTTTCTCCTATTTTAATAGAGAGGTGTATTTTTGCTAGTATAAGAGAGAGTGTTATTGTTCTCTCCTTATATTAAGAGAGAGGTGTAATTTTATCTTCCACATAGTGAAAATCTTTCTCGGTTCTTGCCCGTGGTTTTTCCCTCATCATTAGGGGGTTTTCCACGTAAATATCTTGTGTCAGTTCCTATTCTCTCGACTCTATTTTAGCTGCGTTGATCTGTTTCCATAACTCTGGTACCCAACAGTGGTATCAGAGCTTTGGTTCATTGGGATTTATTCTTAGTATGCTCTGTGGTTGCAGCTTGATTTGATCTTCCACATCAGAAAAGAATTTTTCCTGGAGATTATCACAGCCATTGATTATAGTCCGCTGCGAGTTACTACTTTTGGTCACTGTTTATACGTATAGTTGTATATTTTTACAGTATTGTTAACGTATATTGGATTTGTTCCATATACGGTATAATATATGTACTGTTTACGTATACGGTACTATTTACGTATAAGACACTGTTCACGTATACGGCACTATTTACGTATACGGTACTATTTACAGTAAAAAAAAAGTGACCAGTCTAGTAGAGAAACAGATCCCGGTAAACACTATGGCAGCGAAATTTGAGATTGAGAAGTTCAATGGGAGTAATTTTTCCCTGTGGAAATTGAAGATGAAGGCAATTTTGAGAAAAGATAATTGCTTATCAGCAATTGATGGCAGACCTGCTGATATTACTAATGAAAAGTGGAAGGAGATGGATGATAATGCTGTTGCCAATCTGCATCTTGCAATGGCGGTCCAAGTATTGTCCGATGTTGCGTAAAAGAAGACAAAGAAGGAAATGCAGGATGCTCTTGTCAAAAGCATGCGAGTCAAGTCTCTTCACAATAGGATATTTCTAAAGCGGAGGTCAGATACTCTTCGAATGTGTGAGTCCACATCAGTGACGGACCACATCAACAATCTGAACACCTTATTCTCCCAGCTCACAGCATCAGATTATCAAATAGTGGAGAATGAACGTGCAGAGCTTCTACTTCAAAGTCTACCTGATTCATATGATCAACTCATCATCAACATCACAAATAATAATATTGCCAACTATCTATCCTTTGATGATGTCGCCGGTGCTATTCTTGAAGAAGAGTCCAGGCGTAAGAATAAGGAAGATAGATTGGAAAGCTCAAAGCAAGCAGAGGCATTGTTGGTAACGAGAGGGAGATCAATGGAGCGTGACTTCAGTGGGAGTCATGGTCGGAGTAGATCAAAATCAAGAAGAAGGAAGAACTTCAAATGCTATCAATGTGGCATGAGAGGGCACTTGAAGAGAGATTGTCGGAATAACAAGAAGAATGCAGATAAAGCTCCAGAGGCATCAACCTCTCAAGGATGTGTTGCGAATGCCTCTGAGGATGGAGAAATCCTGTGCAGCGAAGTAGCAATTAGTTCTAAAGGCGGTAAACGGCTCACTGATATTTGGATCATGGATTCAGGAGCAACATGGCACATGACTCCACACCGTGACTGGTTTTACAGTTATGAACCTGTCTCGGAAGGATCTGTGTTCATGGGAGATGATCATGCCTTAGAAATTGCTGGTGTTGGTACTGTCAAAATAAAAATGTTTGATGGTGTTATTCGTACAATTCAAGGAGTACGACACGTGAAAGGCTTGAAGAAGAATATGTTGTCTATTGGGCAACTGGATGACCTCGGGTGCAAGACCCATATTGAAGGTGGGATCTTGAAAGTTGTTAAAGGTGCTCTTGTGGTGATGAAAGCAGAAAAGACCATGCCAAATCTATACAAGCTTCAAGGAGATACGTTGCAGGAGGCAGATGCATCAGTTGCATCGGCAAGTCAAGAAGAAACGACAATGATGTGGCATCGCAAACTAGGCCACATGTCAGAACGTGGTTTGAAGGTTCTTGCGGAACGTAATCTCATTCCTAGGCTCAAATCGGTGAACTTACCGTTTTGTGAGCACTGTATTACAAGCAAGCAGCATAGATTGACATTTGGTAGATCAACTGCTCGGAGTAAGCACATTCTAGACCTGATTCATTCTGATGTGTGGGAGTCACCAGAAATGTCCCTAGGAGGAGCAAAGTATTTTGTATCCTTCATCGATGATTACTCCAGGAGACTATGGGTATACCCAATCAAGAAGAAGACAAATGTGTTTCCAATATTCAAAGACTTCAAAGCAAGAGTGGAACTTAAATCTGGAAAGAGGATCAAGTGTTTGAGGACAGACAATGGAGGAGAATATACAGATGGAGATTTTGTAGCATTTTGCAAGCATGAGGGTATTCAAAGGCAATTCACTGTTGCACATACACCTCAGCAAAATGGTATAGCAGTGCGGATGAACAGGAGTCTCCTAGAAAGAACAAGAGCAATGCTGAGAACTGCAGGTTTAGCCAAGTCTTTTACGGCAGCGATCAAAAGCACTGTTATGTGATTAATCGGTCGCCATCAACCGCAATTGGTCTGAAGACACCAATGGAGATGTGGAATGGCAAGCCGGTAGATTATTCTTTTCTGCAAGTGTTCGGATGTCCTACATATGTGATGTATAACACCCAAGAAAGAACTAAGTTGGACCCAAAGTCCAGGAAATGTATATTTTTGGGTTATGCTGACGGTGTAAAGGGGTATCGCTTGTGGGATCCCACGCCATAAGGTTATTGTCAGCAGGGATGTTATATTTGCAGAAAATGAACTGCAAAGTGAAGAAAGAAATGATAGCACTGTCAAGGAAACAACTACGGTTCAGATAGATGAGAAATCTGGAGAAAAAGATTCTGAAGCAGAACTAGAGCATGATGAACAAGTACCAGATGAGGCCAATAATACAGCAGTCAGGCGATCATCACGCCAAACACAGCCACTAGCATGGCATTCAGACTATGTTATGGCAAGTCATGATGCATTTTGTCTTCTAACAGAAGAAGGAGAGCCATCAACCTTTCAGGAAGCTTTGAGTAGTCCGGATGCATCTCTGTGGATGACAGCAATGCAAGAAGAAATGGAGGCCTTGCATAGGAACAAAACATGGGAACTTGTTGCACTTCCAAAAGGTCGTAAAGCCATTGGCAACAAATGGGTCTATAAGATCAAACGAGATGGCAATGATCGGGTGGAACGATATCGTGCAAGACTGGTGGTAAAGGGATTTGCTCAGAAGGAAGGTATCGATTTCAATGAGATATTTTCTCCGGTTGTCGACTTACCACTATCGAGTAGTCTTTGGCTATGTGTGCTGTATTTGATTTACATCTTGAGCAGTTAGATGTGAAAACTGCTTTTCTTCATGGAGAATTTGAAGAGGAGATATATATGCTCCAACCAGAAGGCTTTGAGGAAAAAGAAAAAGAAAACTTGGTTTGTAAGTTGACCAAATCTCTGTACGGTCTAAAGCAGGCGCCAAGGTGTTGGTACAGGAGATTTGATTCCTTCATAATTCGCCTCGGATACAACAGATTGAGTTCAGACCATTGTACATACTACAAGAGGTTTGATAACAATGTTTTCATCATTCTGTTGTTATACGTTGATGACATGTTGGTGGTAGGCCCCAACAAAGATCGAATCCAGGAGTTGAAGGCACAGTTGGCTAGGGAGTTTGATATGAAGGACTTGGGACCCGCAAACAAGATTTTAGGGATGCAAATTCACCGAGAGACGAAAAGTCAGGAAGATCTGGCTATCTCAGAAGAATTACTTGATGAAAATCTTGCGGCGCTTCAACATGCAAGATTGTAAGCCAGTTTCAACCCCACTTCCCGTGAATTACAAATTATCCTCAGATATGTGTCCTAGCAGTGAAGCAGAGAGGATGGAAATGTCTCGAGTACCGTATGCATCAGCGGTGGGAAGCCTTATGTATGCCATGATTTGTACTAGGCACGATATTGCTCAGCGGTTGGTGTGATTAGTCGATTTATGGCAGATCCAGGAAATGAGCATTGGAATGCTGTGAAGAGGATCCTGAGATATATTAAAGGAACCTCAAGTGCTGCACTATGTTTTGGAGGATCAGAGTTCATTGTCAGGGGATACGTTGATTCAGATTTTGCAGGTGATCTTGATAAAAGAAAATCTACTACAGGCTATGTGTTCACATTTGCGAGCGAGTCGTGAGTGGTTATCCAAGTTCTGATCGTTGTAGCTCTATCTACTACAGAGGCTGAATATATGGCAGCTACACAAGCTTGCAAGGAAGCTATTTGGATTCAAAGGTTAATGGAGGAACTCGGGTACAAACAGTCAAAAATTACTATGTATTGTGACAGTCAGAGTGTCTTACACATTGCAAGGAATCCAGCCTTTCATTCCAGGACGAAGCACATAGGTGTTCAATATCATTTTGTTCGAGAAGTGGTAGAAGAAGGAAATGTAGATATGCAGAAGATTCATACTAAAGAAAACCTTGCAGATGTCATGACAAAGCCAATCAACACTGACAAGTTTAAATGGTGTAGATCTTCCTATGGGCTATCAGAAACGTAAGCAGCATAGAATTGGCAAGATGAGAAAAGGTTTTGAAATTTACCAAAAGTGGCTTTAAGTGGGAGATTGTAAGTGGCGTAAAGCCACTTTGATTTTTTCAAACCGTGCGGTAGAATTTCTCTTTGTGCACGCGTGAGTTAGCCTCCTGAGGCGAAATTTTCAAACTTGCACAAGAAAATTTATCGTGCATGTGTTTGGTGTACCTACCAAACTCACGAGAAATTATGTGCATTGATTGCACAAGAACTAGCGCCTATAAATAGAGGCCTCCTCCTCAGTTCATTTCATCCCATCCCAGAGAGAAATATATACATATAGTGTGTTCTGAGAGTTTCTCCTATTTTAATAGAGAGAGGTGTATTTTTGCTAGTATAAGAGAGAGTGTTATTGTTCTCTCCTTATATTAAGAGAGAGGTGTAATTTTATCTTCCACATAGTGAAAATCTTTCTCGGTTCTTGCCCGTGGTTTTTCTCTCATCATTAGGGGGTTTTCCACGTAAATATCTTGTGTCAGTTCCTATTCTCTCGACTCTATTTTAGCTGCGTTGATCTGTTTCCATTACTTTGGTACCCAACAACTTGCTCCTAATGTTGCGGCAGAGTCCATGAAAGAGAGGCTTAATTTGTTTAACACACTCTTCGAGGAGATGTGCATTGTTCAGTCTACATGGTTTCTCGGGTCTGTTCAGTATAAATGGTCTCTCGAGGATATAAAGGTTAGGAAAGAAATAATAACATACTTAGAAAACATTCTGTTGCCAGCGTGTGGAAACTTCATTGGGAGTTTCATTGATCTTCTTGCTACAAATGCTTCTAAGTATATTAAGTACGGAATGTTTGATATTGAAGCTCGCCTCAAGGGTTTGTTTCGACCAAAGCTTGTGAGAAACTAGATAAAATTTCTTTAAATCAATGTATTGAATGTTTTCTGCTTAGAATCATCATGCATTTTTCTAGTTTTTGGCCTTTTTGTGTTCTAAATTGGCTAAGTCCAAGTCCAAGTTTCAACAGGAATAGAATTTTCGCTACATTTATTATAGAACCGTCAAAAAACCTGTCAACTGGTTGCAATAGCAAAGTAAATACATAACCAAAGTAATCATCAAAGACTTCTTGAGGGAATGGAGTTCCAACATCTGGCTATGTGGCAGTAACTTTCTTTCAAAGGACAAAGTTTCTTTACATCCCCTCTCTAGACATTATCACAATCTTAAAAGCCAATGCAAAGATGCTACTCGTATAGAGTAAGTGCTATGCTAGCTCACATGGATTTCCCAATCAGCCAATCCAGAAAAAGGTGAAGAGAGTCGTGGTGTGGAATTTCCGTCAAATATCATTGAACTGTTCTGTAATGCTGAGTTCCTCTTTCAGGCATCTATCTGGAAAGTAAAAACTTTTGAAGATAATTAATTAATTGTTCACAACTTGCTACGTGTATTAGCAGCATGATGCTGTCTTTGAAGAAATGAAACTTACAAGGAGACTTTTGCTGAAAGCTCATGTGGGTGTTCTTGTTCTTCCATGATAAGGCTCTAAGAGGATAACCAAATCCACCAAACCTGGTTTAATTTCTAGCCTCTGCTTTGATGTCTTTATGCTTGTAAAGGCACATTGACCTTGGGTTTGAAGCAAATATCCTCAATTTCTTCGTTGGATGTTGTAAATCTCATACTCATGAAGATCAGCTTGATGCTTTCTATCCATTGCAGCCATCTTCTGTGTTCTCTCTCAAGATTCTTCATTCCAAATTGTGGTCAGGAGGCTATTGATGCTTGTGTTTTGAAAGAATACAAGTTCAGTTTAGATTTTATGCCCTTGCACTACTACTAATAGTCTAATACTGAGAAGAATCAATTTCATATTCGTTTCCTTTTTTCTTTTTTTTCAAGTCTTTATGGCTACACTTTGGATTGACTTGTCCAAACTCCAAGTTGCTACAGGATTGGAATTTTCGTATTATTCATAGAATTTAATGCTTGACTTAAAAAACGGAGTTTCCTTGTCATTAGTTACTCTCAGCATGAGGTACGGTAATACAAAACCATGCCCTCCAACATATATCATCAATTATTTTAGCAGTACAGTTGTCAATGTTTTGTTTCTTTCTTCTTTTTTCCCCTTTTTTTTTGAAAAAGAAAATTCATTTTGGACTTGAAAATCAGATCCACACATGTTTTTGTGTGTGTGAAACACCGAACCTTATTGCTGTAAGTTATTCCTACACAAAAACTATTGTTCATGATGTCTTCATTGAACTACCTAATGGCCTACCCATAAATAACCCCAACCATCTTTTTCAATAATTTTAAACTCCATTTTTGGTGTTGGAATATTACCTCAAGAGAAAAAGGGGATAAGGGGGAGGAACAAGGATATATGTGCATGATTAAAGGACAGTACAAGGCTTCAACTTGCAGCATCGCTTCTTCAAATTGGGTCAGTAAAGGCACGCGTTGTAGCCTAACAAAGGCACAAGCCGTAACAAAGTAGACCCACCCACCACCATTCATCCTATTGCCTTTTGAATTCTATTCAATTCAATTAATTTCTACTATATCTATCTTCCCTCTCTACACCTATAGTAGTAGAACCGACACTCCTCCATCTAGTTTAGTACCAATCAACCCAGATGACAGATTCTTTTCCCATGATAAATCCAAGTAACTAGCTACATGGTTGTTATTAGTCACATATATGCGCCTTCTCATCTCATCCCCTAATTGCTATTTTGTCCCATTGTTTTATTTTCTTGGCTTCTATCTGTATCATGATTTTAAATTCACTTAAAGTCTTGTCAGTTTCCAGAAATAACTCTCAATTAATGGACCATTATTATCGTATCCATAGACGCAGCTCGTCTCTGTTTTGTATTTGCCCCAAATTTTCTAAAGTCAGAACATGGTTTTAAAAAATAAAAATAAAAAAAGATAGAAACACCCATTATTAACTAATTAAAAGGTACACACTATCTAGTAACAGAGACAAGTGGACCTAATGAGGACTTTAAATAAGTGGATAAAAAAGATAAACCAATCAACGCACAAGTATTTGAAAATGAAACGAAGTAGTCTGTAAACCATGCAAATTTCTAAAACCTATTGATAAAAATAAGTTATAGTACCTCAAGGGTAGTGGTACTCTTTTGAATCCAATAGTTGTAATTTAATCATGAGTGCTTAAAATATTAATAAATTTAATTAGGAAGACACGTGATAAATTTTTAGCCATAAGTTATTTAAAAGGTACCAATGTCTATACTGGAGAAATCCACAAAAAATAATAGCTCATAATTTCCATACTTCTTCCATAGTTTTAAAAGAAATACCCTTTGAAATTTCATTTCTAAGTATAATATCAAAAATAGTTACTAAATATACTTTCTCACTATTTTCATTAATTCCTCATTCTCACATAAAATCAATGTTAGCACCAAATATTCAATTACTTATGAGAGTTACATAAGAAGCACTAATTTTATTTGGGGAGTAATCTCAACCCGTCAATCACAAAGTTTTTGCTGTCTCAAATAAGGTTCTTTCAAATTTTATTTCATTAAAAGAAACCATGTGTACATAGGCCGTTACATCTCTTCGCTATGGCAAATGGTATTACCATTATATCTCTTCGCTATGACGAACAGTAATGTCGTTATATCTCTTCGCTACGACGAGTGATTTTGCCATTATATCTCTTCGTTATGGCAAGCGGTAGTTCCAACTAAAAACTCATCATGATTTTCTTAAACAAGCTCTTATCAAACATAATTTATAAATAAAAAATTCAATCCTCATATTAATCGAGTCTTGGAATTATCAACTATCACAATCTTTTCCAATGCAAATTGAAATAACATAGAACAAAATCATGGCATTATAAAATCAATAAAGAAATATTGTAATAATTTTAACCAAATTATCAACTCATATATACTTAATAACCAACATAGTTAAGAAAATCAACTAATCAAACATAATCAAATCATCCAAATAGATTAGAATAAAATTTTTATCAAATCTAATAAGTTAATTTCTCCTATAAAAATAATTTAAAACATTATCACTATGTAAATAGTCATTTATAGTACAAACGGATCAAATGGGCCGCTTCTTAACAGCTCTGGAGGGAGTAGCTCACCTTGCATCAATAGAATCTAACAAATATAGGCATTTGGATAAGTTTAAATAGTTTATTTCAAAACAATCTGTCATTTAGAGAGCCTATTGAACAAAACCATTAATTTATGGAATTTAGTGTTCTTAAGAATTAAAGAAAAATCAAGTCTTGACTCTACCCCTACAATTTATTAATATTAGAGCTTTTAACTTACTATTGCTATACTTAAAATACAAAACATATATTCATCCATCCAGCAAACGTCGGGTGGCTAGGGCTGGACCTGAGCAGAAGAGCGTGGGAAGTAGGTGTCGAGGGAGCGCGTGAATGAGGACTACTTGCTGTGAGAGAAGAAGAAGCACGGATTGCAAAACAATCATTTCATTATTTTTTTATATTATAATATTACAAGTTCCCATGTAGTTCTAAACTTAGTTTGCTCCACCTAAGAATTCGCCTTATTGTGCATGTAATACTCATTTGTGAATCAACAGGTTGCAGTAATAAACAAATTCTCACTCTACGAATTAAATTGTTTAAGGAACGAATTGGGAAAATTGAAGAATAGTTTGTGCAGAAAAATCATCAAACCAAAGTCAACTTAAGATAAGTACTTATAAACGGCACGTAACTTACGGCACAGTTTTGTATGTTTCTGTAATTAATTTTGAAGCGTGCTTGTCTGCTTGAGACATGAAGAAAGGGAAGGGAATAGGAAACTTACAATGTGCAATCAGTATGTATTTATAGAAATGACTATCGCAGAACAAGAGAATGAAAAAACTGAGTAAAGGCAGATTCCTTGAAATTTAGTAAAAATTGTAGACCCCTATTGTGGTACTCTTCCTTGAAATTTCCTCTGGGAAAGGTAGAAGCTTCTGAGCTTGAGCTACATGTTGAGTACCAGAGTTACGGAAACAGATCAACGCAGCTAGAATAGAGTTGAGAGAATAGGAACTGACAGAAAATATTTACGTGGAAAACCCCCTAATGATGAGGGAAAAACTACGGGCAAGAACCGAGAAAGATTTTCACTATGTGGAAGATAAAATTACACCTCTCTCTAAAATATAAGGAGAGAACAATGACACCCTCTCTTATACTAGGAAAATATACCTCTCTCTATTAAAATAGGAGAAACTCTCAAAACACTCAATATTTTTTCTCTACTATTGGAAGCTCTCTATTTCTGCTCTGCATCGAAAACCATCTGCAGCTCCTCTATTTATAGAGCCTTTGGAAGTTACTGTGCATTGGTTGCACAGTAACTTCTCGTGAATTCAAAGTTCACATGCAAGGTTACTGTGCATGCATAGTAACTTACACAATAACTCTTGTGAAACGCCTCCCTTCTTGACTCCTTTTTTTTTCTTCTTTTTTTCATTTTTTTTTCATTTTCTCTCTCTCTCTCTCTCTCAAGTGGCTTTACGCCACTAACAATCTCCCACTTAAAGCCACTTTTGGTGAGCTTTCAAAACATTTTCTCATCTTGCCAGTTCCATGCTGCTTACGTTTCTGATAAGCCATAGGAAGATCTACACCATTTAAACTTATCAGTGTTGATCGATTTTGTCATAACATCTGCTAGGTTGTTTTTCGTATGAATTTTCTGCATATCCACATTTCCTCCTTTTACTACTTCTCGAACAAAATGATATTGAACACCTATGTGCTTTGTCTTGGAATGAAAGGCTGGATTCCTTGCAATGTGTAAAGCACTCTAATCGTCACAATACACAGTAATCTTTAACTGTTTGTGCCCGAGTTCCTCCATTAACCTTTGAATCCAAATAGCTTCCTTGCAAGCTTGTGTAGCTGCCATATATTCAGTTTCTGTAGTAGACAGAGCTACAACAGTTTGTAACTTGGATAACCAACTCAAAGCTCCACCTGCAAGTATGAACACATAGCCTGTAGTAGATTTCCTTTTATCAAGATCACCTGCAAAATCTGAATCAATGTATCCCCTGACAATGAACTCTGATCTTCCAAAACATAGTGCAGCACCTGAGGTTCCTTTAACGTATTTAAGGATCCTCTTCACAGCATTCCAATGCTCATTTCCTGGATCTGCCATAAATCGACTGACCACACCAACTGCTTGTGCAATATCATGCCTAGTACAAATCATGGCATACATAAGGCTTCCCACCGCTGATGCATACGGTACTCGAGACATTTCCATCCTCTCTGCTTCACTGCTAGGACACATATCTGAGGATAATTTGTAATTCACGGGAAGTGGGGTTGAAACTGGCTTACAATCTTGCATGTTGAAGCGCCGCAAGATTTTCATCAAGTAATTCTTCTGGGAAAGCCAGATCTTCCTGTCCTTTTTGTCTCGGTGAATTTGCATCCCTAAAATCTTATTTACGGGTCCCAAGTCCTTCATATCAAATTCCCTAGCCAACTGTCCCTTTAATTCTTGGATTCGATCTTTGTTGGGGCCTACTACCAATATGTCATCCACGTACAACAACAGAATGATGAAAACATTGTTATCAAACCGCTTGTAGTATGTACAATGGTCTGAACTCAGTCTGTTGTACCCGAGGCGAATTATGAAGGAATCAAATCTCTTGTACCAACACCTTGGCACCTGTTTTAAACCGTACAGAGATTTGGTCAACCTACAAACCAAGTTTTCTTTTCCTTTTTCCTCAAAGCCTTCTGGTTGGAGCATATATATCTCCTCTTCAAGTTCTCCATAAAGAAAAGCAGTTTTCACATCTAACTGCTCAAGATGTAAATCAAATGTAGCACACATAGCCAGCACTACTCTGATAGTGGTAAGTCTGACAACTAAAGAAAATATCTCATTGAAATCGATACCTTCCTTCTGAGCAAATCCCTTTACCACCAGTCTTGCACGATATCGTTCCACCTGATCATTGCCATCTCGTTTGATCTTATAGACCCATTTGTTGCCAATGGCTTTTCGACCTTTTGGAAGTGTAACAAGTTCCCATGTTTTGTTCCTATACAAGGCCTCCATTTGTTCTTGCATTGCTGCCATCCACAGAGATGCATCCGGACTACTCAAAGCTTCCTGAAAAATTGATGGCTTTCCTTCTTCTGTTAGAAGACAAAATGCATCATGACTTGCCATAACATAGTCTGAATGCCATGCTGGTGGCTGTGTTTGGCATGATGATCGTCTGACTGCTGTATTATTGGCCTCATCTGGTACTTGTTCATCATGCTCTGGTTCTGCTTCAGAATCTTTTTCTCCAGATTTCTCATCTATCTAAACCGTAGTTGTTTCCTTGGCAGTGCTGTCATTTCTTTCTTCACTTTGTAGTTCATTTTCTACAAATATAACATCCCTGCTGACAATAACCTTGCGGGCAGTGGGATCCCACAAGCGATACCTCTTTACACCGTCAGCATAATCCAAGAATATACATTTCCTGGACTTTGGGTCCAACTTAGTTCTTTCTTGGGTGTTGTACATCACATATGTAGGACATCCGAACACTTGTAGAGAAGAATAATCTGCCGGCTTGCCATTCCACATCTCCATTGGTGTCTTCAGACCAATTGCAGTTGATGGTGACCAATTAATCACGTAACGAGCGGTTTGGCCTTGCCCCGAAAGACTTGGCTAAACCTGCTGTTCTCAGCATTGCTCTTGTTCTTTCTAGGAGAGTCCTGTTCATCCGCTCTGCTATACCATTTTGCTGAGGTATATGTGCAACAGTGAATTGCCTTTGAATACCCTCATGCTTGCAAAATGCTACAAAATCTCCATCTGTATATTCTCCTCCATTGTCTGTCCTCAAACACTTGATCCTCTTTCCAGATTCAAGTTCCACTCTTGCATTGAAGTCTTTGAATATTGGAAACACATCTGACTTATTCTTGATTGGGTATACCCATAGTCTCTTAATCATCGATGAAAGATACGAAATACTTTGCTCTGAATGAATCAAGTCTAGAATGTGCTTACTCTGAGCAGTTGATCTACCAAATTTCAATCTATGCTGTTTGCTTGTAATATAGTGCTCACAGAATGGTAAGTTCACCGATTTGAGCCCAGGAATGAGATTACGTTCTGCAAGAACCTTCAAACCACGTTTTGACATGTGGCCTAATTTGCGATGCCACATCATTGTCGTTTCTTCTTGACTTGCTAATGCAACTGATGCATCTGCCTCCTGCAACGTATCTCCTTGAAACTTGTATAGATTTGCCATGATCTTTTCTGCTTTCATCACCACAATAGCACTTTTAACAACTTTCAAAATCCCACCTTCAATATGGGTCTTGCACCCGAGGTCATTCAGTTGCCCAATAGACAACATATTCTTCTTCAAGCCTTTCACGTGTCGTACTCCTGGAATTGTACGAATGACACCATCAAACACTTTTATTTTAATAGTACCAACACCAGTAATTTCTAAAGCATGATCATCTCCCATGAACACAGATCCTTCCGAGACAGGTTCATAACTGTAAAACCAGTCACGATGTGGAGTCATGTGCCATGTTGCTCCTGAATCCATGATCCAAATATCAGTGAGCCGTTTACCGCCTTTAGAACTAATTCTTTGCGCCCATTTGCCTGAGATTTCTCCATCCTCAGAGGTATTCGCAACACATCCTTGAGAGGTTGATGCCTCTGGAGCTTTATCTGCATTCTTCTTGTTATTCCGACAATCTCTCTTCAAGTGCCCTCTCATGCCACATTGGTAGCATTTGAAGTTCTTCCTTCTTCTTGATTTTGATCTACTCCGACCATGACTCCCACTGGAGTCACGCTCCATTGATCTTCCTCTCGTCACCAACAATGCCTCTGCTTGCTTTGAGCTTTCCAATCTATATTCCTTATTCTTACACCTAGACTCTTCTTCAAGAATAGCACCGGCGACATCATCAAAGGACAGATAGTTGGCAATATTATTATTTGTGATGTTGATGATGAGTTGATCATATGAATCAGGTAGACTTTGAAGTAAAAGCTCTGCACGTTCATTCTCCACTATTTTATAATCTGATGTTGTGAGCTGGGAGAATAAGGTGTTTAGATTGTTGATGTGGTCCGTCACTGATGTGGACTCACTCATCCGAAGAGTATACAGCCTCCATTTTAGGAATATTCTATTGTGAAGTGACTTGACCTCGTACAGTTTGATAAGAGTATCCCAGATTTCCTTTGCTGTCTTCTTTTCTACAACACTGGATAATACTGAATCTGCCATTGCAAGATGCAGATTGGCAACAGCATTATCATCCATCTCCTTCCACTTTTCATTAGTAATATCAGTAGGTCTGCCTTCAATTGCTGATAAGCAATTGTCTTTTCTCAATATTGCCTTCATCTTCAATTTCCACAGGGAAAAATTACTCCTATTGAACTTCTCAATCTCAAATTTCGCTGCCATAGTGTTTACCGGGATCTATTTCTCTACTAGACTGGTCACTTTTTTAACTGTGAACAGTACTGTATACGTGAATAGTACCGTATATGTAAAATAGTACAGTATACGTGAATAGTACCATATATTTGTACCATATATGGAATAAATCCAATATACGTTAACAATACTATAAAAATATATAACTATACATATAAACAGTGACCAAAAGTAGTAACCCGTAGCGGACTATAATCAAAGGCTATGATAATCTCCAGGAAAAATTCTTTTCTGATGTGAAAGATCAGACTAAGCTGCAATCACAGAGCTTACTAAGAATAAATCTCACCGAACCAAAAGCTCTGATACCACTGTTGAGTACCAGAGTTATGGAAACAGATCAACGCAGCTAGAATAGAGTTGAGAGAATAGGAACTGACACAAAATATTTACGTGGAAAACCCTCTAATAATGAGGGAAAAACCACGAGTAAGAACTGAAAAAGATTTTCACTATGTGGAAGATAAAATTATACCTCTCTCTAAAATATAAGGAGAGAACAATGACATCCTCTCTTATACTAGGAGAATATACCCCTCTCTATTAAAATAGGAGAAACTCTCAGAACACTCAATATTTTTTCTCTACTATTGAAAGCTCTCTGTTTCTACTCTGCGTCGAAAACCATCTGCAGCTCTTCTATTTATAGAGGCTTTGGAAGTTACTGTGTATTAGTTGGACAGTAACTTTTCGTGAATTCAAAATTTATATAAAAATTACTGTGCATATATAGTAACTTACAGAATAATTATTGTGAAACCCTCCTTTTTTACTTTTTTTTTTCTTTTTTTTTTTTCTTTTTTTTTTCATTCCCTCTCTCTCCCTCTCACAAGTGGCTTTACGCCACTAACGCTACAAATGGCTGCTCTCAGTGTTTCTGAAAGCAGTTGTTACTCACTCAGCTGGTTCTACAGGGAACATGAGACCTATGTTCATCCAAATTCCAAGATCGCTTCGGCATCCAGAGGTATGGAGATTTCTTGGCTTTGTTTCAACAATAATTGGACTGCTCTGTTACGCTCTCAGTTCCTCCTTCAACTTTCTATTTGGAAAGTGGAACTTGGCGAAACTCTTTGTTTACGTTGTTTTGTGTATTATAATCTGCCTCGCCACTTTGTTTGCCAAGGCATGGCAACACTCGCCAAGTCTCCGGTTCAGAGCTCATGTGGCATTCTTAGTTTTGACCATCACCTCTGTTTACTCATTCTTCTTTGATAAAGCAGTCAATGGGAAACCAGACGCATATAGTCTAGTCTCCTGCGTTGCTTTTGCTATGGTGTCCCTCAGTTTGTCAAGGCAGATTCACTGGGGATTCGAAGTGGATCTGCTATATTTCTTTCTTGGAGCTCTGATAGTGCAACTCATGAAGATAAATAAATTGTTAGGTATGGCTGGAGTATATTTCAGTTATTTCCTTGTTATTCTTCGATCCTCTCTTGATGCCCCACAGGAAAGTGACTATCTCGGACTCCAAGATCGAAATCACGTGGTTATCCAAGTGGATTCACAACAATCCGATACTGATAATGCTCTAATCATGGCACAGTCCATGGCTAGTATTGGAGCACTTCGGCAGAGAAATTCTTTTCTCATCGACATGGTTTTGAAGCACGTGAAGGGTTATAGGAAAGCCATCGGTGACTTTGTGCTAGTGATCGACCACAACCTGGTGCTCGATGCGCTGCCGTCAGGAATTATTGATGACCTTCAAGAAGCTGCCAAGTCCGCGGTGGCCGTTGGGTTTGAGAAGGAGTTCTCCGAGTTGTATGGCAGTTGCCGGAGGGAATGCTTAGAGGGGTACCTATCAAGATTATTATTGTATTTGCAAAATGTCCGCATTGAGGACCCTAGAACGTTGAGAGAAAATTACATGATCGATAGATGGATTAAAGCTTCCAGTGTTGCTCTCAAAATACTATTTCCCTCTGAAAGGCGACTCTGCGACCGTATCTTCTCTGGGTTATCCTCCGCTGCTGATCTTTGTTTTATGGAGACCTGCCGAGAAGCAACGACTCAACTGCTGAATTTGGCAGATGTCTTTGCAAATGGGAGCCGTCCACTGCAACAAATCCTCCGCATTTTTGTGGCATTGTGTGACCTGATTCCCGACTTCAAGTCATTGTTTTGTGATGGCCATACTGTATGCTTGGTGAAAGAAGCAGTCACAATCCAGAACAAGTTGAGAGAGGCAATCTCACTTTCTTACACCAGAACGAGGAATGTAATTTTCCGTAACAAGTTGGCTGAGTTAGATGCTCCCATTGGCGGGGTTCATGTAATAACCCGCAAAGCAATGAGCTATATCCTTGTTTGTTGCCGGTCACGAAAGAACCTGGAGCCAATTTTACAAGAATACCTGATGGGCGCTGATGGAGCTAGAACATGGTCTTCATTCTCTATGGATATGGTTTCGCTACTGGAGCGATTGGAGAGAGAACTTGAAACCAACTCCAAGAACTATGAAGACCTGCTTTGCGCCATTTTTTCATGATGAATAATAGGAGCTACATAGAAAAACGGATAAAATGGTGGGAATTGGGAACCCATTGGAGCGATGAGTGGGTCCAAAATAATATAGCAAAAGTCCAGAAAAACCATGAGCTCTATTACAGAAGCTCATGGATGAAGGTGTGGAAATATCTGAAGCTGAACAAGGAGTCACTTGCCCCCAATGTTGCCGCAGAGTCAATGAAAGAGAGGCTTAATTTGTTTAACTCACTCTTCGAGGAGATGTGCACTGTTCAGTCTACATGGTTTCTCGAGGATAAGCAGCTTAGGCAAGAAATAATAACATACTTAGAAAACATTATGTTGCCAGCCTATGGAAACTTCATTGGGAGGTTCATTGATGTTCTTGCTACAAATGCTTCTGAGTATATTAAGTATGGACTGTTTGATATTGAAGCTCGACTCAAGGGTCTGTTTCCACCTTCGAGGAAGTAGAATGAATCAGTAGCCTAAAGAGAACTGAAAACAAAGCTTGTAAGAAACTAGATAAAATTTCTTTACATCAATGTATGGAATGTTTTCTGCTTGGAATCATCTTGCATTTTTCTAGTTTTTGGCCTTTTTATGTTCTAAATTGGCTGTCTAGGTCCAAGTTTCAATAGGAATAGAATTTTCGCTATATTTATTATAGAACTGTCAAAAAACCTGTCAACTGGTTGCAATAGCAAAGTAAATACGTAACCAAAGTAATCATCATAGAATTCTTGAGCGAATGGGGTTCCAACATCTGGCTATGTGGCAGTAAATTTCTTTCAAAGTACATAGTTTCTTTACATCCCCTCCCTAGACATTATCACAATCTTAAAAGCCAATGGAAAAATGCTACTCGTAGAGAATAAGTGCTATGCTAGCTCACATGGATTTCCAATCAGCAAATCCAGAAAAAGGTAAAGAGAGTTGTGGTTGTGGAATTTTCGTCAAATATCATTGAACTGTTCTGTAATGCTGAGTTCCTCTTTCAGGCGTCTATTTGGAAAGCAAAAAATTTTGAAGATAATTAATTAATTGTTCACAACTTGCTAAGTGTATTGGCAGCATGATGCTATCTTTGAAGAAATGAAACTTACGAGGAGACTTTTGCTGAAAGCTCATGTGTGGGTGTTCCTGTTCTTCCATGATAGGGCTCTAAGAGGATAACCAAACCCATGAAACCTGGTTTAATTTGCAGCCTTTGCTTTGATGTCTTTATGCTTGTAAAGGCAAAATTGACCTCGGGTTTGAAGCAAATATCCTCAATTTCTTCGTTGGATGTTGTAGACCTCAAACTTATGAAGATCAGCTTGATGCTCTCTGTCCATTGCAGCCATCTTCTGTGTTCTCTCTCATGATTCCTCATTCCAAATTGTGGTCTCGATCAGGGATCAATAAGTAGCCAAAGTAAAGGTCAGGAGGCTATTGACGCTTGTGTTTTGAAAGAATACAAGCTCAGTTTAGATTTTATGCCCTTGCACTACTACTAATACTGAGAAGAATAATTTCATATTCGTTTTTTTTTTTTTTCAAGTCTCTGTGGTTACACTTTGGATTGACTTGTTCTGGTCCAAACTCCAAGTTGCTACAGGATTGGAATTTTCGTTTTATTCATAGAAAAAGAAAAAGAATTATTGTCTCTTAATTCTACGTTAAATCAGAGAATATTTGGTGGACCCAAATGACAAAATATATAAGAATATAAATTCTATTTAGTTTTTCGTTTATTCACCGTTATGTTTCGAAACAATTTGATCTAAGTATTTGCCTGATGGATTGCTAAAAATAATTGGTTTATGATATTTGTTTTTGGTCATGAAATCTTTTTTTATACACATTAACAACAATTAAAACTCTAACTAAATATTTAATAGGTTCAACTAGCTACAAACTAGATTAAGCCTCGTGATTCTTTCGGTGCAAGTTTACCTCTAGACTCCTAGTGAGTTTGTTTCTAACCTCTTTTCTTAGTTAGAGTTCCAAAAATGAAAGCAACCAAAATATTAAAGAAAACACGAAAAAGTAAAGCTCATTTAAGTAAGAAATTTAAAAAACAAAAGGTTCAAATAATAATATAAAAATTAAATATGTTTTTAGTTTTGAAAAGTAAATAAATTTTTATTTTAGTTTTTGAAAATTTTGATTTTCAAGTATGATTGCTAGCTGCCACCTGTGATTGAATGATTTAGCCTTCTAATTTAACATTTACCATAAATAATTTAATGAGAGAGATTAAAACCAATGAGTTTTATAATTGTTTGGACCTAAATTAAATAAAAATCTTCAAGATCAAAACCAAATTCCCTTATATCTTAGGGACAAAAATTAAAATCATATTAAATTTAATTAATCTTTTTAAGAACCTAATATAAAACTATATTGTGAAATAAGAATTAATTGTTATAAGAATATGTAGCACCTATTATTATCGAAAAAAGATACAGAACAAGATAGATATCTCACAAGATAATTGAAATATGTTAAAGAGTAATGTTAATATAGATCCTATACATATATTATTTAAAGTATAATTTAAAATTAAGAATATACAAATATTATAGAAGCATCGGTCAACATCATGTCGCGTCTATATTAACATTTTTCCATGATAACTGCCTCCACTGGATCCTTTGGAACTACAGCAGGTTAACGAAAATTGTGCATTGACACGAGCATCCGTAGCCTTACCTATCCCTTTCAGCTACTTGTCTACTTGTTCATACCTTCCATTAAACAAATCCTTGAGTAGATCTTCAATGTCAAGCATTGAATACCTTCTATAGTCATCGGCATGCTTGCTAAGAACATTGTGAAACGTCTCAATGAACATTCCATATGCTGGTAACAACCTATTTCCCAGAAATTTTCTTTTTCCTTCCCTTATTTCATCGTAGGCATACCATGCACTCTGAACCCTCCATATTAGGCTCCTGAGACTCATTGTTGCCCAGCTTCAAAATGCCCAACACCTCATTCCATGAGATTCTTCGATAGCTTTTAAAGTTTTTATAAACTTTGGCACGTTGTTTTTTGATGCCCAAAATGTATCGGAATTTATGCTTTAATCCCATTGCTAGTATATGCCTGCTATTATTCATCAAGAAAGCATGGCCTAAAGCAGGGTTCGTGTAGTTTTTGGAGATTGCTTCTAAATTGCTCTCCAATAGCTCTGTTATCCTATTTATCTCCTCAGAGAGCAAAGTATACTTGCCCCGTCCAACAGCTTTCAAGTGCTTCATCACTCTGAAGGTAATCGGATACACCCCACCAGGAATAGATGGCTCACTTGCCTGCGTTGTATCATGGAGGATCAAATTTTCCAGCTTCACAGAAGCGTCCTTAATTGCCTCCCACAATCTCTTTGAAGTCAAGAATGCTTCAGCCCTGACTCCTGAGTGAATCAGTGCATTGATTAGAAAACATCAACTCGAACTACGGAATCAGGTCATGTAGATGTAGTGCACCAAACACACGAAGGAAAATAGGCAAACAATTCAGCGAATGGCTCCCGTTTGCGAAATCATTGGCGAAATTTAGATGATCACTCGTTGATTCCCTGCTAACATCCAAAAAAAAAAAGAGATCAGCAACGGAAGAGAATCCCAAGAAGATTACATCAGAGAGTCTCCTTTCACTGGGCAAAAGTAACCTCAGAGCAATGTTGGAAGTTGCAATCCACTCCATAATCCGATTCTCGGACATTCCTACAGTGATGAACCTGCCCACCCGATCTGGAGACAAGCACATAACTAAGAATTCCCTTCGCCAACTGGGGTACTGGTACAAGCACTCCTTCTCGAACCCGCCGCCCATCATGAGCTTCACGTTTTCATGAACGTTTGTCCACAGCCTTCGACGGAAGCAAATCCTGGCACGATAACAGCAGAAGAATCAGGTTTTGCTGGACAAGAGCATTAGCATCCACTTGAATGACCAGGTGATGTTGATCTTGGAGTCCGAGGTACCCATTTGCTGTTGTACCAAATAAAAAGGAACGAAGAATAATGAGAGAATAACTGAAACACATTCCAACTATAGCTAACAACAATTTTATCTTAATGAGCAGCACAATTAGAGCTCCTAGAAAGAAATATTGAAGATCCACTTCGAATCCGCAATGACAAGCTAAGCGACATCATTGCAAAGGCAACAGACGAAACTAGGCCATATGCATCGGCTTTCCCATTCACGGCTTTATAGAAGAAAAAGGAATACACCGAGGTGATGGTTAAAACCAAAAACGCCATATGAGCTTCGAATCGGAGACTCCTTGAGTGTTTGCCATACTTTCGGAAATAAAAGCGCCAAACAAATAATGACAATGAAAAGACTATAAAGAAATATTTTCAGCAAGTTCCACCATCCGAATATGGTTAGGAGAGGATCTCAAAGCATAACAGAGTAGTCCAACAACAGTTGAAGCATAACCCACAACCCTACATACCTCAAGCTGCATCAGCCATCTTTGAATTTGGATGAACATGGAAGCCATATTCCTCCTGATGTGAACAGAATGATCAAGAGCAGCTTTCACGCGCAAAGATATAACTGACAACCGCCGTTTTATTATAAGGATTAGAAGCACTTTCCCTCGTTTTAATGCATCTTACCCCCGAACATTATCTCATATACAATTTACAACCTAATTTTTAAAATATGAATTGCCATTCCCCAAACTTTTTAAATAGTACAAAACAACTCTCATCATAATTTTAACAAGTGTTAAAGGAATGATTTATATAAATTTAACCCCTATAATATTTCTATTTTTATACAACTCAACATCTTATTTTGAATTCTTATGTGCACTTAACACATCTAATTTTTTTATTCCATAACAAACGCACTATTATGACAGAAAGTTTTGCACTATTTGAAGATAGGATATTTTGCACTATCAGTGAAGTTTATGATGTCACAATGCATATTTTAAAATTATAAGATAAACTACACATAACCTAAAATAATGAGGGATAAAATGTACTTTACCATTAAAAAAATACAAACAGCCATGGTCCCTATAGGATAGAAATACCGTAATTAAAGATGAAATTTGGTATTTTCAAAAATAAAGTAATTTTTATTTTAATAGTGTGAAAAAGCCTTTAACAGGGAAATAGAGAACTTTCAATCCACCCGGATCAACCTTATATTATTGAACTGATTGGTCCAATTAGATGAATCTGGTGTTTTGAAAATATATGAGGGTAGCAAAACAAAGAACCATAATTTGCACATAGACCAAAACGGAAAAGAATGTGCCCGGCGCGCTTGCCCCCTGCCTCCCTGACTCCCTTTAGCACTCAAACAAAAGCAAAAGACCTCGACCAAAACGACAAGAAAACCAAAAACAAAAGCAAAAGACGAAAAAAAGGGAAATCTAACTATGGCAACAATCAAATAACCCAAAAATCCTTGTTCAGTCATAAGGATCCATTAGCTCTGGTCTAGTCCTATTAAGATTCAAACGAAATTTCTGTTAAACTGGTAACATAAAATTAACTTAAAAAGGTCAGACCCAAAAGAAATAAAAATTCCAATACTTTTCCACTAATGAAATAAACATTCCAACCAAATCTACAACATAAAAACGCAAAAAAGGAAAAAAAAAAAAAAAAAAGTGAGACAGAACACGTACATAAAAAGTTAAAACATATAAATTTTTTTGATTCGGTGGAGTCCTAGTTTGATACTATCCTAAGCATTACACAATGGCAAAAGTTTACAGCAATCACCAACAAGAACAGCCTCGATGTTACAACTACGAAGTTGATTTTGTAACTCTAAATCTGATGCTGATTCTCAACTCAAAAATCCGGTTCAATCCTCCGTAATTTTCGTCAGCGAAAAATAATAACAATGTATATAATGATGTCGGCATAAGAACATACAATGCTATTTATAGTGCAAGGCCACAAATCTATTTTAGAACTAAGCCTGTGATAATCAAAACTTTGCATTCTAATTACACTAGGAATACATACACACCACAACCAGCAGCTTTACCTCTACTTTCTGCTTGAACCACTACTTCCCCGAAACAAATCATTGAGTTTTGCTTCGATGTCCTCCTCTCCATACTTAATATACTTATCAGCATTCTTACCAAGTTCTGGAACATTCTGGAACCTCCCAATGAAGTTCACATATGCAGTCAACAAGTTTTTCACAAGTGCAATTCTTATTTCTTCCCTAAGCTGCTCATCGAATACGAACCAGGAAGACTGAATCCTGCATACATCCTCAAACTGGGTGTTGAACAACCTGAGCTTCTCTCTCATTGACTTTGCTGCACCATTAGCTCCACCTGACCCATTATTATCAAGCTTCAAAATCCCCAGAACCTTGTTCCACGAACTCCTCTGATAATGCATATGGTACTGCCTAACTTTCGCATTGTGCTTTCGGATCCAATCATCACCCAAAAGTGTTCCCAATTCGCTATCTTTCGCCTTCTGAACAATGTACCTCCCATTATTCATCAAGAAAACATAGCACAAAGCAGGGTCCTTGTAAATCTTGGACTTAGCCTCCAAATTACTCTCTAACAACTCCATAATCCAATCCATTTGCACAGAAAGCGAAGAAGTTGATGCAACCCTATCATCAAGCTTAGGGTATTCCTTCAAAGGATGCCCATAGTCTTCAAAAACTTGCTCCAAAGTCTGCCGCGACCGGCACGCGGCGCGGAGGTAGTTCATGACGTAGCGAGTGATCGGGTGAAGTCCGCCGCCGGGAACCTCCGCCTTCGCCGGATCACGTCGGATCAGATTCTCCAACTCCATGAAAATTCCCCTAATCGCTTCCCCCAACCTCTTCCAAATCGTAACCGCCTCGTTCCTAAGCAAAACACTGTATTGATCGGAGAACAGCGTTTCGAATTCGGGAATTAGGTCACGCAATGTCTCGAACACGTCGAGGATCCTGAAAAGCCGCTCCGGCGAGCGGCTTCCAATCGCGACGGCGTCGGCGAAGTTGAGGAGCTGGATGGCGGATCCGCGGCAGACCTCCATGAAAGAGAGGTCTGAGATGGAGGAGAATCCGAAGAAAATGCGATCGCAGAGCCTTCGCTCGCTAGGGAAGAGGATCTTAAGGGAGACGTTGGAGGCCTTGATCCACTTCTCGATCTCGTCCTCGAGGTCCTGCCATGGCAACTTGTGAACATCCTCGATGCTCAGCTTCTGCAACCCTAGCCTCGACATGCTTTCCTCAAGAAACTCCCTCCGGCAGCTGCTGTAAACATGCGAGCACTCCTTCCCGAACCCTCCGGCCACCATCCGCCGCGCGATCTCGTGGAGGTCGTTTTTCGTCCCCGCCGGAAGCGCGTCGATCACGATGTCGTAGTCCGTCACCGGCAACGCCACCGGAATCTGGTCCTCCTCTCCGCCGGCGTCAGCTTCTTCCTCTTCTTCGTTCTCTTCCTCCTCCGATTCGAACGGAAGATTCTCTGCCGACTCGCCATTCCGGTACGGCGGAGCGAGGTCGAACGACTCGCCGGCGCGCTCCATGAGAGAGCGGAACTCGTCCTCGAGGCGGAACATGGCTTGCTGAAGCATGTCCTGGGCTCGTGCGAGGCACGCGCCGAGGTTCTTATCGGAGGCGAGGTGGGACCACTCGGCGACGGCGGAGAGGAGGTCGTCTACGGCATCGAGGAAGGCGGCGGCGTCGGCTGAGTCGGCCCAGATCGGGCGGTCGGAGGAGACGTAAGTGGAGATCCGGCGATCGAGGGACTTAAGGGAGTGATCCAGTGCGGCGCAGGCCCTTGGATCACCGTCTGCAATTTTTTCCGATAAGTTCTCCTTCGAGAACCTTCCATCGAAGTTGGAGAATATTTGGAGTATGTCATCTGCCATGTTGCTGTTGTGGCCCAGCGTCTTTGCTATGTGCCGCGCCACAGCTAGTAATTTCTCTTCACCGTTCTCTCCCATGCTTGTTAGCTAAGCTCTTCACTGGAAGGAACAAGAGCACTGGGTATTTACGAGGAGAAGAGGCCGTAGTGTGGAATGACTGGTATGCCCCTGGAAAGACGCGGTTTGTGGAAAAAGCGGAGGGCAGAGGGGGTAAAATGGAAACGGAGATTGCTGAGAAAAGGGGACAGAGCAGAAGCGAGGACCGAGAGACTTTGAAGATAAAGTAGAGAGAGAACGTGGAAAGTTGTTTCTCTTGTGGTTGTTGTGTAGCGTGTTAGCTTTCTTTTTATAATCTTTTCTTTTTGTTTCTTTCTTTGCTTTCATTCTCGATTGATTTTTAAGTATTTAACTATTGGTGGAAATGGTAACTAGGTAGTTCCAATGCTGTTGTGAGGTCTTTTTGACTTTTGACTGGTCAGGCGACGTTTTTGAACAAAAGAAAAAGGAAAGAAAATAGAATGATTTGATGGTCCTTTTTTTTTTTTTTAGTTTTGGTAGAGATGGTTCTTATTTTGAATCCCCAACTGGTGAAACTTGGTGAGATGGATATTTCTTTTTCATTTTCTCGATTTCGATTATTTATTTTCTTAGTATAATTCCAGTTGCTATGTAATTGTTTCAAAACAAAGAAAGAGAAATTAACAAAAGGGTTTATCTAAAGACAAGTTTAAAAATGAAAATTTTAAAAACGAGATATTAACTTTTTAGGACCCTAGTTATGGAATTAAATATGAAAACTTTAGTATTTAAAGCAATATTTTTTAGAAAAAAATATTCAATTTTATGTCCCAAAGAATATTCAATGTCCCTCTTTTTTGAGAGACAAAAATTGACTAAAACATTATCATTTGACGAAGATAATTTTGGGGGTTTCTGTCTTTGTCCCCTTCTCCAAACATATTTTTATCTTCAATGTCTTCCTATTTTCTATCCTATTACATTTACCAAACGATACTTGAAGGATACACGTGATATTAGTTTAGTCCATGAAATTTTCTTTGACATCAATTAATTAGTCCCTAAAAAATGCATTTCCACAACATTTTAGCTTTTGAAAGATGTATTTAATTTCAAATAATTAAGTTCAGCAATTTATAAACGATGGGGATCAAATTGATATGGAAAATCTTTCAATGACTGAATTAATGTCATGTGTATCTCTTAGAGACTAAGTTGATATAAAAAATCTTTTGGAAATAAACTAATTTTACATGTATCTTTGAAGGTCCAAATGAGTAGTTTAGTCTTAATATTTTTAAATTTTCTTGTGTTTATTACCCTCTTGTTACTATCTAATTTGGGGACGTAATCCGCATATGCGGTACTAGGTCCCAACATAAGCTTCCCAGGTAGCTTGATTCTGTAGGTGCATAGCTAAATGTGATTTCCATTGTCAAAAATAAAATTTCATCTAAATCATTATCGATTTCTTAAATTTAAGCATAATATTAGATAAAAGCATTTAGCTATGCATAAAAGCATAAACTGTTTCATTTTGTAACCATACTCATATTTTGTAAATCGATTCAAGGCTTGGAATCCAAAATATAGGTACATAACTAGTTTTGTTACGTGGTCCTAATCACAATCCGCATATCAAATCAATACTTGTAATATGAAAACATAAAAGGGTATTCTTATAATTTGAAAAAAAATCTTGAAATAAAATGCATAGTTCGGATCATACTTGCACAACTACTAGAGCACTTTAATCTATTACAATCCTAAACTAGACCTCACTGTACAGCGAAGCTCACCAGTAGAACAGCTACAGTCTATTGGAATAATGATTGCGTGATAATTGGATTTGTAACTATGGTTGTAAGGAGGCAGGGAGAAGGTGAGTCAATAGATTCAGTAAGTGGATTCTTACCTGCCACTCACATAAGACAACCAATAGGATATAAATATATTTAACAGAAATGCATCAAACAAGACTTATTTTGATATTTACGTACATAGTTACATAGGGACACATTTCTAAATTCATGATGCAGTAATTACTAGATAAATAGGAATATGTGAATATGATAAATATGTACATAATAATAGTTATAATTACTTTGATCTCTGAACTCTGAAAGGGCACCTAATGAGGTCCCACTAGGTGGACACCTAATTTGGTTCCATTCTCTGAATACTCTGAAAGGGCGAGATTGTCCTCTAACGAACAATTTGGTACCAAAGCTAATGATCTTATAGCCATTAATTCACTGTCTGTTTCTCTGTAGTTATTGTCTAAAACTAATTTTCAAATAAGCTGACTAAATCTAAAAACTTTGAATTGAAAGCTCTGAGTTTATATAATTCTAATAAACTGGCTGTCAAGCATAACTGAATTTCTGAAATCATTCCCAAGAGATTATCACCATGTAGACATGGTGATTTCAGAAACCCATAAAATATATGTCTGGTCAATGTTATGAATCACACTCTATTCAATATTTTCAATAATACATAATTGAAATTCTAAAATCATATTTCAAGATAACATGATTTCATAGATATGATAATTCAAAAATCATGATAGCACGTCTGTCAAAGGTGATAAATCATGCTTAACTCAACATTCTTTTCAATAAAATATTATTGGGTGTCTAAGCCATGATCATGAAGAAAAAAAAAATCAATATCTTGGAAACATGGTAATTTCATCAATCCATAGTACATGTCTGAAAATTCTGGTGAACTTGTTAAATGACATATTTTTCAATAAATATTTTTGTGAAGAGATAAAATATTTTCATAGCATACAACATATTAATTATGGTTCCAAGGTTTTCTAAAACATATTTTCATGTTATAATCGAAAATCCATAACTTCCCAAACTTGGCATATTTTGTAATATCATGTTGATCATATATTTTTACTTCTAAATTCATATGTAGCAATCATGGCATTAAGAACACAACTATAATGGAGAAAATAAGGTCGTGAGTTCAAACTCGTACACTGTTTGGAGCCAGCAGTGAGTGAGCACTATCCATTTGACCTTGGAAGCTAGGAATAATACCAACAACTGTCATAGAATCACAAACAATACATAAGACACCCAAGAATATGATAAGCCAAATTTGGGGAAAGGAAAAATCATCCAAAACTTGTGTATAAAGGAGCCCTAGCTCTAAACATGGAAGAACATATATGAAATTGACAAAAACAACTTACCCAATGATTGGAAGAGGAGGAAGAAGGTTTGGAGTTGTGTAAGAGGGGAAGAAAAGCACACCAGAGCTATTAAAATTTGAGTTAGCGGTGTTTAGCTGGTTAGGATGTCTTTATATAGAGTATGAGATCATTAAAATAAAACTGCATTGTTTTGGACCTATTTCAACATCAGGGATCTTGCTATAGTGAGGCCACAGTCTCTCATGCCCACTCTAATGAGCCTCCCTATCTGACCCCCTTTATGGTCACTAGCTCTCCCCCCCCCCGCATGCTCGTTGTAGTGAGTATTTATAGATTTGCTATAGCAAGTTTGTTAGCACAGCATTGGAGATTTCTGCATGTTAAGGTCTTTTAGCATTTCCAGGGCTTTTGAGGTGACTAAAGGATGTACTGTGCTTAACTAGGAACATATAGACCTGAGGCCTTACATCTTTATTATATTTGTTATTGTATCATTTGGTAGCCATTTGATTAAGAGTATTTTAGTTTCACTAAAAAATATTAAACAAGAAGTAAAATTTTTATAATAAATGATATTGAATATAAAAGTAATCATTTAAAATAATATAAAATCTATAAATTATAATTATATACAAAATAAATTTGAAAATATTAAAAATAATTATAATTAATTGATAAATATTTTTATTATAATATTTAATTATAAAATTTAAATTAAATTATTAATACAAATTATTATTTTAATATATTTTTTGTTAGAAGTAATATGATGAAAGTTACGTGGAAAACCCATAAAGTGTAAGCTAAATAATACTATTATTTATTGGTATACTTTTCTTTTCTATATTGTTACAACAAATAAAACTTTTTACACCATCATCAAATCCTTTTATATGCATGATTTTTAACGATACAAGGAGATTTATTTATGAATTTGTAAATTTATGGCTAATATAATTTGTTTAAGAAAACGATGATGGATTCTACTTGAGAACACCCACTCGCAGTAGTGAATAGATATAATTATGGCAATACCGCTCGCCGTAACGAAGAGATATAACCATATTATTACTCACTGTAGTGAAGAGATATCACAATTTGTTCGGACATAGTATTTTTTTTTTATTTAGATGAAAGGGTGAGGAACCCTAATTGAGACACCATCAACTGAAATTAAATGGGTTGAGACCACTCCATACATAAATTTAGTTCTTCTTATGTAACCCTCATAATTTATTTAAGTATTTGACGATGGAATTGATTTTATTTAAGAATGAGTATTTGTGGGGATAATGGGAAAGTATATCAAGAAATTGTTTGAATATCTACTTAGGAATGAAGTTTAATGGGTGTTCTTTTCTATTGAAAGATATGAAGAAGACATGGAAATTGTGAACAATTATTTGTATTAATTACTTTTAGCAATTACATGATTTACAAGTTATGTTGTCCTGTTTTAAATGTTCATGCATTTATTAGTTTTTCCTTATTGTCCATTGTATTTATAGTCCTCACTAAGTCTATTTAACTCACTCATCTTCTTTCCTTTAGATTTGTGGGTTGCTGAGTAGTAGATTGCTGAGATTTGTTGTATGACTGGGAGATTCTTTTTTGGTAGGCCTCCATTGTTAGTTGAGGTTTTTTAGTTGTTGACTCTAGTATTTTATAGTTACAGGACATAAGTTGGGTATTTTTTATTTACGTGTATGAACAAAAATTTAAGTATGACTTTTTGTATAATTGGTCCTTACTATGTCTATAACTGAAACTCTAGGAATGTACTAACTATTTAATCTAGATTATGATATTGTGTTATGTAACAAGTTAAATTTGATATATGAATTATTCAGTTTTTAAGAGAGGTTCTGCCAGATTTTCAGTAGTTAAAGTAAATAACTCAATAATTTATATTAGTAAGATGATATCTTTAGCCTTATTGAGTTAAGTGAGTTAGTTTAGCTTGTATGCTAGTCACAGTGTTCGAGTCATGACAAATTAATTCTCGTTAAAAATTTGAAAATGATAAACAATAGGAAATAGTCCTTTTTTTCAAAATAAAATATCATTACTATCAAAAGGAGTTTTCATCCACTACTAAAGTATGCAAACAATATAGTAGAATATTATGCCATTTCACTCTACTTCTCTTCTTCTTGTTCTATTCTATTCCACTTCACAATTTAACTCTAATCCAAAATCTTTCAATTATGAGTTTAATTTCTATGTAATAGAGGTTATCTAAGCATATGTTATCATATCAATAAAAGTGATCAATCTCATACTCATTTATTAAAAAATTATGTAAATAGGATGTTTTGATTATATAATAATATAAAAAGCTTTATTTTTTTTTTACATTATGAAAATTAAACTCTTAAATTGTATAATCATTATATCAGGGATAGAAATTTGATCCCCATCCTACTATTTAAAAAAATTATGCATATAAAAAAATCTAATTGAATAATAATATTAAAAAATTTATATTGTAAATACATCTAAATTAAATAATAATAGTTTAACCTTTTATTGTCAATATTGCTATGTATCACATCAGTATTTAATTCCAAATAGCGCTAGCTAACACGGCAAGAACTCGGATGGGAAAAGTAATTGGCAGTTGAAGCCGGTCCCTGTTCCTAGTTCCTAGTTCCTAGATGAGCTAATGGTGTGCAGCCTTCTAGGCGTCTATGCTCTCTGTAAGAAACTCTCGGTTAGCTCACTTCAGGAAAGGACATGACACTCACGCCCTTGCTCATCCAAATTCTGGGGTGGCTTCTACCGCCACGTGTATGGAGATTTGTGGGCTTTTCATCAACTGCAGTTGGACTATCCTGTTATGCTCTGAGTTCCTCCTCCAAACATCTGTTTGGGCAGTGGAATTTGTTGAAAATCTTTGCTTACTCTATTTTCAGCGTCATCATCTGCCTTGTGGTTTTGTTTGCAAAGGTATGGCAACACTCAAGGGGTCTCCGGTTCAAAGCTCATATGGCATTTTTGGTTTTAACCGTCACCTCTGTCTACTCCTTTTTCTTCGACACGGCTCAAGGCTTGTATAGAGTTGATTAGGAAGAACAATCGGATACCTATTCGCATGCTTTTCAAACGCGTGAGCAGATATCTCAAAGTGGATGTTAACTTCTCTGAAAATAAGAGCGAGATTGCTGGGCTGCTACTGCGGACTGACGCCAACTTGGTGTTGGAAATGCTGCCGTCGGAAACGATTAATGCCCTTCACAAAACCGTGAAGCTCATGGTGGCCGGTGGCTTGGAGGAGGAGTGCTGCCAAGTGTATAGCAGTTTCCGCAGGGAGTTCTTGCAACAGTGCCTGTCTGCATTTGGGATTCGAGAGCTCAGCATCGAGGTCGTTGAGAGTAAGACAAAGTTGTTCCTTTTTACCAGGATTGACAGTTGGACTAAAGCTTTCAACATAGCTCTCCGGACGCTGTTTCCCAATGAAAGGAGACTCTGCGATCGCATCTTCTTCGGATTGTCCCCCTCTGCCGTGGATCACTCCTTCACACAGGTTTGCGAGGATTTGACGATTCTTCTCCTGAATTGAGCCAGTAGCTTCGCAATTGAGAGCCCTCCGCTGGAACTGTCCCGCGGCATCATCAAGGTGTTCGAGACACTGGGCCATGCGATTCCAGAAATGGAATCACTCTTTTCTTATCAGCACAACGCACCATCGTTCAGGAACGAGGCAATCATAGTTCATGATAGGTTAAGGGGAGCAATAAGAGGCATTTTCACGGGGATGGAGAACCTGATTTGTCGTGATTCGGCCCAGGCGGTTATTCCCCATAGCGGGCTTCACCCAATTACTAGCTTCGTGGCAGACTGGCTTATTTAAGTTTCCGATGTTTGGGATACCCTAGAGCAAGTTTTCAGAGAATGCTCCATCTTTGCTGACCGAGAGGGAGAACCACCTTCATTTTCTGTCCTGCATGCTTGGATAATCGAGCTGATAGAGCGCAATTTGGAAGCCAAATCCAAAAGCTACAAAAGGACACTGCTTTGGGCTATCTTTTCCTGATGAATAACTGGTGGCACGTCGAAACAATGGCAAGTATAATCCAAACCCCTTCAGCTATAGGTTTGAACAAAAAATACAGAGCAAAAGTCCAACAAACAAAACCTTGAACAATATCAGATAAGCACGTGGAGTGAGGTGCTGGACATTTTGAAGATGGACGACAATGAACCACTGACGCTTGATGCAGCAGCAGAGTTGATGAAAGAGAAGCTCCATTTGTTCAGCGTGCACTTTGATGAGATTTGCAGCACTCAGTCTGCGTGGTTTGCCTTGGATGAGCACCTAAGAAAAGTAGTAGTAATATCCTTGGAAAACTTCTTGTTGCCTGCATATGGTAACTTCATCAGGAGATTCCACGATGCTGTTGGTAAGCCCGCTTATGACTATGTTAAGTATGGAATGTCTGAAATTCAAGCTCGACTCAATGGTTTTTTACTTGGGAGCGACTGGCAGTATCAGTAACGGAAAGAGCTGTATGTTAATAATTAATTTGTTGTCATTTATTGCTATGTTGAATTATTTTAATTATTGTGACTAAATTGACTAATATAACCATAATTCTGAGAACCGGATAGAAATAAAAATAAAAAACCAGTTGAAAACCATAACAATATAAATCAATCAAAAAACATAACCGGTTAAGATGGACCACTATCTTTGTTTTTAAATAATCTTACTGTGATGAAAAAAAAATACAACTGGGCCAGCCAGTTAATTGACCCAAAATGATGCCAAAATATTGTCCAACCACTCTACTCGGCTTTCACATTAAAGAAAGAACTTGGAGCAGCATCTTCTCTTTTATAAGACATGAGTGACAGATCGATGATGACCATTGACCAGCATTACTTTCCTACATGCTTGTAAGTTGTTAGAGCTTCAGTCGGAGGTCCTTTTGGTGCAAATGAATCACTACTAGAAAAACGCCTCTAAACGGCGGATTTTTCTTATTTCTGGTGAATTTTTCATGGTGTTCTTGCCTTTGTCATATTCATAATGTATACAGTATACATAAATTTGTCCATACTTTACATTTGTTAATCGTTTTCTTCAAAACATTATCTTATTTTATTTGGATTCTTCATGAAGCACACACATATTCTCATCAATAGATGTAGTTTTAAAAATCCGAGGACGTGGTTGAGTGGTAAGGACTCATCCTTCCTTAACTAAATGTCAGGGATTCGATCCCTAACTTTGGGTATAGAAAGCCCAATTAAAAATCCCTGATCATTCTCCCACCCAGAGGTGTCTACCACAAGAAGCGAGGGATTAGTCCTACAGCTTCCGGCTATAGGGATGGATTTCGATCAAAAATAGATGTAGTTTTAAAAACTTGCTTAATGTGATTTTTTAATTCTAATATTATTGTTATCATGTTAATTTTATTTTACTCTTTATTTATATTATTTAATAATTTTTATTTAGTTTACAATATGTAATGATATAAGTATATATTTGTATGCATAATATTAATTATATCCGATTAAATCCCAGCCAAACCAATGAATCTTTGAACTAAGTGCTTCTTTGATTTGACATCCTGTCTGGTTTTCATAACTTTGAACATAACTCTTTATTTTCTAGGGCCAATTGGATATATAAGCTTCAAGTAGAAATTTTTTTATATCTTTTGGAAAAATAATAATCATTTTATATTAATATAAAATTAATTTATATTTGAATGTGATATTGAAGCTTGTTGTTCACTTTAGGCTATGAAGCACATATCAACTTTCTCTTTTTCATCTTTTTCACTTTCCAATGAAGAGTCATCATTATCACTCCAAGTAGAGTTTACAACATTTTAGTTGTCTTCTTATTTATCTTCTTCATCAATTCCATCTTGTTGAGTGGACAATTAAACTTCTAGTAGCTGGCGACCAACCTGGTTGCATCCATCACATATAATTTGTTCTTCTTCTGCATTATTTTTTAAGTTTGCTCTCTCTAAGCTCATGAATCTTTTAGTTAGGAAGACTATATCTTCACTCACATATGTGAGTTTTCCTTTTGGTTGGAGCTTGTAGTGGCCTTTAGTGCAACTCCTTTCATGTTACTTTTTCATCATTCTACTTGTTAAGAAAGTAGATTCATATGTTATGAGATTGGCTCTTAAGTCATTATAAGACCTAAAATTGAGTTCATATCCTTCTTACATTGCAGCCACTTCTGAAACTCAATTAAGTTTGAAATATACTTGAGAAATCTTGGTTGAGTTTTTTCTCCCCTTAGATTTGAAAGGTTTTTTCTTTCTTGGGAGTTGAGCTTCCTAAAATTTACGGAGGAAAAGATTTGAAAGATATATGGCACAATTTTGTTTGATTTCATTTGCATATTTGTGTTTTAAAATTTATTTGATTAATATTTCCATCTCTAATTTTGAAGTCATCTTCCGCCAATAATCAATATTTAGTTTAAGGAGATATTATTATATAAAGCATGCCTTCAACTTGTGTAGAAATCAATCAATATTTGAAATATTATATATTATTCTTGTTCTATATTAATCAATATTTACAAAAATATATAATCTCTGTAAAAGATGTGCACTTCCCATTGCATTAGGAAACAATTTTTCTACTTATTTTGATGGCATATCCGTAATTTTACATAACAAAAATTTTATCAATTTGTACATAATTTTTCAGATTCCTTTGTTGGCATTATCTCTATTTTGTTGATGGAGTAAGAGCCGATAGATTAAGAGCGTAGTAGCCATTTTGTTACATAATTTTAATTAATTTTTTTTACTAAGCAATCAATTTGGCCCCTCAAAGATATATGGGATATCAGTTTCATCCTTGAAATTTTTTTGATATTAATGTTGTCCTTGCTATGTTTGGTACCTGACCCGTGACAGAAAAAATGGAGATGTAGAGACAGAGACGATACTAGGGATAAAGACTGATATATGTTTAGAGTGGTGTACATGATATACTAATTGATGAAAAGATGAAGAAGATTACGCTATGATTTGATGGTAATTATAATTGAAAAATGAAAAGGATAAAGATGAAATATGAAATATTTAAAACAATATTTTTTAGAAAAAAATATTCAATTTTATGTCCGAAAGAATATCCAATGTCCCTCTTTTTTTAAAGACGAAAATTGACTAAAAAATTGTCATTTGACGAAGATAATTTTGGGGGTTTCAATCTTTGTCTCCTTCTCCAAACATGTTTTTATCTTCAATGTCTCCCTATTTTCTATCTTGTTACATTTACCAAACGATACTTGAAAGATACACGTGATATTAGTTTAGTCTGTGAAATTTTCTTTGACATCAATTAATTAGTCCCTAAAAAATGCATTGCCACGACATTTTAGCTTTTGAAAGATGTATTTAATATCAAATAATTAAGTTCAGCAATTTATAAACGATGGGGATCAAATTGATATGGAAAATCTTTCAATGACTGAATTAATGTCATGTGTATCTCTTAGAGACTAAGTTGATATAAAAAATCTTTTGGAAATAAACTAATTTTACATGTATCTTTGAAGGTCCAAACGAGTAGTTTAGTCTTAATATTTTTAAATTTTCTTGTGTTTATTACCCTCTTGTTACTATATAATTTGGGGACGTAATCCGCATATGCGGGACTGGGTCCCAACATAAGCTTCCCAGGTAGCTTGATTCTTTAGGTGCATAGCTAAATGTGATTTCCATTGTCAAAAATAAAATTTCATCTAAATCATTATCGATTTCTTAAATTTAAGCATAATATTAGATAAAAGCATTTAGCTATGCATAAAAGCATAAACTGTTTCATTTTGTAACCATACTCATATTTTGTAAATCGATTCAAGGCTTGGAATCCAAAATATAGGTACATAACTAGTTTTGTTACGTGGTCCTAATCACAATCCGCATATCAAATCAATACTTGTAATATGAAAACATAAAAGGGTATTTTTATAATTTGAAAAAAAATCTTGAAATAAAATGCATAGTTTGGATCATACTTGCACAACTACTAGAGCACTTTAATCTATTACAATCCTAAACTAGACCTCACTGTAAAGCGAAGCTTACCAGTGGAACAGCTACAGTCTACTGGAATAGTGATTGAGTGATAATTGGATTTGTAACTATGGTTGTAAGGAGGCAGGGAGAGGGTGAGTCAACAGATTCAGTAAGTGGATTCTTACTTGCCACTCACATAAGACAACCAATAGGATATAAATATATTTAACAAAAATGCATCAAACAAAACTTATTTTGATATTTATATACATAGTTACATAGGGACACATTTCTAAATTCATGATGCAGTAATTACTAGATAAATAGGAATATGTGAACATGATAAATATGTACATAATAATAGTTATAATTACTCTGATCTCTGAACTCTGAAAGGGCACCTAATGAGGTCCCACTAGGTGGACACCTAATTTGGTTTCATTCTCTGAATACTCTGAAAGGGTGAGATTATCCTCTAACGGACAATTTGATACCAAAGCTAATGATCTTATAACCATTAATTCACTGTCTGTTTCTCTGTAGTTATTGTCTAAAACTAATTTTCAAATAAGCTGACTAAATCTAAAAACTTTGAATTGAAAGCTCTGAGTTTATATAATTCTAATAAACTGGCTATCAAGGATAACTGAATTTCTGAAATCATTCCCAAGAGATTATCACCATGTAGACATGGTGATTTCAGAAACCCATAAAATATATGTCTGGTCAATGTTATGAATCACACTCTATTCAATACTTTCAATAATACATAACTGAAATTCTAAAATCATATTTCAAGATAACATGATTTCATAGATATGATAATTCAAAAATCATGATAGCACGTCTGTCAAAGGTGATAAATCATGCTTAACTCAACATTCTTTTCAATAAAATATTATTGGGTGTCTAAGCCATGATCATGAAGAAAAAAAAAAATCATATCTTGGAAACATGGTAATTTCATCAATCCATAGTACATGTCTGAAAATTCTGGTGAACTTGTTAAATCACATATTTTCCAATAAATCTTTTTGTGAAGAGATAAAACATTTTCATAGCATACAACATATCAATTATGGTCCCAAGGTTTTCTAAAACATATTTTCATGTTACAATCGAAAATCCATAACTTCCCAAACTTGGCATATTTTGTAATATCATGTTGATAATATATTTTTACTTCTAAATTCATATGTAGCAATCATGGCATTAAGAACACAACTATAATGGAGAAAATAAGGTCATGAGTTCAAACTCATACACTGTTTGGAGCCAGCAGTGAGTGAGCACTATCCATTTGACCTTGGAAGCTAGGAATAATACTAATAACTGCCATAGAATCACAAACAATACATAAGACACCCAAGAACATGATAAGCCAAATTTGGGGAAAGGAAAAATCATGCAAAACTTGTGTATAAGGGAGCCCTAGCTCTAAACATGGAAGAACATATATGAAATTGACAAAAACAACTTACCCAATGATTGGAAGAAGAGGAAGAAGGCTTGGAGTTGTGTAAGAAGGGAAGAAAAGCACACTAGAGCTATTAAGATTTGAGTTAGCAGTGTTTAGTTGGTTAGGATGTCTTTATATAGAGTATGGGATCATTAAAATAAAACTGCATTGTTTTGGACCTATTTCAACATCAAGGATCTTGCTATAGTGAGGCCACAGTCTTTCATGCCCACTGTAATAAGCCTCCCTATCTGACCCCCTTTATGGTCACTAGCTCTCCCCCTCGCCGCCCACATGCTCGTTGTAGTGAGTATTTATAGGTTTGCTATAGCAAGCTTGTTAGCACAGCAATGGAGATTTCTGCATGTTAAGGTCTTTTAGTATTTCCAGGGCTTTTGAGGTGACTAAAGGATGTACTGTGTTTAACTAGGAACATATAGACCTGAGATATCACATCTTTATTATATTTGTTATTGTATCATTTTGGTAGCCATTTGATTAAGAGTATTTTAGTTTCACTAAAAAATATTAAACAAGAAGTAAATTTTTTATAATAAATGATATTTAATATAAAAGTAATCTTTTAAAATAATATAAATTATAATTATATACAAAATAAATTTGAAAATATTAAAAATAATTATAATTAATTGATAAATATTTTTATTATAATATTTAATTATAAAATTCAAATTAAATTATTAATAAAAATTATTATTTTAATATATTTTTTGTTAGAAGTAAAATGATGAAAGTTACGTGGAAAAACCATAAAGTGTAAGGTAAATAACACTATTATTTATTGGTATACTTCTCTTTTCTATATTGTTACAACAAATAAAATTTTTTACACTGTCGTCAAATCATTTTATATGCATAATTTTTAAATAATGGATTGAAAGTCAAATTTATTTTATTGATATAGCAATATGTGATTAGATAACTATATAAAAATATTTATATATTATCAGTGTATCAAAGTTTATATGTATAATTTATATGCATAGTTCTTTGCACAGAAAGTTTGGCTATCCAAATGTATCTAGATGAAGGGCGTGCAAGATAATTTTTCTGAAATTTGCAAAGGACTTCAGTTAGTTGAAAACTCAATTGATTCCTAAGGTATCAGGCCATCAATACCAAGTGAGGGGCTTTATCCTTTGGCAAATAAAATGGGTCCCCAAACTACTCCAAAAAGCATTTGGATCCAAAGAAATATCCCAACAAAACTAAGTGTAAAAGGTTGGAAAGATAAAATGCAGAAAATAAAGTGCAAATAGACTTGCCATGATTTATTGTATGTATTTACAGTTTAAGCACAAACCTATTTATAGACACAATGAAGCAATTACTGAATGCTACCTATGCTAACATATCATTCCTAAATGTGGACATACATTGAACTTAACATTTAGCACTGTATATCGAACTGCCTAGGCTGATATATCCCACAATAATAACCACCTCGGATTATTTGGCTTTCGCCACTAGTCCTGCATCATAGGGAGAAGTTGCCGCTATTGTGTAACCTTCAAGAATCGTTAATCATTTCTTGACTATTTGAATAAGAAACTTTCCTGGAATGCCCCAATTTTCTAAGAAATAGTTGTAAACTTTGTCAAGATTCTTCTGTTTAATTTCTGAAGCACATTTCTTCTTCAACCAATGTCCAATAACGTGATCTGTTGGTGACAAATTGTCATAAGGACCAAAGTTCAACAAGGAACCCATTTCGTTAGCTAACTGCTGATGTCTTCACTTATGTATCTGTTCTTACTTAACAAATATTCAGCTATCACTCGTTGTCAACCTTTGAAGACACTTTATATGGATGGCTAAACTTCCTTAAAGTTTTAAGAAAGATCTTAATCAAGTAATTGGCAAAATTTAGCACAATAAATGTACAAAATGACCAAAATAGTATTAAAATGACCTTTTTATAAGCCGAAACTACCGCGTCTTAAGTTTTCCATTAATATGCATTAATAATTATTATTAGGCTCGGAATTCATCTAAGGACCAATTAAAACTGTGTTGTGCTAAGTATTTTAGTCTCTTGTAATTATTTCAGGCCTTTTTTCCCTTCAACAACACACCTTCCAAGTGTTATGAATTACCGCCCATTCATTGATCAAATACTCAACTGTAAATTAATTTTGACACATTTTCTTCGCTCCACTGATTTCTTCGCCACCAACACTACTATTATTTTACACCAAAGGTTCTTCTTTGACTATCTAGTCCCATTGATTCAGGTTTCGAAGATATTCGCATACTAGTGCTTTCATTAGTAAATTACTACAGAAAGAACCATGCCCTGCTGGCCAAGCTACTGGTAGCAAATGAAACATCGCCACTTCCTTGGTCAGGATAGCTTCATGGAATAAGCAATCGATAATTAGAGAAGGGGACATCTATTCAAACCTTTCTGGCTTCAATTCAAAATACGACTAGTCAAGAAAGTCGTTAACCGTATCCATTAATTGCCATTTGCCACTAAATACGGATGGAACTACTGTTTGAGACGGCGACGACATTCATTTTGATGCATCATTGATGGGATCCATTTTAATTCGAATAATTAAATAATAAATATCTTTCTAATGAATATTTTTTACATTATAGACAAAATTTCATTTGTTTTTCGTTTTACCTCTTTATTCCAGACGTGCATCAATTAACATGAAAGGAGACAGTGAAGGTTATGATTTCTTCTTCTTTTTTTTTTTTCAAGTCAGTGTCTTTAAGGAGACTGGTTACTGAATTAAAAATAACTTTTAAAAAGTTTTTAATATATTTAATATATTAAAAAAGTTATTTTTTGGAAAAATTACCATAGATATGAGTAAAAAAAAGGTGGTAGAATTTGTTATGAATAAATTTTATGTACAAAATTACACATTGAGCTTATCATGAACATTTTCCTTTCATTTTTACATTCCAATTAAATATATTCTTAATAAAAAAAACTTTTAACTCTTTATTTGTTAAGGAGTTAGAAAAAAAAAACCTTTTCTTCTTTTTACAATCTTACAAGCAGTCAAGGGCAGAGCTGAACACTAATTTTTGGGGGGCCAATGTAAGCTCTAGAACTCTTGAGAAAATATATATAACTTGGCTTTGAGTGATAATAAATCAAGTTTTGAAAAAATCGTTTGAGAAAGATGACTAGTTGTGTGTTCAAGTGTCTTTTTGTAAACTTTAGCCAGACAAACGTAAAACATGCGTGATTCATGGTCTCTTAATCATAAGGAAAATGCGTAAAATATCACTTAAAAAATGTAAATACAATTTTAAATACAATAAAAAAATATATGTAATATCAACTTAGCTCATAAGAGATAGCTATAATTTGTCGCATTTATTTATAAGGACAATGACTCTACACAAATTACAGGTGCCGTCCATCTTATTATATATTGTACACATATAATATTGTAGATACACTATTATATGCACATCCTCTTGCCGCCAAATGTGAAGTTAGCAACTGGCTACTAATTTCTTACACATCTCCATCCATATAGCTGTGGTACATTTGACTTGTTCAGTTTACGGTGTCTTGATTCAGGGTATATTCCTAACTGTTTATATCTAAATTTTTACTTCTCCATTACTCCATAAGCTTCAGACCTAAAGGTGTTGTTCGGGGAAAATAAATAAAAAGGTTGCTCTTCTTGGTACAATAGTGGGTTTTTTTTTTTGTAATGACAAATGTGCGGTTGTTATAATTCTAAAATCATTCTCCCATATAAGTTTATTTCTCAATTTGCTAATTGAAGATGGAATTCAAGCGGATATAAAAGAAATTGAATTCTAGAAGTCCTAAAAAACTGTAGACCTTTGAGGCAACATTTAGGAATCTATTATCCACTAAACCAAACCTGAAAATTAACAAGGAAAGGAAAAATATATATTCTCCTTCCACGAAAATCACCTTAATGAAAGCTTCAAGGTAGCTTCATCTGTCATAATCCATACCAGATGTCATCCAAACGTGGAATAAGTGTTTTTTAAACTAATAAAGACAGTAGTGTGTGTGTATATATATATTAGAAAATTGAACATCCATAGATATGTTATCCGGTGCTTAAAATTTACATATATTTTCAAAATAACATTGCATATCCAAATAAAAAGAAAAAATGACATATTAAACTATTTTAAAATTTTATACATTTGATCTATGTAGTGAAAATTTATAATTCAATAGTTAGATTGATGAAATTTGATATCTACAAAAAATTATTCAATAAAATAAATATATCAAAATTTACTCCGAGAGTAAACAGATGGATTCTTCCTCTATATACCAGTTACTCAATGCTATACATATACCAAGAATTTACCACATTAAAGAGATTAGCCTCTTTTGTTAGACTCAATTCCTAACTTCCTCCTAATAAATATTGTATATTAACGAAAGAGCAAATAAATATTAAAATATGTCTCGATATCAAGACATATTACATATAAACATGTTCAATTTGATTTTGATATATTAATAAAATATAAAATTATTTTATACTGTAATTAAATTTTTTCATTTCCATGAATTTTAAAATAATATAGTGAGAGTTAATCATACTTTATTGATGTACTAATAAGTGTTTAAATAACTTTATGAGATTTTTTTTACATAATTAATACATCAAAATTAATGTCTTGTATGTTTATTAACTATTATATGCATTGTTAAAATGTATTTACAAATATCATGACAATGTGTAAGTATGCTCTCCCATACGTCTGGTCCATCCAAACTGGTTTAAGTAATTCTTCTTGATACACATATCCACCGTACTAACCCAATGCAAACGGAGGCAGCCTAAATTTCCAATTCCTCTCCTCAGTAGAAGTTACCACACAATATCCGGTGAAGACCTTAGCTTCAAACCCAATAACTTTGCTTCCTTGTTACACCCACTTTGCTGTGTGACTCATGATTTATTTCAATCTTGAAAACCTCTCTTGCCTCTTATTGCTACACCCAAGACCGCAAACATAACCAACACTACTACCACCATAAAAAAAAAATGTTTACATGGTTTCAAAATCTGTTAATAATTCAGTTAGAACTATGGAGAATTATGGGGATTGTATCAAGTGTCATTGGGCTTCTATTCTATGCGCTGAGCCTGTCTTTCAAGCATGTAGCTGAACAGTGGAACTACTGGAGCATCTTGAAGGTCTCACTTTACGGTGCGGTGAGTTTCTCAATCCTCTTTGTAATGTTATTTGCAAGGAAATGGGGATTCACAAGGAGTAATGGCCTGTCCAAAGCCCACATGGCAGTTATGGCTATGATGCTAACTTCTTTGTACTCTTTCTTTGGTGAGAAAGATAAAGGCTTGGATAAACCAGATGCTTTTAGCTTGGTTTCTAATGCTTCCTTTGCTTTGATGTCATTGTGCTTGTCAAAGCAAATTGACCTTGGGTTTGAAGCTGAACTCCTTAGCTTTTATCTTGGATGCCTAACATTACAATTGATGAATATAAACTTTTGGCTCGCTTTGGTTGGAGCTGCTTTTTGCTATTTGCTCTACCTTCTTCGCTCTTATTCGGATTTGATTGAGACCAAAACTGCTAGTCATGTAGAGCTTGTGGCAATTGAAATTGATGCTGCTAAGGGAGCAGGAACAGAAGCAGAAGCTGAAACTGAATGCATCAGACAACTGTATTCGAAGTTGGGGATTGAGATCATCAAAGGTACGACGATAAGTATGTACTTCGAGATTGGTGGCATATCTGTATCATATTGATACAATTAGATGTAAAATTATTCACTACATTAATAGTTTATTACATACTATCAAAACCTACATAATCAAATAGGCAGAGGTTTGGTCTTTATTATCTCTCATCATAAAAAAAAAAAATTCATGCTCAAGTCCAAAAGAGACATTCACATGATGGAGCATATTAGATATAAAATAATTTATATGTATTTATTCATTAACTGAAATTTTTTAGAGAGATGATTCATGACAAGTGCTACTCCCTTTATTTCAAAATCAATGTCTCATTTACTTTTTGGGTATATTTATAAATTAATATATCTCAATATAAGTTGTATCAAGATATATTATATCTAGATATATTGATTTATAAATGTATCAAAAAGTAAAAAAAAAATATTTATTTTAAAATGTACGGAGCAATATAATACCTTTTTGCATTCTTATGTGTTTTTCCTATGAAAAATTAAGGTAATAGTTAGAAAAATCATTAACATATTTCTCTTTTTTTTGGGTGTAACTTTAACATATTTCTAAAAAACAATTCTCGAAATTTGAGAAATTTAAAATAGAATTTCAAATTTTGTCCTAATCAATTACTCCGTGCAACATAGGAGAGATTGAGGAGACAATTTTGTACCCTCAGGACTTAGAAGCAAAACTTGTGGGGGCAATGGCTGAAGAAGGGTTTGAGAAGCAGCACTGCTTCCAGGTTTTCATTGGTTGGAGAAGGCAATTCATGGAGGAGAAATTGCTAAAGGACCTTATGATGAGCAATATTGAAGAGGTACACAAGGTGCCATTGAAATACCTCAAAGATGAAATTGAGAGATGGGTCAAGGCTTCCAATTATGCTTTCAGGACACTGTTCCCAAACGAAAGGCTTCTATGTGACCGTATCTTCTTTGGGCTCTCCCCTCTCTCTGACTTCTCTTTCGTAGAAATCTGCCATGAACCCACAATTCATCTTCTGAACTTTGCCAATGCCGTGGCTAGCACGACCCGGTCACCAGAGCGTTTGTTCAGAATCCTCAAAGTGTTTGAGACGTTGAATGAACTAAAACCAGCCTTGGAATCAATGTTCTCAGGTGATCTATGATACACAGATACTTAATAAATTTTGTTGACTTTGACATATCGTATACGTATATGTATTGAACATTGATGTCTGAGACTTTCCTTTTCTTGCTGTAATTGGTTATTTTAATAAAAAATAGGGTAAATTACATTGATACATTTAGTGAAATTCAGATTGGCCCCTCTGTATTATTTATCTAGCTGACATTAATTTTTACTAAATATCTAGTTAACATTAATTTTCCCTAGATCCACTGATCAATATGTGATAGAGGAGATATCGGTATAATAATTTTACAAACATACAGGAGATCAGTGTAATAATTCTATAAACTTAGAAATCTCCTAAACAAATTTTATAAGTAGAGAGGAGGTGAAGTGAATTTCACCAAATCTCAGGAAAAGTCATTGTAATTTGCTATAAAAAATATGATTGTTTGTTCTATTTAATATTTCATTTATTATTTGAGATAAATTGTCAAATCTACAAAAATTATTGTGTATTTAATTAAGTTATTAAAAATAATTAATATTATATATAAATATATAATTTTAATTCAATATATATATTTGACTTCAGTTTTGACATAGTAAGAGTAATGTAAAAATATTTTATACTATCAATTAATCACGAACACCTATTTATAAGGTTTTATAGTCAATAGGTGATTAAGTTAAACACTTTTATTAATGTGATAACACATGATTAGATATTTATAGAAAATTATTTTACATTCAAATTTAACTCGTTTTATTTTAATTTTTATAAAATTGTCCTATTTTCATATTATACCATAAGATATTTAATACTTGTATTTGTACTCATGCAACATAACAGGTGATGAATGCAGTCTGGTCATGTGGATTGAGGCAATCACAATCTTGAAGAGGTTAAAGGAAGCAATCAAGCTAGTTTTCATGGAGATGGAGAATCTAATCCGCCAGGACCCTGCAAGAGTGGCTGTTTCTGGTGGCGGGCTCCACCCAACAAACCGCTATGTGATGAACTTCCTTTGTGCTGCATGTGAATTCTGGGAGACCCTTGAACTTGCTTTTGAAAAGGATGAAGGGTCACCTTCAAATTCTTCTTCTTCTTGTTCTTCATTGTGTCTCCAGGTGGTTCAGATTTTGGAGTTGTTAGAGAGTAATTTGAAGGCCAATTCCAAGATCTACAAGGACTCATCTTTGTGCTCTATTTTCATGATGAACAATTGGAGGTACATAGTTCACAAGGTGAAAAAGTGTCACCTGGGAAATGTGTTGGGTGATGAATGGATCCAGAAGCATATAACAAAAATGAGGCAATACCTTGTGAACTATCAGAGAAGTTCTTGGGATCAGTTACTTGGCATGTTGAATAATGTTGATACTAATAATGAGTCATCATTGGCACTTGATGTGGCTTGGGAAGATAAGCTTGAGCTTGTTAAGAAGCAACTTGAGGAAATAGGTGAGATGCAGGCTACATGGATTGTCTTGGATGACCAGCTAAGAGAAGTGATGAAAAGTTCCTTGAAGAAAATCTTGTTGCCGGCTTTTGAAAGTTTCATCACAAGGTTCCAACATCCTATGGAGCCTCGAGAAGGTGTGGACACGCATAGAGATTTTGGGGTCCAAGATGTTGTGGCTCTTACAGACAAGTTGTTCCAGGGAAATGACGAGCATAGGAACCCCAGCAGGTATGATGCTGAGTTTCCAAGGTGTTATTATTATTGTTTTTTGTCTTTTGATATAAAATTTCAAAGGATGAGTACAGTCATAAGATTTTGGCAGGTTAAATGTTTAATCAAACCAGGAGATGAATCGACCTATTGTCATATGTATACTTCGGCATCAAGTCAAATTATTGAAAGTTCAATTTCAGAATGTATTTATTACAATTCATCTAATAATATGAAGAGGTTTGCATCACATGCCTTTTGAGAAGTGTAAGATTGCATTGCAAATTAGGCATATGCTCATCCCAAAAATAATATGCATAGGAAGAGCGAATTATCATAAGTGAAGTATGATTTGTGCTACAGCCTTTGATAAAAAAAAGAAGAAGAAGAAGAAGGGTTTAAGTAGTTCCTTCTTAATTTAGATTGATGAAAACTAGCTGAAAGGCTGGATTTTGGCATGTCGCAGAATAAATCAGCCAACATGGACAGTAGTCCTGCCTAGTACACACGATTTTCATGAATGGAGGAAGTTCGGTGAGAAGACAATTCTTGATTCTGAAAACCCAAGGTAACCACGAGGTTCTTTCTTCTGTTATCTTTAATTATAACATACACAGGTAGTTTTTAGTTCTAAACTTTCAATGATTACAAGTGAAGTCTAGTCTTTCTTATATAGAAGCATTCTAGTACAAGAATTATTACCTATGGATATTAGTAATCATGCTAAGGACATGATTCATCATGCCAAGTAAATGGTACATAGCATAGAGTTACTATTGCCTAGGAATATAAGTAATTATATACTAGTTACATGGTACATGACACAAGACTATTAATAAGAATATGACTCATAGAAAAGATAATCACAGTAATCTTAACTTCTCATAGTAGTACATAGTATATAGTTATTGCCTAAGGACATACGTCATCATACTAGGTACATGGTATATGACAAAAGATTAGTAATAAAGATATGACTCATAAAAGAGATATACATAGTAATCTTAACTTTTGATAGACTTTTATTTATAAATTGATAGTTTTTTCAGTTTCTTTTAAAAATAGGTTCATGACTTAAAGACACGTTAAGTTTCTGAGCTTCTTTATACTTGATTCTTTTTTCACGACATCTTATCTCTCAATCTATCATAAGTGCATCTTGTCTATATACACAACAATAATTTGAAAAACAAATCGAGTCACGTGTTAAAATTGGCATGTTTACCTAATAAATAGTGTACAACGATTGAGATTTCAATATCAAATATGTATTGTACATCCAAAAGCCAACTAAATGAAAACCTAGCAGTAACTGAACGCTTTCATTTCTCACTTGTATCCAACGGAAATGGAGATAAACCGTTGCATTTACACGATCTAGAAACATACTGAATTCTGGTTATGGATGTTTCAAAATTAGTAGGTAGTGGCTGGTATATGGTTCATTCATGATAAATAATTATGACAACATTCTTTGCAGAAAATGATTATATAATTCATCTTGTGTTTGATAGAAAATACTACAGGTGCATCTACAAGAATGATCAAGGTTGTCGAGCACGAAAACACGTCCAACAAATACAAGAAAATCCTAAGATGTACACGACTAGCTACCGCGGGTTCCATACATGCAGTGTGCTCTATTCTTCTCAAGGCTCCGTATAATTACACCGATGAATCTTAATGAAAACACTTATTGTTCATTGCTACTCAACAAGGCCAGTATAAATCTAGAATATCCCAATGTTAATATAATACCCCAGTGAACATTTTTTTTAATCAACTTTTTGTATAGAATTTCTTTTATGGGAACTTTTTGTATAGATTCAATGTATATATTAAATGTGTGAATACGATGCTTCACAAATATATATTTTGTAATTCGTACAGTCAGGATAAATAAATATATTAGAACCCTTGAATATATATATAACAGTTTTAACAAATTTTTTATATTTTTAATAATATTTTTTAAAATAGATAATTCTTTTCTCGAAATATTTTATTCTAAATAAATATTAATAAAAATGAAATATGTAATAGTGATGCTGGTGAAAATACTCTCAAAAAAGTGGGGAAAAAAGAGAGTAAAGAGTATAGAGCCACCCTGACTAATATTTGAATGGAGCCTTCTATTTTAAATTTCCTGATACAATAATGGTAATATTACATGAACACAAACCAACCATTTGCTTTATATTAAATTTAGAACTTTGATTAATTTATTTGTTATTCAAATCCTAACTTTTTTAAAATAGCCAATAAGTTAATAGATTAAAAATTTTAAAATTAAAACACCAAATAAAAATTAATTACTATAATTCCATTTAATTTGATAAATGATATTATAAATCAATCAATAGTTTATATTAATAAATAAAAAAAGTTACTATTTGTTACTGCTATTATTAATTTAGCAAATTTTCTTATAGAAAGCTCTATTAAATTATAAGTTAACGTTTAAGAACTACTTAAAGATATTTTAAAGTTCATATTAATATATAAAAAGATGTAAGTTTAAGGAGTTTGTATGCTTTTTAAATAATAAAAAAAAGGTCGAGCTGTTGGTGTTGCAATTTGAGTAGATATTTCGGATGCTTTCGATTCTCCCTAGTTTACCTTCTGGGATGAACATCAGAGTATCTTTCATAGGAGTTTTGTTTGGTTATTTCGGTGGTGATGTTTTCTTTGTAGGTGTCCTGGTTCAATTTGTTAAAATAAAAGAATTATTTATATTAATATGATATGAAATATTTTATCGATTTATATCTTATTTATTATTAAATAGAATGTAAATTCTATTTAAATAAAGTTTACATCTCATATGATATGAAATAAGTTATAAGATATGAGTTGATATGATATTCTATATTTTATAAGTAGAAATTATACAAACGGTTAAAATGTGCGATGATTTTTTGAGTGGTGTAAGTCACGCTTAGTGGTTTTGGAAGGAGTGTTTTGTTCTTCTTTGCTGCCATGACTAGTGGGATTGACAGTGATGTTTTGTTTTCTTTGCTGTCGTTATTCTGGGCAGCGTTTTGGGGTTAAGCCTACTGCCAATAATTATCGAAAAAAAAAAAAATCGGATGCAACCTACATGGTTTTTGATTTCTCGATAGCCAGCAACCGTTTGAAATTTCATCGCAAAATTCCAAAACGGCGTGCACACTTGCTAGCTTATTAATTAATGGACATGGATCTGGGGTCCAAGATGGTACAGGCGTCGCTATTCGACAGAGTTGTAAAATATATTAATTTAGTCTTCAAAATATTTATGATATGAATTTGATTCTCAACAAATTAATTTAAATTTTAAATTAGTCAAAATATTTTTTTATTTTAAAAATGGGTGGGTACAAATAAGAAATCTCGTCAATAATAATATTTGCCTGATGGTCTCAGTAGTGCATCTAATAAAATTATATTGACTAATTTTTATTTTTTAACCTATCAATATGCCGGCTAGCACTTTTTGATGGGTACTATAATGTGTCAATAATATTCTATCGATAAATTAAAAATCGATGACTCGAATTTGTTGGTAAGTCTGCCGGCTTTCAGCACAAATCCTTATATACATGGGGAGAGACTTTTAAAATTAATAATTTTTTAAAAATATTATTTTAATATTTAAAAGTGGGTATTTAATTGAGATACCTACTCTATCATTATTGAATGTGATAGTGATCTGAACTTTTTTCACTTATTTATTATATTCAATAATAATAAAATGTGTATTCCAATTAAATACCCATTTTTAAGTGTTAGAATAGCAATACTCATAATCTTTAATTGCTTAAATTTGTTTTTCGTTTTTAACAATTTTGAGCACAAGCTTGATGTTAGAGGAATGATAATTTTACGGTGCAATATTTAAAAATATTCTAAAGTGAATATAGGATGATAACATGCATCAAAAGAGACGAGAGATGTTAATGATTTGAAAAGATCTAAAATCTTTTATACTATTTAAATATAATTTTTTATGATAAATAAAATAAGAAGAAAAATTATTAGCTATAGTTTTTAGTTTTTAACCATAGTTTATATATGGCTTTGATTCTCTAGCTCGTAGTTCTAATTTTTCCGCAACACTCTGTCACCTCTTTCATCCATTTTTCTATCATTTTACGTTCAAGCAAGTATGGACCTGACACTCATCGCCTTATCCTCCTCTGACCAACACTCACATCGATCAAACATGATCCATGGACATTGAAAGTCATTTCGTTTTATTTTAGAATATACGAATGGTTCAAGCTTAAAGCTACACGAAAGATAAAGGGTTTTGTGATTCATTTTCTGGTATTTCTTCTCTATCTCACAAGGAAGTTGTTCATGGTGCTCATGGCTGGAGGAACAACAGCCATGGCATAAAGGAAGCTGGTGTGTTTTTGGTCACGTAGAGCGACTGAGCAAGTATTGCATGTGTTGCATCTCCTCAAGAACCTAACCCCTAAACTGCGACACCAACCAGCATAACGTTTTCCCTTTCAATTTTGTGCAGTGGACAAGTGGGGTGGTGCCCTTGTCACAGTGGGCAAGGTGGTTGTTGCGGTGCTCCTAAGATTGCCGTCGACGAGGGGCGGTAGATAGAAGCATCAAAGAGGGGAGGGCAGGGATTAAAGGATAACATGGTAATTTCCAATATAAATTGTATTGTTTATTAAGTATATGACATTTATCTACAGATAATTTAACCAGTTGAATTGATTTTTTTTAACCCAATGGTTAAAAAAATAATAAGAAGGCACTGTTTGTAACTAAAAAGCCACAAGACTACAAGGGAGGACTTGGATATCTATCACAATTTTTTTTTAATTAAAACATTCAGTTCTTGCTTTTAATTAAAGGGAAATTATTTTTCTTATGGTGTATGAAGTTAACAATTCTTCTCATAGTACATTAAGGGAAAAATTATGTTTTTGTGGCTTGTTAATGATAAGATTTGGATTGTAGATAATGATTAGTCAAATCCTGTCATTAATGAGGTTTCATCCGTAAAAAAAGTAGACTCTCTGTCTGGGCATTTTTAGAAATTCTAGTCATTTTATTTAAAAAATATTTTATTAATAGAATATTGCATGAGGTTTTGTTTGAAAAAATTATATTTTGTTGGTGAAATATTATCATTAGCCATATTTCTACTAAAAAGATAATATTTTGATCACTTTATTTAAAAAATAATATTTTATTAGATATGATTGATGATTTTAAAATATTAATTTAAAAAATTATATTTTTTTTTGAGTAAGACCTTCTTGGCAAAATTTTATAAACCATACCCGGGCAAATCACTAAATAAATCCATTTCAAGGCAAATTTTGATTGTGTACAACATATTGAAAAATGACCCTTGAATAGCATTGTTTAAGCATTTCAAGCAAGCGCACATTCATAAATCGTGGGCCCCACTACCCCCAAAAGTCTCCATTTTATGGCAACACGTCGCAGCTTGATCTCAGAACTTGCCTTTTTCTCTTTAGTATATTTAAAGAAGAATTGATTTATTTTACGATTAAGATTTTTTTTTTCGTTTCTAAACATCATTGACGTGATTTCATACATGGAGAAGCCTCCTCTTGGTCATTCTACAAAAAGTAATGATATTTTAACAGATAAAAAATAAATATTTATTTTATAATTATTAAATATAATAATATTTTTTATTTAGGTTTAATATTTATTATATTTAATAATTATAAAATAAATATTTAAATAAATATTTTTTTTAGATATTAAAACAACATTATTTTTCTACAAAATCCATGTCCGGCTCCTGTCATTACGATCTCAACACCTCAAATCTGTTGAAAAAAAAAAGAATAAACCAAGCATTAAATGTTAAAGCATGCTATACTGAAAAAGTGGCCACCTATAATTGTGTAGCATTTAATAGCAATGCTCATAATTCATGCTAGCATTTAATGTATTACAGCCGTAAGTTTTATTTTTATTTTTTTTTGTCATTTTGTATTATGTAAGTTGCTATTAAAGGGCGTATCAGATCATGTATTTCCAATGGGCGAGAGAAGCTAAGAAGAATTGAATAAAAAGTACATTGGTTTTATTCTCAGAAAAAAAAATATTAAGTAATTATGTGGATTTAATATCATATTAATATCAAAATTAGTTAAATTCAATGTCAAATTTTAGAGAATTTACAAAAAATAAGAGTGATCTCATACAGTTAATTATTCTAGAGTCAGTATAGTAAACAATTATAATATTATTTGATTCGGTCCCAAATTAGATGGGAAAATTGAGTATTATTATTGGGAGGCTTTAATGTGCACCCATTTAAAAGCTTATAGTATTTAGAGCTTTGTTGATCCAGACATCTAAGAAGTAGTAGATCAAGCAACTCAAAGGAGAGACCAATTGACTTGTCACAAATTTATCAACGGGTAGATTATTTGGTGTTTGGTAAAATTACAAATGTCAAAACTGCCAAAGAAGCATGGAATACGCTAAAGCTATCTTACAAAGATGTAGAGAAGGCGCAAAAATCCAAACTACAATATTTGCACAGAGAATATGAAAGGTATGAAATCTCTGGAGCTCAGAAACTGTTGAATAATATTTTTCTCGTGTCATTGACCTTGTTAATAAAATGAGAGTATATGGAGAAAATATAGAAGACAGCAAGGTGGTTGAGAAAATCCTCCGCACTATGCCAATCAAAATTAATCATGTGGTGACTACAATAATTAAGTCACACGACATAGACAAAATGACAATTACAGAATTGCAAGGAAGCATAGAAAGTCATGTTAACAAGATCTTGGAGAAAACAGAAAAATCAGCAAAAGAAGCCTTGAAGAGTGAGGTGAATTTAAACAAATTTGCTGAATCAAGTCATGAAGGAGAAGAAAGAAGTTATGGCCAAGGCAGAGGAAGTTTTACAGGCAAAGATAGAGAAAATTTTAAAGGAAGAGATCATGACACTAATTACAATCAAGGAAGAAGAAATAATTTCAGACCGCATAATCAAGAAAGGGGAGGAAATAATTTTGGGCTTGCCAATCGAGTAAGAGGAAGAGGTAATTTTTATAAAGAAAGAACAAACTTTAATTATTTTCATTGTGAAAAGTTTGGACACAGAGTTATAAACTGCAGATTTAGACTAACAAATCAAAGTAACAACACTCAAGCAAATGTTACCAAAAATTAGTGTTAAGATATTGGTGAGAATTCTAATCCACAAAGTCTATTTTTGGCAAGCAATTCTTTTGATGTTGAAGAAAATATGTGATATTTAAATACTGGTAGTAGCAATCATATGTGTGGAAATGAGTTATTTTCTTCATTAGATGAAACTGTAAAACTATCTGTGGAATTTGGCAACAAATCAAATATTCTTATTTTTGGCAAAGGTCATATAAAAATAAAATTGAAAGATGGTTCTTACAATTTTTATTTCTGATGTGTTTTATGCTCTTGGTCTTTATCACAACTTGTTGAGTTTGGGATATTTATCAAAGAAAGGCCATAACATCCAAATTTATCAAGAACACTGCATAATATTTGACAAGAATGAAAGATTTATAGCCAAGGTAAAAATAACTCAAAATAGACTTTTCCCATTGAAAATTCAACATGAAAAATTTTCTTATTTGAGTTTAGTGATATCCAACAATAATTGGTTGTGGCATGCGTTTTGGACATTATCAATTTTCTGGATTAAATTACCTGTTAAGAAAAAACTTGTTTCTGGTTTGCTAGTTGTTCAAATTCCTAATTGTATTTGTGAGATTTGTCAATTGGGAAAATCTTGTTGGAAAATCATTTCTTAGAAAATCTTGGAGAGCAAAAAGGTTGTTGGAGATTGTGCATTCAGATTTATGCACTATTAATATTCCATCACATAATGGAAGCAGGTATTTCATTATTTTTATTGATGACTTTAGTAGAAAGACTTTAGTGTATTTTTTGAAGCAGAAATCAAAAATATGTGATGTCTTCAAGTCATTTAAGGCATTTGTGGAGAATCAAAGTGTCTACAGAATCAAGATTCTGAGAACAAATAAAGGACAAGAATATCGTTTATGTGCAAATTTCTTTGAGTAGCATGGGATTCAACATCAGTTGATAAGCAGATACACTTCCCAACAGAATAGAGTCGCTAAAAGGAAGAATAAGACAATCACGGATATGGTGAAATGTATGTTGCGGTTCAAGCAGCTACCAAAAGAATTTTGGACAGAAGCAGTTGCTACTGCTGTGTATATTTTGAATAGGTGCTCAACAAGGAGTGTTCATAATAAGACTCTTGAAGAAGCTTGGTGTAGAAGAAGACCTTCAATTCATTACCTCTAAGTCTTTGGGTGTATGCATATGCTCATATACCAGATCAGCTGAGGAAGAAATTGGATGACAAAGGTGATAAATGTATTTTCATTGGTTATAGCATGAATTCTAAGGTATATAAGCCGTATAATCCAGATACAAAGAAGGTGATAATCAGTCAAGATGTGAATTTTGATAAAGAAGCAATGTAGGATTGGTCTTCCAAAACTCAGAAGGAGCTCGTGGTGATTTCTGACAGTTATAAAGAAGAAGATGGACAAGAAGACACATCAGCTCAACTAGAATCATCAAGTCAACCTCAAAGGAATCACCAATTACCAGCAAGATTGAGAGATTATGTTGTGAGCAATGATAATGATCCATCTGATGAGGAGCTTATCAATTTTGCTTTATTTGTAAATTGTGAACCAATAAGCTTTGAAGAAGCCTCCACTAACAAGAATTGGAGAAAATTTATGGATGAAGAGATCTTTACAATTGAGCAAAATGATACTTAGGTCTAACAGATTTGCCTACAGATAAGAAGCCAATAGGAGTGAAATGGGTATACAAGACAAAGTATAAGCCCAATGGTGAGATTGATCGATTCAAAGTAAGATTGGTTGCAAATGAATACAAGCAAAAGCTAGGTATTGATTACTTTGAAGTATTTGCCCCTTTTGCTAGACTTGATACAATTCGGATGATTATTTCACTTTCTGCTCAAAATAAGTGGAATATATATCAAATGGATGTCAAAGTCTACTTTTGTGAATGGTATTTTGGAGGAAGAAGTATATGTTAAGCAACTTGCAGGTTATGAAATTTCTGGAGAAGAAGACAAAGTCTACAGATTGAAGAAGGCATTGTATAGTTTGAAACAAGCACGAAAAGCATGGTACAAAAAGATTGATTCTTATTTTGTTGAGAATGGTTTTCAAAGATACCCATTTGAACATATTTTGTACATTAAATCTGTTGAGTTTGGTGATATGCTCACTGTATGCCTTTATGTTAATGATTTGATTTTCACAGAAAATAATTTAAAGATGATTATAGAATTCAGGGAGGCCATGGTGAAACATTTTGAAATGACAGATCTGGGTCTAATGTCTTACTTTTTAGGCATTGAAGTTGTTCAGTAGGATCATGGCTTTTTCATTTCTTAAAAGAAATATGCTAATGATATTCTAAAGAAGTTTCAGATGGAGAATTCAAAGCCAGTCTCCACTCCAGTTGAAGATAAGCTGAAATTGATAAGGGAAGATCAAGGAAAAACTGTGGATCCTACCTATTATAATAGTTTGATTGAAAGTTTAAGATATTTAATTGCAACCAGACTAGATATAGTTTTTGGAGTTTGATTACTAAGTAGGTTCATGTAGGAGCCGCGCATTTGTCACTTGCAAGCAGCTAAAAGGGTTCTTCACTATATTAAAGGTACCATGAATAATAAAATTTTTTATGGTGATACTAATGATGTGAGATTTGTTGGATATATAGATAGTGATTGGGTATGTGACATAGAAATAATGAAAAGTATTTCATGAAATGTTTTTCATCTTGGACTTGACGCAGTATCTTGATCTTCAAAGAAACAATCAGTTGTTGCACTCTTCACAGCTGAAACAGAATATATTGCAGCAGTTAATTGTGCTACACAGGCAGTATGGCTGAGAAGAATTCTTGAAGTATTGAAGTATAAGCAAAATACTCCCACAATAATATTTTGTGACAACAAGTTTGCTATTACATTTTATAAAAATCCAGTATTTCATGGTAGATCCAAGCATATTTACATTTGATTCCATAAAATTCGAGAATTGATGGCTGAGAAAGAAGTGTTGATTGATTATTGTTATACTGAAGAATGAGTTGCAGATATTTTTATAAAGCCTTTGAAGAATGAGTTATTCTACAAATTAAAGAAAATATTTGGAATGATCAACTTTAAATACTTAATTTAAGGGAGATAATATTAAAAAAAAAAATAAGAAAAAGAATATTAAACCAAACACTAAATGTTAAAGCATGCTATGGTTGAAAAGTGGCCACCTATGGTTGTATAGCATTTAATAGCAATGCTCATAAGTCATGCTAGCATTTAATGTATCACATCCGTAAGTTTTATTTCTTTTGTCATTTTGTATTATGTAAGTTGTTATAAATGGTGCATCAGATCATGTATTTCCACTGAGAGAGAAGTTAAGAAGAAAAGTAATGTTAGTTTGACACTTAAAAAATAGGTATTTATTTAAATACTGATTTTATAATTATTGGATGTGATGAATGTTAAAAATAAGTAAGAATCACTATTACATTCAATAGTTATAAAGTGAGTGTTTGAATAGACGCTAATTTTTTGGATATTAAAATATTATTATCCTAAGAAGAATTGAAGAAAAAGTATATTTCAGTAAGAAAACACCTCCTCTCAGTTAGTGCAGTTTTAGTTTTATTCTCGGAGAAAAATATTGAGTGATTATGTGGATCGATATCAAAGGATATATGGTACCAAAAGTTCCAATTCCCAGTTTGTTGAAGAAGCCTCAGTTATGGAGATTCATGGCTTTTGTGTCAAGTGCAATTGGACTAGCCTGTTGCGCACTGAGCTCCCCTTTCAAACATATATCCGGTGAATGGAACTTCTTAAAGATCTCTCTCTACGGTGTGGGGAGTTCCATTGCATCATGGTCTTACATGCAAAGAAATGGCAACTTTAAGGAGCATCATGTCGAAAGCTCACGTGGGTTTTTTTGTTTTGATGCTTACATCAGTGTACTCATTTTTCTATGACAAAGATGTGAAAGGAAAATCAGACATATTAGGCCTCGTCTCGTGTGTTGCTTTTGTGATGATGTCATTCAGCTTGTCAACGCAGAATATTGACATGGGATTTGAGGTTGATCTTCTTAACTTCTTCCTTGGATTTCTTACAATACAGTTGATGAAGAAAAACTTTATGTTGGCTTTAGTTGGAGGGGATTTTGGTTACCTTATCATTGTTCTTCGGTCTTCTTTGGATTACAAACTACATATTGGAACTTCTGGTGCCACTGCCACTGATCACGTAGCCATAGAAATCATTGATGCTGCGAATAGATTGCAAAAGGTAGCGGAACATGACAGTAATAGTGGGATCCAATATGAGGATAGAATTGGCGGCCTACAATCACAATCACTGCGCAGAAGGTAAGATGATGTATACAATCTGATTGATTCAACACAAAGGAAAAATAAAAGTTGGTTTTAGTCTGTTTTGAGAGCTTAATTTTGATATAATAACAATCAGATCGTTCAATTGGCATGACATTTTAAATGAAGAGTTTAAAAACCAATCATATTTACTTACATGACAATATATAATTGAATGATAATATAATATATTTTTACACGGTTAATATATCAAAGTTAAATCCTTAGTTTTGAGGATGATAGAAAAGATGAATAATAAGCCAAACAATTCCTAAGTTTTTGTTGTAATAGTAGGCATTTGGCAAACATTTCCCTCACTTGGTTCCTCACTATCGTGATAGAATTTGCATTTACATGGTCAAATTCGGAATACATATGGTTACCGTATATGTGTGTCTTTCTACTCACTTTGGTGATTTGCAGACGAGCAGAAGATGGGAATGCTAATGAAGCACCACCACGCATTCAAGCTGAAGTTACAGCAGAGAGTGCAAGAAAAAGAATGGCCGATGCACGCAGAATCGCAGCTGCAATGAAGATTCAACATGCCTTTGAGAACTATGAGACAATGAAGATGATTGCAGCTGGTATTTGCATCCAGCATAGATTCCGTGCGAAGATCCGTGGGGTCTCTCCCTAAAAGCATCATCATGATACCAAACTTCAAGTAAGATAGAACTACTCTTTTGCCTGACTCTGCTGTTGCTGCTTGCCCTGATTAAACGTACGTCTGTGGTTGTAAATCCATGCCACTAGTCTGAGTAGTAATTTGGATTGATAAGTTATACTTTGATTTGATGTCAGTTGGCAAAATTTTGTGCGCTCTTTGCGTATAGATTTAGTGACACAATTTGGATAAAAAGTAATTAATGTATCCAAAAACATAAGCTTTGAAAAGAGTAGGTTCAAGACATGACGTGGTATAAGACTCGTTCCCAACCCACTGGAGTTTCCTCCTGGAACGGCTTATGTCCCGCTTACATGGGACAGAGCCCATTCTGTGACCAACAAATAAATAGAGGTGAATTTTTTTTATAATGATGTTTGGATATTTATATTGGTATGAAATGGGGTTATGAGATTTAAACCCTAAACCATAAATTGAAGACACACTTTTTCTTTAATTTTGGTTCTATTTGTAGGGTTATGGTTGTTGGAATCCTGATTCCCCTGCTCTATATTTCAATTTTCGTCGATATAGTATTGTGTTAGTAGAAGTATAAAATCTTTTGCTTTGCTACATTTTCTTTTTCCTTATAGAGGACGTGAATTGTTCATGCTTACCATTTTTTGTTCTTTTCTTTGATTAGCAAAGGGGGAAATTGTTGTTGCTATAAAATCTTTTGCTTTGCTACATTTTCTTTTGCTTATAGAGGACATGAATTGTTCATGCTTACCATTTTTTGTTCCTTCGTTTGATTAGCAAAGGGGGAAATTGTTGTTGCTACTAAAGGAGATTTTCTTCATTAATTTTTTTAACTGTTTCAATATTAGTGTTTGATTTGAAAACTCTATGTTTAGTATTTTTTTTTTCACCTAAACACTTATTAAATTATTCAGGGATATTGTCGAATTCGGAATCAACGACTCCCCATCAAATATACAGGCAGCTATTTGAAGGCAATAAGTCAAAGAAGAAAATGCTTGTTGATCTCATATATTGTACAGATGCTATATCTTAGTGTCAGCGTGAACGAGGATCAATATAGAGCTAATAAGCGCAGACATGTATCAGATAAGTGTCAATATTTGACACCCACATGATATGAATTAGATACGCATCTAATTAAAAAAATATTTTTTTGAACTTAGACTCACACCAAATGCAGATGAACACTACTCGAATTCGCTGTAAATACGATTTGGACACTCCGTAGATATGCCTGAGTTAGTTTCTTTATTTTTTTTTAAATTTTAATACCAACATGAGCTCAAAATCAATATTAGTTATTTAATTGAATATGTACTATTGAGTAATTTTGTTTTAAAAATTCTACAATTAATCATAAAAAATAAAAAAATTAATTAGATAAATTATACAAATACGATAAAAGGAAATTCATATAAAAGAATTATACAATAAAATAAAAAAATTATATATATATATAAATAATGTTTATGTCCTATAGTTTTTTGACTTTACCATATCTCCATATCTATGTCCAGTGTCCATACTCCATGGATACAGAGCTGTATGACAACGTAGATGTGTTGTGTGCGCGCCCCTAGCTAGGATGGCGTGCGTGCTCAGTTCCAAAGGTCAACATCCTGTGGATACACATTTTACGCAATGGTAGTATTAATTATCATTTATATTCGCAAGCCATCTTTGTTTATTGGTTTGGAAGCACCCAAACTTTAAAACCATATCATCAACTTACAATTTCAAGATGAGTGAAATTGTTATTAATAAAAAATTAAAAACAGAGTATAACAGATCCATGTTTGTTTTACTTTGAGTTCAACGGGTCGATCTTAAAGCATTCTCAAATGGCAAATAAAAACAAACTCATTTTGCTTGTAATATTTCATGTATGGTACAATTTTACAGAATCTACGCAGTGGAGCAGGTGTAAAAAAAATATCGTTACACAACTAGAAAAGAAAACAAAAAGTTTGCAAAACCTGCAGTGAGACAAACATGTAGCAAGTAATTTACAACATCAAGAATGAGTTTAAATGATGTGGAAGAAACGTTGTAAGAGGTACAAGTGTGAGAAAAAACCTAGAAACCTAAGGAGTGCTTCTTTTAGTTTTATTGTCATGGCTACAAACATTTTCCGGAGTGTGGCACAGCAATGAATAAAGATGATGAAAATTTAAAATTACAGCCACAGTATCAAGTGCTTTCTTTCACATATCCACCCGTGTCTTCAACAACTTTTGTCCATACATTTGCTATTTTCTCAGCATAGCCCACCTGTTAATGCACAAAAAAGCTTACTTAGGAGGCAAACCAGCATATGAATATAACCAAAGATAGAAGCAGCACAGGCATGTGGAAAGACAAGTTAACCAACGTTGCTGACTGAGATATACAGGTTTTCAATACCCATTAACACGACGGTAAGATTAGAAACGCATATGCAGTACTAAATTCAAAAGCAGCTAAATCATTCCACCATCATTCTTGGAACTTAAAATGACCACTTCCATACCGATTAATTTAAAAGAAATTAAATCAAGTGCTTCAGTCAGACAAACATATAAACATTTTTCATTATTTGATCGCAAAATCATATATTTGAATTTTGAAACACATTTCAAATGTAGGATATATATATATAATCAATAAAATGAAAATTTATTAAGAGTCTAAATTCTTCCTACACCCACCCACCTTTTTAGGGGCAACATGTATTATTAAATCAATTATCCACCTATCCACATTTTATTTATGTCTTCCAAATAAACTTGTCATTTTGATGACTTACATTAGAAGAACAAAATCTTTCAAGAATCAATTCAATTTATTTGTTTTTCTCAAGCCTAATGCTTTATGTCAGCTCTCCAGCACATGTAATGGGGAAAAAAGGGTTTTCTTCTTGTTGTTGATGTTGTAAACTCAATGCTTCATTGTCAAACTGAGTTATATAATAACAACCACCACCACCACCACCACCAAGCCTTTCTCATTACGTGCATTGCATTCCCATTTCATTTCCCTGGGAAGCTCTGATAATTCAAATATGGTAAAGGACAGCCATCAGTCATACCTGACTAACAACAAATCCTTTCAACATGTTTAAGAAGTCAGCTCGCCTCTCTCTATCAAGCCTTTCAAGTTCACTCATATTGTTTTCCTGCATTCAAAATTTGGCATCACCATCATCCAATCAAATATTTAGTAATAAACTAAGTAATCAAAACAATACATGCATGTGAAAAAAGAAATGCACAAAACGTAATGCAAGGAAAGCTGCATAGCTCTACCAACCACTTTTGCAGAGAGTGAATATTAAATGACATAATCATAATAAGGAAAGCCAAATAATTTATTGTGCCACAGTTCAACCTTTCTATAAGAATTAGGCAGGTTTGTTAACAGTAATTTGAAAAGGGATCTGTAAGTGACAATGTTGAAGCATACATTCCTCAAAATTTGTAACTTTTTGAACATAGAATTGAAGACAGACAGGGCCCTTGTGAATCTAGGGACCCCTGCTTGCAAGTAGGCTGAGATGTAAATTTCTAGCAATGGCATTAAGCATTGCAACAAATTTTAACATTAAATGACAACAGTTATACACCAATAATTTTTAACCATGAAGAGATCAGTTGTCTAATAATCATGTACTACACTTTCATTTGCTAAAATTTATAGGTGTTCAACTAATATTAACAGAGGTTTGGAAAATTGAAGTTTATATCATTTTGGATCATAAAGAGGAGTTCTTTTTAATTCAAGTATGAAAGTTGCGAAGGGTAAAAACACATAAGCAGAACAGGACACACATACAAGGGAGTAAAAAAAATAAAAATAATTGCCAATCTATTATTGCAATATTGTCGCTTCATTTTGTACCTCATTCATATCATAGATATTCACACTCTTTAGCTTTTCTTGATAAAAAAATGATCCTTAAAGCAGAAAGATATTTGAATTTTGAAGACAACCTATCTAGCTTAAAAAACCAATAAAAATCTTAAATGCTTGAAAGCTCAGACCATACCTTGATCCGCTCATATTCTCTAATTGCAACATTTTTTGCATCTTCAGTAACTCTTATTGTTTCTTGTAGCTCCTCTAATTTACGCATTCTTGTCTTATCACCCCCAAAAACTCTGGATGATGCCACTTCAAGTTTTTCAGCTCTAGACTGCAAAGAAGATAGTTCTGATAGGAGAGTTTGCACTGTCAAAAGTGCACTTGAACGATCCGAGAATGCACCATGGACAGCCAACATCAATCCAAGATATTCGTGAAGTGTATCCTGCTATGCATAAATGAAAATGACCAACTTATTTAGTGGGTTGTCCTTTAGTAAGAGCATAATGTGAGCATATTCATGAAAATGACCTTTGTATGAATATGCCATAATGTGAGATGACATAGATGAAGAGAAGATAATACTCTAATGCAAAAGCTGAGGCCTCAGAGTAGAGTTCATATAACCACACAAAAAGCTTATCATCCATCATGTTAAAAAATGTTGCAAACTTGCAACTGGTTTAATGGTTTGGTAGTATATTGAAAGGGATCATCTGCTAAAACCAAACAACTCAATGGGAAACGTGTGGTTGAAAATAATATCACCAATGATTTTGTAATTTACCAAATGCTTCACAGTTTGAGCATTTAATTCTCGATAGAATCTGCTAGCTTTGACAGCAGCTGTTGCGACACCCTTCATGTCAGCAGCTCGTACCCTCTGTGTGTTCAAGACAGCCTCCTCATTCTCAAACTTAGTCAGTTTAATGAATGCCAACCCTAATTCACCCATTGTTTCTCCCATATCTTGCTGAGCTTTGACAAGTAATTCAGCCTGCACAAAATAGGCACATGATGGGAAAATTCATAGTAACAAACAATAACCAATTAAAATAAAAATGTAACATAAAATCTAACAAGATCAAACACATGGGGCAGACAAACATAGTAACCGATAAATTAAACACACACAATTCCATGAGCAGAAGAACACCTGCTGAGATGCATTGGTGATCTGCTGCTCAAGCTCTTGAATCTTTTCCTTCTTTTCCATGAACTCCTTGTCTTCCTCCACAACTGCAGGCTTAGAACCTCCCCAATCATTGGCCACAGACTGCCTCAACTCCTTAAACAGCCTCATCAAATCCCTCCCCCCTTTCGCCGGCTGCACAACCTCCTGTGGCGCAATCGTGCTCTCCCCCATCAACTGCTTGGGGAGCTTTGCCGCACCTTCCAGCACCCTGGATGCCACGTCAGTAGTCTCTGGCAAGGGCAGCTTCGTCTGAGCCTTCAGAAACGCCATGAACTCATCACTCTTTCCAATCACCGGGTGTGCCGCAAGACGCCGCAGGTACTTCTCCAGCGCCACCCTCCTCTGCTCCACAAACTCCTGCTTCTGCATAACCTGTCATATTCAATGAAATAAATGAGAAAATTGAATTGATCGCCTTATCAAGTTCATCAAGTATGGTCTGTTATAACTAACTTCTAACTGAAACTGTAACTAACTTCTAAATTAAACTGCAACTGACTTCTAACTGAAACTGCAACTAACTTCTAACTGTCCTGATAACTTAACTACCTGGCTCTCCACTATGCTTTTGTCTGGCCTTGGCGGGATGAAGAAACCACGGTACGACTCCGCCAGCCTGTCGGCAAGCGTCACGACGTCGCGGAACCTTCGCCGGACGCCGAACTCGGTCCCTCCGAACTCCGGCACGTTGGTCCTCGTCGTGATCAGGTAGGTGACGAAGCTGTTACCGCCGGGCACGATGGAATTCGAGTTCTCCAGCTCCTTCACAGGGTTCGACACCGTGATCCTTATGTACTCCGAGGAGGCGGAGGACAACGACGGAGATCTGTAGAATGAGCTGTCGGAGCTGCCCGTGGGGCTGTCGTTGTCGGCGGTGGAGGCTGCGCCGTTAAAGGGGCTGAAAACGGCGTCGTTGTAGGAGGGAGGGTCGATGTAAGAGGAAGTGTCGGCGGAATTAGAGTTCCGGAAGTGGTGGTGCGAGGGCGGAGAAAGGAGGGGATCAGTGTCGGCGAGAGGGTGGTGGGTTTCGGAGAGTGTGGACATAGCGCTGCGGTATTCGGAGTACGATTTGCTGATGCGCAGAGGGTCGTCGCGGTGCTGTTGTTGTTGTTCTTCTTCTTCGTCGTCGTGGAGGACGAGGCTCTGCATTTGCTCCGTGGTGGCTTCTTCTGGCTCCTCGAAGCTCTGGTTCTCAGAGCCCATCATTGTTGAAATAAAATTGAAATTGAAATTGAAATGAAACTGAGATTGAAATCGTGATTGAGATTGAGATTGAGATTGGGTTTGGTTGCTTGGTGATTCAGGAATTGGGGGTGGTTAGCATTTTTAGGGATTTGGGGGGGTGAGGAGGAGTGTGAGAGTGTGTGTGTGGCAGTGGTGGGGGCTAACGTGCGCCGGGGGTCTGTTGATGGTTTTGTTTGGGAGCGTGAGGTTGAAGAAGAAGAAGCAGAAAGAAGAAGGTAATGATGGTGGCAGGCACGAGGATCACGTGGGGGGTGGTTTCGCAGTTTGCAGCTGAGGAAATGCCAGTGCCACGACTGTCCCTCCTGCGTCGTACGGGCTGAGCCCGGTGTATGGATATCTACTGTAGCCGAAAATTAAAACTCGTGGCAATTCATTAAGATTTCTCCACATCAAAAGAAGAAGAAAAAAAGGTCTAGGAATTTTTAAAAAAAGGTATTAAGAATTTAATTTTTGAACGTTGATAAATTTTCACACCCCGATTAAATTCTTTTATTTATACAATTTTTTTCAAATAATAAATATAAGAACTAATTATATTTGTTGATGCCATACTGTATAATTAAATAATACATTCGAAATAATACATTATGTTCGCTTTTCATAAGTATGTTTGCATGAGACATTTCTTGTAAGAGCTGTTTTTGGGCCAAGTTTAGCCCGACCCAGTTAAGTAGAGCCAAGGACCCGAATACTCATCCATCGCTGTTAATGTAACAAGGCCCGAACCGAAAGCCTTGAAGGGTTCAAATACAAATCTCAGTTTAAAAGCGAAGTCCACTAGGCTCTCACACAGGCCTCAGCATCGCTCTTGTCCTGATGAGTCTTGACTCCGTCCCATGTTCTAGGTCTTGATAGTCATCACCATCATTTCTTGTGCACTTGTGTGCTGTGCCTTCTCTTCTCTCGCTCTCTTTCACACTTTCACTTCCCTTCATCGCTTAATCTCTCTCTCTCTCTCTCTCTCTGAAGACTGAAGAGCCATTTCGTGCTGCCACGTCACTAATGGCTTCGAAGCTGGGTTTAGCTGGAGGGATTCCAGAGCGTCGCGTTCGTGTGATATGGGACGCCATTGATTCCCGCCAGTACAAGAACGCATTCAAGCACGTCTCTACGCTACTCACCAAGCACCCCAATTCCCCTTACGCTCTCGTAAGATCCTCTCTCTCTCTCTTTTTCATTTCTCTATTTCCATCTCTTCCTCTGTTACCGCTTATTCTAAAAGCTTCCGAATCTCTTCTCCTCGATTGTCCTTGTCATGGGATGCACGCTTGTTAGTACATGTAATGCGATTGATTCGTCATGTTCTTTTCTTATATTTTCTTGTAACTTTAGGGTATTGCATTATGAAATAGTGGCAGTTCTTTCTTTTGTAAAACCCTTACGTTTAAGTCTTGAATTGTGAGTGTAGTCTCTGAATTCAGGATATTTTAGCTTGGAGTGATGATATTATTATGATAACATGGTTTCGGTTCGAAGGTTAACCTATAAATGGCAGCGTATCCATTATTGATTTTTAAATGTCCTTTTCTTCTAATAGAAGAGGAAATATTAATAACAAGAAGAGAAGAATATTACAAGAAACACGGAGGACAAGAGATTCTCAATACAAAAGTAGGAATAAACAAGAGACGACGTAGTTGTCAATACTGGATCGCAACTCATGGCGGTTCGTCGAAAATCCGCCATGGAATTCCTCCACGATGTCATCATTTGAGCCAAAATAACCATTTTTTTTTGGGGGGGGGGGGGTGCAAAATCCGCCACGCCATTTAACCCTCAAAAAATATGATTTTTAATTACCTTGATATTCACAATTTTAAATTATGTTTTCAAGCGGTGGATATATCACATGTAGAGTTTACCGTCATTGCTTTTTAACTTGTCATCAAATCAGCCCTTAAATGGCAGCGTATCCATTATTAATTTTTAAATATCTTTGTTTTTTTATAGAAAAGGAAATGCTATTAACAAGGAAAGAATAAAATTGCTAGAAAGATGGAGGACGAGATCCCCAATACCAACATAAAATAAATAAAAAGCAATGCTTTCCAATCTCTCAGCTATAGTTGTCAATAGTAAATGTCAGCCCATGGTGGATGGCCAAAAATCCGCAATGGTATCCTGCCATGGCGCTGCCATTTAAGCCAAAATCATCATGGCGGGGGGGCGCCAAAATCCGCCACGCCATGTTGCCGCCATTTGAACCCCAGAAAAAATATATTATTTTTGAATACCTTCATATTCATAATTTTAAATCATGTTTTCAATGGTGGGTGTATAGTCACATGTAGGGTTCACCATCATTGCTCTTTAACTTGTAGTCAAGTCTGCCCTTGACATTATATTCTCGTTAGTGAAGTTAGCTGCTATTGGACTTAGAAGCAAATTTCCGAATGTCCGCCAGGTCTATTATTACTGATGCTTATAAATTTTACAAACCAAATGAGGGTTTTCTGGTTCTTTTTTTTATTATTCTTTTGGATTTGTTGTCATCAGGGTTTGTCCTTTATTCCCACTTCTTGCTCCAAAGTTTATTTGTCGTAACGTGTAATTATTGTTTGGCTGCATGTTCTTTAGGCGCTCAAAGCTCTTGTTTTGGAACGAATGGGGAAGCCTGATGAAGCCTTGTCCGTTTGCCTGAATGCCAAGGAGCTCTTGTATGCAAATGATTCCCTCTTGATGGATGATCTTACTCTCAGTACATTGCAGATTGTGTTTCAGCGACTGGATCACTGTTAGTGCTTTCTTTTTGGGGGGATTCTCGGGGTGATGTTCTTTAATACCCATGTGTATGTTTTGCTTGATTGCTTAACTACTTTCTTAATGTGATCAGTGGATTTGGCTACGAGTTGTTATGAACATGCTTGTAGTACGTTCCCAAATAGTCTGGAACTCATGATGGGGCTCTTTAACTGCTACGTTCGCGAGTACTCATTTGTAAAGCAACAACAGGTTTGTTCCTTTTTGTTTTCATTTTTCTTTTTCTTGGTTCGCTGCTTTTTCTATGGATATTTGCTGCTACCTTATTTGTGGAAAATTCTTTTAACATTGCCAATAACTTTTTATGGTTCACAGACAGCTATCAAAATGTACAAACTTGCTGGAGAAGAAAGGTTTCTGCTCTGGGCAGTCTGTAGTATCCAATTACAGGTTCTCCCTCCTTTATACTGCTTCTTGCTTTTCTTCTCCATCCTTTCATAGCGAGCCATCTTGTGCAAATTGTGTAATATTGTTCTTTTCAGCATTCAATTTAGATGGGCAGCAATAAAATATGATGTGACTGAGAAAGTGAGTGTCATGATGTAATAGATATATACAATAAAGAAAGATATATTTAGAACATCATCTATGCTGCAAGTGATTTTGGAATCTTTACAGGAACCTTGTTAAGTGATGTTTTCTGCAAGAGTTTGTAATCATGACATGTTACTGTTTTTCTTTTGGATAACTAATTAGTTATTCATATTGGGCTTGATTAAATTCTGTATAAAACTTGTTCTGTTTACATATTCTTCTGGAACTGAACTCCTGATAGGTACTTTGTGGCAATGGAGGAGAGAAGCTGCTGCTTTTAGCTGAAGGGTTACTTAAGAAACACATCACTTCACATAGCTTACATGAGCCTGAAGGTGATCTATATTTTTCCTTCTTATCTATTATGAATATGAACAACTATGAGTGCTCTTTCATGTTGTAAAATGGAACCATATCTGTGTTTTATGTTAAATTTTGTTGCAGCTGTTATGGCCTTCATATCCATATTGGAAAAGCAAGCCAAGTTTGGGGATGCTTTAGAAGTTCTCTCTGGGAAATTGGGATCATTATTGACTATTGAAGTTGATAAGCTACGAATACAGGTAATCTTTGCAGCTTTCTCTGTATTCTGTAATTTTTGGGTTTTATTTTTTTATTGTATAATCTGGGGAATTGTTTTCTAGTGGATGTTTTGTGGTTGATGTAGTAAAATTCACCATGGTTATCAAAATAGCACAATATGCTATGCAACTTGTATAGTTTGATACGAGTTTGTTGCGTAATGACACAAATCACTAGGGATAATTGCAGAGGTTCTAAAATCCTATTTCTTCTTTGGGATTGTTCGATTTGTGGAATTGCAAATTGGGTTGATTTTATGATTCAGGCATCAAAATTTGAGACTTGCATGCGTCAGTCATGATGGCGGGTGAATTGACCCAATGCAACCCAAATGATAAAAGCCCAGATTTTCCTTTCTTTCAAGTGTAGAAAATAAGAGAAGAAACATGGAAGGTGCTTTGACCTTAGGTGCTATTGGAAGTAGGAATTATTAAAAAGGCTGTGGATGGTGCAAAGCCCGGAAGCCAAACGTGCTGGTTTGTGTGGTCTAGGAAATTGGAAGAGGATTTTGATTAAAGCTTTAAGTGTGCATTGGAAACACCAAAAATTAAGGATAGCTAATTCAATTTCAAATATTGATATTTGACAAACACTAAAGATATAAAACATTCAAATAAGATATCAGAATAAGATAGTTATCAATCTACTTTTCACCCTTATGTAAGATATTTGATATCTATGAGTCAAAAAGACAATTCTAATATCATATTAAGAGGCCAAAATGATAAATTTAGTAATTAAATTTATGATGACTTCAAATATTTTTAGTAGTTATAAACACTAAAGATAACAAAATTCTACTAAGAAAAGATGCTGAGGTACATATATGATATCAAAATAAGAAAACAAAGTGATAAACTTATAATAATATTAGATGTCATTATAAAGTTACAAATTAAATTCGTAATGTCAATATTAAACTTAATATTCATATATTAAGTATTTTGTTTATGGTATATGTCTCTATATCATTTCTCATTATATGATATATCTTGAGGTATATTTTGTTGTCTCTAAATCATATGATTCAATATGAATAATGGTTCATGAATACGATTTAAAAATTAGTCTTGCAATTTAGAATTTGAATCATGATTGGACAACTATGGAATTCACTAGTAATTCATAGATTCTGGGGTTGGTGTGAATGTTCAACTTCTTGCACTATTCAAAGAATGTAATGTAACGAAATATGTTGCTTTTGAGGTATATCTTCTGCAAAGTCATGCTGAGAATAAGTTAAATTTATATAGAAGTTCACTATTTTGTGTTTTGATGTTTGGAGCACTATTGAAAAAGTGCTCCTCTTGCAAAAAGGATAAAATATAAATTGAGTTGTTTTTGAATAAAAACAGCACATCACTCAGATATTTGGATAGAGCTTTTGACTTTCAAATTTCAAGATTAAATTTAAATTTCTCTCCCCTTGGAAATGGGATGGAACACAGAAATGTGGCTTGCATTGTAGAAAAGCACACCCCATATTCCAAATCTTACTGTCAATATCAAAAGATAAATGAATTTGAATCAAGCGAAGGCAATATCTAAATTGCCTTGAAAATGATTGTCCATGGCTTCTCATTGGTGTCATTCACATGGTTCTCCAGAGTTTTTACTGCAGAGGGGAAAATGTAAAGTTTTTTATAAAATACTTTTCTGCCTTGCTTGTTTTCATGTATTGTTCAGTATTATCCTTCTTCCGCGTTTCTCTTCATTCCTTCTAATATTATTATTCTTCTATTTCTATAAGAAAAACAACCTGGATTATTGCTCTCATTTCTCTTGTTTGACTGTTCTCATCAACTTGTATGCTTTGGCTTTAAGTTGACAGGGGAGACTTCTGGCTCGGGCAGGTGACTACGCTGCTGCTTCAGATATTTTTCAGAAAATAATGGAGTCAAGGTATGGATTTGGATGTGAACTGCATGTTTAAACATAACACTGCAAAATCTTAGATTGGTAATTGTTATGTTGTTAATGGAGATGGATAAATGTGGTAATATGTATCTTACTATCATGATGTGTGGGAACAGGGAGGATTGCTCAAAATTGAAATTTGGACCAACATTTATGGTTAAATTGTTATACAGCTCTGCTAACTCCTTTTTCCTTTTTTTCTAATTCTATTGTTTTGGAGCTTTTTCCAGTACCTGTGTTTTTGAAGTACCTGTATGTTGATGGGTTATAAAACATATATTGGTTTCATGTTATACTTGATGGATGTAGAGCTTTTATATGAGACCCAACAATCTATGAATATTTGACATCTTGTTAAGGATATCTGTACCTAGGCCAATGACCTGGGAGCTTTTGCAACTCACCTTGCACTTTTATACAGTGTTACATTTGTCTTCATTGAGGTCTTAATATTGCTACTGTTGTTGTTTCTCCATTTGGCAGTCCAGATGACTGGGAGTGTTTCCTTCATTATCTAGGCTGTTTGCTGGAAGATGGCAGCATTTGGATTGATGAGGCTGTCAGTGATCCAGTCCATCCCCCCAAATTTGTCAAGTACGAGGTCGCAAACTTGACAGATGAACAGGTCAATGTTTATCCTCTTGCATAAAGTGACATTCTACTATATGTTTATTTGTTTGGAACTTGATTTGTGTACAAACTAGGTGAGTGCAGTTCAATAGTCAAATATCAAATGCAACCGCTTTTATACAGAAGCTACAGGAAGTTACCATTAACAACCCTGTAAGGTGTCCGTATTTAGCAGTTATAGAAATTGAAAGAAGAAAGCATTTACGTAAGAAGGGGAATGATGAAAGCCTAATGGATGCCATTGTACAATACTTTTGCAGGTGCTTCACACCTCCGTACTCATCATTATGAAATTTATTATTATTCATTTTGAATCTCATGCATGTACAGAGCTTTTGGAGGGGTTTGGTATAGAACTTAATATTGACTAATGCTGTTGGAAAAAATCCAGAAGAGAATTTAAATCTTGGTTTATGGGTTCCAGATCTGGTTTATTCATGTCCAAATGTAGAATGGCACCATAAAAAGAGGTAGAGGAAGACCAAGGAAAACTATAGGAAAAATAATCAAAAGAGATTTAAATGTCAATGGTTTTAGCATACACATGATATGTGATAGATAGGTGTCGGTTGATCCATGTAGCTGACCTCCCACTTAGTGAGATAAGGCTTTGTTGTTGTTGTTGTTATCGTTAAGATATAAAGCCATTCACGTGCATTTGCCTAATAGCTTAAGCTTTTGAGAAAACTAGTTTATGATAATTTAATAACTAATGGCTTATGGAGTAATTGCCACTTTTGTTTGGGTAGTAAATGAGAAATTATTATTATTATTATTATTATTATACATTTGTTAGTATTTATCAATTTGATACTGTTGGAAAGAAGTCTGTATGGTTTGCAACTCTAGGTTGGTGGGCTACATAGTCATGCTTTTTATAAGTAATTTAGCTGCCTTCACATTTGAAGCGTTCTTCTAAAAGTAAAATTGTACAATTTTTTTATTGAGAACTCTGTTCAATGGTCATAGGTTTGGTGATTTGGCCTGCTTTACTTCAGATGTTGAGATGTTTGTTGAAGTCTTCACTCCTGATAAGAAGACAGAGCTTTTGGAGAAGTTGATGGAGAACAGTGATGCTTTATCAACAACACCAATCAAGACACTCGGGCGGTGTATAACCCTTTTCAAAATTCAACAATTATTGCTGGGGAACATGTTCAAGTCTTCTCTGAATGGTGGGTTTCATGCAGTTGTGTACTTTCATTATTTAGATATTTTTGTATAAATTCCTGTGTACTGTATTGTGATTTGTTGGAGACAAACCGTGCATGTAACATGTTGGAGTTAGAGATGTATACCATTACTGAGTGTCCACCTACAATGTTAAAGCTTTTAAGATTAGTCTTTGACACACCTTATTTCATGTCTAAAAGATCTAATCAATCATGTATGTATAAATATTTGTTATTATTGTACATCTATGCCTGTTTAGATCTGGATTAAATGATGATATTTTATAACCGAGATTTATGTAGTTTAAATGTAACTAATACATGTTCACCTGAACTTGTCCCAGAACTTGAGGCCTCTTGTGTTCAGATGTCTGAAATGTATTGCAAAAACCTTCCACTCTCAAAGGACCTAGATCCACAGGAGAGCATGCATGGCGAGGAGCTGCTTTCAATAACATGTAATGTTTTGGTTCAGGTATGGCATATTACTCTTTAAAAAACTTCGTGCTGGCAAAACCATTTTGAAGAGATTCCAAAATTGATCTTCTAGTTTTTCTATAGAAAAAAAAAATTATTAGTGAGAAAGAATAGAGCACAGAGAGTGAGCATAGGTAATTCCTGCAAGATGAAAGAAAGAGGGCACTTGTAGGTACTATGAGATTGAACCATGTAACGAGGCATGTCAATCTCTCTCCACATCTACCAAAGAAGTTTGTCTATAAACACAATCGACTGAACACCACAAAGAGGTCCAAAGTAGAATTTCCCTTGAAAATTTTACCATTCCTTTCCAGCCACCGGGAGTAGCAAAAACTAACCACTGATAGTTTTTTTTTTTTTTTTTGGTTTTTTGATTTTGTTCTTGTAAGGAGGATCTCTTATCCTCCTACCTTTTGGTATACTTTATCCTAATAAAATTCTTTTATCCACAAAAAAGGAAAAAAAAAAAGTCCTAACGCCTTTGAGTTCAATTAGCAGAAACTGATGGAAGTCCTTGGGACTTGGGACAAACCCAGCTTTCTCCAAAAATGTTAAAATGTTTGTTACTAAGGTTATTCATGGCAGTATAATGCCAAAAAAAAAAAAGAATAAAAGAAAAAATGAGACACTAATTCTAAACTGGGACAACCCATGTTCAGTTTATTAGGAGAAAAGTAATGAGACATATGCCGATGTGGCATGTTGTCTTGGTGTTTTTTCCCCTGATGACATATGGATCTGCCATTTGTATTTTTCTGCTTTTTCTCTCCAGCTTGAAAAAATGAATATTGACATTGAAGATCATGTATTCCCTTGGTCAGAAATAAATGATATCAGAGATGGATGATACTCATGCTTCACTTGTATAAAATTTATGAGCATTGTTCTCTTTTACAAATGCATTACAGTTAATTTCACATTTAAAAATTATATAAAATGCTCTGGTCTCTTTTTGACATATTGTGCTATTTTGGTGTAGTTATTCTGGCGTACTAATAATGTTGGCTACTTGGTGGAGGCAATTATGGTTTTGGAGTTTGGGTTGGCAATTAGAAGGTTGGTAATAATTGTCATGCATTGTATCTTGCAATCTAACAAGAAACTGCATTAAGTCAAGGAAGCATTGCATTGAAATTGTGCTGATCTTTCTGTAATGTGATGCCACGGATCAATGCATTTTTGTGACTTCATATATTATAATATGCACTTATGAACGAGCATGTTTGAGAATCTGCTGTTGCAAATATAAAGTTGATCACAGCATAGTAGTGTGACCAATTGATAAGCTTTTCATTCGCAGTTTAATATGTTTACGAGACTCTTAATATTTGTCTCAAATTATTATTTGGAATAGAATTTTTCACTGAAAAGACATTTGTGAGAATTAGGACTCTATTAGTATTACTTGTGTTGGGTTACAAGGATTTGGATTTGTCCTTATAAAGAATGGCCATTTTGACTTATGGACCAATTAATGGTGCAATTTGCAATTGTACAGTGGATTTTTTTATTTTCTTTGCCTTGCATATGTTAGTGTTCAGAAGGTTGAACAAACTCGAGTTTTTGTATTTGTTATTGCTCACATCCATGTATTATTGTTGTATTTATGCAACAGAACAGAAGTGGAAGAACTACAAATACATGTTTTTAATCCGAATGATTTATTCTAAAGTTTAGTTATTTGGTCTTGAAGACGATAATAATAATTGTCTCTATTATTGACATTATAAATACGTGATATCATTTGCAATGATGGATGGTGTACTATCATTTGATTACTTTCAGTGATGTTTACTTATTGTGTTCAGTTTTTGAAGCACTGGAAGATTTGCTTCAGACCAGCATATCTTGAGCTAAACATTTATGGTTCTTTGTGGTGAGAACTTTTAGTCTTATATTATAATTTGCACATTTCTTGTTGCCTTTGACAGATATGTGTCACAGTACAAGATCTTGCTATTGCATCTGTATTCCCACTTTGGTGCTCTTTCAGTAGCATATGAATGGTAAGGTAGTTCAATTCCTTCTGCATTGCTCTCATTTGTTTGCCTCTTAATGTATATTTCGTGCTGATTAGAACATATGTATTTGTGATCATTACACAATTTGTTGCCACTATCATATTGAAAGCATATTTTGTTTTCTGTTCAGGTATAAATCAATGGATGTCAAAAATATCTTGATGGAAAGTGTTTTGCACAATATTTTGCCTCAGATGTTGTCATCTCCGCTTTGGACTGAGTCAAACAATTTGTTAAAGGATTACCTGAAGTTTATGGATGACCACTTCAGAGAATCTGCAGATTTAACATTTCTTGCATATCGCCATAGTATTTACTCAAAAGTATGTATACTTGTGCTTATTGTTTCAAGAATCAATAGATTTTCCTTTTTGAAGTAAATTATGCATGCAGCCTATGGATGCATAGATCCGCAGTTCGAGCCTAGTTTCTTTCAATGATGTCCTAATGCATTGCTTAGTAGATAATCAACACTCTGTTACCTTCTCCACATCTGAGAGATAGGTCGCTTGTCCTACCTAAAGATTGAGATTACTTGCCTCTTTCCAACAAGTTTCAGCAGATGAAAAACATTTATAATTTTGTGGTATTGATTTCATCATTATATTAGTGAAGTTTAAATAAGGTCTGGGCTTTATTGATGCGATGGTGCACCCATTACTTTTGTGAGAATTTTAGGACTAGAAAGTGTTCATTTTCTCAAAAAATTAAGGGTGCTTTTTGTTTATTAACTTGAGTATTGTACGGTTGAAAGTGGTTAGAAATGATGTGGAGATTATTTGACCATGTTTTGTTGTATTCTAAGGGGAATGCCTTATGTACTCAACATGAATAGGACTTCTGTCCATTTGTTGCGTAGTTTGATTGAGATGGTGAGGCACATATTGCATGATATTCTTTTGTTCTTGTCAATTCTAGTGTAAATTTGAAGAGACCGTGCTCGTTTATTGAACTGAGGTATAAATTTACATGGTATTTCAGGTAATTGAATTTGTGCAGTTTAAAGAACGGTTGCAACAGTCTAATCAGAATTTAGTGGCACGAGTTGAAGCGTCAATTTTACAGCTAAAGCAGCATGCAGATAACATTGAAGAAGAAGAGGTAATTCATGTCTTGCACTTTGGTATAGGTACCTTTCTCAATACATACGATGTCATGTTTAATGACTGCATATTCTGTCAGGGAGTTCTTGAAAGCATAAAAGGTGGGATTGAATTTCTTGATGTGTCTAATGAGATTGGGTCGAAATCTGTATCTTTCAATGAAGACTTGCAGTTACGGCCTTGGTGGACACCAACTTCAGAGAAAAATTATCTTCTAGGTAGACTTTTCAATATAGAAACAATGGAAAATGGAATGAGTTGGTTCGGATGGATGGGTTTAAAAATATCCATGTTAATATGCAATAATTGTATTTTTTCAATTGGCTTGCAGCATACTTGTGTGGTGGCAACCAGAAATGCTTTTTGGCATACAAAAATGTTATTTGAACTCCCAAAAAATGGGTGTCCCATTGGATACCTTCTTTATAACTATTGGATGTGATGGTAGTTTATAGTTCCCACACATTCCATCTATCTATCACATCCAATAGTTATAATTTCATTGGGACACCCACTTTTTGAGTGTTTAAATAATGCCACTCTTTTGGCATACAACAATTTCATTCTAATTTGCCATACTTCATTTTAATTAATTGATAATTATGTTTACCTCAGTTGATGGTTAACTTATGTTTCAGGGCCATTTGACGGGACTTCTTATTGTCCTGGAGAAATTTCGGTAGGTGAATTCAGTCCTTGATGAGTTGTGCCTGCTGTGCAATAATCCTTTTTTCAGTAAAAGCTTTTACTAATTCTTTATTTTTTATCCCTACCCTCATTGCATGGTTTGGCTATGTAGATCAAAGAGAGGGAAACAAGTTTCCAGACAGTGATTGAGAAGAAATCCCTGCTTCCACGGATGATTTATCTTTCTATTCAAAGTGCATCAGCTTCAATCAAGGAGCATGGAGGCGTCAATGGTTCTGTTTCACCACAAATCTCTTTGGAGCTGAAATTATTGCTTGAGCGCTATGCAAAACTTTTGGGCTTTTCTCTGAATGAAGCAATAGAAGTGGTCATGGACTTCTCTAGTGGTGAATGTTCCACTGCGGTATGATTGCTCATGCTTTTATGCTTCTATTTTGTTATATGTATTGAACAGAACCATGAGAGTGTTAGGCTAGGCAGCATTGCTTGCAATTATTCCCATGAAAATAGAATATGATGTGATCTCCATTTTTACAATGAGGGGTTAAACTAATGAAAAACTGCTATCTTGGAATGTCAGAACTCTAAGGAAAAATGGGAAAAGATTTTTCTGTTATAATATGGGAAATGATAATTGCGTACTAGGGTGTGTTTGGTTTATAATTTGCAAACCATAGATTGGTCCAATGGATTTTTCTTTTTCCACTTCTATCCAAATAGTCCTAGTCTTTTGGACTAAAAATCATGTTGAGCTGTATCTCTATGCAATTTTGCCAAACATGTAGAAATGTGTTGAAACTCAGTTTGGTCCCTCTAAACCATGGTCTGTGCTTTATAAATGCCAAACCAAACATGCACTAGCCATTCAACTAAACTCCGATGATATCATTTGTGCATGTGTAGAATAGGTGTCCATTGACAACAAATAACACAACTTTGTTTTAGTACTCTCTTATTTTAGGGTTTCCAGTGGGCATACTTGTCTCAACGCCAGAAACTGACGACTTAAATGTTGCAATTATTTGAGTTATTTAGTCACGTGGAATTTTCTTATATTTTTATTGGTTGCAACTGGAAATTTGATTCACAAGTTCAAAAAACCGTTGCAGGTTTCTGATTCCAACCTGATTGACTGGTTGAATTTCATAGTATTCTTAAATGCATGGAGCCTGGGTTCTCATGAATTTGTGCAAGCAGATAGTAATGGAAGTAGGCCTCATATTTGGAACATCTTAGATTCTTTGCTGGAGAAGTATATTTTAGAGAAGGTCAAATCTATGGAGCCCCACATGTGTTCTCCTTGGAGCGGTGTTCAACTTCTGATGCAGATAGTTATCGAACCTTTGGCGTGGCACGGACTGGTAATTCAGTCTTGTCTGAGGTGCTGTCAACCATCTGGTAAGAAGAAAAAGAAAAGTGGATCAGTTGATCAGTATAGCTCAAATCTGGCACATGCAGTCTCAGATTCTGTCCAGCATTTATCTAATGTGTTAGAGGATGTTATGAAATGGATTCGAGAATGGAATAAAAGACCTGAGGATGAGAAGTTGGAAAACATTCTCTTCCCTCTTCGGAAAAATGGTCAGAATGATGGACCGGGGCAGGTCTTCCACATTTTTGAAACATATATTTCCACCATTAATCATGCAGAAGTTGGTGATCGTATTGCACAATCACTTGAGTCATGGAGTCCTGCGGAAGTTGCCAGGAAAATGGTGACCGGGAAGCTTAAAATGCTGACAGAATTCACCGCCATCTGCGAGTCAAAAACCAAGTTATTACGGTCTATGAAACAGCAGATAGCTCAACCCTGAAGAAACATTATACATTTATGGTGCTGAAGTTTGATTTTGAGCTTTACACATGGCTCTTCCATTCATGTTCAGATATAAACCTTCAATGCCAGGGGGTGAGAAAAATGAGCTTCAGCTATTTTCTTTTCTAGTGTCAACTGCTGAATACCATGCCTGAAGCTTCTGTGAAACAATCATTGTCACCCTATTACTGGCTCTGGTTTTTGTTATCATTTTCCTGTAAAATTTTGCCGAGCGTACAATTTAAATCTTCCTCTACACACCCCAGCCTTTTTTGAGCATTTTCCTGATTATTTTCCGAATTGTAGTTGTTTCTCGAATAAAAATTTTGTCATCCTCTGTAATATTTGGTTTGATTGGTTTAATTTATTATAGATATTTTCGAGCATGCAAAGATTAACCAAATGCCGAGGTGAAAATTCATTAACAGAAGGTTGAGTATTACATGATCGGTCTCATTCTTTTGTACAAGATTTAATTATTCTGTAAATTTTTATAATTTTACTTAATTTTCAATTTGGTTGTTATAATTTTAAGGATAATTTGCAGGACCTCCTTTGAGATCCTTCTTAATTGCACTTACACCTATTTGAAGCTGAAAAAATCACTCACCTCTCCTAATTGATCTAGAAGTATTATAGTTACATCCCCTTTCGTTACATCCCTCCCCTAGGTGGCGAGTGCTACCAGGGGAGCAATGGCTCGCGATGGACGGCGGCATTGTTAACATGTGGTGGAGAAGAGTCGTGATCGCATTCCACTACTTCAGATACACTGTTGTCGCGTCAGTGCGTCATAGGTGCACCCATTGTTAAGTTACAAGTGCACCCGGCATTGATGTTAGCTTCCGCAAGCCACTATCAGCCCTTCCGTCGAAGGCCTTTGTCGCTGCTTCCGTTAACGCAACCCCTGCACCTTAATTTCATCCAGTTCCTATGTTGCGGGGTGAAGCTCATGGTTTTGGTTTTGTAATGAAGACTTGATTTTGTTGTTCTGTTTGAAAATTGGTGATGAGGATTTGAGCTTTTGGTTGATGAAGAGGATAGTTATTACAGCTTTTTGAGTGCGGAGTTGATAAAGAGGATGCAATGGGGGCTGGGGCTGTGTTGAGGGTTTTTTTATTTTAGGGGTATTTGTGCCCTTTTGTTGTAAGTTAACGGATCTTAACACTGTTAAGAGGGAAGGAAGGTAAGTGGTATTTGAGGCTGGTGTAATTATAAAAGATAAAAGGGGAAGTTCTTGTAATTAGTCCTAATTTAAAAATTCATAGTGAAGTCCTTATAATATATAAATTTTTTTAATCTGATCTTTATTGTTATGAAAAAAAGAATATTTTAAAAATATTTTATTTCTATCTTCATCTTTATTCTCTTATAAAAATAGAATATTGTATGAATATTTTATTTTTTATAATAGTAAGGATTTAATTAAAAATCCTTATATATTATAAAGATCTAATTATATGTTTTTATACTTTAAGAATTTAATTCAAAAATTAATAAAATTATAGGGACTTGTGAAATTATAAGCGATGGTGTTAGTGATCGCTTGCTTTTTATGAAGAAAGTTCAGTCTGACAGATGCTCATTGGCTTCTCTGCAGTAACTGGATTGGGAAATATAATTTGAACACACTTGGCATAGACATATTTTAGACCTAAAATATGAATGTGAGAATAGATCAATATTAACATATATGTATATCGAAATAAAACTGTTATCTATATTTATGTCAGAAATGTTGTATTGGATATTAAAAAGTTATTTATATTATTGCAGTGAAAATTTTGGTTTGGCTAAATCTAGTAAATAAACATAGCTAAGAATTGTACTCATTTTTTATCCTAATAACATGTAAATGATTGCACTAAGGAGCGGAATCTATTCTTCAGTTATGAGTTCCTAAATGCTAAAAAGAAATAAGCTTTGGACAAGAGGCAAATGTATTGATGAATAGTAGAGTTATCATCATGCCAAAATCAACACAACAAGTTTGAGATGAGTTACATAAACTAAACAAAGTAGGAAAAGGAAAGATATAAAATGTAAAGTTGTTATGATGATATTTGTAGATGCTGTTTCTTAGAATCCTCCACCCTTTAAATACCCAAAAGTCGTCCAAAGGCCAATCCTCTTCAAACTGCATGCAACTTCCCTCCACTTATATTATTGGAGGGAGTCTTCTTTAAACTGAGCATAGATATACTCTTGATGCGATAACTACCTCTTCACCAATTGACACATAAGCTAGGGTTTATTCAAAAGTTGCAATTAGAATTATAATGTAGAATTTTAATTTTAATTTCAATTCTTTTGGAATTAGAATTAACTTATAATCTTAAATTTTAAGTTTGAGTTTATTAAAGAATTATAACAATGGTTAGAAAATAAGTGAGAAAAAGAAATAACTATATAAAATTTAATGAGGAGAGATATATTTAATAAGTTAGAGTTGATAATTCATAGAATATGCATTAAGAATTAAGAAGAATTAATTTTAGTTATTTTTTAGTTCTATACAATTAGATTATGGAATTCTGATTTCAATTCCGCATGTTACCCCAAACTTGAAAATTGGAATTTAGCCATCTAATTCCAATTCCAAATTTCAATTCCATGTTCAACTCTGGATACCAAACGAGGTGCAACTGTGTTGTTATGGAGAACTTGCTCACATTTAATTAAAACCGCAACCCACTCATTCTTGGATGATAACATATATATATATATAAGGTTTGTTTGAGTAAATAATTTATTTAAATTTTTATGTGCAAATAATTTCTAAATAGTAAATAGTAACTTATAAAATGTTATTTCATTTTCTCATATGTACTAACATAAGTGTTTGTTTTGAGTTTTTTAAAAAAAATATATATTTTTTGAGAAGTTAGGTATTTTAATTTCTAAAAAAAATTAAAAATAATAAATTATATACTCAAACAAAATAAGAAAGTAGAGGTGTAACTTGCAACTTCTAACAAATTAGAAAAAGGTCATTAACTTTGTTATCCCCACCACCCATGATTTAAATTGGATTCGACAGCTTTGAAGCGAAAGCCTTCAAGAGGGTGTGCTGCAGCCAATCTTAATTATGATTGGTCTTCAAGTCTTAACATCCAATAGGATCTTCAATGTGAACAGTAAAGCAAGTAGGTCGGCAACAAACTTATCTGTTGAGCTTTTGAAATTACTTCAGAGGCTGACTGTTATTCCGCGGTTACTTGGCGTAAAGGTTCTCATTAAAAATGTGGCTTAAGCCAAAGAGTAGTGACAAATGGCTTCTCATGATGAACACGCGGCATTCAAAAGTGGTTATGGTTAGGACTCAAATTAATTAATGGCAATGCTCTCAAAGTCAGGTGGCCTGCTACCAAATACATGAAAAACAAGGTAAGGCAACAGTCAATACGTTCCATTTACAAAACAAATATTTGGGCTTGGGGTAAACATATAATACCTGCTTCATTTGAAATGATATCAAACGCCTAAGTGAAAGTGTTGTCCTAATCAAAAAGATTGGTTTTAGATTGGTGCCTTGATTGATGATTAACCAAGAACTGGGTTCGTTGAAGAAAATATATATATATATATATTTGGTCGAAGCTGAAGAAAATGTTACAACACCCATATTATGTTGTTTCACTAGTCAACTATTTGGGTTTATGTGTCCCCATTCATAGTTGGATTACATCCTTATTTGGTCCTATAACTACTTCCCTCCTGGCTATTTTGGCCATTCACATTATATTCAGTTCAGCTACGGGGTTTAGAGTGAGTGAATGTATTAATGCACCTTTTTTTTTCACCTTCTTTTTTAGGAAAAACAATGCTCCGTTCGTCCCTAAATTTTTTGAGAAAATTTACATAGATCCTTATACTATGAAAGTTTATAATTGTGTCTTCATACTCTTGAATGCTTTTAAAATGTTACATTGCCGTTTGTTAATGTTTAGTGGCCCCTGTGATACCATCTCGACATCATCCTACAACTTAATGATTATATAACATTTAGACTAAGTTGTTAAGGATGAGTTTTATGCGTAATATTCCATATAAATCTCATTCATAAAAAATTTATTCTTACTTTTACTCCCAACTAAATATGCCCTAATTTCATTTTATAACATTTCATTTCGTCATGTCCAGAAACCTAATTACTAATGTTCGATAACTTCAGCGACTTAATTACACATTTTCAAAACATAAAGAACTTTTTTTTTCCAAAAATTTCAAGGACTACCGTATTAATTTAACCATTTTTCCCAAAGAGATGCCACTTGCGTATTGTGCAAAGTACACTGCCCTGTTTCAGACAATGACTTCGAGTGGTCAACTAAACGCAGGCACAACAACTCATCTCATCGCTACCCAACCAAACCAAAATTCAACCTGACTTTAACTGCCCTACGATTTTTCTTTTATTTTCTCTATTGTGGTATTTTTTCCCTTGGTTGATATGTTCCTATGTTTCAGTGTGTCAGAACATAACAAACAACGTAGCAAACAAAGGAAATGGATACTGATGTGCCTAGAAAAACGCATGGTCCTGTGGACCATATTGGCGTTTGAACTGTTGAACTGACGGCTGATTTGACTAACTTTTTTATCTGTGCATGAAACCCAATTCACCAATTGGAATGTGTCACTTGACTCTGATTTTATGTAACTTTCACCGGATTTTTGGAAATTGCGGTGTTAAAAACCTGTATTCCATTGGAGCTTAAGTAAATCATGCCCTCTTCCCCCAGGAAAATACTAGCAGCTGCTCCATCGGCTCAAAATAAATATTTTTTTCACATTTTAGATATATTTATAAATTAATATATTTAAATAAATATTCATAAATCAATGTATTTACACATATTTTGTGTTCATATATATTAATTTATGAATGTACTTAAAATATAAAAAGACATTTATTTTAAAACGAAAAGAGTAAATGATCATGAATCAACCCAATTAAATATATCTTAGGTTTATTAATAGCCTAACTATATTCCATACATTGTGGCACACCTCACACAAGTATGATTTGCATTAAACAATGATATTTTGTGAGAAAAAACACAACAATACTGAAAAATACGAAATGAAAATGTACGAATAACATTATTGGAAACCACCTCTTATTTCAATTACCTTTGTATCGTTTTAATTATCTCTCACTTTATCTTAAACTTTAAACCTTGCACTATCCATGCATCACCCGGAAAAATCAATTCATACAACATCACTTTATTCAAAACAAAAACACTACTGAGTTTGGAGGAGTTATTAAGGCATGAAAATATGAAGGATAAAAGTTAGGGCAAGAAATTCTCTTTTTTTAGAGTGTGTTTCGTTGGGAAAAAAATTGAATAGAAATTCTTATGACGAGCTTTATTTATAATTTTATATATAAAATTCATCTATAAAAATTTTCATCCTTTTTTTAATCTCTCAACCAAACATAGCCTTAGAAGTAATATGAAATGGGGCAAAAGAAAACAAATGTAACTGTGGTAAGCATTTCTCTTAATTCTTAGGATTCATCCTTAACATTTTATTGAGATAGTACATTGAAGAAGGTTCATGGTTTAGAAGCTCAAATTATAATTTTCTCTCTCTATTTTTCCTCTCTTCGTAATTGCGCAAAACAGAATAATTTTTTAATGGCATAAGGTAATTTAATTATTTTAATCTTTATCGATCTACATTTCTTTTTTTTTTTTTTTGGGTAATGCAATCTCCATTTCTTAGATTCCCGAACAAAGTAGCATTTGACATTGGAGTTTTACTTCTTTCTGATAATTCTTAGTCCCCGCTCCCCTTTCTCGCATTAATTATTCTCAAACAAGTTTAGTGTAAAAGGTAGGTATTAATGACTAGTATCTTAGCAAACATTTTTTTTTTAAAGAAAATTCGTTAATTCAGATATCTATTTCCGGTGCGCCACTACGCATCTAAACCATATATAGAACCTAGCATCTGTTCCACAGTTGATTGCGCTAGTGGGTGCACCAAATCCTCTTTGCGGTTAGATTACCTATTCTTAGATATGTTAGTATAATGAAAAAAAAGACCCCAAGGAAAAATTGATGTCACTGAAAGTAATGGCTAAAACATTTCTCTTTCCTAGTCTCCTTCTTTTGAATAAAAATGTTTTCTCTTGGCATTTGCCGTTTTATCACTCTATAAATAGCTACACTTTAGACCAAATGCCACATAACTCAAGCAACAACATTCAACAAATTTTGAGACAACAATGGAGACTAATCACCTCCCTGGCAAGTCAAGCTGCTCTTGGCTCTTACTTTGCCTACTTATTATCATTGCTGCCCATGCTTCAACTGCAGAGGATCACTACCATGAATTTGTTGTAAGCTTTTGTTTTAACGACAATACAATATTTGCCATCAGTTTACTAGCATGCTTTGAACCAGCTAATATAATTGTAACATAACTTCAATGATTGATTGAAATAGATTCAAACTACGCCAGTGAAGAGGCTGTGCAGAACACAAAACATACTCACTGTAAATGGGCAGTTTCCAGGCCCTACAGTGGAAGCAAGAAATGGAGATTCCCTTGCAATCAAAGTAACAAATGCTGGACCTTACAACATCACCATCCACTGGTAAATAGCATCACCGTTCATCCTCTCATAAAGTCTATGCTAAAAGTCTACACTTGATGGTGTGTTCGGTACGAGGTAAAAATAGGAGGAAAAGTTTTATGAATGAGACTATCATGCTTAAACTGTTCACGTCCATTTTTATCCCTATACCGAACACCCTCCGTTAGAACAATTTTCCTAAGACTATTCTCTAGGCCGTATAAACAAATAGAAGGAAAAGGGGTGGGAGGGGAAGTAAGTTGTAACTTGTTAATTGATTAATTAACTATGCTGATGATACATATTGATATTCATCTTCCTCATAATCCCATGTGTCCGGTGCTCAGGCATGGATTAAGAATGCTGAGAAATCCATGGGCAGATGGTCCTAGTTATGTGACTCAGTGTCCAATCCAACCAGGTGGAAGTTACACATACCGCTTTACAATACAGAACCAAGAGGGAACATTATGGTGGCATGCTCACGCTGGCTTCCTAAGAGCCACTGTTTATGGAGCTCTAATCATCTACCCAAAATTGGGTTCACCTTATCCTTTCTCTATGCCTAAGCGGGAATACCCCCTCCTCCTTGGTAAATCTCAGAAACCACCTCTTATTCTGCTCAGACTCTTGAAAAAAAAAAAAAATTCTTTTTAACACAGTTCCATAATTTACTAGTCTCTGTAAATTAAGTCTTTTCTCAGTAGGTAACACTTTGAGAGTAAGCTCTTTGTTTTCTATGAAGTAATGACAGAGCCATAACAGATTATATATTGTGATGATGCACAGGGGAATGGTTTGATAGGGATCCTATGGTTCTCTTGAGGCAGACACAATTTACAGGAGGACCTCCAAATGTATCCGTTGCATACACTATTAATGGTCAACCTGGAGATCTCTATAGATGTTCTAGTCAAGGTTTGGAATTATTTTTGAGTCTTTAACTTCCATGCAGATTTACATCCTCTTGTGGTTTTGAGAATGATATAGAAATGGCTAAAAGACATGACAAAAACACAATGCAGAAACCGTACGTGCTCCAGTAGATGCTGGTGAGACAATTCTCTTGAGAATCATCAACAGTGCACTCGAACAAGAACTCTTCTTCTCAATTGCCAACCACAGGATGACTGTCGTTGGCACGGACGCTGCTTATACCAAGCCTTTCAACACTGGAGTCATCATGATAGGGCCTGGCCAGACAATCAATGTCCTGGTCACCGCCGATCAACCACCGGGCCGATACTACATGGCAGCACGCGCATATCAAACAGCCATGAATGCGGCTTTTGACAACACCACCACCACTGCAATCCTAGAATACAAATCAGCCAGCTGCAGTAGAAAGGGACAATTTCCCGGACCAATATTGCCAGCTTTGCCTGCCTTCAATGATACAGCCACAGCATCTGCATTCACTTCTGGGATCAGGGGTCTTTCCAATATCAATGTCTTCACAAATGTTGATGTGAGCCTGTATTTCACAGTAGGGTTGGGATTGATCAACTGCACAAATCCTAATAGTCCAAGATGTCAAGGACCAAATGGCACCCGCTTCACAGCCAGCATAAACAATGTTTCTTTTGTACTCCCAAGAACAACCTCCTTAATGCAAGCCTACTATCAAGGCATACCTGGTGTCTTCACCACAGACTTTCCTCCTGTCCCCCCTTTACAATTCAATTACACCGGCAACGTGCCCCGGGGGCTATGGACACCTTCCCGAGGAACTAAGCTCTTCAAGTTGAAGTATGGATCCAATGTGCAAATTGTTTTTCAGGATACAAGCATAGTGACTACTGAAGACCACCCTATGCACATTCATGGATTCCACTTCTTTGTAGTTGGTTCAGGTTTTGGCAATTTCAACCCTGCAACAGACCCTCCCAGGTTTAACCTTGTTGATCCCCCAGTGAGGAACACCATTGGAACATCCCCTGGAGGATGGGTAGCCATTCGATTTGTTGCTGATAATCCAGGTAACACATACTATTGAGTCATTGACGTTCTTTGTCTTCAAGAGTTTTTATTAGCATTTGAATACTAACCGAATTATGCCTTTTTTTTTCATTTTCACTGTTGCAAAATCAGGAATTTGGTTCTTGCATTGTCACATAGACTCGCATATGAATTGGGGTCTGGCAAATGCACTTCTGGTAGAGAACGGAGTTGGGCCATCACAGTCAGTGATACCACCACCACCTGATCTGCCTCAATGTTAAGATCAAGAAATCACCATTAGTCACAGAATTCTATGTTTCTCAATTATTGTCTTGCTGTTATGCGAGATTTTTAAATACTTGCCAAGTAGACAGTATTGTTTTGTGTCGCTTCACGGTCCAGAACTGGACAATGGTCAATTGAGCAGTTATGGAGTAGTGTTTTTAGTTTTTTTTTTTTTTTTGATTGCATGTTAGTGTAATGCTTTTAGAAGACTTCTTCAATCATTATCCATTTTAAAAATTTATCTAAAAATAATTGCCCATTTCATAAACTTAGATAGTATTAACTAATTTTTTTGACTAATGCACTTATTAAATACTCCTATTGAAAAGTGGAGAAAGAGAGAATTATAAAATAAAAGGGTAATTTGGTAAACTACTCTAAACTTTTCCTAGTTTTCTCAACCACTACCATAATTCTAGTACATATTTAAAACTAAAGGAGTGACAAAAAAGAGTTGTGATTTCTTATCATTACTATTAAGAATTTTCCTTTCTCTTCTTTATCAAGTTTCCAAATTTACAATTAAGCACCATCCAAATCTTTTCCAATAATTGAAATCCTTCTCACTTTCTGTGATACAAGGATATTTCAAAATAATTGATGTACATATACCTAATACATATCTTATCAAATACTTTACCAATATTTGAACATTTGGTATGGGATAATCTATCTGGATTATTGATAATGTTGATTAAAATTATCTGATCCCACAATATGTCCCTACTTGGTGAAGCACGTGACTGGTAATCCACACTACTAAAGTAATCCACATTACCTTACCACTAATAGTCCACATTACCCCCATCAAGGTATCTATCTGAATTACGACTAAGGTGGTAATCTGATAATTTATTTTATTACAAAAGTAACATTATCAGTAATATAAAATGTGGTAATCTTTCGGAGTGGTAATCTAGATTACTAGTAATCTTGGAGGCAATGTACCAAATACCTCTTAAGATATTGCTAATTATATTTTACATGTTTATAATTTTTATCGTATTTAGCTAACTTTTCATCAATTTATAGGAAAATAAAAAACACTCAGAATCACCTAGAGACAGTAACACAGAACTCACAAGGTTGACATGTAAAATATATACATATAATGACAAATCAATTCACACTTGCATTCAGTTTTCACAACTTGCAAGTGAATCAACCATTTTAGAAGCGATCCTCGAATTGGATTGGAGCTATCTTCTTCCATTTCTGCAAACAACCAAAACAGAAATTAAAGGGATAAAAAAAAAAGAATGAATTGAGATGCTAAGATTGTAGAGAAATCTACGAACTTGCCTGCAATTCTTTTTGAGGATTCAGTGCCACTGAATTGATGGAGCGAAAAGTGAAATAGAGAGCTTAGCATGATTGGATATTATGTGATGCCGTAATTAACAACTGATACCCTGCGTTTTCCTTCCAGAACATGAGATGACATTGTTGAAACTAGAAACTGATTTTCTCTTTCTTTCTTTCTTTTTTTTTTTGAACTAAATACTCAACTTAGTCTATCAGATTTATAGTAAGGAATAAATTTGTTCCTTAACTTTAAAAAATCTCATAGTATTCTCTTAAATTTCATAAATAGGAACAAGTTAGTCCTTCGATCAAATTTTTATTTGAACTATTAACAAAAATATCCATACATTCTGTTAAATTACTTACATGTACTATTAATTTTCATAGTGGATCCTAACTTACCTTATTCCCTGTTCCACAAAGAATAAATAACAACATAAAGTTAAAATATTTATTCTAAATAGAAAGTTATGATAAGAAAGAAGACGAAGAAAAAGATCTACACGACTTCGTTTAGAGGAGTAAGGCAGGTTAGGACCACCATAAGAATTAACAGTATACATAAATAAGTTAACATTATACATAAGTAAGCTAACAGGACATAGCTCAGATGACAATTTTATAAAGAAATTAATTTGTGCCTATTTATGAAATTTAAATGATTAATATAAGATTTTTTAAATCTAAAGAATTAATTTGTCTCCTACTATAAATTTGAAGGACTAAGTTGGAGCTTTACTGTTCTTTTTTTTCTATAAACTTTAATGATTAAATAAATTTTTACTAGCTGTTAAGCTTAGTTATATCCTGTACTTTTAAGTGAGTAGTCCTATATTTGACTCTCGTCTCCTCCTTTCCATCCCCTATCTTCTATGAGAATTTATACACTTAATGGCGCCGATAAAAAAAACAAAGTAAAAAGTAAATTTTTTCACCAATTTTTTCAAAGTTTTTGAAGATTGGACTGGTGCGTGATTTAGTCAAAAGACACTAAGGTTTAATTACTAATTATTCAACAGTGATACCAGCTTAGTCAAAATGGACAAAAAATATATTTATTGTGGAGTTTAATTTCTATTAAGCGAGAATGTTAAAAAAATTTATATTGTCTTTCAACCTCACATTTGAAAAGTAGTTAAATTTCCTATCAACTATTTAAAAAATCATGTAAATAAGATAATTTGGTTAGATGTTAATGTATACCCATGCACAGGAACTAAAATCTTCATTGTATCATTGTATCATTGTATTACATACAAATACGCATGTATTAATTAAACAATGTTGAAGAATCTAAACCATATGTCATGAAGTTTGGATGGTGTGACACTAATATATCAGGTAGGATTGGTAGATATCATATGAGATTGGATGGTGTGATCTTTCATCAACCATCTCATCATTTAATATAGATAAACTAGAAATAGAGATTAAAACTAAATAGTTTTAAAAATATTTAGACAAAAATTCAAAAAAATAAAATCAATGACTAAAACCGAAATACTCTTAATCAACGACTAAAGCCAAAATGCTTTTTGGAAACTAAGAATATAATTATACCTAGCTATTTATATATAAGTATAAATATCAATATGTATTAAATTTCAACATATAAAATTAAACCATTAAACCTTGAACCACTCTCTAGACTGATTCCTTGATTGATTCGATTTTCACATGTTATATTTCCACACCCTCTTTCACGCCCATCATTTTATTGGGACCAAAGCCAATATAACATGATAAATCTCAAACTCATAATGGATCACATAATAAAAATAATAATATGGGTCTCTAAAGAACAATCAGATTATCTATAAAACTGATTTCAAAATACCTATCAATTAATAGCAGCCCAAATTAACATTATGTCAAAGTAAGCATTTGGCAATATTGATTTTGTGTTTTATTTTATATTTCAAAAATCATTCTTGAAATCGACTCTCATATTGAACAATTACGGCACAAATTATGGCCTAAAATAATTACCAAAAAATTAGATCACTTCAGTCAACAAGACAACCAACTAAGAGCCATAAGTAAATAATAAGCTATAAATAGTTCACTTTATATATATCTGCATAACTAAATAACCTCATCAATAACGATCCAAGAACATGGGTGTGCAAGGTGTATACATTTCATAACATGTGATCTTTTTCACAGCATGCTATCGATTCTGTTCATACCAAATTGCACTAACAGATAATAGAAGCAACAAACTCAATCAAAGCTAACTAATTCAATTCAGATACAATGCAGAGAATATCCCCTCAATAACGTTGCAAAGGATGATTACTTAAAAGAATATAAGTTATTAAAATTTATAAAACTAATGATTAAGTTACAACTATTGAATATAAAAGAATACCGGGACTGAAAGAATACCAAACAAAAATCCATAAATTATAGGTGATTTTTCAGAAATATATGTACATAGCTAGCAGCAATGAGCAGATCCACCATCAAGCTCGCTGTACTTCTATTGGTCTACTTTATAGTAAAGCAAAGCCGTTAATTAACAGAGGAAAGCCCAAGAGAGCCCACAAACATGAGGGTCCATGAAATAAATTATCTTCCAGTAGCGGGGCCCAGTCGTTGCAATCGAACCCAGCAAACAGTTATTCGTGAGGCCCGTGACCGCGAAAGAATGAATTTCCTTCGAATGTGCTTCGCTTTGAATTGTGCAGGAAATTATCAGAGATTCAGACGAATTCAAGCGATGCAGCTGAACTTTAGCCGCCACATGTCAGACTGCAGATTAAATGACTTCACAAGTCTTTATTTTATTTTATTTTCCAAAGCAAGAAAATGCAAAATCTATCTTTCGGTGCATAATAATAGTAACTGTGTATAAAAGTTTGTCAGGTTAATTAAATAAAAACAATTGAAGTATGTCAGTTGGTAGTGTTCTTTGAAATATTGAAGTCATCAACTGTACCGAACGATAATAATACATACTGGGCGCAATTCATGGCAGAATAGTGATTTTGTAATATAGTGATCATTATGGGTGATTTTATAATGCTATTTTCAAAATTTATCCCCATCATTAATCTGTTAAATGATAATAGTTATAAGAATTAAAAGAAGAATTTTAAGATATTTTTAAAGATAAAAAATTATTAGTTATAAAGATTAATGTATATTTTAAATTTTTTATAAGAACCTAGATTTAAAATGTAAGGACTAAGATCAGAATATTAAAAAATTAAACTAAAAACTAAAAAGAATATAGGGGGCAAAAAAATGTGTAAGTCTTATTTCAATTTGAGAAATGATTTTTGTACATATCAATGAGCGTTGAGCATAGACACCTCTCATGTTACAAGAGAAATGATGGAAAGATAAAAGATTAAGAGAAAAAATAAATGATGAGCCTATGTATTTTATAAGTAGAATGTTTGGGTTTTGAAATATTGGATTATATTGCACAAATAATATTCATATTTTAATTTTAAAAACAGTAATTTTATAATATATTAATATAGAATTGTTTTTACAATTTTTTAAATTTTGAAAATAACATTAGAATATCTTTCAAAAAGATACAATTATTTGTTTGTTTATTTTATTTTTACATATTTCAAATTAAAAGAACTTAAAAAAAACAGAAACAAATTAACTGTAGTTACATTTACAGAGACAAAAAGTTAAAAACCTTGGACACTTAAAGTTTGGATGTGATCAATAAATCGATATTAGAGTTTTGATTTAATACACTAATAATATACTGTCATCTAATTAAATATCTCATATTATATAACCTTTCAAGTAATCAATGTAAAAATTAATCATATTTACTGATATGATATTATATAATAAGATAATTGTATAAATTTTTTATATATTATCAATATATTAAAATTAAATTATTAATATTATAATTATAATTTTAAATTTATTTAGTATGTTTTATTTTAAGAATAAACATTTATTTCAATCTTTGTAAGACACGTATATGAAGCATACGACGGGAAGTTATTTGTTGGTAACTTCAAAGAAACCTTCAACTACATAACTAAATTTTTATATCAAAAGTGATTGAGCTGGGTGAAAGTGTGTTAAGTTTCGGAGTTAATTTAATATTACTTTTTTTATTTTTTGAACATAAGATATTCATTGTGATAACTAATTCTCGAGTGGTAAATTTTATATATGTGGATTTTGTATCTGGATATAAAACTCTCGTCGTACATATGATTAAGGAGTCCAATTAAATATTAATTGTGTCGGTCTTTACGGTTAATCTTGCCTATAATACAAGGGACTTAATTCCTACTGCTGCCAATTTCAGAAAAGCTTTTTCTTTATCCACCACTTCTAATGAGCACTTCGCGAGGAAAAGGAAACGTGTGGACTTTGAAGTATGAAGGGATATGATCTGCCATGAACAAATCAAAACGCAACATCTTTTTTGTCAAGAGTCTTTAATCATCCAATTAAATCAACTAATTATCATTATGAACTGAACTTTTTAAAGTGGATTGTCAGGGTCGACTTCAATATATAACCCCGCCAGCAGTCTAATTTTGTTTGGCTCACCACGTCCATGAATCAAGTTGAATTGACATTTTTAATTTTAACAGTATGTTCTGCTTGGTTTAATAAATGTTGGGCTCCATAAATAAGGTTAAAACGTGACATTCGTTCATAGTGAAAAGTATATTATATAAGAATTATACAAGCTAAAGTTCGTTTTCCCTTCAAGGTTCAAGCCAATGGATGGTAGAAGTCATTATCATTCTCACCAGCATAATCATTTTGGTCTGCCACTCCCACCACTCCCACTGCATTGAGCAAATTAATTCTCTTGCTGGCTGTTCTGTAATACACGATCAATCTCAGCTACCCTTTTTCCAAAATCAATTTTCTCGACAAAAGACACGAGGAACCATACATAAATATATCATAAGATTTTTGCTGTAACTTTTTTAAACTGTGAAGGAGAGTGCTCTCAGAAATCAGAATTGAGAGCGCAAGCTTTTTTTACACGATTACTCTTCCTTTTAACGACTGCGTACTTTTTTGGTATAGCTCTATATACTAAGCATACCTTAGATATCATTAACGAGGCATCCTCCAGTACTATCGCACTGTGGATTCTTGAAATTATATACATATTTTATTTTGATTTTTACCAAAAAAAAATCTTTATTTGTTTTTGAAATTGTAAAAATTTATTTAAATTAGTCTTTATAATAATTTTCATGAGAACTAACTTAAATTATTAAAAAATAAAAAATTAACTTGAATTATATTTTTATAATTTTAAAAATTAAATTAATATTTTATTAATTTTAGAGACTAAAATAAAATATATGTGTAATTTTAAAAATTAAAATGAGCTTTTACTCGATTGTGGACATAATTATATTCCACCCAAAAGATATTAAAGGGATGATGAGGATCACCAAATATCTACAAAAGCTATTTTAGTCATAACTTTAAAATGTGGGAATTAACATTAACATTATATATACATGTACCTTTCCTCTTTTTAATATTTAGACATTGCAGCACCATTGAAGATTGGGTTCAAGGCACAGTAACATCTACGGAGTGGCGGAAAATGTCAAACTTCATTGTCATGAAACAATATTGTAAACGACATAAAATAAAATCTCAAAGACTGCATCCGTTAGGTGGGGGTTCCTGTTCAACCACATTTCCCACAAGTGCACTGAAGATGAAGATCTATAATCTACAGTATCTACATATTCTTTATTAGATATGCAATTATAACAGTGGTGGAAGCTTGGAGATCTATTGCTAGAAAGTTGGTTGCTTTGTCTCCGTACAAGAAGACACCTCATGTACCCTAAAGTTGATTCAAACTTCCAAAACTTTGAGCCTGGCCCTGAATACTAGATTGGATCCCAACCGCTCATAATGTGGGAAACTTGATGATATCCGTAGCATGTATAACTGGAAATGAATAGGATATGAAAGAAAGAAAGGAAAGGAAAAGGGGAAAAATGATCGAAATTGGGTAGATAATTTCCTAAGTTTAATTAGGGAACTCAAATCATTTAATTGGCATTGGGAGATCATCAAGATCTGAAGGATTAGAGGTGGAAAAGTGCAGTAGAGTAAATTTAGACTAAAAAGAAAGTTGGGGGACCAGGGTAAGTGCTGAAGCCAAGATAGATTCACATTCTCAGTGGACTCCATTCATGATAATATTTCTATTGTTTGAAATACAATTTAAAATTATAAATATATAAATAGTATAAAAAGAGTTTTGCAATAAAAAAGGAAGGGATGAAAAAATAATTGATTTAAAAGTGAAATTTTTAGATTTTTAAAGACGAATACCTAAAGTTCATAAAAGTTTAATTATTTTAGTTTCTTGATCCGATTTTCATTGTTTTCCTCTAATGGAAAGCAATCATCTTGATTATATGAGATCGTAAAAGGCATAGTTCTTCCTACGTCAAATACTCTAATAGAGGCTCATTCAAAATAGAGAAAAGAATATCGGCTACTTCAACGATATCCAGAAATTTTATAAAAATTAATAACTGTATCCAGTAAATACAATGACACTTCCACAGTGAACTCAAGTATACGTTAACGTTTGTTGCCGTTTACATTAACTTTGCTTTTAATGGGAATTTAATGATGGAGATTATGACGATGTTAATTATAGTAGTAAAAATGAAAGCGACGAGACGTGCGACCTGAGCCAATTAAGTCCGGAACGAGTCAACATCCACAGTTATTAACCTATACCATTTATAACAGATGAAAAAGGACTGCAAAAGTTGCAGTCAAATACTATGGAAACCCTAACTAGCTCATCAGATCCCTAATAAAACTCAAAGATAGCTTTTCTAGCTCCAGGACTGCATGTGGAAGCCTAGGGTTTTGCTTTTGGGTAGGTCAGCCCCCCAGAAGGAGAAAGACTACTTGTCTCAGAACCCACCATTAATAACCGAACTAGCCCATTAATACCTTTTCAGAGAAACAAATAAAAATTATTAAAGAAAGAATTTAACTTCTTATATTAATAATATAAAATTATTTGATACTGACATTTACTTATTCAATATAATATTAATAAAAATAGTTAAATTTTATATTTATTATTTAAAAAATTATAAAAATAAAAAATTTAGTTAAATAATAAAATGAAAAAAATTATATTATTAATATATTAAAATTAAATTCTTAAAAAAATCATAAAAATTGACATAAAAAAAATCATAGAGTTAGTTGAATTGTATGCATTGATTGTAATTGTCACATAATTTATTTTAATTCAAATTTTAAAAAATTATATATAACAAGTAAATTGTAAATTACTTATTGACAGATAGTGTAAAAATATCTTACAATATCAGTATACGATAAACTAAACTCTAAATCACAATACTTATTAAGTTAAATAAAAAATATGCCTCATTTATTTTTTTAGAATTAATAAATCTGCCATACTGTACAATCACATTCAATCAAAATTTCTGAGTATTAACATTTTTCTAAAAAGGTACATCAAAAGCAATAATTCAGACCTCTCCACTATCATCATTCAATTATACTTAGAAAAACTCGTATCTTTTTGTGTACAATATCAGTCAACAGTCAAGGAATCAGACAGTAACTGGTTTCAAAATATCCTTCACGAACTTTGTAGCAAGTCCTCTCTCCTCCCGGCGAACAGGCTAGAAAAACTTGATTAGTGCTCTGGCCTGAAAGAATAGGAGGATGTATATACATAAAGAAAAGTTAGTTTCACTTAAATCAATTTTTTGAAAGTGTATAAAAACATGCCCATCCAAACAATCGGAGATGCGGGGAGGAGAAGGAGAAAATCAAGGTGTATTAGTGATTATTTATGTTACTAATTTTTCAAACATTTACACTCTAAACGATGCGTTGCATTTGATTAAAGATGAAAATAGGAATAAAAATAAAATTAATTTTTATAAATAAATTTTATATATAAAAATACATATAAAATTTATTTATAAAAATTTATTTTATTTTTATTTATCAACTAAATACATATTAAATAAACAGAAATTAAATGAATATCAATAGATTTTAAATGTAAAATAATATATCAAACTCATTATATAATTAATCTTATTTTAACCTCTCGTCAACCAAACATATCCTAAATAAATAGAAATTAAATCCATATTTACATATGGATATGCAGGACAGTAGGACTAGACCCCAGAACGTCGTAACTCCAAGATATCAAAAAAGACTCTAATGTATTGTGCATATTATTTTCTGCGAGTGTTCCTTTACCTATGATAAATGGAAACGTAAATCAACTATCTTAGGATCAACCTACGAGAAATGAGAAAAAGCACAACCCAAATATAACAATTAAGTTCAATCACTTACAAGAGATCTAAATCAAAATAGAAAGAAGAAATTAAAATTAAACTACAAAGTACAAGCCGTTCCTTTGGCCATCTATGCTTCGCTTTTGACACAAATCACACCAAAAACAAACTCCAAGCAGAACACGGCATGTATATAGCTTGGGATATAAAAGGTGCCAAGAAAATCCATCGCTATAAATTAACTACGAACCAAATCATATCGGTCAAAACATAGCCGATGGATGAAGTTCAATTGAGTAAACTAAAAACCCCAGATCGTCATCATCAAGATCTTGATTCCTATTTCAGAGAAAATCATAATAAGTAGGGTAATATGTGAAAATAGAAAAACAAAAAAAAAATGGGTAAAGCGGGGTGTGTTGTTATATATATTGCAGCTACGATATTATAAACAGTATGAAGAACTGGTGAAACTCAGGATAGATAGCGCCAAGCATACCCACTTTTATGGTGAAATGATATCATCATCATCTTCAGTAAGTATCGAGGCGCTATCCCTCCTGAGCTTTACAGATTCTTCCATACTCTCTTAGCAACCCATGTGCAGAAGAACACACATGCATAAAGGCTAAGCCCAAGCCCTGAAGAAACAAAAGTGAGAGAGAGAGAGAGAGAGCAGGTGCTAATCACTTGATGAAGACTGAGGACGGGGAGGGCAGGGGTTATAAGCCTATTTATAGCAGAAAAGGCACGTGAGAACTGAAATGTAGAGTTATTATATTGACTCTGCTCTCCATTTGAAATAAAATATTTGGACACATTCAACTCCTCCGGGGATTCTGTGGTGAAAATTTCAGGTTAACGAGTGAAGAATTAAGAAAATTACTGCTAATAATAAGTTTTTTTCTATGCAGGGTGCTTGTAGCACTCGGCAAGGATTTCAATGAAATAAGTTTATAAATATTTTAATAGATCTCATGAAAGCTTAAAAAATTATTGTTCAGGAAAATCTTGGACCTATTTGATAGCTGTTTTGTAAAACAGTTTTTGAGTTTAAAAAATAAAAACTAAAAACACTAATTGAGTTAGTTTAAAAAATGAAAAAACACTAATTGAGTTTTAAAAATTGAAAATCAAAAACTAATTTCACATCTTTTTGAGTTTTCTTGTTTTAAAATAGATTGAAAACACAGTGGTATAATTGTAAATAAGTTGAGTTACTGTTATTTGCCATTCTTCAATTCTTGTTGGATTTGTGTTCTATTTTGTTGGACTTCTTTTTACTTCTCACCACACAACTCATCCCTTCATTCATGCCTCCAATTCACCGATGCACACGAACCCAGCCACGTGACCCGCTCCTGTATTCTCCGACGCATGCGACCCACCTTCGCCTCTGCCTCCACAACCCAGCTCCGCCGGCACATGTGAGCCAGATCTGCCGCTGCACGCGACCCAATGGGCAATGAGTCCCTACCTCTCTCTTTCTCTTTCTCTAATTCTCTCTTGAATATCTGAATATACCCAAACATTTCTTTCTATTGTGGTTGCTGCTGCGTGTTGATCTTTGTTTTTATGATTAAGTGGGTTTTTGATATTTATTCATGGAAATCTCGTCCCTTATTGATCTACAATGTATAAAGTGAAAGGATCATCCAAAGTTTGATATATGAAGCCAAAAGCAAGAAAAAAAAAGGCAACATGAGCAAGCTTTATGAGTAGTTGTTTTGCTTTGGTTAGAGATGAGATGATGATGATGATGATGATGATAATAATAATAACAATAACAAATAGATTGATAAACCACTGAGTTTTTATAGATCACTTGTAGTTTTTTATGTCCCTATTTAGTTTGGATCACTTTGGTTTGTAGGGTGTTCTTTTTTTCCTGCTTTTGTTATCAGTTTTGTGCAATACAATGATTAATCACTGAAAAAACACCTGATCTTGCTTGCTTCTTTTCTTTATTTTATGTTATTGTTAGACTGGATGTAAAATTTTTATTTTAATTATAGGGTGATTTTTTCAATTATACCCTCCTTAATGTATTTTTATTTTTATATATCCCTTTTTGCTTATTTGTGATTGCCATTGTAGATGGAAAATGAGAAAAAAAATCTTCACTTTGGCCTTTTTCATTTGTCAAAATCTTTATAGACATTAGTTGACGAGGTTATCAAGAGGAGTATGAGGAATAACGTATATTTTCACCTAAGGTGTAGCAAACCATGTTGTATACTCTTAATCAAAGAACTAAGCGAGAATATGACATGAAACAAATTAAGCATAAATTTAATAGGTTAAGACAACAACATAGAATATTTTCTCACTTGCTGCAACAAACTAGATTTGGATGGGATGTTGAAACCAATATTGTCATTGCTATAGAAGAAGTTTGGTCAACCTACATTCAGGTATACAATAGATAGAAGTTAGCATGCTTTTTCATATTTATACATTTTTAGATTTAGCTTACATAATTTTTTTAATTTCCTTATAGGCACATCCCGATGTTGCACCATTTAAGAAGAAAGGTTTGTATAATTACAAACTGTTAGGAGTGATTTTCAATAAAAAAAAGTGCAACAGAAGTGCTTCATCATTCATCTACTAAAGATCCACCCAACACAGATGATGAAATTGAGCTTCATAATAAATGTTCGCATGACCAGGTTCATGCAAATCTAGACAATGATGAGGAGAAAGATGATATCCCAGAAATAGAGATAGTTACTCCTAATGGTAAAAGAACAATTAAAGTTCACAACCGCATGTCAAAAACAGAGAATAAGACCATTCAAGTGGAAGAAGATGCACTTCAAGCATTCATTGAGTCGTCTAAGAAGAAAGCCGAAGCTTCAATGGCTAGAGTTTAGAGGTATATGGCAAAGAGTGTAGAAGCCACTAGTTCTACAGTTGCATCAACTGAGTACACTATGGCTATATGTATAACAGAGCTTAATAAGATGGATGATGTCTCAGATGACTCTTATATGAAAGCGGTGGAAAAATTCAAAGATATTGATTATAGAGAAGCATTTTTAAATATGACTGGGGATAGGAGAAAAGCATGGTTGGATAAACTTGAGTGACTACTAGCTTTTATGTATATATATTTGTGGTGATGATACTTATTATGTATGTGCTTTTTAAATTTATGTGTCTAATTTGTAGTGACATATGTATTTTGTCATTTAGAACAATATGCAATGGTTAATATTAGTACTTATTAAAATACATGTTATGTTTAATGCCAGGTTCAATTGTAAATACATAGTCATCCTTCAGGCAGTGAAAGTATCTCAATAGATGCTTTTGAAAGATCTTCATCCTCATTTGACTCTAGCAATGATGAATTTGAATTTGCTGAATTACTGTTATGAAATTTGATTGTTGACTATGAGTACCAATTTTATAATAAAATTCCTGTTAGAATATGAGCACTAAATGGTCAAGAACTTTTTAGTAAGCTTTTGAAGGAATTTGGAATAATTTGCTATGAATTATTGCATATGGAAAAAGCATGCTATGTTGATTTGTGTGAAGAATTGAGAAGTAAAAATTATTTAGAAGACTCAAGAGATGTGTTTTTAGAAGAACTAGGAGTAATGTTTTTATTCATTATAGGACATAATTTACATCATAGAGTAGTAGTGGATCACTTTCAACATTCTACCCAAACTATTTCTCACTATTTCAAGAATGTTTTGAGAGCAATTTGTCGCTTAGGTAAAAAAATCATAAAGCAAGAGTCCATAGAATTGCCTGAGCGTATCCAAAATATTGTCCATGGTTCAAGGCTGGTCCTTTTTTCTCATCACATATGATGCTTGGTGTTATTTTCTTTTGTCAAATTAAGATATTATGATAAATTTATATGTTAGTATCATATGTTTGTATTATAATTGTATTGTTGTGATTGATGGAACACACATAAGTGAATGGGCTCCAGCAAATAAGAAAACATTATGTAGAAGTATAAAGACAACCATCACACAAAATGTTATGTGTATATGTGACTTCAATATGCTATTCACATACATATATTCCAGTTGGGAAGGTAGTGTTCATGATTCAAAAATTTTTCTGGATACACTTACTAATCAAAATGCAAATTTTCCTTTGGCCCTTTGAAGGTAATATATTTTTATTTGATACCATAATTTTCATTATGTGTTAAATTACTCTTTGTTAATTATTATCGAATGATATTGTCAGTATTCGTGTTAATACTCATTCATTATTTTAGGTTTATATTATCTTGTGGATTATGGGTATCTGTGTACTAAAGGCTTTCTCCTACCCTATAGAGGTGAAAGATATCATGCACAAAAATTCTATGGACAAGGTCAACAAGCTAAAATTGCTAAGGAGTTATTTAATTTCAGACACTCGTTTTTAAGAATGACAACTCCTCTTTAAGAATGACAATTGAGAGATCTTTTGGAATCTTGAAAGTAAGATTTCCCATTTTAAGGCGAATGCCACCATATAAGTCTTCATGGCATAGGATGTTGTGTAATTCATAACTGTGTGTGTAAATAGGGAATGCGGGACAGATTATGTAGAGAATGGGAGGATAAGGATCTGTCTAATATTGAAGCCATGAATAATAATTGTAAATTTAAATATGAATTCCAATAAGGACAACACGACAAGATTGACTAATGAAGATATAAGGGAAATGGCAAGACAGTGTGACCAAATTGCAAATTAGATGTAGCTACAAGAAAATCGTGCATAGCTTATAAATGGATTTATAAATATAATTGACACTAAGTTGTATTTTTTTTAAAAAAAATATCGAAATAGGTTTTTTGTTTTTCACCATTATAAAATTATTGTTGAAGTTAAATTGCCAAACAGGTTTTTTTATTTTTTTAAATTTTAAAAAATAAACTTAAACTTATTTTCTAAAACAATTTTAAAGAATCTAAGATAATAACACTTCCAAACAAGCCCCTTATTTTTCAAAATTCTTAAGTAATGTTCTTGAAGCATTTGTTTGAAAAACGCATAATATTATTATGGATTTTGTTAATGAGTATTAAGACACTTTTGAGAAACCAAAAGTAGAAAGATTTAGAAGTTTTTCGAACATTCAATGCATTGAAAAACTTAAAATTTTTATTTTTCTATAAAAAACTTTCCGCTTCAAGATTTTTAAAGAGTACCCTTAGGGAACTTATTAGAAAAAACATATTAATATTTGTAGGAGATTTATTCGGTATTCCTTTAAAATTGAAGGATATCACTACTTTTTAATTATTTGTGCTTGACAATGAATTGCATGTCTCATTAATCAAAATTATTGAAGGTAAAATCAACAATTAAATCATAACAATTGAATATACACAACTAGCAATGCCCATAAAATTCATTAATTATTATGTATTTTCATCTAATTTTCTATTCGTCAACTTGAAATCTGGAATTTAAAGTTTTATATTATAACTCTAAAAATAAAAAATAAATAAATAAAAGAAAAATTTTGCAACAAGAAATAAATAACTCTAGATGGGGCAACTGCTTGTGTGTAAGTTAGTGCAGGGACGACTTTTTTTGGCTTTTAAAATATTCTTTTCGAAAAGGACAATAAAAGATTTTTTTCTTTTTGTTCTTTGATTACTGAAATGATTTCTTATTATACATGGTACGTTTTCTTACAATGTACGCTGCCGACTCCGATGTTTCTTCTCATCAGGACCTTGGAATACAGTGACGGAGACTAGGGACTTGAAAGTTGAAACCTGGCAAAGGCACAAAACCTCAAATTTCTCGGTTGTGGTAACTTTGCCAGGAAGCTACTTAATGACTTCCATGCCTCACAATATGGCAAAACTTTCAACAAAATGGCAGAAAAAAAAGAATGTTCCTCTATTTATAATGGTAACTTAGGATTCTCTACATGGAAAGCTACTTTGAAAACAATGCATAATTTGATATTGAAGAGTAGCAGGTATTGAGAGAAAAAGATGTGATGATTCCACTGTTTTTTATCTTTTTCTCTTTGATTATGTCTCCAAAATGTCTAATTGTTATATGTAAATAACAATTCTCATCCTATTCGAACACCAAATTTGCAAATTCATTCTCTTCTAACTTGACAATATTTTATTTTTTTACATAAAAAAATTATTCATATTATTCATAGATAAATTGATCTAACGATACTACAAATCGAATCTGAATTGAATAAGAAACATATATGTTAGGCATTCTATCATGAAATTATTTATCCCAAAAGCTTAAACTATTGGACTGAGATACATGAATAATTTTATATTTAACACGCCCCTTATATGAATGACTCTTTTAGTATTGAAACGTAGGCAGTGCACAAGCACATCTTATCTTGTGTTGAATTTAATTATTTTTATTTAGAAGTGTAGGCAATAGATGATCGAACTCTAGACTACTTGGTTATAGAGGGTTTGATATCATATGATGAAATCACTTGTCCCAAAAGCTTAAGCTATTCAATTAAGGCACATGAAAGATTTATATCTAACACATTCTAAGCTAGCTAATGACCTGTGGCTATGCCCTTTACCTAAAGACTATTGATGTTAAAATATCTTTCACAACAGTGACTAATACGAAAAGTGGTGCAACATGAAGAATGTATTACAACTCCTTCCAATGTAGATTTAAGCATTTATGTGTCTGTACGACAATTAAAAATAGACTCACAAAGCGGACAAAAATGCACCACAAAGGGGACAAAAAAATATCCATAAGACAAAGAAGACATTCACAAAAGGAGGCGGAACTTAAAGAAACAAAAAAAATAAGGAATGAAAAGAAAAAAAATGATAGGGTTGTCATCACGAAAGCAAGACAACAACTAGCCCATCTTAACAATACTCTACAAGAGATTAATACATAAAACAAGAGGGAATAAAAAAAGATTATGATTTGGTACTAAATGTGCATCTATATATAATTTCAAATGCGAAATATTACTCAGAACATATACTAGCAACTTACCAGGCACTATCTAGCCTGTGAAGAAAATGATTAAATACAGGAAGCCATTGCTTTTGATATTATTTATCAATATGCATCGTTTTTTGAATTATAGTAATGTGACCTGCAGTTAAATGAAAAAGCGAGCCTAATATGTTTGGCTAGCAAATAGATTATTGCCTGTGCCAGCTTGTAAGATGGATAGATATTGAACAGACTAAGTGCAATCAAACTTACCATTGCAGAGAGTCAGAACAAATAAAACGGCTCTGTGTCAGCTGTATTACTAAAATGGTTCACAGCTAGCCATTTTATGTAAACATTGCATAGCTAGCTGAATTAGGCTTCCATCCAATATAAATCAAATATGGATTCGTGGTGATGGACCACCTCCTTTTTGTTTTTAACTTAGAGAGTAAGAGAGTTATAGGAGAAAAGTAGTCACAAAGACATGGGGGAAACAATCTATATTGTCGGGATCAGGGCAAGCATATCTCTGTGAATTTGGATGCACAGGTAATTTTTTTAAGTTAAATATTATAATTTTATTTATTTTATATAGTGTATTTTTTTATTTGAATTGTGTAGTTCGTTTATTTTTAATTTATTTAGTTATAGAAACTATTTAGTTGAAATAGTTTCATGAATTTTTTGAGTTTATAATTACGAATAAAGGTTTACTCTAGTCCCTGAAATTGTGTGTGTAATTCATTTTAGTCCTTAAAATTAAAAAAAAAGTATCACTTTAACCCTTGAAATTTCAAAAAATGATCTAAAATTAAAAAAAAGTATCATTTTAATCCTTGAAATTTCAAAAAATGATTCAAATTAATTCTTATACTATTGCTCCTGAGGACTAACTTGAATCACCAAACGGACTAAGTTAAATCACTTTTTAAAATTTCAAGGACTAAATTAATAGTATCTTAATTTTAGGGATTAAAGTAAATAATACATACAATTTCAGAGACCAAAGTGAGTCTTTACTTGTTTAATTAGTGTAGTGTGCAGATTTAGTTTAGAGTAATCTATACATTTAATTTAGTTTATATTATACATGTTGAATTTTAGTATGCAAGTTTAGTTTGAATTGTCTACTTTTTAATTAATTTTGTTTAGTTTATAGATTTTAATATACAAATTTTATTTAAATGTTTGAGATTGCTAAGAACTTAGTAATGTTTGATTTATTTAATTATTTATAATTATTTATTTATTTATATTGATTCATGTTTGTTTTTTAGTCTGTAACTTTAGTTTAGTTTAGGTTTGCTGCTGCTTAACTAATTTTATTTACTTTTGAGATCTTAATATATTTTGTTTTTGAATAATTAAGCTTGATAAGAATTTAGTAATGTAACTTTAGTTAAGTTTAGTTAACTTTATTTATATCATACAAGTTTAGTAATTATTTGTAAGTTTAGTTTAATGTAGTTTAAGGCTAGGGATTTAGGCTAGATATTTTATGATAACTTATTTTCTGAAAAAAAAAGTTTATAGAAGTTTAGGAATTTGGTTTAGTTTATACTATAATTTATGATAAAATAAATTAAATATTATTATTTTTATGCAACCTGGTCGAGTACTGCGTGGTCGATATGATTTTATGTCTGTTCAGTTGGATCTGCGTATTAAGGCGCACTTGATACAGGCTAGGATTTGGACTGCCGCAGATATTCCCTTTTATGAGTATGATAACGTGTTGTTGTCAGTCTTTATGAAGCGATGGCGCCCTAAGACATACATGTTCTACTTGCTTGGGGAAGAATCTACCATTACTCTACAGGAATATCGCACAAGCTTGGGCTTAGAGTCAATGAGGATTGTAATATCCCCTGTTACTTTATGAATTGACGACTATCCTCACAAACCAACATAGGTCTTTTTAATGTATTTTGTCCTTACTCACACACTTCCTAGGAAAACTTCCCAGGAGGTCATCTATCTCAAAATTTTTCCAAATCAAACACACTTAACTGTGGAGCTTTTAGTGATAGGCTACCGAAAAGAAGATGCATCTTATTGGTATAGATGTAGTACAAATCAATTCATATAAGTCATTCCCAACTATATAGTCCCATATCTATATAGTCTTAGGATCCCTCTCATTCTAGTGTGTAATCGGTTCATTCATGTATCCCTTCGCTTGGAAACTGCCAGGAGCCATTCATTGTCTATGCTTTCTTATACCAGCAATTACTCCCTGCCCTTGTCACCGGGCATTACAGGGATCCCATCAGCAGCTAAATGAGGTGATGACTTGACCATATTGGTGAGGATATATGGGTCATTTGCGAGCACTTGCTGGGTTTTGTGCCATTTGAGAATTACTGGAGGCATTATAAGAATACGCTTGCCATGTTGTGGCTCAGGACTACAGTATATGACTTGGTCCACAGGAGACTAATGCTCGGATAATGTAGGTGGCACAGACATATATTTTGATGCTGATTGGAGGTGTGCGAATTCCTAATAAGTCATCAACTAGGGTCCATGTAAGATATCTCCTGTTATTGGAGGACTTTGCATATTGTGGGAGCCTTAGTTAGGGTTCAGTTGTACTACATGTTGTACCGTGGACTAAGTTGGGCATGTGGCATGCATACCACAAATCTTTCTAGATGTCTACATCTGCTACAATCGTGGATTTGGTATAGGTTACCAAAGCTATGACCCAGAGTTGATGCTGGTATTTCCTTTCCACTAACCATGAGGTATGATTATTTTATTTGTCATTGTTGATTTTTGCCTTATTTTTTATTTTATTATTTTATTGTCTTATTTAACCAAAAAAATTAACCATAAAAGTATGTAACTGTTTTTCAGGTGGCGCTGATGTAGATGTTCGCTGAACGATGCGAACACACGGTTGTAGATGCTAAGATGCATATTGACTTATTGACCTATTGACCCATGATGATGTACATTAATTGGTTTTTGTGTCAGTTATCCATTAATTAAAAATAAAGTTTTGGTAAATATAATGATCAGCGTTCTTTATTCTTGCAGTTCCTATGGACTCCGTATGACAACTAGGAGGTCTTACACCCCATGCCGGATTAGGTTTATCATGAGTCACACATTTGGGCTTCCATGACTTCCCTTCTATGTTTTCCCATAGTTGAGTGGCACAATGTGGATCGTATACTGAGACAATTTGGTGCACAGTAGTCCATTTTGAGTGAGCCACTAGACATTGACAGCATGATTGAGAATGATACTCATGGATAGGCACATTGGTGGCCGAAACATTACTCGATTTGGTACAATTTATAAGGGATACGACTACAAAGATGCGGTACAATCCAGTGGTGGCCTAACTTAGTACAAGTTCTATCACGAGAGTACTTTGCTTGGTACTGTCCCAGCACACACATATTTGCTACCCGTGCATGTGCTGATGGTGTTGGTCCTCCCTTGCCTAATCATGTGATATCCCAGGTACACATGTCCTTGGACGAGTCCAATATGGCCCTAGGGTTTCCCGAGACCCACTCGTGTTGCCGGGAAAGCCGAGGTGATGTGAAGGGTCAAGGGATGGAGTGAGAGTACGAGATTCTGTAGATGGACTCGCTATTGCGAAGTATGTTCGCTGTAGCGAGATAGTGGGCCAAGGACTCGCTATAGAGAAGGTTGTTCGCTGTAGCGAGGTTTGTTCGCTACAGCGAAAAGTGTTCATTGCAACAAGAGTGCCCGAGCACAACTTTAATTCCCCATGCTGTCAGAGTTATGTCAAGTAATCTAGAGGTTATCGGAGACTAACCTAGAGTTTTTTGACTTCAATAGCAGACGTTGGTGCCATTCCTTCTATCCAGAAATCCGTTGGCATTGACGCCACTACTTCCTCCCCTCCAGGTGAGTAGGTTTGATCTCGTAGCCTTAGATTAGTCACTATGAATATGTTTTATACATGATAATTGTCAAATATGACATTAGAGATGAAATTATGATTATATATATATGATTTTACAAGTATGGCAATCTAGACAAAGAGTATAATTTTTAAAGAGCATGAATGATGTATTTAAAAAACCACGAGACCATGATTCATATATAGAGTGCTATGAAAATGTTTTATATATATTCATGAAGAGATTTGAGAGTATATGGTTTAATAAGTTTTTAGCATATCCAATATGTTTCAAGAGTTATGACACACTTATACTTCAAGACTAGAGATTTCGAAATATGATTTTAGAGTATCAGTTAAGATATTTTGGCAAAGAATATAGAGCAGAGATGTTTTATTATAATACTAGAGATTATCTTGAGAAATGAGATTTTAAAAATCCAATTGTGATATTCCAAAAATATGGAATTCAGTATAATTTGTAGTGACTGGAAGATACATATTCTGTGAGCTTGAAATCAGAATGCCTGCAAGTGGGTGATCCCTTGGGCATGATTTCACAATCACATTTATGCTAAAGTCAAGTTGCTAGAGTTATATGAGTCCAGAGCTATTAGAAGTTTAAGAGTTTTCATATTCAAACAGTTTTATAAAGGATTACAATATGGATATGATTATGTCTAGAAATTTGTGAAATATTATGATGATTTCCAGAGTAGATCACAAGCATATGAGAGAGTTTTAGAAAAATAAATATTTTATAACTGAGAAAACCTATGGTAGCTATAGAGAAACAGCTTGTAAGTTACGGCAGTTACTCCGTTAATCTTGGTATACCAAGTTGCCCCTAGGCTTAGAGAAATCAGAAATGGGACCTGTTTAGATGCCACAGAGTTCAAAGATTTTGTTATGCCATGGTTGACATGCATAACCGGAGATTTTGTTATGTCTCATGAATTGGGTATAACTAGAAATTCCTGTTTCTTTATTAGAATACCATTATTTATGTTTTCAGAGATTAATGATGTTTTTCAGAGAATATTTGATTTAAGAGCCATTATGTATATGAGGAATGATTTTCTTATTGAAGTAAGAAGTTAGATATGTTTGTCTATGTATTTATGAATACAGAGATATATTTTCTATGAGATTATGTACATGAATATCAAACAGTTTATGATTATTGCATGTATATTGTATTATAGTATATTCCTTAGTTATTCCATGTGGGTGATGGGTGAGAGCTCATTCACTGAGTCCGTTAACTCACCTTTCTCCCTTCCTCTTCATAGTTGTAGGTGCAGATGTGGCTCAGCTTTTAGTTTGGCAGACATTGCTACTCTCAGTGGTGAGTCTTACTTTGAAGTAAGGCCTAGCTAAAGTCTTGTTAAAGTATAGTGCTCCAATAGATGTGCAGGCAAGATTCAAACCATACATTATTTTCAAATTATGTATTTGATTTCAGTATTTGAATAGCCATGTATATTTCCAGTTCACAAGTATAGATTGAAATTATAGAGCTCAAATAGAGTTTGTGAAATAAATCTAAGATGTATTTATAATTCAGTTCACGTGTTAATGGATTTTCAGAGTATGATAAAGATAATTTTAGAGTTTCATATATCAAGTATTTCAGCTTTATAATTCTAGATATAAATTTTATACAGAGTTTTATAGGAAGTTATGATTTCAAAATGAAAAACATATTATTTTATGCATATAGAGAGGCTCAAAGATCACAAGGCTTACATGGGGATGAGATTCCTCACGTGTTAGTCGCGTCCCCAAGTTGGGTCATGACAAATCAGGTTCCTGATAGGTGTTGAGTTGATCGACGTGCTCATGTAGGGACCAAAGTTAGACGTGCCCAGCCATATCAGGAGAGTTTGGATGATGGTGATTATGGAGATGATGGTCATGATGGTGACGACGGTGATGATGGTTATCGTTGCTAGTGGGACCACTAGACATCAAGGTCATGAGTATTATACTTATATAAATGACTTTTATTTTTTGTAAATAAGATTACCTTTTTTAAAAAATTCTTAAGTTAAATTCGATTTTTGAACTTTTGTAGGTATGATGGACAACCCCTTGGCAGCGAGACTAGCATACTAAGACAGCGAGGACATTTGTATTATGTATCTTGTTTGTTTTGTAATTATCACAGCTATCATATGTATGTTAACATGGCACTTATTTGCTTGTGTGAGTTGGATCGAATTATTTGTTAGTGTTATCTTACATTATGTAAATAATGAGTAAATAAACCCAATCAAAATATAAATACTAGGTAAAAGCAAATAAACCAAATCAAAATATAAATACTAGGTAATAGAAAATAAACTCAAATGAAAAAAAATGTTAAGTAACAATAAATAAAACTATTGTGATCCTCCAGCTTGATTAGAGGTGGAACCTAAAACCTGGGGGCATCAACGCCTGATGTGACCTAGTTGCTTGCATAGGCCACGACACTTTCTATGGCCGGATTCAACCTCGTTCATTTCATTGTGAATTCTAGTTGATATCGGTCGACCCTCTTTCGCCTGTCTAAGATCAAGATTAGGCCGAAGTCGAGGCCAATTGTATTATGGCCAAAAAGCTTCATTCAAAATAGGTTCAAACTCCATACTATAGACATAGAAAACACTCTACAAGCTATACACATCATCAACAAAAGTAGTCCAATCAAATGCACTTATGGATATTCGTACGCTAGAAGTACATGTCGGTATGGATAATGAAGGGCTTGAAAGTGTCAGCAGTCGCACCAAAGCTCTCTGAGTCTCACTATATAGGTTCCCGGAACTCCTAACAAGTTGGACCTCTTGTACAACAAAGACTCATTAGACCTTGAAAAATTAGTAACAAACACAGTACCCGTCAATTGCTATCGATCTGAATTGCTCGCAAAAGGGCTTTTAAATATCGTGCACTAGCTATAATCTGGGCCTCGGGTTGCTAACCTATTTTGACAAATAGGGCAGCAAGATGATAATAAGTGGCCTTAACTAAGGCTGTTATTGGAAGATTACTGACTCCCTTCAAAACAACTCTAATACACTTTGACAAATTAGTTGTCATATGACTATACCTATGACCTTTATCTCGGTGTTGTGTCCACTTTTCAAAGGGAATTCTTTTGTCCTATGCATCAAATTCTTGGTGGAAACTCTTTACCAACCCATAATAATGATCAAACTCTGGCTGCATCTTCAAGTTGACTAAAGCTCACTTTGCATCTTTGTCGTTGGATTTAAGTGCAAAATTTGAAGCAATGTGGCGAATACAATAAACATGGTAGGCCTGTGGAGGATGTCATCCATTATTTCTGCATCTAAAGCGGCTTTAAAAATAGCATGCCCATAAAAAATTATTAGAATTCCCTCTTATGGTGTCACATGGGGCTGAAGATTAGTTAGGAAAAATGACTAGACCTCTTTCATCTCCCTTTCAACTACAGTAAATGTAATAGGCAAAATGTTTGAATTACCATGTTGTGCAATTGCCATGAGCAGTATACCCCCATATTTTCCATACAAATGCATCCTATCGATTGAAACAAAGTGCTGGCAATGTTTAAAAGCCTTTACACATAGGGAAAACGTCCAAAATAGATGATGGAACATCGCACAAGAATGGTCAACTAAATCTCCGTCATAATAAGGTAGAGTCGACAATTCAAAGATTGTACCTGACATACATGAAAATGGAATAAAAAATTATTCAATGGAATAGAATGAAAAAAAAAATTATGTTTAGAAAAATAAAATATAAAAGTACCAGACATAAATGACTGTAAACCAAGTAGCCATTTCAAAAGCTCTTTGTAAAACTCTTTCCAATCTCCATAAATCCGAGCAATGGCTTTTTGTTTTGCCAGCCCTGCTTTCCTATATGAAATAGTAAATCTGCACTTTTCATGTACTAAGCCTTGCAACATTCTAATAGGAACGATCGAGTTAGTTTCAATAATAGGAAAAATGTAAGAAGTGATGACATTAACATCTAAGTAGGGTGTGCACTATGAAACTCCTCTAGCCAAACAATTATATTCTCCATTATACTTTCAAACCACCCAGATTCCCTTCTTCTTTCGATATGTCATATCGATGCTCCAATTACACCCAGTCTCATAATGCTTACATTTTCCTTGATATTTTGTTTGATCTGATTTGTGGACCTTGTACTCAACCCCTATCATATGCTATAGTTTTTAACTGTAAGTAGCACAGATTCTTTATTTGGGAACTGTTGCCCTTCGTGCAAAGGTTGCTCTCCAGATAATTGCATAATATTCCAACTATGGACAATGCCCTTGAACCCAACGTCCATTGTCACCTATGTTGCTTCCATATTAAAACTTGAATAATGGCCTATTCGCTGACTTTCGAATCATACAAGAGATTGTGTCAAAGGCTAATCTCGGGTCAGAGGCATTATCTCATCATCATCATCGTGCGGCAGTGAAGAATTTCAAGTGAAATCAAAATATCATAATATTCAATGTAAATAATCAATCAATTATACTGAATAATAAACTAACCACACACTTGATAATAAAAATCAATAACATTAATGCACGAACAAGAATTTAAATTATTTCATTAACCATTGAAATAATAAAATATTGCACAACCCCATAAATAAGGATTTAAACAATATTGGATAATAACTTAACAACCAAAAATTGAAAGATATAACAAATTCACATTTAACAATGGAAGCGAGTACTCGCATACTTGATTAAAAAATAATAAAACAATTAGACTTTAGACAATACTAAACACTTAATGACATAAGTTATGAACTAAACAAAATAATTCACAAACAACACTGTAAATAAATTTTACCGTCATTCTGCTCTTCTTTAAAACCCAGCTCATTATAGGGCTCATACCTTGCAATTGAATCATAAAGTGGAACCTCTATACTAACCTCAGCCACCAGTTCTCTTAATGTTAAGCCATTCATCACATTTTCCTCATCTACTTCTTCAAGGTTTTCAGTGACTACTAGACTTGGCATCGAAATTATCCAGGAAGACTGAGCTAATGACAATCTATCAAATACTTGAACGGGAGTACTTCTGTCAGAGCTCATCTGCAACTCTCCTAAAGTTACGAATACCTCCATAACAAGAAGGTCAAGAAACTATGACAATTAAATATCATCCTCAAATCATCGTCACTTTCAATCATGCAACTTCCATGCCGAATTAAATCTTGAGCAATCAACATAGACAACGAATATACTATTTGAATTATTTGCTTGTTTCTTGCATGCAACTTGTGAAGAATTTTGGCATGAAGCTCAGAAAGAGTCATAGATAGACGAACACTAACGAGGGGTGAATTTTGACAACAAAACTGGATTTCATCTTGTGAGTTTTGAATTATCTCACAGTTATAATGAACAACCATAAAAGACCTCCCTACCATTTTTTTTCTCAAACACTCACTTACAAAACAAAAACAAAAACAAAAAAAAATTCCTCACATCTACTTTTCACCTAGTATTCATCTGGGAGGGATTTTATAGATCAACTCGTGGATCTAATACATTTGGCTAATTGCCATTTCACATAAAATGTTTGGTTGTTGAACGTTTATAGAGCATAAAATAGCTAACAGTTAGTCAATTTGTGACCATTTGTACGTTGTACTGCTAAACATATTAATATGCTTAATACGTTTAATTGTCAAACGTATTATATGCCTAAAATGCTTTACAGTCAAATGTACTACTATAATTCAAAAAATGTGCATATAGATAAATAATGTTAAAGACAATGGACATCAGTAATTAATCATTTTTTTTATTTTTTGTTTGGTAAAAAAACCCATATTAAAACTTATAAAAGTGATATGCAAAAAATATAGAATTATAAAACTATATATGTAATTTTATAAAAACACAGAATATAGTATGCTTATTAAAACTCAGAAAAGTAAAATCCGAAAAATCTAGCACCTAATAAATTTGTATAGCTAGCAAGGTTACCATTTTGGAAACTTGGAATGGAATGGCAAAAAAGTTATATATATATTTCGTGATACAGCAGAATAAGTATATTGCATATAATATGGTGTGTGATTAGCATTTCAGACGCAATAGCAAGCCTTAGATGACTTAGATGAAGAAGATGTGGAGTGCTTGTACCCCCAAAAACCCCCTCCCTTTTTTTTCTTTTGTCAAAACACTGTTAAATTTTCCTTTTATAATAAGTTGAAGTACTAAATAATATAAAAATATTGAAAAAGTGAACTCCATATGCTTGTTACTAAGTTCTGTGATTTACTTTCAGGCTCTTCTATTATTGTTGCGAAACCCCAAAATTGTCAATCCCTCACTTTTTCACAGAATTTCCCATGCACCCTTCTGTTGACATAGCATTATAATAATTCTCGGTTACAATAAAGGCAAATGGGTGTTAAAAAAAATGGGTGGCCCCACAATTATAGAAATATTAAATTATGAAACGAGAACATTTTTTGGAAGGGTTGATAGGTATTAAATTTAACACAGTGATTCAAAGGTCTTCCATGCATGTACAACCAATAAAAATAGGACTTAATTGCACTGACAGAGTAAAATTTTTTTACATAGTCATCCAATTATGCATCGTCACATAAGTCATGATAGTTGACTTTTATACCCATTACCTGAAAAATCATCAAAACTAAATATTTTGATTGGATAACAGTGTAAAACTGTTTTACACTGTCAGTATATCAAAATTAAACTCATAAGGCCTTGACCTTAACCTACATTTGCTCCATATTCTCTTTTCTCGACCAATACATTTAATTTCATATTCTCATTTGAAAAATACTTTCTGGAAAACTCATGAACCAAAAGACATTGTTTCATGATAGAGGACGATGGTCTATCATCCTTTTGTGCTCATCATTATCATCCCAGAGTAACCTACTTTCAATCTCATTTGAAAAATCCTTTTCATAAAAAAAGAAAAAATGAAATTAATAAAAGAGAATAGAAGAAACAAAATGAGATTTGAGAAGTATGTGTACATGTATGAAGATTTGAGAAGCAAGGGTATGAATGTGATATGACCATGGTTAAAGAAAGAGAAAAAGTAGACAAAAATTAAAAAAAAAATGAAGAAGAGAATGATAGATATATATATTAATTGAAAAGCGATTAGGGAGTGGTTTAGAATTTGAAAGTGAGTTTAAAATAAAATGTACATGTAACTTGCATGTAATTATAGAGGTCAGAAGCAAGTTTTAGTGAGAAAAAAAATAGAAAGTGACTACTATAACAATTATAATGAGGGTAAAATTAGTAAAAAAAATTTAGACATAAAAAATAACTAATTCAAGGGGAATTTTCTTTATTTATACTAGTAACTTGTTGAGCACGTTGTGCCTGTCAAGCCAAAATAATGGAGGATGAAAATATATAATGGAGGATTGAATAAATTAATAGAATCAACACAAATCCCTTAACAAGATAATGGAGGATGAAAAAGAATTAATGCCAAATATATATTCATCGTAAGAAGATGGAAAGTTCGTGAAGCAACATAAAAAGAGGAAAAAATGAGAATGCGAGAAAGCGATACGGAAGCAATTAAGTAATTGACTTAGAAAACTACTCTGATAGGAAAATATTTACAATCTTAATTAGATTTTCAACCCCGAAATGAATTGTTAAAGTAATTATTTGTAAGGATAAAAATGTCAGAAAAAGTTCTATGTATAGACTAGTGATTTGTTGAGCACTGTGCTCATCAAGTCCCATTTTTTGTTCCACCAATCATCTATTGCTGTGTAGAAGATGCACATATAAAAATATTTAAAGCTTTTAAATTGTTACTAAATATACATAAACGTGTCAATAAATTGTTGCTGATCATGTTTTCTAGTGTACGCTAATTTTGCTAGACTAGTTCGATGTGGGTATATAGAGAAGCTTATCACATGTATGGATCAATGGATCATGTGCAAGCTCCAGATCTCTCTGTCATAATATAAAATAGTATAAAACAGTAACAAAATAGTTAAAAAATCATTGTCATTTAATAAGAAATAGAGGGGTGGGCCGGCTGTTATTACATCAATGGTCAAGGGAATACCCTCACTATCCCAACATCTACTGTGTCTTTACTTTTGGGACCCGCAATAGTTCAAAAGTAATCATCATGACTTAATAATACCTATTTACAGTCACCAGCATCATTTCTGTTTTTCATCGATCTTCTCTCGCAGCACTGCCCTGCAGTCGCAACTTGCATAATGAATTGAATGGCGCAATTATGGATATGCCTGATTTTTAAGATTCTTCTAGCAATCACCGCAAACCTGAGTGCTAGCCTGAGTGAAATGTATGAGGTACTATGCCTGCTTAATTTTCTTCCATATAAAACTTCAAAATTAGAGAAAGTTGCATTTTTTTAAATCTGAATTATAGGTTTCATACATTTTATCCCATAATTTTAAATACATGCAAATTAAATTGATCTATTAACATTTTTTAATGTGTACTTTAGTCATTTAATTAAATTTTGGCTAATTTTTTTCAGACGAGTAAAAGCTCCCAACTCAAGTAGAGAAAAGCAAGAATGTACAATTCTGCCCAACTCAAGTAGAGAAAAGCAAGAATGTACAAATCTGTCTGAGTGCAGTAATTACATCATTTCACCAAAAAACAAGCTCCCCTTATCCAAAATTAATACACCCCAGTACATAATTCCTTGTGCTGAAAAAGCCAGAATATAAATAAAATCCCACCCTTCCAAATATTTGAATATGCATCATTATGCCTTCCCAAATTTTTGCCAATTGTTAATGAAAAATAGGTGCTCTGTATCCTATTAAGTTTTTAGTTAGACAAAGATCAATACTCTAAATTAATAAATAACATGCAATTTGATACTCTTAGCTTTCTGAAATGTATACTATTTCTATTAATAATTGATGAAAAGATTATAGAAGGATTAATTTGTACAATTAAAAAATATTATGAAATTGATTTATACGTTTCTAAAATTTTGGGATTAAGTGTATATGGACTATAGTTTAGGATGATAAAATGCAATTTTCCTAAATTTTATTAAGAGATTCATGTCAATTCACTAAAAAAAGAAAAGAAATATTCATTTCAATTACTTTACCATAAGTGCGATAAATGTGACAAAATAATTAATAATAGGTGAAAAAAAAAGGTTCACTAGACTCACCGGTAAATTTTATACCGGCAAATCTGCTAATAATTTGCTGAAATATTTTATTTATACATTATTCATCAAGTGTTAAAATAACTTAAATAAGTATTTTAAAAAATTAAGTATTTTGAAAAATTATGTTTGAATAAAACTACTGTTGAAATAATGCCATCGTGGAGGCAGTTGCTCTGTCATTAGTTGCTTTAATTTGTCATTAGGTGAATATAATAAAATCTAGCAGATAAGTTCTCCCTTGATAGACAGATATTCTTCTTTTAACATCATTGTCTTTTGAAAAGCCAAAAGGGCCATCAATCTTTTCTTTATATATTAATCACGGGTATTTTCACATATTTCGGTCAGGTATGAGATTAAATATGTTTGATTTGCCTTAGATTTGCTTAATAGTATACTCTAAAAATTTCAGTCCTTTCGACCTGGGCGTTTGTTTCAAATTTGAAAAAAAAACAATATTATGAAACTTAAGTTTTATATATTTTATATATAATTAAAAAAATTAAAAATAATTTTTTTAAAAGTTATTATTATTATTTAATTTTATTAAAAAGTTAATAATTGATTTTTTTTAATTTTAATTATTTTTTAAAAATTATCTAAATATATGAAAAATGATTTTTTCAGTTAAAAAAGTAATTTTTACCTGAAAAAAAAAACATCCAAACGCATTTATTAGGTATTCTTTTGTTTGTCGGCTCTTTTCAAACGTTGATGATAGCTGAGACTTTTTCTCCAATGTTAACTATTGTAATCGTAACGAGTATTTTATGGGAGGAAACGGTGCCATGGCCCTGCACTTCCACTGATAATATTGTCGGTATGAACCTTATTTTTATTTGGTTTTATACATGTATATTTTGTTGACAATTCTAATCGAGTTGTTGAGATCCCAAGGATATAGCACCGATTGTTAGGTTTAGGCATGGGGTTGTGCCCAACAATGATGTTTTAGACAAGATTAGAAAATCAGGATTATTGGAGAATTTAGGGGAAAAGAGTCAGGGTTCTTCATGTTTTGGGTTAGGATTCATACCCCTTTGGGGGATTAAAAAATGTTTATATATTTAAGAATGGAAAATTCTTCCTGACCTGAGCATTATCATCGAACCGACTAATTAAGTTGTTACTTTGTGATTGGATACAGTTTTTATCAAACTACCCATGATTTCTTGTAGAGTTTCTTTTATCCAATTAAAAATCCACATGTTTCTCAGTCTATCTCAACTCTACCAGTTTTTCAGGCCGTGTAGCAGTTCTCTTTAAAAGTTGGGATGATAAAATAGATTTAATATTTGGAATCGAGAATTTTTTGAAAAAATTTAAAGAGGATTTAGGGAAAAATTGTGATAAAAATTTTGAGGAGCTTAAATCTAAATTTTAAAGCATTGCCACATCATAACCGATATAATTAGTTTTTTACCACATATCTAGATATAAATGGATCATAGAGAAACAGTTAACCCTCTTAAATTGGACAGGTACAACAGAAATCACCCAAAAATTATCAATTCCAACTTTCAGTACGAATTTGGGTCCATCAACGTAACCGGTGGATCGACTATTGCATGTTTCCGTGAATGTTTGTATGTTAAAATAATTGACCCCAACGTAAATGGAGACAATTATCTACCAAAAAAAAAAATGGAGACAATTGACGGGGAATCAAAATAGAATCATGGTTATCTTTTATTTCTATGCACCAGATAAAACATGGTGCACCACGTATCATGCCTTTAACCATATGTATTGAATGTAGTTAAATGTATTTTAAAGTGTCGCAATTGAATTTAGCTACCATTTTTATATATACTTACCCACACTCAACAACTGCGACTAAAATTGTGGTACGCGGAGAACCATAATTTAGTGCCTTGGCCAAAATGTGGTGGGTTCAAATCTCGGCGTAAACAATAAGGGTGGCTAGCAAGACTAAGGGCTACAATATATCCGCTGAAGTATGGTGTATGCATGTTGTAAACATGGCTAAATGCATTTACGAAAATGTTTGGTAGCACGCAAATCTTGCTACGAAGTCCAATACAATTAATCAATGCACATCATTGATATATTCCTGGATATTTTTTATTTATCTCCATAAAAAAGTAATCACAGCCTAATCTCAGTTTATGTATGTTAGATGAAAAAACTCGTGAGATCTAGCGCTGAAAGTGTGGCTAAACTTACGTCTGTTTTGCAACACTTTATAAATGTAGTTAAATGATCCACTGGTGTGTGCTTTTATCAGACTTGGTTTACCATAAACAAAATCTGGTCAGCGATATTATCATATTGTGCGCTCAAAGTTTAATTTCTTTGTCAAGTAGAAGATTATATTGCTAGAAATTAAAGTTGTTGTGACTTCCATCAAGAAGTTGAAATAAGTGGACTCTGGTCCATACTGTCTAGTGATAAAACCTAGTTATTCGACCAAAATCTATGGGTTGTCTGCAGTCGTGCGAAGGGTCATTTATTCAAACAAGTGACGTCTTGATATATGTCAAAAACAATGTTAGCGATCATACACATTTTTGCGCACTAATTAGTTTTTCTTTCTTTCTTTCTTTCTGCAATAAAAATTTACATTGTGAGGAATGATTAATCCAATCCAAAATCAGAACATCCTCCAAATTTATAAGCACTTATAAAGATATTGATATATCCCCTAAAAATCTTCACAAGCTACTATTCACTCCAGTTCATATCTTTACAACTTCTACATTATGATATCTAATTTTATCATAACTTTTAGGGTATGATTGGTTAGGAATAAAAAAAATGAAGAGAAAATTCTATGAATGAATTCCATTTATATTTTTACACATAAAACTTATTTTTGAAAAGATTTTTCTTAATTTTATCCTCAACCAAACACATTTTTCCATGCTCATACACTTTGTACTTTGACATTTAAGTGCTGTGAGTCTAAGATGTTGTGCACTAAGTATTATTATTTTTCAATTTTAAGGTCTTTAAGTGTTTATTTCATTTGATAATGGAAGTAACCATGTAGAAACAATTGCTAACCTTTACATCTTTACGTGGAGGGTAACAAGACCAAAAGCCTACTCTACTCTTCTATGAATCAATTTTAAATATTGAGTATTTTTGTAATTTTAACTTATGTACATTAATTACAGTTTTTCTCTCATCTCCTCCGTCCCGTAGTCCCTCTCCTTTATGACACTCAATCGTGATTGTAGCTTCTTTCCGATCTATGGCTGTTTCTTCGTACGAGCAAAACCAAGACTGCTCATAATAAAACGATTCAGATTCTCTCTCTGTTTTTTTTTTTTTCCAGTTTATGTATGGGACGCTCACGATAGATGAGCCATGGTGGTGCATTTGTCTGGTGTTCGCTGGTGGACTTGATAAACAGTGATGCAGTCCCGTTGCTTTTTGTTTTGGGATGTCATTTTTACCTAATCATTTTTTTTACCTTTTTTTTTTTTGGGTTGAGCCTTTGGGTACTTACCAAAAAATAAAAATTCGAAATGAGTCAGATTTAGAATGGGCGTAACATTCCAAAAAAATAAAAAATAGGAATATGAAGTGGTTATTAGGGTCATTTTTAAAAATATGGATTGCATTGACAAAATTTGTCAATGAAATAAATTTGTTTAGTGATTTATATGAATATGGTTTGTGAAATCTCACCAATAACAAGATTTCATAAAAAACCAACCTCTCGAAATCATTAATCATATTTAATAAAATATAATTTTTTTCAAATGAAATCTTGTTATTGGTGAAATTTCATTAATAAAATATTATTTTTTAATTCAAATATCGCCAATGGCAACATTTCATAAATAAAACATAATTTTTTTCAAGTGAAATCTTGCCAATAGCAAAATTTTATACCATAATAATGTTATTTTTCCTTTATTGTAACATATGAAGCATTGTTTACTTCATATACTATAAAAAAATAATTAACCTAGTTATTACCACTCCATTTTTAATTTTTTAAATTTAACATTCCTAAACTACCCTTACTTAAATATTGTGTTAGATTACTTTATATTGTTACTTTTATATTTGAAATTATATTTAGCAATAACACTAATTAATATGTCAATATCGAGATTAAATAAGTAAGTGTTTTCTAGATTAAATAATATTTAGTAACCGTGTTGACATATCACGCTAATCAATAGCTTTTAAGCCTATAGTATGTATTTATTTTATATTATTTTTCGTTAAAATTTTAAATAACTGTATATGTCATGTATTTTTTTCATTAGATTTTTTCCCGTAAAATCTTATAATCATTAAACTCAACTAGCTATAGGCCACGCTAATATATAAGATATAAATTATAATTCAAAATATAGCTTTATGTATGATTTTATAGAGGAAATATTTTTTGTTACAATAGATATAAACAACTATAAGAGTTGAATAACATGTTTAATGACCAAATAATGAATTTATTAACTTTAAGTTCTACTTTAATTTTTAAGGATGCTTGCAAAATTTTTTATATTGTTATATTGAAATAGTTTTATATGTTTAGGCAGAAAGTTTGAATCGTTAATAAGTGAAAAAAGAATATAATTTAAATGTAAAATTCACCTATAAGTTAAAGTATATTTTTAAACTTTTGATTGTAAGCAAAAATATGTACCAAAAACAATCATAAGCAAAAACAAATTATTTTAGAAATTTAATTTTTTTTCAAAATAACCATAAGTATAAGATATTATAAAATGTATAAATTATTTCATTTTCTTTTAGTAATTTACATTATACAGGAGTTTTTTTTTTGTTTTTGCAATCCAAACAAAACTCCAAAATCATTTTTAAATTAGTATGTTCAAATATCAAATTAATTCTCAAATAATCAATTAGATGTATATTTAATTATTAAAATAATTTAATCTCGTAATTAATCCAAATATATGTTAACATTATCATGCTGGTTATTTATTTTACAGTTTATATATATTATACACAATAGCCATAGGGTCTGATGTGGTAGCAGATTACCTTATCCCTTAATCATATGGTTAGAGGTTTGATTCTCACTTATGAGAATTAAGCACGTTTCGTGGCCAATGGTTTAGCTTTTCTTGAAAGTTCATGGGATGAGGAGATTAGTGTGTGTATATATATATATCATACACAATTATCCTTAATTTGATTATCATAATCTAATTTACATAATAAACACTCTCACCCCCTCAAATTTTTGTCAAAGTTTTGTCACTGCGTACAAGGACAAATCACAAAATTTACTTGATCCAAACGAGTTATGGGCGTGGAAAGTCATCATGTTACTTCCCGTGGCTTACGCCGACCCATGTTTGGAAAAATAAAAGCATTTTGGTAGCCCCCATTCAAGCCCTCTCTTGCGCATCCATGTGTTACCTCTTCTTTGGCAATTTCAACTGCTTCCCCTTCATTTCCCTAGTACTTTTTCCCCTTTGAATTCTCCTTTTTTCGGTATCTGACTCCTGAACTATGTGTACGAATCTTTCTTCCTCGTCCTGTCATGAGGACCAGCTCGGCCATTTTTCAGCAATGAAAAATGTGCAGTTGAATTAGTTCATAAATATTATTGAGGACCCGGCGGGTAGGTGTTGTGCATAATTGTTTCAAGACGAGGGACGTGGGTGGACCTAACCATTAGAGAACTCAGTTTTTGGAATTTGTCTTTCCTAAATGTAGGTGTGTTCTTCTCGGAGTGGAAATCACATCTTGTATCTTCCTACTAGAAAAAATCGAATTTGAGCTCGGTAAGATCGCTAGAACTGCAAAGCTCTCACACCTAAGTGCCCACTTTGCGTTTGAACCGGGATTTCTAGTTGAGTTACAACAGTCTCATTAGATGATCCACGTGTTCACCGGGGTGAATTTATACTTTTAAGTGGCTTTTAAATAATAAAATGCATAATGTTTTAGACAAAGTTTCAGAAGCTTAATCAGCCAAATGTGAAGCTTAGCTAATCAGTCATTTGACTTAGTATAGAATATCAAGTTTTTTCGTTATTGTAGTATTAGAACCTGAGCTTTGAACATGCTCCTCTTTACCAATTGTTCTGCATTTTATAAAGGTTAGCAGAGAGGGTTATAGAAATAAAAAGTCAGACAAATCATAAAGCCCTTTAAATGCACTGTTTGGACAATTAAGACAGAGTTCTAATCATATGCTGGTCAGACAATTTAGATAGTCGTTCCTTATTCACCTGGCGGTTATGAGTGGAAGATTTCTCTGGAATTTTGTCCAATCAACCTAAAAGATTATGTATGATTCACATGATCTCTTAATAATAATAATAAAAATAAACATTGCAAATTAACATTGGAGTGCTTTTAGCTCTTTTTATCTATCGAACCATAAAAAAGGGGAAAAATAATCAAACATTACAAATGATCAGACGTGTAAGATTATACATGTTTGTTCTATGCTACACTTTTCTAATTAATGATTAAAAATTAAAATTGCGGACTTTATTTTTCAAATTTCACTTGACACTTTACATTAGTCCATTTGTTGTCCTGAAAAATCTCGTGTGCAACAATGTCTTGCACCATCTTCTGCACAATATACTATCTTAGGCGCTATTATTATAGATTATATAAACCATCGATGTGACTGCATTGTTGATTGCCCGTGTGTCTTTCAATTGGGATTTAAGAGTGAAGATAAAGTGATCATATAGTCGTGGGATAATAGTGATCGGAGAACTAAAATCATTGTTTGAGTGACTCAAAGTTGATAGGATATTTAGTGGTTTGGTTGGTTGAATATGCCTTCGTTGAAGCGGGAGGACATGATTAGAAGAATATACGTTGGGACCGAGACATCTTTGACACTTTTTTAAGGTTATGCAACTATAATAGATGGTTTGTGTTTACTGTTTAGGAAATTGAAAATAGAAAACATTAAATTAACAAAATATTGAAATATAATTATGCGAAAAGCTTATACTTTTATTTTCATTATCACAAATAAGTAAACAGTTTTTCTTTTTTGGTACATAATAAATTAAAAATAAATAAAAAGTTTTACCTGAACAATTAAAGGAGCTTTTCTTGGAATAACCCAAGTGCAGGCCCATGAGGCATGGAGTGATACTTGAGAATTAAAACAGACGCTACCAGACAGACATTGACACTGGCCCATGGATATTCAATAACTGGACTCTTAAATCCATTACATGTGTAGCCCTAAAGAAAATCATTACATGGGTTCGTGTTTGGCCCAAAATTTCCTAAGCTCCAAAAAATAAATTGCTAGCCCATCCTGATTTAGTTTTTGTTGGGCGTCCACCAAAAGAAAATTGTGTTGGTAGGATGGTTACTGGTTTGCAAGGGTGTCAGGCAATCTGACACATCAGAATTACATTTGGTCTGTGAAAATATTTGTTATTTTTATTTTTTATTTTTATTTTTTAAAAATGATTTTCATTTTCAAATTTTAAGAAATGTGTTTGGTTTGTAAGATTAGGTCCTTTTTTCAAACGAAGAAAATAATGAAAATATGTTTGGTATGTTTATTTTCAAATAACATTTCCAAAATTTAATATAATAGAATGCCCAATGATTAATGATAACCAAAATATATAACCCAAATGTTATTGCAATCTTTAATGATAAGCAAAATATTTAAAAAATACAGTATATGAAAATAAAAAATTCTATTAATTATTTAAATTTTACATTTTTAATATTTATTATTATTTTTATATAATTATAATTTATATTGAATCTTATTTATTTATATAAACATTTGTTTATATTTTAAAATTTAAATAATTATAAAAATCATAAACCCATTTTATAAATCCTGTTGTTTTTGTTTTTAAAGAAAGAGAAATACAATCTCTTTAATTCCCTCAGTTATTTTTTTTAATAATAATAATAAAAAGCAACCGATTTTATCACTCCTCCTATGTCCCAGTGCGCTACTTGCTCCGCCACTGAGTTGGTTCGATGTCGCGATTTGCTCCACTACCCATAGTGCTGCCATCATGATTCTGCCCAACACTACCACTGGCTGCCCATGCTGCTCGCTCCGTCTCCGATCTACAACACGCCGCTCGCGTAGAGTTCGTTGTTTTGCGATTTGCTTCGCTGACATGTTTTGCTCCGGCGATGGCTAGCTGCCCTTGCTCTAGCTTCCTTCTCTTTCAATGGATCTTGCTAATGAGGCTTTATGAGGGGGTTATCAATTTGTCTATTTAATGTTTTTGATTGTTTTGCTTTGTCCCTCACTTGCATATTTGTGTGGCTGTGATTTATTGGATTTGTATCCATTGAGAACGTGAATGGGCAGAGCGATTCGTTGTTGAGAGAGGATGAGCATTAGGAAGGGTGGCTATGTTGGACATGGAAGATGGATTTGAGAAGGAACTGGGGCTGGTGTTGTGATTATTGAGAAAGAAAGACAACTTCTTTATAATTACAAAGAAGTCATCGCGTTTTCAACTGAAAATGTTTTCAACAATGTATGAAATTATTGTTGAAAAGGTTGAAAACGTGAAAATAGTGTTTTTAAATTTTTAGTGAATTCAAAAAATATTTTCTGAAAATATTTTCAATATAATCTAACCAAACACATTTTTACTGTAGTTTTCCATTTTCGGTGACAATGAAGACAGAAAACATGCAAACCAAACACACTGTTTATCCATTGAATTAAGCTTTTTTTTAATCAATGTTCTGGTTCAGAAGTCAAAAATGGAAAGTTTTATTTTAAAAAGACAAGTTTTATGTTTTCAATATATGAACTCCATTAAAATCTTTTGTAACTTGTTTTTTTTTCCCTTTAATCAGTCCCCTTAGGATATTATTAGTTAAAAAAACTCTTAGATTAAATTCTTTCTATATACTTGAAAATGATGTATAACTCAGTCAAGTCTTAATGTCCTTGTCATTACCTTAAAATAACTAGCAACAACCTCCACACATTCAACTCCATGATTTATGCACGGCAGACTGGGGCAATGATGATGATGATATTGATGATGACAAACACCAGAAGGGATGAGTTTTGTGCCTTTAATTTGTGGAGTATGAGGAGTTCAAAGGCGTGGTGAAGAGACCGTTAGGGTTTGGGGGCTATGAAGGACGGGTTTAGGTGATGGACAGGCACAATGACAAGAAGCTCAGCCACTCCAACTTGAAGACTTAAAAGTCATGTCATAAATGAAACACACGAGTTTATTTTGTAGTAGTTTATGCAAACCTCTTTATCAATTTTTTTCCTCAGGTGGTCTCGACATGTTTCATTTTTGCGCAAATTGTCTTCTCGTTGAATGTCTATTCTACATATGGGTAGTGATTTTTCCAATTGCATTTGAAGAACCCACTAGTTCCAAACATGGGCATAACTGCGATCAGCGACGACACCATGCATCAGCCATGAATAGTTAAAGAGCGTAGGAAATCAAGGGAGCTAGGAATGAGAATTGAGACAGGATTAAAGGCAAAATAACAACTAATTTGAACTATAAGTAAATGTAGCGTTTACAATGTGCCTGTTAAAATAGGAACACTGAAAGTTCCCAGTGTTGTCGGCCACTGATGAAGAGAAGAGAAACAATCTAGTGGTAAATAAGTTATAGGAGAACTTTAATATGCTATCACACATAATGAGAGTTCTATTGCTCCAAAAGTTAGCCAGTTAAAATTTTTAAAATAAAAAATAAAAAGTGGTTACTCTATTTGGTCCCTCAAGATTTTTGAGTCATATTATTTCATTTTTTAAGAAAAAAATTAATCTTGTGGTCCCTTTAGATTGAAAATGATGAATATATTAGTCTCTCTGTTAGTTTTTTGTTAGTGAACTTATACACGTGGCATAATATAATGATGACGTACAATTAAAACGTTAAAAGCAAGCTAAATAAAATTATTTTGAAACATATTATACTCATTTTGATGTTTAAAATTGTATAAAATAAATTATTTTATGACTTATAATAAAGATTTAAATGACTCATTTTGTAAATTTCATCCACCAAAATAAGTTATTTTAAACTATATTTTACTTTAAATTACATATACCTCACTTAACACCATACTAATATGTTAATGTGTAAGTCTATTAGTACTAAAGAATCAAATATATATATATATATATATAAAAAAAATTAATATATTATATTATTAAAATATTATGAGATCATAAAATTATTTTTAACTTTTAAGGAATTAAATAATTTTGGAAAATTTTGTTGAGTTGAGATTTTGAAGTAAATAGTGGGAAATTTGGTCTTGAAAGAAATTGCCAAAAGAGCCTGACTGAGTCACTCCACCTATCTCCATCAACCCATGGCTCCCTGTATACTGCTCATCCTCCTGCACTTGAAGCTATCAAAAGACTGTCATTTTATTTCAGTTCTTGTTTTCAAGTGATCGAATCCTACCAATATATTACAACTAAAGGAAAAGTAAAAGTTTAAATTGTGGTTTTGTCTTGTTTATTTATTTCAAAACAATTTGGGGCGAGAGACTGTGGAAGCGACAACACTTTCATGGGAGGGAGAGGCTGGTGCAGTTGAGGTGTTCGCGGTAGCACAGTGCGGCCACGCCAGTGACAGCGTGGTGAGCACACGGTTGTCACAGTGGCGACTCGCGGTCCAAGGGGCGGATTTCGTGGTGGTGGTTCAGGTGGCTCCAGCGGCGATGGCTTGATGAGGGTGTTCGAGATGGGTGGAGGAGGTTCAGATGGTTCGAGGTTGCGAGGAAGATGATGGATTGCGGTGGAAGGTGATTGAGATTCTGAAGTTTTGTTTGCAGTTTGATGGATTGATGATGATGATGGGTTTCTCTGCCCCTTCTTCTCTGCTCGGTCTCTTTATTTTTTTATTTATTTTTTTCATAAGCCTCTGTCAATGAGTTTGAACAGGGTGTTTGGCCCTGTTTTGGTTTGGACAGCTTTCTCTTGTATGGTTTGATTTTGATAATGGTGGGTTACACCTTGATCCCCGTCTTTGGTGGCTACCACACAGAATGGAAGATAATTTCTCTTTTCTTTAAGATCATTCACAGTAAATTTTCAAAGTTCAAACGATTGCACAAACTCAAATATTTTTAAGAACAATACAACTATCCCTCAGTGCACAACTCGTGGCAGCTGCTGCCTTGAACTGCCGTAATCGGCGGCATCCACCGCCGTCTTGCAAATTCGCAGCCGCTCTAACTCTCTACTGAGTTGTTGCGGCGATTGGTCACTGTCCTCCACCTTCAGTGCTACTGCTCCAGGTCACCGTTGGAACTACCTCCTCCACGATTGCAGAGAGAGTGCTCCCAAATCCCAATCTCTTCTCCCTTTTGTTCGTGTGATCCAAAAAGCTTGAGAGATTTTTGTTTTTGTGTTGGCTACCGCACGATAATAACAGGGTTTGGAAACTTGAAGTGAGGAAAATTTGATTTAAGCTAAGGGATAATATAGTCTTAGAAATTATTAAAAGAAAAAGGCAAAAAAAAAAAGAAGAAAAAATCTGTTGTAATCAGTGTTTTAAAAATTGGTTCAGCCAGGCTGGTTCGGCCAAAAAATTGGCAAATCGATCACCAAATCGAGCCGAGTCATTAATTGAACCGGCTTTACATCAGAATCGGTGAGAACCGGTCAAACTCGACGGGTTTCAAGTAGAACCGGTGACCTGACCGGTTTTCGAGAACCGGATCGGGTCAGGTTTTTTTTTTTTAAAAAAAAAAAAGAAGTTCAAAATGGCGTTGTTTTTTATGCCAAAAAAGAAAACCCTAAAAGACGCTACCGAGTATCCATACCCGGTCCTTTCTTTGACAAACACCATCACTCAACACACCACAAATCTAATCTCCCATTTTCCCTTTCAGCTGTGATTGAACTTGAGAAGCTGGCCCAGCCGCCGCCACTGTCAGACCTCGCCGGAGGGAAGAGGACCACCGCACACCAGCATTGCTCTGCTCACCCGCGCCTGCACCCCTGCTTGCTGTGCTCACTGCCCACGCCTGTTTTGCTCACCACCCACGCCTGCCGCCACTCTGATGCTAGAACCAGAAGCCCAAAGCTGAAACTGAAAGTGAAGGTAAGTTATTTTCACTGACTGTTCTTGATTTCCATTTTGGTACCCACTATTGTTCTTATTTTTTTCTGATAATTTATGTTTGATTGATAAATTGATGAGTTGATGATGGATAATAAATTTCTTTTTTCTGGTTATTCCTAATTTCCTTAACTCCTTGGGCATAATTTGAAACTTTCTTTGTAATATGTATTATTATGGTTTATGAGTTTGTATTTTTTGTGATGTGAAATTTTAGGACTTTGTCTTGTTTGATTCCTTGACTTTGCGACTACTTTGTTTGTTTTGAAATTTGTGACTTAGCATTTTTTATTTTGAACTATGACTAATTATGTTTAATTATGCTTTGTATTTGGAGTTTTGGACCTCATAATTATGTTATTTAATTATGTTTAGTAGTCATTTTTTATTTTTTTTCAATTTTTATATAGTTTTATCATTTTTTAATATAGATCTGGTTCAACCGGTTTGATCACTAACCCACCGGTTGAACCAATAACCCAATGTTTCGATTGAATTGATTACCGAGTCGAGTTTTAAAACTATGGTTGCAATAGGTTATCTTAATGGCACATTGAACGTTCCCATCTTTACGAGGAACGTTGTAAAGGCTTCCGTTATTGGGTGGTCCGCTATGATTGGCCAAGTCTCCTTTCATCTCCTTCTTCATGTTTTGCCACTTGATCTCCTTTTTTATTTGCGCAGCCATATATAGCAGCATTGTGAAGGTTTTCTTTATTTTCCAATAAATTTCCATCTTAGCAAATCTTCTCATTCTTCTATTGCCTAGTTTTCTCCACATCCTTTGTTTTTTTTCTTCTTCTGATCGAACGCATCGTTCATTTCTTTTGTAAGTTCTTTTTTCTCTTTTGCCCGTACTCTTTTTTTTTTCCCATTACTGAATCTCACCACTCGTAATTAGAGCAACACTTGTGGTACATAAACCATGAAGTTTCATCCATCTACACAATGCCCAACTGCCACCTGCCTATAGCATATCGATCTCTATTAGTTGATCTACTCAAGAATTAATCAATGAAAATCTTGCTATTAAAGTCCATATCTTACGGAAAAAATGATACAGAATTTGTAGTAGATTTAAAATCTTTGAAAAAATGAGTTACGGATTAGAAAGTATAAAAATTGGTAGGTGGTATAAAAACTTGACACTAATGATTTATTAGCAATATGGTCAGAACGATTTACATAAGGTGTTTATTGATTTAGAAAAGACATATGATAATCATAGGGTGGAGAGAAGTTCTACGAAAAGCCTTGGAGAGAAGGGAGTTTGGATAACCTATATCCAAGCAATCCAAAATATGTATGATGGGGTCACAATTAGCACAATCAAGATAGAGTAACAGAGAATTTCCCTATGTGTATCAGACTACATTAAGAATATGTTTGGTTAGGGGTTAAAAATATGATGTAAATTTTCATGGATGAGTTCTATGTGTAAAATTATACATGAACCTCATTCATTGAAAAATTTATTCCCATTTTTACTCTCCAACCAAATATACCCAAAGGGTTAAACTTGAGCCTTTATATTTTCACAATAGTCTTGGATGTGCTTATCAAACATATCTAAGACTCGTTGTCTTGATGTATGCTATTTGCAAATGATATAGTCCTAGTAGCGTAATTGAGAGAAAAAATAAACAAAAAGTTAGAGTTGTGAAGGGAAGGTATGGAGGTATGTAGGTTTCATATAAGCAGAAGTAAAGCAAAGTATATGAAGTGTAAGTCTAGCAAGAGACACGCATTCTAACTTCAAAGTGAAATTTGGGGATGATATCATATCACAAGTAGCAAAATTTAAATACTTTGGTTCTATCATGATGGAGAGACAGAGGGATCCAAGTGGAATAATCAAAGCGGAGAGGTATTTTGGGTTTTATTTTCAATAAAAAAAGATCAATAAAGTTTAAAAGTAAATTCTATTGCACAACGATTCACTCGGCTTTGTTATATGAGATTAAATGTAGGGGGATAAAAAGTCAACATGAAAATAAGTTATATGTGGCGAAAATTGGGTGATATGATCAATAAGATGTCACATAAGACATAATAAAATAATGAATAAATGCATTAGAGAGAAAATTGGGGTGGCGCCCGTCATAGAGAAGATGATACCGTGATAGAATCTTGGTTCATGTGATTTGGGCAAGTTTGAAGAAGACCTACAAAGGTCTTAGTAAGGAGAGTGAATCAAATGAAAAATAATACTATAAACAGAGGTAGAGAAACACCGAGAAAAATTATAAGGAAAATAATCAAAAAAGTTTTAAATATTAGTTGATTTAATATAAATATAATATTTAATAGAGCTCTGCGTCATTTGATCCATGTAATCGACCCAACTTAGTAGAACCAAGTGTTAATTGTTGTTGTTGATTTATTCACAATATATTTAAAAACTAAACCTATAAAAGGTATATTAAATGATTATACTCTTTAAAATTTTTTATTTGAATAATTAATAAAAAAATTAACTATATTTCATTTTATTGATTTTTAAATTTAAAAATTAAAACCTCACCCTTTTTATATTTTAAAGAAAAATTGTACTACTAAAAGAAATGATTGAAAAGGACTTGATGCTAAGAAAATTTAGGTATATTTTATATATTCATTCTTATTATTTAACTCTCTCTTAATTAATTGTCTCTTAATATTTTTTCACCTATCCTCTGTTTCTACTATTTAATATGGCAAATCTAAAAAAAATCAATTGATACTACAATGTAATTATCATGCATGTAAAGTATGAAACATCGTTACATTGTCAATCAATAGAAAATTGCCAGATAACTAACTCTGCTTCAAGTTTTACAAAATTGCATATAATAGATGATTTGTCAATTGCTCATTGCCTGACAATATAAAATATGTTGGTCCAATTTTTTTTGGGTAGGGGTAAAAATATTATTTAAATTTTTGTTATCTAAATTTTAAAAAGTTTAATTTCTGTGTACTGACAGTATAATTTACACTGTGACTCAATCAAGTCCCCCCATTGCATTACTTTTCAAATAGTGGATGATAAGCTTAGCTACTTTTATCGATATGACAATATATAATTAGATGACAATGTAAAAAAATTTTATACTATCAATGTATAGAAATTAAACTCTTTTTAAATAAATATTTATTTATAAAAAAGGATTTTGTTAATGATTGTCCTAGGACGCTTGTTAAGAAATCAAAAAAGGAAAGTTTAACATTAGAAATATGAGATTTTATATTTTCAAAGCATGAAGCCCATAAAAAAGTTTTAAAACTTATCTTTTTTAGTATCCTTAAACATTGGTCAATGGACATTTGTTAGCAAAACTCTATAAAAAATAAAATTTTAAAAATTAACAATTTATTTTAGCATACAGTAAAAGAATTTGTTATGGAAATTAGGAACCACAAACTCTAAAGTTAACAATTCCTCATGAAATACAGAGAAGATTGATCAAAAGCTGAAACTCTCAGGATAAGGTTTAATTATTTCATATTTTCTTATAATTTTACTCAATTTTTAATTAGGTCCTTATGATTTAAAATTTTATAATTTAGTCCTTATATTGTATAAAAATTTTCAATTTGATCTTTATAATTTAAAAGTTTGTAATTAACTTCTTATATTATACAAAGATTTTCAATCAACTTTCCATATTGTACAAAAATTTTGAATCAAATCTCTACTCTTATATTGTGCAAAATTTTGTCTTAGCTTATCTAAAGTGAAAAGATTGGTAAAGTATAAAAGTAAAGAGTTAACCAACATTGAATCATTTAGTAAGATTTATAAATGATACACATATAATGGAAGTAATTGATCTAAGGGTAATTAAACCTTTATTTTTATATTTTACCGACTTCTTCAGTGTAGAGAAAACTAATCCCAAGGCAATCAGACTCTTCTGCTTCTATTTTTTTTCACTAAATTCTTATACATAGAACATGAGACTCAATATTTTGACTCAGATTTCAAATCATCATACTTTAACCATAGACTATACCATAGAGAGATCTAGATAAGGTAATGTAATATAGTATTTGTAAATTGTATTTAATAGAAGCTATTTTATTTCACTCATATACCTATCTAATTTTTATTCTTCAATACAAATTGAGAATAACAATGAATTTATCCTACCAATTTTCTATAAAGCGTCCTACAAAGAAAGGTGTATAGCAATAGCATTGAAAAGTTTTTGTATCAAAGAATTGCACGTACAAATATTAATAACACACATAGAGTTAAATGGGAGCAATATCCAAAATAGCAATCCATAAAAATAACAATGAGTCATTTTAAAGGAGTTAAATCAAATTTTTTTTAATTAAATTATAGAGATCCAGTCACAAAATTTTAAATATCCTCGTATAAAATTATGGGGCCTTGATCACAAGTTGTTAAACTATAAGGACTTGATTAAGAATTTTTGTATAATATATTTTAAAGAAAGAGTGTAATTTTGATGCAGTGACAGTATAAAAAAGTATTACATTTTTATCCAATTAAATCTCTCCTTTTGTATTGCTTTTTAAGTGAGGCGGTGAAAAGTAACCACTGATGTATTATTACATGATTAGATAAATATGTATAATTTTTTTATACGATCAATATATTTCAGTTAAATCTTTAAAAAAAATACATGAAACTTTTGAGTAATTAAACCCCTTGAAAACAGCTAGCAGCACCAAAAAAGAAAAAGAGAAAAGAAAAGAGAAGAAAGAAAGACTCCTTAAAAACAAATAAATGATGTATTGCAGTTCAATTTCACCTTTTTAAGTCAAAACTTCATCATCCAGCCTGTAATAAAACAAATCCTACTGTTGCGTGCAGAATCAAATTATCTTTTAAGGGAAAAAAAGAAGAAAGAGATCTCGTTCCCGAATAGCTGGAACCCTAACTTATATAAATAAAACACAGACCCAAAAGTCCACTACGCAATCAATCCCCGCCTCCCATTCTTTGACCATCCGAAAACCTGCAACAAGCTCACAGCACAACAATCCCTCCCTACAAAAATCCACACTAATGAAACAAACCATCTCTTAATCGTTCATGGCACACCAACAAAAAACTCAAGCCCAAACTCCACCCCACATAACTGCACCTTCAAAAGTTCCAATTTTTCACATACCCATTTTGATCCAAACCCTAATCACTTAACTTTTTGCCCCTTCTAATTTATTTCCTCTCAAAAAAAGAGAAGAAAAAAAAATCCCCCAAAAATCCATGGCCACAGACGCACCCGCCAAATTCCAGAACCCCGATTTCCGGCCGGACTTCCACCCGCCGGAGAATAATCTCGCCGTATCCTCCGCCGCGGCCCACGACGGCCTCCACTTCTGGCAGTTCATGATCGCGGGCTCCATCGCTGGCTGCGTCGAGCACATGGCCATGTTCCCCGTCGACACCGTCAAGACCCACATGCAAGCCCTGGGCTCCTGCCCAATTAAATCCGTAACGGTCCGTCAGGCCCTCCGTTCCATCCTCCAATCCGAAGGCCCATCGGCCCTCTACCGCGGCATCGGTGCCATGGGCCTCGGCGCGGGCCCGGCCCACGCCGTCTATTTCTCCGTCTACGAGACCTGCAAGAAGCGGTTCTCTAAAGGTAATCCCAACAACCACGTCGCTCACGCCGCTTCGGGCGTTTTCGCAACGGTCTCAAGCGACGCCGTTTTCACCCCTATGGATATGGTTAAGCAGAGGCTGCAATTGAGTAACAGTGGATACAAGGGGGTTTGGGATTGCGTGAGGAGGGTTATGAGTGAGGAAGGGCTTGGGGCGTTTTATGCTTCGTATAGGACCACGGTTTTGATGAACGCGCCGTTCACGGCAGTGCATTTCGCCACTTACGAGGCGGCGAAGCGCGCGCTGATGGAGGTGTCGCCGGATAGCGTTGATGATGAGAGGTTGGTCGTTCATGCCACGGCGGGCGCTGCCGCCGGTGCTTTGGCTGCTGCTGTTACGACGCCGCTTGATGTTGTTAAGACTCAATTGCAGTGTCAGGTATATTTGGATTGCTTATGATTATTGCTATTTTCTCGAATTTGGGTTTATTGAGGTTAATTTCTATACACTCACAATCTAAAATAATATATGACTTTTACACAGTCAATGGATAGAAACTCAAGATGCACGTAAGTAATAGGGTCAGAGTTGAACTTCTCTTGCAAATGTGGCAATATATGATCGGATGATCTATTAGTGCATCAAAATTGAACTTGCATTTTTTCTTTTTTTGTGTAATTGGGTTCTCTTACTGGTTTCGATTGTTTATTTGTTGAATGTTGATATTTGGTTTAGTTTACTAGAGTCTGAATTGCTTAGTGCATACCTGTAAGGTTTAGCATATGAACGAGGATGATGACAGTTAGTTACACACAATACAGAAAAAAAGCAATCCGATGCCTTTAATTAACCAATTGCCAGATTTATTTAAGCAGTTAACAGCTTGCAATTACAGTTTACCACTTATTGAAATTTGGAATTTCTGAAAAAAGTACCTTTCAGGTTCATTGGTCATATATATAGGTATGCTGTTGGTTGATTACGTTTGCCAACTGGTTAACTAACTACTGCTTCTGTGCAAGCAAAGTGGTTAGCTTAGCAGGTTTGATTAGTTTGATGATGGGTTAATTTTTTTGAGGTTTGTGGGGGTTTTCAGGTTGGTGTAGTTAACATTACTCTGTGAACCATGCAATCTTTCTAGAATTTGTGCCCAGTCCAGAACTGTGGGGAAAGGAGTGGATAACAATATTTTATCGAACTTGAAGGTGTAATAATTTAATTTCTTGAATGGGGGTTGGATGCCATATTCTTTCCCATCCTTTCTAGTTGTTAAAAATGTCTGTTTTGTTGAGAAATGGATGTTAAAATTGGTAGAAACTTTAGGTTATCTGTTCCTTTGATTCCACTCATGCAAATATCTAATAATCATTCTGGCTTATGTTGTGGTGACATTGGTTCCGTGAGCAAGTTCTATTTGCTTCTGCGAGGTTTCCATATGAAGCGATTCTATCACAGCTTTGAATGCTTACCTCAAATGAGAAACAGTTTGTTTAAAATAGGTAAAACTATAAAAGACTTATGAAAACTTTAGAACAACTTCTCTAAAAAAATTTCTTTTGACATAGTCCAATGGATCCTTGTAGTCAACTCTACTTATTGGGTTAGGACTTGGTTGTTGTTAGTAGGGAGGTCATAGGACATGTTAGGGGATGATTAAGGGTGGCCTGAGTGTGAGTATTGAGGCTCAGTGGGATCAAACCTGGCCTTAGGTGCTTCACCCATATGTGAGACAATAGACTTTGAAAAATAGAGAGAGAAAGTTCAAAAGAGAACTAATCAAGGGAAAATGACAACCTACGGACAAGGAAAGTGGCGTATTTATTTTTCAGCACTAGTTAAGATGTGTGTGAAACTTTACTTAAATATATATGCATAAGAGAAAGGATGAAATGCAGGGTGTCTATCCTACTCTAAACAACCAGAAGTTTATCTGTTAAAGTTATCATTAACTATACAACACCTTATTGGCTTTCTAGTAGATATTTCATGCATGAAAGTATAATTATATGGATCAGACAATGTATTTTCCCAACTTCTGCACAAGTATGCTTGGCAAAATTAGAATTAATTGAAATTTAGTGTTATAGGAAAATGAACCTTCGACCTCTACCCAAATTCCCATCCATCTGACCACTTGAACCTATGAAATTTAGTGCTTTAATCAGTCAAAATGATGTTGAACTGGTGTGAAGCTGAAGATGATGGTACTACTGATTGATGAATCATGATAGTGTTCGGATTTGGTTTGTTCATTTTGACTCTTGTTGCATTTTGGTTATTAGCTAAAAATGGGATGACTTAATTTTTATATTCTATAGAATGATATGTAGATTGATGAGTTGACACTATCCTCTTGTGTGTATATCAGCATCCTTATAAATGTATATAATCCTCCCATTGCTTGTATATTTACGCTTTGTGATATGGTGTTTGATTTAGTTGGTACTCTATTGGGAAATTGATTGTGCACCAACTCTTATTATGCAAATGTTTGGTACCCTTTGGTATAAAAATGATGGTAAATTATAGGGGGAATTAGATGGCAACTTTTCGAAGCCCTTATATTTCGTTGATGTTGCAGGGTGTCTGCGGATGCGATAGGTTCAAAAGCAGTTCAATTAAAGACGTTATCAAAACAATAGTTCAAAAGGATGGGTACAGAGGGCTGATGCGAGGATGGATTCCAAGGATGCTCTTTCATGCTCCTGCAGCTGCTATCTGCTGGTCTACATATGAAGCTGGAAAGTCCTTTTTCCAAGATCTCAATCAGCCAAAAGACATTGGCACTGTCACCTAAGCAACACGTGAGTTAGAACATTTTTCAGTTAAATTACAGATTATTCTCTCTTTCAACATTGAGGAGGTGCTACAAACAGGGCCGTGAACATGCAAACTTTTTTCTAGTCCAGAATTCTGAACACCATACAATATGCTGAAGGAATCAGATTAACCTATGGATTGGGAGCCTATTTTATTGTACACAATGTCAATTGGAATAATCATTTTAATTTCTTTTTTCTGGTTTAGATTTTGCCAGTTTCATTCAGGCGGACATTATTCCATGAAACTACCTTTACATGAAATTTTGGTCCTAGGGGTCATGAGTCTCCTGTCAATGTAAGCTTTTAATGTGAAAGATTATTTAACATCGGAATTTAAGGGACTTCATTTCCTCTCTTTTATTATTTATTTGCTGGTATTTGTCTCCTACACTTGTTGCTCAGTTGTTGAAATCATGAAATGCCATCTACGCTGGGCTATTATGCTGATTTTATGTATATATATATATATAGTCTTTCTTATACGTCCTATATTATATGCACTCTATATAATTAAGTTTATGGTGGTATATTTGTATGACTGTTGTGATGACCTATTCTTTTATGTATTAAGATGTCTCTAGAGCAGGGTTCTAAGGCAATATACTATCAGAGTAACTGTAGAATATCAATGGAAGCAATTGTAAAAGCGAGGTGAAACAGATGCAGTTAGGTTTCTCTATTTGACATCAGATTTTCAGTATCATCTGTGCTCGAGTGATTTAGTGGAATGAATTTTGCGCATCATTACAATAAGTGCATCAAAATCTTACCATCCCATGGCATGAAAACAATATTTTGCTAATGTTTGGCAATTAAATTAGAGGCTTGATTTGACTTGAATTGATTTATGAATTAAATCTGATGCTTAGAATAATTGTCCAAAATGGGATTTGATTTAATCGTTAAAAGTATTTATTATGTTTGGAGTCAATTAATTGGTGTTTATAATGAATAAAAATGAGATTTAATTTGATTTCACACTTAAAAAAAATAAATTCTTGCTATATTCTATTCAACTTTGAAAAGGTTTAAAAATTATAGAAATCAAAATTTATAGAATTTAATAAATTTGATTTTTTGTTTTAAATATTCTAAATATATAATATTTAATTTAAAAATTAAATCAATTCTGATTTTAGTCCGTTGCAAACATTGCTAGGTAAAATGTTTAAAGGATATGCTACATGTTTATGTTGACTTCTTTAATACTAGTTTGAGCAAGAGAAAATGAGACAAAAAGAAAAAAAAAAGAAGAAAGAAAAGATGAAGAGATCAATACCTATTTGAATCTATACTACTAATATTCAAGAATCATTAATAGGAAACTTATGCCACTTGACAACTTTTAAAGCATGCTATAATTCAAAATTTTGAAATATTTACTAAAAAAAGTAAACTATTCTAACGATTGATATATAACGACTTATAGATGCTTATCCAAACAAGATTATGCAACATCTCACTCTCAATTGCAAACAAAGAACAACACTCATTGCATTTTCATGTGAATTTCCCAGGAGTCACAAGATGCCATTCAACAAACCTTCTATTTGTAGTACCAGGCCCCTTGAAATAGTTAACACTGATGTACGAGGCCCTGCTGTTGTTAAGTCTTTAGATGGTTTTCAGTATCATTTAATTTCAGTTGATCATTATTCCAAGTACATTTGGACATTTGGTTGCACCTCCTCAAAAATAAATCTGATGCTTCAATAATAATTCCCACGTTTAAATCTCCTGTTGCAAAATTTGTTTAACTTGCCTATTGTTTCTATTTATTCAAATAATGACGATGAATTCATTAAGCTTAAATCATATTTTGCACAACATGGCATCTCACACTACACCACCATCTGACACACCAGAATATAATGACACTGCGGAAAGAAGACACAACAAGCATATAGTTGAAATAGGCCTAGTCCTTTTGCATCATGTCAATTTATCCTCTACATTCTGGTCCTGTACCTTTCTTACTACCTCATCCAACACTAATTTTAATCGTGAAATATCCTTTTTCAAATCTTGATAAATCAAACATTAATCACCAACACCTTCATTCATTTGGTTGTTTGTGTTTCCCTTGGCTAAAACCTTACCCTTCAAACAAACTTCAATCCCAATCTCAACCATATATCTTTGTTGGTTACTCATTTGCTCAATAGGCATATCATTGTCTTGATCTTTCCACTCAAAATCTACACCTCATGACATGTTACCTTTTTTGATACCATCTTTCCATTTAAGTCTCACTTACCTATTTCATCTAACATCCTGCTGCTTCATTGCCTGCATCAATCACATGACACATTCTCTTACCTTTACCAACCTTCATATAGCATCATTTGCTACAGTTTTTTCAGGTAAGACTTTGGCAGTGGCTCCTTCTTCAAATTCAGCACCGAGTAATGATTCAATTGAAATACCATATCCACTTCCCTTGATTCTTCTCAACCACACTCACTAAACCCTCTACAAGCCTCCTCCATCCCGACCTGATTCCAAAGTGGGACTTATAAGCTAAAAAGAGCCTTTACAACCACAAAACACGCATTACCTGAGAACCTTAAACCCTCCACTGTGCTTGAGGCATTGAAATTTCCTCATTGGTGTCAAGCCATGGCTGAGGAATTTGATGCCTTATTAAGGAATGGCACGTGTTCTCCAGTTCCAGCACCTGACAATTAGAATGTTGTTGGTTGCAAGTGGATTTTTCGTATCAAAAGGAATTCGGATAGCTTCATTTCTAGGTACAAGGCTACATTAGTGGCCAAAGGCTTCGCCTAAACACCAGGCCAAGATTTTCATGGGACTCTTGCACCAGTTGTTCGTCCACGAATTGTTAAGGTTATTCTTACCATTGTCTTATATCCAAGTCATGGCACAGGCATCAACAAGATGTTAAAAATGATTTCTTCAAGACACTATCAATGAGTAGATTTATATGACACAGCCACCGGGATATATATTTGGCCATCCTCAAAATCCAAATTATGTGTGTAAGCTTCACAAAGGAATCTATGGATCAAGACAATCCCCTTGAGCTTGGCATGAAGCTCTCAAATCCTTCATCACTTCCTTCGGATTCAAAACAAGCCTGTGTGATCCATCATTATTATTATTATTATTATTTGGTGCATCATCATTATTTAGCTATTCTAAGAATCATGTTCAAGCATATTTCTTAGATTATGTTGATGATCTTCTGCTTACAGGAAATGATAATGCCTTTTTTACATAGTTTATTCATGCTTTTTCCAATCACTTTTCGCTGAAAAATCTCAGTGCACCTCACTATTTTCTTGGTGTTGGATTAGTCCCTCACAAGTATAGAATTGCTTCTCAATTGGCATAAGTTCATCTACAGCATTCTGGAAAGATTTGAAATGGTGGGGGAGAAACCATCTCCCACTCCTTTGTCCTCCACATCCCAACTACAATTGCACTATGGCACACCACATACTGATGCAACTTTGTATTGCAAAATCATTGGGGCTCTTCAATATCTCAACATGACTCGGCCATACCTATCTTTTGCAATCAACAAACCATCCCAGTTTATGCATCAGCCAACTACAATTCATTTACAACATCTAAAAAGGCTCTTGCGATATCTCAATTTAACTATCAATCATGGCTTGCTGCTGCAAAAATGATCTTCTTTTAATTTAGTGACTTCTCATGGAGCTCTAAAAAGCAAAGAACAGTTGCTCGCTCCTCTACTTGAGTTGAATATAGATGTGTTGCTTCTGCCACTATTGAGGTTATGCGGATTAAAAATCTTCTTTCAAAAATAAATGTTCCATTATCCACTACACCTATATTTACTATGTGATAATATTTGAGCAACTTATTTATGTGCCAATCCTACTAATCATTCGAGAATGAAACATATAGCTCTTTTTATCTTTTTGTCCATGAACAAGTCCAAGGTGGTCACATTATGGTCCCTCATGTATCCACAAAAGATCAAGTTGCCGATCTGCCCACTAAGCCTCTTCCACTATCAAAGTTTGAAGATCTTCGATTCAAGATGAAAGTAACTGATGGTAACTCCATCTTGAGGGGGCATAATAGGATTATTGAAGATCAATTCAAATAAAATTGAATCAGTCCACATCAGAAGATGCAATCCCAAAATTGAAGCAATTGGTGCAATCATGAATTTGAAGCAATTGATGCATTTGTATTAGTTGAGCTTTCCTTTAGCTAAAATTATATAGTTTGAAATTTTGAATTGTTGTTGCTAACAGTTCCTACATTTTAGGACCTGCCGTCTCTATATATGTAATCAATATCAGTAAATCAATAATCCATCCATCATTCAATTACTTCTCCTATACTATGATGGTGGAGGAGGTGATTTGACCAATCTACCACTGGTGGCAATGATAGTAGTGGTAAAGTTGTGAAAATGGAGGGTGAAAGGGAAAAAGGTGAATGACTGAAATGGAAAATTGAAAATCTAGGAAGGCCAATTTAATAATTTGTGGTGGATCATGAGATTATCCAAATCATATATGAGCCATGATATTCCACCTTGTATGAGAGAGAGAGAGAGAAAGCACATGAAGACAGGAAACAACACAAAAGAATAAAAGAAAAGGAGAATTATATGCTGACTCACAGCCTTGGAAACATTCGCGTCGATCTAACATTCAAATAGAGATATTAACATACAAAACCACCTTTTTCAAATACAACAATTTATGATTGCAATATTTCTTTCTTTTTTTTCTTTTTGTATTTTGTCACGTTCCTTTTAATCCTTGAATATGCTACGCTTCCATTGCATCTTTTATTCTCTATTCGCCACTCAGATAGATAATGTGTGTGAGTTTTATGTCATCAGATGAGATTGTTTACTGTTTGGATCATTATATGTAAAGTTCTGCACCCACAATTAATCATTTTCATTTTTCTTTTTTTCCTCTTTGCTTTTGAGTTTCGTTTTAGGTTGTCACAACTTAAATCGGAATGTGCTAGTGATACAATATAATATAATGGTAAATTTTAGTGCAATAATTCGCATGGGGTTTTGAGTCATGCCACTAATCGCAACCCTTAAAAATCTTACAAATTGAATTAAACATTTTAGATCAATTCAAATTCAAATTCATATTTACATTTTAATATTCTACAAAACAATTTTATAAATAATTTACCTATTTCTGCCCACAAATATAAATGCAATAGACTTGACTGAACCATTTTATTTGGATGAGAACGAGGAGGATATCCAAACAATTGTGTAAGAGAATGAAAAATTAGTTGTTTCCTATGAAAAATATTCACATAAATAGTCTAAGAAGGCCTAAAATTGCATCACTAAAATGATGTGATACAAAAGCCTTTTGAAATGGCAAAATTGAAACGCTGTTCTCTAGTCTTCACAAGTTATATAGATGAAGCCAACAAGTGAATAGAAGACGTCAATGGGGTTTGAATAAATTTGCCAATGTTGGAGTTCAATAGCTGGATGCCTGTACTTTCCTGCAAAAATAAAGCAGAAATTAATAAGCAGTGATACAAATTTCATAATTCAATTTTTCTTTTTCATTTTTTTTATTATGTTCCTTTCTTTTTTCAGAATATTGTATACTTCGACAAGTAGTAATAATATAGTCCCGATTTCAAGATAAATTGTATATGTGGCAATATATCAACCATTCAAAACATAATTTAAAATTTAAAATATATAAATATGATAATAGCACTAGTTAAAATTGTGCCACGTATAGAATTCACCATAAACTCAAGTCCATATTAACATTTTCCTACTTCAACAGGGATGAAATCATTTTTAGGCCATTCTGCTCTTTACCAGATCAAGGGACATATAAATTGGGGGGAGAGGGAGGACAAGTAACTTGTAATTCAATATACCTAGCAAATCAGTTGTTTGTCTCTTAAGTATAGGCAGCAGCCTCAAGCTCACTGTATCTGTCTCTTTTGCTCCTTATAACTCTTGCTTTATTGTCTATAATTTCTAGAACCTGGAAAAATATGAGGTCAACCATAAATCTCAAGAACTGCAACTATTTAATCAGGATTTGAAAGAAGCAGCTACTAAGACAGTAACAATTTTGCATGATTAACCCATTTACCTAATTTACCGGATGGTACCCATAGTCCCATACCAATTTGTTGTTATCAACAATATCACTCGATCATGAAACGAGCATTATAAATTGAATTGACTTAATTTAAGTAGTTCATAAGCTAAAAATTTGAGCCACTTCTGTAGGAAAGTTCAAGTTTTTCATGCACATAAGTCCAAGGAATTTTGTTACCTCTGGTCTTGAATTAAGAACTCCACTGGACATTCCAACATCTACACGCCATATGCTGCAATTATATTTACTGTAGGAAGCAAAGAGGTGATTTCAATGAATAGAAGTAATTTGTGCACAATGCACTAATAAGATCTAGATAAAGTATGTGGCTCTCCGAACTTGAGGCTATTTTTTACCATTCTTAAAGAGTAATCTTCCCTTACCAATTCACACCAATAGTTTGAGGAGTATGCCCGACCACCATTGCCTTGGCACCAATTGCTTGCAGTGTCTCCTCAAGAATGGAATACACCTGAAGATCGTATTGTTTAGTTTCAAACCATCAATCCAAATCAGCTAAAGATACAATTCATTAATCTACTAACTGCTAATGTTATCACAAAACAAATGAAGAACGTTATTAAGAAATCAACATGTAGATATAGAAATACTTGATGGAATAGTAGTAAGTATCTATCACAGGTCAAGTCTGTGGTCAATTTTTTTCATTACCACAAGAAAATGTCCTCCAAAGATGGAATCAAGAATCTAGTGTCCAGGCAAACTTGCATTTCTTGAGATAGCACATGGACATATTTGCAGGAATAAAATTAATTTTGCGACTTCTTCATTGCACTTTGTGGAGATACCCATGTTCTCTAAGCAATTCCAGTTCAAGTCTAGTCAGTTCTTAACTTCTCATCAGTTAATTTTTGTTTTTTGCTTCCTTGTTAACTTTTTTGTTGCATTTATCTCTGTTGTGTCACACTAAGTCACATGTTTCTTAGATTAGACATAGTTGTAGTAGTGTTTTGTGCTTTTATTGTGGCTAATCTTTTTACTATATGTTAAGATCCATGACAGAGCAAAAAAAATAATCAGATGATAGAGAAGAGAAAATAGTAAAATGCCATTTTACTATTTTTTCTGCTCTATCATGTGATTAATTTTCTCAACTCTGCCATGGATCTTAACACTATAGAAGTGCATTTGTGTCAACAGAATTCCCGAGTTCTTTGGCCTTATAGAAGAAAGCAGACATAGATCCAATGTAACATAAAAATGAAATGAAATACAGAAATATGTGAAGTGGCCATTAGAAAAGAAGGAGAATTGAACTTGCACACCACAAAATCTTTACAATTTCAGAAGGGAGGCGGGTGGGGGAATGGTTAACATGTTTCTATTTACCACACATAAGATCTTCCTATTTATTAGAGAAAACTATCACAATTTCATCAGCATAATTACCTGGTTATCCTGGTAATCCACCAAATCCGGTGCATCCCTTGAGTATAAACGATTCCAAACGACACTGTCATAGCCCCTGGTGGCAATGAAAGGAATTTTGGGAGTACTGTCGTTCTCTCTCAGACCTCTCATCCACTCAGACACTTCTTTGTTCATCCTCTCTAAGCCATATTCAACTAGAAAATGACAGAAAATATTATCAGGCATTTGGAATTGAAGGTTGGACAAATTTGAAACAGGAACCAATATCATTGTAATTACTTTTCGAGTATGACTTCAAGCGCAAGTTAAACAATTTCAAGATGCCATGAAACAATTACCATGGTGAGGAAGAAGGCCACCATGACAGAAGACCCAGTCATTGACCTTAAGTACAACAGCATGCCTTGCAAGCTCGCGTGCCAGCAGCCCACCAGGCCTAAAGAGGATTGATCTAGCAATGACTCCCTTTTGCCTCTGTCCTAATGATTGAACAAGTTCATCAAAACACAACAGTAGAATTTCATATTACAATAACATAGAGCTTCGTTTCTGAAATAACAAAAATTATATACCACTGATAAAAGGATGAATGATGTCTATGTGATCATTTACATTTCCCTGTAATAACTGTGAAGGGAATAAGAATGAGCACTAATGATAGGATTTGCAATTCTTTTTCTATTATCTTGACATGATGATTAGGGATTTGGGGATAAAATCTTTTTTCTAATTTACTTAAGAAAAATATTATTTGTACCTATGAGATATGAGACACCATACTGACTCACACTGTTAGCCCTATTCTCTCTTTTAACTGCTTTTCCTGCCCTCCTAATTGCCTATACAGCTGTCAATTGCTATTATTTTGTGCTAACTGCCTCTAACTACTTCTTCCTTCTCTCATACACTTTCCCATATCTTGTGTCTCTATCACACATCTCATCCACCATTGAATGGAATGTGGACCTTATTTGAATGGGGTCCACATCTCATCTAATAATGGATGAGGTGTGAGTCGGTATGGTGTCCCACACCCTATAAGTACAAATAACACAACTCTTTACTAAAAGTAGTTTCAGACGGAGAATTTGTGCTTAATGAGGATTTTAAAAATATGCAGTGACTTAAACAATTTGAAGTACATATTAAAGAGAAGTGAGATAGAAATTTATGATACCTTCACTAAACTCCAAGGACCCCAATAGCTACTGGACATTTTTCTATCTTCTTTCCACCTTTCAGAGACATCAACCCAACCAGTAAAAGTTTCTTCCCAGTCATCTTCCAAACCATTGACATATTCCAAGAAATCATTACACTCATCAAATCCCGCAGATTCCACATATCTGAAATCACCTTCCACATTCATCGTCTCATGGTTTCCATTTACCTAGATGAAGCATAGCAATTATGGAAAATTACTTCAACAAAAATATATCTATAAAAAGATAAGGAACCAGATTCTTCATGTCTTACAAATAACCCCTTCTTGATACTTAATGAAGACAGATATTTTATAATAATGACAAGGGAGACTACAATATGATGTATAGCCATATAGGGAATTGCCATTTCCTTGGAGGCTTTGTCTTAAACATTCAATTACTAAAGATAATAACTGTAGTGCTTTATAAGTTTGGTCCACTCTAATTTTCAAAGCTACAAAAGGCAAACCTGAAACACAGCTCCACCTTTTGCCTTTGCTTGTTTATCCAATGATCGCAGCAAGGACAAGATAGCAATTTCATCTTCACCTCGATCTAGTATATCTCCAACTTGAACCAACACCTAGTACAGCGAGGAAAAACAAATTGTCATATGTTAAAATGATAAATCTCTAAACAATACTGATAATTCTTTTTTTTTTTTCCTACCACAAGTGTAGATAGTGCATGATTAGATGACAGTAAAGCACTCGATAAATTGAGTCTTTTTCAACAACTTTAGTACATTAAATAGTATATACAATAGAGACTACTGATTCCAATCAAAATTAAAAGCTATCCATTTAGGAAAACAGGAAGCATACAGTTTCTCCACCAGTCCATAAGTCTTGACCATCAGAGCTCAATACACCAGCCATTTCTAGTGCAGATCTAGCTTGTTTAAGATCTCCATGTAGATCTCCAACTATACAAGAAAATCAGCAATCGGCATCAATCAGACATAAATAAGACACAGAGCATGCAATAAAGATCAAATCTATGTCAGAAACTGCTTAGCAAGAACAACATCGCAGATAGAGAATTAGACCACTGGAAAACATCCCATCACAGAAAATCTTCACTTTCACTTTGAAAACTCATACAAGAGTCCCACAATCCTATCTAATCAAAAGAACATAAATAAATTATGTAAATAATTACTCATACAGGCTACAAAATCACTAGAAACAGTTAGTAGTAAAGAAGTGCATTTCTTGTGCTATTTGGATTCCATCACAAACTACTAGAGAGTAGAGGCTGATGCCGCTAACCATCACTCCTAAAAGCTTAAGCTATTTGCTGGAGTAACATAAATGGTTTTATATCCAATGGGCCCTTTCATGCAAGAGACTTTTTTGCACTTGAATTGTGAACAAGTTAAAAGAATGGAGGACAACAAGAATTGAACTCTAAACCACTTAGTTATCGAAACTCTAATACCATATCATTAATTAACCATTTTCCCCAAAAGCTTAATCTGTTGGATATGTACATGAATGATTTTATATTTAACAGGTAGGAAATATGTGCTTGAGATCACATGATAAAGATTCTGAAAACAAGGCTGACATAAAATATTTCCATATCAATTTGTAAGAGATCAACAACATTTCAGTTCAACTTCAACCAGAAGAATTATTAATTTGCATTTACAAGATAGGGATTAAAAAAATCACGGGGAAGACAGCAAAGAATATGATCCACATTCTGTTCATGCCAATAAAAATCAATCCACGCATTCAGCCAATAAATACCAAATTTGAGATATGCCTACTGCCTATGGTAAAACATAAATATTGCATAATAATAATCCTTGGAAGCTCTTTCATTAAGGGGAAATATATTAGAAACAACAACAACAACAACAACAACAAACTAGGCCTTTCCTAATGAAAAGATGAAAACAAAGGAATATATTATATATACTAATGCAACAAAAACAAACCAGCCAGAATTCTGCGACCAGGAGCAGAAACAAAAGTTGGGGGGTCTCCCCTAACAACTATGGGCTTCAAGGCACTTGCTGTGCTATGATTATTGTTGGTATCAAGAACCAAGGAAGAAGAAAGAGAGGTTTCAGTGAGCTTGGGAGAGTGAGAAGATGGTGGCAATGGCAATGAGTTTAAACAGAGTGATGCCATGGGTTGAGAAAGACCATCTGCTCTATGCTATGTTCCAATTACTGTGAATAAATAAATAAATAAAAGCATGAATGGGAGACAGTGTTTTATGGTATGACACGAAACACACAAAAAAACTGAACTCCACAACACTGAAACTTCCTCAGCCAAGCGTTTGGTATCCTTGTCTGGTTCCTAGGCCCTTGTGGATGAGAACTACGAAGATAGCATTTTCATGTGTTTCTTTTTTTTTTTTTGTTCCATTTCATGTGTTCATGTGTTTCTTTTACATTATATTATGGTAGATTCGTTACAATTACTTACTTTTAAATTTTAAATTTATTTGAATTGGATAATGAAAGGTAAAAATTGTAATTTAGAGCCAGTCAAAAATTGTAATTTAGATAATTGCTTGATTCTTACTTTATTTTATTTGAAGAAAAGAACAATCAGCATGAATGCGTAATTGTCAACTTAATTTTGAATTGTGATTTTCTGTTTTGTAAACAATAATAATACATATATGTCGTGCTTGATTCGCGGTTGGAATGTTTTTAAAAAATATGAAATAAGATTTCTGTTGGATTAATAAAAATGGTTTTTTTTTTCCACTTGATTTGAGTTCATTTGATTTGATTAAGTTTATATGTAAACTTTGTTATCAAAATCAAACTAATTCTGATCATATCTTATTGAACTTGATAAGATTTGCAAAACTTACAAACTCAAATATATATTTTTGTTGTTTTAAGGAAAATTCAAACAAGATCTATTACTCACAATAGCTGGTGGCTTTTTCTTTTCTTTCTTTATCGCTATGTACCCAAAAAAAAAACCTCACAGTAATTGGCGGTTTAGGAGTAAAATGTAGTTCTTTTTTTTTTTATTAAAATGTAGTTCGTATTTGTTGTGCTTAAATCGCGGTTGGACCGTTTTAAAATATGAAATAAGACTTTGTTGAATTATAATATATCTTTTACTTATTTGACTTAATTTAATTTGATTAAGAAATTAAGTTTTAAGTGTTAAATTTGTCATCGAAATTTTATCCCAAAAAAATTGTCAAAATCAAATTAATTCTGATAAAATCTTATTGAACTTGATAAGATTAGAAAAACAAATAAGCACACAAAAAATAATTGAGATTTAGAAAATGAAATATTTTTTGTTAAAAAATTCAAACAAAATCTTTATGGCCAATGAATATTTATATACTAGTATTGTACCTTGTGATGCATGGAATAATAAATAGAAATATATAAAATTAAATATATTTTAACTTTAATTCATGGAATGACCATATTATAAAAACATTGCATAGAAATATCAAACATGTTAGTAACACTACAATAGAACAAGAAAAAATAATTGGTCTAAAAAAATGTATTTATAATTCGATTTTATTCTATCTACATATCTAATTTTTCATGATTATCAAACACTTTTTCAATCATTGAATTTGTATTATCTATCTAAAATATGATTTTATTTTAACTAATATTTAAATTTTGATTTTATACAGATCAATTTTGAAATTTAAAAAATTCGATTGACTATTAAGAAAATTCATCAATGAGTAATCTTATATCACATGCTTGAATAGTTTTCTATTTTAGTAAATTCTTCAAAATTTTAAATTTCAACATGTTTTAGAAATTGCCAACTAGAATAAATTTGCTGTTAATGGTTTTAAAATATTAATAGTATAGAAAGTGATTGCCCTAGTCAATCAAAAGCATAATTTTCAGACTCGGATCGGTGATCAACTCGATCGAGACACCGGGTCACTGGGTCACTGGTTTAATCGGTGGATCACTGGTCGAACCGGATTTCTACTAAAAAAATATAAAAATTTAAATAAAATACAATAAAATGATAAATAATTAACAATTTAATACTCTTTAAAGGGTCCAAATATAAAAGCATAAATAAATAACATAAATTCCAAAATATTATTCACATTTCACATTCACGAATCACAATTGACAAGTTCAAAACATAATTATATAAGCAAACTCACAAAGTTTTACATCATAAACTCATAAGTTATGACAATACAAATAAAGTTATTGCATTTTTCTATAAGTCAAATTAGCTTTTTTTTTTTAAGGTTTTTGAAAAATTCATCATTTAGAAAAAAAAAAGCAAAAAAATAAAAAAGTAAAAAAAAAAATTGACCGGTCCGACCAGGTTCGACCGGCCGAGTCAAACCGGTTGCACTGATTTTGATGCAGGACCGATCCAAATACTAACTCGAACCGATTTTACGACCGGTTCACTGGTTTTCCGGTCAAACGGCCGGTCCGAACCGATTTTTAATACTATGATCAGGAGTGTAAGTGGAGCAAGTCACCTACCAATTAAATTAATTCAGATTGCTATAGGTCATTGAGTCATACGGATAAAAACCAATTAAAACAGACAATGATTGGTTCTACTGTGAGATTTCATAAATTTAAACTGATGATTTGACCCAATCATAAGCTCTTTTAGATAAACTTCTGGGAAGAAAAAAAGTTTTTTTTTCAATTATTAAAAAAACACTTCTAGGATTTGGTTGCATGTTTGGTTGTGCTTCTAAAAAAATAGAAATAGAAAATAACAAGTTTTTCTACTTTTTTAAGAAGTAGGGACTAGCTTCTAGTATAAGGAGAAGTAATAGAAGATAGAGAATTTTTTAAAATTATTTGAACTACAAATCACAAATTTTATGAAAAGACAAAAGATAACTTTTTACTCAATTATCTTATCCCTTGCATTTTGTAAGTTATAAATCATATCCTTAAGATTTTTATTTCAGTACCCAAAGGGTACCAGTACCCTTTATATAGTGAATGGTTATAATTTGATAGATTTTAAAAAACTTAGATTAGTGAGAGACGTGACTCATTCTTAACTGTAAATAAGTAAAAAATATTGATAACATTGAATTTTAAAGGGTATCGGAGAAACTTCTTACCCTTAATTGTAATTGTCGCAACCGAGATCGCGACGGGGACGGCGGAAAAAGAGAGAATTTTTTTGAAAATATTGGAGTCGCCACCAAGTTTATTTAAAATTGGGAAAACATTGGAAAAACCCATTTTTAGAGAAGTAGTCTTGGAAACCAGTTTGAGTTCGGGAGTCGGTTATGTATAGGGAAGGGCGGGAATTTAATCCCACGCACCCTAATACACCCGTCCTTAGACAGTACCTTTAATTAACTGTGCAAATTAAATAAATAACCTTTTTCAAACGTTTATTTTCTGTTTCAAGACAATTAAAAGGAATTTATTTTTCTTAAAAGAAAAGAATTTTTAGTGCACCGAACTGTCGCAATTCAGATGCCCTAAAAATGAGTTAACTAGTCGTCACGACTAAGTTAACCTTTTTTATTTGAAACGAAGTATTTAACAATAAGCATATAATTTTAAAAAGGAACTCTTCTAACAATAAATATTTGCAAATAGGATCTAAAAAGAAGCGAAGGTTTACTTTTTTTGGTGTTTTTGTAAGAGAAAATATAAAAAACCTTATGAGAGATATTTGGAATATCAAATTGTCACAACTCTGATATCCAAATATCAAGTTAACAAGCTGTCAAGGCTAAATTAACCCTGTTTATTGAAAAGGCAAATAAGTGAAGGAATTTGAATCAAAAATTAAAATATAACTAATAAATATTTACAAATAAGATAAGAAGAAATTGATTTTTTATATATATAAAAAAAATAAGAAAAAAAAAATTTTAAGGGAATTTTCAAATCACTAAGCTGTCACAGTTTAAATGTTCGAAATATCAAGTTAACAAACCGTCACGACTAAATTAACTCTATTTTTGAAAAGAAATTTTTGAATATCAAACTGTTGCAGCTAAAATATTTCGTATCATTGCATTAACAAACCGTCACGGTTAAATTAATCCTATTTTGAAAAGAAATTTTGAATATCGGGCTGTCACAGCTAAAATATTCCAGAACATAGAATCAACAAACCGTCACGGTTAAATTAATCCTATTTTGAAAAGAAATTTTGAATATCGAGCTGTCACAGCTAAAATATTCCAGAACATAGAATTAATAAAAATTTATTAATTATTAATCAATTAAAATTTTTCTATATGAAAGGGGACAAGAGTTTTCTTTTGATTTTTTTTTAGTTAACCTACGAGAAATCATAATCCCAACATCTTTATTTATATATTTAAACAAAAGAACAAACAAAACAGAAAGAAAGAAAAAGAAAGGAAAAACAAAACTTTGGAAAAATGATTTTATATTATCAAAACAAAAGAATGATCTCCAGACTCAATTCCAACACGTAAACTCAAAAAAAAAAAACCAAAATAAAAAAAAATGAACCAACAGTTACTAATGAAACTCAAGACACGGATCCTCATGGCCCAAAATTAAAAAAAAATATTCACAAGAAATAACGACAAAGCGAATAGATAAATGAAATAAAATAAAGAAATCCTAGACTAATATACATTCACATACGTGATATAAGTGGGAAGCTATTTCTTTCTTAAAGGGGTGGTTCTCCCTCGCTCACATACATCCACATATTCCCCATACATGCACGCACATGCGCCCCACGTGGGTAAGCTGAAATTAAAACACTCACGCACCTACTATACTAACACATGTTCCCTTTCCCACTAACTCACACATATGCACGCTTGCACAGACCACTAGACACGAGGCACACACGAGTCAATATGAAATTAACTTCATTCTTTTCTAAAACATGTTCGTAGACACAGAAACACCTTGAAAAAAATGTTAAGAGAAAGAAAGTGAGAGATACAGAGGGTGAGGAATAGAGACAGAGAGCGGAGGGGCCGCAGCCATGGAGGGAAGGGACGGCGAAAGGGGAGGTTACCGCCGTGGCTCATGTCGAACTCCGCGGCGGTCTTCGCGAACTGGAGGGGAAAGAAAGGGATTGCGGTGGCTTTTGGGTTTGCGGTGGTTGGTGTTTGCGAAGGGGAAGGAAGACCGTGACCATCACGCGGTGGGGATCCGATCCACCTCCTCGAAATCGCGGTGGCCTTGCAGTGGCTGCCTGGGAAGTTGAGGTGCGGTGGTTGTGTGGAGGTTGATCGTGGCCAAGCAAGAGGGGTGCGCGGATGGGTTTGAGGGTTGGCCGCGGTTGTCTCATGCGGTGTCGGTGGTTGAAAGGCTGGGCACGGTGGCGGTGGTTGATGCTCACGGTGGCTAAAAGGCTGAGGACAGTGGTTCGTGAGGGTAATGGGAGGTGATGATGATGGTACGGAGGCCGAAAGTGAAGTGGTTCGAGGTTGATGGCTTCATGGCGGTGGTAGCTACGGAGGGGAGAGAGGCCGCGGTTGGAAGAGATCTAGCAAAACTAACAGTGGCTGAAGGTTGAAGGTGATGATGATGGGTTGAAGGAGGGTTCTGAAGAGGGGGGTAAAGGCTGTGATGGAAGGCTATGGGAGGTGGTGTTGAAGGCGGCTAATGGTGGAATTGATGATTCGAAGGGGCTGAAGGCCGCCGGTGGTGGTGGAGAGGAAGGAAGACGAGGAAGGGCGCCGGTGATGTTGATGATGGAGATGCAAGGCCGCGGTGGTTTGGTGGTTTATGTTGTTGTGGTGGTGTTTCATGGAGGTTGAGTGGTGGTGTTTCATGGAGGTTGAGTGGTGGTGGGTGGCGGCCATGGAAGTGGTGGTGGGTGGTTGTGCTGGGAATGAAGTGGTGATGATGTTGAGGTGAAGGTGATGAGGGAAGATAGAGGAGTAAGGGGAGGCCGCGGCGGGGGAGGCCGCGGCCTCCCTCTGTGTTGCTTTCCTTTTTCCTTTTTTTCTTTTTTCTTTTTTTTAAAAACTGATGATATGATGAAAAATGCTGATTGTTTACCTTGATCTTTCTTTTTTCGCTTCTAAATTGTATTTGTTGGACTGTATAACCGGAAATGTTGTTGGATTCTCTTTGCAGGTTTCTCACGTCTCTATGTTTGAAATTTTTTTTTTTTTGATCTCCAGAATTCTCCTCTGTTCCTCCATCATTTCCTCTCAATATGTATGTTCTCCCTTTGTTGAATTTTCCCTAGCTCCACTGAAAAAAAAAAATACCCGTTGCTAGCCATGGAGTCAAAAACCTCATTATGATGTTTTTATTCCTTTTTTTTTTTAAAAAAAAGTTTTCCTGTCTCTATGTCTCACGGGCATATCTTGGGGGAAAGGAGAAAAGAGGACGAGGAATCCGAGAGGAGCCCGTGACTCCTCTGTTTTCCTTTTTTTTAAAAAAAATAATAATAATAAAAATAAAATAAAATTAAAATCTAGTAACTAATTAGCTTCTTTTTTTTATTTTAGGAAGTAATTAAAGAGATCAGAATCAGAATAATAACAAAAGTAAATCAAATGCAAATTTTTGGATTTTTGTTAAAAGATCGAACAAAATCAAGTGTTCACAGTTGCCCCTCTTTATTCACTTCTTATGAAAGAATATGAAAAACTTTTATATTTTCTTCATAAGGAATGAATAAAGACATGAACATTGATTTTGTACGATAAATGCATGGAAAACAATCTAAATCTAAACAGCAAAAATAATATGCACATATGAGAAGGTGAAATACAATTGCACAAGTCAGCAAGAATCTAAAGTAGATGGCGCTGACCGGAATTTAACAACCAATAAGGAGTTGACTGGAAATGTAAAATAGTAAACTGAGGTCAACTGGGAACTAAAATTGGCAACTGAGGCCGATTGAAAATATAAATTGGCATCTGAGGCCGACTGAAAATGTAAATTGGCAACTGAGGCCGACTTGAAATGTAAATTGGCATTTGAGGCCGACTTGAAATGTAAATTGGCAGCTGGGGCCGACTTAAAATGTAAATTGGCATCTGAGGCCGACTGAAATGTAAATTGGCAGCTGAGGCCGACTGGAATGTAAAATTGGCATCTGAGGCCGACTGGAATATAAAATTGGCATCTGAGGCCGACTGAAATGTAAAATTGGCATCTGAGGCCGCCTTGAAATGTAAATTGGCATCTGAGGCCAGCTGAAAACGTAAAATTGGCATCTGAGGCCGACTGAAATGTAAAATTGGCATCTGAGGCCGACTGAAATGTAAAATTGGCATCTGAGGCCGATTGAAAACGTAAAATTGGCATCTGAGGTCGACTGGAATATAAAATTGGCAACTGAGGCCGACTTGAAATGTAAATTGGCATCTAAGGCCGACAAAAATGTAAAATTGGCAACTGAGGCCGACTTGAAAATGTATTGGCAACTGAGGCCAGCTGAAAATGTAAATTGGCAGCTGAGGCTGACTGAAACGTAAGTTGGAAAAGAAAACAGTCTTTTTCCATTTTTCAGATTACATGCAAAAGCCTTGAATTATCCACCTTCAGTTTATACAATATTGAAAAACTAACCGTAACTCAATTGAGCAAGCCTCGAGAAGAACTTTAACCGATCAACTCATAATCTCAGCATTGGACCTTCCGGCACAACAAAGGCTTTCACTTCTTCTGTGACCTTACTCATTTTTATTCTTCTCCCATTTCCCTTTTCAGAAGGATGATTACTTTTTTGTCAAGCTTAGCTGAAATTTCTGAATTAATACTAATCATTGATGTATTGCTGTAAACATTGTTAAATCATATAATTGAAGCTTAAATTTATCCTACTTGAGACATTATGAATAAACATGCATTCAAAGGGAAGGTAGAGGGATCAACTGAATGGGCATTTCATTGTTTGGTGTATTAGATGACAAAATGCTTTGAATAACAGAAATGCGAAAGATAAAATTTTGGGAAACACAAAATTTTGCCCCAGTTTAGGTTCTTTGTGGCTCAATCAATTGACTTCTTAAAGCAAGTTGAATGCCATAGCCATGATATCTGACGACATGTTTTCAAACTCCTTTTAAAATTGCCCCGCTTTCACTTATATCCGCTTGATTCATTTGGACTATCAAAAATTGCCCTGGGCCAGCTACCAAGATGCTTATCTTTTCTGCTCTAACTTTTGCCTAGGCCGCTCTTTTGAGTTTTCAACCTAGCAAGCTCTTTTGTTTTGCTGTTTTGCCCTAATTTTTGCTTAGGTCGCTCTTTCGAGTTTTCGACCTAACAGGCTTTTCCTTTTTGTTTTGCCCTAACTTTTGCTTAGGTCGCTCTTTCGAGTTTTCGACCTAACGGGCTTTTTAAACATCTCTTCAGGCATAAAATCTTTTAACTGCATCACTGTTGATTGGTTTAGGCAATTCTTGTCCCTCCATGTTTTGCAAAATCAACGCTCCACCTGAGAATGCATGCTTGACAATGTAAGGACCCTCATAACTTGGAGCCCACTTTCCTCGTGTGTCTTCTTGATTAGGGAGAATTTTCTTCAGAACCAAATCTCCTGGATGAAAATCTCTAGGGCGGACTTTCTTATTAAAAGCCCTAGCCATTCTGCTTTGATACAACTGGCCATGGCAAATGGCTGTAAGCCTCTTCTCTTCGATCATGTTCAATTGCTCATATCGAGCTTTCACCCATTCAGATTCTTCCAGCTCAGCTTCCATCAAAACTCTGAGCGAAGGGATTTCAACCTCTATAGGAGATACGGCTTCTATTCCATATACCAATGAGAAAGGAGTTGCCCCTGTGCTTGATCGTATGTTGGTACGATACGCGTGCAGAGCATACGGCAGCATTTCATGCCAATCTTTGTAGTTCACAACCATTTTGGCGATGATTTTCTTGATATTTTTATTTGCAGCCTCAACCGCACCATTCATTTGAGGTCTATAAGGAGCTGAATTGTGATGCTTGATCTTGAAAGTTTCAAAGAACTTCTGAACTTCAGCACCATTGAGGTTAGGAGCATTGTCTGTAATGATCCTTTCTGGAATCCCGTATCTGCAGATGATGTCTTTTTTGATGAATCTGAGAAATACCTTCTGTGTGATGTTGGTATATGAAGCAGCCTCCACCCATTTAGTGAAGTAGTCTATTCCCACCAAGATGAAACGATGACCATTAGATGCTTTGGGATTAATCGGGCCGATAACATCCATGCCCCACATCGAGAAAGGCCAAGGAGACACCATGTTGTGCAACTGAACTGGGGGAGCATTGACTCGATCTGCATATATTTGGCATTTGTGGCACTTCCGAACATAACTGATACAGTCATTCTCCATAGTGGACCAGTAATAACCGCTTCTTAAGATTTTGCGAGCCATCATATGTCCGTTGGCATGAGTTCCACAGATCCCTTCATGAACTTCAATCATGATTATTCGAGCTTCATGAGCGTCTACACATCTGAGGAGAGTCGTGTCATAGTTTCTCTTGTAGAGAACTTCACCATTCAGGAAGAAAACCATGGCCAGTCTTCGAATCGTCTTTTTATCCACCTCGTTTGCACCTTCTGGGTATTCTCCATTTTGAATATACCGCTTGATATCATAATACCATGGTTGTCCATCTGGTTCAGTCTCCAGATTGTGACAATATACAGGTTCACCTTGCATTTCAACATGGATGGGTTGGACATTAGCATGGACCTCCAAATTAGTCATCACGGCCAAAGTTGCTAAAGCATCCGCAAACTGGTTCTTGTCCCGAGTTAAATGAGAGAATGATATGTTATCAAAGCGCTCAATTAACTGAGACAAATGCTTCTGATAAGGTACCAATTTTGGATCCTTTGTGCGCCATTCTCCATTAACTTGATAGATTATGAGCGCAGAGTCTCCAAAAACCTTTAGTTCTCTGATTCCCAAGTCAATCGCAACTTGCAATCCATTTGCACACGCTTCATATTCTGCCATGTTGTTGGTACATTCAAAGTCTAGTTTGATAGAAACTGGATACTGCTTCCCAGCTAGTGAGACTACTACAGCTCCGATTCCACATCCGTTCATATTGGCTGCTCCATCAAAGTACATCTTCCACACATTCTCCTCTTCCTCATCTTCTCTTTCTAGTGTCAGCACTTCGTCATCAGGGAATTCAAGCATAGTGGGTTGTACAACCTCCAGAGGGTTTTCAGCTAGATGATCAGCAATTGCACTTCCTTTGATAGATTTTTGAGTGACATATTTGATATCAAACTCAGACAGCATCACTTGCCATTTTGACATTCTCAATGACACATGAGGACTATCAAATATGTACTTTAGCGGATCCATTCGAGAAATCAGCCAAGTAGTGTAGTATAACATGTACTGCCTCAACCTCTTGGAAGCCCATATTAACGCACAACAGGTCTTTTCAATGGCCAGATAGCGAGATTCGCATTCATTAAACTTCTTGCTCAAATAATAAATGGCCTGTTCCTTCTTTCCAGATTCATCATACTGTCCCAACATTGCCCCGAGTGAAGTAGGCAACACTGTAAGATACAGTATTAAAGGACGGCTGATAACTCTAATTTATGGAGTTATTTAGCCTCTAATTAGAATTGAAAATTGCATGACTTGTCCTTCATTTTCCAAGTGAAACACTTAAAAATAGGAAGAATTGACTCATATTTGTTTTAGAACTTTTGTTGAAAAATTCGATGTCATAAATCAAGACTATTGGGATGAATTGCATAATTCAAGTTAAAGTTTCATTGAATGATTTTTGACAGGGAAAATTGTAGAATTTTGGAGCTTGAAGAGAATTCAAGTTGAAGCCAAGAGGAGGGAAGCAAAGCAAGAAGAAAAAGCCATTAAATTGAAGTTTTTGCTGTTGGGTCGCGACCTGAATTTTGCTGGGTTGCAACCTACTGGGCGCCTAAACATTGGATCAGTTTTGTAAGTCAAGTCGCGACCCGACAATTTGTGCCGGGTCGCAACCCGACGCGGCCCAGGCCCATTTTTAGTAAACATTTACCCAGAAGACAGCATCAGAAGTAAGGAGCTCGTTTTTCTTTGCCTTTTCAAAGCTTTCTGAGGGAGGAACCCTAGGTTTTGGAGGAGTCAACACTAGAGAAGGATTCATCTTGAAGATTGAAGACCAAAGGCTAGGAGAGGGATTGAAGCCCCATTTTGTTCATCTCTTCCTCTCTCTTTATGTCTTTAATGTTCATTATGTCTCTTGAACTAGTTTGTGTTTTGTTCATTGTTATGGATAGCTAAACTTGTAGCTAGGGGATCCTTTGAATCCCTCTATGGATCTTGGATGTTTGTAATGTTGCTTATTTGAATATTGATGATATTGGTTTTGGTTACCCATTTCTATTCTTAATGCTCTTATATGTTTGGCCACCATCTAAGTTGATTTGGGGGATTCTCTTGAACTAGACATAGGAATATAGATATTGGACCTTGGTATGGGTAATGCTTGTTCTTTTACACTTAATTGGCTTAGGTGTGGGGATTAGTCAATGGGATGGAAACATACCCATTGACCTTGCATAGTAGATGTTTGATGTTAGTTCTCAATGGGTTGATTTCACACTAACTCACAAGGACACTTAGTGTTTTAGGTGAAAAAGACACGGTTAATCGACCTAGACATAGGCTTTTCACTATAATTGGCATGCTAACAAAACCAATTCCTTAATGTTCATTTAAGTATCTTGCACATCCAAGTGAAGTAGAGGGTGAAAAAGGTCCCCTAGGCCTTTTAACCTTGGTTGTTTCTCAACTTTAATTTGCATTAGTGTTTTCTAGTTACTTGTTCCTTAAAATTTCTTCTTAACTCCATTAAATTGTTTTGCTTAGGCCTGAACGTGGTAGTTTAGTAAATCGATAGCATATCTATTCCTAATCCCTGTGGAGACGATACTCTTAACTCACATTATATTACTTGAACGACCCGTGCACTTGCGGTATTTTACCCGCTCTTGTAGGCGGCCATCAAGTTTTTGGCGCTGTTGCCGGGGATTGGCTATAGTGTGTGCTACTTTTGATTTAAATTGCTAGTTCTTGACTTGAGCCTTCATTTTCTTTTAATTTTCAGGTACCTCTTGAATTGCATGCGACGCTCTAGAAGCTTTGGAGATACTACTGTTTGTGTGGACTTAGAAAGAATTTTTCAATTTCCACGCCAACCTCGTTCTCATCGCAATAGACGTGACATGGCAGATCATGAGGACCAAAACCGCTCCGTGCGGGACTATGCTTCTCCACAACTCCAGGATGTGCACTCTAGCATTCGCAGGCCGGCCATTCAAGCTCATAACTTTGAGCTTAAGCCTGCATTGATTCAGATGGTGCAGAACACTGTTCAATTCAGTGGGTTGCCTAGTGAAGACCCTGGTGTTCATCTCTCTAGCTTCCTAGAGGTGTGTGATACCTTCCGACACAATGGCATTTCGGAAGAAGGTATTCGTTTGCGCCTATTCCCATTCTCTCTAAGGGATAAGGCTAAGGCATGGCTCTCCTCTCTTCCTGCAAACTCTATCACTACATGGGAGGACCTTGCTCAAAAGTTTCTTGCCAAGTTCTTCCCACCAATCAAGACAGCTAGACTACGCTCTGACATCACCTCTTTCAAGCAAGCAGATGGTGAAACCTTATATGAGGCATGGGAAAGGTTCAAGGAGATGCTTAGGAAGTGCCCGCATCATGGCATTCCTAAGTGGCTCCAAGTTCAAACTGTGTACATGGGGTTACTTCCTCAAGAGAGAGCTACTATTGATGCCGCTGCAGCAGGTGCTTTGATGGCTAGACCAGTTGATGCTGCTCTTGATCTCTTGGAAGAAATGGCTGCCAATAATTATCAATGGCCAACTGAGAGGATGAATACAAAGAAGGTAGCTGGTATGTATGAGGTGGATGCCCTCACTTCACTCTCAGCTCAAGTGGCGGCCATTGCTAAGAGGTTGGACAATATTAATGTGAATTCAGTTGAAAGCTTTGCTAATGCGTGTGACTTGTGTGGAGACCCACACTCAAGTAATCAATGCCCACACACTATGGAGAGTGTGCAATTCTTGGCTCAAAATCGCCAACCGGGGCCTAACCGACCATTCAACAACAATTACAACCAAGGAGGACGGAACCAAGGCAACTATGCTTGGGGAAACAACAAACAATCCTCTTCTTCCTTCACTCAACCCAAGGTGGCTCAAAACTTTCCACCGGGGTTCATACTACAACCTTCCCCACCTAAGGAGCACTATCATGACCGCACTTCAACTCTTGAAAGCATGTTCATGACCTTCATTAATAAGACTGATGCTTACATGGCCAAGACGGATGCTCACTTGGCTGGCCAAGATGCTCAATTACAAAGTCAAGCTGCCTCATTGAGAAATTTGGAGAATCAAGTTGGCCAAATTGCTCAAGCAATGAGTAATCGCCCTTTAGGAGCCCTTCCTAGTGACACAATAACTAATCCCAAGGGTGGCAATAATGAGCAATGCAAGGCCATAGTTCTTAGGAGTGGAAAGGAGATTGAAGGAAATCCCAAGACTAAACTCTTGCATCAACAGGTGGAGCAAGAGAAAGTAGATATTGAAGAAGTAAAGGAGGACAAGAAAAAAAAGGTGGTTGATGAAGAAGATAGTAAAAAGAAGAATGAAAAGCCTACTACTCCTCTTCTACCATTCCCGAATCGCTTTGCCAAACAAAAGCTTGACTTGCAATTTCAAAAATTCTTGGAAGTCTTCAAGAAACTTCACATAAACATTCCCTTTGCTGAAGCTTTGGAACAAATGCCAAGCTATGTGAAGTTCATGAAAGACATTCTCTCAAAGAAGCGCAAGTTGGGCGACTTTGAAACTGTTGCCTTGACAGAGGAGTGTAGTGCCATTTTGCAAAACAAGCTCCCTCCCAAATTGAAGGATCCTGGAAGCTTCACAATTCCGTGTCACATTGGAGCTCAATTTTCTGGGAGAGCTTTGTGTGATTTAGGGGCAAGCATAAACCTCATGCCTCTATCAATATTTCAAAGGCTAGGATTGGGGGAATGCAAGCCAACCACTGTCACACTTCAACTTGCGGATCGCTCTTTTACTTATCCTAGAGGAGTTGTTGAAGATGTGCTTGTCAAGGTGGACAAGTTCATATTTCCTGCAGATTTTATCATCTTGGACATGGAGGAAGACCGCAATGTCCCCTTGATTCTTGGCCGACCGTTTCTAGCCACGGGTAGGACTCTCATTGATGTTCAAAAAGGTGAGTTGACTATGCGTGTGCAAGACCAAGAGGTAACATTTAATATCTTTAAGGCCATGAAATTTCCATATGAGCATGAAGAATGTTCCTACATAGGTATGCTTGACCATGTTGTTTCTGACGTTTTTCATAATTCTTTCCCCTGTGACCCTCTTGCATTGTCATTATCCACTGCATGTGAGCATGTTGATAGTATGGTTGATGATGATGTTTTCAATTGTGTCAACTTCCTTGATGCGTCTCCTAAGCTTTTCAGGTCACCTCAGTTTGAGCCTTTAGAGCTCCCTTCATCTAAAACTTCTCTTAAGCCATCAATGTTAGAGCCTCCAAAGTTGGATCTCAAGCCATTGCCAACTCATTTGCGTTACGCTTATCTTGGGGATGATTCCACATTGCCTGTGATTGTCTCCTCTTCACTAACTGAACAACAAGAAGATAAGTTGCTCCGGGTGCTTAGAGATCACAAGCTTGCATTGGGATGGACTATTGCTGACATTCGTGGTATTAGCCCAGCAATTTGCATGCACAAAATCTTGCTTGAAGATGAAGAGAAAGGGTCTATTGAGCACCAGAGGCATCTTAATCCCGTCATGAAAGAGGTTGTCAAGAAGGAAATACTTAAGTGGCTTGATGCAGGCATTATTTACCCTATCTCATATAGTCCTTGGGTTAGTCCGGTGCAGTGTGTTCCAAAGAAAGGAGGGATGACAGTGGTTCCAAATGAGAAGAATGAATTAATTCCTACTCGGACAATCACAGGATGGAGAATTTGCATGGATTATAGAAAACTCAACAAAGCCACCCGGAAGGATCATTTCCCGCTCCCATTCATTGACCAGATGCTTGATAGACTTGCCGGAAAGGCCTTCTACTGCTTCCTTGATGGGTATTCAGGATATAATCAAATTGCCATAGCCCCGGAAGACCAAGAGAAGACAACTTTCACATGCCCCTATGGTACTTTTGCTTTTAGGAGAATGCCTTTCGGTTTGTGTAATGCACCAGCAACTTTTCAGCGGTGTATGATGGCTATTTTCACTAATATAGTGGAGCAATCACTGGAGATATTCATGGATGACTTTTCTGTGTTTGGGAATTCTTTTGATGAATGCTTGCAGCACCTAACGTTGGTATTGCAAAGGTGTGAAGAAACTAATTTGGTGCTAAATTGGGAGAAATGTCATTTCATGGTGGAGGAAGGAATAGTTTTGGGGCATCGGGTTTCAAGTAAGGGCATTGAAGTGGATAAAGCTAAAGTTGAGGTCATTGAAAAGCTTCCTCCTCCAACTTCAGTGAAAGGAATCCGAAGTTTCCTTGGACATGCTGGCTTTTATCGGAGGTTCATCAAGGACTTCTCAAAAATTGCGAAACCTCTTTGCAATTTGTTGGAGAAAGAGGTGTTATTTAGATTTGATGATGCTTGCTTGGAAGCTTTTGAAGAGTTGAAGAAAAGACTTGTCTCGGCCCCTATCATGACCACTCCAGATTGGCAACTTCCATTTGAGCTAATGTGTGATGCAAGTGATTATGCAGTGGGAGCCGTGCTAGGCCAAAGAGCTGAAAAGATTCTTCATCCCATTTACTATGCAAGCAAAACTCTCAATGATGCACAATTGAACTACACCACCACTGAAAAGGAGCTTTTGGCCATTGTGTTTGCATTTGACAAATTCCGGGCATACTTGGTGGGCACTAAGGTGGTAGTATACACTGATCACTCGGCTATCAAATATTTGATAAGCAAGAAAGATGCAAAACCAAGGCTAATCAGATGGGTTCTATTGCTTCAAGAATTTGATCTCGAAATCCGAGATAGAAAAGGGACTGAAAACCAAGTAGCAGATCACTTGTCAAGGCTTGAGAATATGGAATGTCAAAATGAGCCTTTAACAATTAAGGAGTCATTTCCTGATGAGCAGCTATTTGTGGTTTCTACTTGTTCTTATCCTTGGTATGCAGATTTTGTCAACTATATAGTTGCTGGGGTGTTGCCGCCAGACTTTAACTCTCAACAGCGGAAAAAGTTTCTTCATGATGTGAGGTACTACCTTTGGGATGAGCCATACTTGTTCAAACAATGTGCAGATCATGTCATTAGAAGGTGCATTCCTACAGATGAAGTGCAAGATATTCTGGGACATTGTCATGCATCCCCATATGGAGGTCATTATAGTGGAGAAAGAACAGCTGCCAAGGTGTTACAATCTGGTTTTTTTTGGCCTACCTTGTTCAAAGATGCAAACTCATTTGTGGCTAGATGCGACCGGTGTCAAAGAACCGGTAATATCTCAAAGAGACATGAAATGCCTCTACAATCCATATTGGAAGTGGAAATCTTTGATGTTTGGGGAATAGACTTTATGGGTCCATTTGTTCCTTCCTTTGGCAATCTCTATATTCTTGTAGCAGTGGACTATGTGTCAAAATGGGTGGAAGCATGTGCACTGCCAACCAATGATTCCAAGGTGGTGGTCAATTTCCTAAAAAAGCAAATTTTCACCCGTTTTGGAACTCCAAGGGCAATTATTAGTGATGGAGGAACTCATTTCTGCAACAAGTACTTTGCTACGTTGTTGGCTAAGTATGGAGTGACTCATAAGGTGGCCACTGCTTATCATCCCCAAACAAGTGGTCAAGTAGAGGTCTCCAACAGGGAATTGAAGAGAATCTTGGAGAAAACAGTATCCCCCACTAGAAAGGATTGGTCAAGGAAGCTTGAGGATGCTTTGTGGGCATATCGAACTGCATACAAGACCCCCATAGGGATGTCACCCTACAATCTTGTGTTTGGAAAGGCTTGCCATCTTCCTGTAGAATTTGAACATCATGCCTATTGGGCAATCAAGCAGTTGAACTTTGACTCACAAGCCGCTGGAGAGAAAAGGCTTCTCCAACTCAATGAGCTTGATGAATTTCGTCTTCAAGCTTATGAGAATGCTAAACTTTACAAGGAGAAGACAAAAAGGTGGCATGACAAGCATATAATGGTGAAGAGCTTTGAACCAGGCCAACAAGTCCTCCTCTTCAATGCCAAGCTCAAACTCTTCCCGGGGAAGCTCAAATCTCGATGGTCAGGTCCATTTTTGGTAGTAAATGTGTTTCCCCATGGTGCGATAGAGCTTGAAGATCCCAATTCAAAGTCAACCTTCAAGGTCAACTCTCAGCGTCTTAAGTTGTACTTGGGTGGAGTGGTAGATCGTCAAAAGACATCTCTCACTTTGGCGAATTCCACATGAAGGCTGACAAAGTCTAGCCAAGACTATAATTAAGGCGCTTCTTGGGAGGCAACCCAAGTTCTTACTCTTTTCCTCTTGATTTGTTACTTTTCTAGTTCTTTTCATTTGATAGACAAGTGTTTAGTTGTTTAATTTTATCTGCATAATGCTCTGTAGCATGTTTAGCATATTGTGTTTTGATAAGTTTATGTGTCTTTAGCTGTTCTATTAGTAGTATTGTAGTTGTTTGGCTGTCATTCAATTACATAGTTTATTTCATTTTTTTTGCATCAGAGTTGCTGCATAATAGTTGTGTGTTTTGATCATTTTAGTTGCTGTTTGTGTCTTTATGTGTTATGTTTTGTCTAGCATTTGGTTCCTTTTATTTTTGTTGTTTTGTCCATTGTTTTCATGCATGATTTGGTAGGCTATCTTGTGTTTTCTGGTTTAAAGTGAGCATATCATACTTGGTGTGCTTGATTTCATATTCACATGCATTCATCCATACTTAATTCTTGGTTTTTGCCAATTGCATATAGTTTCTAGTGTTCTAGTATGTTAGTGTGCAAGAGTTGTTTAGTGGTGTGGTGTCATAGTGTGTAAATTGTTAACTCACATGCTTTATGCTCATTGTTATGTTTCATTCCTGTGATTTCATTGATTTCATCAGAAACTCATTGTTAAGTTAAGTGTTTGAGTGTTTTAGATGTGTTAGATATAGTTTTGTTTGGGAAAAAAGCCTTTAGAAGTGCTGAAATGGTGCTGCATAATTTTGCAGCAGTGGGTTGCAACCCAGAAATTTTGACTGAGTCGCGACCCAGCACTCGCATATGTGGTGCAGCATATAAACACCCGAGAGCAGTGGGTCACAACCCAGAAATTATGACTGGGTCGCGACTCAACGCTAGCCTATGTGGTGCAGCATACTAAAACCCGAGAGATGTGGGTTACAACCTACTTTGGGTTGCAACCCACCCTGTTAAAAAAAAATAAAAAAAAGAGTTTTTCCAGTTTAAAAAAAAATTTAATAATAATAATAAAAATAAAAATAAAACTGAAAACTTGAAAAGTTGTATTTCAACAAAAAAAAATTGGTTAAAAAAAAAAGAAGGGGTTTTCCAGTAAAAAAATAATCATAATAATAATACTAATAATAAAACAAAAAAAAATTTAATTTTCAAAATAAAAAAAATTATAAAAAAAAAATAATTTTACGGCAAACAAAAAAAAAAAATCGAAAAAAAAGAGAGCATTTGAGGGGGGTACGTTCCCCCCTCTCACCCATTCTCCCCTTTTCTTTTTTTTCCCACTCTCTTCATTTCTCCCTTTCTCCCTCTCTCTCTCCCCCCCTCCGCCACCCACCCCCATCTTTCTCTCTCTCGCGCCTGTACCACCCGCTCCGGAGCCACTCTTGTTCGTCACAGCCGGCGCGCGCCTCCCTCTCCGCTTCCAGCACCTCGGCGTCGCGGCGAGCACGCAGTCTTGCATCAAGACGCAAGACTCCTCTCTCCCAACCGCCATCGCGGTCTCTCTTGCGCCGGCGTCGCACTCCTCCAGCCTCCCCCTCCGTGCCGGCGTCGCACTCCTCCAGGCCACCCTCGCTCACCGCCGGTTTGCCTTCTTCTTCTTCCTCTTATTTTTCATTTTTTTTTCTTTTCTTTTCTTTATTTTAATTGTTAATTTTTTTTTCTTTCAGTATTTCATTTCTAAAAAAAAAAACAAAAAAAACAAAACCAGAAAACAATATATCTATATATATATATATTTTGTGAAAAATAACATAAACATACAAAAAAAAAACAAAAATACAATAAAATAAATATATATATATATAGCCAAATAACGGTGCAATGGTTAAATTTGGATGAGCTGTTGCTGTGGTTGATATACATTGTGGCTTTTAGTTTGCATTCTCGTGGCATTGATGAGTAATATTTCTGGTTGGAGTTGCTGTCTTTGCTACCTTTAAACTTGAGTTAGAGCTTATAATTGTTGGATACTGCTATCTCTGGTCTGATGCTCTCTGTTATTGGAAATGCTGAACTGTTGAAATCTTTCAGTCATGCTACTTTGCTGAATCAGACATCGTGCTAGGGTCATGAGTGTGCTTAGGATGCTGCTTTTTGTTCGGAGTTATGTGCCTATCTAATGGTTCTTACTTCTGCGGTATTTGATTTCAGGTTCTCCATTCCCTCCATCATGGTAAACAAGAAACAAAAGACTGACACTGCAGCTTCTCCATCTGGGCTTAAAAAGAAAAAGCAGGACCAGAAACAGAAACAGAAAGCTTCATGCTCTGCCCACTTCGATGACACTCGCTTTCCAAACAGTGAAGCCGCAGCTCGATTCACAGTCTCCGTCGTCCATAGGACTGCTGTTCCTGAGAGAGGGATTTCCTTTGGTCGGCGACAACCCATGGACATGGTTCAAACCATTGAGCACTATCAATGGTCTACCTTTTGCACACAACCTGGATCAGCAGTTCTTAGCTTGGTGCGGGAATTTTATGCCAATGCTGCCTTTCCTCGGGAGGATGGCAAAGTCTTTGTTAGGCAGAAGTGGATCTCCTTTGCACCTCATCAGCTCCGTTCTATCTTGGGGCTTAGTGCACCTCCACCACATTGTGAATACAACCAATTGTTGCAAGGGGAAGTTAACATGGAGGCTGTTATCGCTCGTATTTATGGTCGAGGACCCATTCCATGGCGGAATCCGAAGGGTGAATTCAAGAAATTCTCTCCTCGATATTTACTACCTGTGGCTCGAGGATGGTTCCACTTCATCATCGCTCGTCTCTTACCGACCTCCAATTCATCATTTGTCCACAAGGATAAGGCCATCCTCATCTATGCCATCATGGAGCACAAGGCCATTGATGTTGCTGCAATGATTCATGCAGGGATGCATCGAACTATTAGCAGTTCTGGCTCCCTTTTCTTTCCATCCATGATACAAGACCTTTGCGCGCGAGCTAATGTTGATTGGCAAAACACCGAAGAGCTTATCCATCCGAAGGAGCCATGGCATGATTTTTATGACCGTGTTCACTTCCCCGATCATCCGCCTCGTCAGGATCGCCTGCATCGCCGTGCTAGGACTATCGCTGAGCGCCTAGCCACTATTGAGCGTAAACTGGATCGCTTGAGTCGCTTGATTCGAGTTCAGTACGATTACTATCACCAGAGTTTTAAGTGGCTAGCAACACAGGCGGGGTTTGATGTTTCCACCCTGGCCGATCCTGCTTACCCAGCTAGTGAGGAGGACCTCAGTGATGATTCTGCTCATTCCCTTGATAGCTCACTGTAGCCGCTTCACCAGGGTGTTTTCTTTCTTACCTTCTATTTACTACTTTCTGTTTTAGTTTTCTGTTTATTTCTAGTCTTTGTTGAACAGTGAGGACACTGTTTAGTTTAAGTTTGGGGGTGTTTAGTTTTAGTATTAATAATAAATGTTTGCTTTTATGTTTTTATCAAGTATTTGCAGAAATGTTTCTTTGTTTCTTCCTTTTTGTGTGCTGAAATTAATGGTTGTTGACAACTTAAACTCTAGCATGCTGATGGATTGAGATCAAATATCCAATGATTGTATGGATTAGGGATTGACCTTATTTTTTAGGAACACACATGAGTTCTTTTGATTGTGTTTCGCTTTGTGCGTCAATTGTGAATGAATGTAGATCCTATTTGTATGCGTGTAAGACCTTGGAAATTGAGTAAATTGACATTTTTGGAGAAAGTACATAAGTGGCATATATGTTGATTTGTATTTTCAGAAGTGTTGTTGTAATCTTTCTTGAGGCGAAATCCTAGACAATGCATAATTGGGAAAATGATTAGGGCATTCTTTGGACCGTTTGAGCCTTTGAAGCTAACCTTGATGTGATTATCCCTAGGTCCCCTTTTGAAGCTTTGAATATGTCTGGCCTTTATTTTCTTCTCTTAACAACACCTTTCCTTACCATTAACCTAACAATAAAATATATATAAAAAAAAAATCCCTCTTTCATTTACCCTTGTTGAGTGTATTGCATGTAAAATTCTTTTGATTGGGCCCAATTGCTACTTTTGTAGTGCAGTTTGTGAGTTGAAATAATAATAAAGAATTGTCAATTGAAAAAAAAAGGGGGGGGCAAAAAAAATTTTGAAGATGAAAAAAAAAAGAAGAGAAATTTAGACACAAATCTGAAAAGAAAAAAAAAAGAATAGAAAAAGAAAAGAAGTTTGTGGATAATCAAGTGCATGGTTCCTTTATATTGCATCTAACAAATTGCAATTTTAAATTTTGTTTTGGGATGGCTCAAATCTTAGGATTTTCATGTTTGTGCATTTCAACTTTTGATTTATGTCCATACCCCTTCTTTTTAACCACTCACCTCTGGCCTTACATTACAAGCCTTGAAAGACCCTTTTGATTCCTGATTGTGCATTTGTCTACATTAGTGGAGAGAGAGATGAAAATAACCCTTTTTGATGTAATGAGTTGTGTATGTGCTTTCTCATGGACCTATCCAAGTTTGTCTTTTGAAGTCAGGAAGAGATCTTGCATACATGCTTGTAGGAAATTCATTTGTGCATGAAAGTTGCATATGAGCGACAACATGGCCTTGGAAGTGCATGTGCGGTACTTTTCTGTGAGGTTGTGAAATAATTCTTGAGGATATGTATGATGTTTTGACACTAGCAATGCCTGAATTTAAGTTGCTTTCATGCTTGGATTGCTTGCTTCTGGTTGAAAGTCCCTAAGTGTTTTGCTTTGTTTTGGATTATTTTGCTCGAGGACTAGCAAAAGCTTAAGTTTGGGGGTGTGATAACTCTAATTTATGGAGTTATTTAGCCTCTAATTAGAATTGAAAATTGCATGACTTGTCCTTCATTTTCCAAGTGAAACACTTAAAAATAGGAAGAATTGGCTCATATTTGTTTTAGAACTTTTGTTGAAAAATTCGATGTCATAAATCAAGACTATTGGGATGAATTGCATAATTCAAGTTAAAGTTTCATTGAATGATTTTTGACAGGGAAAATTGTAGAATTTTGGAGCTTGAAGAGAATTCAAGTTGAAGCCAAGAGGAGGGAAGCAAAGTAAGAAGAAAAAGCCATTAAATTGAAGTTTTTGCTGTTGGGTCGCGACCTGAATTTTGCTGGGTTGCAACCTACTGGGCGCCTAAACATTGGATCAGTTTTGTAAGTCAAGTCGCGACCCGACAATTTGTGCCGGGTCGCAACCCGACGCGGCCCAGGCCCATTTTTAGTAAACATTTACCCAGAAGACAGCATCAGAAGTAAGGAGCTCGTTTTTTGCTGCCTTTTTCAGCAGTTTCTGAGGGAGGAACCCTAGGTTTTGGAGGAGTCAACACTAGAGAAGGATTCATCTTGAAGATTGAAGACCAAGGGCTAGGAGAGGGATTGAAGCCCCATTTTGTTCATCTCTTCCTCTCTCTTTATGTCTTTAATGTTCATTATGCCTCTTGAACTAGTTTGTGTTTTGTTCATTGTTATGGATAGCTAAACTTGTAGCTAGGGGATCCTTTGAATCCCTCTATGGATCTTGGATGTTTGTAATGTTGCTTATTTGAATATTGATGATATTGGTTTTGGTTACCCATTTCTATTCTTAATGCTCTTATATGTTTGGCCACCATCTAAGTTGATTTGGGGGATTCTCTTGAACTAGACATAGGAATAGAGATATTGGACCTTGGTATGGGTAATGCTTGTTCTTTTACACTTAATTGGCTTAGATGTGGGGATTAGTCAATGGGATGGAAACATACCCATTGACCTTGCATAGTAGATGTTTGATGTTAGTTCTCAATGGGTTGATTTCACACTAACTCACAAGGACACTTAGTGTTTTAGGTGAAAAAGACACGGTTAATCGACCTAGACATAGGCTTTTCACTATAATTGGCATGCTAACAAAACCAATTCCTTAATGTTCATTTAAGTATCTTGCACATCCAAGTGAAGTAGAGGGTGAAAAAGGTCCCCTAGGCCTTTTAACCTTGGTTGTTTCTCAACTTTAATTTGCATTAGTGTTTTCTAGTTACTTGTTCCTTAAAATTTCTTCTTAACTCCATTAAATTGTTTTGCTTAGGCCTGAACGTGGTAGTTTAGTAAATCGATAGCATATCTATTCCTAATCCCTGTGGAGACGATACTCTTAACTCACATTATATTACTTGAACGACCCGTGCACTTGCGGTATTTTACCCGCTCTTGTAGGCGGCCATCAACGGCCTGGCGTAGGAGGAATCAGAACTGGAGGTTTCATTAGATAAGTCTTTATTTTATCGAAGGCCTCTTGGCATTCCTTATTCCATTCTCCAGGTTGATGTTTCCGCAGCAACTTGAATATAGGTTCACAAGTACTAGTCAAATTTTCAATGAATCTAGCAATGTAGTTGAGCCTCCCAAGAAAACTTCTTACTTCCTTTTCAGTTCGGGGGGCTGGCATTTCTTGTATAGCCTTCACCTTATCCAGATCCACCTTTATACCTTCTCTGCTGACAATGAATCCCAGTAATTTCCCCGTGGAAGCTCCAAAGATGCATTTATTCGGGTTCAATCGCAACTTGTATTTCCTGAGTCTTTCAAATAGCTTTCGCAAGACTACTACATGGCTTTCTCCCTCTTTGGACTTAGCGACCATGTCATCTACATACACTTCAATTTCTTTGTGCATCATGTCATGGAACAGTGCAACCATAGCACGTTGGTAAGTGGCACCGGCATTCTTCAACCCGAACGGCATGACTGTGTAGCAAAATGTTCCCCACGGAGTTATGAACGTAGTTTTTCCTTTGTCATGAACATCCATGAGAATCTGATTATACCCGGAGTATCCATCCATGAATGAAAATCGGTGATTCCTGGCCGTATTATCAACAAGGACATCAATGTGAGGGAGTGGAAAATCATCTTTCGGGCTGGCTTTATTCAAGTCCCGATAATCAACACACATCCTAACCTTCCCATCCTTTTTAGGCACAGGCACGATGTTGGCCACCCAATCTGTGTGTCTTGACATCTCCAGAAATCCGGCCTCTAGCTGTTTAGTCACCTCTTCTTTTATCTTTAGTGACATGTCAGGCCGCATTCTTCTCAATTTTTGCTTTTTCGGCTCGGCTTCTGGGTACAAAGGAATCTTGTGTGAAACAATCTCTGGATCCAATCCTGGCATATCATGATAAGACCATGCGAAAACATCCAGGTATTCTTCAAACAAAGCAATCATCTCTGTTCGCTCAGGATTCTCCACTATTTTCAGCTCTTTCTTCTCTTCTTCGGTGCCCATGTTAATTACTTCGATCACCTCATTGTCTAAGTCAAATCCTTTTTCCATGTGTTCTAGCAACCCTGAAAATCTCTCAACAGTTTCTTCATCTTCTTCAGATTCATAGCTATTGCAATCAAGTGCAGTAAGAGAATCAATTGATTGGCCTTCAAAATCCCTTTCATGTGGCAAAATTCCTACACTTAAATCCCTGGAAAGTAATTGCGGTGGGTTGGAATGCCAAGACAAATAATGGGTAGAACATGAATAAAAAGGCATAAATTAATGGTCTGAGGAAATAATGATAAAGAAAAGAATAGCGGATGGAAAAGAGAAAAATTGTTGGATAAACATGCAAGTTTATTCAAATGATGTCTCAAAGTAGCATACATAAAAGCAAAGACAACTATTACAATCCCAAGTGATTACTTTGAAGTAATAACATCAATCATTGGTTCGGCTGTCCAATTCATCAGCATCTCATTGTGGTTGGCAGCACAAGCATTGTTGCATTCTTCAGGCTTCTCGACATCTACCATATTGATGGTTGGACAACAGCTAGCTTCATAACTTTCTTCAGCCACAATCACTTCAGCCGGATAAGGAAATGTCTCCTTCAGATGAGGGATTTGCTTCATCTTCTCTTTTGGTTTCTTTTGCTCAAGAGCCATGGTCTTGATCTGCTCCTCCAATAACGCCTCATATCCTAAACCAAATCGGTTAGGCTTCCCTGAGATAGGTAGAGGTGTCTTGATACCTTGCAACCATGGTCCCAGTCTTTTGCCGTGCAGATAACCATTTTTGGTCATGATATGAGCCACTATCTGATTGACATCTTGCCTTGGGAGCTCGTTCTGTTCTTGCTTCAACCCCACCACCTCCAGACTGTGCCATAAGCTGTTTTCCACTAACTCCACATTTTCAACATATGGAAGTGAGACAGGTTTAGATACAATGATTTCCTTCTCTCCATGGATTGTAACGACTGAATCATTTTCAATGTATTTAACCTTTTGATGCAAGGTTGAAGGAACAGCACCAACATTGTTAATCCATGGTCTTCCCAGCAGCATGTTGTAATCAGACTCAATCTCCATCACTTGGAATAAAACCTCAAATCGGCTTGGGCCGATCTCCAATGGCAGCACTATTTCCCCCAGTATGTTTTTCTTCGCTCCATCAAAAGCTCTCACAATCATTACTTGTGGTGAAATGTCGTCCTTGCTTATTGACAAGTAGCTCAATGTCGATGCTGGCAAGACATTTAATCCCGACCCTCCATCAATGAGGACTTTGGGCACTATATAACCTTTGCATTTAAGGGTTATATACAGTGCTCGTGGGTTAGCCTGTGATACGATCTCTTCACTTGAGAAAGTGATCATATTAACACGCTTTACCGGATCCACCATGTTCACTATATTCTCCAATGAGACATCTGGTTTCACATAAGCATCCTTCAAGACCTTTAGCACTGCCTTTTGGTGAGATTCAGATGACAAAATTAGTGACAGCAAGGAGATTCTAGCGGGAGTCTTCTTCAATTGTTCGAGTATGTCGTACTCGCTTTGCTTCATAATCTTCAGGAACTCTTCTTCTTCATTTTCTTCTCTTCCTTTTCTATCTGCACCAAAACTCTTTCCCACGTTCTCTTCATCAACAAACTTTCCTTTTTCCAATTCTCCGGGTCCGTAAATTCTTCCACTTCTTGTTATTCCTTTTACCTCCGCTACCACTTGGGCTTTCGAGGTTTCCCTTATATCTCCATTTGTCTTCATATTAGTTTCATAATTCCAAGGGACAGCATGTGTTTTCTCATAACTGAATGGTGTTGGTTTCTTCACGGTGATCACCACTTTCTCTGGTTTCGGAGCTCGATTCAATGGGGGGACGCGGAGTACGAAGCGATCGATCACATTTACCTCTTCAGGGAGATTCAACCTGTTTTTTGCTTGAATCACACCTAGGTTGAGCAACCCTTGTACTCGAGCCTTGAAACCCCAACAACTTTCTATATCATGACCAAAACCTCCAGAGTGGTACATGCAGCTCGACTTTGTGTCATTTTTCTCATTCTCTTTCATCATGGATGCAGATGCTGTGATATGATACCCAGCCTCCTTCAAGCCATTGAACACTTCCTCCATTGGTGTTCGAAGATTCAGAACTTTCTTAATCAGGGGTTCTTCCACCTCCAAGGCATTCACACGACTTCCTCCTTCGTGTTTTGGGATCGGGTTGTTAACAATGTCTGGCTTCGAATCTTCTTGAAGGTCTAGTCTCCCACAAGCAATTAACCTTCTTACTGCTGTTTTGAAACCTTCGCAGTCCTCAATGGAATGCCCTGCTATGTCCATGTGGTATTTACAGGTCAGGTTTGGGTTGTACCAAGCTGGGTATGGTGGTTCTAATGGGTGCACAGGATATGCCGAGATCAGATGAGCATCAACTAGCTTTTGAAATAGGTCGGCATTCGAAATGGATAACTTTGGGAAAGGTGGGAAGTTGGGGAATCGATTACGGTTTTGGTTTTGAAAATTTGGTCGAGGTGCTCGGGTATATGTTGGGCGGGTTGGTTGGTATGGTCTTATGTGGATGTTGTTAACTTGGGGTCGGGGGTATGGAACAGTGTTTGTGGTCGGTATGGCTTGGTATGGTGGGTAATGAGGGATAAGGGTTTGGTATGATCGTGGTCGGGTTGGTGTGTATCGTGGGACGAAGGATTGCTGACCATGCAGATAATTTACATCTGTCTCCTTCTTTCTGGGTGGGAAACTCTTTCTAGTGTCTTCACTGTTTATGGGAAGCTTGCCGGCTTTTGCTAAGCTTTCAATTCTTTCTCCAGCAGTTATCAACTCAGAGAAGTCTTTGTATGCTGCTCCTGCCATTGCCCCAATGTAAGGGGATCCCAAGGTTCCCAAGAAGTAAGAACACATTTCAGTCGGGATGAGTGGCGGTTGAACCTGAGCAGCCAAGGCTCTCCACCTTTGAGCATATTGCTTGAATGATTCATCCTTCTTCTTCTGCATAGAGCTTAATTGCTCCCGTGTAGGTGCCACCTCAAGATTGAACTTGTATTGGCTCATGAACAGATCTGCCAATTCTCTCCAGCTAGAAATCTTTGAGTGGTCTAGTTGAATGTACCACTCCAGAGCAGGTCCAATCAGGCTTTCATGGAAGAAGTTGATGAGAAATTTTTCATCCTTTGACCATATCGCCATCTTAGTACAATAACTCTTCAAGTGAAAAAGAGGATTACCCGTCCCATCATACTTTGAGAAGTCAGGAACCTTAAAGTCCCTAGGGATTACTACATCACTAGAAGGACAGAGTTGTTCAACCTCCACATACCCATAGGGGCTAGGTCCTTGAATAGCCCGAATTTGCTCTTGAATCTTCTCCATCCATTCCTCTTTGAACTTTCCTTTTTCTGCCTCTGCACGACTATTTTCTGAGGAGGATGGTTGCTTCTGGATGACCACACGAGGTTGCTCCCAGACAGGGGTAACATGCCCATGTTCATGAGTTTGCACATTTTCCAAGGAACGATAACCTTCTCCAATAGGGATTACCAATGGTATCGTGGGCGGTGGTTGCCCATGGAGGTTATTCGGGATTTCACCCATATCATTCATCCCTACAGTGACGTCTAGAGCTGCACTCGGAACCACAGGCATACCCAGTGTCGTGGTCCTTGGTTGCACATTCGCTGAATGAGCTCCCAATAGGTTAAGTGATTCTTGTATGGCCCGCATCATATCCTCCAATCTTCCTTGGTTATTTGACAGTTCATTCAGTTTTCCTCTCACCGCGTCAACTTCATTGCTCAGATTTCTTCCTCCTTCAGAAGTAGTTGTGATTGGGATACCCCTCTCTGCGTCACCATTCCCTCCAGCCATTTTGGTCCGGGCTCTGGTATTGTGAATTCGAGTTTGATCAGTATCGGTTTTCCTTGGGCGCCCAATTGTGATAGATTTTTACCTAGAGAAGAAAACAATTTTAGTGAAAAGTAAAAGATAAAAACATGGCTATTTGTTAGAAATGATCGAGCTGAGTCTTGATGTGAGTATCTTTGATGATAACTGTTCCTCAGAACGTCTCGTTCAAAAGTACTAAGTCATGGGTATTGCTATGAGACCAACACAATGTAGGGAAACAAAGATTTTTATTCATCAAGGGGTATTGTAACTGTCATCCCCTTTTTGTTTTACATTCACTTCCAAAACGAGAAAAGAAAATACATCATAAAGCCATAAAGGCCTTTCTCAACATCTTTCAGCAATCATTTGTTTCATTCTCCCAATCAAGTCTTTACAGTAGTCAACAAAACTGCTAATCCCAATCGGGGTCTTGAAAGGGATTATTCCTTGCTCGGCCAATCCTAAGTATCTTGGAACATCTTCAATGGCCGCATTAGCTAATCCTGCCAAGTTTGAGAAGCGAGTCTTCAGCTCATGAATGATGTGGTTCTGATGTTGTATTTCGGAATCCAAACTTGCAACTCTTTCCTTTTCTTCTTCCAGTGCAACTTGATATTCCATGATCTCATCATTCATGTGTTGACTTAGCTCTTCAATCTTCCTTTGGTATTTGTGAACAACCGATTTTATTCAACCTTTTTAATAATAAAATCCAACAGATTGCACTTAATTTACCTTTTTTTATTTATAGTTTCAGTTCTTGTTTATTAAAAAATATAAAAATTAAAAAATTAAAAAAATAAAGGAGTTCACGGACTCCTTCTCATCTGGCCGAGGCATACATGTGAAGTAACAGTAGCATGGGGAGGGGGAAAAGCAAAAAATCAAAACAGAGGCAATGATGATGTCTTTGAACTTAGATATCTCTTTCGGTGGAATTCGAAAAAACACCGAGGGTATACATGGGGACGGAGACCATAATCAAAGGAGGAAGGGGAGAGAAAAAAAAAAACATCAGAATACCAACTTTGGGGAACCTGAGAGAATCAACCAGTCCAGTAATTGAGCTCAGCAAAAAGAAAGAAAAACTGAAACAGGTATACATCTCCATCATCAATAAAAAAATAAAATAAAAAATAAAAACACCGGGGCCGCGGCCCTCCCTGCTTCACCGCCACGGCCCCTCTCCCTCCATACTTCAACATCATCATCACAAACCTCCATCATCATCCCTCCATACTTCAACATCATCATCACAAACCTCCATCATCATCCCTCCATGCTTCAACATCATCAACCAACATGGCCACCCTCTCCTCACCTTCAACCTCATCATCTTCGCCACCCTCAACGAACAGAAACCCACCCTCATCATCATCCATCATGGCCGAACCACCCACAACCACCATGATCTTCCCTCCACCCCTCACCTTCCTCGGCCATACAACTACCCTTCAACCCATCATCATCACCTTCACCTACTGGAGCACCATGACCAGCCTCAAACACCAACCTTCCATGCTTCATCACCTTTCAACTCATCAACACCAACAGCCACCACCTCCTCACACCGCCGGTTTTCTTTCCTTCCCCTTCGGCCTCCCATCATCATAAAATAACAACCTTCAACCCCTCTTCTTGAACCTTCAACCCACCGCAACCAGCCTCCGCCTTCAAGCCGCGAACGGATCGGCATCACTCATGGTGTCACCAGCCCATCACCATCATCACAGCCCCCTCCCCTCCTCTCTAACACCACCAGCAACTGGAACCCGAGGCTGCTGCAGTTGAACTTGAAGGAGGTCGTGGAAGAAACGACAGCCATGGTGAAGTCGTGCCTTGCCACCCCTCTGCTTCCTCGCTTCGCTACTCCCCCACTGATGACGCCGCCGATCTGCTCGTGGCGCAACCCGTACTGCAGATCCGCTCGCGATGCTGCCCATTCCACCGCTATGAGCTCACCAAGACCATCGAACCGTGAAGCTCGCGGCCCTCCCTCCTTCGCGTGCACCTGAAACCCAGCCAGCCTTCCCTTCCACCACCGGTCCCTCCTCCTCCTTCCTCAGCTTCCACCAAACCGCTCCCCTACACTCAACCACCACCTTGGTCCCCCCTCTGCGGCTTTCCACTCCTCTGCCCTTCACTCACTCTTCTTTTCATGCTTTCCTTCTGCTTCTCTCTGTGACCGTGTGTGCATGTGAAGAGAGAGAGAGAGAATTACGTTTGAATGAGAAAGAAAAGAGAGAGAGAGACGGGTGTGTGTGTGTGCGTCCGTGAATATGAAAAGGAGAGCGAGAAGGAAGTTTTGTTTAGGTGTGTGGGGTATGTGACTGTCGTGAGTGAGAAAGAGAGAGTTTTGAATGAGTAGTTGTATGTGTCTGAGAATAAGAGAGGGGAAAGTTATGTGTTTTATTATTATTAGTATTATTATTATTTCTTTGATAGATTAGATTTTAGATTTAGATATGGGTTGTATTTATTCGATTAGTGTTTGCTCAAAGTCTTTAAATTTTGTTTGTTGGATCTGGGTTTGTTATGATCTAAAAGGAGATTCTGTTTAATTTAGTTCAAAAGAAATACTGACACGAGTTGTTTTTTTTTTAAAAAAGAATTTTTTTTTTTTTTGTTTTGTGTTATGTTTTTGCAGTAATTTCAGATTATTTGAATAAAAAAAAGGGAGTAATTCGCTTATTTCTTTCATTTTGAATGAATTAAGTGCTAATGTTTTTTAAAACCATTAAAAAGAGAAAATAATAATTACGACCTTTTTATTTTTATATGTTTTGTTTAATTATTTATTTATTTATTTTTTATTTTTTGTTTTTTGTTCACTTGATTTAAATTTAAATTTTTAAGGATTGCTTGTTTAGTTGACATTTATTTCCTTTTTAGTTCAGTTCTTCTTATTTTCGATTAAATTGCATGTTTATATTTATGTGTTAGTTTTGTTTCTATTTAGTTTAACTATTTTATGCTTATGCGTTTTGCTTAAATTAGTTCTGTTTAGTTTTATTATTATATGTTTATACGTTTTGTTGAAATTAAATAGATAACGGGGTTTATAAGTTAATTGTAATCGCTATTATTATCATAATTATTATTTGTTGATTCGTTTGAACAAATTTATTTTTTTTTTTATGTGTGTTTTGCTTAAATTTATTGTATAATCTTATTTCGTTCAATGTAATTATTTATATATTTATGTGTTGTGCTTAACTTGTTTACATTTGTGTTTATAATTTGATTTTTAGTTTATTTGTTCTATGTTTTTTTAGTTTAATTGTTTCGTATTTTATATGTTTTATTTAAGCTATATGTGTTTTTGTTATAAATAAGTTTTCTTGTTAATTCAATTGTCTTATGTATATATTTATTTAGTTTGTTCAAATCAATTGTGTTTCTATGTTTTTATTTATTTATTTAATTATTTTATTTATTTATTTATTTATTTCAAAAAATATATATATATAAAAATATAGAAGTGGTTTAAGATTTCAGTTTGGGTAGAATTGTTTATTAGAATAGAATGTGGGTTCGTTTATTTAGAATTTTATTCACTTGTTGGATTAGGGTTGTTTCATTTTAACATTTGGGCTTATTAAGATTTTACTTGGTTAATAAATTGATGAATTGTATAAAAAATAGAGTTAATTTAACCGCGACGGTTTGTTAACTTTATGTTTCAGAATATTTTAGCTGTGACAGCTTAATATTCTAAAATTCTTTTTTTTTCAAAATTGACTTTTCACCACTTAATTTATTTGTAAATAATTTTTGTAATATTTTCTATGCTATTTATGTATTTTGTTTCATTTATAAGTTTTTTTTTAAATAATCTTATTTCAAAATATTTTATTTAACTTCCGTTATTGCAAATAAAGAGTTAATTTAGCCGTGACGGCTTGTTAGCTCGATATTTCGAACATTTGAGTTATGACAGCTTAATGATTCGAAAATTTCCTTAAAAATGTTTGTTCTATTTTATATTTGCTTCTATTGATTTATAAAAATACATAAAAAAATAATTCTCTTCTTTTTTTTTCCTTATTTGTAAATATTTATAATTTATATATTTATTTTCAATTTAAATTTGCTTATTTATTTAATAAATTTCTTATTCAAATAAAAATGTTAATTTAGCCGTGACGGCTTGTTGACTTAATTTTTTAGATACCTGAATTGTGACAGTTTGGTATTCCTGAAGTTTCTTTTAAAGTTTCTTTTATTTATAGTTTCATTATAAATAGAATAAAATAAATATTCCAAAGGTTATTAATAATTTGCACAATTAATCAAAGGTACCGTCCAAGGACGGGTGTACTAGGGTGCGTAGGATTAGATTCCTGCCCTTCCCTATACATAACCGACTCCCGAACTCAAATCTGATTTCAAAGATCCTTTTCAAAATGAATGGGTTTTCCATGTTTTCCCAAATTTTAAATAAACTTGGTGGCGACTCCAATATTTTCAACAATAATTTCACTTTCTCTTTTTCGCCGTCCCCGTCGCGATCCCGGTTGCGACAGTATTCATTGTTCAATTCTTCCATTTGTTGTTTCATTTGTTCTTCACCTTTTAACGCAGTTTCTTCAGCAATTTTGGCCTTTCGAAGTAGATCTTTCAGCTGTTGATTTTCGGCTAGCACTTTGTCACGCTCCTATCTCCGAAGTCCTAGCTCTTTGTTGGCAGCTTTGAGGCATTCCTTGGTTTTCATCATGTGTTCATGCCCCATCTTCAGCTTCTTGCTTGTTCCTTCTAGAGCCTGATCTTTTTCAGTGCTTTCTCGTTTTAATGTCATGTAGTTATGGTGGACACTTTTCAACTCAGCTTCTATTTGCATCTTTTCTTGTTCAACCTTGTCTAGTTTCTCCTTTATTTCTTTGATTTCTTCATTTCCATGGAAACCCCAGGTTGATACATTGTCCAGAGGAGTAATAGTTATGACTTTGAAGGGCAGCTTGATCTCTTGAGCCCTATTTTTCACCCATTGATGATAACTTTCTTTCACAGCACAACTTCTAACTCCCAGTTCCTTTCCCTTCTTGACAACCTTGTTCCAAGCGGACCGGATCTTCTGGAATAGGTCAATGTCTTTGGAGTCTTGATAATATGAGACGAATGGAGTAATCGCAGCTTGTAAGGAGGTCCCATCATGGGATACCGAATCAAGCGTAATACCAAGACATGATTGTAGTTTATGCATCCTCGGGTACCCATGAGAGGTACATTTGGAAAGCTTCCGCACTGATAAATCAGAGTTTGACCATCCTCCCTCCAAGGATACCATCGTATCATCCTTTCATCCAATTTGGCCAGGTCTTGAGCCCACTCTTGTCCACTCTTCTTCTTAATCTTATGCATTCGTAGGTCTTCAATTGGACAAGGCGCCTTGTAATTCCTTTGGAATATGTGCGAAGTAGCCCACACATATAACATTGGTAAACAGCACAGAATTCTCTTACCATTTCTCTCATGGCAAAAGCTCAGAGTACAATAAACATCTGCCAGGAGGGCTGGAACGGGATTATGACCATGGAACTTGCGAGCAAGGAATACGTCAATAGCCGCAAAGTCTACAAGGCCTTCAATGTTCGGAAATAAGACAGTGCCGTAGATGGTGAGTGCCAGTACATCTATGAAAGCATCCCAATCTTCAACTTGAGCTAAACGGCGCATATGCTCTTCGAGATAATCCCTTGAGAATCCGTAAGTCCCATTTCTACACTGCTGTGCTTCGTGCAAGTTTTTCACACCTATCCTTAAGACAGTTGATATTGTATGCAAAGAAGGATAATGTCCTTGATAGTGATAAGGTTTTTCTCCTTCTAGTGGCAGTCCCAGGATTTTCTCAAATTCTTCAATAGTAGGTGCTAATTGGAATTCTTGAAAAGTGAAACATCGGAGCGGAGGATCATAGTATTGTGCTAGTGCTGTGATTGCTTCTTCCTGCTCTTCTACTTCTAAGAGATTCAAGATCTTTCCATATTTTCTGGTGAGAGACAAGCGTTGTGGTAACTTCAGCAATTGACCCAAAGACCTCAGATTTTTAGTGTCAGGTGTCTTGGCCTTGAGACGTAGAGTTCTTTTCAACTTTTCACCTTTCTGACTGTCTGGTCTCATATTTGTTTCCATTTTCCCAAAGATACTCACAATAAGATTTCAATTCAACCTTCTAACAAACCTGCCATAATAGAAAGAAAAGAAAAGATTTAAATGAAAGAAGGAATATTAAACAATTTAGGAAATGAACAGAAATCATGCATAAAGAACAAAGATAGGAAATTATGTACAAAGAAAGGAGTTAAGGAAAATGCACGCTCTCTTTGTGTCCTATGTGAGGTAAATTTTGGAGGTTCATTCTATGATCCTATGGTCATTCTACTTTGTGAACACTTTCACCAGGCAGGTCTATATTCTCATATTTCTACGGTCTCTAGAGTTAAGACTCGTTTCAGAATGTTACCCACAACAGCAGGTGAACCGCTAGGTGTAGGGCATTCATGAAAGAATCACACTCTAGATGAGATTTTCGCGATAACCAAACAGGATGAACATCCAAAATGGCTATCGCTACACAATCTCTTTCCTATCTCAAGTTACACTCAGACCCGGGTATAGGGCCCCGCTCGTGTGATTATTGTGTAAGTGTTGTGTGTGAAGAGAGCATACAAACCTGAAATCCTAAGACTACCCATGACTAATACCTGCAAAAACAACTCAAACAAACACGTACAGAATCCAATTAACCGTCATCTATCCTAAGGTTTTAACAAATAAAGTCATCACTATAAATAAACACGCGAAACATAAAGACTCTGTAAAGAGACAAAACATAAAGAAAGAAAATATTAGATAAAGTAAACTAAGAAAAGGAAAACAAACATCAAAAGGCTATATTTAATTTGCACAACTAATTAAAATAGGCCTGACTCTCTTGGAAGTCCCCAGTGGAGTCGCCATCTGTCGCAACCGAGATCGCGACGGGGACGGCGAAAAAAGAGAGAATTTTTTTTGAAAATATTGGAGTCGCCACCAAGTTTATTTAAAATTGGGAAAACATTGGAAAAACCCATTTTTAGAGAAGTAGTCTTGGAAACCAGTTTGAGTTCGGGAGTCGGTTATGTATAGGGAAGGGCGGGAATTTAATCCCACGCACCCTAATACACCCGTCCTTAGACAGTACTTTTAATTAACTGTGCAAATTAAATAAATAACCTTTTTCAAACGTTTATTTTCTGTTTCAAGACAATTAAAAGGAATTTATTTTTCTTAAAAGAAAAGAATTTTTAGTGCAATTAATGTCGCAATTCAGATGCCCTAAAAATGAGTTAACTAGTCGTCACGACTAAGTTAACCTTTTTTATTTGAAACGAAGTATTTAACAATAAGCATATAATTTTAAAAAGGAACTCTTCTAACAATAAATATTTGCAAATAGGATCTAAAAAGAAGCGAAGGTTTATTTTTTTTGGTGTTTTTGTAAGAGAAAATATAAAAAACCTTATGAGAGATATTTGGAATATCAAATTGTCACAACTCTGATATCCAAATATCAAGTTAACAAGCCGTCAAGGCTAAATTAACCCTGTTTATTGAAAAGGCAAATAAGTGAAGGAATTTGAATCAAAAATTAAAATATAACTAATAAATATTTACAAATAAGATAAGAAGAAATTGATTTTTTTTATAAGAAAAAAAAATTTTAAGGGAATTTTCAAATCACTAAGCTGTCACAGCTTAAATGTTCGAAATATCAAGTTAACAAACCGTCACGACTAAATTAACTCTATTTTTGAAAAGAAATTTTTGAATATCAAACTGTTGCAGCTAAAATATTTCAGAATACAGAATTAACAAACCGTCACGGTTAAATTAATCCTATTTTGAAAAGAAATTTTGAATATCGGGCTGTCACAGCTAAAATATTCCAGAACATAGAATCAACAAACCGTCACGGTTAAATTAATCCTATTTTGAAAAGAAATTTTGAATATCGAGCTGTCACAGCTAAAATATTCCAGAACATAGAATTAATAAAAATTTATTAATTATTAATCAATTAAAATTTTTCTATATGAAAGGGGACAAGAGTTTTCTTTTGATTTTTTTTTAGTTAACCTACGAGAAATCATAATCCCAACATCTTTATTTATATATTTAAACAAAAGAACAAACAAAACAGAAAGAAAGAAAAAGAAAGGAAAAACAAAACTTTGGAAAAATGATTTTATATTATCAAAACAAAAGAATGATCTCCAGACTCAATTCCAACACGTAAACTCAAAAAAAAAAAACCAAAATAAAAAAAAATGAACCAACAGTTACTAATGAAACTCAAGACACGGATCCTCATGGCCCAAAATTAAAAAAAAATATTCACAAGAAATAACGACAAAGCGAATAGATAAATGAAATAAAATAAAGAAATCCTAGACTAATATACATTCACATACGTGATATAAGTGGGAAGCTATTTCTTTCTTAAAGGGGTGGTTCTCCCTCGCTCACATACATCCACATATTCCCCATACATGCACGCACATGCGCCCCACGTGGGTAAGCTGAAATTAAAACACTCACGCACCTACTATACTAACACATGTTCCCTTTCCCACTAACTCACACATATGCACGCTTGCACAGACCACTAGACACGAGGCACACACGAGTCAATATGAAATTAACTTCATTCTTTTCTAAAACATGTTCGTAGACACAGAAACACCTTGAAAAAAATGTTAAGAGAAAGAAAGTGAGAGATACAGAGGGTGAGGAATAGAGACAAAGAGTGGAGGGGCCGCAGCCATGGAGGGAAGGGACGGCGAAAGGGGAGGTTACCGCCGTGGCTCACGTCGAACTCCGCGGCGGTCTTCGCGAACTGGAGGGGAAAGAAAGGGATTGCGGTGGCTTTTGGGTTTGCGGTGGTTGGTGTTTGCGAAGGGGAAGGAAGACCGTGACCATCACGCGGTGGGGAGCCGATCCACCTCCTCGAAATCGCGGTGGCCTTGCAGTGGCTGCCTGGGAAGTTGAGGTGCGGTGGTTGTGTGGAGGTTGATCGTGGCCAAGCAAGAGGGGTGCGCGGATGGGTTTGAGGGTTGGCCGCGGTTGTCTCATGCGGTGTCGGTGGTTGAAAGGCTGGGCACGGTGGCGGTGGTTGATGCTCACGGTGGCTAAAAGGCTGAGGACAGTGGTTCGTGAGGGTGATGGGAGGTGATGATGATGGTACGGAGGCCGAAAGTGAAGTGGTTCGAGGTTGATGGCTTCACGGCGGTGGTAGCTACGGAGGGGAGAGAGGCCGCGGTTGGAAGAGATCTAGCAAAACTATGATGGTGAAGGTTGAAGGTGATGATGATGGGTTGAAGGAGGGTTCTGAAGAGGGGGGTAAAGGCTGTGATGGAAGGCTATGGGAGGTGGTGTTGAAGGCGGCTAATGGTGGAATTGATGATTCGAAGGGGCTGAAGGCCGCCGGTGGTGGTGGAGAGGAAGGAAGACGAGGAAGGGCGCCGGTGATGTTGATGATGGAGATGCAAGGCCGTGGTGGTTTGGTGGTTTATGTTGTTGTGGTGGTGTTTCATGGAGGTTGAGTGGTGGTGTTTCATGGAGGTTGAGTGGTGGTGGGTGGCGGCCATGGAAGTGGTGGTGGGTGGTTGTGCTGGGAATGAAGTGGTGATGATGTTGAGGTGAAGGTGATGAGGGAAGATAGAGGAGTAAGGGGAGGCCGCGGCGGTGGAGGGAGGGGCCGCGGCCTCCCTCTGTGTTGCTTTCCTTTTTCCTTTTTTTCTTTTTTCTTTTTTTTTAAAACTGATGATATGATGAAAAATGCTGATTGTTTACCTTGATCTTTCTTTTTTCGCTTCTAAATTGTATTTGTTGGACTGTATAACCGGAAATGTTGTTGGATTCTCTTTGCAGGTTTCTCACGTCTCTATGTTTGAAAAATTTTTTTTTTTTTGATCTCCAGAATTCTCCTCCGTTCCTCCATCATTTCCTCTCAATATGTATGTTCTCCCTTTGTTGAATTTTCCCTAGCTCCACCGAAAGAAAAAAATACCCGTTGCTAGCCATGGAGTCAAAAACCTCATTATGATGTTTTTATTCCTTTTTTTTTAAAAGAAAAAAAGTTTTCCTGTCTCTATGTCTCACGGGCATATCTTGGGGGAAAGGAGAAAAGAGGACGAGGAATCCGAGAGGAGCCCGTGACTTCTCTGTTTTCCTTTTTTTTTAAAAAAATAATAATAATAAAAAAAAATTAAAATCTAGTAACTAATTAGCTTCTTTTTTTTATTTTAGGAAGTAATTAAAGAGACTGTAAACTATAAATAATAACAAAAGTAAATCAAATGCAAATTTTTAGATTTTTGTTAAAAGATCGAACAAAATCAAGTGTTCACAGTAATTTTACACCAAAAAATTACTTCTATATTTATTATATTCAAACAATTCAACAACTTCTGGTTATAATAAAAGTACATCTACAATTACATTCAAACGTCTAAAATTTTTCAGATTGTGCTTGAGCTTTTGAACAGTATTTCTCCCTAAATTTTAATCAAATGAGCCCCACATATTATGTAACTTCTTTTATATTGCTATATATAATATATATGGTTAATAAATCATATTTTAATTATGTCTATTAATGTTAAATTAATATAACTTTTGGAGTTTTAAAAAAAAAATTTTAAAAAAATTATGTGATTTTTGTTAGAAAAGTTGGCTCATGCATATCTTGATGAAATAACGATTGATTTTATATATATATATTCTTTAGATGTGTATCCTAATATGTATATTCTGATATATTTATTCTTAGATTTAAAAATATTTAAATTAAGGATATGTTAAATCTATTAAGATATGGTAAATTTGGTAGGATATATAAAATCTGGTAGAGTATGTGAAGTTTGTTAGAATATCAGAAATCCTTTTAGATTTGAAAAATCGGTTAAAATTTGATTTTAAAACTTTTAGGATTTGGAAGGAGTCTTGGAGATAAAACTTTTGGTTATAAATAAGATCGATGACCTAGGTACATGATAGTGTGAAAGTGGTATACTCTTGTTATGAGAGAGGTTGTACGGGAGGCTTTGGGAGTAGAAATATAATAAAGTGGGATTCTTGTACTATTTTTCTTCTCATGGTGAAAATGTTTATTCTCTAAGGTGGATGTAGGTATGTGATTTGTTGAATCATGTTAAATTCTTATGCTTCTACACTCATTGTCTTCTTATTTATTTTTTATCCCTTTGCTTTGTATTCTTGTGTGTTTATTTGTTTATTAATTTATTTGGCATTTTGATTGAATTAAATATAAAAATGGAAAAGGAAAGGTTATAACATGTTTCTGACTTCTAAGAACATGTTCACGTCCTATTAGGCAAAATCTACCTCTGCCTAATAAATTAGAGAATACTTGACTTAGAGTAGCTTTGGTATTTGGATGGGATTTTCTTGGGTGAAAATTACGTTTTTTTGCCACAAGAAATAATTGTTTTGCATTTTGGGATAACTTTATAAAAATAGTCAGAATCTAAAATAAAAGACAGTTTGTCTTTTTGTTAGAAGCTAAAAAGAATGGTTCTGGAAAAAAATCAATTTTCAATATTTGTAATTATATATAAAATTTAAGTTTTATAATTTTTATCCAAAACAAACACATCCTTATGCTCTTTAGTCTTAACTCATTCAACTTTCCATTGAACAATGATATGTATTGTTGACTTGTTGTTAACTGTTATTATTCAAAATTTTAAACCCTTTGAAATTGAGTATATATATTATTTATTATTTATAAATGCTATTTAAATTTATTAACAAGATCATAGATCAATTGGCATGGAGATAGCACAGCTAGAGGTCTCATATTTGAACCCTGGATATGCATTAAAATTCGAGAGGAAAAACTTTTCACCTTTAGTGATTCTACCCCCACTAGTAGAGCTTAGTTGGGGGCACAGTGGGCAATTGCCCCCCAAAATTTTTTCAAATTTTTTTTTATATATATAGGTATAACTACTAGGATTATTATGTCTTGTTATATAAGAGAAAAAAAATACTAATATATAGTAAGTTTTTAATTCGAGAAAGAAAAAAGCTTGCTAAAGAATTTTGTGTCTTCTATGTTATCATCAAAATATTTCATTTGCATATTAGTATTTTAAAATTTATTTGGTCAACATACTTGTCAAGAAATGATAAATTTTCTAGTTAGTGTCTTTAAAAATTCTCTTGATTTAAAATTTTATAAGTGTAATTTAAAATTAGGAGAATTGATGGTTAGGAAGATATACCATCACTATATATTTGTCGCCTCTCCTAAATTTTTAGTCTTGTTTCACCATTGCCTACCCAACTTGAGCAAAGTTACCTCTAGTAGGAGGATACATGTGGCTTTGACCAAAAAAAAAAAAAGTTATCTAAATTTAAGGTATGTTTGGATTGGTGGAATTGGATACAGTGGAGTGGAGTGAGATTTTTATTTGTTCCATTATCCTAAAATTTGGATGGAATGAAATGGAGATGGATGAACTCATTCCATCCAATTACACCAATTCTTCTCAATTTTCTCCCCCTATCAAAAATTTTTTTGGAGAAATAAAATGAAATAAAAGATATTCAAATAATGGAGCAGAGTAATTATTCCACTCTGTTTTGCTCCACTCCATTCTACCCTGCTCCACCACTTTGCTCCACTCCACCATGCCTCACTCTTCTAAAAAAGTTGACCCTCTTTTAAAAGAAAATTACACTCATCTCCCATAAGATTTGATAAAATATAACATGCACTGCTGTATTTTTCAAAATTTGCACAACCTCTTCCCATCCTCATCCACTTTCCTCCCATATGTTTTTTCTCACTTAATAAAATATAGTCCTTTAATAGTTATAACAACCTTTAATATTTACACCAATGCTAAAAAGTGTGTTGTACACATGCACACTGTTCTGTCAAAGTCACTCATGAACGAACATTAGTAAAAGAGATAGGTATAGGATTTTTCAAAGTTTAGGAACCTACCGTTCAAAGTTTGATAATAGAGGAAGTGCAAGTTTCTGAATATGAATTGCAGTGTTTCTTAAAAAAATCTGATAATGGATTCAACTGGTCAGTTGGTCACTAAATATTTAGGAAGGGAAGTTGTCTTATTTCTAAAATTTTATAAAAATAACTCAGAGGGTTGAAGTAGCACTTCAAATTTACTAGTTTTAAAAGATTTCTTGGGGACTTAATGCTTGACAATGCACTGATACAGCTTTTCGTAAGCGGCATTAAAAAAAAAAAAAAAGAATCGTAAGCTGTCTTCAGCTTAGACTAATAACATGTTTAATGTTCTGTTTGCACAACTCAAAATCGTGATTTGCTTCTACTCAAACCACGATTTGGGAGCTGCAAATTGATATCCAATCATACACATTAAGGTCTGGTACCTTGCAATGCCTGCCTCATAAAGGCGTTCATAATAGTTTCTGATGACCCACCATCTTCAATTGCATGCTGACATACCTGCTGAAGCTCTCTGGCCCTTTTCCTCATTTCTCTCCCTTCAACACTATCCAAATCCATAAATTTCCTTATAATCCTAGCAATTTCATCTCTTCTTACCAAACTCTGTTTAGCTTCTGTCTTCACTCTCCACCCAACCTTCCAATCCTCCACTATGTACTTACTATTCAGCGGTTGGTCCATCAATATCGGAAAAGCAAGAAAGGGGACACCACTAAAAATCCCTTCTCTAGTGGAATTCCACCCACAATGTGACCAAAACCCACCAACAGCATGGTGTGACAACACCCTCAATTGGTCACACCATGGCAAAACTAGCCCCTTATCACCACACACGTCTTTCAACCTTGAAGCCTCCCCACTCTGCACCCACAAGAAACTAACACCACTTTCCCTTAAACCACCTGCAAGCTCATCAACTTGGTCAGTAGAAGTTGAAAGAAAGCTCCCTTGTGAGACGTAAAGCACTGAACCAGAAGGTTGGCTATCGAGCCAATGCATGTAGTCAAGGTCAGCATGGTTGGTAATGTGGTTATTATCATTATTATGACCAAAATAAGGTATGGCAGGGCCAATAGTGTAAAGTGGTATAGAGAACTCCTCCCTCAAAGCATCAATGGCTAGTGGCTCAAGCTCATATATAGAAGGGAATAAGAGATACTGTGATTTCTGCACCCATGGTATAACATTCAAGGCCAATTGCAACAGTTTTCGGGTGCGCCAGCTTTCATCGCTGAGTGGAAAATCAGCTAGGCGAATTGAAGTGTTGCCAGGGATATAATCCACACGTTTGTCACCGTTTTCTGTATTAAGTGCAAGTGCAACCATTAAAACAATTTATACACTATCACAATCAATCATTGAGAAATGCTCATGCTTCAGTAAATAGAAGTTTATTTTACATCACCAAATTGTCGAACTCGAGTTTAACTAAACTCGCTGAAGTATTTATAGGACATTCAAATAGTATTCAAACATAATTTATACTACTAAGAAGACTAAATCTTTTAAGATGGTCCATGACAAATATTTGGGGAGACAAGTTGGCCTTACAAAATTTGAAATTGAACTCGAATGTAATTAGACACTTTAAAATATTTATGGGATATTATATGATATTAAAACATAATCTATACTATTAACAACACTCAATCATTAAGTTGGTATGTGACAAATATTTTGGAGGACAAATTAGTCCCTCAAAATTTAAAGGTCTTCTTATGATCTTTTAGTTTTCAAAAGTAACAAATTATAGTATTTTTATTAACTCATCATTCCAATATTTTAAAAACAAAATGTGCATGATCCATTAAATTTTTTTATTTGAATCGCCGTAAAGGTTAAGAATTACCTATTACTAATCTAAATATGTGCTTTTTGATTTTTTTTATTAACAACTTATATTTAGACCCACTTATAATATCTTATTAACTTTTATTGTATCACTTATATGGGAGTCTTGCCAACTTGTAAGCAAATATGTCTAAATTTTTGTATCCTTCTAAGAATTATAACAAGTGCCGTCAAAGTTACAAACAAATAACTTTTCTCGCTCCAGACCCTTGGAAGAATATTTGCTAAAGTCCTAATGTAAAAATTGTTAAAAGTTTGATTTAGTTTGAGTGCGAGATCGTTAATTTCTTGATAAACATGCGAGATCGTTAATTGAACCTATCAAACAATTGTAATGACTACAGAGGAACCATTTATATGCTTTTGTTCTGAATAGAGGTAGAAAGTGTAACTGACCTGTCACATTTATTGGATAGTCACCATTCTGCTCCAGAAGATGGTAGTGATTGAGCACCTCAAAAAACGACGCCGACATTGGCCAAAACGACGCCACTGGAATGCTCCTGCTATTCGCCACGCGAACGACCCAGAAGAGGTAAGTGTCGTATATGATTAGTGTCGGCGGCAGGTGTAGGCGGTCAAGGAAGCGCTCAAAAGGCTCTTCCATTTTGGTCATAACGGCTTCGAGGAAACCGACGAAGTCATTGGCTCGACCCTTTTCGGAGGGAATAACGTTTGGGATCGTGGCGAATCGGAAGTTTCGGGGCTTCGGGTTCGGGTTGGAGCCTATGAGGCCGAGCCACTCTTCGGTGACGAGGAAGGTTACGAGGATGTCGGGGTTCTTGGAGAGGAGCAGCTTGGCGAGGTTCATCATGGGGTTCACGTGGCCACGACCAGGGTAGGGAACGGTGACCACGTGGCAGGCGGTGATTGGTGGAACTAGAGCATCCATGGAGATAAGGATGTTTTGGGAGAGTGAAGGAACTCAGGGAAGGAAGTTGCTTATGTGTTGGGAATGATGAGTGAAGTGAGGAGTGGGAGGAATCTAATGTCGATTTGTGTTGGGACTCCTGAATAAAAGTTGAGGTACATATGTTGTTGCGTGTCCTGATGATGATGCAAGCAGTTACTAGTCATGATAGGAGGCATTCTCCGCTTTTCCAGGAACAAACAAAAACAAAAATAGCATTCGAGATTCTTTTGTCCGAAATCGGTGCTTTTCCTCTGCGATTTGTCTCCTCCTCCAATGCAGTAATACTGTAATAGATATACCTTTGGACGAAGTAATTTTGTAATATAATATCAAATCCTTTGCCGTATGAGTAGACATCGTAATCGATGTGACTATCCTTGGTTATAAATTAAAAAGAAAACCCTTTACAATCAAGTGGATTTCTTTCACCGAGTTCAGTTTTTGGAACAAGTGATTTCAACTAAGTGATTTCATGACATAGAGATTATTATAATAAGTGTACGAGAGGTTGATTATATTTCATTTCTCTACTTTTTCACTTAATCAATCTCTTCAGTATTCAAATCCCTTCCTCTGCTCCACTCATTATTGTGGCATATTGTTGCAGCAATCTGAAATCGATATGTATCCATACTCTTATGATATGTTTGTAAAAGATTCTTATACAAGTACAAATCTAATGTACTATATTTGAACACAGTAATAATATGTATTCAAAAATGACACATTAACAATAAAGATGGATTCTTGAAATTTATTAAATATATATTTACTCCTTTATGAATCTTACTGTTTTTATGTGAACTTACTTAAGAAATAATTGGTACACTATTTGTGCCCATATAAAAAATTTTCTATGTTTGTAAGTTTGATTTTGCAGGAAAATGGAGAGAGAGAGAGAGAAATTTATAGAATGAAATTTTAAAAATTTCTCGTCTTTTTCCCCTTCTTCAAAAGTTAAACTTACAATTCTTTCTTTTAAGTAAAAGTTTAGGCATGGTGATGTGCGGTGATGATGTGCAAGCAATGACTAATTCTCTATGGATTATGGTGGAAATTTTCAAGTGAGGCAGATTTTCCACTTTTCCTGTAATGAAAAATTCATAGCAGAGGTCTTTTGTCCTTGAGGGAGCAAACTGCTCCTCTCCTTCCACAGCGTTCAAATTATGCCATATGAAGTTGTGAATCCATGTAACTTGCTCAACTATCAATGGATAGTTTGTCGAGATAAACTTTAGCCATGGCTGATACCTAAAATTTGTGTTAAAATCTTTAATTAGGTTTATGTCTATGGAATATAATTGGTAGAGGATAAGTAGAATATTTATTTACGGACATACCAATCATCGTGGTACATTAGCAAAGAAATGGGAACATAGTAATGATAATAGGATTAAAAACTAATTTAACTCATATTTTATAATTTAAGGGTTTAAAAATACTTGTATGGAATTTTTTTTTTTTTTGGTTTTCTAAAATTATTTTTAAAAAGTAATTTAAATTCTATTTTTAAACATAAGAGAACAAAAAAATGTGTTTGTAGTTTTAACTTTGGAAACAATTTTGTAATGATGAAAAAAATAAAAATTTGTTTGAATACTTGTTTTTAAAAAACACAAGTTTTAAAAATGAATGGACGAAAAAAAATTCAATTTGTTTGACTTCGTAGGGGTGGGTGGCAGGCATTTGATTGGAGCAGTGAGTTAGTAGGTAACATATCAGAATTGGACGAAAAAACAAAAAAGAGGCACAAATTGATATGGGTGAGATTGAATACTGATAAAAATAATAAAACACCAATATTATATAAATGTCACCGCATGCTTTGTTGTTTCCAGAAAATCTATAAACTGTTTTTGAACATTTGCTTTTAGAAGCCATATTCAGTTATTTTTGTTTTTAAAATCAATATAAATAAAACATTTTAGTTTTTTGTTTTTAAAAAACCAAAAACTATTTTCAAAAATACTTTCTAAATAGCCCTTTAATTTTTAAATTTTAGAAATCAACACGACTCATATCTATATAACTTCAAGAACCAAAATGGAAATTTACTCAAATGGAAGGCTTTGATTAAATGATAATGAGTGCATGGAATTTAACTTTTCTTTTAACATTATAGCTTTTATAATACCTTAATTTTAGGTACACTTATAATAAAGTTATTGAGATTCACAAGTAAGTGATTGTATCTTAAATAAAGTTTATAAAACTCACTTTTATTGTAAGTATCTAAATATCATGTGTTAAAATTATGTTCATATAAAAATCACTTACGTTGAAAATGATATTGTGTGTGGTGCAATGTATAAGGTATTGTGGTAGAACTATTGAAATGATCTTACTTGACTGGCTCGAAAAAATATGTGGGTTGAGATGAAAAAATTTGAGTAAAAATAAAATTAAAGTTGATTCAACTCAACCAGCCCGATAATCAAAATATTAATTATAAAAAATAATTAACTATAAATATGAGTCATTACTACTTGATCTTGGATTGTTTGGCCCATTTCTTTACTTAAAAAAGTTTAAATTAAAAATAAAGGTTGATAAAATAATATTTTTTAATTTGGTTCACTTTAATATCAAGTTAAGTTGTCAAAATTTAGTTACCAAAAAAATATTAGGTTTCATTTCTCATTCTCACTAAAGCAAAAATATCAGGTTTCATTTCTGATTCTCACTAAAGCAAGAATAAGATCACTACCTACTCATTTACACTCTTATCCATTGATTTTTACATAAACTATAAAGTTAAACAAAAAGTTGAACACAAACACACAAAAAAATGCAACGGTGGGCTAGCTTGTGACTCAAATAGGTTGAGATGTGCCAGCATTTTTCTATCCCGAAACTGCCTTAACCCAATGTAGGTCGGCCCAAAATTAGCCTAGTTCGATGTGGGTTAGGCCAACTCATTTTGACAGCTCAACATTGCATTTTGATCATTTAGCCATTACTAAATGTTGCTTGGGATGTGGTTGGATAAAACTTCTTATAAATTTTCTTTTAACTTGTCAAAGGGCACATTTTTAATCTTTTTCTCCTATTCTGTTATACAACGTATTGCTTCTCATAAAGTCATTTTTATTACCTTTTAAGAAGTTAAAATATTTAGGACCTATTTGATTTGAGTTTTCAGTTGTGATTTTCAGTTTTCCAGTTTTTCAGAAAATTTTTCAATAACCACTTTTTAAAATATTTAGAATAAGTATTTTTATTATTACATATTTAAATACAAAATAACACATTCATTAAATTACTTCTTAGAAATTAATTTTATACAAGTATTTAAATAAGTTATCTACTCAAAATACGAGAAATGAATTTAACCACAGTATAAACACATGATTAAATGAGCTTGCATTCAAACGTTATTACACTTACCTGCAGCTGTTGCACCATAACTTTTGTCTGTTCAGATTCTTTTCATTTGAAGAAATGTCTTTTTTTTTCAATTCTTTTTACTTTACATTACGTGCAGATATACAATCTATCACACTTACATTTTATATGACTTTTATTTTTTTCACCTTTTGATACATACAGGTATCAATAGACATCTCATTCTACATATTCAAATAACGCCACTCCATGGATGAATGCCTACCCCCTCAAAAAACCTTTTTAAATATATATATATATATATAAAAGGAATTTGTTAAACTTTTATACTATTAGATGCATTCAAAATAAGTTTGCTAACTCCATTTAAATTTATCAATTAGCTTGTGAGACAAAATTGAAAAATTATGGTGAAATTCCTTCAACATAATTTTGAGACAAATATTCGATGTACTATTTATTTATTGACAATGGAACACAAAAGATTAGACCGAAAGAAATAAGAGAACGTGAGTTGTGATGATAAAAAAAGAACTCGAGAGTTGAAGCAGCACTTCAATTTCACTAGTTTTAAAAGATCTCTTGGGGAATTAACGCATGACAACAGAGTGATACAGCCGTTTGTAATCGGCATTAAAAAAAGATTTTGTAAGCTGTCTTCAGTTAGACTAATAACATGTTTAATGCTCTGTTTGCACAACTCAAAATCATGATTTGCTTCTACTCAAACCATGAGTTGGGTGCTGCAAAATGAAATCCAATCATACACATTAAGGCTTGGCACCTTGTAATGCCTGCCTCACAAAGGCGTTCATATCAGTTTCTGATGACCCACCATCTTCAATTGCATGCTGACATACCTGCTGAAGCTCTCTGGCCCTTTTCCTCATTTCTCTCCCTTCAACACTATCCAAATCCATAAATTTCCTGATAATCCTAGCAATTTCATCTCTTCTTACCAAACTCTGTTTAGCTTCTGTCTTCACCCGCCACCCAACCTTCCAATCCTCCACTATGTACTTACTATTCAGCGGTTGGTCCATGAATATTGGAAAAGCAAGAAAGGGGACACCACTAAAAACCCCTTCTCTAGTGGAATTCCACCCACAATGTGACCAAAACCCACCAACAGCATGGTGTGACAACGCCCTCAATTGGTCACACCATGGCAAAACTAGCCCCTTATCACCACACATCCCTTTCAACCTTGAAGTCTCCCCACTCTGCACCCACAAGAAACTAACACCACTTTCCCTTAAACCACATGCAAGCTCATCAACTTGGTCAGTAGAAGTTGAAAGAAAGCTCCCTTGTGAGACATAAAGCACTGAACCATAAGGTTGGCTATCGAGCCAATGCATGTAGTCAAGGTTAGCATGGATGGTAATGTGGTTATTATCATTATTATGACCAAAATAAGGAATGGCAGGGCCAATAGTATAAACTGGTATAGAGAGCTCTTCCCTCAAAGCATCAATGGCTAGTGGCTCAAGCTCATATATAGAAGGGAATAAGAGATACTGTGATTTCTGCATCCATGGTATAACATTCAAGGCCGATTGCAACAGTTTACGACTGCGCCAGCTTTCATCGCTGAGTGGAAAATCAGCTAGGCGAATTGAGGTGTTGCCAGGGATATAATCCACACGTTTGTCACCGTTTTCTGTATTAAGTGCAAGTGCAACCATTAAACAATTTATACAGTATCACAATCAATCATTGAGAAATGCTCATGCTTAAGTAAATAGAAGTTTATTTTGCATTACCAAATTGTTCAACTCAAGTTTAACTAAACTCGTTAAACTATTTATAGGATATTCAAATAGTATTCAAACATAATTGATACTACTAACAAGACTAAATCTTTAAGTTGGCCCACGACAAATATTACAGGGGAACAAGTTGGTCTCTCAAAATTTAGAATTGAACTTGAGTTTAATTAAACTCGTTAAAATATTTATGGGATGTTATATAATATTAATACATAATCTAAACTACTAGCAAGACTAAATCATTAAGTTGGTATGTGACAAATATTTTGAGGGGCAAATTGGTCCCTCAAAATTTGAAGGTCTTCTTTGGGTCTCTTATTTTTCAAAAATAACACATTATAGTCTTTTTATTAACTCATCATTTCAATATTTGATTAAAAAAAAACACATGATCCATTAAATTTTTTTATTTGAATCCATTAAGGTTAAAAATTACATATTACTAATCTAAATATCTACTTTCTGATTTTTTTTCTTTTTTTGTATTAACAACTCATGTTTAAATACACTAATAATTAAAATGAGCCTTATTAACTATTATTAAATCACTTACATGGGAGTCTTGCCAACTTCTAGGCACATATGTTTAAATTTGAGTTGTTACACTTGTATCTCTCTAAGAATTATTCCTTTTTGAATCTTAACTATAACCAATGCCCTCAAAGTTACATAAAAATTAACTTTCCTCGCTCCAGACACTTTGGAAGAATATTTGCTAAAGTTCTAGTGTGAAATTGATAAATGTTTGATTTAGTTAGTGCGAGATTGTTAATTTCAAGATAAACATGCGAGATTGTTAATTGAACCTATCGAACAATTGTAATGACTATAGAGGACATTTATATGCATTTGTTCTGAATAGAAAGTGTAACTGACCTGTCACATTTATTGGGTAGTCGCCATTCTGCTCCAGAAGATGGTAGTGATTGAGCACCTCAAAAAACGACGCCGACATTGGCCAAAACGACGCCACTGGAATACTCCTACTATTCGCCACGCGAACTACCCAGGTGAGGTACGTGTCGTATATGATGAGTGTCGGCGGCGGGTGTAGGTGGTCAAGGAAGCGCTCAAAAGGCTCTTCCATTTTGGTCATAACGGCTTCGAGGAAACCGACGAAGTCATTGGCTCGACCCTTTTCGGAGGGAATAACGTTTGGGATCGTGGCGAATCGGAAGTTTCGGGGCTTCGGGTTCGCGTCGGAGCCTATGATGCCGAGCCACTCTTCGGTGACGAGGAAGGTTACGAGGATGTCGGGGTTCTTGGAGAGGAGCAGCTTGGCGAGGTTCATCATGGGGTTCACGTGGCCACGACCTGGGTAGGGAACGGTGACCACGTGGCAGGCGGTGGTTGGTGGAACTGGAGGATCCATGGAGATGAGGATGTTTTGGGAGAGTGAAGGAGCTCGAGGAAGGAAGGAGGGAAGTTGCGTATGTGTTGGGAATGATGGGTGAAGGGAGGGATCTAAAAGGGTGGTTATATTTTGTTAGAATTGCTATTTAAACAACTAAAATAAATATTCAGGTAAAATATTTATTTAATTATTATTAAATATAATAAATTAATAAATATAATAAAAATTATTATCTTATTTAATAATAATAAAATAAATATCTATTTAAATATTTATTTTTTAATATTAAAATAATATTAATAGTATTTCTATGACCAGATACACATCTGGTATAGAATAAATTGTGAAAAAAATATCTTCAGAGAATCTAAAGTCGATTTGTATTAGGACTCTAAAAAGTTGAGGTGTGCTGTTGCGTGTCGTGGTGATGATGCAAGCAGTGACTAGTTATGAGCATTTTCCGCTTTTCCGGGATTAAACAAAGATGGTATTAGTTTCTTTTGTTCCAAATCGTTCCTCTCCCCCTCGGATTTGTCTCCTCGTAAAATATAAAATTATTAATATATCATAATTCAATGACCGACAAACTAAGTAGTTTCATAGTCTAATATTAAATCTTTTACAATCAAAAAATCTTATTCATCAATTAAGATTTTAGAATAAATAATTTTATGAAATAAAAATTATTAAAATAAGAGCATGAGAGTTTAATTATATTTCATATCTCTACTTTTTCACTTAATTAATCTCTCACTATTCAAATCCCTTCCTCCCACGCCACTCAAATTATTGTGGAATATTGTTGCAGGAATCTGAAATCGATCTATATCCAGACTCTCGTGATATGTTTCTAAAACATTCTTATATAAACATAAATTTAATACACTATATTTAAACACACTAATAATATATATATAAAAAAAATACACTAATAATAAAAGTAAATTTTTGAATTTTATTAAACATATATTTACTCATTTATAAGTCTCATACTCTTTTATATGAGTATACTTAAAAGATAATTCTTACACTATTTGTGTCTATACAAAAAAATTTCTATGTTTACTAGTTTAATTTTTGCAGGAAAATGGAGAGAGAGAGAAATTTATAGAATCAAATTTTAAAAATTTATCATCTTTACCCCTTTTTCTTCGAAAGCTAAACTTACAATACATTTTTTAAGTAAAAGTTTAGGCATGGTGATGTGTGGTAAGATGATGCCAGCAATGACTAATTTTCTATGGATTATGGTGGAAATTTTCAAGTGAGGCAGATTTTCCGCTTTTCCTGTAATGAAAAGTTGATAGAAGAGTTCTTTTGTCCTTTAGGGAGCAAATTGCTCCTCTTCCTCCACAACGTTCAAATTAAGCTATACAGAGTTGTGGATCCATGTAATAGTTTGTCGAGATAAAGTTCAGCCATGGTTGATATCTAAAATTTGTGTTAAAATCTTTAATTAGGTTTATCTCTATGCAATATAATTGGTTGAGCCGTAGTGAAATATTTATTTACGGACATGTCAATCAACTTGCTACATTAGCAAAGAAGTGGGCACGAAGTAATGGAAATAGGGTTAAAAAATATTTTAAAACTTACTTAAGGGATTAAAAAAACTTATTGGAAAGTGATTTTTTTTAGAGTTTTCTAAAACTATTTTTAAAAAGTAATTTAAATTCTATTTTTAAACATAAGAGAACAGAAAAATTTGTTTGGTATTTTTAATTTTCGAAACAATTTTATAATGATAAAAAAAACAAAATTCGTTGAAATACTTTGTTTGAAAAACGCAAGTTTTAAAAATGAATTGATAAAAAAAAAAATTCAATTTGTTTGACTCTATAGGGGTGGATCGCAGGCATTTGAATTGGACCCGTAAAGTAGTAGGTAACAGTGAGGTACGTAGCATGTCGTAATTGGATGAAAAGACAAAAAAAAAAAAGGGCATAAATTGGTGTGGATGAGTAAGGATGGGAACAAACCAGACCACATCTGACTTTCCTCTTAATAGGCCAGGCCTGTCTTGTAATTTCTTGGCCTGAGCTTGGCCTATGACCTATTACAAATGATTTGTTGGGCCTAAACCTGGTCTGTTTAAAAACTTGGCCTGGCCTAGACCTTCTTAGCAAGCCTGTCCTCTTAAAGTCATATGTAAAAAATAAATAAATAAATCACCAATCCAAAAGCACGAAACCAATGGTGATTCTAGTTGTACTGATATAAAAAAAAAAATTGTATTGATATCTTTGCCAAAACAACAGAAAGGAAAAACTACTGATATTATCTTCACTATGCAAGTTGAAAAAAATCTCAATCCCAACTCAAATTGAAAATCAGAGTCTCCAGTACTCAAAACCCAAACTGATTCACAAGAATCTAAAAGGTAAAATGAAAAACAAATTTTTTACTACACAATTTCAAGTTAACAGAAGCTAAAGGCTAAACCTTTCTATTCATTCTTGGCATCATTATAATCAATCACATGTTTTTCCTTCGGGGTGAACAAGCTCAACCTTATCCCTAACCTTTCCTTAAACCACACCACCGCTTGGCACAGCTCCAGCGATCAGCGCGGCAACAGCGATTCAACAGTCAGCGCGGCAACGGCGGAGTGGCAATCAATGCGGCAACATCGAAGTAGCAGTCGGCATGGAAACGGCAGCACTGACAGAGGGGCGATCTTATGAGGTGGGTTGCATCAATGGAGTATTGAGGGAGAGGAGATCTAGCTTTTGTGTGTGTGTGTGTGTGAGAGAGAGAGAGAGAGAGAGAAGTGGGAGGAATAGTGAAGAATTGGCAGTGGGCTGTAAAAGTTAAAAGGAGATTCGTTTGAAATGTCAAATGGTATAACAAAAACATATAAAAATGAAAATCGTATGCTAACAAGCAACGGTGTGAAATTAGCTCACTGGTAACGTTCCTTGAGTTCTGCATATGGTTTCCGGTTCTACTTATAGTTATCAGAATCGAACGGATGATCGACTTGGTCAAGACACAGGATTATTAGATCACTGATTCAACCAATAAATTAAATTAATATATAAAATTATAATTTAATTCAAATAGATATGTAATATATATATTTTTAGTGATATGATATATTAAAAAAGCAAGTGGTCTAGTGGTTGTTAACCTTGCTCAGCGCTCCACCCACTATGTTGTACAAGATTCGAATCCAATGTCAAGCATTGTTGGTATTTTTGGGGTAACAAAATTTGTTAAGAGAGATAACATATATTATTCTTTGTATATAATATAACAAAGATGAAAGTTGGCTCAGTGGAAAAGCAGCGCCCCTCTTCCCTTGTGGCACCAGTTCGAACCCTGCATCATGGATTTTTTGATAAAAAATCCTTCATGCTTGGCGGTCAAAGCTGGTGGTGCTTGGTCAAAGGCCGGGTTAATGCGCGGGTTCCATGAATCGGTTCAGCATAAACTCGCCGATTCATTTCGGATTTGACCATGTTTGACCGGTTCATATACGAAACCGGTCTAATCAAAGAACCAAATCGGACTAGTGGCCGATTCACCTATTTCTGATCTGAACTAGTCGGTTCGGTTCGATTTTTATAACTATGGTTCTGCTTTTGGATTTGAACTTCTACTAATTTAGACAAACATAAAAAAATACAAGCTGGCCTGACAGGCTACAATGGGCCTGGGCCTGTTTCTATTTTTAGACATCATAGGGTAGGCTAGAGACTCCTGGTAGGCCGCTGGCCTATTCCCATCCCTATGTGTGAGGATCAAATATAGATAGAAATAATAAAACACCAATATTACATGAATGCCACCATGGGCACGTTATACCATGGGGCTCTCATGTGTTTGGTCCATGATGAACCCTTCACTTTTTAATAGGTAAGGAGGTCTTTTAAAATATTTGTTCAAACCCTTCATTCTTTTCCAATCACATTTACACACCTCATTCATTAGCCATATATGTTTGTTGGCCCAACACATTTATCGCTCTCGTCTTTGTTGTTTGTCCAAAACTCATGATTTTTAACTGTTTTGGTACTGCTGGCATCCACTCCATTTGTCAACTTGCCAAGGTGATTTTTGCTCTAGTTTCTTGCTTCGGCTTTGATGCAAATTATCTTTAAATAGGAATGTGTCTGAGGCTGCTTAGTTGGTTGAAACTTAAGTGTATTTGGAAGAAGCTCGAAATTAGTGCATCCATTGAGACGAATGGCAGCTGCATAAATTCATAGTTTTTTTTTTCAATTTAGCCACAATACCTCCTATAATGGGGAGATGAAGAGAACTATTTATGACAATAGCCTCAAAACACAAGCATAGACGAAGATGAAGAGGAGACAGAGACTTTGTCATTATTTCCATACACATATGTTCCCTCTCTCTATTTCCAAATGGGGATTACTTCTTCCATTCAACTATATTATTGCAATGGTAAATTATACTAAGAACTCTTCATGTTGCTAAGAACTGCGACGAGGGGTTTATGCTGTCAACAGGGAGAAAGCACGAACGACATAATATCAAAATTTTAAAATAAAACTAGGGGCAGGGTTACTTTACAATTTTGCCAAATCTTTTGCTTTCATCGGCGTAAACAGTATTTTGTCATTGACACTGACACATTCTCCAATCTACTGCCAATCCAACGGCTTCATATAGAGGGTCCTTCATGGTCCCCTGTTTAAGAAGCCCAGCAAATATTCTGCTTGTCACCACGTGTTTTGTTGTTTCCAAAAAAATCTATAAACAATTTTTGAACTTTTGTTTTTATGAGCCATATTAAGTTTTTTTAAAATCAATATAAATAAAACAACTTACCAAATAGGTTATTTTAGTTTTTAATTTTTAGAAACCAAAACTATCCTCAAAAACACTTTTCAAACAGTGCCTTCATTGCTAAATTTTAGAAGTCAACATGACTCATATACCTGTACAACTTCGAGAACCAAAATGGAAATTTATTCAAATGGAAGGCTGTGATTAAATAATAGTAAGTGCATTAAAATTTAACTTTTCTTTTAACATTACAACTTTTATAAAACCTCAAATTTAGGCACACTTATGACAAAGTTATTAAGATTCATAAATAAGTGATTGTATTTTAAATAAAGTTTATGAAATCTACTTTTATTGTGAGTATCTCTATACAATGCATTAAAATTGTGTCTATAGAAAAATCACTTATGTTGAAAATGGTTTTATATGTGGTGCAATGTATAAGGTATTGTCATAAAACTATTCAAAATGGTCCGAACTCGACTAGTCTGAAAAAAATATGCAAGTTGAGATGAAAAAATTGGAGTAAAAATAAAATTAAAATTGGCTCGACTCAACCCGACCTAATGACCAAAATATCAATTTAAAAAAATAATTAACTACAAATATCAGTCGTTACTACTTGGTCTTGGGCCATTTGGCCCATTTCTTTACCTAAAAAAGTTTACCTTAAAAACAAATGTTAATAAAATAATATTTTTTAATTCACTTCACTTTAATATCAAATTAAGTTGCCAAAATTTAGTTACCAAATAAATATCAAGTTTCATTTCTCATGCTCACATAAGCAAAAATAACATCACTACTTACTCATTTACACTTTTATCCATTGACTTTTACAGAAACTATAAAGTTAAACAAAAAATTGAACAAGAAAAAAGTGAGAAAAAAAATGACATGATGGGCAAGTTTATGACCCGAATAGGTTGAGTTGGGCTAGCATTTTTCTGACCCAAAACTACCTTAGCTTGATGTGGGCTGGCCCAAAATTTGTCTGGCTCGATGTGGATTAGGCCAACCTATTTTGATAGCTTAACATTACATTTTGATCATTTAGCCATTACTAAATGTTGCATAGAATGTGTTTAGATAAAACTTCTTATAACTTTTCTTTTAACTTGTCAAAAGTCAAAAGACACATTTTTAACCCTTTTCTCCTATTTCATTATACAACTTATTAATTATCGAAAAGTCATTTTTATTATGTTTTGAGAAGTTAAAATATCTAATTTTTCAATAACTACTTTTAAAAATATTTAGAACAAGTATTTTTATTATTACATATTTAAATACAAAATAACACGTTCATAAATTACTTCTTAGAAATTAATTTTACATAAGCATTTAAATAAGTTATTTACTCAAAATGTGAAAAATAAATTTAACCACAATTTAAACACCTGGTTAAATGATCTGGCATTCAAACATTTTTACACCTACCTGTTGGGTGTTGCACCGCAACTTTTGTCTGTTCAAATTCTTTTCATTTTGAAGAAATATTTTTCTTTTTAATTCTTTTTACTTTAGATTCCATACTATATATAATCTATCATTCTTAAATTTTATATGACTTTTATTTTTCACCTATGGATAGATGTAGGTATCAATAGACATCTCATTCTAAATATTCAAATAATGCCACTCTCGTGGATGGATGATTGGGGGAGGGGGTGGCAGTTAAATTTTTATTCATACACATATAAATATATAATTAAATACATGAAAATATACGGAATTTGTTAAACTTTTATATTATTAGATACATTCAAAATAAATTTACTAATTCCTTTTAAATTTATCAATTAGCTTGTGAGACAAAATTGAAAAATTATGGTGAAATTCCTTTAATATAATTATGAGACAAACATTCGATGTACTATTTATTTATGAACAATGGAACACAAAAGATTAGACCGAAAGAAACAAGAGAAGATGAATTGTGACAAAAAATATAACATATCTAAAATAATTATTATGAATGGTGTTAATTCAAAAGATTTAATTTGTAATACTAATTTGATGATATGCCATATTAAAAAAAATCTTATTTAATTATATAATTTATTCTTTGAGTTTAATTTTAATGCACTCATAATACAAAAATTTAATCATATTTTATCACATCAATAAAATATAGTTAACTCTTATCTCACTGCTTCAAAAATCATTTATGTAAAAAAATTTGATTGAGTGATAATATAAAAACTTATTATGTGAATATATTTAAATTAAATAAATCATATTTTTCGGCCTCTCCATACATTTTTTTGTGGATCTGTCCCTGACCACTCTTTCATTTATGTTCGGTACTAGTTAAAACCGGCCACATGTGATTCATTCAAACTAATTTTCATAAGCAAAATTACTCTGAAAAATATAACTAAAATATGGCACTTATTCATTGCAAAATAATTGTGGTAAATAATATAAGCAACATTGTATTCTTCCACCATTAACCTAAAGGGATTGTGATATTTGAAACTACTATGGTGACTCAGTTTTCCGAATTTTTTATCTTAGATGTAAGGGTTGAAATTGTTTGGGTTAAGTTAGGCTTTAACTTAAAAAGACTTAATATATATTTTTGAAAGGTAATCTAAGCTTGAATATGTTACTTGATATAGGCATTTTTCATAATCTTAAACTAGCATTTTTAAAAGTCTAGCTTGGCTTGAAAATCTATTTAAAAATCTACTTAATTATAATAATTTAAAAATAAAATCAAAATATCTACTTTTAAATAAGTCATAGTACTTCTAATAAATATGCCAAAAATAAAATTTTAAAATGGCCATAAGACATCTTAAATAAATTAAAAAATATATTTTTAAATGAATTAAAATGTTTCTATTATCATATAATTTTTAAATAATAACAATAATCGGTTAGCTTGTTAGCCTAATAGATTATTTTTATTATCTTGAGCCTGATCTATATAACTGAAATGACTTTTTAAAAAGTCTTAACTTAGCTTGTTTATTAAATAAGCCAAACCAAATTAGGTAGAAGGTCTTCTATGAGCTGTCTTACTTACTTCCACCCCAAATCACAGTTGAAATCACTTGATTTTTTTTTTCACTTTAAGATTTTCGTTATATATTTTTACCTCAAATCTAGCAGCGTATTGTAGAATATGTCTAGCTGAGTTGCGTAAAAATGAAAGATCTATTTGATTTTCATTTTTGTTTTCTATATTTTCTATCCCCGAAATCATGTAAATGAAATAGTGGAAACTAAGAAATAAAAAACAAAAACATAGAAAATGAAACTATGAAATGAAAATGGAAACCAAATAGACTAACAATTTTGAATCTAAAATTACACCAAATAGACTTTTTATATAAACAGCTAAAGAGGAAATTATATTAATTTCCCTAATGTTTAGTATAATTACATTTGATATTCCTCTATTTTATAAAATTATTACCAAAGTCCTCTGAAATTTACTAAAATTACATCGACATCCCCTACAAATAATGGGTTGTTAATTTTAGTGATAAAAAAGATAATATATAATATATACATAATTATTAATAATAAACTATAATATTTTGGTAATATTTAACATATTGATTGAATAAAATAATTTTTTTTGTCACAATATGGTGATGAAATCTATAATTATAACTTATCACATAGTATTTTTTTTGTCACTTAAATTAAGAAACTAATATCTATTGAGGTTGGTGTAATTTTGTAAAATATAAAGAAGTAACAAGTATAATTATACTAAATTTCAAAGAAAGTTAGTCCACCTTACCCATAATTAAAAACATAACCCGATTAAGGGTAACAAAAAAAAAATTGTGTTATTTGTATTTATTATGTGTGAGACACCGTATCGACACATATTCCATTTACTATCAGATGGGGTGTGGACACCATTTAACTATGGTTCACACCTCATTCAATGGTAGATGAAATATGAATCAACACAATATCTCATACATAATAAGTACAAATAATATTTTTCAAAAAAAAAATGAAAACAGAACCTAATTGCTTGTTAAACAAGTAAATCTTCTCATTTTATAAGTGATATGCGGCATAGGCACTCAGCTTATTACTATATAAACTAGATTATGTTCCGCACAGTTGCGCGGACAATTAAACTGAGCAGATAAATAATTTTAAATTATATATGTGTGATAAAAATGTAAATAGTAATATAAATTGTCCATAATTATATATAAGTCATTGATCTACTTATAATATAATATTCAACATATATTTATAAATACTTCCTTATACATAACATACTCAGTTTTATTAGTATTTTTTGAATCATCATTACATACAAAAATTTTCAATGACCCGAGCTCAATCATCGGTCTAGTTTTGGAAACTATGATATATTTTGAGGGCCAAAATTAATTTGTCTGGCCCGAGCTCAATTTCTACCATTAATAAATTTTTACAATAAAACTAGTATAATTACAGTGGCTAGTACTGGATTTTGACACTTTTTTACTTTTTTTGAGATTAAGTTGGGGGCTAAAAGCCCAAGAAAAGCAAACTCAAACTAACTAATGAACAGAGGAGCATAGTGCCCCTAAAATCAGCGTTGAAGGGGATGGAAAGGAAACTAGGGAGGGAAGAATACATACACCCTTTAAGTCCTGCACACGTATCAGCATTACTCCCTTTGAGCACATGGTTAACCTGGACAGTCCAAGGCTTTGCCAACAGCATGAACCAGGGGTCGGGTCCCGCGGCATGTGAAAAGCTCAGATCAGAAGCCACCAGACTGACCAACCGTACCCTTGGAGTCAGCCTCTAACACAACATGATCAAAACCAGCCTCATCAGCTAAACGTGGCCCGTGAAAAACGCCCCCACAGCTCAGCAACAGCTATCGAGCAGCTACCCAAATTCATACTAAAAGGCTGAAATGAAATCTCCCACATGATCGATCACCTGACAACCCTCCCTCCGCAGGCCGCGGACCCATTAGGAATGACAGAACCATCAGTGTTAATTTATTATTAGTCATGTCGTTTGAAACGGAGGGGCAGAGTTAGTAAGAAGTGCAGCATTTGCAACAAGCCAAAGAAAAGCCCCTTAAACGCCGGGGAGCCTTAGCCTTCCAGAGCCTATTGAACGAACGATCAGGGGCGTGTGCAAATTAACATTACTGCAGATAACCTCATGTCATAGGCTGATTTACAAAGAGAACTCCCCTGAAACATTGGGGAACCACACCCATCGTGCCCAACTGACGGGGGTTTAATGGGTTTAAATAATTAATTCCAGCACATCCTCGGGTAAGACTTGAGAAAGTTTAACCCAATCCCAATTGCCATTAAAATCGGTGTAGTCCAAGACTTTTACTAATATTATGAACCAAATTCCAAGCCAACTTTCATTAGAAAAACACTATTCATATCCCTGCAGCTTCTATAACCCAAGCCCCCTTGATCTTTGGGAGTGCAGATAAGTGTTGTATAGACCAGATTCGCTACAATTAAATTTTTTATGCTTAGTTCATGTTGGACATCGAATTACAATCTCCAGAAATATTTAAAAAAAAGATTCTTGAGATTTTAGATTATTTTATCCTTAGAAGTACGGATACTCTAAAATCCTTACCGCATTCATATTGTACACTTTTATAACACCACACTTTGACAACATTGGAACACCTATGTCCAAGGAGTGTTGATGACAAACTACATTTTTATTATGTAAATATTTATTTATTATTTTTTATGGATAAAAATTTGTGCAGATTTTTTTATTTTTGTAATTTTTTTAGTCAATTCTTAATTAAGAGGTGTTTTAGTTATAAGAATACTTAGATTTGATTTTTCTCATTATATTTTATTATTTTTTTATTATATAATGTCTCTTAATCATATCGTGTCCTATATTTTACAAAAATTATCGTGTCCTGTGTAAGTCATATCGCGTGTCGTATTGGCACTTCTTTGATTTTATCCTTATTTTGTTGCGTGATCCCTGAAATTTTTGGTGTAATTTAAATCGCTGCATGTATTTTATTCTGATTTTATATCTATCCTAAAGTTAATCCTCCATACTCTACGTCATCGATTGGCCAACTGGCGAAAACTTCATTATTAGTGATTTAAATTTTTTCCGAGTCGAGGTTTATGCCTTCCGTTATTTTGGTCTTAATTTTCCTATAGTCTCCATTAATAATTTTTCACGGGTCTTGCAAGTGTTATGTGTGTCGTCATCCAACCTACCTATTACCATTTTTTTTTTTTGACTGGCACCTATTGCCAATGTTAAGAACATAGTTAGTGTAACAAAAAGGTTTGAGGTGGTTTTTCAAAAAATGCAGCGAGATGCAATCCCATCTGTGACTAGTTCATTGACATAATTGTACTTTCTATTGCTTAAACACAATGACGGAGAAAATAAATAGTGAACCAGAAAGAAAATGACATTGAACAGTAATGTTTTATTTAGGAACACGTGACCATAATATAACTTCAATAAAAACTATCCATAAAAAAAAAACTTTAATAAAAACTTGAAACAGGCATAAGGACATTTCGCACGTGAATACTTTAATCAAGGCAGAAGTACGACAGCAAAATAAAGTAAACTACGATAGGCTAGATACATGTCTCTCTATTTCATTGAAGTAGTTTGCATTATATCCCTAACAAAGTCGTCTAAATCAGCGGCAGCTGACCCACCATTTGCAATTGCATGCTGACATATATGCTTAAGCTCTCTGGCTCTTTCCCTAATTTCTCTTGCAATGTCACTATCCAAACCCATAAACCTCCGCAATAGGCCAGCAACTTCATCTTTCTTAACCAAAGTATTTACCTTAGCATCTTCCTTAACCCTCAAGCCAACCTTCCAATCCTCCACTATCATCTTACTGTCCAGTGGTTGGTCAAAAACTATTGGGAATGTGAGAAAAGGAACCCCAGCAAAGACACCTTCTTTTGTGGAATTCCACCCACAATGAGACCAAAATCCTCCAACAGCAGGATGACATAGCACTCTCAATTGGTCACACCATGACACTATTATTCCCAAGTTCCCACAAATGTCTTTCAGCCTTGAAACCTCACCACGGGCAACCCACAGGAATCTAACACCACTTTCACGCAATCCAGCAGCAATCTCATCAACTTGAGCACTTGAAACCGAAAAAATGCTCCCTTGTGAGATGTAAAGAACAGAACCATTGGGTTGGGAATCTAGCCACTCTAAGTAGCTTTGACTATTACTACTACTATTGGTGTGTATGACATTGTCTTCGAGAGAAAAATAAGGGATGGCAGGGCCAACAGTGTAAATGGGCAATGATAACTCAGCTTTTAGAGCATCAATGGCTTGAGGCTCGAGCTCATAGATGGAAGTGACTACAAGATATTTTGCTTTCTGAACCAATTGGACACCTTTCAAGAAAAATTCCGTTGCTCGGTTGCTGTAGTGGCTACCATCGTTTAGAGGGAAATCAGCCAAGCGTGTTGAGGAAATTCCAGGAATATAATCCACACGTTTGTCACCGTCCTCTGAACTTGCATCAGTCAAATAAAACATGCTTAACTTGAGTGGTTTCGAAATCGTGTACAGAGAGGTTTTCAAGTGTGTATCAGAGTGTAAGAATAAGATTGAGCTGAAAATTTTCCATAAATAAATTCTATGTGCAATTTTATACTTGAGCCCTTCTATCAAAATTTTCATCCTATTTTTGTTCTATCAACATAGTCTAAAGATATAAACAATGAAGCATTAAAAATAAAAATCACCTATAGATATCTATAATACTCCAATTCAAAAAATTACTTAAAAGTGAACAAATCCAGAATTACTCTAATCAATTCAACTTAAAATGCTAGAAAAAATTCTTAGATGCTTCAAGAGTAAAATAAAATATTTATTACATTTTCTTTATTAATTGATACAATAATTATTATTTTAGAAAATATAATAGGAAATGATAACCCACAAAACCTAACATGTCTAGTAATAAATGTAACCCAACAAATACTCTCTCTTGCTACTAAAACACCTGAGTGTTTCTCAACTGCTTGTAACAATGCCTGAACTTATTGCTTTCACTGATTAAAGGCATCTTTTGAACTTCCTATTTTTTCTCCTTTCTTTCAAGTAAGAAAAACTAGAAGGAAAACATGCAAATACTTCTAACCAAACAATTTCATACACATTTGAAAAACACTTCGCCTTTTTTCTTTTTTTTTTTACACTGAAGACCCTTTACTTTACACCCAACATAAAGGCATTTCTCTTTTCGATTTTGTCGTTGTCCATATAAATTTATAGTTTTAACTGATCGCTTTTATATTTTTCCAGTGATCCACACTTTAATTTTGTCAGATAAGCCAAGAATACTGTTACCGACACATATTTAAAAAATTGTGTTTTATATTTTAAGTGTCAGATTAAAGTTTGTGTATATGTAAAAACCAAAGCCTTTCTAACTATAACTATATGTAAAAACCAAAGCCTTTCTAATTAAAAACTAAAGCCTTTATATATGTGTGTGTAAAAATAAAATATAGTTATTGAATAGAATAAAACGATATAAAGTATATGAATCATTTATTCATTTAAGAATTGATAATTATTCTATTCTAATAAATGAATCTTAATAATTTTTTTTGACTTTTTATAAATTTTAATAATTAAATGGTGAAAATTTTACATAGAATTAACTGACATTAACATTTTCTTTTAGTCTTAACTACTAATTTGATTTGAACTAAGTTTATTACACGAATACAGTTTTTTCTAACACTAATTTGTTTCTATTTACAACATTTATATTCGAAAATTTTATTAGAAGAATACGAAATTACTCCAACCACCCACACTGGATAGAATCAGCTAAACCTATGCGACAGAAGAGAGCATGTAAGCCATGTAAGCATTATTTTCCCATATTGATTTGCTACTTGTATGCTAGTGTTGATTACCTGACAGGTTCACAGGATAATGACCATTCTGCACCAAAAGCTGGTGGTGAAAGAGCACGGAGAGAAAAGACGCCGACAAAGGCGACATTGCCGCCACCGGAATATTCCTCCTTATTCCAACACCGACCACCCAGTACAATGATATATCATAAGTTATTATTGTTGGTGGCGGCTCAAGGTGACTGAGCAGTTGCTCGAAGGGTTCTTCCATTTTGGTCATTACGGCTTCGATGAAGCTGAGGTGATCGGTTAGGCGGGTCAGCTCGGAAGGTATCACGTTAGGGATGGAGCGGAGGAGTATGTTGCCGGGTTGCGGATCGGGGGCGAGGAAGGAGAGCCATTCTTCGGTGAGGACGAAGGTTACGAGGATGCTGCTGTTCTTGAAGACCAGCAGCCTGCAGAAGTTCATCATGGCGTTGATGTGGCCTCGTGCTGGGTAGGGCATGGCCACCACGTGGCGGGTGGAGAGTGGTGGAGCTTCCATTTGTGTTGGTGTAGGAATGGCGAGCTTTGATGTAGTTTAGGTTCGAAAAGTAGTGGAAGAAGGAGGGGGAGGGGGACGTAGTGAAGGTTGAAGCTGTGAGAGTATGCTTTTTATAAAGCGGGAATACTATAAAGCAAATGAACATTGTCAAATATTCCATACAAATTACAGTGAACTGTGAATAAAATAAAATGAAATAACATGTTTATTTACCTACAAGTCAATAATTATATCACATTTTTCAGGTAACAAAATTGAAATTTTGGTTGATTATTAGTATATTTGTTTATAAAAATTAGTATTGTTATTTAAACTCATTTTATTTCAAATATTGCATTCATTCATCCATTATCTATAATTGAAATTGTTCACCAAATATTTGATAATTTAATTTTTATGCACAATTTATCTTTCATAAATTGTTGGGGCAAGTTTTAATTGTAAACTTTGACGAGAGTTGGTTACGATAGCAAGCGACCATGACCCGTAGAAAGGGAACTAAAATTTTAGGAAGACAATTATATTTTGAGAAGAACCATGGCTGGGATTTTGCTAATTCTACATCAATGATTCCAGAGCCAAATGAAAGGTGTTCATTTGTAATATCTCAGGTATATGTGTTCGTGGACAGATTCGGTACGGTCTCAGTTGTGATAATCAGTATATACGTGGCAGTGGATAAATTTCATACCGCCCCAGGGTCCCTTGGGACCCACCCGTGTTGCCAGGAAGGCCTCAGGATGCTTGGAGGACCCTTAGTGTAGCTAATGTAGTGAACTATCACCGCTATAGCGGTCATAGTGGGGTGGCTGTGGCTTGTTGGCATCCAAGGGACTGCTATAGCGGTCATGAGGTGTGGCGACAGCGTGTTTTGTCCTCTGGGGATCACTATAGCGGTCCAATACTGCTATAGCAGTCATAAGTGACATTGCCAGGGTGAGTCTCGGGGGCAGGATCGCTATAGCGGTGTCAGAAGTCCAGACATAGTGCAAAACGCATCATTTTGCGTAAATGAGACCCCAACCCCTTTTTAAATATCCCAACTTGGGATTTCACCCCAAAACCGAGCCCTATCCCTCTCCAACTCTCTCCCTCTCCTCCCCACTCAATCTAGTTCTAATCCTTCTTCCTTCCAAGAGATCAAAGGTGAGATTTATGGGTTTTATGGTCTCCATCATTCTCACTTTGTATCCTAGAGTTTGGGTTTATTGTTTGTCTCCATTATTGTTAAGTGAGGGTGCTCCTCCAATATTGTTAGAGTTATGTTTGAGTATTTTAGAGGTTAACGTAGACTAATCTTATGTTTTGATTGCTCCAATGGTAGACGTTGGTGCCATTCCTTCTCCCCAGATTTTCGTTGGGGTTGACGTCACCATTCCCTCCCCTCCAGGTGAGTGGGTTTGGAACCCATGACCCTTACGTTGGTCACTAGAGTTAATTTTCTCAAAATTATTATTGGTTGCAAGGTTTAGAAAAGATTTCAAAAGATTTGAGACTCTGTTTGACTTGTTATAATTATCAAAATGAAAATTTCCAACTAGAGCATGAAATATTTGTTTAAATGCAAACTCGTAGGACTATTATTGATAGATGATTTTATCAAAGGAGCTAGAGTATAATTATGACTTGATTAGCAGTTTCCATACAATTACTATGTTACTTTTATGAGTGAATTGATTATGAATTATAGAGTTTGTGCTTAGAGAAATACTATGAAAGAGATTGAGAGAAAATAATATGATTATTGAATTAGAGACTAGATGGTAGTTATAAAGAAATAGACTGTGAGTTAATAGTAGTTATTCCGTTAACCTTGGTATACCAGGTCGTCTCTAGGGCCAGAGAAATAAAAAAGGGACCTAGTTAGGTGTCACACAGATTAGAGACTTTTTTATACTATGCATAACCAGAGATTTGTTATGCCACATGAATTGGGCATAACCAAAAATTCCTGTTTCTTGATTAGTGTACTGAGGATTTATGATTTCTAAAGAAGATCGATTTTAAAGTTATTTGTTATTCCTATGGATATTATTATTCAGAGATTATTGCATGAACTGGTTTTGGTGATTTCTATATAATTATTTATTTACTCTCTTTGGTTGTCCCATGAGAAGGTATGAGTGAGAACCTGCTCACTGAGTTTTAAATGAAACTCACTCCTCTCCCTTTCTCCATTACAAGTGTTGTAGACGCTGCGAGTTCTTCTCTTCCACCTCCACCCCTGCAATAGAGATTTATTGTTTGGTGAGCTTCACTTGGTGTGAAGTACTCTATTTTGCTTTTTGTTAGAGATAGAGTGCTCCAGTTGTATGCCGGCAGGGTCCTGGACCATAGAAATTGATTAGCATTGTTTTATCATGATCATTTTGTATCTACAAGATTATAGATTTCATGTATATTTTGTATAGAGAGCAACTCATGTATTTTGAACCTCAGTAATATGTTTAGAGGTTGAAATGGAAATGATTGATTTTATTACTCCAGAGATTTGTGTTAAAGTTTGATTATGTTTATGTTTCATGGAACCAATGAGTTATTAGAGATGAGATGATGTTTTGCAAACGATTTTATATTAAAATATGCATATAGAGGAACGCAGAGGTCCCAAGGCTTACGTGGGAATGAGGATTCCCCGCGTGCCGATCATGTACCCAAGTCAAGTCATGACAAAGTGGTATCAGAGCACTAGGTTTCCCTGCATGTCATTGGAGCAAGTGTCCACAAGTAGCACGGCATTTTTGTGAATGGAAGCGTACCCATTTGCATTAACGAAACCTTACTTGAGTCCTTTAAAGTGGTCAGTCATGTCTAAGTTCAGAGTTAGAGTCTTATCTTCCTTTTAAGATCTGTGTCTTATCCTTGTGCTCATGTTTTTTCAGATTCAGTATGCCTCCTCTATGTTGTTCTTCTTCTTCTCACCGCTTACATCATAGCAATGGATCTTCAGTTTCAGAGGCCTGTTTCAGGGCATTAGAGCAGGCCTTGGCAGCCCTCACAGGGGTATTGACCAGGCAGACTGAGGTTGGCACTCAGCCACCCCCAGTCCAAGCACCTCCCGTTTAGCCACCACCAGTCCAGACACCCCCAGTTCAAGCAACGATTAGAGATCCAGATGACTCAGCATTAGAGCGCTTCAGAAGGTTGGATCCACCTACCTTCCAGGCGCGTATCATGACGAAGGATCCTCAGATGTTCCTCCAAGAGGTAAAGAAGATCATCAGAGTTATTCATTGCTCTTCTGAGAGGGCAGCAGAGTTGGCTAGCTTCCAGCTGGGAGGCCAGGTTGGTATATGGCACGATGAGTTCCTTCAAGGGCGTGGCGACTTTGAGCCACCCTCTTGGGAGGAATTCCGAGCAGCGTTCCTGAGGAGATACCTTTCAGAGAGCCGTCGGGCTTAGATGGTTGAGGGGTTCTTGAGGCTCTGACTAACACATGGCATGTCAGTTACAGAGTATGAGGAGAGATTCACATACCTAGCCCAAGCAGCTGCTAGTATGTTGGCATCGGAGATAGAGCGGGTTAGGCGGTTCGTTCAGGGGCTGCCCCAGGATATGTTTCCCAGTCTTCAGCCACATGTGGGCACCATGGACTATGCGCAGATAGTGGACACAACTATTGGGATAGAGGCTGGCTTAACAGATAAGAGAGCTATAGCAGATTCTGGCAAGAAGGCCAGTACACATGGTTCTTTCTCGAGAGGAGCTGGGTCGAGTAGAGGACTTGGCCAATGGGGTTAGCAATGGTCCCAGTCGGGCAGGGCCGCATTCTCAAAGTCCGCCCCGACTAGGCTTGCTGCTTCCCAGAGTCAGAGCAGAGGTGGTAGCCAGTTTAGTGGTCAGGGTTCAGTTCAGAGCTTCCACCAGTGTTAGACATGTGGGAGGAGACATGCTGGGCAATGCATGATTGGCACCTTTGCTTGTTATGAGTGTGGCCAGCAGGGCCATAAACGAGCAGAATGTCTGCTCAGACAGGGAACATCTAGCCAGGGGTCGGCAAATCCCACCGCATCAGCTCAATCTTATCAGTCGGGGACTCAGGGTGGCTCGGCTACTCCAGCTGGCAAAGGTGCAAAAGGCAGGGGCCTGGGGCAGAATTATAGATAAGAATCTACTCATGAGTCTTGTGACAATACTCACCCCTCTTTCCATTTTTGCTGTAATTTAAGTCGCTGCATGTATTTTATTCTGATTTTATATCTATCGTAAAGTTAATCCTCCATACTCCACGTCATCAATTGGCCAACTAGCGAAAACTTCATTATTAGCAATTTAAATTTTTTCTTAGTCGAGGTTTATGCCATCCGTTATTTTAGTCTTAGTTTTCCTATAATCTCCATTAATAATTTTTCAGGGGTGTTGCAAGTGTTGTGTGTGTTGTCATCCGACCTACAAATTACCATTTTTTTTTTGTTTTGACGGGTACCTATTACCAATGTTAAGAACATAGTTAGTGCAACAAAAAGGTTTGAGATGGCTTTTTAAAAATGTAGCGAGATGCAATCCCATCTGTGACTAGTTCATTGACATAATTGCACTTTCTATTGCTTAAAATTAACACAATGACAGAGAAAATAAATAGTGAACCAGAAAAAAAATGACATTGAACAGTAATGTTTTATTTAGGAACATGTGACCATACTATAACTTCAATAAAAACTATCCATAAAAAAGCAAACTTTAACAAAAACTTGAAACAGGCATAAGGACATTTCGCACGTGAATACTTTAATCAAGGCAGAAGTACGACAGCAAAATAAAGTAAAGCAGTAAACTACGATAAGCTAGATACATGTCTGATGTCTCTCTATTTCATTGAAGTAGTTTGCATTATATCCCTAACAAAGTCGTCTAAATCAGCGACAGCTGACCCACCATTTGCAATTGCATGCTGACATATATGCTTAAGCTCTCTGGCTCTTTCCCTAATTTCTCTTGCAATGTCACTATCCAAACCCATAAACCTCCGCAATAGGCCAGCAACTTCATCTTTCTTAACCAAAGTATTTACCTTAGCATCTTCCTTAACCCTCAAGCCAACCTTCCAATCCTCCACTATCATCTTACTGTCCAGTGGTTGGTCAAAAACTATTGGGAATGTGAGAAAAGGAACCCCAGCAAAGACACCTTCTTTTGTGGAATTCCACCCACAATGAGACCAAAATCCTCCAACAGCAGGATGACATAACACTCTCAATTGGTCACACCATGACACTATTATTCCCAAGTTCCCACAAATGTCTTTCAGCCTTGAAACCTCACCACGGGCAACCCACAGGAATCTAACACCACTTTCACGCAATCCAGCAGCAATCTCATCAACTTGAGCACTTGAAACCGAAAAAATGCTCCCTTGGGAGATGTAAAGAACAGAACCATTGGGTTGGGAATCTAGCCACTCGAAGTAGCCTTGACTATTACTGCTGGTATTGGTGTGTATGACATTGTCTTGAAGGGTAAAATAAGGTATGGCAGGGCCAACGGTGTAAATGGGCAATGATAACTCAGCTTTCAGCGCATCAATGGCTTGAGGCTCAAGCTCATAGATGGAAGTGAATACAAGATATTGTGCTTTCTGAACCAATTTGACACCTTTCAAGAACAATTCCATTGTTCGGTTGCCGTAGTGGCTACCATCGCTTAGAGGCAAATCAGCCAAGCGTGTTGAGGAAATTCCAGGAATATAATCCACACGTTTGTCACCGTCTTCTGAACTTGCGTCAGTCAAATAAAACATGCTTAACTTGAGTTGTTTCGATAAAAATCAGAATCGTGTACAGAGAAGTTTTCAAGTGTACATCAGAGTGTAAGAATAAGTATGAGGTGAAATTTTTTCATAGATGAAGTCCATGATTCCGTTAACATAGCCTAAAGATATAAATAATGAAGTATAAAAAAATAAAAATCACCATATAGATATCTATAATACTCCAATTCAAAACATTACTTAAAAGGGAACAAATACAGAATCACTCTAACCAATTCAACTTAAAATGCTAGAAAAAATTCTTAGGTAAAATAAAATATTTATTGCATTTCCTTTATTAATTGACACAACAATTATTATTTTAGAAAATACAGAATATATAATAAACAATAACAACCCACAAAAACTAACATGTATGATGATAAATGTAACATAACAAATACTCTTTCTTGCTACTAAAACACCAGAGTATTTCTCAACTGCTTGTAACAACGCCTGAACTTATTGCTTTCACTAATTAATTAAAGGCATCTTTTGAACTTCCTATTTTTTCTCCTTTCTTTCAAGTAAGAAGATCTAGAAGGAAAACATGCAAATACTTTTAACCAAACAATTTCATACACATTTGAAAAACACTTCGCCTTTTTTTTTTTTACGCTGAAGTCCCTTTACTTTACACCCAACATAAAGGCATTTCACTTTTTGATTTTGTCGTTGTCAATATCAATTTATAGTTTTAATTGATCACTTTCATATTTTCCAGTCATCCACACTTTAATTTTGCCGTATAAGCCAAGAATAATGTTACCGACACATATTTATTTATTTTTTTAATATATTTTAAGTGTCAGATCAAAGTTTGAGTCGATGTACAAACCGAAGCCTTTCCAATTATAACTATGTGCAAATATATATATTAAAAAAATATAGTTATTGAATAGTATAAAATGATATAAAATATACGAATCATTGATCCATTTAAGAATTGATAATTATTCTATTTTAATAAATGAATCTTAATAATTTTTTTTGACATTTTATAACTTTCAATAATTAAATGTTGAAATTTCACATAGAATTAACTGATATTAGTTTTTTTTTTAATGTTAACTACTAATTTGATTTGAACTAATTTTATTACACGGATACAATTTTTTCTAGCACTAATTTGTTTCTAACTACACCATTTATATTCGAAAATTTTATTAGAAAAATACCAAATTACTCCAACCAGCTACACTGTGGATAGCACCAGCTAAACATGTGCGACAGAACAGAGTATGTGAGCCATCCAAGCATCATTTTACCATATTGATTTTCTACTTTTATGTAGTGTTGATTACCTGACAAGTTCACAGGATAATGACCATTCTGCACCAAAAGCTGGTGGTGAAGGAGCACGGAGAGACAAGACGCCGACAAAGGCGACATCGCCGCCACCGGAATATTCCTCCTTATTCCAACACCGACCACCCAGTACAATAATATATCATAAGTTATTATTGTGGGTGGCGGCTCAAGGTGACTAAGCAGTTGCTCGAAGGGTTCTTCCATTTTGGTCATTACGGCTTCGACGAAGCCGAGGTGATCGGTTAGGCGGGTCAGCTCGGAAGGTACCACGTTAGGGATGGAGCGGAGGAGTATGTTGTCGGGTTTTGGATCGGGGGCGAGGAAGGAGAGCCATTCTTCGGTGAGGACGAAGGTTACGAGGATGCTGCTGTTATTGAAGACCAGCAGCCTACAGAAGTTCACCATGGCGTTGATGTGGCCTCGTGCTGGGTAGGGCATGGCCACCACGTGGCAGGTGGAGAGTGGTGGAGCTTCCATTTGTGTTGGTGTAGGAATGGTGAGCTTTGATGTAGTTTAGATTCGAAAAGTGGTAGAAGGAGGAGGAGGAGGAGGAGGAGGGGGAGGGCGAGGCGGTGAGGGTTGAAGCTATGAGAGCCGATGCTTTTTGTAAAGGGGGAATACTATAAACTATGAAGCTGGATGAATATTGTCAAATATTCCGCATAAATAGAATTCGAGTTAAGAGATCAACAAAGCGAAGCCAGCAGCCTCATTGATAGTTGTCCTTTGCGTTGAAGAATTCAGGTTAATCTCTACTTCTAAAAGATTCAAGCATGGAGTAGAATTCGAATTCAATTTATATTCTGATGCCACTTAGAATTAAAGTTAAATTTATATTTTTATAGTTGTTTTATTTGATTTGTCAAAAGAAAAGTTGTAATTGAACTTTATTATCACTTTTTTTAAGAGTTAAGAGATAGTTTTTTTTCCATAATATTTTATTATATAATGATGTCTATATAAAAGCCACCCATGTATCATATTGAAACATAAGAGTGTGCAATGAAGTTAGAAGTGACTTTGTGAAATTTTCATTCCTCTTTCTTACTTCTATGTGCACCATTATGTTTAGAAAGTGACATAGAAATATTAGTGTTGTGTGAGTGAGATCCTGGGATGAGTAAATTATTCGATATTAAATTGGTATTTGGTTAAATCTAACACCAATTTGTTTAGAAAGTTTGTGAGGAACAAAAGTGTTTTAATACAATTATTTTTAGAGAGTTGTTATGGTAAAACAATTGTAGTATTGTTTGGTCATGTCCCCAATAAGATGGGAAATTAGATTATAGTCATTCGGAGACATTAATGGCCACTAACTTGAAGGCTTATAATATTTGGAGCATTGTTAAACCAGGTTTATACAAAGGAGCTGATGCGACTACTTAGAGGAGAGATCAATTGACATTATCACAAATCCATCAAAGAGTAGATTATTCAATATTTGGTAAGATTGCTAATGCCAAAACTGTCAAGGAAGCATGAGATATGTTGAAGCAATCATACAAAGGTGTTAAGAATGCGTAGAAATCAAAACTACAATTTTTATGTAGAGAATTTGAAAGGTATGATATGTCTGGCTCAGAAACTGTTGATCAATATTTTTCTTGTGTTATTGACTTTGTTAATAAGATAAAGAGTCTATGGAGAAAAGATTCCATATAGTATGGTGGTAGAAAAAATCATATGCACCATGCTGATAAAGTTTGATCATATGAGGACTATAATATTAAAATCCCACAATACAGACAATTCCAATATGAAAGGTAATATTATTCTAACACTTAAAAAATGGGTGTCACACTTAATAAGAGACACCCACTTTATAATCTTTTAGATGTAATGAATGTTAAAGATGAGTGAAAATCACTATCACATCTAATAGCGATAAAATAGATATCCCATTAGTTATTTTTTAGATATTAAAACAATATTTTTGATTATTCTATATTGTATTTATACTTATCTTTCTCTGAAGTACACTTGTGATCATACCTTTGCTGCAGAAAAATGAATGGAAACAAACCTCAAAAGAGAAGGCGCCTAGCTATATACTCCCCTTAATCAATTAAACTGTAGATAGTAGTCTTTCATCGATAACATCAAGAATGTAACAATGTCTGTGCCCTCCAGCATTATCCGTGGCATTTGGCTAAGTACATAATTTCTCATATCGCTCTTCGCTCATAGCTTCTAAAAGTGATCATCTCTATTGAAGGACTTAGATATCTTCAGTAGACTCGAACCTGGGTATGCATAATCATGCATAATGCTATTCCTGCAAACTGCAGGCCTCAAATTACTAATGCACAACGACAAATTCAGGCATCAGAGAAAATGTCAGGTTCACTTATGTGATATTTTACAATGTCAACTATGTCCTAACATGCAATTGAAATAAGACCCTTCAGCCCTTAATTTAATACATGGTTACATAGCCCAAGATGCGTCCTCAACCCACCAATGGCCTCGAAATGTCTCTGATAAATGCATCCAGGTTCAAATCAGAGGATCCACCATTGCCAACCGCTCTGTGACAGATACCCTTAAGTTCTCTTGCCCTCTCTCTGATTTTCTTTCCCTCTGTGCTTTCAAGATCCATAAACCTCTTAACTAGTTCCTCTATTTTTTCCTTTGCCACCATCTTTTCACTGCCCAACTTTGATGCCTCTACCTTCCACCCATTCTTCCACTCATCCGCAATTTGGCTGCTATTTGGAATTTGATCCAAGAAAAGAGGGAATGTCAGTATTGGCACACCGGCATACACAGCTTCCAGGGTGGAATTCCATCCACAATGGCTCCAAAATCCACCTATGGAAGGATGAGACAACACCTTCAATTGGTCACACCAAGGCACCACCATGCCCTTATCTCCACCCTTGTCTTTCAGCCAAGATGCTTCCCCACGAGCCACCCAAAGGTAACGAATTTCGCTTCGGTTGAGTGCTTCAGCAATTTCATCCATTTGGGAACTAGACACTGAAAGGAAACTGCCCAAAGAAATGTACAATACTGATTGAGGTGGCTGAGAATCCAGCCAATTTGTGTATTCGCGACTATGATCACCAGTGTTCACAAAATTATGGTTTTCTCCTAGTTCTAAATAAGGTATAGCAGGGCCAATTGGATAGACAAGAAAGGGGTATATAGCTTTAAGAGAATCAATTGTTTCAGCTTCTAACTCTTGGACTGTGGTGAGTAGAAGATAATTTGCTTTTGGCACCTTCGAAATACATTCCATTGCAAGCTGCAAGACTCGGTGATCATTCTCATAAAGTACAATCTTAAGATCTGCCAAATGTGCTGAAGAAATTCCTGGGATGTTCTCTGCTTGTGCATCTTCATGAATATAAACCGCACAGATCAGATATACAGTAATATAATAATATAGTTGCATTAATATTTTGCAGATGGTAAGCAATAAAAAAACAAATGTATCGCTGTGTAACAATTACGCCGACCGGTACCCCAGCGGAGGAAATTCTGGCAACAGCTTCGCAATTAGCTGATGAATTTTCCTCTCATAGAACAAACATATCCCTTCTTCATTAGAATCTTGTCATTAGTTCTATCCATAATTGGATGTGTGGGAATGCCCTTTCCGTTGAATTATACAGTTGTCCTTGGTAGACCGGTTTTGTAATTCGTTTGTTTTGAATGAATAACAACTACCTACTTTTGATATTAAAAAAAAAAAATTAGGCCTACCCACCAGTAACCACCTTGTGATCACTTATTACCAAATTCTTAACTGCATAATCCCATATTCCCCCCTTACAGAGTCATTTATTCTAGGTGAGCGAAGAAATTAAGTGAGAGTCTTTTATGCATATAGATCTCAACATTCTTTGTGGTAGTCTAAAATTGTTCCTAGTAGCCCTGACGGAAAAAACAGAAGGAAGCATGCAGTAGTTCATACGTATGTTCTGAGAGTGCATCAGGCTCTGCACAACCGTAAATAACTAGTGATCTGGTCTCAAGAATGCATCTCCAATTGCCTACAGGTCAAGCTTACATTTCATCTAACTTCCATAAATTCATCATCTTCTTTCCTATTTTTTTCTTTAGGAATTATAATGTCCATAACTAGAATGAGTTTAATGCTGATGTACAGTATAAGTTTTATCTCAATCAATCATATACTTCTATTTATAAAATTTTCTAGTTAGTGAGTAGTTGAATCCAACATTTTTATTGATATAATAATATATTATTGGATATTTGTGTAAAATTATTCACACTGACAGTGTATTCAAATTAAACTCAAAAAAAATATTGTTTCAAATTTAGCTACTTAATAGCTTATATAAAATATTAAAATGAGTGCACTAGTACTCACTATAGATAAATTCTTGCAATAAACTTAGAAAACGAATTTTTTCTCAATGTTTTTAAAAATCATAATAATGTGATTTTTTTTTTGATAAACCCATAATAATGTATAGTTGAACTAGTTCAATCGCAAATCGGTCTAATTCGAATATTTTTTAAAATTCAGTTTCGATTAACATTTAACTTTCTCCAGTTAAATCAATCAAATCATGAATGGGAGTTCTCAACAATTTTGATTTTATAACTTTTTATTTTAAACATATATTCGATTTAGCTAATGGCCTAATCGATAACACTACTTTCCAAAAATGCCACTGATGAGAAAAAAAAATTCTGAATTACAGAAAATGAAAAATAAAACGCATTTGTAAAAATCATTCATTACCGAGTGTATTAACAGCCAAATCCCGGTGCCGTGCGAAGACGTCAAAGCGATCCAGCATGGAGTAAAACGACGCCGACATGGTCCAAAACGCAGCCACTGGAATATTTCTCCGATTCGCGACGGCGACGGGCCACCGCAGCTCGACGCACCCGATGATCGCGTTCACCGGCGGCTGGAGCCGGTCCAGAAGCTCCTCGAACGGCGCCTCCATGTTGGTCATGGTGGCTTCGTAGAACCCGGGAAAATCGGCGGCTTTGAGGCGCTCCGGCGGCACCACGTTGGGGATAGCGGCGAAGCGCACGGCATCGGGCTTGGGGTCGCCGCCGATGTAGCCGAGCCACTCCTCGGTGACGACGAAGGTGATGAGGATGTTTTTGGGTTTTCGTGATGCTAGGGTTTTGCAGAGGTTCATCATAGGGTTTATGTGGCCCCTTCCAGGAAACGGCATCGCTACCAGGTGGCACACGCCGGTTGAACCATCATCGCCGCCGCCGCCGCCTCCGACGGAGATCTTCATCGCCGGTTAGCCGGAGAAATTGGAAAGTGAGGGTGGGTATGGATTCCTGATTGATGTTTTTTTTTTCCTGTAGGTACTGAAAAGTGTGCAGGGTAGGACAAGATTAGGATTTGGTTTAAGACAATGCTTAAAAACTCTTTTTTTGTTTATTATTTTAATGTCAGATGATTTATTTAACAGTTTGCATAAGCTAGGGAAAAACTCGGCCTTTTTACCCTTCTAAATAAGTGAGGGTGGGTGTGGATTAAGAAAGTGTAGCTACTGAAAAGCTTGCAGCGTAAGACAAGATTGGGAATGGCTTGAGAAAGTATTTAAATTTTTAAGTTTATTATTTTAATCTCAGATAAAATGTTTAATCATGAAGAAAAATTGACCGGAACTGTTGATTTTTTCATTCTTTTTCTTCAGCAGAAATACTAAAGGGGATAGAGTATAACTCAAAAGATTCGTTTTGGTACCCGCCAAAAGATGAGTTACATTATGTGAACAATATTTTTGGTTCATTAACCAATGACAAATGTTATTTGTAGGCACTCACATAGTATGAATATAATTTCATCTATTTTTAGGTAAGATGTGGATTTCATCAACACACTAATATTTATTTTTAGGTGAGATGAAATGTGAATCTCATTTAATTTGAATTTCACGTCTCATCTCATAATAGATTTGATAATAGATTATAGATGATCAATAGTATCTCACTCATTGTGAGGTTAGATGACATCTTAATCAAAGGAGCAGCTGCCCAGGGCACAAGTCCCTCCCTGCTTTACCACTGCAACTGACTTTTCTATCATTATTTAATCAATCGAAATTCTCATGCTGGTGTAATTGTAAAAGGATGCAAATCCAAATAAGACTAGAGCATGGTTATTCAACTGTTGGCTGTTGTATGCAATGGTAGAGAAAACTTATCTATCTGCGTTAGATGCAGGAAATGGTTCAACAACCTTTGCCAGAAGGTCACCAACTCAATATCAACCAAATGGTCATCCAATGACAAATAGGGGTTTGAGCCTCAACCCAAAGGGCCAAATTCGCGTTGAATATTATTCAACTTTAAGCTGATGAAAGTTCTGATTTCTTCTCCATTAAATCCTAGAAAACCTTTTTAATCTTTTGGAAAATATGTTCAAATTTTCTTTGAATTTTTATTTGTGACTATTCAAAATAATACTTACAATAGCTAATTTCTCCAACATTGGATTATACAGTAATATTTCCTAACCATCTTTAGTCTTAACACTTAGCTCACGTAGTTAGTCTGTGCAATGTAATGATATATATTGTTGGAGTAAATATAATGATTTCCATCACAGCACAGCACAAAAGAATAATAATGAAAAAAATTATAGCCCCTAAACCCTCAAACTAAACAGAGTTACTTGCGTGCATTTGTGTATCTGTTAATCAATTCTGTTTGGTACTCTAATTTCTGAGAGAAATGCCAAATCGAATAGGGACAAACAAGTTGTGATGAAAAACTTCAAATGCATGCTTCCACGTCAGATATTCTATATGTACAGTTTGGACCAGTGACTAGAAAATTCCCGAGACAAGGCACAAGCCAGCCAAAACTGGTAACAGTGACCAATGTGGCGAGTTTTGAAAAGCCTTCACAAGCGTGATCAAAGGCTGAAAAGTTGTGTGTAACTCGCTACCGAATACGGTAAATAAGATTTCTTTTGAAGAGCGTGATTAAAACTAAAGGCTGCACAGACGTGACCAAAGACCGATAAAAGCTGTGCAATCTGGCCTTTACACATGGGAGATTTTAGTCAAAACCAGTTTGCCTATATGCATGGCAGATTGTGTGAAAAAAGTTCACATTCAAGAAGAAAAGTGTGTAGAGTGTGGTAGGAAAATTTTTCAGCAATGGACGCTCAGTGCCTTGATTGTTATACTGCGTGTAGATAAAGGAGAGAGAGTTAGTGAAGCATCCTAAGAGAGAGAGAGAGATAGTAAACCATTCTGAAAGAAAGATAATAAGAGAAGACGAAGCCAGAAGGAGAAGCTGGGGTAATGGACTCAAGGGATCATACTTCAGGGGCAAATCGTTCTACTAATGTAGTGTAATTTTTTTCTTTAATTTAATTTGTTATCATCATGTATATTTGTAGTATTACAATAATTATCCTTACTAATGGATTGATAAACATTCCCAAATCTTTTTCATTTTTAGCATTTTTTTAATTTATTTTTTAAGTCAATTTTTTTAACTGCTTTTGAAAAATTTATTAGGTGAACACAAATCTAACACCTTGTCTATGCACACAGCTCACATTAGAATTGATAGTAAAACTCATGAATAATTGAGTCTATCTTGAATATAGATGATGAAATTTACTTTTTATTATTAGTATGTGTAAAAATGAGATGTTAAATTTGCATCCATACAAAAACTTCTCCTTCTTTTGTCCTTTTATAACTTCCATCAACTTCATTTATCTTATAGGTGATAAGTATTGGACACCAAATTGTGATTAAAGGGAGAGTCTCCTTTGTATATAATATAGATATAGATTATTATTCTATTATTATTATTATTATTGTTGTTGTTGTGGTGGTGGTGGTGGGAGCATTGCTGATCATCTATTGTGTTTTTTATGGGTTTAATTTTAATGTATTAATAAGTGAAGTTATCCACTCAAATTTTTTATTTATATATTTTTATTGTTATTATTATTATTATTATTCATGATTTTTATTACTATTCAGTTGCCTCCGCCATCCCTACCCTCAACGTCTCAAATGCCTCAGCTATCGATGGATATCGAGCAGCAGCCCCATATGATGCCGCGACCACCACCCCGTCAGGTGCAAAATCAACATCAAATAGAACCAGCACTGAGGTTGTCCTTGGGTTCAGGACATTTTCGTGGAGAAGCAGAACGCAGTCGGATGACGTCACAAGTGTCTCAAAGAAGAACGCCCATTGATGGGCTACACTTCAATTTTGAATGCAACTATATGGTGCCCAATTCTCAGAAAAGGAAGTTCGTTGATTCTCGAAGTGTGGATGGGTTACACGTTAACTTTGATTGCAAATTCAGGCAGCCACCCACTGAAACCCGTCACGCTGAATCCAGTAGTCAAAGAGAACACTTTGATTTGAATCAGACCCCTGATTGAGGAAATTCTCGGTGTTCCGTGATCAACACGTTTGGTACCATTTATTAGTTGTTTTGACGTGTTAGTTTTTGGAGTTATCGTTGTTCACCTTCGCCCTTCAAAAATGGGTAGATATGTTTGTGAGTTTAAATTTAAAAAAAAAATTTATAATATAAATTTATATTATAAATTATTTTTTTATTAGTTGTTTTGACGTGTTAGTTTTTGGAGTTATCGTTGTTCACCTTCGCCTTTCAAATAAAAATGCGCTATGTAGGTGTGTTTATGAGTTTAAATTTAAAAAAAAAAATTTATAATATAAATTTATATTATAAATTATTTTTTTTTTAAATTAAACTCACGGACATATTTTAGAAGTATTTTCAGCAGAATCAGCAAGCTAAACATCCGCTGCACTTGCAAACTAGTAAAATCGTTCACGTCAAAGGACTAAAAACCTACGGTCACCTAAGAGGAATCCTTATGTAACACAGGAGTGGAAGCAGAATCCTTATTATGGAAATCTGTCCTAAAGATTGAGGAGTCATGTTAGCAACTGGGAGGTGACAACTCAGAAAATTGATTGCTTTTTTGGAGATGACTGCAACGGTATTATTATAAAATGGGAGTGCATTAGTTTGGTATATCTGACATAGGTAGCCTTTGTATTGTGATAATATGAGCATCGTTATGATATAAAATATATGAATATATTATTTCAACATTTAAAAGTAATTGTCAAATTGAACTAGTTATTTTATTATTATATGATAGATAGATAAAAAAAATAAAAGTTATTATCACATTTAATAATAATAAAGCATATATTTTAATTTATAGGTGTTGAAATAACATTTTTCTGATAATATTGAGTTTAGATGGCTTTTGTAACTATACATTTTCTTGCCTAGAATTCCCTTCCTCTAGGCTCTTCCTTGATGGCTAGAGTGTTTGTGCATTTATCGAAACCCCAAAAAAAAAAAAAATCTGTGGTCACCTAAGAAATCTATGGTCACCTAAGCAGAATAGGAGATGAAGGGGAGTAAAAATTGATGCACATATAGCTATATTCATTGAAGCCAATTCTCTGGTACAATGGCTGAATAGCATAATGGTACTGCTTGTACAGTCACGTATTAAATGTGGTTAAATGTAAATAAGACGTTGACAAACGCACAATCACCTTCTCCATCCCCTCCCCGCTCCTCCCTCCTCCCTCCTCCCTCGCATCTAAATTAATAAGGTTTACTCCAATTTTTAAAGCACCAACACTTTAAAACAGGGACCGTGTTGTTGTACGTCATGTATTGTGCGTTAAAAACCTTCTATATTTACATTTTCAATTTTTTAATTTGTATCAATATTAGAAATAGAGCACACATTACCTATAAACACTGACTTTGCTATTTAATTATAGTCCCTCTTAAAAATATATAGATATAAAATTTTATTTTATTTTATTTTTTTAATATTATATGTTCTTTTCTGTTGTTCTAAATTTAGGTATTTATAAATATTTTGAGATTTTTCTTAATGTTGATTTTTATAAATATCATCATTTGATAATGTCAATTAATATTAGAGGCTAAAACGATAATACCGAAAAATGGGACAAATCAAAATCTAAAAAAAAATAAAGAAACTAAAATAAAAATAATCTATGTTTATAAAGACTAAAGACATTTTTTTTATAAAAGAACTAAAGGGATATTTAAACCCTACAGTTGTATGGGAACGTTTCGTGACTAGAGATTTACCCTTTTAGAGAAGCTCTTGCCACGAAGAAATTAGTATCTGTTGTCAGTGGTGGATATCCTGTACAAAAAGAAAAAAAGATAAATTACATTGACATCTTTGGAGAAAGTCAACTCGACTCTCCTCTCTATTTGCTTGGGTGACACTAATCTCCTCTAAATACTCTGTTTAATATGTGATAAAGGAGATGTTAGTGTAATAATTTTACAAATATAGGAGAGACCACTGTAATAATTTTATAAACTCAGAAATTTTTTGTGTAAATTTTATAAATAGAAGAGAGGTGTGAAAAATATGGCTAAACCCCGTAGGAGATTGGTGTAATTTACCAAAACAAAAAAAACACTTATAGAGTCGAGTTATATTATAAATTTATAATACTTAGAATTTGCGGAATTCACGTCCGATATCATGTATATATATTTGATTCCCAGATCCATGCTTCTTAAATTCACTCAGAAAATAACAAGTTTGTCGATTATTTTGATTTCAATATTGAATACCCATCCAGTGAGCCTTGTGATGCAAGTCCATCACTAGGTGACAATTATACACCACATGCATTGAAAATGCGCAAACGGGAAAAAGACAGAAAGACAACAGACAAGGGGTGTTAATATGACGAAGGAGTGGACCTCAGAAAGTGCACGAAACATAAAATTCCACAACTGAGTAGAATTTTTCATTAGAAAAAGAATTTGGTTCAGAAATTAGGAATATCTTATTTTTCACTTTTCTAATTCTATAGGAAGTGAAAGACAATTTGAACGGATAATTACAAGAATGTTTGATTAGAATAATTAAAAATAAAATAAATGTACGAGGTGTCATCTTAGTCTTAAGATATTTTTGGAAGATATTTTGGACTTGCGCAAGTGGCATCTTCCTCCTGCTGACTAGGCTCAATGTCTCTTCACAAAGCGACCCTACAACCAAAAAATATCGGAAAAGCTGTTTTCAGTCACGCACACCCAACAATATCTGAAAAGAAAATGCATAATGAGGGGAAATTAAGGTGACCTTGATTCTGGGTCTTTTATCGGCGTTTAGCTTCCGAACTTGGTACCTTATCTTCTTGGAGAACAATCTGTTCTGGCGCTTCTCTTTGTACCTGAGAACACTTGCTTCCCTTCTTGTTCTATCTTCTCCCAATATTGGCACTTCTCCCATCTAAACAGTAAACACTATATTCATGAGCCTATTATCCATTCTAACAATTCATTTGCCTGTGAGAATTTAATAATATATATAACGTTTGAGTCATCCCATATTAATAACTATGTCACTCTTGAAACCACTTAGCTCAAACAATCTCTTATAGTTACTAAAATAAACAATTATATATTAATTCTTATTGCCCAAAAGTTTTCAAACAATAAAAGCAAGACTAATAGTTATAAGCCTTGAAATAATTGACAGCCGCTAGCATGATGGGTTTTTCATTTAGACAGCTACAAGTGATGGTTGTTGTAGTTTTTGTCCAAATAATGATTTCGAAACTAGAATCAGAAATACTTTTGTTATTTCGAAGTAATCTAAAAAAGAATGTAATGTTAAGATATTTTGAAGTTAAAACAAGTAATGAATCCAAATACATGCTTCTAATTACAATTGCAAGCATGCGTTTAAATAGATTAAACAACAAAGTAAACATGACATAGCTAGGAGCAAGCTTATGACACTGAAGATGAGATGATGAATACTAACATAATAGTGGCCACTGTTGGTGGCCATTGAAAGAGAATAGTCATCAGCCCATAGAGGTCCACGGTCAGACCATGCATCCAAAACCTCTTGATAGTTCAAGTTCAAATTCAAAGCCACCATCTTCTCATCATCCACTTCCCAAAACCCAACAATATTATTTTTTTCTCTCTTTATCTCCTGCTCTCCCATTAGGCACTTATTGCTATTTATGTTATCTGTTACCTGCTCTTTCCCTTCTGCTAATTCATCTCCAGTGGCTTCGAATTCCTCCCATTCCATGAAATCCCAATGGTTCTGTGGTGGTAACAACTTTCGGTCTTGTTCAATGTCCAAGACCCCTTCGAGCTCCTCCAAGATATTGAATTCTTCATCAGGGTATGCTTCGTTAGAATAGGGTAGTATGGAGGAGACGGCTTCTGGTACTTCTTGTTCTTCTTTCTTTGGGCTCCTAAGCAATGAAGTGCGTCCCATCTTATCTCTGAAAAGTGAAAAGCAATTTTTCTCTCTGTCTCGTGCTTCTGCCTCCTTTTGAATTTGTATTTGCATAATAATGCATGTACAATAGTACTAACGGGTTTATTATATACCGACGTTATGTACTTTCTAACTTTTTTTTTTTCCCAGTACACGTGTTGCTTTCTTTTTATGAAAACAATAATAATAATGGTAAATTATATTGCAAGTTTGGTGAAATTCATCTCAATTCTTTACAATTTGTTCAGCACAATTTGTTCAAATGGTAATAATATTCCTTGAATACATTAGTTATTGTGAGATAGAGAAGAAGGCGATATAATAATTTTACAAATTTATAAGAAGTCAATATAATAATTTTACAAACTTAAAAACTTCTTTAAGGAATTTAAAAAATAGAGGGGAGGAGGGTGAATTCCACCAAATTTCTATTAGGTAATGAGTATAACTTGTCATAATAATAGCAACCACTTTTTTTTAATCTTGACATTTTTTTTTATTTGATATCAATTTGATCATAATAAAATTTTGATATCAATATAACCCTTACATATTTTATTTTTATATCACTTCATTCATTTCGTTAAATTTTCACTCATCTTCGAATATGTTCAAGTTTGCAAATGTCCAACGATAACTAAATTGATGTACAAATGAAAAAAATGGCAGGACTAAATTGATATTAAAATTATTGTTAAGGTCAAATTAATATATAAAACTAAAGTATTATGACTAAATTCATGTCGAAAATCTTGATGAGATCAAATTAGTGTCAAATAAAAAATATTAAGATAATTATTTTTACTCCAATTATAATAATAATAATCTATTATACGAGTGGTAAGCATTAAGCAAGTTAGTTTTCCATGATAAAAAGACCATAAATTCAATTTCTAAGAAGCAAAATTGTTAGGAGGAAATGTAATATAAATGCTTCATCTTCAAAATTGTGAGAGCAATGTATTGCGTGCATAATAACAACAACAACAACAATAATAATTTTTCAATGTTTCATTATATTTATCCATATGATATTAGAGCAACATTACTCCTAAAAAAAAAAAGTTATCACAATTTTATTGGGATTTAACACTAAGTTCCACATAAGTAAGAAATAGAAATCTTGCTAGTGTTTTGACCTATAAATATGACATTTGATTGTTAGGTTTAGTCATCCTTTAAGAGTGAAAGTGATCCATTGCATGGATAATTTTTAGGAATTATTCATGTCATGAAATATTTTGTAAAATAGTTTACAACTTTAATCGTTCAAAAGTTGTATATGATGAAAGATTTGGGAAATTGTGGATGAAAGCAGTAAAGATCAAACCACGTTAAATTTTACAATTTTGCTTTCGCTGCCCAATAAGCTAAGTGCTATTAGAGCCAATGGTTGGGGTCAATTGGGCTTGGTAATGTTTGGATCCATGTATGGGGGTCATTTATGTCGAAAATTTTCCTACCAATGTGAAGATCAAGTGGTGTCTTCCATGAGCAGTGATGGCACAAGTGATGATAGATTATGTTGAAAGTTTTCTTAGCAATATAAAGGTCAAGCGGCGTGTTTCGTGTACATTGACGATACAAGTTAAGGGAGCAGGATTTTGGATTAAGAGGATGATTTGTTGAGATTTAACCCAAAGTCCCATATCTATAAGAAGTAGAGGCTTTGCCAGTGTTTTGACCTATAAATGTGGCATTTGATTATTGGGTTTAGTTATCCTCTAAAAGTGAGAGTAATATATTATATGAATAGTTTTTACAAGCTGTCCATAAGGATGACTTATAACTTTAACTATTTAAAAGTTGCAGATAATGAAAAATTTATAAAGTCGTGAGTTTAGACAGTAAAGGTCGAACCGTATCAAATTTTGAGTGTTTATTTTTATATTTCTTTTGCTTCTATTGTGCAATGAATTTTTAACTGAAAAAAAAACAATGAACATTGGATGGAAAAAACAAAAAAGAAAAATGATGGCTAGTTAAAGGAGAATAAACATATTGATAGTATAAGAGGATTTGAGAAAAGGGTTGAATCACGTTTCTTTAAAATTATGTACACTTAAACACATGGATTAAAACGTTCACACTATATCTTATAGGTAATGGGAAGATACGTATTGAAATACCTCCTATTTCTGAATAAGATAACTTATGAAGGGCAACTATTTCAATTTCATAATCGGAGGAGCCTCAAATATAATGGCTCTCTGATTAATAAGAGAAGATTTTAATCACCTAAAAAAAATTGAAATAAGATGAGAGACTTAAGAGTAAGAGGATGGCACCAAGAATTTATATTGGCTCGATCTTTAATTTGGAATCTAAATTCAGTCCTGCCAATAACGAGACTTTTCACTATCATTTAGTCTTCCTTACAAACAAATTGCAAAGTCTACAATGAACACATTTTCACAAATATTGTTAGCTAATAAATTAACAAAGTCACACCAAAAAAATAAAAAAAATTTCCTCACAAACAAACAAAGATTCCCCTTAAGGCCTTTACACAAACAAATACTCACAAACACTTAAGCCTCTTTTAGAAGTTCCTTAGATACGAATTTTCAAAGCTTACAAAGACCTTATTCACAAAAGTGATCTCTAAAAGCAAATAAAATCACACACGGCTACTCTCAAGTTCATAAAGAAAAAACAGTGTTTACAAAACATAAAAACAGTAGAAGTTGAAATCTTGTTCAAGATGACAGACTCATAGACCAATTTGTATGCTCCCTTTTCTGACTTTATTGTTGCAGCATGTATTTCATATATGAGGGAATTTAATTTCAAATTGTTGCATATTATAGCACTAGAACATTCCAGTCAGGAGGAGTCAAACCCACATCTTTGTGGGATATAGACCTACTTCATAACCACATGTGTCATGCTTTATTTGTCAGATTAGTTTTGATAAACTAAAATAAAACACAAAATTATAGTTAGTCTGGGTGCAGACCTTCACACACACATGATCCAAACACTAAAAATCTCATGGGACCACCAAGAACTCATACACGCATTATCAGCTCTAAGTGGCAGATAGAGTGAAACATGCAATGAGATCGTAGTATATTATAAGGTTTAAAAAAAATTAACAAAATACAAAATACCTTTGGAATGATAATGTATTAGGAAAGGGGGCTTAGTATGCTGAATCCTTCTGACTTAATATTAGATTGGCACCGATCCTCCCAAGGTTGCAAGTCAATTGCTAGTTCCACTTTCCTTTTTCTTTTTCCTCCTATTATATCCTGTGTTCATATGTTTTCTCAATCTCATATATGGTGTCAAATAATATTGTTCAGATATTCAAAAACATATTTGTCTTCCCTCCAAAATTTTCATATGCATTTATCTTAGCTACTTTATTTTTGTTCCATCAAACATTAAACCAACATATATTCTATCATTTTGACAAATTGAATTTGAAAAAAAATTCTTGTTTATTTAACATTTTCGTGCTATTACATGTTAGCTCACATTTGTTAGTAATTTCTTTCTCCTCTTTTCGTTTTTTTTTTTTGGGGGGGGGGGGGGGGGGGGGGCATATTTTCCAGTAAATTATTGTTAAAGTAGTATCTTTTTTCTTGGATGGTTTAAGTTTGAACACCTCTAATTTCTCCATTTATTTAATATGACGTGGCTACGTGCAATAATAACGAAACTACATTATCACTCTATAATTAAAAATAAAGAGTTAAGCACCAACAATAATACAAATATACAAATAAAAGCTCAAGAACGAATTCTTCTTTGAAGATATCAACAAAATCATTTGCTCAATTATTAAATAGTTCCTTTCAGAAAACAAAATCATATAATCTTTTCCTTCTCAATTTTACTTTACATTGTTTTTCCTTCTCTATTTTACAAACATTGCTGGAAGCTACCTAGGCACTTGTGTATGCTGTACGTCCCAAGGATTGTGTGTTGTTGCTTCTAATTCATATTGAGGATGAACATAAACCCCGGGTTGGATCTAAAAAGTTTAGCAGAATTTGTTATTTATCATCTAAAAGCTATTTCATACATGACGACAAAGCTAATCACGACAAAGGTAATGAATGTACTTGGAAGAGAATCCAACATGGAAACAAGATATCCACTTTTGTGTGCATACATTGGTAGTCGCCAGTAGCGTACACAGGATTGGATAGAAAGTTTATCCTTCAAAGAAATATTATGGCTTATCAAAATAGACGCAAACCACAGAGAAAGCAGATCAACCAATAGAATAAAATGAATGGTTCGGGATCGTAAAAATTTGCTGCATATACCATTTTGTAAACTTATCTGTTACCATATGTGTTCAGACCTAATTAGTTAAATAGTTTAGAGTTTAGATAGTTATGGATTCACTGATTTATATACATATCGATTATCTGCATATTATTTTAATATTCTTGTCTCATCGTCATTTTCGCGGTTGCCGGGCGTGCAATAAGCCTGAAGGCGGCGCAACAACTCTTGTCGTGGTGTCTCCTCTGTAGTCTCACAACACTGCTACTGTGACCTGTTGGTCCATAGCCCACCTGTAGCAACTCTCATGGGAATGCTTCTCCGGCATTGCTTCCCTTCATATTTCTTACACTCTCCTTTCTTTTGAATTCTTAGCGGCATTAAGCCTCCATGTCTTCTTGTTGCCTTCTTTTTTTTTTTTGTCCTTTAAATCTAAATCCTAAACTCTAATTATTATTATTTTTTTTTTCAGTTTTCAAGATTTTATAAAAAAAAATTGACAACTAAAAATAAAAACTAAAACTAAAACTAAATATACTGTTTGATTTCAGAAAATAGTTTAGATTTTTCAATTTCAATTTTCCTATTTTCAGTATTTTGTAAAAGAAATACTGAAAATTGAAAATGAAAATCGAAAACTAGATTTTATAATTTTCAAAATTTTAAATATTTCCTTCCTAGAATACAGAAAACAGGAAAATAGAAAAACAGGAAATGAAAATTAAAAATTATTTTTCAAAACCAAACACAACCTAATTATTCATTCGACCAAAAAAATATATGATTTTGTTGATTTGTCTTTATGAGATTTGTATACATCTGTTTTAGTGAGATTTATCCTTGCTTTAAAGATAAGACTGCCTTTCACCTCAAGTATTATTTTTTTTTTTCTCATTATCAAATCCCTAATATTTTGTAGTTTGTTGAGTTTAATTTTTTATTACAACTTGAATCACTTGTTATCAATAGACGATCTACTAACATGACAACTCTTTCAAAAAGTTTAGAAGTCACTCAATATGAGAGAGTCTGTTAAGTGTTTCAAAAAGTTTGAACTCTTCTAATTTCTCCATTTAATATGACGTGGTCATGTGCAATGTTCTCAACAATAATGAAGCTACATGATCATCCTAGAGTAGAACATAAGGAGTTAAGCACCAACAATAATAAACATATACAAATAAAAGCTTAAGAACAAAAAACACTTTGAAGATATCAGCAAAATCATTTGCTCTGCTATTAAATAGTTCCTTTCAGAAAACAAAATGATATCATCTGTTTGCAGTTTTAGTTTACATTGTTTCCCCTTTACTTTCAAAAATTAAACATTGCTGGAAGCTATCTAGGCATGTTGTAGGTCACAAGGATTGTGTATTGTTGCTTCAGATGCTTATTGAGGACGAACATCAACTCCAGGTTGGATCTGAAAGTTTAGCAGATTTAGTTATTTATCTTCAAAAAAGTGTTTCATACACAATGGGGATGGTAATGTATTGGGAGGAGTATCCAACATGAAAACAAGATATCCACTTTCATGCATACATTGGCAATCGCCAGTCACATACTTAGGATTGGAGAGCAAATTTTTCTTTCAAGGAAATATCATGACTTGCCAAAATTGAAGCAAGCCATTGAGAAAGTATATCAACCAATAGGATAAAAAGAATGAAGAGAGAAAGAGGAGGAGGAGAGAAAGAGAGGGGGGGGGGGGATGTCTTAAAAATTGGCTGCACTTACCCTTTTTGTAAACTTATCTATTGCCATTTGTGTTTAGACCTTAGATGAATAGTTCAGAATTCAGATAATTATATTAACGAAAACATTACCATCCTAGTTTATTTTCAATGTTTACATTCAATAATTAGTACTGTTGCCTTTTCTCCCTCGTTTAAGAAGTAAATAAGGATGGTCATATTTCAGAGAAAGTTATCTGATGCACGCTAATTTATTAAACATGACCTTGGAGAGTGGAGACTTGCACATAATGATTCAATAAAACTTGAGTAACATAATGCCATACATACCTGATGCATGCAGCCTATACGAGTCAGGTGGAAATGACATTCCTCCATATCCCATCTCAGGATTGTCATAGTTTGTTGCAACATATCCAGGACCTACAAAGAAACGACTCCACAGATTTCAAAACAATGTTTAGCAAAATTTGAGGTTATACTTCTGCTGCATTCAGTAAGCACTTCAAGATTAAATGACCAAGATAGTCAAATTACTTGGGTTTGCAGCAGCAATGGAAGCCCTATCCCTCTTTTCTGCATTAGCCAGTTCAGCATGTAACTTTTCGACTTCATGGGCCATAATAATCATATTGTTGTCTATTGCTCGTCTGTGCTCAAGGTTGCTAGCATGTGTCTTCTTCTCAAGTTCAATAGCATTCCTATATGCATAGGTGAATGTTAGCTTAAAAGATGTACAATATTCAAAACCGTGTGACTTTTCCACTAGCATCTGACTAGGTGCAGGAAAAGAAGGGTGATTGAATTCGGAAACTGGGTTCAGTAACAGGTCTACATCTACAAAATCTTATTTTGGTGCATGTTGATAAGCAACTGAACTGAGCACAGGTTATGAAAGAAATCAGAGCATACAATGAACCTCTGAGATAAAACCCATACATTCTTCTACACACTGAACGATCACCCACAAACATTAACTTTTAAACTTCTTTTCCTGAGCTTTGTCAAGGTTTCAATGAGTTTCAAAGTTCATAGGAATTCAGACATCAACACATCCTATGCCATATTTATTCAGGTTTAAGAATGAAATGAAATCACAATTAGTGACACAAACCATGAAAGTAAGGATAAAGAAAAAAGAAATGTGACTTGGACATTAGTTTCTAAAAACCCAAATGAACTTGAATCAAACAAAATCCTCCTCCTTCACTATATGACATTACCCTCCAACTCACCAGACTTTAGGGCCCTCAAAAGCAAATACTCTAACTTCCAAGCAGAGCAAAAGCTCAAATTGTTCTCACATGATCCACAAGCTCAATTTTTTTATCCTCCTGAAACTCATTCTTTCCACATGCCAAAAAAAAAAGGGGGACAATAATTGTTTTTGATTTCTCCTTCACTGCACTATGGGTACCCATACCTTTTTTGTTTTCAACAGTTGTAACTGAGTTTTCCATTTTCTATATTTTAACAAATTGGGTTAATCGGACATGTAGCACACTTGTAACCACAAATAATTAAAAGGTACCGGTGCCTTTGAATGGAGAAACCCCCATTCTTTTTTTTTTTCAGAGAAAAAGATAATAATCACATGACAAACATGGCAGAGCAAGTTCTTTCAATTTCACACCTACCTCACTACCAGGTTTCAGAAACACAAGCCCTAATTCACACGACCAATTGATATCGAAAAAGAGCATGCTTACAATTAAACAATGCCATTAACACAAACAACAACTATAACAAAAAAAACGCAGCAATCAAATTAGAAAAGAAAAGGAAAAAAAAAACTCTACACCGAAGCACAAAACAGAGCAAGAAAAAAAATTGCTATACCTTCCTCGCTGAAGTTCAAGGCGCATGGCTTCGATATCCCCCTTGATCGCCGGCACGGCATGCGCCTCGGCGCGCGCCCTAGCGAGTTCGCTCTCGACGTCGCTGAGCTGCGCGGCGAGCTCCTCACGAGCCGCGGCGAGGTCACGCGCATCGGAACGGACCTGGTCGAGCTCGGCGGACATGGCGGCGACGGCGCGGGCGTCGGCGTCGAGCTTGAGGGACTTCTCGTAGATTTGGCGGACCTCGGCGTCGCGTTCGGCCTTGAGTTCGGAGGCGGCGGAGGAGAGGCGGAGGAGGTCGAGCTGGGTGGCGGCGAGGTCCTGCTTGAGGGCGACGTGGGTGGCGGCGAGGCGCTGGTTGTCGACGAGGAGGGACTGGATCTGGCGGTGGCGGGCGTCGATGAGGTCCTCGAGGGCGGCGGCGGAGGAGGAAGGGTGCGGGAGGATGTGAGGGTGGGAGGAGGAGGGCCCTATATGCTTCCGACCCGCCATGTTTTTCTTTCTGTAAATGTAACTGTTTGTGACTCTCTGAGGGGAGGACAAGTGCTGTGTACTGTGTACCGTCAGAAACTCTCACGGTGTGTTTCTGCTTCATTTGTGCTTTAAACCAGAAAAACAAAAATGAAAAATTTCATTGAGGAGAATATTTATTTAAAAATAATTCTAACTATTAAATATTAAATAGTGATTAAATTATTATTTTTTTGAATTTTTATCATAATTATTTAAAGATTGATTCACTAACAAATATTAAATTAATTTTTTATCATTATTCCATACTTTAATATGCCACATATTTGTTAATATATTTTAATAGTATATAATTGACAATTTTTATATTAAATATAATTTAACTTTATGATAAAATATATGTTAAACTATTTAACGTTTATTTGTTTATTTTAATAATTATTTTAATATATACGTAATTATATAATTGTTTATTATATAATTATATTATTATTTTATATAATTTTTATTATTTAATATTACTTAATAAAATAGCTAAAATAAACTTTATTCTTAAAAAGCTAATCAGATCGTATTCTCTCTCTCGGCATAATTGAATTATCCATCATTTTAAAGTATAAATAAGGTTTGATGGATAAATTTATATAATATGCTGCCAGTACTGAACAATCTATAAAGCTATTGGGCACTTACTCTCATGAGTGTGCTGGTCAATGCCTATGATGCAGTCATTGGCGCCAATGAATGGGAGAGTGACACATGCCGTGGTAAGGGCAGAATAGTTATGGGGTGTGTAAAAATTTCGTGGAGTGTAATTTAGGCTCTTTATTTTGTGGTTTTTTTAAAACAACTAAAAAATGATACTAAAAAGAAAATAATTTTTCATTAGGAAAAAAACACGGTACATTACATATAACTCGGATAATCCGACTTTTTTTTTTAAAATAGTAGCAACTTTAAAAAATATAAAATATGAATATTAAAAATAATTAAATTTAACAAAACCAAAGTAAAACAATACGTAGAAAAATAAAAATGGTATTGGATAGAATTCAGAGGAATCAAATACAAATAAAAAAGAATATTAAAAGTACATAAAACTAACAAAAGAACAAAAAATATGAAATTAAAGAATAAAATAAAACCTACTGTGCGCTCTATAGAATTGAATAAATTGAATTCTTCAATAATTAAAAACAAATTAAAGAATATAAACATTAAATATGAAGAATAATTAAAGTTTAAAAAATTAGGAAAAAAATACCGTTGATAACACTAAGTTTGGACATCCCGAAATCTACCAAAAAAATGAAAATAAAAAATAAAAAATTAAAAATTGAAATAATAAATCTCAACATAATTAAATATTAAAAAATAATCACAATTAAAACAAACTAAAAAAGTAACACTAGAGAAAAAAATTAGGAAAAAACACTGTTGATAACACTAAATTCGGACATCCCGAAATCTACCAAAAAAATGGAAATAAAAAATTAAAAATTGAAATAATAAATCTCAACACAATTAAATATTAAAAAATAATTACAATTAAAACAAACTAAAAAATTAACACCAAAGAAAAAAAATTAGGAAAAAAACACTGTTGATAACACCAAGTTCGGACATCCCGAAATCTACCAAAAAAATGGAAATAAAAAATTAAAAATTGAAATAATAAGTCTCAACACAATTAAATATTAAAAAATAATTACAATTAAAATAAACTAAAAAAGTAACACCAAAGAAAAATTAAAAAACTGCACAAATCTTACAAAAAATATTCGCTATAATTATTTTACTTTTTCAATACGTGTCTCTTTTTTGTCAGATATTCACTTTAGTCCCTATAACTATTCTGCCTCCACCACGGCATGTGTCACTCTCCCGTTCACTGGCGCCAATGACTACATCATAGGCATTGACTAGCGCATTCATGGGAGTAGGCGCCATTATGTATTATTAACTTACCATATCATATCTTATGCAGTGTACCAAATAGGACCTTAGTACCCTTACTATTTCATCTCACCCCTTATAGTTTAATTGAGGAAAATATGTTTCAGAATTCCATTTATTTAATAAAGTAATATGAAAATTACATTCATTGAAAGTTTAGTGAAATTCACCACACCTCTCTTCTACTTGTAAAATTTACTCAATTTCAATCCTATAAAATCATTACACCGATCTATTCTGTGTTTGTAAATCATTATCTCGACCTTTCTTTATCGCGCAATAGACATTATATCTAAGAGAGGTTAGTGTCACCGGAATAAATAGAGATAAATTAAGATAAATTTCACTTAATCTCAAGAGATGTCAATGTAATTATGTTGTAATCAAACATAAAATATTTGAAAAAATATAACTAATATGTAATATAATTAATTTAAATCGATTTAAGAGCTATTATAAAAAATTAACATAGCAACGAAAAAAATTAACACAAATATATTTATTAATGCTCAAATATAAAATTTTAGGGTAACTTAATGGAACCCAAGTCAAATCTTAGGTTTTAAAACCCTTACCTACATGAACCAATAAGAAATATCTATATAAATTTGTAATAAATACATATAAATATTTTTTTGTCATAAAGCTTACATTTGAGAATTTTAATTTTAATTTACCAAAAAAAATTATCAAACATAAGTTATACTTCATACTTATTCACCACAAAGAAAATAATTATTTTTAACAATCCAAATAACACATATTAACTTAAAATCACTTTTCAGCTGAAGTGCCCAAATATAAATTGATTTTCTAAAAAGTAATTGTATTAAATAATGATTATACAAATAAACAATTATTGAAATAAGTATAATATTAGAGTTTTCTCAAACATACTAATATAATAAAAAAAATTTAAAAGCAAGTTATATACATATAAATATATTAATTAATATTTAATATTATTATGGCTTGCAAGTGCTAACAAGCCAATGTTTTGACTTGACCCATTTAAAGTTAACTTGTAGGCATAAGTTGACCAATTTTTAATTTTTTTCATTCGAATTTTTAAACACTAATAGTCAGTAAATTGATTAGTCTAACAGGTTTAACACACCAAACATTAGCTAGCTCCTCGTTGGGTTTTTTAAGTATAATTAGATATGTTTTATTAGGTATTTGATGTACCTGATATATTGTATAAGTTTATCTCAAAAAAAAATTCATACATTAAAATAATGAATAACTTAATCAAATTAAGGTATAATTGTTTTTTATATGGTAATGTATGTATTCTGCACCTAGTTTTTTTTTTATATTTTATTGAAATAAAAATTACACTAAATGAATAAAAATATCAAATTTTTTGAATAATTAAAAATAATATCTAATTATCAAAAGTAAATATAAGTAATGCATAATATTAAGTAATAAATAATCTTCAATCTAAATTATAATTATATATAAACAACAATATTTGAAATAAATGTAATTAATATGAAAATAACAAGCAAGAAATATCAAAATGTTAAGAGAAAGAAAATATTATATATTATTTAGTTTTTTATTTCATTAAATTAAAAAATAATTGTTGAAAATACTGAATGTTGAAATGAATATAAAATAATAGTTAATTTAAACAATATTGTTATATAATATAAATTACTAAAAGATTATAATATTGATGCTTATAAAATAATAATAAAATTTAGCATTTTTATTAAAATTCTTATCTCTTCAAATCTGTCACAATAGCCTTTGTTTAAAATATTAAAAAAAAGGAAAAAAAGTGAATTTGAAAATGTGCAAATAACTTCATCATTCAAATTTTACTTTAAAAATGAATTTATTTTTTTAGTTTTCAAAATTTTAAGTAGATTAGCTCTTAAAATAAAAGTTAAAAAAAATGTTATCATAAGCTAGCAGATTAACTTAATTTTAAATTTTAAACTAATTAAATTTAAAAATAAAAATTATTATTATTATTATTATCATAAACAATAATATCAAATAATATTACTATGCAATTATTGTAAATTAGAGTAAAATTTCAATTAACGAATCATACAATAATTTAAAAAATTAGACGGTGAATATTATAGTTTCAATATTATGCCAACAGGGATTAACTCACTCGATCGACCTTTCGCTCATGTATCATCATGAACTGTGATCAATTCTTAGGCTTTCTCTGTTGGTGGATGATCTTAAAGTATTTCTTTAAGTGCTCGATAAGCCTAGAAACATGTCCTAACATTGAACTAAAGTGAATTTTCCATTCAATCTAAACTTGTTTATCCAAGAACAAAAGTTATGCTATTACTTTTATGCATTTAGATCGTTATGTTGAATAATAATAATAATATTGTTATAAATTAAATTTAATTTTAATTACAAAATATAATGAACTACACAGTAAATAAAAAGAATAGAGTGAGTATTAATTAAATAGTGCAGTGAATTTTACTTATATATATATATATATAGGTAGATATATTAATATTTTATATTGTTATTCACTACATATATTTTAGTTTGTAAATAAATAAAATACTTTTTGATGTAATATATTCTAATAAAAAATAATATCATAAATATGAAAAAAAAGAGAATTAGCTAAAATTTAAAAATAAGTTAAAGGGTAACTTATATTAATTTTTCAAAGAATACAGATATATATTTAAGGAATAGAAGGGATAAAGGTATAATAATGTCATCTCTCAAGAAAAGAGTTGTATTTCACAAAGATTAAATACTCATGTTATAAATTCTACATCTTTAAGTACTACTTTACAAAATTAAATTTTTTTTAAAAAATATTTATATGTATTTGTTATAAATCTACAAGGATAATTTTTATTGGTCCATGTAAGCAAGCATTTGAAAACCCAAGGTTTGGCTTGGCGTACTATAGAAGAACCCATTTTATTCGAAAATAAATATCAAACCCTCAGACAACATTAATTGATTTATTTTTATTTTAAAATACCGTGCTCAGTATTTTTTTTTTGTTAGCAAATACACTTTTAATTTATGTAATGATATAATTAGTAAGTACAAATTAGGTTGATCTCTTCTAAAAGTAAGCGATATCACACATGACTCTCTTTAGTCTGCAAAACTATGCACTAAATTCTCATGAAAATATGAAAAGAGTTTAATTTTAATATACTGATATACTATCATTTAATCATATAATGTTATATTAGTATAGATGATTAAGTATCACATTTATTATTTGAAAAATTATATAAATAAGATAATTTTATTAAATGATAATATAAAAAAAATTTACAAGCTTAAAAAAAATTTACACTACCATTGTAAATAAACTGAACTCATTTGAATATATACAATACACTCAACACACTATTTTTGACTCCCAGTTACACCGCATCTAAGGCTACGTTCATAAGTCATGAGAAAAAGGAAATGGGAAGCATCATATAAGAGGGAAGGAAGGGAAAGGAAAGGTAGAGTCATCAAATGGGTTGCAGCTTGCAACCCAACCGGATACACCCCACTAAAATGATAGGTTGGATAGGTAAAATTTTAACTCATGTAAAAGTGGATTAAGTTAGCCCAGACAACATAACCCATGGGTTAAGTGGATTTTGGCCAAGATGGTGGTGGTGGGCTAGTTCAGGCCAAGCTGGAGGTGGGTTGGTTCAATTTCTCAACACAGGAACATACATATCATGGATAGAATTAAATTTGACCTTAATTTAATGTTAAATTTGATTGTTTTTAATATTTTGTAGGTACTTATATTTTTTATTTTCTCCTTTGTATATATATCTTGGGTCCATTTTATTGGATTTTAAGTTTTATTTTATTAATTAATTAATTATTTTTATTATTTTATTTCTTTGGTGAGTTGACGGATTTGAGCCACCAGCTTAGGTGGGTTAAATTCGGTTAGCATTTTTTTTTACTTGCCATAAAAGTGATTAACCCGTTTTTAAACTTCTAACTCGCAACCTATGGTGGACGAACCCAAATGAGATATTTTGATCCACTTTCACAGCTCTATTTAGAGCATTTACCCTTCTCTTATAAATAACTAAACAAGCACAAAATTGATGAGAGGAAGAAAATGATGGATTTATGATATCTTTTGAAACCCTTACCCTTTATTAAAATAATTAAACACAAGAAATATTCCTGTAACAATATTAATTTTAAAAAAATTCCAGATAAAAAAAATCAGAGACATCTTTTTCCAAAATGTAGGTCTCATTTTTTACGTAAAATATTCTCTACAAAAAAATTATCTGTCTCCCAATTTTTTTATTCAAATTATTTTTATCTTTATTTCTGAAAGTCTCTTAAATTTTGTCTCAAATTATGATTTTATTTTATTTTACAATTCATATATTTAATATAAATTTTTCATTAATATGATGAGTAAAAATGGTATTACATTTTATAAGATGGCAAATCACATTGTAATATCATTAATAGCCACCCAATTTGAGACCATAAAATGAAAATAACGGAGGAAGGTAAACCAAACCCTCTAAAGCCTTCTCATCTTCAATAGTAAGACTCAAGGTAAAATACTCAAACCTTTCTCTTCCCTTTTGAAACAAACTGGGGATCACATCCTAAATATACCTATCAAAAATGTTCATTTGATTTTGGCATGGCATATAAAGCATAATAGGATAAAATGCTATTAATTATTTGATGCAAGCAAAATATTATATTAACTTCCCATTATATCCCCTATACATCAAAATGTTATATGAGCTCTTGTTTTTTATTACTTAACATTGTAAACAAATAAAACCCACTTCAAGGATTTATTCCAGTGTATCTAACTTTTCCGTTTGTTAAAAAACAGATGGTCTAGAATGGTTTGGCAATATAGGGTTAAACTTGCTCGAATCATATCTATGGAACGAAAAAGTTGAACTGTAAATTCTCATCCAAGCATAAGTATGATCAATTATGCGATCAGAAGTTTTAAATAACCAATATTGTGAAATTTATTCCTGCAGAGCGGTCCTGTCTACAACACAACAAAATCCATCTTGGGCTACTCTTAGCAAACATTTGACCACAGAACGTCGACTTCTTAAGTGGTGCCCAACGAGTTTGGTAACACATGGTTCCAATAATTATCTTATAAGCAAAGTTATCTTAAAAGTCCACTTTTCCCCTTTTTATTTCAGATCAAGCTTTCCTTTACATGTCTCCCTAAGTCAACCCCTAGGGTGGGGAGATGATTGGAGGGGGCGCCGAGGGTTTCAACAATAACGGAGGAGAATTAGTTGCCGGCAACAATGGCGACCGAGAAAGGTGCAAATGCAAACATAATTTTCTTTCTTTTCTTTTCTTTTTTTAAAAAAAAAACCAGAGTTTCTATGTGGTAAAGTTTAAGCAGATTTAAAGTCCATGCTTATGAAGCAGCGAAATAATGCACAGTGCTAGAGCGGTGGAAAGTGAGGCGTGAGAGGTGGCACTCCAATTCCTGTGGCGCTTAAGGCTAGGCTTCCTCCTCCACTACTAAGGCTTAGTATACCCCAGTTGAGCTTCTCCTCTCTCATTCAGTGATTGGCTCATTCCACCCAGAGAAAGTATAAGGAAAGAAAATTGATTTTGAATCTGGGTTTGGTTCTTGTCAATTGGAGATTGTGAATTTACAATCTTTTCAAAAAATGGTAGTGGAGCCATAAGAATTGAAAGCCCTCGCAAGCACACCCAACTTGGCGAATCTCCTTCCAACAGGGACCTCCCACCTATTGACACCCGTTTTCACCAATGGCGCCTATGACTCCGCCAGGGCATCGAACAGAACAGGGAAGTGGTGGCTGATGGCAAAGTGGGGGAGTAAAAGGGCTATGTACGGGAAGAAGATAATAAGGATAAAACGGAAAAATCCCTAACAAAATTATTTTTCCAAATGTTAAAAGCAAAGCATAAGCTTTAATCTTAATTGATATTGACCATTAGATTTAGAATTTAGTGGTTGAGATTTTGGAACCATGTGGTACCAAACTTGTAGGGCACCACTAACAACTTTACAAACATCAAAACCGCAAAGCAAACAAACTTCAGCATTGCACAAGCCACCACAACCCGGACAGCAACCAGCGACAACAAAGCCGAAGAAGGCTAACATACCGCTCTGTCCAAACCCAAGTGAGAACACGAATGTTTTAAGGTACAATTGAAAGTTTTTTCAGGTACATCGCTGCTCAAATCCCTCTCCACGAATCTACTCATAGTGACTTAAGGTGGAACTGGATGTTGAAACCACTAGGATGGGACCGACTAGGAAGCCTTATGTGCAACAATCTATTGGCTTGATTCATATAACCATAAAACTCACAGGAGATCAGGCTATTAATACCAAATAAAGAGAACTACCTGCCCACGCAGTAGTATTCACTATGTAGTTCCAATATAGTTCTGGTGAGTGCTAAAATGAAACAAAAGTAACGAAAACTGAGAGCATATATAAATTTTAAAGCACAATACAATAGCTTTTGCAAATGGGTACACCTTTGCCGGTTGAATTATATTAATCGTCGCAAAAGCATGTTCAACTAAAAGTTGTAATGGAAATATGTAAGCTAATGACTAGCGGCAACTCATCGCATCCTAATATCTACATGCTCGTTATAATTCACAGCAACATTGTTTCTAGAACATCAAAAAGGACATCAAACAAGTTCATTGGGCTTTTTTTTTTTTGGGTACATTGGCAGAAGGAAATTCATGGTGCAATATTATGACGTAAAGAACTAGCAAACCTGCCTTCATATAGCTTTAGCTGCTTGGCAGCAAAGTCATATAGTTCAAATCAAGGCTTTGTAAAACACTCATCAAGAATCCTAAATAACAATACATGAGTTCTTTAATAACATGCAGCATCTCTCTTTCCAACAGGTCATGATTGTGTAACTTATTGTTGAATGCAACGAGCAACCAGGAATGCTACTTTTCTTTGGGGGCATATATATATATATATATATAACAATTCCAATATTCTGTAATTGGGGTTTATTGAACCATGGAAATATGACATATAGAATATCCCATTAATGCCACTACCTGGTTGTACTATATGCCACATGTGCAAGGGATGCAAGGGTCAAATTGCAACCAAGTATGAAGTATTTTTCATGGAAGCACCACTCACCTGAAAAAATCAACCTACCTTAGCATGAAGCATTTTGGAGACTATCCACTTGCCTCTAGAAAAACATTACATGATCAAATTAATCCCCTGCCTAAAGGTGAAAACCTACCAGCGAGTCACAAATGAGACAAAAAAAGCAAAGAGGTCTTGCTCAGAGAAAGTGAACAACCTACCTCTTTGCTTCCATTTCAAGATTCCAGCCATCGGAATACAACAAATCCCTCAGATCACATATGATATTACATAAAATGTTCACTGCAAGCTCTCAATACGGACGTGAACGGCTCCCACCATAATTATCACGCCTATCAGGTCCAGAACCGCCTCCGTCTCTATAACTGTCTCGACGTCTATCTCCCCCATAGCCACCCCTATTGCCCCTACAGAATTTAGAGAAAAAAAGGAAGGAAGGAAAGATTTAGTTTTCAAACTTACAGAAGTCATCAAATTTAGCCAATAGAACATTGAAACATTAATAAACATGAACACTCATTTACAACTCTCAACACCAATACTAATAGTTAATATATACAGTCAAATAACTGTAAATGTAAAATACATCCCAATCTAAATAAAAATAAATCAATAAATAAATTTGATAATAGTGTTTTCATTTTCTGTCATTTTTGCTTTGATTGATAGGTAGTGAGCTCAATACTGCAACTCTGAATTGTATTCTTACCGACATCCAATGGGATGGCATGAACCAAGCCAACTGTAAAGTCTAACTAGATATCAAAAAAATAATATATATATCAAGTTCAACGATTTATAACAACAATATTCAGTCTGCACCTAATGTCAAGACAGCCAACTCAATTCCTTAATCACAACAGTGGCAGACACCAGTTTGCTTTCTATGAAGTAAGAATTGAACAGTTTCCTTTTGAAGTATGAACTTTGTATAGGTTATTGCAAACAATACAAAGTCAGATGACTGGTTCTTCTATAGCTATCATCATTTAATCTTAGGGTGTATCTTTGAAGTATCATGAAACATCAGACAGGATTTAGATGTTTCAGCTTTCACGTTTTGAAATCAGAACTATTGATCTTCAAGTATCAACTCAATGAGGTATCTTAAGTGAAGTCCCCAACATTATAGAGACCAGTGGTATCAATAATTGTTTACTGTAATCATTATAATTAAAGGTGGTGGTGCTATTAGTCTACTCTCATATCATATTGAAAGCAAATCAGTATTAAAGAACCAGTGAAGTATCAACACACAGCATATACATGGTAACAGAGGTACTACTAGGTATCTGAAAGTACTCATCCTCATTGACAAAATAAAAACACAGTAATCATTCTGGGTGTAGAATGATATATAATGGATACCCGTGGTTGTAAGCAGGTGGAGCCCTTGGTGCAGATTTTTCTGCCATTGTAACACTGATTTTGTAGCCCCTCAAATCATAATCTGAAATGAAAGATTCATGTTTGGTGTCTCTCAATACAAGATAGAATATAAGTATTCTTAAAAACAGGAGAGTAGCTGGATGAAATACTATTGTAAAAACCGCCAGCAGAATGTGCTGCAGAGGGGTCTTCATAGGCAAGGCAAGCATCACCCTTGTTGTTTCCTTTCTCATCAGTGTATATTTTTATGTTCCAAGGCCACTGATCTTTATAGCCCCTCTTCTGCTTTATTCTTCCAACCTAAACAGTTAAAGTGTCATGTCTCAATTGAGCCTGAAGCTTGACACATTGCAAAATCAGATATAAACACAAAACACATGTAACAAAATTTATTGCATGTTCTGCCTCTGCACCCCACAAAGAGAAATGAATAACTTTCAGTTCCCCCTTGGCCCTTGCCAACAGAGTCAAGTATTCCTTATGCAAGGTAGGATTCACTCGCTCAGTCCATACATACATGGTGAGGAAGCAAAGATAATATGCTTACTCTGAAAGAGGAACTTCCATGCAAAACATTCCACACACAAAAATTGAGAAAAATAACCCTCTATGTAGAGACCATACAAAAGTCAACAGATCAGAACATTACTTGTCCAATGCCTCCAAAAAGTTCCCTCAATTCTTCAATAGTAACATCCGGTGGCAAGTTTGATATGTAGATTCTAGAGTTGTCACAGGAATCATCACAATTCTCATCACACTGCTTCACCTTGGCTGGGGGCTCAGCAGGAGCTCCACCAAACCCACCTCTCTTACCAGCACCATATCCACTATCATATCTACTGCCACTACGCCCATCACCTTGGTTATCCCCAGCACCATAACCACCGGTGCTACCCCCATACGATGGAGGATACGAAGCAGGGCCCCCAGTATAGCTTGCAGGTGGAGGAACAGCATCAGTTCCATAATTCAAGTTCCCACCATAAGAATCATAACTCGATGGGTAGTTTCCTCCAGCACCACCATAAGATTGGGCTGTAGGAGTTGGAACTTGACCATATGCAGCACCATCATCTCTGCCTTGATTACCACCATACGAGCCACCCCTACTGCCTCTACCATCAATGTTATTACCCCTACCACTATTATAGTCACTACCTCTTCCTCCGCCATAGTTACCAGATCTATCCCCACGATTATTTCCATATCCCCCACCACTTCCCCCTCTATTATAACCACCACCACCGCCACCACCACCGCGATCATTAGTACCATTAGGAGATGGAGCACCGCATTTGTTACATTCAGTTCTTCTCGCAAAGTTCAAATTTCCACAACTATGTATAGCAATTTCAAATTGATTACAGAAAACATAAGAGTGATATAATAACAGCTGGATGATGCACAGCTCAAATAAATTACAGAAAAACATGAAATAATCAATTAAAATGAAAAAAAAGAGGTGCGAAAAATCGAAAAGCAAATTGGAGAGAAAAATCTCAAACCTTGGCTCAGGGCAACGCCAATCTCCGTCTCTACCACCTCCGCCGCCGCCGACTCGACCGCCGCGGCCGCCGCCTCGACCGCCGCGATCTCCGCCTTGATATCCACCACCGCCACCTGTTCCAATTCAGATCAAATTGAGGCTTTTTTGCGATTGATAACAAATCAAGAAAAAAGGAGTACCCAAAAAATAAAAATCAAGATAAAGTGTCGAAAAGAGACGTAATAACACAAACCTCGACCACCGAATCCTCCACCTCCACGACCGCCGCCCGTTCCTCCATAGCTTCCGCCGTCACTGCCGCCGTATCCACCACTGAATCCACCTCGATATCCTCCTCCATAGGCGCCGGTACCGGCATCTTGACCGTACATTCCAGACATGATCCGACCTAGAGTTTGTTCGGATGAGCAGAAAAGAAGCTCAAATCTTTTGGGTTACAACTAGAGAAGAAGACTGTCAAGTGATAATACAGACGCGTGAAGAAGCTGGACGCCTGGACCCAAGAGATATTTTTCCTCCTTTCCTTGCCGACCTATCTTGCAGAAAGCCAAACCAGTCACACACTTGGCAAGTAATACTTGGTGACAATACTGGGGCTGACGTGTACAAAGGACATGTAACGTAAGGTTGGACCAAACCTAAACGCGGGCTGAACTCTGAACCAGGGCAAATTTTTAAAGCCCAACCCGATTATAATTTGATTTCTAAACAAACAATAAAATTTTTGATATTATAGGTAGTGAAATTATAAAATTTTATAAATAAAAAATAAAATTCAAGAGATATTTTATAATATATAATTTAATACAAATTATATATCTATAAAAAATAATATTAAGTTACAAAAATTGTATTAATAAAGTATCAAGTCTTATAATTTATCTCTAATTATTAAAAAAATATAACTATAAAATAACTATATAAATTTGAGCCGTGTCGAGTCAACTCTAAATGTCCACATAGTTTCACTTAATTTTTGATAAAATCTTTATAGTTTAAAAATTTATGATCAAGTCCTTATATTATATAAAAATTTTCAACCAAGTCTTATAGTTTAATAATTTATTATCAAATCCTATATTATACAAATTTTTCAATTAAATCCTAATAGCTTAAAAATATTGTGATCAAATTCTTATATTGTATATGAATTTTCACTACCAATAACAGTGACTAATTCCTTTAAAATAGAAGCTACTCTGAGAAAATACATTTCTAGCCACAAGACTCTTTCCATATTTTATTTAATATGACATTTTTATAATGGTGGATGGAGATAAAAGGACATGAGTAAATTTTTTTAATTATATGGGGACTTGATTATATATTTTTAAATTATAAGGATCTAATTAAAATTTTTTATATAATATAGAAGTTCACTTACAAATTTGTAAATTATAAAAATTTTATTGAAAATTAAGTAAAATTATACTACTTCCAAAATAATTAAAAATTTTCAAACAAGGTATGGGTAAACTAAGGTCAAGTGGCTGGTTAGTAGCATTTAGCAGTGGGGTGGGATGCTATTTGAGATGAAAATATTCTGTTAATTGCATAAGATTATTATTATTTACCCAAAATTTTTTAAGAAGCTTTCGTGAACAAATAAAATATTTTTAACAAGCTACAGTAAATAATAAATAATTATAATTGAATGGGATATGATGTAGAATTGTAGATGAGTCTCAAACTCCACATTTAATGCCAGAGAGCTCATAGATCCTGCTCTCAATACTTTTCCACTGGTTTTTGTGCAGAAAAATGTTATTTTCATTTATTTGCACCGGTGACCATTCTTCATTTAGATGGGACATGCTCTACACTATTCAATAATAAATTACACAATGGAGTACGATCCTTCATTTCTATTATGAATGAAAAGTGAGTCAACAATAATATCTCGAATCATATAAGTATAAATGACACCTTTAGAATCACTTCGGATTTCAATAGGGTGGATTCTCAGGTGTCATAGCCAGTCAATACCTATGGTGCCCAAACAAAATTTATACCAATTTTACCCTCTTCTTCCAAATCAATTCATCTGCTTTTCAAACCTGAAACCCACCTCCAACAGCACCATCGCCACCGCACATCCCCACCATGTGTCGCAGCCCCGCTCCAAACTCCCTCGCACCTCTGTCTTCCGCAGATCATCCTCTTCCTCCTCCTCGAAGTCTCTGACGCCCTCAGCATCCTCATCCTCCTTCGTTGATGTCATCATCATCACCACTACCAACCCCCTCAATTCTAGGGGAAACAAAAAAAGAAAGAAACAAAAGGGAAAAAAAATTTTGGGCTGCCTAAAAAAAAACCACTGTAGCTTGAACTGAATTCGGAATATCCTTCGCCACCGTCGTTCTCTAATGGGGTTATGCCGCTCCCCCTCATACACCCTCTCCGCCCTCTGCAACAATGGATCTGCCCTCTCAAAAGAAAATCCCAACTCATAATCTTATCCCAAAATTTGAGGTGGAAGATGGTGGAGGAGTTAGAGAGCGTTGAGGTGGACTGCAGCAGTGGAAGGAGTGGGAGTGAATTTGCCGATGCGGAAGGCAACGGAGGGAAGCACCGTGAGCTGGTGGTGATGAAGGGCTTGTGTTGCTATATCATTGTCATGGAGCAATTGCTGACGTTGCAGACCTTCTTCGCCGGTGCTCTATTTCCAATGGACAAGATGAGGAGTTCCTCCACGCCGTTCATCGATTGGAAGTCGCGCTTGTTATGGAAGACGTGAGTGATGGCGGCAGCCGTTGGGTTGTTCATGATAAGTCCACCGTCGACAGATGCGAAGCGGAAGGAATTGAAGAGCCTTGGCATTGCTAATGTGGCGCGGCTCACCTTCCAGAATTCGAAGCAAAAACTTGATTAGCAACATTATTTCTTCATTTAACCACATTTTCTAAATGTGATTAAATGTCAAAGGCATAGCCGTTTTTGACACCTGGGCAAGCACCTCCCAATAGCACCTCATCGTCGGTGGTTGAATTATTGTTAAAACTGGGTCCATCTTTATTTCATTCACGTGGGTTGGCATGTGTCACGCGGCACTTGCACAGTTGCTACCATTATTATTCAATATTTTCACATCTAATTTATCGGACATTCACTTTATAATTATTAGATATGATAAATATTAAGTATAAATAGAAATTATTATCGTATTTAATAATTATAAAATAGATATCCAAATGAACACCTACTTTTTAGATGTGAAAATATCATTGCTCTTATTATTCCCACACTCCAGTCGTTTTGCTTCTTGTGTCATCACTCATCATCCAAGCTCAAACCAATCTCTAATCTCCATTTTTCCCTTTCTTCCCTGCATTTCTGAACATGGCTGCTGAGGCCTTACTTGGAGTTGTGTTCGAGAAATCGCTTTCTTTGATCCAAAACCAATTTTCAACCGTTTCTGGACTCGGACGGAAGATTCACAAGCTGTCAAACACTTTAGGCCTGATCAGGGCCGTCATTGAAGACGCTGAGGAGAAGCAAATGACCAACCCTGTCATAAAGGTTTGGCTACAACGACTCAAAGATGCGGCATATGTGTTAGATGACGTCCTTGATGAATGTGACGTTGAGTCTCATCGACTTGTGGGCTCAAGCTCTTTCAACCCAAAGAACATCTTGTTTCGCCGCAGTGTTGGAAACAAGCTGAAAGAGATTACTGATAGGCTGGATCAAATTGCTAAAGATAAGAATGACTTTGGTCTGAGAGAGGGTGCTAGGGAGAGACCAAGTGAAGTAGCTGAATGGCGCCAAACCATCTCAATCATCGCCGAGCCTCAAGTATATGGTCGAGATGAAGATAAAGAGAAGATTGTGGAGTTTCTGCTTAGCCATGCACCTGGATCTGACTCACTTTCCATCTATCCGATAGTTGGTTTAGGTGGTTTTGGAAAGACAACACTTGCTCAATTCGTCTACAATGATCAAAGGGTGAGTAACCATTTCAACTTGAAGATTTGGGTGTGTGTCTCTGAGAATTTCTCTATCAAAAGCATTTTGTGTTCCATTATACAATCTATCACGAAAGAGAAGTGCACAATCTCGGATCTAGATGTAATGGGACAAAAGGTGCAGGAGCTGTTGCAAATGAAAAGGTATTTGTTGGTGTTGGACGATGTATGGAAACGAAATCCAGAGTTGGAATTCGGATTAAGTCAAGACAAATGGAGTAAGCTGAAATCTGTGCTGTCATGTGGATCCAGCGGTGCTTCCATTTTAGTGTCCACTCGCGACATGGAAGTTGCGACAATCATGGGGACATGCGAAGCTCATCGTTTATCTGGTCTGTCCGAGGATGATTGTTGGTCATTGTTCAAACAACGTGCATTTGGACCTGACGAAGAAGAACGTGCAGATCTTGTAGCAATAGGGAAGGAAATTGTGGAAAGGTGTGGGGGGTCACCGCTTGCAGCACAAGCACTGGGAGATCTAATGCGCTCTAGGAGAGGGGCAAAAGAATGGCATGAAGTAAAGGAAAGTAAGCTTTGGACTTTACCAGATGAGAATGATATTTTGCCTGCCTTAAGATTGAGCTACTTTTATTTAACACCAACTGTGAAGCAGTGTTTTGCTTTCTGTTCCATATTTCCCAAAGATACAAAAGTCGAGAAGGAAGATCTAATTCATCTTTGGATGGCTAATGGGTTTATTTCGTCTCGTCAAAACTTGGACGTAGAGGAGGTTGGGAATATGATTTGGAATGAGCTGTGCCAAAAATCATTCTTCCAAGATGTCGAGACTTCTGATTATGGAGTTAGTTATTTCAAAATGCATGATTTAATCCATGATCTTGCTCAGTCAGTTTCAGAGCAAGAGTGCGTGTGTTTGGAGAATACCCACATAGTTGATTTGCCCAAAAACACACACCATGCTGGTTTTGGATTCGGCGAAAAAGCACCATTCAACAAGGGAACCCTAAAGGAAGTTGAATCCTTGCGAACACTATACAACTTTGTTCCTGACATTGAACCAAAGTCTGGTTGGTCCCTAACAAATAGTTCTCTTCGAGTTTTATGCACAGCTTCTTTGAAGTTGTCAGCACTCGGGAATTTGACTCGCTTGAGGTATTTGGAACTTTGGTATTTGGGGGTAGAAACCTTTCCCAACTCTATTTACAATCTACAGAAGTTGGAAACCTTAAAATTCAGATATTTTCAGAGACTTCGTCACCTACCAAAACACTTGACCCGCTTGCAACATCTCAAACATCTTGACATTCTTGGTTGTCGTAAACTGTCTTATATGTTCCCAAACATTCACAAACTATCTCATTTGAGAACGTTAACTCTATACATTGTCAGTAAAAAGACAGGGAATAGTTTGAGAGAGTTACGTGACCTCAAGTTGGGAGGAGCATTGACCATCGAGGGCCTAAACAATGTTGGGAGTTCATCTGAAGCTCAAGAGGCCAATTTGAAGAGTAAAGAAGACCTTTGGACGTTGAGGTTAAAGTGGGGGTTCCATAGTGAAACGAAATCATCTGTTGCAGAGGCTGAGCAAGTACTTGAAGCGCTTCAACCTCACTCAAACCTCAAGCAGTTGTCAATATCTGGCTATGAAGGGTTAAACTTTCCAAGCTGGATGGGAAATAATTTAGTCCTCAACAACTTGGTCAGGCTTCGCTTCGCTTCTTGCAAAAAGTGCTGCCAACTTCCCCCATTTGGTATTCTCCCATCTCTTAGAATACTTGAATTATATAACATGGATTCTTTGAAATACTTAGGCGACAATGAATGTTATGATGGTGTGGAGGTGAGGGCTTTCCCATCTTTGGAGGAACTCAGAATGCAATTTTTGCCAAACTTGGAGTTGTTGTTGAAAGTGGAAGAGAGGTGCATGTTCCCTCGTCTTTCTGATTTGTACATCGAATCTTGCCCTAAACTTCGGTTGCCATGCCTTCCATCTCTTAAAACGCTTTGTGTAAAGTGAAATCCTTCCCAGAGGGAATGATGAGTAACCTGACTTGTCTTAAAACCCTTGAAATAAGATGGTTCCCAAAACTGAAGCAGTTGCCATATGAAATCACTCAGCTCAATGCTTTGGAGTCTCTTTCAATCGGACATTGTCTTGAGCTTGAGTCTTTGCCAGAGCAAGATTTGGAAGGTTTATGCTCCCGTCGAAGTTTGACAATTGAATCCTGTCCAAGATTGAGATCTTTGCCTGAAGGTGTACAATACCTTACTTCACTTGAGGTTCTGCAGATTAAACTCTGCCCAGCATTGCAGGAGAGGTGTAAGGAAGGAACAGGGGAGGATTGGCACAAGATAGCGCACGTTCCGAAAGTACACCTTTCTTAGGAGCATTAATCAAACTTGTTTATCTATTTACTGTATTCATAATTTCTACATTCTACACTTACACAGTCTATTCTGTTTTAGTCAGTTAGATGTTTGTACCTGTACCATAGGCCTTTTTGAAACATTGATTAGTAGCATAGTTATGGATTCAATATTGTGTGATGCAGTTATCTTCATTTTCATGCTCATTCAACAACAAAACCCCAAAAAGAAAATGAAGAAGATCTCTTGCATGTGTTTTCAGAATGTGATACTCAAGTCACTATGTCTGTACAGTATATGCAGACAGGTGAGTATATGAAACCCGTTTTTTTGACTCTTGGATTTTGTTTTCTCAGTCATAAATGCATGATAATTGAGTCAAAGGAAATACTATTAATAAAGGCTTTATATCTTTTTATTTGCTTTTTTTTGGGTTCCAGAACTGATTAATATAAATGATTTTATTTTTTCCTTTTTGCTGTAGATTTAATAAAGATGGGCTTTTCTCTAATTTTAATTGTTTTATTTATTTGGTTTGTCTCCAATCTTTCCTAATTATGTATTGGTTGTGCGATGTTGATAACGGGTTATCATTAAGGCTCATTTGTGGCCAAACTTACGCATGAGTTGTGATTCAAAAATTAGGCAGGGTTGTTGAATAATGCCGCTAAAATGTTTTACAAAGGGCTGTTTATTCGAAAAGTCATTTGTCTCTAATAAACATGGCTGATAGTTTTTAGCTTTGAGAATGGTCTAATTTATGCTTTCTGCTTGCATCATACCCCTAACATTTTTATTGAGCAACATGATTGTACAAAGAAAGATGTTTACCATTACCACTATCAGAATTTCTTTGATGAATGTTTTCTTATTTCTAATTTTCCCTTGATTTGTCAGCACTCTCTATACCTTAGTACACGCACAAAATGAACGTGGCATATTCTCTGTTTTGGCCATGGCCATGCAGATCTGTATTACTTCAAGTGTGCTATGACTTATGATCGGATTTCAACTTGGCAGGAAATGAAAATTATTAAAACAATCCCCCCGACCCCCATTTTTAATCCTTTGCATGATAGCCAGGTTATTAAAATGATTTTTTATTATTTTGAATTACAAGTGTTTCTGTTGTGCCGTTAACGTGGTGTTTTTGCTCGGTTTAATGCTAATTGGGTTTTTCAAAATTACTATTGCCTACAAGCTTATTTGGTAATTTTATATCTAGTTGTTGACATGTCCGTTGCTGGTAGCATAGGTTTTAGAAAGTGTGCACAATCATCTAATTTTCTGCTAGATGCCAAACAAGAACTATGAACTGTTATTATATGATTATCATTGATATGACTCAAATGCAAAACATGTTCTGGAGTCTCCAGGTGGACCGGCTCAATTCAGCAGTGGTAGGGGGTTGAGCCTTCCACTATTGTTAGGGAAATACAAAATCCTGCTTTCTTAAACTGCTTTATGTTCGTAAGAGTATCTCACAGATCATAATGATGTTATAAGACAATATTTTTGCGCCGCTGTGCAATACAAATATTTGTTGATTTGCAAGAAGACTTTGGCCCTTTTTTTTTTTTGTGTATGTGCTTTGTGGGTTGGGGGGGGGGGGGGGGTGTATAATTCCTTGTTGAAATAGAGTTTTGTTCATTTCAAACATTATCTCTTATAAATTGATAGTGCCACATTTTTCTTACTGGCTCATATTATAATGCCATTGGAGTCAACTACAATCTGACTATCAATTAATTTAAATTTCTATGATGTATTGGAGCCAATGAGAATTTCAAAGCTTAAGAATTTTGTTGACAGTTACTAACTAAACTGCCATACAAGTTGTAATATTTAATCCGTCAATGTCTGTCTTCTTACTTCTTATCATGATCAACTTTATTTCTTTTTAACTTTGCCTTAACCAAGTAAAAAGTAAAAATCAATATATCAGTTAAGGTCCTTAACATGCACATTTCAATTAATCTGTACCAAAGACTTCAAATATTCATGAAGAATGTCCAATTCAGTATGCCGCTTTCATGATGGATTGCCATCCGAGCTTCCCTTCTTCCTGTTGTGTTTCTCGAGTATTAAATAATTACAGCGTACCTATTGCTCCTTTTAAGATGCAGCCACGGACGACGGTCCATATTTTCTATATTTATTTCGGTAGGTAAAGAAAGTTAGTTTTGTCACAATGGAACCTCAAAAAGATATTGACATTCTATTGCAACTTATTGATATGCCTAGTTTGTTGAAAAGAGATGATTCAGGAGTTATGCATTCACGTAATCAGTTTGTTCGTTTTTTTTTATTTTTTTATCTGCACTTTATACAAAAAAAAATGTAGCATAACTTTAATGATATATCAATGACTGGGTGATAATCTAGAAAATTTTAATCAATCAAAATTTAAAAGATCGACGAAGGGACCCCCTATTTAATTCCCATAGAAATATCTAATACCTACAGATTGTCAATTTTGAACAATTACATAGAGGTAAAGTTTTGGTTCATTTTCAGTTTCAATATTTTAAAATTGACAGCAATTTAACCTTGAAAAAGCAATCGACATCAATTTTATCTTTTGTCAAAGTCGTTAATATATTCATATTATATTGCTTATTATTTGTCTTTTCAACTTAGAAGAAAGGCAATTTTCACCGAATTAATTTAAAATTACTAGTGACTTGTAATGAAAATTACTGGTTATTTATAATGTCAAAATTCAAAACGCTTGGAACAAATTGATGTGAAATTTTTTCTTTTTAACCAAACTGGTATCAATTTCTAAATGTTAAAAGACTGAAAGAAGATATATACTCTTTTCCTTACTATCTTAACCAAATCAGGTACCATTATCCACAAAAGGAATCACAATATATGTCAGTTATAAAAAAATTTCCTCATATGATCATAATTCAGAAGCAATACTGCTGTGATATGCAATTCTCAGCATGTCTAAAGCAGGAAGAAATGTTGAGGAAAACGTTGTAAATGTCGATGAGAACCAGCGAATTACAACTTCAGGTCCTCAACCCCTCCCTATCAATTTTATTCTTAATATCAGAAAGACAATAATTATTCAAGTTAGAGTGTTCATTTAAACTTGGCATACGTGTTGTAGAAACAGACCATATTTACAGACCCATCTTAGGTAACATAAGTACTATGATAATGCAACCTGCCACCCGTCTACACATCATTCAAGAAATGAATCCTTTGCTCTTCAAACACTCTACAGCATCCCTAATAATTTGCTCCATAGGAATAAACTGCATACCCAGATCCATAAGTTTCTTGGATCCGTCCCTTGCTCTCAACAATCCTGGTTGGGTATCTCGCGGGATCCTGTAAAGGAAAATGACACACACACCATGAGCAACTTGTGGATTATACAATGAGCAACCTTTTCATTTTCAGAATTTTTTGAAAGAAATACTGAAAATAGTTAAAACAATATAATGCTGTTTCCAATTTTCATTGTTTGTTTTCGCTGTTTCCTTTCCAAAATTCTGAAAACTAAAACCAAGCAAACCTGATAACTTAAGACAACAGTACCCAGCCTAGTCATAAAGAAAAAACCGAGCTTCAAATCCTATCTAATTAACTAATAACTTCTGCATTTCACATATTTTAGAAGCATTCCATGTGTTCGACATGTACTGTTCATTGCAACAAAACACTACGCAGGGTACAACAGAATTATCTAGGTCAGAACTTGTATAAAACACCACAACCTAGTTAATGATTGATGGAACACAATACGCCATACAGGACTGAGTAGTTAGCGCATGAGTGAATCAATGCTATATGATTCATGAACCAAGTTGCTTGATGTTCAAAAAAGAAACTAAGAATAAACAGTTTCTTCAGCAACTCATTCTAGAAGCAAGCGTCTTAACTGATTTATTACCCAAAGATGACTGCATTGTATGTTGACACATCTGGTAAGTGTGTGGTTTACTCACCTAGGCACATTATATTCTGGATAAAGTTCTGCAACTTTAGCCACAAAGTCACCATAGTGAGAGATAGCTTCTACACACAAATGCCTACCAGTAGCTTCTTTATTCTCATACACCAAAATATGTGCCAAGGCTACATCTTTAAAATGGACTGATCCCATGAAGAAGTCCTCATACGTTTCCGTGCAACCTGCAACATGGAGTCATAGGCAGAATCAAATTGTTATTTAAATGTAATATAAGTTCAATATCAGTATTTTGGTCAATAATGTTGACTTAGGGCCAAAATGCTTCTAAAATGATTTTGCCAAAATCAAATCTGTTAGCTATGAAAAAAATTAGACACCATTCAGTTAGATACAAGAATCATTTAATTGTCTTTACCTAACAGTCTAAACTTTCAGGAAGTAGATTCATGCAAAATCTGTTAGGACTGAAACTGGTATCCAATGAAGAAGAATGTACTTTATTGATCACAGGTTAGGTAAACCCAAGGAGAATCCGCAGGGAGGGCAGCTGGAAACTTCTGCTGCAACAAGCTCAACAACTCCCAAGAATTATCAAAACTTTGTAGCCCTTTCCACTGAAGAAGCACTTCGGTAGCCACTTCACTGTTGGTTCTGATCTGCAGCAGCACTTCAGGCTCTGTTTCCAATACACCTTCCTGAGTAAGTCCCAGTGGTAATGCATGGGACTGCTGATTAGGTGGTACTGCTGATTTAGTTTACTAACATGAAACACCAGATGAAGCTGGCAAGCTGCAGGTAGCTCTAGCTTGTATGCAACAGGCCTAATTTGCCCCAGCACCTTAAATGGACCATAAAACCTAAGGCTAAGCTTTTCATTCAGTCTCCGTGCAAGAGACTTCATTCTATAAGGCTGAAATGTGAGAAAGACCCAGTCCCCAACCTGAAAAACCACCTCTCAACATTTCCTATCAGCAAAATATTTTATATGCTCTTGGGCCAGACTTAGATGAGCTTTCAACTCAGCTAGTATCTCATCATGGGTTTCCATAAGCAACTGCACCTCTACCACCATTGAGGGGTAAGTATCCCCCTGAAAAAGCACCAGAGGGAGCCGACCATACAACGCCTGAAATGGGGAGGTTTGAGTAGAGGCATTAGAAGTTGTGTTAAACCAATATTTGGCCCAAGGCAGCCACTCAACCCCACAGCCTCGGTTTGGTACCAGCGAAGCACCGAAGATACGTTTCGAGGCAGCGATTGGTCACCTCCATTTGCCCATCCCTTTGAGGGTGGTCAGAGGTGCTGTACTTGAGAGTTTCGTTACAGCCAATTTGAACATTTCAGACCAGAAGTTGCTTAGGAAAACAAGGTCACGATGGGAGATGAGGGCCTTACAGAATCCGTGTAATCGCACCACTTCTTTAACAAAAATGTGAGCCACATCCTTGGAGAAAAGGATGAGTTAAAGGGATAAAGTGCGCATACTTAGTAAGGCGGTCAACAACCACCATTATGGCATCCTTCCCCATCGATTTTGGCAGCCCGTTAATAAAATCCATTGAGATTTCAGACCACACTTGCTCAGGTACGGGTAAAGGCTGCAGCAGCCCAGCAGGTGATAACGCCTGATACTTGTTTGCCTGACATATGTGACAAGAGGCGGCGTAATCCTCGACTCGTTGCTGCATCCCCCCGACAATAAAACACAGCTACCAACTTTTTGTAAGTTCTGAAAAAGCCAGAGTGACCCCCAGCTGCTGAATCATGCACCTCAGCTAGCAAGGTGGGAATTTGTGAGGAGTCCTTAGGAATTACAGCGCGTCCTTGGTCGAAAAGACAACCATTCTTCAAGGAAAAACCAGGAAAATCTGAACCGCCTTGCTGTAAATTAAGGATGACTGCTTGCAAGTGTTGATCCTTGTCAATCTCCTCTTGAATAATGTCCCAAATGCTGGCAGAAAACACTGAAATGGCATCTCTTGATAATGCATCTGCCACCTTATTCTCAAGACCCAGACAATACTAGATTTCAAAGTCCAAGCCCATAAGCTTTGACGTCCACTCAGCCCATAAGCTTTGACGTCCACTCAGCTGATCTTCACTAAACAAGCGCTGATCCGTGAGGAATTTCAAACTCTGCTGGTTGGTCATAATGACAAAATGCCACCTGAGAAGGTAGTGACGCCATTTCTGTACAGCAAAAACCACAGCCATCAACTCCCCCTCATAAGCTGATTTTAGTTGTGCCCTTTTGGACAGACTTTTTGCTGAGGAAGGCAATCAGTCTGCCCTCTTGAGATAACACACCCCCGATACCCTAACTGGAGGCATCCATCTTGATGACAAAAGGCAGGGAAAAATTAGGAACAGCCATGATTGGAAGCTCCTCCATGGCCGATTTCAGTTTCTCAAAATCTTGCTGAGCTTTCTCATCCCACAGGAAGTTGTCCTTCTTAGACCAGTGAGGGGTTTAGCTATGCAACCATACCCTTGCACAAAGCTCCAGCAATAACAAGTCAGACCTAAAATTCCCCGCAATGCCTTGACATCTTTAGGGACTGGCCATGACCGCATGGCATCAATCTTTTGGGGATCAGCAGCCACGCCCTCCACTGAAACACTTGGCATACCGCGAAATCACATTTTTTTTCTGTGTAAAACCAGCTGATTCTCTTGTAATAGGTGGAAAACAGCAGTGAGGTGTTCAGCATGTTCCAATACATCCTTGCTATAGACCAATACATCGTCAAAAAAAGCCAAGGCAAACTTACGTAAAAAAGGTCAGAGGATGTCATTCATGAGGGCTTGAAAAGTAGATGGTGCATTAGTGAGGCCAAAAGGCATCACTAGGAATTCATAGTGGCCCTCGTGTGTCCTAAATGCGGTTTTGCCAACATCCCCTTCAACCATCCATATTTGGTGGTAACCGGATTTAAGATTGAGTTCAGAGAAAATGGCAGCACCTACAAGTTCATCCAGTAACTCATCTGCCACCAGCATAATAATGCGATTTAAGGCTCTATAATCAACACAATCTCCAGCTTCCATCTTTTTTCTTCACTAGGATGATGGGACTTGCAAAGGGGCTCACACTTGGCCGAAGTATTCCAGCAACTAGCATCTCACGAACCATCTTCTGGATCTCATTTTCTGACAGTGGGGATAGCGGTATGGCCTGAGATTAGGGATTTCAGCTCCTTCCTTCAGCGTAATGGCATGGTCATGGGTTCTATGAGGAGGTAGTCCCGGTAAAGGCTCAAATATAACAGAAAACAAATCCAACACCTGCTAGATAGCTGCTGGAAGGGTGGCAACAGACTGCACCTGTTTAAACACTGGCCACAACTAAACCATGTAACCATCTCCCTCCTCCTCTAGCTCCTTCAAAGCTGCCCGAAGAACCACTCCACTATAACAGAGCTCAGGATCCCCCTGTAACACCACCCACTCATTGTTGATGTTAATGGTAAAACGGGATTTACCAAATTCAGCAATTGTTGCTCCTAATGTGCCCAACCAGGCCAAACCCAAAACCACTTCAGAATCATCCAAGGGAAAGATGTAGCAATCCTGAGTTACCACCAAGTTGGGAAATTTGATGGAAACCCCTTTACCCTTCCCTTGACCTTACTTTTGGTCACCCCCTGCCACGGTTACCACAAATCTGGAATCCAATTTGACAGGAAATTGAGCCTCTTTCACCAGTGTAGGGCAAACGAAATTATGTGAAGCCCCAGGGTTAATTAATACACTAATACACGAACCCTGCACCCCTGCACTATGGCCCACGCTTAAATCCACCGTTGGCTCCTTGAACTGATCATAGACTTCAATGTGAGTTGTAACATAGAGTTATCTTCCCCTAAAATATCGATGGCACCATGCCATTCCCCCTCAACTTCCTCCTCTAAAATCATCAACTTCAGGCCTTTATTTTTGCACATGTGATAAGCCATGAATCTTTCCTCACAAAAGAAACAGAGGCCTTTAGCCCTCTCACCCTAATACTCATTATCCGAGAGGGGTTTAAATCCACGCCTCCCATGTGTTGTCAGCCCCTTACTCTCATCCGATTGGTCTAGTACCCCAGTTTTCACACGATTCACAGCAGGCACGGCACAAGTGTATCGAGGGAAGGATTTACTAGCAAATTTTCCATAACAACTTGTTCCTATTCTCCACAAATTCTGCCTTATCCATCAAACCTTCTAAGGAATAAAAGGAGTGGAGTTTAAGCATTGCCCTTACCTCAGGTTTGAGACCATTTTGAAACAAACTGAGGACAAAACGTCACTTAGTGATCTTCAGTTGGCTGGAGTACAGTTCAAACAATTCCTTGTATTCACGGACTGAGGCTTCTCATTTAATCTCAAACAGCAGCTCAAATCGGTTCTGCACAAGCTCTGGTTGAAATCTCTTGATTAGTGATTCACGAAATTTAGGCCAAGTGGGACTCCCACCATCGGAACCAAATCAAAGCTTTTCCTTCCATTGCAATTTTCGCCACAAACAGCCACTGGGGTTCAAGAATATCCCTCATCTAAAAATATCTCTCGAAGCAGTCAAGCCATGCAAAAACCCCATCGCCATGGAACAGAGGCACATCAATTCGGCACCATTGATCCGAAGGTCGATTGCGCATGTGACCATGCATGAAACCCTCGCTATCGCTCCCAGAACCATGCAAATCCAATCACCTTTGATCGTTGCCATGCGATGAACCGATCAAGGATTCATTGCGACGACGATCTTGTTGTTGATTGCGCTTTGGGGAAGCATCGCAATCCTTGCAATTCTCCAATGTTTCTAATCGTTCATTCATCACCTTCAACGTTGTCATAATCTCCGCCAATAAAGCCCGGATGCTGGCGCGATCTTCATCTTGCTACGATTATAGCACCGAAAGTGATGCATCAATAGCCTCAAACTTCTTATCGTTTTTAGCAACCATGGACGTGAAGTTCCCAGGATGCCAAGGAAACTGATACCAATGTTAGGACTGAAACTAGTATCTGATGAAGAAGAATGTACTCTATTCATCATAAGTTAGGTAAATCACCATAACCTCAAGAGAATACAAGATGAACCCTAAGGGAGAGATTTTCCCCAATTCTAAATCTGTTACAACAAATGAATACACACCTATCCTGCTTATTCTTTTTGCTATTTATACATTCCCTAACCTCACTAACTAACTTTCCCTCCAAACTAACTGCCTCCCAGCTATCAACTAACTCTCAGTTGCAGGAATCGCTCTTGGGCTAACTCCTGGCCCACCTTAGTCCTTCTCACCCACCTTATTCCTTCTCTCATAGACCTTAGAGAACCTGTGATCCCTAACAAAATCATTCCATCTTTATGAACCCATCATGTTCTAAATGCTGCATCTACTATGTTAAAGCAAAGCTTTCTTATAATCTTCTGGCCAACATTTTTGGAAACTATGGTATCATTCTAGCACTAACAGTATAATAAGCAACTTCCCCCAATTCACATAGCCAATTTTCATTGAGAAAATTGCAGAAAGGAAATCAAACACACTTAAGCTAAGATCAAAGGTACTCCTCCTATTCTATAGCTCAAGTACACATAATGAACTAGCAAAAAGTCAGCTCACTAGTCACCAATATATAATACATGTACCTTGAAGAATGCGCACAAGCATGATCATGCTGGCATTAAGTCTCGGTGAAATAACAGGGCCCATCACGGTGCCAGGATTCACCACCACAACATCCAAGCCATTCTCCTTGGCAAAATCCCAAGCAGCTTTCTCAGCTAAAGTCTTGGACAAGGGATACCACAACTGTTCCATAGCAGTTCAAAACCAAGCTAAACTCAAAAGTGTCACAGCACACACACAATTACACATGAAAAAATTAGTAAACCCCACACTATAGTCTTTAAAATTAGAAGAAATTACACTAACTTCCCCTGAGGTTTAGTGCAATTACACTAGATATCCCTATATTTTGCAAAATTGTCATTGACCTTCCCTGAGACTTACTAAAACTACACAAGGATCCCCTGCAAATACAGATTTATTAATTTAAATAACAAAAAAATATATATACCATGTAAATCTGCATAATTATTCATAATAAAAATATAATATTTTAACAATATTTAACATTATTAATTGAATAAAATACTCCTTTTATCACATAAAGATGAAACTTATAATTATAACTTATGATAAATGGGGTATTTTAGTCCATATATATATGTTAAATGTCACAATATTATAATTTTGACATTAATAATTATGTACATGTCATATGTTATCTTTTTTGTCACTTAAATTAATAAATTAAAATATGTACGGGAGGTCAATGTAATTTTTCAAAATAGAGGGGTTACACTAGACCTTAGAGGAGGTGAGTTTAAATTTCTCTTAAAACTACATGGGTCAATGATAACAGTTCTTGTGACTTTTAAAAGAAAAAATTGGCTTTTAAGTTCTTGGTCGAGGCTAATTTGAGTAACAAGAATAAAATATCAGCAATTAATTAAACAAACTAGAATCCAAGTTTAGGGACTAATTTAATTCTAAAATATAATATCAAATACTTAACAAATAAATTTCTTAAAAGTTAATAACTATGACTGAAGCTTACTACCTATCCAAAAAATGAAGAGACCTAAGAGTGTGTTTGGTTTATCAGTCAATTTCCTGTTTTCAAGAATGTTGTAAAAGAAAACAATGAAAACTGAAAATCTCATTTCCATTTTTTCCATTTACAATTTTCACAATTTCCTCCCGAAAATCCTGAAAATAAGAAACCCTCAACCCGGAAACGGATTGAAAATTGAAAACAGAGAACCGAAAAAATGTTCAATGAACCCAATTGCACTTTAAGTTTGGAGATTTCGATTTTTATTTTCAGTTTTCATGATTTTGTGAAGGAAATACTGAAAACTAAATTTTATAATTTTCACAGTTTTCCTTCGTAAAATCTGGAAAGGTGGAAAATCGAAACCAAACATGTCCTAAGCTTTACTCACGGAAAAACGCGCACAAAAGAGAAGAAGAAACCCTCACCCCTTTTTGCTTGCAGTATTCAACGTCAGTCCAGCAATCCTCTCTCTTGACGACATCAGAGGGCCAACCGGGGCTCGGCGTAATCGCAGAGATCGACGACGTGACCACCACGCGCCGCACCCCTGCTTCCTTCGCCGCCGCCAGCACATTCATTGTCCCTTTAATCGCAGGGTCCAGAAGCTCCTTCTAAAAAAAGAAGAAAAAAAAACTCTTGAAAGCCAAAAATGGGGTCCAATAAGAAGCCGAAAAGTTTAAAACTTTAGCAGAATTTTTTCGGGTTTCCTTTTTTTTTGGGGTTGTACCTGAGGGTCTTGGACTTGGTCGACAATGCAGGGGGAAGCAAGGTGGAAGACACCGGCGCAGCCGCGGATGGCGGCGGCGATGGTGTCGTAGCTGAGGAGGTCGATCTGGAAGAGGCGGAGGCGCGTGGAGGCTCCTTCGAGAGCTTCTAGATGCTTGGTCTCGGCGTCATCGTCTGCGATTAAGAGAAGAAGAAGAAAAAAAATAAGAAGAGGTGAATGGGAATAGGGGTGTGAGTGGAAAAAGGGAATGAAATGAGTGTGTGTGGAGGAAGAGGAAGTGAACTGAGATCTTTGACAGTGGCGTGGACAGTGTAGCCGCGGGTGAGGAGGAGGTGGACGAGCCACGAGCCGATGCAGCCGCTGCCGCCGGTGACGCAAACTACCTCCGACATCCTGCGATGCGATGCGATCGAGTGCTTCTGTGATTCCACACTTGAGAGTGCTTCTGCGATGCGATCTGCTCCGCCGTTTACTTTTTTCTGCTCCAAACATGTTTAAATCTATATACTTATATTTTAATCCATATCTCTCATGTATCGCCACGTACTCTTTAGTACGAATTGTTCGAATTCATGATGTGATTGACCATTGGGCTCTTAGCCCCGTATATTATCAAAAAAAAAATATATATATATATATATATATATATATATATGTGTGTGTCTGTGATGTGATTGATCATTTTTATTTTAATAATTAAATTTTATATATTTATAATATAAAATTTTATATAATTAAATCATTATATTTAAATAATTTTTTAATAATAAATATGAGATTTAATTATTTTTATTAACATGATGTATATAATTATTTTTTTAATTTTAAAAATTATATTAGTCAAAATAAAATTTGAATATAGAGTCTTATATATATTATTTAAATTTATTATTATTAAATTAATACTAATAGCATATAATATATGATTAATGATATTATAAAAAAAAATTTATATTTCAAAGCATAAAAATTAAATTTATTAAAATATAAAAAGACAAGATATGCCTCAGATTTTTCGCACACGAATTGGTGCTGTTGATTTTTGAGCCGTACATCATTTCCCTAAACCTATATCAATCTATCGATGCTTATCTATCAAGCTTATAATAAACAAGGTATTATTTGCTGTCCATATCACAGTCTTTCAACATTTTTTTTTTCTTGCACTTTATTTACTGATTTAATGTCCAGGTCCTCATCTCAATTATAGTTGCAATTGACATGATATTTGTGTGTCTCAATGTGTGGATATTCCATTATTCTTTGTGTCATTTGTAAAGTTGAATCTCGGGAATCATAGGTCTAAAATTGAGGTTCTTTCTAATTCCAAGAAACAGGTTTAAACTCACCAATAAAAGTAAGATGCTCTTGAATGCTAATCATGATCCTCAAAATAAAAAATCATCATTATCTTCTAATTCTTAATTTTTTTGTCTTCAAACTGTAAGTCTGCTAATGTTTAAGAATTTTTTTTATGTTAAGTATTTATATTACTTAGTACCTTTAGTAAAATAGGCTTAGATTTTATGCCTTGGTTTGTATCTAATTTCTTTTAAATTTATGCATTTTGTGTTTAAATGGAACAATTTGTTTGAATAATTTTTTAAGGTATATTAGTATATTTGATTTTTATTTATAAATAAATAGATTCAAATAAGGATTATGCAAGTAGAAATAGTTTGAAAATGTTAATGAGATCAAAACTAAAAAAAAAAAAAACTAATGTTGATTGGTAAGTAGCAGCAGGTTGAAGAAATTATGGCTATTCGAAAACTCCGCAATATTGGTTTAGCATAATGTCGGACAATAGTGGCGGTTGCACAAACCTCTGTGATAACTTTAACAAGTTTTATAAGAATAAAAATCATGACAATTGAAACCGCTGCAAAATATCTTTGGAAAATAGCAACGAACTGCCGCTAAAGTTTCAACCAATTTGTTTATAAAAGTTAATTAGCAATGGTAAAACTGCCACCAAAACTGTCGTGAAATAAACTTGTGGTGGTTGTTTCCATTGGTGTCCAAAACCGTCGCAAGATGGCTAGCAATACTTAGGATAGAGGAAAATGTTAATAGCAAAACCGCCGCAAAATCTAATGTAAAACACCTTTTTAGTGTAGTGTTTTGAAAGAAAAATTTATAAGACCAAAACGTAATGACTAAATATTAGTCTTAACATGACTAAACGTAAAGGAATTAAAATTTAGAGTGTTACATAAAAAAAACCATATACCAACAATGTATAAAAAAATCTATTTTCAATAATTAGATAAAAATTAATTAATATTGTTCGACACAATGATTCTAATGTTTTAACTTTGAATTTAATATAGCTTAAAATTAAAATAATGATGTTAATTTGTTAGCTAAGGATAACATAAACTTTTGTTGTTCTTTTTTTTTGAAAAAATTAAAAAAATGTAAAATTAAAAATAACTTTAAAACCAACAAATAAATATTGTTGCTTTTAGTTTGTATAATATTTAAATTTGAAGAAACAAACGACCTTAATATCATAAAAAATAATTAGTTTCATGTGACACTTTATTTAATTGTACATAATCATATTAATCTTTGTATTTAAATTTTCTAACGTTAAAATTACGATTATTATTAATATTTTACCTCAGAATAATATAGTTTTTGTGATTTAATTTTTTATAAGTTATTTTCTGAGAAAAATTTTAATTAGATTTATTTTTAAATCAGAAAGATGAATTACTTTTCAAATTATTCGCTGGTGCATTCTTTTAGGAAATAATTTGTAACATTTGTGGCTTTAAGTTAAAATACATAATATATTAAAAAAATAAAATATGATACAATAACTCTTAATCTTAACTTATCAATGTCTTTCATCTAATAAGAATATTTTTCACATAAATACTGAATGCTTATAATAAAAAAAGATTACAAATATACGTACTATATTAAAAATATTATAAATAATAAAAAAATAGATATTTTATTATGAGAGGTTTCTCTATTACTCTAGTATACCAGTACATTTTACTTATTTATAACTAAAACTGAGTCACGTATCCCATTAAACTCAAGTTATTAAGATCTATGTATGAACAATTGTTAAATCACAACAATTGAATATAAAAGGATATCGATATTCTATGGATATAAAAAAAATCCATTATTATCATGTCCAAAGTTAATCAATTTTACATATTTCTTAAAAGATTGTTCATATTAAAAAAATTTAAAAATTATTAACAAACCCCTGCAATACACTGGGAATTAACTCTAGCTTTGTACTAAGCATCTAACAATTTAATGTACATTTCAACCACAAAAGCATGGTAAAAGTAAATGCACCACTAAAAATAAATAACTTATTTAAACATTTATGTAATAAAAAATTTATGTAGTAAAAATCAAATTATAAATAACTTATTTTATATTTGAATATATAAATAAAAGTACTTATTTTAAATATTTTAAAAAATACTTTTAAAATGGAATATATTTTAACATATTAATGTAATAAAAATTATTTTTAAAAATTAGGATAATTTACACTCACATCTCCTGAGGTTTTACACTTGACACCCCTCTATTCTCCAAAACTATCGTCGATCTCTGCTGAGATTTACTAAAATTACACTAACCTCCCTTATATATACTAGTTCATTAATTTAAGTGATAAATAAAGATAATATATGATATATACATGATTATTAATAATAAATTATAATATTTTAATAATATTTGTCATATAAATTAACTAGGATACTTTTTTATCATAAGTTATAATTATAAGCTTTTTTCATATGATTAAAAAGTATTTTATTCAATTGATGTGTTAAATACTATTAAAATATTATAATTTTATTATTAATAATTATGCATATATCACATATTATATTTTTTTATCACTTAAATTAATGAACTAGTATTTATCGAAAAGGTCAGTATAATTTTAGTGAACCTTAAAAGAGATTAGTGATAATTTTAGAAAATAGAAGGATAATGAGTATAATTATAATAAATTTCAGAAAAAATAAATATAAATTATCCTAAAAATTAATAAGCTCTATAAGTAAACGAAACAAAAATAATTTTTAACTTCCAATAAGTTGAAAAAAAGTCATACACCCTACTGTCCAAACGCAACTTTGACATATAAAAGAGACAACTAAGGAGCTTTCAAATTGTAATCATCGTGCCCCGTGCGTGTCTGTGATCACACCGGCTACTTCCAAGTGTAATCACAGATGCAAAACCCAGAACGTTTCCTTCCTTGTCGATTCTCAAGAGAGCACTTGGAAACTTGAAGAACCTTGAAGATGCTTTACGTGGAAAGTGCAATAAAGACGGATCACTAGTATCAGTAACAGTCAAAGAAATATATTTGCTTTAGCGTCGGTTGGTAGCATTAGTACTATAAAGCTGAGCTATGGTCTTGCCTCAACTTGTTCTCACTCTTCTAACAGTAGCTGAGGACAGCGACTAACCCTCTTCTAATATGGTTCTGTTTCTTAACTTTCTTCTCTATTTTTTCTTTCTTTTTTTGGTTTTTTTGTGTGTACTTTTTGATTTGTTTGTATTGGCTTAAAATTTGTTTAATCGCTAAAGAAGATCTTATATGGATACGCATTTAACAATTCATATTCATGCTTAAATACAATTATGAAAAAAATAATTATGTTTCATTAATTTTGTTTAAAATACAGTTATTAGTTTTTGGACTATATCAATTGTATTGTGTTGTGACTTTTATACACATTAGAAATATTAGAGTCATATCTATATCCAAAAAATTTTCTTTTCGGGTATAGCTATTAAGCTCATGTATGTCGTCCAGTCTGATTTTGCGCTCAAATTTTGCAGGCTAGAGGGAAGAAGAAGCACTTGAAGAGGCTTAAGGCTCCAAAGCATTGGATGCTTGACAAGCTTGGGGGTGCTTTTGTAAGCAACATGTTATATATATATGTCACGTTTAGTTTAATTTCTTGGAATATGTTTTTTAGTTTAGATTTTGGAAGAGAATGGAGTCGAAGAAATAACTTATAATATCACATTTTAAAATCTTATATTATAATCTTTTTTTTTCCTACTAAAATTTAAACTCACAGGTATCCTTAAAGTTTAGTTTGCAATTATATATATGGACTAGTTGTACATATACAAATTAAACTTTTATGCAGGCTCCCAAGCCATCTCCTGGGCCACACAGGCTAAGGGAGTGTATTCCAATCATCCTCATACTGCGCAACAAGCTGAAGTATGCACTTTCATACCGTGAGGTCATTTCCATCCTGATGCAGCGGCTTGTTTTGGTTGATGGAAAAGTTAGAACTGATCAGAAGTACCCTGCAGGATTTATGGGTATGTAACCATACGACCATTAATTTTATTTACCAGTAAAGCTTCATTTTACTCTTTAAAATTATATGTATTACCTTAATTTAATCAGGTGATTTGAATAAATTAGTTCCTTTAGTGATTCATATTAAATTCCGTGAGTATTATTCTAAGAAGTAAGGACCAAGGTGATTTTTTTTTCAATTTTAGAGATTAAATTAATAATTGCTTAATTTTAACAAACAAAGAGAAGCACACATACAATTTTAAAGATCAAAATGAATTTTTACTTTTTTATTTACTTATTAGCTAGCTACCAATCCCTTGTATATTTGTGGATTTTGGTGGAAATGATCAAGTTACTTTACTAACTTAATATTATGTTATCAAATGTTTAGATGTTGTATCTATTCCTAAAACAAACGAGAACTTCCGACTCCTATACGACACCAAGGGTCGTTTTCGCCTGCGCACCATAAGGGAGGATGAAGCCAAGGTCGGTATTTTTCTAAAAAATCTTTAACCATTATATAAACAACTTAATTTCGGTACACGCTTACGGCAAAAATTCAACATATAGCAATTGTATTGTTATTGTTATTGTTATAAAAAGAAATTTTCACAGTTATTTAATTATGAATTATCATAGTAATAAGTTAAGATTTAATTTTTATGTATTGATGATATTGTAGAAGAGTATTACATTATTTTAAATTATATATAGTTATATGTGATTTTTAATTTAGTGGATATGATGGTTAGTCATTCTTATGGTTGTGATTATAATGGCCACATAAAATTTTTCTATTTAGTGTATCAAAATTAATCTTTAAAAGTTTTATATTTAATAGTATATTTATAACATAACTAAATAAAGTATAATTCTTATAAACTAAGATTCTTTCAAAATTGATTCTCCTCTATAAATCAAGCATATGGACAATAGTTGAATCCTCCAATTTGATTTTGTTGCAGTTCAAGCTGTGCAAGGCGAGATCAGTACAATTTGGGAAAAGAGGCATCCCTCATCTAAACACTTACGATGGTCGAACTATTAGGTACCCTGACCCACTAATCAAAGCCAATGACACCATCAAGCTGGACCTAGAGACCTATAAGATCACCGATTTCATAAAGTTTGAAGTTGGAAACCTTGTAATGGTCACTGGCGGAAGGAACAGAGGGAGAGTTGGAATCCTGAAGAGGAGAGAAAAACATGTGGGCACCTACGACACCATCATTGTACAAGATGCTATTGGTAATGAGTTTGCAACTCGCATAGAGAACGTTTTCATAATCGGGCAGGGCCCAAAGCCTTGGGTATCTCTGCCAAAAGGGAAAGGTATTAAGTTGAGCATAATTGAAGAGGCAAGGTTGAGACGTGAGAGAGAGAGAGCTGCCATGGCATAATGGCTATAATTAATCATAAGAGCCGGTGAACCACTACTAGGGTTCCTACATATTTGTGTTTAGTAATAACAAGATATTGTGTTCAAGCCCATGAGTGGTTTGTATTTGGCATTGGTGATTATCTAATATTGAGAGTTCAGACGACTATATATGAAGCATGGTAATCTTAAATGGCTATGGTGCATTTACCAGGTTAGTATATGGTATAGGGTTTAGAGCATATGGTATATGGTGCATTTACACATGTACTTGTTAGTTGAGTATTGCAATCCATAAAAGTGATCTAGATATAAACGAAAAATATTATTTATTATGTTGAGTTTAATTTTGATACACTATTATTTAATTAAATTATTCCATTTGACTTTTTAAGTGGTAAGTATGAGACTTAACTACTTTTATTAATAATCATTGTGTAAAAAAGTTTTTCATTGTTAGGTAGTGTTTAGTTTTTGTCCCAAGACAGTGAAGACAAAGACAGTAGAAACAGAGATATATAAACCACCTAGTATTGTGTTTGGTAGTGAAATATGAAAAATGACAGTGGTCTTTATATCTTATTTGGAAACACCCCTGCTTGTCGCCACGGGAACTACCTCAAACTGTTACTGTTGGACCACTCATGATAACGAGAACAGAGGAAAATGTTATATATATATATTGTTGGAAGAAAAAATATTAAATTTTTGTTTCTATGTTTTATCTTCATTATTCCTTTATTTTGGAGATATAGAAATTTTTTGTATTTTAATGCTGGAACAAAATATTTTTATATTTTGTACCTGTCTTCACAATTAAATAATTTTGTGTCTTCAGTATTTTCATATTTTCTATCTCAAGATAGAAACCAAATGCTATCTTCTTATATAGAAATCAAACTCTATTATATTTTTAGGGACAGTTTTTATACGTCTATTAAATAATAAATTCTATATTTCTTTTCTTCACTTAATGTTTCAAAGATTCTAAAAAACTACAAGCGCAGATTACACTTTTTATCATATTCAATAAAATTTATTTCAACTTTTTTTTATTTGTCATGATGACATTAACTTTCCCAAATATACTGTTTAATATGCAATTGATAGAAAATAGTATAGTGATTTTATAAATTTAAAAAAGGTTAATATAGTAATTTCATAAGCTAAGACTTTCAGAGCAAATTTTATAAATAAAGCGAAACACAGGTGAATTTCGTTGCTAGAATTCGATATAAATAATGCTAATCTTATTGTCCTTGTACTAATGCAACATAGTAGAACACTGTGTACCATGTTTTTTTTCACTAGCTTGTTTGTTAAGATGTGTTAATAACCATTTATGCGCCATCTCGGCCCTCAGATTAGCTAAGATTCATGGTAAACTCAAGTAGAAAACTGACCTCAGCCTAAAAACTTTAACTAGATTAATATTCCAAGTAGGAAAACAAAAAAAATCTGCAATAGAACATTACGGGGAAAGAGGGAAGAGTGGTAGAAATAGTTGTATGAAGTTTATGGGCATAATTGTTTTAATTAGATTATAGTGATCACCGTTGTAGATAAATATCATGCAGCCACCCCTCCATTAAGGAGCATCTGATCAAAGTGCCAAACTCCTGCAAGCCCATCAATAAATTAAACTACTTTAATTTCACCTACAAGTATATGAAGTATATATAAATCAATGGTTTACATAAGAATACAAATTACCATGTCCTTTGCCCAGCCTTCTTAATTCAGCCACATATTCTGCTATCTTTTTAATGTCTTCCACCTGAAAAAAAATCGAAATTAATGTATATGAGAACAAAATTTATATATATATAAAGTGGGGATTCGTTTACTCTAGGAGTAAGTCTTGACCTACTTACTTTATCAAATAACTTTTTTTAGACATGAAATTGCATTAATCCAACCGTTAAATTTAAAGTTCCTACTGGGTAGATTAAGTATATAAAGTTTCATACAATTTGAAAATAATTTGATAATATATCGCTTTATTTATTTTGACGGATAATATATTTTTATGAATACAAGTAAATATCGATTAGTAGATTATATGGTTATTATTATCCAATTTTTCTGAAATTTGACATATATGATCATCAATATAATACAACATAAATTAATGGTTATATTGATTAAATTTAATATAGATGAAAAGTTATAGAATAAAGTAAGCATGCAAGATGAGAGCCAGTAGAAAAAAATAAATGTAAGTTGCTTTACCTGACCAACCAAAAACTCGCTCTCAACAAAGTCAACCAGTTGCACATCGTTGTTTTTTGTTGCTAGCTACAGTAGTAATTAAAAAAACAGTTACTGGCATTGAACAACAGTGTCATACTGTAAAATTTAAGGAAAAAGAAAATTCATTGCTGTAGAAATGGGCAATGAAGATAAATGGCTTAAGTCATTTAACAGAGACACATACACTGTGTAAATTTAGAAGCTTTTCATTGTTCAACCTTTCCAGAGATAATGCAAGTTCCATTGCTGCATGATAGGGGCCAAACAGAATTAGCTTCTATTATCCAAGAAACACACCAAATTCACTAATACCAGAACAAACCAACACTTATCAAGGAATGGAAGCCTAACGCAGTAATGCATAATTCTCAATTTAATGCTCAAATTGGGAAACTCGCGATTGAGCATAAAGCATAAAACAGTAAAACACTACAAGGTAGAAATAAAATAAATTTAGAAATTGAATATACTTGTGGTTGAAGCATTAAATAAAATCACACTCAACGACTTACCATTTAATGCGTCACCCTTTTCTGTATGATCAAACTCTGAACATGGCATCAGCATTGATTGCAGCTTAACCCTTCCTCCTCTTCTATTCTGGTATCATCACAAAAAGAAAAGAACAATAAAGAACATTGATAGAAAAATGAATGTTAAGAAATATATAGAAATGATCGTATATAGTAGGAATAGCAGAGAGTGCAGCAAATGCCTGGTATTCCATCATCATCTCAGCATGCTTTCGCTCCTCCACACTTGAGTCCTTGAAAAATCTACAAATTGTGTGTAATTTATCAACATTCAGGTCATAATAAGAAATTTTAAATTACAAAAAGAACCTGGGATTTCGAGGTTAATACTTGGCGAATCCCTTCAGACCAACATTGTCTCTGTCAAAGTAGGCATACATGGCATGATAAACGTAGGAGACATTGTACTCCACGCTGAATCAAGAGAAAAAGAAAAAGAATGGCATGAGATATTTGCATAAATCAATACTCATTTTCTTCAAAATGACAGCCACTTAAGAGAAATATATAACCTCAACATTTATAACCTTTAAAATGAAAACCAACACCTAGAACACTCAGTTTTCTCTAATCATTCATCAGCAAACATTCACCACCCTGTAAGGGTTTACAAACATACTACGAGATGCGGTATTTGTTATATGCCAACATTCCCAAAATAGTTTTCTTCTTTCAAAGAGGAAAAAGAAAATACATGATTTCTATGGCACACCACATTTTCAACTGTTACTAATAATGTAATGCTCATAATATCTGCCTACTCAAATCAGAAGTGCAATGCTGCATCCTTACTAAAATCAACAAAAAGAATGCTATATGATCATCAGAAAAATTGTTAGAGTCATTGATTATTAACTAGAACAGTCATTACACTAGATGTACACATCAGTTTTTTCCATAGCACTTTTTTAGATTAATAATCCCTTGTCGAATGATCATATTGGTAATAGAAAGAAAAATATGATTTGTGCATAATATCTATGAGACACAATGTTAATACATTTTTATCTACCATTAATTACATACACAAATAACAATACTCAATCAGGAAAGGATTAACAAATAATGTTGAAAACAAGAACAACTTGCATGGTAGCTTACTTGATCTGTGCATTGAGTGCAGCCTCAGACTGATCAGTGTACATTTGGCGAGCAAGTGACTCATGGGGCACATCCGGGATGGCCAGAAGCTCCTTCTTCACTTCCTCAAAAGGTTGGAACGCTATATCCAAAACGGGTTTGTTGCTAGCCTCCATGGATGCCTTAACCGCAACCCCATCACAACCCACATTTCTCTTGGAGAACCTCACCACTTGATGAGAAGAATCTTTCAGGGGGTCGAAAGTGGGTGCAGACTGTGAAGGGAGAAGCTTCACTCTACTTGAGATCAGTGAGGCTGAGATGGGTGAAGAACTTCCCAAGAGGAGCATTTTCCAGAAGATGATAGAGAGAAACAGATACAAGAATTTGGGGGAGCAAATTGTGCAACGGAAACGCGAAGTGTGTGTTACTTGGAGGATCGATATGCACAATGCACAAGAACTTGTATTAATAATTTTTGACCTTGTTAAAATACAATGAACCATCTTTCAATTATTTTTATTTTAGCTTAAAAATTGATCCGTGTAACTGTTCCGAACGATTATTTGACCGCTCACAATAACTATGCAACTATAAGATTCTCTAGTTACCAGTTATAAATTCAACTTTCAATTTTTTTAAAAATTTTTTTGGCCAATGAATATTGTTCTGTTCTACTGCATGTGTGTGTGTATATATATATATATACTGAAGATAAAGAATATTGGATCATAAGTTTAAAAAGAGAAAAAAAAAGGAAAGAAAAGAAAGCAGTTTCTTACATTTTTCTTTTCTTTTCTCATTTTTCATTTGGCAATGCAAAGGAACTGTATATTATTTCTTTCAACAACGTACTGAATTTGATAAGAGAATTGCAGTGTATTATTTCTTCCAATAATTTTGTGCATTTTGATAAGAGAGTTTCGGTTGAAGTTGGTAATGAGAATTTCCCCTATTTATAGGAATTAAAAAAGAAAAATCAGGTGTTGACTTTGAAAAAAGAAAGGGTGAATTTTGGTGAAAATTACTTAAAAATGCTGCCGTAACAATGGGAAATCTAAATGATATTTTAATATCCAAATTGTGAATGTCTCGTATGACATTAGTTTTATTATCATTAGATAAGTTTGTAATCTTCATTTGCTCAACTTAACAAGTTCATCTAATAATAGTAAAATATATTTTTGGATGTCAAAATAGCATCCTTAGTTGAGGAATGACAATTTTTAGTGAAAAGAACTCCAAAGAAGTTAATATGAAATGGTGTGGAATGATGACATACTTCTTTTCTTTTTCTTTTATAAATTTATCCCATCTTGATTTCCAAATTTAACCAAGTGAAAATCACATACTTAGTGCTTATTTGATTTGAGTTTTCAGTTTTCATTTTCAATTTTCTAGTTTTTTAGATTTTGTAAAGAAAATACTGAAAATTCTAAAAACTACAGATTTTAATTTTTAATTTTTATTTTTATTTTTTAATATTTTCTTCATAAAACTCTAAAAATTGAAAAATTAAAAACTGAAAACTAAAAGTAAAAATGACTTAGCCGTTACACATTTTTCGTAGCTAATTTCACACCAAAGCTTCTTTATCATATGGCACTTCTGTTTTTCTTTTACTCAAGTGTTTTTATGAGCCTCCAAGGTCAAAATCACTCCTTACTTTTAGGTAAATAGTTTTGGGCATTTGTCAAAAAGGAAAAGGCAAGATTTAAAAGAGTAATGTTATTCTCACGTTAAAGAGTGGGCATATCATTGAGATACATATTTTATTAATATTGAACCTATGAAATATGGACACGGGACTCCACATGATATGAACACAAGGGACATACTAAAATTAAAAAATTATAAGACACTGACATGACATATATATAAGTAAAAATTTAATAAAAATGATACAATATTTAAAATATAATTTATATAAGCTTCACATATGTTTTATTTTCTTATAAACTCAAAATTTTTTGTATTATTTCATTTTTATAACCCTATTTGTATTCTACTTTTCTATTTTTTAGAATAAGAAAAAAAAGTACATTTTAAATTAAATATATATGAATGTGTCATTAATGTGCTATTAGTGTATTATGTAAGATTTGACACGGACATATGTCCGACATGTAGACATGGCACTCAATTAGTGTGTCTATGCTTCATAGATATTGGATATGATAGATAAGTGAAGTGAGTAAGGGTCATCATCATAGCTAACTAAGATAGAGTGAGTGTCCTAATCAAACACTTAGTTTTGGGTGTCACAATAATATTTTTGAGTCCAAAAAGAAAAGAGTAATGTTATGTATATAATAAAATTGCATAACAAATATATATTATATACCTTATTACCATTAAATGTGATGAGTGAATAGAGACTATTTATTATATCCAATGATGATAAGGTATGTAATGTGTATTTATTATATAATTTTGTTATTTACATAACGTTATTTAAAAGAAAACTCCTATGATTTTTTTTCTTTTCTTACTCTTCTATTTAACTCGAATTGGACTTTGACTAAGCTGTACAAATAATACAGATGACAGCAATTCATTGGAGAATGGAGTAGAAAAATGGAAAGCAACTGCACAGTGAAGTTATATCTAAGAAATGGGTTTAATTTCTATAATAATATAAAATTATTATATTTACATGACTTTTTAAGTGATAGATGATGTGAAATTTAATTACTTTTATTGATATAATAGTATATAATCAGATAATAGGGTAAAAAAATTTTACACTACTATTACATAGAAATTAAGCTCTTAAAAGATATAACTATTCATAGAGAATGCTTGAATTTACTTTCAACTTTCAAGCCTAAGTAATTTTTTCTCCAGTTAAGCTCCCTAGTCGAGAAAAAAAGGGAGGGCGGAGCACGGATCAAATTCCCAATACAAAGCTAACACCTCACATTTGACGAATTCAAACTTGCATACCTTATTATTTAATTACTCAAAGTAAGGGATCCAGCCAGTGTGCTATGGGGCTCAACCCTAAAGATGCCACTTGAACTATTACCTTTTTTTGTATTAAAAATGTCAATAAGGGAAGGCAACCCCAAATACTAGTGGACAGGCCGTCAATACCGAATTAGGAATTCAGCTAGTTAAGATGCTGGATACTTACTAGACTTAATCTATGACAATAATACCATCCCACTAAATTGGACCAGTCCAAAGGCCACCTAGATAACTCATTGACATTGCTTCTAAGTAGTAGGGAATCTCCCTTGGTTGCCCACCAACTGAGAATTTAATAATTGTGAGGGATCAACCTTGGAACAAGAGACACGAACTCAATCTCTTGGGCCCCAACTATTAGTGCCAGCTTCGGTTGGCACTTGAACTATTGCTTTGACTTGAACTATAACTTGACTGCTACTATTCATTTTCATTTTTGGTCATAGACTCCTCCTACGTGGGAGGCTATGATTAATTGCCACTGTTTTTCTAACTGGACTTCTATGATTCTATCTACTAGTACGGGGTCCAAATTCAGCAACTTTTGGCCCACATACAAATAAGAGCCCAAAAAATGAGGACCCAATTGGACCGTAGAGAAAGCTTGGGCTCGTAACCCCTTTCCATAGAGCACAGCCCCGTGGCAGCTCCGATAACTACCACCATTTCCCGGCACGGCGGTGCCCCACTCACCTCCGTCAACCCTCACTCCACGGAGATGCGCGCTCTTGCCATCTCTTCGGAGTTATTTTCTCTCCTCAAGCGAATACCTCACCGCTTCAACGCGCGCTTCTCCTTCTCGTCGGAGCCTTCGCCGCCGCAGGCGTTCTGGCACGACGGTCCCGACGGTGAATCGTCGTACTCCGACGTGCCGAGGCCACGGCGGAGAAAATCCGAAAGGAAGCCATACGTGACGCCGATGAAGGCCCTGATCGAGAGGGCGAAGAAGGAGAGAGAGGCGCGTAAGGCGCAGCCATGTAGGGTTCTCGAAGAACCCCCAGAGAACGGGTTGCTGGTTCCCGAACTCGCTGAGGTGGCTGACGTAGTCTATCGAGCTCGGAATTCGCTCCTGTCTGGTCTGAGTCAACTCGTCCGCGTCATTCCCGCGTTGCGGTGCCAGTACGTAGATGATAGTTCCCTTCTTTTCTTTTCTCTTTTTTTTTCTGTGAATTTTTTACTGTTATGTTAATTCGATAATTCTGAATTCGAAATTTGCGCATAATGTTGCAAAATTGAGGATTGAGGAACCAGTTATAATATTGGCTTAGTTACTGACTTACTGTTAATTGGGTATTTGGGTATGTACTATTAAACATTTGCATTCCATGGAAAGAGTTATTGTTAAGAATAATTTATGTTTTGAATTGCATTCTAGGCTTTCTGTGAGTGTGATTTAAAGAGGAAAAAAAATTGTGATTTTTTTTTCCCCTCCTTTGTTACATATGGTGGTGTTGATTGCATGTGTTTCCTTTGGTTTCTTCCTTACTTTGTTAGCTCCTTGGTTCTTATAGGTATTCATTTTAATTTTTACATCAGCGGAATGAATTTTGTGTGTGTTTGTGTGTCTCCTATTACTATAATTCTATAATATGTTTCTCATGGCCTCTGAATTGTATTTTGTGTTCCCTCTGAAACAAACTTTCCACTCCAGTGAAGGATGATATCAGGAGTCCATGATAACATAGACTCTTGGCTCTTGAGCGTTTATGTGTTGTTGATTTGGGCATTTTCAACTGTTTTGGAGTTTTCAAGTGCAAATCCAGCTTGTACTCGTTGGCTTCACACTGAAATGGTTTCTACTTATCAGGTTGTGTAATGAGGTTCACATTGGTTATGTGGGCCATGAAATTCGAACGTGTACTGGGCCGAGGAGTGGTTCCAGGAGTGCAACGCATGTTTGGAGAAGGGGAGGGGTTCGAGATGTCATCTTCTTCCCAAAGTGCTTTCATCTTTATGACCGTGTTGGTAAGCCCAGAGTTGGGCACGATGAAAGGTTCAGTGTTCCTCGTATACCTGCCATTGTTGAACTCTGTATACAAGCGGGTCTTGAGCTTCAAAAATATCCTGCTAAAAGGAGAACAAAACCTGTATATTGTATCGAAGGAAGAATAGTAGATTTCGAATCAGTTGTGGGAGAGGGTGAAAATAAAAGAAAATTTTCTTCTGAAAACCCCCAAATTTTTGTAGATTCATCCTCTATGTTAACAAAACATGTAGAGAATTTCCAGGATTTAGTGAAGAACAACAGCAATCTGGATCAGTTGAGTGGAGAAGAGCAGAACAAATTAAGGGATTTAAGTAGTCATACACTGGACTCCTGGTTTGAGATGATATCAGGTGCAAAGAAGATCATGAAGAGGTATATTGTGAATACTTGCGGATATTGTCCTGAAGTTCAGGTTGGTCCCAAGGGACATAAGTTGAGAATGTGCAAGGCTTCAAAGCATCAGTCTCGAAATGGTTTACATGCATGGCAAGAGGCAACAATAGATGATCTTGTGGGTCCAAATTATGTCTGGCACGTCGAGGATCTGAATGCTTCTGCTTTGAATAACAATCTTAAGAGATATTATGGCAAGGCTCCAGCTGTGGTGGAGCTCTGTGTGCATGCTGGGGCTCCCATTCCTGATCAATATAGGAGCATGATGAGATTAGATGTAGTTTCCCCTGATCGAGATGAAGTTGATCTTGTCGCCTGAAATTGTCAGCCCTTTTCAAGCTAGACTGTATATGTTCAATTAACATTTGAAGTTCAATTGGATAAAATCTTGGTCTGTTCAGTTTGATCAAATCTGAGCTTTGGTCTCCTTTGTCAGTTTTTCTGCTGTGTTATTACACTCTAGAGGCTGTTATTCATCATTTTCATACATCCTCAATAATAGTTGCCAACTTCTGTTATCTTCGGAAAGGATGCACCGCTTGAAGAGGGGGAACAGATATTTGCTTTATCGTATGCCAAATTGCTTTCTTCAGCTCAAACTGTGCAGATTCTTGTGAAATAGTATTGACACTGGCCACTGGGATTGATACTACGAAGGATCTAGCAGCCAGCATCAAAATAAACCCGAATCTTCAAGTTGATGTGAAATATTTCAAGCATGCTTAGTCTGTATTTTTGGTAGATCACTTCTGTAGTTCAGTTTGCTTCCTCAACTACTGGGATGGGAAGTAAAAGCTGATATTATCTCAGAAATTCTCCGAACCAACATATTTGTTGGGTTGGAAGAAAAGTGATGACAAAGGGGCTCAACAAGATCCCTAACCATAGTATTAAAAACCAGACCGATCAGGTGGTTGGTTTACCGATTACTAGTTCAGTTCTACAGTTGAACCGGTGAAAACCGGGTGAATCGCGGGTCAACCCAATGCCTCCAAAAAAATTCAGAATTTCCTCAAAAAATCAAATGTGGGATTCAAACCCCTTTCCTACTAGAAGGGAAAGGAGGGCGTCATTTTCTACCACTAGACTAGTCAAATTTTAGTGTTATATTTCATTTTTTAAAATATATAACATATTTTATTGTATTAAATTGTAATTTTATATATAAATTTAATTATATTCGGTTCAATAAGTAATTGTGGCTTACCAAAAATTCCAAAGACAGGATTCAAACCCATGTTCTTGGAAGGAGTGTTGCACAACCATTGCTCCAACATCATCCTTATTAAATAATATGCAACTATATATATATATTACATTCGATTTGTATTTAATATGTCAAGAATTTCAAAGCTGAGATTCAAACCCCCATCCCTAGCAAGGAAGGAGTGCTACACAACCACCTCCAACTTCCTTCTTGTTAAATAATTTGCAGCTATATTACATTCGATTTGTATTTAATATGTCAAGAATTCCTGAGCTAAAATTCAAACCCCCATCCCTAGCAAGGAAGGAGTACTACACAACCACCTCCAACTTCCTTCTTGTTAAATAATTTGCATATATTACATTCAGTTTGTATTTAATTATTATTTTTATATATTGATCAAGAACTCCACTCCATTGAGCAGGTGGCCTATTTTGAATCAATCATCGGTCCAATTCTAAAAACTATCATCAAAATTGACTTGGCTCGAACTGGTCCCGAAACAGGGCCGAGCAACCCACCGAATTAGACTTGCATCAGTATTGGGATGACTCGATTTGACTCAACTAGTTTTAGGCAAACTTGGTGGCCCTGCCAGGTCACTAAAATCGAACTGATTCAAACTTATTTATTTATTTAGAATCGGCATGTGTTTTGTTACTTTGCATGTGTTTTGTTACTTTTGAAAAAGAGCAAACAGTAGAGATTATCTGGAGGTTTGGTAAAATTGTAGTCACCCCACTTGCTCTATTAATAGTTAGTAATTATAATAATTTGAATTATTAATAATAATTGATAAGTATTAATATTACGATAATAATTAAAAAATAATAAAATGCATTAATTATAATCATGATATAGCGATAATCATTAATATTAACTGATCGGATTCAAAATTACTACTTCGTTAGTAGACACTCCATGGTGGCAATTGACAATTTAATTTACTTTATTATCCTGATTAAGAAATATTAAAATATTATTTTTGTCAATCCATTTTAATTTCATGTTAGCTTGTTATTTTCCTCCCAATCTTATATTACCTTTTCATAAAAATGATATACCTGCCTAATTTCATTATAAATTCATATTAGATTATATCCTTCCTCCAAATTTCACATTTTTCCAAAAACTCTCTTCCTTCATTGCGTTTCCTCCCTACAGTGTGACTACCTTGCCCAGGACGAGCAATAAGTCATTGCCTCGCAGCACCAACTGCACCCAAGGCCCAAACCGAAAGAAGAAGCAAAACGACCACCACCACCTTGAGCTTTGGGCCATGTGGGAGGAGGCGTTGCCGGTGAGCGCCGTCAGCTGCCCCGGCTTCAAGGACCGGGACACCATCTTAAAGAATGGAAAATTATATTAAAATAATTTTTTAAAATGTTTCAATATATCTTTGAATTTTATTTTTAATTTATATGCTATAAAGAATAGAAAATTATATTAAAATAATAATTTTTATTAATTATATTTAAAATAGAGCCTGGTTTGTGTTGCTCTGTTTTAGTTGTTTACCCTCTAAAGGGCCAATACTAAACTATACCTAATTTCCTAGCCGCAGACACAGAGCAAAGGGGAGAGGAGGAGGCAGTGAAGGCTGAAGCAGAGTACAACGGCGCAGATACACAAAACTCATTAGTGATTAGTTTGTGATAGAGAATAGAGAGAAAGATGGAGGCAGAGACAGAGACAGAGGGGAATAAGAGGGACACAGTCAACAATGTCTTGTGCCTCTTGACCCACCCTGATGGAGCGCCCCTCGGTGCTCCCATGTTCCTTCCTCAGAACGCCACTCCCCAGCACCTCCAACACATTGTCAATAAGCTTCTCAACAACGTAACCACCCCCAAATTTTCCTATTATTGCTTCTTTGTTCGAAAAAAAATAAAAACAATTGTTTACAGTGATTAACTAACCGTGTTTCTGTTTCCCAATTTAGGAGGAGAAGTTACCATATGCCTTTTATATTTCGGACGAGGAGCTCCTCGTGCCACTCGAAACCTACTTGCACAAAAACAAAGGCTAGTTTACTCACCTTTGCTTATGCTTACTAGTTACTACCAATTACTCTTATTTTTTTCCCACTTTATTTGTTTGTTCACTAGTTTGTTTGATTTTTGTTGACTAATATGTTCTTTTTTTTTTGTTTGCCTCCTCTGTGGTGTGTTGGAACATTAAATTTCAGTCTCGGTGGAGAAGGCATTGCCTATAGTTTGCCAACCTCAAGCTATTTTCAGGATTCGCCCTGTCAGTCGTTGTTCGGCCACTATTTCTGGTATCAAACATGTGAATTTTTATTATAACATTGAACTTTACCTTGTTGTACTTGCATGCGAAATGTTTATTTGAAAAGGATGATTTGTGTTAAGTTAAACTATGCAAAGCCAACCATGCTTTGGGAGATGCTAAGGTGGCCTGTTTTGGTTTTTGTTTTCAGGATTTTGTGAAGGAAATAATGGAAATAAGAAATGAAAATGAAATTTGGATTTTATTGTTTTCATTGTTAGCAGTATTTTGTTCAGAACCTGAAAGCAGAGAACATAGAAAATGAAAATGATAACCAAACAGGCCGTTTTGTGTGTTTTTCCCAGAAATATGTAATGGCTCTTGACGATTTTAGCTTAGTAGTGTTTTATTGTCATATCGTATCTCCTGGAGTTATTGTCGTTGGGATTGTTTGTAGGTCATGCAGAAGCTGTACTGGCTGTTGCTTTTAGTCCTGATGGGAGGCACCTGGCAAGTGGTTCTGGTGATACCACTGTGCGTCTTTGGGACCTTAACACTCAGACACCATTGTACACATGCACAGGTCTGACACTAAAAGATGATCTGATATTGTTGGTATTTGCCAAACATGACTATTATGTCTTCAATTAAGTTTGAGACCAGAAACCAATCAATCGATGTTTAACTGTCCTCCTTTCAGTATATGAACATAAGTGATCTGGTTAAGTCATGCGCGAAGAAGAAAGGAGAGAAGAAGAAGGGGGAAATTGGTTGTGCATTTTTAGACACTCTTAGTAGATTGTGTAGGCTAAATCTACTTCATGCGGTTGCTCTGTTTTTTATATGTTGTAATTCAAATAGTTGATCCCATGCACTCTTTTCCCTCTTAATGAAACTTTGCCACGTATCTATTGATAGTTGTCTGCATTTTATGCAGGACACAAGAATTGGGTCCTTTGTATTGCATGGTCCCCAGATGGCAAGCATCTTGTAAGTGGGAGCAAGGCTGGAGAACTTCAGTGTTGGGATCCACAAACTGGAAAGGCGTCCGGCAATGCACTAACTGTAAGTCTTTAACCTAGAATACCAATTACGATCATAAAGCTTGTTTTAGTTTTCCTTTTTATAAAAAAAAAAGAAGCTCTTCTTCACCCCCCTCATGTGCTATTAGTTCAGTCTTTGATGAGAACATAGAACTGTTATGGAAACCTTAATTTATGAAATGTCATTGTGGTTGGTCAGAATTTATTTTGATGACAGATCTTGGGCAATAAAATTTGAAGTATACAAATTGTAGGGCCACAAGAAATGGATTACTGGTATCTCATGGGAACCTGTCCACCTGAGTGCTCCTTGCCGTCGCTTTGTAAGTGCCAGCAAAGATGGGGACGCTCGTATATGGGATATCACTTCAAGAAAATGTGTTATATGTCTTAGTGGCCACACGCTCGCAATAACTTGTGTAAAATGGGGTGGAGATGGTGTGATATATACAGGGTTCTCTCTCTCTCTCTCTTTCTCTTTCCCTTTCCTTAGACTTTCTCTGGAGATTTTAGTCAAGTTTATGTCTATATTCGAATTTTTACATTGAATGGATTGGTATGTTAAATCTGTACTTTGCTGCTATATCAAGCTTTTGACAAGAGAGAGATTTATAATTCAATTTTACAAAAGACTCTGTCTTCGTTCATTTAGCCATTGAGACTTTTATCTGTCTTTCTGACAATTCTATTGTACTTAGATCTTCCGGAAAATCATTATTCCCCTATTACCCTGGGAAAAGAAAATCTGATCAGGGATCAATTGTCATTTTATGATTTAAACTGGTGTCCCTATCTTAGTTCGGAGATCCTATTTTCAGACTTTCAAGTCTCTAGCAGTATGTGTCAGGGGTTTGCCTTTTTTCTTTAATTTAGTGGCTGATAATCACTCAGTATTTCTACTTGAAGTCTAACTATACTATTTTTTTATTGCAGTTCCCAGGATTGTACAATCAAAGTTTGGGAAACTACACAAGGGAAACTAATCCGTGAACTGAAGGTGAGCCCTCATCGCCTTAGAGCTGTAGGACTTTGCAATGCACTTGAACTTTTTTGTGCTTTAGACTTGGTTATTAATTGTTATTGCGTGTGACTCAGACTCCTCTTTTTCATTTGAAGTGAATTTTTCTTCATTTGATTTATTTTACATTATCTCTCATGGCTTTTCTGCATATCAGATTTATCTGCTGGTTGGAATTCTTATTCATAGAAGCTTTGTTAAATGCATTAAAAGCTTGCCATCCTTTTTCAAAGTTAGTGAATGAATTTGAATCCCACATTGCCTTATCTTATGACTGGTTGATCTATGAAATCATAATTGATGATGGCTTTCAGGAAAATGTGATTTATTGTTAATCTAGTTCATCTTCTTCTGCAAGTTCACCATCATTTATCTTCATGGATTTTACTGAGTTTAATTTTAATTCATTGTTAGTGTATAGTTTGTTACAATTATCCAATGCAAGGTCATGAAACTCTCGAGTTTATCCAAACTCATGGAGTCAAGGTAAACTTGACTCATCAACTCATACGAGTTTACTAATTTTGAAAACAATATTGATAACATCTAATTATACTAAAATAAATTCATGGTAAAACAAAGATATATTAAAAAATTTTAGTTGCAAAATCATAATGAAGCAAATGCAAGTCATAAAATATGAAATACAAATTAAAATCATAAGAAATATAGCAGTCAAGACGTTAGGATGTGAAAAATTAAAATAACTCAAGTCTATACATCATAACTTCAAGTTTGAAAGGTCTAATTACGAGTGCTTATTGTGAAATTATGTTTTGTTACTTAACAGATCAAATTCTAACTAAAAGAGGAAATTTGCAAGTTTACCCAAAGTTTATCCGAGTGTATGAAAGTTTAATTGAGTTCATCTATGTTTACTCAGGTTCAAGTTGTCAAGTGAGTTAATATGAATTAACTTGAGAGTTTGATAACCATAATGTAATGTGTTTATGCATCACTTCAAAGTTTGACTTTTGAGGTAATTATTGATCCAGTTGAACTGTTTCGGTGATGTGTTAATACATGAGTAAATGGTACTGTTAAAAGCTTTTACACTAACAAGGGATCAATCTTTAATCCTTTAACTAATGCCCTTTTGGTATTATTAGTACCTTGGTTAATTTTGGTATTACAAAAGAACAGTTCTGGTATACAGAAGTCTGACTATGAGGTTTTCTCCCTCTCTTTTTACCTCCATAGGATACATCCCTTTTATTTTTTGTTTTAGGCTTCTGATGATATCTTCAATATTTACTTTTTATTTAGAGATGACATCAGTAGAATGTCTTTGCTCTGCCATAAAATTTTCTTCACATTTTGGTATTATTTTAGGGACATGGCCATTGGGTTAATTCTTTAGCATTGAGCACTGAGTATGTTCTTCGCACTGGAGCTTTTGATCATACTGGAAAGCAATATTCATCCCCAGAGGAAATGAAGAAGGTGATTGTTTGTTTGTTTGATAATAATTGCAGCCTATTGATCGTGATTATTGATACCACTGTATACTGCATTGCTGCTGATGTAGGTTGCTCTTGAAAGGTACAAAACAATGAGAGGCAATGCCCCTGAAAGATTGGTATCTGGATCTGATGATTTCACCATGTTCCTTTGGGAACCCTTTGTTAGCAAGCACCCAAAGACTCGCATGACAGGTCATCAGCAGGTACAACACTCTTCATTTATACCAAGGAAAATCAACCAAAATGATGTGTATAGTTTTTTATTCTCATAGAAAATGGCAAAATAAGTTTTATTAATCCTATCAAAGTCCTTTTTTTTGGGCAGTCATGAGGGTCCTATGTCCTTGAGGCACTGAAGGTTGTGCTGCTGCTCGTTTGATCCAAATAATAATTATAAATACTCACAGATGTCTTTCTCATTATGTTAGTTGAAACTGGTTTTATTGTTATAATACAGGTTTAATGACAAACTTTATTAAGTTACAGTTTTCTTTATATACTAATTCAGTCTTCTAGGATTAGTGATTAGAGTTGAACTTGTTTGCTGACAGCTTGTGAACCATGTATATTTTTCACCTGATGGGCAATGGGTAGCAAGTGCATCTTTTGATAAATCTGTGAAGTTATGGAATGGTACTACAGGGAAATTTGTTGCCGCCTTTCGTGGTCATGTTGGGCCTGTTTACCAGATCAGGTAAAACATAAGTGATTCGATTTTACTTCTAGCTGGAAGCCAAAGATATTTCATTTTGAACTTCTAGCTGGAAGCCAAAGATATTTCATTTGGAACTGTAACTGAGTATATTGGGTTTCACTATGCAGCTGGTCTGCTGATAGCAGACTTCTTTTAAGTGGCAGCAAAGATTCAACATTGAAGGTAAGCGTGATTCACCTTTTCTTCCCTATGGAGGATATGCATGAAGATAAATGGACATTTTTCAGATTGGTTTGTAACTTTTACATACATCAAATTTCATATTCAAAACAAGAACTTTAACCTTCAACCGTGTTTGGTAATAAAGGTTTGGGATATTCGGACTCGCAAGTTGAAGCAAGATCTTCCTGGCCACTCGGATGAAGTATATGTCTCTTTACATGCTAGAAAACTTAAGTGATTCTTTTGATTTATTTGTTTACTTATTTTGTATTCTGGTGACTAATGTGGGTCTATTTTCTTGCTGGGAAAGGTTTTTTCTGTTGATTGGAGTCCAGATGGAGAGAAAGTAGCCTCTGGTGGCAAGGATAAAGTGTTGAAGTTGTGGATGGGCTAGGCCAATTTTTGGGTGAACATAGGGAATTTACAGTCGGTGTGTCTCCATGGTGCTGCTGTTGCATGGATTTCATGGAAACCAAGCATGGATGTTTCGCGGATGCATATTTGAGAATTGGTTAAAATGGACATAAGAAACTTGATAAGAGTCTTGTCCTTAGATTATATCGCCAACCTGTATGATGTGATAGTGAAATAGTCCACATAGCCATTGAGAATAGGCAATTGAAGAAATTTTGAAAATTTAAAGAAATTAAGCTGTATCAATTCAATTCACTATACTTTTAAAATTCTTTTGTTTAGATTGTTATTTGTGAAATTAAGATTTCTTAACATTTTTTTTGAGGGAAAAAAAAAATGATCAAAGTGTGGCTGTAAACGATGGTGTTTGTGATTGATTTGGTTAATTGAGGGTTGCAATGCTCTAGCATTTACACCATGGTAGTGTTAAAATTTCGTTATGTAAACCAAGAATAACGCTTGTTATATACGATGGAAAGACTTTTAAAAAATGGTGTAGGAACATTATATATTGTTCTTATGAAAATGTAAGCTCACATTATAGAATAATGTCAACTATTGCGACAAATATAGCAAAGGTAAGGGTTAGTTTTCATTTATGCTTTCAGTATGTTCCTTGTTTTCAGAGTTTATGAAGAAAGTAATGAAAATTGTAAATGGAAATTAAAAACTGAATATTTTATTTTTACTATTTCATTCATAAAATTATGAAAAAAATAGGAAATTAACTAAAAATAAAATAATAACTGATTTTTGAGACTAAATGCATTTTAAACTTTCTAATTATATATTGTTTAGATGCATTTGAATAATGAATTTGATTTCAGAACATTGATAGTGCATAATTTTATATTATTACTCAATTAAATCATCTTATGTGCATGACTTTTGAAATAATGGAAGAGAAAGTCAAATTTGCTTTTCTAATATGGTAATATGTGATTAGATAATTATGTACCAATACATTAAAATTACACTATCACTATTAATTTCTCTAAAAAAAAAAATTAAGAGTGTATTAATCCTCAAAATATTTCAAGGCAAATACATTTTCTTTGCTACAAGAAAATTATACACATTAACCCCTAAAGAATCAACTTTTAACATGTTAGTTGTTGAAAAAATCAGCTAATATACTCTCCCCATTTCAACTTATTTGTCCAAAAATGAAGAACACGCAAATCAAAAAAGAAATATATTGGTCTCGATAATATACAAAATTGTATAAATAGATGAAATTGTCCCTATCCACTTTCACTAGGACAATTAATGTAATACTCTTTTAATATGCTTCTTCCAATAATACATTTAATTAGATTAAAAATTTTATTAGAAGAAAACAAATTAATGCTACCTTGATATTAGAAATGGATAAATATTTTAAAATAAGATAATATTAAAAATTTGACAGATAATTGAAATGGAGGAAGAATTGATCTTAGTCTCTAAAAGTATTGGCTTTTAATATTTCAATCTTTTAGGGACTAACAAGTATATATGATTTTTATTCTAAGGGATTAATACATTACAACATGAAATGTTTTAGGACTAAGAAGTCTTTTGAGAATTAAAAGTGTATAAATTTAGCCTTTTAAAGTCAAACTGTTACAATAGATTTCTTTTTAGGGATTAAAATGTAGATTTATTCAATTTTTAAGAGTGTCAAACTTAAATTCTTTATTCAGCTAAAAAGTATATTACCTGTTTTATTTTATAAAATATAAAATAGGATAGGAAAAGTGGAGAACCGCCATTTTTTCATCCTTAAAAGATCAATCATGACATAAATTAGTCTTTAAAATATAAATTAGTCTTTAAAAAAATATTTTATGGAGGAAAATGATATATCCTCCTATTACATTATCCTACTAATATTTCTAAATACTACATAAATTGATGCTTGGTTTGATCGTACTCTTTAAGATAGTACTCTTCTTTGGGAAAAGTATATCATTTGATAGTGCTTTTAAAGGGATTGCTTATGGTTATGAAAGCTATAAGCCAAAAGTTGGAGGCATTTTTGCTTTTAGCTTTTAAAAGTCAATGGTGCTTTTGAGAGTACGTCACTAAATATTTTTAGAATTGACTTATATCCTTTGAAATTTAAAAAACTAGTATAATCATATTCTAGTTAATGATGATAAAAGTAGAAAGCATCATTTTTAATATTTATATACATTATAGTTATTTTAGATTCTAAAAGAAACTTTATAATATATTTATCAAATATTACTAGGGTGGTTTCTCCTTACTAAGAATAATTTTTATATTATTTTACCAAACGATACTAAAATTTTTAAAAGCAAGTTTTGAATAGTTCAAAGAGCTCAGCAGCTCTCAAAACTTCATCAATACTAAACAAATCCTAAGTTTTGATTACTTTTTAGAATTTCAAGACATGGATTGCATTTACTTTTTTTCTTCATGTAATATTTAAAAATATTTGTAGGATAATTAATAGGAAGATAAATATTAGATACCTCAATGATCAATGTGTCGATGAATTTCTCTTTAAAATATGAGTGTACTAACAAATTGATTTCTAAAACATATTTTTTAAACTAGAGATAATCTCGGTACATTGCACATGGTCTGTTAATATTTTTTTTTAAAAAAAATTCTTTTAATAATAACGTTTTTGAAAGAAATATATAATGCTGACTAAAAAATATATGATAAGTATATATTGCATTTTTTTAATTATTCTATACAATATTTTTAGTATAGTGTGTGTGTCTAAATTTTAATAATTTAGTTGCATATGAATATTTATTTTCTATTTCTCTAATTTAATTAGAATAAAATTCAAATAACTACATTAAAAAGGAAATTTAAAAAATGAGTGTGTCTAACTTTTTGTTCATGATATCATGATTTTTATAATTTTAATTTTAAGAATTTAAAAAAGGAAAATTAAATTTTATTTTTAAATAATTTTTTATTTTTAAACTAACTATGGTCAAGTTTAAAGAAAAAAGTGACTATAATACCCAAAAGGGACGTTTGTTTCAATATTTAAAATTATATTCTTAGGAATTTCATTCTTGGGAATATTATTCCTGTAAACTTTAAAAAATTTGTTTGTTTCATCAAACAATCCTGTGAATATTTATTGAGATTCCTATGAATAAATTTTAAATTTATTTGTTTGTTTTATAATACATATCTCAAAAATATAATTAATTTCCAGAATATCCTAAATGCATTTAATAGTATTATTATAATTATTAATATTATCATCATTATTGAGTGATATTTTAGGATTTATACTTAGTAATTATCATTTTTAAGTTATGGAAATCTTTTTTTCCCACCCCTCATCATGAGAGTAAAATCTCACTAAAATATATAGTTGAATATCTATTTCCTGAAAATAATTAATACTTGAGAATAATTTTACAAAACTTATACCAAACATGGAAATAAATCATTCCCAAGCAATTATTCCTAGGAATATATTAGTATACATTGAAATAAACGTGCTCTAAAAAATATCACATAATAGTTTATTTAGTTGCATATAACAATATTAGTCTTGTATTATCCAATTTTATAAGGTAAAAGTCTTAACTATTTTTTATGAAAGGTCACAATCTTAATTATTACTTTAATTTGATAGCTCATAATAGCATAATTTTGTGATTTAAATTTTGAGAGTTAATTCTTAAATTTTTTTTTCAAATGTAATACTATATATATATATATTATTTAAATCAGAGAAATAAAATATTTTTACTGAAAATATCACTTCAACCCCTGAATTATAGGTCATAACACTTTATCCCATATATTTGAAAATGTGCAGATCAACTCCAAATGTTTCCTAACAATTCAAATGGAGTCTTTTCTTAGTTAAATCAACTCCAAATGTTTCCTGACAATTCAAATGGAGTCTTTTCTTAGTTTTTTAGTTCAAAAAAGTTTAGATATCAAGTTACATATGGATGAATTAAAATTTAGAAAATAATGCACTTATTTTTCACTAATAATAAATGAAAACCTAATAAAAGGACAAAAGTACATATTCGTGAAAAATCAAGGGGGTGGGTGTGTGTGTATATATATATATAATTTTCCTATTTTTAATTTTAAAATAAGTCAATATTGTAATATATATATATATATATAAAAGTAGAAAATAATGAATAGTGTGTAACAGTAGGGTGATCATAATCAATTAATTTAAATTGGTCTCAATATATAAACTTTTAAGAAATTTTATTCAAAATTTGTATATGTTTGAAGTCATTGTTGATTATATTTATTCCGACTAGATATATAAGTTTTTTTTTGAAAAAGTAAATGTTAAAAGTAGGTCTTAATTAAAATGTCATTTTCTTAGTGAATATAAAATAAGGTAAAATGTATTTTATCCCCTTAAACTCTTAAGTTGTGTAGTTTACACCATAAATTTTCAAAACGTACATTGCAACACCCTAAATTTTTCAAACAGTGCAAAACATCCTATTTTGATTAAGTTGACTTCAATTTTTATCATTATGTAGTCATCTATATATCACATGCAAAATTAATTGAATAAACATACTCTTCATTTTAACCAAAATTTTCAACTCTAAACCCTTCCCACTCAGATATGGACAAAAATACCCTTACATACAAGAGTTTGATTATAATAAAATGATATTTTTGTCTGTTTATGAATAAGGGGGATTTAGGGTTAAACAATTTGATTAAAATAAATAGTATTTTTGTAAATTTAATTGTGCACATCTGACATAAACATAACTAATTAATAGTGAAAATAAATATCAACTTAATTGAAGAAAGTATTTTGCACAGTTTAAAAAGTCAAAAGAAGCCACATTGCACATATTAAAGGGTCAGAATTTAACCTGTACATGACTTAAAATTCATGGGATTAAAATTGCATTATACATTATAAAATATATTCATATAATACTTTTGGTGCATCTACTTACTTCTCTTAAATTTATTGGACCACGTCAATTGTCATTTGAATTGTGATCAGTTTTATGATTATACTTTAAGAAACCCGCTTCAAACGATTAACACCGATTTAACGGTTGAATGGTGGCACTTTTTCCAACCAGTCAATTATTGGATCTGTTCCTTGCTTGAGCCATTTCAATGGTGCCGCTCATTTGTCGCCCATTGTTTTAGCCTCTTTTACACCCTGAAGTCCATTTCCTGCTCCTAACGTTCACATCAAAGCATTCCACTAGACTCTGCACCATGCACATACATTCCTAACCAAAAGCACCAAAATTTTGACTAGATGGGGAAAAACATCTATCAGCTCAAAGACAAAGGAAGTGCCAAGTACAAAACACGGGCAGTGTTTTGCACACAGGAGATCTAAACTGCGCTGCTTCCCACCAAACGCACAAAAAATCAGCATAGTGCAAGGAGCGAAAACAATAGGATGATGAAGACCCTCTTCAAATTGAATACCTTAAATATTTGTATATTAAGGATATGTTTGAAAGAAGGATAAAAATAATAAAATTACTTGAATGAGCTTCATATTTTACATATAAAACTATTAATGTAATTCTTACTCTTATTTTATCTGTAAAAAAATATAAAATTTTAGTTCCATCTTCCACATATCATTAAACATTTTAGATTTTTCTCATTATTTTTATTTTAATGATTATTTTTGTTGTACAAATAACAGTAATCTATCTATTCTAATACAACAGAATGGTTGACTCGTCTAGTTAATTTACCGCTTATGTGTAGTCATAACTTGTGATTCGATACTTTAGTTTCCCTTTTTAGTAGATTTTATAAGTGTTCAATGAGTCTAGAGTTATACCAACTAGAATGAGCTTTTTCTTTAACCCTTTTATTTTTTTGAAATAAGGCCAGGATTCAAGTATTTATGCAATGGACAACAACACCCTGCATTTGTTGTTAGGCTACCATTTGCCGGTTTAATTGAAAAAGGATGTTATTTATATTCATTATGTATTAAATATCATGTCAACTTACATTTTATTTATTATTAAATGAGATACGAATCTTACCTAAATAAGGATCACACCCTATCTAATCATAAGATGTGATTCAATATGATGTTTCATATACAGTGGATACAAATAATATAATTCTTAACCGAATATTTTGCACATTGAACCATCATCCCCACACTTTTAGTGCTACAATTAATTTTCAACAAGCGAACCAATATGTTAGCAAAATGTGCAAGTAAATGTATGGTTCAGAGGAATGCCTGCCAGGGACATTTCTCCACGTGTTACTGTATCGTCCGTTTGTTTCGGTCCGTATAAAGAATTTCATTGCATGTGGGTGACCTCCTTGGGCTCCATATAATGGAAGAACTTATAAAGCTCGTTAAATAGTTTAGGTATATTTCTTTTTTACAAAATCATATATACACGTCAATAATGACGCCTGTTCAAATGGTCATTGTCTTGGACAAAAACAATAGTATACTCGGTACATTCTTAAGTGTAAAAGAATTTTTTTACGATATAGAAATATAACTTAAGATTTCTAGATATAGATTTATGATATTTTACTTAATAATTTATAATTTTTTTTATAAGATTTATAATTTTTTTAATCACTTTTATGAATATTTTTATTATTCATGCAGAAATATAGTATTACAACTATTTAGATACAAATTTATACTATTTTATTAAGTGGTTTATAATTTTCTTATATAAAGTTTGTATTTTTTTTTATAATCATCTTTAAAAATATTCTTATTATTTAAATAAATTTATAATATTTTATGTATAGATTTATAACATACGCAATGTGCAGAAAATTCTCTGAAAGTCCATGTAGTCTATTTACAGATGCAAATTGGAATGCCTAAGAAAAAGACGCAACCCGTTCCCACCACTGCCAGAAAACCCCCTTCTCCTCACCCTCCTCCTCATCCTCCTCCTCCTCCTCCTCTCTCCCTCCCTCCCTCTCTCTCTCTCTCTCTCTCTCTCTCCCTCCCTCCCTCTCTCTCTCTCTCTCTCACACATACACACGAACGAATACATGATGGTCAAAATGGTCTATCTCTGATAATAACAAAAGTAACATGCAGGTGTAGTATTGCCTAGAGAAAGGAGAAATAGTGGTATATTTCTGCAACACTAATCGGATGTGCTTTATATTCAATAATAAAATAGTATTTCAATTAAAATCTATGATCAATATTATAATATCTCCTTTCAGTTTGAGTATAATTTACATTGCTCCTTCATTCATTCGGTTGATGTTGATCTCCTTTGAATATATTATTCATTACATAATAAAATGGAGGTCAGTATAATAATTTTAAAAATTCAGGAAATATCAATGTAATAATTTTACAACTCAAGGACCTTTTGAGTAAATTTTATAAGTAGAGGAGAGTCAAAATAAATTTTAGTGAATCTTATTAATAGAGGTCTGAGTAATTTGTCCTCTATTTTTAAGTGAAATATTAAGTTTATTGTTGGATATGAAATACATCTAATTAATATTCAAAGAACCTCGAAAACCCAAGCCATATTCCCACCCACCAGAAAATTAAACCCCTTTCTTCCCAACTCCCCTCCATATAAATGAAGTGTGTGTATATAAGCCAAGGTACGAGATATTATTAATGCTATTCTATGCGGCGACAAAAGAGGGAAGAGGTTAAGAAGCTAAGTGCGATACTTATCAACCTTGTGACCCACATTCTGTGTACCATATGAGAGAAGAACCTATGCAAGGGAGGATAATGCATATATACATGTACTTTTAATGCAATGTTGTTAGTATAAATTTTATCTAGCCATTCAATCATTTTTTTATGTCAAAAATAATGTTTTGATTCTTATATATATATATATATAAAATATGGCTGATGAAGAAACAAAAAGAAAACAACGATAAAGGGAAAAGAAAACGGATCTTCATTTTTTTAACAAAAGCTGGGATATATCAAATTTTTTCTTTTTGACTTTTTAGAAATCGAAATGGTTAAAGTGGCCACCACACATAATAAATAAAGTGAGAAAAAAAAAGTGCCCTATACGAAATTACGTGGTTGATCTACAAAAGGCCAGAAAGCGAAAGTGCCTCCTAAATGCAAAAGTGTGAATTATATTTCTTCATGGAGAGAAGGAAGAAAAAATAATAACAATAACGCAAGAAAAACAAAGAAATAAAAAAGTAATCCAAAGATATAATTAATTTCAATACATATATTATCATATGAGTAGATGAGTCATGATTTTAGTGGATATGGGTCCAAAGTTCCAACTTGAAATTCAGAAATGTGGTTTTGTTTGGGAGTGGCTGGTGGGTCTATGCTATAATAACAAATAAAACATTTTAAATTGTTTTTCAACTATGATAACACAAATGAATAATAAATATAAAATTAATATATAGAATGTAAAGAACGGTTGGCTAGTAGTCCTTTTCACACTTAGGTGGTGGTTACCAATAAAATATGAGCAGCAATCACAAGGGATCAGATTTAATTTCCTTTCATTGATGCTTGCGGCCTATATCTTTAATTGTTTTAGGTGTTGTTTTCACATAAAGAAATGTCAATTATATATAGCGATATTAGGAGAGAGAAAGGATAAAGGCAAATAGAACAGGGAATCTAATGTGATAAAAATAAATCCAAAAACCTACCTCAGCCAAAAAGAGGAGATAAAAATAAGCCAAAGTCCTAAACTCATGAACAAGAAGATCTTAGAACACAAAATCTTAGATCAACTTGCAAAGGAGGAGCACCTGAAACAGAAGAGCAAAAAAAAATGTTGTAAATGATAGGCACACGTGTGCACATTCTAGATAGATTGAGCCCAGCAGATCTAATAGAGCCCCGGAAACCAGATGAATAGTGTTTCTGTGAGTACTGTAGTCATTGTACGTATAAAGAAGGGTTAGACCACATTGACTGGTTTATGTGTTGTTGTTGCCCTTGATACTAGTATTATCTTACCCCTTAGGGGAAAGATTGTTTTCAGAATTCAAATAAGTAACCTCCACGTTCAGAAATATGGAAATAATTGAGACTCAAATCTATTTAACAGTAGAGATAAAAATGAAAGATGAAAATATAGAAAATTTTTATACATTTAAAAAGTTAAGACAAGAAAAAGATATAAAGACAGAAATTTAATATTTTTTTAATACATATTTAATATTTCCTTATATATCCTCACAACCATGGGTAGTGATGTGGTGGTCTGATGGAGGTCCTGTGGTGGTCTAATGGAGGTCCTGCGATGGTTCGACAGGGATATTAATATTTTTTTATCATGTATTTATTGTCTTGTTCTTGTATTTTTAAATAAGATACGAAGAAAATTATTATATCTTAAACTTCACAACTAAACATGATATAAAGATCATTTTTTATGTCTTCATCTCTACTGTCTTTAACTATACCAAACACTATATTATGGTCGTGTTAGGAGAAAAGAATTTAAAATTAATTGTAAATTTTTTTGAATTATCTAGCAACTGGTGAAATGATTGTGTATATAATGGAAGGGTCAATTCATTGATTTCCTTCGACGAATTACACTATTTTGCAGGGTGACAAACAGCAGAGAGAGAAAAGGAGGATAATGATATAGTTGTGATTTTTTTTCCCTCTCATTTTCCATCTTTCTAACTTTCACCAAATTGTTTTCCAACTGCACACCACTGATTGGAGCTTGATCAGGTCAAGACACAAAACGAAATGTCATAATAAAAGCAAATATGAGCGATGTGCTTGCTAGTTTCCTTAATGGCATCATAGAAAGATGCTACACCTACTGACAAATATAATGTTAAAAAAAAAAAAAGAGAATAAGGGGGTTGGGGATAGCTCTCCTTCTCGCTCATTCTCACCCAGCCACATCAAAGTCCCCATAAAGAAAATCAAGGAATGAATTCAACGTGAAAACGATATTATAGCCTTCGTACTTTGGAGTCTTCCTTTCAGCAAGTAACATCGTTCGTAGAGATTAAATTATGCACAAAGTAATGGGACACATTCTTCTGGTGGCATCTTCACTGCTAGATCATGATGTTCCTTTCACGAAATCCTCCAAAACAAAACAAAAAGAGAGGCAAGCGTTTCATGCATGTTTGGTTCACATTTCTTTCACAGCCAAAGAATAAAGTGTGCTTCATTTCAAGTAAAATTGCCGTTAGTTCTATCAAACGAATTTTTGGCATATCTCAAAAGGTGAATTGAAACAGCCTACAACACGTGACACGAGAAACCGCAAAATGAAATACCACAAAGCCAAGGAGTAAGAATCATGAGTCTCTTATAACTGATGGAGCAACTAGTTAGGCTAAAGATACGTTACTATGTTGGAGAAAAAACCTTCTTTCTGAAGTTATCTAAGGAAAGTTTGATTAAATACAAGAAACATACCACACAGGCAGAATTTTTGACATTATTTCTGATATTTGACAACACCAAAAATTCTAGTAAACAATTTTAATTTGTTTATACAGCATTACATTATTTATAATCTATTGTAAATTCAAACCTAAAATAAAAGCTCCGAACATACAGTGACAGGAGTGCTTGATTTTAATCTCAGAAAAATTCGCCACAAATGCCTAACTCATAATTCACAATTAATTTCCTTAATAATAATAATAATAATGATAGAAAAATATATCTATAATAATAAAAATTATCAAAATTAGATAGCTGTAGTGGTAACACTAGGCGTTGTAGCACTAGCTGAAGCTACACTAACACCTCCACCAACGCCAGCAGCACCGCCACCACCACCAGCGATGACACTGGTGGTGGTGTTGGTGGTGGTAGCAGCAAGAGGAGGTTTAGCATCACCGTCGTCGTTAGTAATAGCTGCGGCAGAGACTGAGTTGCTCCTCTTGCGTTTCTTCTTCTCATAAGGGATCCCTCTGGCCTTGGACTGCCCTTCCCTGACCTCCCTGAGGTAAATCCTGACGGCGCGGGCGCCAAACGGGTTCGACTCGGGGCGCCCGCCGTTCTCCTCGTAAGCCGCCCTCAGCCGTCCGATGAGCGCGTCGAGGCTGCCCCACGCCTGCTTTAGAGGACACGCGCAAGGGGACGGAGGGTTTGGGTGTCCGTAGTGAGGGCACCCTGTCACGTGCACCTTGGTCTTCCCGAACTGGTCTAGGTACTTGAGGAACTCGATCACGTGCGCGCCGCTGCACCGTGCCAGCGTCAATGGCGGCTTGTGGTTCCTCAGGTACTGCAGGAACGTGTTCCAGTCACGACGCTTCTGCGACTCGTAACGGCTCGGCGGCGCCGAAGAAGATGACGGAGGAGCCCCTGATATCGCCGCCGGCCGATCCGACGGCGGCCCACTCGCCGGAGTTGCGGCCTCCGGTGCAGATTCCATGATGGTTTGATCTTTAATGATCAGACGGTTGTTATTGTTTGGTGTGATTATGTGTAATTGCGTGCACTCTTGCGTAACGAGGGGTTTTTGTTTTCGTGAGGGAGAGAAGGGAGAGCAGAGGAAAAGGGATGCGTTTTGCTTTGAGAGGTTTGAAGAGAGATTGAGCAGAGAGAGAGAGAGAGAGAGAGATTGGAATGGGGTTGAGGTAAGGTGAGGTGATGGGACGTGAAAAATAAAAGAAGGGATGAACGAATGAATGAGAAGGGATGACGAGTGTCTTTGCGCCTTTGCGGTTCACAAATTCACATGGGTGGCCCCTCTTGAAGTGACAGGTTAAACTATTCACCACGGCGGCCCTCCACTCTCGTCCCTTCCCGCCCCCCAACCCACATCTTGAGTTGGGCTTACTGTACAAAGTTTTACGAGAGATTCCTATTTGACAGTTTTTATATCGAGAAAAATATAAAAAAAAAACAAAAATAGTATGTACGAGTTCAATTTTCGAGAGTTATGTGCTAGTTCAATAAGTTCATTTAATCTTTAATGTTTTAAAATTACTGTTTTTAATCTTTGAAATTATGAAAAATTCGTGGGTGGAATTAGTTAGTTTCTAATTTCATTTCCATTACTTTGTCTTCATGTGTTCGCTATCGTTATAATAATGTGAAGTGACAAACTGGTAGTATGCTGTCATCCTACTTGATCTCCTGGGCAGGGCGGACCCATGATGTAGAAGAAAGTGGGGCTTATTACCCCCCACAAGAATTGGAATTTTTTTAAAATTAAATTATATATATATATATATATATATATATATATATATATATATTCTTATTATTTTATTAAACCTTGACGGCATTTTAATTGTAAGTGACAATACAAAACATTTCACTTTTTATTATACTTGTGTATTAGCTTTGCTCCTATTATCAAAACTTTCTAGATCCTTCATGTAGACTTCAATAATAAGTTCAAATGACTAGCATATGCTAATTATATTAATAATATTATTTATATATAAAATTTGTAATTATAGTCTTTAATTAGATTTATCTTTGTATGGTTAAATTGGTAGAGGCCCGGTAAAATACCAATCTATGACTGTCATATTAATTAGTGTGAAATATCGGTAAAAATGTGACCATACATAATAGGGAAGAGTTCGGGGACTAATGTGATTCTAATTTTAATTTTAGTAATTAATAAATTAATTTTTAAATTTTAGCTTATATATATAATTTCAAAAAATAAAATGAATATTTGCTTCCAGAAAAATATTGTATTTATTGAATAAAGCACTCGTGCATGATTATGTTAAAACTATAGGCAAGAAAAGAATATAATTTATGCTCTTTGAAACAGTGGCAGAGCTTGAAGAAAAATTTTGAAGGGGCTAAAAGATTTCACATATCAATTAAATTACAAGAATTAAATCAAATTAATATTAACTACATATCTCTATATATAAAATTTATAGCAAATAACTAACATAATAAATACTAATGTATATTTGGATTAATTGTGAGATTAAAATTATTTTAGTAATTAAATGCATTTATAATTGAATTTTTTTTATTATTGATTATTTCAAAATCAATTTTCTATTTGGTTGTACTAGCTCAAAAGTAATTTTTAAGTGGTTTTTTTTGTTTGAATTATATGAAAATAATAACTTTAATATGATAAATTACTAAGAAATGTATCAAATGATTTTCTATCTTTTATAATATTTGCTACTTAGGATTATTTTAATAAAAGCATTAAAATGCTAAAGTAATTTATTTTTTCTTATAATAAAAAAATAAAAATCTATTTTCACTTATAAGTGAATTTTAGAATGAAAATTATTATTTTTTTATCCAAACATGTAAAGTCATTTCAAATTTAGATAAAAAACCTTGTCTTTCTATATTATATTCCCATACATACATCTAATAATATCAAAAAATTTATAAGCATCCTTAAGAATCAAAGTAGAGCACAAAATTAATAAATCCATTGTCTACATTGAATCTACTCTTGTGATTGCTTAACTAATGTATAAAAAAAATTAAAATGATACTTAATTATGATATGATCATTTTCTTTTTAATTAAAGGACAAGTTAATAGATTTTAAGTTGAAAAACTTCATTTATATAGAATAACATAATCTATATCGGATAACATGTTACACTTTTTTTTATTATGCATATTTAACTTTCACACTAACTATTTAAAAAATTATAGATATATAGAAATATATAATTAGATGATATTATATAAGTTTCTTTACATTTTCATTACATTCAATTTTAAATTTGTTTTCTTTATATATATATATATATAACTTTTTGAGAAAAAATTTGGGGGGCATGGCCGCTGTTGCCTCTATGAAGCTCCGTCTCTGCTTTGAAACAACTCCGATATGTCTAATTAACTTATTTTTAGATAAATTTCGACAAAATCTACTATTTGGATCAAAAGTTTCATATATTATATAGATCAGCAATAATAACAACTAAATGATGTCTTATTAAGTAAGGTTAAAGATATAGCTAAGATGATGCTATAATGTCACGTCACAAAAGCCATATAATGTATTATGGACAACGACATAACATTAAAACTAAACCATCTCTTATTTATGTTATGAAAATTTGACAAAATTTGAAATTGATTGGGTGACAACAGCATAACATAATTTTCCTCTTATCAATTTTATATAGATTTGCAATAAAGCATAACAAATAGACAGAGAGTTTCACACATCACCTTTACCAATTCGTTTTGCTCCAAAATCGTTCATAACTTGGTTGATTTGAATAATTTGATTATTGTAAACTAAGTGTAAAAATATATTGTATGAAAAATTATTATACATGTGCTTGATTAAAATTTTCAGAGAAATACTTCTTTAGAATTAAAAGCAGAAGTAGAAGCAGAATTTTATTTTATAGTTGGATAGAATTGAAACGGATAGAGTTGAAAAATATTTTTCTTATAATAATAAGAAGTTATTTAAATATGATGAATATACAAGTATTTTTTCTTATAAAACTATAATTAAGAACAAGAAAAATTCAAATCATCAAGAAATATGATTAGATAAAAAGTATTTTTTACATAATAATATTTATAAAAATTAAATTAATTTATATTAATTATTTTGAATTTGAATCATTCAATTAAATATATAACTGATAAAAAATAGATTTAATAAATCATTTGGGTTCTCTTGAGAAATACAACCAAAATCGTGAACAAATTCTAAAAGTACATTTTTTTAATGAAAAAGACATTTTTTTTCTTTACTAAAATTTTAACCAAATGAGCCCAATCAATATAAATGTGTTAAGTGCTACACTAATCTCAACAAATGCATGCCTCTCCTACATGCAATTACTTCTTATTATTATTCAACCGATAAGAATTGGAGACATATAAATAGAATAAAAAATTTCATTCTTTTAAAAATTTTGTATATCAAGATGTTTCTTATTTCTTAATTTGTTTTTCATATGTCATCACAGATTTTTAATAGTTTTATTAAAAGGCTCTTCCATCAAATTTGCAGAATATGACTAAGCTCTATTAAAAAATATATTTTTTATTAAGCACTATATGTCGATTCGATTATAATCTCAATAATATATCTCTAATAATATTAACAAGAAACGTTTCTTCTTTGGGTGTGAGGTCCTTTTTTTTCCTCAGAAATATACAAAAAAAAAAAAGGATTGATGCACAACAAAATCCTATAACAAATATATACTACATATTTTATCACCATTAAATATGGTGAGTAACCCCCATTCATTCCACTCACTTATCATATCCTGATATAAAATTATTTATATATTTTTGACTAACAATTTTAAATTGAGAGATATAATCCATAATGTAACGCACTAATTTTTACTGTAATTTTTACTGTCATTAGAAATTACTCAATTACTGAATTACCGTAGGTAATTATTACATAAGATTTGAGGCCGAACAATCCTCAATAAAGGAATATAACATTAGAAGAGAGGTTAGGAACGATTCATGCGAGAGTCGCAAATCCCGAATTTCTATACGTATAAAATGCCCCCGAAGTTATTTTACTCAGAAAATGAGGATCGTGGGCCCCACCCTTTGAGTAAGGTTATTGTATGTAAATATATGCTATAATGTGCCTATGGATGTTATATGATGGAGCCTAAGTGATATGATGTGATATATTCTTAAACGTCTTATTATACTCCGCATTTCTGCTCGTTCGCGTTGTCTTTCATTTCGCGTTTTGATTATGTGTTTAAAAAAAAAATGGCTCGTAATTTCACTAAGTATTTTCAAATTATGAAGAAAGAACCAAAGCAAGGAGTAAAGTCTAGTCATTAATCAGATTCAACCTAGGTGTATTTGATTAATTACTAGGGTGTTATACATAATGTATTACTAATGCAGTATCACAATATTTACATAGTTTGGAATTACCCAATAATTGAAGTTTTTGAAAAAGGCAAGTTCTAATGCAACTCTAACGATTGGCCACACACGAAAAATGTGGCTACCAGCACCTGAGGGTGTAACACTGACCCACGCATCCCTTCGTCACCCACTGCACCCTCTCCTTTGACAACAACAGTACCGTTGCTCCGGTAACAACCTCATCGGCGCCTCCCTTGGCCACCGGTGCCATTTGGCGACTACGCCGTTGCTGGAATCGGGGATTTCGCCGCCGCCCATGTAGACCACCTCCTCTTTCATCTTTGCGGTTGTGCAAGAGACTTTCAATTTTCAAACAATGGCATTGAAATTCAAACAGATCAAGGAGTCAAATTTCGGAAAATGGCATGACTGAAACTGGATCAACAGAAACAGAATAGAACCAAGCAAGGTCGAAGGTAGGTGAACATGCCAGACGTGCTGGTCCGATGAGGTCGAGGGGCTAGTGGAGGAAGAACCCCTCATACCTCTCTCTTCCGCTTGACGGAGACGCTCTTCTCGTCGACGGAGACAGGCTTCTGATGGTGGTTGGAGTTTGGATATTTGATTTGGGTGAAGGATCACCGTCGACCATCAGTTTATTAAACGGATACGGCGTCGCCGTCGAAGGCTGCAGTGGCGGAAGAGGAGGGTTTGGTGGTGGTGGAAAGAAGAGAGAAGGGTGAAAAGGATGATCAAGGAAGAAGGAAGAAGGACCACGGTGGATACTTTATTTCTCATAAGGTGTATCGCACCCCATATTAAGTGGTGCATTAGGATTCGCCCATGAAAACGGCATACAACAGTGTTTCTTGCGGCTATGTTCGTTACATCTTGCAGATGGATCAACGATAAATGGAGTCCTACGTGGTCAGATACTTCGACGTTGTGTTATTAAGGAACAAAAATACCATTCCAACTCTCTAAACAAGTGTCTAATTGAGACACTAATATTACTATAGTTGAATATGAGGATGGTCCAATCTTCTTTATTTATTTATCATATTTAATAATAATAAAATAAATATTTCAATTAGACATTTATTTTTAAATATTATAATAACAAAAGTCTTGACATAAGCTTGCTCTCATTTTTATTGACTCTGTTCATTATTAATAGTCTCTATAATAAATCATATAATTCTAATATATTGAAAAGTTGTCATATCCCGCTATAAATTATAAAGGAAGCATCATTTATGATTGCAGAGTATAAATTTAATTAATTATGGAGCATCAATTTAATTATTATTATTTGTTTTTGGCTTCCAATAAAATGATCGTGTTTGTTTGTTTCGTGTCCTTGACTTTTTCCTCGTGAAAGATGGGGAAAAAAAAAGGTAGGCGCTCACTGTACTTCAATTTTAGATAATGATATTTTGACATTAAAAAAATAAATATTTATTTAGACATCTACTTTATAATTATTGAATATAATAAATATTAAAAATAAATAAGGATCATCATTATATTCAATAATTATAAAATAAATATTTTAATAAATATTTACTTTTAAGTGTCAAAATATCATTATTTTTCAATTTTTCTTCTCAAAACTCTCCTCTTCCCTGTTGGTGGAGGTGGAGCGCCACACTCGGTGAGTCATATATTCGTTTAATTTATTCTTTAAATTGTTTTATCCTCCTTTTTTAAATCGGAGTGGTGTATATATTGCCTGCTTCTCATGCTCTTTGGTTGTGGTTTATTTGTTTTGACTGATTTACCTTTCATCAACATTCACAGGAAGTTGTATTAAAATTATTAGAAAACAAGAGAAAAATCCTCCCCATGACTCATCGCAATTCTCCCGATATATATACTTTTTTTTTTGGGGGGGGGGGGGTTGAGACAATTTTGTTAAGATATTATTAAGTAGAGTATGCTAGAAATAAAGAAATATTTAGTAATATCTGTATTAATATCTTTGAATATTTCATATCATATTTTAAATTAATTTATATTTATTTAGATTGACTATGTCATTATGGTTAGATTTTATCTTTACCTTATAAATAAGATTACTTTATTGTATTATAATCACAACACAATATATTAAATATATTTTCATATTATTGAGTCTCTGTTATCTCTCTTTTCTTCCGCCACTATCTAAAACCCTCAATTTCAACAGATTTTATCTTTACCTTATAAATAAGATTATCTCAATGTATCACAATAACACATGACATCAATATATTTTCATATTATCCAGAGTTGCTATTGTATCACTTTCGCTCCTCTATTATCTAAAACCCTCAATTTCAACATGGTATCAAAGCGGTACCATCCACCATGACCTGTGTCCATTGTTCCATTGCAAAGTTTCCACTAATTTGGAACTCACTTGTACTACTGTATCTCTGCTATCTTTACTCTTCTTTCTATCTCGTCATCGTTCTACTTGTCAAGCCCTTCAATGTTGTTTTAGGTTTAACAGTGTTCTTGCTTTCCAAAAAATTTCAAACATCAGACCACTCCTGTTTGTGCTTCCAGCCACTTTTCGGGCAACCTTTCCGTTCTCCTTCCCGCCGTGTCAACCCCTCAGGTAGTGTGCTAATTCCCTTTGCTGTGTGTGTCACTTCCAAGAATTAGAAAACCATCATCCACCATCTGCCACTGCCTCCGGTGACTTTTTTTTCCGATGCTAATCCCGGCCGGAGAGCCCACCACCGTGCTCACCTCCTCCTAGATGGCCAATCCTTGAAAGCCGTGGAAACACTTTTTCCCTGCTGTGTATTACTTCCAGCAGTAAGAAAACCACTGTCCACAGCCTTTCTCTACCACCGGCGAGCTTTCCCGGCACCGATTCACAATGCTGACCCCACCACTAGCCTCTCTTACCCTGTGCGGCCGACCCACACCAATCGCTCCTCCAGATCTGTTGTCACGCGCCCCCATACGCTGCTCCTTTTGGCCGATCGTGGCAGCGCATCTGGCCTCCATTCTGGTCGTCGCTTACTTCGTTTGACTCGCACTGCTCTCTTCCTAGATCTGTTCTTTGATTCGAAACCTGTGCCCGTCGAGGACGTCACTTTTTTCTTATTTCCGGTTCTACCCCTACTTATGATCCATGGTTGTAACCTGTGAATGATGAATATTAGGTTGTGCTTCCTACCGACCTCCTATTGTGAATCCTACCAATAGTGATACTTGTCTTTCACTCAGTCACGCCGATGCTACGCTCTTTCGGCTTTGGATCTCCAATCTTTCAACTATTCAAGGCTTTCATGTATTGTTCTTGCGATCTATCGTTGCATGTAAAGGGAATTTCCACCGCCTTCATTGTGTTTCTCCCAATGCTGATAGTTGTGTGTGTCTCTTCTTTTCCTAGTCGTGTAATTATCCAACATGTTGTTCAAGCTGATGTTCATTCCAACTGCCTTGTTGTGTTATCTTTTTCGGACGTATTCAGCATCTCTAAATTGCCTTGATAGTCTTCAATGGAGATCAGTTTTATATTTCAAGGCTTTAATGTAACAAACTTAAAGCTTAGTAAGCTTTAGCTTGAGGGGAAATGTTAGAAATAAGGAAATATTTAGTAATATCTTTATTAATATCTTAGAATATTTTATATCATATCTTAGATTGATTTATATTTATTTAGGTTGACTATGTCATTATGATTAGATTTTATCTTTACCTTATAAATAGGATTACCTTATTCTATTACAATCACAACACAATATATCAAATATACTTTCATATTATTGAGTCTTTGTTTTCTCTCTTTTCTTCCCCCACTATCTAAAACTCTCAATTTCAACAGATTTTATCCTTACCTTATAAATAGAATTATCTCATTGTATCACAATAACACATGACATCAATATATTTTTATATTATCTAGAGTTGCTATTGTATCACTTTCCCCCCTCCATTATCTAAAACCCTCAATTTCAACAGAGCATTCTTTTAGCAATGTTAAACAAAGAAATTTTGATTGGGTAATAATACAGAGTAACAAACTATTTGATTTATAATTATATAATGCAACATTACATCAAATTTTGAGCTAACCATATTATATTACATCAAATTTGGCTTTGAACGAAATTTTAAATTTTGTTGGTTATCAGAAAACAATGACCAATCTTGTAAAAAAAAAAAAAAAAAAAGAGTACAATGACAAACAAAAACTATTGAGGTGTTATCATATGAATGAATTTATAAGACCAATTGAACACAACTACAATATACATATTCCTATTTAACTCCATTTAAATATAATAACCAGCTAGTTTACTTTAATGAATTCTTTCTTTTAGCCTTGAATTTAACTAATTGCTTCTTTATTTATTTAGAATGGACTCAATATTTCAGTTAGAAGTGTAATCGGGTAAAGTTGATTCAAGTATGATGGGAAGAAAATAAATATCCAAACCAATTAATTTTGTGATTGAGTCAAATCAAGTTAGGTTAGCTGTAGTTTTCTAGTAAAGGCCAAACCAAACCAATCTGATTAAGATCGGCTTGGTTCAATTGAGGTATTGAGTTATCCAATTGTTTTTTTCTTCCCAATCAATCAAAATACAAAAATTTAAAAAAAAAACACAAAATTTAAAATAACAATACAAAAAATCACAAGTTAAAAGTTTCATAATTTTTTTTTAAAAAAATTCTTATAAAAATATACGTGCTCAATAACAATGACCTACATAAGTACTAAAGTATGACGTGTTAATCACATGGTTACATACAATATATATAGCCAAATTTCATGACAGCAAACTAAACTAAGACATATAATTATAGACTAAATATCTAAATTAGCCATTTAGATTTGTATTTTGGGACAAGTTAGTCTTTTAAGTTTTGAAAATCCCAAATTGATCCCTTACATTTAAAAAAAAAGGGATAAATTGATTTTTTATACAGTGTACAAAGGGATCAATTTGTCCCATTTTTAATTGTACAGAGCTATACAGAGGGACTAGTTTATTCACTTTTTTGAAACGTGATAGACCAATTGAAATCTTCAAAATCTGAAGGACTAATTTATCCTCAGATTCAAATCTAAGGGACCAATTTAGGATTTTATTTTATAATTATATGAATCCATTACATGCAAAATTAAAAATTATGACACAACCCATATTCCAATGGAATTGAGCGATGAGAGGTGGAGAAAATGTCAACAAGTACAATAGTAGTAAAGAAAACAAAAAACTTGATTGTTTCTAGTTAGGTTCTTTAAACATCTAGTTAGGAATTTAATCCTTGACGGTGTATATAAAAAGAGTTTCATTGCTGGTCAGAGGTAAGACCCATGTTTGTGAGCTTTCCTTATGTTTTGAGAAGATTAGTCACAACATCATGGATGTAGATATCTTGGGTTCGCCAAAAAAAGAGTAGTAAAGAAACACATATAAAGTTTGGTTCAAATTGGGTCATCAAGTCTAATTTTACAAACCAGAAAGCCCAATCCAGTCACTATTGGTTACATCGGATTTACCCGATTAGTCTTGATGATCCAAACCGAACTGATCCAAACACATAGTTTCAATTTGGGCTGATCGGGTCAATATGATCTTCTTACACTCCTATTTTCGATCACGAAATGTGTTTTTCTCAAAATTATAATTTTTTTATACACTCAAAACTGAGACTAGAAAGAGGTATAATTTTATCAATAATATATATATATATATATATATATATATATATATATATATATGTACGGGCGTATCACAAGAAACAATGTTGGTTTATTATAAGAGTGAAAGAAATAAATTTGGGCCATATAAGTATACATGGATAGTCATGATTGAAAATTGATTAATAGTAATTAATGCTTACATACTAATTTTAAAAAAAATTATATGACCTTATGTTTTAATCTTAACCATTCATATAAAATTCACTCATCTAACTCATAAAAATTCAATTTTCTCATATAATACATTCCCTATATATATATTGTACATTTCAATAAATAAAGTAAATAAGTTAGGCCAGCTTTTGATGGAGAATGAGTTCCTCTTAACCTCCTTTCCTTTAATGATATGATCTCAAAGGCATAACCCCACACTATTCTGGTGCATAAAGTACCCAAAAAAAAAATTATCTTAAGCGCTAGCAGGATTTGAACATGAAACTTTTATTTTTAAGAGTAATTACATAATTAGTTTCATATAAATTATTTACTAGCTCATTACTAAAAATAGACAAATAAGGTTAAATTACATATTCTTTCTTTTCCTTTTGGATAATATTACTAAAGAGAGTGAGTCTCGGTGCAATGATAAGATTGCTACCATGTGACTTAGAGGTTATAGGTTTAAATCCTGGAAACAGTCTCTCCACAAAGTAGAATAAGACTGTGTACATCTATCATCTCTAGACCTCACTAGATGGGAGCCACTGACACAGCGAGGGTGCATAAAATTTTAACTAAATATAGCCCATGCATGACAAGATCATCAACACACTACAAACTTGCATAAAAAAGAGAATAAATCTTAGTATAATTATTTAACTCTTCCCATATATGCTTTCATTACGAACCAAAGCTCCTTATTCATATAGGAGTGGAGCTCCTTACATTTGTTTATGCAAGCAATGTGGGACTAATTTACTAATATAAAGACTACTTAGCAACGTGAGACTAATAATGAAGCAAAAAAAACTAACAACATTATAATCCTATTATGTGTTTTGCATCCCTTGTGTACTAGGCTGCCCTTTTTCTAATGAAAAGACTAGCCCTTAAATAGCTTATGGTTGATCTTCAATATCGCGTCAACTGGTCACATGTTCATGAGTGTTGTTATTTAGAGATCCAAAGCGAGCTATCCATCAACATTCAATCAAATCCAATGATGGAAAACAAAAACTTTTTACTTTAAGTGAGGTCCACACAAAATTCAATGATGGGATATTCAAAAAATATTTCTCCATCTTCATTTTATATTCTCTTTCTAATAAAATATTTATATGATTTAAAATTAATTATATATAAACATGTGTAAGAATCAATTGTTACGTATTATTTTAGTATAAAAATCAATTAAACTAAAAATATATGAAGCCAATACTTTTTTTACTGATATGTTTATCTTTTATTGAAATGACATTGAAAAAGGATGTGCCAAATAAACAAAAGCAACTTTAACAAGCAGAAAATATTTAAATACAAACCTAGAACAGTAGTAGTTTACAAAGCATGATTACTCTTAACAATCCATTGCGAACTGAAAGTTATTTCAAGAAGAGAAGGAAATCCATTCACTTTTTTGTTCTTAAAATTCTTTTCTCTTAGAAAGTCTGATAAGGAAGACCCACATTAGCCCTTTACTGTAGAGAAGTGCCCTATAAAGAAACATTCTGTAGGGTACTAAATCAGGGAGGCCCTTTCTTGGGAGTTATTGCTCCTTGCAGGGCCCATACTGATTGACGTAAAGGGACATGAAATGAGTCATAATTCTGTAGCCTACAGAAAATTGAAAATGACATAATCGCTAAACAAACAGAAATTGCAATTGCATTCTTTAAAGGAAAAAAAAAATGACTAGAGAGAGAGAGCGAAAGAGAGGTACTTACACACATCATCAAATGTATGACTGATTGCATCTGTCTATCCAATTACGGGGAAAACTCCATCAAAGCTATCTTTAACTGTCTTGGTACATTCTTTCTTGCACGTCACAAAGCACGAGTTTTCTCGTTTTAGATATAATTTTATTATTTTAATACTTAATTTTTTTAAATATTTAAACATTCTACTTATAAAATATATAAATTTTATCACTTATTTTTTTCTTTTAATTTATTCTCTTTTCACCGTTCCTCTTATACCACATGAAATGCACATAGATGTTAACACTTATATAATTGTTAAAATATAATTTTCATTTTAGATAGAATCCATTTTCTAGGAAGAAGATATTTTTATAAGGTACGGATTACGTCCATATACATGCTTTTTACAGTAGGGGTCGTATACCTAGACACAGAATAGTCATGCTGATGAGTCAATAGCTAGCTACTAATTAATCAAAAAATAAAATAGCTAGCTACTACTAAATAATCATATTTATGTATCTCCCTCTTAGAAATAATATAATATCTTAATACATTACAGATTAATTGAGATTGATTTAGTTATACCTTGGATTCATTTAAATTAATTTAGTTTGATATTAGATTTATTTTATTATTATGTTTTGATTTTTTATCTTTATTATTTTAGACCTATAAATAAGATTCACTCATTGTAATAACATATCCAAGAAATATATTTTTCACTGGCCTAGTTCCACCCAAGCTCTCCGCATTTCTTAGTTTCGCTAAGGTCCTTTTTTGTGATTCCTTGTATTGCCCAAGCTCTCCGCATTTCCTGACTATGCCTAGGACCCCATCTTCACTCCATGGTTAAACCCATGACCCTTTCTCTACCCATACCTATTGCAGTTTTGCCTCCCTTGCCGGCCTCCAGTTAATTATGGTATGCGCTTAAAGCTTGGTGTGCTCGTAAGGGAGAGTGTTGGAAATAATATGATATCTTAATATATTTTGAATTAATCGAGATTGATTTAGTTATATCTTGGATTGATTTAGATGGATTTAGGTTGATATTACTTTGATTTTGTCTTTATATTTTGAATTCATCTTTAGCGTATAAATAGTCACTATGGCTTTGTAAAATACATACAACACTACACTGAAATATACAGATTACTTATCCTCATTATCTGTGTGTTCATGGTTTTCCTAATGCCTTCTAACCTGGAGGCAGCAGGGTGCGGATCTTTATTTCTAAGATTCCCATCTTTATTTGTTAAATTAATTTCAGTATTCACCTTATTTCTTTCTCAACTTTCTCTGGCTGCTACCAAGGTTATTAGCACCGTGTTAGAAGTGTCATTGAATATTTAGTTGCTTCATGCCTAAGACTGAGAATGATAAAAATAATATTTCTTGGAGCTTGCATTTTTGTTAAAATAAACTTCAGACGTTGAAGATTATTTTTGAAAGATTTGAGCTTTCTTCACTACAGGAAAGAAGATAGTTATATTGCATACATCTAGATAACACTTACAGCAATATTACGCAAGGTTATTGGACAAAGGATCAAAACACACAAATAAGGGTGGAGCATAAGTTATAGCAAGATTATGCGAAATAAACATAGCGAACACATATAAAGGCACGCAACACAAAAAGAACAAAGTGCAAACCAACAACTGCATAGAGGGCCAGATTTAAGGAAGTAAACATCACACAGGATATATAATTAGACTAATAAATTTTTGTTATCTTCCTTTTTTGCCTTTAACTCAAGTACACTTTGTCCCAACCTCCTTTTTCCATATGAAGTTCAGCCAAATCAAAGAACACAATCTCCTCATGTGCAACCTTGAAAAAACCAATGGAGCACTAAGTCCTCACCAAACACAGGCTTGGACACGTAGAGAGCCAAAAATTGGTTTAGTTGTGAAGATTAGAAAAAATAAGCCGTGCTAGAGAGCAAAAACAATTATGCCGGAAAATCTATCAAATACAAAGGGCACATATAAGGTGATGTTTAGTGGTTAAATGAAAAATATGAGATGATTGAAAAATTTTAATAATGTATTAATCATATAGTATCGCATAATTTGGGAAATAAATTTCTAACTGTCAAGTATTTCCTTAGAAAATTATTTGGGCATGCTGTTATGGCTCTTTATCTGTGTAAACTACGTTGGCCAGGTTTATGTCTGATCACTCATCTCATTATCATTATTGACAAAATTATAAGACCCTTGTGTAGCTGGCTAGGTCATATATATATATATATAGCCTTAAGCTTTCTCAGTGCTTAGTTGCTATCATCCTTTGCACTTTTTCTTTTTCAGATAAAGAGAAAATGACAAAGAAGAAAGATCACTATTCATTTAATGGTTTTGAGCCAACTTGGTAAATTTCAGTGGAGCCATGCCTTAAAACATCTCATAGTAAATTGCATAATCAATGTCTGGGCCAGTAATGCATAAAGAAACTCTCATCCAGCTGAATCCGATGATGTTGTTTGTGAGGAAGATGATTCGGATGCCTAGGGCTATCTGCTGCGGATAAGGAGATTATCGATGACTAGCTCGGTGTCTTGGCAAAAGCTCGAAAGCTGGATGATGGTTGGGTAGGTTGGGACTTGAGGCTTTAGCAAGTGTTCTCGTGGATTTCTTTTGCTTTCCTTTATGTTGTTACTAGCTACAATAACTTCTTAAATGAAAAATTGTAGTTCTAATACACCATTATAATATGATTGTTGGCAATCAATCTAAGCATATCTTTTTTCACCCGCAATTATATTGATTGTCATTTATACAATATTTAATAACTATTTAAAATATGTGATTGACATTTTGAATTAGGAAAATTTTTGGACACGCTCTTGAAAGAGTTTAACATTCCTCTTTTTGTATTAATATTTATCCACAATGGTGGACCTTTGATTCCTTATTCCCGTGATGAATTGTCTAGAATAAAATCAACAGAACATTTTACCAATTTATCATATATACCAATCACAAATATATAATCTTATTTGGAATCAACGTATACAGACTATTGAGTGAACAAAATCCAGAAAGATTCCACGCCAGACATGGTGATATATATCCATCTTAACCTCGCGTGCCTAGCCAATTAATTGGGTACCTTCAAAAAGAAAATTTCTGATCACATTCTCAAGTAACCTGATCCTGTTGCACAAAGTCAAAAAGTTTATCAGATAAAATTAATTATTCATGGAACCGTATGCATGAATCTGTAGTTTCTTTAAAGACACACTACAAAAGACACCAAAAAATAAAAGAAAGAATGGTCCCACTATATTTAGATTCACAACAATAGCATAACGAAAATCCCAATCGCAGACTTTGGAGCATTAGACATGCTTTATAAAATAAGATTTAATAGTATTTTTTGGTATATAATAATATTTAATAGTATTTTTTTTTCTGAAATTATATTAATTGTAATATGATTTAAATATAGGATTTTGTGCATATTATTTAAATTATACGACACTATATTAATCTTATTGACTTATATTTAATAGCGTAATTAAGAATAAATAATATAGATTTGTTCATAAAAAATAATCTAAAATTATTAAAATTTTAATCTATGATGATTACGAATTGTACTAGGAGGACTAATGTTAAACTATTGAAAAAATAATTATTAAAAGAACATTTTTGTATGGCAATGTTAGGGAATAGATAAATTTTTAGAGTTTGATTTTTATATATTGACACTCTAAATTTTATAATGTTATTTAATTAAATCATTTTATTTGTATGATTTTTTTTAAATAATGATGTCAAACTTAATTATTTTTGATAACATAATAATACATAATCAAATGATAGTATAAATTTTTTTTATGTTATTAATACATAGAAATGAAACTAATTTTTTTAAAGGCATAAAAAATAGTTTTTAGTATAGTATTTTCGTTAATTAAATTATTCTTTAAATATTGTACTACTGTCAGTTAGATTGATCTCTGTAACCATGGAGTAATGCATTGGCAGCATTGCAAAGGCATTCCCAGGTCATGATGGGTCACTTCAGGTTGTTGGAATCTCAAAAAGCAAATATGGCAGATCAGATCAGATCAGGCAGGTGAAAATAGAATCTGACTCTTGCTTTCTTGCATGGAGATATGATATCGCAATAATATTGGTGTACAACGAAATGAACCAACTAATTGCAATGGTGTTTTTTTTGACATTGAGATTCCGAAAGTCACAGTGCAAATCTTAGCCTAATTGAAGTGAAAGGAAACTGATTTAAGTGTTACGTGTGTAGCCAAGCTAGTTGCAGCAGCTTTCTGCCAAAGAGGAATTGAATGTGAGTGAGGACTATTTTTGCGTGTTCCCTTGCATACACAAGCTCTTATACATGCATATGCATGATCCAAATTTAGGGTCTGTAATTTGGTAAAACTATTTTGGGTTTTAATTTTCTGTTTTTCAGTTAGTTTTTTTTTTGTCAAAATTTCCTGACGAAAATAGTAAATGATTGGAAACTAAATCTGTTTCCTAAAACTTTTTTCTATGTTAATTTCCGCACCTTCGTGTCCCAATTTCAATTTCTTCCACTCAAGTCTTCTCCTCTCGCTCTAATTTCCTCATCTAATTTTCACAATTTTTTGGGTACAGTAAAATTTAAAGACAATAAAATTTGAAATTACGTATAGTATCCAAACTCCTTATTACTAACGGAACCTTTGTGACATAACTTCAACAGTATACAAATAAGCTGTAATTAGTTTCGTAAAGAAAGTGTCGTAGCTCCTTTTTTTTTTTTTTTTACGGGAATTGGAGTTTTATATGGTAAATAAAACGAGGACAAAGAAAGAAAAAAAGAGACAAACTACAGATGATTAAGGGATTAACTGAATTTATTAAAGGTTTTAATCAAAGCTATAAATGGCCTTAGGTTCATTCACATCTATTTTTCATTATTTGCAAAATATCTCTATGTCATGTGAAGTTATAGAGATCATAAGGCTGCGCAGGTTGTTGGATGAATTCAGGAGTTGTAGAGAACATAAGGATATACTACACTAATAAGTTTACCTTCTTCATTCTTAAAACTCTTCTAAAATCCTTACTTTAACCACCTTTTTTTTAATAGAAAATTAAGGGTAAGTTTTGTTTGAGTTTTCAGTTTTTCAATTTTTCAGATTTTATAAAGAAAATACTAAAATTTTTAAAAATTATAAATTTCAGTCTATAATTTTAATTTCCAGTTTTTAATTTCTTTTAATAAAATCCTGAAAATTAAAAAATTAAAAATAAAAACTAAAACCAAACGTGCGTTAAAATAGTCGTTTTCAACATTTATCAATTTTATTTGTATCTTTTCCTTCTCTTCACAACCATAAATGTGTGAGTTTATGTTACAAACCTATCACTTTTACACAATTTTCTGTGGGTTAGTCATCACACAGTTGATTCTCTCTCTCTCTCTCTCTCTCTCTCTCTCTCTCTCTCTCTCTCGTGTCAACATAATAGTTAATTATCTCTAGGAATGGTATATCGAACTTCTAAATAATTTCCACTTTTTCATCTTCAAACCTTTCTGCAAAATTCAAAACTAATCTTAACCCAAAATATGTTAATTACAAATGCCAAATTAATTTGATACATTGGTATAAAAGAAACAAAGGCTCAAATAACACTACTACTTATAGTTGAGATTCTAAATTTATATAAAGTATTGATTTAACACTTTAGTAATATGACTTATATATAAGTCTTATAGAAATGTTACCAAAGAATTTTAATAGCATTTTTTTTATAGATTTAATCATATTTTTTAAAATTTTATCAAAGAGTGTTAACAATAATTATTAATAAATGTTCTGAAAAGTGAAATATGATATAGTGTAAAAATGAACTTAAAAACGCTTTCAATGCGTTCTAGCTTCCACGATTTCTTAGTAGATTTTAAAATTGACCTAAAGTAATTAAATTTAGATGTCAATCTCAAACCCACAAAAACAATATTTTCTTCTCTTTATCGAAACTCTATTTTATTTTCAAAACCTATCAATTTTCATATATACGACGCCCCCACCAAAAGGAGATTCCTTCTAATCATTCAATACGGAAAGCAATAAATATGAAGATAAGAAAATGATACCTAAGCCTATGTATAATAGGTTGAGACTTGAGAGTATGATTGCTAAAAAAAAAAGCATTGTTGCTGTGCCTTGCTGGCCTTTCCTTCATTATTCTGAAGTGTATAGCATCATTTAATTTGTTCTCTATTTTCTTCATTAGAAAAGAACAAGATAGTGTGTGCTTCTCATATCAAATAATGATTAAACCTACATAATGCAGCACAATTATTAGATAGCTGAATCCTTTAAAAATGCATATGGGTTCAATTCATGAATGTGTACATGGAAAAAAAAATTGTTAGGAGAGGTAATACCCATATTAATAATCTTTATGTCTTGAAGGGGGTTGGACACTTTTTGAGTAATAGAACGTAATAATAATAATTGAAAATTGCCTCACATTTTCTGCTTGGCACACTATATGCTTACTCATGAGAAATACAAAGTCAACAAGCAAATACACACCTTATGGGCAAACAAATAATGCATTGTTGACATTCGGGATTATTAATTTTTCAGTTTCTTTATTAGTTGTAGACATATTGACACAAGAAAAATAAGAGTCAAATGTTGTACTTAAATTTATTAGTCAAAATGATGTACACACATGTTGATCATTAAATAAATAAATGAATCATATAATTTTGTTACATTCAAGAATTATCCGTATTTCCTACCAAAAGAAAAATTATGAAAATTTTTTGTTCATAATATAGTATTTTTAGCATTTCAAAAAGGAAACTTATGTGAGGCTCAGCGCAGTTGGTCACTATGTCACACACGATACCTCTGCAATATGTAGTCGAATCTTGCAGGAGTGTTTGCCCGCTATGGAAGGGATGAACCCCTTTATGGTTGTCAGGACCTCTACCTCATGTTTTTAGTCTCGTCTCACTCATGTATTGTATGAGACTTGTTCCATTTTCCTTCTAACGAGTTTTTCTTGATACCAAGAGTATCTGAACTATAGAAATGGAGCAAGACTACCTCAAATCTTAGAATTTCTTGATTGTTCACACTTTAGGCGGCTTTGAAGTACAACACTTATAACAATTGATGATAAGTCAACTTCTTATGCCACTCTTGGTTGGTTGAGACTTCTATTTTTTTGTTTGTTTTTATATCTATGTGTATGTTTATCACACTCATTTTCAAAAAAGTCAAGCTTTCTGCAAAGGTACAATGGAGTTGATACAATTCTAGTAAACAATGAAATGTTAATCACAAGAAAAAAAATCAAATAATTCATGTAGAACAAGTTTACCTGTGTGAATCATCTTTTTCTTTTTAAATTTGATTATTGCATTAGAGGAAGCTTGAGAGACTTAGAGAGGGTATGGGAGGAAAGCCTTTTGCGCTTGACAACTTTGAACAGCAAGAAACTTGTTTTTCACGGTGCCATTTGTAGAACTCCAAGAGAAGCCAATGAGGAGGCAAACTACTCAAGTACCCAACAAGTGTTTATTTTCAAGTTGTTTAATATTATAGAATACCCTATATCTGATAGGGTTATTGTAATAGACTAATATTGCTCCTAACCATTTAGCGAACTGAGCTGCAATTTATTTTTCTTTAATTTCCTGTTGATTTAATGAGTTGGATTCTATTCATATTTTATGATATGAAATGAACTCCATTTTAAAAAAAAAAAGGAGAGAGCACTTTAATTTACATACAATAAATCAATAACCATCACAAAACGATCAATTTGATTTTTTTTTATTATTTTACATTTTGATTCCTCGTTTTGATAATTCATGCAATCCCGTTTTAGTTTGCAGTGGTTTCGCTCCCGAGGGTGGAGTAGACACTCTTCAATTGGAAAACCATATGAAACAAACAATACTATGAGAGTAATTCCATATAAATATCATGGTGATCAATAAATACCATAAAAATTAATCACATGAGACAACAGAAAGTGCTACCCGGAGGTCATTAGAAGTTCCACATATATACATTCGGTAAGTTTCAATTTCTTGTCGGGAAACACTAGCAGTACGAGCTGCATAGTGATTATCACTCACTCTATCGTGCAGGGCAAAAATAATCTCCCTGAGCATTGGTTCATGACCATTGAGAAGATTTCCCATGCTCAAAACCTTTCTCCAAGACTGATTTGCAGTTGGTGGAACAAACATATTTGATACTACTTCCCTCTCATGACTCCTGACTGGTTTCTTGTCAAACTCCTAAACAACAAAGGGTAGAAGAGTACCTGTCAGCTTTTGCTAAGGAAGATTTTCTGCAGGGTATTACCTTAAAATCAACAAGGTATTTCAGGGCATAGAGTAGTTTCACCTTTTTAACTGAGTCTTCTATCAAGCCTGTTCCCATTCTTGGAATATAGAAGTTGTAAAAATCACTGAAAATTTCTCTGGCAAGGCGTGGTGCTAGTAAAAGCTTGCGATGAAGAGAAGCTGCAACAGTCAGGAGTTTCTCAACATGTTCGAAAACGACACATAGTCGTCTTAGGTCTTCAATGGCCTCACTGTCCGCAGACAAACTATTTACTGCAACAAAATATAACTGAGTTAAATATATAATTTTTCATTTTAGCAAAGTATACTGACCTCTCCTAAGGTTCAGTGAAATTCATCTCGCCTCCTTCTATTTGTAAAATTTGCTTTGGAGGTCTTTGAATTTATAAAATCATTACACCGACTTCCCTTAAGTTTGTAAAATCAATAAATTGCCCTCCCCTCCATTGGATACTGAACGGCACGTTGAAGGAGGTTGGTGTCATCCGAACAAATAGAAGGGAGTCAGGATAAATTTTTTCAAACCTCAGAGGAGATCAGTGTAATTTCCTTTTCTTTTTGGACATAAGAGTCTAACAAATGAATAGGTACCCTGCAATGGCTTCAAAGCAGGTGCCATGGTAAGGTAAAGTTGCTGCATCTTAGTCACCATCTGCTTCAGCTCACCATAACTGGTCCGATTTAATGTGTCGGCTGCTGCTGTGAATGCAGTACATACCATTTGCTCGAGCAATTGATGTGGTTGTAAAGTTTCCAGATATCGAAGAACCTAATAATTCAAGGACACTTTAAAAACTGTTGTAGATAACAACAGACACATAGGGACTGGAAGAGCACATATCAAGCGATCCAAATACTTGCAAAAGCAAAAGTAGCCTTTTTCCTTTTCATGCCATAATGAATGTGGTAGACTGGTAGCAAAATGTTGGTGTCAGTTCCAAACTACCGAACCGTTTTTCACCCTTCATAGGACATTCAAGAATACTGTTCATGTGAGGAACAAGATGCCATAAACCCAGATACCATAGCATTCCAGATCAACTGAAAAATCTTTTAATCAAATTCAAATCTAATTTATTTCGTGTGAGTGCATTTAGTTCTGTTTAACACCGATCACCCAATCTCCTTGTTATTAGTTAACACTGGTCAAAATCATATCATGCACAGACACAGGGTGATTTCTGCTAAACCCATAATCCAATATACTTTCTTAAAAGATATATGGGCTGTGGCAACCTGGAACTGTTAAGATCCAATCCTTAAATCAACGATGGATGTAAAATGAAGAAATGGCTACAAATTTTCAATGATTGAACTGTCCATCAAAATGGGAAAGGAAATAACAAAAACTATGCTATTCTAAGTTGAGATACGACTGTAAATCTGTAATAAATACACAGTAGCATACAGCAAACGAACTCCATCGTATCAATTCCCCATTAAGGGCATAACCGACTGCTTCCAAAGAGAAAAAATAGACTAGAAAGACACTTACTTTTTCTCCTTCTCTATTTGGATCGAGAAGAGGTTTCTGCTGAGAAGCAGGAAGAGCAGGTGCCGTGTCCCAAATGCTTCTCCATAAGTTTCCACTCTCAGACATTCTCTTTGAAAGCTGTCCTCTTGGCGGCCACTTATCTTTTGAATTCTCAACCACGAGGTCATCCTCTACCCAATCCCCTGGTGAATGCCACCGAATAAAATCTTCAAAAACAGCATCTGGATTTGCCGCTTTAAATGCTGACATGTCTAATATAACAAAGCAAATTATTTGCAAGTCAGAAGTCCATTACATTGTAGGATATTGGCATTCATTATTAAAAGCAATATCTCTCCTAAAGTACATATTCATAATAGAGAGAGAGAGAGAGAGAGAGAGAATATGCTAAGAATTATTTTTCACCGTTGAATTTTTTTTATATATAAATATTTTTTTCACAAAATAATCACTTTTGTTTTTGAAGTTTCATTATGTTGATGACTAGAAGCTTGCATAATATTTGAAAACCATTTCACAGTTCATCAGTCTGTCTTGTAAAATTTAATATACAACATACTTCAAAACATAGAATCAACCAGCAATTATTTGATTAAGTACTTACAAACATCTAACTTTTTTGGTCGGTATGGTAAACACTCAACATATATATCGAGCTTGACAAAAATCCCATTCCAATAAAGTTAAATAATATAGTTGAATGAAATCTCAGAGAAATGTTGATGCATCACAACCCATATTGGTAGTGTGTAGTGTGTACACATTTAAATTATTTTGATATCTCATACCTATGCTCCCAGAGTTGACAATTTTTTCAAGGAAAAAAAACTTGGGATATAATTAAAAACTAGAAAAGAAGTTAGGGAATGGAACAAGACTGCCTTTGTTACTTCACTCCTAGATGCAATTGGTTTAGAAGACAATAAAAGTCATGGCACGTCATTCATCTCTAGCCGCTAACTGGTATTGGATTGCACATAAGTCTAACCCTTACTACTATTACCTGAAGTTAATATATCTCTTTCCAGCTGGGCAGAGAAATTCTGAGAAAAAATAACAGGCAATGGTAAATAACAGATTAACATAATAGTTTCCTGTGTGAACAGACTGACTCAAGTTGACAACTTTGCAACTAAATTCCTGAACCTATTCCACTGTAACACTGGTCAATATGACTTTTGGATGTATCTTGTTTCTAGCCACTCCCATGATAAGCCTATGATAGGCCTATATGGTCAAAGCTTTGTAGTCAATGATTAATATAGGCAATGCGTAGGAGTTTAAGCTTACAAATGAATCACCAAAGGCTTCAACAGCCTGAAGACGCTCCTCATGCATATCTTCTGTCATAAGTGGTGCTTCCTGTAACATAACAAACAAGATCCAGAGAATGATATTCCTCAAATTAGTGAAGTAGCACAACACAATGACAGTGCCAATTAGTGCGTGGATGATAGAGAAACCTGGGTGTACGGGGCAAGCATGCTTTGATATGACTTGAGAAGCATCATAGAATTGACAATACCAGCTGAACCTCTCCTGGGACAGTTTGAAGATTTTTTATCATTAGACAGGTTGGCATTTGCAGGGTTCTCACTAACTGTGGATACTGTAGCAGAACAATGTAAATTGCCCGAAGTTGGAAAGCTGCATCATGAACAAAAATGTTAACATCACCTGTGCTAGTAAATAACTATTTGCAGGGATATGTGTAAGAAAATGTTGTAACTTAAGGTACAAATTCATTATTAGACTTGGACATTTGACATGCAAAGGTTACATGAAAAGGCATCAGCCAGAAGAAGTGAAGAACTAGTATACGTAGCCTCCTACAAAAATACTAGGAAAGAAAAAGTTGAATTCTACAACAGAAGTGTAGAACTCTTGAGGTAACATGTATAAATATAACAATATTATGGACCAGAGTCCTGAGTTGATCTTAACAAGATGGAAAACTTCAATCTACTAGAGCTAAAAAATATGCATGGCAGTATCTTAAGATAGACGAAAATCTCAACAGTCAAAGTAGCAATGGGCTGGAAACTAGATTTGGATGGTAATGACCAATCTGGCACACCTGCTAGGTTCATCTGTCAACTTCTCAGAAAATCCCTCAGTGTGTGTCTGCATACTGAATGAGTCAGCCCTAACTACACTTTCCTCCTGCAATTCAACTGAAATCAACTTACATTCACGATGCAAAATAATAGTTTTACTTCGTAGAAAGTTAATACTATGCAAGGTTGTCAAAGTTGTGACTTTACCTAAACCTGTGGAGCTTAGTTAAACTCAAAGCACAAACCCATAACTCCGTAAGAATTAGCTATTTTTGAAAATAATACAAAAGAACATCTAATCATACTAAAAGAAATTCATAATTAAATAAAACAAGCCAAGATAATACTTGCAACATCATAATGAAGCCAACATAAGTTATGAAGAATGAACTACAATTAAAATCCCAGAAAAAGTAGCATACCAAAACTTCATGATGCTAATAATCAAATTAACTTTCAAACTTTGGGAATCCTAATTTAGATTGCTACTTGTGAAATACTATGTTTTAATACTTAAGAGACCATACTGTGTTTTAATACTCTCAACTCTTTCGCCTTTCCTCCCTGCATAATGCCCCAATTTGTCAATTTCTCTCTCAAGATGACCTTTTTTGGAATTTTCACTTCTTTCCGAACCTGAACAATAGAGGTGTTAATGAATTAGAGGCCCTTCTTCCCTTAATCCCGTTCACCTATCCAATGCCCTAGACACTAGGATTTGGACTCTTGACTCCTCTGGCATCTTCTCATGTAAATCATACTTTCAAATCCTAACTTCTTCTCCTAACATAGAAAGCTTTCTCTTGGATAAACTTATCTGGAAATCTAAATCTCCTTCTAAGGTCAAAGCTTTCGTTTGGACCCTATGGCAGTCCCCCAGGCCCCCAATGAAGTGCATAATGTGTGGTTTAGATTCTGAATCGAGGGCTCATCTTCTTTTGCAGTGCCCCACAGCGAGATCTCTTTGGATAAAGCTTTTTGGTATCTTTGGAGAATCATGGATTTGTGCTGAGGACTCGCATCAGTTCCTACTAACTAAGTTCAGGGATTTTGGCTCACATAAAGAAGCTAAGACCCTATGGCAGTCCGCCATTTTTGCTATGATTTTGTGTATTTGGTTGGAAAGGAGTTCTAGAATTTTTAACGATTCCTTTTATGCTATTGATTGTATTTGGGATAGGATCACCTTTTTGGCTTCTCTTTGATGCTTAACACATGGTTTTTACAATGGTGTTCCTCTAACTCATATTCAATGGGATTGGCATGCTTTGCTACATGGTTCATCCCTTTAGGTCATAGATGATTTTTGGTATCTATCTATATGAGGATGCCTCATCCTCTTTTGTACACTTTCTTCTATCTAATGAAATTTCTTCCTCTATTCAAAAAAAAAAAAAACTTACAACACAATATTTTGACTAAACTCATGAACTTGTGTTTACTCGAATTAATTTGAGTTTATCTGAGTTCACTCGAGTTCAGTTAGGTTTAAGGTTTCAAGCAAGTTGGCTCAATCTAGGGACCTAAACTTGTAGGAGTTTAGATGTTAACTCGAGAATTTACATGATTCTCACTCTCACAACTACAAACAAGAGAAAAAGAAAAGTTTGTGACCTCAATCATAGAGTCTATTTGATCTTCACTTCCCATACATTCATGATAATCTTCATTCAGTTCACGTTTCTTCTCCATGCATACTGCAAGCTGAATAGAAAAGTGGGAAACACAATCACCATCTTAGACATATCAATGTGATCTTTAAAGCTCACTGAAACAGTTCTACATTGATCTCGAAACTTCATCAAGGGAAAACTGGGACTTCAGTGCAGCCACATCCCCAGGGTGGAGGGGTGATGAAAGCATGTATCAAATCATATTAGGCTTCAAACCAAAATTATCAACTCTATTTTTCTGTACTTTAATACTCTGTAATTAATTATTGTAAGAGAACGAGTCACTCAAAAACAGCCTGCCAGCACATAAGGAGTAAATATATAATTTCTTTTCTTACAAGGAGTAAATATATAATTAATGATGACAAAAAATTCACTACTATTAAAAGAGAACATGTCAATACAACTTGAAGGAAACAGTAAGCTAAGAATGTTCTACAAAATGACAATTAACGTTAAACATAAAGTTTCATATAAAAAAGTATATAAAGCAAACAAGAATTTGAGGAGCATATATTACCAAAGATCCTTTGAGGATTAAAATAAAACGATTTGCCAAAAAAGAATTACCATCTGAAGTTTCTGGTTAATCAAACAAGTTGAAAGGTCAATTGAACCATTTACAGGCATTCTGGGTAGTAGTTGTGACTCTTCCCAACACAACCTCACCTCTTGAACAAACTCTATCCATAGGACAGCAATTGCTGAAATACATGCCAAAACCAAGTCATACAAATGAATAAACAGCACATACAAGATATCTCAGAAAATCAAGTCCACAAGGACGATCAAGATTTCTACTGTTAGATTATGCAACAATAAACCCTAATCATTTTGGTACATACCTCGTATATTGCAGTTGCCAAACCAAAGAGAATGTAGACAAAATTGTGTAAAAAGTGATTCAAGAGGTGCGCCTTTTATAGCTTGAGAAGCCTTATGTCCATCACAAGCAGAACCTGTGAGCTGTATGCCTGCAACGTTACATACAATTATAGCAAAATAAGGTGAAGTATCTACTTCGAATTATTAGCATGCCTAGTTAAGCATCCAGAGGATACTTGGAATTACGCTGGAAATAAGCATTAGAAGTGGTAAATACAAAAAAGAAGGGGAAAATGTTCAACAAATGGAAATATTCTCCAATGTACTATGACTTGCAAGTGAGATTATACAAGGTTTCAGTTCAATAACTTGAAAAATACTGTTTTTGATTGTTTTTTAATGCTTGATAATGTATTTGTACAATCCTTTGGTATGTATCTAAATGGCAATGACTTGGACAGAATAAACCAAGCAGAAACCTATGCAACAATAAAGGAAGTTAAAAAATCAGAACTAAAACAGTAACAGCAATTTCAAGCTCAAATATTAATAATCCACCTGCCATATTTTCCTATGCATAGATTAATTTTTTGTAAATCTTCCCCTTATTATTTAGCATGTCATCATTATGTTTTCAAAAAAACATACTTACCTTCTCAAGCATCACTTTAAACACCAGAGAAGAGAACCACAATTTACTATAACAAATAACATTACTGTCAACCATCAATCCTTCAAAGTTCAAAACAAATCAGAGAAATCAGCCTTAATAACTGAAGAAATCATTGGAGAATTTCACATGCCTAATAAGGCAGAAATTTTCTATGGCTCTTCACATATAATTTCTACATGAAACTTAAAAATGCAAAACATCAGAATGAAGACCATTTTCTATTGTCAGCAGATTTGTTGGCCATCAATTGGATGTAAATGCAGTATCTAATTATTGATAAGCAGCCAACTGATCAAGGTATCAATGGTCAAGGAGTACTGGAAGCCCAGAATGGACGAAAAATTACAGGAGAGAGCAGACCTAAGTACCTTCTTGAAACAGTTCTTTCAGCACATGATCTCTAACTGTTGGTGAAGGTATAACCATTGAAGATTTCAAATTCTCAGAACTTGAGTTTTCAACTGCTACAAGCCAGAAGATGGGGGAAATGTTGAACCATTATACCAAAGTTTATCACTATTGAACATAAGCTTGCATGAATACGCAAAATAATATCAATAAATACGCCAAAACAAATTCAAACCTGAAAAAAAATCGTCTGCAAATTGGGCCTCAAATGACATTTTCAATGCATCAACTAGAAGACGTAACTGAGATGCAAATCCAAATTGATTCCCATTGGAAACTTCAAGTCTATAAGTATGAACAAAATATAATGATAAATAGAAAATTAACTTCAAGTCTATAGGTATGAACAAAATATAATGATAAATAGAAAATTAATTTCAAAAACCTCCTTAAGAAATATAACAAACTAACCAAACATCAATCAGGAATATCTGTAGTAATGGCATGAAAAATGAAAGCACACGATATCTGTGTATTGCCACTTCCACAAAATTCTTGATGCTTTTGTTCAACCATGCAATTGTGCAAAGAATGTACTCTCAAAAAGGGAAAAATAAATCAAAGGATGGTGACTGACTTAAACCCTTAAACACAACAAAAACATATTAACATGCATAAAACTAGAACTTACCCATCCATTATAAGTGTTGTAAAAGCTTAGTTTGATACGCAGGTGAAAGAAAATTCTGGGCACTTGTATTTGTAAATTAACCAAGTTTGAGGTTGGTCAATGATAAGAACCACATGCTGAATCTGATTACTATTCAGTATATACAAATGGCAACAATGTTACTAGCATAAGCAACACCTATAGAAACTAATTGGCATGAGAATTTTTGTTGTCCATATTCCAATAAAGATTCTTACAGATTTGGAGCAAAACATGGAGAGATCAACCACTTCTCAGCTTCATGAGGTGAAGCATTTTCCAGCTCGGCCATTTCCATAGAACTTTCAACCATCTTCTCTGACCATATTGCAACTAGTTCAAAACCTGCATGTAGCTTATGCATGAAATAAATAGAACAGGCATTGACAGTAGAGAGATTCATAGAAAAAATGAAGCTTGGAGAGCCTCTACTAATTAAAAACAGAAATCAGGAATCACCAAACAATACATGCAAAAGATATTGGGGGAATGGTTCTCCTAAGGATGTTAGATGTGCAGAAAGAAAAAAATGAAAGAAAAAGATATTGGGGGAACAGTTCTCCTAAGGATGTTAGGCGTGAAGAAAGGAAAAAAGTAAATCTGAATATTAAAAAGGGATATAAATTGATACAGGTACAGTGGTAATGGCAAGAAGAATCGTCAGAAACTTACTTCAATGATGGGAATTTCATATAACTATTTTTTATTAAAGAATTGCAGATAACTATTACAATACATGCAAAAGCACAATGTCAGTTGTCAAAATGACTATTCTGTTAGGAAGAGCTAAAAGCACTTAATGGATCCAAAATTCTTCATCATGCGTGCAAATTAACCCTTATTTGCTATCGGCCATTGTTTGCAAATCATAATCCATCAGACCTGGGCTTCCACGTACTGCATGACACAAATATATGAAAAAATGTTCTAATCTAAAAGCTTGTTCTATCTAACAAAAGTATCCATGCAAAGTATGTCTATGAACAAGTTCCCAATTCATAGGATTTACCTTTAACAGGATCTTCAGAGGAGTACCAATCACTCCAAGGACAATCGTGATCCCACAGTGTCTCATTGGAGGTTTCACTGGTAAGATTTTCCCCAGATTTTGTATTTTGAGCATCATTGCCTTTGATATTGTCTTCATCATAGGGAAGTGTTCTGTAAGTCAGCTTCATTGCAAATTGAACTTTGAAAAGATGCGTAGAAAGATCCAATGATGAGTAGGCCTTTAGCATGAAATGGAAATTAATTACTACAGCAGAAAGTTTAAGGGACAGTGCTAACTATAAGTCAGTTTTGCATAGAACTTCTGACTCTAAAAGGAAGAAAATGATTGTGTACAGAAGAATCCGATCTGTTTATAGAAAATAAGCCAGAAAATAAAAGGAAGAAGAAGAATATATCACAAAAATCCTTAGAAAGCTCACACACAACTGACTGTCAATTCTTTCATGCAAATTTTAAGCAGTGATTCTTTACAGTCTATAAATGTCACTCATTAATCACTTTCCCAAAACCCACCCCCAGCTTGTTTCAGAGCAGTAGATACATCTGTATCAGTATCTGAGAGAACAAATTACAGAAGAACAAGGCCACAAAGGGTATATCTAACTCAATGGATTTATTGCAACATAAATAAAATTAAGCAAAAATTAACTAAATTTTAAATTAAACAACTTGGGGCAGGAACTCACAAACTTAGATACAAACAACTCATACAGCCCCTCCAAATGCATGAGTTTTAGTGGAACCTGACTACCAATTCGATCTGCTTCAAACCTTCTAGTAAATATGATACCCATGTTCTGAATTCCAATATATGCTTTCCGTGAAGGATCATGAACTGGAACAAACACTGGCCATAAACTACATAACTAATGTTATAATAAACTACATCTCTGCTTTGATTGCCTAAAATTCAATTAACCAGATATTTCACCATCTTTAAATTCAAACATCAGCAAAACATAAGTACATAACATATTTTATCCAATAATGGAGTAAAGTCTCCATTGAAAATAAAAGAGGCATGACATCAACCTAACTATTAAAGTTAAACAGTAGTCTATAACCACCATTTATAATTTGACAAAAAAAATGAAAAATCAATGTGCCGGTGCCCATAAGACCAAACGTTACACAAGAAGGAATAATGGTTACCTTGAACTATTAGACAAAGCAATTGCAACAGCACTCAACAGCTTACTAGCTTCTGTTGCATCAAGAATCACACCACTTGCACTTTGAGGAGCAATGAGCTAGTGATATGCAAGACAAGTGGTTCCTTAGTAAAGGTATTAAATTTACAATAAAAGGCTAGACACAATGTTAAACCATACCAAAAATTCCTTTACGCCAAAACATAACTGCAGATCATGAAAAGTAGAATTCCAGTCAGCTGGTTTTCCTGGACTACCCAAAAGCCAGAATAAATCAAACATGCGAGTTTCTCAGTCACAAGCCTCAACCATATAAGCATTTTACAAACAAAAAAGATAATCCAAATTACCATCACTTTTGGTCTCAAAATAGTATTCTATGCAGTAACTTTTCATGGCATAGTTAAGCTCAGATTTAACCTTGTAGGAATTTTTGGAAGACTCCAAGAGAACTGCACCTTTTTTCTAGAGTCAAAGAAAAAAGAAAGTTTCATTAATAGAATTGGAAAGAATAGAAGAACACCCACTTGGGGTACTAAACTGATAATTAATAGCTGAGAACTGAAAAATTATGAATTTAAAGTCACCAGTAAAAAAAGTTATTCATACTAGGAGCAACTAAACTGCATATAACACACGTGCATTCCTCAATAACTATCGAAAGAAATTCTTGCATGCTATTCGAGCACATTTCAAGTTTTTCGGATAACTTCTAAACATTACATATTAAAAATGAATGGTCGTGTATGTTTATGGAGCACACTGCACACACGACTCCAGGAGCATACAAGACTTTCTCATTAAGAAACAAAAAATAATTGGTAAAATTGAAGTTTTGAAACCAAGGAAGCATACCAATAAATTCTTAGGACCATCAGCCATCCAAAGACGACAAATTGCCTCAATTTCAGAAATAAACCTACAAAAATTATTAACACAAAAGAAAAAAAAATGTTATGATTATAACGCTGTTTCCTCTTAGTACAATTTACGCGATAAGCAAACAAAAAGAGCAGAAGAATTTGAACTAAGAGGGTCAGAAAAACCAAACCTTTCCCATGAGGAAGCAATAGTGAAGTCATCAAAATGCTCAACCTGCATCAGGCAATTGAAGGAAAGGAAGTAAACTAGCGTTAGCTTTAATTACATCATAATAAGCAATTTAGGCAACAACTAATTAAGGGACAAAAAATGGATTAGTTAATAAAAACGGATTTCGAGACAACGATGAAGGAAAAAGATACCACTTCTTCTGAGACATCGTCGTCATAATCAGATTCAACCTTGGTGGAGCTGGAGGACGCCATTGAAGAAGATCTGAGAAGGATCACGGGATGCGCATACTGAAAAGAAAGATACTCATATGATCCGGCAAAACCAATTGAAAGTACTTATTCTTAACAAAGTAAGGTTACCTGCATTTAACTTTTACCTATAACCAATCAATATCTATTTTGGTCCTTAAAAAAATTTGGAGACAAATCAGTCGTATAACTTGAAATTTCTCGCAGATTAAAAAAGAGATGGATTAGTAATAATGAGAGATTAGTATTCGTTTGGATTAGATTTTTTTCTTAAAAATGCAACCTTTTGTTTTTCAAGCACTTCTACATTTTTTTTTATGATGTTTGGATTTATTTATTTTTTTAAACAAAACACTTCAAATTAAAATAGTGATTCTACCACTTCATTTTTAAAGCTAATGATACCTAACTTCTCGAAAAAAAGCAGAAGTAGAAGTTATTTGATAATAAAGATATCGCTAACTATCATTTATAATTATAACTCTATTTTTGTCAAACCTTTTAAAAAGATTCATTCCTTCTTACTCCCTTGCAATCACACATAAACCTCTCATGATAATTCATGATAAACTTTTGTCACTATTTTATTCGTGATTAGTCATGATAATTGCATAATTTTTTTGAGATTGTCATATTTTGGATGAACAAATATAGCTCGTCTTCAAAACTAATTAGTAGAAGAACCATACAAGAAAGTCAAAGTGGAAATAACTTGACTAATTTACTTTATTTTATTTTTTATATATATATGTATTATTTGGTTGATTTTGGATACCCTATATTTAAAGGTTTTTAGGACCTTATAAAAATGCAAGTTATCATTTTCCCCAGTTTAGAACATCATTTCAATTATAGAATACTCACTCATTTAGATCACATGATAAAGCTTTTAATTATTATCATTCAAGTCATAGGAGTGTTATAGAAAGAACTTATGGACTTTGCAAAGCAAGATGGATAATTTTACAAAACATGATTAACTATAAGCTTTCGATCTAGTTTCAAATTATATGGGCTTGTTTTGCTCTACGCAACTACATATGAAGAATGATCTCAAATGACTATGAGAGCATTCTTCAAAGATTTGAGAATATTTTTGAGTTAAAAGCCATTGAAAGTGATAGCAAGCATGATGATGAACATGACACTCAAGTTGAATAGCATGAACCGACTCAAAAAGATGTAAGAGTAATAGAAGAATTAAAGAATAGTATACGGAATCATTTATTACACAAAATGTATCATTAGTGTTTTTACTATTGTTGAACTTTTATTCTTGTCCTTTTTTGTGATTTGATTTTAAAAAGTGCTTTTTATTTTTATTTATCCAAATATATTTAAATATTTTTAATAATTAAAAGTATTTGTCAGATTATCTATCCAAGCGTAAATAAATATTTAAATATTTTTAAATAAATGTTCATTTTCACTTTTATATATATAGATTAAGAAAATAAATAAACTTAAATATTAAGAAAATTTAGATATATTTTATAAAACTATCATTATTACTTAATCCCTTAATTGACCTTCTTTCTAATAAATACTATTATTTTTTATTAATAATAATAATAATAATAATATATTTAATATTATTTAAAGTTTTTAAAAAGAAGGTAAATATAAATAGAGTCTAATTATGATGCAATGATAGTATAAAATAGTTTTATTCTATTATCTAAATCTCTTCTTTTGTGTAACTTTTTAAATAGTGAGAATTGAAAATAATCATATTTACAGTTGCATTATTATATAATTTGATAAATAGTAAAACTATTTTACATTTTGAATATATTTCAATTAAATCCATATAAAAAAAAAATTTAAGAGTGAATACCCATTACAAAAACAAATATAGTATTTTTCAAGAAGTAAAATGAGTGCTTAATATTTAACTGGAATATGACTATTATCCCAACCACTACAATAAGGAATATCGACAAACTTTGAAGTCTGAAACAATTTTTAATATTTTTTTCACAATATTTAGAAAACTTAAAAGTTGAAAAGTGAAACGAAATATTACCTAATTTGTCCAAAGCAACTTTCCGTTAAGCGAACACAACGAAAGCTTTTAAAAAGCACAAAACTAAAAAAAAAGAAAGACAAAATCCTCCAATTTATTCCCTCTAAAACTTTAAGTCAGATAAATTAATTCTTGTAAAAAAAATTTAAATTGATCTCTGTAAAATTTAATATAGGATAAATTAGTCTCTGCAAAAAATTTCTTAAGTTAGTCCCTATAAAAGTGAGTTATTAGATAAATTAGTTCTCTTAATCTAACTTATTAAAGTACTAATTTGGCCGATTATTCAATTTTATAAAAACTAATTTATTCAATTTGAAATTTTATAGGAACCAATTTAAGAATTTTATTCTAATAGACTAACTTATCTGATGATTTAATTTATAAGGATCAATTTAAGAGAATGTTTTTATATGAATTAATCTGTCCGATTTGGAAATTTAGAGGGACTAAAAATGAATGTTTTGTTAAAAAAAAGAAAAAACTGAACTCGCCATCTCACGTGCAGCTGAAAATGTCATGCGATGGCAGAAGTTCGCCACACTACACAGTGCACTCCCTACCCAACACTGAGCCAAAATTCTTCAAACACACGAGAGAGAGACAGTGAGAGAGAATCGAAACCCTAGTTGTGAGAATACCCAATCGATTCTAACAAACGGAGAAAAAAGGGAGCAACCAAAGGCATGCTGGATCATGTGCCACAGGTTTGCACTTCCTTTCCTCTCTGAGTCCAATTCTTTTCTCTCTAATTCCATTCTTACTCGCTCTGCACTATTAATACATCATTAATTGCAGATCTAGATCTGAAGGCTTATGAAGCATATCTGTAGTTTTCTTTCATTACTTCTAATTTAGTTTATGCAGTGATTTTGTTACTTTCGTTGTGTTGCTTCTCTGCTGCCTCTCAGTGTCTCATTGAGTTGCTTTTGCTGATGCTATTTCGTTGGGCTCAAGTTGCTGCCTATTGAAATAAAATAATATCGGTAGTTGAGAAAATTGGGAAAAAAAATGGATTGCGATAGTACTACTGCTATTGTATATTCTAATGGCTGCATTACTAGAAATACGGATGAAGGTGTGACATTTTCAGGTGACGAAGCAACATATTTCATGATTCCCCAAAATATGTCCTTTGATGAATTAAATGTTGGACTTTGTCAGTCCATAAATGTCGGCACACACAGAAGAGAGCGGTGACGATTAGACACAGGTGTCAAATCTGGCGGGAATATTAAATATCGAGAAGTTAAAATAAGCAGGGACAATGACATGCGGGTAATGTTGTCGACATATAGGCGGTATGAAGCGTACATTACTGTGATTGAGTTGCACGTCAAGTTTGAAGAAGTTGTTGCTCAAGCTGATAATGAGGTTGGTTACAATTCATATCTTGCTATCTAACATTGCAATGAAATTGTTCCCTGTTCAAATTTAGTGAGTCATGTTATATTTTATCAATATTTTTAATCCATGGTTCCTATTTTTAGCATCTAGTTAATATTAATATATTAATATGCTAAGCAATTTCTTTTTGAGCATGCTATATTTATTTCTTTATAGTTTTAAAACTTTTGTTTTTGCGATTAATGATTTTTATTATTTGAATTAAATTTGTATTATAATTAATATATTATTTGTGTTATTTGAATTAATACTTTCCAACAAGCTAGCATTATGATGAAGTTGAGTCGAGCCTATTTCCACTAAGAGACGCAGAATGTCAAATTAGCGACAGGGAAAGCGACGGTGATTACTTATAAGGAGAACATGAAAGCAGCGGCAATGGTATAGATGATGGTGCCAATGTTGAAGACATACCAAGCCCAACGACAATGATTTCGCAAGACCGCATCAAGTTGGATTCTGATACAATTGCACAAATTATAGAGCCTATGGTAGAACATGATCCATCTGTTAAAATAAAACTAGTGATTTTAGATATTCAATCTCGGTTTGGATACACAATAACATATCAGAAAGCATGGATGGCAAAACAAAAGGCAATTGAAAGAATCTGTGGTGATTGGGATTGGGATGACTCATATAATGTTTTAACAACATTGTTGGGAGTAATTTGTTTTTTTTGTTTGAGGTTCAATTGTTGAGTTCCATGCTAAGCTGGCCTACGAAGGCACTAAGATAGTGCCAAATGTTTGGATATTCCACCAATTGTTTTGGACTTTCTGTCCCTGTGTTAGAGCGTTCAAACATTGCAAGCCATTAGTGTAGGTTGATAGAACACATTTGTGTGGACAATACAAAGGACTCTATTGGTTGCACTAGCACAAGATGGCAATCAAAACACACTGCTAATTGCATTTGCAATCATCAAGGGTAAAACTGCAGATTCATGGTATTTTTTTTCTGCACAATTTGCGCAGACATGTAGTGACCCAAGACAGAGTTGGCATTATTTCTAATCGCCATGTTTCAATTGAAGTAATAATAAGTCGAAGTCATGGTCAGTGGGAACCTCCGAGAGCATTCCATATATACTACATCAAACATATTGCTGTCTATTTCTTGCGGAGATTCAAGAAGCCCGACTTGCATTGACTTGTTGTGAACATAGGTAACTTACATTTTTTTTTGGGTATCTATGAATGCGATTTTTCCCATATGTCAACCGCATTGTGTTTTGTAGGGTATTCAAGTAGACATGTCAAAACGGGCTGGCCCGTCCCATTTAGGCCCGCCCTGCCAAAAGCCCACAAAAAATGGGGCGGGACGAGCTAGCCTGTCAAAATAAAACGGGTTGAAATAGTGAGCCCAGTCCATTTTAGGGCGGGCTGGCGGGTTGACAGGCCAGTCCGTCAAAAAATAAAAAAAAAATCAAAAAAATATTGTTTAATGTTTTGATGAATTTTTTTTAAAAAAAAAAGTTTAAATAAAATTTTTTATTTATGTGTACCCAATTTTTTAATATCCATAACAACTATATATTAACTTGGGCTAAAAAATGTTATTATTAATAGTGTTATTTGTGAGTTATGACACTGTTTTATTTTAAGTTTTAACTTTAAGTAAATAGTGTCAACTATATAATATTAATGTATTCGTAACTATACATATTTCTTACTTTTTTTCTTTTTTGAGGTACATGTTTTTTACTTTTTTTACCAATAAATTATAAATTTTTCCTTAAAAAAAAAAATTTGGCCCGCGAGCCAAGCCTACCCCAACCCGCCAAAACTCACGGGTTAGGCAGGTTGGAATTTTTTGGCGGGCTCAAAACTTCAACCCAACCCACTAAAAATGGTGGGTTTGGTGGACTAACCCGATGGGCTCAACCCGTTTTGACATCTCTATATTCAAGGACCGAGCGTGAATTTGAATATCACTATGAACAGATGCATCAACATGGTGAAGTATATACAAATGGCTTAACGAAATTCCTCGAGAAAAGTGGATTCAAGCCTTTGATGGTGGACGTTGGTATGGGCATATGACTGCAAACCTAACCAAGTGCTTGAATGGTATGTTAAAGCTGATTTGCAATCTTCCTGTTACGTTCTTGGTTGGAGCAACACATTTTGAGTTAGCTGAATTGGTTGCTGCCAGAGGTAAAGAGGCATATGCTTGAAAAGCTGCAGGTAATGTTTTCTCGGAAGCCTTCATGACACGATTATGAGAAAACCGAGAAGCCGCCAAAAGCATACGTGTCATTACAATTACAAGATGACATGAGATTTTCCATGTTCAAGAAATATCAAACATAACTGAATTCAGAGTTGACTTGAGGCACAAGTATTGCAACTGTGGTAATTTTCAAACAGATTGATATCCATGTTGTCATGTAATTGTATGTTGCTCTAATCAGAACATCAATTGGCAAGTTTATGTTGATAATGTTTATAAGATGGATAAACTTTGCAATGTGTACGAGAGGAACTTTAAGGACTTGAGAAGTACATGGCCCCAATATAATGGCCCTGATATTCGCCCTAATCACTCTTAAAGTGCACAAAAGTTGGTCCAAATCAAACCGCTTCTTGACTAAAATGAACATGCACGGCATCCAACAGTTTAAACGTACTGATATTTGTGGAGGCGAATGAAATAGCCTTGAACGATGTTCATGTAGAGCTTAACCAAGATCTTGAGCAAATTGTTGTTGATCTTCATACATTGATTAATTAATATAGTTTATGCTTTTATTTATATATTTTATTTGTAATAGTCATGAGTTTGTATATTAAAACTAATGCATGACACTTGGCTAAAACATACTAAAAACTCAACAAATAAATAAAAGGATTTTTTTTTTACCTAATGTCTAAAATCCAATTCTACAAGTAGTGGCTTGAGTGACATATTGACATGTTTACCACAACAATGAAAGAAGAGAAATATTATTTTGACTTTCACACTTTGTGGGATACCGTGTCAACACACTCACATCTACCATTGGATAAGGGTGTAAGATCCAAACTAAGTAGGGTACACTGTGTCAACATACTCACATCCACCATTGAATGAGGGTGTAGGATCTAAATTAAGTGGGGTACACATCCAATTTAATAGTGGATGTGAGTGTATCGACACGATATCCCACAAAATATGAGTCAAAATAACATTACTCATGAAAGAATGCCTTTTAACATTTGATTAGAAAAAAAGAGAGAGGTGATAGAAGAAAGCTTGTCCACCCCACCATCTACATTTCTCTTATATTGCCTATGCAGACATGCATTCAAATTCAAATTTGAATCTGACAATCAATATTTTTGTTTTTCTTTCTTTCTTACTTGATATGGCTCTTGATGCTTATTTTTGAAGATTCGTCCAACCTTATGTGAAAAGCTTTCCATTCTATTTCTTTCTTATTGTCTCTCTATCTACCATAACATACATATTTTTGTTCCTACCTCCTTCCCCATTGAGTACTCTTCTTTCTTTGCTATGTTCTTTGAGTGACAAGGTCGAGCATGTGAATTGAAGGTGGTGTAATGATGGGTTGGTGTTTGATGTGGTGGCAAGATTGGGTTGTAGATTTGGCTTGAATTTTCATTCTCCGTCGCTCTTGTCGATGGTGTCAATCACAAGACGGGGACAACATCGAGTAGAAAACTGGTGGAGAATTAGGGCCTGTTTGATTTGAGTTTTCAATTTTTAGTTTTTCAGTTTTCTAGAATTTATGAAGGAAAAACTGAAAATTCTGAAAATTATAAATTTCAGTTTTCAAAATTTTTAGTTTTTCCTTCACAAATTCTGGAAAACTGTAAAATTGAAAATGAGAACTCAAACCAAACAGGCCTTCTTATACTTCTTTTTTCTCTTTTCTTCTTGCCTTTATTTTTTCAATTTGATTCCATGCATTTTTTTTGTGTTCTGTTGGAGACATGATCCGTCCTTTGTTTTGGTTGCACATTTTATTGTAGCTTATTGGTTTTAATTACTAATTTTTCTTTTTGGGTTCATATGTAGTGATCTCATCCTTTCTGGAGATTTATGTTACTATATATTACTATTTATTTGACATTAGTTTTTAATTAGTTTGATTGGGTTTTAAGCTTGCTTGCAGGAAATTTACTAAGCTTCGAGTTTCAGGATGTGCAATAATAATCAATTGCTAAGGTTTTGCATCCTTTAAACTTATTATTATTATTATTACGATGCAGTTTATAACAGACTGGTCCGAAATTAAGACTTCTTTCATTTAAACTGTTTGGTTTTTTTGGGATTTAAAAGCTCAATTTAGTGGAGACTGTGTACAATTCTTAGGCTGAGAATGAAAATCCAAGCTTCACTCCTGCAAAGAGTTCGCCTCATATCATGTGAGGTGTTGGTCTTTATTTCGTTTGGCCCATATTATGTGATTAATTGTACCCGTTATCTCTTACTGCCAAAGAAATTATTAATTATCTAGGAGAGCGTGAAGGAAAGATTAGAGGCGCATTTCTTTCGTTTTAGGTTTTGGGCTTTAGGTTTTCGCTTTTGATTTCAGATTTGTAAAAAAACTAAAAACTGAAATCGATTTTCGCTTTTTTTTCGCTTCACTTCACAAAACAGAACCTGAACCTAAAACTAAAACAACAGCAACAATGTTAGTATTCAGCTTGATAATGGTCTCCATCTCTTATCATTGTGGGTTTATTTATTTGCCCGGTGAAATCTTTGTAGCTATAATTAATAGTTTATTTTCCTGATATAAAGAAGATTAAAATTTGTTTCCAATTATCAGGTCATTAGCCCAAATTATGCGGGCCCTATACAGGACCACAGGTGCATTATGACCTACATTGAGTCCATTACTGTTACACTGAATTATTTGCTTCAACTGAAACCCTTTGGTATTAGCTCTATCTTTCATTGTGCTCCTGAATACTGCATTTTGTGTTTGTGTTTTGTCTCTAATAAACAGTGTCATGAGATTAGCATTGTGTTTGTCTTTCTTATTGCTCTTCCTCGATTTATGGGAACCTCCTTCGTCTGTATTATTGCATTGGTTACTATTTAAACTAAAGACCTTAACGGTTATTTAATTTTTCTTCTTCGCATTAATGCTCTCTTCCATTACAAAGCCAAGCTTCAGCAAAAATTTATGCGGAATACAGATGGTGCCGTGGTGACAGGTTGGTGGCATTCTGATTTGTTATCATTTCTAATTTCTAATGTTATTACTGTTACAGAGTAATGACATTTTGTGGAAGAATATTTATCCCGTGATTCCTTGTAAAATGTTCAATGACTCAGTTCTTAAAATCCATCTTGAAAAGCTACATGATAACCACATCCTAGTTAAATTTTGTATTATGTCAGGCTTTTGCCAGCTTGCAATTTTATAGCAATAGCTTTTTTCTGCTACTTAAGTAACTTTTAACAGTATCAAATTAATCAGTTCAACTTATTCTAGTCTGTTTATGTTTTAGCAGATAGCTTACCATGTTGAAAACCAAGTTCGGTTCAATCCTTTTTGTTTTCATTTATCAACATGTAAAGTCCTTTTTTCAAAACTAGATGGAATTTGACATATTTCAAATCATTGTTATTTCTACTTATGGAACTTGGTTATTTTATAATTCCATATTTTATATCCCTAATATAGAAAAACTGTATTCATCTTACTAATTTATTGTAGCTTTATAGTGAATTTATGCATGTTAACATTAATCTTAAGATGATAACTAAAATTATGTTAATCATTTTAGTTCTTACTATATTTAAATGCAACGTATGGCATACTTAAATGCAACATACTTTAACCATATTGCTGTATTAAAAGTTCCAAATTTTTATTTCTGTTTATTACATTAATTATTTAATTGCAATTGTCATATTAATTGGGATGGTTGGAACCGATTATAATTGTTAAAAAATTAATTATAATAATTATTTATCGCAACATTTTATAAAGTTGAACCACAAATATAAACATCATTTTTTATTAATTTAATTATGATACAATGTGTCAATATGTTAAAATAAATTATATAGACATCTAATCAGGTAATATTACAAGATTGTAGATTCCCACAATTTTTGTATGCCTTATCCACGAAGGTTTGCTTACCATTTTTCAAATTTTTGGGTGAAGGTGGTTTGCTTACTTGAATGGTAAGTATTGGATATTGGATTGGGCTGTGAGTTATTGGTCCAGAAAAATGTCATAGAATAGAACACCACTTAATAAATAAATAACCAAGGATGCAAGTTCAACTCCCCGTCTCTCTTTAAACCAGCGGGTCATGCAATACCGCATAAAACATTTTGCTTTGCCAATCAACAGAAAATTGCACATAAGTGTTTCATAATTAACTCTAATTGAAATTTTAAAAAAATTCACATCATAGATAATTTGTTAATTGTTTAATGCTTAACAATATAAAAATATTTTACACTATCAATATATGAAAATCAAATTCTAAATTGAATTAACCTCTCAAATTTAAAATATCAAGTTGAAACAAACCTTGAAAATTGAATAAAATCTCAAATTAATCATTGATCAAAATTGAAAGGACAAATTAGTTTCTTAAAATTTAAAATCCTCTCGTGCTTTTTTACCTTTCAGTGTTTTTTAATTGTATGTGCTTGTATAAAAAATCAAGTTGTCACATTTCACAATGTTTTTTTCCTGCTACTTTTAACAATGTTTTTTTAATTGTATGTATCAGTATTTTGTCATTTTTTATTTTATTTTAATACGTGATCTATTAATATATTTTTTAAGTGTGCATACAAGTTGTATCCTAAATTTAGGTTAGAGTCGAGTTTTTCTCTTTTCACTTAGTGTGTGTTTGGATAGAGTATTTTTAAAATACAAGGGAATTTAAAATGTTAGGACATTAAAATGCTTGAATTAAATTTCCTTCAATTTTTAAATTTTTTGTTTGGATAGATAATTATATTTCCATAATTTGTAAAATACTTTTTTTGGGTGAGATAATTACATTACCTTGATTCTAACATATTTTATTTGAAAGACATAATATATTTTTTTAAAAAATAAGTTTTTTATCTTAAATTTCATTCAATAAAATATTTTAAATTTGAATTGTAAAATTTAATTGTTATATAAATAAAATGGAATGATACATGAATATAAAATCATGTAATATAAACTAAACACTAAAAATTTTAAAATGAATTAAAAATAACATTAAACAAAATCTCATAAATATAAAGAAATAGTAATTGAATATAATAAAAATGAAAATTATCAAAATGAGAAAAATGTATACTTATATGTGTAAGGATTTCCAAACTTCCCTCTCAATACGTAGAAATTAAAATCCTTTATTTTAGGTAGAAAAAATCCTTCTTTAAAATCCTTTAAATTTTGTAATTTCTTCTAAGCGAATATCTAAATAGGATATTTTATCATGATGAATTTTAAATCATTCCAAAAATTACATTCCTTCCTATAATTGCTCCATCCAAATGCACACTTAGTGTGTTTGAATATGTGTTTCTAGATTTGATTTTGGGTGGAATTGATTCTAAAAGAATTAACTTAATTAAAATTAATTTTGAAATGAAGTGATTTATATTTGGATACCTTTAATGAAAAAGTGATTTTGATTAAAAATATTGTTTGGATAGTATTAAAAAAATTTATTTTTAGATGTACAATTACCATAAAGGATATGATATTTTACCATTTTTTATATGTTTAAAATTATTATTTTTAAAAATAAAAACTTAAATTTATAATTAATAATAAAATACATATACTAAACACAATTGTTAGATACCATATACTGAGCACACAAAAAAAGACACCATATGCTCATTAATTGTTAAACAATAAATACGAATAAAACCTGTTTATAATTAATATATTTTAATTTAAAAATATGAAAAAGATAAAATGATTTACGTTTGAAAATTTGTATTTTAAAAAATTAAATTTGATTAAATAATATTATTTGAATAATATTAATAAATTTACCTTTACTTAAATAAGTACAAAAGTATGTATGAATTATTTATGTTTATTTTTTCATTTTGATTTGACATGTGTATCTAATCAAAGGATAAAATAGGAAATTTACCTTTATAAATTTCTCATCATGAAAGTGTCGAACTCAAGAGCGATAAATACTTACTTCTCCTTCAATGTGGGTTTGCAAGAAGAATTGATTTTTGAAAAAAAAAAATTTCCAAACATCCTTTCTCATGAGCAAAATCAACCCTTGCAAGTTTCACCGAGATTTTAGAGCGCCAAACGCACATCCAAACATCAAAATTTTGTACATGAAAAAATAAAATTTGATTTCCCCAATTAACGCCTTATAAGTCCATAATTGATTGATTTCAGCACAATGTGGGTCACATGGCAGACCAGGCACTAACACCTTTAGCATCCAATCAAAGGCATTTGGCCCCACTTTCCCCCCTTTGGCCAAACCACATGACCATCATTTCTTCCATTCGTTTCATTCAATCACCAATGTGACCACCTATCATGATTATGCCATTGCACCTTCCACTGTAATCAGTGCATTACCACCATTCAGCATCCCCGGCTTCGATGGATTTGGATCACCTTTATTCCTCTTTCCTACCATAAGATAATAATAGCCCACATACAGATAAGATATGAAATTTGGCTCCTAGGAGATTCATCACTACCTAATCACATAAACAATGAGGTCAGAGAAAAATGTGCAATTCATACTTTTGAACATATAGGATTGCCTACCACATAAAGTGATGGTAGTTATTTTTCATAACAAATACCATTTTTAAAAATATTTAATTATTCTTTCATATTGATAAAAATTTAGTGCAGTGATAAATACACTATAATCCTAAGAAGACATAAAATTTTTAAAACTAAAAAAATTAATTATTAAGAATAACTCTTAGTCGTGATAATATTTAAAGATGGGTAGAAATATCTTAAAGATACACAAGAAAAAATAGTATTCCCTATAGATATATGTGATATATTTTTTTCTATAGTAACAAATATATGTGATATTAAAATATTCTTTAACACTGTTTATATTAACTTATTTTTTTACAATATAAAATGTTAGTTAGTTTAAAAACTAAAATGACAAAATTAAATTGATATTCATTTTAAGCATTATATGAATTGATTAATATCTATTTTTTAAAAATAAATAACATGATGTGTTATATATATATATATATAGTTCAGGAGACTAATTTTAGTATTTACCTTTTTAAATGAAACACAACTAAAGTTTCTATATTATACGACAAATCATGAGTTTGCAACTCAATTTTATTCTATGTTATTACGAAAGTATTTGAAAATTTCTCTTATCTAATGTTCCAAAATGAGTATGATCTTCAATGTTATTTGTTGCTGGTCTATGGTTGAGATTGTGTATCAGACAACGGCTCCCCTACTCCTGGGTTTGAGCTTGTTAAACCCAAAAAAAAAAAGAGAGCCAAATAAAATAAATTAAACCTTTATTTTGATTACTATTAACATCATTTATTTAATTTTGATCTTCTATGTTTTTAATTTCTCATTTGCACCATTCTTAACTTTTCAGAATCTTGCAATTTTTATTTTTAAATATTTGTATTAAATAGGAAACAAAGTGAATAATTTTAAATATTACAATAAGATGCATAAAATATTTTATAAACATATATAACATTACACATGAACTTAGACTCAATGAATTAAGGAAAATTATTAAAATATTATTAATATTGAGTTAAATATTATTTTATAAAATAAAAGTAAAAATTATAAAGGTTTTATATAGTAAAAAATAATTCATTTTAAAATATTAAAATAACTATATTTTCATTGAATTTATTTATGTAAAGCTAAAATGTGCAAGAAAACTAGAATTCAACTAAATGATTTTTATATCTAGATACAAGTCTCTTCATTTCAGTTTAAAATACTATAATTTATTTACACCAATTTTCTTCTTGTCATATAAAATATTTAATTGAATATTTTTATTAAAATAAATAAAAACATAATTCTTTTAAAAATAAATAAATTTAAGAATTAATTTTAAAGTATTGATAATGCAAAATATTTTTTGTACAATCATCCAATAATATATTGTCATCTCAACACAAGAACTTTGACTGTCATCTCACTATTTCAAAAATTATGTGCATGAGATGATTTGATTAGATGATAAAATAAAAATATTTTGTACGACCAATTCATTTAAATTAAATTCTAAATTTAAATATAGGATTTTCTTTCGGTACCCATAAGGTATTGCTGTCATTTCGTATCCAATGTGTGATGACCGTAAAAGAAAAAAAAAATGAAGTGAGGACCACCGTGCACCTTAAGTGGTATAGACCACCATATACTCCTCTCTTTTGTTTTTATCTTCTCTTCTCCCCATCTTCCCCGTAACTCCCTCTTCTCTTCTTCTTCTTCTTCTTCTTCTTCCCCTTCCCGTTCTCCTTCCCTCCTTCCACTTTCTTTATTTTATTTTATTTTATTTTTTTTTCCCTCAAAACATCATCACCATCTCCATCATCCTCATCATCTCCTCTTCCTTCTCATCCCCACAACCGTGTCTCTCTCTCCTTCCTCTCCTCTACTCCATTTTCTCTCTCTAACTCCATTAGAGGAGCTTGAAGCTTAGGAAGAATTTGGAGTAATTTTCTTCACCAATTCTACACTCCAAGTGGTAAATTAGCTCTAAACTACTCCGTTTAAATTATTGAAATTTCTGATTATTTTAGGAATATTGTTAGGTTTATTGAATTCTAGAATTTGGGGCTTTTATTGATTTGGGGCTAATTTACGTAAATTTGTGATATTGTTAGCTCACAAAAATTAATATTATCTTGTTCCTAGAGCGATAGAGCAATCGAGCATCAACACTTGAATAGGTGGCATCAAAGGCATTGTTCTTCGGTTCTTTGAACCAATAACTGTGAGTAGATAGTATATCATGGTACTTTATCCATGATAAACAATATAAAATGGTATAAAGAGTTGAAAGTATGTTGATATAGAAGCAAATGATTTATTTATTGAAAATATCGCTTTATGTTTGAAATGATAAACTTTTATTTAGGGGCCATAATATGATTATTATGCTTATTTAAATATTTTGGGTTGAACCGTAATGAATATTGAATTTGAGAACATATTATGTCAATTTTATATTATGTAATGTGCATGATTGTGAGTTAAATTGGGGAAAATTCTATAGTTAGAACACAGAGTTAACGGCAGTGGGCGTTAGCCTCGTGCAGTGAGAAACTCTAGTTAGCAGGTGAGGTGCTAACCCGCACATAACTGCAGCTATGTCTGGACTTGTATATGGCTACGGGCCAACTCTAGTTAGCAAGTGTGGTGCTAACCCGCACATGGCCTTGGGTCATGTCTGGACTTGTTATCGTTCTGCTTTGGATAATTCCCCAATGTATTTGAATTCATATGAGTATATAAATCCTATTTTATGAGTATATATACATTATTATGTTTATATTGTTTTATGCTTGCATTTAGTAAACTATGGATACTCTATCTCTCATTGAGTTGCAAAACTCACCAGTTGTATTTCCACCCTTTTAGAATACAGTCTTTGGTGCTAGTTACGGTGTTCCTCCCAAGACAATCTTAACAAATTCTAAGTTGGTGAGCCTTTTTGTAAAGGCCCTTTTAGTTTTCATCCATGTGTCGATTTAGCCTGTAGGTCTCAATTGCTCCATATGTCACAGGCAGGTTCCTTGGACTTGGGTTGTTTTGTATTTGAAAATTTATGACTTAGCTATATATGTTATGTTTTGGAAAAGATTTGTAAACTTAATTTGGTTTTGTGTTGAACTGTATCGGTACTATAACTGGTATATGTTGAAATATTATTATGTACTGGAAGGGCGCATTCTGAGAATGCTTGATGCCCAAGTGCTGTATTTGTTGGAAACATTGCAGGTTATGTAATTATTTGGGAAATATCCAAAAAACAGAGGAAACTCTGTCCGTTTTTCTAGAAAATTTAGTGTTCTAAGGCTTGCTGGGAAAAGTGTTCCCATGCGCCGGTCATGGCCTAAGTTGGGTCATGACACAATGATTGTAATTTAATCATTGATCGTATGGATCTTAATGACATGGGCTAGTAGGTCACTACGTCATTCTTAGCCGTAAACAACTAAAAGTTATCAGTGTCCTATATTTTATAAGGAAACTAAATAAATCCTTTTTATCAACCATGCAATGTATGAGATGAAATAACTAGTTAACATATATAATCTTCTATTTAAAATGTTCTAGACCATGGTTAAAAACTCTTTTCTTATAGTTTTTACTCAATTAATAACTTTAGAGTTTCAAATAAAAATTCAAATATAAAATATATATTGAAATATAATTTACCTTCCAAAATGGGAGAGACTGTAACACCAAAAAGTAAAGGATAATATTTTTTGGTTCAATAATTGTTATTATTCTAGTTCCACCAAATGATCTAAAAGTTGTTAGGACCTATTTGGTTTAAATTTTTAGTTTTCAATTTTTCAGTTTTACAGATTTTGTGAATAAAATACTGAAAATTATAAATTTCAGTTTTTATTTCCAGTTTTTAATATTTTCTTTACAAAATCTTAAAAACTGAAAATAAAAAATGAAAATAAAAACTAAAAACTAAAAATCGAAACAAATCAAGCCCTTAACTTCTTACTTTCTCAATTTACAAACATTCTCACTTTAGACAATACTTGAGTTTAGTGTAAAGTAACAAATAGAGACCAAGCAGCAAACCAACAAGATAAGTCTACAACTCAAATATATCATTATGAAATTCCTAGTGTTATGTGCATAAATCTCCCTAATAGTGGTAGTGTTATAGAAAAAGAGTGGGGTGTACGTATAGGCTGCTGTAGATATTTTGGTGAATTGTATGTTTTGCTAGCAAGTTGTTAGCTATTTGTTAGCATTGTGATCATCATGATTGCTTGTTTCCCTTTTTGTATTTTTTTTGCCATTTTCTTCTTAGATTTGGTAGGATAAGTATTTGCCCTTTACCCTATATATACCATGTAACTAGTCTTCGTAAATTAAGGAAGACACTATTCTACATAGATATCTAATTTTCTATTATGGTATCAAAGCTTTACCTGGAGCTTTGCTGATGCCCACCTTCTTTACACATGGCTGATGACAGCCATACATCTGAATCACAAATAGCTCAAAATGCTTCATTTTCCAATAATCAAGATACTTCTCAAAACCTATCTAATTCTTGTTGTATCCATTCCAATGAAAGCCCCTTATCAATCAGTGTCACGCCTACTTTAATAGGAAAAAAATATTATTCCTAGTCAAAGTCCTTCAAAATGGCACTCATTTCCAAAAATAAATTGGGTTTCCTTATTGGAACTATCCCTATCCCATCTAAAGAAAACTCTCTACACTCACCATAGGAAAGATGCAACAATTTGATCATTTCTTGGCTATTGAATTCTCACTCATAATCAATGGCCCAAAGTGTCATCTATCTTGATATAGTAGTTAATATCTAGACTAATCTTCCGGAACGATTTTCTCAAGGAGATTTACTTTGAATCGCCAAGCAAGCTCCAGGAGGAAATTTATGCCCTTAAACAAGGTTCTCAAAATGTTATTACTGGTTACTTTACCAATCTGAAGACCGTGTGAGAAGAATTGGACAATTATCGTCCCTTTCCTCCTTGTACATGATTAGAAAAAATATACCACCACTAGCAAGACTTCATCGTATGCTTTCTACGGGGCTAGATAAGAGGTTCTCTGTAGTTCGATCTCAAGTTCTTCACATGGACCTATTGCCATCCATCAACAACGTGTTCTCTATGGTGATACAATAAGAACGACAATAACAAGCCTCTAAAATCACCATTGAAGAGCATCACACTTTGCTCAACACTTCTGACAACCAGTGCCGACCACCGACTAGAAGAGGTCACAACGCCCTGAGTGAAGGAGGGAGAGGGCCCTCTAATAAGCTTTGTACTTTGGTGGATGAACTGGGCACACAATCAATGCTTGATACATTAAACATGGCTATCCTTTGGTCACCCTTGCTATCTTAGGATGCTAGGAATGTCTTGACCTTCCAACTCTAATTCTATTTCTGGCTGCCATTGAGTTATGTCAATAGCATGTAGAAGAATAAGGTCAGGATAATAGCCTTAGTGGATCAACCTTTGGCATCACTGCAGCCCAAAATCATAAGTTAATGGCTCTTCTAAAACCTCTTGGTTCCACCAATTTAGGCTCTATGAATGCTTCTATATTTAGGCCTAATCAAGTAAATATAACGTACACCATACGAACTGGGCCAAGCCCCAATTTAGGTTCATCTCTTAGTAGCACATGTAGATATGCATACATTATATGCCCTTAATTGTTTATCTAGTATCACACATGCATGACCCTCACACACAACACCATGGATAATTTATTCTAGAGCCATTGATCATGTTGCATCATTTGTACATTGGTTTCAAGCTTACTCAAAAATCATTCCTGTCATTATACACAATCTTGACAAATCTACTATCACCATATATTAATATGGAATTATTCAAATTTTCCCAAATTTTGTTCTTCATAATGTTCTTTGCGTCCCTATTTTTCAATTTAATTCAATTTTCATTTCCAAGTTAGTTTCTACTCTTTGTTATTCCCTCATTTTCTCCTTTGATTTTTGCAAAAGTGAGGAGGTGAACTCATTAAGGATGATTGGTTTGGATAAAATGAAGAGAGGGCTTTATTACTTAGAAGATAGCAAGATAAAAATCCAAACCCCATCAAATAGCAGCACCATTAACCACACCACTACTATTCCCTTCATAGCCTCCAACCTCTGTCATTTTGGATCAGGACATTTCTCTAGAAACCGTTTAAATATTGTGTCAACTTTATCCCTTTATTTTGAGGCATTTTGATGAGGCGATATTTGTCATAAAATTTTTTGAGCTAATTTATCTTGATGTTTGGGGGCCTTATTTTAAGCAATCTCTGCATGGCCATAAATATTTTTTAACCATTCTAGATGACTTCAATCAATGTACTTGGGTAAATTTGCTAAAATCCAAGGTTGAAGCTCAATCACATGTTGAAAATTTTATTAATCTTGTTGAAACACAATTTGAAACTAAAGTGGAATGTATTCATTCTGACAATGGACCTTAATTTTTCTTAAAAGTTTTTAATCCTCCAAAGGAGTTTTGCACCAAACTAGTTGCATTGAGACTGTTCAACAAAATAGGAGAGTTGAACGGAAACACCAACATATTTTGAATGTGGCTAGGAGCTTAAAGTTCCAATCTCATCTGCCCACACATTTTTGGTCTTATGCCATTAAACATTTAGTTTATCTCATTAATCATGTTCCTTTTCCTGTTGTCTGTAGCAAAACTCCCTTTGAACTTTTGTTTAAACAACCACCAAATTTTGCAATGCTTAAAGTTTTTGGATGTCTATGTTATGCATCAACATATGTTTCTCATCGACCCAAATTTGACCCAAGAGCCAGACGTTGCATTTTCTCGAGACATCAAAATGGAACTAAATGTTTTGCTATTTTCAATCTTGACACAAAAGAAACTTTTGTTTCAAGTAATGTTCACTTTGATGAATTAAAATGTCCTTTCTAGGACTCCAAGTCTAAGCCACAACCATTTCTTCCTAATGGTCCAAACATTTCTACTATAAACCCTATTTCCTTAGAATCTACACACTTACCTCCAATTCAAATACACCAGTAACCTATAGATTAGCTCATACAGTTCACCAAACACACCATGAACTCTTCCTTAGCCCACACATAAAGCCCAATGGTGCCTTTTCCCATATCTTCCATGGATCAACCTGTCCCAATCGAAATGTCACTTGCTGACACCTTACCTTCTAACTCTTCACCAACCTTAACCCTCACCACTTCCTCAATGGTGCCAATCGCGAGCATTTGCTTATCTTGTTAACTACCACTGTAATTCCTTTCTTCGTGAGCCATCCTAACCATCCTCAACGTGTTTCCATCCCATCAGCTCTATTCTTTCTCACAATCATTTCCTCATGGCTCTTTCCACAAATTTTGAACCAGCATTTATCACGAGGCCAAACAACATGATTGTTGGCAAAAGGCCATGACCATTGAGATAAAGATATTGGAGTTGAACAACACCCGGTCCATCATGGATGTTCCCCCAAATGTAAAACCAATAGGCTGCAAATAGGTTTACAAAATTAAGTGGAGAATATATGAGTCAGTGGAGCAATTCAAAGCTCAACAAAGGGTTTTGCTCAAACAAAAGGCATAAATTATTTTGAGACTTTCTCCCATGTTGTGAAGATAGCCTCCATCAGAGTGGTGCTTGCTCTTGCTTAAATTAATCACCGGACCATTTGTAATACCTAGTGTACAAGTGTCAGCAGATTTTCTTTTTCGAACAGTTTCAGGGTCTCCTGGGACCCACCCATGCTGTCGGGTCCTGAATTTTCACTAAATCTGGATCCTACACCTCCTTGGAGGGCTATATGTTAGAGTCACAATCTTGGGATCAAAAGTCCCGTTAATTGTTCCTTGAAGGAAAATAAGTTAAAGAGAAATTTTTAATGAATTTTATTAAACCTTTAAACGTTTCGTTTTTAGTTCACAAGTTTAGAAAATCTCAAAAATTTACGGATTTGAAATAAAACCTAAAATTTGGATTTTGATTTGATAGGATTTTGATTTTTATAATTTTGTATTTCAATCCAAATTAGGGGTATTTCCTTATTTACATTTATGTTTTAAAGTTAATGGACATTAACTTAAAATTTAGAAATGTAAATAAGTGAGAAGTGAGACAACCTAAATGCCAGGAGCACCCAGAGGTGCTGACAACAAGCTGAACAAGTTTTACTGTCAGCGCTATAGTGGTCACAGTGTGCGAAACAGGGCAGTTTTGGAGTCTGAGGACCGCTATAGCGGTCATAAGTGTGTCTAAGGGGGGAGCACGGGTGTGCTCGACTACTATAGCCGTCATAGACCATTATAGCGGTGTTAGTAGGGTAGATATAGTGTCAAACGATGCTGTTTCACTTAAGTGATCCTCTAGCCCCTTTATACACCCCCAAACTCAGGTTTCACTCCCCATTTCCAAACCCTCCTCCCCCTCCATCAGTTTTTCTTTCCTTCTCTCAAATATACTTTATTCCATCACTCCTAATCATCAAGATATGTTTATGTTAATAGATTCTATCTCCGTTCTTTCCATTTTTCCATATTCTTAGTATGAGTTATTATTTTCTCTCATTGTTGTCAAGTGGGGGTGCTCCCCAACATTGTTAGGGTTATATTAGAGCCATCTAGAGGTCATTAGAAATTAATCTAGAGTCATGGTTACTCTATGGCAGTTGTTGGTGCCATTCCAAACTTTCCAGGTCAAGTTTGCAGTGCCCACACACTCCCAGCTTCAAATGGTGAGTGGGTTTGACCTCATTACCTACCATTATGATTATGTTTGATGTATGACAATTGCGAAATATAAAATTTGAGATAAGCAAAAGTATTTAATATGATTTTACATGATTATGCTAAGCTAGAAAATTGTGTTTTATGATGATAGCATGAAAGAATGAGTTTTGCAAAACCATGAGACCATAATTGTTGTGTTGTGTGTATGGAAAATGTTTTATATGCTAATGAAATAGTTGTTGGAAGAATATATGACTTTATCTAGTTACTTTTTATCAAATATGTTTTATGAGTTTAGGACATTATTGTGTTTTCAAGATTTATATTTCAAGCTATGTTTTTTCTGAAATATTCAATCAAGATAATTACATATGTTAGAAAAATATGAACAAGAGCTATGACATATTTATACTTCAAGATTAGAGATTTCGAAATATGATTTTAAAATATCAGTTGAAACATTTTGGCAAGAATATCAAGCAGAGATGTTTTATATATATTAGAGATTTTATGATTTTAAGGAATATGAGTAATTATGTATGAAAGAGTTTTGATACTCAAATTAGAGAATATAATAGAGTTTCAGTGCTTTAAGAGTTTTCAAATTATATGAACTAAGTACAAACTAATTTAAACAGTAGTTATAGAGAAACAAACAGTGAGTTAACGGCTGGGAGAAATGATCGTTAACTTTGGTATCAAGTTGTTCTCAGGGGCAATCTCTTTGAACAGAAAATACATGTTCTTCCCCGTGCCTGTGTCTAGGGGGAAGGAACAAAGTCTCGAGGGTGGAGCCCGTGTCTGGCACCCATCGAGGATTGGTTATGTCATGGTTGACATACATAACTAGACAGATATCCATGTTTCTCTATTAGAATACTATTAATTATATTTTCAGAGATTATTGATTTTTTTGGAGAATATTTGATTTAAGAGATATTATATATATATATATGTATATATATATATATATATATATATATATATATATATATATATATATATATATATATATATATATATATATATATATATATATATATATATATATGAGAAATGATTTCCTTGTTGGAGTAAGAACTTAGAGATGTTTTCTTATGAATTTATGAACATAGAGATATATTTTCTATGAGACTATGCATATGAATATCAAATGGTTTATGATTGTTGCATGTACATTATATATGGTATATTCCTTAGTTGTCCTATGTAGGTGATGGGTGAAACCTCACTCACTGAGTCCTTTGACTCACCCGTCTCCCTTCCTCTTATAGTTGCAGGTGCAGATCCAGTTTCTTCATCGGTCCAATATCCGTAGTGACCCCTTGGTGAGCTTTACGTTGTTGTAAGGCTTAGTTTAGGCTTCTGTTAGTTTTAGAGGGCTCCAGTAGATGTACAGGCAGGATCCAAGCCATGTATTTATTTTGATATACTGTATTTATTTTGAGATACTGTATTTATTTTCAGTGAATATGTATTTCCCTATATGTTTTCAAAGTCCAAGTATGTATTTTGAAATGTAGACTATGCCTAAGGATTTATATAGTGAATTGAAAATGTATTAGTGTTTCAGCTTTCAAGAATTTAAATTGATTTTCAGTTTATGACCATGATTATACCTTGGTTTCTTTTGAGTTTAAATATTATGCTTTAATTATAGAAAATAATAATAATTTATAAGAAAGATCGTATTTTAAGTATCATATCATATATTTTATGCATATAGAGAGACTCAAAGGTCAGAAGGCTTACGTGGGGATGAGATATCTCACGTGCCGGTCACGTTTCTAAGTCGGGTCGTGACACCATTCAACAACTTGATCTAAATAACACCATTTTGCATGAGGACCTTTTAGAGGATATTTACATGATTGTGCCACCGATGTTCCTATTTCTGGTCCCTCTAAATGATATGAGTTATTCAAGTCTTTATATAAGCAAGTCAATCGAAAATGGCATGAGAAATTATTCCTTTTACTACTCTCTTGTGAGTATCAGCAAGCCCAAGGTGATCATAATCTCTTTATTAAAACAACTAATTCTGATTTTATTGTCCTCATAATCTTTGTTGACAATATTATTTTAACTGGAAATTCTATTGCTGGATGTTCTTCATTTTAATTTTTGAATTAAAGATCTTGGTGTTTTCAAACCTATTCAAAAACTAGAATTTATCTTTGTCAATGCAAATACTACTTGGACCTTCTTCATGATTCGGGTTTATTGGGTTACAAGTTGTGCTCAACACCAATGGATAGCTCCTTTCAGCTTCACCATGATGATAGTAAGCCTCTTACTCATGTTTCATTATATCACCGCTTGGTTGGGCCCTTATTATACCTCACAACTATCAGTGCTGACATTGCCTTTGCCATACAATAATTCAGCCAATTCATGGCCAAGTCTACTTGCTTGCATCTTGCTGTAGTTGTATCAATGTGATTCTCAACTCCATTTGCTTGGTATTAGTGATACCGATCGTGGTACTTGCATTGGTTCAAGAAGATCCATTACTGATTACTGTTTCTTCATCAGAAGCTCTCTCATTTCGTGGAAGACAAAGAAACAAAACACAATATCTTGGTCTTCTTCAGAGGCCAAATATAGAGCTTTTGTATCCATGACTTGTGAGTTACAATGGCTTGTTTACTTGCTCGATGATTTAAAAGTTGCTTGTTCTTGCTTAACAGCTTTATATTGTGATAGCCAAAGTGCTTTGTACATCGTTGCTAATCTCATTTTTCATGAATGTACAAGGCATTTGGATATTGACTGTCATCTAGTCCATGAAAAGGATCAAGCTGGATTGATGACCTTGCTTTCCATTTCCTCTCATCATCAGTTGGTTGATTCTTTTCTTTCCAAGCTAGGTTTGGTAAACCTTTTTCACCCTCTAGCTTGAGGGGTTAACAAATAGAGACCAAGCCGCAAACCAACATGACAAGTCTATAGCTGAAATACATCATTCTAAAATTCCTAATGATATGTGCATAAATATCCCTAACAGTGATAATGTTTTAGAAAAATAGTGAGGTGTACAGATTGTTATAGATATTTTTGTGAGTTGTACATTTTGTTAGCAAGTTGCTAGGTGTTTGTTAGCATCATGATTGCTTGTCTCCCTTTTTATATTTTTTGACTGTTTTTTTCTTAGATTTGGTAGGATAAGTTTTTGCACTATGCTCTACATACCATGTAACCATTATTTGTAAATTAAGGAAAATATTATTCTGCACAAATAGTTTGTTTTCTTTCTCCCTAGTATCCAATTTTCTACTATAAAGTTCATTTTGATCCTGAAATTGTATGTGTACTTTCATAATTGAAATTAAAAATGTATCAATTTAGTACCTAAAATAAAAAATAATGATTTAAATTATTTATTTTAATAATTCAAGTTAGTCTTCTGAATGTGACCATTGGGACTTAATTTGAATTACTTTTATAATTTTAGGAATTAAATTAATAATTTCTTAATTTCAAATACTAAAATAAAATACATATATAATTTGAAGAACAAAAATAAACCTTTGCTTTGAGTTTATTTACCCATTCTTTGGGTTATGTTTTAATTGGTGGTATTCTATTGTTTTGATACAATAAAATTAGATAGAGTGAAATGAAGATGAATGAAACTCATTTCATCTAATAACACTATATTTCTCTACTTTTCTTCCTCAAGTAGGGGAAATGAGATTAAATACAAGTTATTACAAATAATGAAGTGAAATAACTGTGTCACTTTATTCCACTATTTAGTATTCCATTTTACTCTACTTCACTTCACTACTTTCCACCAACGTAAATATAGCCTTAGCCAGCAACAAGTAGTGACCAAGATAGGACAACATTACATCATCTCTAAAATTTTTTTTAAAAAAAGACAAAATACTCATTTTGATTCCTCAAAAATATATTAACAAATAAATTGGTCTCTTAGAATTTGAAAGTCCCAAATTAACCATTTATAATTCAAAAAATGAACATATTGGTTTCTCCATACAGTTTTAATTGTATAGACTTATACAATAAGACTTATTTGCCCTCTTTTTTAGATTGTGACAACTAATATGCAATTTTCAAATCCTATAGACTATTGGGTTGTTTGATATATTTTTAAAGAAAAGAATATTTAGAATGTGTTTAGTCTGTGGGTGGAAAATGAGAATAAAAATTGTATAGATGAATTTCATATATTATTTTATATTTAAAACTCATTCACGTAGATTTCAATTTCATTCGTACCCCTAAACCAAGAATGCACTTAGGCCACATTTGATACATAAGATGAGGCCTTATTATATTAGCTAATACAATAATATTGTATAATGTTATACGATCAAATCATTTTTATCCTATAACTATAGGACTAAGTTATTAGATCTTAAGAGACCTAATAACATCTTATAGTAATATTTTTACTAGCTAATCTCAAATTAGCCATAACTTGGTCTTCTAGGTCAATACTTGTCCCTGCCCCGATCGGTTGCCGCCTGCTCGCTACAGTCGCTGCTCGCCAATCGCCTATTGCCACCCGCCACTTGCCAGTCACCCTTTGTCGGCCGTCGCCTGTCAGCTAATTTGTTGTCCATCATGTGATGCATATAGGATAAAAATTTATATAATAAAAGATTCCTTATGCTATAGTATTAAACTTTAAAACACTGATTATATCATATGTGAAGCACCAAATATAGCCTAGAAATAAAAGTTTAAAACGGTGACATGAAAATATGCGGCGGTTACATTACAATGAATATCATCATTACACAACATTTATTGCTAGTCAGTAGCAGTCACCCCAAAACAAACAAACCAGTGAAACTGCCACCCTCACTCCCCACCCATCGCCACCTTCACTCTTCACACTATTCACACACCCAAACCCCCAAAAACCATGATCATCATCACTAGCGCCCTACTGCTCCCAAATCTCACACTCCCTTACCCTCTCTTCTAACTAAATCTTATTCTCAAAACCAAACCAAATCTCACATCACATTAATCGTTTCCCAATGGCTGCAGCATTGGAGTGCTGGTCCAGCCGCGCCACCACCACCACCGACGACGACATGGTGGAGCAGGTCCTCATGCGCTCCCACCATAGATCCGAAGGCCTCACCGCACTGGATCCCCCCACCTCCTCCTCCTCTTCTTCCAACTCCAAAGACTCTTCCTCTTCAAACTCCCTCGTCCACAAGAAGCTTCAGAAGCTGACACGCAACGTCTCTGAAGCCATTGCTTCACTCAGGAACACACTCAACCTCCAAGACAACAACGCTAATAATACTCGAGACCCTCTTTCTTCTTCTTCTTCGAAGGTTGAGGGTTCACGGAAAGTTGTGTGGGGATGCGTCGTGCGCAACCTCACCCAGCTTTACCCTGGAAGCCAGCTTCCGGAGAAGCTCATGTCTAATATTCGCAGGCACTATGATTCGTTGCCCCTAAGGTTAGGACCCCATCACACGAAAAATGGAATCCAATGCTAAAGTTTCGATCTTTTCATGGAATCTGAGAACCCCATTTGCTTGATCTGAATCGTAGCCTTTTGTTTCTGTGATGGGTCTTTGGTTGTTCCAGTGCTACAACCATCTCAAGTTCATCTTTTTTTTTTTTTTCAACTTGGGAACTTCGAGTTATCAAAAACGAAGAAATGGGTGTTTCTTATTTTTTCTTATTTTTTCACTTTTTTATTTGAATTTTAATTTTTTTTTAATAATTTTTTTGGGATTCTGCTAGCTTCAATGCTAGAACCCTCTCAAATTCACCTTTTTTTTTTTAACAATTTGGGAGCTTCAAGTGAGCAAAAATGGTAAGTGGGTGTTTCTTCCTTCTTTTCTTTTCGTTTTTTTTTTCCCTGTTTTTAGCACCCTTTTCTCCCCCTAATTTTTTGGGTTGTGCTTGCTTCAATGTTAGAACACTCTCAACTTCACTTCAGAACTTGGGAACTTCAAAAATGGGTCGTGGGAGTTTTATATTTTTCTGATTTTGTGGAGTTATTTATTTATTTATTATTATTTTTTTTATGTTTTGTTCATTTTTTGTTGTTGTTTGCACAGCTATGCACAGGCTGAATTTGATATGAAGGATGTGTTTCTTCACATCAAGCTGATGGAGCAAGCATCGATGAATGACCACCCCGCGATTCTGATTCAAGAGGAGTGCGGTGATGGTGATGGTGGTGAAGAAGTTAAAGGGCCAACGTTGAAGCTCACCTTTGCTTGCAACTCGCCGATCTCGTTTCCTGCAATGTCCAATGCATTGGACAGTTCATCCATTTCCTGCAAGAAGGTTCAGATCTTTGAGAAGAAAGGTTTCACACTTGGGGTTGTTCTCCTTGTTCTTCAGCAAGGGCAAGAGAAACTGGTGAGGAACAGGGTTGAAACTGCCCTACGATTTGCAACGAAGAAGCCCAAAACCAGTTCTGTGAAGCTTCCATTCGGGCTCTGTGGGTGCCAGGAAGAGATCTCCAAGGGTAGAGAGTTTGGTGAGATTGAAGAGGATGGTGGTGACTATGTTAGGGAGTTTGAGAATCCAAGCCAAAAGATTCAGCTTCAGGTTCCTTTGCCTAGTTCATCTTTTGTTGTGTCAGTGGATGAGTGGCAGACCATTAAGTCAGGTGGGGATGGGATCGCCAAATGGTTGTTGAATTCAGATAGTGTTGAGTTTTTGGATCAGATTGGACCAAATTCCTATAAGGGGGTCTACAATGGGAAAAGGGTTGGGATTGAGAAGCTTAAAGGGTGTGACAAAGGGAACTCTTATGAGTTTGAGCTCAGGAAAGACCTGCTGGAACTGATGACTTGTGGCCACAGAAGCATTCTTCAGTTCTGTGGTATATGTGTGGATGACAATCATGGGTTGTGTGTGGTGAATAAGTTCATGGAAGGTGGTTCTGTTCATGACTTGATGTTGAAGAACAAAAAGCTTCAAGCAAAGGATATTATGAGGATTGCAGTTGATGTAGCTGAGGGGATCAAGTTTATGAATGACCATGGTGTTGCATATAGAGACCTTAATACACAGAGGATTCTATTGGATAGGCATGGCAATGCTTGCTTAGGAGATATGGGTATAGTCACTGCCTGCAAGAGTGTTGGAGAAGCAATGGAGTATGAAACCGATGGTTATCGTTGGTTGGCTCCTGAGGTTTGTCCCCTTATTCAATTACACTCATTTTTCAAGTTAACAAAATAATTGTTGCAATTATGGAAAATTGTGTCACACGAAATATGTTCCGTAGTCCTATGTAAATTCTGTATTGCATTTGCCATACATAGTCCGCAATCTTCTCCAGTGTTTTTTCGGAAAGGGAATAAAAAATTGTAGAATAGGCTTTCACATTGGTATGGTATCTATCCCTTTAAAGAATAGGATCCCTCTTTCTCAACAGCTTGACACCTAGACACCTAATCTTAACCCACATGGCTTTTAAGGTAAGATATAATGGGTGGGTTTCTGCTTTTGGCTTTTAACCTGCTGCTCTAGAAAAGCTTTTGACACGTAATGATCTGTTTCTGAAAATAATGAGAGGAAAAAAACTACTAATGCCAAGCTATATGTATTCTTAACCAAATTTTTATATGTACCCTTACTCTTACTGATCTGGTCAGACAAATCATATGACTTTGGCACTGATTAAAAGTAACAATAATTCTACCAACAGTGAAAGGGAAAATGGTTTTCTGCTTGTGATGCTTATTTAGCTAACTTGTTGACACTAAGAGCTTTAGAACTTTACCATTTATATTCTGCATGAGTTCAAAGAAGAGTGGCAGATATGTTCGTATTGATTCCTGATTAATTTTTGGTTGTGCTTTGTAGTTTGTCATAAATAAATTTTCAGCAACAGTGATGTCTAGGATCAAATTGTTATGTGAATTCCCCCCACCCCCTTTTTTTTCTCCTTTGTTCTATTTGTTTGTCCTCATATACATTAGTTCAATGACAAATTCCAGACTAAGGCATTTTAGCTCTTTTTCCTTTTCTGTCTGCTCTTGATGGGCCATTTACAAGCACATGAAAATGACATACTACATGTTCAATTGGAGAGCAAATTTTGTGAGTTTTGTTGTTTCAAAAAAAATTGTTTAGATCCATTGTATTTGAGGCAATGCTAAACTAGCCTACATTCAAAAGAAACTTTATGTCACTTGTCCTGGCATCATTGTTTGAGCATGCCTAACTTGTCTTAATAATTGTTACTTGTCTTAATAATTGTTTTTGGCTTTCACTTTATAGGGTATATCTTTATTTAAGCACTTGTGTATGCCATTAGCCAAATGAGTGTGTATTGCTAAGTATACTAGAATCAATTATGGAGCCCGCATGTCTTAATGCTTTGACATGATCTTTGTGCCTGTATTCTAGTTATTTTGTCCTATTGATAAAGCTACTTACAAAGCCCTCATAGCTCGTGTGCAGGCAGAAAAGAACATACAAAAACTAACCAACAAAGACATTTGATTTATTCCAAGAGAAAAGGTAGAACAAAATAGAAAGACACAAGTCAAGATTTTTGCTTAAAAGTATAAAATAACCACTAAATAAGTCTTTGTGAAGAAAGAAATTGGTTTACATGATGATGTATTAGAAATCTCCTCAGGGTATTGTTACACATTACTTACAAACACTGATTTACATGTGGGTAGGTGAAAAATGGCAATCTGCCCCCAGAACGGATGTGTAATGATACAACAACAACTATATCTTGTTTGATTAGGTGGGGTTTGCACATGAATCTTACGACGCCATAATGTTCTAACAACAGATGTGTACTAATATGTGTGACTAGACTCCATTTTTGGGTGCAGTATGTGATGTTCTCTTTGAAAAATGAAAACTGGCTAGTAAGACTATATATTGCGGGTTTGGTAGTTTGCTACAACATTCCTAAGATCTGATAAGTTTTTTTTTTTTTCCTTGTAACATTCTGAAAATGAAGGGAAAAAGGCTTCAGTGACAGTGACTAGTTGTTAGCTTGAAAGAGAAAACTTGTTGCACCTCTCTCTGGTTTATAGCTTATGAAGTTTAGCACTCATTTCTCCTTTTTGTGTGTGTCTGTGTGTGAAATAGCAAATACTCTTTTGATGTTTTTTAAGTATACATTTTTATGTTAAAAAAAAAAATCAATGTGACATTAATTACTAGTGCCCGTGCTAACTTTTTTTTATCTCTTTTTATCTATTGAAAACAGATAATTGCTGGAGACCCTGAGAGTGTCACAGAGACATGGATGAGCAATGTTTATAGTTTTGGTATGGTAATTTGGGAGATGGTAACTGGTGAAGCAGCCTATTCTGCATTCTCACCTGTTCAGGCAGCAGTAGGCATTGCGGCTTGTGGCCTTAGACCTGACATCCCCAAGGACTGTCCACAAACACTAAAATCACTCATGACAAAGTGCTGGAACAACACCCCTTCAAAACGCCCTCACTTCTCTGAAATTTTAGCATTGTTGCTGCGCCCAAACAACATCAATAGGTAAAAGTAAAACTTGATATATATGCAGACCTTTGTGAAACCTTAATCTGTTGATAGCACATGACAGCAAGTTCATATGGATAACCATGAACCCCCCCTATGCTTATACGGCATTAATGAAGATGTAAATTTGCATCTTGTTTGCAATGTTGTACCATCTCTTTATAAAAATACAATGTCTTTGCCATAATGAATATACTCTCTTTTTCTTTAGTTTAACTTTGATAAATTGACAATGTAAAATTGTCATTCAATCAAAATCTTTCATTCACATGATTTTTCAAGTAGAGGAGTCAACTATCGTGGGTGATATGACAATACAGGATTGGATAACTGTGTACAAAATTTTCACACGATGCCTAGAAATTAAATCCCTTTTTATTTTCCCTTTTATGATGCAGCCTTGATGATGGAAAATATTACAATACTATATACATAATGGTGTGATTTGAGTGGTACTTAGGAAAAGATTATCCTGTGAAAAATTAAACATAATTTTATGTGGAATAGAAAAACCAACAGAAGACGCGTTTTATTCGCCTTGCCGGGGGTCCTGTGTTGGGTTTCCTTTGTTTGGTTTCGCGGCTATCCTAAAGGGATCATAAAAAGGGTCCCATTGGATTCTATGTTTCTTCAATGGTGAAATGTGTTAAGCACCGTTGGCCCGATTTTTACCTCAGATCCAAACTTTTCAGCTGAGAAGTGATGTGTTTTCTCTTTGCCGGCTCAAAGACTTTTTCACACCTATCTGCTCCCATGCTCCTTTATTTTACTTTTTTGGGTCATGATGCACCGGGGGAGGGAATGGGGCAAGTGGTTTCAGTTACTATCTGACGGATTTGAATCTACGCCCCTTTATTATTGGTTATTCAAGGCAAGGGATCTTGCTATTGCATTATAGGCATCAACTACTCCCATGGTCATATTGAAGATCAATGGGAAGTTGAAGGATAATGGAGTGATGGTAGGAACCCGAAATTGTGTTGAGGGACAAATCATTCTTTACAATTTTATGTTTCTTACATATATACAACCATTGAAAGAGTGTGTGTGTGTGTATATATATATTTATATATCACTATTGTGTGGTTTCTTATTATAAAATTTATATATTGATATTTTTCAACATCACAGAAGAATACACCCATATATAAAAAAAAAATGAAACATTACAAAACAAAAGAATACCATTACACGAGGATATAACCAATCATTTAGTTTTATAAGATTATCACGAGAAAATGTTACTGTGTTAGTGAATGCAATAAGATAGTAAGGTATGTTTATGAATTTGGATGTTGAAGGTCTTTTTTTACTTCTTTTTAAAATTTAAATTCACAACAATATCCTTAGAGTTTTCTATCTTTTGTGAGTCATTATTTAATTTTTATTGTTTTTAAAGGTTTTTTTAATATGTAAAGATGTTCGAGAATTTAAACTCACAAAATACCTTGAGAGTTCCCTGTCCTTTTTTGTAAGTCATTGTTTAATTTTTATTGTTTTAATATGTAAAGATGTTCAAGAAAAAACAGAGAGATTTTTTTCGGTGAGAAGTTTTGAGCTTGACCTGCCGGATCTTTATGCTGAAATGCTGGTCTTCTGGGTTCTTGTACTTTTCATTTTATATTTTAAATGTACTGTAGATTTGATTGGGCCATTTTCTTTCTTTCTTTAGGCAAACTGCTGCATTTTTATGTTGCTTGGGCCAGTTCTGTGGCAGCAGGAACCTTATTTTTAAAAGGTGTTTTGCGACCAAAAACAAAGGGTGTTTGAGGTTTTTTAATTTTTGAGGATGGGGGAGGGAGGGATGGAATTGAAGAATAATAAGATTGCAAATGTTTTCGACTGAAAAGAGATTGCAATTTTCCCTGTTATGCTAAGATCCAATAAAAAAAACCATTATGCTAAGACTAGTCTATTAAAAAATTGAGTGTTTCGTAGCTGAGTATCACATTAAATTTGTTTATTAGTTTGATGTAAGTTCGGGGTCCTTGGGATTATGATTTGTCTTTTTCTTTTACCTTCTAAAAGTCAAAAATTATGTTCTTAATTTTTTTTCTCGTTTAACTTTTCAATAATTATTTTTTAAAAAACTCCAAATAAATACTTATATTACTATATATTTGAATATAAAATAATTTATTCATAGGCTATTTTTTCAAAAGCTATTTTGACATTAGCTGATAAATATTTAAATAAGTTATTTATCCAAGCAGACCTTAATAACATTTGTTCTAATACTCTCTTGTTTGTTTGATTTCAAGGAATATTATTTTATTGTTTTTTATTTTTAATATCAATTGCAAACTACCACTTTATTTTGACTCTATTTTCTAATTTTAAAATATTGTAAAAGAAATGCTAAAAATTTTTCTTGATAAAGGAACTTGTTAAAATTCATTGACATGAATCAAACTATCTTCATCAAGCTGAGAAAATGAATATAAAGAAACAACTCATTGTCCATCGTCATAACCGATTATTCATCTCTTGAAGTTGCCCGCATTATTCATGTTCAAGTTTATGGTATGTGCATATTAAAACCTAAGAAAACTTTGTCGAATAACGCATGGCAACTATCATTTAGCATAATTCGTAGAAATTGTTTGGATATCATAAAATTTTGTAATCCTATTTCTGGTTGACAACGACAAAGTAGAAGCGACTGCGGAGTTTAGCATTGAGTACTCAAAAATATCGAATCTTAGTCCAATGATACGCATTTGTGGCTTTTGAATAGGAAAATTCTATCATAATGAAATGCGTTAGTGGGCATCTATAAAAGCGTAAAATTCAGATGAGGTGGCGAACGGCGCAAACCATCATGGATAATGCCTTGGTTTAAGCCGTTCCAACGAGGAAAGTCACAAGGTTGAGTAAATGCAAATCTTAGTTCCTAAAAATTAAAATTTTAGATGTAAGATATCTTAATTTCTAAAATTTAGAAGTTAAATTTTTATTTTTATACCCTAACATAGTGACATTATAAATTGTACCTTGTAAGCCAAATTACTCCCTTATTTTATTTCTGTTACTATGTTATAACATATTATGTTAAAGGTTTAATTAATCCGTTGATCCCTATAGTTTCACCCAATTTTCAATTGGGTCCCTACATTTTAAAAGTTTTTAATTTGGTCCCTACATTGTATAAAAATTTTTAATTAGGTCCCTAACTCTATAAGGCGTTACAAAAAAGTTAACTTAAGCAGAATATTTCTAGAATATTTTTTAACTACTATTTTATATTTAAAAATTTCCCCTACCCCACTCCACCCATCGTCCCCTTCCTCTTCCCCTTCCCTACCACCATTATTTATCATTCATCATTCATCATCACCATCATCCATCACCCATCAATATATCCATCACCCCTTCCTCTCTATCACTACCACCATTATTCATTATTCACCATCAACATTACCATTAACACTATCATTCCCCTCAACCTCATGGCATGATATACATCATTTCGTTTACTTTGAAATATATAAATAAAAGTTGTCGGCACTGACCTGCTATGCGACAACCTCTTCAAAGTTCAAACAAAGAAATTCCATTACCATCAACACTATCATTCCCCTCAAACTCATGGCATGATATATCAAGTGATGATTATATCATTCTCCATTAATTCTCCCATATCTCTGTCTGATCTCTCCTCACACGAGTCACGACACTAATTGGTGGATTTTCTTCGAGGACCGCCTCCACATCCACCAGTCCTTCAAAAGTCCCTCTCCACAACCACCATTTCTAGGAGAATCAACTCCACCACAAAGTCCTCAGCTACCTTGATTCCCTCCCATCTGTTCAAGACTCCGATTTCACCAAGCTCTTCTCCAGCCCCAAAGCCTCCGATATCTACCTCCACCTCGACACCAGCCAAACTGTCCATGACGCCTTCCTCGGTGCCAAGCTCTCCAAGACCAACGATGTCGCCACCGCCAACGGTGTTGGTGGGCTTCCTTCCTCATTGGGAGCCCAATAACCAAAAGAAAAGAAAGAAAAGGAAAAAAAAAATCGAAAAAGGAATTAAAAACAAACCACTCTACAATAGCGTGGCATGTTGAAGAAACGTGAAAACGTGAAGGCGCCGTAGAGAGAGAAGAGGAAAAGGAGAAAAAGCAGTGCAATTGGTTCATCATCATATGGGTAAACGTGTTCCGTTTATCATGAAAATTTAGTATGTTGTTTCTGGTGTTGAGCTTGATCATTTGATATAGCTTGTTAATTTTATTGTCTTCTCTGGTGGCTGTTCTGTTACACCCACATTGTGGAGTTATATGATTGTGTTTCGCCCATTGGGTGAGTATTCTATTGATTGTTGAGATTTCCTAGTGCTACTAGAAAGACTGATTGTATTCCTATTGATCATAGTGGAAGTTTTTGCTGGACTAGATCCCGTGGGATTTTTGTCCCTCTAATTAGCGGTTTTCCCACGTCAAAAATTGCGGTGTCTCTTATTTCATTTTTTTTGCCAAATTATTATACTACCTAGAGTATTTTTGGAACTATCTATTTAACTGCATAGGTTTGGAGAAATATTTGTTGCTTTCACTGTTGATAATAGGTTCCATTCCTAAGATTTCCTCAACAAAGTGGTGTTAGAGCTTTGGTTATTTTTTTATCTGTGCAGTTTAAATGGAGGAACATCAGGGGCTAAATATGATCAAGTTGAATTTCAAAAATTACTCATTTTGGAAGACTCTCATGGAAGACATGTTATACAATAAGGATTTGTATGATCCTATTAAGGATGATAAATATAAGGATGCTGATAAGTCTGAAGTCGAATGGAACAGAATGAACAGAAAAGTTGTTGCTTTGATTAGGCAGTGGTTAGATCTTAGTGTGTATCCACATATTGACAAAGAAACTAATGCTCCTAGCATGTGACAAAAATTGACAGATTTATATGAAAGGAAGAATGTGCAAAATAAGGCATATTTGATTCGGAAGCTAGTAAATATGAAATATAAAGAAGATGATTCAATGCCAGAGCATTTCAGTAGTTTCTAGGAGATTGTCAATCAGCTAACAACCAATGAGATTACATTGTCTAATGAGTTGCAAGCATTATTGTTGTTGAGTTCTTTGCCTGATAGTTGAGAAATCCTGGTTATGACAATGACTAACTCAGCTCCAAATGGGAAGTAGATGTTGTCAATGATTAAAGAAAGCATATTGAATGAAGATGCCAGAAGAAGAAAGCGGGGTTTGATTAGTGCCTTCACCCAGTCAGAAGCACTTGTTGCAGAGTCATGGGGGAGAAGCTAGAATCGAAGACCTCATAATACTGACAGGTCAGAGAGGCGTGGCAAGTCAAAAGGCAAGTCTAAGACAAGAAAGGAATCGTCTCTAAAGACTTGCACTCATTCTTTTATTGGAAAGTATGCTAGAGTAGCTTTTCATTATTCAGGACCTCATAGGAGACCACATGTACTAGATTTAGTTCACACTGATGTTTGTACCATGGACACAAAAACACTAAGAGGTGCATCATATTTTGTGACTTTTATTGATGACCATTCTCGAAAAGTGTGGGCTTTTGTGTTGAAATTTAAAGACCAAGTGTTTGGAGTTTTCAAGAGCTTCCATGCAAGTGTTAAAAGAGAAAAGGCAATGAAACTGAAATGTATTCGAGCAGATAATGGTGGTGAGTAGCCATTTGAAGACTACTATAAAGAATATGGGATCAGGCTTGAGAAAACAGTTCCTAAGACTCCTCAGCATAATGGAGTTGCAGAGAGAATGAACTGTACAATCAGTGACAGAATCAGGTATATGCTCTCTCATGCAAAGTTATCCAAATCCTTTTGGGGTAAAGCAATGAGAACTCTGGTGGATTTGATCAACCTTTCTCCTTCAGCTCCTTTAGATGGTGATGTTCCACAGAGAGTATGGATAGGGAAAGATGTCTCATATAGTTACTTGAGAGTATTTGGCTGCAGGGCCTTTGTTCATGTTCCTAGATATGAGAGGTCCAAGCAGTGTATCTTCATTGGTTATGGTCATGAAGACTTTGGTTATAGGTTATGGGACCCAACAAGTAAGAGAATAATCAGAAGCCAAGAGGTGATCTTTCTTGAAGATCAAACCATTGAAGATTTTGAAAAGTCAGATAAGCCAGTGTCTGTTACTAGAAGTGACAGTGATGTTGTGCTAGAGTCTCCTCCTAGTACTCCTGTTGATAGGGGAGATGTAAAGGTTGATGATGGGAATACAGGTGATGAGTCTGCACCTACTCTTGAGGTGCCAGTTAAGCAAGTTCCACCAGAACTACCAATTAAGTCACAATTGAGAAGATCTACAAAACCACATCAGCCTTCTAAGAAATATCCTTCAGATGAGTATGTGACAATCTCTGATAGTGGGGAGCCAGAGAGCTACCAAGAGGCTATTTCTGATAAGCATAAAGTCAAATGGTTGAAGGCCATGCAAAAGGAAATGAATTCCTTGTATGAGAATCACACCTTTGAGCTGATGAAGTTGCTAAAGGGTGAAAAAGCACTCAAAAATAAATGAATGTTCAAGCTGAAAATTGAAGATAATGTCTCACAGCCAAGGTACAAAGTAAGATTAGTTGTGAAAGGTTTTGAGCAGAAGAAAGGAATTGATTTTGAAGAGATTTTTCCACCAGTGGTGAAGATATCCTCTATTCAAGTTGTGCTTGGTTTAACAACAAGCTTGAATTTAGAGGTTGAGCAGCTTGATGTGAAGACTGCATTCCTTTATGGTGACTTGGAGGAAGAAATTTATATGGAGCAGCCAGAGGATTTCAAGGTTAAGGGAAATGAGTAGCTTGTGTGCAAATTGAAGAAGAGTTTGTATGGCCTTAAGCAAGCACCAAGGCAATGGTACAAGAAATTTGATTATTTCATGGCAGATCATGGGTATAGTAAAACTACTTTAGACCATTACGTATTTATCAAGAAATTCTCTGACGATGATTTCATAATTCTCTTGCTTTATGTGGATGACATGTTGATTGTTGGTCATGACAAGCAGAAGATTCAGAGTCTTAAGAGGGACTTGAGCAAGTCCTTTGCTATGAAGGACTTAGGTTCTGCAAAGTAAATCCTTGGTATAAGGATCACTCGTGACAGGAAGAATGACAAGTTGTGGTTATTTCAGCAAAAGTACATTGAGAAGGTATTGGAGAGGTTTAACATGAGTAATTCAAAGCCTGTTAGTACTACACTTGTTGGTCATTTCAAGTTGAGTTCATAACAATGTCCTACAAGTGAGAAAGAAAAAGAAGAGATGAAGAAGGCTCCATATGCGTTTGCAGTTGGTAATTTGATGTACGCTATGGTATGTACCAGGCCAAATATTGCTCATGTTATTGGTGTTATTAGCCGGTTTCTCTCTAATCTTGGTAAAGATCATTGACAAGCTGTGAAGTTAATTTTCAGGTATCTTTGGGGCGCTTCCAAAGTTTGTTTATGCTTTGGTAGTGGTCAGTCTATGTTGGATGGTTACACAGATGCAGACATAGCTAGTGATCTTGATTCTAGGAAGTCTACTTCCAGGTACATATGACTTTTGCAGGGTGAGCCATGTCATGACAGTCCAGACTTCAGAAATGTGTTGCTTTGTCTTCTACTGAGGCTGAATTTATTGTTGTTATTGAAGCTTCAAAAGAACTCTTATGGATGCAGAAATTCCTACAAGAATTGGGCATTGATCAAGAGAAGTTTGTGTTATTTTGTGATAGCCAGAGTGCTATCCATCTCAGCAAGAACCTGACATTTCATTCCAGGTTGAAGTACATAGAGGTGCGGTATCATTGGATAGATGAAGCACTGGAGATAGAGTTGTTTTCATTAGAGAAGATCCATACTGTTGACAATGGCTCAGGTATGATGACTAAAGCTTTGCCAACGGTGAAGTTTGTTTCTTGCAGAGAGAATGCAGGCTTAGTGGAGCAGCACATCTCCACTTGAGTCAGGAAGGGGGAGATTTGTTAGTGGGCTTTTCTCCTCATTGGGGGCCCAACAACTAAAAAAAAAGAAAAAAAGGAAAACAAACAAAAAAAGAAAGAAAACCAAAAAGGGAATTAAAAACAAACCATGCTACAGTAGTGTGGCATGTTGAAGAAATGTGAAAACGTGTAGGCGCTGCGGAGAGAGAGGAGAAAGGGCAGTGTAGTGGATTCATCATCGACGGGTAAACATGTTCTGTTTATCATGAAAATTTAGTATGTTGTTCCTCGTGTTGAGCTTGATCATTTGATATGCCTTGTTAATTTTATTACCTTCTCTGGTGGCTATTTAGTTATATCCACATTATGGAGTTATATAGTTGTGTTTCGCCTATTGGGTGAATATTCTGTTGATTGTTGAGATTTCCTAATGCTACTAAGAAGACTGATTGTATTCCCATTAATCATAGTGGAAGTTTTTACTGAACTAGGTCCCGTGGATTTTTTGTCCCTCTAATTGGAGGTTTTCCTACATTAAAAATTGCGGTGTCTCTTATTTCATTTTTTCTGCCAAATTATTATATTGCTTAGAGTATTTTTGGAACTATCTATTTAACTGCACAGGTGTGGGGAAATATTTGTTGCTTCCGCTTTTGATAACAGGTTTCATTCCGAAGATTTCTCTAAAGACAGTCCAATTTCATCGCGCACTGGCTGTGGTAGACCAACCCAACACCGCTTGGTGACCGGCTTATTCCTCCTTTTCCTTTGCCTATGCCGCCACCCCTGTTCCAGCTATGCAGCCAACCATTTTGTTCATTTTCTCTAATTTAGGGATTTACGCAGCCACTCCCCTTGTTGTTCTTTTTTATTTTTTCTCAAACTAAAATATGGTGGTGTTTTTAGAGTGGAGCATCTATCATTAGTTGTATTAGTGCTCCAATTGGAATAAATGGTTAGGATTCATTTTTCTCAAATTTAAAACTGTAGTTAAAGAATATTTTGGGAATATTCTATTTAAGTTAACTGTTTTGTAATGCTTTATAGAGTTACGGACCTAATTAAAAAATTTTATGCAATATAGGGACCCAATTGAAAACTTTTAAAATGTAAGGATCCAATTGAAAATTGAGAGAAACTATAGGGATCGATGGAGTAATTAAACCCATGTTAGATGACATACCAATGATAACTGACATCCTATTTTACATTAGATATGACATTATTAAATAATAGAGTCAAATTGTTAGTAAATGTTAAATATATTAAAAATGTTACTTATATATAAAATACATTTTATTGTTCTCAATTATTTTTTCCTTATGCAAATTAAATGTCAAGTAGAATATTAGCATATCACTTATATGTCGATTAATATAAAAAGATTGACAAAAAGGTGAAGGCACAATAATGAAAATAGGGTAGAGACTAATATAACTCACGTTTTATAATTTTCGTAACTAAAAAAAATAATTTCTAAATTTTGGGGATTAAAACACTTATGCAAAAAAATTCATGGAGTAAATTGAACATTTATTCCACAAGATTGGTAGTGATATCGGCTAGTCATTTGTCCATGCAATGTGATAAGGAAAAACAATTGGAAAGGACAAAGGAAGAATAAATTCCACCCGAAATTGAAAGAAAGAAGGTGATTCCTTCTTACTCGTATGATTGTATCACAAGTTCACAACACTGAAGTGCTGATTGGTCATCAATGCAACTCATGTTGGTGACTGTTTGGATTAGAGTTTACAAATGGGGGAATTTGGGCCAACTTAATTCTCTCATAATTGATTTTAATAAATTGTGAGTTGGGGTTAACTGAGTTTATGCTTGAATACTCTTATCTTAAAAGTAGTTATGATAGAATGAATGTGTTGTTTGGATAATCAAAATTAAAATCACTTTTAAATATCTAATTACCAAAAATACATAAGTTTTATATTATATTTTTAATATTATCAAAAGAGGTGATTAGATTTTAAAAAGTAACAATGAAAAGTGGAAGAAAAAATAAGAATTTAATGGCATCATGAATGTTCAACGGGGAAATGTTGAAGGCAAAAGCAACAAAAGGTTGCTTCCCTTTAAACTGGGTTTGGAGATCAAAATCATGGTGAAAATTAGTTAACTAAAAAACACCCAAAAACCTCAATCACAACATTCGATGAACCCACATTCACTGTCTCCAACACATAAACAAACACGCACTAAGAGCATATCCAATGGTGGGATACATTTTGGTCCCCATTTTGGACTCCACCATGGACATATCATCATAATGTCATAAAAAACAAATGGAGACCAAGAGTGCCCCTCTCCTCTATAATAGAAGGGATCAAGTTTGGTTCCTATTTGAGTTTTACATGCTTTTTTAACTTAAAATAATCAAAAATTAATATAATTATAAAATATTTTATTTTAATATTTTGTATTATGCAATTTTATTTTCAGTTTTAATAAAAAATTAAAAATTAAAATTTTGAAATATATTTTATTTTGAATACTTTCTTAATAAATTAAAGGTTTAATTAATCTGTCAGTCTCTATAGTTTCACCAAATTTTCAATTAGGTCCCTACATTTTAAAAATTTTCAATTGGGTCCTTGTAGTGAAAAAAAATTATAATTGGGTCCTTGCTGTTAATCACCGTCACAAAAACATTTCCAACAATGCTATAATGCATATAATGAAGTCAGGTGTACCATAAAACTCATTGATCTAAACCATTCAATATATGTAGAATAAAAATCTATGGCTGAAAAAAAGTAAATCTATCAATACACTCTTTTAATATAGTTTACCAATACTGCAGCCCAGTTTCTTTCCCTGGACTTTCTAGATTAGGTGGGTGAGAAAAGACGATGATGCAGCCAAGACCTGGAATGGTTCCACCCAGCATGGGCCAATACCCACCGCAGCAACAATACCCACCGCAGTAGCAATCGCCCTACATGATGATGCCGCCTCAGCCCCAGGCTCCACCATCGATGTAGGCCCCCTTCGCACAGGCCCCGCCGTAGCAGGTTGCTTTGCCACAACAACCTTCTTAGCCTGGCAGTGTCGACGAGGTCTGGACCTTCTGGATTAGTGACTTGTAGTACTGGATGGACGAGAACTACCTTTACACCTGCTTTGCTCATACGTGCGAGGTATGATAAAAAAAGAAAAATCCTTTCAAAAATCAGCGACTTGCAGTGCTTTATTTTATTTGTCTCCCTTTTTTCGTTTTGATTCAATTAGTTTTGGATGGATTCGATGTGGAAATTGTAGATTTTCGAAACTCTGTGTTTTTGCCCTTCCGTTTTGTTAATCCATGTTTGAAATTTAGGTGGATGAGAATTCTGATAACTTTTTTTCTTGAATTCGAGGTTCCTTTGATGGTATTTTTTAGGTATTGTTAATGCTACAAATCCACCTTGGATGTAGGATTTGTTTAGATGTATTCTATTTGTTTGAGCTGTATATTAACTTTGTGATGGATTTCATATTCGTGTGTAGGAATTTGGGGTTGTTTAAGGTGCTTTTGTTAATATTATATTAATGGAGTGGGGATTTTATTTTACTTGTAGGTGACCTCTGTTAAGGTTATTCGGAATAAGCAAATCGGTCAATCTGAGGGCTATGGTTTTATCGAGTTCAGCAGCAATCGTGCTGGTGCTGAGATGTTACTAATTACCTCCTTCAGGAGGAAGGGGAAGGGGAAGGGGAATGGGAAGGATGATGAGGTGGATTTTTCTTTTTCTTTTTTTAATATAAAATTATAGTAAAAAGAATATTATAAGAATATTTCGTTAACTCTCACAATTTTTGTAACGGTGGTTAACGGCAGAGACCCAACTATTTTTTTTTCAATATAGGGACTCAGTTGAAAACTTTTAAAATATAGGGACCTAATAAAAATTCAGTGAAATTATAGAGACTGGCAATTAATTAAACCTAAATTAAATTGCAGATAAATATTGTATACAATCTTTTAAAAGTTAAAATGTGAAAATTTCAAATAAATATTACCAAAACTAAAACAACTCTTCGATATATTATAAAAACATTACATGATTAACAACAACAATGCATTTAATTAAAATATGACAACAACAATGCATAATTGAAAAATTATGTTACTACACATTATACTTGACGTGCACTATGAAATTGCCATATATGTTCCACCAAGTCGACCTTTAATTGTCGATGTTTCTGCTTATCATGAAGTTGGACATTCATTTGGATAAACCTTTCATGTGGAACAAAATTTTCCTCTCCTAACTCCAGTAATATGCCATTATCCATATCATCATAAGAGGAAAGTTGAGAAAAGTTTCCTGTATATATGTCTTTCTCATCCTCAACAATCATATTGTGTAATATTATGCAGGCTCTCATTATGCACACAAGCTTATTCTTCTCCCAAAATCATGTCGGGCCCTGTATAATTGCAAAGCGAGCCTGTGGTACTCTGAATGTTCGTTCTATGTCTTTTTGTTATGCTTCTTGATATTGTGCAAATAATTTTCACTCATTGCCTTGTGGGTGCATGATTGTTTTTAAGAATGTTGCCCACTTAGGATGTATATTATCTATTAAATAGTAACTCATAGGGTAATTGGTGCCATTAATAGTGTAATTTACCTCTAAAGCATGACCGTTCAAAACTTAGTCAAACAATGGTGAGCAATCTAACACATTGATATAGTTGTTTGAACTAGTAATCCCAAAAAACGCATGTCATATCCAAAGGTTAGATGAAACCACAATTTCAAGCACTATGGTTGTAACCCTATGGTAACCACCCATATACATACCTTTCCATGCTCTTAGGTAGTTTTTCCACTGCCAATGCATGTAATCGATGCTACCTATCATGCTAGGGAAGCCACAGACCTCCACCATTTGTAGCAAACATTGTACATCATTTGAGTTTGGTTTTCACAAGTATTCAATCTCGAAAACCAAGATCACGCCTTCTACAAACTTCTCTAAGCACTCAATTGTTGTGCTTTCGTTTATCCTCACATAATCATCAACTGCATTAGCTGATACTCAATACACTAGCATATGCATGGCAACCGTGCATTTTTGCAATGGGGATAAGTCTTTCCTACATGTGGCATCGACCCTCTGCTAGAAATATGGATCAACATGAGAGAGGGAATCCACTATACAAAGGAAGACATGCCTTTCCATTCGGAATCTTCGTCGGAATGTCTCAGGAGGATACATCGAATTAGGTGCAAAGTAGCCATGGCAAAGATATTCATGTTCTGCTTCGTGATCTCTATCTATCCACCTATGGGCAGTAGAGGACGAGCTTTGCCTAGACCTTTTCATGATGAGTTGTTGTAATTGACGCTCATCTGAATCATTGAATAATAATTCTTCAATCCATTTATCCAAAGGCATGTTATCAAGTTGGTCTAAATCATTATACAAAGCTTCATTAAACAAGTCGTTAAAAGAAATGTTATTATAACGGTCAAAGTTTTCGGCCATTTGTATTAATGGATATTTCAGTAGTGGTTGAAAGGAGCTAGTAAGTATAGATTAGACTTTAAGGCTTTTGATAGGAGGAAGAGGAAATACATTGTGAGGAAATATGGAAGAATGGTTATCCATATTTACAAGTTAGCACACAACAACTAGTTTTACAATGGCTAATTTTGCAACGGTGTGTTTTACAATGGCTAATTTTAGAACAGTTAGTTTTGCAATAGCTAGTTTTGGAACAATCACTTTTGCAATGGCTAGTTTTACAACGATTAGTTTTATAACGGCTAGTTTTACAACAGTTAGTAGTACAATTATATATTTGAATAAACTTGAATAATTTTTAAAATTAAATGATAAAATTATAATTATAAAATACAATAAATTACCACTAATATCACATAATTGAAACAAACATTTGTTCTATTATCACAATCAACTTTAATTAAAAACATAATACACGATCAAAAACTTTGCATAATTTTAAATAAACATTGACTCTACTAATACAATCAACATTTAATACAATCAACATTTAACTAAAATACTTTGCTATAATTGTCTCTACAATCTTCGCATGAATAGATTGTTGTTTGTTAGTCATTGTTAAGGTGTCTTTATAAAATATTTCCATGTCTCTTTCCTTTTTCTTATTCCTTAACTCTTTTTCCTTGACCGCTATCATCCTTTCCTTAAATGCCCTTTCCTTTTCCCTCTCTGGTAACTCCATTTCCTTATCATTCACATGTCTCTCTATGATAGATAACTTCTTACCAGTAACGGATTTGAGCATGTTAATGTCTTCTTCATCATCCTCAAGGGCTTTCGATTTCCCTTACCCTTCCTCTTGGATTTTTTGGTTCCTTGTGGATGAACTGGAGACTCCACATCAACATCCTTACGCACTAGTGTTTCTAGATTTGGTGAAAATGTAAGTACGCTCTAGAAGCACCTAAAGGTTCTCTTAGAACCCCCATTGTGTGTTGATTAGGTTCTCCATTTTTGTTCCCTCCGGAGCATATTCCAATATTGTTCAAGAGTGAATTTCTTCTCTGACCTTTTGAAATAGAGTTGGTGAGCCAACTCCATTATGTCATCACTATTTGAAACACTTCTAATATTTTGAGATGCTTGATCGTGACAAGTACCAAATACTTGAACCATCTGGTTGATCTTATGCCATCGTTTCTTGATCCCACCTACCCCTTTTTTCATGTTAAGGTTGCTTTCCAAGTAATATGCATGGATCCTATTCCAAAATGTATCACCTTTTTGCTTAGTACCTACTATAGAATCCATTGATATATTCAACCATGCACTTATCAACAACTCATCCTCTTCCCATTGTCATTTAACACTCTTTTGCTTGTGATCTTAAAATCCCTAATTGTTTAAGTCGATATCATCTATCTCACGGTGGATGGAAAACTCTAAATGTCGTGAACTCAAAGGAAGAACACTGATTTGAGTTTGAAGTGGGGAAGATAGTGGAGTGCCCATATTTCCTATCAATGAGTTAAATGTAGAAGGAAATGAATATTGAGGTGTTTGTGAATTTTGAGTGTGTGGAAAAATAGGAAAATTAATATCGGAAGGAATTTGAAGATTGGAATTTTGAAGGTTTTGGTGGTTTTATTTTGAAAGAAATTTAGAATTTAGAAATTTTGATTTGTATTTTGAGGGTTTGAAGATTGAGAATTTTGGATATTTGAATTTTATGGGAACCTTGAATTTTGTAAATAGTTGAGAAAGGAATTGAATTGATTTGGATCGATTTTTTTTTATGAGCAGAATTTATATGTGGAAAATTTAGAAAATATTGGAAGAGATTATAAAATAATTATAAAGATGGAACTGAGAATAGATGATATTTATAGACTAAAATTTTTAACCTTCTAGATTTCAAAAGCTACAACAGTTAAGCATTTTACATTTAAAAACCAAAAAAAAAAATGCCACATGTTTTATTGTGGTTGGTGGAATGGAGTCCTTACTCAGAGGGACTTACTTGCTTTGAGCCTTAAGCTGTGCCCCACCTTTGTCACCTCCAATAGGACGGTCCCTTGTTCCCTCTAACATGCAAAGGACAGGGACATGATGCCTGCTCACATTGGAGATGGTCTAAGAGATCGATTGCTTTATTTGACCAAAATTGTCTCACAAATCGCGTAACATCAATTTTATTTCTAAGAGTATCTTTAGTTTTAGAAAATAATTATTAGGTTTTGTTTCTGCTTTTAGATTAATATTGTTCTTAGGATTTTGAACGAAATATTGAAAATTACAAATGAAAACTAAAAAATTGATTTTTTTTATTTTTTTCATTTGTCCTTTTCATGGAATACTAAAAAGTAGGTCATCACAAACTGAAATAAAAAAGAAAATGCAAAAAAATTAATTTCTAAAACCAAAAAGTTTGATACCTTAAACATGTATGCGGCATCAAATAGGTGATATGCTAACATTTAGGGTATATCTGGCTGGGGAGTAAAATTTGGGGTAAATATTCCATGGATAAAATTTATGTGAAAAATTACACATGAACTTCTTACATAAAAAATTATTCCTCATTTTTACCTTCTAACTCTAACTAAATAAACCCTTAGTGAAAATGCATGCGACTTTAAGTAAGTACCTGAAAAACTTATATCTTATTGAAAAAGGAGGGACATATTTGATTTCATATGCATTTTCACATACCAAAATAATGTCTTATTTTAACTTTAAGGGTATATTTGGTTGGGGGTAAAAATTAGGTAGAAATTTTCATAAATGAACTTCAAGTTTAAAATAACACATAGAGCTCTTCCGTGAAAAAATTCCACCACATTTTTTCCTTCAACTAAACACATCCCCAATTGACCTATGGGATGTCAAAAAAAATTTCAAAGGCTAAATTAATTATTATACTTACAGTCTATCAAGATATTATGATGATCACCCTAAATTCGGTCCTCATTTCAGCACTTAAAGCCTAAGATTGAATGACATTGGTAGAGATCACCTTGGGAAATCAATCAAAGAATAACATCGATCCTTTGTAGGGGTGTAGAAAAGACAGGTTGGACTAAACTCAAATTCGACCTGGTAATGACCCAACTAATGGTGAGTCAAACTAGTCAACATGGCTTTCAAACAGTAAAAAAAATCTAGACATTATACATAATAAAATTATGAAATTTTACAAGTAAGAAATAACATTTAAGAGATATTTTGCAATACGTATTCCAAAACAAACCATGCCAATATAAAAATGACATTAAGTTATCTAAATTATAATAATTGAGGTATATCAACATATAATTTATCACTAATTATTATAAACATATATGCCTTAAAAAAATTTATTTGATTTCGGTTGGTTGATCCAACCCAAAGTATGATATGGACTTGACCCGAAAAGTATACTAGGTCAAATTTGAGAACTCAAACCTGACCCAATAAGCTTTAGGCTAGGCTGAGTCAGCGAGTTAGGCTGGGTATGAGCACCCTAATCCCCAGTATGTTCAAAGTTTTGGCAATGGGAATACTAAGGGTGGCCATGACCCCAAACTCCTCTACCATAATGACCACGGCCTCGTCCTCCATGCTTTGTTATGTTAAAGACAAAACCCAAAGGTGCTGAACGTATTTGAGAATCAAAGGTAAATGATGCCTGTGGTGGTGGAACTCATAGGAAAAGATCAAAGAGTTCTTATATTGAACAAACGTCAGGATTTGTCTAGACTTGGCTACGAATAGACTCAAGATCATTGTGAAGACTATGGAGGACGAAGACTATATATACATGTTATCAAGCTTCTTCTTATATGCTAGCATTAATGTCTTCAACCTTCTTTATCAAATGATTTGGGAGTCCTTGACCTAAACACGACATTAATAACAGCGTACTAGTCCAAATAATTCTTATACCATTCAACTTCTCTGACATTATTGTAAGTGTTCTAAAAGAGGCAAAGGAAATTTGACCAATTTTTTATGGATTCGTTTGTGTGTAGCAATAAAGGATTCCTTGTTGCTGGAGGATATATTGTAGATGAGAAATGATTACGAACCGTCCAAAACCAACGTGAGTAGGCAATCAAAGAAGCAAAAATAATGGGTGGAAGCAACCCACAACTAAGACAATGCATGAAACCACTAAACAAACTTGGATTTAGGTTCGAAAATTACTTGTGACCACGATTCTACAAGCGGCAACCAGATAGACAACAAGGCATGCCGTCAGGTGCAGTGGCAGTAGAGGACCTAAGTGGAAGTATGGCAGAGTTTGATGGTGCATGTGATGCCGGATCCATACGATGTTGCCACAACTGGAACAAGCAGGTAATGATGATTTCGAGGGTATGTGGTGTTGTTGATCAGAAACTCGTCAAAAAATTATCATTAGTTGGAAACTCACTAAAAATGTTTTTTGATGTGGTAAAAGGCCACAACTTACATGACTGATATTGATAGAAAATAGTGAAAGGTTGTTAGAGTGATGATATAATAACCTTATTGACTAACCAAAGGGACACACAGTTGATTGAAAAATTTCACCAGAGGAGAGCAGATCCCCTTGACAATTAGGGTTTCTCTCCAAGCTCTAGATACTAAGTTGAGTGAGTTTGGGTGAATTGCTAGAGGTAAATTACTCTCAACACAAGAATTTGTATGCACATATACAAGGAGAATCCCATAACAAATTATATACAAGATAGACCATATCAACACCTTTCGACAAACATGATAGCTAAGAGATGACTTTTTCTAAGTTAGTATAGTTTTTCTTCCTCCTACAAATCCTCTAGCGATATGGTCAATTCCTCATCTTCTCTCATTGACATGTTGATCTGATATGTTTCCTTAGTGCCATTTTCTTCCTCCTTATGATGACTTCAACTTAGACTTCTTCTTCGCCTTTTATCATGTTTTCATTCTTGACTTCCAAGTCTTCTTCTCTAATTGGCATACTAGCTGAGATGTCCATATCAAATCAAGGGTTCTATCTTATTCTTTGGAATGATACATTCCTCAGTTGTGTGATTGTTAGTGCAACGATAATCACATTGTTTGCTCGTCTATATGTGCTAATATTTATTTTTTACCATTGTTGAGTCGAAATTTAATGACATGAGAATTGTAGATCTTGGAGAATGATCTCTTAGTTGACGTATGGAGGGAGTGTATTCAATATGTAAAATTTTTAAAACTTAATTATATGAGAATTATAGAATTTTTGAAGAATAGTCTCTCGATTGGTGTCTAGAAAATAGTCTCTCTAATTATATTCACTTTAGAGATGACTCAGTTAAGTTTTAAATGTATAAAATTTGTTTAACCCACTCATAACATTAGTAGTTCAAAAATTCTTAAATTATCACTTTCTAAAACACTTACAGGGTGTTTGGAAAGGTATCAGAATTCAATTCTATAAGGAATTGAATTCAATTCCCTGCTTTGGAAACAAATTTACCCAAAGAATTCAATTCATGTGAGAATTGAATTTCATGAAAGAGAAGCAAAATAAATCAGACCCAAATGGGTCTTATTTGCTGATAGAATTGATCTAAAAACTTGAAATTACCAACTTGCCCTTGCTTTCCTTTTGCAGGCAGCCCATGGTGAAGCATTAAGAAACCCTCCTTCGCTGAAACTCATCGCCGCCCTTATGATCTCTTTCTTTTGCCTTCTAAGGTTTCGAGGGCAATTAACTCAGTTAGGCTATGTATGAAGTTCTTTCTTGTAGCTTATGTTGATGTTTGATGGTGAACCTGTGGGTATGGATGTGTAGGCTTCACGAAGGCACAATGGCTTTTCTCTAACAAAGTCTTTGTTGTTCCACATTTGATGTCTTTTATATGAAATATGGAACACAGAGGCACATTCTTCGTGAATAAATTGGGAACTTTGCTAGTTTCCCGAGTGGCCTATTGGTTTAGGGTGTAGTCTCTGCCACTGGACCTCTCGGATTGAAACAAGCAGGCAGGCAGAAGAAGCTGAAGCAGAAATTGGGACATTTTATTGAGTTTTATGATGAAGGATAAAATGATAAAAATATACAAATTAATTCATTTTTGGATAGATTTTAAATCAAGAAATTCAATTCATTTATGTTATTTACTAGTTCATTTTAAATATAAGAATTGATTTAGTGCACAATTCTTTATTGAGAAGAAAGAAAACCACCATCTGTCCTTCAAAACCCTAGGAAAACATGTCTCTCACAATCGTATACAAGTCCATAAATGCCCTCTCCACTCATCACCTTCTCCATCATTCTAAAAACAAAACCCTCAAGAACCTAACCAACGCAACCAATCCAAACATTCTCTCTCTCTCTCACCAACTTTTGTCCAATCCAAGATTCCATTCTTCCCCTTCTCCCAAGTTCCAATCGGTGCGTTTCTTCCTTCGCTCCTTCCATTTCTATTCTCATCTTCCATTTCCATCTTTCTTCATTTTTTTTATAATTTTTTTAATATACTTTTGCTTCGTCGTATTGCATTCGAATCAAAGATGCGCCAATTAGGGTTTTGGCTCTTGGCTTCATCGCCGCTAATAATCTCGCTCTTTATCTCTCGGGATCGTAAATTTTCTAACTCGATTTATTTTCTCTCTGTTGTTTTTTTTGTTGTTGTTGTTGTGTTGTTGATGAAAATCTGGATGGTGCGGTTTCGATTCCGATGTAGCAGCTTACTGCACTATATGCTTCCAAGAAAGAGACCAAGCGAAGGAGTGGTTGTAGAAGAAGTCGGAACCGATACCAATATCAACAACAACAACAGTAGCAGTAACAACAGCGGCAGCGGCGGCGGCGTAGGTGGTGGTGCTGCTGCGGCGTCGTTTCACAAGAAGAACCGGATCACCTGCTTCGCTGCCTGCTCGCGTTCTGGTGGTGGTGCTGAATCGACGGTGAACGACGACACCGATCGGAGCTTCAGCGCCGGAAGTAACGACAACAACAACAGCAGCGGAGGAGGAGGAGTGTCGGATATGGCGTTGGGGGATTCGAAGCCGCCAGAGATTGATGAGGATCTGCACAGCCGTCAGCTCGCTGTGTACGGACGCGAGACCATGAGGAAGCTCGTTGGGTCTAGCGTCCTCGTTTCGGGGATGCAGGGACTCGGTGTGGAGATCGGTAATCTTTTTTTTTTGTTTCATTTTTTAGATTTTGATTTGCAATGAATTGATGTTTGTTAGGTGTAATGTTAGATAATCAGATGCTTTCTTGCTGCTGTTGTTAGAAGTCTTCAGGCATTTTAGGATGTGTCGATTTGATGACCTAGGAAAATTGATCGTGCACTCACTCAAATGCTAAGGGCCTGTTTGGTATCCGTGTTTTTTACCGCGTCTTCTGATTATAGAATTTTGTGAGGAAAATTGCGTAAACAGTGAAAACAAGAAAATCATGTTTTCTGTTTTCTGTTTTCATTTCCATTTCCTGTTTTCATTATTTTCTTTACAAAATCTTAAAAATAGAAAATACAGAAAATGTAAGTAGAAAATGAAAATAGTAACCAAATTGACCCGGATTTGATGTGATGACTTGCTATGTGGTTTCTGTGAATTTCAGTTCTTTCTTAGTGGAAGAAGATCGTTGGTTTGTTATTTAATGAGATTGGTGTTAGCGGATTTTGGTGGTTTGTTCCCTGATCCCTGAAGCAGTGTGATGAGACTCACAATTCATATCTTGTGATCGGTTGTCCATGCTGAATGAGTTTGCTGCTAGTTGTTCATATTCAGTCTTACAAACCTTATATAGCTAACTTATGTTGTTAGTTTGTTATATGTACACATATAAAGTAGATTTTAGAGTCAGTGTGTCATATCTTTGGGCAATTTTGGTGCTGTGGAGGTACTCACTTATGCTCTATTGAATTTAGACTTATGAATTAATAGAGTTTATGAATATTCAATGCACACCATTCTAATTGTTGTTTTTGGGTTTTTTATTAATTTATATAGATTCAGATAGTGCCAGCTTTGAAGTTCTTGGTCATTTTTTTATTCTAATAAAGTTTACTACCTGCAGCAAAAAATCTTATTCTTGCTGGTGTCAAATCTGTGACCTTGCATGATGAAGGGAATGTGGAGTTATGGGATTTGTCCAGTAATTTTGTGTTTTCTGAGAATGATATTGGTAAGAACCGGGCAGCGGCTTCTGTTAGTAAGCTGCAGGAACTTAACAATGCAGTGCTTGTACTAAGCATGACAACTAAGTTGACAAAAGAACAACTTTCTAATTTCCAGGTAACTCCAATCTTGCTTTCTATTTTTTTCTCCCCTCTTATTATAGCCTCAGTTTAGTAAATGGATTTGTAGCAACATGTGCTACATGTACTATATATAATATATGCACTTTTGCTTGTTTGGATGTCTATAGAAATGTGGGAAAGGATTTATCTTTTGCATGCATCAATAGTGAAACTTGTATAGTTATCTGTCTCATGTAATCTGTTTGAACTTAAGTTGTGCTACACTGCTACTATTTTGTATGGATCTATATTAACTGAAAAATCTGATGATTAATAATGAGCATGAGCGAATAATGTTATTTAGGGTTTAGTGTTACACAACTAAGAACATTCAACAACAACAACCAAGCCTTGTCACATTGAGTGAGGTCGGCTACATGGATCAAGTGATACCACAGAGCTCTACTATGATCGTATTTATGTTAAAACCATTGACACTTAAATCTCTTTTGATTATTTCCCTTATAATTTTTCTCGGTCTTCCTCTACCTCTTTATATGGTGCTATTCTGACCGAGAACATTATTTTGTTTGTGTGTGTTTTTATTTTTTTGGGGCTTGGGGGGGAGGTAATTGCAAACGGAGAGTCTATAGTTTACGCCTCATATTATGTTGCCATATTTTACGCCTCATATTATGTTGCCATATTTTACGCCTCATATTTTGTTGCCATATTTTATCTGGCTTTCAATCTTTGTTGGATCAAAAAATAGTAAAACTCATTGAGATTCCTTTTGGTTGGGGGTAGGAAATTCTAGAAGAGATTCTATAAGAGATCGCCTCGTTAGCTGGGGGAATTTAAACCAAAAATGGAGGCGGATTGGACCTCGGCAATTTAGTGTCCAATAATAAGGCATTGGTGACCAAGTCGCTATTGCATTTTCCTCTACATACTAATGTTTTATGTTGTCATGTGATTCAAAGTATGGTTTGTGTCCAACTGAGTCGGACACCTTATATGCAAGCAGAATAGCTTACAATGGTCCTTGGAAATACATTTCTAGGCTTTTCCTCTTTTAGTTCTCTCTTGTCCTTATGTTTGGGTAACAACCCTTGCATTAAATTTTGGGAAGATATTTGGTTGGTACTGCTCCCCTTTCATATTCTTTTCCTCTGCTTTTTCGCTTCCTTGCATGATGCCTTTGTTGATTTTTTTTTCTCAGGATGACCTTTCTTGGTTCTACCATTTTATTTGAAATTTGAATGATGGAGAGGGTAGTGAATTGGACTATTGGAGTCCTTTTTTCCTTTAATTGATTCTATTAATCTTTCTATTATCCCTGTTAGAGTCCTACATTGTTTAAGGATAGATGACCTAGTTAGCCTTTATAAGAGCTTGGGTAATTCTATTCCCATGAGTTAGCTTTTGGGATTGAGTTAGGCTCACTCAATTCTTAAGATGGTTTTAGAGCCTATCCTAGGTTGTTATTAAGCCACCACTGATTTCCAGTTGGTGGATTCTCATATGAAGCTGTCATAATAGCTTCATCCATGAAGCTAGGATGTGTAGCAAATGAATGGAAGACATTTGTATTTAATGTGGTCCACATGAAATGAAATTAAAAGCTATTTAACAAATGTAATTACCATTAATAATAATAATATTAAGAAAATGAAATAAGTTGTTTATTATTATTTTCCAATCAAAGCCCTGTTCCGTCACCATCACAGCCTTGGCTTTGTTGAGTGAACCCTCCCAGTGCTGGACTTGGTGACAAGTGTGATTGCGTGAACCCTCCTTCGTAGGTCCGAATCAGTTTTCCATCTTCCAATGTCACAAGGCTCCACATGATCTTGCAAACAGGAGGTGATGGCAAAGGATTGACGATTATTCATTGTGGTTCTTGGCGTCCATGCAGTTTGCTGCAACAACCACGTCGATGGGGGAGAGGGGGAGCAGGTTCTTGGCCAGGTGAAGGTTGTGGACAGGAAAGTTACTGTATTGGCCTGGGGAATTATTGTTTATCTAATTTAAACAAAAACAGAACACTTAATTTATGATGTTTAATATTTTCATTAATTATGATGTTACAGTTTCTTACTCCACACATGTTAGATCATTGCACAGCCACCCCAACGCTTCATGGATGAAGCTTTTGTGGGAGCTCCATCAGAGGAGTTCCCTTTCCGGTTAGTTTTGCAAACTTCATGCTCCAGATGTCCAGTCCTGGGCCTGGGGGGGGGGGGGGGTGTGCAAACTTTATGCTCTAGATGTCCAGTACTGGGCCTTAGAGGGGTGGGGGTGTGTGTGTGTCCTACATTGCTTAAGGATATGGTCTAGATAGCCTTTATAAGAGCTTGGGCAATCCTCCTCCCATGAATTAGCTTGTGAGGTTGAGTTAGACCTACTCAATTCTTAAGAACCCCTATATAAGAACTTGGACTCTTGTTTCTTTTGGTGTTTTCTATTGTAAAACTTATTTCCAAATCCTGACATTTCCTAACACAGAAAACTTGGAATGGGGTAATTTAGTGTCCAATGATAAGGCATTGGACAATAAAACTTATTTCCTCTGCTGCCTAACACCTTATGGCATCAAGTAATATAGTCCTTGGAAATTCATTTTCTAGGGTTTTCCTTCTTTTAATTCTGGTTCTCACATTTGGTTAACAACTCTCGCATTAAATTTTGGGAATATATTTGGTGTTGGTGCTGCTCCCCTTTCATATTATTTTTCTCAGCTCTTTAGCTTATCGTCTTTGTATGATTCCCTTGTTTGTCAATTTTTGTTTTTCAGGATGATCTCTCTCAATACTTGAATGATAGAGTTTAATGAATTTGAGTCTCTTCTTCCTTTACCTGATTCTATTCATATTTTCATTAACCCTAGAAAGAAACTTAGTCTCTTGATTCTTTTGGTTTTTCCTATTGTAAAATTTATTTGGACTGCTATTGTTAATGGGATTAACACACATGGCATGCTCTGGAAGCATAGACCTCTCACTGCTTTGTTCAAATAAGTGCATAATGTGTGGTTTAGATTCCAGTTTGGGCGCTCATCTCTTTCTGCTTTCTCCTTTATTGAGATCTCTTTGGAACTGGTTTTGGATGTCTTTGAGGAGCTGTGGGTTCATCTTGCGAACTTCAATTTTTCCTCACTAAGCACAGAGGTTTTGGCTCTCATAAATTAGTGAAGTTTCTGGGTCAATCCTCAGTTCTTTGGTGCTTTGGTGTATTTGGTTGGAAAGGAATTCTACAATTTTTAATGTTTACTTCTTAACTGCTGATTTTATTTGGGATTTTGTTCTCTTTGAATAAAATATCTCCTATATTAATACAAAACTTTCTTATGCATTTATTGTTCTTAGTTCTTATTTCTAGCTTTTAATTGTAATGAATTACTTAACTGTTTGCTTTGACTTTACTGTCATGCTTTGGTAATTATTCACAGGTACTTTTTCATTCATAAAGGAATAATGATTTTAAATATTGGTCTTGGTCCTCTTGGATATATAATCTGTTACTTAAATCTGAATATTTTTACTTTCTTCATCCATAGATTTTGAAATGGTAGAATAGCTGCAAATTGGGTTGTAATATTGACTGATGTTCTTAAGCCAATATTTCTGTTGCTGAAAAAATGTTTTTTCTTCTGAATTTCAAAGTTAAAGGGAAGGGTTTTTGACTTTTTGTGCTTAAAATGAGGTATATGGATGTAATTCTTAATGTTTACGTGGTAATACTGATAGTGATACTGCGTGTCATGTGATATTGAGCAGTGATAACAAGATACAACTACTTACATAGTTCTTTTACTGTTTATCACCAATAATTAATTCTGATGTTCTTTTTAATGTTTGATTTTATTGGTAACAAACTGTAATGGCATTAGCCATGCAAATAGAACAAGTTTGAATTTTTTGGGTTGTTTCAGTAATGGTTGTCATTGTGAATAGTATATTGCTAAAGTGGTATAACACTCAAAACGTGCATGTTTGTCTGTGAATGGTGTAATTTAGAGTGCGAATTTCCTTCTTGTTGGCAGCCACATATCAATTTGTATGACTTATTTGGATATGTTTATATTTGTTTATTTAATATTTTGTAGGCGGTTGTTTTCACTGAAATCAGTCTTGAGACAGCCATTGAATTCAACGATTACTGCCACAGTCATCAGCCTCCCATTGCTTTTATTAAAACTGAAGTTAGAGGCCTTTTTGGATCCGTGTTTTGTGATTTTGGGCCTAAGTTCACTGTCTTTGATGTTGATGGAAATGAGCCCCATACTGGTATAATTGCATCCATCAGTAATGACAACCCTGCTCTTGTATCCTGTGTTGATGATGAGAGGCTTGAGTTCCAGGATGGAGATTGGGTTGTATTCTCTGAAGTTCATGGAATGAAAGAGTTGAATGATGGAAAGCCAAGGAAGATTAAAAATGCTAGAGCATATTCCTTTACTCTTGAAGAAGACACCACAAACTATGGTACTTATGAGAAAGGTGGTATTGTCACACAGGTCAAACAACCAAAGGTGTTGAACTTTAAACCACTGAGGGAAGCACTCAGGGACCCTGGTGATTTTCTCCTGAGTGATTTTTCTAAGTTTGATCGGCCACCTCTCCTGCATTTAGCATTCCAGGCATTGGATAAGTTCGTTTCTGAGTTAGGCTGCTTCCCTGTTGCTGGTTCAGAAGATGATGCTCAGAAACTTATATGTATTGCTAGTAATATTAATGCAAACTTAGGTGATGGACGGTTGGAAGATGTGAATCCAAATCTCCTGCGGCAATTTGCCTTTGGTGCAAGGGCAGTATTGAACCCTATGGCTGCTATGTTTGGTGGAATTGTGGGACAAGAGGTTGTGAAGGCATGCTCTGGGAAATTTCATCCACTTTTTCAGGTAAACAATATTTATTTGTCATCAATCATTATATCCCTTTTTTGAAAAAAAATGTGTTCAAGTGTTGGGCCCATATGAAAGTCTTCCATATGATTGCTCACTCCAGTTAGTTACTTAGTCTTTGTTTCTGCTGCTTCACTTGATATTTTATTGTTCATCCTTTATTTCTTTGAAAATAACTGCATCAGGATCATTTTTTATTCGATTGAAGCAATGTGTATCTGATCTTGAACCTAAAATACAAATGATGATTTATTCCATCAGTTCAGGGAGGCACTTTGTTGAAATCAATTTTTATAAATGAAATTTGATCTTAAATATTCCTTGGTTTCTTGGATTCTATACCCTCTTTTAATCTTTTTCCTTTCTCGTAGAATTCAAAGTAGTGTGTCGTAGGTGAATGTAATGCTTGCCTTACAGCATTATCATAGGTTAGCAAGCTCTGAAAATGCTGTGCTTCAGTATATGCATGTGCATACACAAAGACTGGACCAAATGGATATTTTTAGCCACTGGTTGGTTTTAACCTTTGATATTCTGGCATTGTTTGAGATATATTGGCATTATTGTTATGGCTTGCTTAATTAATGGAAATGTAATAAATGTTGTCTGTGTATCATTTTTTTTCCATCTTCCTCTCTAGTGAGCTTGTTTTTCTGAGGTACAATATTTTTTCTGTGGTTTTAACCTTTAACTTACGTTCCTCCTTTGCAGTATTTCTACTTTGACTCTGTTGAATCACTTCCAACAGAACCATTGGATCCCAATGATTTTAGACCAATAAATAGCCGTTATGATGCTCAGATTTCGGTTTTTGGACACAGGTTACAGAAGAAATTAGAGGATGCTAAAGTGTTTGTTGTTGGATCTGGTGCATTGGGTTGTGAATTTTTGAAAAATCTTGCCCTCATGGGAGTTTCTTGTGGAAGTCAGGGGAAGCTGACAATTACTGATGATGATGTCATCGAGAAGAGTAACCTAAGCAGGCAATTCCTCTTCCGTGATTGGAATATTGGCCAGGCTAAGTCTACAGTTGCTGCAGCTGCTGCTGCATCCATAAATCCTTGTCTGAATATTGAAGCTCTGCAAAATCGAGTTGGCCCTGAAACTGAGAATGTGTTTCATGATGCGTTTTGGGAGAACTTGAGTGTGGTGATTAATGCCCTAGACAATGTGAATGCGAGACTGTATGTCGATCAGAGGTGCTTGTATTTCCAGAAGCCTCTTCTTGAGTCCGGAACTCTTGGAGCCAAATGCAATACGCAGATGGTCATTCCCCACCTAACAGAAAATTATGGTGCATCAAGAGATCCACCTGAGAAACAGGCACCAATGTGTACTGTACACTCATTTCCACACAACATTGATCACTGCTTGACATGGGCTCGATCTGAATTTGAGGGTTTGCTTGAGAAAACTCCTGCCGAAGTAAATGCATATTTGTCTAACCCTAGTGAATATGCTAATGCAATGAAGAATGCTGGTGATGCTCAAGCAAGGGATAACTTGGAGCGTGTTCTTGAGTGCCTAGACAAAGAGAAGTGTGAGACATTCGAAGATTGTATTACTTGGGCTAGGCTAAAGTATGTATTTGATAATTCTTATTATATTATATATTCGTCTTTGTTCACTTTTAATATTTTGTGGCCGCGTATTAGTTTTTTCTGCATGTCCTACATTGAGATATGGTGTTTTATTCACAGGTTTGAAGACTACTTTGCTAACCGCGTGAAGCAGTTAATTTATACTTTTCCTGAAGATGCTGCAACCAGTACTGGAGCTCCTTTCTGGTCTGCACCAAAACGATTTCCTCATCCACTGCAGTTCTTATCCTCTGATCCGGGTCATCTCCAGTTTGTGATGGCAGCTTCTATACTTAGAGCAGAAACTTTTGGTATCCCAATCCCTGACTGGGTGAAGAACCCTACCAAGTTGGCAGAAGCTGTTGACAGAGTGATAGTACCTGACTTTCAGCCCAAAAATGATGCTAAAATAGTGACAGATGAGAAGGCCACCTCTCTTTCTACTGCTTCTATAGATGATGCCGCAGTTATCAATGATCTAATCTTCAAGTTAGAGAGGTTCCGGGCAAATCTACCACCAGGGTTCAGGATGAAACCAGTTCAGTTTGAGAAGGTCTGTTTTTCTCGTTGTGTTTTTTATCTGACTGGATTTTTAGCGTGATTCTGGATAAAGCCCTTTCTATTGTCTTGTTAAATAAGTTTTGTTTTGTGGATACAATTAGGGATTTTGGATTGGTGGGGGTTGAGTTTGTATTTGCTGTGAATAGGATTGTGGGTTCATAAAGGCCATGATCTCTCCTGTGCATCTTATTTTAATGTAATTTATTTTCATATACTGCATTAAAAAATTTAACTTCTGCTGTAAAACTGCAGGATGATGATACAAACTTCCATATGGACCTGATAGCTGGGCTTGCCAACATGAGGGCACGGAATTACAGCATTCCTGAAGTTGACAAACTCAAGGCCAAGTTTATTGCCGGGCGGATCATTCCCGCAATTGCAACCGCTACTGCCTTGGCCACTGGGCTTGTCTGCCTGGAGCTGTACAAAGTTTTGGATGGAGGGCACAAAGTTGAGGACTACCGAAACACATTTGTCAACTTAGCACTGCCTCTCTTTTCCATGGCTGAGCCAGTTCCACCAAAGGTCATCAAGCATCAGGACATGAGTTGGACAGTTTGGGACAGGTGGATTCTAAGAGACAATCCTACTCTCAGGGAACTTCTTGACTGGCTGAAGGCAAAAGGCTTGAATGCTTATAGTATTTCATGTGGAAGTTGTCTGCTTTATAATAGCATGTTCCCTAGACACAAAGAGCGAATGGACAAAAGAATCGTGGATCTAGCAAGGGAAGTGGCCAAGGTGGACATCCCTTCCTACCGTCATCACTTGGACGTTGTTGTGGCCTGTGAGGACGATGATGATAATGACATTGACATCCCTCAGATATCCATTTATTTCCGTTAGGTTGTTTTCGTCCTATCAGGTGTGTCAACTCATGTTTAGTTAGATAAGACAATGCTTTACTCTACTGTTCGATATTCATAATGGGTACACACATGGCGACGTTGTTCACCATATCACAGTTCATACATGAATTGATAAGCAACTTTCTTTCATTGTATGTTATATCGTTTGCTTGGTTAATCTTTTCTTGAGATGGTGAATTGATGGTATGTCATATCTACTGCATATCGTCCCATTAATATATGAGCTACGGCGTTTTATGGTAGAAAACGTGCTTTAGGTGTATTGGTTGGTGTTCTGTTTAGTAGTGTCCGCCCCCTCTGATTGTAAGGTTGTGGTTCTTCCAATGGGGAGAGACTTATTTATTACTAATTTCTTGGTAAGCTATCAATGGCATAGGTAAAATGTTCAGCTTGCCAAGGGTGTGCTGAGGTAGGAAGCGAAGGCGGGGGCTTGCTTGAGTGTGTTGTGTTGGTGATGGTGGGGACTGGAGAGGAAGCAGAGAGGGGAGGGTAAAATAGGTAAAATGCTTGATATTATGCTTTGTAAAATTGTGACGAGGATTTTTTATTTCCAAATAACAAAATATAAATAGACTATTGTAGTTTTTGTCTAATAGAAAATTTTAATCTCAATATTGACTGTTGATAATAATTTCAATGGTGAAGATTTAAGGTCTCTGGTAGGTTTTAACAAGGATCATGTTAGAAGTCTCTATTTTGACACATTATTAAGATCTTAGGTCACTCAGGTTTAATGAGTACTCTCTCTGCACCCCACCCAAGTGTGTTTTGTGACGGTTAACATTTGAGTAGCGGTAGGGTTGGATAGGGTACGGGATCAGATTTGTGTGATTAAAGTGGAGCTATTTGTTCTCAAAACTCGCTAGGTGATATGCGGTCGGGTTAGGACCAGTTTAAATAGGTGCCAGGGAGAGTCCGGTTGACTTAAAAACCCTAACCTACTAGCACAATTGTCACAATGGACAATTTGATTTGTACAAAACCCCAATGGACAATTTGAATAAAAAGAGAGGTTGGAGCTTATTGAAGTAGCAAGAGCAGCTGCTGCAAAACAAAATAAACAAAGCAAACAAAACTAGCAGTTTGGTATATGAGATGCCCCTAGGTGAGACGAAGAAGGAAGCTTACTCCTCCTTCGACTTCTCCCTCCTCCTCATTGCGTTGTCTCAAGGCACTGTGCCTAGCTAGCTCCCTCCCATCGATGCCAACGGAGCCCTCACCTATGCCAAGCCATGTTCAACAGGCAATGTGAACTCCTCTACAATCACGTAGCGCCAAATCCATGTCAGTATGGCACAATAGAATCCATTTCAACAATATTACTAATATATTTTTAAAAGAGAATTCCATCCCTCTAGTTCTTGTTTCTGTTTTAGGGTATAATAGGTGGAATTTTTGTCATAAATGTGTTCTGTGTGTAGTTTTATATATAGCATTCATCTATAATTCTTTTTTTCTAATTTTACACTTTGACCAAACACACTGATTGGGGATAAAAATAAGGATAAATTTTTCATGATTAAGTTTTATATACAAAATTACATATGAAGCTCAATTATAGAAAAATTATATTAATTTCTACCTCCATCCAACTGTCCCCTTAGAATCGAAGTTTGATACCCACCATTTTTATTGTTCTCTATACAGTGGTTATGATGTAGGAACTGTCATGGTTACTTTCACATACGATGTTAGTCCTCGTGTAATTAGGGTCTATTTAGCGGATAGGATTAGGTTTGAACTTTAGCTTTAAGGATAAGTTGAATCACTTAATTCTACTGTTTTTGTGTACGTTGGGACAAAGATTCTAACTTTAACCATGAAAATTAGTTGGATAAATTATATTAACCTCTATTGAGATTTGATAAAATTCATCCTGAATCCTCTCTATTTGGCTAATGACATTGTTCAACGTGTAATGGAGGAAATGTCAGCGTAATGATTTTATAAAGCCATGAATTTTTTTGAGAAAATTATACAAATAGAGAGAAATCAGATAAATTTCACCAAATCAAATGTAATCCAAATTATTTCAAGCATGACTTTTCAACTATTACGGGACATAGGACGAAAGGAACACCATTTCTGTCTTCTGAAAATGCTACTGTAGTATTTTTGTATTTAGATAAGCTGATATCGTTTTACACTTTCACTTATCCCTTTTTCCGAAATCACGGGCATAAACGTAACTTTATTTTTCTCTTTAATATAATTTTTGCCAAATGACATCTCACAACTACGTTGTCTCAAATTAAAAATTCTGCTAGTTTTTTATTTTTCCTTTAACTTGCTGAATCCACTTTGAGTTAAGGATGAATTCTTTTAATGTACATTTATTTCTTAAGTAAAAATATTTGTATTTATTTCAAATTAATAAATAATTTCATTTTATCGAAAAGAAAATTCCAACGAGAATAAAGTAGCATTCGAGCTCTTCGCCTAGTCGGATCGGAGAGGCTTGGAGTGGACATGAAAAATCAATAAATTATTGCTGTAGTGTGATCTCATTTGTATGGTGGCGATAAAGGTTGGCCTCTTTTGTGGAACATTTGGATCTGTTTTTCTTCACAAAGTGTTGGCATTTCAGAGGCACCGGCCTCGTTTCGCACGTTGTCCGATAATATTGTGATGTTTAGCTGATGGGTAATGTCATTTTAACATTTAAAAAGTAAATATCTATTCAGATACCTACTTTATAATCATTGGATATGATGGTGGTTCCTATTTATTCTTAATATTCATTACATCCAATAGTTATAAAGTGAGTGTCTGAATAAACATCCATTTTTTAGGTATCAAAATAGCATTATTCTGATGCTTCTTTTACCGTAAGGTCTCTCTATATCTTTAGGAATAAACACGATCCTTCACATTATCAAAAAGAAAAAAAAAACATATCCTCCATAATTTTATTAATAGATAAATTAATTTTTAATTAAAAAATATTAGTATTGAGATTTCTTATAATTATAAAAATAGGACACTATAGCTTCCTAATAATTTTATTGATAAATACATTGATCATTAACAAAAAAAAAAATTAGTGTTAAGGTCTTGTACAATTATAAAAATAGGATACTATAAGTCCTTCACTTAATTGCAAAATACTAAATGCTAGGTGAATTTTAATTATTGATCCATGTGGTACTTACTAATCTCAATTATAATTAATTTACTAAAATACACCCTCTCATTTTTACAAATCCCTCTGTAAATATTTCAAAATTTAATAAAGCATTTCATACTAAGCATGGTGGTATTGTATTGTTTTGTAATATGTAGTCACTATACTCTAGCAGGCAACTCTTTTGAGAAAATGATTATGAATTTATGATATTATTACTATAGTACCTCATAATAAGGTGGTGATAAAATATAAAAAATTCGATTTCAAATTTTTTTTTTTTAGAATGATAAGCTTGGGGCTAGGTTTTTTTTTTTTGATAATGAGTATAATGAAATATTGAAATATTTGGGGAGAAGTTTGCAGAAAATAAAAAATAAAAATAAAAAGATATGTTTTAGTTAGTATTGATTGGGATTAGTGGGTGTCACATAAATTAATAATTAAAGTCTGTGTCAGTATTTAACAAGGTTGCATGAGGACATATATATCCTATTTTTATAATTGTGAGAGACCTCAATAGTAATTTTTTATTGTCAGGGACTAATTTATCCATTAATAAAATTATCGAGGGCCTATAGTGCCTTATTTTTACAATTGTAAGAGACCTCAATATTAATTTTTTTATTGCAGACTAATTTATTTATCAATAAAATTATTCAAGACCAATTTGGGTGTTCAGTATCTTTTGAGGGTAACCGTGTAACACTTATTTTAACTCAAAATGTGGCAATGTGGCCTGGTGCAATTTGTAAAATTTGAATCTTTTATGAGAAGTTTAGCCTTAGAGAACTTACAACTCAAACTGCCTAGTAGTTTAGCTAACTTTTTTTTTCTTTATCAGTAATAAATTTAAATATAAATGATATAAATTCTGTGTACCAGTAATAGATGACATTACATTTAAAGTGTTTCTAATCAGTGTCCTTACCAGTATTTTAAGTGCACTAATAAATAAAAAATAAAATTTGAAGTTTTTTAGTGGATTCCATAAATTGAAAATAGAAAAACTTATCTTCTTAATTAATATAAAGTTATTTTTTTTAAATAAAAAACTTTAACAAAACCTTAGAAATTAATTAAATAAATCCTTAAATTTATATGTCATAGCGGTCAGTCTAATGCACATACATGCTCAGACTATTATTAATCGTTTCGACATGCATTAACCCCACTTACAACGGAATTTTGACGGGATGGGTTGTTTTCTACCAAACCAATATTGAAAGCTATTACTAGTGATTAAGATGAATTGGAAGGGATGAATAGCTATAGCTTTAGTTAATCTGTTTGAAAGGGTGTTGTGCCACCTTGAGTTGAGATACTCACTTGGTTTGTTGTCATTGGCAGAATTGACACTAGAGCTAGGCTTCATAGGTTGGGGATTTTACAACAGCACCAAACAATGTGTTTTATTTGACACAAGGCTGTAGAGGATGGGTATCATCTATTCTTTGCATGTGAGCTTTCTTATTTCCTTTGGTGTAATTGGCTTAAGATGAGAAAGTAGGTGAACCCCCTGATCCACCAAGGTCATTTTTTGAAGCTTGGATGGGTGTTCCAACAAGAAATAGTGACAGAAAAGGCTGTGGAGATTATTCTTTATTACAAAGTGGACGATATGGAGGTGTAGGCATAATATGGTTTTCGAAAAGAAGAAAGTAGATCATGGCGAGGCACTAAAAATGGTTGTCTTTTGGCATGATCAATGGATCAAAGCGGAACAATTTAGGTTTAGCAATAAGGTTGGGCTCTTAGTCATCATACGAAGAAAAACTACAGTAGTATTTTCCAAGTCTATTTTCCTTTGTGCTGTTGGAAGGGTGTGAAGTGGCGTCTATTTGTATATTTGTGTATTGGATGAATTGGTTAGTAGTATGTGTAGTATGTCTGGTGTTTTCCATTTTTTGGGCATTAATTCAACATGATGTGATTTGTGCCTGGGATTAAGGAGGCGCTGAACATGCAAGGCATGCTGTATTAGAAGGCCTTATTTGATATCATTGGTGGGGGGTTTTCTCATGAAGATGAAAATAAAATCTTCACATGAAGATGCAAAATAAGTTAACAAGTGGCGTAGTATATGATGCCCCCAATCACATATGGTGTATCATATACATTTATTGGAAAAATAACCAGTCTCCCAAACAGCCCCATCGTCAACCATGCACCATCATCCCAATGCCCTCCACCATTTCAGCCACCGCAAGCATTCCTTTCCTTTTGTGTCACCACCCAAATAGTTGCCTAACCTCGAACCAGATTTGCAATAGCCTCGTCTTCAAACACCACACTCATTTGTCGAGACCACTCACCGCCGCATCGCTACATCACCCACTCACTCTTTTGTTGCTGCATCTCCATTTCTGTGAAGTCGATCCTCTGCGTTCAAACCCATCGAGGAGGAGAAGCGCGGGGAGCAGGAGCGACCATGGCGTAGGAGAGGGACCTGGAGGAGAAAAGAGTTGTTCTCGTCCTATTCATTGCCACACTGTTTCCCGAGCTCGCTGGTGATCAACAACAATGCCAGTGGCATCGCAGCGGCAATACGGCATGTTCAGCCGAGCAGTGGCCTAAGGGAAGGGGCCTTAATGAGGGAGATCAAGGGATGAAATTGTCTATAGTGTATCGAGGGTGAACCAATTGCATGATACACCACACAAAACCCACTCCACATTCTTCAATTGATTGAGACAACTTATATCTTCATGCTGCAGATTTTTTTGATCGGTACCTGAGAACGCAACTATCATTAGTAGTGTTCTCATGATAGCATGTATCATGTGCTTGTAAAATGTTGTTTGTATTTTTTCTAGGAATCTTAGGTCTTGAATGAATGTGTGAAAGACAAACAAGAGAGGTTTATGCTTTTATTGTGATTGGAATGGTTATTACTTTGTGTTTATATACATTCCTAGACTAACTTATGACAGTTTATTGATGGGTTGCATTTATGCACCTCTTCTCTTTTATAACTCTAGGCATTTTACATCCTATTTGTGTTTAATTGATTGATAAATGGTGGATTTGTATTTCATTCTCATTGTGCATCATTGGATAAAGTCATGGCTATTTGCACCGTTCCTAGTGAATAATTATATTTTCAAGTTACTTGTGCTTTAATCTTTTTGTGTGGGTATTATTTGGTGTCATGAATTTTCTAAGTTGGTGCATTGGACCAAAAAAGACTTAGAACAATTTTTAAGTGCACTTTGGCAACACTGTTGAACGCCCCAGCAATCAGCAGAGAGGACTACCAAAAGAAGCAAGGCAGGATCGCTATAGCGATGATCGCCCAGCAGTCATGCATCTATAGTCCATCATCAACAATGCGCGATTTAACCTTGCTGGACCCACATTTTATGTTAATTTTTGTTATATTATAAATAGAAATAGGTCAAACATTGTGGACACCTTTTCTTCATTAGTTTTATTTTTGTTGTCAAACACTCTCTCTACTGTTTCTACTTTCTCTGTCTTCATCTCTCTACTCTCTCTCTCTCTATGTTTTTGGGAGCTCCAATCCTTGTTTTGACTCTCATTTAGGATTGCAATAGCATTCTTTCTCAACATTGATTGAAATCGTCCACCTATGGAAGAGTAGTTTCTTTGCCTAATGCAAAGATTCCAGGATCGAAGGATTATATTTTGAGACTACCATTATTTTAAGGCAATTTATGGTTTGACTTTTCAATATTTCTTTTTCTTCTCTTTCTTTCATATTTTTGTGTTGATTGATACAATTATATTTTTGAGAGCCAACTTTGATTGTATGTGTTTTTGCTATTGTGAATGTCATGCATGGCTAGGGTTCCAATTGGGCATAATTTAACTGATAATTTGAAGTATATTTAATTGGGAGGAGTGATATACAATCACCACCATACTTACACTACACACCTACATCAAATTAAAAGTTCTAAACTAGTGTGTAAAAAGTTATAAACCAGTATACAAAAAGTTGTAAATCAATATGCAAAAAGTTGTAAATAAGTATGCAAAAACTTTTTGTATATTAGTTTAAAATTTTTTGCATCTGAGTTTACAACTTTTTGTATGTTGATTTACAACTTTTAATTTGATGTAAGTGTATGGTGTAAATATGGTGATGGACACTTATCATTTCTTTTTAATTGGTTAGTGGACTAGAATTAATTCTAATAAGAATTAGATTATTGTGATTGTGTAATACCCCACCCAAAAAAAAAGAAAGTAGCATCAGTGCACCCAAGAAAAGAGGGTGTACCATAGGTGTAACATCCCTAATTTTTCCTCAATATAGTATTACTTCATCTCAATTTTTATTTAGATAGTGTAAGGATATTTTTAGGCAATAAACATTTAGGAATAATTATTAAAGAGTAAACTATAGAATAATATAAAATGATATTTGTACCCTTGCTGCTCAAAATTTTGAAATATTACAAGATCTAATAGCAGTATAACCTAGAACTTAGCACCAAAATATGAAATTTTAATCATTCCCTTAGGTTTTATTAAAATTATAAATAAGTCACTAGATGATAGAAAATAATTTTATAACATAATTAGTTACAACAAAAGCCAACAAAAGTCTTAGAAAAAGCTTGAAGAGTGTCAAAAAAGTTATTTAAAGAAAATGAAAAAAACTATAAATATACTTAAAATATAATTTTAATAATAAATAATAATATTTGGTAAATTTGTATAATATTAGTATAATTACACAAAATAACCTATCATCGGGTGTAAAATAAACTCCAAAAAATTCTAGAAAATAACCCTAAGTCTTATAAAAAATTTTTTTAACTAAGTTATGATATTAGACAAAGAGAACCATGAAATGAGACCCTTCATTAAACCAAGGATAGTGTTAAAAATTATATTGATCTTTAACTTAATTAATTTTGACTTAAATAAAGCTTAAAATACCTTATTAACTACTTATGCTTTAAGATAATTTTTATAAATTTCAATTAATCTCACTAATACTCTAAAATTAAATGATACCTCTAGAATAGTTTAGAATTTAGCCTCATAAAAAAAATAATATATATTTAAAAGGTGAAAGATATTTCACATGATATATTATCAAAAGCCAACCATTTTTTACTAACAATTTCCAAAGAGATGAGCTTGTCTCCTTATCATGATAGACAGCTCAAAATTCACATGGGAAGCTATAAAAATTTTATATACTTTATTTATAGATAATTAGTTGTTTTAATGAATTTAAAAATAGACCAAATCAAGGTAAAAATACATAAAAATACTAAAAATTGTACAAAAAATTAATAAAAATTATAGATAACATATAAATAAGGTAAAAATATGTTTTTGATAATAGATTAAGAAAAATTGATTTTTATGATTATTTTATGAATTATTTAGTATATGTAACTTTAAGATAAATATGCAAAATTTGTCCTTTTTATGTATTAAGGGTTTAGGGATAATAATCTAAACCCTATGTATTAATCATTCAAGACAACTTGCCATCCTCTATAACTCCATTTGGAATATTGCTCAGACTTGTAGGCTGTCAAAGAAGAAAAAAAATGATTCAGAAATAGTTAAATAAATTATTAGTTAATTAATTCCTAATAAAACTAGCAATAGTGTAAAATACCAAATAAAATGAAAATAATTATAAAAAATTGTATAAATTTCGGGAATCCTTGTATTATACCTCTAATAATCTTATGATGATATTTTACTAAAAAAATAAGTTATTTGCTAATTAATTAACCTAATTAAGATTGATTAGTTTAAGTAAATTTACCTTATTTTGAATAATTAATTATTAAATTATATGCAAATATATTAAAATTTACTAAATGTCTTTAAATCATGCCGTTAAAATTTTAGTATTTCTTTAAATGATAATTGAGAATTTATTAAATTATTTAGTGTTAGTTTTAATATTTAACTAATTAAACTAATTAAATATAACAAATAAATTATGAAATTAGTAATATTTTAATCCTAGCATTTCTCTATAAATAGCACACCTCTAAACACAACTCCACACTTCATTCTTCTTCCCAAAATTCTATCAAAGATTGTAGCACTACAATAAAAATACTCTATAGCAACACCTTAAAAGTATACCTTAAAATATTATAAAATGTTGCCTTTGGCAAAAGCTATAGTTTTTAAGCTATGGTAACACTTTTGGTTGTGTTGCTTTATCAAGTGTGGCCAATTATCAAAGGCGACACTTTTACATCATCAAGCAACACTTATAGAAAATATTATATCTACACCTGTCAAGTGTTGCCTTTGAGTCCAAAACCCAATAATATTTCAATAGAATAAGCAACACTTATTTCACCCTAAAACATGTTATAAATGCTGCTATATTATGATCTTAGAATAAATCTACCTTCCTTTTTAAATTTGAAAACGTAATATTAAATTTTCTTTTTTGATTTGGAAATACATTGATTTTTATATAAATGATTATCTGATATATTTTTTACAATTAGTAACTATCATTAGATTTTCTTTATTTTTCTTTTTGATCGGATCATTCGATTTCTTTATCACTACAAGAAAAATACTCTATAACAACACCTTAGAAGTGTGCCTTAAAGCATTATAAAATGTTGCCTTTGACAAAAGCTACACTTTTTAAGCTATGGCAACACTTTTAGGTGTGTTGCTTTATCAAGTGTGGCCAATTATCAAATGCAAAACTTTTACATCATAAAGCAACACTTATAGAAAATATTATACCCACACCTGTCAAGTGTTGCCTTTGAGTCCAAAACCCAATAATATTTCAAAAGAATAAGCAACACTTATTTTATCCTAAAGCAACATGTTATAAATGTTGCTATATTATGATCTTAGGATAAATCTACCCTCCTTTTTAAATTTGAAAACGTAATATTAAATTTTCTTTTTTGATTTGGAAATACATTGATTTTTATATAAATTATTATCTGATATATTTTTTGCAATTAGTAACTATCATTAGATTTCCTTTGTTTTTCTTTTTGGTCAGATCATTCGATTTCATTATGAATGAAGTTTCTTTGTTTTAAAAAAATCCTTAAGCCCAATTTGCACTTGCAAATTGGGCTAACCAATCAAAAAATAAAGCCCAACAATTTTCTCTATCATTAGACTTAGAAACTTGCACATGAACAAAAAAGAAGATAATCTTGCCCATGAATAAATTTTTCCAAGGAAGTTAAAGGATGGTTCCTTCCTACAATAGGCAACAAGTACTATAAGTAGAAATGGAAAATAACAATTAATGGAAATCCTCACTAAAACTATAAGAGGAGCCTAGTTTTTTGTAAGTAAATTCAACTAAGTATAGCACCACCTACAATGGAGTAGATGACCAATGGGAACAAGGTAAAAAAGGTACTAAAGACTTCTAGGATATGACAATTGATCTTATGACATAGTTAAAAATAAAATTCAGTTGATGAAAATCATGGTTGTTGAGATATAGAATCCAAAACCTGCAAAAATAACAATGGTGTAGTTAGAACCATATTTTGCAATCCATCAGCATGCTAATAACAGTCATTGAAAGTGTTGTGATTTATGAGACACTAGAACACAGATCATGCAGAGAACAATGGATTATTCATCAAAATTGAAGGAAATACGTTCAAATAAAATCCCCCACATAACCCCAAGATCTGAGAACTATACATTTGAAAGTCACTCATCAAGGTCCAATAAAGCTGGCTAAATCACTGGCCTTCCTATCTATTTTGGAAGAGAAACTAGGGACATGTTCATTAGATGTTCTCATACGTGGATCATTGACCTTCCCATCTATTTTTGAAGAAAAACTGGGGACGTGTTTATTGTTCATTATTTGTTACCTTAGCTTGGCTTGTCCACTGCATGTGGAATCGGTCTTCCACTACCTGAATCCTTTTTTTTTTTGACCTATTGCCATCCCTGTTTCTGTTGAACCTGGCTACTATGGCGCAAATTAAAGAATGCACCAAGCTTGAAAGAGATGATGGGGAGATGCAAGCTTTTATAGTGGCATCGATCATCAATTACATGCAGCCAGATTCTTTCTATTCAAATCGTGTGAGACCCAATTTTAAATGTTAAAATAATATTACTCCTCTTACAAATATTAACACATGCCACATGGTTTGTCAGACCGGCCTACACTGTTTTAATGACTTCAGAGTTGAGTATTGGATATAAAATTTAAAGTCACGGTCGTGACTAAGCGAAACAAAGAAAAAAACTTACCATTTTTTGATCTCAAACATGAGTTGATCCAGAGGAATGTGGATTATAGTTTCTTGCCACACATGGTGTATTGTTAGCATCATGCGGAGAGTATTGAGCAGATTGCAACAACGCTTCAACTTTTTCAGCGTTCATCCTAATATCACATCACTGAGCCAATAATTTTACCACATGTTGTAACTTGTGAATCACTTCCTTCAAATCTCCAATGTCATTCTTCAAAGATGTGACTTCCTCATTATGTTGTTGTTTAATTTGAGTAATTTCTGCATCTTTTTTCAGGTAAGTTGTTGTGATTGATCTACCATAACACCGAACCCGACCAGGCTGCTCTTTCCCAAATACTGCTTCAAAAGCGTCATCTTCTGTTTCTCCAGCATCTTGGAGACTTTGAAGTTCTGACTGTTTACAAGAAACATTAAAAATAACATTAGGAAACAATATAATAAATTAATGATGTCACAATTAATAATACACTTAATTTGTATACAATTGCATCTTATGTTTCTAAATCAATTTTCTTCTTTTTGCGACTTGTGCAAGTAGCAACAAACATTTCAGATTTCGTTGGATCTTCACTTGTCCCTTTGGCTGCACGCTATAAGAATGAAAATAGTTTTCAAGCAACAAAAAGTATAATATAACAAGGTATGAAAAGAAACAAATATTACAATGTAGACCTAAGCTTTTAACAATAATACCAATGCCACGCATACTCTTGCAAAGTTTACAGCCCCCATGCGATGCCCATACTTTTGCTTCTTTCTATTTTGAGTATTCATGTGACATAAAGACTACGTTTGAATGGGGAAAAAACAAATATATCAATAAATAATATATAAGGAAGCATATAGGTAAGCTACATTTATGTATGAAATAATGTGTATTATATATTAAAGTGTTAATCTATCTCACCTGGACACTAGGAAGACTCCAATAATTGATTAATTTTCTAAATTGAGCCTCTGGCACTGCCTCGGGACGGTTCTTTATCATATCTTCAATGGTATCATACTTATCAAAATGTTTCTTCTTAATCTTTGACTTAAATCGCCTCCAAGCATCATGAATAGTAGCTATCACCCATTTCTTTGCATCTATTGGAAGGATAAACTTCGACTATGCATAACATAAGACATATATTTTTCTTAATTTAATGTGAAATGGGAACAAAAATGGAAAGTTAGAGTTATTGTTCTTATGTTAACAAATTTCAACATGCGATTTATATTTTCTTCTGGCACTGCATGCCAACTAGTGTACAACAGGCTAACAAATCTTCTATTTCTGGCCACCGTACCCAGAAAGTTGGTTAAATCAGAAACTCTTTTCTCAGTGGGTCCTACTGGCTGTCCCTTATCAAAAGTGATCTCCTCTCGTTCTTCCCAAGTTCTAGCATGAATTGCCTTGCATGTTGTTCTTCCCCGAAATCTTTTTTGTTTAGATGTACCTACTTTCATGTATTAGACAAAAAACATAAAAGAAAAAAATTTAATCATATATATACACAAATTTGATTGAACAACATTACTCCCACTAGAAACAAAGACTGGTTTTTCTAAGTGAAAGAGAAGAAAGTAGTGTTATAAAATAATGTGTATCTGGTCCAAGTATGCCTCAATTGGCCTAGTGTTGGATATGATTTTGAAAGAAAACAAAATAACAAAATAAAGGAAAATGAAAGGAAAAAACATAATAACATAGTCGCACAAACTCCCAGGGCATTAATTACTGATCTTCTTGAACAATGTCAGAGATAACATTAATCCTTTAGAGATGAAAAACTCTTGACACATCACTGGTTGCTATGTGCTTATTCATGTGAAAATCCCTATATAGAAAATCAGTATTATTAAAAGAAAAGAACAAGTGGTTTCTTGTGAATATATGGTAAAAATTCTTCTATCATTGGTCCATATGGAAATAGAACCATATATATAATTGTACATTTTTATGTACCTGAATCATATCAATCACTTTAAATAAGGTTCAGGGAAAAAAAAGCTACAAGAAAAAAAGGGTAGAAAATGGAAGATACAAAACAGAGAGGACAAAGCCAATTAAGTTGCAACAGATTGGGGATTGAGGAATACAAACAAAGAAGAGAAGAGAGTAGTGTTATAAAATAATGTCTGGATAAGGGGAATCTCAAGTGCCTTTCTTAGATTTCTCATCAAATCCAATCCTGATGGGTCTGCGATGACCATTGGTGGGTCTCCCGGGCACCAGGGTGGGAAACTAGTGCAAGGTAATATTTGCTGAACCAAGTTTGCGATATTCATTAAACTTTAAATTATAGAAGAAAGAGATTACCTCATATTTGCAATATTCAATATCACCCCCAATTTTCTTGTGGAACTTTTTAATGAAACCAAGCACAAGAGATTGATCAAATGAAATTGCAAGGCACAACCAATTGAGTAACCAAGCACAACCAATCACTCTGATGAAATCAACTGCAAATTGCAAAGAGATCGAACAAATGAAATTGAAATCAGAATTAAGGCAAATGAAATTGTGACCTAGCAAATTGAAATCAAATTTAATCACAAACTAGCAAATCAAGTTTAGGCGCAGAGGTGGGGTAGAGGATCCTCACCTACGTCTAGTCCGAAATGACGAACTGAACCTCGCCAGAAAATCGATTTTCTGTTAAGATCTGCTATCCTTACCAGTGCCGTTCCATGGTGCTATCCTTGCCAGGCTGAAATTGAAATCAGAATTAATGCAAATTAAACTGTGACCTAACCTCATAAATGTAATCACAAACTAGCAAATCAAGTTTAGGCACAGAGGAACGTCACCTACCTCGCTAGAAATGATGAGAACCGAACCTCACAGGAAAACCGATCTTCCGTTATGATTGCTGAGCTAATGTCACGCACCGGAAAATGGATAAGAGAGCGGTGGAGGTTCGAAGGTTCGAGAAGGAAATGAAGAAGAAATGGCAAGGAAACCTGATGGAAGAAGAAATTCTGAAGGGCTAGACGCGGTGTTCGGTTTGTGGGAAAGTGAACTACTGCTCGTGTGGGTGCCAGGCGTTGATTGGAAGCTGAGGCACAAGGTGGAGTGTTCGCCGGTGGAGCCTTGGGTGACGGTGATGTAGAACGTATGTGTGGGTTGGGTGATGGGGACAGGGTGGTTGGGGATTACAGGGTGCTTTTTTAATTTTTTAGGGGGTTAGAGTTTTTACAGGTCTTGAGGGAGAAAATAACAAAAATTAAAAAAGAAAGGAAAATGAAATCTAAGATTTGGCCATTTGGGTTATCTTATTGGAGGAAAAATAAAAATAAGTGTTTATTTAGCTGTCTTATTTTTTTTTTCAATTTGCATGTGATGTAGGTTTTGGCTCTTAATGAAAATTTTTTGTTTGAGAAATTCACTTATTTTTAAAGATTTTAATTTTTACTTATTAAAAATAATAATTTTTTATTTACGAAAACAATAAACATCAATGTAGTTTGAATTTTTTTCTTTAACATTAATTTAGTAATTAAATTTTGCTAGACTAAATTGATGTTAAATTGAAAATATTAGAATAAAATTAATTGTTTACTTTATGATAATATATTAATTATTTAAATTATAATTTAAAGTTATAAACATATAAATATTATAATTGGAAATTTGAAAATTTCTAAAATATATACCACCTACCATAAACAACACTTAAAAAGTGTTACCTTATATTAAAGCAAGTGTGCCTTTAGCCACTATACAGCAACATTTGTTAAATGTGCTCTTTTAGCTATAAAAGCACACTTTTCAAGTGATACCAAATAATCTGTGGCTAAATCTCCCTTTCAAAGGCAACACTTTAAAAGTGTTTCTTATAATTGTGTAAGGGTACAGTTTTTAAGTGTAGCAAGTAGAAGTGTGGCCAAAGGGGTAAATTTCTTATAGTGTATGAATGAAGTTTCTTTGTTTAAAAAAAATCCTTAAGCCCAATTTACTAGAGCAAATTAGGCTAGCCAATAAAAAGATAAAACCCAACAATTTTCTCTATCATTAGACTTAGAAACTTGCACATGAACAAAAAATAAAAAGTCTTGCACATGAATAAATTTTGCCAAAGAAGTTAAAGGATGGTTCCTTCCTATAATAGGCAACAAGTACTGTAAGTAGAAATGGAAAATAACAATTAATGGAAATCCTTACTCAAACTATAAGAGGAGCCTAGTTTTTTGCAAGTAAGTTCAACTAAGTATAGCACCACCTACAGTGGAGCAGACGACCAATGGGAACAAGGTAAAAAGGGTACTGAAGACTTTTGGGATATGAGAATTGATCTTGTGACATAGTTAAAAATAAAATTCAGTTGATGAAAATCATAGTTGTTGAGATATAGAATTCAAAACCTGCAAAAATAACAATGGTGTAGTTAGAACCATATTTTTCAATCCATCAGCATGCTAATAACAGTCATTTGAAAGTGTTGTGATTTATGAGACACTAGAACACAGATCATGCAGAGAATAACAGATTATTTATTTATTGTTACCTCATAAAATTCAAGGATATCGATATTTTTTAATTATTTATTGTTAAAGGAGAGACACATGTCCCATTAAATATTAATTTGAGTTATTAACATTTATACAATCAATAATCAAACCACAACAATTTAATATAAAAGGACACAGCAATGGGTACCAAAAGAAAATTCTCATAGCTGTTATTCTTCCCAATAAAATTTATTATTAACATATATAGGGAGAACCATTATTTTAATTTATGAAAGATTATATTATTGACGAAATAATTCGTAGAAGAAATTAAAGATTTATTCCATTTAACAAATTCACCAACATCAATTGGTATCTGTTTTTATTAATAAGAATATTTTTTTTAGAAACTATTTTATCAAAAATATAATCTTTTAAGAATTAAAGTAATCATTTTATAATGATAACTTGAAGTAAAACTATTTTTTTCTTTCAAAAATATGATCTTTTATGAATAAAATAATAATTCTATAATATTGCGTGTGAACTTGACATAAAATATAAAATATAATAACTTATATTAACAAAAATAGAGATTAGTTAACCCCTCGATGAATTTATCAAACAATACAAATAAAAGTTATAAACAAATATAATTTCTTTTAAAAATCATTTTATCACCGATATAATTTTTGGGGTCAAAATAGTAGTTCTCGTTACACATATTAAAACATACTTCATGGTTGATATGTGTAATAAAAAGCGAATGATAAAAAAGAGTTGAAATTTTTGAGGAGCTTTTTGTCCCTCTCTCTCTTTTATAACTAACTCTTTTTCGTTGTCGGTTTTATTTCCTTTCATAACAATCTTGTACAGCATAACATCACTTCCGATTTAATAGCATTGTCGTTATCATTATTATTATTATCTTAATGTAAAGTTTTAAACATAGATTAAATCACATTCATGCACCCAAAAAAAAAGAAGATCAAATCACATTCTAAATCCAGAGATAAGTTACCCAGCTACTTATACAAAAACAAAGTTACTTTGCGATGTAATTATTTAATGAACCTTTTATAATTATATATAGGATCTCTAATGATGTGAAATTCCCAGTTTTGCGGCTGGGAACATTTTGGTTGTTATTATTATTAATTAAAGATGATGCAGTGGAATCCCATAAATTGCTTGCTTACCTATTATCCTACCAACTCATTAAGGACACGATCAGAAGCCAGCCTGTGACATTAAACCATGGTGTAGAGCTAAACATATTTTATTGCTGTGAACTTGTTTATTTAAATGCAATACGCTAGGATGATGAGTGAGCAGCAACTTGGTCAAAGGATAGCAAGTGTCATGGAATGTGGCACCCAAATCAAGAAAAACACAATATTTGGTCACTTCACATGAGTGAAAAGAAAAAGGAAAAAAGAAATGTGTATATCTCTAGATGCTAAATCAATCACAGCATTGCATGTGCAAAATGGGTTTACCACCCTTCATTGATCCTTCCTTGCTTCCACCTTTTTTCTTACTCTGCGCCACCATGTGAGTCTTTTCAGAATCCACCCACTTGGTAGTGTTGGTGATGGAGGATTAAAACCTTTGGCCTTTTTTTTAAATTTTTTTTCCCACTTTTGGGAAGTCATTGAAGCAGCAGTACTGTAAAACACGCCTCGTTCCCTGATGTCATTATAGCATATGGTCCTAGTAACCCACATGGACATTTCCTTCACTTTTGTACTACTTTCTCGATCTATTTTCTCTTTTCCTTCTTTCTTAGAAAAGCGTGAAAACTGATAATAATAAGCAAAGGACAAATTAAACAAAAGGGGAAAAAATAATTTATATATAATGTTTTCTGATTTACACTAATATGAAAAAATAGATAAATTTACTTGTATATAGTATCTAGAATCTGTCAATAGTAAATTTTATGTTATTAAATTTGACTTTTGGTACGGATTCTGTTAAAAAAAAATTTTATTGAATAATGGCTGATTCGGTGTAAAAATATTTTTTTTATTGAATCTGTCAATGGAGGATTCAGTGTTGAATCTGCCTTTGACGAATTCTATATGAAAACATCATATTGTGTAAATTTTTTTCAAAATACCATATTAATGTAAATATACCACCCAAATCCCGTATGCAAGGAGATGTTATTTAGAAATACAATGTTGATACATTCTTATCTATCATTGAATGACATATGGATCACACTTAATTTGAATCCACATTTCATCTAATAATAGATGAAAGTGTGTCGACATGATATCCCATAAAGTGTAAGTATAAATAACCTACTCTAAAAAAATTCTAATGAAAGCGTGTATCATGAGTGCATTTATTTATTTTTGGATGGGGAAAGTGGAAAGAAAAAATTTCAGAAACTACCGTCGAAATAAAAAACGAAAGAGTGGTCCATTCAACATCACCTTGGGGTAGAGATACCTAATGTTGCTAGGAGGGTTTCTAATTCCATGAAGGTGAAATCATGATCAAAACTCTAAACACTAACATATTCGGGAGTCAGCGTGGGAGCTAGATCCAAACTTTCATGAGAGGGAGTACTAAACGATAATGTATATATAAAAAATAATAATATATATTTTCTTATTTTTTAACGTAAAATTTTTAAAAGAAAGTCAATATATATATATATATATAATTAAGAATAGATCTCAAATTGGGCCCTAAAAGAAATGATGCTGAATAAATTGGTTTCTCAAAAAAAAATATTTTATAGTCTTTACAATTAAAAATACATAGTAAGTTAACTCATTCTTAATATTTAATAAATTTATTTGTTCTGTTTTTATCTTTATTAGCAATCAATTTGAACTATTTACAAATCATTAAATATCAATTTATTCCATAAATTATTCAAAAATACTAAAAAAAAACTAAGTTGTCTTATAACTTCCATTGTAAGGAATCACAAAATGATTTTTTTCCTTAAAGAAATAATTTGTCTGATGCATGCTAGCTGTTACTATGGAAAAAACAATGCACATTTTAATCAAAACTCAAAAAACATGTATATACAAAACATATTGTTTATCACAATATTTAAATAAGTAAAAGGCTTATAAGAACTTATCTCAAATATTTAAATTGCATTTTCTGATTTATATAGAAATAAACCATAAAAAAAATGGATGATAAAATTGAACTATTGAAATATTAAGCTTATCTAATTTCATCTAGAAATCATAATAATCATCCTACAAATCCTTATAACATATAAAAATTTTAGAAAAGGAGCCAAATATACATATATAGTCATGAAATTGAAAATTTCAAGTAGGGGGCATGGCCACCCCTGCAATAAAAGAGGCTCCGCCCCCTACCTGGGTTTAGGTGATCATTTATGTGATATCTCTTGATTTGTCATGTCTATTAAGGGTGGAAATAGGTTAAGTGTCTTGTTAGAGACCTATGACTAAACCTGTATGTGAGTTAGTCTAACTTGACCTATTCATAAATAAGATCAAGCTCAAGCTTGTTAATTAAAAGTCTATTTATCTAGTGAATCTTGTCAAACTAGTCTATTACAATTATATATTTTATGTAAATATATCAACTGACAATAATTTTTGGATATAAGTGAAAATGAGCATCTTAATTAATGTATGGTTGAGATCTCTTTCCCAACTCTAGATTAAATTATAAAAAACTCATGTGACACTTGAAGCTTACTTCTAACTCTCTTAAACTTTCCCGCCTCCTCCTCATCTCTTTCCATCAACCCAAGGATTTGCTTATTCCTATCTAAAGTGCTTATCTAAACAACATATTTTCTCTCATAATTCGATTATTATTCTCATTTTTGCAGAAATAAGGTTTTGGATGGCGCTACCATAATTTAAATCAATTGAAATTGATGACTTATGATGGTCCTGCAATTTTGAAACATTTCCTTTTGGGGTTCAATAAATTTAGGGTGAATAACACTGATCTCCCCTCAAGATTTAATTAGTATAATTACACTTGATAATTCTAGATTTTGAAAAACTGGCACCAAAGGTCCTTGAGATTTACTAAAACCTACACCAGTATAATCTTTTGTAGTTAATTTTCTATTAAAAGTGATGGAAAACACAATCTATATGTCTATAAATGAGGAGGAAGCTTATAATTGTAACTCATGATAGAAAAAACATATTTTAGTCAATCTATACGTTTGATATTATCAAAATATTATAACTATTTCATTAATAATCATGTGCATGTCACATATTGTCTTTCCTATCACTTAGTGAGTTTCACAAAATGAATATTATTTAATGATAATGATGATGAAAACCACATTTGTTTGAGAAATTACAATAAGGTATATATTGTAATGTTAATATTTTCCTTTTTATTTCATTATTTTATAATGTATTGTTAGTATAAAAACTTGTATATAGTTAACAAATTATGTATTATTACATAAATGAAAATATATGATCTTACTATCAATTTTTATAAAATACATAAATGATAGTATATAATGGGATGATAATGTTATATATATACTACATATCAAAATTATTAGGAATAAATTCACCTACAAAAGTAAACCCTACTTTTACTACCCAAAAATGTTGAACCTAAAAACAAGAAGTAATCATTTCTATTGAATTAAGGTTTGGGTGGAAAGCCCCATGTTAGAACCCTCCTTATCCTTTATTGACTTAGCTTTTTCATAGTAATGCTCCAGGTCATATTTATCTAATATCATTTAAATTTTAAAAACAGATTAATATATGTTTTTACAAATCACTAGAAGGTTGATATTATTTCTTATAGATCTTGAAATTAAGGCAAAGACTGTGGTGCACCTCGTAAAGTATAGTGCACCACACACTAAGTTATTTAATGGTAAGGATCTGAGTGATTATTCATAGACCAATGTAATATTAATGCACTATAGAAGGCCCATTTTCTCTTTCACAGATCTAGCCGGTTTAGGCTATTTTGAAAAGGGTTTACAACTTTTTGTACTAGTTTACAAGTTTTTGTGCACTAGTTTATAAGTTTTTGTGCATTGATTTTACTAAGAAGTATCATATAGAATTGGCTTATGAATACATCATCAAATCCTCACCATGAGATAACATGGTGGGTGATACTCTATACTTTCTAAGGAATATTGTAGAATCTGCTTGATATTAAAGGTTGCGTGTAGTTTTAAAGGAGCTAAGTATAATTTATCCAAACTCTAGTTATCACTTCAGACTTACTTAATGTTTGTTAGGGATTGAGACTAGAGAGGATGTTGTACATAATTGTCAAAGTACTATCAAAATACATATATGATAGTATATAATGGTATGATAGTATATATGATAGTATGATCTCTAATTGTGGTTTCTAGTGTGGGTGTGGAACCTCCTTTGGAGAAAATATTTTTTGAGAGTGAGAAACACGTTTTAGATAATTTTAATTCTATTATTTTGTAGGTTTTTCTTTCTTCAGGTACAAAGGATAGATGGGTTTGGAAACATTATCAGAGTAGTGAATTCACTGTTAAACCTTTTATCCAACGACTAGGTGCAGTGCAGGTGTATCAACTAGAAGCTCAAAGCTTTTTCAGAAACCTGTGGAGGGTCTTAGTCCCGCCGAGAGTGGATTTAATGACCTAGTTTGCTTCAATTGGGAGATTGAAAACAAAGGACTATCTCTTCAGGATTGGGATCATTCAGGAAACGTCTGTAATGTGCACATTTTGCAATTTGTGTGTTGAATCTATTAGCCACCTTTTTTTAAGCATTGCAATGCTTTGTGGAAAACCTGTAATTTTTTTATTTGAAAAGCTGGCTTGTATTGGAGTGCACCAGTCGATTTTAAATCTATGTTTCAAGACTGGGGGGAGTTGATAATAAGAAAAGGACGCAGAGAGGAGTGGACCATTTTGTTCTTTGCTATCATATGGTCTATATAGAATTTAAGAAATAAAGTGGTGTTTGAAAAGGAACCTATGAATGAAGAACTGTTGAAACAAAAAATTATCTTTCAATGGTCTGAATAGGTAAAAAAGCCTTAACAAGGAGCAAGGGTCAACAAAAAGGAAGAAACAGGGTATGCTTGCCAAGGAGTAGTATTCCCTAATCTTTGAAATCATTGTGTGAAATATGCTAGTGGGTGTATGCTAAGCATTGCCCACAAAGAGACTTGTATGGGATAGGAGGCATGCTGGTGTCCAATGAAAATGTATAGATTTGCTGCTTGACATATGTTGTGAAAGCTAATGCACAGACAGGGCTGAAATCAGGCCATTAGAGAGGGCAGTAGATTTCATCATTAATGTGTTAAGAAGAGATATTGATTTGGTGGAATTTAAATCTAATTAGATAGCATTAGCGAAGTGGTTCAAAGGAGAGGATAGATCTTTCTAGGAATAGGGTTTCTATAGAAACTTGTTTCTTAGCATGAGGTCAAAGTTGAAAAATGCCACTCTAGTGGTCTTTAGTTCATTGAATAAGATATATTCCAAGCTTGGCCATTACAGGGACAACAAGCAAAGGTATTCCAAATGAAGTGGTTTTGTTCGGAGGGCACTGTTTTTTAAGTGAATTAGGAGTAATTGTTTAAAATTTTTTTCTTAGTTACTGTTTTGTGTGTAATGTAAGCGAGCACTACTTGTGTTCGATGTAGTGGCTATTTTTAGGTGTCCCTTTCCATCCTTGATGACAATGTTGAAGGGAATGAGGAGGGTATAAGTTTACTACATAGGTGTTTCTCAGTTGTGTAGGCTGGGGCATGGCTGTATGTTGACATTGATGTCTTTCTGTTTTTTACTCCACTTCTTTTCACAAGGGTGTTGAGTGTTTAATAATTATCGAAAAAAAAATGTAATCATCAACATATACCTAATGATAGGCAGTAGAAAAATGTTATTTATGCTAATGGAATGTGAGACACCATGTCGACTCATACCTCATTCATCATTAGATAAGAAGTGGGCTCCATTAAAATAGGATTCACATCTTATTTAATGGTAGCTAAGGTGTGAGTCGACACAGTATCCCACAAATCATGAGTTCAAACAACACAACTCTAGCTAGTAATAACTCGTTTATAGCTTCCATTGTCATGGTTGCAATGAGTAGCCGGGTGAGCATTGACAACTCATAAACTATCCTTTATTTACCCAACTTCCCTAACAATTTCTTTGATGGACAAATTGATCTCTAACAATTGTAAACATTCAAATTTGTCCCTCACAATTGTCAAAATAGGACATTATAGGTCCCTGACCGGCTCGTCAATGCTCAGCCAAGAGGCAGATATGACAAAAGAACTCGGCTTGAAGAAGGTGAAGTGAGCTCGGCTAGGACTAGGTAGAGCTCGGCTAGGACTAGGTAGAGCTCGACTGACAGGTGGCTGAGACTGATTTCATGTGACAAAGCTCAGCCACTTGTCATCCGAGCTCATCCTCCTCAGCCAAGCTTTGCATTCTTAGGGCCAAGCTCTATTTCCTAAAGACAAGTTCCACCTTCTCGTAGCCGAGCTCTTTTTTCATCTCTGCCTCCCAACCGAGCCTCGATAGGCCGGTCAGGGACCTATGGTATCCTATTTTTACAATTGTGAGAGACTAATTTGGATGTTTACAATTGTTAAGGATCAATTTATCTATTAAAGAAATTGTCAGGACCAATTTAAATGTTTACTCTTAAAAATATAACAATTAATTTGCTGCAATAAATCACTTTCTCTGCATTTAACATTAATATAATCTACAATCATTAGTTAATCACTAACCCAGCTTTTTCGTTCATATAAAATTTTCCTTTATGTATTGTTTTCCAATAATATTATCATTAATGAAAAAGAAGCCATTATTGAATTTCATAGATTACAAATCTAAATTTTATCATAATTTAGAACAAATATTTTTAATTATAAAAATTGGATTTTAGTTTTTAAATAGATATGGGAAGAAGAGGTTGTTCCATTTGAATTGAATCCAAAATTATTTTAGAATTTTTTATTTCTTTTAGAAATGTTTTTTCGATTGCTCTTCATTAACGCGATTCAATTATGTTTTGATTTACAATAAAATTTCAATACAATATGCGGAACAAATAAATTATACCATAGTGAATTTGATTTTGATATATATAATATGAGGGCGTATCATATAAGAGGAATGATTTATTACAAAAATGGGAGGAGCAAATTTGAGTTATATAACCATACATAGATAATCAAGATTAAAATTTAATTAATGTAATTAATATTTACTTAATTATTTAAAAAAGTCATATGACTTTATGTTTTAATCTTGATTATTTATGTAAGATTCGACGATTAAGAATTGCTTCTCTCATTCTTACAATAAATCATTCATCTCAAATGAGTCGTTCCTATATATAAATCCATAGCTCAATGATTTAACTCTTTGTATAAAGAGTAAAATAGTTACTTTAGGAATAATATATCTAATATTTAATTTTTTTTAAGGACTTAATTTTGGTGCATTTATGGTCATCCGATTGAAACCTTCTTTTTTTATGATCTGCGAAGTAGTAGGAGTGAAAATTAATTATTATGGCTGATGTAGTCATATAGTAATATGAGATTGGATGATTTTTAATAATAATTAACTAACATCTTAGAAGATTTAGAAAAACTTATTACTTTATTTCTTGAAATAAAGAGATTTGAAGAAATATATATAAATTATCTCTTAAATAGTCATTACAAGATGAAACCATTATAGATGTCTATCTAAAGTGGATATAAGCATGAAATTTCGACATTGAACAATAATGTATAAATTTACATCTTTTTCGACAAAATTAATTTACATAATTATATAATCATGTGAATTACTATTAATTACATTTTTGTACAAACTTGTAACAAGGGTCTCTCATTCTTCGAAAAATTCTTCCACTTGAAACATATTTAATATGTACTCGACTCATTTTAATTTTTCAGTTTGTCTAACTAGTGTTTTAAGAGCAATGGTTAAGGTTTCCACAATAGGTAAATTTGAAAGCTTTTTGTGGACCTCACACCTTGAAAACATAATAATTACATCTTTTAATGGTAAACTTACCTTTTTTGAAAACTTAACCATTGTCCAAGGGCATTGGTTAACAATACCTTTAGATTTTTATATAATTTTAAATATCATAAATTAAAATGAGTGGTTATAAATGTTTGTGAAACACACATTAAATATATTCCAGGAGCATGCAAGAATTTCTCCTTGTGCTTACATTCAATGCTATGTGCTCTGTATATTAATTAAAGAAAAAATGTAGTTTACACTCATGAATTATTGGCCTTGTGCACTTCACTCCCTAAACTTGTAAAAAAAGTGCAAGTTGACCCCTACGTTTCCTTAATGCTACCATCCTATTGATTTTTTAATCTATTCTTTACAAAAATAATAGTTTATCTAACCAATGGTATTGGTTAAAGAATTAAAAGAGGAAACCTCTGTCTTGGAAGATGTACTTTTATACTTTCAACACTTTAAATCCACAACTAAATTTAAATATTTACCTTTTTTAATATTCTTAATCAATGTCTTTTTTAGTATCCTTAACCAGTGCCCTAAAGACACTGATTAGTAAAACCCCAAAAATAACACATACCAAAGAAAGTTTAGGATATTAAGTTGCATGTTATTTGTTAGTTTAGGATGTCAGTTTCTAATTTAAATTTTGAAGAATGTAGTAGACCTATTTTTCAACAACAATAAGTAAAAAATTTGATATAATGACTAAAGTGTGTATTTGGAAAATATTATGGTGCCAATTTATACATTTTTAAAGTGTTGGGTAAAATATACAAAACCTATAATTTTTGGATAAAATGTGTTATTGCCCTAATTAAACCCCATAACAGCAAATACAAAATAAAATAACCTCTCAACAACCAAACCACCCATCCCTTTCCCTTGCTCTCAAGTCCCAACCCTAACACAATCTCCCTCTCCTCAGTTTCCAATTTTTTATTTTTCATTTTGTTTAGTCTTTCAAATTTTCTCTCTCCCCCTCACGCGTCAACCTCTAATCTGCCCCCTTCTCTCTCTCTCGTTAGCTGGTAGTAAAAGCGTAAAAGAGAAACAAAAAAAGCTGAGGACCTCCCCAATCTTTGCAAACATGCAAACTCACCACCACCCGCTTTTGCAGCTTGCTGCTCTTCCCTCAATCACCACTCCACCAAAGCCAAAACTTTAAGCAATCGAAAATCCCTTCCCATCATCCATCATCCATCATCCGTCCCTAACCCCATCACCACCCAAAAATAGAAACCCAACCCCAATCCCCCATTTTTCTTCTTCCAACAAGAAAAAACACACACAAAAAAAAAAAAAACTCATTTCTTCATACCCATCTCCCAATTCTCCTCCATTCCCCCCTCCAATTCACCCCCCAACACAAAAAAATTAAAAAATAAAAAATAAAAACCAACCCCTTCATTTTCTTCATCCAAAAATCCATCATTTCTTCACAATTCAACCTCCTCAACACAAAAAAAAACCCCTCCTTTCTTCAAACCCATTTCCCAATTCCAATACAACAGAATCGAATCAATAATAATAAAAAAAAACACCACCCAAACACACGCACACACAAAAGAAAAAAGGAGCTAGCTCTGTTCAATTCTCTTTCCCCAATCCTATCGGAGGTAGGCATCAAATGTGGCGACCGTGGGGCAACAAATCAACGGTCCGGATCCACAGCACGTCGTCACCGTCACCGTCACCGTCCGCTTCTTCTTCTTCTTCCCCATCCCTCTTCTCCTGCTCCTCCTTCAAAGACATCCAATCCCTCTGCCTCGACGACTCCGAACCCCAACCCCAACACCAACACCGACAGCCCCTACCCACCAACTCTCCCACCAAGAAACCCTCCGTCTTCCACCGAGTCCGACTCGCCAACTCGCTCCTCCGCACCTGGTCAACTCACCACCAACAGCAACCCCCAAAACTTCCCAGGTCCCAGTCCCAACCCGAAGATGACCCGACAACACCCTTCCTCCCTGGCGCCGACCAGCGCGTGGTGGTCTACTTCACCAGCCTGCGCGTGGTGAGGCCCACCTTCGAGGCCTGCAAGGCAGTCCTCTCCATCCTCCACGGCTTCCGCGTCCCTCTCGACGAGCGAGACGTCTCCATGGACTCGGCCTTCTTGACCGAGCTCAACCGGGTCATGGGCCGGCCCGGGCTTACACTGCCACGTGTCTTCATCTCGGGGAGGTACGTCGGCGGCGTTGAGGAGGTTACCAAGATGAACGAGACGGGGGAGCTCAAGAAGGTTCTGGGAGGTTTGCCCAAGGCCGAGGCTGGGGATTGCTGCCACGTGTGCGGGGGTCACAGGTTCATTCTGTGCGACGAGTGTGACGGTAGCAGGAAGGTGTACACGGAGAAAGGAGGGTTCAGGACGTGTGGGAATTGCAACGAGAATGGACTCCTCAGGTGCCCTTCTTGTTTTACAGCACCAATATTGTCATGATCACGATCCCCCTTTTTTTTTTTAACATTTTGAAAAAAAAGCAAAAAAAAAAAGAGGATTAACCTTTTTTTTTTGTTTATTGAAATTTGTTTTTTTTTAAAATTATTATTTAGTTTTGGTTAATCAGTTTTGTAGTTTTTTTTGTTTTGGTGGGAATGTAAGAATTATGTATAGGCACAAAGGGGTGCAGTGTTGGTTGTTTTTAAGACTATATATTATCGGCTAACTTTTTTTTAATCTTTTTACTCGATTATTACATTGTACTTCTTTAATTAAAAGTTAAAAAGAAGTTGTGTACATTTTAATTTTGGGTTTTTTTCTTGTCCTTTTTTAATCCTTGTTATTTTGTTGTCTTTATAGACTTATTTAATTTTATTTTTCGTTGGCATTCAAAAGAAAATATTGTTAATCAATTGAGAAGTGGTTTCTGGTGTTGAAGAATATCTGTTAGTGAAAGTTTAGGTAGGATCCATGTGCAGAGAAACCGGCACAACCTTTTCATGTTATGTATTTCGACCTGCACGAGTTCACATGATTGTGTCTTGAGCTGGAATTGGTGTCAGTATGGTTTGTTGTAATTCTTATCCTTTACCATAAATTAAACGATGTAAAAAGTATTAATTTTCGTTTAGTTATAAGTACCTATCTGTTTGATTTGTGCATAGCTCTAATCAAATGACTCTGAAACTCGGAACATAAGACCAAACTCCATAGGGCTGTGCCTGTGGTAAGAAAACAAGGCATTAAGCAATATTGCTTCCAATGTAATCTATACAAGGAAAAGTCCATCAGCAACTCAAGAAAAACCAAATATAACACAACTATTAGTGATTCTCCGACCCATATGCATGCCTTTCCCTTTCTTGAGTGTTAGAAGATAGCCCATTTCTTTTTCTTGATCCAACATTCATATTAGTGATTCTCGTGCATTCTTGATGTTTGCTAGTAGCAGATTAGTCTTTGTGATGCTTCAGTTCTTTGTCGGATAAATTACACTAGCTTTTCCTCAGGTTCAGTGATGTTACATATGATCCCCTCTATTTGTCATGCTAACACAAACTTCTTACAAGGGTACTCAGTGTCATGTTTATAGGGTTGCTTATTGTCACGGCTCACATTCCACATAATATGGAGGTATTGGAATTTGGATCTAATATCACCAAAATCTCAGGGAAGTGTAGTGTATGTTTGAGCAAATCGAATGGTTTTCTGGGCAATATTGCCTAATCTCAAGAGAGCTCAGTAATATTGCAAATCGAATGGTTGTCTGGGTAATATTGCCAAAATTGTGTTTGGTCATGTTCCTAAAATTTTGTAGCCAGAAACTACATCCGCTATTGACAAATTCTCCTCTTCAGTCCTGATCGCGGATGACTCAAATCAAAATTTGATTGAATGGCTACCAAAATTTTTATTTTATTTAAAATACTTGCTTGCCATGTATCCAACATCCAAGTACTTGTGAGTTATGACTAGAATGCATCCCACTAATTATCGAAAAAAAAAAATCCTTGCCCATTATGAGAGTATTAGTTATTGACAGATATGGTGTTGGACTAGCTTTGTTTTTTTTCCCCTCTCCCGTTTCAAGCGAAAACCTTTCTTTCCTATCACTAGTTTCTTTTGCTAGTTGTCCTGATTGAAAAGGATTGTGGATGCATAAATTGATGGGACATAGTTTTTTATGCATGGATAGTTTTATATGCATGGATTTGCATCCATCCCATCATCTAGGAAACGGAAGAGTAATAATGGAGCGGGAGGTCCCAATTCTTGAAGGGAACGTGCTTCCCTCCTTTCTCTTTCAAATGTTGAAATTCCGTCCTTTTCCATTTGGATGAGGTTTGAAAAGGAGGATGACACATTATCCTTATTCACTTGCCATTGTCTACATTCTTCACCTAGAAAACCAAGGGGCCATGCATCACTTGAAGGAAACGTGATGAAACAATTGTAAATGAAGTTGCGTCTCTCTGATACAACTAAGTTTTATCGCTGCATTGATCAAATACATAATATTGTATTTTATCGTAAATCATGGGTTTAGATATGGTTTTTTTTTTTACCCTATAACTATAGATTATTTTGGTTTACTCCTTCTATTTTATCTTTTTGACTTTTAGGCTCTATTTTTCTAATATTTTGTTTTTGGTTCCTACACTCAAAATTTAGGTTGTTATAAGTAGTTTAAAATATCCATATAGTCTTTATGAATATTGAAAATTGTGTTCTGTCCTCATAAGTGTTTGAAAAATTTTCTTTTGGCCCATACAAATATTGTCACTTAAGAATGTAGATTAATCGCAAGGATTGAAAAATTATAGTATTAGAAAAATGAGGGATTAAAAGCTATTTTTTTTCACAGACCATAAAAATATATTTATGCCTAAATCATGTCTATAAACAATGTAAGTATATTTTTTGAAAAAAGTACAAAAGTTTTAGAAGTCTCATTCTCGAGTCAAATATAAATATTTATAACTATGTATAGAATTGTTGTAAGTGATGCTCGAAAAACTCTCTAATTCTATATGAAAACTTTCAAATGATGGTTTTTTTTTTTGTTGGTGGATCATCTACGGATATGGTTTCTTTTAAGACTATATTCAAGGCATACCACCTATGATCAAGAAAGAAAGAAAGAAAAGGTATGCAAATAGGAATTATGGGTTGACCAAAAACACAAAGGAATCGTGGGGTTAATGGAATACAGAGATTGTGGTAAAAAGCAAAAAAAAAAAAAAAAGGAACTCGCCATAAAATTCTTTTTGGTTGTCGGCCAATGGCATACCGAATCCAAATGAGACTCTGACCGAAAAAATTCCGAATGAGACTAGCTCAACTCGCGCTAGCCTATTATTGATTTACTTCAAAACATACTCAGATAATTCTAAAATAGAAAGCACATTCCCGTACCAATTTTTTTTTCTTACATAAATATAATTCTAAATTTTATAATTCAATATCTTCATTTTTTTGAATAAATTAGTGAAAGTTTACTAAGGAGAAAAGGCAGCTGGAGCAACGCTGGAGGAGAACACTCATCGTTCATCATGAAATAACAGAAGCTGACACAAACCACCTAATAACACAAAGCTAAATCTAATAGCAACAGATTGGTAACAGAAACTATTATGTTAAGCTTTATGCTTATCAAGAAGAGCTCCAAGACGTGGTGAGCATTGTGATAACATATAGGTATCAAAGCTAGGTTGATGAACTTAGGTAAAAGAGAGAGAGGGAGAGCAGAGAGAAGAAGAGAGGGTTTGAGAGTGTGTAGCAAATGATTTCATTGATGATGAGTTACATTGAGTGTTAGATATTTATGCAAGAGGATAATAGCTTAGAGTTTGTATCCAATTTATAACAAAATATGTTTCAGATGCTATAACTAACTAACCTCCTGCTAACAGTCAGCTACCAATTGGTACACATTGTTACTACTATTATTATTATTAACAAAGGCATTAAGGCTAAAAATATTTCCTAGAGGTGATAGGGAGAGGTGGCAATCGAACACATGACCACCTACTCAAAAGTATAGAAGATAACCATAATCATTAGACTGTAGACTTAACCACAAATTGGTACACATTATGACAAGTAAAGCATACATTAATTTCATTTGAATAAGATATCATTTTGTAAATTTAAGTGTATTGGGATTTTACGTTTGAGAGAGATTTTCAAATTGATGTTATATTTTCACAAAGCTAATGGAGTAATTGATTTACGAAATCATATACATATATAGGCAATAAAAGTTGAACTAGGTGTTTTTTTGTGTACTTTTTCTTTGTTTTGTTTGTTTGACTTGTATGGTTAGGGGATCTCCATCTACTGTCAAAGTGGGTTTTGGCCCTTCACATATGTAAAATTTTAATTTAACAGCAGGTTCTACTGAAAATAAAAAATCTATAAAAAATCCTATTTCACAATGTAAGATTTACGTTTAACTAATCATGATGTAATTAAGTTGATCCTTATCGGTTAAAACTTTGGATTTAATTTCTACGCATGGCTGTAAAAGTTTTTTACACAGTTATTCAATCATATATTATCACATCAATCATGATATATAGTTGATTTTTCCATCCACAACTTAAAAAGTCATGCAAATAAAAGATTTTGATTGAATGATAGTATAGATATTTTATATTGTCAGTATATTAAAATTAAACTCTAAATCTTTTACAAAAAAAAAATTGAAGAGGTCCAAAAACAATGCCACTTGAACATAATAAAAAAGTTTTTTTTTTGGCTGATTAAAAAAATATTTTATCTTATTAAATAAAGCTAATAATACAATATATCTTTTAAAAATATTAAAATACCAGTTAAAATTCTTATCTGTATTAACTATGAATACATCATAACTTGTGATTGTAAATTAATCAATATTGCATAATCTTATCTATATATTTTTTTTGTGTAAATAGCTTTATATAATATTAAATTATCGACAAGGTAATTATTTTTAATCTGCAATTATATACATAATTTATAACGTATGAAATTTCAATCTAAACATGGGTTTCATAAAAAATTTCTTTGATAAAAAGTTTTCAATAGTGTAAATGTGTGAGGAATGAATTTTAGTCATTACATCAAACCGAAGAAAAGTTTGAATCAAGCCTCAATCTGTTAATTGAATTCTTCATTCAATTGTATTGATCTTTTGAATTTACATCATCAAGACACTTGGTGTTCATCCAAATTTAACATTTCCATATTGAATTGTACTAATGTTGCAATATTGTATTGATTGAACTGTACTTCATTAGAACTCATGAAGTAATATTTTATGTTATGGTGCATAACTTATCCATTAAAAAAAAAAGATGTATTTCATCTGTCTTTTGTTTTTGTTGGATACGCTGCTTAAAATTTTTTATTATTAGGCCATTAGTTTGAACCAGCAAACAGGGGACTGAATTTCATAACCGGTTCAACCCTGTGTATCATGATTAGTTTGGAAAGATATGTAATGATGGAGAGATATATGACAATTAATTACGACTTTACGATCACGATGCTAAATGAATAAGACACGTTATTAACACAAAATTTATATCACATTATTATCATTTACAGGTGAAACCGTGTGGAAATTATTTGATACAAGTACAGTATAGATAGCAGCATTGTAATGCCATTAGTACCTGAATTTGGCCACAAGAGAGGATGTCTTTTCATCTCACAATGAAAAGCGTGGCGAGCATTACTCGGTTAAAGCTCTGCGGCATGGTGCTGTTGGCGGTGCTTCTGTCCATGTTTCCTTTCATCGTGAAGTTATGTAATCCGTTGAAAATCTTGTAAGTAATTAAGCTCTTGCTTCTTCCTCTTTCTTTCTTCATCATTTTCTCTTCTTATGAGTTAAGATCAAACATTTTCTTCTTCTATTTTATTGAAGTGTATTTTTTGTGATGCTTTCTTTTTTCTCTCTGCTACATTGTGAAACATAATTAAATTTGCTAGCATTCTCGAAAGCTATAGAGGATACCGAATATTTGATAAAACCATTTAGATGCCACTACCTATTAACTTAAATTTTTGGGAGAGTTGATATTATAATATTATATCAGAGTCTCTATGACCAAATGTTTAGGGGTTTGGTCCCATTTTTTGTCCATTCTGATAAATTGTTTATGCTTCGAGCCCAAAAAAAGATATTCATGTGAGAGGACGTGTTACATATAAATGTTGGAATTGATCCAAATTCCTAATTGAAAATTGCTATTGGTAGTTTTTAATTTCAGAAATATTTGGAAAGGATTTGAAAAATATTTGAAAGAGAAAAAAATATGGCAAATCTTTTTAGATTTGAAAAATCTGTTAAGATTTGAAAAATCTGTTAAGATTTGAAAAATCTGTTAAGATTTGAATTTTTTTAGAACTTTATATAAAACTAGAAATTATTAATTATTAGGATTGAGGTTAAATTTAGTGAGTTTGTAAACTATTATAAATAATAGTTTTGAGAATTATCTAGATATGTGAGAAAAATATATTTGAGAGATTAAAATGGAGAGTGGAGAGGAAGAAGGTGATGATGATGAAGACACAAATGACAAAGAGGAAATTGATGAGACTGTGATGCTTCGCTACTGATAGATGATTTGCAGCTTTCTCCAGAAAAATTGCTATTATGAAGGTTTGCAATTTTTGCCAAAAAAGTTGCCTTGATGAAGGGTTTATAACTTTTCCCATAAAAGTTGTCATGATAGAAGGTTTGCAATTTTCACCAGAAAATTTGCCTTGATGAGGGCTTTGCAACTTTTACTAGAAAAGTTACCAAGATAGAGGGTTTATAGTTCTCACCAGAAAAGTTAATTTGATGAAGGGTTTTGCAGCTTTTATCAGAAAAGTTGCATTGATGATATCATATTCTGTGAGTAACGACAATGCAAGTAAGGATAGCTTATGTCAAAAGTATTCCTGGTAATATTGTGTTAGGTGGCATGTTCCGTAAATAGCAATAGATTTTTTGAGATTGGTGATTGTATTCCTCATCAAATTAGTGGATTGATTTGTGAGGTAATGGATGCAGGCATTTGAGGTCAAACCACGTTGATTTTCTTGTGTTCCTTTGCTTTATTGATTTGACTAATTTATATTATGTGGGAATTATTTCCCAACAACTAGTATCAGAGCAAGTTCTGATCCGTTCTGGTGTTGAAGATTTGCTCAGAATTGTAGGTTTGTGGTGGAGTTCTTCTTTTTTTTTTATGGATCTTTAAACAATGTGGAGTATGAAGATTTTTGTTTCAAAATTTAAAGATTGGGTGGAATTTGGATCATGGTAGAGATTGTTGGAATTGATTCGAATTCCTAATTAAAGATTACTATTGATAGTTTCTGATTTCGAAATATTTGGAAAGGATTTGAAAAAGATTTGAAAGAGACAAAAAATATCGCAAATCTTTTTAGATTTGAAAAATCTATTAAGATTTAAAAATTTGTTAGGATTTTATTTAGAATTTGAAATTATTAATTATTAGGATTGAAGTCAAATTTAGTGGGTGTGTAAACTATTATAAACAATAGTTTTAAGAATTATTTAGATATGTGAGGAAAATATAATTGAGAGATTAAAAATGGAGAGTGAAGAAGACGATGGTGATGATGAGGAAGACACATATGATGAAGAGAAAATTGATGAAACTATGTGATGCTTTGCCAGTGATAGATGGTTTGTGATGCTTTGCTAGTTATAGATGGTTTGCAGCTTTTGCTAGAAAAGTTGCCGTGATAGAAGATTTGCAACTTTTGCTAAAAAAGTTTCCTTGATGAAGGGTTTGCAACTTTTGCCAGAAAAGTTTCCTTGATAGAGAGTTTGTTGCTTTCATCAGAAAAGTTGCTTTGATAGAGAGTTTTGTAGCTTTTACTAGAAAAGTTGCATTGACAATGTTATATTCCATGAGTAGTTGCAGTGCAAGTGAAGATAGATTGTGTCAAAAGTCTTTCTGACAATGTGGTGTTAGATGGTATGTTCTGTGAATAGTGGTAGATTTTTTTGAGATTTGCTGAGATTGGTGATTGTGTTCCTCATTAAATTAGTGGATTGATTTGTGAAGTTATAGATATAGGCAATTAAGGCCAAATTACGTTAATTTTCTTATGTTCCTTTGTTTTGTTAATTTGATTGATTTATATTGCATGTAACTCATTTCCCAACAATAAATCATTCACATGTCTCTACTCATAAGCTTAAGTTTTTAGTAGAGATGTGGTTCATCCATTCTAGACATTAGCTAATTTTAGCCACGTTTGTAATGTAATTTGACTAGTTTCATTACAATTAAGGCTTAATAACATTAACAAGGCAAATAATAAGAGTTATAATAAGTAATTTTGGAGTAGAAAAAACATTTTGTTCTATTTCATTTATTATTGATTTAAATATGTTTTTATTCTCTAAAAAAAATAGTAAATTTTAGTTTTAGCCATTGAAAAAAAATTCTTTTACTCCTCCCTAAACATTTTAAAAATTGCTTGGTTTTAAATTGTGTATGTTAAATGTTAGATTGATTAACTACTAAAGGTCAGGTTATTCATTTTTGCAAGGCAACTAGATTTTATGTGACAGTAACTAAAACTAACCAAAATTTTTACAAAATATTTGGGCTGAAACCAAAGAAAATATTTTTCAAGGATAAAACCAAAATTTATGAATTTTTGGGTATGAATTTTAGGGACCAAAAGTATATTTGAGCCTTTATTATTTATTACTTAATTTTGTGGGTCATTATTAATAAAGAAATTTTTATATACTCTGACAATATGCTTGATTTAGGAGTAAAAATGAAAATAAAATTTTTATGAATAAGATTTATATATAATTTTATACTTTATTTTTATCCCTAACTAAAGATAACCTGAAAGCAAGAAGTTCATTGTTTTTTTAATTTTGTTCTACAAAATAACATTAGGATAGTTCAGAAAGATGATAGTCAATAATAAAGAAAATACATATGACTCAGTGCTAATTTGTTAACAAATGAGCACAACATGCCAAAAGAAATTTCATGCTCTAAACGTGTAAAAATGCTAAAATTTGTATATTATTAAGTTACAAAAATATGAAAAGTGAGCCAATGGGTTAGCTTATCTGATTGATGTTTTGCTCATCCATCACCATGTGATTTGAGTTTGATTATTAGGTTTACTTCTATTAACGAGTGATTTATAAATATCTTTATAAGCACTTAATGAACTTGCAAATATGCTATGGTTTAAAAGTGGGGTAAATCTTTTCCTAGATGTTAACTTCTCAGTTTTTTTTTTATTTTTTATGTTTTAAAAATAGGAAGTGGCTATTACTACACCCACTTGTCTATTACGACACCCTATTAAATGAAGATTTTGCTTAATTGTACTAAAATGCCCTTATACAAAACATACACCAATTATATTAGATAAAAAATAATTAAACAAGTGAAAAAATAAATTGTAATATATACCATACATACTCAAGGATTTTTCAATCTTGTGTTTACTTTTTTCATTACTAGTATACTTTGTAGATAATTATTATATATTAGAAATTTTAAAATTAATTTAATATTTATGTTAATATTGTTATATTAAATAAATCAATTGAAAATACTTAGAATATATTACGGTCACATATAAAAAAAATATAAAATGTTCTAAATGTAATCAATTATTATTTAATAAAAATTGCATAGAATTTTTAATTTATACAACAATATATTACATAAATTGCAATAAACCTGTGCATATTAGAAATTCATGTCAGTGTTTTATGTTAATATTTTATATGAACAATATAATTTTATTTTTATGAACCTTGAGAAGGATCAGCTGCTTTATTATAATTTTTATCTTTGGTGTTGTTACAATTTTTTATTGCAAGTTGGTTAAATTATTTTATTACTAGAACCCTGACTAATCTAACCTGATCTGACTAAGATTCTTGATGGGGTAGGGGTTTTCCTAGCAAGAATTTTTTCTTACTAACAAGGCTCAAACTTGAGATCTTTAATTAAAAGATTAAGGTACCTACCACCTTAATCAATCTTATGTTAGTAGTATTTTACTTTAAAATAAAAACTTCTATTTTCATTTTTATAATTAAAATTATATTATTATAATAACTCATTTTTAATTAATTCAATAATTATTAGTTAAATTAATTTATAATTTTGTATTATGATAATAAGCCATACAATGCACGTGCCATTATATTAGTATTAATATTGTTAAGCAAATATTTTTTTGATATATGACGATTTGTGTTTTTTTATTTTTATTTTATAAAAATTTCATCATAATTTAAGAGATTTTTATATTAATTAAATTATAACAATTTTAATATTGATTTTCTATTTTATTTTTATAGGACCGTGATATATTCCAAGTATTTTTAATTGATCTATTCAATATAACAACACAGACATAAATATTTAATTAAATTATCTTTAAAATATAATAATAACAAAAAAATTAAATACAGGAGGAAAAATCTTTAAGTATTATGTCATATACTATAATTTATGTATGTTATGCATTATAATTTATTTATTCATTTATTATTATTATTTTATCTAATAACATTTGTATTATGTTTTGTATAAAAATATTTTAAAACAATCAAATAAAACTGTGAAGGAACGACTGAGCATTCTGTGGCAAGATGCCCTTGTGGTGAAGCTACTAGGGAAGAGGATTAGTTTTAACACCATGAAAGAACGGTTCACTAGTACATGGCGCCTTATGGGAGGTTTTGACCTAGTTGACATTGGTCATGGCTATTTCATGGTAAAGTGCGATCTGGAAGTAGACAGAACAAAAGTTATGGAGAATGGGCCCTGGATTATCTTCAATCATTACCTTGCAGGTCAACCTTGGTCTCAACAGTTTACGTCAAGGAAAGCACAAGTAGAGAAAACGTTGGTGTGGATTAGATTTCCCAATCTCAACATGGCTTATTATGACGGTAGTGTTCTCAGGGTGCTAGCTACTAGGGTGGGAAGACCTACTCGAGTGGATTCCAATACTGCAAACTATTCCCGTGGCAAGTTTGCACGGGTTTGTGTTGAAGTAGATCTCACCAAACCTGTTGTGGGGAGAGTAAGTTTGGAGGGTGAATGGTACAATATGGAATATGAAGGCCTCCATATTATATGCGCTAAATGTGGTTGCTATGGTCACTGTAATAAAGATTGCAAGAAAGATAAAACCTCACAGGGCATCAAGAAGGTGGAACTGAGATGAATCCTCTGTCGGGAGAGATGCCTTCTACTACCACGAGAGAGGCGGCACCCAATAACCAAGACCACCAACAACAGAAACCTGATGAGGCGGCAAATCAAAATTTAGATATGCGAATCCGGAAATCAGGGAACAGAAATCTGAAGAAGATCTTCATGGGGATTGGATGATAGTTAAAAAAAAAAGAAGAAATCTCGCAAGCCAACTACCAAGAATCAAGGGCGGGATCCTCGGAATAGTACTAATAAGAAAGGCCTACACGATAGCCATGCAATGCAGCACGTAAAAGTGCGAGATGAAAGTAACAAATATGGGCCTGGACCTATAGTGAACTACAAGTACAGTGATTGGGTCAAGAAGAAGCGAGCCCGTAATGAACCATATTTGTCTCCTTTTTCTTCACAAGTTAGAACAAACAACAAAGACACGGGTCCTTCCAAGAAGGTGCAGCAAACACATAATAAATGCCAAGCTTCTTATGACACAACTCCATACCCTCCTCAAGGGCCGAATGATGGGGTGAGACATCGGGATACTTTACAGGACATTGATCCTACAGGAACAATGGCTGATCAATAATTTATCTTCATGGCCAGTACAAATACCACTGTTGGGGATGAAGAAAAAGATAGTGAGAAGATGGAAAATGTGGTGGATGAAACACAACTGGAGGGAGAGGAGGACAATGCCATGGTGCAATATTAAGCCTGTCATGGCCTCTCTCTTTTTCTGTTCTTTTATGATGATTGAATTTCAAGATATTACTATCATCTTCTGGAACATCCAGGGGGGGCTAACAATGTGCATGCTAAGAACCAGATCAAGGACTTGCTTCGCCGGTACAAACTTGACTTTTGTTTTATTTATGAAACTCACATTCCCTTTGCTTGTGTTGCTAGCTTCTGGAACAACCAAGGATTTTCTCCTATTGCTATTGAAGATGCTAATGGCCATTTTGGTGGTCTTTGGGTGCTGGCCAAGCAAATGTAATTCTCTATATCTATCATTGACTGCTCTCCTCAAGCTATTACTATCAAAATTGCTTCGGGTCAAAATGCTTGGGCTTGTATAGCAGTTTATGCAAGCCCAAATCTTGCTATTCGCAGTCACTTGTGGAGTTATTTGTCTAATGCCAGCCACAATATTACCATCTCTTGGGCCTTAGTTAGGGATTTCAATGAAATTTTAGTTTCCTTTGAGGTTGTTGGGGGTACTTTCTCTCAATCCAGAGCTCTCAACTTTGCTAATATGCTGGAAGAATATGGTCTTGTGGACCTGAGCTATGTGGGGGAGAAATTCACTTCGTTTCAGAATACAATTACAGGGCATCACATATCTAAACGCCTAAACAGAGGTCTTGCTACTTGTGATTGGCATACCTTGTTCCTAGATGCCTTTGTGGAAACACTCCAATGTGTTCACGCTGATCACAATCCTCTTCTTCTTAGATGCAGTGCTCCACCTATCCTTCCTCAAAACAGGCCCTTCAGGTTTCAAGCTGCATGGAACTCTCATCCTGATTATCCCAGTCTGGTTCAACGAACATGGGGTGACACAAAAGAAGGAATTAGCGTGGAGTTAAGCTAGAATCATTGATTTTTAATAAAAATATTTTTGGCAATGTCTTTAGACAGAAGAGACACATTAAGGCGAGACTTAGAGGTGTGCAACGACAACTAATGATAGCTCCTTCCTCGGATCTAGTTCAATTGGAATAGTCTCTTAAAAAGGAATTGTTCAAAACTTGGCAGAGAGAAGAACTTATATGGTACCAAAAGTCGAGAGAAAAGTGGATCAAGCATGGTGATCGTAACACTCGCTTCTTTCACACTCAAACAATCATCAAACACTGGAAAAATAGAATTGTAGGACTTTTCATCAATGATATCTGGTGTGATAATGATGAAGTTCTCCAGTGGGAAGCTCTCAGATTTTTTAAGAACCTTTTTGGCTCAACTGAGAATTATCAACCTAATAGCCTGACTTCTACTAGTGTGCTTCACCTGAGCACAGAAGCTGCCTAAGCTCTCACAAAACCAGTAACCAAAAACGAAGTCCACTCAGCCCTTATGACAATGGGTTCTTTTAAAGTGCCTGGCCCAGATGTTTTAAAACCAATTTTCTTCAGGTCTCATTAGGATACAATGGATACAGATGTTTGGAGGGTTGTTTGTGATGCTTTCGAAACTGGCCTAGTAGACCTTAGTCTTGTAGAAACCCTAGTGGTTTTAATCCCCAAGACTGATACTTCATCCCATTTCAAAGATTTGAGACCCATAAGTTTATACAATGTTGCGGCAAAAATTATCACAAAAGTCCTTGTTAACAGGATTCGCCCCTGTCTCACTGATATTGTGGGACTTCTCTAAAGCAGTTTCACCCGAGGGGAGGTACATCTGATAATGTCATTATTGCCCAGGAGATCATTCATTTTATGAGGAAGCAAAGAGGGAAGCATGGCTCCCTCATGTTTAAGATTGACCTTGAAAAAGCATATGACAGAATTAATTGGGATTTCCTCCGCATTACACTTACTGACTTTGGCTTCCTAACCATAACAGTCAATTTGGTCATGAATTGTGTCACGACATCTTCCCTCTCTATTCTCTAGAATGGTAACCGCCTGGAGAACTTCACGCCAACTAGAGGCTTGAGACAAAGTGACCCTTTATCTCCTTATTTATTTGTTCTCTTCATGGAAAAACTGGGCCTGCTTATCAATGGAAAAGTTAATGAAGGATCATGGATTTCAGTGAAATTTTCTCTTGATAGTCCCTTTATATCTCATTTATTCTTTGCAGATGATTGTCTCTTGTTTACCAAGTCTAAGGCCTCCCAGGTCAAATTTGTTTTCGAAACTCTTGATAGATTTTGCCATGCTTCTGGTCTAAAAGTCAATGATGAAAAATCTAATTTCCTACCTTCCCATAATGTGACTGCTGCTAAAGGAGCTAAATTTAGCTAGATAGCTTTCATTGCTCAAACCACCACAATTGGTAAGTATCTTGGCTTCCCCCTCCTAAATGGTAGACCTTCTTGGTCAGATTTTGAATTCATAATTGAGAAAATCAATTCTTGTCTTGCTAATTGGAAAGGCAAGCTGTTAAACAAACCGGTAAGAGTAATGCTAGCTTCCTCAGTAATCTCTTCCCTTCCCACGTATGTAATGCAAAATGTGTGGCTATCTAGATCTATTTGTGACTCCATTGACCAGAAAATCCATAATTTCATCTGGTAGAATAATCCCAACAAAACAAGAGGTTGGCACATGGCTAATTGGGATACTGTTTCTAGACCAAAGAAGTGTGGCGGCTTGGGCATTAGGCATGCTCCTCTCACCAATGTTGCCCTTTTAGGGAAGCTAGTTTGGGACCTCATGAACTCTCCTGGCAAGCTTTGGGTTAAACTTCTTGGCTCCAATTACCCAAGGGGTGAATCTCCTCTTTAGGTGGTGGCTAAATCTGCGGATTCCCCTATATGGAAATCCATCATCAAAGCTTGGGATTGCCTCCAAGATGGGTTCCGAATGAAGATAGGCCCAGGGGACTTATCCTTATGGTATGACAATTGGCTACCAATAGGAAAGTTGTGTAATTTTGTGCCCTTTGTGAATATCCAGGATATTGACCTTTGCATCAAAGACATTTTCTCTAATGGAATATGGCATCTAGATTCTCTTGCAACCATGCTTCCAGATGATGTCTACTCAGCTATTGAAAATTACTACATCTCTGAGTTGACACATGTGGCTGATGTAGTGGTCTAGGATGCAAATTTATGGGGGACGTATTCTTCTAATTTAGGTTATTCCGGGTTGCTTAATTGTGACCTGGGAACTAATGAGTATCATTGGCGATGGATCTGGAAGCTGTCAGTTCCAGAAAAACTCAGGCTCCTAATTTGGTTAGTTTCGTATGAGGCTCTTTCCACTAATGATCTTTGGCATGCCCGTCATTTGGCTGGGAATTCTTAGTGTTCTCGTTGTCTTGGGAATGTGGAAATAGTCCTCCATTGTTTACGTGATTGTCCAAAATCATTAGCTATTTGGCAAGCATTTGGATTTTGCAGCTTGCAATATTTTTTCTCCAATGACTTGCCGGTTTGGTTTGCGAAGTTTGCTCTAGGTGAGAAGGGGACTCTATTTATCTCAATTATTTGGTGGGTTTGGCGCGCTAGATCTAGTGAAGTAATTGGTGGTGAGCTCTAGGAATCCTCGGTGCTTGTCAGGATAACTAAAAGTTTTCTAGACTGCTTGACCTCGTCGTATGACAACATTTCTACCCTTCGATGTGTCCGGGAAGTGCGATGGAAAATGCCTAGGAATGGGTGGTTTAAGCTTAACAATGATGGCAGTCTCCAACATAATTCCATGCTAGCTGGTTATGGAGGTTTGATCCGTGACAGTACTGGCCAATGGATTGTGGGTTTCTTTGGTCGCTCTACAATCAATTGTGTGTTGTATTTGGAACTTTTGGCCATTAAACAAGGTATCTTACTAGCGCGTGAAAGAGGTATCAGAAATCTGATTTGTCAATCAAATTCTCAGATGGCTGTGGATTTAATTAATAAGGGTGTGGATGATTTCCCCTCTTATGTTGGTATTGTCGCAACAATAAGACAAATTATTTGTGAGGTTGAGGACGTGGCTGTTGAACACACTCTCCGTGAAGGAAATTTCTGTGTTGACTGGTCAGCGAAGAAAGGGGTTTTGAGGTCAGATTCTTATTTTGTGTGGCAGACCCCCTACCTGAACTCTCTCTACTCCTTTTGAGTGACTTAGTGGGGACAATTGATATTAGAGAGTTGTTTTTTTGTTGTTTTTGGTCTTTGCTTTCCGTTGGAACAAAAAAAAAATCATTTAGTAGGGTGTGGCAACCACCACTTAAAAAAAACATTAAAAGTGTCAAATGGTGAATAAACAAAATGTAACAACTAGCAACCAAGAATTTCTTTAGCAGCGGTGAGTGGTCCGCTAGACTTGGTGATGTTCTTTCCTAATAAAATCGGCCGGCAAACTACATGTGGCGGCATGACTTGAAAGCTTTATTTTCTCCTTTTCGTCCTTTAAAAACTCGTCAACAGACTCTAACACAATCAACAGCTTTTACACAAAAATGCTATGAATGGACATAGAAATGTAAAATAAATAGGAGACATTGATGTTGACTATTTGATAAGAGAGAAATTGATGTCATTTGTAACCTTCACTATAAATAGTTTTCCTCTGAAATAATGATTTTTGCACCATTTTTTTTAAAAATAATGACCATTATATTTATCCAAACATATGACATTTTCAAAATTATTCGGATTTTTCACCTGTGTCGACAGTAGCATAGATAAAAGACACAGGATCGCACAGCAATGTAAGAGAAATAATAAAAGAAATTTCATTTGCAAGGGCCATTTGTTAAAGGAGCACCATTCCATTTCACTCCTAACTCAAAAATGTATGGAAAAAATTTTCGTAGCTAATATAGTAATTGATGTGCTTCTTTTTTCTTTATAAAAAATGATGTCATCTAATATAACCATATTACTTGGTGGTTGGTGCTAATTAATGTTTTTTTTTTCGGCCGAATGCTAATTATGTATTTTTTTTGGGTCAGAAAATGCCAATTAATATATCTATCTATCTATCTATATATATATAACTATTTTTTAATTAAAAAAAATTAGGCCGACTCATTTGGTTATTTAGTCCTTTGGGCCATTGTGAAAAGCAATTGAATGTCTTATTATTATTTTTTTTGGCAAATGAATGTTTCATTATTAATGCGGCCTGCATTAAAACAAGCCCGTTTAATAATTCTAATTTGATGATTGATTTGAATAGTCAGTTTTCAAAATACTTTCAATCAATAGAATAATGCTATTTTGACACTCAAAAAGTGAGTGTCTATTCAGACACCCACTTTATAACTATTGAATATGATGAATACTAAGAATAAGTGGGGATCATTATCACATCCAATAGTTATACAGTGCGTGTCTAAATAGACACCCACTTTTTAGGTATCAAAATAACATTACCCCAATCAATAAAACCAAGAAATACGTTTGTTTTTTTATTCTCATTAAAATAGACTTTCATAATATAATAAGTAAATTTTAAAATGTTTCAGTATATAGTGCATTATACCAGGTGAAAATGGATTAAAAGAAAAATGAGTGTAACATTTTTTTTTTTGTTTTGTTTTGTCAGCCACATGAATCTTCCCTCTAACTTCTATCCCAAATGATTGTGTGAAAAATATTCTAAGAAATTGAAATGTTTAAGCATCAATTTCAGTCTGTTGAACCGCTAATTGGTGTCACCAATAGAAGAATTGGTTAGCCAATTTAGTTTATGGTAAGGAAATGATCACGCAGCAAGAACTGCTACTGCATTAATTATGATTTACAAATAACCTATGCAAACGATGGACAGAACTCACAAGCAGCATGAGCTTTTATGATGGATTGCAACCAACAGTTCTCCAAGTTCTTCCATATTAAAATTAGGATTAAATGAAAAGTTTACTCAGCTAATTGTTGAATGACAATTTGCTTCACCTCGTTTTTTTTTTTAACCTCATCATAGCTCTCAAATGAAAATGATGTTTCCCAATCCACTAGTATTGGTTAAGGAGAAATTATTAGATACATTTGGAGTGCCGCATAGATATACCTCATATCCAATACAAAAAGCGGATGTTAAAGGAAGATCCTAGTCAAAATGTCACTTTCTTGTTAGAGATGAAACATGTCCACGTGACGCTTATGATACATCTAAGAATTTTTCATTGCTTAAGTGTGCTGCTTCATTGTCAAGCTCATCAGATGAAGTTCAAAATTGCCTGCTTGTGACTTTTTTTTTTGTCTCAGGTACATTGGCCAACATGAGGGCATATCATGCAGGAGGCAACTTCTCAAGGCAGAAAATGCTGCTAATAAAGAGGCACTTTCACCATTTCCCTCTCCATTATCACCAACAAAAAGCCCCTCAAATTCACCAACAGCATCAGCTCCATTATCATATTATTCAGCATTACCATCTTCCTCCAGTAATGCTTTCACTCCCTCACCCTCACCTTCTCCTATGGCGTCACCAAGTCCTGATTTATCACTTCCATCAAAACCACCTACCATTGTGTCCACATCACCAAAGTCCAATTGAGTTTCACCACCTTCCCCTTCTCCACTTCCTGACCAAGGGAGTACAAACAGTTCGAACTTAATGAACCGTTTAATGATAATGTGGTCTGTTGGATGTTTCTCTTTATTGATTTTGGTGTCCGCCACTGTTTTTGCTTGCTTCCAAAGTAGAAAGGTTATCACTGTTAAACCTTGGACCACAGGGTTGAGTGGCCAGCTGCAGAAAGCTCTTGCAACAGGTATTTCGTGCTTCTTACGAGTCTATTTTGACCGAGAAATGAATCATCTTATGTTTTAGAGTAAAATATAAAAAATAAATGTGCTCATACATCAAATGCAATTACACACTCAAGCAATTTCTTGTATAAAATAAAATCCAAATTCACTTGAATATGAAAATAAGTAAAAAGATTGATATTTGATATGATGTGATGGGATGTTGGAGGAAAGGGGAAGCTTCCTCCACTAGGAAGAATGGCCCCTCTCTCCTCCCATGATGGTTTTTCTATAAAAAAGGCAAATAAAGTAGGGAGCACAAGAGAATGGCACACGTTTCTCCCCTTTGATCTTCTCCTCCAGTTTCTCCTTTCCTATAACGGTGAGCTCTCCTTGTCTCGTAGCGGTCTATCGAACCACCTACAAAATATCTTTCGTGAAAATTTCACATGACTTGATTATGTTTTGATTTTCACAATTGATCAGGAAGGTGGACCCCAGTCTAGGTCCACAAAAAATCTAATTAATAGTGAAATAACACATGACTAAATCATTTGAATTTTCACACGAGAAAATCTATTCCCATCCTAATCATATTCACAGTATTACTTCATTGAGAAGATTAGCTATAGGTTTCAACCACCAAAATGCATATTTCTTGGCCTTCCACCCTTCATGTGTATTTCTTTTTCTTTATATGGAATTTGGTTACACTCAGCATGTGTGATCCAGGGTTGGCAATTCTGAAAAGAGCAGAACTAGAAGCCGCCTGTGAAGATTTCAGCAACATTATTGGTTCTCTCCCAGAAGGCTCTCCAGTGGTGTTGAGATTGCTGTAGCTTCATCTGCAGTGACCACATTTCAAAACTGGTCAAAAAGCATGGAAGCTCAGTTCCGGAAGAAGGTATATGTTGACAAACAAATGTAGCAAATGCGCCACATTTATTATCATCATGGTCTAATTCTTACCTTCTCATCATTTCAGACAGCGACACTATCAGAAGTGAACCACAAGAATTTCCTGAATCTTATTGGTTACTCTGAAGATAATGATCCATTCACTAGAATGATGGTTTTTGAGTATGCTCCAAAATGGAACACTTTTTGGGCATCTTCACAGTAAGTGACATTTTGTTCAGATTTTACTCACATACACAAGCATATCCTTTAATATTTGTAGGCTTATAGCAACCTAACTCCTTCACCAGCGGTAAGGAGGGCTTTTACTTTGTAGCATAAACTTCTTGATCAGCTCCTTTGACATCTTTTAAGTTCATTTGAGGTTGAATCCTCTCACGTGAAAATTTTACATAATCTTATCATATGTGATTTCCCACCATTGATTTAAAAGATGAGACCCAGTGTCACAACCGGGATCACGACGGGGACGGCGAATTTAAGAAAAGAGAATTTTTTTTGAAAATTAATGGAGTCGCCACCAAGTTTATTAAATTGGGAAAACATTGGAAAAACCCATTTATTTTAAAAGATGATCTTTGAAACCAGATTATGAGTTCGGGAGTCGGTTATGCATAGGGAAGGGTATGAATTTAATCGTACGCACCCCTAATACACCCGTCCTTAGACGATACCTTAGTGAATTGTGCAAATTAATTAATAGCATTCAAAATCCCTATTTAAATAAAGAAAAACTATGCAAAATATTTACAAATCAAATGAACAATTTATGAAAATTTAATTTTGGGCAGCGGGGATCACGCCTCTCACGTATCCTCAGTGCAGTGGGGAACTCAAAGTCACGTAGTTTTGTAAAAAAAAAAAAATAATTGTGTTGGTAGATTTTAAAAAGAATTTGCAACAAGATATGCAAAATCCGTTTTTGCACGGAATCCAAGTTGACACTAGGCCATTCAATGAACTCTTATGATTCAAATAACAATGAAGGTAACATCTGATACTCAATCATCGTTATTGGTCATTGTACGGATTAAAAGATCCTTATGAAGAAACAAAAATTTTTTTTAGAAAGTAAAATCCGCTCTCGCACAGGATTTAAGTTAGCATTTAGCTACTCAATAAACCCTTATGCTTCAATAATAATAAGGATAACATTTGTTACTCAATTATCATCATTGATCATTCTTGTGATTAGAATAAAAACTAAAAATATATTTTTTATTCATTTTTTTTTAGAAAGAAAACCACTTTATTTAGTAAAAAAAACACTTATTTCGATTATAAACAAACAAAATTAATTTATAGGGGCAAATGACCAATTCAATAAAAGCACACAACTAAATAAAAAAACTAGAGGCTAGCTATCCCTTTTGGTTCCCTAACACCCACGGTAGGGAGCTAGTCTTCATAAAATAAAGAAAACATTGACCGAAAGCCAAACCACACAAAAAACAAAACATGTATGATAGAAACCACTTTCCAACAACACGTGAACTAAACTTCATTTTGCAAAAAGAAATATGCTATTCATGACCCCACACCTAATAGCTACTAATTTAAAAAAAGGAACTTGGACAAATACACGAATGAGACAGAGACTTGGATATAAAAAAGGTAGTGCCTTGACCCACACACTCAATACACAAAGCACTCACAAGCACTCACCCACAACAATACACGCGGCTGACACACTTACACTCATACACCTACCTAACCCACTAACTCACTAACACTTAAAAAAAGGAACGAAGACAGAGAGTATGAGAGCAGCAGGGAGAGACGGATTGAGAGAGAAAGAATGAGAGATAAACTGAGGGGAAGAGGGAGAGATTTGAAAATATTTTATTTTTATTATTTTTTTTTTAGCAATCAAAGGACCAAATTCTCAGATATTATTGTTATTATTATTATTATCATTTTTTTTTTTAACCCCAAACTGAAACAAATCTAAACAAACCCAATTATCCATTCAGACATTCTCATATTTCTTGTACTCACAAAAAGATGTAACAAAATTACAAAGTTGACCAATAAAATAAACTAACTCAATAAAATAAACTAAAAATGAATAGCAAATAAATCTGTAAATGAAATAAAATAAATAAAAGGAATCCTAGACAGAAGCTTCACGGATGTTTACGGATGCACAAATGGGGTTAGAGACTTGTTTTTTATATTAAGCAAAAAGCGGTATAGTTAGGAACACATTCACACAAATACACTAAACACCAAGAATAAGCCTTCATGTGCACCCATACCCACTTCTGCTTTTCTGAAACTTCTCTCTCTCACATAGTCCCACACAACAAAACGTTCCACCCAGGGAAAAGCCAAAGGAATGAGAGACAGAGAGCAAAGGGGAAGACTAAGAGAGAGAAGTAAAAGGGGAGAGAGTACGAGATGAAGGGTGCGAGAAAAGGGAGACCGCGGCGGTGCATGACCACGACGGGAAGGGGGAGCTTGGTTCGCGGGGGCCGATCGCAGGTGGGGAGGCCGGGATTGGTTCGAAGGAAGAAAGGTGGCTCTGCGTTCGCGGCGGTCCTAAAGAGAGGAGTCGCGATTCGAGGTGGATGACGTGAATGGTGGAGCTTGGGGTTGAAGATGGTGGAAGATCTGTGTTGAGGAAGAAAGACCGCGGCCACCGCGCGGTGGGGATGATGATTGTGATGATGAAGTGGAGGGGCTGTCCGCGGCGGTAATGGTGGCTTATGATGATGGCTGTGGGTGATGTAGGAGGGAGTAAGGGTGGAGGAACTATGAGGAGGCCGCGGCGGTGGTGGAATGGCCGCGGCCTCCCTCCCCTGTTTCTTCTCTTTTTTTTTGATTTTTTGTTTTGTATTGATACTGAGGAAGAAAGAAAAAAAATCTAATACCTATGGTACTGTTGTTTCTTTCTCGTTCTCTGGTATTCCTGATTCCTCTTGTATTCCTGTAAGCTTTTTGGTTTGGATTTGAAATTTTTCGGATGATCGCTGATGGTGAGGAGAGGATGTATCTTTGGTTGTGTTTTGGCCGAAAAAAAATTTGTTCTCCCCCCCAGTTCCTGGATTGCTGATGGCTTATTAAACAGCATGCACTTAGTTAATTAGCCAATGAACCCATACTGCCTCGAAGTCCAGAGCACCCAAATGAACTTGTCCCCCACGCTTCTGCTGATGCCATCCTCCTGTGCTGCTGAAGTGGTTGGAAGAGCTGAAGCCTGCGCCCATGCCATTGTGTTTTCATTTTTTATTTTTATTTTTATTGTTTTTTTTTTGTGTTTTTGTTGGACAGAGACACATGTGGATTTGTAACAAAAAAGAAATTGGGCTTGGACAAAATCAGGTGTTCACACCCAGACATGATATATGACACAAAAGAATTAATAGTAAGAGATCACACTTTACTATGAATTAATAGTAAGAGATCACACTTTACTATGTCATGTGAAAATTTAACACGAGAGAATTCATTCTTGCTATTTGAACCATGGAGTTGTTGTGTTGATTTTATTCTTGCACATGATGCAGTTAGAGAAGCAGAAGAACTGGAGTGGGGAAAGAGAGTGAGGATAGCTTTGGGAATAGCCTATTGCCTAGAGCATATGCATGAGTTGAACCCACTGTCCGCAGAAACCTGCAATCTTCCTCTATATACCTGACAGAAGATTATGCTGCTAAAATATCAGATCTTAGTTTCTGGAATGAAATGATTGCTAAGGGAAAAGGGTCTGCAACCACACAGCTCTTGAAAGCACCAACAGCTCATACAAAGGACAATGTTTATAGCTTTGGAATAATAATGTTTGAGTTGGTAACAGGGAGACTTCCCTATGTGCTGGCAGATTGGGCAGCTGAATATGTAAGGAGGGGGAACCCTTGAGAGATGTGGTACATCCAAGCCTGAATTATTTGCAAGAAGATGAGATTGAGAAATGGTCTGAAGTGATAAAAAATTGTGTGCATCCTCATGCAGAAAAAAGGCCAACTATGAGAGAGGTTACAGCTAGGCTTAAGGAAATCACTGCAATGGGTCCTGATGAAGCAAATCCAAAATCATCACCTCTTTGGTGGGCAGAACTGGAAATTTTGTCCATAGATTCAAGTTGAGACATTAAATACGGAGTGATAATATGTGCAATTACTCTAAAATTTTTTCAAATATCTTTTACCTTTGTATTGATGTTGTTTTAAACTGTTCTTTTAAAGCTAACAGAAACGGCATAGGTGGGAAAGAGATGGCCTTTGTCTTACTTTCAGACCATTTGATCATAAAAGCTATGATACAATGTCATAAATGGTTTCACGACACTGAAGAATTTTTCAGTACATGTTTTTGAAGGATAGAGATTGCTTCTTTTCATATCTTTTTATATCTTTTTTTGTAAAATGGCCAGAGGTTGTTGGGAGGCTTGCGTTGCATTTATCTGCAGTGAGAAGGAAATAGGTTGATCATCTTGTCATGTGCAGAGGGATAACAAACGTTACATTTTCAAAAAAAATGCTGGACTTGGAAAATATTCACTATCTCTAAACAATCTAAATGTTATTTTGTCACTTCTCTCACTTCCATATCAGGAAGCCTAAATTCAGCAAAGCTTGAGAAAGGAATGGAGAGAGAAAATAAATAAAAAAGAAAGCATTCTCATATCCTTTTTACGGTGTATTGTAAATTTATGTAACATCACGGCTATGACACTAGTATCATTAAATAACATTGCCTGAAGTATTGTCAATAGAAACAGAAATAAAACCAAAAAACAGAAAAATGAGAAGAGGGTCATTCAAAGGAATCTCACCATTGGTGCTTGATAGACACGTGAGCGTCTGATTGCAAGCTCTACCTTTTTCTTTTGTAGTACAATAGCAACAACTACTTTAGTACTTTCTCCTTACTCTGATTATTATAGTGGTTAGAGATGGGAACATATTTAAAGAGTAAAGGCCTTTTGTCAAGACAGAAAAACTATTTATTGCCTGAATAAGAGTATGAGCCTCTATAAATCATAAACCTGTCACTGTACAAGAATGTGTATATAGTGTGAGACAAATTCTATGCATATGGCTCACAAGAATGCATATCATATATCAAGGGAGTTACTACTGTAAACATCTTCTGATGTTCATCTGTATCATGGTCCTATTTGATCATGCAAAACACGACTCAATCTTTTTTGTCCATCTTTTTCTCAAAAACACCATCCAACTATCGCTTCTTATGTTTTGTCATTGTTTCAATTGTTGCAGACTCTATGTCCTTCCCTTCTGTCATAACCAAGAATAGTTATTGATGGCTGTGACATTTCCGATGGAAAATGTCAGCTACCTGGATTACCACAGCAATGTCCTAACCAAGATCTCCACTCTTTTTAGCATTATGAGGAACGTGTGTTTAAGATTGAAAGCGCAGTTTCTGTGCCCTTTGATAGAGATCGAGCGTGTCGGTATGATTAGGATCTAAGCAAAGAGCTGCCTGACAATCCCGAAGAGCAGAGGATAAATCCCCCATTGACTCATAAAATGCTGCTCGCAGATGAAGCATTTGCATGTCAGGTTTGAAACTTATGGCCTTGGTGAGCTCTGCTACAGCTTCAGTTTCTTTTTGCTCATCCATCATCACTGGTTATATACAACATTGTATGTAAGTTAAAAAAAGGTGAGAAAAAAGAAATCCCTTATTTAAGAGATGATTGTCTCTAGAATGATCACAAAAGTTAAGTTTTGAAGTGCAGGTCAAATGTGATAAGTTAGATCCTTGCATAAAATCAATTATCCTCTTTCATTTTGTTCTCTTTTCCTTTGGTAGCAAACTATGTCTTTTTAAAAACTGATCTTGAGTTGGAACTGTAAATTGGTAGGAGGGAATAAAGTTTATCCTTATTATATTTACCAAACCCTTTTGTTCTCTTCTGTATGCTACATACATCCCGGATACTGCATAATGAGCTACCCACTAAATACAAAGTGACCAAAAAGCTACAACCAAGTAGGTAGAGTGCGTTTGGTTTAAGAAAATAGTTTTCAGTTTTTATTTTCTATTTGTCTGCATGATTTTGTAAAGGAAATAATAAAAATTGAAAATGAAAACTAAAAACTAGATTTTTGAGTTTTTACTGTTTGAAAACTAAAAACCAGATCTTGAGTTTTTATTATTTCCTTCACAAGATCCTGAAAAACAGGAAACGAACTGAAAATAGAAAATGAAAACTGAAAATTATTTTTTTTGAAACCAAATGCTCCGTTAGGTTTCCTCCTAGGCATATGGGGTGAAGCGACTTGAGTTAATTCAAGCATATAAGTTTCATGATGATGAGAAACTAGTGTCCTTTGAAATGATCATCATAGACAAAGTGTCTAACAGAACAACTTGCTTGTGGTGTTTCACCAGTCTTACTGCCTAGTGTGTAAAAATTTATTTCAAAGAAAACATACTGAATTCATACCACTAAATTATCAGACATTAAAACAAAGTTCAACCATGAAGCAACATAAAAAAAAGGATGGGCATTCAAATTTTACCATTCGTAATGATACTCTAGGCCTAAAGAGTTTCGCAAAGGCTCTCATATGATCATGACATATTCAAAGATTTAGGACCACCAAAACCATGGCAATTGATGAAATTATTGTTCTTTCAGAATAAAAATCCCATCAATTTATTAATTGATTTAAATGCAGATTCACAAATTGGTGTTTAAAGTATAAATCAAACCGCAGATCGATCTCAGTCACATATTTCTGGGCTTGATTATGTCTTCAAATACAATATGCAAGGAGTCTTTTGGTTGTCTACAACAGAAGTACTAGGCTTAAGAATCAGAAAAAATAATTTAAAATAAATGTATTTCATCATATCTAACAGGTAAAAGCTTTCCTTCATCATGAGAATTACTATGGAAACTGACTGCAGATAAGTACATCAAGATTCAAGAGTGCAAGACCAAATGGCAGATGCGAAAGACTCAGAACGAAATGATGAGGGAAGTACCTGCTGCCCTGTATCTATACGGATATGTCCTTAAAGGATCCAGTAGTGTTGCTACATCAAGATCAACCTTTGCCATCTCACGGTCACAGTATTCAGATCGTTTCTCGTATGCTGAGGCATTGCTATCTGCCTTCTCAATTAGCTTGGTCATCTCATCATATGCAGCTTTTCTTTGATTTTTCTGATGATATACACGTGCTAGACCTTGATGAGCTCTTGTGTGCCTAATTGCTAGGGCATTGTTGTAGCATGCTTCCGCAAGATCAAGCTTACCACAATCCACATAAATGCTTCCTAAGTTATTTAGTGCCTGCAGAAAAAATTGCAGCACACAGTCAAATGACAGCAGCAGACAAACTAAGATCATCAATAGGGATAGTCACAAAGGTCACTAACTTGTCCTTTCCTAAGACCATCTGAAGGACATTTAAGTGCTGATTCCAGATGTTGGATAACATAAGAAGAAGATTCAGGATCAAGACTTGCATCTGCCAGCACATATGCTTTGAGAAAAAAGGCTTCAAATGATCTTTGAATTATAATGGACCTATCAGCCCTTGCCAGAGCTTCATCCCGGTAGCCAGTATCATACAGAATCCATCCTTCATAAATTAACCTTTCTTGCATTGAACTAGAATGGTTTCTGGCCATCCTCAAACAGCGCATCGCAGCCTTTTGACAGTTCAACCTACGAAATTCAAGTATGTGAGGAATTCTCTTAAAATTGTATTTACTATTTAGTAACTGAATTGAATGCAGAAAATAGTGACATTGTGCAGACAGACCGGGAAGCATTGATACACTCAAAATCAAGATGCCAGCTAGAACTTTCTAGATACTACATCTTGTAACAAGCTTATCAGACACTAATCAAGGCATAAGGATCCAGTACAACAATGTACATTCCAATGAAAATCATAACAATTGAAAGTTGAAGGAAAGAGATACCTACAGGTTGGCTTCACAAATGCTTACCTCAAAAGCAGTAGAGACTGGCGAAACTCTAGCAGGCTCTTTCCAGGTTCATTCTCAAGCATCTGATGTATAATAGCCAAAGAACCAACATCATCTACAGAAGACCATTGTTCGTATAGTTGCATCCAGCATTCAGCCTGACTCTTTTGCTGCACCCCATGGCTAAGGAGGTGAAGCAAATATTTCCCTGTGATCCTCCCATGTAAGGTCATGTAACTTGGTTCTAAAGTTAGCATTGCTCGAATATCTCTCATGGCACTGTTGTAATCCTGTAGCGCAATAAACAACCAAGCTCGCAATTCTAGGCAATCGGGGGAGAGCTTAAATCCAATAATTTTATCAAGCTCCAAAATTCCAGCCTTTATCTGCTTCTCCTCCACCTTTGCCAAAGCTCTATACTTATAAGGAAATGAAAGGGAAGGATCTAATTCAGTCGCAACATCCAAATCAAAACTCTTTTCCCTTCCCATGTTGTAAAGAGCGCGCTCCAGATACATCCACCCAGCAGGTTTGTGCTCAAATATGAGAGAACAAATTAACTTATAGGCCGAATATGTTTGACCCTGCTTGTGCTTTGTTCTGGCTAAACCAGCCACAGAATACACATGACCTGCATCAGCTGCAGCCTCAAAACAATGCTGTGCATGCTTATATTCTTTCCTCTCAAGCAGCACACACCCCAATTGATGGTAGGCAATGGCCTTCTGCCATCTTTCCACAGAACACTCCCCCAATCTTTGCAGCAGCAACATTGTTGTTTTAGATACCATGCTTTCCTCCATGGCCACCTGGCTCAGGAAATAGTACAGTAAGAAAGAATCATACCCCACCATAGCCAACCTTTCTTTTGCCTCAGAACTACAGAAGATTTTCACCACCTTTGAATTATGCAAAGAATTTGGCAGCTCCCTAAGCAACACTTGTAAGCATGAGGCTACCAGGAGGGGTGCTCTCTCTTCCAATCCATAGTCAATAAGTATCAATGCATCATCAACATTCCCAACAGTTGAAGCCAAATGGGAATCACAAGCAGATTTCATCTCCTCACAACAGAACCTATTGGCAAAGGAGAGAAGCTCCAAAACAGTCATGGGGAAGAAAAAATCCAATCTTTTAGCCCTGCTATACAACTCCACTGCCTTCATACCCTTAGGGCAAATCCCACTTTTGGTGAAATCAATCTTCCTCAATTTGGACTCAGCAAAGCCACCATATAGCATGGCCTTAAAAGGGTCAGATAGTGCTGCAATTCTCCACCTAACACAACCAATTTCCTCATCTCCAATGCAGAAAGAAACATCTTTTTCCTCATCTGGCAAACACACACTTTCATTGCTTGTTCCCTCTATTGATTCTTGTGGACACTGGCACCTATCATTGATTGAAAAGGGACTAAACCCATGTACCAAATTCAGCTTTGGACACTCAAGGATGCAACCACCACAGTCCATTGAAGACACACCCTCAAGCTCATCCTCCCTCCTTTCAAACCTCAACCATGATGACAGCACAACCTTAGAGAGAACATCCTCAGCGTTCTGGCGCGCTGTCCTGAGACACCTTCTTAGAAGCTTCTGATCACCAAGGCTGCGCAAAAGTGAATACTGTTCCACACAGAGTGAAGCTCTTTGGGACCGAGAGCAACATTCTAGCCTCTGATAGAGTTCTGCTAAGGTCGCAACAAGATTGATGGGTTTAAGGTAAGGTTCTATGGAAGGTTCTAATGTGTCAGTGGATGGTAACTGAAGAGGGACAACAAGGTTTGCAGTCGCTAAGGTTGTCTTGCTTCCTGGTTTGGGCTTTGACACAAAAGATATGACCCCAGAAGAGGCTTTGCTTCTTCTTCTATTGCAACCATTGGATTCTGAGGAATTGTTGAGGGCATGAACTTGTGTGCTCTTGAAGCGTTCAGTTAGCTTCAAGCCACGCATTTTTTTTTCTTGTTTTTTTTTTCACTTTGTTTTCAACCCTTTGTGATAAAGAGATGAACTTTGAAACCCCATAAAAGAGTGTGTGTGCCTTTGAGGAAAAGAAGCTCCTTTTCCTCAAAAACCAATTAAAGAGAGAGATAAGAAGAGGTTGAAATTGCGGGTTTTAGTTTTGGCCATCTCAAAACAGTGAAGCTTCTAGCATGAAAGGAAAAAAATATGGATTTTTCCTTTGGTACTAATGTTTTTGTTTTGCTTGCACAGATGGTGACGGGGTGATGCCGTGATGGAGACCATTGGCCTAAGGTGAACTTGGCAAATGGTATCTTCTTTTCTTTGCCTTAAAAAATGGTATTGAATTCAAGGTTTTATATCATTTGTGTTTTCAGGATTGAAGATTTTGGACTCAACACACGCACAATGGGAGGTTGGAGTCAGTTGAGGCAAAACCAAAGAACCTTTTTCTTTTTCAACTGATAGGGTGGCTGTGCTCCTCAGACTCTGCGGTGTGCCACTGACAACTACTCCATTTGTGTGGATTCACGGCTATGACGCATGGATTTTTCAGAATAGTAGATGAGCCTGTACCACATTTCGATATCTATTATATTATATACTTTTGATACTCTTAATTATATTTTAAATATTGTTAATTTGATTTATATTATGTTTTTGTATGGTGCTCATATCATATCATATACTCATATTAATACCCGTTCAGCATAGCTTCACAAAGAGAAATGGGTGGGGGTCCAGCAATATAGAACCACTCCAATGAAGCTTAGTTTGGTCAACTGGTTCCATGATCAGGTTCTTTTCTTTTGGTTAAGCTAACCCTGTAATTTACCTTATTATTATTATCTTTTGGATTCATTAAACCGCAAACTGAGGATTTCGGATGGAATTGTATGCCAAGTAAAGTAAAGGTGCATAAGGTGGAGTGAGTTGTGTAACCAATGCAATTATTTCATGGTTAAGCTGTCTCATCAACACCAAACAGGTTATCACATTTTAAAATATCCGTGCTCTCCTTCTCCACTCCCCGAAACGGCTTTTAAAATTCAGCCAGATGATATTCTCCCACCGTTTCTTCCATCACCATTTTCATACTTAGTTTAATCAGTTATAAATTCAACATACGCACGATTAATTACAAATTTATATCTAATTATATTTTTAGGTAGAGATTTAATTTGCTGTGATTTGTGAAACTTTACCACTTTAGTAAAATTAGTTAGGTTTCATATCTACTACTTAAAAATTCATGTAAATGTGATGGTTTGATTAGATATCACATTAATTAATCATAGTATCAATGAAACTCTTAATCTTAATATTCAATATCACATTAATCATATTATACATGTGATTTATTAATTATAATGTGGATTTATGATTAATCATATGTGAAGACCGGTGTGATGATAATTAAATACTTTTGGATTATAGACACAATAAATAGATCAAATTTTAATACTTTTTTCAATCAAATCATTATACCCCCTTTATTTGAAATAAAAGTGGTAAGAGCATAATAACTACAAACTAATTAACCACGATACAATAATAATTGATCACTGTATTAATCAGATCATAACATGTGATTGATCATGAACTCATCCATGCCTAATTAACGGGTATGAAACTGGCTTAAAAGAATTAGGGCCGTTCATCATGCATAAGTCCTAATAGTATAAGATATAATAAATTTTTAATATTATACAGTATTTGATGTGATATTATATAAGATATTATATTTTATATTATATAATATTATCATTTGTTTACACATAACTCTATTATATATAAATATTAAATAAAAATAAAATAATGATTTTTGTTAATGATTCAAATTTGTTAAAAATTTATAATATTATCTATTTAAAAATAAGTCTAACTATAAATAAATATTAAATTAATATTTTTAAGTATTTTTTTATCATAATTATTTAAATTTTTATTTACTAATAAATATTAAATTAAATTTTTTATATTTTAATCCTTGCTTTAATATACCACATATTATTTATTTATATATTTTAATAATATGTAAAATATAATTTATTTTCATGTCAAATAAAATTTATTATTTATTTATAATATTTATTAAATTTTTAAATTAAATTATTTTATATTAATTATTTTATTTAATTAAACAAGTAAAATAAACCTTATACGTCCAAAGTTTATCAAGCCTCAACTTTTCTCTAGACATTATTGAATTATTTGTAAGGGAGGTTTAATAGATAAACTTATACAATACGTTGTTCGTACCAAACAATACATAAAGTCATTATATATTATATTAACTTATCTTATCATATCTTATACAGTATATCAAATGGGCCTTAGTGTGAGATCCGATACCATCATTTTCCATTAATATTATCCTATTTTTATTATTTCCTCCGGCAAGAACTTTTCTAATTATTCTTGCTGTGCATACACGTACAGCAAAAGCAATTCTCAACTTTTCTTCTAGTGGCGATCACTGAATTTGTGCATATTGGTTGAATGTCCAAATCATGAATGGCTCGTTTTTACACTTTTGTTTTTTATTTTATTTTGGGAGTGGGAAAAGGCATAAGATAACGTAGTAATGGCATTTTCCTTCTATACACTCAATGTGACTTTATATTATATGTTGATTGCTAAGTATATGGCCAAATTAAGCTTGAATATCATATAATAATATATGCAAAAATTATTGAAAACAGTCCACGACGTCTCCATAACACGTGAATTTGCGTGGATATGCTTGATCACATCTAATAAAGTGCCAAAAACAATCAAATATCAATCAACAAATGAGCCAATGAATAGTGATCACGACCTAATTATTGAAGAGAGCCAAAGAAATTAGATCTAGCAACAACTTTCCGTAACTTTTTTTATGCCTCAGAACTCATAGCACAGTGGACCGTACGTGGTGCCGCTTGTTAAATAATCGGATTTAGACGCAAAAGAATAGCGTCTGCACATAAGCACTATTTGGAGTACATGTTAAGAAGGAACAAAGGCAACCAAGAATATATACCCATCTCCGTGTTTATCAATATTGATTTATTGTGAGTATGATAGCAGTAAATCTTGATCACTAAATTATATATGAATAGTCAAAATTAAAATATAAAATTATGTGATCTTTTTAAATAATCACATAATTATTAATTATTACTCCCTTAATCTTTAAATAATTGTTCATTTTAAAAATTTCTTTGTCTATAAACAATTGTCTATTTCAAACAGCAGTGCTCCTAGTAAATACTATCGGAGGAGGAGAGAGATATAGTGGAGGAAGGGAGACAAAGTTAGAATCTATAATACTAATATTTCAAAGTCGTTTGAGGGAAAATTTAACATGTGTCACAATGAAAATATTTTAGGGTTCACATCTTTTAAGAATTTATTCATTAATTTTTTTGAAAAAAAATAAAACCATAATTATTACATATTATTAGCATATCATTGATAATTATCTGTATTTAATAATAGGATTGTATTATATTAATTAAATATCTTTAATTATTGCGATACTGAAATCATGAATTATATGGATAAATTAATTTCATAATTTTAGTATTAATTTTATATCTAAAATTTTTATATTTGATGTGGGTAGTAATTTTCTTTTGAATACTATTATATTAAATTTATGAAATTAAGTATATAAATTGTAAGAAAGATACAAAATATATGCGCTAGGTTGTATCATTTACCTTTTTATTAACAATAAGATTATAATGAATGAATTTAGTTATTTAAATGCATAATATTTTTTGTGTCATTAGTGATGACATTATTTGATTATATATAGACTAATTTAATGATTTGAAGACCAAGAATATGTCAATTCAATAAAAAAAATTATATATGTATGTAGGTGAAGATGAAAATCTTGGAATCACTGGGATGGTCATAAAATTATATCTTTAATAATCTTTGAGCTCTTGCAAATAATTATAATAATTTTATATTTTAAAATATTTGAATGAATTTAAAAAAAAAACAATCATACAGTTCATGATAATTTTGATAATTTTATACTTTAAAAGATTTGAAAGCTAAGAAGCACGGACACACCAAGTTGGCGGTGCATCTATGTGTCAGGCATGTGTCGGATATCGACACCCACACGATACGTGTCCGTACAAATTCAATTAAAAAATAATTTTTTTGAGCTCGGACACCACTGAACATGACTGGACACACTCCGAACACGGCTCTAATTCACTGTTGATATGCCTGAGTTAGTTTTTTATTTTTTTTTTAAATTTTTAATCCCAACATGAGCCAAAAATCAACTCTAGTTATTTAGTTAGATCTATACTATTGGGTCATTTTATTTTAAAGATTCTTCAATTGATTATAAAAAATAAGAATTAATTAGATAAAAAAATTATATAAACATGACCAAAAAAATCCAGAACAAAAAAGAATTATACATAAAAAATAAAAAATTATATATATATGTTGTGTCCGTATCCTATAATTTTTTGAATTTGGTGTGTCTCCGTGTCCGTGTCCATGTTAGTGTCTATGCTTCATAATTTGAAAAAAAATTGAAAAAAAAAAGTTAGTGCTAAAAAAAATTAAAAAAAATTGGAGAAAATTTTAAAAAGAAAAAATGATAGAGATTTATCAAAATCTTATTTATAATTAGAAGTTATTAATGATTAAAATTCTATATAAAATTTATTAATTGTATAAATATATTATACTAATATTTCAAACTCATTTCATGAAAACTATTACATGTCATTCATATAGTAATTTAGGCTTCATATGTCATTTATACAGTGATTTAGGCCCTACTTTTTTCAATCTTTATGTCTGAAGATTTTTTAAAACTTAATTTATAATTTACTTATTAATTATTTTTCATATGAAATAAAATTAGATATTACAATCACTAAAGAATCAAATATTACAATCAATAAATATTATAATTTGCACTAAGAGAGAATTTATATTAATATAATTATGATCTACAATTAAATTAAAAACTATTAATAGCCTCACATTATGAAGATAATATAAAAAATTATAAAGAAAATATTTTAAAAATAAATAAGTTTTAAAATCAATATATTTTTTTTAAGAAAACAGGTAGGTCAAATTGTTAATAAATTGCTAATTGATTGATTTTGATATGATAATAATTTAAAATTAAATTTATACTAAATTTATTCTTAATTAAATATGATAATAATTGATATAATACTAATATTTAAGACTCATTACATAAAAAGTCTTTTATGTGTTATTTATGGAAAAATTATACCCCACCATTTTCATAATCTTAAAACTTAAAGTAGGTTTTTGAATTTAATTTACCTTCTAATTATCAATTATTTTTTGCTAATCATATCTTCATCCCTCTACCATTAACAAAATCAATATAAAAAATAAAAAAAGCATAAATTAAATTATAATTCAATATATTATGCTATAAAAATTTTATATATATAATTATAGTATTAACGATAATAAACCTGTTATAATTGTATTGCATTATTAGTATTTGTTATTAGAGATATTTATGTTTTGAAGTTCAAAGTGTTTTTAAATTTTTTTAATAAAATCGTAGATATCAATAAAGATTCAAATCTTCATGTGAAATGAAAAATAGAGCTCCATGATTGGGATTTGCATGAAAATAGAGGCAAAACTCTAAATGAAGATTTGATTAGGGGAAATTTTCTAATTTCCAATGTAAAAATTTTGAAAATCATAATAAAATAAACATCTACATACATGTATCACTATATTCTATTTAATTTTTTATAACTTAAGCATTCCAATCTATCAATTTCATAATTTTTTCATACTAATTTTTTTGAAAAAAAATACCTTCAATTTTTTAACACTAAAATATTTTAAAAAATCAATTCTATAAATTACACTTCTTCGATAATGATATTAAATATTTATTAATTTTTTAAAAAGTAAATAATTATATTATTTTTTATTGAAAAAAATATAATTGATATACTACTCTAATAATTGAGATTTTATAAATTAGAATTATAAATAATTTTTTAATAATTATTATATATTAATGATAACATATATTTTAAAATTAATATTTTAATTTATTAAAAGGATATACAAGGAAAGAATGTGTAAATCATATAAATTAAATTTATGTATTATTTTTATTAATTAAAAATTTATTTTTATATTTTTAAATTAAATATTTTAATTTATTAAAAAGATATAAACGGCTAGGGATGGTAAAAAAAAATTGGAAATAGGGACACACGAGAAATACCCAATGAGGAAAGGAATTGACACATATTTTACCTTCATAGGGATAATTTATGTGGGCTAAGTCCCCGTTTGTTAAATGGAATAAGGATAGAGATAATACATCTTTATTTTTTAATTATTTTTATTATATTTATATTTTGTATATATTTTTAATTTCAATTTGGATTATGTTGCATTAATAGTATTTGTTATTATGAATATTTATATTTCAAATTATAAAATATTTTTAAAGTTTTTTTTTGAAGTTTGTTGATAAACCCTTGAATACCGTAGGGATTTAAAATTACCATGGGAAATGAGAAATGAAGACTTATAAGGGGGGTGAAAACGGGGATAAGAGACAAAATTCTAAACGGTGACGGGAGGTGTGGAACATGTCCCTTTTCTCATAGATATTCATTGTCATCCCTAAAAATAGTTTATGATATAGTAAAATTATCCATTTATTCTCTTTCTTTATTCAATAATTTCAACTTTCGAAATGTGTAAAATTTTCATAAAATATGCTCTTTATTGTTAGTTTTGGGTCATCTATCAAGATATTTTCAACCTTATAACATGATATTCAATATAAGATATAAAATAGAATAATACATTTATATTTTGTCTACTTATTTAATTATTTAACTATTAACTTACTTTTAAGATAAATTTATATACTCAATTTTCTGCAAGATATATGTAAATAAATTATCATTTATTATCTATAATAATCAACAAACTATTTTTTACTATTTTTCCGTGCATCGCATAGATCAAACGACTAATATTAAAAAGAAACGAGATTAATAGACTTCTTTTAATTTTTTCTAATTATGATATTTTTTCAATCATTTCCTTAATTTCATTGTGTATTTATAACTGGACAATTATTTAAGGATGAAGAGAGTACTATTAATTAATTTTCTTGACCATCTATATATAATTATATGATTAATATTTATTAGTCGCACTCTCATAATAAATTATCTATGCATGGTTGGTTATATGGCTTATCTATCTATATATGCCGATCAACATCTCGAGATAGCAAAATTGACCAGAAAAAACTGAAAGAGGATAAAGTCCCTACGTCCATGTGACACCACTGAAGCATGTTGTCTCTACTGTGCTGTCCCACCATGCACTCTTATACAACTTGTGAGAAATGATTCAACTAGCTTTAAAAGAAAGAAAGAAAGAAAGAAAGAAAAACAATTCATCAAATCTACGCTAGAATATGTCGATATTCATTATACCTGCCTTTGATTTGATATATAAGGCAGAAAACTTGTGGTAACTAGCACCAGTATTCATGTGAAGTGTGCCTGAATCAATCCTCCATGTAATAGCACATTCATTTTTGGCATCGTAACTTAGAATTTTCAAGAAAATGTGTCCATGATGAGTACATAAAAGAAGTACATATTGTTCTGTTTGGAAAGTGTTTTATAAAATAATTTTTAATTTTTAAAAATAAAGAATGAAAATAATTTTTTTGGTTGACTATTCTTTTTAAATTAATTTTAAAAATAAAAAAATGGGTTTTTGTGCTTTAAAAGTAAAAATTAGAAAATAGTTGAAAAATATTTTTAAAATTCTATTTTTTAAAATAAAAAAGAATGCAATGACACAATTATAATTAATTGATTTTATTAATTGCTATCCAAAATAATTTTTAAAATATTGCTTTCAAAATAATTTTTAAAAACACAAAAACAAAAACTATTCTAAACAACCCGTGTATCTTATGGTTTTTAATTTTTAATCCGAAATCTGCTTTTCTATTCAATTAAATGCTGATATGATAGATATTTTAAAAATAAATAAAATCAATTGTGAAGATGAACAGAAAATATTAATGAATCATTTTTTTCCGATCTATTTGTCAAAATGATGTGATATGAATATATTAGCTCTTAAATTATTAAATTGGCCATATTATTTGATTTAATAATTATTCTTTTTTTCAAAAGAAAATTAATAACTTTTATGGAAGTGTAGGATTTGAAGTGATGCATGTAAATGTTTGGATAGCGTTATTTTAAAATTCATATCATAAATTGAAGAGGGCTAGCATGACATTAATGTGATAATAATGTTGCTCAAGGTAACAAATGCTCACTGAGCTCGACAACTTCTGAACTGGACAGGAGCTGCCGAAATTTAAAGAGTATTAGTCACTAAGACGAATATCTGTCATCTATTTTTATTTTATTATTTTTTCAGTGATCAAACTATCCATCAACATTAACACCAAGGTACGTCTTACCCAAAAAATTCAACAGCATAGTACATCGCAATCACGTGATTTGCAAGAGGCAGTTGGAGGCATCTGTATAATAATAAAGGTACTCTGTTCTACATATGATGAACACAAAAAGTCTTCAAGTGACTGATGAGGATATAATTTCTTGCCATTAGCATAAACTTATTTTCATGCGTTCGGTTATTTCTATTTATAAAATATGAGATATTGTATTGATTTATACTTTATATATTATTAAATAAGAAATGGATCTTATTTAAATAAGGTTCACATCTCATTTAATGATAAATGAGTTATGAGTCAATATAGCATTTTACATCACATAAATACAAATAATATTTTTCTATTTTCATGCCACTACTTTTCTTGTCATGTTTGCTTCTGTATAGGTTGTTCTTTATTGGAAAGAATGATGGCAAATCATGTTGGAGATTAATAACGGTCCTAACATCTGAAGGAAAAAAGAAGTCTGCAACCTTTAGAATGTGTGTACACACACATCATTTTAGTTTAAATTCATCCCAACAAATCCACACTCATGGGTTGTGAACACCTGATTTTGTCCGGTCTTTGAGAAGAAAATCCAAAAACTTACATTGAGTTTATTTACTTATTTATTTTTTCCTTTTATTTGCAATTTCATTAATCATTTCATCAAATTTTTGCTGGTTGTTTTCTTTATTTATTTATTTACAAAAATATAAAAAAGAGAAAAGAATTGAAGAAGAGACAAAGGAGCCTCACGGGCTCGTCTCCCTTTTTGCTTTTTCCAGCTGGAGAACCTGGGAATATGAGAAAAGCAGAAAAAATAAAAAGGATGCAATGATAGTGTTTTTGATTTTTAGATCTCTTTCGGTGGAGTTAAAACATATTAACACGAGTTACATAGAGGGGGAGGGGGACGACCATCGGGAGGATCTTTTTTTTTTTACAAAAAAAGGCAGAATAAAAAAAAAAGAATTCCAATTCAGATCATCAGCACTGCCATCAGCAAGAACATACACTGTCCAGTTCATCAAGATACACAAAAGAAACCAGCAAGGAGAACTCAAGTAAAAAATCAACAATTCAATCCAGCACAAAAGAAGGTAATAGCTACAACATCAGCATCATCAAAAAATTTAACCAAAAAAAGAGAAAAATAGGCAGGAGGCCGCGGTGGTGCTCCTCCCCTGCCACCAGCCGCGGCCTCCCATGATCACTATCGTCATCACCTTCTTCCTCCGCCTCCCAACCTCCATGACCGCCACCATCACAGCCCTTCCCATGATCACTATCATCATCACCCTCTTCCTTCAACTTCCCTTTCCTTCTCAACTGAAGCTTCAGCGGCCCCCTCTCCAGTACCATCATTATCGGTCTTTCCCCTCAAATCTTCATCATCATCCACCGTTCCCTCTCCATCACTCCTCCTCCTTCAACCTCTCTTTCTTTCACAGAGCCTCGTCCACCATCATCCTCCACTTTTCCCTTCTTCCCATTTTCACGCCATCATCATCATCAGAGTGACTACCTGAAAATAAAAGAAAAAAAACCAAGTCTCAAAGAGGTATCTTCAAAAAAGAGAACAACGAAAAGGGAAACCGCGGCCCGCCATCAGATTACCACGCGGCGTTCTTTCCCAAACCGTGACTCGCAGCCCCTCCTCCATCACCGGCGTCGGATCTGCTCTTAGTCGCGCCAACGCCACCCTCTCGCGGTGGTTTCACGCTCTCTGTCTTTGCCTCGCTTTGCCGGCAGCCCGCGTAGTCCCTCCTCCATCACCGGCGCCGGATCTGCTCTTAGCCATGCCAGCGCCGCCCTCGTGCGATGGTTTTGCGCTCCCTCCCCTTCGCCTGAATCACCGCAGAACCATCTCTGCCTCCACCCCTCTTCGCCGGCGCTGTTTCTCTTTCCCCACGCGGTGATGGATCCGCGGCTCTCTCTCTTGGTCGCATGCTCCTCCTCCTCTCAAGCCCGCGGACCTCCTCTTCACTTCATGCTTCCATCTCTCTTTCTCTTCTGTGTGTGTGTGTTTGTGAATGTGAAAGGGAGAGAGAGAGAAAAGTTTTTTTTTCGTTTAAATGTGTGCGTGTGTTTATGAGTGTCTCCCGTGAGTATGAGTGTGTGTATGAGAATGTGGGAGCGTGTGAGTGTGTTTGGGAATGGGTAGAATAATTTTAGGAATAGAATTAAAATAGGGTTAAGTTAAATAAAAATTAAAATTGATAAAATTTAAGAAAAAATGCTAAATTTATTTTTTCAGTTTGAGTTAATGTCAGAATAAGTTTTGAATTCTCGAATGTTCGTTCAATTTTTAGTTTTGTTTGTTTTAGATTTAGTTTAAAATAAGTTTTTTTCTTTTTTTAAAAAAAGATTTGTTCTTTTTGAATGGAATTAAGTAAATTGATTGTAAAAAAGGGTGATTTAACATTTTCTTTAATTTTTGGATAAATTTAGTATTAATGTTTCTATTGATTAAAAAAAGAGAGAAAAATAGTAATTAGGACCTTCGTTTTCTTAGTTTAATTATTTTTATATATTTTATTAAATTGTATGTTTACGTTTATGTTTACGAGTTAATTTTCTTACCTTTGTATGTTGAATTAATTTATATTTATATTGATTGATTTAATTGCTTAATTGTGTTTATTTTATTTTATTTTATTTTTTATTTTATTTTTTTCTTTCTTTCAGTTTAATTACTTTCTGTGTTTATGTGTTTTGATTAAAATTAATTGTGTAATTGTAATTTTTTTGCATTTCTAGTTTAATTATTTTACATATTTTGTGTATTTACGTTTGTGAATTATTTTTTAGTTTTGTTATTTTATATGATAATGCGTTTTGTGTGTAATTATGCTATGAATTATTTTGGTTTAATTATTTTATATGTTTATATGTTTTATTTAAGTTAATTGTGTTTAACTGTGTAGGTTCCTGTCAAAATTAGAACTTTGTCTAAAAAGAGAAGTTCTATTCATTCTGGATTCAAAATAAGTATTTGAGTGTTTTATTGGAATTTATGTATTTAATTAATTGATGAATTGTATATAAAAAAAAAAGAGAGGTTAATTGAGCCAAAACGGTTTGTTAATCTCATGTTTCAGAATATTTTAGTTGCGACGGCTTGATATTCAAAGTCTTTTCAGAATAAAATTAATTTGACCGCGACGGTTTGTTAACTTTATGTTTTAGAATATTTTAGCTATGACAGCTTGATATTTTAAAACTCCCTTTCAAAATTAGATTTTCATAATATTATTTTGTTTGTAAATATTTTATTATTACTTCGCTATCTTCTTTATTATATCAATTTGGGTTAATTATTAAATTGTAAATATCTCTTTTTAAAAATAAAGTTAATTTGACTGCGACGGTTTGTTAACTTTATGTTTTAGAATATTTTAGCTGTGACAGCTTAATATTCTAAAATCCTTTTTTCCTTTTCTTCAAAATTAACCTTTTACTACTTAATTTATTTGTAAATAATTTTCCTAGTTTTTTTATGCTAGTTATGCCTTTTGTTTATTTATAAATTTCTTTTTTCCTAAATTTTATTTCAAAATATTTTATTTAAATTTTGTTATTATAGATAAAGAGTTAATTTAGCCGTGACGGTTTGTTAACTCGATATTTCGAACATTTAAGCTGTGACAGCTTAGTGATTCGAAAATTCCCTTAAAAATATTTGTTTTTTTTTCTTATATTTTTTATATATAAAAAATCAATTTCTTCTTATCTTATTTGTAAATATTTATTAGTTATATTTTAATTTTTGATTCAAATTCCTTCACTTATTTGCCTTTTCAATAAACAGGGTTAATTTAGCCTTGACGGCTTGTTAACTTGATATTTGGATATCAGAGTTGTGACAATTTGATATTCCAAATATCTCTCATAAGGTTTTTTATATTTTCTCTTACAAAAACACCAAAAAAAATAAACCTTCGCTTCTTTTTAGATCCTATTTGCAAATATTTATTGTTAGAAGAGTTCCTTTTTAAAATTATATGCTTATTGTTAAATACTTCGTTTCAAATAAAAAAGGTTAACTTAGTCGTGACGACTAGTTAACTCATTTTTAGGGCATCTGAATTGCGACAGTTCGGTGCACTAAAAATTCTTTTCTTTTAAGAAAAATAAATTCCTTTTAATTGTCTTGACACAGAAAATAAATGTTTGAAAAAGGTTATTTATTTAATTTGCACAGTTAATTAAAGGTACCGTCCAAGGACGGGTGTACTAGGGTGCGTGGGATTAAATTCCTGCCCTTCCCTATACATAACCGACTCCCAAACTCAAACTGATTTCAAAGACTTTTCTTTAAAAAATGGGTTTTTCCAACGTTTTCCCAATTTTAAATAAACTTGGTGGCGACTCCAATATTCTCAAAATAAATTTCTCTTTTTCGCCGTCCCCATCGCGATCTCGGTTGCGACATGGGTGCAAATAGGTTGATGGTGAATTTTCGGTAGGACACAACGAAAAACATTTGATTTGTTTTGCACTCATACAATCAAGCAACAACACCAACGGTATTTTTATTCTATAAAATTCATTTTGCGCATTTTTGTTCGATATAACAAACCTGCCCAACCCAACTAGTATGGTAGGCGAGCACACAAGAAAAAGAAACAGGATCTACAATCATCAATCCAAAAAACACAAACACAAAGAAAACAAAAAGCATCCCAAACCACAAGAAGAATGCGGATGGATACTAAGATAGTCAATCTTGATTCTCATATTTATAGTCAATCTTGTAGTAAATGAGGATTGATAATGACCAAGTATGGGAAGACTATGTTAATCCATTACAAATAAGAGCCTATTTTTTCTCAATTAATATGTATATTAAATTAATTATTATTATTTGTTATATTTATTTTTAGTCTCATCCACAAAGAAGTTGAAAATTGGCAAGATTTAAAAACTACATGTAGATACATGATTGTGCCATAAGATTGAACAAGAAGCAAATATGAATAGTACAAATTTATTATAAATGTACATTGTATGTCTATTTCCGTTCTCATTACTTGACATTTTTGGAACAAATGCTGGTTATTTTTTTTGCTGAATTGCATGAATAATCTGAAAGTCCCTTTTTGAGCTTGAGTGGGAATTTTTGCCTAGTTGCACTCTAAATGTTGCTTAGTTGAATGTTAGTTTGCTTGCAATAATTACACCTCTAATTGAGGTATCTTTGTTTTGCAAGGCTGCAATTGGATGCATAAAGGCTTGAGAATAGAGGCTCGAGGATGGAACAAGAGAAGAAACCTCTGGAACCTATGACAGAAACTCTTGTCAAAGTGAGAGGACCCCTGACCATAGCAAGTCCCTCGATAAAGCGAGAACCTCTCGTCACGGCGAGCCTTTCTGAACATGTCAAAAAGCCCGCCCACAGAGGCTCTTGCTTTGGCGAGTGTTACCTCACCATGGTGAGCACGGGATTTCCTGACAAAATTAGGCTGATGCTGTCTAACTATTTTGGGCCCATTTTTGGTAATTTTGAGGGCATAAATTTTGAGGAAAACACCTAAGCAAGAGACCTTTCTTTTTGTGGAAAGTTGACTTAGGTTTAGGGTGACTTTTGACACATTACATACTCTCTTAGCTAGCTCTCTCTCTCTCTCTAGGTTTTTTTTCACAAGGTTTCTTCTCCCTCTTCTACTCTTTAGTTTCTATTTTATTTTTTTTGCAAAATTAAGCTTGTAATCCTCCATGGCTATAGAGGAGTAGACCTTACTAGTGCAAGGAGTTCAAGAGGCCATGATTATAATCTTAAAACTCCAACTCTTTCATTGCTTTTAATGTCAATACATTTTATGTTTCTTCAATCCTTTATCAACTTCTCATTTAATTTCTTCATGAATGTTATTGATTGTCGATAATGAATGAGTTGTGTGATTGATTTTATTAATTGGTATATTTGTGTGGAATTAATTTTCTTAAAGATTGAAGAGTATGATTGAGTTCAATCTAGCTAAATGCAATTAGGTTGATGATTTTTATGAATTAATTGAGAATTGTGGTCTCAATATCTTTGTTAATGTGTGTTGATTGTTTTCCTAGAGGTTTCTAGGCCTAATTATGGAGTTGTTAGTTGAGGTTCCTCTAATAACTCAATTTAGCACATAACTTATTTTTGATAATTCTCTTGAGTTGATGATAGATTTGCCATGAATCTTGAAAACTTCTTGTGCAAGCTTTTATTGCAATATTTGAATCAACCTTTATTCTCTAGCCTTTTACTATTGAGCACAATAACCCCCTCCGTCCAAATCTTAACTATCTAACACTACTTACTTGAGAGACGATTTGCATCACTATAGTATGTAGCATTGCATTCTAGTTTGTATTATATACACAAACTTGTTATTTTGTCAAGAACCAAGGCACATGACACTGTGGGCCTTGCCACAAATCATTGAGGAAATGTTTTATGATACACCTACGTCTACACCAACTTTGGCTAAGCAATCGACTTCTTCTACATTGAATAGAAAGAAAAATGGCTATATATGGTGACACACTTGTAAATATTGTTACTCATATGGCTAAAGGTATTAACAAACCTTTTTCATCTGATCCTGTTAAAACAAGTGCTAAGGAAATATTTTTTTGAAATTTCTAATATTCTAGATTTAGAAGAATCAAAATTGCTTTGGGATTATATATGACATTCTTAATGATGATGCAAGAAAGTATGAGTTGTTTAAAGCTCTCCGGACTCTACTTAGGAAATTTTGGATCTTAATTCAAATTAAGAACAAATGAAATTGTCAATGTGCAATTTTTAGGATTTTGTTGTTTATTTTTCAAAGACTATGATTACTTTTTGATATGTTACATTAAAGTATTGTTTAAGTTTGAATGCTTTGTATGAAATGAACATATTTTGTTTGATAGAAACTCAAATTCAGTTATTATACGTTGATCAAGTTAAAAATGACTTTGATAAATAATAATATTTGTGTATTCTATATAAAATTTGAAAATTTTATATCTTTATCAATTCATTTATTTAATTATTCCCAAAATTTTAATGTCAAGTTAATATATAGATGTGTGTGTGTGTGTGTGTGTGTGTGTGTGAATATTTTGAAGTTATAGATCCAAATAGTGGAAATATAATTGAATTTAGAATTCTAATTTTGTATCTTAATTCTATGTAAAATTCAAATATAAAATTAAGATTATAAGATAATTCCAATTCTAAACTCCAACTTCCATGCATTGAATGAACCCAAGGTACATTTAACTTTAGGCTATTTCATTTCCTTTTGAATAATTTGGAATGAACCCAAGGCACTTAATGTCTTGGGGCTTGCCAAATTTTGGTATCGTTGCCAGGGAAGTTAGTGTAACTTAGTTTGTGAAAAGTATTTGTAGCGTGAATAGTTTTAGTTTTAGTTTTCTTTGTATCTTTACAAAAAATCCAAAAATATTAGTTGGTTTAGTTTAGTTTTATAGTTTACTTCATGATGTTGCTTGTTTATGTGGTTATGCATAACTCGTTCCTTGCCAGACTTGTAGCTTATTATTTAGAGATTGAAAGAACTTTGAGAAAATTGAGAAAGGCTAAGAGGAGGTTGTTTGAGGACGAAGAACAATGAAATACTTCTAGTTTTCTTTTTGTTTGTAATTTAGATCAAGATACTATTTATAATTCTGATTTTGTTTCTAAAGATTCTAATGATTTATTGAGCATTTCAGACAATATGACTAATACTGATACATTGAAGGAGCTAGTAGCTCCAAACATGAACTATCAACCTCTTGGAATCCAATACCCTCACTTGGATATCGATTTCGAGCTCAAAATCCACTTGCTTCTAAAGTTCCATGGTATGGCAGGTGAGGACCCCCATAAGCAGTTAAAGGAGTTCTATGTGGTATGCTCCACTATGAAGCCCCAAGGAGTAGAGGAAGATCATAAATCAAGTTGAGAGCATTCCCTTTCTTTGTTGAGGAAAATGCTAAGGATTGGCTCTACTACCTCCCTCTTAGGATTGTGAACTATTAGTTGGACTTGAAGAGATTGTTTTTAGAGAAGTTATTTCCCACATCAAGGGCTGCAGCTATTAGGAAGGATATTTGTGGAGTCTGGCAGCTTTAAGGGGAGACAATTTACAAATATTAGGAGGAGTTTAAGAAGTTGTGTCCTGGTTACCCCTACCATCAAATTTCAGAACAATTCCACATACAATACTTTTATGGGGGGTTGTTTCCCATGGCGAGACATACAATTGATGCTGCGATCGGAGGAGCATTGGTGGACAAAACTCCTATAGCCACTGTGATTAGATAGTTAACATGGCGAAAAATTCTAAACAATTTGGTTCTAAAGCCATGGTGAGTACAAGAAATGTGTCTGCAGTTTCTCAACTTGACAGCCACAACCTACAACATACCTTAGCTGGGATGACCACTTTGTTGAAGCAAATCCACCACAAATAACAAGCCCCTCCTGCTATAACTCCTGCACCTAATGTTGCTAGGGTGTGTGGCACTTGCTCTTGCCACACCCATACTATTGATGCATGCCCCTAACTCCAGAAGGCCTAACTACTGTGGCAGCTACAAATGTCTTTCCTGGGAAACCCTAATAGCAAAATCAAATCAATAGGGTTACAACCCCTTTAACAACAGCTACAACTATGGTTGGCAAGACTGCCCCAACTTCAAATCGGGAGATTCATGATAACAACCACCTCAACAAAAGTACCATCCTCCCTACCAAATACCCTCACCATACTAACACCTCTTCTAATCCAAAACAAACCACCCTTCTAATTACTTGCTCTTACACCTTCTTCAAAACTTTCCATAGTAGACTTGGTAAAGCAAATGACAACTACATCCTTGGAACACCAATAAAGGACTAATGCCACCTTTCAAAATTTGCAAACTTAAGTGGTTAGTTGGCCTCAACTATCCAACAAAGGGAAGCTCATGGGCCGAGCAATCTACCTTGGCAAATAGTTCCCAACCCAAAGGGCAATGCAAGTGCCATCTTCTTGAGATTCAGGAAGCAATTGCAAGACCCAAAGCAAAGGGAAGAAGAGAGAACAAGGTTGAAGAAAGGTTAGAATTGAGATGAAAATAATAGAGGTTGAGCCCCTCATCCAAGTTCCTTTATCTTTTTCTCAAAGAGCGGCTCAATCTAGGAGGTCTTTGGAAGCTAATATAGAGAATAAGATCTAGGAAACATTTAAAAATGTGGAAATCAATATTCCCCTCTTTGATGCCATCAAGCAAATGCCCAAGTATACAAAGTTCTTGAAGGAGCTTTGCACAAACAATAGGAGACTAAAAAAGGATAAAAAGGTGAGTATGGGCAATAATATATCCGCCAATCGAGCATGCCCTAAAAAATGCAAGGATCCAATCACCTTCACCATCCCATGTGTCATCAGGAATCAACAATTTAACCAAGAAATGATGGATCTTAGAGCCACAATCAATGTCATGCCCAAGTTCATCTACAAATCATTATATATAGGAGAGCTTCAACCAATCGGTGTGGTGGTTCAGCTTGCTAATTGAAGCACCACTCAACCCAAAAGAGTGTTGGAGGACATCTTAGTTGAGGTAAATACTTTAATTTTCCTTGCAAACTTTTATGTTCTTGAAATAGAGAATTTTGGATGAACTCTAGTTGTCCCCAAGAGTTCTCTTAGCTCTGTACATGAATTTCTAAGCATTTCCAAATGGTTTTTAAGTGATTCCATTAAATTTCCATTGATTAAATCCTTTCAAAGTGTATTCTTCGCAATCCTCGCACCATTCTTAAGTTCAGTGGTTGTTGGGGCTCTCATGGTTTAGTTTTCTCTTCCTAAATCCTTTCAAATCATTTCTAATAGTATTCCAATGATTATTTGATAGTTGAAAACGTCGCTCCAAGTTCCTAGGATCATATATAGGCGGTGGTTAGGCATCCTAGCAATGCACAGTAAGTGGGTAGTTGGTCATGGCTATATTATAGCCATTAAAAGTATGTTAGAAAATGATTATTATCACTGTTATCATGAAAATCATATTTTGGAAAATTCAAGGGATTGTTGTTTGTTGCATGCTTGTCAGAAAGTGGCATCATTTAAAGTTATATTATATTTTAGTAGTATGTAATTTTATCTGACATAAGAATCTTTTTATCAGAAAATTAACAAGTTGGCAGTTATGATGGTTTCACAACTAAAAGTATTATTCAATTATCAAATACGAATAGCAAGCAAGACATTATAAGACAGCTTATACAAATATCAGAAAATATTATTACTATCCGTTTAGCATAATATGACCTAGCCAGTTACTATAAAACAGTTAAGATAAAATAGTTTATAACTATTTAGTAGTTACCATATAAATAGTAGCAAGGTAAGAACAATTACAATACTATATAAATTTTAATTATAAATAGAGTTGAGTCTAATATTAAAACTTAGTTAAATAGCAAGGACAAGCACAATGCTTAGGTAAAATTAAGTATTATTAATATTTAGCATAAAAAATTTAGTCGGTTGATAAATATTAGTTAATAACTAAGTTAAACAAATATAGTAATACATGCCTATTATTTGTTATAAGAGTATAAGCCAGAACAATAAGAATGATCTAAGTTATATTCAAAATTTTAATTAATAATTATTCATGATATATAGAACTCAGTCAAACACCATAATTTAGATAGATAGCTAGTGTGGTCCTCTAATTAAATAATTAATTAATTGGGTATTATTATAAGGTAATATGATATGACTCAGTCAATTAATAAAAATTAATTAATGGCTATTGAAGCTTTTACGATTGAATTATAAATTAATTATTAAGGTATAAGAAGTGTTCAGCACAACAATATTAGTTTCAGTCTTGTGGGTGTTATTTAATTATCATCAGTTTCTAAGATTATTTTATTTATATTATATGAGAAAACCCAACCTTTTAGCATCAATAAAATAGATAAATAATAATTAAAAGGCTTGCAATTAAATTGTTGTTGTTGTTGTTATTATGATTAATGGATTAGTAGACAATGTAATATGGATGGTTTCTATAACATACTATTTAATATTTAAATTGTGCTCACTGTAAACAACAAACAAAATACTAAGAATAAGATTTAGTGTTTTGAACTTATTGCCTATTCAATTGAATTATGTATGTTTGAGATTAGTCCGAATAGAGTTGATGTATAAATATCATCAATTTATGCTATTAATTTAATTATTAACCATTTTAAGACATCATACTTATAGCAGATAATAATTAAACATGCACTATAGCTGCAAGAGAATTATTATTTTAATTGTTAGCATGCAAAAAATAGACAAATCCATAGAAATAATTTCAGTTTTGTTTGATTTTATTCTTTGTTCAATTAAGCTATGTATGATGAGATTTGTTAAACCAGAGTTATGTTTTATGTTTAGATAGTCATTATCCTTGGTACACCTAGCTGCCAAGGAGTTAACCTTGGCATACTTAGTTATCATAGAGGCAATATATATGCCCACAAGCAGGAGGCGTGCTTTTACGATTCATATATGCTAGAGAATATAGGGCTTATGGGAATAATCCCATAAATATATGTTCATGATGCAAGGGAATATTTATTGAACACATCAAGCTAATTTTCCTAAGTAGATTCTATCAAGTCTAGACAAGAATTATAAATGCATGTATGTAAACATTATTATTATATAATTACTTGCATGTCCATATTGTATGTATGTATGTATGTATTATTATCTAGTTCTTTGTTTGCCCATGTGAGCTGTTCGTGGCTATCTACTCACTGAGTTTAGATGAACTCGCCCCTCCTTTTCCTCTTTTCATAGTTACAATTGCAGATCCAGTTATCATTCATACTCAGCTTTAGGAGCTCTGTAGCTATTCTAGTGGTGAGATTCATTTTGTAGTGAAGTTTTGATTAGGATTATGGTAAAATAAAATGTTTTAGTAGTTGTGCAGGCAGGATTATGGACCATGCATTATTTATGATTATTTTGTTTTAGTTTATAATTATTTTACTAATTTATGAATGGCTATAGTCTAGACTAGGATACTCGGTTTTGATATTGAGATTTTATGTCTTGGAAATATTTTAAATTTGATGAAATTATGTTTGAACTGATTTTGATATTGAACCATTTGGAATAAAATTATATTTTATTATGCATGCTAGTGCATCATGTTATTAGAGGCTAATGTGAGGACCCAATCACTCATATGTTGGCATGTTTCCAAATCGAGTCGTGACATAAGGTTAGTTATACATCAATACTCATCAAAAACTCATATTCCCCATCAAATGCACAATTAACCCTCCAATGATGACTGAGGCCACCCATCCTTAAATATAAACTTTATCTCAGGGGCATTTTTATAATTTGGAAGAGGGTTAGAATCTGGGTGTTACATCCTCCATTTTGAATGCACCACATGTCACAACATGACCTCTTATAAACTACCACCATAGTCACTAAAAAGATGTATCTAACTGTGAGAGAAATTTTGGCTTAATTGAGCTCGACACATATTGCCCAACACTAATAACTCGGCCTATGACCATGCTTGGGGCCTATGTACTAGACTAGAAATATAGATCAGAAACCTCATTCACCCATAGGGAGCTCAGACAAACTGCCCCACGGGCCGACTACGTGGCATGGAATCCTCTTAAGGGTCGTCCATTGATTTAGCCTATATCTTTTACGAATTAGGCATAATTTCGATGTGATCTCCTACAACCTTAAACAAGCTTAAATCCAGGGCATGTCTCTCACTAGTAATAACTTATATGGAGCATATTTGTTACCTCCTAAATCTCACAAGAATCTCCTTATTCAAGGAAGATCACATCCTAATTTATCTACATGGTTAACATAAGCTATATAAAGGGCTCAATGCCTCTAAGTATAACACAATCTCACTCTTTTACCACTCTATGTCTCATTCATTTACTAACTTGAGTGTTAGAGTGTCTTTGGAGGTACTCTACCCCAGCTTACACGGATTCTTGGAGAAGCTCGCACCTTTACTTGAATTTCCAAGTAAGATTATAAATATTATGAATAATAAATCATTTTCTTTGATTTATATATATATATATTGTGCCCATGTTTCTGTGTCCCTCATGTCATATCATCTGTCTGTGTTAATGTTTGTATTTCACAGGATAAATTCTTCCTTCATGTATGTTTAACATGTTGGATAGCTTCCATTTTCCTAATGTGGCCTAGAAAATTGGGTTAGGGAAAAGTGAAATGGATTGTTTTGATTTTTCACTTTTAAGAAAAGTGTTTCACTTTTATACAAATTGATTATAATGATTTTTGTTTTTCTATCTCATTTGTTTTTCTAAACTCACTTTTATAACATTATTCCCCAAACATAAATCGGTTCTTTCAAAAAATACTTCTTTTTAAAATTAAAACTTTTAGTTTCAATTATTTTAAAAGCAATTTTATTAAAATACAAATCAAATGGACCAATTATTCTTCCTCACCTTGTTTTTAGTGAGTTGACTCTCTTTAATTCATGCTCCATTATGATAATTAATTAAATATTTTCAACATAGTTCTTCAATATACACTTACACATATCTTCAATTTAAACATTAGGGAAAACAACATATACAACCACATAGATTACTAATGTGTTAAATATATATAATATTTTTCTATTGATTTCCCAAGGCAACACCTTTGGCCATGAAAGGATTTCTATACACACTGTTAGGAATCGAATCCATAACTAAATGTTTAAGGAGCTCAGTTAGCAATCAGCTGTGCTAGACCTCGTGGTTAGTAAACATACATAATGTAAGTCCATAACATAATTTCTTACAATTATTTTTTTTCAAAATTTGATTATGTTATTTGATATTTCTAAAATACATATTAATTTATCAAAAAAATAGATCAAGTCCTGATAAAAACAATTAACGATTCTCTCAAATTTTTTTGCCAACAAAAATTTGTCTACATTGTTTACACTTTTGGGATAATAATAATAAGTTACAATTAACTTGAAATTAGAAGATATATAATGCTCAGTGTTCCGTCAGTCGCCATTTTGATTGAATTATTCAAAAATGAATGAATAATTATGTCATGGCCTAACCTCGGGTGTTGACCAGTGCTTAGGGACTTCTCACTTCATACCAAGCCTAATCGAACTCAAGCAAAGAGATGAACATAATCTCCCCTTTTATCGAAATTTTACCAAAATACAAAACCTATAAAAATCCACCTTGTATAAATATGTAAACATCCCCAACACAACTAGAAAACTATATATGTATATATAAAAAGGAAATAGGTAGTTCAAATATGTTCTTTTCAAATCCAAACAGTTCAAGCATGTATGCAAACAACAACTGCCAGACATAAAGAATGCTTCTACATATTAATTCCAAATAGTTTCATACCATAATTAAACATGATAACATGGATGGGTCCTGTTTGTGGATTTATTGAAGCATAACACGTGAAATACAGAAGACAACGTACAAGAATTTCGAATAAAGTGCCCAAACTAAAATGCGAGGCTTGCCAAAGGAAATGACCAAGCACTATGAAGTAATGAAGTTGTAATCAAATCCACATATGAATATGAAATAGGAGGGAAACAATAGGGTGAGTTATAAAACTCAATGAGGAATAATACGTTTATAGTTCAATGGGACAAGTTCCAAAATACATACAAAATGATCAGATCAAATACCATAAGTCTTTAAACAAAATTAAATGTGTATATGCAACATGTAAAACTCTTTAAATAATTGGAATAGAAACTTGAAAGTTATTCAAATAAAAAGACTTAAGGAAGCCTCTAAGTCATAACAAAGACCACAAACAATCTCACAACTTGGCAACCTTTACACCTCTCCTAGTATGTTCACACCATATCTTGGCAATCTTCACACCTATCCCTAGAGGGTTCTAATCGAAAACATATTATTCATTCATAGAACGATTTCAAGTGCATGACGATCCTAGACTAGGTTGTTATGGAGTCGAGAAGATGTTGTTTTGCTATATCTAGCCCCAAACACATCATCAAACATCCACTAGTTAACACTTGAAACCAACATTAACACCAATTACCCTAAAAACATAATTAAAATCAAGCCCTAGGTATTTCCAACAATAAAGCTCTGATCCAATTCCCAACACAACAATTAGTCAAGCCCATGAACCTAGGAAGAGGAACAAGCCATAAGATTATCTTAAAGAGTCAAAGGAAAGAATAGGAGGTGGTGGGTGGTGTTGGGCTGCCCTAAATCTGCAAGACCCAGCTTCGAACCACTAAGAATCGCATATAAGAGGTTGCCCCAACATAGGTGAAATTGTGGCTTGTTGGTAGTCGACAACAGCCAGACATTAAGTGATTGATAGAGGAAGGGTGGCGTTGATGATGAGGTAAGAGATAGAGAGGGGTGCGTAGAGGGGGGAGAGAGAGGTTTCCTAAAAAAAAAGAAGGAAAAAGATGGGGAGGTTGATAGTGTGGCATGACTTTTTAATGAAGACATTTAATATCCTCATTATTTTACTTTCCATTAAATTTGAAATATAAATATAAATAAGGAAATATGCTTTATTTGGATTCAAATAAAATATTAGAAAAATCAAAAGATCAACAATTCAAAATCCCAATATTTGGGTTTTAGTTCGAATTTGGGAATTTTTGAGATTTTATAAACTTTTGAGGTAAGATTAGAAGATTCAATTGTTCCCAAAAATTCACCACAAATCACCTTTTAACTCATTTTTATTTAGGGAATAATTAACAAGACTTTTGATCTCAAGAAAATACTTCTATCATATAGCCTTCTAAAAATATGTGGGGTCTAGACTTAGAGAGATTTCTGAACCTACAATGACAAATTGTGCAGCTAACCCCTAGTTGACTCAAAAGGTTCTCTCAAGTATAACTTGACTCAAAGGGTTCACAAGGTGAATTTCAAAAGTTCAAACTCTTTTTCTCTCTCTCTCTCTTTTCTATTTTTATTTCACAAGCCTAACCTAATATTTAAAACTGGGTATTACAACTTATAAAAAAGCAAAATTAATTTAAGTTGTAAATTAAAATTTCAATTATGTCTTTTGTCACTATTTTTTATTCCTTAGTTTTTATTAATATGTAATTTTTATTTAAAAAGTGAATGAATAATATAATAAGAGAAAAAAATCATAAAAAATTGCAAGCATTATGACGTGTGGTATGTAGATTTTTTGTCATGTGAACAAGCTAAACTCTAAATTGAATAAAAGGATTAATTTTAAATATTATTATAGTTTAAGGATCTAATTGAAAAATTAAAGGTAGCTATTTACAATTTGCTGAAAGTTTATAGAGTGTAAATGCTCTTTTCTGTAAACTATGCTATGATGTAATGGATGATTTTAGAAAGCATACAGATTTCGATGTCACTACCAATTGCATTTTTATCTATCATGGAACTGGTTTACTGTAAGCCAAAACTCACTGAGTATGTAGTATTGCTTCTTGATAATCTAAACTAGCGTGCCAACTTTTTTATCAAAAGAAAATAATAGCATGCCAATATTTTTAAGACAAAATATAGTTGCATAGCTCTTGAGAGGCCTTGGTTCTCCTAAAGACAGATATCTTCTGTAGGGTACATACTTTTGTCCTTTGATATGATTTATACATTACCAATTTTGCCCTTTATTGCATCTAAGTGGTGTTTCTTTTTTATTTTTTCTATTTCTACTCGCAGGTTTTTAAAAATTTTATCACTTGTGGCTTTGAAACAATTGTATAAGGATTTTTTTGGGCTGAATTGACAATGTTAGGAGATTTCATTTAGAACAAGATTATGCTAATGTCTCTCCTGCTCTCAAATAAACAATATTTTTCGATCTATTTTAAAGACAAATTTAATTTATAAGAAAACTAAAAATAAAAAAGTTAGTTATTATAGCTAATTTAATTTAGAAGATACGATATTAATATTTTTATGTATAACAATATTCAATGGCATTATTTTTGGAATATTGTAAATTATAATAAATTGTAATTGTAAAAAAAGTTGTTACCTAAATTTTATAAAAAATGAAAATTAGAGTAAATTTTTATTATAAATTATATGTGTTACAACTGTTAAGTGTAGCGCATTAATTGCAAAATGTAGTGAATTTTACTTAAATAATGATGATGATAATAATAATAATAATAATAATAATAATAATAATAATTTATAGAATAATATTTACTAAATTTTAATCAAAACTAATATTATTACCTAGATTATATAATAAGTACAAATTAGAGAAAATTTTAATTATAAAATATGATGAGTCACTAATTGTTAAGTGTAATGCATTAATAATTAAATGTCAAAGATAGAACATTAATATTTTTATGTATAATAGTATTAAATGATACTATTTTAAAAATTATAAATTATGATAAATTTTAATTTTAAAAATATTATACCTATATTATACGTACAATAAGTGAAAATTAGAGTAAATTTTAATGATAAATTATGATCAATCACTAATTGTTAAGTTTAGTGCATTGATTGCTAAATGTACTGAACAAGAATAAGAGTTACCTGGTTGTAATCTTATTGATTCTTTATGTTTCTGAAATATAGTATAAATAATCTTTATGATAGAATGGTTAGATTGACAAACAATTATTTTATAAGAAGTTATTAAGTAGTGTAAATATATTTAAAGTTACACTAATATAACTTAATCCTAATTAGCATCAAGTCACACAAGTATAACTTTAAGCAATTGTTACATTGTTGAATCACTTATGTATTGCTGAAATCTTTACAAAACCCTCCGTTAGATAATAATTCCATGTCATATAGATGATTTCTCTAGCATTTTAAATTAATCTATAATCATTTGTTCTAATTTCTATATAAATCAAAATCAACCTAATATATATTTAAAATGAACGATAATAAAGGCTGTGAATACCCGATTTTGTTCGGTCCATTAAACAAAATTCCAAAAATTTACATACTTTATGATATCAAATTTATAGTTTCTTTTTGAGAAAATATATATACAAAAAGGAAATTGTCTTTTTGTTCTCTTGTTCTTTTTCCAAAAATTAAAAACAAAAAAAAAGTCCATTTCCTTTATTGCTGCCCATTTCTTTAGTACCTACAAATTCTTTTTGTAGCTTGTTTGTGTTTTGCCCATAATAAGAATATCCATTTCAGCCCAGCCCAGGTATATTTGCTTCTTTTAGTTCCTATCCATAATTAAAAAAAAAAGAGAAAAAATACAAAAATACAAAAACATAAAAGTAAAAAAGAGGTACAGAAACGGGAATGACATATGTTTTGTTGCCTCCCACTACCGCCGTTTCCATCCCGCCACTTCCTGCACTGAAGATGGGCTTCTCTGTCCAGCTAGTGGGGTGTTTAGCGGATGGGCAAACAACAGAAGCATGGGGAACGAGGCCGTTTGAGTGCCCCTACATTTCAGAGGATATGGAGATATTAATTAATTAACCAGGCCATCTCAGTATAAATAATCAGCAGTAACAAAGAAGGGAAGGAGCCAGAAATTTTTTTGAGCACACAGAGAGAACACTTATACAAAGACAGATCAGAATCAAAGGAGGAAAATTTTCAGAAACCATCAAAAAAAATCCCAAGCACACAGATACATCAAAAGATTTGGAGAAAACCTACAAAAGAAGCCAGTAACAGGACCAATAATAAAATCCAGCAATATCAGTAAGAAAAACAGAAGCAGCAGCCAGGAATAGGTATATTTTTATCAGCATCATCAAAAAGAAAAAAAAGGAAAGAAAAGGAGGCTGCGGCCTCCCCCTCTGCCAAGCACAGCCACGGCCTCCCCTTATCCTCCTTCCCCATCTTCCATCTCCACCTAAACCACCACCGGCGCATCACCCCAAACACCCACAATCCCCATCACGATAACAGCTCCCTCCACCTCCGCGTTCTTGCTAAAACCGCCCTTTGCCCACCGCGATTTCATCCCTCCATGAACCATTCTCGGACTGACCACCAAACACAGCCCAACCACTGCCGGATTGGCTTCTATCCTCCCCATTGCCATGCGCTACCTTTCTCCTCCTCCCTTGGCCGTGCTTCGCTCCCCTTAGCCTACCACCAGCCGCGCCGTCGACCCTCTGTCCGTGAAGCCCACTGCGACACCTCCATCACCACCACCACCTAAGCCCACCACGTGGCCTCCCTTTACCATGCTTGAAATTGGTACCCACACCACCATCGGAAGCCGCGACGATGACAGGAAGCACTGCCTCGGCTAACATCGCGTCGATCTGCTCCGCCTTGGCCATCATGGCCTTGGCCATCATGGCCTTGGCCATCATGGCCTCCTTTCTCGCATGTGGACATCGATCGTTCTCCGTCTTCGCCTGCATTACACCTCCGCTTGAGCTTGCCTCCACCGCATCTCTCCTTCTCTATTTCCAGCTCGTGATGGTTGCGGAAGCCTCTTTCTCGACACCGCCCCGACCGTCGGCTCCTCTTCTCTTTTTCTCACACTCTCTGTGACCTTCTCTCTTTCTCTCTGATGCCCTCTATGGCTTGCTTTTTTCTCAAACCGTGTTAGTGGGTGTGGGTGTTAGGTGGTGTCTGTGTGTGAATATGTTAGTGATCGCGTGTGTGATCCACGTGTGTGAGTGAGCGCGTGTGTAAGCATGTGTGTTTGATTGTATGTGTGTGTGTGTTTCTCCTCATATGTGATTTTGATTCCTGTTCCTGATTTAATTTTTTTATGTGGTTGCCATTTTCGGTGGTTTTAGAAAATAAAAAAACAATAATAAAAAGGTTGAAAAGAAAAAGGATTGTTTTGCTTGTCATAGCATTTTGCGCGGGTTTTGCTTGTATGTTTGTCATTTATTTATAAATTAGCTCCATCATTTCTCGTCCACATAAGTGATTTTCATAAATAAAAAGAGGGTTTTCTTTCTGAAAAAAAATAAAAAAATCTTTTTTGTTTTGTTTTTTTAATTCGCACGATAATCAATAATGATAATTGAATAGAAAATATTATCTTCATTGTTGTTGAATCATAAAGATTTATTGAGTAGTCAAGTACTAACTTAAATCTTATGCGAGAGCGGATTTTATTTTCTAAAGTAATTATTTCTTCACAAAAATCTTTTTAATCCGTGCAATGATCAATAATGATAATTGAATAGCAAATATTATTTTCATTATTGTTGAATCATAAGGATTTATTGAGTAGTCAGGTAATCACTTAAATCTCGTGCGAGAATGGATTTTATTTTCTAAAGGAATTGCTTCTTCACAAAAATCTTTTTAATCTGTGCAATGATCAATAATGATGATTGAGTAGCAAATGTTACCTTTATTGTTATTTGAATCATAGGAGTTCATTGAGTAGCCTAGTACTAACTTGGATTCTATGCGATAACGGATTTTATATATCTTGTTACAATTTTTTTTTTCAAATTAAAATCTGTCAACACAGATCATTTTCTACAGAACTACGTGACTTTGAGTTCCTCATTGCACCAGAGGATACGTAGGAGCAGGTGATCCCTGTCAAGCCCAAAATTAATTTTCCTTAAATTATTTGTTTAAATTGTAAATATCTTTATTCTTTTTATTCATTTATTTTCTTGTAAAGGTTATTAATTAATTTGCACAACTTACTAAGGTATCGTCTAAGGGCAGGTGTATTAGGGGTGCGTAGGATTAAATTTCTACTTTTCCCTATACATAACCGACTTTCGAGCTCAAATCTTGTTTCAAAGATCATTTCTTGAAAACAAAATGGGTTTTTCCATATTTCCCAATTTAAATAAACTTGGTGGCAACTCCAATATTTTTCAATCATTTCTTTTTCACCGTCCCCTCGCGATCCCGGTTGCAACAAGGGCTATATAATTACACTTTTATTGATGTTTAATTTTTATAAAATTTGGCAAAAATGGTTTTTAAAATATGAAATTGCAATTCAATATTTAGATCGACAAAAAATAGTTTATAGAAATTTATTCAATGGTGTAACAATGCGTAAAGTTACATCAATATAATTTGATCATAACCCATATATTTTATTTATTTGAAAAAATCAATCTGATTTATGAGATTACTTTTGTCATTTCAGAGAAATAATTTTTGGTAAAATATCTTTTGGTTATCATCTTCATCTGATCTATTATAATTAAAGATATATATGGAGAAACAATTAAGCATAAAATTAGCAGAAAAGGAAAATATCAAGAAATGAATTTGATAAGTTTAATAATCCTACTTGTCCTTATAGTTTCACTTAATTTTCAATTAGATCCCTATAATTTAAAATTTTAATTTATAATTAGATCTCTATATTATATAAAAAATTTCAATCTAATCCCTAAAACTAACAATAGTTAAGAAGATACTATATTCCATTTCCCATCTTTCTCCATCTCTTCTTCCACAATTTATCCTTCTCCATCTCCTCTTCCACGGGGAAAGTTGGCTATGATGGTTCGGATGGTGGGGGAGGGAGGATGGATAGTAGAGGAGGAGATGAGATTAATTGAGATGGAATATATCAAGAACATTCCATTTTATTAATTGTTGTTACATTTAGGGACTTGATCGAAAAATTTTATATAATATAGGGATCTAATCATAAATTTTTAAACTATAAAAACTTAATTAAAAATTGATTGAGACTATAGAGACTAACAGAATAATTAAACCAATAAAATATATTAAGTAAGTCGTCGACGCTGCAAATGCAATTAAAGTAATAAATCTACCAAATTGATCTTTTATGATTTTACCGAAAAAAAGAATAAGCAATACGTTATAAAGCTCTATATGGTTTGTCGACATAACCACAATGTTCAATAGACGATAAAAACTACAACATATCATTAGAACTTGTTTAACGTGTATGAGCTACTTTTGGGCCTTCTCCCTTCGGCAAAAATACACACGATAGCTTCATAAATTTCGAAAAGTCATTCTTTTTTTTTGGTTCCAATGGAGAAAAATAAGTTGGGTGAGTCAAAGCCATTGAGCTTCCCTCCTTATCATCGATCACACTTCCGAAGCCAAACATACCTCACCCTTGTCCGCATCTTCTCTCGTTTTCCTTCTACAGTTGGTACGTTATTTCAAATATAAATCTTGTTGTTGTTGGTGGTGTTAATATTGTTACTGTTATTGGTGTTGATGTTGTTGTTGTTGTTGTCGGTGTTGTTTTTAGTGATGATATTGTTATTTTTTTTTGTTTTTTTTAAAGCTCATGACTGTTATATTGTTTTACATTGAAATTTAGAAATTGATTTTTTTCTTTGGTCAGGTGGTTATGGATTAATTTTTCATATTTTTCTTTTTCAATTTGTTTGTGGATGTTTGTTTTAAGATTTTTTTAATTAAAACTGTTTGAGTTTTGGAATCAAAAGGGTACTGTAGTGGGTATTTTAGAGATTATCAATGTGACATTAATGAAAAGTCACAAAACCTCTACTTAGTGGTTTTATCATTGATATAATGATTAAAATAGAGAACTGGAAAGATTAAAATAGCATTACGATGAATATGAGGAAATGAGAGTAATTTGGATAGGGGCTTAAGAGGGAATTTCGCAAATCAAAGAAAGGGAAAAATCATAGAAAAGAGTCAATGGGATGAAGATCTCATTTCATATATTTCTTGTCGTCTTCTTAGCCCTTTTCTTCACTCTATATAATTTGCCCTTTCGATTGGATAGGCTGCCACTGATGGGGCTAGAGTCCAATTTATACTTGTTACATGTACTTTTTGCCATAGTTTTCAGACTTAGACCGATGATTGACTCGGTCGAGGTATCGGATCACTGGTTCCACCAGTGGGTCATTGGTCAAACTGGTTGAACTAGATTTTATTAAATCAATATATAAAAATAATAATTTAATACAAACTAAATGTAATATATATGTTTGCTCGCACATTATATAACAAGGAGCATGTAGAGTAGTGGTTATGCAAGCACTTGTTCTTTAGGAGGCGTTGGTCTTCTGACATTGGGCGTGCGCGCAGTTTAGGTTTGAACCAGTTCAGGTCGGTGCGGTTTGAAGGTGACTTTGCCAGTTTACCCTAGGTTTGACTAAGTCAACTGCTTTCCCAGTCTATCGAGAGAACCGCACTTGACCTGTGACCGGCTTACCGATTTTGGTTTGAACTGGCTCGTCCGGTGTGATTTTAATTACTATGCTTTTTCTACCAATGTTTTTTTTTCAATTTTTTTTAATTTACTGGTTGCATTAGAAGTTGAAGTCTAAGGTTTGGTACATGATATAAACCAATTATTATTGATGTCAATCTAATTGCGGATTTCTCATGCTTATTTGCCTTCGTTTTATTTAATTTTAACTATATTTACGTATGTTTTAAGACAATGACGATGGTAGAATGGAGCAAGAGAAATTGGAAAATGGTTCTGAGTTATCTGAATCTGTTGGTTCTTCTTCTATGGATCCGAAGGATCCTATACCCAAGAAAATAATACACGAGGCCCATGAGGCCACTGAAGATTTTGGAGACAAAAGTAGTGAGTTTGATACCAATGAATTTGAGTTGATGGATTTCCAAATAGAGAACGTTAAATTCCAGCATTATGATGCGAACATATCTGGGAATGCTAATGACTTGCAAGTACAAGGGGAACTTACCACTGCCAAAGAAGGCGAACATGAGAAGGAAGTGCAAAGTTGTCCTAATGTGCCTGCAAATAATGATCTAAACAAAGTCTTGCACATGAGATTATGGGAAGAAGATGCTATCCAAGATCATGGAAATTCACTTGCAACAAAGGTATGATTTTCACTAGTTATATTTTTTAGGGTGTTACACACACATGTATGAATTAGTTATCTTTTTTCTAATTGTTTCTTATCGTTATCTTTTTCTTGTTCAGTTATCAGCCATGGAAGATAGTCTTTCGCTTTCAAAAGTCTGTGGACCAAAGATGAAGTCTCCACTTCTACCAGGAAACACAAGTTTCAATGTGCCCCTGAACAGTCATGATATCTCTATCCAGCAAAATCACTTGATCAATTCTACAGGGAATCATTCTCTTATCAATTCAGAACCTAAGGCAATGGACATTGCACCGAAGCAACTTACAAAAGCACCAAAAGGAATTAGGTTCATAACTATTGGAAAGTCATCATTGCCAAGTCCTAGTAATCCAAAACAACACATGATAACTTCACTAAACAAGAAAAATCGTGTCCAAATTAGGACCTCTGCTGACCAAAGTGAATTTGGCGCATCTAAGGGAGTTAACTTCCTTTCTTTTTTAGAATATGGAAAATGATTTGAAATGTAATATGACCCAAAATGCAAAATGACCATGTTGGATGTTAAAAGTAGGTAACTTAGGTTGAACAAGCCTAGGTTATGTAGAGCTATCATTTTGTTCTTCTGCTGGGTTTGTATATTCTTGATGGTGTACTTTTCCATTCATCTAGAAGACCAAATTTCTTTAATTGTTCCATGAATAAAATCGAGCATTTGGGGGTTATCTTGGTCATAAAACAACTTTGGTTGATAAATTTTATAAAGCATGGAAACACTATGAGAGTGTTGTGCCTGTGTTGACTACTTGTCCATGTTGAATTTAACATGACATACTAATAACATGTTTGCATATATTCAATTTAAACATTATTTGCTTCTAATTTCAATACAGATAGGCACAATGTAGATAAAGTCATTAAAAATTTGAGAAAATAAATAATGCATAAATATTTATTCTATTGTAAATTTTTAAATATTTTCTAACATTGAATCAGGAAAATAAGGCATAAGTGAGCTTATAGAAATGATATTATGAATAATAAATGTTCCATTTTAATTTTTTAATTGCATAATATATATGTGTGTGTGTGTGTGTTTTTGTCCCAATGTCATATCCTATTGTTGGGTCAGAATTTTCGAAGGTAAAAAGCTTCAAAGGAAACTATATTAAAGCAAGAGATTCGATTGATGAGTTTAAAACTAAAGGTGTGAGTGTTAAAGATTCGGAAATAGGGTAATAAATCCCAAATTAGAAGATCTCAACTAGACAGAAAAGCGGACATAGAAATGGTCGAAGAAATCAAAAGGACATAGTAAATAAGATAAGATGATACTTCAGAGAAGAGATGAAGTAAGAGACATCAAGAAAGTAGTTAAGGAGGCATTGATCTCCTATATTGTCTAAGAAGTCAAAGAAGTTAAAAGAACATAGCAGACCTTCAACATAAGGTATGATAGGAATACTAAGAAGCAATGATGTAACCAAAAAGAGTAAAGTGTCGAAGATGAGACCAGTAAGCAAGCAAGTTGATTCTTGGGTTACAACAACATAATTAAGGTATCAAAGCATTAGGAAGTTGTCAATCTATAACATTTGATTGGTGATGTTGAGAAAATATACTAATTATTAGAAGTGGCTAATTTTGAGGAAGTAAAGCACATAGTGGAGCAATTTTCAAAGCAACGTGGGCATGAGCATGAAGAATGAACACGGGTACAAGGTTTAGAATTTTGAGGATATGGTGGAAAATTGTGCATAGTTTTTGTCTATAAATAAGAGCAGTTTAAGTGTTTTTAAGGGATCCAGAATCAGATAACATTTTAGTAGCATTCTTTGTAGAACTAGTAAGACCAATTGTAGGAGAATTTCCAGAACTTGCTTTGTGAATTCTCATTTGCTCATCATGAGCTCCATAACAACCAAAAGTCCAGAGGCCCTTAAGTAAATTCTTGCTCAACTTAGTCTTTTCATTTTTTGGTTTCTTAGAAAATATTTTTTTTATGCTCCAGCAAGCAACTCTTTAAAATTATTCCATACTCTGTTAATAAGGTATTGGGGATATAGAAAGCAATTTTTAATACAAGGAAAAACAATCAATATAAGTTATTAGGGTTAACTAGTGGTAAAGAGCCTACATATAATTTATATAGAATTAATATTTTTAGACGAGCAAGAATCAATTTGTTATATGTAGTTATGTACACACACATATATAATTATTTGTTACTTATGATAATTAAATTAAATATTTAAATTACATGTTCATAAACTAATCAATGTAAATTTTAAAATATTTACAAATACTATTGCTATATAATATCTGTGTTGTTTGTGTTATGGCCCAATTGCTAATAGGCTCATATGGTAAAGCAGACCTTGGACATCGTGGAGCAATGGATAAGCCTAACTCGAAAATAGGAACCAAGGCCCAACTTGACTTGGGTAAACCCTATCCAAGATCTGAGCTTATTTTGTCACCGTGTCAAAATTGCATTGCATAAAGAGCGGAGTGGGAGGCACACACGTTCCCCTTTAATCCTAGTTTTCAAAATATCAGGGTGGTGGCAATGGGAAAAAAAAACTGATATAAGAAGGAAGCCTAACCTTCCAAAGAGATATGCATTATTCTCCATTACACACAAACTCAAAACCCTTTGCTAACTTAGGCATTAGAGTCTCTATAGGTACATCACCCCACATTCATGATCAAGCTTGTAGAAGGAGGGAAAGCTCAACATGTTTGCCTTGTTCCCTGGGTAACTTCCTACTATACCACTTCTGTTACAGTTTTACACTAAAATAACTTGCAATAGTAACATGAATAACCTATTTGTTGACCCGAGTCCATCTTCTCTCTTTTTTCTCTGGTAACCTCTTCTATGAGTGTTATTAATGGGGACTGTCATCTTTCTTCTGTGATGACAGCTTTACTGTTCTTTTTTTTTTCTTTTGTTGCTTAGGTTTTTGTGTCTTTTGTTTTGTTTTCATTGTCCCCTTTGTGGATTCTTTGTCTACTTATGGGTGTTTTCTATCTCCCTTATGGGTGTTTTTGTCCCCTTTATGCGTGTTTGGTTTCCCCCTAAGGGTATTTTTTTTTTATTGTCTTACATATACAAAGATGTTTGCATCTACTATGGAATGAGGCATAGTACATTCTTCAAGCTGCATCACTTTAATTTATATGTTAATCTTCATTGTGAAAGATATTTTGACATTAATAGTCTTCAAGCAAGGTGTTAAGCCATGTATGTTTTACTAGTTTAGAATGTGGAATGCATTTGAATCTATTCAACTACATATTTAGAATATCTTTCTTGATTTGTAAGTTTGCCATTAGGTTTGTCCATGAATAAAATTTTCTTTCATGTAAAAAAGAAAAAGAAAACTTTGCTACGAAAGTTTTTTGTGATAGAAATTATAGGAAGAAAGAGGCTCGCCCGGGTTTTGCTATCAAATGAGTGATTTGTTATGAGAATGAGAAGTGAACCTTGATCGTTGAATTTTATATAAATAATCAAGATTAAAAGTTTAAGACATAAAGCTATGTAGTTTTTTAAAGTGATCATGTAATCATTAAATAACTCTCAATTTTCACTATATATCTATATAAGTTATATGATCTAAAATTACTTTCCCACTCTCATAATATAAACCACTAATATCAACTTGAGTTTCCCTTGATTTTAAGTGCATAGAAAGTTATATAAAGATTAAATTTTAAGTTTAAGTAAATGGGGTTAAAGCATTTGGTTGGCGATCTTTTCTACTTATGCATGATTATGATTTGAGTTTGATTCTTGGATTTCTCTAATAATAAAATTGATGAATCATGATTTTAAATTAGCATGAATTTTTTCGTTGACCTAAATTATTAATGAAAAAATATTTTTAATATTTAAACAATTTTATATGTATATTAGAAATCTAATTACTCCAAGAATAATTTGAAATATATTAACCTATGTTTATTAAAATAAGATTTAATTCAATGTCCAATGATTTTTCTCATTGAAGGGATCGAAATGCACGAACTCAAGCTTAGTCCTAAGGCTATAATTGAAAGATCAAAAATAAAGGGAGTGGTAAGGAAGGGAAGAGATGAATCCAAAATATATGTATTTGGGAATGCTAAATGGGGAAGGAGAGGTATGGATGAGGAGGGACACCATAGCCATTCTAAGCCGTCCTCTACACTGTTTTTCTTTATCCTTCAAATTGGAGAGTCAATGATAGCACATGAATTTTATGCAATAGTTTTACTATTTTAACATTTTGTAACCCCTTCACACATGAAAAATATACTCATAAAGTATAAGGGTAAAATTGGATAAGAAAATTTATACATCATTTCATTCCACTCACTTATATTATAAAATATAAACTCTCAAGGCTCCTCACCATCCACTCCACTCCTCACTTTTCTTCTCTACTCCATCAATGACTTTTCCCTTCCATCCTTTATAAAACTCTTAATCATAGCCTAAGATTAGAGTTGATATCCCCGCTTCACCTAAAAATTTTGTTAGACCTAATTATATATTTGGTGTCTTAAAATATTATAACTTTTTGTGTTGTTCTTTTTAAAGGAAAAAATCATTTAATCCCCCCAATTTTTTCATTTCCGTTTCTTTTAATCTATTGTTGGTTTTCTATGTTAAATGTCAACTTGACATCCACGGGGTAGATTGATAGGGACTGAAGGATAAAAATAGAGAGACTAAATGAAAATTTGTCGTATTTTTAAGAGGTAAAAAGGAGAAATCATATATAAAATTCTAGATGATAAAATGAAAGAATCGTGATGTTTTACACAAAAAAACATCTATATTCACATTCATAAAGTAAACGTTCTGATTACGCACTTAATAAAATTTAAAAATTAATTTATACAGAATCACATATTTCTACCAGTACAACTTTTATGATAATGGGTGGTTGAGCCAAATGTATAATGTTTTTATTTGGAAATATATAGTTAAATGTCTATATAAAAAATTTTCATATGAAAATTAAATTCTAAAATTTATTTACATTCAACAATTATCTATATGTATTACTATATTTTAAAGGTTTCTGATTGATTTTGAATCCATGCAATAAAATAAGATGTATTATAATTTTTTAATTTGAAAATTTTATAATTGCAGTAAAACAATTGTAATAAATTGAAATTCATGGTTCATAAAGAAAGTAATTTTTTTTGTTCAGATTCAAATTCTTTCCATAATAGAATTTTTTAATCCTTTTCTCACATATTTTATATTTTATTTTTATCATATTTATTAAAATTTTCAATTTCATAAAATATAATAGAAAATATTTTAAATATTACAAATTAAAACAAATATTTTCCAGAAATGATTGCGTATAAAATATTTAATAATTTAATTTTACTATAATAATAATAATTGAACATATTAAATTTTATTTAACATTTTCTCAGTGCATATCAATGTAAATATTTTTCATATAAAATATTAAAATTCTTTGCTTTAAGATATTACGACTTTTCCTCGTGTTCTCTCAAAATATTACAAATTTTCTGTTTGATCTCTCTCTCTTTATCAATCTATGTGAAGTCTCCATATAAAATGCCAAACTGACACTTAACAGAGAAAATTCACAATAAGTTGATGAAAGAATCAAACTATAATGAACAATTGTTTTAAATGTGGGACCAAATAAAAGATTCATAATATTTTAGGCAATTAAAATTATAATGAAGCCTATATATAAAAAAAATTTGTGGAGAGTATTGGATATAAAATTATTCATGTACTATAATTTAATAGCTTAAATTTTTAAAAGAAATAGTTTCTGACATAGTATCAGAACTTTCTATTATCAAAAGTTCTAGAGTTCATGCTTTAAGTCCAAAAAAAAAGGTTCGCATTAAATGGTGTATTAAATATAAAATCAAGTCACACCCCAATAATTTAAATTTTTTAGGGAGATGATTTTATGACATTTAGATTATTCATTAATTAAGAAAAAGAAAAGGTTGAAAACGGACCTTATATGTATAAAGAAAAATACAAACTTGCTCAAAATTATAAATTGATCGATAAAAGAAGAAAATAAGTTTTATGTCTAAAATAAAATGTGCAACTTGATTTGTGGCTAACAATCTTTGTATATATAATTCACTTGTACCAAAACTCTTATTACCTTATCACTGTATATGTATCTTTACTATCACAATTTTGTATATATAAATGATTTAATTTCTATGCAATAACAATATAGAGATTTTTATAAAGCCATCTAATTATATATTATTACATTAGTTATATAATAGTTAATTTTTTTCACCAAATACTTCAAAAGTCATACAAATAAAAATTTTGGATTAGATGATAGTGTCAATAAAAAATATTTCTTTCAAGTATTCCAAAATGTAGAGAAAAAAGAGGCAAATAGATAACGCATTCATATTCTTTTTTTTAAAAAAAAAAACAAACGTATTAAACTGAAAATTCTTTCTAGGTAGGTGGGGGAAAGGAGGAAGGTGGGAATCGAATATAAAACCTCCCACTCAAAGCATCTATACGAGACAACCATATCCAGTAGGTTGTAGGCTCATGCATTCATATTCATGTGTCCAAAAAAAACACAATTAATTTAGTTCTGGTAATAACTAGCTAACTGTAGCTCGGATGAACTATAGAAACGAAAAATACTGTTATTTGAAGCTAGCTAGCATGAGTTTTGTTAGCACCTAACAAACCAGCCAAAAGCATACATCATGATGAATCACAAACTAACGAAGCAAACTATTTGGAAAAAAAAAAAGAGTTAATTTCTTGCAGTGCATACATCTGCATGATTGCATGTTTACTAGTTCATGATTTGGGTTCGGACTTCACTAAGTTGAGACTGGGAATTGGTCCGATGAGTCTATTATCCCGTGTTCGCATCATCGTCATCTGGCTCTGATTTTGAGGCTCTTGGGAAGTATCAACCTCCGTAATTGATGTCTCTACTCCATTTAGAGCTGCTTGAAACCAAAACTATATATTGTTAAAAACCAGTATATACTAGTTAAGTGATAGAAACGATTGAAAATATTGAAATTTAAAAAATTAAGAGCATAGTTATTATTTTTTCTGCGTCATAGATCATCTATCTCAATGAAAAGGAAAGGATCGGAAACTATCACCCACATATGTTGAAAGGGTTGATATGTTAATTAATATGTTTCTATATTTGGTAATAAATATTTCTGCTCAGTATACTGGTTATAAAACTCAAATATAGATTAACGAATGAAAAAAAATCCGAAAAAAAAGTATGAAATTAGAGTTTAATTTCTATAGATAGTTGTTATAAACTTTTGGGGAAAGGCTATAATAAATTCTTTTTACTATTAAAAAAAATTTATCACTTCTTCATAGTTAATTGTTGATTTTTTTTTCCTTATGATAATGATATTTTAGCTATGACCAACAAAAAAAAAAAAGAATTGGACTCTGTTAAAGTGAAAAGTTTTGTTAAATGAGAAAATAAAGGATTAACAACTCTTAAATTATTTGGTAGAACCCATAATATTTTCTCACTTTCACTAACCTTGTCATTTTAGAATAATTAAATCTAGAACGGATTGTGCCATTCCTACAGTAATATTATGCTCCAAATTTCTAACCTCGAGGTGAGTTGTTGCAAACGAAGCGTCCCAAGCCTGAAGGGCATAAGTTGGAATTGGACCTAAACTGCAAAGCAGCACCAATGTTAAGCATCCTTGTCTGTGCTTCAGCTGTTAATTTCATATGGAGTTTCCTCAGCCTATCGGCATCTGCTCTGTTCTTCTCAACTGCAACTGAAAACACAGAACACCAGAGATTCTTAATTAGGCAGCGATCGAAAGAGAAACCCCGCTACCACTGGATATACACAACAAAATGTTTGTCTCGTATTGTTCTTTCACACTGGTAGGTAATAATAATATACCGTTTAAAGATGAGTCTTTTTTGGTTCATAATGATGTATGAGTCCTTTTATTAATAATATATACATGCTTTATACTCCCCCCCCCCCCCAAATTACCCATATTTAGGGTGCATTTGAATAAGATTTTTTTTCTGGGATAAAAATTATTTTTTTCAAAAAAATATATTCTTGTATTAAGATAATTTTTCAAATATAATCAGAATCTAAAAAAAGTTATTTCAATTTTTTAAGAACCTAATTACTAAAAAGAGTAGCTTCTGAAAATATTGCTTTTAGCATTTTCAATTATATAAAACTTAAGTTTTATAATATTCTTTAAAAAAAATGAAATAAACACACCATTAAAATTGATATAGTTTTCATCAGTATGGATCAAATTAGAACGATTCTCTAGTTAACAAAATAATAATTATTATTATAATATTAGACAGGTAACGAAATATGAATTTTTAGTGAACACTTCTATATATAGCTCAATATTATGGAAAGGAAAATGTAAATATAGACTCGAATTTATGAAAATTCTTATATTTGATATGATATTAATTGGTTTTTTATAATATTTATATATTTATAAAACTATAAATTATATTTTGAATAGCAGACATATTATTGTATAGGGTTTATTGTAAATCAAAGGCTATAATACCATTACTCAAATGAAAAAAATAAAAATACTAATAGAATAAAAGAGTAAATAGTTCCCATGCTATTGGTGATTCATTCCGTGTTTGACGGAAATCACCATTGGGAGATTAATCAACCAGTGAAAATCACTCTTTCATTTGCATTCGCATAATCGCATCTAATTTATTTGTCCCAAAGCATGTATTTTGTGATTAACACCTAAAACGTAAAACTTGCAATTCACTATAAATTAAGAATTTAATTCTAATGTATCAACGTTGTAAAACTATTACTTTTACACTGTCATCTAATCAAAACATTTAGTTTGGATGACTTTCCAGGTAATGGATATAAAAGTCAACTATCATAACTTATGTGGCAATACATGATTGGATGACTATATAAAATTTTTTTACACTACTAGTGCATGACAATTAAATCTATAAATTAATACATATATAATTAATAAGGTGTAATTATGAGAATGTAAAAACAATTGTGATATTAACCAATAATATTCTCTCTCACTTCAATTATAATTTTTATATTATAATTTACATGATTAAAATTTAATTGTATTAAGGGTCCGTTTAGCGTGCTGGATATGATAAGGGCTGATATTATAAAATCTGATAAAATAAGACCTGATACTATAAAGCTTGATAAACTTTTAATACTATATAGTGTTTGGTATAATACTATATAAGATATTATATTTTATAATATTATTATTTATTTATAAATAATTCTAATATTTTGATTAAATATTAAATAAAATAAACAATTTTATTAATGATTTAAATATAATTTTTAAATATCAAATTTATGTAAATATTTATTAATTAAAATGTAATTTATTTTAAATACTATTATTTATTTCAATATTTTACAATTGTTTATTATTTCAATAACTTATATAAATATTAAGTAACTCTTTTATATATTTTATATATTTTCTATTTTCAAGTGTAATTATTTAAATTTTAATTTTAAAATAAATATTAACTAAAACTATTTTTATTATTGATCCTTACTTTTATATATTACATATTATTTATTTTAAATATTTATTTGCTATTTAATATTTAATATTTTATTTTATTTTATATTTATTAATTATAATTACTTTTTCATTTTTATTGTATATAGGTAGATTGATATTATATATTTTTTATTAATAATATTTATTTATTATGAAATAATTTCATTTATAAATTTTTATTATTATTATTTATTTCAGAATTATTTTATTTTAATAAAATATTAAAAAGAAAGTAACCTTATATGTTAAAAGCTAATCAGGTCTAATACGGTTTCCTCATGCTGTCTTAAGTTATACAACATTTTAATGTATAAGAAATTATGATATATAAGTTTATACAATATGTTACCTGTATCAAATAACATATAAGGACATAACGTATAGTATAAACTTATACTATCATATCTAATACAGTATACCAAACACACCATAAAAGAATATTCTTCTAAAAAAATCTTAAGACTTTTTCGAAAAAACATGAGAGGGATGATGCGTGACATGTCACCTTCTTGAACTATTCTTTGCTTTTCACGAGCAGCCATGAGTAGTTTCAATCTATGCTGCTCAATTTGCAATGACTGGACTTGAGTTTTTTGGGCTGCAATTTGTGGGCGAATAAGTTCTATCTTCTCCTGCTCGTAGTGAAATCCCAAAATATCTTAGATATGCTACAATTTTTTGTCACCAAGAACACCACACAAACACACGTACACATCATGCATGGATCAAGGACAAACCATTAATCAGAATAATCACCTGGAAAGCTTTTGCTTTGTTTTCCAAGTCTGCCACATATATATTTCTTTTCTCTCTGGATCTTTGTGCAGAAAGCCGGTTTGACATGATCCTGAGGACAAAAGAAGATAAATTATGCAAGACCACTTAAATATGTCTCTTATATTTGCAGGTTTACAATAGAATCTTCTCTAAACTAGAGCTAGTAATCACAAATGCGTTTGCAATATTATTATTGTCGTACGTTTTGCATGCAGTTGAATCGCAACATAGCAATAACGCCTTATCAATTGCATTTTCTAGCATTTTTTTTATAAAAAAATTGTAATCACTTTGATCCACAATTTATTTGAAAAGGTGTGAAAAGCTTTCAATTAATGTACATGTTTAAACACAAAATAAGTTAATTCAAACACACGCATATATTTTTGTGTAAGTGACAATATATAACACAGATGTATACACATACCTCCTGAGCTTCTTTGGATCCGTTTCTGATGAATTGGTGTTGCAACCAAAACTGGGTTGGTCTTCTTTGACTTCATCATCATCAGTTATGTCAGTGTCGTCATCATCATCATTAGCATCATCACCAGCAGTTGCCCCAATAATTTCATTGATTATGGGGTTCTTCTCAGTTGAGTTCTCTATATTCAGGTCATTACCATCTTCCACAAGAGTGCTATTAGAACTGGTGGCAAGCCTGTGACAAGGCTTGTTTATGTTGATGCTCGTTAATATTATCCCTGCATTAATACCATGGCCATTGTTAATGTCCCCGAAAGGTCTTCTCCATGGTTGAAATGATGGGCCAGCAACAAAAGGCAAATTTGGTTGAGCCCTCAGAGGCAACGGTTTAACTAGAGTGGGTTTCTTTGGCCATGATTGTTCTTCCGCTGCCATGTCACCACCACCAATCTTTCTCTTTGTAATAAGGTAGTCTTCCATATTCCTCAGTCTCTCTTGTTAATTTTGTCTGCAAAACAAGAAAATGGCCAAGAGGTATTAGCATGAATTTAGGCATAGATTTGTATAATTTATGCAAGATCTACTAGATATTAGACGTGCAATTCTTACACTAGAGAAAGCTAGGTAACATGACTCACGCTGACCCCTAGTAATATTTTCTTTATATATTGTGTAGGACAAATCTATCCTTTTATTATTGTTATTGACTATCGATGAGGGCCTAGCATTGATTAATACAAAGAAATATACCGTAGTACCCAAATATATATTTTCTGTGGAGATTTCGTATCTTGTATTTCACCTGAAAAAGATTTCTATATCTAAAACTAAAAATCTCACCCGAATTAATATAGAATTGTCCCTGCATTATATCTGATGAACATGGTATGTTTCTTTGTTAGATTGGGCAGTTTGGTCATTTTATTGCTGCCACTTTCGAGGTAGTTTTTTATTATTATTATTATTTTTGTGCAGGTACCACTAGGAATCCTCATGATTGTGCATATCTATTACTAAGGCACCAGCACTGTTTAGGAAAGAAAATAATTGCGTATCTCTTGTGCAGATTTGAATACATCACCGGCCACCTATGATCAACGCAATGATCTGCTGTGCAAATTTATTTATGGCAGATATTTCTTAATTACCACCTCTGAAGGGCCCTTCACTTTTGAATCCTTGTGGCGTTGAGGTGGCAAAAATGTTTCAACACTATGCAATATGGAATAGCACCCTCTTACTTAATTACCAAATCTGGAGGGTCACTGAAAAAAATTAAGATGGTAAAGACATTTTGTGTATCTCCCTAAATTAGTGTTAGTGCGTGTGAGATGCTGCCAAGTGTAACTGGTTGAAAAAATTCACGTATATCCACTTCAATCCCTTTTGTTTTTATTCATTTTGTTCCATCGGAAATAAATCCCTTTTGTTTTTAGATAAGAAGGAATTTACTTCTTTCTAAATGGGGTTCTATGAAATCTTAGATGTCAAGAAATGGAACTGCATCTTTGTCAATACATATATTTGTATACCAAACTTGAGGCATTGCCAACTTGACTAATATAAGGCGCTCATCAAGAATTAATTATCCTATTATCACAACCTTATGCACTAGTCAAGTCAAAAATTAAGAGATTGTGTGTAATAGCAAAATGGAGGGTGAGTGTAATTTCAACAAATAGTATTAAAAAAATTCCTAAATTTTGATAGAGCATTCAGCAGACTATTTTTTTCTTCTTCTTATTTTAGTGTTTTACCAAGACATATTGTAGGGTAGTACAAGGGGAAAAGAAATATTTTATAATTCCTAGGAAGGAAAATAATCAAAATTTTGTTTACATGCTTGTTAATTGTAGAACAATGTTAAATATTGCGAAGACTTTTTGTATGAATATTTGAACGATCGTTAATGGCATTCGGAAAATGATAAATATTATGAAAGTATTTTCGTTGAACGACACACAAATTCTAAAACCTAGGCGAAGCCAGTTGCATTGTCGTGGGGTGCTTCACGGCGTTCACTCATTTTTTTTAACAAGTGAAGGATTATTATTGTGATGCATGAAAGATTATTATTATTCATGTGATATTATATCATTTCAGTTTATAAAAGATATAAATGACATCCATATAGTCCCTAAAACTTAAATGTGAAGTCATTTTTGTCTCAAAATATACGCGACATCTATTCGATTCTTCTTTCTATAAATTGTTGAATTTCTTTCTGGTGTCCACTCCCCTACATTCGTTATTAACCATATTTGAGAAATGTGGTTAAACGCTGAAAAAAGTGTGGCCAAACACACAACCACATTTCTCAAATGTGGTTAAACGTAGATAAAAGTGTGGTCAAACACACATCAGTTACTGTACAAATAACTGAATGCAAATGATACGAATTTAGTTAAAAATTCAGTTGCCTTTAACCACATTTTGTAAATGTGGTTAAAAGCAAATAGTGTGACAATTTGCAATTAACCACATTTTTAAAATGTGGTTAAATGAAATTAATTTTGTGGCTAAACAGCCACGCACACTCTACCTCTTCCCATTCCCTAGCAACCCCTCGATGTTGATGACTTCATCCACCTCAAGCATAAGCAAGTCTAAAACTAGTCTTTTTGAAATATGCCCACAATAAGAACACATAAACAAACCCCACATGTTCTGATCTCTATATGGATTCAAGCAGTTGTGACACCGCCTAGTAGCCGTCTTCCTCAGCTTCTGCATTTTTATGCCCTTAAACCTCTTGCTCTCCTTAAGCCAAGAATTCCTTCACACTCGCCAAGTCGACAACTGAGGCATCAAAATCTTATAACAAAAGAAAGTAACTAACAACCCAACACAACAAAAAAAATAAATAAATAAATGCTTTTGAGGACTTTTTCCTCTTCCTCCAAATCAATATCCAACAGCTTTACATGCAAAAACTTCATAACCCTAAAATTCCAAACCCAAAAAACACAGAAATTCCAGAATCATTCATAGAAAACATAAAAAGAAAAAGAAAAAATCAACCAATTGGTACAGCTAGTGTGTTGAAAATTGAAATTGAACGAAGAACTTAGCAATAGAAAAAACGAAAAAAGGGGAAAATTTTCAGAGCTTTAGCTATGGTGATTGTGGCATCAATCGAAAGCGAAATGGAAAGGGAATCGAAATCTAGAAGCGGATGAAGACACTAGAACTGAAATCGAAGGTAAGTTTGAGTAAGATTCGGAAACTGGAGGAAGAGAAAGAAAGAGAGAGGGTAGGGAATTTTCTTTACCAAGGTGAGGAGAAGTGGGTGGTGTGGGTGTAACAAAAAAAGTAAAAGGATGCGAGTGAGGAAGGGGTGGTAATGGTGGTGGCAGAGGAGAGAGGAGATGGCTTGGTGGCAACCATCATCATTGGAGGAGGGGTGCATCGAAGAGGCGGGCGGAGTGAGAATGAAGGACATAGAGGAAGCAGACAGACAATGGTGTGAAAGTGTTTTGGTGATTTGCCAGATATTTAATTTTATTTAACTACGTTCATAAAATGTGATTAAAATATGACTGCATCCGAAGGCATTGATTGTCAAATTAATTTTCCTTAAATTATTTGTTTAAATTGTAAATATCTTTATTCTTTTTATTCATTTAGTTTCTTTTAAAGGTTTTTTATTAATTTGCACAATTTACTAAGGTACCGTCTAAGGACGGGTGTATTAGGGGTGCATATGATTAAATTCCTACTCTTCCCTATGCATAACCGACTCTCGAGCTCAAATCTGGTTTCAAAGATCATTTCTTGAAAATAAAATGAGTTTTTCCATGTTTTCCCAATTTAAATAAACTTGGTGGTGACTCCAATATTTTTCAATCATTTCTTTTTCGCCATTCCCTCGCGAACCCGGTTGCGACAAGGGCTATATAATTACACTTTTATTGATGTTTAATTTTTATAAAATTTGGCAAAAATGGTTTTTAAAATATGAAATTGCAATTCAATATTTAGATCGACAAAAAAATAGTTTATAGAAATTTATTCAATGGTGTAACTATGCGTAAAGTTACACCAATATAATTTGATTATAACCCATATATTTCATTTATTTGAAAAAATCAATTTGATTTATGAGGTTACTTTTGTCATTTCAGAGAAATAATTTTTGGTAAAATATCCTTTGTTTATCATCTTTATTCGATCTATTATAATTAAAGATATATATGGAGAAACAATTAAGCATAAAATTAGCAAAAAAGGAAAATATCAATAAATGAATTTGATAAGTTTAATTATCCTACTTGTCCTTATAGTTTCACTTAATTTTCAATTCGATGCTTATAATTTAAAAATTTAATTTATAATTAGATCCCTATATTATATGAAAATTTTCAATCTAATCCCTAAAGCTAACAATAGTTAAGAAGATACTATATTCCATTTCCTATCTTTCTCCATCTCTTCTTCCACAATCTATCCTTCTCCATCTCCTCTTCCATGGGGAGAGTTGGCTATGATGGTTTGGATGGTGGAGGAGGAAGGATGGATAGTAGAGGAGGAGATGGAGATTAATTGAGATGAAATATATCAAGAACATTCCATTTTATTAATTGTTGTTACATTTAGGGACTTGATCAAAAAAATTTATATAATATAGGGATCTAATCATAAATTTTTAAACTATAAAAACTCAATTAAAAATTGATTGAAACTATAGAAAATGACAGAATAATTAAACCAATAAAATATATTAAGTAAGTCGTCGAAGCTGCAAAAGCAATTAAAGTAATAAGTCTACCAAATTGACCTTTTATGATTTTACCGAAAAAAAGAATAAGCAATATGTTATAAAGCTCTATACGGTTTGTCGGCATAACCATAATGTTCAATAGACGATAAAAACTACAACATATCATCAGAACTTGTTTGACGTGTAAAAGCTACCTCTGGGCTTTCTCCCTTCGGCAAAAACACACACGATAGCTTCATAAATTTCGAAAAGTCGTTCTTTTTTTTAGGTTCCAATGGAGAAAAATAAGCTGGGTGAGTCAAAGCCATTGAGCTTCCCTCCTTACCGTCGATCACACTTCCGAAGCCAAACATACCTCACCCTTGTCCGCATCTTCTCTCGTTTTCCTTCTACAGTTGGTACGTTATTTCAAATATAAATCTTGTTTTTGTTGGTGGTGTTAATGTTGTTACTGTTATCGGTGTTGATGTTGTTGTTGTCATCGATGTTGTTTTTAGTGATGATATTGTTGTTTTTTTTTTTTTGTTTTTCTTAAAAGCTCATGATGTTATATTGTTTTTCATTGAAATTTAGAAATTGATTTTTTTTATTTTTTCTTTGGTCAGGTTGTTATGGATTAATTTTTCATATTTTTCTTTTTCAATTTGTTTGTGGATGTTTGTTTTGAGATTTTTTTAAGTAAAACTGTTTGAGTTTTGGTAAATTGGAATCAAAAGGGTACTGTATTGGGTGTTTTAGAGATTATCAATGTGACATTAATGAAAAGTCAAAAAACCTTTACTTTGTGGTTTTATCATTGATATAATGATTAAAATAGAGAATTGGAAAGATTAAAATAGCATTACGATGAATCTGAAGAAATGAGAGTAACTCGGATAGGGGCTCAAAAAGGGAATTTCGCAAATCAAAGAAAGGAAAAAATCATAGAGAAGACTTAATGGGATGAAGATCTCATTTCATATATTTCTTGTCCTCTTCTCAGCCCCTTTCTTCACTCTATATAATTTGCCCTTTCGATTGGATAGGCTGCCACTAATGGCGCTAGAGTCCAATTTATACTTGTTACATGTACTTTTTACCATAGTTTTCAGACTTAGATCGGTGATCGACTCGGTCGAGGCATCGGATCACTGGTTCCACCAGTGGGTCACTGGATAAACCGGTTGAACCAAATTTTTTTAAATCAATAAATAAAAATAATAATTCAATACAAACTAAATGTAATATATATATTTGCTCACACATTATATAACAAGGAGCATGTGGAGTAGTGGTTGTGCAAGCACTTGTTCTTCAGGAGGCATTGGTCTTCTGACATTGGACATGCGCACAATTTAGGTTTGAATTAGTTCAGGTCGGCGCGGTTCGAAGGGGACTTTGTCGGTTTACCCCAGGTTTGACCGAGTCAACTGCTTTCCCGGTCCATCGAGAGAACAGAACCTGACTTGTGACCGGTTCATCGATTTTTGGTTCGAACCGGTCGGTCCAATCTGATTTTAATTACTATGCTTTTTTCTACCAATTTTTTTTTTCAATTTTTTTAATTTACTGGTTGCATTAGAAGTTGAAGTCTAAGGTTTGGTACATGATATAGACCAATTTATTATTGATGTCAATCAAATTACGGATTTCTCATACTTATTTGCCTTCATTTTATTTAATTTTAACTATATTTACCTACGTTTTAAGACAATAACGATGGTAGAATGGAGCAAGAGAAATTGGAAAATGGTTCTGAGTTATCTGAATCTGTTGGTTCTTCTTCTATGGATCCCAAGGATCCTATACCCAAGAAAATAATACAAGAGGCCCATGAGACCACTGAAGATTTTGGAGACAAATGTAGTGATTCTGATACCAATGAAGTTGAGTTGATGGATTTCCAAATAGAGAACGTTAAATTCCAGCATTATGATGTGAACATATTTGGGAATGCTAATGACTTGCAAGTACAAGGAGAACTTACCACTGCCAAAGAAGGCGAACATGAGAAGGAAGTGCAAAGTTGTCCTAATGTGCCTGCAAATAATGATCTAAACAAAGTCTTGCACATGAGATTATGGGAAGAAGATGCTATCCAAGATCATGGAAATTCACTTGCAACAAAGGTATGATTTTCACTAGTTATATTTTTTAGGGTGTTACACACACATGTATGAATTAGTTATCTTTTTTCTAATTGTTTCTTATCGTTATCTTTTTCTTGTTCAGTTATCAGCCATGGAAGATAGTCCTTCGCTTTCAAAAGTCTGTGGACCAAAGATGAAGTCTCTACTTCTATCAGGAAACACAAGTTTCAATGTGCCCCCGAACAGTCATGATATCTCCATCCAGCAAAACCGCTTGATCAATTCTACAGGGAATCATTCTCTTATCAATTCAGAACCTAAGGCGGTGGACATTGCATCGAAGCAACTTACAAAAGTACCAAAAGGAATTAGGTTCATAACTTTTGGAAAGTCATCATTGCCAAGTCCTAGTAATCCAAAACAACACATGATAACTTCACTAAACAAGAAAAACTGTGTCCAAATTAGGACCTCTGCTGACCAAAGTGAATTTGGCGCATCTAAGGGAGTTAACTTCCTTTCTTTTTTAGAATATGGAAAATGATTTGAAATGTAATATGACCCAAAATTCAAAACGACCATGTTGGATGTTAAAAGTAGGTACCTTAGGTTGAACAAGCCAAGGTTATGTGGAGCTATCATTTCGTTCTTCTGATGAGTTTGTATATTCTTGGTGGTGTACTTTGCCATTCATCTAGAAGACCAAATTTCTTTAATTGTTCCATGAATAAAATTGAGCATTTGGGGGTTATCTTGGTCATAAAACAACTTTGGTTGATAAATTTTATAAAGCATGGACATACTATGTGAGTGTTGTGCCTGTATTGAGTACTTGTCCATGTTGGATTTAACATGACATACCAATAACATGTTTGCATATATTCAATTTAAACATTATTTGCCTCTAATTTCAATACAGATAGGCACAATGTAGATAAACTCATTAAAAATTTGAGAAAATAAATAATGCATAAATATTTATTCTATTTTAAATTTTTAAACATTTTCTCATATTGAATCAGGAAAATAAGGTATAAGTGATCTTATAGAAATGATATTATGAACAATAAATCTTCCATTTTAATTTTTTAATTGCATAATATATATATATATATATATATATATATGTCCATGTCTTTTGTGTCCCAATGTCGTGTCCTGTTGTTAAGGCAGAATTTTCGAAGGTAAAAAGCTTCAAAGGAAACTATATTAAAGCAAGAGATTCGATTGATGAGTTTAAAACTAAAGGTGTGAGTGTTAAAGATTCGAAAATAGGGTAATAAATCCCAAATTAGAAGATCTCAACTAGATAGAAAAGAGAACATAGAAATGGTCAAAGAAATCAAAAGGACGTAATAAATAAGATAAGATGATACTTCCAAGAAGAGACGAAGTAAGAGACATCAAGAAAGTAGTTGAGGAGTCATTGATCGTCTATATTGTCTAAGAAGTCAAAGAAGTTAAAAGAACATAGCAGACCTTCAACATAAGGTATGATAGGAATACTAAGAAGCAATTATGTAACCAAAAAGAGTAAAGTGTCGAAGATGAAACCAGTAAGCAAGCAAGTTGATTCTTGGGTTACAACAACATAATTAAGGTATCAAAGCATTAGGAAGCTGTGAATCTATAACATTTGATTGGTGATGTCGAGAAAATACTAACTATTAGAAATGGCTAATTTTGAGGAAGTAAAGCACGTAGTGGAGCAATTTTCAAAGCAACGTGGGCATGAGCATGAAGAATGAACGTAGGTACAAGGTTTAGAATTTTGAGGATATGGTGGAAAATTGTGCATAGTTTTTGTCTGTAAATAAGAGCAGTTTAAGTGTTTATAAGAGATCCAGAATCAGATAACATTTTACTAGCATTCTTTGTAGAACTAGTAAGACCAATTGTAGGAGAATTTCCATAACTTGCTTTGTGAATTCTCATGTGCTCATCATGAGCTCCATAACAACCAAAAGTCCAGAGGCCCTTAAGTAAATTCTTGCTCGACTTAGTCTTTTCATTTTTTGGTTTCTTAGAAAATATTTTTTTATGCTCTAGCTAGCAATTCTTTAAAATTATTCCATACTCTGTTAATAAGGTATTGGGGATATAGAAAGCAATTTTTAATACAAGGAAAAATAATCAATATAAGTTATTAGGGTTAACTAGTGGTAAAGAGCCTACATATAATTTATATATAATTAATATTTTTAGACAAGCAAGAATCAATTTGTCATATGTAGTTATGTACACACACATATATATAATTATTTGTTACTTATGATAATTAAATTAAATATTTAACTTACATATTCATAAACTAATCAATGTAAATTTTTAAATATTCATAAATACTATTGCTATATAATATCTGTATTGTTTGTGTTATGGCCTAATTGCTAATAGGCTCATATGGTAAAGCAGACCTTGGACATCATGGAGCAATGAATAAGCCCAACACGGAAATAGGAACCAAGGCCCAACTTGACTTGGGTAAACCCTATCCAAGATCTGAGCTTGTTTCATCACTGCGTCAAAATTGCATTGCGTAAAGAGTGGAGTGGGAAGCACACACGTTCTCTCTCGATCCCACTTTTCAAAATATCAGGGTGGTGGCAATGGGAAAAAAAAAACTGATATAAGAAGGAAGCCTAACCTTCCAAAGAGGTACACATTATTCTCGATTACACACAAACTCAAAACCCTTTGCTCATTTAGGCATTAGAGTCTCTATAGGTACACCACCCTACATTCGTGATCAAGCTCGTAGAATGAGGGAAAGCTCAACATGTTTGCCTTGTTCCCTGGGTAACTTCCTATCATACCACTTCTGTTACAGTTTTACACTAAAATAACTTGCAATAGTAACGTGAATAACCTATTTGTCGACCCGAGTCCATCTTTTCTCTTTTTTCTCTGGTAACCCTTTTATGAGTGTTATTAATAGAGACTGTCATCTTTTTTCTGTGATGACAGCTTCACTGTTCTTTTTTTTTTTTTTGCTTTCGTTGCTTAGGTTTTTGTGTCTTTTGTTTTGCTTTCATTGTCCTCTTTGTGGATTCTTTGTCTACTTGTGGGTGTTTTCTATCTCCTTTATGAGTGTTTTTGTCCCCTTTATGGGTGTTTGGTTTACCCCTAAGGGTATTTTTTTTATGGTTTTACATATACAAAGATGTTTGCATTTACTATGGAATGAGGCATAGTACATTCTTCAAGCTGCATCACTTTAATTTATATGTTGATCTTCATTGTGAAAGATATTTTGACATTAATAGTCTTCAAGTAAGGTGTTAAGCCATGTATGTTTTACTAGTTTAGAATGTAGAATGTATTTGAATCTATTCAACTACATATTTAGAATATCTTTCTTGATTTGTAAGTGTGCCATTAGGTTTGTCCATGAATAAATTTTTCTTTCATGTAAAAAAGAAAAAGAAAACTTTTCTATGAAAGTTTTTTGTGATAGAAATTATAGGAAGAAAGAGGATCACCCGAGTTTTGATATCAAATGAGTGATTTGTTATGAGAATGAGAAGTGAATCTTGATCGTTGAATCTTATATAAATAATCAAGATTAAAAGTTAAGACATAAAGTCATATAGTTTTTTAAAGTGATCATGTAATCATTAAATAACTCTTAGTTTTCACTATATATCCATATAGATTATATGATCTGAAATTACTCTCTCACTCTCATAATATAAACCACTAATATCAACCTGAGTTTCCCTTGATTTTAAGTGCATAGAAAGTTATATAAAGATTAAATTTTAAGTTTAAGTAAATGGGGTTAAAGCATTTAGTTGGCGATCTTTTCCACTTATGCATAATTATGATTTGAGTTTGATTCTTGGATTTCTCTAATAATAAAATTGATGAATCATGATTTCAAATTAGCATGAATTTTTCCCTTGACATAAATTATTAATGAAAACATATTTTTAATATTTAAACAATTTTATATGTATATTAGAAATCTAATTACTCCAAGACTAATTTGAAATATATTTAACTTATGTTTATTAAAATAAGATTTAGCTCAATGTCCAATGATTTCTCTCATTGAAGGGATCGAAATGCACAAACTCAAGCTTAGTCCTAAGGCTATGATTGAAAGATTACAAATAAAGGGAGTGGCAACGAAGGAAAGAGTTGAATCCAAAATATATGTATTTGGGAATGCTAAATGGGGAAGGAGAGGTATGGATGAGGAGGGACACCATAGCTATTCTAAGCCTTCCTCTACACCATTTTTCTTTATCCTTCAAATTGGGGAGTCAATGATAGCACATGAATTGTATGCAATAGTTTTACTATTTTAACATTTTGTAATCCCTCACACATGAAAAATATACTCATAAAGTATAAGGGCAAAATTGGACATGAAAATTTATACATTATTTCATTTCACTCACTTATATTATAAAATATAAACTCTCAAGGCTCCTCACCATCCACTTCACTCCCCACCTTTCTTCTCTACTCCATTAATGACTTTTCCCTTCCATCCTTTATAAAACTCCTAATCATAGCCTGAGATTAGAGTTGATGTCCCCGCTTCACCTAAAAATTTTGTTAGACCTAATTATATATTTGGTGTCTTAAAATATTATAATTTTGGGTGTTGTTCATTTTAAAGGAAAAAATCATTTAATCCCCCCACTTTTTTCATTTCCGTTTCTTTTAATCTATTGTTAGTTTTCTATGTTAAATGTCAACTTGACATCCATGGGGAGATTGATAGGGACTGAAGGATAAAAATAGAGAGACTATATGAAAATTTGTCGTATTTTTAAGAGATAAAAAGGAGAAATCATATATAAAATTCTAGATGATAAAATGAAAGAATCGTGATATTTTACACAAAAAAGTTATCTATATTCACATTCATAAAGTAAACGTTCTGACTACACACTTAATAAAATTTAAAAATTAATTTATACTGAATCACATATTTCTATCAGTACAACTTTTATGATAGTGGGTGGTTGAGTCAAATGTATAATGTTTTAATGTGGAAATATATAGTTAAATGTCTATATAAAAAAATTTTATATGAAAATTAAATTCTAAAATTTATTTACATTCAACAATTATCTATATGAATTACTATATTTTAATGGTTTATGATTGATTTTGAATCCATGCAATAAAATAAGATGTATTATAATTTTTTAATTTGAAAATTTTATAATTGAAATAAAACAATTGTAATAAATTGAAATTCATGGTTCATAAAGAAAGTAATTGTTTTTTTGTTCAGATTCAAATTCTTTCCATAATAGAATTTTTTAATCCTTTTCTCACATATTTTATATTTTATTTTTATCATATTTATTAAAATTTTCAATTTCATAAAATATAATAGAAAATATTTTAAATATTACAAATTAAAACAAATATTTTCCACAAATGATTGCATAAAAAATATTTATTAATTTAATTTTATTATAATAATAATTGAACACATTAAATTTTATTTAATATTTTCTCAGTGCATATAAATGTCAATATTTTTCATATAAAATATTAAAATTCTTTGCCTTAAGATATTACGACTTTTCCTCGTGTTCTCTCAAAATATTACAAATTTTCTGTTTGATCTCTCTCTTTATCAATCTCTGTGAAGTCTCCATATAAAATGCCAAATTGACACTTAACAGAGAAAATTCACAATAAGTTGATGAAAGAATCAAACTATAATGAACAATTGTTTTAAATGTGGGACCAAATAAAAGATTCATAATATTTTAGGCAATTAAAATTATAATGAAGCCTATATATAAAAAAAATTTGTGGAGAGTATTGGATATAAAATTATTCATGTACTATAATTTAATAGCTTAAATTTTTAAAAGAAATAGTTTCTGACATAGTATCAGAACTTTCTATTATCAAAAGTTCTAGAGTTCATGCTTTAAGTCCAAAAAAAAAGGTTCGCATTAAAGGGTGTATTAAATATAAAATCAAGTCACACCCCAATAATTTAAATTTTTTAGGGAGATGATTTTATGACATTTAGATTATTCATTAATTAAGAAAAAGAAAAGGTTGAAAACGAACCTTATATGTATAAAGAAAAATACAAACTTGCTCAAAATTATAAATTGATCGATAAAAGAAGAAAATAAGTTTTATGTCTAAAATAAAATGTGCAACTTGATTTGTGGCTAACAATCTTTGTATATATAATTCACTTGTACCAAAACTCTTATTACCTTATCACTGTATATGTATCTTTACTATCACAATTTTGTATATATAAATGATTTAATTTCTATGCAATAACAATATAGAGATTTTTATAAAGCCATCTAATTATATATTATTACATTAGTTATATAATAGTTAATTTTTTTCATCAAATACTTCAAAAGTCATACAAATAAAAATTTTGGATTAGATGATAGTGTCAATAAAAAATATTTCTTTCAAGTATTCCAAAATGTAGAGAAAAAAGAGGCAAATAGATCACGCATTCATATTCTTTTTTTTAAAAAAAAAAACAAACGTATTAAACTGAAAATTCTTTCTAGGTAGGTGGGGGAAAGGAGGAAGGTGGGAATCGAATATAAAACCTCCCACTCAAAGCATCTATACGAGACAACCATATCCAGTAGGTTGTAGGCTCATGCATTCATATTCATGTGTCCAAAAAAAACACAATTAATTTAGTTCTGGTAATAACTAGCTAACTGTAGCTCGGATGAACTATAGAAACGAAAAATACTGTTATTTGAAGCTAGCTAGCATGAGTTTTGTTAGCACCTAACAAACCAGCCAAAAGCATACATCATGATGAATCACAAACTAACGAAGCAAACTATTTGGAAAAAAAAAACAGAGAGTTAATTTCTTGCAGTGCATACATCTGCATGATTGCATGTTTACTAGTTCATGATTTGGGTTCGGACTTCACTAAGTTGAGATTGGGAATTGATCCGATGAGTCTATTATCCAGTGTTCGCATCATCATCATCTGACTCTGATTTTGAGGCTCTTGGGCAGTATCAACTTCCATAATTGATGTTTCTACTCCATTTAGAGCTGCTTGAAACCAAAACTATATATTGTTAAAAACCAGTATACACTAGTTAAGTGATAGAAACGATTGAAAATATTGAAATTTAAAAAATTAAGAGCATAGTTATTATTTTTTCTGCGTCATAGATCATCTATCTCAATGAAAAGGAAAGGATCGGAAACTACCGCCCACATATGTTGAAAGGGTTGATATGTTAATTAATATGTTTCTATATATGTAATAAATATTTCTGCTCAGTATACTGGTTCTAAAACTCAAATATAAATTAATGAATGAAAAAAATCCGAAAAAAAAGTATGAAATTAGAGTTTAATTTTTACACAGTTCTTATAAACTTTTGAGGAAAGGCTATAATAAATTCTTTTTACTATTAAAAAAAATTTATCACTTCTTCATAGTTAATTATTGATTTTTTTTCCTTATGATAATGACATTTTAGCTGTGACCAACAAAAAAAAAAAAAGAAAAAAGAATTGGACTCTGCTAAAGTGAAAAGTTTGGTTAAATGAGAAAATAAAGGATTAACTACTCTTAGATTATTTGGTAGAACTCATAATATTTTCTCACTTTCACAAACCTTGTCATTTTAGAATAATTAAATCTAGAACGGATTGTGCCATTCCTACAGTAATATTATGTTCCAAATTTCTAACCTCGAGGTGAGTTGTTGCAAACGAAGCGTCCCAAGCCTGAAGGGCATAAGTTGGAATTGGACCTAAACTGCAAAGCAGCACCAATGTTAAGCATCCTTGTCTGTGCTTCAGCTGTTAATTTCATATGGAGTTTCCTCAGCCTATCGGCATCTGCTCTGTTCTTCTCAACTGCAACTGAAAACACAGAACACCAGAGATTCTTAATTAGGCAGCGATCGAAAGAGAAACCCCGCTACCACTGGATATACACAACAAAATGTTTGTCTCGTATTGTTCTTTCACACTGGTAGGTAATAATAATATACTGTTTAAAGATGTATAAGTCTTTTTTGGTTCATAATGATGTATGAGTCCTTTTATTAATGACATATACATGCTTTATACTCCCCCCCCCCCCCTAAATTACCCATATTTAGGGTGCATTTGAATAAGATTTTTTTTCTGGGATAAAAATTACTTTTTTCAAAAAAAAAAATTCTTGTATTAAGATAATTTTTAAAATATAATCAGAATCTAAAAAAAGTTATTTCAATTTTTTTAGAACCTAATTACTAAAAAGAGTCGCTTCTGAAAATATTGCTTTTAGCATTTTCAATTATATAAAACTTAAGTTTTATAATATTCTTTAAAAAAAATGAAATAAACACACCATTAAAATTGATATAGTTTTCATCAGTATGGATCAAATCAGAACGATTCTCTAGTTAACACAATAATAATTATTATTATTATAATATTAGACAGGTAACGAAATATGAATTTTTAGTGAACACTCCTATACATAGCTCAAAATTATGGAAAGGAAAATGTATGTATAGACTCGAATTTATGAAAATTCTTATATTTGATATGATATTAATTGATATTTTTATAGTATTTATATATTTATAAAACTATAAATTATATCTTGAATTGCAGACATATTATTGTATAGGGTTTATTGTAAATCAAAGACTATAATATCATTACTCAAATGAAAAAAATAAAAATACTAATAGAATAAAAGAGTAAATAGTTCCCATGCTATTGGTGATTCATTCCGTGTTTGACGGAAATCACCATTGGGAGATTAATCAACCAGTGAAAATCACTCTTTCATTTGCATTCGCATAATTGCATCTAATTTATTTGTACCAAAGCATGTATTTTGTGATTAACACCTAAAACATAAAACTTGCAATTCACTATAAATTAAGAGTTTAATTCTGATATATTAACATTGTAAAACTATTAGTTTTACACTGTCATCCAATCAAAACATTTAGTTCGGATGACTTTCCAGGTAGTGGATATAAAAGTCAACTATCATAACTTATGTGGTAATACATGATTGGATGACTGTGTAAAAAAATTTTACACTACTAGTGCATGACAATTAAATCTATAAGTTAATACATATATAATTAATAAGATATAATTATGAGAATGTAAAAACAATTGTGATATTAACCAATAATATTCTCTCTCACTTCAATTATAATTTTTATATTATAATTTACATGATTAAAATTTAATTGTATTAAGGGTCCATTTGGCATGCTGGATATGATAAGGGCTGCTATTATAAGACCTGATAGTATAAGGCCAGATAAATTTTTAATACTATATAGTGTTTGGTATAATATTGTATAAGATATTATATTTTATAATAATATTATTTATTTATAAATAGTTCTAATATTTTGATTAAATATTAAATAAAATAAACAATTTTATTAATGATTTAAATATAATTTTTAAATATCATATTTATGTAAATATTTATTAATTAAAATTTAATTTATTTTAAATATTATTATTCATTTCAATATTTTATAATTGTTTATTATTTCAATAATTTATATAAATATTAAGTAACTCTTTTATATATTTTATATATTTTCTATTTTTAAGTGTAATTATTTAAATTTTAATTTTAAAATAAATATTAACTCAAAATATTTTTATTATTGATCCTTACTTTTACATATTACATATTATTTATTTTGAATATTTATTTTTTATTTAATATTTAATATTTTATTTTATTTTATATTTATCAATTATAATTACTTTTTATTTTTATTGTATATAGGTAGATTGATATCATTATCATTTATTAACAATATTTATTTATTATAAAATAATTTTATTTATAAATTTTTATTTATTATTATTTATTTAAGAATTATTTTATTTTAATAAAATATTAAAATGTAAAGTAATCTTATACATTAAAAACTAATCAGGCCTAATATGGCTTCCTCATGCTGTATTAAGTTATACAATATTTTAATGTATAAGGAAATTATGATGTATAAGCTTATACAATATATTGTCTGCATCAAATAACGTATAAGGATATATCATATAGTATAAACTTATATTATCATATCTAATACAGCATACCAAATACGCCCTAAAAGAATATTCTTCTAAAAAAATCTTAAGATTTTTTCGAAAAAACATGGGAGGGATGATGCGTGACATGTCACCTTCTTGAAGTATTCTTTGCTTTTCACGAGCAGCCATGAGTAGTTTCAATCTATGCTGCTCAATTTGCAATGACTGGACTTGAGTTTTTTGGGCTGCAATTTGTGGGCGAATAAGTTCTATCTTCTCCTGCTCGTAGTGAAATCCCAAAATATCTTAGATATGCTACAATTTTTTGTCACCAAGAACAACACACAAACACACGTACACATCATGCATGGATCAAGGACAAACCATTAATCAGAATAATCACCTGGAAAGCTTTTGCTTTGTTTTCCAAGTCTGCCACATATGTATTTCTTTTCTCCTTGGATCTTTGTGCAGAAAGCCGGTTTGACATGATTCTGAGGACAAAAGAAGATAAATTATGCAAGACCACTTAAATATGTCTCCTATATTTGCAGGTTTACAATAAAATCTTCTCTAAACTAGAGTTAGTAATCGCAAATGCGGCTGCAATATTATTATTGGGGTACATTTTGCATGCAGTTGCATCGCAACATAGCAATAACGCCTTATCAATTGCATTTTCTAGCATTTAAAAAAAAAATTGTAATCACTTTGATCCACAATTTATTTGAAAAGGTGTGAAAAGCTTTCAATTAATGTACATGTTTAAACACAAAATAAGTTAATTCAAACACACGCATATATTTTTGTGTAAGTGACAATATATAACACAGATGTATACACGTACCTCCTGAGCTTCTTTGGATCCGTTTCTGATGATTTGATGTTGCAACCAAAACTTGGTTGGTCTTCTTTGACTTCATCATCATCATTAGCATCATCACCAGAAGTTGCACCAATAATGTCATTGATTATGGGGTTCTTCTCAGTTGAGTTCTCTATATTCAGGTCATTACCATCTTCCACAAGAGTGCTATTAGAACTGGTGGCAAGCCTGTGACAAGGCTTGTTTGTGTTGATGCTCGTTAATATTATCCCTGCATTAATACCATGGCCATTGTTAATGTCCCCAAAAGGTCTTCTCCATGGTTGAAATGATGGGCCAGCACCAAAAGGCAAATTTGGTTGAGCCCTCAGAGGTAACGGTTTAACTAGAGTGGGTTTCTTTGGCCATGATTGTTCTTCCGCTGCCATGTCACCACCACCAATCTTTCTCTTTGTAATAAGGTAGTCTTCCATATTCCTCAGTCTCTCTTGTTAATTTTGTCTGCAAAACAGGAAAATGGCCAAGAGGTATTAGCATGAATTTAGGCACAGATTTGTATAATTTATGCAAGATCTACTAGATATTAGACGTGCAATTCTTACACTAGAGAAAGCTAGGTAACATGGGTCATGCTGACCCCTAGTAATATTTTCTTTATATATTTGTGTATATTTGTGTAGGACAAATCTATCCCTTTATTAGTACTATTGACTATCGATGAGGACCTAGCATTTATTAATACAAAGAAATACACCGTAGTACCCAAATGTACATTTTCTGTGGAGATTTCATACCTTGTATTTCACCTGAAAAAGATGTCTATATCTAAAATTAAAAATCTCACCCGAATTAATACAGAATTGTCCCTTCATTATATCTGATGAACATGGTATGTTTCTTTGTTAGATTGGGCAGTTTGGTCATTTTATTGCTGCCACTTTAGAGGTACTTTTTTATTATTATTATTATTATTTTTATGCAGGTACCACTAGGAATCCTCATGATTGTGCATATCTATTATTAAGGCACCAGCACTGTTTAGGAAAGAAAATAATTGCGTATCTCTTGTGCAGATTTGAACACATCACCGACCACCTATGATTAACGCAATGATCTGTTGTGCAAATTTATTTATGGCAGATATTTCTTAATTACCACCTTTGAAGGGCTCTTCACTTTTGAATCCTTGTGGCGTTGAGGTGGCAAAAGTGTTTCAACACTATGCAATATAGAATAGCACCCTCTTACTTAATTACCAAATCTGGAGGGTCACTGAAAAAAATTAAGATGGTAAAGACATTTTGTGTAACTCCCTAAATTAGTGTTAGTGCGTGTGAGATGCTGCCAAGTGTAACTGGTTGAAAAAAATTCATGTATATCCACTTCAATCCCTTTTGCTTTTATTTATTTTGTTCCGTCGGAAATAAATCCCTTTTGTTTTTAGATAAGAAGGAATTTACTTCTTTCTAAATGGGGTTCTACCAAATCTTAGATGTCAAGAAATGGATCTGCATCTTTGTCAATACATATATTTGTATACCAAACTTGAGGCATTGCCAACTTGACTAATATAAGACGCTCGCCAAGCTGACAACCTTATGCACTAGTGAAGTCAAAATTAAGAGATTGTGTGTAATAGCAAAATGGAAGGTGAGCGTAATTTTAACAAATAGTATCAAAAAAAATTCCTAAATTTTGATAGAGCATTCAGCAGACTATTTTTTTTTCTTATTTTACTGTTTTACCAAGACATATTGTAGGGTAGTACAAGGGGAAAAGATATATTTTATAACTCTTAAGAAGGAAAATAATCAAAATTTTGTTTACATGTTTGTTAATTGTAGAATAATGTTAAATACTGCGAAGACTTTTTGTATGAATATTTGAACGATCGTTAATGGCATTCGGGAAATGATAAAATTATGAAAGTGGTTTCGTTCAACGACACACCAATTCTAAAACTTAGGCGAAGCCAGTTGCATTGCCGTGGGGTGTTTCACGGCGTTCACTCAATTTTTTTAACGAGTGAAGGATTGTTATTGTGATGCATGAAAGATTATTATTATTCATGTGATATTATATCATTTCAGTCTATAAAAGATATAAATGACATCCATATAGTCCCTAAAACTTAAATGTGAAGTCATTTTTGTCTCGAAATATTAGCGACATCTATTCCACTCTTCTTTCTATAAATTGATGAATTTTTTTTAAGCCACATGCATATTTTAAAAACTGAAGTGATTTGACATGTAATTATTTGGGAGAACGCTAATATAATATACATTCTTTAAGAACTAAAATGGCATCACATGTATCTTTCAGAAACTAAATTAATGTGAAAAATCTTTGAAAAACTAAACTTATGTCACTTGTATTTTTTGTGTGAACAAATGGTTAGTTTAGAGGTGGATGCCGGATAAGAGAGGGCAAACACTTATCAAATAAAAATAAATAAAAAGGTAACAATGTCACTGTTTATTTATGAAAAAATATTATTTATATTTATAATATATAAAATGCTATGTCAACTCAAACCCTATTTACTATTTAATAGAATGTTGACTCTAATGAGATTTACATCTCATTCAAAGTGTGAATTGGCACGATGTCCCGTGAACAATGAATACAAATAATACCTTTTATTTATGTCATCATAGAGAACAAAATGTACAGGCATTAATTTGTACAAGCATATATGTATTTACATAAAACAACATAGCACTGCAATGACCAAGCGTTTATTCAAACAATTCCCAATTTTGAGTGATCACAGTAGCAGTTGATCGCATTGGTGGTGACTTCAAGCTTCCAACTCCTGATTCAAAGGGCTCCCATTTGGTCATCACAGAGACCACATTCACATTGTTAGCAGCATTGCTAAAAGCAGTGGAATTTCTTGCCTTTAGGTTGTCAACTGTGTCTACATAACTCTGAACACGACGCACCTGTGTACAAGGAATTGAATGTAAGCTCTCATTGATAATTTGGAGTCAGCATTTGTGAAAAAAGTGGAAACTGCTTAAGAGAAATTCTTAGATGCCGCGACAAACAAAATCTTTTCCATATTCCATTCATTAATTAATACATCAGTCATTACATTAAAAATATAGGGAAAAAAAAAAAGACAACGATGACCCAAAAAGTTAGTTGTCAATTGATGAATAAGACAGAGAGTAAATGCTCTATCATGTTCTAAACATACTTTCAAAACTATCTAGCAGATAAATAAGTTCAAAGACTGCATCTGACATTCCAATTCCTTATATAGAGCACTTTAATAGCATTTCCCCGGTCTTATTTTTGAGGTGGAAGCCACATGGTTTTGTCAATTCATAAACTGTGATCTATCTATTAGTGCCTCACATTCCCTGCAAGCTACAATTGGATATGTAGGGAACTATGAATTATAACAAAATGGGTGTTTGATTTTCAATCCAGAGTATATAGATAATTTAACTCTCATCTCTCACTAGATGCTAGACAGTAATAAGTTTTGTTAATAAAAAAAGAGTCACTGATAAGCATTATCATTAATAAAAACTCAACCTGATTGGATCATCTACTAAAATAGTAGGGTTAATTATACTGAACTTCCTCGAGGTTAGATAATGTTTCACGCAACACCTATGTGTTGACCTACACTAAGGATAAAGATATATAAACCCCTTCACCCTTTATATATCAGGAATGTGACTCCAAGCACCCGTAGGCACCCCTGTAAATATGATCCTGAGTATCCTTATATGGGGTGTAGCAGTGCAGAGGTGACAAATCGAGAGATATCCTAGTAATATTGCCTAATTTCAGAGGATGAGTGCAAACCACACAAAAATTGTCACTAACACAGCTTATTTGCAAAATAAGAGGAATTAGCTATCATTAACCTCAACTCTTCTCTGTACTTTAGCTTCTCCATCAGCAGCAATCGAGTCCAGTTTAAGCAACTGAACCATTAGCAGTTCAGTCAGGACAACAAATTCTTTGTCTTCAACATTAGTACCACCACAAACAGTGGTCTCCAAAGCAACCACCTAAAAAATAATCAACTATTAATCGGCCTTATTTTCAGAAAGTTCAGTAAAAGGGTTGCATGATAACAAAATGCTACCTTTTGATATAGCTTGTCCACTTCTGTTCTGACACTGGAGACTGCTTCACAGGCCTTTAAGATATCTTCCCTCCCCTGCATCTCCTCAAGCTTCCTCTCTTTGCTTGCTGGATCCTCAAACAGTATAACCTTAGACATGTCTTTCACTCCCACCATATGCAAGCACTCTTCATCATCCTTCTCTTTCCCTCTAAATAGTAGCCTTTGTTCCTTAGGCTCTAGACCAGTCTCGGATGCAAGGACCCTTTTTAAATGCCCTTTCATTGAGCCAACGAGGGCAGTTAGGCATCAATTTCAGAATCTAATTGGTGCTATATATTGTAACAGCATGCCTTCTCTAATAATGCCAATAATCAAATGCCTCTTTTAATGAGTGAAATTGGAACAACTTTAGTCAACCTAATACTGCAGTGCATTTACTAGGAAAAGAACAAATAAATTTTGCAGTATATTAAAAAATATAAATAAAGGATACATCACACGAGGGAATGATGAATTCTCAAGGCCAAACTTACGCTTTCAGAAAGGTCAATGTCTGATAAAGATCAACCACAAAAAGAATTTAGGGGGATTTTGATAAATTATTCTCCAGACAACCAGCAGATACAACTTTCTTTTTATATGAAATAATAACGACTGAAATATTCATTCCGACATCTTGGCCATTAAAGATATTGCCCACTTGATACTTCTTATCAAATAAAACCACCAAAAAGTGAACTATTGATGATTTTATAACAGGCTAATAAGCAACTAAGCATGGACCCTTCTCATAGCAGAAACCCAAAGGGGAAAATACTATGGGAAATGTATCAGAAAGAGTAAATGGAGAAAATTTAAGACCCCCCAAAATGCATATATAATTACCAAAATTGGATTGTGCTGGAACAGTAATCTCATGGTGATAAGAACCATGAGAGACCTTAATTTTGATCATAGGACTTGAAGATGACTCAACAGGTTGTCTCTTCTGAACAAGCAAACCACCAGGTCTTAGCTCCCAATCTATACTACTACTACTGCTTCCCTTAACCCCTCCATCATTAGCTGCACCTTTTGAAGCTGATTTTTTCATAGTCAACATTGAAATTGGTAAAACATAGCAATAGCACTGAGAGAGAGAGGAAGGTGAAGGTGATTGAGATATGCAAGAGAGGTATCGTAGTAGCAAAAAGAAGACGAAGGAGTAAGCAAACAAAAGTGGTTTCAATGAAGGGGACCCCTCAACTGTCTTTTACAAGAAACAGCGGTTACTCGATTACAACTCGGAAAAGCAGAAGTTGGTACAAAAGTATGCCTGTATACCGTACAAAGAATATATAGTATGTACTATGTAACACATGCATGAATTGTCCTTGTTGCTACAAGAAATCAAAACTTAGTTCTAATTAACATCCCTGTCGTGCTTCCTGGTTATCTGCTGTAGGATTCTAACTTAGAATACAGTAGGTGAATTCTTTTTCTTGTTTATTTTCTTTAATTTATTTCCTTTTCTAGTTGGTGGGAAGGTTCAAAAAATTGGACCCGTCATCAAACCAAGTATAGCACTGATTCAAAGATTTATCCATTCAAATGATTAAACTGGAGTATAGTATAATATATATGTGTATATATATATATTTATATATATATATATAATTGTATGTAATATAATAGATGAAAAAACTAGAAAATATAAGTAAAGAGTTAAAATATGGAATACTCAAGTTCTACATTGTTTAAATTATAAAGTTTTAACTCTTAAAGACTATATCATAAATAACTTAATTTAATGATTCAGGCCTGGCAAATCAAGATATATTTTTTAATTTTTTCAATAAACTCCAAATTAGCCTCTAACAAAATATTACCAAATTAATTCATGACAATGTCAAATGTCAAACACTTGTTAATTCCCGACTTTAAAATTGGCTTCCGTGACACTTCAAATTAGTCTCTAACAAATCCCACCTATCCATATTAGTCGCTTGTCCTCGCCCACCCTCCTCCCACACACTACATCCAATGCCACCCTCATCTCTCTCTTCTCTTTCATCTCCACTCTCACTTCCAACCCCACCCTATTTTCTAATCCACTCTCCAAACAACCCCTTATATAATTCACTAATTCTCAAGAACCAAAAGCGAAAAAAAAATGACAAAATTGTTAGAGACTAAGTTATCTGACGATGAAATTGTTAGGGATTAGTTTGGGATTTTTTTTTTTTTTGGCCAAACAAAAGTTTAGGTTGAGAAGAAAACCTATCCGAATCAGAGAGGAACTTGAGAATTGAATCTAAGTTATGATGGTGCATCACTAAAAGGTTGACCATATAAGCTAACCCCAAGTCATGACAATATTTTTATCTTTCATCATATATAGAAATGTTGAATTTGAAAATAATTAAAAACTTTATTTTTGAAAAATTTGATTTGTTCGGCCGATTTCTAATCAGTTCACACTGGATTTTGGCCGATTCACCGGTCTTTTATTGGTTTCTTGAAAAATCTGATTTTTCAGCTATGAACGAACCAATCATCAATTTCTGATTCAACTAGTTGAACTGGCCAATTAGATCCAAGTTTCACAACATTGGTTGGTGGGGGTTCACATAGGAGCAGATAGAGGAAATGAAAAACAAGCGTCCTGCAATTTCAACCAAATAAAGAAGGGGTGAAAAAATGAAAACATTGCCATATAATTTTTTCCTCATGCTATACTTTCTGCAAAATATTAGAAAGGGGAGAAAAAGTTCCTCTATTTTAAAGTTAAAACATGTTTGAAGGCTCAACCAACATAAGTAAAATGATCTTGGTAAAATTAAATGTAAGTAAAAATCTTGCACAATATTTTTCATGTTAAGTAACTAACCTTAAAATGAACTTTCCATCCTCGTCATATGACATGGCAATAGAGCCGGCAAAGAAGGTTGTAATCTATGAGCTAACCATGTTCATCCATGTTGGCTGCTAAAAGTTCAACTTACCAAGCCCTCCAGCTAATATGATCTGAATCATATATATAACTTAATTGGTTAAACGGGTTTAAGTCAGATCCTAGATTGATCCATATTGAACGGGTTGTCATCTTTTTTCTTTGGCGGGAGTCCCACTCTTCTTCTTTTTTTATTATCACTTTCATTACTTAGGATTTTGTGTTTTTATTGCCCCTTTGTGAGTGTTTTAATTTTCTCTTGTGATTATTTCTATTTTGATGATCTTATTTTAAAAACAATATTTACAAAAATTTATAACACTTGATTATAATAAACTAAATTTATGATAAAATAAAAATATATAAAAAATGCAGTTGCACTTCACAATGAAACAAATACAAGTCAAAAAATATAAATATAAATTAAAATCATCAAAGATATAAAAAAATAAGACTTTGGGATGCGAAAAATCAAAATAAATTACGTTAATGCATTATAACTTCAATTTTAGAAGGTCTAATTACGAGTAGTTATCATGAAATTTCATCTTTGATTATTAGAAGACCAAATGAAACTAAAAAAGTAGACTCGCAAGTTTACCTAAGTTTATTTGAGTTTATAAGAATTTAATTGTATTTACCCAGTTTACTCTCATTCGAGTTTTCAAGAGAGTTGACTTAATTTGGGGACCTAAACTTATAAAGTCATACATGTTTAAGAATTAACTCAAGAGGTTGATAGTGATGGATATGATACCTTTTCTTTAGATTTATAAATAAGATACTAGAAAGGCTAAAGAAACTTTTGGTCTTTGCAAAAATAAGTAAGCCTTGATTTTGGTCCCTGAATTTTTTGTTTTTCAATGTTTTGGTCTAAAACATTTCCAATACTGTTTGGTAACACAACATCCTTCTTGTTCATTCTTTCCATCCAATGTTGATTTATCAACAAGCTTAGCTTTATCTCCGTCTATAGAATCATACAAGTCTTTATGTATAATATGTCCTCCATGAGAATTTTTCAGACTGAGTAGTGTTTGGAATTCAACTTGATCATATTTGACTCCTGACTTTTCTTTGTTAAACTGCACAAATATAAAATAACTAAAGCTTTGGATATCACTTTGTTGGGGAAAAACATAGGAGTAGACCTATTCAACAATAGAAGCAACAAATATTTCCCCCTCACCTATTTAGTTAAATAGGTAGTACCAAAAATATTTTAAACAGTGAATTAATTTTGGCAGAAAAATAAAATAAAAGACACGATAATTTTTATTATAGGAGAAAACCCCCAATTAGGGGAAACAAAAGGTGGCAAATGGGGGGGGTTGGGTTAACCCACTCTATCCCGTCACAAATTGGCCATAGATCGGGACAGATGAGTTGACTCGTTTTGGTTATTTGGGTTAAAAGTGCCTACTCACCTTGTAAAAAATGGTGGGTTTATGGGTCAACCCAGTGGGCCAACTCATTTGTAGTTATATTCACAGATATATTGCCAACTTGCCCCCCCTCTACCCCACCCCGCCTTGCCACAGGTTAGCCATAGAATGGCATAAGACGGGTTGACCCGTTTTACTTATTTGAATTGGAAATGCCAACTCTCCCCACAAAAAAATGGCAGGTTGGTTGGCCAACTTGATAGATACAACCCATTTTGCTAACCTTACAAAAAAAATCCATTGGACCTAGTCAAGCAAGATACTTCCACTATTGATAATTAAAGGGAATACAATTTGTCCCTCTCGTAATAATATAGAATCTCGACAATCAATAAAATATCTCACAATTACAAGTCTTTACAATGTGGGTATCACAAAATAGCGTCCAAAGAAGGCAATACAGTAATCAAACCAAAGTAAAATATCAAGCTTAATATCAGGAACAATGACATACTAACATTTCACAAGAAACAAAATAAGTTTATCTGTCAGATGATGAGCATCCGATATTGCTTCTTCTTTTTTCTCTATGTTGTGAGATTTGGGCCGGGAAATAACTTAGTAAGAAGCTTTCCTTTGGGCAAATTATAGACCTCTTATAAGATTTGATGAAATTTACATAAACTTAATTTTCTCTATTGATAAAATTTTTTCAAAACATCTCTAATTAAATTGAAAAAAATATTATGCCATTCTTACATGAGTTTGTGGAATTATCATAATGTTGGGAAATATCAACGTGACAAATAGAGGAATGTCAAAGCGAACTAGCACAAACCTTATAAAAAAAGTCAATAATGCAATTTGCCTTTTTTGTGTGTGTGTGTGTGTGTTGGTGAGTTTTCTATTTAAATAATGATAAAAATCATCACCCAAAGAAAGTAACTAGTTATACGATGTCTAAGGCGCTTGGGCCACACTGGGATTTGTTTCTGGTCAGAAACAAGATTATCTTAATGAACCCAAAATATGTGCAAGTCTAATTTGGGTAAAATGCACTTAATTGTTATCACACATCTTAACCTCATTATATGCTGTCCAAACTCAATGCCAAAACTTATTCAGCCCACACGAACTAACATGGTCTCCAACACAGAAAAAAAAAAAACCTAACATGATTAAAATCAAAATTATTGAATAGATTAAATATGAAATTATATTATTCCATTAAAAAAAAATATCCTTTTTGATTATAAGATTTTTCAGTTGACATCAATTTCGCCCTAAATTTTAGAATTTGACATCAACTTAATATTACTGTCAAATTTTACTGACACCGTTAACTACTTTAAAAAAAAGGCGCAAAAGGGGCAGTCATGTGACTAGCATTTCATTTCCTCAACTGAGCCTGCGAAACTGTCCCTCCGACGTCCGCTACCTCCTCCTCGCCCCAGACGGTGGCTCAGCTCCCCCTTCTTCACTTAATTCACTCCTAAATTTGGGGATTTTTTTTTCCCTTTTTAGCCCTGCCCCCTTCAATTATTTAATTAATTAATATCACACAAACCACCGTGAAATGCCAATCACTGTTGTTTGAGCACTTGGTGTGTTGGTTTTGTTTGTGATAGGTGTGTTCCATCTAAGACTACTCAATCTGTTAGCTACATAGGTCTACGTTGAGGCGGTTAGTTAGATTTAACAGGAACTAAATTGATGTCAAATTTTTAAAATTTCTGGAATAAATTTATGTCAAAAAAATTTTTAGGACTAAATTGATGTTGGTTGAAAAATTGTAGGATCAAAAAGAATATTTACTCTAAAAAAAATATAAAATTTTGATAATAAAAAGAAAAATCTTTGGATAAAATAAAGTAGTAAAATTACTCTAATCTTAGACTAAGAAGAGGTTTTTTTTTCGTTAGAGACGTTTATTTCAAAGTATATTTAGCTATTTTTAGGAGTAATTAGTTGGGAATGTCGTGTTCCTATGTTTATTATAAGTTTTATGAAATTATTAAGAACAAATATGAAAATATCTCTCAATTATTTGATTTTCCCCTATAATTTTTATTTCCTTTGCTCATCTATACTTGTGGAGTAAATAGATCCTTACTCTTTATATGTATAGGGAACGTATCATATGAGAAGGAGTTTGTTATGTGAGAAGTGAGAAAGAAATTTTTAACCATTAAATTAAATTATTCGGCTAAGATTACATACGTAAATTAAGAAATCCATATGCTCCTTCTTCTCGTTTACAAATCATGGTTAATTAATGCACCTTCTTAATTTATGGATATAATTTTAGCAATATAATTTAATATAATAGTTAAAAATTTATTTTTCATTTCTCCCCTAACAAACTCATTATTATATGATATATATATATATATATAATTAGTCGTTTGACTCGTGCGATACACGGGATGATAGTAAAAAATAATTTATTAATTATTATAAAAAATAAATAATAATTTATTTGCATATATTTCATAGAAAATTAAATATATAAATTTATTTTAAAAATAAGTTAATAGTTAAATAATTAAATAAGTGAAAAAAATATAAAAGTGTCATTCTATTTTATATATTATATTGAATATCATGTTTATAAGGTTGAAAATATCTTAAAAAATGACCTATAACTAATAATAAAGAGACTATTTATGAAAATTTTATACATTTTGAAAGTTGAAATTATTGAATAAAGAAAAATAATAAATGGATAATTTTACTATATCATGAGCTATTTATAGGGATGACAATGAGTATCCATGAGAAAGGGGACATGTCATACCCCTCCTGTCACTGTTTAGAATTTCATATCTCATCCTCATCCCCATCTCTTTTATGGATCCCCATTTCCCATTTTCCATGGGGATTTTAAATTTCTATGTATTCAAAGGTTTATTAACAAATTTCAAAAACAGAAAACTTTAAAAATGTTTTACAATTTGAAACATAAATATCCATAATAATAAATAATATTAATGCAACATAATCCAAATTAAAATTAAAATATATACAAAATGCAAATATAATAAAAATAATTAAAAAATAAAGATGTATTATCTCTGTCGCTATCCCGTTTAATAAACATGGACTTAGCCCCTTATAAATCACCCCTATAAAAGCGAAATATGTGTCAATTCCTTTCCCCATTGGGTAATTTTTATGTGTACTCATTTTCAATTTTTTATACCATCCCAAGCCATTTATATCTTTTTAGTTAATTAAAATATTTAATATAAAAGTATATTTTCTAATTAATAAAAATAATACATAAATTTAATTTATATGATTTCAATTACACGTCTTTTCCTTGTACATCCTTTTAATAAATTAAAACATTAATTTTAAAATATATTTATCATTAATGTGTAATAATTAGTAAAAAATCATCTATAATTCTAATTTATATAGTCTCAATTATTTGAGTAGTATATTAATTATAATTTTTTAATAAAAAATAATATAATTATTTATTTTTTAAAAGTTAATAAATATTTAATATCATTATCAAAGAGATGTAAATTATAGAATTTATTTTTTAAAAATATTTTAGTGTTAAAAACTGAAAGTATTTTTTTTCAAAAAAATTAGTATGAAAAAATTATAGAATTGATAGATTGAAATATTTAAGTTATACAAAATTAAATAGAATATAGTGACATGTAGATAGATAGTTTTTTTTGTTATGACTTTTAAAAGTTCTACATTTAAAATTAGAAAATTTCCCCGAATTCTATCTTCATTTAGAATTTTGCCTCCATTCTTATGCACATCCTAGTCACGGGTATCTATTTTTCATTTCATATGGAGATTTGAATCTCTATTGATATTTACGGGTTTATTAAAAAATTTTAAAAATAAAAAATTTTAAAAATACTTCGAACTTAAAAATATAAATATCTATAATAATAAATACTATTGATACAATATAATTATAATAGGTGTGTTATTGTTAATACCATAATTATATATATAAAATTTCTATGGTATAATATATTAAATTATATTTGTTTATGCTATTTTTTATTTTTTATATTGATTTTGTTAATTGTAGAGAAATATGAAGGTATGATTGGAAAAAAATAATTAATAATTAGAATGTAAATTAAATTCAAAAACTTATTTTAAGTGTTAAGATTATGAAAAGAGTGGAAATTTTTTTTTATAAATAACACATGGAAGACTTTTTATGTAATGAGTCTTAAATATTAATATTACATTAATTATTATCATATTTGATTAAGGATAAATTTAGTATAAATTGAATTTTGAATAATTATCATATCAAAATCAATCAATTAGTAATTAGTTAACAATTTGACCTACTTGTTTTCTTTTTAAAAAATATATATTGATTTTAAAGCTTGTTTATTTTGAAAATATTTTCTTTATAAGTTTTTATATTACTTTCAGAATATGAGGCTATTAATAAGTAAATTATTATAGATCATAATTATATTAACATGGGTTCTTTCTTAGTATAAATTAAAATATTTAATGATTGTAATATTTGATCTTTAATAATTGTAATATCTAATTTTATTTCATGTGAAAAATAATTAATAAATAAATTATAAATTAAGTTAAAAAAAAATTTAGAAATAAAGATTGAGAAAAGTTGGAGCCTAAATCACTGTATGAGTGACATGTGTAATAGTTTTTATAAAATGAGTCTGAAATATTAGTATAGTAGATTTATACAATCAATAAATTTTATACGAAATCTTTATCATTAATTACTTCTAATTATAAATAAAATTATGATAAATCTCTATCTTTTGTTTAAAATCTTCTTCAATTTTTTTTATTTTTTTCAACACTAACTTTTTTTTTCAAAATTCATTAAAATCTTTTAAAGTATAAAATTATCAAAATTATAATAAATTGTATGATTGATTTTTTTTTTCAAAATTCATTCAAATCTTTTAAAATATAAAGTTATCAAAATTATTTGCAACAACACAGAGATTATTGAAAGTATAATTTTATGGTCTCCTAGATGATCCCAAGATTTTCATTTTCACCTGCGTACATATATAAATTTTTTTTTATTGAATTGGCATATTCTTGGTCTTTAAATCATTAAATTAGTCTATATATATAATCAAATAATGTCATCACTAATGACAAGAAAAAATATTCTGCCTTTAAATAATTAAATTCATCATAATCTTAAATGATATAACTTAGTGCATATATTTTACATCTTTCTTATAATTTATATATTTAATTTCATAAACTTAATATAATAATATTCAAAAGAAAATCACCACCCGCATCAAATATAAAAATTTTAGATGTAAAATTAATACTAAATTTATGAAATTAATTTATCAATATAATTTATGATTTCAGCATCACGATAATTAAAGATATTTAATTAATGTAATGTAATCTTATTGTTAAATATGGATTATTATCAATGATATGCTAATAATATGTAATAATTACGGATTTATTTTTTTCAAAAAAATTAATAAATAACTTCATAAAAGATGTGGGCCCTAAAACATTCTCATTATGACACGTGTAAAACTTTTCCTCAAACAACTCTGAAATATTAGTATTATAGATATAGATTCAATGTATCATGCAATTACTACACCAAAGGTTGGAATTGAATATTTGCACCAAACCTTATTGCACAAAAAGCAATTGACTATAATGCAATTGGAGGGCCTAGAGTTACCTGAGAGCCTATAATTATTTAATTATTTAATGTTTCTGGTGATTTGATTAGCCATTAATCCATTATTTCTCATTTCATAAAATCAATTCCAATATTTTTGTCAAATTTTTCTCTTAACTTTTGAGTGATTATCTATCAAAGCTCAAAATGAACATCTGAAAATAAAATTTGAAACTAAACAATAATAATATTAATTTATTTATAATGATTTTATAAGAAAAATTCCTAGCAAATCTAACTTTGAAAGACTATCTTGTTAACCTTTTCTACAAGAAAGGTGTTCTAGTGGAACTCTCAATGAATTTTGTTGGGGACTGGATATAGGCAAACCTAACCAAACTAGTATAAATAAGATATCAAAGTCAAGAAAAGTAAATGCAGTTAACTAAGAAAGTGAAGAATGGCATTGCATTTATCATATGCATACTTATATTATTCTGAATTATTTGCTTATGATGATTTATTATGAGTTTGAGTATTATAAAATATGTGAATTAAGTAATTGAATTTTTAAAATAAACCCACTTCAAAGGGATTATTTTGAACTTTAAAATGAATCATTGTTATGTTAATGCATAATCACTTATTTTTAATAAACCGAAGTAGTTGGGATGATGACAATGACATTGCTTATTATGTATTTGAGGATACTCTATTAAGAATTTCATAATTTCACCCCTACATTTGTGTTCCATTGTCGCCTCCAGATAACTCAAAAGAATAATGAAGTTGTTATCATGGAAGTGCTTGATTTATAATAGCCCAATGGCCAAAGACCACTATCAGTTTTCTTTTTGTTATTTATATATATGTGTAAAATGTTTAAGAAGACAAATATCTATTAAGGCTTATATAAGAGCATTTTCATATATCTAGATATATATTAGCTATTTTGTTTCCTTTTTCTATGTTTAAATAGAAGTATGAAATAATTACTGCATGACTCGCTCAAATATGCTATAGATACTTATACAAAGTCCGGTAATTTATAAGTAACAACTCTCAAATCTAATATCATCATTTAAAGATGATGTTGTACTTGGGAGGGTGTTGCATAGTTCATATTTTATTCAATTCAATATTGTGCGCGCGCACACACACATATACTGATTTCTTGATTTTGTTTCTTTTAGTAAAAGAATTTCTATATATACAGTCATTTACATTCTATCTATTATTTGAAATCTAAATTTTGATTTCTATATATAAAGATAAAATTTTATTTAAAAATTAATATATGTTTTTTTCATTTTAGTTCATTCAGATTTTTTTATGGGATCATCCAAATTTTATTCAAATCAATATTATGCGTGTTTATTCATATAATATAATATATATTGATATAATAATTTATTGATTTTGTGTCTTTTAATAGAACAATATCTATATATATACACACATTGTTTGAATTGTGTTAATATGATAAACTCAGATGTATACAATTTATACTACTAATAAAATAGAAGAAATAACATATAAAATTTTACATAAGTAGCAGCCGAATAGATTTTACAATAAATGCATTTGTTTGAAAAGAAAATATAGACACAAAAGTTTTTAAAATGACTAATAAAACTAGTGCATTCTCTTATTTTTTCAGCAAACCATAATTTTAAAATTCATTTCTCAATTTAAATCTTTCGGGAGTTTCTTCAATATGTACATTTCACAATTATTCATTTTTCTTAATGCAATTTTAACATTCAAAATTATTCTAAAAAATTGGCATTTAAAAGTTAATTATTTAGATTTCTAAGAAGTAATTTAATTTTAACAGCTTCCACAATAGCCTTCAATGAATTTTTTTCCCCCAATCTATCATAGCAAACATGGAAAGTACTTATTTTAAGATTTTGTATTTCAATTATGTCTCTTTCGAGAAAAGATCTAAATTAAAACTAGAGCTTTTAAAAATAGTTAAAAAAAACTATCAATACTTATTATAATATAAAATTGTTTCTTGAAATTTTTTTGTCAAACGTCCCTCGGTCAAAAGAATTTTTTTAAAAAAAAAACTCACTATATGTTATTGATACTTTGAAAATTACATTTTTTACATTGAGGTTTGAACCTAAAACCTTATATTTTCTACCCAAACCCCTTACTACTAGACTAATTCTAGTGGCTTAAACTCAAAAATATTTAAAAAGAGTGATTTTAATTTTACATTTCAAATAAAGATTTTTTTAATAATTTTAATAGATGATTTATGATAGACGATATTTAATTAGTGTGATAATCAATGCTTAAAATTTGAATTAACCGGTTAGAATCAATTACTTCCTTCATATACCTTTTATGTATAGTTAATATCACAATTTTGAACTAACCGATGGATGTCATTTTTGCTTCATCTCCAAATTTTCTTGCTACTTCAATAAATTATTGTGATGAGTTTAATTTTTAGTCTTTTTAATCATTTTTTGTTACATTTTCTTTTTAAATTGACCGGACCGATTCTATGGTTGTAAGCATATTTTTCTTTTATCGAATTCTTTTGATTTGTATAAAATGGGAGACCATAAGTGAGAAGGTTCAATAGTTTGTGTTGAGGATGAAAAATGAGAGAGAATAAGGAGAAAAGAGTAGAAAGATTGCATAATTTACGTGTGGAAAGAGAACTAGGACCAGATACTAAATTTAATCAATTATTATTGATTTATATTAAATTTATTAATTTAGCAAATAACATTTACATTTGATTAAATTCAATAATTATTATCAATTAAAATAATTTTTTTAAAATATATAGGTAATAAAATCTAAACCGTTTAAATTATTATTAATTATTTTTAATCACTTAAAAGATACATAAAATAGTATTAGTTTTAGAAAGCAATCACATTCACTTATAATTATATTAATTAATTGATCTATGTGCACGGGCGCTGCACTAGTGTGTGTATATGGATATAAATGATTGTCATACATATGATTACCACTATAAAGCGAGAGCTACATTTTTTTTATGCCATGTTTTGATTATGGGTTAAAAATAGGGTATAAATTTTTACGAATAGAATCTATGTATAAATTAAAATTACATATGATATATATTTATGAAAAATTAACCCCTATTTTCACTCTCCAACCAAGCATATCCTTATAAATATTGTTAACTTAGACCTCAAAAAAGATAGAGCGGAGCAAAAATACAGCCACCATATCACAACAGTACATGTATATGATTGCAGCTATAATAATCTCTTTATTATTATTATTATTAATGCTATAATAATCTCTATAATCATGCGATTTACACCTTGTAGTCAACGTAAGCAATGTAGAATGATTCTAGGCAAAAGACTTAGAGCCATCAATCAATGTTTGATCGTTGCCTTCTCCCTCTTCCCTTCTTTCAATTCGCTAAATTAAATGATTTATGAATATACCATATGAGAATTTGGGCGACTATCATCAACTTCAGAACCACAAGACGACAAAATGTCGATTAAGATAACCAAATAATACAGAAAAAGGTTCAGGCAGGGATGAGGATACTTTTGTGTGAATACGACTTCAAACCGAACAGGGACAATTAATTGCCCGTGCATAAAGCAACAAGAAAAAAGTTGGCCAAAAACAAAGAAAAAGTAAGGGAAATAAAAGGAGTCTGCTTGATATATTTGAAGTTTGTAGATGTGACTTTTGTCCGTACTAATTTAATTTGTTGCTAGAACTTGTTACTCGCATTTTCTTGCAAGAAATGCTAGATGTACTAGTTTCTCTTGTAATATTGTGTTGATTAATTCATCATCCATCTAAAATGATATTTTTTTGTTTTAAATATTTTTTATCATTTTCAATGATAGATATGGATGAATCAATGTGGCGTTTCAGATGAAGTTAAGTCAAATAACACACCTCTTTTCTTGATGTCTTTGCTTAATTAATTGTCTTTAACTTCATAACTTCTTATTTGTTTTTATAAAAAGCAGCTCAAACCCAAGCAAAAACACAACAAGGGGAGCAAAATTCCGCAGTGACAGACCGATACAGAACACGAACAAGATGAAGAGAACACAGACGGCACAAGCAAACCAGAAAAGATAACAGAAATTAAAACAACCAAATAGAAAAGGAAACAAAACAGCAAAAGATCACAAAGCCAAACAAGACAGTGGAATGGTACAAGAGATCAGCTGCCACCATGATACATCATTAGTATTTTTTATATTATTAAACTTTTATTCGTATCCTGTAATTTAGTTTATAAAAAGTGCTTTTATTCTTTTTATCAAATTATATTTATAAATACTTTTAATAGTTGAAAACACTTATCAGATTATTATCCAAATATATTTTGAATTTTGGATAATAATCTGATAATTAATTTATATATTTATAAAACAAAGGTCTACCAAAAAAGGGTTAAGTAAAAAATATATTTATTTAAAAAGTCACATTCTAAATACTTATAACAATGCCTTTATTAAGCCAATAACTCTTTTCTTTGAATTATATAATGAATTAAAATTAGGAGTTTTTAACCAAGGCCTTCAGATCAATAATTAAGGATATCAAAACAAATAAGTTTTAAGTTTTTTAGTAGGTCTGATGTTTCAAAAACATAAAAACTAATTCTTGTTATCAAAATCTTCTTTTTTGATTCCTTAACCAATATCCTTAAAATTGGTAAAATAAATCCTTAAAATTAAAGTGGAATTCAAACCAGTATTATTTTTCTCATGTGTAAAAGAATCTGTAAGTGACGCGGTAACCTTTCACTAGCTTAATTATAACTTCATCATACACGTGGTTTCCTCTTTTTCATAACAAGAAAAAATAGAAAAACACCAAGACAGAATACATTCATCCGATTTGGATGAATCAGAAGTCCCTCATATAATTAAAATCTGATTCGATCCACATTGTGATGCTTTTGACATTGAGATGTGCTATCTGTACATATGTTGTATGATTCATCATATTTTTTCAATCGTATTACAGGTAACACTATATGTAAAAAATATGATGAATTAAATGTTAATAACTCAGTTTTCAGTTTTCTTATCAATCACTCTAATTAAAAAAATATGTGAAAATAAAAAAAAAATAATACAAGAAATTAAGTTGGTTTAACTTTTAGCCTACGTTCACATGCAAAAATAACAATAAAATATTTTACTATAGAAATATAATAGAAATATAAAAGGTGGATACACTTCACTTAACCCAATTTTCAAATATACCAAAAATACTGTATAATATTCTCACCGATGTATACTTTCAACACCCATAGATAAACTCAATGGAAACAAATTGCACTCTAAATTAGGAAGAGAGGAATGAATTGGTTTCTCCAATTGATGCACCAAGAGCTCAAACAATAACGCTGTTTAGCTTCTGCTACACCATTTTTCAAAGCATCACTTACTGAAAAACTCCTTGTTTAATGAAAGCACTGTTTTGCAAAACAAACATCTTCATTCAATTAATTAGACAAACGTTGCAGCACTTCCTGGACGTTTTGTCCAATTGCTTTTACACAAGGCTTGAAAAGTCAAGCCACATATATCAACATGAAGCTTTATCAAGGTCCTCCTCTTAATATATCTTTAGTAGAGAATTCCAAAAGTTCTGAATGGACGTCCTACATTCATATCATTTAACAGCACTATTTAGCCATTATTGTAGATTTATTTTCATAATCCAGTCACATCATTTCTGTCCCTTTGGGTTAATCTATCCATTATGAATGGATGGGACTTGAAGTTGCGTAGAGGATGAAGTGGCAATTGGATTAGAAGTAGCTTGTTTAGGCTTGGAGAAGGTGAATGAATATCATCATAAAGTCTAATCAAAACACAAAACCCCCAGTGTTGGATCCCTACGATGTAGCCTGAATAAAATGAATCCCTGGGACCCAAGCATCTCCTATCCAAAAGAATTCACCCAAAGGGCTATATATAGAAGAGGACAACCTAATGCATGCGAAGAAAGATACAAGAAGACAGATAGTACACTTGTTGGATAATTTATCAATTATCACTAGCACTTTGTGTGGAGGATAAACTTCAAAGGAGGTAGGGAACCTCACTCCAATTTCATTTTCCCTTAATCTCTTTTCTTTTTCTGGGTGGCCGGCTGTGCTTGGACGATCGTCATTTAGAGATTTTGAGCAACGTGATCAAGGGGCCCAAAATCCGAAGACAAATTAAGCGAGTAATAAACCATAAAAGTGGATCAGACAAAATATCTTGATCTAAAATTTTGGGAGGTATTTGATATGACATATTAGACATGATAGCATAAGTTAATACTATATATTATACTTTTATCTGTTGGTGCAGATAATATATTATGTAACCTTATACGTCATAATTCCTGTATACGTTAAAATATTATATAACTCGATACAACATGAAGAGGTCGTATTAAACATGATTAGCTTTTAATATATAAGATTATTTTTTAAATATTTTATTAAAATAAAATAATTCTTAAATAAAAAATAATAAAATAAAATAATAAAAATAAAAAAATTATTTTTAATAAAATAATTTTATAATAAAATAAATACAAATAATATATAATATTAGTTTAGTTATATGTGATAAAAATAAAAATAAATATAATTGATAAACAATAAATAAAATAAAATAATAAATATTTAATAACAAATAAATATTTGAAATAAATAATATATAATATATAATATAAAATTATAAATTATAAACTAATAGAATATATAAATAAATAATATGTAATATGTAATATATAAAAGTAATTATTAGTAACTTAAATTTAAATAATTATGATTTAAATATAAAATATTAAAATATATAAAATAGTAATTTTATTTATATATGTTACTGAAATAATAAATAATTATAAAATATTGAAATAAATAATAACATTTAATAAAAATTAAATTTTAATTAGTAAATATTTACATAAATATAATATTTGAAAGTTATTATAATAAAAATTCCTATTTTGCTATTATTTGATTTGATTAATATTTAATTAAAATATTAGAATTATTTATAAATAAATAATATGATATTACTAAACATAAAATCAAATATCTTAGACAGTGCTATTGCTAAGCACTGTATAGTATTAAAAGTTTATCAAACTTTATATTATCAAGTTTTATCTTATCATGAGTGTCAAACGAGCCCTTAAAACAATGAGTTATGGGTCCTGGGTCCTCTTATCATATATATTATTTACTCAATCCAAACTTAACCAATATGGGATTCTAAATTTATACTTGAAAGCGAACCATTGTGGCCCGGCCGAACCATTAGCTCTGATACCATTTGTTGAGCAAAGTGATCGAGAGGCCTCAAAATTTGAGAGACTTAAATAAATGGATTGATAAATAAAACACAAAAATGAGTCATACATCAAATCTTAATCTAAAATCTTAAGCCAATAAGTTAATGAGTCCTTCTATCATATATACTATTCACTCAATCTAAACTTAACTAATATGGAGCTCTAAACTCATGCTTGAAATCAACAAGAGAAATACATTTCGGAGTGCCAATTAAATGTATGTTACATATCTAATAATAAAATCACATTTTAATCGAAGTTGAAAATTAAAAGTGAATTTTAGTTGATATATCAATTTATTTTTTCTTTTATTAAGATATGTCATTTTATTATTGGATATGTCACTTTAATATATCTGGAATATGTTTTAGGATTTCTATTCCATTTATGTACACGTGTTCACTTTGCCAATGGAACTTAATTTTGTTGGGACGTGTCTTTTCCATTAATGATGCGTTTATGACTATTTAGTGGTGAATAAAATACAGTTGGAAAAGAACAAAATAAGAAGGTTAAAGCACAGTCTAAAGCAATATAAAAGCCAAAAAAAGAAAAAAGGTATAGAAAACAAAGCAGAAATGTGAGGCTGAATTGCTTTGGTTAAGTTTGTGGGTGATTTAGGGATTCTCAAACGCAATGATAAAGCTAACATAATCACTTTATATGAACTAATTTTCTCACACTTAAAGTGTTATGGTAAATAAAAGATTGAATAAGGTTATTATTAGAAGGGTATGGTAAATAACAATTTATTTATTATTTTAGTATAATTTTCTTTTATATATATATATATATATATATTGTATGGCATGAAAAATATAAGTAAAAATGTTTAAATATTTTTAAAAAATAAATTATATAAATTATATATTATATATTTTAAATTTTATATTCAATTAAATTAATGAAAAATAATAAATCTTTAGATATGTATCCTCAAGATGTGTATTTGTTGTAAGAGATGTGCAAGGAATATTTACGTATGATATATGAAATTTATTAGGATATATATGAAAAATCTATCAAAATATATGAGATATGTTTGTATTTGAAAAATCCATTAAGATTTGAAAATAGGGAGTCTTGGAAACTAAGGATCCGCTGGCGATAAATTAAATCAATAGGGTAGTGTGTGGTGAAGATCATCAAACAAATAAAGTAATAAACTCTCTTAAAAGAGAGAGTGTGTGCCCAAGCCTTTGGATATGAGAGCAAACTAACTTGATATTCTTGTATAGTTTTTTTAACACACAGCGAGAGTGTTTATCATTTATCTAGGATGCATGTCGCATGTCATTTGTTGAACCACATATTTTTATGTCTCTATACTCATTATAATCTTGTTAAATATTTTTCCTTAATATTTTGTATCTTATTTGATTTATTGAATTTATATGAATGTCTATGGCCGGTTCCACTGTGCCATTCCAACAACATTTTCAATGTTGAAAAGTCTTAAGTGGTTTTTTTTTTGGGACATTGGAAAGTTAATGAGGTTTTTTTTTTGTCTGAAATATTAATGAGATTTGGATCTATAATTTCATAATAAACTACCTAAAACTCTCAGCACTAACCCAATTAATCTAGTGGCTTGTCTTAAGTGGTTTTTTAAATCCTAAAAAACTACCCTATCTCGCCATACTTGTGATCAAAGAGACCAATGGAAGATTTTGTCCATATTACTACGATTCCTTGGATATTAGGTCGTATATACAATGGTCCGATCTAAATTTGGAACATTCAATGTACCATATATGATAAGCATACATTTAAAAAGGCAGCAGATCTAAGGGTTGCTAGAACATGGAACTCCTCTATTATAAGTCACCCGTTAGCTGGAGTGATATTACTCCAACGAGTAGTAGCTATTGATTTTTATATAAATTTGAAAATAAAAAACAAAGCTCCATGTGATTTTCCAGATTGAACCTTAATCTGGTTTCCTTTTTGTTTTTAACCATTGAACCTTAATCTTAACTCCTCCTTAAATTCCAATCTTGCTTTTGAAATATTATGTGATATAAAAAAAACTATTTGCAATAGTACGAAACATATTTAAATAATAATTTGTTTAAAATATTATTAGTAATTGATAAATAAAATTGTCTTGGTAATAATAATTAGGATTTAATTAGAATATAATAATAATGTGAAAAAATTTACATATTCATCCAATCATATATATGTAATGTCACATGAGCAAATTTGGTTACTTTTTAATTCTATTACTTGAAATATCATATAAAATGAGGGATCTGATTGGATAATAGTGTAAAAGAGTTTTACACTGTCAGTGCATATCAAAATTAAACTCTGATGATTAGTAAATAGTAATAAATAAATGATTATGCTTTTTTGTGTGAAAATAATTGTAATTAAATTATACATAGGTAATAGTTATTTATAAATATTTAATAAATAAATATATTAAGTACTAATGAGTTGTTGATTCGTGTAACACTCTCCTAAAATCTAAATTATTTGACCTTAAATAATTATTTTGGACATCATACATTTGTAGAATTTTTTTTTTCTATGAATGTTTATTATTTATAATTAGTATATCAAGTAATGTATATAAACTGTAATTCATGTACCTGGTAGGCTCCCAGGAAAGAGAGATGAGTCACAACGGACACGCTTAAATACCAAGTCTTTCCTTAGCCAGAACCTTTCTAAACTACACATTCATAGTGATACACCTACATCCAGTGACCTAAGGATGATTTTTAAACGACAAAGAATCTATCTTAATACTATTATTTATTAATCACTAATTCTCACAGTTTAGACAACTATCATCTATAGAAAACATATTTCATTGCCAACATCAATTCATAGGGTACAGTACACATTAAATATTCAAGATACATAAAGAAAACTTCAATACAACAATATGACATATTCCAAGTCTGGTAACATATCGTAAATATTCTATCTAGTACACATGATAGAATCTGATTATTTAAAAGTTAAGTCTAAGACTACATCTATTTCATTGCTGATGACAATCTATGCTATCTGGAAACATTAAAGAAAAAGGGTGAGAGAAGTCTCCTAGTAGGGTGATGTTTCCAGGGAAGTCCTACTTCATTCCAAAAAGGCTAAGAATAACGCAGAAGTGCAGCAAAATGCAATCTTTCATATTAATTCAAATTATATTTTACTATCGTCAAGCAAGATGGAAGTGCATAATATCAATCATAATAAAATACAGTAGAAGGAGTGTAAGTGTAAAACTCCTTTTTTTTAATATCACGTTTCCTTTTAATGGTTATAGTCTGGAAGGTTTGCTTCATATTGGATCTGTGAGAGCTCTCATTACTAGGGCGTCCCCTAGTCAGATCAGTGAATGCCAAGTCCTTGTCCGCTAACAGTGGGGCAGAGACATCACTGCAATATACACCAAGTCCTTGTCCGCTAACATGGCGGGGCCCGAGGTGTCATTTAACAACTGCAAGACTAAGTGTTTACTAAGTTCTTATCCGCTACCAGGCGGGGCCCGAAGTATCACTTATTCATGTATCTCTTTTACATAGTGCGTATAGAATTCATAAACTATGAAAATTACATGAAGTTTTCACAATTTCTTTGATATTCACATACAGACCATAAGATTTTCTATATTTTCACATAAATCCAAACAACATATGATTCTTAAAATATTAATAAAACCCATTTTTCTCTGTAATTATCAATGAAGCACCAAATCACACTATTATAATAAACTTACTTTCTTTATAATAAAATATGTTTATCTTAGTTTTAATCATGCAATAATTCAATTTCAAATATTCATATAATAACTTTACTAATTCCATAGGTCTATGTACATACAAAAATTATTTTAAATCTATCTTTAGAAAATATATATATGGTAAAAATATTTTTCATTTATATAAAAATATGATCATAGAGCAAAGTAAAAGAGCAATCGAATCTTTCAAGAAATATTAAAAAAAATATATATAAACAAAATTATACCCATTAGAAAAACCACTTCAAGCAAGAAACTAGCTAATTTACATGCTATATTCCTAATGGGACCATAACTTAAAATCTTTGTAAATAATATTTCCTTATGTTAATAAATGTATAATCATGTCAAATATTTATAGTCCAAGGTCCATAGTCCAATGTCCATAATTCAAGGTCAATAGTTCAAGGTCCATAGTTTGAGTGCAAATATAATGATCATAACTGTCTAAATCAAGTCTAAGTGAGTCTTAAAGATTCATAATAGTCCATATAATGTTTATAGATTCATAAGTTTCTAGTAAAGGTCATGATTAATATAAATATATATATATATATATATATATATATATTGTGTCTTTTTATATCTTATTAAGTCTTAATGGTCCCAGAAGAAACATAACACATAAACCAAGCTAAATACTACATGCTCAAAGGTTTAGAATTCATTCATTATAATGAATTAAATAAAACACTTTTTATAAATCAAAAATATTTTACAATCAATATATAATGAGATCAAAACCAAGTTATATCACCTTAAAATACCACAACTTATGCTCAAGGCTTTATTAATTGAAAATACATGTTTTAACACATTAAAATGAATTTACACAATTTTTAGATATTTGAAGAAAGCATAATCAAAATTTAAGAATGATCTTTAATCATAATTTTCAATCACATAAGTAGATAATAAATATGCATCATATACACATAGTTTAAGTATTTTATGTCACCACTTTCAAATCATTCAAAGATATTAAAAAAATAAACATAAGTTTTGAATATCATATAGCACAACATCATACAAGAAAATCATACATGAAGCTTAGAAGTGAAAGAAAACCCCTACTTGTTCTCGGAGCTTTAGAAATGTAGCTACACCAAGGCTAAACTAGCAACTTCTTCAATTTCTCTAAGCCTTTTCTAAAGGCTAAAATTCATATATAGGGCTGTGAAGTGTTGGTGTTGGATGATGATAAGAAGAGATGATGGTTTAGAGGTGTTTTTGTTAAAATTTTGTAACTATTTTTGTGAAAAATAAAGGAAATGAAGAGAGAAATGGTGACTACAAGTTTTGATAGATTTTAGGCTGAAGAATGAAGTGTGGAGTTGTGTTTAGAGGTGTGCTATTTATAGAGAAAGGTTAGGATTAAAATATTAATAATTTCATAATTTATTTGTCATGTTTAATTAGTTTAATTAATTAAATATTAAAGTTAACATTAAATAATTTAATAAATTCTCAATTATCATTTAAAGACATACTAAAATGTTAGTGACATGATTTAAAGACATTTATTATATTTTAATATATTTACATATAATTTAATAATCAATTATTCAAAATAAGGTAAATTTACTTAAACTAGTCAATCTTAATTAAGTTAATTAATTAGTAAATAATTTTATTTTTTTAACCAAATATCATCATAAAGTTATTAGAGATGTAATACATGGATTCACGAAATTCATACAAATTTTTTATAATCATTTGTATTTTATTTGGTATTTTAAACTATTACTAGTTTTATTAGAAATTAATTAACTAATAATTTATTTAACTATCATTAAATTATTATTATCTTTTTCTTTGACAGCCCATATATCTAAATCTTATCTCTAACAAAGTTGTAAAGGTTGGCAAGTTGTCTTGAATGATTAATATATGAAAATGACAAATTTTATATTTTTTTATCTTAAAGTTATATATACTAAATAATTCATAAAATAATCACGAAAATTATTTTTTTCTAATCTATTATCAAGAACATATATTTACCTTATTTATACATTATCTATAATTTTTATAAATTTTTTGTATAATTTTTAATATTTTTATGTATTTTTACCTTCGTTTAGTCCATTTTTAAATTAATTAATATCTAATTATCTCTAAATAAAATATGTAAAAAAAATTTTACAGCCTTCCAAGTGGGTTTTGATCTGTCCAACGTGATAATGGAACAAGCTCACCATTTTTGAAAGTCTTAGTAAAAAATGGCTAGCTTTGGAAATATCTTTCACTTTCAAATATATATTATTATAAATATTATTATTTTTTTGATGAGACTGATTTCTAGACAATTCTAGGTGTCATGTAAGAATATTATTGAGATTAATCAAGATTTATAAAAATTATCTTAAAGCTTTAAGTAGTTAATTAGATATTTTAAGCTTTATTTAAGTCAAAATTAGTTAAATAAATATTAAAGTGATTTTTAATACTATCTATGGTCTAATGAAAGATCCCATTTCGTGGTCCTCTTTATCTAATATCATAAATTAGTTAAAAAAATTTTTATAAGACTTAGAATTTTTTTCTAGGATTTTTTGGAGCTTGTTTTACATCCTAAATTAAGTTATTTTTGTGTAATAATACTAATATTATACAAATTTACCAAATATTGATATTTATCATCAAAATTATTTTTAGAAATATATTTATAATTTTTTTCTTTAATTTTTTTTATACTTTCTAAACTTTTCTAAGGTTCTTGTTAGCTTTATCATTAATGACATTTTTTGTAATTTTATAATAAGAAGTTACATTCTTTCTATAATCTATGATTACCCCTGAATATCTCTTGCTAAAAATAGATCTTCAAGCTATTTAATAAAAAGCTATAATAATGTAATGCTATATTAAGAAAAATTGAAAATGTTACAATTCGAGTGAAAAAGAATCAAGTTTCTTAATTAGATGTGAAAGGAGGCTAAACTAGGTCAAGCTTTGACTTACATAGGGTGGGCCTACATTCCCAACAAGTAGCCTGATCCTGAGTCTATCATTAGGCGTAGACTTTTTTATGGTTTTATCTTGGTCTTCTAGAAAGTTTGTTTTGGCCCAAAAACTTATATAGAGGCCTACATTTGTCTACTACTAGTAAATTTAAATAATTATTAAAAAACTTGAATATGTTTTTAGACTTTGAAAAATAGCGAATTTCAATTTTAGTTTTTGAAAATTTTTGTTGAGTCCTGATCCAAACATTTCAAAAATTACTTGATTATAGTTTCTATCACGTATGATTACTGCTTGTCATATATGATTAAATGACTTGATACTCGAGTAATCAATTCAATAGTTAACACATATAGGCTAACGGCTAAAATATTAAATTCAAATGAACTGGATAGAAACAAACAAAAAAATTTTCAAGGGCAAAACGAAATTCACTTAATTTTTAAGAACAACAAACATATTTAAGCCTTTATAAAATTAGTATTTCAATGCAACCTTTTTTTTTTTGGTCAAGATTCTTAAAAGTTGGAAGCACAAGATTTTAGAATGAGTTTAATTTAAATACACAGTATAAAAGAAATTTTATACTCTTATCTAATTAATCATATGATTTTATTTGTAAAATTTTCAAAATAGCAAAGGTTGAATCTAATTCTTACTAATGTGATAATGCATAATTGAAGTTTGTGTAATTTCTTTTATACCATAGTTTATACCATTTTAAAATTTACAAAATCAAGTATAATATATATTAGTCATTTTTTTAACACGTTATATTATATCAATATAATTAAGAAATAATATCTAACGTAAGTTAAATTTAAATATGTAATAAATATTTTGAATCACTGCATGAACAATTAACAAAGTTTTAAATAAAATAATTTATTTATAAATTTATATACATGATTAATAAAAGCAATGGACATCAAACGAGATTAACTTCGGAAATGCTTAAAATCCATAGTTCATGGAATCAGGCATATACATCGGAATAACATAATATGGTTAAATTAGTCTTTTTCTATTTTCACTGACTTATTAAAATTGGTTGCAACAGGTTATAGGTGTGGCACATTGAACGTTCCATATCTATGAGGAACATTGTAAATGTGACTGGATATTTGGCCAGGCTTCCAGCAGAAAGAGACTAAAATTTTCTCTAAAGTTACTCAAAATAGTGCCCCTTTGCCTTTTTAATTTTAATTTTTAGTTTTATTTTTAATTTTTCAATTTTTAATAAAAAATATTTAAAACTAAAAATAAAATTTAAAAACTCAAATCAATCATGCTGTGCCGACAGTCATGCCTTTGGTTTGAAATTTAGGGCGATCTTATTATCATTAATTATAGAACTTATGATTAGCAGATGCATGGGTTTAGCTAGTGGGGTTTAACTTTCACTTTCGAATCTCGTGTCTAAAAAGAAAGGGGCCCCCCACGGCAAAAACAACGACAACATTATGAGTAAAATATATTGCAAAACGGAAGTGCATTGATTGTAGAATATATTGTTAATCCGATTGGGACGTTCCCCATTCCAAAAGCCTAATTAATCTGACAACTTTCCTACCTGCATAAACTAATCATTTTTTTTAAAAAAATTCTATAATTATTATTATAAATAATAAAAATATCACTATATTATTAAAAATAACTTTTAAAATCATTTTTTCATCAATGATTAACTTTCTATGACACAATATATTATTGAGTGAAGAAACAGTGTAAAAAAGTCTTTGCAGGAGTCAAAATTAAATTCTAAACTAATCCCATATAATTAGTTAACTCTTGCACTTAATTAATTATGCTTTCTTTATCTAACACACCCCCTACATGCTTCAATCTTATTGGTCAACAAAATTGATTGATTAAGTAATCCACGAATAGATTCTATTGCTATCATTAGCCCTTGCGATTAGATTACCATTTCTGAAAGACATTTAACCTGCAGCCGACTATATATAGCACGGGTGTGTGGATTGCAAATTTGCAGTGGATCGCACTTGTCTTGTTTGTGCTTGTACTTTGATCATTCATCAAATTATTAATTTGACTAGCTAATATGTACAAAGCTTTCTCTCTTTTGTCAAAGTCCGTGCTAGAATGTTGTGGAGAATCTCATCACCAATTGGCTGACAAATCAGGGTAGGAACCAAAAAACAAGTCCTTAGGCGTGCACCGTGGCGCACATCCATGCGCCTAAGGTTGAACTAACCTTGATATATAAATAATATCTCATGTATAAAGCTTAATTAAGCCATAATATATATGTGTGGATAGTGGGCACCAAAAGGCTAGAGACAAAACACACATTCTATTATTAATCTAATTAACTTGTGCCAACAATTAATATTGAAGCCTACTCATCGATAATTCCGATAAAGAACATTCCCTGGTTCCAATCTATTTCTATCTTTATCATTGCACCTTTTTCTTTCTATAGCCCGTGCTTATAAATGTTTGTCATCATGAAGTGCTTGGCAAACCATTCGTCTTGTAGTACTTGTAATACATCACACATAACTCTCAAATAGTTCCTTCAACAAGTACACTATTTCTTGAATATGGAATTCAAGGAGCTCATAATCCGAAGCTATGAGGGTCAATCTGATAGAGCTCGGGTTGAAGATCTCGAGAGAAGATGCAAGGTAGGGCCATCTGAAACCGTGTTACACACCATGGGTGACCCCATCTGTAGGATTCGAAGCAGCCCCATGTACATTATGCTGGTATATACTATACACTAGATACTATACTATTCTATTTTTTTCCTGTTACAACTATATACTATAGTGTATATAGATGTAATCATATACCAATAATAACTACTAATTAATTAGTCCTCTGAATTTCCCCTTTTGTTTTCCAGGTGTACAAATTTAATTTAATCTTCTTTAATTTGACTTAAAATTTTCTTGCTCTTTAATTTGATCATTATGTACACCACTCTCACAGGCCAATTTGGTGTTAGGTGGCAGAGTTGGACAATGAACTGGTTGGTGTCATTCAAGGCTCTATAAAATTGGTCACACTCCACAGTCATTCTCCAAAGGGTTTGGCAAAGGTTGGCTACGTCCTAGGCTTAAGGGTAGCTCCACATAGTAGGCGAAAAGGCATTGGATCCAGCCTAGTGCAAAGGCTTGAAGAATGGTTCACTTCCAATGATGTGGACTATGCGTACATGGCCACGGAGAAAGAAAACCATGCCTCAATTGGTCTCTTCATGGACAAGTTTGGTTACACCAAGTTTAGGACCCCATCTATACTAGTGAACCCAGTGAATCATCACTCATGTAGAATCTCTTCCAGCATTGACATAGCAAGGGTCAAGATTGAGAAAGCTGAGTCCCTCTATAGAAGATTCATGGGCTCAATTGATTTCTTCCCTAATGACATAGAGAATGTACTTAGGAACAAGCTAAGTTTGGGGACATGGGTGGCTTCTTTCAAAGGGCATAGTGACTATTTTGGGTCTGATGGAAGGGTCCCGAACAGTTGGGCCATGCTTAGTGTATGGAAAAGTTGGGAGATCTTCAAGCTAAGGATTGGGAAAGCACCATTTTCGTGCTTGCTTTTCACAAAGAGTTGGGGCTTAATGGACAAATTCTTACCATGCTTGGGATTTCCCACTTTACCTGACTTCTTCAATCCATTTGGCTTCTACTTCATTTATGGGGTGTACCATGAAGGGCCATTCTCTGGGAAATTGGTGAGGGCATTGTGTGATTTTGTGCACAACATGGCAGCAAAGTCAAAGGATGAGAATTGCAAGATCATGGTCACAGAAGTTGGAGGAAGAGATCACGAGCTCAATCATCATATCCCACACTGGAAATTGCTCTCATGCCCGGACTTTTGGTGCATTAAGGCATTGAAAAATGAAGGGACAAACACATTCCATGAAATAACAAACATACCACCAAGAGCTCTATTTGTAGACCCACGAGAGGTTTAAAGAACCACTTGAACTCCAAGAAAAAAAAGAAGAAACAAATTCTTTGTTGATTTTGAAGTAAAAATCCATTCATTTTTTGACACATAAATAAATATATGTGGGCCATCCTTATTTCTTAAATTATCAATATTAACTTATTTATCAAATATGAATGGATCGGCCCAAAGGTTTTTTTCTTAGTAGAGATCAGGATCTCACGGTAGTGACTACTGCTGCCATTGTAGTTCACTGATGAAACTTGTGCCAGAGCAAATCTAGGGCCCTATTTAATTTGCTGAAAACTGAAAAAAGTAAACCAAATAGACCCATTAGGTCTTCACTACAAAAATTTTGCGGATTGGCCACACCAATCCGTCACTAAGCCATTGTTAATTTGTCGTTAAAACAAGATAGCAAGGGATCAACAGGGATTAATAAGCGGCCAAAATGTCTGTCACTTTTTGACCATAGTTGATCAACCTCATAAAATTTCAAAGCTAATCCGTCGATGATTTATTTTATCTACGAAACTTTTGTCACTAATTTGTCGCTAATCTACAACTATTATATCAAAAAATGCTTTCTTGCATCCCTCGCAAATTAGCGAGACATTTATTCATAGGTAATTCCTTGCAAATTTATTGACTTTTTTTTTTATCGCAGATCCCTCGCTAATTGGTAGCTATTACTAGGCTAATATTTAAAGACTGAAATGTTAATAATGGCCATTTCATAGCTAATCTCTCGTTGAGAAATACTTAGGTGCACTGAGACCAAGAGATAACACTTCCTCTGATCTATTTATTAATTGATATATAAGTTTTGTGAGCCATTATTATCTTTCATCTCCTGTATATTTTTAATATAATAGTTAATTTGTCAATCACTAAATAGAATAGAATAAATATTTTCTCTTACTCTAAGAGCATATAAGAATTTCTCTTGTCACTAATCCTTTATGTTTCCTTGCTAAAGGGTAGCTAATCTATTCTCGATTATAATATGTTTCCCCTTGCTAATCCGTAGCTAATACCTCACTGACTCGCGGAAAAATTATTCAAATTTAAGTTCTAAATATTATACTTGTGTATATGACTCAATCTATAAAAAGTTTACCAACATAAAAACTCAAATTTAACAAATAAATTACACAAATAAGATATCCAAAATAAGTCGACTAGAAATAAGTGAAAGTAAAAAATAGAGAATAATAAACTATAACAAAGTCATGCATAACACGTCACTTAATAGCACAAACAATCTAGCAGTGTGATCATTACACTCTCCCAAATTTAGCAAGGAAAATGCCTCTCGCTACCCATCTTTAAATCGTTAGTGAGGCAATAGCCATAGCAAAATTTCTCGTCAAGGGTACGTTTGTAAATTTAGATTTTGAAAGGAAAGAGAAGAGATGAGAGAATTTGTAGCTGGGGTAAGATTTTAAAATATTACACTACAATTCCTTCCCTCTTCCTTTTCCGTCAAAATTTAAATTCACAAACGTATGCCAAATGTACATTATTTTTTGCAAGGGATATTTCATTGGTAATCCGTAGCTAATTCCTCCCTGCACTTCTTACCCATTATTTATTATTAATTTTATCTACCGATTTATTTTTCCTCGCTAATACCTTGCCGCTATACTATCTAGCTAATTAGCTATAGATTAGCGACGAATTATTTCCTCAATAAAATTCATCACTTTGGTTTTGTGTTCTCAGCAGCTTCTTTCAGTCTTGGCTAGTAATCTCAAGCAATCGATGGTGGTTGTGGCATCATTCTTGTTTTCATGTTAAAGCTTGTTTTGGTGATGGTTTTATATGTCCTGCCTCGTGCCCTATCATTTTCGATGGCCTATCTTTTTTGTATTTGTGTTTTTGATGGGGCTGGCTTCATCATCTTTCATGTTTGACTTTGGGATAATGAGGAGGATGTATTTTCCGCTTCTCTGAACTTTATATGAAAAGGAGGTTGCTGTTGGAATAATTTTATGCACAAACATAAATTGATATTAAATTTAATTTTGGATCAAATTAATTTGATATCAAACAATTAGAGTTTATTATATAACCCCAATAATTTGTGATTATTGTTACTATTAGGCTAATTATTGTTAAGTACTGTTTATTGTTGATATGTTTATGGGTCTTTGTGTATAGACTTCACTTTGATGAGTGGCTTAGTCCAACACTTTTCTAACACAAGGAGAGACCCTCTTCCTAGCCAATATATAGGGTGCTTAGTTGCTTCATTGATACAATGATACAAAAAACCTATTATGGAATAGGAGGAGTAAATCTCCTAATATTCTCTATTGAATTTCTCTCTGATCCCTTGTATTTGTGTTTTGTATGTCAGGTTAGGAGATATTTATGAATTTATTGTCTTCTTCCTCAACCTTTCCAAGTAACTCTAATCCACTTTTCTGACTGTTGTTAAACATGCCATATTTAGGATTAAATTGATCTTTGGGATATAGGGATTTTATCTGTTATTTATATCATTTGATATATATGAAATTCCTTCAAGTGGTATCACAGCCAATTTAATTTCAGAATATGACTGTGAAATTTTATCTTGAGATTGGGTATTCAAAATCATACATAACATGAACCGTAAAAGAACTAGGGTTCTCTTCTACAATTTTAATTTATAATTGATTAATATCCAAAACAAGTTGGAATCAGTGTTCACTTTTTTTGTCCTAATGTTACTGATTTCCATATTCAATATCCTTCAATATTGTGAGTGATTTGATAATGAATTTGTGTCATAGCCAATATTTGCTCCATCTGTTTTTTCATTTGGGAAAATAAAGAAAAATAATAATATAATGTTCTAATAGAGTGTTCATCATGTTACATTAGGAACAAGTTTTTTTTTTTTTACTATTGTCCAAGCCATAGCGCGGGTGTGTGTAACTCAAATGCGAATCTACCTACAGGGTCATAGTGTGACTTGTTTCAACAAATAATAATAGTAATAAAAAGATTTATTGTTGTCAAATTTTCACACTCTTAGGAATATTATTTTTTCATATTTCCTTTGATTCCTCTATATGTATATAATATTGCATATAATTTTTTTTCTAATTATAGACAGTAATATTCTGAGAATTATCATTCAAGAAATTGTGAGATATTTTATTTTTCTATTGAATCATGTTTTATGTGCTAGAAAATAAATTTCATACCTTTTATTTATTTCGGTGTTCTGGAATTATTTATTTTGTCATTCCAGATTTTATAATGTTAAAAGGTGTAGGACACTCTTAAGTCTAAAGTTTAATATTTTGTAAATATTGAAAATGTCTGGCATATCATTTTTTTTTGTACTCTCAGAGTTAATTTAATTTTCTATATATTGGAAAAATTTTGTGCCTCCTTTTAACATATATATTTATATAAATTTTGATTAAGTGAAGAAACTCATGAACCTACTTTGGAGAGACCCACTTGATGATTGAGCATGACAGGTATATGGGTTCACTATATCAGGTCAGATATATTTTGTGTATAGTTATGGTATTATTTGGCATATTATTAAATTTATACTCTCAAACTTGATATAATTTAGTTATATATTGTGTTAGATATTTTTCATAATTGTGATCTCAAATTCTAAGAGCAATTGTGAAAGATATTATTATATTGATAATATCATGTCATTTATTCTGAGAGATTCTTTCTGGGGATTATAAAATATACCATTTAAGTACTGTGTTGTGTTATGTGCCAAAAATAAATTTTAAAATTTTAATTATTTCCTTTAGTATATTGGAATTATTTAATTTGAATTTCAAGATTTTATGATATTGAAATTTGAGACATTATTGAATTCTAATATGAAAAATTTTGTGGATAAAGGTGAGATACTCTTATATTTAATATATTTTGTCTATTAAAGTATTGTTTATGTCTCTTTTATATAATTTTGGAACATTACAGTTGTGTATTTTGCATAATATTATCCTGAGAATCCCTGTCTATAATCTTTCAAAACTATTATTGGGCATCTTTTATTATTGTGAGGTAGCCTTCACGGGATCAAAGTGCTATTTGTGAAAATTATATATTATGTAATTTTGAAAATTATGAATTGTATTATATAATATTTTATATCATATTTTATATGGGAAAATATAATTGTGTATTGTAGTTTTATGAAAAACTACAATTGTTTGATTTGGTTTAATATTTTTTTGAATTTTCCCTTATATATAAAGTTTAGGAACATAATTATACTCTTTTCTCCCATATTATATGGAATAATCCTTTTGTAAAAATTTTGTCATCTAATTTATGCAGTCCAAGTGGGAGAATATTTGATTTTGTATGGATTGTATAGAATTGCATAAATTAGTATTGGATTCAATTTGAAAATCTAAAATTATTATGTGCGAAAATATTATGGCATATTGTGATTCTGAAAATATTGAATTTTGGTTGTTTCCGCTGCTTATGTAAAATTTATTATAGCCACAATGTTATTTGATTTTGGCTAAAATTCCACTTGACATAAAGAGAAAATTATTTTGAGGTGACGTTATATACCATTATGAAATAAGAAAATAATTATGATTTTGAAAATCTCTTTATTTTTGTTTTATAGCCAATGTTGTTTTATTTTAAGGGAATTTAGCTCACAATCATATACTTATTTTTTATTTCTTTTGGATATTATGAGTATTTTCTTGGATATATTCATTTTTTTCCTCTCATTTTGACTATATTATTTTATTTGTGATGGCTAATTCAAGATTATTCCCTTTAAATAATATTATAACTGTTGTGGCCTTAAGAGTTATATTGATAATGAATCTTCCCTTCGGTTTGTCTTTATTGATATAATTTTTAATGAGTTGATAATCATGATTTTGGAGTTTTCAGCATCCTCTCGGTATTAGTTCTAAGAGCATGATTTTATTTTGTATGAGCATGATTTTATTGTGTATGAGCATTAGCTCCTGAATAATATTAGGAGTAATTACTTGTTTATTGGGTAATTTTGTAGCAATCCAATATTTTATGAATATTTTGCAAATATTGTTGAATTATATAAATAGTGGACATACCCTTCGGTGTGACATTGTCTGATATAATTTTTGTATTGGATTGCAAATGTTATTGGGTTATGTAGATAATGGACATACCTTTCGGTGTGACATTATTTGACATAATCATTGGATGATAGAGAAAACAATTTGAATTAAATTGTTTAAGATTTTTTTAATTATTATTGTTATTGTTTTTCTCTGTCACGTTGGAGAGTTTTGTATATTGTGATTCGGGACCCTTCGGTGGGATTGCAATGATATAAGAACTCTAGTTCAATTAATCGCCCAATTAATTGAACATAAAAAAACCAAATTAATTTTATGCTCATTATAATATTCTGCTATATGATTTCCTCTTTCTCTTGTTGTTCTGTCATCGCAGTATTGTGTAAGACTTATATAAAGGACATTGTTGAGTCTCTTACATTATCTCATGATGTTACTCTCATTAATGTTAAAATTTTATTATAGTGGGAGTTAAAGACTATATATTTTGTTGTCTTTGTTGTTAGTTTATATGTCTAAAATGCTTCCACTAGCAACTTGCAATGTGCTCAAATGAGCATTTGATTATTAGTTTGCAATAATACAAAGGGAATATTTACTTTATAATGTCAATTGGACATTGATAATCTCCTCATATTATTTTGGCAGAGTATTTCAAATAATTTTGTGAGGTTCTGTTATAAACAGAAATGACTCTATGCTCTTGTACCTCTCTATTTTATAGTTTGTTGCTGGAGAGAATAATAATAAGCTCAAACTTATATTGAGTAATCTACTATAAAGTTATCACTGATCCCATTACTATATATTGTACCATTAGAGTATTTTGAAATTTTGTGACCTCTAATGGGAATGTTTATGATGTATCGGATTAGTAGGAGAAATGTGCACTACTATTATCATTATGTTATTGTCTCGAGATTAATTTATCAAGTTGTGATAAAGTACTATTCTTGAGTTATTGCAGAATGTATTGTTATTGATCCCCTAACAAAAGGCTAGCGATTAAAATTTATTGTTGGTTATATAACCTATATGAGTATACTGAGGTCTCTTTGGTGTTTTGGGGTTAGTGGGAGCTAGTTTTATATATTTATTGTGACCTTTTATATTATTGTCATTTAAGCCTGTGCAGCAAAATTATCGATATAATTGGTATAACGGCAAATCTTAGAGCATCTTGACTGAATGCTTATGATGTCATATTTTATTGTTATTGTTGCTGCTATTAATGATGTTACCATTGCCGTTGTGTTGTTACTATTTATTGTTGGCAATAGTGTCGTGCACACTCTTATATTAATATAGCACATTATGAGACATTTTGGACCCAATCTAATTTTGTTATTGTGCTAAGATCTGTTGGATCTCATTTAGCATCTTGGACAGATCCTGGGCCATTTTGTTGGGAATTACTTTTAATCACATATTGATGTATTAATTTTGTTGTGCATTCTCATTTACCCATATACCACATTATATTGGGTCACGAGGAAATGAGCATCTTGCATGTATAATGTCAGTACTCCTTCGAGTATGATTTTCTGCATTGTTGAGATGTTTATTATCTCATTCTGGACCATTTGGTTGTAAGTGCTTGTTTGGTTTTGACATCTTGTTACTCCCACATATTGTAAATTAATTTGGGTATTGTTTTATAATGTTTTGATTTATGGTGTCCAAGTGGGAGATTGTTGGAATAATTTTGTGGACAAACATAAATTAATATTAAATTTAATTTTGGACCAAATTAATTTGATGTCAAACAATTAGAGTTTATTATTTAAGCCCAATAATTTGTGGTATTATTACTATTGGGCTAATTATTGTTAAACACTGTTTATTGCTGGTATATTTATGGGTCATTGTGTATGGACTTTGCTATGATGGGTGGTTTAACCCAATACTTTTCTAACACAAGGAAAGGTCTTCCTCCTAGCCAATATATAGGGTGTTTGGTTGCCCTATTGATATAATGACACAGAAAACCTATTATGGAAAAGGAGGAGTAAATCTCCTAACATTCTCTATTGGATTTCTCTCTAATCCCTTGTATTTGTATTTTGTATGTCAGGTTAGGAGATGTTTATGAATCTGTTGTCTTCTTCCTCAACCTTTCCAGGTAACTCTAATTCAATTTTTTGACTGTTGTTAAACATGTCATATTCAAGATTAAATTGATCTTTGGGATATAGGGATTTTATCTGTTATTTATATCATTTGATGTATATGAAATTCCTTCGGTTGCGACAAAGTGTTCTCAAACTAGAGGCAGGAAGGGAAGGCAACAAAAGTTTACGCTTCTTTATGGTGTTGCTTGCTGCCTTAGTTTGGTCTTCTTGGATATTTTTGTTTGCACTTTGTGTTTGTGTTATCTTGTATTTTTTATCAGTTCTTTGTGTTTTTTTTTTTTTGCATCATCATGATGTAACCCTTTGATTCACTTTATTTGAGTGTTTTAAGTATTTATCTAATTATCAAAAAAAAAAAGATTTGTTACTATAGAAGTAACTAAGAATTTCTTAAAAGGAAAAAGTTTTCAAGCAAATAAAATGAGTGAGGGCTAAAAAATTATTTTAAAATATGCGGATACCTTAATTAGTTAGTTTCTATTTTTATTTCCGTAGTGTTTGCCTAAGAAGTAAGAACCAAACCCCTACCACATGTATTGACTTGTTTGGTTAAGTGCATCCATCCATCACGTATCATGGGGGTTTCCACTGGTTCCCTTCACATCGACACAGAATCTCAGAGATTTCCATAATTAGGTGCCACCACCCCATGGTGTCCTCAGTCCTTGTTTGTAAATTAACCGCAACTGGTGCATAATTCAGACTAATCAATGAGGCCTGTGGTCCAAACATTATCCCTTCCCTTGAGGTAAAATATAGGGGACACCCTCCTCCATTATTTTGTCGCATCTCAGGTAGAGATGGTCTCCAAAACATGTCATCTTGGCAAGAGATTTTTTTGGAACCATTTTATATGATTGACCCCAAAACAAAATTGTGTGCGCTAATGATAGTAATAATTCTATGAGTTAAGTCACTTAATGCTAGTAATAAAAAGAAACAGAGTAAACCACATAAATCTCTTGTGATAAAGAAAATTTCAGTAGTGTCTTTTTTATTTTTTAACCAAGATATTAGAGGATAATGAGTGAAGATAGGAGTTGAGCTCATGACCTCCCATAGTTCATTGAAATATGCAGAAACCTATCATTAGACCATAGATTCACTTGAAATTTCAGTAGTTGAAGTTTCAATGTTTTTTTTTTCCGCATTTGTTCCAAAAGCATTGTCCCTAACATGATTAATAGGATTATTGAATGTTTAATTTAAGTTGCTCTAGCTTATGGGGATTAATAAAAATACAAAAAACAAATTACCTACCCTAGGTTTTCATCGCCTTCTATATGACGGGCGAGCTGGAAATAGAAATAGTGACAAAAAAAAGTTGGAGTTATTTGAAGAAAATTTTTGTAGTTTTGCTAATTCTATTTTGCGTGATGACACCAATTAATGATTGAAGTTCAAAATAAGGACTAGAACCACACATAGAGCTTTTGATGAAGGTTTTCTAAAGTGCAACAGTTAAAGTCTTAAACACATAGTTATCAAGTTAGACTCAATTCAACTACAACTCGTCTATCTCACTCCAGATTTGACCAGTTTAGTTGCATATCTAATCTATTCAAAGGATCCAACTAATCTAGTGACCGATTCATTGGTTTCGATCCAAACCGGCTGATTCGACCCAATTTTTATAACTATACTTAAATCGATGTTGCTCAGAATTAATGACTTTTGTTTTTTATTTTTTCCTTTAATTAGATATCTTTGCTTTCGGATAAAGTCACAACTAAGAGATCCTTCCAACAATTGTCTAATTTTGTCTACCAAAATAATTAATTAGTTTTGATTTGTTTCAAAATTAGTACAAGCCCTTTTCGTTAATGATAGATCATGTATAGAGACCACTAAAAGCTGAAATTGAAGGGACTTTAGTAACTAGGCAGTTGAACCAACTTATTTTCAGCAGTTGCAGGCACGTACACACTGATCACTGAACCTGAAGGCCGCTAGTCTTAGTAATAACTAGCATGGAGACTGTGGACCACGTACGCAGTGGTACTGACTAGTATTATCTATGACAAACTTGAAGCCAAATAAGTGTGAGTTGGTTCAGAGATCATTCATTAGGAAAATGAGAATCCAAGGGTTGGGTTGTCGAATGGATTTGGTCATTGAAATGCTATATCATAAGCTTATTTTGAACGTACTAGATGTCTCGAAATGAAGCTCAATCTTTGTTAACTGTTTTCAATATTCACAAATGCCATATACTTTAATTACCTCCTGCTTCCGTTCAACACTACAATACAATATTCTATAACGAAGTTGTTAATCAGAACCAGTGAAAACCGACTTAATTAGTTGATTGCCATTATTAGAGTGTGTCTGTCTTTGTTTTTTTTTTTTCATAATTGATAAAAGGCTGGAAAGTGAAAACACTCACTAAAATATCGAGTAGTGACCCCCCTAAGGATAGGATGGACCTAAGGTAGATGAAGGTCACGGAGACATACATATACTAGCAACTCAAAATAAAAAAAATGAAAAAGGAACTAAATAGAACATGGCAAAGTGAAACTCAGCCATATAACATTCATCTTCATATTCGTTGTTGCCGGTTACTGCGTCTCACACAAGCTAGCTTTGTTCCATGACCGACCCTAGCTTTCCCATGTATAGCTCAGCCAAGATATCGATCACAGCATCATCAACATCCGCAAAAAACACCAAGAATTCTGGAGATTCAGAGTGCAACTACGCTTAAAATCAGCCCCAAAATTAAATTGATGTTAAAATTATATTCGGCGGCTAAATAGATGTTAAAAAATATTCAGATAATAAGTTAGAAAATGAAGGAATGGATTAGTGTATGAGGAATAAGGGTACATTTGATTGACTTTTTGGATGTGAAAATAACTTTTTTTTATTAAAAAAATTACTTTTTGTATATTTAAATAATTTATTTTAAAAATAATAATATTCCAAAAAAAATCAATTTACTTTTTTGGAAAAACTGAAAGGAGTGGCTTTTAGAAAATATAATTTTAAATTTTTGATTATTTATAAATTTTAAATTTTATAATTAGTTTTTTTAAAAATATGAAATAAGCGTGCCTGTATGATCCTAGCCTACTCCTCTCAGCCTCTTTAACAGTAGACACTAATATCAAAAGAAATAATACTTTTTCTTTTTGATTCGAAGGCCTCGTTATCTGAGACCCGTGACTTTTTTTGGGTGTTATTTCTTTTTTCTGTGAGATTGGCCTGATGTTTTTGTTCGAATGCTTGGTCCTTTTTTCTCGGAATAATTAGTAGGGTTCTCCTTTTTTTTGGGTCTAAATGATTGATCTGGTTTTCTTTTCTCCTTTTGGTACATATCAAGGAGCTGTTTGTCATTGTCATGTGTACATTAATGGGTCATATTTGGGCCTGCTTAATGAAGCCTCGAGCCCGTTCTTTTCTTCAAATGAATCACTAGAAATTGAATTGAGAATTCAGACCCAAAAAAAAAATTTGAATTCAGAGTAGAACACCCGCATCAAAAAGTTTTGAATAAATAGTTCTAGGATAAATTACACTCACCTCTCTTAAAATTTATAGAAATATAACTCACACCCCCTCTAATTATCTAGCTTACACTCACACCCTTTTTATTTATCAAATTTTAAATAATTATATTACAGTCATACTCCTCATTCACAGAACACCATTAGTAAACTTAATAAAATGATATTTTTGTAATATTAACTAATTTTAATTAATAAAATTATAAAAATATATTTATCCACTCTATTAAGTTTAAGGATATTTTTATAATTTTATTAATTAGGAATAGTTAATATTATAAAAATATTACTCATTAAGTTTTACTAACTAATTCATGAATGAAGATAATTGTAATCTAAATACTTAAAATTTGACAAATAAAGAGGGTGTGAGTGTAAGCTGGATAACTAGAAGGTGTGTAAGTTATATTTTCATAAACCTCAGAAGAGATGAATATAATTTATCCATAGTTCTATGTTAAGAGCTATCATAAAGTCATTTTATTTGAGCAATCATTATTTTATATCTGTATAAACTAACTAGTACAGTTTTATGTTCATGATGAAGTACACGAGTTCTGTTATTTGTAATTATTATGTGTAGAATACTATGCTGATTTACACCCTATCCACCATTAGATGAGTTGTGGATCCAATTCAAGTGATATCCACCTCACATCCAATAATGGATTGAGTATGAGTTAGTACGATATCCCACACATGATAAATATAAATAATATTTTTCTTATAACTAAGATTAGCAATATCAATTTTACACTCAAAAGATGTGAGAAATGACTATAAAAATATAAATTCCACATTCTTAGAGAATTACGAGATTTTGGGGTTAGAATAATTCATGAACCCATAGATTGAACCCAACAGCCCTTAAATACGAAGTTGGGATATTTGAGAGTTCGGTTGGATTTAAAAATACTCAATCCCGAATAAAAGGGCAAAAAAAATAACTGACTTTGAGGTGAATGACCTTTTTATTTTATCAACATAGATTCATTGATTGATAATTGAATACAATAGCCAGTATAGAAACAGACACTAAAATGACATGACATAATATCGATAACTTAGGCCTACAACTACAATAAAACAAAGCTACACAGTTTTACTGCTTTAGTAAGATAACAGAAGTTTGACGATCTTTCATCATACAATAGATAGAAAATACAATTCAAATGAGCTACGTTAGATCTCTAATCTTAATTGTTGATTCTGGTTTCACTTCTGGCCAGAGACTGCAAGCTTCAATTCATTGAATAAACGGTCATGGGTTTAGCATATTGTACTTTTCCTTTCGCAAGATATGATATTTTTAAGGATTAAATGCATTTTATCCCCTGATTTCTAGGTCATGTGTAATTTAAATCCTAATTTTTCAAAAAGTGCATTACGAAATCATGAACTTTTCAAATTATGCAAAACCCTCAAAAAATTAAAGTCACAGCAGAGGGTCAAGTTTCATATGAAGAAAAAAATCAAGGTGGTTAATTGCACATAATATTCACAGACAAGATGTCGGGTTGCACAAATTAGAAATTTCAAGAGGGTTAAATGCATATAAATCTTATCTTTAGTAGTTGCTAAAATTATATTGAGAGGTGTTTTGCATAATTTAAAAAGTTCAGGGTGTCGCGATACACATTTTGAAAAGTCAAGGGATAAATTGCACATGACCTAATATTCAGAGGGGTAAAATGCATTTATCCTTATTTTTAATGTTCCTCCCAAACCCAAGCATCCATGCTAGTGCCAAGAAAAATGTTATTTATACTCGCAACGCATGAGACACCGTGTCGACTCACATCTTATTTACCATTAGACGAGATATGGATCCTACTTGAATGAGGTCTACATCTCATCCAACGGTGGATGAGATATGAGTCGGCACCGTGTCCCATGTATTGTAAGTACAAATAACATAACTCTAGTGCCAATAGTTCTAGTGAGAATCCCATCAAAAGGGCACAACATCACATGCACAAACAAGATGTGCAAAAAAATTATCTCAAAATGTTCATGGACTTCCTTCCTCATTGGAGGCCCAACAATTTATAAAAGAAAAAAAAAAGAAAATTGCAAAACCCAAAAAAAGAACCAAAAAAATTAAAAAGAAGATGAAATGCTACAGTAGCATTAGAATCGAAAACAAGAAACAGAGGGGAGCGCCACAAGAAGAAGAAAGAAAAAGGCAGTACAGGGTCCATCATCAGATAGGTAAACGTGCTCTGTTTATCATGAAAATTTAGTATGTTGTTCTTGATATTGAGCTTGATAGTTTGATATAACCTATTGATTTTATTGCCTTCTCTGGTGGCTGTTCTGTTATACCCACATTGTGGAGTTATATGGTTGTGTTCTGCCCATTAGGTGAGTATTCTGTTGATTGTTGAGATTCTCTAATGCTACTAGGAAGACTGGTTGTATTCACATTGATCATAATGGAAGTTTTTTGTGGATCAGGTCCCATGGATTTTTTATTCCTCTAAATGGGGGTTTTCTCACATTAAAAATTATGGCATCTCTTATTTTATTTTTTTACCAAATTATTATACTGCCTAGAGTATTTTTGGTACTACTTATTTAACTGCACAGATGTAGAAAAATATTTATTGCTTCCACTGTTGATAACAGGTTCATTCCTAAGATTTCCTTAATAAAGTGATATCAGAGCTTTGGTTATTTTTTTTTATCTGTGTGATTTAAATGGAGGAATATCAGGGGCCAAATATGATCAAGTTGAATTCCAAAAATTACTCAGTTTGAAAGACTCTTATGGAAGACATGTTATACAGTAAGGATTTGTATGATCCTATTGAGGGAGATAAATATAGGCCTGCTGATAAGTCTGAAGCTGAATAGAATAGAATGAAAGCTGTTGCTTTGAGTAGGCAATGGTTGGATCTTAGTGTGTATCCACATGTTGATAAAGAAGTTAATGCTCAAAGCATGTGACAAAAATTGGTAGATTTATATGAGAGGAAAAATGTGCAGAATAAGGCATATTTGATTCGGAAGATGGTAAATATGAAATATAAAGAAGGTGATTCAATGCCAGAACATTTAAGTAGCTTCCAGGAGATTGTCAATCAGTTGACAACCAATTAGATTATATTGTCTGATGAGTTGCAAGTATTATTGTTGTTAAGTTCTTTGTCTGGCAGTTGGAAAGTCCTAGTTGTGACATTGACTAACTCAGCTCCAAATGGGAAGTTGACATTGTCAATGATTAAAGAAAGCGTGTTGAATGAAGATGCTAGAAGAAGAGAGCGGGGTTTGATTACTACCTTCACCCAATCAGAAGCACTTGTTGTAGAGTCACGGGGGAGAAGCCAGAATCAAAGACCTCATAATATTGACAGGTCAAAGAGCCGTAGCAAGTCAAGGGGTAAGTCCAAGATAAAAAGGAATTTAATTGTTATCATTGCGACAAGCCGGGACACATCAAAAAGTATTGCAGGTACTTAAAAAGAGAGAAATCAAGAGAAAGAGATGAAGACAAAAATAGTAACAATGATAAAGACACTACTGTTGTTGCATATGATGATGTCCTTATTCTACATCATGAAAACTTCATAAATCTTGCATGTGATGATTATAACTAGATTATGGATTCTGGTGCCTCATGTCATGTCATCCCTAGGTGTGAGTTTTTCTCTATATATACTGCTATTGACTTTGGCAGAATAAGATTGGGAGATGAAGGGATATGTAAGATTGTTGGTATGGGGGATGTGTGGCTTGCAACTAGCATGGGTTGCAGATTATAGTTGAAGAATGTTGGACATGCATCCGACATGCGTCTTAGCTTGATGTCAATCAAAGCATTGGATGGAGAAGGTTACTATACTACCTTTGGTGGTAGAAAATTCAAAATCACCAAAGGGTCGCTAGTTGTTGCAAGAGAAGATAGTAGTTTCACTACTCTCTACCAGTTGCCCGGAAAATTGTGCAAAGAGAAGATGAATGTTATTGATGATTCCTCTTCCAACTTGTGGCATATGCGTCTTAGCCACTTGAGTGAAAAAGGCCTTAGCATTCTAGGCAAGAATCAATCTCTTTCAATAAAAGGTACGTCTCTGAAGACTTGCACTCATTGTTTTGTTGGAAAGCATGCTAAAGTAGCTTTTCATTATTCAGGACCTCATAAGAGATCACATGTACTATATTTAGTTCACACTGATGTTTGCACTATGGACACAAAAATACTTGGAGGTGCATCATATTTTGTGACTTTTATTGGTGATTATTCTCAGAAAGTGTGGGCTTTTGTGTTGAAATCTAAAGACCAGGTGCTCAGAGTTTTCAAGAGCTTCCATGCAAGTATTGAAAGAGAAAAGGGAATGAAACTGAAATGTGTCCGAACAGATAATGGTGGTGAGTATAAGGGTCCATTTGAAGACTATTATAGAGAACATGGGATCAGGTTTGAGAAAATAGTTCCCAAGACTCCTCAGCATAATGGAGTTGCAAAAAGAATGAACTGTACAATCAATGACAGAATCAGGTGTATGCTCTCTCATGGAAAGTTGTCCAAATCCTTTTGGGATGAATCAATGAGAATTGTAGTGGATTTGATCAACCTTTCTCCTTCAGCTCCTCTAGATGGTGATGTTCCACAGAGAGTATGGACAGTAAAAGATGTCTCATATAGTCACTTGAGAGTGTTCGGCTATAGGGCTTTTGTTCAAGTTCCAAGAAATAAGAGATCCAAGTTTGATGGGAAGTCCAAGTAGTGTATCTTCATTGGTTATGGTCATGAAGACTTTGGTTACAGGTTATGGGATCCGACAAGTAAGAAAATAATCAGAAGCCGAGATGTGATCTTTCTTGAAGACCAAACCATTGCAGATTTTGAAAAGTCAAATAAGTCAGTGTCTATTACTCAAAGTGACAGTGATGTTGTGCCATAGTCTCCTCCTAGTACTCTTATTGATGAGGGAGATGTAAAGGTTAATGATGAGAATATAGTTGATAATGGGAATATAGGTGATGAGTCTGCACCTACTCTTGAGATACCAGTTGAGTAAGTTCCACCAGAACCACTAGTTGAGTTACAATTGAGAAGATCTACAAGACCGCATCGGCCTTCTAAGAAATATCCTTTAGATGAGTATGTGACGATCTTTGATAGTGGGGAGCCAGAGAGCTTCCAAGAGGCTATTTGTGATGAGCACAGAAACAAATGGTTGAAGGCCATGCACAAGGAAATGAATTCCTTGTATGAGAATCACACCTTTGAGTTGATAAAATTGCCAAAAGGTAGAAAAGCACTCAAAAATAAATGGGTGTTCAAGCTAAAAATTGAATATAATGTCTTACAGCCAAGATATAAAGCAAGGTTGGTTGTGAAAGGTTTTGAGCAGAAGAAAAAAGTTGATTTTGAAGAGATTTTCTCACCGACGGTGAAGATGTCCTCTATTCGAGTTATGCTTGGTTTAGTAGCAAGCTTAAATTTAGAGGCTGGGTAGCTTGATGTGAAGACCGCATTCCTTCATGGTGACTTAGAGGAAGAAATTTATATGGAACAGCTAGAGGATTTCAAGGTAAAGAGAAGGGAGCAGCTTGTGTGCAAATTAAAGAAGAGTTTGTATGGCCTCAGACAAGTACCAAGGTAATGGTACAAGAAATTTGATTCTTTCATGGTGGATCATGGGTATAGTAAGACTACTTCGGGCCATTGCATATTTGTCAAGAAATTCTCTGATGGTGATTTCATAATTCTCTTACTTTATGTCGATGACATGTTGATTGTTAGTCATGACAAGCAGAAAATTCAAAGTCTTAATAGCGATTTGAGCAAGTCCTTTGCTATGAAGGACTTAGGTTCTGCAAAGCAAATCCTTAGCATGAGGATCACTCGTGACAGGAAGAATAGTAAGTTATGGTTATCTCAGTAGATGTACATTGAGAAGGTGTTAGAGAGATTTAACATGAGTAATTCAAAGCCTGTTGGTACTCTACTTGTTGGTCATTTCAAGTTGAGTTCACAACAATGTCCTACAAATGAGAAAGAAAAAGAAGAAATGAAGAAGGTTCCATATGCGTCTGTAATTGGTAGTTTGATTACGCCATGGTATGTACTAAATCAGATATTGCTCATGTTGTTGGTGTTATTAGCCAGTTTCTCTCTAATCCTGGTAAGGATCATTGGCAAGCTATGAAGTGGATTTTCAAGTATCTTTGAGGCACTTCCAGAGGTTGTTTATGATTTGGTGGTGGTCAACCTGTGTTGGATGGTTACACAAATGCGGATATGACTGGTGATCTTGATTCTAGGAAGTCTACTTCTGGGTACATCATGACTTTTGCAGGGAGAGCTGTGTCATGGCAGTCCAGACTTCAAAAATGTGTTGTTTTGTCTTCCACTGAGGCTGAATATATTGTTGCAACCGAAGCTTCAAAAGAACTCTTGTGGATGTAGAAATTCCTACAAGAGTTGGGCTTTGATCAAGAAAAGTTTGTTATTTTGTGATAGCTAGAGTGCTATCTATCTCAGCAAGAACCCAACATTTCATTCCAGGTCGAAGGCACATAGAGGTGTGGTATCATTGGATACGTGAAACGGTGGAGATGAAGTTGCTTTCATTAGAAAAGATCCATACTGATGATAATAGTTCAGATATGATGACTAAAGCTTTGCCGACAACAAGTTTGTTTCTTGCAGAGAGAAGACGGGCTTAGTAGAGCAGCACATCCCTACTTGAGTCGGGAAAGGGGAGATTTGTTGGTGGGCTTCTCTCCTCATTTGTGATACCCGAGGTACACGGGTCAGTAGTAAGGTTCTGTATAGCCTCAAGGATTCCAGGGGAACCACCGTCGAGTCCTAAATTTCACTAAGTCTGGATCCTACACTTCCTTGGAGGGCTATATGATATAACCATATTCTTGGGATCAAAAGTCCTGGTAATTATTCCTTGAAGGAAAACAAGTTGAAGAGTGATTTTTAATGAATTTTATGAAACCTGCAAACGTTTTGTTGTTAACCCACAAGTTTAGAAAATCTCAAAAATTCCCGGATTTGAACTAAAACCCAAAATTTGGATTCTGATTTGATGGAGTTTTGATTTTTCTGATATTTTATTTGAATCCAAATGCGAGATATATCCTTATTTATATTTATGTTTTAAAGTTAATAGAGAGTAAAATAAATGAGGACATTAACTGAGTAAAATAAATAAGTGAGTGTTAGAACAACTCAGATGCCAGAATGACTGAAAAACACAGAAGTTGGGGGTTGCTGTCACCGTAGGACGGCTCTAGCGGTCACCAGAGAGTGTTCAAGTGGTGCAGCGGTCTGAGGTACCGCTATAGTGATCTAGAACCGCTATAACGGTCATAAGTGTCTCTGTGGGGCCCTGAGATGCAGTTAGAGCGCTATAGCGGTGTCAGTGAGACCCTGATCCTTTTAAAAACCCCCAAATCGGGCAGAAAGAAGCAAAAATGCGACCCTTTCTCCTTCTCTATCAATTTTTCTCTTTTTCTCAAATCCTCTCAAATCCATCGTTCCAAAGCTTCAAGGTAAGTATATGTTGTTACATTATGTCTTTATTTTTCCATGATCTTGGATTTGGTCCAATTATTTTTCTCATTTTTGTCAAGTGGTGGTGTTTCCCCAATTTTAGTAGAGTTAGAATAAAGTTCTCTACAGATTTTTAGAGATTAATCTGGAGTTATGGTTGCTCCATGATAGTTGTTGGTACCATTCCAAACTCTTTAGGTTAAGTTGGTAGGGACTACATACTCCCGACTTTAAATGGTGAATGGGTTCAGATCCTATGATCCTTATATTGATTATTACAGTTAATTTTAGTAAATTATAGTATGAAATATATGTTTTTCTGAAAACTCATGGGACCATTATTGTTAAAGCGATTTTTATCAAAGAGCTACAGTATAAATATAATTATATTTAGAGATTTGTGAAATATTGTGATGATTTCTAGAGTAGAGAATATGTATATGAGATATAGAGAATATGTATATGATGATTTCTAGGGTTAAAGATTTATGAGATATAGAGAAAAGATTTAGATTTCTGATTAAACTGAATAGTAGCTATAGAGAAACAGACTGTAAATTAATTGCAGTTATTCCATTAACCTTGGTATACCAAGTCACCTTAGGGCTAGAGAAATAATAAACGGGACCTAGTTAGGTGCCCCAGAGATTAGAGACTTTATTATGCTATGCATAATCAGAGATTTGTTATGTCACATAAATTGGGCATAACCAGAGATTCTTATTTCTTTAATTAGCATACTGTGGTTTATGATTTCTACAGAATATTGATTTCAAAACTATTTGTTATTCTTATGAATATGAACTTATTTATGATTTCTACAGAATATTGATTTCAAAACTATTTGTTATTCCTATGAATATGAACTTTAGAGTTATTGCATTAACTGGTTTGATATATATATATATATATATATATTATTTATTTTCCTTGACTATCCCATGAGAGGGTTATGGATGAGAACTTACTCACTGAGTTTTAGATGAACTTCACCCCTCTCTCTTCCTCCATTACAGGTGCAGTAGACACTGCAGGTTCTTCTCTTCTATCTCTTCCCCTGCAGTAGAGATTTCCTAGTTAGTGAGCTTTACTTTGTAAGTGAAGTACTTTTGATATTCTGTTTAGACATAGAGTGCTCCAGTGTGCATGACAGGTAAGGTCCCAAACCATAGAGATAGACTGACATATTTTTTTTATCATGAATATTTTATATTTTCATGATTACGAGTTCTATAGTTTATTTTGTATTAAGAGCAACTCATGTGTTTTGTATCAGAGTTATATACTAGAGCTTGATTATGAAAGTATTTATGATGATTTGTTTTTCAAAGAGTTAGACATTTAAGTCAGAGATGAATTTATATTTTGGAAAAGGATTTTATATTAAATTATGCATATAGAGGGACTCAGAGATCATGAGACTTACGTGGGAATGAGGATTCCTCATGTGCCGGTCATGTGCCTCATGACATCATTGGGGGCCCAACAACTTACAAAAGAAAAAAAAAGAAAATTGCAAAACCCAACCAAAAAAAAAAAAGAAAACCAAAAAGAAGATGAAATGCTACAGTAGCGTTAGGATTGAAAACAAGAAACAGAGGGGAGTGCCGCGAGAAGAAGAAAGAAACGGTAGTACATGGTTCATCATCAGACGGGTAAACGTGCTCTGTTTATTATGAAAATTTAGTATGTTATTCCTAGTGTTGAGTTTGATAGTTTTATATAGCCTATTGATTTTATTGCCTTCTCTGGTGGCTATTCTGTTATACCCATATTGTGGAGTTATATGGTTGTGTTCCGCCCATTGGATGAGTATTCTATTGGTTGTTAAGATTCTCTAGTGCTACTAGGAAGACTAGTTGTATTCCCATTGATCATAATGAAAGTTTTTGGCTGGACCAAGTCCGGTGGGTTTCTCATGTTAAAAATTATGGTGTCTCTTATTTTATTTTTCTATCAAATTATTATATTACCTGGAGTATTTTTGGTACTACCTATTTAATTGTACAGGTGTGGGGAAATATTTGTTGCTTTCGCTATTGATAACAAGTTCATTCCTAAGATTTTCCTAACAAAAAACAATTGAATCTCAATCAACCACCATTGATAGATATTGCTCATGTAACTATCTTCAACACAATCTTTGGTTGCATCATACATGATAGCAAACAAAGAAAAAAAAATTATAACCTTTCTCATGATCAAATATAGTTGTTACCACAAGAGATTTGCTAGGCAAGATCAAGCAACCATGATATAATGGGGAGATAGCCATGAGATAATAGAAAAAACAAACCATATATATAAAACCAGATAGAAGAAAAAGGTCACCAAAGCTATTATAGAAAAGGTGAACCCTTCTATGGGACCAATGGCCCCTTGAGGGTTTTTGGAAGGTGGGATGACAAAAAGGATAAAGGAAAGAAGAGCTGCAACGATGTTAGGGTTTCTGATTAAGTGAACTAGAATGACTTATGTTGCATGCGGGTTGGAATTTACGTACAATCCAAAAACGATTCAAAAAATTGCAAATCTTGGACAACCCAATCCACATATTAATTTTTGGAACAAACAAAAACCTACATATTAATTTTTCTTTATAAATGTAACAACATGTAGACCAAAGATTTTCCTTATTAAACCAAAGAAAAAAATTGCAACAACATTATTTGTTACATGTGGAAAATTTTCATTCTCGATCTTTTAATAATCTATACGCTATGTGTGATGGCATTGTCTATAAGACTTCTTAGAAATTGTAATGTTATCTTATTTCATTGGAAACTTCTATTAATTTAAAACTTATGTGACATTGGATTTTAGTTTGTTTGAGACTTTTGTTTAAGATTTTTCATGTTATTTTTTAAGTTTATCTCAAACTTATGTTGATTTGACCTGAATTCAGAGAGCATCGATCCTTCTCCTAGTGTAAGAATTTTCTTTCTCCATACATCTTTGTCTTCACTCTTTAAGAACTTGGTTGATTTGAGTTTTTGATTTTCAGTTTTATTTTTAGTTTTTCTGATTTTATGAAAGAAATACTGAAAATTTTAAAAATTACAAATTTCACAAAATTCTAAAAACTAAAGGTTATCCATTATTAGTTAAAGGTTATCTATTGAGATTTTTTCAACTTTTAAAACATGTAAAATTTTCATGAAATAGGCTATTTATTATTAGTTAAAGGTTATCTATTGAGATTTTTTCAACCTTATAAATATAATATTTAAAATAAGATATAAAATAGACTAATACATTATAATTTATTTATTTATTTATTTAATTATTTATCTATTAACTTATTTTCAAAAGAAATTTATATACACAATTTTCTATAAGATATATTTAAATAAATTACTATTTATTTTCAATCATAATTAATAAATTATTTTTTGTTATCACCCCGTACATCGCATAACATTGTGCGGGTCAAACAACTAATTTAAATTATATCAAGCACAAATAATTAAGAAATACTGTCTATACTAATTGTATTTTAGAGGTTGAAACAATGGCCACTTGACAAGTGTTAACCTCTGATTGATCCTAATTTTTCTGAATTTTTATATTTAAAATGGTTTCTTGAAATGGAAAATTAATTTGAAAATTACTAAAATTACACTGCAATAAATAAAGAATTAGTTTTGAATTTTGAATTCCAAAGTTTGTTTTAAACTTTGCTGCAAAGGACCACCTCTCAAAGTTTAAAATTATGTTTTAAAGGGTGAATTCAATTTCGAATTTTAATATCCCTTATATTAAATATCAATAATTAATATATGGAAATATATATATATATATATATATTATAAATTTAAGATATATTAATTATAAACCATTTTTCTTGGCCTAATTATTAGTTCTTTAAAAAAGAATAGAGATGTAAACTTTAGGATGTCATTGTATCCAAAAACATTTAGCTATTGGTAAAAAGTTTGGACAACCATTTATACCCCATCCACCATCACAATAATTTACACACATTATTCCATTAATTCATATTAATTTTTTTAGGTAATGTAATTCATTTTTAATTAGTTTTTGTCAACTTTTTTATTAATTGATTGTATTAATTTTTGTTTTTATATATAATATTTAAGAAATCCAGGCTCTAATTTACCTTCTTTTTTTTTCATATAATAACTTTTTTGATATGTCATTTTATTTTAGTCTGTATATAATATTTAAGAAATTCTAATAATAAGCTTTTTCATTTTGCTAACTTTTCCCAAATCTATGATTTTAGTCCAGCAAATTGGGGTTCTAATTTACAAATTCAAATTTTGAATACAAAAAAAATCCTCCAACATCACAATATTTTTAATCTAAGGAAATATAATTAGAACGATTCTTTATTTATTAAAAAAACTCAAATAGATATATTCCCATATAAATATCTTAATTTTGTAAATCAATTAGGATTAATATATTGTTATGACTTTTTTCTCCAATAAATCTTCTTGAATAATTCAATTAGAGTTATCAAAATAGACCAAATCTATCAAGCCAACCTATTTACCCGCAAAAAATAGATGGGCTGGGCCAAAATATTTTGATTCGCTTAACAAAAACCTTAGCCCCTGGGTTAAAGGGCCAACCATCCACATCATTTCTTCCCTTCCCAACAAAACATTACAGCGCCGCAACCTTACTCCTCTTATCCCAGTCGCCATTGTGTCGCCCTTCAGCCACAACCATTGTCACTTCTCTTAGTTCTTCAAACAACCTTTTCTTTCCTCTCAATCGATTTCCACCACGGTCGCGAGCTACAACAACGCCGCTCCCTGTCGAGTCGCACGTCATCGCTGAGGAATCAGCAAGAGGGAGGTCAGCAATTATGTTCACTAACAGCTTGAGACTTCCATATATATCTTATGCAGCAAAAAAAAATTAAAAAAAATGGAAATCAGCTAGGTGCCTAGGAAAAGCAAGCAGGTGCGGTATCTATGGACCATTGATGAACTATCTTCTACTGCTGGCAAGAACTCAGGCGCAAGTTTAGGAAGGAATTTGATTTCTTGTTATCTTTGTTTTAATTTGATTTGCTGGTATTCTTGACTGATTTGCATACTTATACTCTACCATTTTTTCATCATGTGGTTTTATTTTTCGGACAGATTTATCACGTGGATTTGGGGATTTTTTTTTCATCGTGGAGTTTTTGTGTGTCATTACAATAAAAAGGGTTACCTATTTAGGCCTGCGATTGGACCTTAAATGGACCGAGCTATGTAATTTTAAAACACGTGTAAACGAGCTGTCCCATTTAGGCCCGTTTATTTTGCGGGCCTAAACGGGGGGCGGGCCAATTTGACAATGCCAAACACGCTACTAAAATATATCTCCATCTTGTTCAAATTTCACTATTCAAATTATATTTAAGGTAATGCATAGTCTTTATCTTTCCAAATCTATGTCTTTAGTCCAACAAAATTGGTTATCTAATTTACAAATTCAAATTTTGAATTTAAAATCATCTTCTAATTAATACCTATTCCCTTTCAATTTATTATAATAATAAAAATCACTATTTCTCATAATTAATATTTTGTGTAAATCACTCAGTGCTTTTAAATTCAAACCCATTAGCCAAGGTAACTCAATATTCTCACCCCAACGTAAAATATCTCAATTATTTTGTTGAACACAAGCATGAAATATTCTTCTTATCTCTTCTCTCTTTTGTCATCTCTTTTACTTATGCTCTTATACTTTTTATTTTTGACTGTAATTAAGTTTCTCCCATTAGGGTCAGCTCTGCTACGAATTAGTTTCATGACACTGTTTTACATCCAATAATGAAAGGCAACTCGATGCCTTTATAAGACATTGACAACTTAAGCCTTCTTATTTTTCATGTTTCCTTTCAATTTGGCTAAAATTTTTTATTTCTGTCTTATTTTTATATTTTAATATCTTCTATGAAATCTATTCTCACTGCTTAAGAAATCCAACAAACTTCTACATGTATGTATTTTTGACATCATTTTTCATTCTCAACTTGGGTGTTGTTTTGCCCTTGTTGGCTTGAAACATTATAGGTTAATATTTGTAATGTCTACTACTATCATCTTCATCACATTAACTCAAAAACACATAAATACATTTTCAATTGGTAGATAGTAACATCTTTTCTGATTAGCATTCTCTTTTCTCTCTTTCTTTTTCTTGCTAGCCTTTTGGGGGTCAAACCCATATCTTCTCTAATTATAGTATTTGCAGTAAAATATGAAGAATCACCAAAGCAAAAGAGTAAAAAATAGCAAAGAATCACTTATATTTTAGAACTATAACATATTGACAAATGGGAAAATTACCACAGAATGACTTATGGGCACGAGATATATGCATTATGGATATGCATGCTTTAATTTGGTTTTGAGGATTCAACATTAGAATTTTAAAAAACAAGGAAATCAAAGGTGAGAAAAGACCTTTATTTTTTATTTTAATTATTAATTTTCCATTAAATGTCACAAAAATATATTCTACTTTAATTTTTAGACGTTATACTTTATGTATTCACTCTTTAATTTGATATTTAATAAATTATGTTTAATATAAAATGATAAAATAGTATAATAAATTTCTATTTTAAATTATCATGATATGAAAATTATTATGTAAAAATTAAAAAAATTATATCCATTTAAAAAATCAAATTTCTTTCAATTAATATTCTTAAAAACTTATGATTTTAATTTTAAAATTTCCCATGCACTGCACGGGTAAAAAAAGAAACACTAATTATCTATGACTATAACTTGATTTAAAAGAGAAATAGTGAATTTTTTGTCCTAGCAAAGATATGGATCTTGCTAAACTTTACATCTTCGTATGAAGTTTAACAAATATATATGTATGTACATCCTAAAAACTTCAATTCACTCGTCCTTCCTGCAAGAGTTACCTTGGTAAATTTCTCTCGTATTTTTAGATCAACACATCCCTTTATTAAAAATAAAAATTTTAAAAACGATAAAAGTTTAAACTTATTATTTCATCCGTCTTTAATCTTTATGCAACTGTTGCCTTCGTAAATCTGAGCACCAGTCAAGAGTCCATCCCAGATTACAACACGTAGACGCCCAGAAACGAAAAACACCTCTTTACCTTTCTCAAGTGAATTCGAGGGTTGTACAAAGGCCAGTTTGGGCCGATTAGACAGAATTCAAATCTGACCTGATTTTTAAATATCATCATTTTTTAAAACTCAAACCTGATTTGATAATAACTTGACTATAGACTGGATTAAATTGGATCAACTTGACGTTAAAATAATATATGAAGATTTAGATATTATATATATTAAAATTATAAAATTTTATAAGTATGAAACAAAATTTAGGAGCTATTTTGTATTATATGTTTTAAAAAATTATTTCAATTTAAAAATAATATCATATTATTGATTGAACTATAAAATTTTATAATTTTTCACAAATCATTATATAAAAATATATCTCTAAATTTTTTTTGACTTCGGATCGGGTCGAACCAACCCGATAAATGACCCAAACCCGACATGAAAAATGCAACGAATTATTTTTTAAGACCTGAACCTGACTCAATGTGAATCCTGCCACCATGACAAAGCATAATGAATAGAAACTTTTTACATGCTACTAGACCATATTTAATGTACTCTTTCAATTTCATAATAACCGTAAAAAAAACTAAATAATATACATATCAAGAAAAATAAAAAATATTTTGTTAAATATCAAAAATTATGAGTCAACAAAATTGTCATTCTATAATTATTATTATTTATTTTAGTAAATGTATTGAGTACTTAACTAACATATTTGTAATAGTGATATAAATATTTGTAATAGTGATATAAATGAAAGAAAAAATTAATATTATTTAAATATTATAAATGAATAGAAATTCTAAAATATGAAAAAGTAAAAAAACTAATAATTATTCTCATTAACACAAGCCATGCAACACCCAAGAATGAAGCCACTTCTGGCACATTGACACACAGTACCCTCCGTGTTACACACTCGCGCACGCACGCAAACAAAACAATAAGCACAGAAAATGAAACAAAACTGTTCCACATCAAGTTTTCCTCCTTCATTAAACACCCGCACCCACACACACGAAAAAAAAAAAGAAAAAAGAAAAAAAAAGCACCGGAAAAAACTGGTCCAAATCAATTTTTCCTCCTTCATTAAAACTCGTCCTTCCCCCAACAAGCAAAACAAAAGCCACTCCCATCTTCAAACCCCACACTTAACTCTTTCCCGTTTCCATCCCTTTCCCGTTTCCCCCACCGCCATGTCGTCACCGTGCGCGACGGACCTCTCCCGCGCCGCCGCGTGCAGGGACGGCCCCGCGGCGGCTCACCTCAAGATCCTCTCCCTCTTCGTCATCTTCGTCTCCAGCATGGCCGGCATGTCCTCCCCCGTCCTCCTCGCCCGCCTCTTCCAAGGCAAATCCCTCTACGACCGCGCCCTCGCCGTCATCAAGTGCTTCGCCGCCGGCGTCATCCTCTCCACCTCCCTCGTCCACGTCCTCCCCGAAGCGTACGCCGCACTTGCTGACTGCCGCATCTCCACGCGCCACCCGTGGCGTGACTTCCCCTTCTCCGGCCTCGTCACGCTCATCGGCGCGCTCCTCGCCCTCGCTGTCGACCTCGTCGCGAGCTCCCACGTGGAGCACGCGCAGTACGCGCCTGTGGTGAATCAGGAGAAGGAGTCGGTGGCGGCGGGAGAGTCGAGGGTGATTGAGCTTGGTGGAGCTGTAATTGGTTGTCACGGAGGCGGGGGCGGCGGCGGCGGCGGAGGGGTGGCGGCGGCGGAGGAGGAGGTGCTGAGGTTGAAGCAGAGGATGGTGTCGCAGGTGCTGGAGATTGGGATAATTTTTCATTCGGTGATTATTGGGGTTACGATGGGGATGTCTCAGAACGTGTGCACCATAAGGCCTCTCGTTGCTGCGTTGGCGTTTCATCAGATCTTTGAAGGGATGGGTCTTGGTGGATGCGTTGCTCAGGTTTGTTTTATCTTTCTCCTCCCTTCTCCCCTGTCCAACAATAACAGTCATTTAGAAAAATTGGATCATTAAAATATTGATATTATACTAAGATATATTAACATAACTTTTTAATGTATCAGTTTCTCTCAATTTCGGTAGTTGATTGTTATTGTTAGATGGAGGGAGTATCTTTCTTGTGATTTTCACTCTGTCATCTTTTTTGTTTCTTTCTTTTTCTTGGTTCTTGGTTCAGTTGTGGTTTTGTCATTTGTGTTGATTCTTAGGATAAAGTATTTAATTTCTATATTAATCTAATGTGCCGCTGAATGAATATCTATCTAGCCAACCTTGATTTGGGAATTAGTTAGATTACAGAAGTATTAAAAGATTTGAGGAAATGCCTCCCTTTTTTGGTGCTGAAGCTGTATCCTTAGAATTAAGAAATTAATTACAAAATTAAACAAAAAAAAGAAAAGAAAAAGACTAACGAATTTTTATTTGAAGTGATAAACTCTAAGTGAGGAGTGACGTATCTAGATACTAACCTTAATTATCCAGGACTTAACTTGAATCATTGCAGTGACTTCGCCATCAACTTCTCAATTTTAAGAATCAAGGTGGACACATGGACACAAACGGTTTTAGAGATTAAAATGACCCTTCACTACTGAAGAATTGGACTTAAGGTTGTTTTACTAATTCATTACATTATGGGAAGGTTATAATTTGATTGGTAGTGCTTAGTAAAAATGGCACAAAAAGTGAGTTGAGATGTGAAGTGATTTCAAGTCAAGGCAAGCTGTTTTTTCAGAAGCAAATTTTCGGAAAGACAACTCAGTTTTTAATACTCTTTAAATTAAATGAGAATCAAACTTTACCAACCTTATAGTTTTTTTTTAACTTGAACTAAAATAGTTAGTACGGGAGTTTAATTTTGATCTTATTCAATTCAATCAAATCTTTTTATTTGTATGGCCTTTCAAATGATGAGTGTAAAAGTCAATGGTGTTTATTGATATGGCAATCTATGATTAGATAATTATATAAAATTTTTTACACTGTTAGTGTGTTAAATTCTAACAATCATATAGTTAGTTGACAATATATAAAGTAATTTATATTAACAATATAGTATTAAAAATAGTTGCAAATTACTATAATAGTAAATATTTTGAAACTTGAAACTATTGGGGCCTAAGATTTTTAAATTGGGTTTATGAAATTGAACTCTGAACTTTCAGTCAATGCCAGTCATCTGTTAGTAATTTGGCTAAACTACCCGTTACTGTGTTAAACTTCAATTGCAGAAAATGAAAATTTTCGTGGGGTTATTCTACTTTGTGAATTTAGCGGGTGCACCTTCTTATTTTTCAAACGACATTTTCGTATATAGAAAAATGAACACAATTACTTTACAGCAAAAAGAAAATGATTTTTTTTGGTTCCATACAAGAAAATGATTTAGGGCATGCCTTCTTTGCAATTTGGGTTTTTGCCGTAGCGACGCTAAATTTATCTTGAAATCTTGAAATAAAGGGTTGAAATGTATTGCGGAAATAATGGTTGTCTTTGTGTGATCATGCAACGAGCCAATTGCAAAATATGAATTTGTGACTTTGTGTTGATTGAGAAACATGACTTGACTAACGATAGAGCATGTGCTTGACCTGTGTGAATTATGCCTCCAAATCAGAAGCGCAAGGAATGGTTGAAATGTTGACCGTAGTCTTCTGATTGTTGTTTGTTTGGGGCAAAAAGTAATATAATAAAAAGGAAAGGTCGTTTAAATAAAAAAAATATTACTATATGGGTTCTTCTTCCTCACCTTTCACTCCTAATTAATTAATGTTTCAGTTGTCCACACTCCACGGCTATTTGGAACGGAGTAAGTTATTGCTTAATATCCCACGTTGAAACGTATGTGTAAAAAATTAACACCGTCGGCACTCCTCAAGTGTGTGTTGGAAATGTTATGTCACATTTCTCTGTGATTAACAAATGTTATTCCTTTGACTTTATGAGTATATTACTATATTTTTATAGATTAAGGTTAGCCATGCATAATTCCTTGTCTCTAAATTAGGATAAGCTTCTTCTCAACTTAAATTTTTGTTGATAAAAAAAAAAATTGCATGTTTGACTCGTATAGTTACTATATCAAAAAAGTTATGCATAAAAAAATATATAGTTAATTGACATTTTTATTTTGATAATATATTAAATTTCACTCAAATATAAACTTTTTTTTTTTACCTACCAAAAAAATTTAAGCGTTTTTTAACAGTAATTTAGAAGCTCAAATTTAGTATATTAAATGAGCTTAAATTTTTCACACTAACGGGTCTAATAAATAAACATATGAATTCAGAAGTGTATGCATTCCCTGACCCTAATGGGATATTGACGTTGTGTACACATTCATATACGTCGTTCTTCAAGCCAGAAGATGCTATTTCATACCCTTGTGTGATGATATCATTACAGGCAGGATTTAGCTTTGGAGCAACGGCATACATGTGCTTCATGTTCTCAGTGACAACACCAATGGGGATAATATTGGGGATGATGTTATTCTCGCTGACAGGTTACGATGATAGCAACCCAAACGCCTTAATCACCGAAGGGTTACTGGGTTCAATTTCTTCAGGAGTACTGATTTACATGGCCCTTGTTGACCTCATTGCTGTTGATTTCTTCCACAACAAGCTTATGAACTCTAATCCTCGGTTGAAGAAGGCATCTTTTGTTGCCTTAACCATGGGTTCTGCTGCGATGTCTATTCTTGCCCTCTGGGCTTGAACATTTTTTTTGTCTTATCGTCAAATATGTACGAAAAAAAAAGTAGTGCTCAGTAATGTAACATGTAAATACCAAGCTTATTAGTAAGAGGATTTATGGGAATTGACGTTTTGCCTCCTTAAATTTGTTGATAATTATCAAGGAGGCTTTCTAGAGACCGTGAGGTGAATAAAATTATGCCGACGTGGAGCCAAGTTTAATAACTGAATCATAATATATGCTTGTATAAAACTTTTTTGGGTTTTTAATTTTAACGTGAACTAAGCTATGGAAAAAAAAAGAAGAAAAAATAACACTCAGAATTGAAAGCAATTTCTTCCTTATTGGAACAAATATGGGAAGATTGTACTTGTTGGCAAAATTTTGGTAAAAAGAAAAAACATGGCAGAGGTGAAATGATCTTTTATTTTGTTGATAGTTTTAGATAAGTTATTAGAGAGTTGTCGTGCATTTAGACTTCAAGAACTTCGAACAAGTCTATGCTTCTGAATTACATATTTTTAATTTAGTTCTAAGTCATTAATTAATTTGATATATTGTTAGTGTTGTTTTGCACTATTATTGTTTTTCATGAGATTTTTTGAGATATTTATAATACGAGAACTACAAATAGTTTTGATGATGTAGTTTTGTTTTTGATATATATAATTGTATGATAGCATAAAGTAATTTTATTACTATATTAAAATTAAGTCCTTGTTTTAAACTTTGGTGTCAACAATTTTAAAGAATTGGACGTGGAATTTATACAAGAATTCAATTATCACTATGGCGTGTGCCTTTTTTCAGTGGGGAAGAAAGAAAGAAAGTGAAAAAGAAAAGAATTTGAAAGTACATGAGGGCAAAAACTACAGCCGAGTGGATTGGCACTTTGTTTTTTCATGTTATTTTGATTCACATTTTATGGGATATCGTGTTGACACATTTACATTTACCATTAGATGGGGTGCAGTACTCAAACTAAGTAGGATCCACATCCAATTTAAGAGTTGATGAGAGTATATCAGCACGGTGTCCTATAAAATGTAACTCAAAATAACATTATTCTTTCCTTAACACGGCAGTTTCACTATCAACGTCATCCCCAATTGTCCCGGTAGTAAATAAACAAATGCTCAAAGCTGAAAGTCACTAAACATTAAATAATTAATTTGCACAAAGTATAGTTGAAAAAGCTTGGTGCATGCCATGCCAGCATAGTGGAAAATGGAGTGGTATATGCTGCCGCCACTATTTGCCAACTAAAGTTTAGTTTCCCTCACTGTTAGTTGCCATGAAACGTGCTATTATCAACATTTGCTTCTTTGGAACTTTGTTGAACGTATATACACAGCTTCCACCATGGGAACTTTTTATCATAAGTTAAGTGGAATTTGGGATCCTATGATTTTGATTCATTCTTAATTAGTGTTGTTGGGATTTAACCAAAAGCCCTGGGATTTAACCAAAAGCCCCATATCAGTAAGAAATAGAAATCTCGCTAGTATTTTGGTATATAAATATGGTTTTGGTTATTTGAGTTTTATTTTCCTCCGAAAATAGAAGTGATCCATATGGGTAGCTTTTAGATATTGTTCATGTGATAAAATATTTATAAGAATGATTTGCAATTTCAGTCATTCAAAAGTTGCAAATAATGAAATATTTGGAACTCCTTATAGGGGTTGTCGATATAGGCAGTTAAGGCCGAACCACGTTAAATTTTCTCTTCTTTATATTATTTTTCTTCTTGTATTGTTTTCTTTATTGAGAGACTTTATTCTTGTATTTCTTTACATCCACTGCTCAACAAGTGCTATTAGAGCCTATGGTTTTGGTCAGTTGGACTTGGTTGAGTGTTGATTAGAATGGTAGTTTTTGATCTATGAGGTCCCTTGTGTCGAAAATTTTCCTGGCAATACGGGAGGTTAGGCGACGTGTCCTATGGAGCAACAATGGTGCAAGTGAAGAGAGCTTATGTCGAAAGTCTTCTTGGTAACGTAGAAGCCAAGAGACGTGTTACATATGTAGCAGTGGTACAGGTTACCAGAGCAGGTATGACTCTTGTTTACACTATTGAATACTCATGAAATATAAGTTTTGTAAGAAGAATGTTTGTGGAGATAGTTGTTGCAGTCAGCTTTTTGATAGGATTTTGGATCAAAGAGAGGATTTGTTGCGATTTAATCCGAAGTCCCACATCGATAAAAATAGAAGTCTTACTAGTATTTTGACCTATAAATATGGATTTGGTTATTTGAGTTTTGTTATCCTCCAAAAGTGGGAGTGATCCATATAGGTAGGTTTTAGGAGTTGTTCATATGATGAAATATTTGTAAGGATGGTTTGCAACTTCAGTAGTTTAAAAATTGTAGATAGTGAAAGATTTGTAACTCCTTATAAGGATCCTAGGTGTAGGTAGTTAAGGCCGAATCACGTTAAAATTTCTCTCCTTTATATTGTTTTTCTTCTTGCACTATTTTCTCTATTGAGAGAGAATTTGTTTTTATATTTTTTTTTTTGCTTTCACTACCCAACAAAATAGTTCGAATCAGTTTGACTTGGTTGAGTGTTGGTTCGAATGGTAGTTTTTGGATCTATGAGGTCTCTTATGTCGAAAGTCTTCCTGGCAATGCTGAGATCAAGCGGCGTGTCCCGTGGAGCAGCGATGGTACAAGTGAAGAGAGCTTGTGTCGAAAGTATTCTTGTCAATGTAGAAACCAAGAGGCGTGTTTCGTGTGTAGCAGTGGTACAAGTTAATAGAGTAAGTATGACTCCTGTTTACATCATTGAATACTTGTGAAATACAAGTTTTGGAAGAAAAATGTTTGTGGAGATAGTTGTTGCAGCCAACTTTTTGGCAGGCTTTTGATCAAGGAGAAGATTTGTTAGGATTTAACCCAAAGTTCCATATCGGTAAGAAATGAAAGTCTTGCTAATATTTTGGCTTATAAATATGGCTTTAGTTATTTGAGTTTTGTCATCCTCTAAAAGTGGGAGTGATCCATATGGATAGCTTTTAGGAGTTATTCACGTGATGAAATATTTATAAGGATGGTTTGCAACTTCAGTTGTTCAAAGTTGCATATAGTGAAAGATTTGAAACTCTTTATAGGGGTCATGGATGTAAGCAGTTAAAATTGAACCATGTTAAATTTCTTTCTCTTATATTATTTTTCTTCTCGCATTATTTTCTTTATTGATAGAGAGTTTGTTCTTGTATTTTTTGCTTTCAGTGCCCAATAATTAGGGACGCAACCTTTGTCTTTCTTTTATTTTTTTAATACATTAAAAGGCAATAAAATTTAAACTTAGAATTTTATTCTAAATTACTGAAATCCTTTATCACTAGCTTAATTCTAGTGGCTTGACAAAATGTAGTCTTGAAGTCTTTGTTTTTTATAAAGTAATCTATTTTCGCTCTTTTATCTCATTTTTTTTCATTTAAGTTTCCATTTTCTTCCTAGTTGAAAACGTTTAACTGGCACTAATATGTCTTTAAAAAAGAGCAGATTTTGATTCAATAAAGAATATGAGCACTTGAAAATCAGTTGATCAGTGTATAATTGAAATGTGACTTCGATAAAATTTATATGCAACGTTAGGAGTTTTAATTTTGAAATTATCATTTTAAGAAAGATTTCAACTAAAAATTATCTCAGAGAGTGATTATTTAAGAATTTTTTTTTAAAAAAAAACAATGAGCAGCAAATATTGAAAAAAAGTGAAAACCAGTACACGATTCTCATAGAGGTGTTAAAATGGACTGGCTCACCCGGTTTAGGCCCACCCCACCAAAAGCCTTGACATTGGCAAGGTAAAGTTCATATTAATGAGTTATGAGAAGATGGAGCACGATAATGGTGGACATGATGACCCTACAATTGGCTTGTTTGTTAGAAGAAGACCAAAGGAGATAGATTTCAGTAGTCATGGCAGAGGGAGGTTTAGATCAAAATGTAGAAAATGAAAAAAAAAGATGTCATTATTACAAGAAAGAATGACATTAGAAATAGAATGGACAAAGCTTACAGAAAGGAAAGCTGCTAAGACAAGTAACATAGTAAGTGTTGTTGAAGGTGTCATAAATATTTTCTCTGTATCTGCATTTTTAATTACTGATGCGTGAATTATTGATTCTAGTTGCTCGTATCACATCTGTCTAAATCAAGATTGGTTTACAACCTATAAGTCAATTGAAGATAACGTTGTTCTTATGGAAAACAATATCATTTAAGGTTGTTTGGTATTGGTTTAGTGAAAATCAAGATGCATAATGGAGTCGTGAGAGCATAGACTGAGGTCGGTATATGCCCGACCTATACAAAAATCTTCCTTCTCTGGGCACTCTTGATTTCCATGGGTGGAAGTATTCTGCTGAAGCATGCTCTTGTTGCAATCAAGGGAAAGTTGGTCAATGATCTTTACTTTCTTCAAGCTAGAACAATTGTTCGTATTGCAACTATATCATTTTCCCATAATTCTGAGTTAGATACTACTAGTTTGTGGCATCCGAATTTGTGGCAAACCAAAGCTCTCAATGTCAACATAGTCAGTGCCACCGTCTAACACACCTCCTACATAAACAAAATAGCAACAATAATGGCTTCCCAATGCATTAAAAAACAACACTATGGGCAGCCAAAACAAACAGAAACACTAAACCAAATCAAGAAACTAAACTGATTAAAATGCTCGCTAACATACCTAGATTGCAATTGTGGTTTTGGTTTCACGAATAAAGTTCCAGCAGCAATGAATAGTAGCAGAGAAGGCAATAGCGATGCAGAGAGAGAGATTAGGGGATGAGAGAACAAGAAGTTGCAGAAATGGAAAAAGAGAAAGGCACTATTTGATAATATTTGTGGGTTATTGATGGGCTACTGATAGGTTAGCCTGTTGGTAACCAATAAATGAAACAGTGCAATTAGGTCTTCACTAATTACTGATAGGTTTGCTGATGGATTTGTGGGCATTCCAAGAGTTGTGCGCAAACATTCTAAAAATTCAAAAACTCTTTGGCATATTCGTCATTAAGTAAAAGAAGTTTAAACAATTATTATAAAATAACTATTATTTAATTTTAACGCTCACCCGACGATTAATGTAATACAAAATAAAAAATTAATGGAAAAATAAAAATTATTTCTATATCCATCAATAACTTAAGGAAAAAAATTCAAAATTCTTACTTACTCATTGGTAAACCTATCAGTGGTTTATTTAAAATGAAAAAAAATATAAAGATGATTTTATTTTCATATTTACTCATCGGTAAACCCTTTGGAAGGGACTTCACACCATATGGCATGAGTGCATGTACCGACGGGCTTTAAGTTATTAATCAACCAATTGGTAAGCCCATCGAAAATTGTGCATATCATATGGCGCACAGTGACGCCATCCACTACCGATGGGTATATGGACGGGTTGTTGTCTAAATTTGTTTTCAAATACTTAATAATGAAAGAAAGTGTGAACCCATTGAAAATTACTATCGGGTTCGTACCCTTCGGTAACACCCATGGGTATCCACGTGTTTCTAGTAGTACTTGATACTATTTGAACCCACCAAAAATTGATACTAGACACCTGTATGCTATTTTCTCCACTATTTTTGGAGTTTTAGGATCTATACATTGTTTAAGTCCACTTTCTAACTCTGTAAATGACATAGTATAAGGAATAAAGAAACATGCTAGACTATTGCATATAAATGTGGCACTTTTGCTTGTATTTGTAACAATAGTAACATTGAAATATAGTATTATATTTGTTGTGCTATCCATTTTTAGCTCTCTTTTTTCTTACTTTACTCTCTTAATATATATTTTTTTTGGTGGCATTGAACACTTTTTGACACACACATTGCTATTTTCTTTCTCCTTAGGACTACCAACACAAAACAAACAGATAAAATGAGAAGGAAAAGAAATAGTGACTATCTATATTTTTGTCTACTCTAATCTCCTTTTTGAGGCCCACACAACACTTTTTCTAAACATAGATAACTCTTTTTTTTTTTAAGACTAGAATAGGATTAGGGGGAAAAAAGATAAGGAGGAGGAGCTATCTTTTCTTTCCTACTCTAACCCATTTTTTCTACTTTACCCACTCTGTGTTTTGACACACACAAAGAGAGCACCCTCGGACTAAAACAACACCCATAATCAACAAAATTTATCGAATGAGACAAGAAGAGACGGAAAAGGGTTTATATGGAAAGGGTATGATATTTTAATATCTTTTCTTAAAAATCCCGCCACACATATTTTTTCTAAAATCTCGCCGCTGACATCATTATATAATGGGTTTGGCAAGATTTCAATGAAAATTTTATATTTTATTCGTTTTTTTTTTTAAAAAAAGGGTTTGGTGTCATGACCCTACTATAAGCTTTTACAAAAAAACAGGCAGAGTTTTCTCTGTTTTTTGGACACCCTTAAATTTAGAAATACAATATGTATGAAAACAAAAATAAAATATAGAATCAAGTTTCAAGCATTCTTAGAATGCATCCCAGTAATAGAATAACTAACTCAACATAACCCAGAAAATCATCTCAACATATGAATTCATAACCACAAAGTATATGTCAACCATAACTAGGGATGTAGTTCAAAATATAATTCTAACTTCAGTTTACAAATCCTTTCCATAATATATATATATAAGTCTTAACTACACATACATAAGCATAAATATAAAACTAATCCAAGGATCTTGCCTGTGACATATGGAGCATTATGGACAGTTTTAGCTAGGCACTGCCCAAAAAGAAAGCTGGGTTTCAATATACAAAATAGGCCAAGAAGGCTCACCAACTCAAAGCTCCGCTATTGAGGAGTTGCGGGATTGGAACCTAAAGTTGCAGCTATATTTGGAAAAGAAGGGAAAAAATTGGAGTGAGTTTTGCAACTTAGTGGTAGACAGGATGTCTATAACCTACATGAGACAATATATAATCTATAAGTAAAACAATAATAACTTCATAGTTCATATAAATTCAACAAATCCTTTTATTAATGAAAAAGATTTTTTAAAACAACCAGCTTTATATAAAATAATACAGAATCGTCAAATTTAGGATAAACAGAAAGATTCACACTCAGGCGGGCATTCCTTCGTGTAATTCTAAAACAGAACAGTTCTACCCATGCGAGTAGCAGTAGAACAGGAGGATCCACTATATGATCCGAATCAAATAGGCTAATGCCTATTGTCGTTAGCTACAGATTCTGTCAGAGATTCTCCCCAAAACATATAATAAAGATTTTATATATAATATCAAATTAATTCTTAATAGCTCCATAAATGGCCATAACCACAATTTCTCAAGTCCACAATAGAGATAGAATAATTTTCAAAATCAATATCACAACGTCTCATATGTCAATTTTTGATAAAACATAAGTTAACATAAATGATGTAATTTCATTAAAATTACGTAAAACAATTAAATAATTTTTTTTCAGTTTCTAAATTTCTAAAATATAATTAGAGCTAATTTAACATAAATAAAAATAATTAGAGATATAATGTCTACTCACAAACAGGTTCAAAAGAACCAAAGATCTCCCAAGCACCACTAATCCAACGGTTAATGCTCAAATACTGTATAACTCCAGGAACAAGATAAACATAATATTAGTGAGCTAACAATACCATTAATTTATACTAATTAGTCCCACATAATAGAAAGCCCCAAATATATGCACTTAGGGTCCCAAAAACCCTAATCTACAATGAATGACTACATAGAGAGATCAATAAGATAAATAGAATAAGATTGTCACTTATCCACTACTCTAGAAGGAAAATTACAAGTAGGGAACAATTCAAAAATTACCGCTCTAACTGGTTCCTCCACTTAGAGAGAGAAATCACGAGTTAGAGAGAGAGGAGAGAAGGAGATGTGTTTTTGATGGTGATAATGAGGAGGAGGAAGAGATGGTGATGGTAGTTGAGGTAGTATGGAGGTGGTGGGCTGTGAAAAAGAGACGAGGAGGAGATAGAGAGGAAAAAGAAAAGAAAAGGAGAATAAAAAGAATAAAAGAAGGAAGAAGAACGGACATGAGGGAGAAGAGATAGAAGAAAAAAAAAAGAAAGGAAGGGCCTAAAGTGGTCCACATCACTTAAGGCTCATAGATGGTCAATACCTCATTTTTTTTCTACAAGTTATAATATTTGGCGATATTTTCATGAACATTTTTTTATTCAATTTTGTAAAAACATGTTTCTGATGAGATTTTTAAAAGTCACAACCTTGTAAATTAAATTCTAAACCCATATCTGCATTTTATACCCTCAGAACAAGTATAAAAACAAATAACCCGTATATAATACCAAAAACATTATCTAAAATAATTAAAAAGAAGTATTATTCTTATATTTAATTTTAAGTTATTATTATATTTTTTGAGAAAAAATTTATTAAAAATAATTATAAAAATATATTAATCGGCTCGTGCAAGGCACGTATGCTATATCTTGTCTACATAGTATGATTACATACGAGCAGCTTCATTAAAGTTCCTTCAAGCAGCTCATGCAATAACTTTTTGCAAATATAATTGCTTCGGCGACGATACCACACAAGTCCACGATGATAAATTGATTCATGTGCACTGACACACCACAGCTACCTCTATTAATTGCTCCCAATGACATATATATATTCACAAACATGCATAATTTGCATTGCCAGAGAAAGAAAGAACAGCTAAGCCTGTAAACTAAGCCGGATATAACATCACATAAATTTTTCTATATTTACTTACTGCTGATAACATCTCAAAATTTCATTTCGAAAATAGTTATATATCTTCGTGTGACAGATAGAAGTGAACATTCATTAAATAAAAATCCAAATGTACCCACAATTGCATGGCATCTACAGGGATGGAATTTCGAGAGGAAGGGTGAAGCTGAATATTTGTCCTTCACCCACAGCGATTCCAATTGATGCGTCATAAGAAATGGAGATCTATCTCATTGTACATGTCCAATTCTTGTACAATGCAGTGTGATCACCATCAATGTGTGATGTTGGATTGGACTCGTTATATATTGGATTGGACTCGTTGTACATGTCCAATTCTTGTACAATGCAGTGTGATCTTCATCATAATTCAACATTATCAATGGGCGCGAGCCAAATGATGGACGGTGATTGATTCTCATATCTTGATCACATAATAATATGAACTGTCAAGTCTCAAAAAATAGTAAGTTTTTCATTCAACTTGTTTTATCAAACCAAATATCTATCCATTCTCAAATTTGTTATTTTCATTCATTTTCTTTACCAAAAACCAAATATCTATTTGTCAATTGAAATTCAAACTCATGAGTTCTAACTTGTAGTTTTAAAATTATATATTCCTACCAAAATTAAATATATTGAAGCTCAAATTGTAAAGGGATCAAATCTGAAGCCAATAAACTATGCTTAAAGCATGTATATTTATTCAATTAAAGATTTCATGTGAGAAGGAGCCTGAAATACTCCGGGTACAAGTTTGAAGTTTTAAACTTGTTAAAAATTCCATTGGAATACAAAATACGACTATTATCTTCACCAATATAGCTTGAATACTCCATACGAGTCAATTTTGTAGCTGAATCTGTCATTCTAAGGGGAGGTTTGGTTGGAGGGTAGAAGGTTTATTTTTTATGATTAATTTTTATGTATAAAATTATTTATGAATTTCAATAATAAAAAGGTTATCTCAATTTTTACACTTCAACCTGATATTCTTAAAAGGTATATTAGATTATAGAGTAAAAATAAGGTGTAAATTTTTATAAAAAAATTTTGAAAATAAAATTATACATGAGATTTATCCATAAAACATATTCGCCACCAATTAAACAAGGTAAGAATAAAAGTAAATTTTACTTATAAAGTTTATTTATGATATTTTTACCATTATTTTTATTTATTGACCAAATATATATATATATATATATATATATTGAAAACCACTATTTGCCTTGCGTTGCTACTTTCGAGGGGTGACATGGTCAAAGCCGAAAGGGGTCAAAAGAGAAGCATGAAAAGAGGGGAAAGGCCTATTGCAGTTGCAATACATTCATATCTGTACACAAAATATTTCGTCACCTTCAGTATTTCACACTTTTATGGTTGAACGGAGAAGAGAAAAGAAGGAGAAGCCGGGGGAGAAGGGGGTTGGATTGTGTATTATTTATGTCTTATTTATTTTCAAAGAAAGAAGCACAAAAATGATACAATAAAAATAATATAAAAGTATCATTTTTCTTGTATATGTAAATAGAAAGATGATATATGATTGACTAAAAATGGGCAAGAAAATTCCATTTGTTGCTCTCTGTATATATTAAAGTTATGTTATTTGGATATATTTTTGCAAATATGTCTAATGTCTATTGATATAGAGGAATGTATGTAGTGACCGTGGAAATTTCACATTGATTAATGGGGAATCATGTATATATATATTGTAGTGATATATATTATAGTGATACTGATCGATAAGTGACAATAATATTATTTGTCAGAGATTTAAGTGGAAAGGAGCAGGAGAATAACGTTTATATGATTGGGGATGACAGGATTTTTATTTATCATCACAGTCAATTCTTTATTAATCAACGCCAAATCTCTATTGTAAACAAATGCATTAGATACTATTGATAAGGCAAGGCCAAAGCCATAAAGCCAAGGTCTGCATTAAATACTATAAAGCAAATGTCATTGTAGATGGCCTCACTTGTGCCAGGTTTTTGACTGCCCCATTCACAAAAGGGAGATTCACAAGGTCTATTCTGTCTTTTTTTTTTTTTTTTAGAATTTAGACTTCCCAAATTCTATATAATGTACAGTAATTTTTTTTATGTTTTTTCTTTTCATTGTTGTTACTATTTTATTAATTTTAATTATTTTTAATATTTATTTTTATTTATTTCTTAAAGAAGTTGATTGTCCCGACTTCTACTATGTGTGCAGTATTTTTTTTCCTTAATTGTTGTGCTTTTTTGATAATTTTAAATATTTTAAATAATTTTTTATTTATTTTGTAAAGAGTTCAATTTATACAAATTCTTTTCTATGTACATCTGTATACAGTATATTTTTAATTTTAATTTATTTATTATGTTCTCTTAAAGTTTAATTATTTTTCAAATTTATTTTGTAATATTATTATATTTTTATTAAATTTGCTTTGGTATTACTTTTTTATTTTGTTATGAGTTTAATTAATTATGACTTATAAATTTTTTAATTTGTTCTTTCAATTTTTTTATTTTTTGTTTAATTATTTTGTCAGGAACAATGTTATTTTTAGTTTTTGATATTTAATATTTTAATTTTTATTTTTTAGTGAATAGTGCTATTTTTTTCTTTTTTTTATCCAATTCAGTTTGTCTGAATTGTGTTGCGTGAACTTTTTTTTTTTAAATTTCAGTGTGTCTGAATTATATGTAATGAATAGTAAAGATTTTTTTTCCTTTTTTAAAGGTGCAACCATTTGATTTTTCAATTTATAAAATATTTACCATTTTATAATTTTTTATTTTTTTAAATAAATGAATAGTATTTTTTTAAAATATTTTTTCTTTTTATTTTTCTTTAACACAATTCGGGCCGAATTGTATATGTTAAACAGTATTTTTTTTCTTTTCTTTTTTTTAAAGAATAACTAAAAATAAAAATAAAAAAATAAAAGAAAAAAAATACTGTGCATTATACATAATTTGATGGGTCCAAATTTTTAAAAAATAAAAAAGAAAGAGACAGCGAAGACATTGACTATCAAATATAGGGGAGTAGACACCTTCACAAAATTGAGCTTATGCATGGGCAGCTCAAAAACATTGACCAGAAAACACGGAATGCTGTACATAGAGTTTTGTCCTTCCCTAATGCTATCACATCTGTTTTCTACCACCCACAGACACAATTTTTGACTGCCTGTTATTTTGTTCATGATTGAAAACAACACAAGTTTATAGACTTCCGATTTCAGAACAATCAATTGATGTTAGGAAGTGTCATCAGCCATGACAGATTAGGTAACTAATACAGCACTTGTAACCAAATTACTGCCTTATCTTTTGGTTTGAGGAAGCTACTCTTGTCACTTCTTTCCTAGTAGTGGATATGGAGGCTTGTAGCCCCAAAATAATAATAATAATAATAATAATGCATTTGGAAAAATTCTTGCCTATAAGAATCTAATATTTAAGATTTAAGTATATTTATAATAAAATTAATAAAACTCCAAAATGACTTAATGAGTCTTGATAAAAATGTAGTAGAACCTAATTTTATAATAAATGATATATGATATATACTTACATCCAATTATATCCTCACACTAGTCAATATGAGCAATTTTTACAATTATAATTTGAAAGCTCATATAAATACAAAAATTTGATTAGATAATATCCTATGTTTATAAATATATAGGTAGGATTTCACAGTCGGCCTTATCTTTTGGTTAGAGGAAGCTACTCTTTACTAGTAGGGTTCCTAACATTGCTGGCAACGGATATACAACCAAATTGAAAGTGATGTTTTAGCCAATTATTAAATTTGATCCATGGAAAATATTCATCAAACAGTAGAATCAATGTTGGGTATGAAAAAGGCAAGATTGCCAAGACCACCCCACCCAATTGATGACCAAATTTTCCCAACCAAAGAGGAAAATTGAGCATTACCTGTATGAGTATTGCACAGGTTTGTTGTGTGCATGAGCGTGTATGATTGAATTCTTCCTCAGCCAAAGCAGAAAAAAAATAAATAAATAAATAGTAGAAAAGAAAGAAAAATTGACATCTTCAAAAGAAACAATTTCACAAAAAAGAGATGCATTAAACCAAAGCCAACAAAGTGACCTGTAAAGAATCTGGCTGATCCCAGTAGTGATTTGATTGTTTGTTCTACTTCTATCATCATGATGCTTGTGTAGACAACTATAGACATTGACACACAGAGTTCATGTCACTGTGAACCATCTAATTCATTTACACTGGATGATACAAAAACTTTGCTCAGCATTCTCTTCAAAGAGCACCCCAACAAAGATGATGAAGTATCTGAAACAGAACCACCAACACCAACACTCACCATTCCACCTCCTCCAACACTCTCATTCCCAAGCTCAACCTCACTAATCTCATAACTTGGAGTACCAATCACAATCTCAAGCACACCACCATCATTGCCATCACCATCATGATCCTGATCATCCCCATCAACATAAACCAATTGAGAATCATTCTTATCAACGGCACTACAAACAATAGGAGCTCTACAAATTGGACAATTGGAATGAGAACTCAGCCACATGTCAATGCATTCAACATGAAAAGCGTGGCCACACTTCGGCAAGCTCCTTCCAATTTCACCCTCCTCAAAACCGCTCAAACAAATCACACATTCCAATTCCTCTGCTTCCCCTGCTTCATACACAAACATGGGAATCGCCGAAACCGTAGCCGAGTCGAGCCCCTTGGTTATAAAGGGCGAGTCTTCTATGCGGAAGTGGTGGAACTGAGAAGGCCCCATAACGCTGGAGACAGGCCGGCGGCGATGGCGACGCCGCCGGCGATGCTGCAGTTGTGATGAGTGGGAGTGGGACTGAGAAAGGAACCACTTGGCGTACACGTGGAGGAGAAGGACGAAGAGGATGACAAGGAGAAGAGAAACAATGGCTGCAAGCATGATGGTGCTGTTGTTAATGTTGTTGTTGTTGGAGAACATATTCTGAGCGAGTTGACTCAGCGGGTTAGTATGCTTGTCGGGTGACTCGTTTTGGGTTTGCATTTTGAAGTGGAAATTAGGTAGTGAAGTGAAAAGTGTTAAGTGTGCTTTGCTTGAATGGGGCAAAAGGGTAGATTCTTGTTGCGGAAAGGTTTGAACTTGACGAACAATTCAGTTGAGAATCTCGTTCTGACTGTTCAATGTTGCTTTGTATTTGCAACTTCTTGGTGTGTGTGTGTGTGTGTGAAGAGTTTAATTAGGGTGTGGGTTGATGCTATTGCTATGCCACCTCTTGCGCATATAATGTTAGTTGTGTGTAACATGTGACGGTTGGCAACCACTATGGCCTATAAAACTCTATATGGCTTTGTTGTCTTGGAGTCTATGGAGTGTGGAGTGTGAAGGGCATGAGGTTGAGAGGTGCAATTGAAGTCAAAGAAGAATCCCTATGTCCAAGGGTGTAATGGAGACTCATGCATGGAGATCGAGAGAAGGGGCAAAAAAAGGAAAGTGGGGGCACAGAAGTGAAGCACTCGTGAAGGCAACGGCAATGGAGGGGCAGTGGAGTTTTATTGGATTCATGTGGAAGGTTTTATATTTGTTTATATAATAATAATAGTATATAGTTTTTATTAATTGGTTGAATTTGGTGAGGTTGGAGTAAGAATCCCAAGGCAAAAGAATTTATGAAGTCATGACTTAGAAAAAAAAAATTTTGTTACTCCAAATTGCAACAAATAAAAGCCAACGTCAGTCTTGAAAATGGAAGCTCCCCTTCACAATTTTCTTATGCTTAACTCATATTTTTGTACCTTGCTGTGACTTCCATGCATTTATATAAATTAAATGCTGTCAATATTAGAGGGGGTTGGCAATATTTTTATTTTTGTTTTTAACTTTTTCTTTTGTGTTTTTGGGGTTAGGCGGGTTGAGAATGGGGCCCACAATTGCTGTCTTAAAGAGATCAATGTGGGTATTCAGGGGTCCCATGTGAATGGAACCAGACACTATCGTGTCTTTTCTTTTCTTTTATTTATTTATTTATACTTTTTTAATAGCACCCTAGAGAGAGTGAGATACCAAGTCCACTATAGCAGCAGTTGATCTTTGCATAGATTCCACCATATTTTGCTGCATGTTTCTGGCGATGGATGGATCCCTTTTTAGTCCATAGAGTGGGCATGACGTATATTAGTATAGTACTATAGTATAGGCTCGTGAACGATCTTTGCCATGATGTAATTGCACCCATATATTGGTGCCATTTTATGCAAAGAGGGACCTAAAGACAAAAAAAGAAAAGGCCTGTTCCAAAACACAGGTCATAATTGGTACAGGTTTTTAAGGAGTTGGAAATCATTGCGCATGTGTCTTCTTTATTCCTAAAAGGAATACTTTGATTTTTACTATTGTATCGCTCTTTAGCAGTTAAATTAATTTGACATTTGTGAAATGCATAACATTTTCCTATAATATACATACAGAAAGAAGACAAATAAGATGATAGATCAAAAAAAATAAACAAAATAAATAAAATGAGTCCACCACTTTTTTTCTATGTTATAAATATATTATAAGAAGATAATGTAATTAAACACTTTATGAGACATGTCGCTGCAAATTTGCACAAAAAGTTAAAATTTTATTTATTTTAGTGTCCAATAATATTATGAAAATAATAAAATTATATAATAAATATATATAATATAATATCTTATTATTAAATATAATAAATGAGTAGAATGAATTAAGATTATTTATTATATTAAATAATAATAAAATATATAATATATATTTATTACATAGTTTTATTATTCTTATGATATTATTCTCTTTATTGTTAATGTCTGGCCTGCAAATGCAGAGGCCGAACAGTCTGCGCAACTCGTAATCTTTCAATGCAGGACCAGCTTTTCCCGAAAGGTCAGCTTAACATGTTGGTCCAGAAATGTTAATTTCTTGAAGTTTATAACAAAACACCAAGTATTCCTTTTTTATACTGTGTAATAATAGATACCATATAAATTCATACCTCAGTATCATTAAATGAATCATGGACTCATTTAGATAAGGTACATGCTCCATCTATAATAGATAGAAGTACAAATATTATTTTCCTTTCATAGTTAATGCCCAAAGTTATTAACTTATATATTTAGTAGGCTTAAATAACTTTGGGTCACAAGTGATTTTAGTTTTAAGTAAATTTTTTTATTTGTTTTTAGTCATTTATTTTTCTGATATTTAATTTTTTATCCCTATCATTAATTTATATTATTAAGTGGCAAAATTGATAAGGGTAAAAGGAAGATGCAAAATTGATAAGGGTCAAAGGAAGATTTTTAAGATATATATAAGGATAAAAAATAAAATGTTCAATGTTTTTAAAGATTAAATGCATATTCTAAACTATTTTTAAAGACCTAAATATAGAATGGAAGGATTAAAAACATAATATTAGGAGAAAAAAGAGACCAAGAACCGAAAAAAAAAGGGACTAAAACCAGACTACCTATACTTGTAGGAACTAAAAAAATAGTTATGCCATATTTTTTTACTTTTAAAATTAAAAATCATAAAAGAATAATTGTGTTTGTTAGTAATAAAACCCATCATGAAGTTAGGTGATATGTTACTCAGTAAATAAAATGATAACAATCAAACATATTCCTACAAAAGCATGCCTTAACTTTTCTAATTTCTTCTGTAAATTTCTTATCACGGGCAATACTTTACGTTAATCAAGAATAACAAATATCAGCCACTCAATTCTGCAAGAGAAATACTTGCATCATCATAGTGGTAGATGCGAATTCTACCCTATCCAGTAATAAAGTGAATTTTTAAATAAAAGCATAGATCCTACCACTAACTAAAATAACATTTCATCGTTGGATAGATCACAATCCTCCTTAAAACCTCATAACCATACAAAAATTTCTCATAACCATAAAATGTAACCACAAATCTCTTGCGATATTTTTCACTTGAATATAAATTGCAAGGGAAAAAGAAGGTAATAGCGATTCGGGTAGTTCATCGTAGTTTCAGCTGCATGAAGGCTTCCTATGAATATGATATTCGAATAATAACCCCTATTTAGTTTTTATTTAAAAATGTTCACAAAAATGAATAAAGGAGGTTTAATAGGATTACATTTAAAAGACAATTCAACATTTTATTTTCTCATTACAAAAAAATAAAATAAAAAACCAAACAATCATGAAGTTTACTTCAACATCTTCCCTTGCCCTAGCTTTTCTTCCCTACAACATCCAAGCATTTCAATCCATTAGTTTGTATCTTTTCTCTTGAACACCTGTAGCTCCCAAGCGTATCTCTATTATCGTATGTAGAGGCACCTGTAAACGACCAAACTTCATGTTAAATATATCATGCATGTTTGGTAATAAACTTTTGGATTTAATTTTTATGCACTGTCGTTGTAAAATTTTTTTACAGAATCGTCCAATTAAGTATTTCTACATCAACTGTGATAGTTGACTCTCCCACCATTATACTTGAAAAGTCACTTAAATAAAATATTTTGATTAAATGATAGTGTAAAAGTGTTTTACTCTGTCCATATATCAAAATTAAATTCATTAACTTTTTGCAAGGAAAGTAATCATCTCTTTCTTTCAGAAATTTGTTCCATTAAACTTTAAATTATAAACTGTTCCAAATTCAAACTACGCTAATCCAAAGCAAAACACCATGAGTACAAATTCAAGATTGATTATAAAGTTTCTCAAAATGGAATAGTGAACCTAACACCAAAATGACTGTAGTTAGTTCTCAAACATTTGCCATGATGTCAGCCAGGTATATGCATCAACTCCATCTTTCATATGAGAGTAAGAACATCACATTCAGCAAAATTTGAATACATGATTACCTCTATATGTGGAATTTCTTTCAAAGGCCTGTCAGTAAAATAAGCATATAAAGCCCTCAAAACTGCCTGCAATGGTAAAAACAATGAAGAACCTCAATGATTAAAATTAGTCAACTATAGGGCTTACATAGAAAACAAGTTCACTTTTCATGAGTAAAACCTGGTGAGATACAACAACAACAGGTGCTCGTTGTCGCTCAAGCTCGATAATTACAGGCTCTAACCTGCATTGTTACTAATGCTCAAGTTATTTACCATCTCACAAGTCATCGTTAGGAGCTAAATAATGTCAAAAGATACAATGTATCAACCTTTGAATGACGTCCAAGTAAGACTCCCCTCGAGGATAGCGGTACCGAAGCTTGTCCTTATTGCGGGCTCTGCAATAAGAAAAGCAAAAGATAAAATAATAATATGCACCTGAAGATTTTTCAAACAGCATTGTGCTACCAGCCTCCCACCATGAACTTGCATTCAACTGTCAAAGGCTACAAGTTTGTGACATACTCATACTCCCCTGGCATGTTCTTCTTGATTTCTTCATATGTCATCCCATCACACACCCCTGCGTTTATCTCATCAAGCGCAGGCCATTGAATCTAACATACACATCGATATAAAGGTCAGGAGGAACAACATTAATTTGTAATATTTCTTGACTTGAATAACGTGACTGCATGTGGCCGTAAGCTTAAGAATGATACCAACCTTAGGAAATCCAACAATTGGACCCGCTGTCAGAATTGTTCGCTGCAGCGTACTAGTCCATATCTATACACCAGTTAGATATATCTCAAGTCATTCATCATTTCAATATTTTCACATTCTCATTCATTCACTAAGCTGATATGTGAAGTCAGTTAACATTAAACTAATGTAACTTCAACAATAAACAAATGTAGAAAGAATGCTCTTTCACATTCCTCACATCCTTCTTTCTCCATGCTTATTGAATGTAAACATCACTGCACATGGGGCTTGGCTTAAAATTTAATAATCAATATTTTTTTCAGTTTCAAATTACTGAAACTTGTGTATTCCTTTAAGGAAAGGAACCTAGGATTTCTCTTTGCATGTTCCCTAATCCTACCCACAAAACTATCTTTTATGGATTGATACCCTAAACAGGTCTTCAGCAGATCTTACATGAGGCCCTAACAAGAATTTTCTCATAGCAACACTACTATTATTACCTTCCACTTCAACTTCAATGCTAAGCCTACACAGTTCAGATTTGAGAATCCCCCACCCCCACCCTCTTCAATATCAGATATTCAATTCAAACAAGAAAAAGTTACTAATATAACAATGTCATAAAACCATCTCTCCGAAAAACTTAAACTTATGAGTAGAGGCACATGAATGATTTTATATCTTATACACCCCCTCACGCAAATGCCTCTTTTGGGTTTGAGCATGAACATTTTCATAAATAGGGGGTAATAAGGATTGAACCCCTGATCTCTTAGTCATGGTAGCTCTAATATCATATCATGAAATCATCTCTTTCAAAAGTTTAAGCTAATAGATAGAGGCAAATAAATGATTTTATATTTAACAAACAATGTCAATAACTAACATATATTACTGCAATGTTGTTTGACAGTTTTCCCCATGCTTAAGTAGTATATATTATTTAAACTAGATCACAGTATCACATAACTGTTATATGTAGCTAAAGCAAACAAAAGAATATCGCCAGACAGAACATGGCATATTGAAATAAGCATTGGATTCTATGGAAGAAAGTAGAAATTGAATCTATACAGTTGGAAAAGGCTTACAGAAGCAGCTCGTTCTGATTTGAGACGCTTTTCAACAAAGTTGGCAAGCTTCTTTTTATATATTTCTCCGGCCTCACTGGTGAAATAAATTGTATTGTGTTCCAGTTAGTCGGCTAGGATTTCACAGCAATTCATGTCAAAGAAACCAGGTGTCACCTTATAGATAGATAAATAAATAGATAGACGGTGTAGAGAAAAACAATTCAAAGATAGAGGAACCATAAATATTTCAGAATTTCTCCTTGCAAGACTCCTGAAAATTAATGTTCAATTAAGTTCTGCATCAATGAGCAGCATGCCTTATTTGATTATTTTCAGAAAAGTGGTGGGTACACCCTAACATAGTAGCAGGACAAGGAGAAACCCCTAGCATAATGTGTGAAGCAAAAGTAACACCTAACAACATAAAAACATTTAGTTCTTCAAGATAACATGTATCTAAAATTCCATAAAAAGGTAAGCCACAGCAAGATGAAAATGGCATGAATTAGTTTGACAAGGCCAGAAAAAAGTGAAAAGGGACTTCACTAATACCCTAATTAATCTTAAACTGCAGATGATGAAAAAATCCACGTTCACTAATACACTAATCACTCCTAACATAATAAGACTCAAAATGCAATAACAGTAAGTACAATATTCTGACAATTCCTCTTTTTAGCAAAACTACAACAGGAATTTTCATTTTCATTAATACCACTTCCTTTGCTTCAGCCTGTATCCTTATTAATTTTGAACACTAAACTGAATAGAGACAGAAGGAGCCAAAAATGAGAACATACCTTAATGCAGTATCTCCTCCAATTCTTCCTCTCACATTATCCTGACTTTCTCCGTGCCGAGTGAGTAATATTGGGCGTGATGTAAGGTGTGTATTTACCTGCAACAAAGTACCAAGTTATTCAAAAGAAACTTACAAATGACGAAGTAGTATTTGCTGAATGTATATCATTAGTCTTCTGACAAAAACCACTGTCTTGAATAGTTAGGCAAAAAACCAAGCTTGTCAGGAGCCCGCTCCTACGTGAGAAAGGTAGAGGAACACAAGAACGAAAAGCGTAGGAACGGAGCGTGGAACGGAAGTTTCTACCAAAATAGACAGTTCCATTCATACAAATAACACACGTGTGTGTGAGTGACAACACACATATGCAAAATTGGTCACAATTAACACAATAATATACTATATTGACTAGCTCCTCCACTTGACAATTTTTTTCCCTCAAATAATACATATTGTAAATTTGTAATACATAAAATTAACACTATTGTGGACACAAAAATAAAATATTCAGCAAACCAAATACACATGCACAGTGACAAAAGACACCAAGTAGACTCAATTACGTCAAATTTTTTTTAAAAAAAAAAGAAAAGAAAAGAAAAGTATCCTTACCAGGAAAAAAAAAAAGAAAGCCAATAGTCCAAAAGAAATTGGCACGTGAAGAAGCAGAAGCCCAACAAATTGAAACAAAACTGAGCAAATAGAAGACCAGGAAAGTGAAAAACAGAGAAGCAGCAGACATTCACCACTCGCCACTCACCACCGCTCACAAACTCAAGGAACACGAAGAAGAAGACCCAAAGCAGAAGCAGAAACAGACGATGGTGTAGGAGTAGAAGAAGAAGCAAAACCCAATCTTGGCGCTAATGGAGACGACAATGGCGAACGGCGGACGGCAGAACATGAAGAAGAAGAAGAAGACCCGAAGCAGAAGCAGATGACGATGGAGGAGCAGAAGAAGAAGCAGAACCTGATCTTGGCGTTGACGGAGATGACAGTGGCAGCAGACAACAGCGCGATCGGTGACACGACGGTTGATGATGATCGGCACAACGGTAGGTGTTAGAGTGAGTGGGAGGGATCAAGTGAGGGAATGTGGGAGCAAAGGTAAGTTATGATTTTTTTAAGGAAATTTGGTTCTTTTTTTTTTCCAGGAAATTTGGGCCGGGTTGGGCTCCAAATTTTGGGCCAACGCAGAGCGCTCAGCGCGCAAGGAGTGGCCGCTCCAACCCCCCTATGTTCTTGCGCGGGGCTCTGCCGCCAACGACCAAAACCGTGCCTGATAATGGGAACGAGCACAGAGATGCCCTTTAAGCTTGTGGGATCATCTGCTCCTACGAGCTAGCACGCGCTCTTGACAACCTTGCAAAAAACGCTTATAGTAAATTTACTATAAGAACATGCTTGTGTTGCAGACTTGCATCCGCCACGGAAAGCTCAGCTAACTTCACTATTTGAAAGAGAAAAATTTAGGCCTACTTGAAAGGTTGATCGCTTCATGAACTAATGACAAAACCTAGATCATCAAACTTGCAAATTTTCCTAAGTTTCTGCCACACACAAGTTCTAAGGGACATGTCATATCCACAAGGCCATTTGCTGAAGTTCAATTATGTATTTCATTTTATGAAGCCTGCCCAACTCATTATATGATGCAATATGTAAGTGGGGAGGGAGCTTATTGATCTTAAAACCATGAAAGGTCAGGATGATGGCTCATCTACACTAATTTTCTCAATACTAGGTTACTTACTTTTCATAAAAGAAACAATTTAGCAAGACATAAAGGAGGAGAATACAATGGAAAACAAGATAAGAAATCCTCCTGCAAATTGGAAAACAAAAGCCAAAAAAAAAAAAAAAAAGCAAAGCTACCTTCCAAGAACCAACTCTTTAAACAATATATAATGCATAGTTGAAAGTCCCATCTTTGCAATATGCTTAGATTAAACTTCCATTGGAAAAATATAAAACAATTGTCAAACTCTAGACCACTTGGTTAATGAGGCTTAATATCATAGCATGAATTAACTCTCTCAAAAGTTTGCTTTTGACTGAAGGCACATGATTGGTTGTTACTTACATCTCTGACACTATCCAATCCCTTGATAGATCTAAAAGCGAGATCTCTTTAAAAAGACCATGTGCTTTTACATCAAATGGAACACAAGCACCTAATCATATCTCAGAGCAGCTGCTTAACTGAAGAGGTATCCTCAAAAGCATGAGTTACGGACCAACCAAATTCACCAAACTATGTAGCACATATTGTATATTCCCACAACAGTTTGACTTCTTTCCTTGTACCAAAACTATTGAACTAATCAAAATATGGTTCAAGGACACATTGGACACATACAACATTCTCCAAAAATTAACGCAAAACAAAAAATTCCATAAAGCTATAGCACCAGAACAATGCAAGAAAAGATGAGGAACAGACTCTGAATACACAGCAGACATTTGTTAATTAACTTAATCAATTGTTTTCCTCGCCTGTGTGTGTGTGTAAAACCTTGCAACATATTTCAAAGAAACTTACCAAGAAGAAGACAATCCGCCCAGGAAGGTAGCCACCGATATTATTCACCTAAAGGAAAAGACAGAAGCTGTGAGTAAATCACACCATAAACCACATCAAGAAATTGCACAAATATTTCAACAAGAAATTCCAGAGTGCCAGGGCAGCCTCCCTATAAAATTAACAAGGGAATCATGTTAACATTATCTGTGCTTAACAATGTCAAAAAGATGATTTGTACAACTCTCATAAAAATGTATATGGGTATGAAACCTTTTGGATTTGGACTTTGGTGGTCCTTTCATCCAAACAATATGTAACAAATGCCATAATTGTATCCAACTTCAAGGTTCTAAATTAAGTTTAACCACAAGAATCACTTAAAAATTTTACTAACCCAAGCTACATCTAGTGTATGGACAACAGACAAAGAGCTATGTCAAAGGGCTATGGTCAACACTTTAAACCAATGGTACAACTAAAGGTTAAACTTACTTGTATTTGCCCACCACGTCCACTGGCCATGTCAATCATTTTTATGTAAGATCCTTCTTCTACTGTCTCATAAACCTGGTAATGTAAATCAGCATTATTTAATGCAAAAGATCCACCTTGAAAAATCATTACAAGTACATATGAAAGACTTGCCTTCTCATAATTGGCTACACGACTTTTAAAGTCTCTCAATCCAGCCTCAAAATCTGACCTGCAAAAGAAATCTATTTGCATATGTATCTGCACAATCATCAAGATACAATATCACTGATTTTAGAGGAAACATTACACTTCTGCATAGTCAGGACTTTGCTGAATTTTGAGACGTATATTCCTTTCAATTATGTCTACATCATTGCATATTGTTTCCAGAAAGATAATCTGTAAAGAAAACACAAAGAGGGATCAGAAGAGTCCAAAATTAAAAGGTCATATCACATAATTCACAATGCCCATCTGTGATTACAGTACCTTGCATCTTCCTTCAGCCAATTTCATCAGCATTTGTCTTCGCCGCTTGTTACTGTTTGTGGCATCAAATATCCCAACCTAAGTCCAAATTAAAACTTTATGTAGGAAAAAAAAATGAAAGAAGGCATAAAAGTAACTAAGGTATCTAACAAAAATCAACTTACCTGGCCACCTTCTTCCATCCAAGATATCATATCTTCAAACGCCAGCTTTGCAACCTAGTGGTAAATGATAAAAATATGTACACGGAAAATGATGAGCATGATGCTAACAAGAACAGAATCAACCATGACAAACCAAATATCAAAGCCATAATATTAAAGGGTAAAATAGTTTTAACAGGTTTATGTCTGCCCATATAAATTTTTCTTTTGGATCTTCTGTTCTACATTTGCTAGATATTGACATTCAAGATTAACCAGATGTTAAAACTAGTATTTGTATTGAAGAAAAACAGTTTTAACTGGCTTATTTCTGCCAATGTGAATTTCCTCCAGATTCTTATTCTATTTTAATGGGTTCAAAATTAGTGTCTGCTGCCATTCTATGCTTGATATTAGTAAAGTCATTATAATTATAACATCAACCATAGTCCATAGGTTAAAGTGTTAAACTATGTCCAGTGTTGATCCATCTCCCGCCATCAGTTTTTAGTTCTTTCATCACATTCTAGTTTGGAATCACTTAAAATCATCAAATTAGAACAATATAACTTCTTTTCCAAGAAACAGTCCCATGAATGATTCAGAACCAAAACAGTAATTAAGCCCACTAATCACAGATTTGTTTTACCCCATAAGATAATAAATGGTGGCTAAACAAAAATGAAAAATTGTAAAATTTAGAAGTCTTAAAATATAATTTAGTTGAATGTAATAAGATTTTATAAATATAGAAGCAACATCATCATAATCTTAATTCTAACTAAGAACAAGCAGTAATGGCCTAACTATATACATCCATAAATTTTACTCTCACATTTGATCTATCCAAATGTAAAAATTATTGGCCAGTAGTTACCTCATTTCGTGCCTCCATGCCTTCTGGATTGTCAGCTCGAAAGAAATCAGCAGACTGCATAGTAGAATATGACATGGATTGAAAGTTTCCCAAAAAAGCATGACAGTCTAATCTCTAATGTAATAAAATTTCAAAATAATGTTTCACAAAGGAACCAAGTGCCCCATTTTGATCACATGATGTAGCAAGGTTTAAAAGTTGAGATATATTATACCATCAGTGTAGTTAGAGTTAATAAAATTCATTCCAAGGCTCTTGTTGTAACATCCCCTGCTGCTTTATGGATTGACGACTGTCCCCACAAATCAACATGGGTCTTTTCAGCATACTGTGTCCTCACTCGCACACTTCCTGAGAAAACTTCCCAGGAGGTCACCCATCCCAAAATTGCTCCAAGTCAAGCACGCTTAACTGTGGAGTTCTTTCGATTTAGCTACTGAAAGAAGATGCATCTTGTTGGTATAGGTAGTACAAATCAATTCATATAAACCTTCCTCAACTGTATAGTCCCATACCTATACAGTCTTAGGATCACTCTCATTCGGGTGTGTAATCGGTTCATTCATGTACCCCTCCGCTTTCGAAGTCTGCCAGGAGCCGCTCCTTGTCCGTGCCTCCTTGCACCGGCGATCACTCCCCGACTTCGCAATCCCCGGGCGTTACATGCCCACCAGCTTCCGCCTGGTTCATCCCCGAACCACATCGTACTGGGAGAGGTGCAGGCTCTGATACCATTTGTAACATCCCCTGCTGCTTTATGGATTGACAACTGTCCCCACAAATCAACACGGGTCTTTTCAGCACGCTGTGTCCTCACTCGCACACTTCCTGGGAAAACTTCCCAGGAGGTCACCCATCCCAAAATTGCTCCAAGTCAAGCATGCTTAACTGTGGAGTTCTTTCAGTTTGGGCTACCGAAAAGAAGATGCATCTTGTTGGTATAGGTAGTACAAATCAATTCATATAAGCCCTCCTCAACTGTATAGTCTCATACCTATACAGTCTTAGCATCACTCTCATTCGGGTGTGTAATCGGTCCATTCATATACCCCTCCGCTTTCGAAGTCTGCCAGGAGCCGCTTCTTGTCCGTGCCTCCTTGCACCGGCGATCACTCCCCGACTTCGCAATCCCCGGGCGTTACACTTGTCCCAGTATTCTTTGACTGGATTAGAGTTTAACGCTGACCACCTCCCAACTTATTACAACAAATTCCAGCTCATGGTAATTTTAGTTCAGCACAAAAGAACTATAACATTCTAATTTTTCTTTACATTTCTGCCCGACAGCTTTCATTTGAAGGGATGATTTGTAATTATAAAAACTTTATGGCACATAATTTAATAGCTTGAGCTTTTAGGACGAGGCTCATCAAGATGTGAGTCCTTAATGAGTACATTTTAATAAGGATGATGATCGTACCAGTTCTGATCTGGAGAAAAGAGTAGTTTTATTGCTTATAGATCTCAGCAAATCACCAAAGATCTCAGAATGTGTTACAAGAACCCTAGAGGAGAATTTCTCCAATTCTAGACAAATGATACAAATGAATTCACAACCACTAATTCCTAACTAATTCCTATTTATACTTTGCTAGATTAACTACTTTTCCCTCCAATCCTAACTAACTAGATTTACAACTAAGAGAGTTTCACCTGTTGGTTGTCAATTGAAGCCCCTGGCTGGACTGGTTGCTGCCTTATTCCTCCTGAAGTAGACTTTGCCAAACTTCGGGTCTCTATCACTACTCCCCCCCAGGAGAATCACCTTGTCCTCAAGGTGAGGTGCAGGGAATCTATCCCCCAGTACTGAAAGGAGTTCCCAGGTGTTATCCAATTCTGGGAGGCCATGCCATTTCACTAGTACTTCAGCTTGGCCGTCAACTATGTAAAGCAAATTAGGAGGTCTTACGGTTCAAAGATGCGACTCTTCTTCCGACAGTCTAGTAGGGAGTTCTTGAGGTTGCATGCTCTTGGGGGGGGGGGGGGGGAGGGGGGGCGCCTTTCTTCAGTCGACTAATGTGGAAAACAGGGTGTAGCTGGCAAGATGGTGGCAACGCCAAGCGATAAGCCACAACCCCAATTCGTTCGAGAATCTGATAAGGCCCATAAAATCGTGAGCAGAGTTTCTCATTGGGTCTCTTAGCAAGAGAGCGCATATGGAAAGGCTGGAATTTGAGGTACACCTAGTCTCCAACCTCAAAAGTGACTTCCCTTCTCTTTTTATCTGCCCTTTGTTTCATGTGCTACTGGGCTAGTTCCAGATGGGACTTTAACTCAGATAGGACAGCATCCCTGTCAGCCACCAGGGATTGAACTTCAGGCACCTTGGAAGGGTAGGTGTTGCCCTTGAAAAGGAGAGGGGGTGGTCTATCATAAAGTGCCTGAAATGGTGATGTTTTGGAGGAGGCATTGTAGGTGGTGTTGAACCAATACTCCAGCTGAGCCAATCTAACCAAGACTTTGGTTTGGAACTAACAAAACAGCGAAGATAAGCCTCTAAGCCACGATTGGTGACCTCTGTTTGGCCATCGGGTTGCAAATGATAGGTTGTGCCATACTTGAGTTTCGTGCCGGCAGCCTTGAATAATTCCGACCAAAAGTGGCTTAGGAATAGGGGGGTCACGGTCAGATATTATTACTGATGGAAAGCCATGGAGACGCACCACTTCCTTCACAAATAACTGGGCAACATCTTTTGCTGTGTAAAGGTCTGAAAGTGCCAAAAAATGAGCATATTTGTGAGCCTATCAACAATCACCATGATGGCATCCTTACCCTTTGACCGTGGCAAACCTGAAATGAAGTCCATGGATATTTCTGACCAGACCTGAGCTGGGATTCGCAGTGGTTGCAGCACGCCGCAGCCACGCCAGCAGGAGCAAGGGTCTCGTACTTGCTTGTTTGGCATACCTGGCAACTGGCCACGTAATCCTTAACCCTCTGTTTCATGCCACGCCAATAGATGGCAGCCGCTAGGCGTTTGTATGTTTGGAAGAACCCTGGGTGCCCCCCTGAGGGGCTGTCATGCATTTCAGCTAATAAGGCTGGAATTTGCGATGAATTCCTGGGGATCACAGCTCTCCCCGGGTAAAATAAGCGCCCATTTTTTAAACTATAGCCGGGGAATGTTGTTCCTCCCTGTTGCAGGTCTGTCATAATGCTCTGTAATTGCTGATCTTGCTGAATTTCTTCTGCAATTGTCTCCCATACATTGGCTGTAACAACTGAAATAGCTTGATACATCATTTGTCTGGACAGGGCATCTGCTGCCTTATTTTCCAACCCTGGTCTATACTGAATTTCAAAGTCAAATCCCAGCAATTTAGAAGTCCATTTCAGTTGTTCATCACTGAATAGGCGTTGATCTGTGAGGAATTTTAAACTCCTGTGGTCAGTCATGATTATGAAGTGGCACCCAAGTAGATAATGTCTCAATTTTTGCACAGCTAGCACGATGGCCATCAGCTCCCGTTCATAAGCTGACTTCAATTGAGCTCTCTTGGAGATTGCTTTGCTGAAGAATGCAATTGTTCTGCCTTCTTGTGACAGAACTGCTCCTAACCCATGGCTGGATGCATCGGTTTCCACCACAAGGGGTAAGTGGAAATTGGGGACAGCTAGGACAGGTAGGGCTTCCATGAGTTGTTTTAGTTTATCAAAGGCATGTTGAGCAGCCTCTGACCATATGAAGGAGTCTTTCTTAGTCAGGTCAGTAAGTGGTTTGGCAATCACTCCATAACCTTGCACAAACCTTCTCTAGTAGCCTGTTAAGCCAAGGAAACCTCTCAACGCTTTCAGGTCCTTGGGTGCAGGCCACTGCAACATTGCATCAGTTTTCTTGGGGTCTGCTGCCACCCTTGCAGCCGATACCACATAGCCAAGGTACTCCACCTGACCAACTCTGAATTCACACTTCTTCTTGTTAAGTATTAGTTTATGTTGTCACAAAAGTTTGAAGACTGATGCGAGATGTTCAATGTGCTCTTTTATCCCTTTGCTGTAAATTAGTATATAATAAAAAAATACCAATACAAATTTACGGAGGAAGGGTCGAAGTACCTCATTCATCAAGGCTTGGAATGTAGATGGTGCGTGAGACCGAAGGGCATTACAAGAAATTCATAGTGCCCTTCATGAGTCCGAAAGGCAGTCTTATTAATGTCTTCCTCCGCAATTTTGATTTGGTGGTATCCGGACTTGAGGTCAAGCTTTGAGAATATGGAGGCTCCTGCTGGTTCATCCAATAGTTCATCTATCACCGGAATTGGGAACTTGTCCGGAATTGTGATCCGATTAAGCACCCGATAGTCAACGCAAAAGCGCCAACTGCCATCCTTCTTTTTCACTAAAAGAATGGGGCTAGCAAAGGGGCTGGTGCTAGGTCTTATGATTCCTGTCGATAGCATTTCTTGCACCAGTTTTTCAATTTCGCATTTTTGGTAGTGGGGATAGCGATAAGGCTTGAGGTTTGGAATCTCAGCTCCTTCTCTCAATTGTGTTGCGTGATCGTGGCTTCTATGTGGCGGAAGTTCATTGAAGGAGTAAAAAATGTCAGGGAATGAATCCATAACCTGCTGAATATCTTCTGGAATATTGGTTTCCAGCCCCATATGATGTAGAACTGGCCAAAGCTGTATCATATACCTGTTGCCTTCTTCCTATATTTCTTTCAGTGCTGTTCTTGGAGCTGTCCCTCCAAAACTCAATGCCGGATCCCCTTGCAATACTCGCCACTCCCTTTGCCAGTTAATGGTGAGTCTGTTTTTTCCGAAATTGGTGACTGTGTCTCCTAATTCATCCAGCCAAGCCAATCCTAGAACCAATTCTGATCCCTCCATAGGGAAAAGGTAGAAATCCTGAATTAGCTGCAAGTTGGGAAACTGAACTTGTAAGTTCTTGCATACACCTTTGCCCAGAATCTGTTTATTGCCTGCAGTTGAAACCAGGAAGGTGGTGTTCTGATCCCTTTCTAGTTCTGCTTCCTAGGCGAATTTGGGACAGATGAAGCTGTGGGAAGCCCCTAGGTCAATTAGCGCCCTTACTTTGTGCCCCGCAACAGATCCCTAAGCTTTCATGGATCTTTGGCTTTGCTGCATGGTTTTGAATTCAATGGTTACTAGTTGGTGGTCCTCACTTAGTTCTTCTTTAGTATCATACCATGAGTTGTCACTTGCATCGGGGAACTCTTCCATGATCATAAAACGGAGTCCCTTGTTTTGGCACACATGGTCTGGGGTAAATCATTCATCACACAGAAAACAGTCCTTTGCCTCATTTTTCTCTATATTCCTCATCAGTCAATTCTTTGAAACTCCTTCGGTTAGCACTTTTCAACTCCTCCTTGGTTGTTGAGGGGGTGGTCACTGTATTCCCCACTGTGCTAGGCTTGTTTTTAATGAAAGAGCTTCCACCAAGGTGGTTGCCAGATTATTGTTGACTTTCAGCAAGAGTTTATTTCTACTCTCTATTCTTTCAGCCAATTACACTAATTCCTCCAAATTATAAAAATTGTGAAGTTTACGCTCAGCGCGTACCTCAGCTTTTAGGCCATTGAGAAATAGTCCCATCAGGTACCTCCTGTCCGTGATCTTCAGGGAACTGGCATAAAGTTCGAACTGTTCATGGAATTCCTGAATTGAGCCTTCTTGCTTGATCTCAAGCAGTAATTCAAATGGATTTTGAAGCAATTTCGATTGAAACCTTGCAATTACTGCCTTTTTGAATGACGGCCATGTTGGATCAAATCCTGTGTTCTCCCACCATTGGAACCATATTAGCACTTTGCTCTCCATAGCTACCTTCGACACCACCAGCCATTGGTGTTTTGGTACCTTGCGCACCTGGAAGTAGCGTTCCACACTATCTAGCCATGCATAAGCGTCATCGCCATGAAATACCGGAACGTCGATCCGGCGCCATTGCTCTTGTCGCTGTCGCGAATGGAACCCTAGCGACGCATCGCCGTTGTTCACCGGGCTCATGTCGCGCCGTCAGTTATGGTGGTTGTCATCGCAATGGAGCTGATCGCAATTCCCGGAGTCATGGATCAGGTGGTCGCGATTCGCAAAATCACGATGTGCATGGTCGCAAATCTCCATGGCGTCGATGCGCTCTATGAGCTTCTGAAATGACGCCGTTAGTGCCACCATGTTCACGATCACTTCGGCGGAGCGTGCGCGGTCCTTGTCGCTGCGCTCGTGATCCTCTTCATGTGGTGATTGCAGCATTGCAATCGCGGATTCAATCGCATCGAGTTTCTTCTCCATCTTCGCAGCCATGAAGCTTCCAGGATCCAAGGAGTCTGATACTAGTGATAGTACCAATTCTGATCTAGAGAAAAGAGTAGTTTTATTGCTCACAGATCTTGGCAAATCACCAAAGATCTCAGAATGTGTTACAAGAACCCTAGAGGAGAATTTCTCCAATTCTAAACAAATGATACAAATGAATTCACAACCACTAATTCCTAAGTAATTCCTATTTATACTTTGCTAGATTAACTACTTTTCCCTCCAATCCTAACTAACTACATTTACAACTAAGAGAGTTCCGCCAATTGGTTGTCAATTGAAGCCCCTGGCTGGACTGGTTGCTGCCTTATTACCGAACTTCGGGTCTCTATCAGATGAATAGATTAAATTGTTGAATATTTGAAGCCCCATGTTCCATTTTCTGCCATGAAACATTCAGAGAAAAATACTGCAAAAATTAGAGGACTAAAGCCCAGGGCTTTGGCATCATGCCCATAATTTCAACCACTGCTTTTAAGGCATAAAATAGTCACGGAAACTAGCAAGACATCTAAAAGCAAAATAAAGTTCCAAGCATAAAAGCCTGTGGGCTTTCCCAACATTGTAAATTCCCTGGCATCTCAAAACAGTCTTAATTTTGTTGAAAGAATGATGCCCCAAACCCATATTAGGCACAAAATCATACCCCTGCACAAAATTATTTCTGATGGTAAATGAGTATCAAATTGAAGTCTTGGGCAAGGTTTAGTCTTTGATGGTAAATGTTAGATATAAAACTATTCGCCAGTTTCTACCCAACAGCTTAAGCTTTTGGGAGAGAGAATTCATTACATGGTATCAAAACTACCATGACCAAGTGGTGAGGAATTTGATTCTTGTTATCCCCCATTCTGATAAATTTACATGCTTCAAGTTTAAAAAAGGCATTCATATAAGGGGACATGTTAGATATAAAATCATTCATGTGCCTCTATTTAACAGCTTAAACTTTTTGGAGAGATGGTTTTATGACAATAAAGTTCGTCAAATCAAAGCCTTGTGTCAAATACTCATAGAAGTTTGTCAAATCTAACAGGTGAGAATGGGGTGTGTATTGGGCACAAATTTGCGTGGCATTATTAATCTCATAAAACAAACCAATCACAAAGAATCCATTCCCTATGTGTTACTCATGGAAGTTAAACTACTAAGCATCCTTATTGCATCATCATAGTACGCCAAGAGTGCCCATCCGGAGATGTCACTCATTAAATTACAGAAAAAAAGCAATCTCCAAGTAAAGAATTCTTAGACACAGGAATCATTTTCACCTACCATATCCTCTGCCATAAAATGAACCATATCAAGTCTTATGAAAAACAGGATATATATTACACCATTAAATAAAGATATATGTGATAAACATTAAAAAAAGGATGCACAACATCTATAGTGATAGTGCAAAGAACAAGTTTCTACTCCTACGAGAACTTTTGTACCACCTAACAGTCTGTAGAATGTAGATATAATCATTTAATGATTACCTGATTAGCTCCATGCTTAAGGCGACGATACTGCAACATTGAAATGTAAGTGTGTTAACATTTATACTTGACATGTTTCTAGTCTTAGATTAGGCACAAGACTAATGATTACAAAGAAGAACGGGAACAACCTTGCCAACATTGAAGTGCTTGGTCTCATGACCTAACCACCGAAGATATCTTGTAAGTTTAGCTGCAGTGTAAGTTTTACCTCGAGCTGGCAGACTCACCTAAGTAAAAGAAACTAGTTAGAATAAATTCATTTTCGCATATTTTTAATTTACTACATTAGATGAACTACAAATGGAAATGTTGCATCTTTTGCCAGGTACTTCCAAATTCTGAAGTGTCAAGATGTATTCTTTCATTTTGATTCTCACTTAATCTACAACTAGAACTCCAGCATGAAGCAGAAAACAAAAAATGTGATGACAAAGAGTTGCTAAAACTTGGGGGGGAAAAAGAATGTATTTATGAAGAATTATTCTTTGAACTAGATTAATACCATGACTATTGCCAAATGTCTATCCTCCTTGAGACCCAGCATCTGATCAGCAATGGCACCAGCTGCAACAGCTCCAGTGGCTTCTGGAATTGAATTCTATCAATAAAAGAAATGAAAATACAATAAGCAAAGGGGTAGAAGCAAATGAACAAACTCAAAATTGACACAGATTGTTGCAACATAAGTTAGTCCACTGGAAATAAATTTGAACAATAAACAAAGAATGGAAATCCTTTATACGAACCTTGGTGTCAATATCCAAATTAAGATCAGTTGTGAAAGTGCTCAAACTAGAAGATTTTACAAGTCTGGGAGATCCAACACCCCTATCGACAAGAAGTCCCCTCTGACCATCTTCCTTTTGCAAGGTTGAAATTGTTCCAACTGATTTAGATCCAACCATTCCACGGCTTCGATACAAATTAGATTGATCTGAAACACTAAACTCCATTTCCTAGTTGGAAGATGAACATATTCTATTAGATATGGTATACTAAGCGAATATGGCACTAGTTTACTTTCTTACTTCTAACAAGAGTGTTCCTCTTAGCCACAAGAAGTGTCATTTTGTGCTTCATGCATCATATGTAATGCTATTTGTTAATCTTAAGTCATAACAAAGCTTTAGTTATGTATCAAAGGAAAAGAGAGAAAGAGAGATAGAGAGTAAAATTAACACATTACAGTTTCAAGAATTAGCCTACTAGTCAGCATCACACTTAAAATGTACTGAAGATACTTCTAATCTGATACGATGATTGTTGAACACTACTTCATCTTCCTCAACCAAGTCTTATGTAAGGTTAAATTAAGCAATCAATCCCGTAGTTTCAATCAACTTAAACTTTGGTCCCTATATTATTGTACAATACAAGTCCATGTAGCTTCACTCATTTGGATTGGTCCCTCAGGACAGGGACTAACATCTTAATAATTTGAAACTAAAAGAATCAATCCTTCACGGAAACAAAACCATAGGGACTAGAAAAACAATATGTGAAAATATGGGGATGATACTTTACTGGAAAAGACCACAATCCCGAAAATGAATTTCAAGACCAATATTGAACACAAATTATAGGGACCAAAATCTAAATCCATTGAAACTATTGGGACTAATTGTTTATTTCAATCTTAATTTAAATACAACTGCAAATCCCTTACAGCAAAAACAAGGGTTCTAGTTAATCAATTCTGAACACATTCCAAATAATCACAAAAATTCATTAAAATGATGACAAAATATCCTTGGACTGATTTTACAAGTTCTTTTTATAATCATCAATTTAGAAAGTATAATCATGTTTGAAATGTTAATTTGAAAGTAAACCTTTACTGATGCAGGTTGATCAATAGGAGCATCGCCATCACTGATTGAATGTAAATCATTACCAGATCCACTACTAAATGACCTAGGATTCTCTGTCAAGTTAGCAGCATACACAATATCTGAATCTGCAGATTTTGAGGGAGCTGGGACAACATAATGCTCAAGATCAAGCTCCAAACTCATAGAAGAGGCATTCTGAATAAAAAAGTAAAAAATAAGCATGAGGCCCAGAATAACAACTGCTTTCTAGACATACTAAGTTGTTTGGTGTGCTTTTTCAGTTTTGTTGTTTGGGGGTTGGACAAGGAGAGTGCATGAAAGCACCAATTATGATACATGATTGTTATTGGACAAGTTGCGGTACTTGACATTGTAATGTATGAGACAAACATGCACTTCCATGAAAAATTAATTTTTCAACCAGACTAACCACTGCCCCTTGACCACAACAACTTGGCACCCTCAAAGTAGAAAAATAGTACAGAAAAAAATATGGCTCCATGAACAGAATATAGGTGAAAATCGATTGGCATTAATGAAAATTCCTGAGTCCTGACAGTGCTCACACAACTAAAGGAGAAATTTATTGGACCATGGTAAGAGAGATAAATTAAAAGCATACTAAAAGTAAGAGTGTGTGTGTGTGTGTGTGTGTAAGAGAGAGAAAGTGAGAATGAAAATTGTAGAACTTCAAAAAGGCGAAAACCAGCATACGGAAGACGTTAGTCACCTCTATGTCTACTTCTTCTAAACAAAGTAGTGGGGTGCCATGAATATGTATGTTATGAAAAGTTTCATCTCATTGATGTAAAATGTCACGAAACCATTTGTCCCAAAAGTTTAAACTGTTGAGTTATGGTACATTAATGATTTTATATCTAATGCGCTCCCTTACGCAAATATCTCTTTTGAGTTTAAAACATGGACAATGCGCAGGCCCATCTTACCTTGTGCTGAAATTTAAGTATTTGATTAAAAGAATGAGGACAACAAGGATCAAACTCTAGACCTTTTGGTCATAAGGACTCTGATACCATATCATGAAACCAATTATTTCAAAAGCTTAAGATGTTGGGTTAGGATGCTTTTATGGTTTTATATCTAATATAAATCAAAATAAAGGTAGACGGGGACAAATTTTGGTTAAATCCAGCTACATAATCTGAATTTTGAAAAAAGTAGCATCCTTAAAGAACACCTAATTAAAAGCGCCATGCACTACGCTACAACCACATCTTCCAAGAAGAAGAAAAAAAAGACACATAAAGGAAACTGGCAGTTAGGGTCTAACCTCACCACCTGTCTGAATTTCTGGATCTATGCTGACATCGGGTATCCCTCGAACAGCTGAACGACGAAAATTCTCCTGATAAGCCCTCCAACTAGCTGCAAGGTCATAGGGAGAAACCTTGCTTGATTCAACAAAGACTCGATACTCAAGAACTTTGTCATCATCAAGCCTAAACAAAGCAAGCCTGCCATCCTCCTGCAGTGCTCCCCCAACGAGTAGGCGAGTGGGACCCTCCTCAATGAAGCAAGGTGCATTGATGTGCTTAGGTTTCAGGAGGAATTTGAAATCTAAAGCTTCTGAAAATCCCAACCAAAATCAACACTTCAGGTTATAAATGCAGCCAAGAATACCCCCTTTCACTTCAGTAACACAATTACTATGCTAAAAGTAAATTTCAAAACACCTTAATGTCTCTGTGCTCATGGTCAACCCAATAAACCTATTCCTCAATTCTCAAAGCAAACTACTTTGCACTTTTCCCCTGTTACTTAAACTCTCAATCCTAAGATATTATCTACAGTTTTACAGAAATTTGTCAACCCTCTTTTGGGGTCCAAAACCACCTGAATAAGGAGTCAACTGAACCCAAATAATCTGGTTTGAGCTGAGTCAAAATGTAGCGGAATAAAGTCCTCCCGTTTTTCTTTCTATTCACAAGACTGTGAACCGAAAACTCTGACCTTACTTAAACCCTTAATGAGAACAAATGATGAATCATTATAACAAATCAATCATCGCTTTTCAAACCTTTAAAACTGTCAGAGGATAAAACCATTCACTTGTTTCTATCCGTCAACTTAACCTTTTGGAAGAGATGGTTTCATGACATACTATTACAGCCTCCATGTCCAAAAGAGTCATTGGCATAAAGGGGTGTGTTAAAAATCACTCATGTGCCTCTACCGTTAGCTAAAGCATTTGCAGAGATGGTTTAACGTATAAGCAAAAAGGAAAAAGACAAAAAGAAAGAGAAAGCAAGTGCCAAGTGAGAAAGCACTACCATGATTAGGTGGAACTACAAAGCTCAACTCCCACATTGAGGCCGATTCCCGTTCCAACGAAAGCTAAAATTTTTCACACCAAAACAATGTTTCACAAAAAAAAAAAAAAAGAGTTAACCATAAAATGAAGAACAAGGATAAAACCACAATGGGAAAATGGAAATGGAGAAATGGGTATGAATCAAAATTACAGCTTTGGAAGGATCCCATGAAGAGACAAGTGGGAAGGAACCAAATACGTGTGGGAAGAGTTCCCCAGTGAGAGCAGCACTAGCATGCTTCGTGTTCTCCATCTTTATAGAAACATACAGCAGACCACCCTGTTTTCCTTCAAGGCCATTATCCCCTTCTTCTTCCTCGCTTCCATGCAAGTTTCCACCACGCCCCATCTCTTCTCTTTCTCTCTATGGTTCAGAATCTTGTCATAATAATCGTGATATGCTTCAAGCAACTGGGGCAAAAAAAAATGAATGAAGAGAGAGATAATGTTGACGATTGGGTTAGGCCGAGGGGAGTGGTTTAAGTGGTTTACCGCGAGTGACGCAGATCTTGTGCAGAATGGCAGATTTTATTTCATTCATGCAAATTGCATTGTTTGTGTATTTATATTTTCTTTTTCTAATATCAAATCAATGGCAGGGGCCCCGGTTGAAACAGAGTTGTTTGTTGCACCAAAGATGATTTGTGTATGAAGTTCTGGTCGGTGAGAGTGTTTGAGGCATTAGTTCAGTGCGAATTGGAACTTAGAAATGAAATCTCACATGCTCTCTCTCTCTGCGGCACGCTAACCAATGTGCTTAGAGGCCAAAGTTTGTGTGTTACCAGTTGATACCAATCTGAACTGTTCCGGCTTATCCACCTGTGTCCTAATCACACAAAATTTGGATTTTGGGAAAAGATTTGGTTCTCGTCAACGGGATTAAGATGTGGTTTTTAAATTCAACAAGGAATTATTAAAAAAAAAAAAAGGTTGTGGATAACCTGTCAACGGGATATAATAATTCATGGATGTGAGTCAAGTTATCACGGAATGTGAGTAGAATGCTGGCCATGAACCAACTCATGATATCTTAGCTAACCCTTTGTTTCTTGTCTATCACAAGTTGACTATACAATGTTATGGGCAAATTACACTAATTTTATGATTGAATAAAATTTACTCCTATTCTTCCCTGACATTGTACTTCCTTAGCAGTATTATGCAATATGCATAGGAGAGCAAAATTTTTCAAAATATTTTATGCTAACAATATATTAAATTATAAGAGCTTAGTTTCTATTTATTAACGGGTTTAAATTATTTTATACTATCATTCAATCACACCATTTCATTTACATGACTTGTCAAATAGTGAGTATAAGATATAACAATATTTATTGATATAATAATATATAATTAGATGATGGTATTTGTTGATATAATAATACACAATTAGATTATGGTATAAAATTTTTTTCATGTTAACCGTATACTAAAATTAAATTATTAAATTCAACTGTCTTTTTTGGGTACATGGCCTGGCCAGAGGCTCAAATTAAAACTCTTTTTATATTTACAAATGTGGTGAAGGGTAAGTGGGGTTGCTTTGGGTTCTCACGTTAGCCTTGTGAGCGTTTAAAATTCGCAGCACCATGATGGCCCAAGTTTTATGAAAAAAATGTTTGGTCCATGTTAAAATAAGGCTACTATGTGACTCAAATAGAATAAAATAAAATAGGGGGCTTTATTATAAGGATCAAGTTATACAAATGTAACTTTAAAAAAATATTACATCATTGAATAACTTTTTATTAGTTTAAATTTTTACAAAATCAACTGTTAGATTATAAGCTCACATTGTGTTGATCAAATATGTAAAATTTTAAATTAATCTAAAATTATTTGGTATAATTTTTATATACATCAAAATCTATGTAATATATATTTAAAATAAATAAAAATAAGAGCTATATTATTGCATTGCTATTGATGTTCAATTTTATGAAATTTGACATAAATAATCTTTATGATACGTAATTATAATTCAACGGTTAAATTGATAAAAAATTATTTCATTAAAAATTATAAGTGGTGTAACTATATATATATAACCAGCCCTCCCCTCCACCAATTATCCCCCTCCCTGGCCCTTACCAAGGAAAAATCAAGAATAAAATAAAATGGAAAATGAATTCAATTGTGAATTCAATTGATCATTGAATTGACTTATATGTCAAATATCATGTTTCAAATTGATTTTATAAAATAAGAGTTGAATTAAATTAGAAATCAAATATTATCTTTGGAATTCATTTAAATGAGAATTAATTTAATTTGGTTTTATTATTTTACTTATCTATTTTATTATATCATATATTTCTCCTTTAGATCGAACCGTATTCATCGCACAACAGGCAGCGGGCAAACTTAATCGTAGAATTGAAGTTGTTTACGTAGCAGCAATGTACCACCCGGTCATAACTCGTGTAATTAACTCATCTCGGGAAAGTGAGCATCTTTCTTTATCATTTGGACTTTGGATATAAATTCGATGTAAATGTTTCACCAACAACTGCAATTTCCTTTTTTGAAAAAGTAATAATTCCCCAATTTGGTACGCTACCTTTGCAAATGCAGCAGAAGGTCCAAGTAGCAACAGTAACCATTTCAGCATGGCTCAAATCATGTCCTTTTTTCAGTTTTCCTGATCATGTTTTGTCACACACAAGATAAGCATTTAATAATATGTAAAATTTGAAAATAATTACTAAATATAGATTATTCATCTTTTCTGCGAAACTAAATTATTAATAGGATTGGGAAGAATATATAATTTGGAAACGTGATTTATGATAGAGAAATACTGCCACCCCTTTGATGAAGTTAGAATAAAGCATAATATTTTCAATATGCCACTTGCGCTTCATATTAATTATTTTTGTTTATATACGAATTTCATTAGCCTTTTATTGCTAACCATGTTGTTGGTAACTACAGACTATTTTATTTCGAGCAGTGGTTTGCTTTTTTCAAGCACAAAAAATTTTATGAGGGTTTATCTCATGAGGTGTACAGTGTACTTGCATAATTAAGAGAGCATATATACCTACTTTCTCAGAAGTAGGCTATGCATTGAGCAAAATTACATAAATAAGGATTAAGGAAGCATACACATACATGTTTGTGGTGATGTGTGAGCATCAAACAATTATGGGAAGACAATTTTGGTCAAGATACAGGTTTGTGACAAGTTTTAACAAGTTTGGAGCATTTGATCAGGTTACTATAACTTGGTACAGCACTACCAACCCTCTTCAATTCTTGAAATGCATGTATTGTCTCTGGATCAAAGCCACCTGCAAACTGAAGGTCTTGGTGGTTGATAAGTTGGGCAAGAAGGAAAAGTTAATTTGGTCAGTCTGAGGAGTGTACTCTATTACCTGGTGTACCCTGAAAGCAAATTTAACTCCTTGTAGTAAGAGGTTATCTTCCTGAAAGGCTTCATGAGAATCCAATTCCTTGGTTATCCGTTTCATGAATTCCCTTGCCAGCCTCAGTGAACTTAGCTTCATCTGATGCAATCAATAACAAGATAATTAAAGCCTTTCAATTTTCAATTGTGATGGTTCTGATGGTGTGTTCCCTTCTGAAAAAATTGCATATCCTAGAAAGGTTTGGATGCTTCTCATGTCATTGAAATGATACTATTTTTTCTGCAGAAGTATAGAAGTTGTACTCCTGTTTATGTTTATTTGATCTATGTGAAACTGACCATCAAACAGAACGTCATCGCATTACATCATACATGATTTTATGTGTCTTATTAGTTCCATTGTAGAGGCCAGCGAATATAATAAAAGGGTGGCCTAATCCACAAAGCTCCCATCAGATGGGGTTTATGAAGGTAGATGTATGCAGTGCCATCGTAAATGGAGAGATTGTTTTATTATTTGAACATGTGACCAATCACATGATACCAACCTTTATTATCTGAACATGTCACCTGTCACATAACACCAACCTTACTGTTGCACCAAGACTCATTCTTAAGCCAGGGAATACAATAATTAACATTCTTTTTTGTTGCAAATTAACCAATAAATCCTGTTTATTTCCTTAGGTGTTTTATTTCCTTACCCAATAGATCCCTGTGCTTTCTATTTTTCATTAAAACGGTGGTGCTTTTTTATTGGTATGGTATCATTTGTTGGAACCATCAAGCTTTTATGTCATAAATATGCTATCTACTGCTTACCTGACCAATGAGGCCTGTGTCCAGCAACCACTCCCAAGGAATGTGGAAATTCCTGTATTTCTTGCTTGCAATCTCCCTTGTCCTTTCTTTACTGCTTACACATCTCTCCAACCTAATGATTTGAAAGTGGATCTTGTAATTAATTTAAAGCATTGAACAAAAAAATCAGTTAGTGAAATCTAATTTTGTTACATGCTCGCCTGTCTTGCACTGCTTGTATCCTTTTTAATGCCTGAGCCAATGTCTCTTTAGGATTGTCCTCATATGATGAAACTTCTGATTCAAGGCTCTTCAGATCTCGGTAGTTACAAGCAGCTTCGCGAAGCACGTCCACTTTTTGCTCCGGCCATTGAGGAAAATGCTTTAGTACTGACCTTTCATCCACCAATGAAGATAGTTCCCCATCCAGCCATTTAACAAATGCATCCACCTCAGAAATATCTGCAAATGAGGCTGATTCTACCTCTTTGATTAAGAAACTAATGAACTCCCCTTGTTTTTGAACTTCTGATTTTATCTGTGCATATATATTACCATGAGAGGATATTAGTGGTTGGATAAGTAGATATCTATCAACATCAGAAAACTTGACATATAAAATATGAGCAGTTAATAACTAAACTTACAGCTGAGAGATATGTTGAGCGGTTTTCAATTTCCTCAATCATGTTTCTGGTGAATGCTACTGCAGGAACTCCATTGGGATGTATTCTGCTTTCCGTGTTGGCATCCTTCCTTGTAAGGGAACGATACAGCTCTATTACTTCTGGCACACGGCGCACTGATTTTAACCCAACTGATGATTTTGGCGGTGTTGGAGGCGGCGGCGGTGCTATTGTCGGCAGCGCTATTGTCGGCTGCGCTATTGTCAGCTGCGCTTTGACTCCTTTCTCATTCTTGTGTGAAGGAAGAAGGAATGAAGGAGGCCTTGGTGGAGGAGTTGGTACTATTGTTGATCTATCCTTTCTACATGCTGAGTCTTGGAAATCTGGATTTGTATGCACATTCTCATTTTCTGGACTCTTTTTGGATATCACTGCTGCTTTATGTTGATGTGCATCTGAATTGTTGTCATCTATTGATTTTTGTATCTTCTTCCATAGGATGGATTTCCTCTCCATATTGTGTGCTTTAAGTGAAACTATCTGTGACTTTAACCGAGCCACCTCTTGTCTGAGCTCCTGGTTTTCTTTCTCCAGCAACTCATTCTTTGCCATTTGGACTCCAAATTTTTTCTTGGAAGAGGTGATCTCAGGCTCCCTCTCCTCTTGCTGCATTGTCTCTCCTTTCCTCATCATAAGGATGGTTATCAAATTAACATCATGTGTCAATTTTCTTCTGTATTTGGTCTTGGTTTTGAAGTAAGGTAATGTCTAGGACATATTCTAGAATGCCCCTGAAGGTGTTTGCAATGGCCTAATGTACATGATGGGGACATTAGTCTTCATAAGGATGCTTTGGACAATTCACACAACTTCATTGCTCTTTGCTACAGAGATTTAATTATGATGCCTTTGTAACAAATTTTGTCATGGATGGGAGATTACTTGGGCTTGCTGGCAGCTCTAGTCTGTGATAGCTGCCTTTAGAATGCCATGTTAGGTGCAATCTTAAATACTTTGGTCAAATTTACTTTACTTTAATGATATTAATTTTTAAAACAAACTTTTCGGGTCTTCATTTTCTTGCTTTTTAATCTGTTCCATTGTCATATATCTTTGAGGGTCAGTGGCACACCTATAGTGCACAAGTTTGTTAAAATGAGGTCATTTAGCTTCAAAAGAGCATATGCTTCTCTTGCTTCCTTTTCTTATTCTTGTCCCTTCTTCTTCCATTAAATATTTTATTTGCAGTTTCATATTTATTGTAAAAGTGGCAAAAAAAGACCAGTTAGTATACCGAACTGATTAAAAAGTCCTAACATCCCCTATATGGAACCCTCTTTACAAATCTCTCATGCCCAAGTGTGGTTTTTGGAATGGTGGTATCATTGGGTCAATATGGCCTCATTGAGATGGTTGGTTGCCTTTCATGTTTTGTGATTCTTTAGGTTGAATGGCATTTGGCTATTCTTTGCTTGTGAATCAAACGAGAGGAAAGGACAAAGGAGGTAGGAAAAATGTGTACCATATAGAGGTTCCGGGGAGCGTAAAAATTTTCACGAGAAAAGGAAAGGTGTTGATTAATACAGCATACCAAATGAGATCCCTATGATATCTACCTTTTTTTTTCCTTTTACAATTCATTATATAGCCACAAAGCCCCTTGTGAACACGTTTTGGCTCCTTTTCTTCCATCCTACTCCTTCCACATACTACAACCTCACCACCCCTTCTCACCCCCTTCTACCACCAAAAGTGTGAATTCATGTGGAGCGTTGCATGGATATGCTCTGTATTCAATTACAAAGTAATATTTCAGTTACTATTTACCTTTAATTTTTACTTTTAATTGAAGTGTTATTTTGTGATTTGATATGAATCATATTCATATGATATTTCAGGCGTATATAAAAGTTTCTTGCAGATTAATTTGCTGTGACGGTAGAAGATAAGCTCCTATACTTTGAAGTTTGAACAATATGAAAGTAGTCATATACGGACATGGTTGTTCCAAGTCCTTAGAGAGTTTGCTCAGAATATGCCATTACATTGACTAGAGAGGTTTTCTTGAGCAGCACTGCATATCTTTTCTTTCTTTTTGTTTTGGTTTGGGTGAGGGGATGTTTCACTTTCAACTTTTCTTTTTAGGTGGAATTTTATAGGGCATAGACTAGAGATTTGGCTTCACATATTACTCTTGGCATAGTTGTTTACCTCTAATTAGCCAAATACAGGTATGCTAAACCAATTAAAAGCCACCAATTTGGAGACCGGTGTGGATATTCTAAGTGAAAATTTCACATCTACCATCAAGGGAGGTGAGCACTAGTTTAAATGTCACAAAAATATCTGATCAATTATTAAAATTTAAGCATGACCAAATCATATAAAATTTTCACATAAAAATATTCATTCCTATTTTGAAACATAGCATCAGCATTCAGTACCATGCCTTAAAGTAATAAATAGCCATACCCATTGGGGTATCTAGCTCAAGCTTTTATTGGAGGCCAATGACTAGCTTTTGCTCCTGGTTTTGAACTCATATATGCCGCGAATTTGCCCCCGTTCCATAAAAAATTGCATTACTCTCTCCGTCTACTTTTACTATTTTTTAGTGAATCAATAAAAATTAATACGTTAAAAACTCAATGTATATGAATACAATTAGTGGACAGAGGTAGTAATAAAAGTGTAGTAGCAAAAAGAAATTAAAAACAAAAATGAAAAGTTGAAATCTGAATGCCCTGAGTATGAGGGAAGAGCAAGGTCTGCTCCGTATCCAAAATTTGGGAATTCGGTGTCTTTGACAACTAGTATAATAATTCTGCAAGCATTTATTGTGCAATTGGACCTTCTAGTTGGCTGGAATAAACACATTGATTGCCGGTTTAACACACCTAAGGCTAAGATATCAAATGGGGTTGCTACGCGGATGAATATAAAATGCATAACTTTAATTTTTCAAGAGAAAACTCTTAATGCTTCCTATTAAATTTAACATTGAATAAATTGATCTCTTAAAAAAAAATCCAAAAAAGATCCAAACAATTTAAAACATCAAACAATTTGATTTTTATAGAAAAAATAAATAAATTAGTCCCTCAAAAATTATGAAAAATATCAAACTAATCTATGTATGGTTTGTCTGAATTTTTTAATTAAAAAATGCTTCTTTGGGTTGTTTTTTATCTGCATGGATCAATTTATCCAATTTTTTTAAAGGAGCTAATTTATCCAATAAAATAATTAAAGAAGGACTAATTGTGAGATTTTTTTTTTAAACTAACATATGAACGTAAAACCCTTACCTATCTTTGCCTCATTATCCAGCCTTCTTGTTTACCATTTTGGATCCATATCTTTCATTTGAGAGGATCCATAGCCTGCATGTTACATTCTTATCCCAAGATTTAATTAAAAAAAAAAGTGCTCATGACCCCCAAAAAAAAGAAATGGGTGCATGAGTGCTTGTGACATTTCGAACAAAAAAACAGTGTGCGGGTGTGGGTGACAAATGCATAATTTGACTTCAAATTCTCGCGTAATGAACTCGAAAACCTAGGTCTGTACTTGGACAGCAAGCCACTGCATAACCTTAATTTTTTTTTTTTTTATCTGACAAGTGGCCTGATTAAAGAATAAAAAGTAAAAAGTTTTATGTCAGAAATATGTATTTCTTGCATTTCAAAGTGAAGGATCCAGCTTTTAAATTTTATTTTTTCTGATATCCTTAATCAATAACTTTTAAATTAGGACACTGATTAGCAAAAAAAATTTCCCCTCCCAAAAAAATGTGTCCATAAAAAGAAAAGATCTGTGAATTCTCATTAGCTCACATGTTATGAGAAACATACTTGTTTTCGGCGTTGATTGTTAATCTAATTATCACCAACAGAACTCTTTAGGGATTTTTATTTTATATAACCAATGTAGGTGAGTCATTATTATTTCATAACTAGTTGTGTGATCCATGTAATATAGGGGTGATAATGAAAAATAGTTTCATAATTATTACTAAAAAGAAGTAACAATTTAATTAAAAATAACTTATAGTAAATTGAATATTTAAATTAATTTTGAAATAAATGAGTATATGCGTAAAATGGGTCATTCTATTTTAAATCTTATTTTGAAAATAATTTTTATAAAATTGAGAAAATCTCAATAGATAATATTTAACTAACAATAAAGAGTATATTTTATAAAAATTTTATATATTTCGATTGATGAAATTGTTGAATAATAAAATAAAATAAGTCATAAGTGAGTAATTTTACTATATCATGAGCCATTTAAATCCTTTTATTAAATTATAATATTTTATTTATAAAATTAAATATATATTTCATAATTACTAAAATATTATGAATACATTTAATTTATGTTATTTCAATTATAATTTTTTAATTTTACATCAATTTCACCTCCTTTACTTTTACATCATTTTAGTAAATTAAAATATCAATTTTAAAATAGTTGTTATAATTAGTAAAAAATTATAAATAATCTTAATTTATGTCATTTCAATTACAACTCATTTCCTAGTTTAAAAATAGTGTTATGAGTAATCTATAATATATAATACTAATCTATAATCTATAATACTCATAATAAGACTCATTTCATAGAAAGATTTTTCACATGTCACTTTCAGAGTCATTTAGAATCTGCATTTTGATAATCTTAATTACGACATATTATTCAAATATTGTAGACATATTTGAATCTAATTCTGATTATATAATGATATAATTTGCTCCTATTTGATTCAATGTTGATTTATATCATTAAATTGTACAACATATCATTTTTCTATAATTTATAATTTTAAAAGATATTATTTATGAGTTTTAGATAGTTACATTACATAAAATAAATTCTTAATTAATCATCAATTATGGTAGACATTTATGTTAAGTAAAAAAAATGCATACATATTCTTCTCTTAAAATTTTTTGAAAATTCAAATATAAAATTTGAAATAAAAAAACTTACGTTGAATTTTGAAAAAGAGAATTGATTTTTCCATATGTTACTTCTAGAGTCATTTAGGGTCCATATTTTCATAACTTTGATTATTAGTGATTTTTAAAAAAATATTTTCATAATTTAATTGTGATATATCATTAAAATATCATGGACATAATTAAATCCGATTATGATTACCTATTGATTATAATTTTCTTTTATTTGATTGAGTGCTAATTTATATCATTAAATTATGCAACAAGTCATTTTCTATAATTATAATTTAATAAAAATATTATTTATGAGTCTTACATAGTTACGTTTCATATAATCAATTTTCAATCAATTATAACCATAAATTTAATTAAAATAATCAAAAAATTATCAATTATAATAGATATTTACGTCACGTAAAAAAATATATGCACATTCTTTTGTTAAAAAGTATTTAAAATTCAAATCTAAAATTTGAAGGAAAAAAACATTTACATTGAATTTTGAAAAAAATAATTAAGTTTTCCACATATCGATTCCAAAGTCCTTTAGGGTTCATATTTTCATAACCTTAATTATTAATATTTTTTGAAAATAATATTTTTATAATTTAATTATGATATATCATTAAAATATTGTAGACATAATTAAATATGATTCTGATTATATATCGATTATAATTTAGTCTTATTTGATTGAATGCTGATTTATATCATTAAATTGTACAACATATTATATTTTTAGATTTTATAATTTAAAAATATTATTTATGTGGACATGTTTAGTCTTTGTGAGGATAGAGCGAAGTTCTTATTTATTAAATGGGGCTAGAAGAAAAAATGAGGTCCCTACCCTATAAAACTTGCCAATTCCCCATTGATATAAATGATTTAAATATTCACACACACACACACATATAAAGTAAACCTTATCATTTAACACCCTCTACTGCTTTATGAATTGACGACTATCTTCACAAACCAATACAGGTCTTTTCAGCGTGTTTTGTCCTTACTCACACGCTTCATGGGAAAACTTCCTAGGAGGTCGCTCATCCCAAAATTACTTCAAGTCAAGGACGCTTAACTGAGGAGTTCTTTAATGATGGGCTATCGAAAAGAATATGCATCTCATTGGTATAGGTCGTGCCAATCAATTCATATAAGTCATCCTTAATTGTATAGTTTCATACTCACACAATCTCAGTATCCCTCTCATTTTGGTGTGTAATCGGTTCATTCATATACCCCTTCGCTTAGAGATCTTGCCAGAAGCCACTCCTTATCTGTGTCTTCTTACACCAGCAATCATTCCTGCCCTCATCACCAAGCATTACATATCACACTTTCATTATTTTAATTATCGTTATTGAATATGCACCATGTATATATTTTCATTTTTAATTTGGATTATGTTATATTAGTAGTATTTATTATGGATATCTATGTTTTTCGAATTTCAAAGTATTTTTATTTTTTTCTCTTTTGAAATTTTTTTAATAAACTTATAAATCTATACGAATTCAAATCTCCATCGGAAATAAGAAATGGAGATCTGTGACAGGAGTAAAGTGGGAAGTAAAATTCTAAATAGGGAAGGGGAAGGGGGTATGTCCCTCTCTCATGAATGCTCATCGTCACTCTCTATAAATGACTTATGAATCATAATATAGTAAAATTATCCACTTATTCTTTTTCATTATTCAACAATTTCAATTTTCAAAACCTATAAATTTTCATAAAATAAGCTTTTTATTGTTAGTTAAAGGTTATCTACCAAGGTCTTTTTAACCTTATAAACATAGTATTTAAAATAAGATATAAAATAGAATGACATATTTATCTTTTATTTATTTATTTAACTATTAACTAATTTTCAAAATAAATTTTATACTCAATTTTCTATTAGATATATTTAAATATAAATTATATTTGTGTTCAATAATAGTCAACAAACCATTTTTATTATCACTTCGTGCATGCACGGGTCAATTAACTAGTAAAATAAATAAATAACAATAATTTATGCCATTTTAATTATATCTCCTTTCCTTTTATATCATTTTAATAACTGAAATATCTAATTTAATATTGAATTTATTTTCAAATAATTATATAGTTAAATAATATAAATGAATATGTTCCTAAAGTTAATCATTATATTTGATATCTTATCTTAAGATCATATAAATTAAATTGAGAAAGCTTCGCTAAACGACCTTTAGCAAACAATAAAGATATTATTTTATAAAAATATTCTCATTGTGATAGATAAAATTGTTGAACAATGAAATATAATAAGTGAATAATTTTACTATATAATTAGTCCTTTATGTTATTTTAATAAATTACAATATCTAATTTATGAAAATACATTCTATAACTAATAAAAGTTATGAATAATCTTAATTATATAAAAAATAGATTTCTCATAATACTCAAATATTGTCCATATACAATCTATATAACACATATTAATTATTTGTTAGAAGGCGCAAAAAAATGATTATATATTCATTTTACCTACATCATTCCAGTTATAACTTAAAAAAATAGCATAAAAACTCTAAGTCATTAATCATTTCTTGAAGTTTCACATCTTCAAGCCTTCTTACTTACACAGCACACTCATATCTCAAGAAGAAATTTCACAACAATTATCCTTAAAGAACTACTATTGGAAATTCCAATATTTCTTATTTCTTATTTCTCATACCCAAAAAAATATCATTAATAAAAAAATAAAAAAAATTGATATAGAAAATTTTGAATTTTCTTATTTCTTATTTCTCACACCTCTAATTATAGAAATTTTCTGATCTATTGATCAAGTTAATTTAATCAATCAATTGACCTATATATATATATATATATATATCACTTTATGTCACTAAAAAATGAACTATGAATTATCGATATACAGCACATAATTTGATATTTTTGAGACTTAAAATGTGATAGTGGACTTTAAATGTATTTTTTAAATTTTTATTAATATAGCATTACGTATCTTTGATGGTATTATTCTTTTGATAATTCTAAGCTTTATCTTCATTATATTTGCACATTGATTGACCATTTAGTCTTTGTTTCTCTAACAATACCCACGGTATCTAGATATCCATCATCTTTAAAGCTTTAATTTTCATGCAAATATGAAACTCGCATTTATGTCCCCTCTTTTTCCCGTAATATGCAATTCTAAAGGGATCACTTCTAATTATAGATTATACATGTAAAATTCTTGAAATATAAGCGCAGGGCATTATTAGACCATAAACTCGAATATGGAACATAAAAAAAAATTCAAAAATATAATAAAAGCTTAAATTGTGATTGACGATCAAAGTTAATTGATCATGACAACAAAATAATAATAATTGTTCGTATCAAAGTTGTTTGAGTATAGCATTAACATATGTCTAGCACTTAAAAAATTCTTCACATTGTCATTTATTGTGAATTGACATAAGCCTGATCATATGTTGGAAGATGGCTAAACATAACTGTACCAGGCTTTGGTGTGGTGGTGAGTGCGCTTGTCCTCATATTGAAGAGCCCTGGTCTTTAGACCCTTCCTCTTCATGATGCAATAGCTGTGCCACTAGAGGAAGGACTGCGCCATTTCTGCTGCTTCCAGTCTTGGTGGGAAGGCGTGATGCGCCGCCAAAGGTTTGTCTAGGCCCGCACAGAGGTGGCGACGAAGGCGTTGAGTTGGGAAGGAGGTCACAAATTGCGACGTCGCGGTTAGACAGGGAGGTCTCTAGTGGCGGCTATGCCAGCGGAAGGTGATGGGGCTGCTATGACGTGTACAGCTGGTGAAGTGTATGGGTGTGTGGGCTTCCCGTGGCGGGTTGCACATGACAGTGAGTCGTAGATATTGGCTCCAGCGAGGAACGAGGTGGCCGAGCGCACAATTGCTGAACTAATTTACAGCGTATTTAAATAATCTCAATATATAATAATAAGTATCAAAATAAATCTAATACAATTAATTCTATTAATCAGTGCAGTATAATAATAATAAATATTAGGGTGAATAGTAATTTTTAGGGATCTGTTTGTCATTATTCACTGTTTATGTGAACAGTACTTAACAATAAAATTATATCATTGTTCATTGGAGTGAGATCCATATCACTATTCACGTCAACAAAATAGATTAAGAAATCTGCAAATCGAATTTTTAATTTGGAAACCCTCAAATACCGAAGGAAAAATCACAAGATGAACTTTGAAAAAAATTTCTACTATATTTAGGATAATTATAAAATATCATGTCCATGCTCTATAACTTAAGAGATAAATATAGTGTTTCTTGGTGAGAACACTCCTATTCAAATACTATACTTTTACAATACCAAGAAGCAATAAAGATGATACAAAAAAAAATTCCCAGTGTATATACCCACACTCTATACTATCTAAGATTTACTCACACTCTATTTTTCCTCCCACTCTTAGAAAAATAACACACTCTCTATGTATTTTTTCTTCACTCCTCTTGTTCTCTACCACTTCACTTGCATCTTCAAATAAGCAAAATGCCTCTATTTATAGAGGCCTCCTGCAGTGTAAACGTGATTTGTGTATTACGGTTGCAGGAGAAAATTTTCTTCACACCAAAATTTCTTTACTCATGCACAATAATTTTTACTGTTCATGCGTCGAAAAATCTCTCCTTTCCCCTTCTTTTTTCTTTTAATTCACATGGTGGGAGCCCATCGGCTAAACCCCACATGAAGAGGGGCATATGCATCGAACGCATGGTGCTGTCTGTACTGTGAATAGTGGTAGCTTGCAGCCTTTCACTAATGGCGGACCTAAACACTTGGACTCTTGCTTGCTATGGCGCTAGGCCTAGGGTGATACAACTTGCGTCTTCTTGCGGTGGTGATTTTTAGCATCATTGGACGGCGGCAAAGCACTACAGGTGGAGCTTGTTACCACGATTTGACTATTGGTGCAGCTTCGCAACGATAGTTATGGTGTTTTCCTGTAACACAAACTATATCTGGTGAAAACTGTTTGTTTTGTTCATGATGAAAATCATATATATATATATATATATATATATATATAAGGTGTATCAGTACAATTTACAATTTATGTTTGTCAAATCATGGTGGCTAGCTGTGCTATTTTCTTCTTCTCCTTTTATTTTTATTAACCATGATTAAAGTGGTTGTTGGGTTAAGATACTATGTGGATTTGTCAAAAAGGAAATCATGGTAGCATGCATAGTGTCCTTTGTGTTAAAGAAAAGAGTATAAGACACTGAGCTATGCTTGGGGATTTTATAAATGATGGAAGGGGGTGGCTAATAATGGAATGGAAGAGAAAGGTAAGGAGTAGAGTGAAAGAGACCATGTCACTCTCTTGTTTGGAAGTTGTTTTCCTTTCCTCCTCGAGCTTCAAATTTGGACGGTCAAGAAAGCTTGGTTTTAAATGGCAAAGGAGAGACATGTTATCCCTTGCTAGCCATGCTATTCCCAGGCCTAAAATTACTTCCAAACAATGGTCATTAAACTTTAGCCTTGTCATTCTTTGCCACTTGCTCCATTTTCATTCTCTCAATCATAGCTTGGAGTTTTAATCATATAAAGACATGACATTCTGTTGCTAGTGTTGGTAGGTAATGTATCGCCCAATTTGAAATTATGTGTATACACGCTTGTGATTTGGTTTTAACTAGTAATTGTACCAAGTTGGTGTGCATAATATGGTTCCGTGCAATTCACATAAAAATGTCGAAAAGATAAAATAATGGAAGGATATGATGACTCGAAAGTTCACTTTGACAATGACAAGATCATAGGTGAGGTATCGCATGAGAATTGATTTATCCGACAATAGAGAAGGGCTCCCAATAAGTACTCATTCCCTGTAAGCATTTGCGGTCTAGCTCATTCTACCGAGTTTGGTGGGATGGGCTTGTTTACTGTGCCCAATAATAGACGCCAATATTATTACTTGGAAAGAGCTAAGGTTCCAAGACTCTAGTGTCCATGTAAATAGGGGTTGGGTACCTGCAAAGATATTATCATGCCTGAAGTCTACGTATCCCTAGGTAAGTGTAATATAGCCTTAGGGTCTTCTAGGAACCACCTGTGTTGTCAGGAAGTCCTGAGACTTATGAAAAACATCAAAAAGTGCAGAACTAGAATTTTTGAGACAGCTATAATGGTGACGGCCAAGGGAGGGACCAGTATATTAGTTAAGCTGTGGAATGTAGAATTTTGATCTTTAGAGACTACTATAATGGTCCTGGATTACTATAGTGATTAAATATTTGTGCAGGGTTAGCTTTTCCCCTGTTAACTGCTATAGCAGTCTATATGCCTGTGATACTAGAGCACGTCAAAATGACGTAGTTTCATTAAAGTGCCCACAGCACTATATATCAACCCATCCCTAGGCTTGGGAAACACATCTTAGCTGCTGCCAACACCCTCTGTGTGTGTCTCTCTTTCTCTCTTATGTTTGTCTTCTATTCTTCTTCCTTACCAAGCTTTCGATATGTGATTTCCATGGTTTTTGCTTGTTTTCTTCCTTTTTTCATTAAATCTATGCGTTAGGATGCTATTAGATATAGTTTTCTCATAACGTTCTTCCTCTTTATCATTCCAAATTCAATTTTTAGTGATTTTTTGTTAGTTGTTTATGATTTATTTATACTCTTTAATAATTATCGGTGTTAGTACTGCTCCCTAGGGTCAAGTTAGCATTGGAAGTGCACTCCTAACTTCCAACGATGAATGAGTTTAACCTTATAACCATGTTTTTAGTCATTATTAATACTTCACTTGCATTATGAAAATTGTTTATGAAATTATTGAATGATTTGTGTCAAATGCATCTTTAACAAATTATTCCAATTTTAGAAAGTTATTGTTTTTTGCTATTATCATGAAAACCTTATTTTAGAAAGTATATGGGACCATATTTGTTGTCTTCATGTTTTTGAATTATTTTTCTAAGTTAGAAACTGTGTGAACCTCAGCTCAGCATGAACAACATGAATAGTGAAATATTATGAATACTAGTTTTTACCCGGTGATTAGTGAGAAACAAAACAACAAGTTAATAGCTGTAGAATCATTAACCTTTGTACTAAGTAGTCCATTAGAGTACTAGCTCAACCCCAGTTACAATAAAGAACCTAATGTGGTGTCCGCCTATGAGACCTAGTTAGGTACCCTTTAGTTCCAGTTATTAGTCAGTACAGTTTGATTTATTTAGTTTAGCTTATGTTTCTCTGCTAGTTATTATTTATAAATTCAGTTGAAATGTTGTTTGTAGTATAGTTATGTATGTAAATATTAAAATATTTTATGCCAGCCGCATGTTATCTATGTATTATTTTTGTTGTCCAACGTGGGTTATGAGTGGAGATCCACTCATTGAGTTTTAATGAACTCATCCCCTTTTTTCCCTCCCCATAGATACAACTACAGGTTCAGTTGCACCACAGGATCTATCTCAGTAATGTCGTAGCTTCTTTGGTGAGCTACGCTTTGGAGTGAAACTATCAGGTTAGTTTTTAGCAATGTACTAGTAGTCATGTGGGCAGGATTTCGGACATGCATAGTATTATGTTTACTTATTTTGACCTTCAATTATTTTATTAATTATATTTGGCTACAGCCTAGATTGTTATTACACAACTTGCATTCGGGATTTATGTTTTAAAAATACTACAAGATTATGAAATTTAGTTGAAATTGAATTATTTTCTTGTAACATACATACGTACATACATACATATATATATATATATATATATATATATATATATTGCATGCTAGTCAGTCATTTTATTAAAGGCTTCCATGGAGACCCAATCCTTCATATGCCAATCACGTTCCCAAGTCAGGTCGCGATAAACACTTTGACAATTAAGTTAGTGAATGAATGAGGCATAGAGTAGTAAAAGAGTGGTACGTGTTCAGATTGTTATGCCTGAGGGTATTGAGCCCTTTATATAGTAAGAGGTGATCCCATGATAAGTTAGAAAATAATCTTCCCTGAATGGGAGATATTCCTAGGATTTAGTAAGGATTAGATATATTTGTATTTACAGAAGATATGATACAATATAGAAGATATTATAGGTTAATAGGAGATTCCATGAGCTAATAGGAGATCTCATATAATCTGGTAACCAATCTAGAAGATATCTCAGGCTAAAATGGTAGAGAATTTCTACGGGGCCCACTATGCCACATGGGCTAGCCCTATCATGGAGTTTTCCGTAATTGAGGTGAGGTATCAGATCCATATTTCTAGTCTAGTGCAATAAGAACAAAATGGAGACAACACACTATACACAAACCCCAAAACCTACTGCGCTAGAAACTAACAATAAAGGGCATAATTCACGTAGTTACAAACATGGCTTGCAAACATAGCAAATTATAGTAATCAACAAAACAAAAGACAACAAATAAAATAGAAGACATAGCAGTAGGGAAAAAAGTTATTTATCCTACAAGCCATCTAACCACCAAACCACTATGCAAGAAAGAAACACAGGCCAAAATCTTAGTAGTGAGTGCAATCTGAGTAAAATTAGAACAGAAACTTCAACCATGTACGAATTTTTTGTCTTGGCCCTTTTGGTATGACCATCAAGAACAAAAGGAAGGAATGCAATGCGAAATCCTAACCAAGAACACTCATCCGATAAGATAAGTTCTCATATCCAAGATTTTATGAACCCTTATAGAGTGGGTTCATCTTACTTAAGTGATTTCCCTTGGATTTTGTTGGAATTTTACCCAAAGTCTTATGTCAGCAAGACATAGAAGCTTTGCTAGTGTGTTGACTTATAAATATGAGCTTTGGTTGTTTGGGTTAGATATCTCCAAAAAGTGAGAGTGATTCATGTGGGTAACCTCTAAGAGTGGTCTTGAAAAGATGATTTGTAACTTTAACTGTTCAAATGTCGCGAATAGTGAAAGATTTTAGAACTTATTGGGGTCATGGATATAGGCAGATAAGGCCGAACCATATTAAATTTTATCTCTTTTATATAGTTTTTCTTCTTGCATTATTTCTTCTATTGAGAGTAGATTTGTTTTTGTATTTCTTTTGTTTTCGTTGCCTAATAGATTTTTATTAGTAATTTTTAGAAAAAAAAAAGAAACGTATCTAATCTTATTCATTTATCATTTGATAGCTAGTTTTTATGTTGAGATTCTTTATTGACACATCACGAGAAGACAATAAATAAAGAAAGAAAATAGTAGAAGAGACTTAACAAGTTTATATTTCAGAGATGGTTTTGACTTATTGTAGTACTTTATAAGTTTACATGGAAAGGAGATTAATACTTTCTAGCCCTAAAGTAATAACAAACACTTGCAAAATGAACAAACAATAATAATAAATTACAATCAAAGAATGAAATCTTGATGACCAAACATATAATAATTTTCAAGTATTATCTAATCCAAGTATTATTCCCTAGCAACAGACACCGATCCCACTTCCACATAAACCTGCAACAAAATGAAAAGGATGAATAAATACAAAGACCATGTGATGTGAGTTGTTGTGACTCACAAACAAATTAAAATTTATAAAGTGCTAAGTTGCACAAAAAATGTAGTAAAGGGCACAACCTAGGTCATCTCTCAAGAAGGCTTCAATATTTAGTTGTGAAAATTGGGAGTTTGGAAGAATGAAATTATAATAATTGAAAATTAAAGATAATAGCAACAATAGAGAAAGGCACTAGTGCAAGGTATTCCTAGGATTGGAAATCAATTATCATTGACCAAATATTAAACCCATTGGTAGCTATTGGTAATAAATTACTTGCAATTCTACTAGTGATTAATCAATCCCTAGAGTTGATCAATGAAATTAACAAATAAATGAGATCTCGATTTAATTGACAATTACAATGATCCAAGGTACCAATTGCTATAGCCTAACCGCCAATCGAAAAGTTAATTCTAATGTTCTCCCTCAACATAAACTAATAGATCTATCAATTTATGCCCAAAGGGTTTCCTTAAACGACAATCACCAATTTAGTTATTCCAATAAAGATTATAGCAATCACCATAATAATTAAAGGAATAGAAACTGCAAAACATTAAGAAAACCAAGGCATTCAACATAGACAAAGGGTCTTAAATGTCATCCCAGCCCATCCGGAAATCTCTATACTAGTAAAGAAGTCTACTCCTCTATCTCTAGAGGATTACAACAATGAAGATAAAAGAACCTGGAAATAACAGTAATAATCCTTGCCACAATCTCCAAAATAAAGCACCTTCACCAATGGAACCCTTAGAGAGAGAAGAAAGAAGGAGAAGAGAGAGATGTAGAGAAAGAATAATAGCAACTAAAGTGGTAGCCTAAAACTGAGTGAAAAGCTAAATGAAAAGTTAGGGTAAAAGTCTATAACAATCTCTTATATACTGCTATCTAAAATAAGTCAAAGTGGGGTCTGAAAATAGGTTAAATGAGCTATTCTGTGTTATCGCATGACCGCTGCAGTGGTCAGTAGTGAGCTATGCTGCTGAACATCACTTTTTCAGGCGCTATTGACCGTTGCAGCGGTTAAAGACCGCTACAGCAGTGGAAAGAATTGAAATTGGCTCGGCAATAGAAGTTATATCCCTTTGAATAAGCTTTCCAATTCCACCAAAATCATCGCAATCGGACATCTGTAGCTCTAGATATTGTGAAAATACTAACTAGAGGTCAAGTTTGACAGCATCAGAATATCAGCAATATTTCATCTTGCAACTCAATTTTCACTAAGATAATCTTAGAATTGAGTTTTGAGCTAAACATGAAAGTTGTAGAGGATTTATTGAGCTTTCTAAAATATTTTCATTTGTCTTAATCCGATCCCTGTAGAAAGAGATACAGATTTTCTCTTACAATGCTTCTTGCAATTTGCTCAAATGAACTCCAGAATTCTTCTATTTTGCTTCCAAATTCTTCCCAACAGTTTCCAACCTTGTTCTTGACATTTGCAACAGGATATAATTATAAATTATCTCAAAATCAATGCAAAAGTCATCAATTCTATCAAAACCACACAATGAGGAATAAATTAGAATCCTTATTAATTGTATCAACAACACATTAAAACTCATGTAAAAAGCTAAGGTTTAGAAGTAAGATAAGTTGCACAAAAGCCCCTTATCAAACTCTCACACACTTAAGCTTTCACATGCCCTAGTGTGAAACTAGAATCAAACCAAGACATGGATGAGAAATAGTATCAAGGACTACTCTAGACTCCTAATCTAAAATGCACGATACATGTAATTAAATGACAATACACCAAGCCAATGAACCTAGAGGCACAACAGTAAGTTTTCACATCAACAATCAAGAGAATTACAAGAAGCAAGGCATGATCAACAATATAACACACAAGGTAGAATCCATATATGATGCATGAATCAAGTACAAAAATCCTCCTAAGGTCAGTGTTTGCCCCTTATTCACTCAAGTGTTTTGGGTTAAGATGCACATTCAATCACCTCAAATGAAAATGCATTACCATAGGCTTGCTACGGGTCTCATTCTCCATTTTGTCACACACATATGCATATTGAATCAAGAGGACTTACCTTTGGTTGTAATAAGGCTTAGGTGAAGGTTGATAAAAATATAGGCCAATGGGGTTAAACCTTAAGTCAAAGAGGAGCAAATACATATACCAAGAGCAAAAGTGCCTAAGGGTATATTTTATCCAACTTAACACAATCACAAGCCTTTCTTTTGCAATGTGGCACACCTTCAACCAAACTTTTTTCAGAATTTTTCTTTTTTTTTTCTTCTTTTTTATTGTGTATGCCACTTGTTGAATTTTGGGTACATCCCCTACACTTATGCTCAAGCACATATAAGAATTGAACAAATGCTCTCCTAAGCCTAAAAGGTTGGAAATTTTCATGGTTTTTCACTTTTGGGTAAGGATGTGCTAAAACAAAAGAACAGGTAATAAGGCTCAAAGGGGCTAAACAATGGTAACATGTAAAGGTTGGCTATATGGGCAAGTGGCTAAAAACAAGAAAAATGCCTCAGATATATTCAAGCATGCATATGAAAACATATTTTCAAATAAGACCCTAAGCAGAGGGAAACACACATGAATAAACAAGGATAGCACATGATGGTCCATTTAAAGAGGCTCAAAACTCATAGGTAAAAGTGCATATACTTAATCCAAACAACACAATGAATCCACCAAGCATGCAATACAAAGTAATCAATGCCAAGCAAGTCAATAAGGTGCATGCAGTGTGAGCCTATTCATGTAACCTCTAAGGTGCCAAAGGGGTGGTATAAAATGCAATTAAAAATAAATATGATACAAGAATTAAGGCTAAAAATAAAATGTAGAAAAATAAAAGGGAAGAGTAAAGAAAAACCTCAGGGTGGATTGTCTTCCACCCAACACTTTGCTTTAACGTCCCTTAATTGGACAGAACCCTCATGGAGGGTGTGTAGCTTCAGCCCAAAGATAGGTTGTTTAAGCCCTTAGATCTATGGGGGTCTCATGAAGATGCATTAGCCGGTTCCCATCAATGGTGCACCGAACCATCATGGAGTTTTCTAACTCAATTACACCATCAGGGTGCACATGGGTAACCAAGAATGATTCCTTCCATCTAGACTTTGGCCTTCCAACCATCAGTTTTTCCCGGGGCTCATGCAGCAAGATCCACTATCCCTCAAATGGCTTCTTACCCAACATGGGCTGATCATAGAGCACCTAGCAAACTGATGACTGCTGCTTGGGTGGTGTACCCGTATCTGAAAACTTGGGATATTCTAAAACAACAGGTGCATCATATCCCATGGAAGAAGAAAGAGTGGAGAAGGAGGGATCTGGATTTTTACAAATCATATTACCACAGGCATCATCAACTAAAGAATCAATGACATCAATGCCAAACATGGAGTGTTCCTCCTGGGGATGTTTCATAACATAAGATAAATTTAATTGGACTTTCATGTCCCCACACTCCATGCATAATGTGCCAGCATGAACATCAATCAAGGTTCTAGTAGTTTTCAAAAAGGGTCTTCCTAAGATCAATGTATGTTGGCTGGCGTTGGTGTCATTTTCTATTTCAAGCACATAGAAATCAACAGGGAATATTAAATCATTTACCTGGACAAGAACATCTTCTAATACTTCCTTTGGTCTTGTGATGCTACGATTGGGCAGCTGAATTTATAGTCTGATTGGCTTAAGCTCTCCAAAGTACAAGAACTGGTAGAGTGATTTGGGCATAACATTAATGCCAACTCCAAGGTCAGCCAAGGCCTTTGTGATGTGCAAACCCCAATAGTGCAAGGAACATAGAATATGCCCGAGTCCTTGCACTTGGTTGGCAGGTTGCTTAGCTTGATAATGGAGGAAGCATTGACCCCCATAGTCACCTTATCCTCCCCACTGCCCTTGATCTTCCTCTTATTGGTGCAAAGATCTTTCAAGAATTTTGTATATTTAGGAATTTGCTTTATTGCATCCAATAGAGGAATATTCACTTGCACTTTTCAGAAGGTTTCTAGTGTGTCCGGATCAAAATTTGCTGTAGTGACTTTCCTGGGTTGCATCCTCTGTGGGAATAGCAATGGAGGAGTGAAGTCTGGAAGCTTTACAGATTCTATGGGCCACTGCAGCAGTGATGTCTTGGCGTCAGGCTTCCATCTGCAGATTCTACTAACAGCTACAGTGGCTGTTGACCGCTGCAACGCTCACCCGAATGCTCTTCAGGCTTGTCTTCAGCTTGCTTTTTTTCCTGGATAGGTCTAGTTACTTCTGGAATTTTTGTTCCAGACCTCAGAGTGATTGCATAGACATTTCCCTTCGGATTGGGCACAATTTGAGAAGGTAACTGGGCAGTTGGGACCTGTTGGCTCTAACTATTTTTCATCTGAGTCACCTTATCTCTCAGCTAGGCATTTTCTTTTCTAATTTCTTGCATTTGCTCCATCATCATCTTCATCATATCAGTCCTAGTAGGATCTGAGGAAGAAGGTGCAGGAGGTGCTGGTTACCTCTGATGAGGTGCCAAATACTTCTGCCGTGAAGGTTGGCCCTGTGGTTGAAAGTTATTTCCCCACTTCAAATTAGGGTGGTTCTTCTAGCTGGAGTTATATGTGTTCCCAAATGGGAACTGGCTTGTCTGATTATGAGGTTGACTCTGGAAGGAGTTTGTTGTTGCTACTCCAGTGGTTGAGCTATCTTGCAATGTTGGGCACATATCAGTATAATGATCATTGGAAGTACATACGGCATGGATCTTGGAAACCACTGGAGTTGCTACCTGACTAGCCATCAGTTGTTGCATAAGGTCAGAAAGTTACTATAAATTCTGGGTCAACATTTGATTTTCTGATTGGCTCACTCCATGAAGGCTTCTAGTAGTTGTGGCTGCCTTTGAATCAAATTGCTGAAAATTGGCAGCCATATTCTCAATCATAGCACAAGCCTCTTCCAGTGTCTTATCCAAGAGCACCCCTCCACTTGCAACATCAATTGTGCACCTATCAGCATGTACAAGACCTTCATAAAAGTATTGGAGGAGGAGTTGCTTTGGAATGTAATGGTTGGGGCAGCTTGCATAAGGGAGCTTGAAACGCTCCCAATACTCATGGAGAGTCTCATCTGACTGGCAGATTCCAAAGATCTCTTTTCTGATAGAAGCCACGAAAAGTCTTTTCATTCCAGTCTAGCTATTAACAACCCCATTAGGAAGGTTGAAGAACCAATTTTTTGCTGCACCCTCAAGAGAAAAGGAGAATGCTCTCAGTTTAACATCATCCACCTCTACCTTATTAGGTCTCATGTCACAACACACCATATGAAGCTTCTTCAAATGTTGATGGGGGTCTTCTCCAGATAGCCCATGGAGCTTGGGCAAAGCACGAACCATGTACCCTTTAAGCTCAAAATCATTGTCTAGCCTGGGGTATGTAATGGCTAAGGGCTACTGGGTGAAATCAGGAGCAGTGAGCTCCCTAAGTGTCATGTTCCTATCTCTCATGTCACTTGTATTACCTGTAACACTGAATAAAGGATCAGAATGCTCAGATGGTTCCGCTTGTTGACGCTTTACCTATCTGATTTTTCTCAAAGTTTTCTCAATTTCAGAATCAAGAAGTATTAAATTTCCAACAGACAAGGAATGCCTCATACAAGGGAACACAATTTTTTTTTTGCAGAATAAAATAAATTGTAGAAAATAAAAATAGTAAATAAATGAAAAAATAAAATAAAAACTAGAGAAAAAAATAAAGAAAAAATAAACAACTAAGTTTTAATGCCTCCCCGGCAACGACACCAAAATTTGATGCAGAGATTGTCGCCTACCTCCTCAAATTAGAAATTTATTTTAATGCTAAGTTGCACCAAAAATATAGTAACGGGCACAACCTAGGTCGTCTCTCAAGGAGGTTTCAATACTTAGTTATGAAAATTGGAAGTTTGGAAGAATGAAATTATAGTAATTGAAAATTAAAGATAATAGCAACAATAGAGAAATACACTAGTACAAGGTATTCCTAGGATTGGAAATCAATTATCATTGACTAAATATTAAACTCATTGGTGGCTATTAGTAATAAATTACTCGCAATTCTACTAGTGATTAATCAATCCCTAGAGTTGATCAATGAAATTAATAAATAAATGAGATCTCAATTTAATTGACAATTACAATGATCCAAGGTACTAATTGCTATAGCCTAACCGTCAATTGGAAAGTTAGTTCTAATGTTCTCCCTTAACATAAACCAATAGATCTATCAATTTATGCCCAAAGGGTTTCCCGAAACTACAATCGGCAATTTAGCTAATCCAATAAAGATTATAGCAATCACCACAATAATTAAAGGAATAGAAACTGCAAAACATTAAAAGAACCAATGCATTCAACATACACAAAGGGTCTCAAATGTCATCTCAATCCATCCGGAAATCCCTATAGTAGTAAAGAAATCTACTCCTCCATCTCTGGAGGATTACAACAATGAAGATAAAAGAACCTGGAAATAGCAGCAATAATCCTTCCCACAATCTCCAAGGTAAAGCACCTTCACTAATGGAACCCTTAGAGAGAGAAGAAAGAAGGAAAAAAGAGAGATGTAGAGAGAGAATAATAGCAACTAAAGCGGCAACCTAAAACTAAGTGAAAAGCTGAATGAAAAGCTATGGTAAAAATCTATAACAATCCCGTATATACTGCTCTCTAAAATGGGTCAAAGTAGGGTCCAAAAATAGGTTAAATGAGCTATTATGCGTTATCGCATGACCGCTGTAGCGGTCAGCAGTGAGCTATGATACTAAACATCACTTTTTCAGGGACTGTTGACAGTTGCAGTGGTGGAGAGAATTGAAATTGGCCTCGGCACCATGAATAGAAGTTGTAGCCCTTTGAATAATCTTTCCAACACCACTAAAATCACCTCAATCCAGTGTTTTAAAACTCGGACTGGACCGGCCGGTCAGACTAGAAAACCGGCAAACCGGCTAGGTGACCGGTCCGAGTAGGTCAGCGGATCGGACTTGCACCAGAACCGATGTGAACCCGCTTAACTCGGCGGTTTCTTTCAAAAATCGGTGACCCGATGAATCGCACCGGTTCAATATTTTCCAGAAAAAAATGACAACCCAGTATTTGTGGCCAAGAACAATAACCCAGTTCAGTAATCTCAGGGGAAATAAGCCGCTGGCCATGGCTTCAGATCTACTGTGGTTGCCTTCATGTGGTGAGCGGCCATGCCTTTGCTCTTCAGATCGGCACTGCTTCAGATCTACTACTACTTGATGTAGTGAGCTGCCATGTCTCGCATCATGAAGGAGGAGGGGAGCCATATTTGTTCAGCAAAAGAGAGAGACAGAGATGGGGTAAAAAAAATGAAGAAGCAAGGAGCCAAGGAGTGTAAGAAGGGAAGGCTTTGTGCGGCGCTGTGTGTGTGTGTCAAGTGATGGGGGAGAGAGTTTTAAAAGTGAGTGAAATTAGGTTTGAGGCTTTACGCTATGTGTTCAATTTTTTTTTATTTTGTTGGCATGGTGAGTTGCTTTTTGGAGCTAAATTATTGGGCTCGTGAACAAATTTATGTTGGGCTTATGTTGGGCTATGGCTTCCATTTATGACTTGATAATCAAAAGAAAGACCAATTTTATTTTTGTATCAAATAAAAAAAAAGAACAAATTTTATTTTAAATTTATATTTTTTCATTTAAATATACTAATTATATCCATGTTTTTATATATTTATATAATTATATAAACATATAATTATCTAAGTTGTTAATTATTTATATTAATTTATTATATTTATTTAAATTATAATATATTTTATATATTTATTTAATTGTATCCGGTTCAACCAGTTCGACTAGTGACCCACCGGTTAAACCATTGACCCAGTGATCCGGTGTCTCTACCGAGTTGATCATCGGTCCGAGTTTGAAAACTATGCCTCAATCGGACATCTGTAGCTCTAGATATTGCGAAAATACTATCTAAAGGTCAAGTTGGACAGCACAGAGCATCAGCAACATTTAATCTTGCAACTCAATTTTCATCAAGATACTCTTAGAATTGGGTTTTTAGCTGAACATGAAAGTTGTAGAGGACTTCTTGAGCTTTCCAAAATATCTTCATTTGTCTTAATCTGATCCCTGCAGAAAGAGATACAGATTTTCTTTTACAATGCTTCTTGCAATTTTGCTCAAATGAACTCAAGAATTCTTCTATTTTGCTTCCAAATTCTTCCCAACAGTTTCCAACCTGGTTCTTGACATTTTCACTTGATTCAAAGCTTTTGTGCACAAAATGATACTCAAAGAGACAAGTCAAACGCAATAGGGTATAATTACAAATTATCTCAAAATCAATATAAAAACCATCAATTCTATCAAAATCACACAATGCGGAATAAATCAGAATCCTTATTAATTGTATCAACAACACATTAAAACTCATGTAAAAAGACTAAAGTTTAGAAGTAAGACAAGTGGCACAAAAGTCCCTTATCACCATCCGTGTGACATTAACAGAGAAAATAAAGAAAAAGGAAAGTAAAGCAAAACGAAAGAAATATTTGTGATAGCAACTTAATTATTGTTTATGATGAGTTAAAATTTAAATGAGGTATTATTAAAATTTTAGCAACAATGTTTTAATCCATAAAGAAAGGGGAGAAAAACTAACAAGCAACAGAAAGTTTAATAGAATTTTATGGAGTTGGGGGAGTTTGCTTCTCAGCTTTTCTGATTTAGATTACCTATTTATATATCAAACCATTTCAATCTGGCCTAAGACCGGTTTTAGCAGTTACTTTGTCTTTCTTGTCTTCCTTCTTAGGCTTTGGCTTCTTCACAGGTATCGGGGGCTTGTCACCCAGATCGTCGGTGATGTCTTTGGAATCGGTAGAAGACATGGATATTGATCAATATTAAGCAATATAATTGATATTGTGATTAATTTTGATCAATTCAATGGACTATTATTTGAAATACACTCTTATTTAATTGGGAAATCCATGATTATCTTGTGTGTATATAAATAGGAGTAACATGAACTAGAGATAGGGAAACTTTAATTTTATTTAAAACCTGGAAGAGAAACGTATGCAGGATCAGTTTGTTATTCATATGATGAACATTTTGTAGCAATTTACACATCGTTATGGGTAAATCTTTCATTGATTTGAATTTTCATGAAATGTGCTATTGCTTTTCGTTGGGCATTGCACAGAAAAATTTGAGGAAATCCTGTTATGCACGCGAGTCACTTAATGTTTACGTTATTTGATTGAACAAGAAAAGACGAAAAAAGGTAAACAGAGAAATATTATTGTCTCGTTGCATGTTAGACATAAAAATAATTTATATGTCTCTATCTATCAGTTTAAACTTTTAGAAGAGATGAATTTCATTATAGCATGAAAAGATAAGAAACATTGGCAAAATATAAAAATAGAGAAGCAGAGATCACTTTTATATATGTAGTTTCATCTTCATTATTTATTTATGAATGACTTACGACATAGAAAGAAATGTCTTGAGATATTATTTTTATTCCAAATATCAAATGACTTTAATTTTCACAAATATTTAATGTAAAATTATTTTAGACTGTTATTCAATCAAATTCTTTTATTTGAATGACTTTTTAAGTAGTGGATGTGAAATTTAATCACTTTTACTGATGTGGCAATACTTGATTGGATAACGGTGTAAAAAAAATAACTTTATCGGTGTATAGAAGTTAAAATCTTTATTTATTAATTAATTATATCTTTCTTTTAATTAAGAGTTTATAAATGTCATGTATTGAAAGTGTAAAATACCTTTGCACTACCAATCAATAAATAATTGACAAATCATCGATCATATGTAATTTTTTAAAATTTGAATTTCAATTAGAGCTAGATATAAAATGAATTATGTGGTAACTTTTTATTGAATGAAAATGTAAAATATTTTTATACTGTCAATATACGATAATTAAACTCATATCAAATATAATATAATATAATGTTTTAAATTATATATTTTCTAAAACGTGTGAAAGTAACTAGAAAGACAAGAAGGAAAAGCTTTGCAATTTTAACAATAACTTCATTATAATCTGTGCGAAGAAGGAAAGACATGCCTGTATGGCTAGATGGTTGAATGTTTAATGGCGAGGGAGTTTTGAAGACGCTATTGTGTATTCTACAATGAATGTCATAGGGGGTATTTAGAATGAAAATCTTCTGTTCCCAAATAATATCTCCTTCTCTATCCCTTAACCATTTATTGCCACATAGAAATATGAAAATTAAAATAGATTTAAAAATTTATTAGTATACAATATATATATTTTATGTGTCAATAAATAATTGAAAAGATATAAAAATGGACATCATTTGGGAAAAGAAAATTTCCATTTGAGGTATTTTTTGGGTATGAATTAAAAGATTGTAACTTATTTTGTTTCACATACCTTTCTTTTACAAGGGCTAAGAATTTTATTAGACTATAGCCTCTAAATTGTGCATGTGTTGCTATGCAGGGGTTTAAAGAGTGACCTTGATTGATGGTATATTACTGACATGTTTGGCATTCTGTATAAGATACAATAGGATAACTGGATAAGCGAATACAATATGTAATGACTTTATACGTTATTTAATGCGAGCAATGTATTATATAAACTTATTTATCAAACCTCTTTTATACGTTAAAATGATGGAAACTCAATTATGCCCAAGGAAGGAGGATAAAGCCTAATTAATTAACTTTTAACATATAAGATTTATTTTACTAATTTAATTAAATAATATAATAAATAAAATAACTATTCAAATTAGTAAAATAATCAAATATTAAATAAAATAATTAATATAAAATAATAAAAATTATATTAATAATTATATAACTATATAATAAATAATAAAATAATAAAATAATTATTAAAATAAAATAATAAATATTAAATAATTTCCATGGTTTTTGCTTGTTTTCTTCCACTTTTCATTAAATTTATGCGTTAGGGCGCTGTCAGGCACAATTTTCTCATAACATCTTCCTCCCTGTCAGTGCAAATTCAATTTTTAGTATTTTTTGTCAATTTTTTTATGGTTTTTTAATATTCTTTGATAGTTATTGGTGCAATTATCGCTCCCCAAAGTCAAGTTGGCATTGAATGCACATTCCTAGCTATTAACAGTAAGTGAGTTTAAGCTTATGGTCATATTTTTTGTCATTATTAGTACTTCCCAACATTATAAAAATTGTTCATGACATTGGAGAATGATTTATGCCAAATGCATCTTTCACAAATTATGCCAATTTTAGAAAATTATTATTTTTCGGTAATATCATGAAAAAATTATTTTAGAAAATACATAGGACTATACTTTTTGTCTGCATGTTTTTGAATTATTTTTCTCAGTTAGAAACTGTGTGAACCTCAGCTTAGTTTGAAGAACATGAATAGTGAAATATTATTAATACTAGTTTTTAGCCAGTAATTAGTGAGAAACAAAATAATGAGTTAGTGGCTACAAAATCGTTAACTTTGGTACCAAGCGATCTACTAAAGTACTAGCTCAACCCAGTTACGGTAAGGAACTCAATATGATGTCTACCTGTGGGACCTAATTTGGTGCCCTTTAGTTCCAATTATCAGTTAGTACAGTTTGATTTATTCAGTTTAGCTCTTATTTCTCTACTAGTTATTACTTATGAATTCAGTTGAAATGTTATTTGTAGTATAGTTATGTATTTAAATTTAAAATATTTTATGTCAATAGCGTGTATATATCTATATATTATTTTTGTTATCCAATGTGGGTTATTAGTGGAGACGCTCACTGAGTTAAACTCACCCACTCTTTTCCCTCCTCTACAGCTTAAAAGGATCCACCTTAATAAGTTGCAGCTTCTTTAGTGAGCTATGCTTTGGAGTAAAACTTAAAAGGTTCATATTAGTTTTTAGCAATGCTCCAGTAGTCATGTGAGTAAGATCCCGAACATGCATAGTATTGTGTTTACTCATTTTGACCCTTAGTTATTTTATTACTTATGTTTGGCTATGGCTTAGATTATTGTGATTTATATTTTGAAAATACTACAAGATTATGAAATTAAGTTGAAATTGGATTATTTGGAACATATTTATATATATATATATATATATATATATATATATATATATTATTCTTTGCATACTAGCCAGTCACATTATCAAAGGGTTCCATAGGGACCTAATTCCTTACGTGCTAGTCACATTCCCAACTTGGGTACACTCCAACAATGAAATTAATGAATGAATGAGGCATAGAATAGTAAAAGAGTAGTATGTATTCAGATTGTTATATCTAAAGGCATTGAGTCCCTTATATAGTGAGAGATGGCCCCATGATAAGTTAGGAGATAATTTTCCCTGATTAGGGTAAATATTCCTAGGATTTAGTAGGGATTAGACATATTCTGTATTTGCAGAAGATATGATAGAATATAGGAGATATTAAAGGATAATGGGAGATATAATATGATAATAGAAAATTTCATGAGTTAATAGGAGATCTCATGTAATCTAATAGTCAATCTAGGAGATATCTTGGGCTAAAATGGTGGAAAATCTCTAAGGGTCTGCTACTATTCGACATGGGCAATCTATGGGCCCCATGGCGGAGTTCTCTATGATTGAGTTAAGGCATCAAGCCCTTATTTGTAGTCCAGTACAATGAGAACAAAATGGAGACAACACATCACACACAAACCCTATAGCCTACTGCGCTAGGAACTAAAAAAATAAGGCATAATTCATGTAGCTACAAACATAGCTTGCAAACACAGCACATTATAGTAGTCAACAAAATAAAAGACAACAACTAAAATAGAAGAGATATAGCAGCAGAAAAAAAAATTATTGATCTCACAAGCCATCTAACCACCAAGCCATTGTACAAGAAAGAAACATAGGCCAAAATCGTAGCACTGAGTGTAGTCTCAGTTGCATTAGAACAGAAACTCTAGTTATGTGCGAATGTTCATCCTGGCCTTTTCAAAACGACCATCAAGAATAAAGGGAAAAGAATGCAATGTGAAAACCCAATCGAGAACACTCATGTAGTAAGATAAATTCTCATATCCAAGATGTTATGAACACTTATAGAGTGAGTTCAATTTACTTAAGTGATTTCCCTTCGAATTTGTTAGAATTTTACCCAAAGTCCCACATTGGCAAGACGTAGAAGCTTTGCTAGTTTGTTGATCTATAAATATGAGCTTTAATTGTTTGGGTAAGTAGGAGTGATCTATATAGGTAGCCTTTAGAAGTTGTCCATATGATAAAATATTTGTAAGGATGGTTTGCAATTTCAGCTGTTCAAATGTTGCAAATAGTGAAAGATTTTAGAACTGCTTATAAGAGAAATTCTTATGACCTCTAAGAGCAAGACAAAACATTTGCTTTGTTCTATTTAGTGATTAACAAATCAGCTATCGCATTCAAAATGTAGGAGAGGTGAGAGACAATAATGACCCACAAAACTTATATTTTAATTAATAAATGGATCAGAGCAAATGTTATCTCTTACTGTCGGTGCACCTAAGTATTTTCCTTGCTTATAAAAGTCATAAATGTAGATAATTAAGGTCGAACCATATTAAATTTTGTCTCTTTTATATGTAATTTTTCTTCTTGCGTTATTTCTTCTATTGAGAAAAGATTTGTTTTTGTATTTCTTTTGTTTCCACTGTCCAACAGATTTTTATTAGTATTTCTCAGAAAAAAGAAACCTATTGAATCTTATTCATTTATCATTCCATAGCTAGTTTTTATATCGAGATTCTTTATTGACACAGCACGAGAAGACAATAAATAAAGAAAGAAAATAGTAGAAGAGACTTAAGTTTATATTTCAGATATGGTTTTGACTTATTCTAGTACTTTATAAGTTTACATGGAAGGGAGATTAATACTTTCCGAGTAATGATATTTTGACACCCAAAAAGTGGGTGTCTATTTGGACACCCACTTTATAACCATTGGATATGATAGATGTTAAGAATAAATGGGAACCACCATCACATCTACTGGTTATAAAGTGGGTATCTGAATAGACACCAACTTTTTGGGTGTCAAAATACCATTACCCATACTTTCTAGCCCTAAAGTAATAACAAACACTTGCGAAACGAACAAACAATAATAATAAATTACAAACAAAGAATGACATCTTGATGACCAAACATATAATAATTTTCAAGTATTATCTAATCCAAGTATTATTCCCTAGCAACAGACACTAATCCCACTTCCACATAAACCTGCAACAAAATGAAAAGGATGAATAAATACAAAGACCATCCATGTGACATTAATGGAGAAATTAAAGAAAAAGGAAAGTAAAGCAAAACGAAAGAAATATTTGTAATAGCAACTTAGTTATTGTTTATGATGAGTTAAAATTTAAATGAGGTATTATTGAAATTTGAGCAACGATGTTTTAATCCATAAAAAAATGGGAAAAAAAACTAACAAGCAATAGAAAGTTTAATAGAATTTTATGGACAAAATCTTGCAGTGCAAGAAATTAAAAGTGGAGTTGGGGGAGTTTGCTTCTCAGCTTTTCTGATTCAGATTGCCTGTTTAAATATCAAACCATTTTAGTTTTGCCTAAAACCGATTTCAGCAGTTACTTTGTCTTTCTTATCATCCTTCTTAGGCTTTGGGTTCTTCACAAGTGTCAGGGGCTTGTCGCCCAGATAGTTGGAGATGTCTCTGGGATCAGTGGAAGACATGGATATTGATCGATATAAAGCAATATGATTGATACTGTGATTAAATTTGATCAAATGAATGGACTAGTATTTGAAATACACTCTTGTTTAATTTGGAAATCCATGGTTATGTTGTGTGTATATATATAGGAGTAACACCAACTAGAGATGGGCAAACTTTCATGTAAAATGAACCTGGAAGAGAAATGTATGATGATCAGTTTGTTATCCATGTGTTGAACATTTTGTAGCAATTTACATGTCGTTATGGGATCTTTCATTGATTTGAATTTTCATGAAATGTGCTACCACTTTTCGCTAGGCATTGCATGGAAAGATTTGAGGAAATCCTGGTATGCATGCAGGTCTCTTAATGTTTACGTTGTTTGATTGACCAGGAAAAGAGGAAGAAAGGAAACAGAGAAATATTTATTGTATTGTTGTATGTTAGATATAAAAGTAATTTATGCAACTCTATTCATCAGTTTAAATTTTTGACAGAGATGATTTCATTATAGTATAAAAAGATATGAAACATTGGCAAAATATAGAAATAGAGAAGCAGTGATCACTTGTATATATGTAGTCTCATCTTCATTATTTATTTATGAAGGGCTTATGATGTAGAAAGAAATGTCTTGAGATATTATTTTTATTCCAAATACCAAACGAGTTTGATTTTTACAAATATTCAATATACTTGTTTTTTAAGACTCTTATCCAATCAAATTCTTTTATTTGAATGACTTTCTATATAGTGGATGTGAGATTTAATCACTTTTATTTATGTGACAATACATAATTAGATGACAATGTAAAAAAAAAATTAACATTATTGGTGTATAGAAATTAAATTCTTTATTTATTTATTATTTATATCTTTCCTTTAAGAGTTTACAATTGTCGAGTATTGAAAGTGTAAAATGCCTTTACGTTATCAATCAATAAACAATTGACAGATCATCTATCATATCTATGCAATTTTTAAAAATTTGAATTAGAGTTAGAGGGTGTGTGGCAGGGAGTTTAATTTTATATTCCAGGGAATAGTATTCCTGGGAATACTAATCCCAAGAATGCTATTCCCATGAATGATATTTGAAGAGTGTTTGGTAGAAGTACTAGTTGCTATAAAATATACCTGAGAATTGGCATTCTTGTGTTTGGTTATCATTTATATTCCCAGGAATGTTGTATGATATTCCCAAAATACCCTCATAATTTTAATGCCAAAATTAATAATTGCAACTTAAAAATAAACTATTTTAACTACAAGTTAACAATGCTAACTCCAAAATTAACTATTCTAATTAATAATTAATAATTTCAACTAAAAATTTAATTATTTAAACCGAAAATTAACAATTTTACCTCAAAATTAATTATTTAAACTAAAAATTAATTATTGTTACTCAAAAATTAATATTCTAATTAAAAATTAACAATTTTAACTCAAAAATGAACTATTTAAACTAAAAATAAATAATTTTAACTTAAAAATTAACTACTTTTACTCAAAAATTAACAATTTTAACTCAAAAAAAAAACTATTCTAACTTAAAATTAACAATTTTAACTCACAAATTAACATTAAACACATTAAACCCAAGAATTGACACAAAATTTACACCTAAATATAATCCATCATAACCAGAATTATATAAAATCTGATCAAATTAAATTCAAACACAATTTTATTTTACAATACTAGATATATGAGTACTATCCAAATTACATAACAAAATAGCCGTAACAATTCAAACAAATAGTGACCATAAGTATGATACATTTCTATTTGTTTATCCATAGTCAAAGGAGCCATTTCATCAGTGATTGACCAGCTTTGACATTTGAAATGGATGGATTTTGCACTTAACTATCTTTCAGGAAGCATTCCACCAACAATTTCCAACCCGTCTTCAATTCGAGTGATATGCTTAGCTTAATGAACAATAAAGCACAGCACTTAGACTACTATGAACACTTTATCAAAGTTGATGAAGGCAAAGAACCACTTCAAATATGTTGCCTTTGCTTTACTCAAAATTTAACTTCGGGTAGTAGAGAGAGTGAACAATTGATAACAGCTTGCGAAATCCCAAAGAAGAACAAAATTTCCAAATGCCAAATTCGAGATTAGACATCTAACGAAATGGATGTTAAAAAATATGTCATTTTTTTAATGTTACTTCTATATCATATCAGGTACTAGTTCATTTTCCCCAAAATATTTCCACATTCTTGATAAAGTCAAATGTAGCATGAGTTAGACCAGTCAAGTACTATACACAAAAATGACATAGTAGTACACATTATTACATCAACCCCCAGAACGAAATGAGACAGATCTAGATGACAAGCTGATCTAAAATCTTAAGCAACCATGCAAAGAAAAATGACAACCATATATCAAAAATAAAGAAAAATCAAAACTTTGCACTAAACCATCAACTGGGCACCCCCCATTGAATTGGCATCCAGTATAGAATGTAGGAACAAGAGAGCAAGAAACAAAAGAGAATATGAGATAGAAGGAACACCAAACCTGAAGAAGAGGAATTCAGAGAGAGAAAGAGAAAGCTGAAGGAATTAGTGACAAAAAACAACCAATTGAAGGAAACCAACACATTTTTTCACATGTATAAAACAAAACCAACACAATTAAATAAGACTTTCATAGCAGTCTAAATGCATAAAAGGAGACAAATTTTAGCAAAAGATGCAATAAAGAACTAGAGAACCAGAATTGGAAAATACCAAATCTAGTCTGCTATATCATGTGCAACAAAATTCTGCCATCAAAGAGTTACCTAGATTTAATCCCTTGTCAAAAAATCCCACATATCCTAATTTAATGAATCAAATATACAAATCTTCAGAGTTCAGATAATGGCCAAAAATAGAACCTCTTGTTCATCCGAACTTCATCCAAGATTCTAAACTAGTGTGTTGGCTTTACATTAACATGACAAACTATATATAAACACACATGCTTGTTCAGCTTGATGCAACCTTAGAATGTTCAGTGAATTCAGAGGTAAATTACAATAATATAACTTGTTTATATTGTGCAAGGCTGTTCAATAGTAAGCATGGGCTTTTAGAGGTCCAGATTGTACTTTGTTCTAGATTTTAAGGACCATTTACCCTCAAACTTCTTAAAGTCCCCATCAACCATGGAGAAACAAAGTTCTCGATCCCATGTCTAAAGCAACATTGAAAAGAACATGGATATCTCAATTGTTGAATAATTAAGCAAGATAATACTAGAGACAAGTGTTTAGGGAGGGGTAGTTATTGCTTACAGAAATAAAGAATGCTTGAAGATCCAAGACAACATGAGCTTCAATGTGCCAACACATGGCCTTTTGGAATCCCCTCTGCTCTAACCATAACCAGGTGAACCGAACTATTTCTATTAAGAGGAATCAATCTATTCTTCCCTACAATCAAATTCCTCTTAATCAATCCTCTTATCAAACAAACAAAGAGCATACAAAAATTAAAAAAGAAAAACTGCATCAGCCCATTAATTCTAGAGCAAGCCCTTTAACAGAAGGAACCAAAAGGATGTAGACTAAAAGAGAATCAACAAAGAGATTGTGGTACAATATTTTTCACAATAGTTAGCCAACTACAAAACAGGTTCTACATTCAATAAACAATTAGAAGATTCCTCAAAACAAAGAGATAGCAACATCTTTAATATATATGATGAACTTAATAGCAACTAATAGATATAGGACCCAACAATGTGATTCTTAAATCAAACTTCATTTCCTAAAAATCATACAACATTAATTAAGGAGCGCATTAAAGTACAAGTGTCACAAATATCATCACAAAAAATTTAATAGCAACCATACATATAGATTTGACAATATTTACCATACACAAAATAGAAGTTATTGATCTCAAGATGATCGAGCCCTCACTTTTTCACTTCACCAACCTCCCCACTTCAGAGAATCTCAATCCTGGAACTTAACGATTCAACAGAGCATTTGAAATGAAATGATTCACAAATTCCAACCAAAAGTAGAAGAACAAGATTTCTAAAATCACTGCACAGAAAACAATATCGAAACAAATTCAACTCTTAATCTAATATCATTCCAAGTAAACAAGAAAAAACTCTCAATTTGAAAACACTCCAAAACACAAGGTTAAAGTTAGCACAATATCATACAATTACAGAAACAAGCATTTTAGGGCTGTAAGGCAAATTCAAACAATGGAAAATTAAACCAGGGGAACTCTAGCCACAAGCTTATCAAGGAAAAAAAATCCTTAACGAATTCCATGGCAATATTTCCAATAATTCCATCACAATGAAACGCATCACAATAACAATCAACAATACAACAAAAACCAAATAACAAAGAAATTTCCATTCATTAATTCACTCATTCACGTAGATACAAAATTCAGAAACGATTTAAAAAAAAGGGAGCTTGTGTTTTTTTATTGTATTTACCTATGAAAGCAGAGATGAGAGCAAGGTAGCTTTGTTCAAGGTCATGCATAAATGGATCCTTCTTCGAAAAACAGATCTTGATCCTCTTGAAGCATGGTCTTTGCTTCACCGCTTCGTGAGAATCTCATCATGAGACGACGGTGGTGGTGGAGTTGGCAAATGAGGTAAGGTTTACAAGATCATCGCGAAGGTGGCAGTGGTGGTACTATTTCAGGAGCTGTCGCCGGCTGTGGAGGCGGTGATTCTAGGAAAGTGTCATAGTGCTTTCGCTCACAACCGAAGAGCGAAACAAAAATAAAGAGAGTAGCAAAGAGAAGCATACTTTGGGTCCATCCTTATGGCAGTGATCTCGCAACGGCGGCAGCAATCTTGTGGAGGTGCCAAAGTGGAAGAGAGGTTGAAATTTAAGATGGAGGTCTCTCTTCACGATGGAATAAGTGATTTGGGTAGGGATGGATATTATGATAGGGGAAAATTTGGGATTTTACTTGGTTAGAGTACATTCCCTCGCCATGAGAATAGAAGATTCCCACCAGGGAGATGGGTTTGAATTTGGATCATTTTTTATTCCTGGGTTAACTAGTTGCCTAGGAATTATTTTTCCCATCTGTCTACCAAACGCAGGCAAATTACATTCCCATGTTCATATTCCCAAGAATTTGAAAAGAAACCAGCTGTCACACGCCCCTTAGTTATAAAATGAATTATGTGGGAACTTTCTATTGAATGAAAGTGTAATATATTTTTTACACTATTAGTATATGATAATTAAACTCATATCAAATATAATATAATGCTTTAAATTATATATTTGTAATACCCCGGGTTTTAAATAAAAGGATTAGAAAAAAATTTTCGAGCTAGAAACAATGCCAAACGTTGTTACCTGTCATTCGGGTCCTGGATTTCATTAAGTCTGGACCCTACACGTCCTTGGAGGGCTCTATGATAAAGTCATAATCTTGGGATTAAAAGTCCCGGTAATGATTCCCTAAAGAAAAATGACTTGAAGAGTGATTTTTAATGAATTTTATGAAACCCTTAAACATTTCATTTTTGGCTTATGAGTTTATAAAATCGTAAGAATTCCTAAATTTGAACTAAAATCCAAATTTTGGATTTTGAATTGTTAGGATTTTAATTTTTCTAATATTTTATTTGAATCCAAATGAGGAGCATTTTCTTAATTATATTTATGTTTTAAAGTTAATGGAGAGTAAAATAAATGAGGACATTAAATGAGTATGGAGACAGCCCAGTCAGCCCAGTCCAATACATACTAGTATATCATTTCTTGGGAGACCCCCCAAGCGGTCGTCAGAGAGTAAGGCGGTGCAAAAGCTAGAGAGGGGACCACCCAGGTGGTCATTCATCGCTCAGACGGTCAACAGATTCATAAAAACCTCTATTTCGGGATTTTTTCGAACCAAACACGACCCCAAATGCCCTCTCACCCCTAAACTCGATTCTTCCACCATTTTTACCCCCTCCAAGCTCCATTTCACTTAATCTAACTCCAATCTTTCACTTCTAAGGCTTAAAGGTAAGAGATTTTACTAGTTCTATCTCCTTTTCCTTCAAAATTTTCATGGTTCTTAGGATTTTATTGATATTCCTCTATGTTCATGAAGTCATGGTGCTCCCTTCATCTTAGAGTTGGATTTGAGCCATTGAAGAGATTATTAGAGGTTAATCTAGAGTATTATGACTGTTATATCAGATAGTGGTGCTATCTCCTGCTTCTAGGAGTCTTGTTGGTCCTGTTAGTGTATGTTCTTCATTGTTTATCCCACCGGGTGAATGGGTTCACATCTACAATTTCTATGTTGTGCATTAGAATTATTTTCATAAGGATATCAGTTATTGCTTGATTTCAGAGATTTTTGTAAAGAAGTTTGAGATTTCTGTTGGTTTATATGTTTTAGAACTCCTGGTTTTAAAGCATGAAACTGGCTTTGGATAAAACTCATGGGACCATGTTTGTTGTACTGATTTCATGTAGAATTGATGATATATGAGATTGTTAGAAGCTTTTATGATTGTTTTAATGGATTTTGAAACTGGTTTGTATATATATGAAATGGTTTTATACCTAGATACAATGTAGAGAAGAAGATGGAATTATTATTGCAAGCTTTGCTATTTTGGAGCATGATATTGAGTTTTTTGATTATGAAGAGCTTGATTGTTGAAATATGATTTAGATAATTAAAAGATTTTAGAGCTTGAATATTCATGAGATTCAGAACAGTTGACAGCTACATACTTTGTAGAGGTATGGAATCATAAATGTCTACATAGGGTGATCCCTTGGACATGATTCCATAGCCACGGATATGCCAAGGTCAGACTATTAGAATCAGGTGGATTCAGAGCTCTCAGAGTATCAGATTTTATTGTTAGTAAAGGATAATCTAGAAATTTAGACATAAAAGGATTTTAGAGCATGAATCTTTGTATGACTCAGAACAGTTGGCGGATACATATTCTATGGACTTGAAGTCATCAAGTATGATTTCATAGTCACAGTTATGCTAAGGTCAAATTGTTACAGAGTTACAGGGATTCAGAGCTCACAGAGAAATTAAATGGTTTTAAAGATTTTCATATTTAAATGAATGTATTTAATTAAGTTGGAAGGTAACTATAGAGAAACAAGCTGTGTGTTAATGGCAGTTAATCCATTAACCTTGGTACTAAGTTGCCTAGGCCAGAGATTATATAGATTATAGAGAATTTATTGTCACACTGGGGACGACAATACGTAACGCCTAGATATGACCAGAGATTCACATTTAGAGTTTGAGATTAGTTCACAAGGGACACGGTTCACGAGGAACCGTTAAGATCTCAATTAGGGACCCTTGTTCACAAGGAACTGGGTGCCTACAAAGCAGAGACTACTATTTCTCTAGAAGCTACTATACTATGAGTTTATATGATTTCAGGTATGAAAGTATGTTAAGAAAGTTGTTTTTGAATTGTATCATGAAGATTGGAATGTATATATATAGATGTGCATGATTGACTATGAATACTTTTGGAGTATCAATGATGTTATTATGATTTCATGCATTATTCTTTGATGTCCCATGAAAGGGGGTTTCAGATGAGGATTCACTTATTGAGTTTTGACAACAAAACTCACCCTTCCCTCTCTTTCTCTATTTTACAGATAGAGCAGTTATCATGGATTCTCTTCAACCCACCTTTCTGTTAGCAGCACTAGACTTCAGATGGTGAGTCTTGATGCCATTCTGGTTTAGAGTGCTTTAGTGTCGGTATAAGCAGGATCCCGGACCTTAAATCATGTTTTTCATTTAGCATACTATAAAGGTATATTTGGATTTTGTATTTAAAGATATATTTGTATTAATTTAATGGATTTTGAGACAGAGAGATTTCAGAGACAGATTATGAAATGGCAGAAATGGTTATTTCAATCATTTTATTATTTTAAATTTAAGGAGCAGGTGATTTATATATAGAAAAGAGAAATCTTCTGATTTTTCATGATTTTTATGAACAGAGTGTGCATGCAGAAATAGTTAACAAATCATGAGGCTTGCGTGAGAATGAGATTTCTCACGTGTCAATCACGTTCCTAGATCGGGTCATGACAATATTTTCTAAAACGTGTGAATGTAACTTGAAAGACAAGAAGGAAAAACTTTGCAATTTTAACAATAACTTCTTTATAATCTATGCGATGAGGTATGGCTGGATGGTTGAATGTTGAATGGCGAGGGAGTTTTGAAGACGCCACCGTGTATGCTATTGCTGAATGTTATAGAGGTATTTAATTTGTTGGGTATGAATTCAGAGATGGTAACTTACTTTGTGTTTCACGCCCCTTTCTTTTACAAACAATTTTATTAAACTATAGCCTGTAAATTGTGCATGTGCTGGTATGCACGGGTTTAAAGAGTGACCTTGATGGTATTACTGGCCTGTTTGGCCTATAAGATATAATAGGATAAGTGAATACAGTACATAATAGATCTATACATTGTTTGATGCGAGCAATATATTATATAAGTTTATCCATTAAATCTTCCTTAACTATGTGGTCGAGGGTTCGATCTTCACCCATGGGAATGGAGCGCATTTTATGACCAGTCGTTTGGCTCTTTGGGAGAGCTCTCGCGACGAAGGGATTAGTCATTGCTGCCAGTGGTAGATACCTTGATTTTGATAAAAAAAAAAAAGATAGATAATTCAATCATGCTTAGGAAGAAAGGATAAAGTCTGATTAACTTTTGATGTATAAGATTTATTTTACTAATTTAATTAAATAATATTAAATAATATAATGAATAAAATAATTATTAAAATAAGATAATAAATATTTAAATCATAAAAATGTATTAAAATAAAAGCAATATTAAATAAAATAATTAATATAAAATAATAAAAAGGAACGTATGTTATATACATTATGGTTTCTATCCCTAGGTCTAAGTTATGCACCAATTTCCCAATTGCCTATATAACTCACAACATTAATTTATAGGTGATCAAGCCACAAAAGCATTAAGAATAAATATAGAAACGCAATTGAAAGAAGAAACATATATTATATTATAGTATCATGCCTATTACATCATAACAAACACACCATGAAGCATGAAGATGAGCTGTGGTTGTACCTCTTGCAGCTATGCACATCCACTACTATATTGCTTTGGTTCGAATCCCTTTAATCCTTTTTTTTCTATCAAAAGAACTAAATCAATAAAAAAAATGGGGATTAAATTGTATATCTACTAAAATAAAGGGTCAAACACTTGATATGGTAACTCTTCAAAGTTTACATAGTCAATGATGTTACTCGAAAGGAGTGGATTGATTCACTATACTTTAATTATCACACAAATTCACACAAAGTATAAATAGTTTATTGCAGATTCTATTTATATAGATGAAAAAAATAGGTAACATGTTACGAAAAGTAAAAGTAAAAAATATGAAAAAATCATAAGGTATTGGAAATATTGACTATTATTATTATACGTTTAATTTTGATACATTGAAAGTGTAAAACTATTTTACATCATTGTCTAATCAAAATATTTTGTTTTAATGATTTTTCAAGTAATTAATGTAAATGTCAACTATTATGAATGATATAACAATACATAATTGGATAACGATGTAAAGAATATTAAAAATATTTATACTATCAATATATGATAATTAAATTATATTATTATTACCTAATAAATTATCTGATGAACCATTAAAAATTTCTTTCTTACTTGCTTGTAGCCCAAGCCCATAAAATGTTAACCCATAGCTCATGAACGGCAGACCCAAGCCCTATGCCTTATTGGACCGTAACATTGCTGATTAAGAAAATGAAAATTAGTCAGGATCAAATTAAAATAAAATATGGTCTAACCAAAAATAAAATAAAAAAGTTGGTAGTTAACTAAGTTATTTAAACATCAAATAAATCCAGACCTAAAAAAATGAAAAAATCAAATAGAGGAGGAGATGTAATTTTTGAAAGAATTTAAAATTTATCGTAATAAAATATCCGATTTGGATATTAACTTAGAAAAAAATTATAGAATTAAAGAGATTTTAAAAATAATTTTATCTACCTAAAATAGAGAGAATTTTAATTTCACCTATAGAGTAGAAATTTTCAAAATCCCTACATACACAAGTATATGTTTTTCTTATTTTAATAAGTCTCACTTTTATTATATTCCTTTACAGTTTCTTTATATTTGTGAGACATTTGTTTAATGTTATTTTTAATTCATTTGTTGCATTTTAGTTTTTTTAATATTCAGTTTATACAATATGATGTTATATTTAGGTATCATTCCATTTTATTTATGTACCAATTAAATTTTGTAATGCAAATTAAAATTATTTTGTGAATAAAATTTAAGATAATTTACCAAATATGAACTCATTATAATTGATTTTAGATTGGGTAAATTTTGATTATTAATAAAAATTTATTTTTTAAAAAAATTTCATTTTGTTTTTCAAATAGAAAATGTTAAAATCAAGGTATATTACCTCACCCAAGCAAATAATTTTATAAATGAATAGAATATAATTATCTATCCAAACAAAAAAATTAAAAATTGAAGGGAATTCAATTGAAATATTTCAATTTCTTAGCATTTCAGATTCTCTTACATTTTAAAAATATTCCATCCAAATACACACTTAAGATATATAAAAAGGGGGTCTCATGGCCAGGACCCACATCTATTAGTAATACGCTTAAGGGGATTAGATATGCTTTCGACAGTGGATATGTGGATTGAAAAAAAGGAAAATCACACGCATCTCCTTTGAGTTTTAGCAAAATAAAACTTGCACCTATCTATTTTTAAAATTTGCATGCTAAGGTTATGTTTGATTTTAGTTTTCAGTTTTCATTTTTAGTTTTTAGTGTTTTCTTTATAAAATCCTAAAAAATAAAAATGAAATGAAAACTCAAACTAAATAATCCCTTCTTAAGTCTTGAAAAATTCCTACATCGACCTCCCCTATTAACGTTGGTCCATAAGTGACTTTCACATAATAGTATACAGATGCACAATACATGATCTCTAATGACATTATTGTAAATATTAAAGACTACTATGTTTATTGAATGACCATATTATCATTTTATTAAGTGATAAAAATACACCTTCTTCCCATGATGGTAAGTATTAATCGTATTAATGAAATTGTATTTTAGAATATTTATAGAAGACTTATTAGAATATATTACTAAGTATTGAATATTCAAATTATTCTATTTGATTTTATTCTTTAAATTCTCTTAACAAGCGTGAAGATTATTAACTGATAAAAAGAAAGATTATTAACTAATAAAAAGAAAATATAATCATTCAATAGATATAACAATCTTTTAATATTTACATTAATTCTATCAAAAAGTATGTGTTGTGCACTTATATACTTTTCCATCAAAGTCACTCACCGAGTAACATTGGTCGTAGGAGGCCGGTATAATATTTTTCAAGACTTAAATACTTGACATGCAAAATTTGAAAGCAGAGGGGATTCAAGTTACATTTTGGCGAATTCTTCAAAGAGGGCAAGTCTAATTTTTTCTTTAAAAAGGAAAACAAAATTTTATTGTGCATTTCCCAATTTACCCTCCCATGTTCTTCTGTTTCTGTTTGTTCATCTCTCTCTTTCTCATACGCTCATTTCTCTTCTCTCGCTCTCTCTCTCTGCTATTGGGCTTCGCTGCTTCTTCAGATCTCAAACACTCGCAGCATCACAAAAGCTCTTCCTCAAAGCTTCTACATTCTCTCACAAACACATTCCCCCCCCCCCCCCCCTCTCTCTCTGAAGCTCCATTTCTTCCACCATGGCCGCAAACGCCCCTATCGCCATGAAAGAGACCTTAACGGTTAGTCTCCAATTCTCATTCCCCATTCCAAAAATCAAACCTTTTTCACATTTCAGAAAATGGGGTTTCTGTTTCTTTTTTTGGGTCTTCATGTCATGGGATCACAATGCTACACAGCATTGTCACTTTTGACTCCATTTTAAAATTTTCAATATTAATCTCATTTATGGTTTATATGTTTTTTATTGATTTGATTTGATTTATAATGTGGGATTGTTGTGAAGCTGGGAAGCGCTGGAATCAACCAGCAATTCATTACATTTACTCACGTGACGATGGAATCGGATAAGTACATATGTGTGAGGGAAACGGGGCCTCAGAATAGTGTTGTTATCATCGATATGAATATGCCAATGCAGCCTTTGAGACGCCCCATCACTGCTGATTCTGCCTTGATGAATCCCAATTCCAGAATTCTTGCTCTCAAAGGTAGATAACATTCAAGCCTCTGATTTCTTTTTTTAAGATTTATTTTTTCATAAGCCCCGGATATATTTTATATATATATTTTTTGATAATTTTTCTGTTGTTCACATTGACAGTGTGTATAAATTAAATTCTTTTTTCACATAGCAGTAGCTTCCCATTGCATCATATGTAATCTGATATTTGTGGTTCCTCAACAACCAAAATGTAGTAATGCTCCAATCTGTAATGTTCTATGTACAGCTCAAGTTCCGGGGAGCACGCAAGATCACTTGCAAGTGTTTAACATTGAAATGAAAGCGAAGATGAAGTCACATCAGATGACCGAGCAGGTGCGAGTTTGTAAATGATTTAGATGTGCCCTTGTGAGAATCTTATTTCTAGTTAATGTGTTGGGTTGTTTATGTGATTGTTAATCATTGTGTTCCGTTTGGTTTAGGTTGTCTTTTGGAAGTGGATAACTACGAAGACCATAGGAGTTGTCACTCAGACGTCAGTGTATCATTGGTCAATTGAAGGTAAGGTTTTCTATTGCCTGTTCTCTCCTGTAATACTTTCTAAATTTGAAATAGTTCAGGTTATGTACTGCAACTTATTTTTATTTTCGAATTTAATTTTTTTTAGCATTTATCATATATTAGGTGACAGTGAGCCAGTGAAGGTGTTCGACCGAGCAGCTAATCTGGCAAATAACCAGATTATCAATTATCGTTGTGATCCTAACGAAAAGTGGTTGGTTTTGATTGGAATTGCACCTGGTTCACCTGAAGTATGTGATTTCTTTCCATTAGCAACTCAAGCACTGCCTTTGTGGTATTGGACATTTGGGCTCGTTTGGTTAAAATTCTGGGAGAAGTACTTTTTCAGAAGTAGAAGCAGAACCAAAATCAAAAGCATAAGCAAAGAATTTGTACATGTTTGAATGAAATTGTAAAAGCTCGTAGCCCAAGCCCAAAAAATGTTAGCCCCAAGCCCATGTTACCAACGATTAGGAATATTCTTTCTTTTTAAGTTAATAAGTGTTTCTGTTTCTAGCCTTCATTTTTAGGAAGAATTGTTATCTCTTTAAACTAATTCCCAACTTCCATTAAATTATTTTCTTATAAAATAATTAATTATCTACTTATATTTTATAAGCAAAAATTGCACCCTTTATTATAATTAAAATCTTTAAGTTGCTGATTGTTGTATCTTTTTACGTGACATAGATTTCAGGACATCTAACATTTTGAGATTATCAATTGTTGATTTTATCATGTTTTGTTGGGTCCAGAGACCACAACTAGTAAAAGGAAACATGCAGCTCTACTCTGTGGATCAGCGCCGTAGTCAGGCTCTTGAAGCACATGCTGCCTCATTTGCTACGTTTAGAGTAATTTTGTCTCCTTGGTTATTCGTTTATAATTTATAATTTGTATGGGTAATGAATGTGTGGCTTTTAGTTTTGCTGCTAATTCAATGCTGTTTCATATGTCACCTTGTGCACATGTAGGTTCCGGGGAATGACAAGGATTCTACTCTTATATGTTTTGCATCAAAAAGTGTGAATGCTGGACAAGTTACATCAAAGATGCATGTCATTGAACTTGGTGCCCAGCCAGGTATAACTTATAAGCATGGCTGTATTGACTCTCTATTACCAGCCAGTTGGTGCATGCCTATGCACTGGTATGAAAAATATGAACTAATGAGTCTACTAAGAAGCTTCTTTGAAGCAGATATGTCTTTTAGAATATCAAATTAGCTAATTAATAAAAAATGAGATCATGTGATATTAAGTGGTAGAATGGTCATTAATACTATACACAGTCAACTACTCTTTTCAAATGGAGTAAAAACCAAAAGTACAAAACTGCCACGAAAAGCTATTATTTAAAACTGTGATTGAGTATCTTCTATTTGTGTTATATGTTCAACAACTTTTCACATGTATTCTGAAATTTAGGCTTCTCAATTTATGCTTGTTGGTTTGTTCTTTTATTTTGATGCTTTAAGCATGTGAAACTACTTGGAATTCATTCTGAGGTATGCTAAAGCAATTGCTTACTTTTTGTGACGACTAATAATTCATGATATCATCTGGTATTTTTGTGGCATTTGGTATAGGCAAACCATCATTTACTAAGAAACAAGCAGATCTGTTCTTCCCCCCAGACTTTGCAGATGACTTTCCTGTGTCAATGCAGGTACAAAAGTGCAAACTTCAATCATAAATTAATTTTCTCAATTCTTGTAGTCACCAAGTTAGTCATTTATTTGATATGTTTTTGTTGTGCAGATTTCAAATAAATTTGGATTGATATATGTTATCACAAAGCTTGGACTTTTATTTGTCTATGATTTGGAGACTGCAACTGCAGTTTATAGAAACAGAATCAGTCCTGATCCTATATTTCTGACCACTGAAGCTTCATCAGTTGGGGGTTTTTATGCCATCAATCGACGTGGGCAGGTGTTGCTTGCTACTGTGAATGAGGCATCCATTATACCTTTTGTTAGTGGCCAGGTAATTTATTTATTTTGACATGTTTTTGGCTATATGGAATAATGAAAACAATTTCAGTGGAACCTACTTCTAAATATTTCTTTGGAACTTTTACAGTTAAACAATTTGGAACTTGCCATCAATCTTGCTAAAAGAGGAAACCTCCCTGGTGCAGAAGAATTGGTAACATTCGGTTAATTTTGAGCCATTATCACTGTTGCCAAATTACATATTGACTTCAAAGTTTATGCTTTTTGTCTTGGCATATTACAAATGTCTCAAAAGAATACCAGGAGTGTGATCTAGAACAATTATTAACAACGCCACAGACATAGAAGTGCAAGAGAATTACGATTTATGAACAATATATTGCCTGTGCTGGTGCCATATGCTTGTGTAGATAGTTTTTTGACATTGAATACTAGAGAGGTCGCATGGCAGTTTTTAAGTTCGAGGTACTTGGGAGGATTTTGGTCAAAAGTATGTGCCATATGCTTGTGTAATATTGGTGAAATTTATGCACTGCAACTATGATTTTGTGCTCTTCTAATTTAAACTATGGAAAACTTTGCTGGCATGTAACTTACTTCTACCACCTTTTTCTTTAATTCCTAGTTGATTTGATTTGAGGGAAGCATGGCTTTTCTTTCCTTTTTTTCATTGTTTTTATTTACTTGGTGATTGCTGTGTGTCTGTCTGTATTTTCTTTTCAGGTTGTTCAGCGGTTTCAAGAATTATTTTCTCAGACTAAGTATAAAGAAGCCGCAGAGCTTGCTGCAGAATCTCCACAAGGAATACTTCGAACTCGTGACACCGTCGCTAAATTTCAGGTATACTTTTGTTTTACACACAGACCGGTTGATACTGCTTGTTCCTATTAAAATTTTGGCACATTATATGGGAACTTAATATGCTCTTCTCACTAAGTTCTTTATTTACGATGTTATTTTTCTTCAAGAGTGTACCTGTGCAAGCTGGGCAAACACCGCCATTGTTGCAGTACTTTGGTACTCTGTTGACCAGGGGAAAACTCAATGCTTTTGAGTCATTGGAACTGTCACGGCTTGTGGTAAATCAGAACAAAAAGAACCTTTTGGAAAACTGGCTAGCAGAGGACAAACTTGAATGCAGTGAGGAGCTTGGTGACCTTGTGAAGGTACTGACAGAAATTTAAATTGATTCTATCGTAGTTTATTTTTTCATTTGTACATATTTATTAGAGCTTTTAGGGATGGGATAAGGTGAATACAAGATGTGGCCTGTGATCCCTGTTTCCTCTTATAAAATTACTAATTACTATTCATGTGAATTTTAAACTCATTATGAAGTAATAAAGAGTAGTTGTCCATTTTATAATTGAAAAGAGAGAACACTGTCATAGAATAAACTATAGTGGCCCATCTCTTACACTCACTTCCTGGCCACTGCTTTGTTTTACTATGAGGCTGCTAATATTACTAAGTTCTAATTCTGGGGTCCTGCTTAGTTGTGTTTGTTAAAATAGATTTTGAAACCCATATGATCTGTTTTGGGCTTATTTTCGTTAGCTATAAAATGAAGCTTGTGAGATATGTCTCTGTCAAACCCAAATACAACATAAGGTGGCAGTTTTTTTTTTTTTTGGTAATAACTTTTTGTATTGAGGATCTATTGTCCTTTATGCTCTATATATTATTCTTCTTTTCTTGTTAATGAAATTTCTCCTATTACCCCCCCCTCCCCCCAAGAAAAATAAATAAATAAAAACAATTAAACCATATTAAATCATCAAATTTCCTTTTACTGCATAAGCGCTTGTTGACATATATATCCAAACACTATTCAGCGTATTTTAGACTGCACCTGTGACAAGAGAACTTGGTTAAAAAGCTTGAGTTGAATACGTACCTTTTGATGGTGTTTATCCAAACAAGAGATATTTTACCCCTTCCCTGGATCTTTGCTTTTGATGCTTGTAATTCTAACGGCTTTGGATTCCCATGTGTGTAAGCAGACATATTTCTTTATTACTCTGCAGTTTCCAATTTCCTTGGAGTGAACTCAATTTCTATTCAGATTGCGTTATATTTCCTTCCTTTGTCTTGCTAATCTTGTGAGACACACATATAATGCAGACAGTGGACAATGACCTTGCATTGAAAATATATATCAAAGCTAGAGCCACACCGAAAGTTGTTGCTGCTTTTGCAGAGAGGAGGGAATTTGACAAGATTCTGGTATACTCAAAGCAGGTAATAAAACAAATTTGTTTATTAGTTGTTATGAAGTCACGAAAATAGTGCTACTGTGAATTAATGTTATTTTCTGTCTCATTACTTAGTTTAATTATATTTGTTTTGTGGTAAATGTTGATGTATTTTTCTCTTATTATTTGGTGAAGGTTGGATACACACCTGATTACATGTTCCTTCTGCAAACAATTTTGCGGACAGACCCCCAGGTAAATGGTTCCTTTCAGAACTAAGATTTGAAATGATTATGTCTTATCTTTTGTGAGATACTTTGCTTTTGTAGTGCAGTAGTTTCTATTCTGATGGTATTGTAACCTGCTTAAAATAGTAGCACCTCACGAATGGCAGTTAAATGCGTTGCATTGCTTATGATGTTTATCTTTCTACGATATGCTAGTCTACTCTTAATTTCTCATTCATATATTCAAAGCTCGATTGATTGCAGGGTGCCGTAAATTTTGCTCTGATGATGTCTCAAATGGAGGGAGGTTGCCCTGTTGATTACAACACAATGACCGATCTCTTTCTTCAGGTTTATAAAGTTTTTAATGTATTTTGATTTAACTTTTAATGATGTTGGATTCATTGTGCTCTCCTATCATTTTTTATTAGACCTACTTTAAAAAAGGAAGTATTATAATGACAGACAAGCAAGATTTGTGGGATAGGATTAGGCATTTAGCGTCTACTTGATGTAAAGCATATGACCTTTTTAGAGGGGCTTGCATCTTTGATATGCCAAAAGATTGGAAAGCTTTGATCTTTTGATGTCTTTTTTTGCTTTTCCTTTTTGTTTTGTGGATCTCTTGTCCTCTATGGTTTATGTAATATTCTTCTCTTCTTGTTAATGAAATTTCTTCTTTTATTAAAAAAAATAATAAAAAAATTTCTTCTCCATTTCTTGCTTCTTTACTCTTTTTAAAACCGGTATTACTTGAGCCTGTTCTGCTTTGTTTCTGAAAAAACATTTATGTGATGTTTTCAGTGGAAGTATATATATATTTTTTTTAAATCTGAAATTTCCTATTTCCATAAATTTTAACAGAAAATTAATGGAAAATGAGAAGATTTATATGAAACTGGGCCTCTTTTCTCAGCAAAAAAAAAAAAAAAATTGCGTTGGTAGTGGTATTTTAATAACTATCTTGCTTAGGCTAAGATATCTGTTTATGTTTTCTAGTAATTTTTGGAACTGAGAACTACTTTGTTAAAGCAAGAACTGTGTTATTAATGTGCTGGAAATTTTTATCCTTATTTTTGTTTATATGTTTCTTGTATCACTTTTTAGAGAAATTTGATACGGGAGGCAACTGCATTTTTATTGGATGTGCTTAAGCCAAACCTACCTGAACATGGATATCTTCAGACGAAGGTTCTGTAATTTTTTTTTTGGTTGTAATCTGTATCCATGATCTTGATTGTGTTATATATTTCCTGTTTCAATTTTGTGAAAATTTCTATTATTAATATTTTTAGGTGCTGGAAATTAATCTTGTGACCTTTCCAAATGTTGCTGATGCAATATTGGCCAATGGCATGTTTAGTCATTATGATCGTCCACGTATTGCTCAACTATGTGAAAAGGCGGGCCTTTTCATACGTGCTCTTCAGGTACTTGTCTTCTTTAACCCAACAAATCAGTGTCATTTTCTCATTAGAATAGTTTCTTTAACTGCCTTGTCTGTCTCTTGTGCAGCATTACTCTGAGTTGCCTGACATCAAACGTGTCATTGTGAATACTCATGCCATTGAACCACAGGTTAGGATTTCTGCTGCTCAATTGAGTGTATCTATCATTAAGTGTTGTATATTCTTAATATGAAGTGATTTTTAGGCTCTGGTTGAATTCTTTGGAACCCTTTCTCGAGAATGGGCACTGGAGTGCATGAAAGATCTTTTATTGGTTAACCTTAGGGGCAATCTTCAAATAACTGTGCAGGTACTGTATTAGGGTTCAGGCCATGATACTTTCTCTTAAATTTAATTATTTCATTTGCCTTTTATAATTTGTATATAAGAAAACCTTACTAGTATGTGATTTGCAGACTGCCAAGGAATATTCTGAGCAGTTGGGTGTTGATGCATGCATTAAACTCTTTGAGCAATTCAAGTCCTATGAAGGACTATACTTTTTCTTGGGTTCATATTTGAGTTCTAGGTATTTCTTAATGGAGAATGAGCATTTCATTAGTTCTCTAGACAGCCTACTTTTGCTTTTCTAGTTTTCTTTTTGTTTTTATAATATTGGAATTTGATTCTGTCTTGTACAGTGAGGATCCTGATATTCACTTCAAGTACATTGAAGCTGCTGCCAAAACTGGACAACTTAAGGAGGTAGAGCGTGTGACCCGGGAATCAAACTTTTATGATGCTGAGAAAACAAAGAATTTTCTAATGGAGGCCAAGCTTCCAGATGCACGGCCATTGATTAATGTGTGTGATCGATTTGGTTTTGTTCCGGATCTCACTCATTATCTCTATACCAACAACATGCTTCGCTATATTGAGGGATATGTTCAAAAGGTAAATTTGTTGTCAGGGATTGTATTTAATTTTTATGGTTCTCGGTATAGGTGTGTTTTAAAACTTTCTAATCTGATCTTAAATCTAAAACTCTTAACATTGTTCTTCTTGCTTATAGGTCAATCCAGGAAATGCTCCTCTAGTTGTAGGACAATTGCTAGATGATGAATGCCCTGAAGATTTTGTTAAAGGTCTGATACTTTCAGTTCGTTCTCTTCTTCCAGTTGAGCCATTAGTTGAAGAATGTGAGAAGAGGTGTGCTACATTTTCTCTCTTTCCTTCATCTCCTTATTTCCATTTCTATATATATATATATATATATATATATTCTCATTGCACTTTCTGTGTGCAGGAATCGTCTCCGCTTGCTCACTCAGTTCTTGGAGCATCTTGTAAGTGAGGGAAGCCAGGATGTACATGTGCATAATGCTCTGGGTAAGATCATCATTGACAGCAACAACAATCCTGAGCATTTTCTCACAACCAACCCATATTATGATTCTCGTGTTGTTGGTAAATATTGTGAGAAACGTGATCCTACACTTGCTGTTGTTGCTTACCGAAGAGGGCAATGTGATGATGAGCTTGTTAATGTTACCAATAAAAATTCCTTGTTCAAACTCCAAGCCAGGTGTGTATACTGTCCTTCATTAGGAAGGAGGGTCTTTGTATTTCATAATGCTAGTCCAATATAATAATGACAAATAAGCCTTATCCCCCTTGGGTTAGCTACACAGATTTCTGATGCTAGTCTGGGAGATTCATGTTATTTCTTGATTTTTTGTCAGATATGTTGTGGAGCGGATGGATGCTGACCTTTGGGAGAAAGTTCTTAATCCCGAGAATGAGTTTAGAAGGCAGTTGATTGATCAAGTGGTATCGACTGCTTTGCCTGAAAGCCAGAGTCCTGAGCAAGTTTCCGCTGCAGTGAAAGCTTTTATGACTGCTGATCTTCCCCATGAGTTGATTGAGCTTCTGGAAAAGATTGTGCTACAAAATTCTGCTTTCAGTGGAAACTTTAACCTACAGAATTTGTTAATCCTTACTGCAATCAAGGCAGATCCTTCAAGAGTTATGGATTACATAAACAGGTTGGACAACTTTGATGGCCCTGCTGTTGGAGAGGTGGCAGTGGAAGCACAACTATATGAAGAAGCTTTTGCCATTTTCAAGAAATTTAATTTGAATGTTCAGGCTGTTAATGTCCTGCTAGATAACATTCGGACCATTGATCGAGCTGTGGAATTTGCATTCCGGGTTGAAGAAGATGCTGTATGGAGCCAGGTTGCTAAGGCACAACTAAGAGAAGGCTTAGTAAGTGATGCAATAGAGTCGTTCATCCGTGCAGAAGATGCCAATCATTTCTTAGAGGTTATAAAGGCTGCTAACGATGCAGAGGTATACCATGATCTAGTGAAGTACCTTCTCATGGTTAGGCAGAAGACGAAAGAGCCCAAGGTGGACAGTGAGCTCATTTATGCATATGCAAAGATTGACCGGCTTGGAGAAATTGAAGAGTTTATATTGATGCCAAATGTTGCTAATTTACCAAATGTTGGAGATCGCTTGTACGATGAGGCCCTATATGAGGCTGCAAAAATTATATTTGCTTTCATTTCTAACTGGGCTAAGTTAGCAGTGACATTGGTGAAGCTCAAACAATTCCAGGGTGCTGTTGACGCTGCTAGGAAAGCAAACAGTTCAAAAACATGGAAGGAAGTTTGTTTTGCCTGCGTTGATAATGAGGAATTCCGCTTAGCTCAAATTTGTGGTCTCAATGTCATCATTCAGGTGGCGCCCTTTTCTAGAATAATTTTAAACTTTTAATCTCTCTTGCTAGTCCACTTTCCTCAGCTTCAACAAAAACTTTTCATTATAAAGATTTGCCCCCCATGTAACAAATCATTTAGATGCAATTTAATGAGATGTTGAGTTTGTCGTTACTACTAGTAAAAGCATGTAGCAGATAAACGCTTGATTGCTTTGTTATTGCTTTTGTCATGACTACTTATCACTCTATTATTATGAAGGTGGATGATTTGGAAGAGGTTAGTGAGTATTATCAGAACAGAGGCTGCTTCAATGAACTCATATCTCTAATGGAGAGTGGGCTAGGATTGGAGCGAGCACATATGGGCATCTTTACTGAGTTGGGAGTTCTTTATGCAAGATATCGTCCTGAGAAGTTAATGGAGCACATTAAGCTGTTTTCAACTCGGCTTAACATTCCCAAGCTTATTCGGGCTTGTGATGAACAGCAGCACTGGAAGGAACTTACATACCTATACATCCAATATGACGAGTTTGACAATGCTGCAACCACTGTAATGAATCATTCTCCCGAAGCATGGGAACACATGCAATTCAAGGATATAATAGTGAAAGTTGCTAGTGTGGAGCTCTACTATAAGGCTGTTCACTTCTACTTGCAAGAACATCCTGATATTATAAATGATCTTCTTAATGTGCTTGCCCTCCGTGTGGACCATACTCGTGTTGTAGATATAATGCGGAAGGTCCGTATGCCTCATACTCTATTGCTAATGCCTGTAGCCCTAAAATCTTATTTGCTGAGGTGAATGATTGGTTGTAAATGTTTTTATGAAATAATCTTGGTTGAATTTTCTGATTTTTAGGCTGGCCACATCCGATTAGTTAAGCCATACATGGTTGCAGTTCAAAGTAACAATGTCTCTGCTGTCAATGAAGCTTTGAATGAAATTTATGTTGAGGAGGAGGACTATGATAGACTGCGTGAATCTATTGACCTGCATGACAACTTCGATCAGATAGGTCTTGCACAGAAGGTGAATCCCCCAACTTTTGTCTTATTTTGGGATCTTAGGCATGATATTTAAGAAGTTTAAATGATTATTGATTGGCTTTGACAATATAAATGAGCAGATTGAGAAGCATGAGCTTCTTGAGATGAGGCGTGTTGCTGCTTATATTTATAAGAAAGCTGGACGATGGAAGCAGTCCATTGCTTTGTCAAAGAAAGACAATCTTTACAAGGACTGCATGGAAACTTGCTCTCAATCTGGTGACCGTGAACTCTCAGAAGATTTGCTTGTTTACTTTATTGAGCAGGTCTGTATTTTCTTATTCCTTTCCTTAAAATATCAAACTCTGGTTTTCATACATTAGATCCTTGCCCTGGTCAGGCCCTTTTACATTGTGCAATGTGAAGCTTCAATCTAGTTTGCATTCATTCTGTCTTTTTACACCCCACTTTTGTTTTCTTTGCCATGCTTTCTTCCTGCCCTTTTTTCTTTGGTATTAATTTTAACAAAGGAATGATATCCATATTGTGTGAATTGATATTCATGTACATCTGTTGGTCTCTTTGCAGGGGAAGAAAGAGTGTTTTGCATCTTGCCTCTTTGTCTGCTATGATGTAATACGGCCAGATGTTGCTCTTGAGCTAGCTTGGGTGAACAATATGATTGATTTTGCTTTCCCATATCTCTTACAGGTATATTTTCCAGTGGGATTTGTTTCATAATATTTATTAATGGATGAAATCTCTTCCTTTTGCTAATAACCATTTTTAAAACAATTTTCAGTTTGTTCGAGAGTACAGTGGTAAGGTAGATGAGCTTATCAAGGACAAAATTGAAGCACAAAAAGAGGAGAAAGCTAAGGAGAAGGAAGAGAAGGATGTTATTGCTCAGCAGGTACATTTTTTCTTTTCAGTTCTTTTATAAGAAAATGTCAGATTTTATCTTTGGTTTGACTATTAAATTGATGCAATATCTCCAATGCTCTCCAGAATATGTATGCCCAGTTGCTGCCACTTGCTTTGCCTGCACCACCAATGCCAGGAATGGGTGGCGGGTATGCTCCCCCGCCACCACCACCACCAATGGGCGGAATGGGGATTCCGCCAATGCCCCCTTTTGGCATGCCTCCAATGGGTGGCCCTTACTGATCTCGAGTGCAGACGAGACAATTTTGCCATAAATTTTACTGGTGAAGCTAGATGAATAGTTTTAGAATCCATATGCATTATTTGACGATGAGTTCCTTAGGGTTAAAAGATTCAACATGGCGGATCTAAGCATCTGCCTCATTAGCTGACACGGCTTTCCAACAACTGCGGCTTTTTGCATTGAAGGTTTTCAGATTCTAATTTGTTTTGTCTTTCTATCTTCCTTCTAGTCAAAGGCTGAATAGATTTGGCTCTTTGATGAGTCCTGTGGGAAAGTTGGTCAACTTGATTTTGGTTGCCGCATGTATAGTTGATTCTTTTTCCCTATAAATTTTTCTCTTAGTTGTGAAGCCATGTTTAGTGTACTCTGAATAGGATTCCACAAATTTTGTTCTTTCATTTTGGTATATAAACTTTCATTCAATATTCAGATTAGTATCTATTTTGCCTTTGAGGGATAAGTTTGGATCTTTTATTTTATTTCAATTTTTTTGTTAATTCTTGTCAGTTTCAAAGCCAACATGTTCTGAATAGCCCATCTTTGTTTGGCAATTGAAATTTGTATTTCGTGCTAAGACCGTCAAAGTCAACTACCACCAAGAAGCCAAGTTTGGCATAACACAATGAAAATTAACGTTGAATTTGAACACAAATATCTTAGATGACTCTCACGACGTTGAATTTGAACAACTGAGGAGTGCATACATCCTAGTTTGGCTTCTGTTTGATTTGAAAATGAAATGTTTGTTTCACTGACAAAAAAAAAAGGAGAAAAATCTTATAATACGCTCTATATTGTGGTATCACTCTCCACAATTATGATATGTGGTATTTATTCCCTCATTTCCAAGTTTACTGTAACTGTAAAAATAGCATTTTTTTAATTTGTAGATTGTTACAATTATTTTAAGGAATATTGGATTTCCTTTTCAACATGAAGTTATTTTTTAGAATAAAATAAATAATAGGAAACTACTTAGAATGACGTTTTTCCTATGCAAAATGCTTTCAATTGAAAAGCATAATAATAAAAACCTTAATTGAAAATGTTTTGAAGTTATTTATTATCCTAAATTTGTCACAACTAAATATTTCCTGAATAAACAAATTAAGCTTAAAACTCAATTACTATATAATATATCATTTCCATAATTTTTTTTCCTTCAAAGTGGGTGAAGGAAATTTCAAAGTTCAAAATAAAAATATGAAGAATATTAGATAGTAATTTTCACCTTTACTTTTCTATATGATCTACAACTTAACCCTTCATATTTTATACCAATATGAATTTCGAAAGGCTTGCATTTGAATTTAAGAACCTAATCAGCCGCCAGATAGAGATTTGGTTTGCTTGCTTTCAATGACTAAGTACACAATCTGGAGAATTTGGAGAATTTTCTCGTAATGACAGTCCAAGCCCCGTAGGTTATTCGCAAAATTAAACGACTCAAACAGTCTAGAAAGTTCCGTGACCAGTCTAGAAAGTTGTTCTATTTTAAATGTCTTCACTCACTTGTGTTATACTTGCGTAGGTTTGAGTGATCATGCAGAATGGGGTTTGAAGGTTGAGGTGGAGGGTGCCTTTTCTTCTTTGCTTGACATGGAATGCTTCTATGAGATGTAATGCGTTTGTGTTTCTGAAAGGGGAGGGGATTAGAATTGGGAAATTTCAAAAAATGCAAGCATGACATGCACATGATGAGTCAACAGTGTAAATGAATATCCCATTAAGAGAAGGTTTATTTTGCACTATTTGAAAACCATATAGAACCACATTGCATATTTTAAAAAGTTAATGTCTAAATTACAGATGATCTTATAGTATAAAGGCAAAATGCATTTAACCATATAATAACAAATATAGAAATCACACTCTCTATTATCTATATCAATTATTGTCATTTTAGATATTTGAAACATATTTATTAAATACTACTATCATGACTTCTACTTGTTGAGAGTAATTGTTGTATTATTTTACCAAACGATACTATTATAACTTTTTTAAAGCAACTTTTTGAGAGCTCAAAAAGCTTACTAACTTCTTAAGAGTTATAATAATACCAAACCAAGTCTAAATATAATGCCAACTTTAGAAAAATTGATCTTACAATAAAGTTTTCTTTCTCATTTTTTTAATTTGTTTTTCCTTTTTATGGCAGGGCCAAAGACATGAGTAGGACTAAAATCCCACGCCCCATGAATATAAATAACACAACTTTATATTTAAAGTGGCATTTTAAAGTGTTTTTCAAATATTAGTTGAGGGAAAAATTGAAATCCATTCTTAACTAACGTTTAAAAGGCACTCAAGATGTCTTTATATGACAAACAAATTGATAAAAATAACATCTCTTGTATAACAAAGGGACCTATTTAATGAAACTCACTAAAAGCATCTTAGTGAAGCATCAGAGAGGGAATGGCGACATAAACAGGGAAATTGAGACGGAGAACATGACTGAACTATTGTGCTTGTCTCCATCCCTCCATGCAGTTAAACCTTACCAAATAGATTTGTTTACAACGCGTTTGGAAAGTTATTAAGGTAGCGTTTGGTTGATGTCCTGGGACACAAATACATGGACAGAGATAGAAATACAGGGATAGTGGAGACGAAGACATAAAATATATTGTCCCTGTATCGTGTTTGGTTGACGGGAACAGTACACACATTTGACCGGCATTGACCACCGTTGACCGGCCATTGACCACCATTGATCGGCGTTGACCGGTGGCCGGATCGCCAGCGGAGTGCTATCTAAGGGATTAAATTTCTGTCTCCGTGTTTTGTCTCCACTGTTCTCACTTTTTGAAGAGACAGAAATACAGAAAATTTTTGTCTCTGAGATAGAAAATTTTTCTATCCCCGTACCCCCGCTCTACCACCAAACATGATACAAGGACAGTCTATCTCCATATTTGTGTCCCGGGACACAAACCAAACACCTCCTAAGTGATGGAATTGAATTCAATTCCATTAAAAATTGAATTCCACTTAGATTTGAATTGAATTCTTATGTTTAGAATAAACCTTTTAAATTATAGAATTGAATTCAATTCCTTTGTGTTGGAATGTATCTGAAATGAAATGAATTGTACATCTTAACTATTTTACCCTTTATTAATAAAATATTATATTTTAATAATAACTTCAATTATTCAGTGTATAACATAACACAATAAAAATCTAACCAAATAACCTCACAGAATAAATTCATCAAATAACCAGGTCAAATGCTGTTTTGGATACTAAGAATAATCCATCTCAGGTGAGTGTTGAAGGTGTTGGTCTGATAGATGTTGGTCATCTGAGGCAATATGCAAGTGTGCTTAATCAAGCATTTGACCTGAAAGTTAGAATGATAGCTTACTGGAAGATTGTGCAGAAGAGGCTGATTGACAGCATCGCTTTGCACATGATGCTGAGTATCAACAACCTTGTGAACAAAGATCTGGAGAAGTAGATTGTTCATGATTTATTGTCTCCCAAAGGAGGTGGAATTGAAAGGCTGCTGAAGGAATCCCCATCAATTTTCTGGCAAGCGTAAGAGGCTTAACAGGAGTACCAAAGGGATGGCGGAGAAGGAGGTGGCGGTGGTGGCACTACTGCAAGAGGTAGGCGGCAGTAGCTCTCCAACGATGAAGACTTGAGTGTGTTGGCTCTAATTTGGGGACTAGGGTGTTGTGGGTTTTACTAGAAAGAGGGTAATTTAGTAATTTTAATTTTTAAGGTCAATTCCATTACCAAATCAGACCCCTTTTGCTCTGATTTCAATTCTTGAGTTTTGTGGGAATTCAATTTCCATGTGATTTTAATTCATGCACTTAAATTGGTTCCAAATGCCTTGTTAGACAAATGTGACTAGATCTGAATATTTTCATTATGATTCATCTTTGATACAAATTGGTATATATACATAATAGATATCTGATTTTAGAATGAAAGTTGTGACATTGCATTAGGATCTTTGACTATACTCTGCTTCCCCCATTTCAATTTATCCGTTAAAAAACACATTATTAAGAAGAGTAATAAATTGATCAGAATTATGATATAAAATTATATAATTAGATAAAATTATCATTGCTTAATGTAATGAATACACCATTCCATTAGTATACTACTTCCATTAATATAATCAACTAAATTGAGGGCATTATTAGAAGAAAAGAAATTAATGTTACCTTGATATTAGAAATGGACTAATATTCTGAAATAAAAAAAAAGTTAAAAACTTGATGATAGATAAATTGAAATGGAGAGACTAATATTCTTTTTGATCCCCTAATTATTATTAGTATTATTTTTGTTTATCTGAATCCTTTAACTCTTTACTATTAAGTTAAGGATTTATCTAAACAGTATTTAAAGGACACTAGTTAAGAAATTGAAAATGTAAGTGTCAGGTTAGTTTGAGTTTTTAGTTTTTATTTTTAGTTTTTCAATTTCAGGATTTTGTGAATGAAATATTGAAAAGTGAAAATGAAAATTGAAAACTAGAATTTATAGCTTTTAGAATTTTCAGTATTTCTTTTATAAAATCTGAAAAGCTGAAAACTGAAAACTCAAGTCAAATAGACCCTAAATTTTCACATGGTAAGTGAAGTTCTATGTTTTCAAAGCATGAGACTCACTACAAAATTTTGAAACTTACTCTTTTTAATATCTTTAATCATAATGGCACTAGTAAGAAAACCCTTCAAGTTAAATATGGTCTATAATTTAAATAGTCTATTTAGTCTTTTCAGAGCCTACTCAATCTTCTTAATTTGCACACAACCGTTAACTTAATAGAAGGGAGACGCACCAGATATAAGACTATTTTTTCAAGTATTACAATATAATGATATACAATGAGAAGTTACTTAGGTGACCATTACGAATAAAAAATTAGTTAGAAGATTGAAATAAATAAATATTTAGTAATTCGAAGACCAAAATGGATGAACAAAATTAAGAATTTATCTAACCCTAAATCTAAGACACTGGTTAGGGTTCTACAAGAAAATTTTGCATTGAAAAAAATGAGTTTTTATAAGCCTCTAATGCATTAAATGTATCAAAACCTTTAAAATTTTCTATTTTCCACATTCTTAATTTCTATCCTTAGCACACTAATTATCAAAACCCAGAAATCAATTACTGTACCAGAACAAAATAAAAAAATAAGTTATTCAAAATATGCATTTCACTATGATAATTATTAGATTGACCTTTTAGCATCAACCTTGTCCAGGGCTGGTTAGTCACGGGGCAGAGGGCAAAAGCCAAAAAATGCACCATGCATCTAAACGATTTAAGCCCCGGCATATACGTCGAAGAGCCAATATAGACCTCTGAATGAGGGTAAAAAGACGTTATTATCCACTTGTCAAATATCATCGTCAAAGCACAAAGCATTTTAGTATTTATGACGACAATACTAACGCTGGTCAGTATCTATTTGCTGCCACTGGAAGTGATGGGTTAGCCAGCAGCACTGACCTGAATTCACGGCTAAAATACTCGAAAGTTGCAAAGTACTAATGTCCACGCACAATAACCCAATTTTATCTTCCATTATATTTACCTTGTTCTATAAACTTTTTTCCTTCTTTATTTTCTTTTTCTCGCTTTAATCTCCACTCACTAGTCGGGGATTTAAGGTTTTCCCTATCCATTTGTCATATGAAACAAGTGGCGGTGGCGGCATGCGGCATGAGGCATGCCTCTAGTGACCTTGTCGCGCATGATATGTGTCTGTTGCCCATTTTTTATTGTAAAAATTCAAACAAAGAAAAGAAAAAACACCGCAATGCCACTTCCCATGGGATGCTTATGCTCCTAAGCCCCAGTCAACTCATGCTTCTGTTTTGTGTGTGCGATACAGGCCGCAATTGAAAAGAGAGCCCTTCCATATCGGTCTCCTAATCCAAACAAAGATGCCACCAAAAGGGTGCACTCCCATTGTCATTCATGTTGACTGGTTCTCAATTTATGGTGAATTTGATAACAAATTGGATATGTCCTTCTGATGATGTACAAAAAGAATTTGGCAAGCGAAAAAAAATGCAGTATTGAGATTAGAAACTATGAAACATGAGATCAATCCTGATCTCACTACTTTTGATCAAATGTCAGGCCATGGGAACATTAACAAGTGGTTTGATTACTAGAAGCCAATTCTTGTCGCGCTGTGACCAAACATGCCATCTTCGATAGGACCCAAATGTTGTTTTAACTTTGTAATAAATGATCAAATTTCAGATTTTATGTATAAAATTATACATAAAATTTAATTATAAAAAATTTATCTCTATTTTTTCTCTTCAATCAAATATATTTTTAATTGGAGAGCACCAAAATCTGCTTTAATTAACCATAGAAAGGCACCACTGGGACAAACGATTATCGTAATGAGTCCTGTTACTGTTACCCAGCGTTTTACTGAGCAAATATTCTGGTGTGTTTTTCTAGAAAAGTCAAAATATCAATCGAGATCGGCGTTCTTTGAGATCAACATATAATGGTCCAATTTAATTTTCATTTAGTTTTATTTTTTATTCTCCTAATCTTTGATTTCCCAAATCCAGATCTTCGTTATCATTGACACAAAACTAAAGGCAGCATCATGTGTTCTGTGCAAGCGAGTATGCAACTATGCAACATTTCTCATTCCCCACCACACCGTCCACCCAATCAACTGTCTCATAGCATGTCAATAATTCTCTACTGCTATTACCCCCTTGTGGCTCTCAAATTGCAAACACTTTTCTAATTTATTTAATCTTTCTTATTTTTTGTCCTTTTTTTTTCATTTTTCCCTTGACATAGAGATCGCGTTTCTGTCACATGCAGTAAAAAATAAGCAACATAAAATACTCGAAACGCATAATTTATTGATAATAAGCACCGAGAAAGTGTGAAGAATAAATAATACAATTTAAATACTTGACGACACAAGCTGTAAATTGTGGATATTCCTTGGATCCTATACCTATCCAGCTTTTCCCACTCATACCGACAGCCACATCCACAACCACCTATCTTCCGGTTGCACCGCCACACCAACCTCTCATTTTTCCACATTCCCCGATCTACCCTTCGGAAATCCGAATATTCCAAACGAGTTCCCACCACCTCCACTCCCGATTCCACCCTCCCCACATTCCCAAATCCCGAATTTACCCCTCCCTCATCGTCACTCGATTCTGTTATTGTCGTTGCTTCTTCGTCAGATGCCAATGCCCTCACCACTACCCACCCCTGTGATTCCCAATTTGCCCTCACCATAGTCGCCAATTGACCAATCCTACCCTTCGCCGAATCCACACACTGACCATATTCATCCAACACCATTTCGTCGTCCGAGTCACCCAGCTCGGAGAATCCCGAGTCAACCCAGTCCAAAACGCACCTCGGCGACGATTCCACGAATTTCCCGTTCGATTCGCCGATCAAGAATGGATGCTGAAGCAGCTGATCGCAGCTCCACCTCTCACGCCTCTCCCTCCTCAAACACTTCTCGATGAAATCCCTTCCGAGTTCCGACAACCGAGTCGGAAACTCGGGCAACTCGTCCGAGTACCCGATCCGACTCAGCGTTTCCGCGCCGCCGCGATCCTCCCACGGCGGTTTTCCGGTGAACATCTCGATCACCGTGCACCCTAGCGACCACACGTCGGACTCCGGCCCTTGGTACTCCCGCCGAACAACCTCTGGCGCCATCCACATCGGGCTCCCGCGCCAGCCAACGGCGCCATTCTCGCCGGAGAATTCCGCCGCCGAGCCGAAATCGGCGAGTTTCACGGCGGCGCCGGAAACCAGCACGTTCCTCCCCTTAACGTCGCAGTGAACGATTCCGAGCGAGTGGATATGGCGAAGCGCGTGGGTTAGGCACCAGGCGTGGCGCCGAACTAACCGTTCGTCCACGTCAGCGACGGTGCCAGCTGGAAGGTACTCTAAGTGGAGGTTGCGAAACGACGACGTTTTGCCCCGCTCGCACGTGACGTCGTCGCCGAGGAAGGTGATCACGTGAGGTGACGGAGGGAGGAGCTTGAGAATCCGAATCTCGTTCTCCAACGCTTCTAACTGAGTTTGGTGACCCGTTTTTATGTCAACGGACTTCACCGCGAAAACTCGACCGTCCGATTTGGCCACCGCGATGTTGACGGTGCCAAACGCGCCCTTGCCGATGCACTTGCCTCTCACCCATGAAGCCATTTCTCTGTTTTTTTATGGTTTTTCAGCTCAGTTTCTCTTCCGCGGGGTTCAAAGCTTTCGAATTGTGCTTTGTGTTGTGTTTGAATTGTGTATGCTTTATTCGTGAGGGTCCGAATGGGGTATTTATATTATATTACATGTACACACGTTTGTGCATTAGTGCGTGTTTGTTTCTAGCACTCGGTGTGTTCGGTTTTTTGGATTTTTCATTTATTTATTTTTTCACGGTACAGCGTGGAATTTGTGAAAGTGGATAATTAGGAGAAATAAAAAAATAAAAAAAGGCGGTGGTGACGTTGAGGCGGGAGATGTGAGAGGCCAGGAAGTACCAAGTGGAAATGTTTTTGACGTGAATGGAGGATTGTGGGAAATGAAAGAATGAAGTATTGGATACTGTTTTTTCCTTACGGGGTTGGGTTTTTTTCTAGTCCTTATCCACATCATTTCAGATTGAGTTTCCCTACTCATTTCAATTTTAACCTATCTCAATTAATATGGATTTTAGTTTTGATATTTAATTGGCTATTTTAATGCCCTTTTATGTATTTAATTCAGATTGATAAATATTTGTTCAAGCAATAATATGGGTAGCATTATTGTACCTTTTTCTTAATTTTTAAGAAATTTGAGCTCAATATAGCGGGGTTAATTTATTTATTTTTCTTAGTTTTATTTTGTCGTGCTGCTTTGGAATGTTAATTTGAACATGTGGTTGTAGTTGAGAATGTGGGCTATTCTGGTTGAGAGATGAGTTATAATAATAGTTGGACAAGAGGAACATAATACGGTGGTGGCGGGGGAGAAAAGGGTAAAAAGGGAAGTGGGTGGATCAATTCCCCCACGTGGCACAAATATGTTGGTCCACGCCATTGGTGGAAGAGAGTGCTAGAGGCTGGTAAAGGGGGATGCGGAGATGTCTGGACTTAGGCCCCATGATGCTTGTATGTGGCTTTAGCCACATAGTTTAGTTAGACTTCAAGTATGTGACGTGCACCACCACGCTTCCATCAGATATTATATCATTTATAATGTTTTTTTTTATAATATGGTCTTTTTATTCCTTTTATCATTTGGATGTAAATTGTGTGGAGTTTTTGTTGTCATGTGGAGTTTGGACCTTTGTTAAGGTCCCCACAATCTAGTCGTATATTTTAGAAGGAGATGAACTGGGACAAGTCTGGGGATGCTTCTCTCTCTCTTTTTGTGTAGGTGGTATTTGTTGGTACAATTCGGCACACGGCTCTTCACTTCCTCATTAAGTATGTGGCACCTTGTATCGGAACTTTCTTTTCACTTATGAAGATAAGATTTTACCTCATATAGTTTAACCTAATTTGACCTAAATTATATAAAATGAAAATCGCCAAATTAATCCCAAGTTCAAATAAGTGCAATACTTCACCCTGTACGGTAGAGTGGTGCATTATGTTCCTAGTCTACTTTTTTTTTCCCCTTTAATTTTCTTAGGCAAATTATTGACATTAAAAGGTAACCACGGTATTGTACCGGAAGAAATAATCATGTAAACTGTGAAATCAGAGATTGTACTAAGGGGGAAGATAAGATTGCCATTTCATGAATTTTTGGTGTACTTATCTTAGTTTTTCTTTTGATTTCGTGTATGCTAATTGAAGTTGAGGGTGCTTGGAACTCTTATCGTTATGCCACATGTCAGCTTTTAAAAGCTTGGGACGGGGCATTGGAATTGAATTGACCGAATGAATGGTTTTTGAAAAAATGGACAAGGCGTTACGGAGAGGGGAAAGGGGAACGAAGGAAGGGTTTGTCCACATAAAAATGACTTTTGGCATTGAAACTAGACACATAGAAGGAGGGAATTAAAAAGGTGTGAAAAGGGAACTTTTGAGATTCAATTTCAACACGATTAGCTCTTTTAAATGCAACAGGGTGGGAATCAAGTTGGAATTCTAGAACATTGACATTTGGCTCGCAACTAGGTGCCCACATCCACCACAAGTGACACAACATGGTGGTGGTGACGTTTCTACATACACATATACTTTTACAAAGGGAGGAAAAAGTGACGCGTAGGACTGGTATCTTAGTACCTTCAATTTGGAACCCTTTCACACAATAACGACACGATGGAGAAGAATGGTTGGATATATAAATGAGGTGCCTGTGCTTAATTACTCGGTGACCTACTTGTGGTTTGGATGAGGTCGTTGTTATTATAAGGATTAAGCAACGTGCTTCATGACTTGACTTGCATTTGCATACATAGTCACATACGGATATGCATATATTATGTGACGCGGTATTTGTGTCCACGTGGAAAAGGCTCCTTCCTCAGAACAAATTGACCATCACCTAGACGAATCTATTGTGATGCTACAACACTATTGTTGTTCATCAAGTTTCTATACACACTTTCAACTGTTATAATAAGCCTTTGACTTTTGAATAGATAGATATTGGTGGAGAGTCAATTAAACGTTAGAACTAAGAAGTATATGTGTTCACATAACTATTTCAATTTGTGAACCATGAGTGTGATCATCCGAGTCTTTGTTTGGTCAAGTTGTTTTCAATTTTTTTTCTAGTCCAAATTCTGTGTTTTAGCAATAGACAAAGACAAATTAGTTGTTGTTCTCGACTAAGTTCCGAGCTAATTTGATAATAAGCAGCTAAACCATTTTACTCTCTGTGAACACTGGAGACGGGGGGCTTCTTTGAGCTTAATTTGTCTAGGTATGGCATGTGTGAAGGTTTAACGCTAAAATCCGTGGGAACAAAATGCGTGTAAGTTTAGACATGAACTGAAAATATTTAATACTTAATAGACATATTTATAATGGTTGAGTTCACGACCATTGAGCTCACTAAGAAGAGGCACGATAAACCGCCATAAATGCTGTGGTTAATAAAATATGGTAACGGTCTTCAATCATTGGGTTGTATGCAGGAGAGTGAAATCTGCCAAAGAATTTGTTTAGTTGGAAGGAAATTGGATGAATTGAAAGGGAAAGGAAGGAAAGGGAAGAAAAGATACACTTTTCCTCTATTTGGTTGAAAGGAAAAGAAGAAGGGAAGGATGGAATGGTGAAAAACAAGCTGTAGGACCCACCTTTTTATTTCTCCCCAAGACTGAATGGAAAACATAGTGGAGAACTACTCCATACACTTAGATTCCAATAAGAGCACCTCCGGTGCAAGTTAAGCAGCGTCCCAAGTTGCATAAGGACGCACGAAGGGATGTCCCTTCACAATGGTGATGCATTGGAGCAGTAAAGAGAAAAGGGACCAGTCTCTTGATGAAGGGTCGTCCCAATTTGGAGAAAAAGCTTAGTAAAAGCCTAAATTTTTTTTCTTTTAAATTAAAAAACTAATAACAGAAAAATAATATTATTAAAAATATATAGAACCAAAAGTGGGATCAAAATTAAAATTTTTATATTGGAGTAAAAAATCTCAAGTGCAATTCTTTCTTTACTTTTATGACGTATTACATTACAGACGTGCCAAATAGTGAGGATTCAATTTAGGACCTAACATTCTGGATTGTCTAATAGCCATGTCTTAAAGTTAGAATCACACCAACAAGAACCTTCCTTCGTGACTATCCCCTGTAGCAATTTTCGATTGACCACCCACCACCCACCGGCGTCGTACATGTTGTCCGCTCACCGTCATCGCCGTCCCGAGTCATCCTATGTCATCCATTGTGTTTACACTGCCTTCGTTCTTCGTGGTCACAGCTCTATCAGGTTTGGGCAATGGTGGATGCTCTCTCACCCTCTCTATATTTACGATAATTTCTAGACTGGATTTCATTTTTTCCTTCTTCTTGCTTTTTCTAATTTGTGGTGAATCTAAGATTTTGCTCATTGGTTAGGTCCAATTTCATTCTGGAATTTGAAAATTTTGAAAGTAATATATACTATTAATTAATGTTAAAGGGTAGTATTTTGCAAACTTCTACAAGTACCAAGTTGTGGTACTTTGGGGTCTTTACTATGAGATATTCTTATGTGCTCCTGGAGCAAATCACTATCTTGCTCTGGTCCATTAATTTTCTCCCACATCAGTATTGTGGGCCAGCTATAATTAAATTGAATTTTAAAAATTAATGAAAGAAACTAATCATGGTTAAAAAACTATAGCCTCATTCTCTGAACAATGAAAACCTAAATTCAATTCATGTATCGCCATCGTCAATGAAAAAAGTCGCCCCTTTTCTATGCGGAAAACTCTTCACATGGACGTTTATGGAATCTTCATAGAAGCCAAAAAAATAAAATTCCTGAGTTATGGACCGAGCTCATAAAGAGTTTTTGAGTAATACAAAAGTATAGTTCTTTGGATTCAAATGCAAATTGCTTACTTCAATTCCCAAACAACGAAGAGGTAATGGTTTTTAAATTACTATGCTAAATTAAAGTAGCATTATGACCTCATTCATTTCGATACGAAAGCATATGAATCTTGTAAATGGGCAGGCCTTAAACAACATCAAGCAATAATCGATATCAATAAATTTTGCTACAAGATAAAAGATGAAGCTGACTTGTAGATCCACATCCCTTAGGCAGTACTTTTTATTTTTTGTGGGAGAGGGGTCTTCAAATTGCAAAGAAAAAATATTATTTACACTCATATAAAAATAAATGATGTACTCTTAAAATCATGCCCTTAATAGTCACATTTCTTTTCGGTGTGGAATAGGCACATCTATGATGACATATAATTGAACGAAATCGAATAATTATTTATGCCGGTAATATATTAAACTGATTTCAATAAATAAATAAATAAAGATATACATATAATATTTTCAATACAAGTTTTGTCTTGATTTTTATACTTAAATTTATTAATCATAAACATTAAGAATGAAATCGTCCGTAATACAAGACACGAACTTTTCTAACTAAACAAGATTGTTAAATGTCAAGCTAAAATTAGTTAATCTCTCAACAAACCTTTATATATCTATATCTAAAAGTAATACTACAAAGAATCTGAAATGTTAGAATCTGAAAAGTCTTTTTTTTTTCACCATTTGCAAATGAAAAGTCTGAAAACACTTATTAAAGTCACTAATACTACAATAAAAAAAATTGAAAAGTCATTTTCTCAACATAGGAAAAAATTCTAAAAGTTTTATTTTCCTGAAACTGCTGTTGTAGTATTAAAGTTAAATTCCAACTTTCTCATCTCCCTACTTTTTATCTGCCTACAATAAAATTTAAAATTTAAATCTATCTACAATATCATATAAAAAAATCCATCTATAGTAAAATCTATATCTATATCTTAAATAATACTACAAAGAAGAGTAAAAGTTTCAATTTAATAGTTTTACATTCATTATTTTTTTAATTATTGTATGATTAAACTGTATCCACTTACAGGTACAATCCTATCCTATTGGTTGGTTTTCTATACACACTTGAATATTAAATTTTGTCTTCTTCCTAAGAAGTATGCTTAGTAGACAAGCCAAACTCTAAAGGATTTTGAGTACGTTTTGTTTTTTTATCATTATTAATATTTACTCTAATTTGGTTCATGAAAAGTTTGAGATTAAGTGTTTTAATTTTTTTTAAAGGAATCAAATGTTTTGTCTTATTCTTTGAGATCCATATACTAAGACTATTAATTCATATTTTTCCAAAAAGAATAATAGCCCTACAAAACTCTATTTGCGATCATGGCAAATTAGGATAATCAACATGAATTATTTTTTTAAAAAAAAAATTGATCATTTTCGGTTGTCTAATTTAGTTTTTTATTTTCACCTAACATATTTATTACTTTGTATGTGTCAATCCTTTTCTTTATATAAAAAAAATTGCAAGAAACTTGAAGCCTTGAGTGTTATCGAACTCCTTTTGTAGTAAGATTATTTATCAAATATTACAATCCTGAATCTACTCATCTTTTATGTTATCTGTTGGATCATTTGGTGGGTGAAAAAGAGAATTATTTTTAAATCATTCAAGCCAAATTGGGAAGATATTTTTACCTTGATGATTATGAGACTTGCATTTTGGGTAGAAGGTTGGTGTGAGGAATTCTTATTTGAGCCTTTGTAATTTATTGATAATCTAGATATAGCAAGAAGGTGGACTCCACAGAACTAATTGGCATTGCTACTTGGTCCTCTACCACAGCCTTGATGGCAATACTGAAGGGGCTATTGTGGGGACTGCCATGAGTAGCTACAGTGGAATACTCATATATGGCTGTCCATTTAGTTTCTTTTGATTATATTGTGTGCCAAGTGGATGTTATAGCCTTGATGACAATGCTGAAGAGGTTGTTGGCGCAGTACACAGGAGTATGCCGATGGCAATCCTTGATTGGCTTTTAGCATGTTATTTTTATTTTTTGTGTGCTCCTCGCATTTCTATTTTTAGTGTTTTCTGTGTGTGTTTTGCTCTATCTTCGTGGCTCCTTGTTATGCTAATTTGCCACTATATTTGACTCATCTTCATGTTTGTGCTCGCATCTATCTTTAGTTTGCTTGAATTGTATCTTATCGGAAAAAAAATCAATTTGTAATATATATATATATATATATATATATATATATATATATATATATATATATATTATTGAAAATGTTATTCTCATGTTTTTGCAAGTTTAAGTGTAATTGTCAATTCCCATTTAGTCATTGTTTTAGGGTTATGAACAATGATAATTTGAATTCTATATTTGAATGATAATATTTGTTTTATGGCTAAAGTATTTGGGTATTCGAATAAATATTTGCTTCATGAAAATTTTCATGTTCTCCCATTTAATATATTTTCTACGATTATAACTCTGTAAATTCAATAACATAATCTATTTTAATCATGTTTGTAGAAACAATAGTATACAAGTTTCCATTGAAATATTCATAGGAAGTGCTTATTGTTATTGTTAACATTGTTTTTTATCTTTGCTAATTAAATCATGAAAAATTTTCAAATTCACAATTTTTATATGATAATTAAATTAAATTTTTTAAACAAAAAATGGTAAATTTAGATGAAAAATATATTTATCATCATAATAAAGAAAATATTTTAGAGCAAAATTTAATATAACTTGTCAAACTTAAGATCTAATATTTTCAAACCTTTAAAAAGGGTCTGTTATATAACTCTTATGTGTTTATTGTCTTTCTGTATATATTTAATCAAATTTTATTTAATTTATCTTAAATACCCTTTTCCTTAATAAAACTAATTATTATTTTTTAATAATAACTCATAATTTTATTTAAGTTCTTAAATTTGTTTTAACATTTTTACTATCACTCTTGATTTTCATTTTTGTGGAAACCAAGTTTTATTTTGTAAATTTATGAATTTACTTATTTAATGTGAACTCAAACATTAAATATCATACTAACTTTCAATTCTCTTTAAAAAATTCTCAAAAATTGATGAATTCATGTGTTAAGGTTATTGAAAAAATTTAAATTAAATTTAAATATCAAAATAGTTTATCAAATTCTATTTTATATTTTGTAAAAAAAAGTTTGTAGTATAAAAGTATAACCGTTTATATCTATAAATATATATACGTTTCTTCTAAATTATTTTATTTGATTTTTATGACTTTAAAAATAAAAAATAATAAAAGTGAGAAAAAATAGGAGAAATTTGACAGAGTTATAATAAAAAACTAGTAAACATGTGAGAATTTTTTCCCAAAAAAAGAAGTTATGCTAAATAATTTTTGATAAATCAAATAAAATTAAATGAATATATAAGAATGATATATAACAGACACACATAAGAGACAATATATACTTCTTAAAGATTTAAAAAATGTCATATCTTAACAGATATATGTGAAGTATAGAATAAAATTTTCCTTCAAATTTTTTTATTATGATAAGAAATATATGTCGTATCTAAAACATATTTATTTTTAAAAATTATTTTACCATATTATATAAAAATTGTAATGTTGAATTTATTTTCATAATTTAGTTATCATAGATTAAAAAAAGAGTATTTGCAAATTGCTTAATAAGGTTGTTAAATAAAAATGACAATAGACAAAAAGAAATGACACCAAGCACGTCATAATTATATTGTTTACTTCATAAAAGTTGAAAAATTCTATATATAAAATTAAATTTCACCATATTCATATAAACAAAATCATGCAATTGTTTACATTTTTTATTTTAAATTATCTAATAAATATATGTATAAATATATATTAAATGAAATTAATATATTTAAATAATAAAATTATAATATTATTGAATAAATAAAATGATTAGACAAATTCATATGACTTAAAACTAATAAACATTTTAAAAATTAATACTCCGTTGAATGCACGGGCATCGCCTAATATTATAATGTCCAGGGATATGCTAACAATCCAATCTGTCAAACAAACAGGCGAAAAGAAAATGTCCCTCCCAATAAATTGAATTGTGGAATTAGTCAACTTCATCCATCTCTAAAAGTAGGCAATTCATTACTGTAATGCTATTCTTTGTATCCCCCAGGATTACATTTTGAAGCCCAATTACTTAATAAATAATGAGTATTGTTATTTTGACTCACACTTTACAGGATATCATGTTGACAGATTTACATTTATCGTTGAATTGAATATGGATCTCATTTAGTTTGTGTCTCATACCCCATCTAATGGTAAATGTGGATATCATATCGACAGACTCACATCTACTATTGAATTGAATGTGGATCTCATTTAATTTGTGTCTCACACCCCATCTATGATAAATATGTACATGTCGACACGATATCTAACAAAGTGTGAATCAAAATAATATTTCTGCCACCCGTTTTGACTTTTGGCAGCTATCACCTTACCATAATTATAACCATCGCCTCCTTCAGACCCTAAACAAAAAAGCCATTACCTCCTAGTCGGAATTTTTACACATATAAATTGAAAACAAAAATAGCTTTGGGCTTTTGCAGCCAAGAACTTCCCATTATAAGTTGTAAATAGGATAGGATATTCCTCTTATTTAATAATAATATATAAAAAGAAAAATTAACGTAGATTTTTGTTTCTTCATCAAAACCAGTTTTCAAAAATTAATGAAAGATTGAAATTTCACTATGCGAACGAATGATGCAAGAGGAGAAAAGTGCTAACGTTAGCTTATCTCTTTCGCACTTGTATCCCACTATCTATTAAATTAAGAAGAATATATGAACTGTTTTTTTTTTTGGTTTCCCCATTGTATCTTTGTCTAATATGCAACTATTGATAAAGCTCTATTTAGTGAAAAGATTCAAAAGACGTGTAATCCATTGTTGCTTTGTTGGTCCACAGGATTAGAACTCCCCCTTCCCCGTGACATTCTTTCTAATATTGGCATTAAGGGAGGGGGGGGGTGATGAAAATGTGATTAGTTTGTTTAGAGGTTATAAAGAGAAATTATTGCATGTTTCTAAAGCACATTTAATGTGTATTTTACAAATATATCCAACCACTCATTTTAAAATTTTTTCCATATAACTTTGGACACTACAAATCAAAATGAGTCATTGTACATACTTATATAGCGTGCATATTAAATATGCTCAAGCATTAAGAATTTCCGTCGAGAAAACAAAAAGATGGCAAGGGGGTTTAATTTGCCGCAAATTCATTGCAATGGCCCGGAAGTTTGTCTCGGATGAGTTAGACAAAAGGGAAATCATTAATGGCTTATGGATGCGCATGTAGTGCTTGTGCACTCAGCACATTTCCATCTTTTGCGCCCAACATGCAAAGATCACCTCACCCTGTTTGTATTTGATTAAAATTGTGTTGGGAAAAAAATCTCACATTGTTAAGAATTGGGATGGAAAAGGGTTGTCGAGGCTATATATATGAGTCTAAGTTCTCTATTTTAATTTGCACCACTCGAAAAACACTTTAAGCTTGTATATAATTTTTATTCCTCTGTACTCTTATTTTAGAGTGTTATGAGGTGTAGTTCAAATATTTATTTTAGAAAGTGTGGGTGTACTGGGGTGTGGGTGTTTAAAAGAGAAGTCTGTGTATTGTAATAATTTTTACATAGTGAGATTCTTTGGTTATCTTTTAACAGCGGCCGCGTTTTTCTCCAATTTTAGAGTTTTCCACATTTAATTCTTGTGATGTGATTATGTTCCTATTTTATTTCTCTGTTTATGATAGTTCACAAAGAGAGGAAGTGGCGTATTTTCCTAACAATTGGTATCAGGAGCTTTGGTTCGGTGGAATTTATTTTTAGTATGCTCTGTGGTTGCAGCTTAGTCTGATCTTCCACATCAGAAAAGAATTTCTCCCTGGTATTTGAGGATCATCCTTGGTTGTTGTTGCTGGAGGTAATGTGATATCGTGGGAGTGCAATTTGGAAATGTTCTGGCTAAGGAAAGACTTGTATTTAAGTGTGTCCATTGTGTTCCACCTCTCTTTCCTGAGAACCCGCCTGTTGCACGATTTTACAGTTAGCATACATTATTCCAGTACATGGTTGGATAGAGAAATTGATTGAAGGATTGATTTTGGCTTGTGCAAATACAAGTCAAAGATATCGTGATACCATCAAGATTACACAAGAAAAAAATGTGTTTCTAGCGGATCCATGATTGCACACATGCTTTGGTGTTTATGCAAGGTGTGTGGTAGGATTATGAAGTTGTTGCAAGCGAATCCATAATTGCACACAGGCATTGATTAGTGTTGAGATACAGGGTATGTGGTGTGAGTTATGTTGATGGCTTAGGAACTTCGAGGAAAAGGCAATGTGAAAGTTGCACCATAACTTTTCAACAAGGTTTCGACATGTGTCAAGGTAAAATTCTTGGAATTGTTCTATTCCAAGTGAGCATACTTTTAATGGTCGAGTATGATAGTTCTTTGAACTATGATTGTCGGTATAGATAATGACAGCAAGGGATTGTCGGTGTTGATAGCAGAAGATGAAGCTGTGTTTATTTCAATCAAGGTGAAGATTATGAGTATTTGATTGAAATTGTGTTAGGAAAGAAGTCTCACATTGCTAAGAATTAGGATGGAAGAGGTTGCCAAGGTTATATATATGAGTCTAAGTTCTTCATTTCAATTTGCACCAGTCAGAAAACACTTTGAGCTTATATCTAACTTTTCTTCCTCTGTGCTATTATTTTAGAGTATTGTAAGATGTAGTTCAAATATTTGTTTTGGAGAGTATGGGTGTACTGGGGTGTGGGTGTTCAAGAGAGAAATTTGTGTGTTATAATAATTTTCATATAGTGAGATTCTCTGGTTTTCTTTTGACAACGGCTGTGGTTTTTCTCCGATTTTGGAGTTTCCACGTTAAATTCTTATGTTGTGGTTGTATTCATATTTTATTTCTCTGTTTATGGTGGTTCAGAAGGAGGGGAAGTGGCATATTTTCCTAACACACCTCTCCTCACGTCTCTTCTTGTTTGCTAATAGATCGTATTTAGAAATCTAGATTACCCCCGGAACCTTTTAAATTTCCCAATAACTAATGTGTGTCATATTGTACCATTAATTAATTAAGGGTTTTGCTATCCAGTATTCTAAGGGTAGAGGCTAAAGATATTAGAAAATGCAATATTGAAAACTTTGTAATGAGCCCTATATACTGAAAATATCAAAACCTTTCTTTCTAGTACCAAATATTCCATTTTTCACTCCTTAAAGTACTAGTTAGATAAATCCATTAATTAACTACCTTCATTACTTTTGTGGATTTGTCTTCATAATGCCATTGAGTGTATGTTTGTGTTTCGAATAGAACTCAAAAATTATTATTTAGGCAAAAGCTAGTAGTGAGGATTTTTGCTCAAATTATAGTTTGAAGTTGTTCCTGCGAAAAACCAAACCTAGTATGAGTAAGTAAAAATTTTGTTTGATAAGTATAAAATAAAATCTAAATACAATCAATAGACTCGACCAATCCAAACTAAATCAATTAAATTTGTTTTGGTTCGACATATTGGGTCTATTTAGGTAAAATAAGGCCAAACCTGTTTAGAGTTGGTTAGACCAACAGTTATAAACTCAATAATCCAATACCCAAACCAATGAGCTATTGGTATCATATTTTTAACACCCTTAATTATACCATAAGTTATGGTATTTTATTGTTAATTATGTTATTGACCAATGATCTATGTATGGTTAGTAAGTCATATATATTGTGTTAATTGCTGTAATATTATTTGGTTATATATGATATTCACTATAAATTTGGAGAGAAAATTAAAAAAAAAATGTATACAATTGAAATTTGTGACATTTTATAATATTTTTTAATGTATTTGTTGGTTATATTTTTTTTAACAAAAAGAAAAAGTGAGTCGTAACCGAATCAAACCAAAACAATGCGTTTTTATAACGAGACTGTATCAATTTATACCTGTGCAAGATAATTAAAATAATGTTTAAAATATTAAATAATTATTTATTTCAAATTTTTTTGACGATACCCCTAAATGAATTGAACTCCATATATTATGTATCATGCTTATAAAAGAATTGATATTAATCTAAAATTATTTAATATATTTTTCTATATTTAAAAATCAACGTAACAAATATTTATAAATACGTAAAAGATAAAAATTATTTAAATATATTCTTATTGATATTTAAATTTTTTAATGTTTGAAACAAATGATCAATATGGTAAATATGATTGAACACGATAAATATAATCCAGCGATTGAATTGATATTTATATTGCCTCCCATCAATTTAAGTTGTTACTTGAGAAAAATAATTCGTGGTTATTTACTTGTCATATTCACATATTAAAGGTACCAGGGCTATGGCTGGAGCAAGGGTTAGAGAGAAAGTAGTAATGAGGAGAAGAAGCTCAAAGTTATCAGAATGTGTAATGAATGTACTATTGATGATTGAGAGAGTTGTACATATATTTATATACAGCTAGCACATTACAGCACATGCTTCACAAGGCTTAATAGTTCAATAACTGATTTCTAACTGACTGCAACAGAACTAACAATCTATAACAACTCATATCAACTCTTAGGAGATCTTGAACATACTTTTGCTGAGACAAAATCAGTCCACCAGATTTGGTGTGTTGCACCTCAGTTCCTAGGAAATAATGAAGACTCCCCATGTCTTTCACAGCAAACTCAGAATTCAGTTTGTGAATAAGATCAGAGATGTAGGTAAATGAGCTCCCTGTGACCACAATGTCATCAACATAGATAAGAACAAAGGTAGTAGAGTCATCAGCAAACCTAGTAAAGAGTGAAACATCTGATTTTGTAGACTGAAACCCCAAGTGATGCAGAGCATTAGATAGCTTTTGATACCAGGCTCAGGGGGGCTTGCTTAAGGTCATAGAGGGCTCTAGTTAATTTGCACACAAGTGTCTTGTCACCAACTTCATAGCCTTGAGGTCAAACTAACCTTATAGAGGTAGGTTTAACCACTGGACTGAATGTTTCGGTGATGTCGAAACCTTGCCTTTGGTTGAACTCCTTTGCAACCAATCTAGCCTTATACTTTTGCAATGTGCCATCCGGGTTATACTTGACTTTATAAACCCATTTACAGCCAGTAGCACTCCTTCCCTGTGGTGATTGTACTAAACTCCAGGTCTTATTTCTCATCAAGGTAGCATATTCATCATCCATGGATTGTTTCCAATGTGGAATAGACAAAGCTTGCTTAACAGAAGTAGGTTCCAAGCTAGCATGAAACACCTTTGGTTTGAAGATTCCAGCCTTTGTCCCGGTGGTCATATTGTGATCATTTTGAGGTATAGAAAAGGTAGCAGCTGCAGGCTGAGGTGCTATTGGTGATACAGGTTTTGTCTACACGTAATGATGCTGCAGTATTAGTAGGAAGTGAAATAGTAGGTTCTATAGCAGGGGATGGAGTTGTATTATTGATGATTGAGAGAGTTGTACATATATTTATATACAGCACATTACAACAAATGCTTCACAAGGCTTAATAGTTCAATAACTGATTTCTATCTAACTATAACAGAACTAACAATCTGTAACAACTCATATAAACTCTTATCCTTTGCACATATCAATAAAGTATTTATTATTAATTTTTCGATTTTGTTCACCAATTCAAAGCATAATATTAATCGAGAAATATAATGTGTGAATAATAGAATAAATCAATTCTAGGGAGCCAGAGAAAAGTTTAGGACTCACATCAATAAATGAGATAGATATTATTTGGAGAATGGCACAAGATCAAAGAGCAAGAAAAGGGAAAAGGGTGTGTTTGAGAGGGAATAATAAGCAAGTAAGAAAACTGGGAAAGAAGTAGAAAATGGCATGAGCTTGTCTTTTTTGTACGTATTGGACTAGTTTTATGGGCTTATCTCATTGGCCCATGAGTGAAGAACTCAAACACATGGCCCTAAAAGTCGCCCCCACAGCGATGAATTGAATCAAGGATCCTTCTTTATTCTGACTTAATCCAAAGTATTAAATATCTACGACTTACACTATAATTAGCCTAAATCATGTACTAATTTAGTTATAATCTAGAACATATCTTCACTTATGATAACTGATTCCATGTATATTTTGCTAATCACCCCATTTGTCGCAGGATCTCCATGTATATGGAATAATCCCATGTATATTTATCCACATTACGCTTTTCATTATATAAGGGGTTCAACGCCATCGGTCATAAATGATTAGAATACTAATCCTATTTTTCCTTCATTTCTCCTCTTTTATACACTGACTTGGGGCGTTGGAGTGTTTTTTGCAAGTCCTACCACCGCTGTATCAACCGTTGGAGGTGACCTAGCCTTACCGATTTTCTAGTTAAGAACACTTTACATATGTGGTGTTGAGATTGATTGGAGGCGGTTGGTGAAATGTTGCAGATGTTGATTTAGTTAAAAGTGCGAGTTTAGTAAAATGGTATATTTTGGAGTAAATTGATTTTAAGTATGTTCTGTTTTTTGGACAATATAGAGTGCTTAGATGCTTGATATGGAATGTGATGTCAGTGAAAGTCTCTTACAAAAGCAAAGTAACTGGTGAATCTTGATGTTTGGTACTTTGGTTTTCTAATATAGTGCATTTTAATATATCTGTAGAGGGGTTTTTGGTGTTTTTTGTTGTTGTGCTGAAACTGGAATATGGTTTCTAGCTTCTATTAAATTGTACATCGCTTCCCAACGGATCTTCCGAATTTGGGTGTACATGAAAGTGGCTCCATGTTAGAGTCACAAGTTTGGCTATGTTGTATATGTATGTTTTGAGTGCTCTTGCTTCCATGATGTGAGCGTAGGGTCCTGGCTTGGTACTGTCATATTGAATTTCTGTTCTGATGTTTTCTCTCTCTCTTTTGATGAGATTTCTCGTGCTACTTGTGGTATCCAATATCTTTTGTTTATTATAGAGAAAAATTTTATGGCAGAACCAGGGGTGGTTATTTTGTAAAATGGTGAGCAAGCTTCTTTTGGTGTTCACATGGTCGTCCAGAATGTTGGACTAGGTTTTCAGTTTGGGTGTAAAAGGTCTTGTTACCACATTTTATACGCCAGGGATATCTGAGTCCATTCAGATGTTGTGTTTTGTTCATACAATTTGTTCATGTTCCTCTCTTCTTGGGAGTCTTAAGCCTTGTATTGGATTAATTTATAGAGAAAAAGTAGAATGAATCAATTGTTAAATGTTAAAAATTAAGTGTATTTTAGTAAACATGTTTCGTGACTAAATCTTGATTTGGATTCCTAATTTCTTATGCATGTGCTGTGTGACCGATAAAATGGATTAGATAAAGTATATTATATAGAAAAGTTCTAGAGCAGTGTGAATCAGAGTGTTCATGACCTGGCCCGATCTGCTAATCTGTCTCGACTCGAAACTTATTTAGATGGGGTTCGGGTCCTTAAATTTGACCCTGATATATTTTTCGAGTTAGGTTCAGGTCACTTTTGATTAGCCTGACTCAATCTGAAAGCAAATAATACTTTTAAAGTTATATTTTTGCGTAATAATTAGTGATAAATTATGAGATTTTATAATTTAATTAATATATTTTAGATTACTTCGTATTATATTTATAATCATATGGTTTGATTTGAAATATGTATTGTTGAATATCTTTTGATTTTTATTTCTTGTTTGTAAAATTTTATCACTTTCCTATGTATAATGTTAAAATATTTATAGATTATCTAAAGGTTCGGTCGACCTGATTTGACCTGATCATCATTTGGATTATCATCGGGTTAGATTTTAACTCTAAAAGTTGGCCAATCTAAAAATTAGATCGAGTTCAAATTTGATTCAATCTAGTCTAATCTTTTCTTCGTACGGCCCTAGTGTGAATGCACTAAATTTTACATCAGAATTAACAAACCCCTTTTCATTTATAAGTCGCGTCATGTATATAATTATAAAATCTGGGTCCATCAATCACAAGTGTATTGCTTCATGCCATAAGCATTAGACATTTACAAGTTTCTTCTTCAATCAGTAGTATTTTTCCACGCGCTTCTCATGATTTCATGAATACGATTACTTAATTTAAACTTCACAGGTTTTGGAAATTATTTCTATATACATAATGTGTGAAACACGCATAAATTAAGAGAGGGGGAAGGGGGTTGTTTCTTTTAGACAACTTGGCCCAATCTTCTAATGAACGCAAGGTTTATTCCATTCCATGCCTTCAAATAATGGTTAAATGTGTCACCTCAAAGTATTAGAGTCGATAATTATGTTATACTGGTTTTCATTTAATGTTAGTACAGACTCCGGATATTTCCATGGATTTATTAGGATTTTAGCTTCATATATAGCAGTTCATATTAATTACTTTGAAAATTAGTCACAGATCTGAGCTCTTATGTATGCAATAAGTCATCCAGCTACTGTGTAGGATAATTCTGTAATTGGCTGCTTCTTAGCTGTTCTCTTTTCTTTTTTGTGTATTATATATCGCACATGTTGATCGTGTATTGATAAAATAGCTGAGCATTTCTACACACCCTGATTCCATTCCCACATAAAAGCAAACTTCGATTTTGTAAAACTCTTATTTGGCCAAAGGAACAAGTGGTGCAACTTATAGGAATTGCACAACTTGACTGACCCAACCCAAAAGCAAAACCAGTATTTTCTCATCGTCACCATACAAGTAGACAGTATAATTTTTTATTAATGAAAAAATAATTTCAAGACGGTTTGACACTTTGACCCTCTTACCAGGAACAGCGGCAGACGTGGCTCTTCAAAACAAACCTACAGAAATAATAATATAAGGATTTATCCAACCTAGTCAACGAGTTAAAAAAATAAAAGTTATTTTTTGGATATTGAAAAAAAAGGACAATTAGAAAAACATCATCATAATAATAAACCAGTAAATTTAATTTTAATACACTAATAATATTAAAAAAATTATAATATCATTTAATCAATTTCTCTTTTATATGGTTTTTGCATAATGGAAAAAAAGTTAATCATATTAACTGATGTAACATTACGTGATTGAATATTACTTTATAAATTTTTTACACTTAACTTAAGTGTAAAGTAACTTTATATTGTAATCATCATCCCATATCTTTGTTTATAAGATTTTTAAAACAATAACTAGCTAAACAAAACACTTTTATTTACCTAACAACATATAATTAGATATCACTATAAAATATTTTAAAACTAAGAATAGAATCAAATTCTAAATACATAAGGACAATATTCCAAGGTCCTAGCAGCCAAATATGCATGTTCCATATATAAAACGTACACAGTATATATCGTTGGGCGATGACTTATTCCTCTCTGAACCAATCAAGTTCATGAAACAGTAAACAGATAGATATATATATCTGCCGTATGGTACGGGGTGCATCCACTGCATGTTAACAAATGTTAGGTGGTGATTGGTTCTTCGAGGTAGGTTACATGTACATTCCTCTCATCTCATATCTTTGTACAATTATTGTGGGGATCATTTAACACAAGATCATTTGGTGTGTGCACAGATGTTAAGTGGCACGACATGATGTGCCTTCGTAGAAGGATCAACTAAGGACAACGTGTCTCACTTGCGTGGGGCCTCTCATCCCAAGTCAATCCCAAGTCAAGCCAAAAAACAAATATCAGTGAGACGCAATTGTTTTTATTATTATCCCGAATCTTACTTTGAACACACTGAGCCGGTGCTTCTTTTCATTTTTAATGTAGCCATAATTCAATCAAACAAACAACAACTAGAATCATATACCATCAAGTGGATCGGCACGCAAGTTTAAAATTGAATGGCATAATGTTTCATCGTGAATTACGTCTATAATTGAACTATTTAAATGTAAAAAATTTCATAATAGAATTCTTTATGATTTTCTTTATTCTTCTCTATCTCTAATTATTGAATTACCGTTTATATAAGTTACGTTACCATGGAGTTGTACTAGTAATAAAGGATTTGAATAGTGCCCATTAGATTATAAATTTACATTTTATTAATTTTAAAATTGTAATATTGTAAAAAAGGGGGAAAATTACTTTTTATCTGATCTACTAGAATTAGAACCTTTACAAATAATTATTACAATACTTGTTTCTTTTTCCCCTAATTAGCATCGATAACATGGATCAAATGATGTTATTATATTTATAATAATTACAAATTTAATTACCAGACCTAGCACAATTTGTAACCAGTTAAGTTTCTTAAGTATGTAAATAGAGACTCAATCCCTAACTCTGTGTATGAATAGAGTCTTATGATCAGAGATAAATTTTATGTTTTTATATCTTTGAGCTCTATTTTTCAAGGAGATTAGTTATGAACGGTGAGTAGACTCAATTCCCCAAAAATCACATTACTTTCTAGGTAGATATGTAACTAGTAATAGCATCATTGTTTATGAGTTGGCTCAATTATTCAGTGTACAAGGGGTGGCTAAAGATAAGAGTGTCTAGCGGCTAGGAATGTATCTTTAGGTCTTTGTTCAATTTAGGGGTCGGCAGGGGACGTAGTCAGTGCTCCTAAAGGCCAGACGCTTACTTGGTCAATTTATTTCATCGGTGCTGATCATAATTCATAAACTGATAGTCACGTTCACATAAAGTTTTCACAAAAATAAATAAATAAATAAATAAAGTAAAAATAATAAGTTTTCTCATACTATACTACCTCAATTTCTTATTAATAGTTGCTCTCGAGAGACCATGTAATTTCGGTACAATGAAAAGTTATTGTATTTGGATATAAATTTGTAGTCAAATATATTAACTTTTCAATATAGTAAAGTTATACGTTCTTCTAAGAACCACTATTAATAAAAAATTGAGGGAATATCTCATGTCACATATACCTTACCCAGCCTCTCTCTTAAATAAAACAAGGACTCAATTTTCCCATTATTCCAGTTCCAATGCTCAAGGTTTTCTCTGAGCCACTTTTGAGACTAGAAATAAAAAAGTCTGGGTCAGAATCTGGCAAACCACTGGAAATTCTAAGGATAAAAAGTAAGAAAAACATATGATAAATAAAAATCGTAATCATCAGATAATTTTTAAATAGTGCTTAACTCATTAGAACAGAAGTGAAAAATTGAATTATAACTTTGAGTAGACCCCCCAGTTTAATCTCGGATAAAAATACATTTCAGAATCCGCCACATTAGTAAGTGTAGAACAAGTTAATCCATCTCTATTATTTAAATAATTTTTTATCTTATTTGTACTTTTTGTTCAGGACTAATTTGAACTATTTTATAATTTGTTAAGAATTATTTTGCCCTATATATCTTTTAAAAATACTGACATTAGACTAACTTATATTTATAGTTGTGAGGAAAAACAAAATGTATTTATTTAATTTTCTTGAGAGCCAATTTATCCAACACTGATTCTATCATAAACCAAATTGAGACTTTTTGTCTAGTACTCTAGAAGCAAAACAGCGAGTATGAATGTAATTTGGTTCGTGTTTGAGTGACTCTCCCGGTGTACACTTCCAAGTACCATCGAAGCTCAAAACTGATCAGAGAGAGGCAAATACAACATGTAAATTCATCCCTAGCAAATCACAGCTTGATTAAAGCAGTCAAATTCACTATAGCCATTCCACGGATCAATCAATAAATCTAGCAAGTTAATATTAAGCTCTCAAATATCCCCAACATTCCACGGATCAATCAATACATCTAGAAGCAAGCTGAGACTCAGGAAGGGGCTAACTTGAATTTTGTAATAGAGATTCATTGACTAGTATGCAATTTTTGAGTAAGTATCCTTGGGCGGCTGTATCGCAAATTTGATAACTTCAACGTGGAAAAAAGAATGTTGCCAAAAAGAATAGTAATGTATAAAGGAATTGAATGCTTATTACATCAATATCATTCTATGGGGGAAAAAATTGCTTGATGTTATTTTGTTAATTTATCTTTTCTAGGGGTGCAAAGAATCCACTAAAGGTCATCATCAGGTATATATACAGAAAAGAATCAGCTACTCTATCACCACCAGGGCACCCACATTCTTCTCTTGTTCTGGTGAAAACTTCAAACATAGTGCTTCAGTTTGATCAGCATAACACTTGTATCATCCATGGAGCCTCGCGAAACTGACAAATCTACTAGCTTTTTACAGGCCAGCAATGGCTGCTGCTTGTTACCTACCCAAAAAGTGCGAGCAATGTCTACTGCTTCCTGATTACTAACCTGCAACAAGAGTTACAAAGAAAAACTCATTAGCTAAACAGTTCATACTTGAGCAACAATGTTCTACAATACTAAGAAACCACAAGGGTGGGCTTCCTTTCAAAAAACAGTTTTCAATATTCATTTCCAGTTTTCACTGTTTGCTTCACAAAAAAAAAATTCCAAAAATGAGAAACAGATGGAAAACAGGTCTGAATGCCGAAAATTGCTTTCTTCTGACAACAAACACACCCTAAGCATTGCAGTTACTTGCTTAAGACTATTGTTACCTTATCCCATAATCCATCTGAAGCCAAGATTAACAAGTCATGTTCAGGTTCAATTCTGAGAACTTTGGTCTCAGGTTCTGCTGTCACCCATTGTTTCAGGTGTGAATCTCCGATTCCCCTGGATACAGCCAGGGATCCCTGGATCCTCCAAGTGCCGCGGCATAAATCAACATAGCCACCCTGCAAAACAAATTATAATACTTAAGAACTAGCAACAAAGCCAAACTCAAAACCCATTTCAAAAAACCACATAGAAATGAGAAATTAACACCATGATCAAATGCTTACCAGGGTCTGAATTCTGTCCCTTTCATCTTCCCTTGAAGGCCGATGATCAGATGTGAGGGCCTCTGCAACACCTCCTCTGCTAATAACCGCGCGGCAATCGCCGGCATTGGACACCACAAGGTTGCCGTTCTTGATCAATGCAGTCACACAGCAAGAACCGCCATGGAGATCCTCTTTCAAGAAATCAGAATCGGTGTTGAGGTAGCCGCGCTTCACGGCCTCCTTCACATCATCCTCATGATCCATCATGATCACTTCATCCAACACGTTCCTCTCCAAGTTACGCGCTGCAAATTCAGCAGCTTTCGCACCTCCATGCCCATCAAATATGCCAAAAAAGGCCTGCCATGATCATCAAAAAACCAAATTTAGCATGTCAGATTCCAAATCTATATCCATTAGCTCATTAAGCATGTGGAATCTAGGGCATTACATTCATTATAACCTTGACCTAACTTCTCTGTTTGAACAGGCATATCTTATTAATTTAATTCACGAAACCAAATATTGTTCCCACCCATTAATCACTGAGAGAAACAACTTCAAAATGACAACTCAAACATTGATACACAAATTTTTTTTTTTAAAAAAAGAACATATAAACCGAAAAACTTTCCTAGCAGCTGATTTTTTACAAGCCAAAAGTTGATTTCAAACTGCTAAAACTAATAAGGATTTCCAGATGGCATAAACTTGACAAAACCATCCATCAAAGTTCTATCTTTTCATAGGACAACAAACAAAAAACATAAAAAGCATTTTTTTCACAATTATTTACAAAATTCTTCAAACAACCTAAAAAAGAGAGACCCAGATCTATTCCACAAAAGAAAGTTTTCCAACTTTCAACAACCCCACTTCCCAGAAACCAACCAAAAACCTGAACCAGTCAAAAAAAAAATCCCATAAAAAAATGAAACTTTTTTTGTTCCCTCTCTTACCAGTTTGTGTTCACCGCGTAGATTATCACCAGCGGTGTATCGATCCTCCATGTACTCCCTCCTTCCTCTCTTACAGTACACAGAGAACCCTTCTCCCTCCTCCTCCACCACGTCACGCGCCACCGCCGACGGCGTCGCCGGAACCCCAAAAGTCAAAGAACTCACCGGTATGTCGAGCCTCGCCGGCCTCTTCCTCTTCAAAACGGTGCCGCTCGGTGACGTGGCACCCGAAGAAGAAGAGCTATTATTATTCGAGAACACGGTCGGTGGCGGTGGCTTCGGAAGCCGAAGACGCAGAGGAGAAGAAGGCGAAGAAGTTGAGTTCGAAGAAGAGGAAGCAGAAGGTGAAGAACAAGACGACGCCGTAGAAGAGATTATCGAAGGCTTCGTGCAGAAGAGGGAGGAAGATGGAGAGAACACCGGAGAATTCGAAACCGCGACCACAGACATGCTGATGAATGTTCTGTTCTGTTCTTTCTTTCCTGTGTTTTTGGTCAAAGAATCGAACGTTGGAATTGGTCTTCTCTTCTTTTCTCTTTTTTTTCGTGTGTGTTGTTAGGTTTTTTTTTTGTTTTGTTTTGAGAGAGGGTGTTTGATATACAAGAGAGAAAATGAATGGGAATAGAAGGATTGGTATTTAAAGAGGAAGGGGGGTGTGTGTGTGAAATGTGTGATGGGAAATAGAGAATGGTTGAAGGGTCATATTGGAGTCAGTGTGGGGCCAACTTTCCTTGCGTGTTATTAGCCAGAGGCATAGCATGCATTAGCTTAACAAGCACACAGCTATCACAGTCAAATTTTATGAAAAACAAAAACGTCCTTTGACCACTACTCCCCTCTGTCTCTCTCTCTCTCTCTCAAGCAAATCCCTATTTTGCCCTCCATCCCTCTCTACTTTCTAAAAAAGAGTGTTTAAAACCATTTGGTAAAGGTATCTTCACTATTTTGTTTTCTTTTTTCTTTTTGTCTTTTATTCCCCTTGTATTGGTGGTTTTTAATTTTAGAGGAAAGTTAGTCAAAGGGGAAGAGAATCCAGGTATGGCTCGATTGATATTGATTACTATATAAGAATAAACCAATAGTATGAAACGAAAATCCAGGCATAATTGCTTCCAAAAATAATTCACCTAATAAATACAGCAGTGTATATTCCATTTTTTCCCTCTCCTTTGAATATTGCAAGTAATTCGAGACTCAAATCAGGCAAGCATAATAAAGCAAGAATGCGTCGACAGTGTGAATTCCATGTTGTTATGACTAACTTTGAATTGTGAAGCATAAATTAGGGTTTATGGAGTTATTACTGCTTTCATATTTGGATAATTATTCATTTAAAAATTTTATTTTATCTAAAAATAATTATCTATTTTAAAATTTTATGTAATATTAATTATTTTTTTACTAATAGTATCCTTATGAAGTATTATTGACTTATTAGTGAATGAGGAGAGAGGAAATTAGAGTATTTAAAAGAAATAAGAACAATTTAATAAACTATTCCTAATTTTTATTAGCATTGATTTTTTTATAGTTTTTTTAATACCAATGTATATTTATAGCTGGATAATTATTTAAAGATGGAGGGAGTATTATTATGTAAATTTTTTTGCATATATTATTATTGATCATTAATATGTTATAAACACATTTACATTGTTATTATTTATTAGTATTTTTGGAAGATATTTGCATAAATTATTATTAGTGTTATCGATATTTTGAAAAATTATATGCATACTTATTATTTATTAATATTTTCTCAAAATATTTGCTATTAAGACACTAGAATTGATTTAATAGTGAGGGGTTGGCTAGAAAACATAAAGAGATTCAAACCTCACTAGGAATAATATAATTTTTGAAGTACAATATATAAATATATATATATATATATATTTTTTCTATTAATATTTTGTATAAAGACTTGTGTATATTATTAGAGTTTGATTTTAATAAGTAACCATGTAAATTCTTGTGTGTATTGTCATATTGCTCTATTTTTTTCATTGATTGATATCAGTGTACCCACCGCTGGTAATAGTGATTAATCCTCTCGTAACTGGAGCTCTCCCAAAGAAGTAAATGGCTAACCATGAAATACGTTTCATTCTCATTGGTGAGAATCGAACCTTCGATCACATGGTTAAGGGACAAAGTGAGCTGCCGCCACACCACACCTCATGGTTGTCATATCGCTATATTAGTAATAATAATTAATTTTTACATTTACTTCTTGAAAAGTCATGTAGATGGTATGAGTTGATTGGGTAAAAGTATAAAAATATTTTACACGGTTAATGAATCAAAATTAACTTATATTTTAGATTTATTAATATTTTGTAAAAGTTTGGCATAAATTATATTAGATTTATTAATATATTATAAATAGATTTGTTTTATTATTATTGTTTATTATTCTTTTTTAAAAATAGTGCATTAATTATTATTATTACTATTACTATTACTATCATTATTATTATATTTGGCAAAAGGGTTTGCATGATTATTATTAGAACTTTTAATATTTTCTAAAACATTTGCATAAATTGTTGTTATTATAATTATAAATATTTGTAAAAGGATTTGTAAAATTTTTGATGGGATAATTAGAAATATTGATAGTTTGTTAGATGAGTTTAACAAATTTTTATCAGTTATTATTAATACTCTAACACGATTTGGAAACATTGTCAAAATATGATAAATGGGCATTAATAAAATCAGGTTTGAATCTTGACCCGGCCTGTGGTTATTAAAGGAGAGGAGGATAGGAATGTAATTTGGGATGGTGACGAAGTGTGTTGTGGGGGAGCATCTGTAGAAGGTTGTAAATAAATAACTGCCGCCAGCGGATGTAAATAAAATTAGAAGGAGAAAATAAAAAAGAGTTCGATGTAAAAATTTTCTGCCTAGTCATCTAATAAATATTCCTAAATAATTATAGTTAGTTAGATTATATATACACTATTAGAAATTTATAAATAAAAAAATTTAATTAGATAATAATATTAAGAAAATTTTATACTGTTAATATATTAAAATTAAATTCAAATAAATAATAATTTAAGTTTTTTATTTTTAAAAAATTATAAGATTAAAATTATTTTAATAATTTCCTAAAAAATATTTTAATAATTAATTATAAATATATTAGTTATTTAAAAATTAATCTCTATTTGGAGGCATTAATTTAAAAATAATTTTAAAGTACCATGTCTTGTTTAGATTAGATAAAAATATTACTTTGTTTAATAATTGTAAAAAAAATTTGGTACAGAACTTCTATTTATAATATAAGTTTTTTTTTCTAGAACTCAAAATAACAAATTTTTTACAATAATTTATTTATTTATTTATTTATTTATTTTCTATATTCTCAAATATGATATCTTTCTTTAGTTGTTTTTGCCGGTGGTTCCAAACACGCGCAGGTCGTGTGTCTTAAGTATGTTGTGTTGAAAGAGCGTTTTCTGATTTGCAGCTTTGACTTACACACTGCAACAGCAACCGCACCCATGCGGTTACGGCCTGGGCCTGCCCCCAAGAGTCATTCATTATTGCTTATTAATTAAGATTTTCCTCTTCTCGTTTTTCAATGTTTCTGGTTTCGGCACAGCAAAGGCCACGATGAAGAATGAGCGTGGGGCCCAGCTCGAGAGACAGAGGGCAGGTTCTGTGAAGTTACCGTTGGGGAGGGAAGAGAGAGAATAAGGACAGATTCTTTTATTGGCATTTTCATGACCGTTGTTGTCACCCCCGGCTCGCGTCCACATTCCCAACGTTAACAGGCTACTAATCTGCTTTTGAAGATCTTTTCTTGGCCATTCGTCACCCCCTCTCTGACTTGGAAGTTGGAACTCCTCCTCCTCCTCCATAATGCCAGTTCTAACGTTTGTCATTTAAGATTCCAGAAACCTAAATTTAAACCCAAAATAAATAACTAAATACAGGGTCAAGGGACCCTTTTTTCCGTACCCTGAGCCTATAGTTTGTAAAAATTTGATCAATTCGACCCAACTCGAAATAGTAATCTTTCAACGAGGGATTAATAAGAGAAAAAACAGTAATTTCAAATAAAATAGTCTTTATCATGCATCAATTTCTTAAGGAAATTCTATGCAATATATATAATAAATAAATGGCACAACATATCACTATAAAGAAGGATTTGATTGTAAGGAAGTAATGAAGTTGACTGAAATTTAATAATATAAACTTTAGCTAATTTTAATTTAATAGTAAGGGGAAGCGAGTAGACACACAAGGAAAAAAAATGGGTGATATGACAGGAAACTAGCATAATATAACCTCAAAATTATAAAGATAATAATTAGAATGAGATCAGACATTTACTAAAATTAAACAAATATAATAAACCAAAAAACATAATTCTAAAGGGACAAACAGATCCAATATCAAAAGTAATATAAAATATATACTCTACCAAGAAACTAAAATTGCACCTCTCTTAAAACTAAGGCATCCGTTGAAAGACAAATATATATTTTGAAGGTTTAATTATTCTTCAGGTCCCTATAGTTTCACTCAATTTTTAATTAAGTCCTTATAGTGTATGAGAATTTTCAATCAGGTCCTTGCCGTTATGTGAAGAGGGAGACAGAAATGGAATATTCCATATTTCAATGAAATATTTTATATTCCATAGAATATTCTTTTTTTATAACAACAAAAACTTGATTGAAAAATCGCATACACTAAAGGGACCTAATTGAAAATTGAATAAAGCTATATGGATCTACAGTATAATTAAACCATAAATAAATAAAGTAGAGGTTCAAAGGGACCTTTTTTTTGGTATCCAGACTCTATAGTTACGAAGAACCTAATTAATTCGACCGAACTCAGATAAGAGTCTTTCAATGAAAATTTGTTTCATTTTCTGGACTCAAGCTCGGGACTTTTGATTAAGGGATCAAGGTATTAACCGCCTTGACCAATCCCACATTACTAGAACATCAAAGTGATTCTACCTAGTGTTAGAAGTAATTTTAATATTAAAGAAATTAAGCCTTTTTTGATTGAAAAAACAAAACCTCAAATTAGTATTAACATGATACAAAGTTGTTTGTCAAAATAAACCCGAAATTCACTTTTTAAAAAATTGTAAAATATAGAAAATATTAAATTGATGTCTTGTAGTTTATTTTAGGTAAACAACAAAGACTTTATTGAGGTTTGCTCAATGACATTCCACTCCATTCTTCTTAAAATTGGACACTCCACCCCATTTTTATAAAAGAAAAATCAAACTAAAGAAAAAATTAATAAAAAATAAAAACTAATAAGAGATAAATTTTATAAACATAATTTTAACTGGATATGTCTCTTAGATTAAACTAATTTTTAAAATTTAAATCTTAAAATTTATATCCTCAAATTTATACCTAACTAAAAATAAAATTAAATTAGTTATATCATCACATAAGAATGATATGTGAGTCTTGTGATTGAACAGTGGTGATAAATATTGGATAAGTTATTCTATCCTCAGTACTTTTAAAGGATTTAAGGATGAACTAATCCTAAATTATTTATATAATTATTTAAATTGGTTTCTAATAAAAATATAAATAGAATAAATAAATTCAATGAGAGAGAATAAATTTTATAATTGTAACTTTAATTTGACAAGTTTCTTAATTTTTCAAAATTCAAATTTTAAATTTCATTTCCTCAAATCTATACCTAGCTGAAAATAAAATTAAATTATTCATTTATTTGAGTTACTGTATAAGAACAACACAATATATTAAAAAATAGTAGACTACTAAGTTTATCCTTGATAAAAATAGTGCAAATAAATCGATCCTGCAAGAATGAAAAATATATCTGCGATCCCTCACAATTCAAAATGTAGAACAAACTAATTATTCTTTAGTATTTTAGTGGATTTATTTATTCTATTTATATTTCTATTAGAGACTAATTTAAACAATTTTATGAATAACTTGGGATCAATTTGTTTTGTAAATCCTTTAAAAACACTGAAATTGGACTAATTATCATATATTTTTCACTATTTTTTAATCGCAAGACTCACATATAATTCTTATGCATCAACTTAACTAATTTAATTTTGTTTTTATAAATTTGATGTTATGGAATTTAAGATTTGAATTTTAAGAATTTGTTTAATCTAAGAGAAATGTTGAGTTAAAATTACATTTATAAAATTCATTTTCATATTAGTTTTTATTTTCTTTATTATTTTATTCTTTTTTTATATATAAAGAATGAGATGAAGTGCTAAATTTTGAAAATAATGAGATGGAGTATCATTTGAACAAATCTCAAGAATAATCTTTATTATTTATTTATTTATTTTTGGATTAATATGGGATCTATCAACACATATTATGACATGACATTTCATAATCAATTACACCTTAGTTAATATTTTCCTCATTCGAAGAATCAGTACATCATGTGACATGTCACACATCAATTAATGTTTTTACATAGGATAATACTTAGATTAATTTTAAATTAATTTTAAATTAATTTTAATTTTTCGATAACTAAATTATTGTAATGAATTCTTTAAGGATTAAATTGACGTTTTACGATTCTTTTGATTATCAATTTGAGATTTTATTCTAATTGAAACATGTGAACTTTTGTTAACTAATTAGGTCTATAAAGGATTTCTTATGCATTCAATATTTCTTAATGATTTTTGAACTTCCATAAAGTAGATCACTAAACCAATCAATTTTTTTTTCTCTCACACATGACATGCGTCATATTCAACATAATCTAGTTAAAGTGAATGTTTAATATTGTTTATATTCTAGTGATATTCTGAAACTTATTGTTAAGTAACGAGAGAACATAAATGAATCAAATATAAATACAGTCCCAAGTTATTAATTCCAAGTCTTTTTTAGTAGTATAATTAGTTTATGAGTTATGTTATTTGTATTCATGATGCATACGACACCGTATCAACTCATATCTTACTCACCATTAGATAGAGTGTAAACCTTACTTGAATGAGATTCATACGTCATCCAATGATAGATGAGATGTGAGTCGACACAGTATCCCACTTAGTTTATTACTTGTGTGAGCAATGCACAAGATAATTAATAGTAAAAAAATTATTGAATATTAAAATTATTTATCTACATTATAAAGGGGTGAATTAGATGGACCTCCCTCAAATTTTTTCATAATTACACTTACTCTTTTAGATTTTAAAAAATGCTCATCTCCCTTAATTAATTTAACATTAATACACTTACAGCCTTATAGTTATTTTTCATTTATGATAAAAGAAAAATCAATAAAATTGTCAGAATTACCCCTACCCCACTCCACAGCCCCGCCACCACCCACCCAAACACCCAGCCCCTGCAACCCCCACTCCCTTTCCCTCCCTCAGCTGGTTCTTCCAACGCAGAGAAGAAGAGCTTCATAGTGCATGTCCAGCCTGAAGCCAAGCCTTCCATTTTCCCCACCAATGTATCGATATCAGATAATATCAATTCCATCAAACTTCAATTCAAAAAGAAGATTGCAACTGCCCATCCAATTCTCCTCATCAAAAACTAAACCGGCAAACCTTTTTTGCCTTTCCTTTTGTTCTATTTCCAACACCTTGCATTAGAACATCAATTAGGGACTATAATACCAATTATGGGTCACAATCAACTCATACATCCAAAACAAAAAATATAACAAAAAGGAAACGGAAAGAAATTTAAGCAAAACACAGGAGAAGAATAATAATAAAAGGGCAAAGGGACCTCCTGCTGTTGCGCTTCGCTATCTCTCACGTGACTTGCGCTCCCTCTTATCCTCCAAAGACAGGTCTTCTCACCAATTAAAAATGGAGGCTTGGCTTCAAGTTGGACCCACACTATGAAGGTGGTAACATGCTGTAGTTATTTAGAAATTAATTTAAATTTTATTAATAAGACTTTTAATATTTTAATAAACATAATAATAATGTAGATAACTCAATGGATGAGTAGAAAAAAAAAACAGGTTAATAGTAATTTTATGAGCCTGTGAGTGCAATAATAACTCTGGAATCAGGACTAGAAGATCTCCAGGTCAAGGGAAGATAGGATAAAGGTTGAGATAGAATATTAGGCTTGAAATTAATCTAATGTAATATTTTGAGATTTCCCAAGTATAGTATTGCACCTGTTCGGTGAAATTTTGATATGCGATTTTTAATACTGAAAGATAACTTAACATTTAATATTTGGATAATGTATATCATTTTCGTTCAAGTTATTTATTTAGGGAATATACTATATATAATATTAAATTTAATTTATTGTACTTGGTTCTAATTCTTAGTTAATTAATTATAATACCTACTTATAACAATGTATTTATATACTGATTGACTACTCTCATTTATAAAACATTAATTGATCTACTCAAATATACTGTATTTAATATAGTACTCCATTTTTTCTAATTATGTATTTATCATTTTATTTTATGGGATAAGAATTAATAAGAATTAATATATTTATTTAAAGAATATAACAATTTGTTTTACTGTATAAATGTAAAAAGTATAAGTTTTTGTTGGGCAAGTTATATGTACTTCCTCTGAGGTTTTTCACAACTACATGTACTTCACTGTAGATTTTAAAAAAGCATCCACATCTCTTAATTGATTTAATATCATTAAACATACGCCGTTATAGTTTTTTTTTCATTTATAATAAAAGAAAATCAATGAAATTGTCAAAATTACCCGTATCCCACCCTATAGCCACCACCACTCATTCCAACACCCACTGTCGGCAACCCCCACTGCGTCTCAAACCGAGGCTGGTTCTTTCAACACATAAAACTAATATCTATTCTAAAATAAATCATGTCTAATTTAATAAAAAATAGGGAATTGTAATTAATAATGAAATCAAAGTCAAGTATAATTAATTATATTTATTACTATAATTAGTATATTTTCTAAATAAATATATTGAACCACAGAGTTTTAAATAACTTAAGCAAAAAATTACTAATCAAATTCAAGTCAATTGAAATCAATTATATTTATTATTATAATTATTTTATTTAGTATACTCTATAACTTAAAAATCACCAGAAAAAATCTTAAAAACCTAACTAAAAAAAATGTTCTAGTGGTACAATATTATTATCTTGACTTGTCTTGGAGGTCGATTATCATTATTTGCTAGTCAAATTGCTACACGGAGATTATGAACAGGATGTGGTGGAGGTTATATACTTTAAGATTCTACATTTAAGAGGAATGTAGATAAATTAAGACTAAAAAACATTAAATTAGTATGATATATCGTAAAAAATTATGTAGCATCTTATGCACCATATCACTACCAATTTCTTGAAATTGATTGTAGTACAAAAATTATAGGCACATAATTCATATTAAGTAGAACTTTTTTATAAAGCCAAAAAAGTGATTAATGTAACATAACAAATTTGTTTGCATTTAATTATAAAATTATAAAATATGTGTCTTAACAAACATTCAATCATATAAATAAAGAAGTCACATTTATTTTTGTGCACAAAATCTTACCTCAAATTGCCATGGAAATAGTTTCCAAAAGAGAAAAAATTTCAAAGCCTCAAAATTAAAATAAAAGTGTTACATTGAATCAATCTAGAAATTTCTTAGAAAAATACAAAACAATTGCTTTAATATCTCTGTATCAAGATGCACATTAGAAACAGACTGGAGTCTAAATATATCAAAAAAAAAAAAACTAAGGAGATAAGTAAGAAAAAATAATGATAATTGAAGTGATTAGTTTCACAAATATAGACATCTCATCACGTGGTCTATATCTAATAAAATTACAATGGAGAGTGAAGCAAAGAAGAGAGAAAAAAGGGATTAACACCATAAAAGAAAAATTATAAATTAGGAAAATATTAAAATAACAGTGGAAGGAAAAATTCTCACCAATGAACATAATGATAAAAAATGAAGAGATGGTTGATGAAGATAGAAGATAAAATTTGGATGGTGATATAAACCTCAAAGGATAAAAAAAATTACCTTTATTACAAATATAGCAAAAAAGAAATGTTAAGAACAATATTAAGAGCATGATTGATAACAAAATAAAAAAAAGAAAATCGCTAAGAGCAAGATAAAACTATTACCTTTAATCCATAAATAAGATAGACTTTTTCTTTTACAGATAATAATAATAATATATATAGTGATTGGAAACGGATGAATTAATTTAGAATTCAACTAATTGATCAATTTAGAAAAATACATCTACTTTGATTGGGTTGTAAATGAAAGATTTATTCACCAAAAATCCTTTTTTTTTAATTGTGTTTCTATAAAAAAAAAATGATTTATTTGAAGAATAAATTCATTTTAAGAAAAATAAATCCATTTCTTATACATGATTTTTATATGTAAAAAGTCAATCCATTCCAACATATAGCTATATTATACCATAATTTTTTTTGTTGATCATTTGAAAATTGAAATTAATGTTAGCATTAAATATTATCATAATTTTTTATGTTTTTTTAGCTCATAAATGAATCCTTAATTTTTGATAATCAGAATGACCTAATTAAGTGTCTAATTAAATCTATAATTAGATAAAATCATATACTAATCATTTACATTTTAAAATATGGTTTTATTAAAAATATTGAATGCAAATCGTTTTCATCCTATTAATACAAATCAAAAACGATATTTTTATCATCAAATGATTTTATGAATAATATTTTATATTTTTAGAAATATTTGAATCCTATACGTATAAAAAAAATTAAATTTGTTTGAAAATCAGATTTTAACAATATTTAATATTTTTACTAACATTTGAATTCTATTTCTATCAAAAAAAATATGAATCCTATTCCTACGAAAAAAATCTAATTCATTTGAAAATTAGATTCTCATTAAATTAAATATTTAATATATAATTCTTTTATTAAAAAATTTGAATCTCATTGCTATAAAAACTAACTCAAATTAGTGTCTTTTCATAAAATAATATCTGAATTCTATTCCTATATAAAAAAATGATTCATTTGAAAATCATATTCCTATTAAATTAAATATTTTGTAATTAATATATTTTCATGGATGGAGAGCCAAATGGTCTGGTTGAATGACATGTCAATCATTACCTTTTTTACAAAAACTTGATTTTAGAATTATATATGTGATGATATGATATGATATATCTTATATGATGTGAACACATGTTTGTCAATTATGTCACGTGCCTGTCTTTTCATATTTGCTTCGAAAATCACTATAAGTTACAATGATTTCCCCTAAAATATGAAAAGTTCCTATTTTGGTACTTAATGATTTGTTTCACTATTTGCATATGTAATGAATTTTTTTTTATAAGAGTAAAAAAGCCTTCACTCATATATACAATAGAAGAAATAATCGAAAGAGATTTAACTGTTAATGATTTTAACATGAATATGATATATAATAAACCTTTGTGGCGTCTGTTAGTCAATTTAGAAAATTAGCTCCAGCAAGTATACTAGATCACAAGTAATAAAAGATGAGTGTGAGATTATCATTCCCATGAGAACTAAGAACAAATACTAGTTCATTTGGATATATCACTATTTAGGTATTAAAAATGTAATTAGAATGAAAAATTTATTTAAATTAATTCTAAATGATAACAAATTAAAATAGAATGTGAAAGAATATATATATATATACACACACACACACAAAGACATATATTAGGCGTTGATTTCATCAAAATTTCTTGGCTTTGCATTACCTAATTGTAGTATTCCTTTCCTAATAATAATATTGTCAATTGAATTACTCATTATTGATAGTTATAGCTCGGCACCTCAATACTAAAACTTTCTCAAGATAAATCAAACAATCAATTTCTTGTACTATTTTAAATTTATCTAAGGATTAAGAACAAGAATTCCCAAAGATCGTACAAATAAGCACTTCTACTCCTAGATGTTTTAACGTATGTTAAATTCTAGATTGGATTATTTTCTACTGTGTTATCATTCAGTCAATACAAAAAAATACAACAGTTAATAGGTGATCAAGCCAAAAATAACATTAAAATTACTAGAAAATAAGAAATATACTAAAAGGAAATTCACTAACAAAAAGGATGCAAAATTAATTCCCTAAGAATATATATCTCCCTAACACCTAGAAACTTAGCAAATAAAAAATAAAAGAAGATAAAACGACAAACCTTGGAGTCATACTTATTAGAATGAGCGCCAATCTTTAGCATACGTCTGCCTAAAACTGGCTCCCCTTTTCTCTATAGAACTATCATCTATAATGTGCAACTGAATTTTTATCTTCCATGATTCTTTCCTAGATTTTGGGCAAATCTTCTTATCCTCTTATGTCTCAAGTTTGATCCAAATTCGACTCTAAATCTTTTAACTATCTCTTCAAATTTTTATCTAAATCTTCTCAAATCTTTAACAAATCAACAAAAACACAATTTGTGAGAATATTTACTAGTTAAATCCACAAAATCAAATTAAATGCAAATCAAAAGATAATCTCACTAATGGCAAAAATATTTAAAATTTGAGTTTATTAAGATAATCTCTCCAAAAATATTTGAATTTATTAACAAACAAATGTGAGAAGAATAAGATAATAATACAAGTTATCATCATCGCTTGATTCATATAACCGACCCCACTTAGTGAGACAAGACTTAATTGTTGTTGTTGTAATAATATGAGTATATAATTTTGCACCTTCAAATAACCTTGCACGTGAGCATAGAATTAGGTCATCCTCTATAGGTGTTTCGTGTGCAAATTGAATATGAAATGACATTCCCTGGAATACAGTTTATTTTTCCAAAAAAAAAAAGCCCAATAACAAAATGGTGTTGACAGGCAATGATTTAGCCCTAATCAGCGTGGGCCAATCTCAATCGACTATGGTTTAGCGCTGGCAGTTTGGCAGGCGACAGTCTGGCATTGGCCAGTGATGGTCTAGTGTTGACCGGCGATGGTCAGGGCTTAATTGATGGTAATTAGACGATTGTGATAGTTGTTCAAGATTTAGGGTTTGGGGACCATTTAGTCTTTTTTATTTTTTGAAACATTATCTTTCCATGAGAATCCAACATGTCCATAGAGAGGGTGTGAATAAAAAATGAGCTCATCTTCATTCTCAGTCATACAACTTTTTAGGAAATATTTTTTCTATCCATGAATTAAATATGAAAATCTTCTATTCTTATCCTTACATTTTCAGAAATATTAAAACATTCTGCCCCGATAGGTAGGGTGCAAGTATTCCTATTTAAAACCCATGTGGTGACTTAGAGGTGGGTTGAGATTTAAAATGCGTTCGTTTCATATTATTTTGGCAAAAAATAGCTAAAAAAATTAACTTTTTAAAAACTATTTATGTAAATTTTTATTTAAAATTTGAAAATATATTTTAATATAGAAACGAGTAACTTTTATGGAAATTAATTTTTAATCAAAAATAATTTGAAATAAATAAATTATTTTAGTTTTGGGTAGAAGATAGAACTTGATATAAATATATTTTGTCAAAATAAACGCACCCTTGTTAAGATTTAAGAAGAGTGCAATGCAAAATCGATTCGGGCAAAGACTTCCGATTGCTATCCCTACACGGTACATGATGCAAAACAAAAACGCTGCTGCAAGTTTAATAGCCAATTTTTATTTGGTTGAGTAGGTGAACTTGGGGATTGATTTGAATGTTGAAAACCTACCAGAGTACTAATGACCAATTTTTATTTGGTTGAAAAAGTAAAGTTGGAGAAAGATTATTCGGTTGAGTAGGTGAATTTGGAAAGAGATTTGAATGTTGAAAGAGTAGGAGCTGCTGAATGTTATGTAATTAAATTTATTTATTAATGTAGTGTGTATTTTGCAAAACCTTTGTTGCCAAGAAACTTGTAATTGCTAGTGAACCCCAATCTAGACTCATGCATATCTTGATAAATTACAGAAGGTTATGAGTTTAACTCTTATTCCCACTTCGAAAAAAGAAAGAAAAAAAAACTAGTAGTGGTCTTTGATCAATTTCATCATTAATCTAATGGTGAAATTTAGATGAATCATAGCCGATCCTCGTATGCCGATGCATTAGGATGAGCTTCTACGCTGTGTCTGTCTAAACTATGATTCAGAGTTTATTTATTTATTTATTTATTTTCTATGACTGCAACGATGGGGGTTTCTTGTGACCCGTACCCCCACCATGACGAGAGGTCAATGTTATTCTTAATTCATGTTAGTTTTAAATGAATGTTGATTTTAGTCTCCAAAATTTATAGATGAGATTGAAATTAATAATTTAGAGTGTAATTAATATATGGATCCAACGTGTAATATATTTCGGAGTGTAACTCATTTATTCATTTGGATGTAAGTAACAATTACCATTAATTTGGCAGTGTATTAGATTGATTCATGACATACTTGGCAACCGCTTCGCCATAGCAGCCAGCAGGGCAAGCCGCATTAATACAAACTAAGCAAGCGGAGAACACAAATAGCGATAAAGGGGAGGACAAACAAAAAATAGATAAAAAGGGCTTTCCATGTAAATAAAATAAAAAAATGATTTAAATATGCTTTTAGTTTTCATAAATGTGTAATTTTAGCTTCGATTCATCTAAAATTTTTGTTCTGATTCACGTCAGTCTTTTTTTCATTATGATTTTATTGGGCTTTTTATTCTTTGGTTGGCTTTTAAGCCCATTGGAAAAAAAATGTTGGGTCCTTTTTTAGCATGCACAGAAGCTTGGTGGCGCAGGCTTTCTATTGGAGTGATGATACAATAACAAAAAATTGCAAATAATGGTTTTACACTTTTTACTTTATCACTATTAGATAGGATAAGTGAGTGAAATGAATAAAAATCATCATCACATTTAATGATAATAAAATAAAAAATATAAGAATATTATATTTTTTCTTGTACAAGTATTATTATTCTTTTTATTGTCTTATAAACTCCGAAAATAACGAGGGACCATCTCTTGGGGCCAACATTCATTTCTGTGCTTTTGGTAAAAATTTCTGTGTTAATACTATCTATGACATTTTCCAAATGAGCCAGCCGATGGTCATAGTAAGAGCGCAAATCAGAGCCCAATTGGCGATAGTGATCAGAGCCCAACTCAGCCACAATTGAATCCAGCAAGCCGCAGCAGACCGGGGGAGAAAAAAAAAAATCTAAAGCCCCACTTTAATCCCTTAAATTTATAATTAAAAATAAATTTATCTCTTAAATTTAAAAAATCCAATACAGTCTTTCAAATTTATTCTGCTAACTTGTTTATTCATATTATTAATTTTAATGATGAATCATAACTTGACTTACTCCTCTAAATAAAATCATTTCTCAAAAGAAAAATTTTAATTTTAAATCATTATTTGTTCTACACATAAGAAATAAGAAATTAAAACTTATCATAAAAATTAACAGTATATATAAATAAATTAACAGAATAAATAAATATTTCTATCAACCATTCAATAGAGCAGCTAACTTGACTAAATTAAAGAATTAACACAGAATTTACCAAATCTGAGATTAATTTACCCCCACCAGAGGTCCTGAACTAAAGTTTAGTTTGAAAAAAAAACTGCCGCTATTGCCGTCGTTTATTAGAGTTGCACTCCTTTAACCGACATCCATACTAGTCAGTGATTAGCTGGGAGTTATTTAGTTTAATTAAAACAAAAAAAAAAACCGCTGCCACCGCCGACGTTTATTAGAGTTGCACTCCTTTAACCGACAACCGTACAAATCAGTGATTAGCTGGGAGTTAGCTAGATTTGACTACTCAGCCATTGTTTAAGTACGTTTTAGCTCAGACTAAACTCTCGAGAGCAAGTTGGCCTGACATTCTCTCTCTGAGGCTTATTCGTGTCTAGGCTTCTAGACTGCTTGTTAGTTTTGATTTGTTAAATTATTATGATTTAGGTGCAAATACACCACTTTATAAATAAACTTAAAAAATAAAAATAAAAAACATTTATTTTGTGTACAAAATATTTTAAACCAAAATACAAGTATATTCATAATCACATCATCAGCATTGGAAAATTTATTCTCATCCACAGCAATATTTGCCGTGTAGGAAGGTGTCCTAAGATTATTTTCCACTTTCATCACCTGATGTGAGATAAGCAATGTGAACTTCCAAGCAAATCAATATACAGAAATAAGTCAATCACACAACTAAGATTAACAACAGGAAGGTATATTGAACAAATTATCAATCACAAACAAAAATTTAAGAATTCCGAAAACATCTTCAAATCAAGTGTCAGAACATAACAAAACTATTCAAAATAATCTGATCTAATAATATCTCTAAATGACACATAAACATACAAATAAGAAAAAAACATTAAATATACACCTATACTGACTGAACACAACAGCACAAAACCAAGGTAGATTCAGAAGCATATAGAGTTGTTTACCATCACTCGTAATTTACTCAGATCAAGTGTTGGATTATATATTTTTGCTTCATCCTTACCTACCAAAACTAAAATCCAACAAACAAATATATAACTCAAACCACCATAACCAATAAAGACATTACACAATCTTAAATCTTTCTACTAACCATACAAGCTAAACGGCTACAGAACAATGAAAACAAATCTCTGGATGAAATAGAGGAAAGGATTTTGTTCCCCGACGTCCTAATGCAGCATCGAAATTACAGCATTGGATAGCGAGGGGAACACGCATCTCGGCTTCAATTAACCATTGCTAAACACAAGTGAAAAAAGTGCATGCAAAATTTCATTGAAATTTGAAGCCTTTTAAACACTAACAAACACCCAATTCAGAACCAAAACTCAAAACAAAGAAAAAGAAAAAAAACAATACAATTACTCAAAGACCTTTTTTACCTTCTACCAAAGACTACAATTAAAACCGAAATCGAAAAAATAAACAACTAAAGACCAATGATATGAAAAACTGGGAGCAACACTAAGATAACTCAGTCCCTTAGATGTTCATTAATGTTTTGCGATCATACCCGCAAAATCATTACAGGTCTGTAGGGCTCATCACAGTTGAAAAGAATAGCACAAACCCAGTTACTCAATTCGCGAGAAAACGCAAACCCACAATTAAAAATTGAAACTTTTTCGATGTAAATCTAGTTGCCCAAGTGTTCTCCCAAAAGCAACATTGACCCAAAAAAAAAAAGGAGGGGGTTGCGGGAGAGATTCTGAAGAACAACACAAATGAATATTGCTTCGAGGGAACGAATCGAATGGGAATTGAGGAAATCCACATCGACTAGATAGCGAAGCGAAGAGTAACTTTGGAATTTTCGCAAAGAGGAGGACATAAAAGGCTAATTCAAAAAACCCTAATTTCAGATTCAGGGGAGGAAGACGAAGAAGGCGTTACTCGTGAGACGGCGCACGTGGTTGTTAAATAGGAAGAACAGATGTTGAATTGGACGGTTGGTGTGAGATTCTTATGATCGTGCGGTTCATATTGTTTTGTGTAGAGATAGGGGATTAGCGGGTTTCCTGAGGTTGAGAGAAAAAATTAAACCCTAGCCAGCCCAACCCAAGCCCATTCTTCCTGCAATTAAGCCCAACTTTTTAAAAATTTAGAAAACTATATGAATTCTTAATTAAAAAAATGAAAAAAACTGTCATTGCTATGGAATGGTAAGATTTTCTTAAGAATTCATCGTGAGTTGAAGTGGATGGATTTTAGTGGGTGGAAATCAAAATAATAAAAAATAAATAGAGATTAGGATTTAATTCTGATTTATTGAGAGAATAATTTTTTTTATGCTACCATCCAATTAAGTATTTCCACGTGCATGATACTTAAAGTGATGAGATGAGAGTGAAACATATTTTGCTAATATAACAATATGTGATCGTATAATCATATAAAAAAATTTATAATATTAGTGTATCAAAATCAAAAGTTAAAAATAAATTGATTTGGGAAAAATATGTCAAATCATTTAGTACATCAATTGTCTTTCATATTGGCAAGAAACGTGTGTGATAAAATTGGAGAAGTCTAATGTGAGGTTGGTCAAGATCATAGGTGTTTGACCCCTTCATCAGAGGTATTGAGATCAAGCTCTAGGAATGGGAAAAAAAAAATCTCTATTGAGAAATCCCTACCCCTTTTAAGGACCTCCTTTGGATCAGCAAGAATTAATTGAATTTCTAGTAATAGGACTTGATACCAGTGGTTCTATCTAGACCGATACAATTGGATAAATGCTTTGTTCAACTTGTGAAGGATGGAACCTGTATAATTTTGATGTGTGGATGGTTTAAAAAAAATTATATTATTATCTAGTTATGTATTGTTACACAAATAAAATAATTTATGTTTATACTATGGATATATCAAAATTAAACTCATAGGAATATTTGGCTTATATCGAGATGAAATGAATGCAATGTACAATTTTTCTTTTTCATAGTGATATTTATAGTGTCACTTAATAGTGTACAAACAACAATTCTTGATAAGGTGTACAAATAACAATTCTCCTAAAATTAGTGTTTTACTTTTATACCAAAGAAAAAGGGCCACATATTCCATTATATATTGGGTGAGGGTGGTTCACCCACTTTTAATAAGTGAATACTTCTTTGTTTTTGGTTGGAAAATATTGATCCATTTTTTTTTTTGTCATGAATGATAGTTATATTGCTAAGAAAATGGGCCAAGCCTAACTTTACATTAGGGATAAAAAATGCATGATACAAAACAACCAGCAAGTTGGATGGCTAGACACAAGTAGGAATTAACAACTTAACCCGATAATACATCCTTAGGTAAGAAGAAAGTTCCTCGATAACTTTATAGTGTCCAGCATCACCGTTTTCATGGTCTCTTATGGTAGCAATAAAGGCATCTAGTCTTGCTTGAGAAAGCCAGTTCTTTAAACTTATGATTTTCATCCATATATTCTTTCTAATTAAAAGCAAGCTTCATCTAATCTAGGCAATGCAACTTTATAAAATTCAGAGAGGTAGGTAAAGCTACTCTATAGTAACTCTCTAAAATTTTTTTTTCCTGTGATGAATCTATCATTTTTTTTTCCTTTCGATCAACTCCAAGCTTGTGGAAGCAGAGAACACAGAGTTCTCAAAATAAGACAAAAAGGCTTCCCACATACTGTCATGCAATAATCACAATAGTCCCGACACAGAGCAAAGAGACTAAAGAGAACTAGTAAAAACATTACAAAGATGACCCCCTAAAAGAACTAGCACCACAAATAAGAAACACAAGGGTAAATTACACTCACCTTCTAAGGTTTGCTGAAATGCAACAGACACCTCCTCTATTTGTGCACCTGACACTCACCTCCCTTGAATCAAGTGAAAACTAATAGCTCTTTAACAGTGTTAGTTTTCTCAAAAGTTAAATTACCTTTATACCGTTTCATTCCCCTCCCCATTTCTTACTCTTTTTTTACCCTCTTAGTCCCCCACACAGCCACAAACGCACTCACCCAACCCTATACACAAACACCCACTCACCCACCCTCTACCAAAGGCATCAGTGGCAGCTACGACAACCAATCTCGCCCCCCGTTGGCATTGCTGATACACACACGTATAAATAAACACAAACTCATGCACACACAAATACAAACGCATACACACACAAACATAAACACACAGAGAAGGAAAAGAAAAAAATGGTAACAGAGAGAGAGAGAAAAAAAAAACAAGAGAAAGAGGGCAGCGAGTGGAGTCTGGCCAAAGAGGAAGAAAGGCCGCGGCGGTCAGGGCGGAGATCGATCCGTCGCAGTAAGCGCGGTGGCTTCGATGGGGTGAGGACGCAGCTATTTATGATCTGGTGGGGCGATAGAGGAGGAGCAGAAGCCGCGACAAATCACGGAACTTTCCGCGGCGGTGGCTAACGGAGGCTCAGAGGATGTGCGGTGGCACTCACATGGTTACTGGTGCAATCTAGTAATGGGGAGATGGCTGGCGGTGTAGAGGTTCAAGGACGGCGATGGAGACGCGAAGGTGCGATGGCTGAGGGACAAGAGGATGAGGGAAGGTTTTGCGGCGGTGGAAGGCAGGTTTCGCGGCGGTGGCAGAAAGAAAGCAACTGGTTAGCTCCACGGGGTCACAATGGAAGGCGGCTGTAAGGAGAGGCTTCGCGGATCTGAAGGTTATAAGAGGGTAAAAAGAGAGTAAAAAATGGGGAGGAGAATGAAAGGGTATAAAGATAATTTAACTTTTGAGGAAACTAACACTGTTAACGGGCTGTTAGTTTTCATTTGATTCAGGGGACGTGAGTGTCAGGTGCATAAATAGAGGGGGTGTCTGTTACATTTCAGCAAATCTCAGGGGGTGAGTGTAATTTAGACATAAAATGGAAACAACAACACACTGTACTCTTTTTTTTCTATACAAAAAAATCATAAACTAAAAGGGATGAAGTGTGATAAACACTCAAACTATAAAGACGAAGAAGAAAATAAAAGCCTCAACAAATCCACATTAACAGAGGAAGTTGATTTATAACATATTATAAATATAATATTATGAAGCCACAAAAGTGTGAGCAATCGTAAGCATCTCTATGATGTCAATTATTTTTCCCCATCCCCCAATTCAAACACTACAACTATAGAACGTACTCACCAAAAAGAAAATAAAGACAAACCTCATGTAGAAGGATAATGAAACACATATAAAGACACTAGAAAAACAAAGAAGAGGGGTTACCAAACCCAACAAGGAGGGGATGAGTCCCTCCATGGGTGACAACCTTTGGTAGAAAGAAACTGAAGCTAAAGCTGTTGTGGGCTTTGTTGTCATAATATAGATTTTAAGACGATGACCTTTTTGGTCATTTTCTGGATTGGGCTTTGTTATATGGCAGATTCTGTGGTGCTCCTTACAAAGTATGATGTATCACACACCAGGTTATCCAATGGTGTGGATTTGAAGATGTACAATTACATCAATTACTTATAACACACTATATTAAATATCCTTTTCTCTCTCTTTTCTCTTCTGTCCTCCACCTAATTCGTCCACCCCTTCTCCATCTGTTGTCCTAGTGTCCTCCACCTTTCATATTAAAGCCATGAAAGAACGAGACTTAACCCTCCCAAAGTAAGGAAATAAATAGTATTAAATAATAAATTTCTTCTTTTTTTTCAAATAAAAATTTCTCCAAAAAAGGAAAGCACAATGATAATGAAGAAACCAGGTTTGATGAGCAAGGAAAAAAAAGAGTTATAAATATTTTTCTTTTTATTTTTCTTATTTCTTTCTTGCTTATGATCAAAATTAACATAATAGAATTAGTTGAAATTGAAATTTATACAATGATCAATCTTCCTAATAATTAATTACAAATGAAATGATAATAGTCACAATGATAATCAAACAAATTGTATTAGTATCCTAGTGCAAAGACATTGGGTCATAGGTTTACAAGTTTTTTTTATCATGGTTTACAATTTTTCACAGCATGGCTTACAAGTTTTTAAAGTTTAGTTTACAAGTTATTTTGTCCAGATTTACAAGTTTTTTTGTCTAGATTTATAGGTTTTTCCTTCAATTTCAGTACCATTGCCACTTTCAATCATCATAGGCACTCCTCTACACAATGAGGATACAAATTAAATAGCACTAAATAAAAAATTTCTCCCATTTTTTCCAAATAAAAAATGAAAATCTCTCCAAAGCACAATGACAATGGAGAAACTATGTTCGAAGAGTGAGGAAAAAAAAAGAGTTAAAAATATATTCTCTTTTTATTTTTCTTATTTCTTTCTTGCCTATGATCGCAATCAATATAATAGAATTAATTGAATTTAAAATTTATGCAATGATCAGTCTTTCTAATAATTAATTACAAATGAAATGATGATAGCCACGATAATAATCAAAAAAATTGTACAAGTATCCTGGTGCAGAAGTATTACGTGTCATAAGTTTACAAGTTTTTCTATCACGATTTACAAGTTTTTACAGTATGGTTTATAATTTTTTTTTATCTAGATTTACAAGTTTTCTCTTCAAGTTCAGCATCAGTGTCACGTTCAATCATCACAGACACTCCTCTGTCACAATGAAGATATAAATTAAATAGCACTAAATAATAAATTTCTCTCATTTTTCCCAAATAAAAAAAATGAAAATCCTTCCAAAAAAGAAAGCACAATGATAATGGAGAAACCAGACTCGATGAGCGAGGAAAAAACAGAGTTACAAATATTTTTCCTTTTTATTTTTCTTATTTCTTTCTTGGTTATGATTGAAATCAACATAATAGAATTGGTTGAATTTGAAATTTATACAATGATCAATCTTCCTAATAATTAATTACAAATGAAATTATGATAGTCACGATGATAATCAAACAAATTGTACAAGTATCTTGGTGTAGAGGTATTGTATGTCATAGGTTTATAAGTTTTTTTTATCACGATTTATAATTTTTTACAGCATGTTTTACAAGTTTTTGCAATATGATTAACACGTTTTTTGGTATAGGTTTACAAGTTTTCTTTTTAAGTTCAGTACCAATGTCACTTTCAATCACAGTGAGAATATAAATTAAATGGCACTAAATAACAAATTTCTCCTTTTTTCCCAAATAAGAAAAATAAAAATCCTTCCAAAAAGGAAATCACATTGATAATGGAGAAACTAGGTTCGACGAGAGAGTAAAAAAAAATAGAGTTATAAATATTTTCCTTTTTTATTTTTCTTATTTCTTTCTTGCCCGCGAATGAAATCAACATAATAAAATTGATTAAATTTAAAATTTATATAATGATCAATCTTTCTAATAATTAATTACAAATAAAATGATGATAGTCACGATGATAATCAAATAAATTGTATAAGTATCCTGGTGCAGAGGTATTGTGTGTCACAATTTACAAGTTTTTTTATCATGATTTATAAGTTTTTACAATATAATTTACAAATTTTTACAATATAGTTTATAGGTTTTTTGATCTAGGTTTACAAGTTTTCAGGGACTATTTTACAAGTTATTTGAAACTTCTTTATGGGTTTTTTGAATTTAGTGTAGAAGTATTATGTATCACAGTTTTACAAGTTTTTCTATTATGGTTTTTCTATCAATGATAGAATATTCTTATTCCATTTTTCATTTGTTGAATAAAATGCCCCCTCACATAAATTTCTTTATTAAGGAAGATTAGAAGTGATGGGGAAAGCCACGTTTGGGATGTAGGGTCATTAGTGCCATGGAGGTGAGTAATAGCTCCGAAGAAGAAGTAGCTCCTCCTCCTCTATTTTGCCTTTCAAGTAAAATATTGCCCAAATTCAAACAATGAGACATCTGTCTCTTTTTACTTTTAAATTGTTATAAAAGCAATTTAATTTTGCAATCGACATACCACATGAATATTTATTATCATAATATGATTATATTCCAAGTTGCAACAAGGTTATTATGATCCAATATTCATCAACTATCACTATTATGTGAAAAAATTAAATTGTTTTTTTTCTTCCCCTGGTAATGCATGGATTACACGAACAAATATTATAAAAGAAAAAGAACTTTAATAATGTAAGCTTGAAGGAGTATGAGGTGGAATCAAGCTGAAGAGCATAGAGGATGCAAAGTGTTTAAGGGAGAATTAGATGAATTCTTCCATAAAAAGTCATGGTGAAATAGTTGCATATGGAGGTGTTGAACTTGTGGGTGGTGATGAACGTGAAAAGGAGTTAATAATGATGGTGGCAAGGAAGAGAAAGAAAAAAATGAGACTTCCTATAATGTATTGACACTAATTGGTATATGGTTACACTACCAAATCTTAGTGTAACCTTAGCTTTTAGATTATATAGTATATGGTATACCATATTTAATCAGGTGCATCACAGCCTCTACTGTCATAATATAGATTTTAAGACAAGATCACCTTTCAAGTTAGGTAATATAGTTGACCAAAAACAAAAGTTAGGTAACGTGTATTACCAAAGCCCAAGTTCTTAAGATGAGCCCAAGCATTGTTAAACAAGACTGGGTCTGAATTCTGGAATAGCTTTCACCAAAACAAAGACAAAGGGTTTAAAAAAAAAGAAGGAATTCTGGAATAGCTGTAGCCTCAAAAAAAAACAAAACTAGAATTCATTTTTTAATTTTCAGTATATTTGTCTGAAGCCTACTTATTCGATAATATAATATATATTAGAAATTCTGTCTGTATATATATATATATATATATATATATATAGATATAGAGTATCTTATATGCAAATTCCTGTCTATCATATATCATAATAGTGAAAATAAATAAAAATATAGAGCATCAAGTGAAAATGATGTTACAGCCCATAACCACAACCAAACTTGCAAAACTAATCTGTGCATATAGAAATAGTTTTGTTAGTCGGGAAACAGTATCTCAGCATAAGATTTTTTTTTCCAGTATTTCTAAAATTAAATTAGTCACAATGAAATTTAAATCCATGATAATCTCATGTATACTATCAAAACTTCTCACCATTGGACTGATCATAATAGGTTACATCTTATGATTATTAAAATATGAAATAATAAAGCACAAAACCTTAGTGTCTATAAATTATTTTTATAATAAAGAATATTACAATGCCAGAACTGCTTCTACCTTATATTTTGAGCTCTCTCAAAAGTTCAAAATTGATTAACGGTCCTATGTCAATAAAACCAATACATGTCCCATTAAAAAGTTAGAATGATTATTAGTCCACAGCCATGTTAAAGTCAATAGATCCCATCCCCTTTTAAAATGAAGAGAATTTGTGGTTCCCACAATTTTATTTTATTATTATTTTTTAAACGCTTTGTGGTTCTCACAATTAGTGTTGTGTATTTGATTTATACTTACAAGACTTATATAGAAAACTTTCTTTTTGCGCCAAGATATTGACCAGGATTTGAGTGTTAATTAGTTTTTAATTTTCAAGGATTTCACTATGTTTATAGGGATATCAAATTTTTAAATTTTGCATTATTACTATGATCAGATTTAGACCTGTGTTGCGAGTACCCCAGGGAATACACTAAAATTGATGCCAAAAACCAAAACTATATTTGAAAAAAAAAAATTCTGATAGGTATCTTTCACCAGATTCTAGAAGCAATTTTTTTTTTTTACACATCTCAAGAAGCAATTTTATTCTAGTATTTAACTGTCCATAAGGGACAGAGCTGTTTTTATTGGAAAATACAACCCAAAATTTATCCAGAATTTTATATCTCGAATAATATGATATAATTATTAACCTTTAGATGAATTGGTGAGTCATACCATTTTATTTTATCTAATAACTACTATGATTTCTGTAAAAAAAATTTATATATATATATTTTAGATGTGTAAAAAAGGAAAAGGTTACACATCTAAAATATATATATATATATATATATATATATATATTATATGTTTGACAATATAACTGTACTAAATATCAAACATATAATATTCAATAACAAATAGCTTTCAAAACATCACACCATAGGTCTGATTCCTAGTTAGATTCTTGTTGGCGATGGATTCTTGAATCTTGAGGAATAACCCTCTAGTTCAATTACTTTGTAGGCCATATAACTTGGTATCATTTCGTTTTAAGCTAGCATGACGTGAGGGAGCATTCTTAGCCCTAATACGTGGCTCCTTTTTTCTTTACAAACAATTGCATCCACCTTAATTTGCCTGCCATTAAGATGGTGATCTTCTTCTGTCTTCATTGTTCGAATGCAGCAGCTTTGACTTGTCTTTGAGTCAAGTGATTCTCCTCCTTTAAAGTTGCACTCTTTCTACTAAAGAAAATTATCATTTTCATCCGACGGATTTTGAAAGAATCTCAGTAAAGTTAGCTGCTCAAATCATTTCTTAGCATTGTGAGCCTCTTGATCTCAACGTGCATGACTAGGAGTCCGATTGGGTTAGTGATTAGAATTGATTAAACACATGTTTGACCATAGGCTCTTTCGTTGACAGTGTTTTGTCCTGTTGTTTGGAGAGAGAATCGAACGGAGTAATTAATAATTAAGCATAATAAATTAATAATAAGTAATTAAGATTTGTTATTAATTGAAAGTGTAAGTTATATTATTTTTCATAAGATTTGGTAAAATTTATCTCAATTCCTCCCTATTTCTTTGTGTGATATTAACATCTCCTAATTGCAATCAATTATTACATGGCATAATGTGAAATAGAGGAAATATGGATATAATAATTTTATAAATTTAGGGTCCTTTTGAGAAAATTTTATGAATAAAAAAGAGTCAAAGTAAATTTCATCAAATCTTAAAAAATTTGAATATCATTTATCGTGATTAAAATTTAAATTTGATATATATTTTAGATTGGTAGTTGACCACCAATCTTTGACCAGTTCAAATAGCTTAAGGTTTAAGATTTATGGTTCAAATAGTTTAATACTTACTCCCATTAAGTAATGTCTCAAATACAAATATAAATATAAAAGGGTAATATCTATATTGGATCAAGTAAACATTCTCAAATTCGAGTTTTAGTGATAAAAAAAAGTGCTAGGAGTGAGTTACCGAGTCACGGATTTAGAAAATTTAAGTAATAGAAAAATAATATAATACATAAACATATTTTAGTATCTATTATGGTACTTTTACCTTTAATCTTTTGTCATTTCGACATTACCACCTTTACCCTTCAGGCAATAACACGAGATTAGAGGGACAAAAATGAGTTGAACTGAAAAAAATTAAAATAAAAGAATAAAAAGGTTTTAACATTAGTCGTATTATCTAAAATAAGTCAAGGTTATGGTACACTAGCTACGTAAATAACACATATTAGACATTTAGCTACATTCAATAAGTGTGCCTAAATGTTCAAAAAAGGATGGCTAAATTTATTCAGCACACATTTGGATTTTTTTTGTTACAACTTTTAAATATTTTTAAATATCTAGTATTTAATATACCTTATTTCGCTCAGTGTACAATGGAAAAAAAATCATATTTTTGATCGAGTAATTGTAAATTTTTAAAAATTAAAGGATATCTTAATATTTGACTCCAATCCAATACAATACAATAACATAAACACAAAAGGAAATTCATAAAGGTTTTATTAAATAATTAATAAAAAATTTGTTCAAAGAGAAAATATGTAAGAGACAAACAAAAGAAAAACATGTCACATGAAATAAGAAAAAATCTTCTCTCTCTCTCACACACACATATATAAAGTAAATTAGTATGAAAGTCATATAAATTTTAAGAATAATATATTAGGCAAGTTAATTCACAATGATCTGTTTAACCCAAAAATAGAGTAGAATTTCTTAAAGATAAATAAATGATAACTAACTCGAAGAGTCAACCTACTATGCTCCACTACAACTATGCACGATGGATTTTTTTTTTGGTCATAATAATGTTATTTAACCCACCATATGAACCGTTACAGGGGGTCTGCAATAACCATTATACTAGTGCCTTTAAGCTAGGAGAAATGTTATTTGTATTTACAATATGTGAAACATCATATCAATACACTCTCATTTATCCTTAGACGAGATATAGACCCCATTTAATTTGGATCTCATATTTTTTTTAGAGTGAATAGAAGTGTCGATATAACGTTTCATATATTATGAGCATAAATAAAACTATTCCTTAACCCAATGTGCAATTATGTGTGATGGGTTAAAATAACACACATAAGAAACTGGGTTACCCATACCGTCAGCTTTTATAGGTTCATTTGGGTCTACACAATCTGTAATGCATTGCGGAGTCAAGCCCAATGTGCCCAACACGGTCCAATATGGATGGCTTATTAATTTCATGTAAAATCTTAAAAAAAAAAACTTCATATAAAATAAAAGTACATATTATATTTTATAGTCTTATCCAAGGAGTAAGCAAAATCCTCCAAGATTCTATGGTATCGACCACTGAAATTAAGACAAATCCAGTGCACAAAAATGAATAAAAAAATGACGGAATCAGAATAACTCATTCGAAAGTTTCTTTGCTTCTCCACCATTTATTTCATAAAACGATACATGCTTCACCTCCATTCATTTTATTACACGATTCATATCTCAAATCAGTGTATGTGATGATGATCAATTATATTCTAATTTGAAAGCATATATTATGACCAACACATACATTTTTAATAGCAAAATAAGGCGTCATATATACTAAAGGGAAATTGACCCCATTTAATTTAAAGGAGCATTCAGATTTTCCTCATTCCATGACATAATGCCATGCTGGAAGCAAAATGCCAAAATCCCTACTCAAGTGAATTATTAACAATTAGCTTGCAAATAGTAGCTCCTCCAATTAATATCATAAATAATTGCTTCACTTGCGTAATCACGATTCACGGGTTATGATATATAGGGATGGAAATCTTCTCTCCCAATAATGTCTCATTCTCTGTCCTCTCAATTATTTAGAATGTGTTTGGTATGAATATTAAGTATGATAGTATAAATTAATAGTATAAGTTATATTCTTATTTATTGTTTAGTGCAACAACGTATTATATAAACTTATAAATCATAATTCCTTATATGTCAAATTAGAAAAGTCGTATTAAACTTGATAAGCTTTTAATATATAAAGTCACTTTTATTTTTAATATTATTAAAATAAAATAATTCTTAAATAAGAAATAATAAAATAAAATTATAAAATAAAAATTTAATAAAATTATTTTATAATGATAAATACAAATAATATAGGATATCAGTTTAGTTATACATAATAAAAATTAAAATAAATATAATTAATAAATTATATATAATATAAAATTATGATTATTAAATAATAAATATATAAATTAATAATTAATAAATAAAATTATGGATTAATAATTTAGATTTAAAATGATAATGATTAAAAATATAAAATATTAAAATATAAAATGGTATATTTATTTATATAATTTATTGAAATAATAATTAATTATAAAATATTGAATTAAATAAAATTTAATATAAATTAAATTTTAAATAATAAATATTTATATAAATATAATATTTGAAAATTATTTTTAAATAGTTAATAAAAATTTCTATTTTATTATTATTTGATTTAATTTAATATTTACTTAACATATTAGAATTATTTATAAATAAATTATGATATTATAGAATATAAAATAGAATGTCCTATACAATGTTACACTAAACACCATATTATAGTAAAAAGTTTATCAAGTCTTATACTATCAAACATTATCTTATTAAGCCCTATACTATTAGCTCTTATTCTATCAAGCGTGCCAAATATGCCATTATATATTGACACCTAGAAGATAGATATTATATATTTGGTGACTTATAAATTTTTAAATCTGTTTTAATTTTTATCTTTTTATGTGTCAATAAATAATTGGAGAAACAGGAAAAAAGACACCAGAATCTGACTAGCAATTTCATCTCATTTATCCAGCCACAAGAAACCAAATTTCTTCAACTGAATTGTAGATAAGATGGTCCATTGCCTATTCTTGACTCCTTGACAAGTCACAAATTAAGTTGAACTTGATCCAAAGACCAAGCTCCATTTAATTATACAAAGCCATTTTCCAAAACCCTTAATATGAATATGCCACTTGTACATGTCACTGCCGAATTTGTTGCACACGCAACTTCATCGTGTCGCCGCACGGCAGCTATTATTTGAGAAGTGAGAGAGGGCTCTTCTGCTGCTTTCGTTTTCAAAGGCCATGAGCGTGCATGGTTCCTTTGGAGCATGCACACTCAGCGAAAGCTATGCTTACCTTGTTTATTTAGGCATCTTAAGGCGGTGACGTATCTTGAGGAGAAAAAAACTATATGGTTTCCTTTCATATTGTTTTTCTTGTTTTTGAATAAGTTTACTCTATCATTATTGTCCTTGTCTATTGCAACATGTAACATCATCGCATATTCGCATCCCCCCACTTATCTCACCCACTACTGAAAACATTGCAGACCAAAAAATGAATAAAGTGAGAAGAAGAAGAATCCATATTTTTTTTTCTTGGAGAAAAGTTTCAAATTTATTCGAAAGCAATATCCTAAAATACAAGATCCCCAATTTAATTTTGCAGTTCTTTTTTTAAAATGTTAAGATTATTTCAATAATATATATGCACTTACACAGTCTTAGGAAATTTTTTTTATTAATTAATAGAATAAAATACAACTAGTAAGAATAAGGTGAAAAGGCAAAAAATAAGAATTGAAAAACACTACTTTCTGCTTGTTAGAAAGATTAACATGTATGAAGAAAATGGAATAGAACTTCATTAATCTTGTTTAAAAATAATTATAAAAACGCGCATGGGAAAAAAATCATAATTTTTAACTTCCTAAGTAATATCTTTAATGGTTCATTTGTTATTTTTTATTTACAGGGAAAAAAATTATTCATGAATAGACCTAATTGACACTTACAAATTGAAAAATATACATTAGTTCCATATTGAGCAAGAAACAAATGCATTCTACACTTTAAACTAACAAATAATATATTATTTTACTCCTTGCTTGGAGATTATTGGTATTTAAGTATCTTTCATTTTTTTTATAAGTAGAAATCATTTAACTTTCAAATAGAGATCATATTGAAAATCAACATGAAAAATGCCATAGCTTGAAGGATGTATCATGTCTATTTTCAACATAGATTTGAATATATTCATATTTGTAAGGTCATCAAAATAAGAATATCTACAAGGGAAACCAAAATACTCATCAAGAGGATCACAGAATAAAAATATCACAAAAGGAACAGTAAAACACTTACAAAGAAGATAACAAAACCAAAACACACAAAAAGGAAACATTTTGCCGGAAGAAATCTATAATCTATAATATTAATCTATCTATAGTATTAATATTCCAGACTCTTTCTAGAAAGAGTTTTATAGGTGTCATTTATAGAGTAATTTATGGCCCATAATTTTTATCACCTTGATTATTAATTATTTTATTATAAAAATTACATTCATATCTATTTCATTAATATGACATCAATATTTCACATTAAATATTAGATTTTAAACCATTACGATTCTTAATTTAAATTATATAATTAATCAAAATATATCAATCTAAATTATTTAACATTAAAAATGGATATTCACGTGACACATATATTTTTCTATTTTTTATAATCTTTTTTTTATTTTTTCAATTAAACACGTGTTTTTTCCAAATTAATTATAAAATTTTGAATTTACTTTGGTGTTTTGAATTTTGGATTTAATAAACTACTTAATTTTTATTCCATAAGAAATTGGAATCCAATTAGATTAGTATAAAAATAAAATTGAAAATAAAAACTATTGCTACCAAGAAAGGTCTACTATAATTAAAGTATAAACTCCATAAATTACTTATAGAATCTTTAATATATTTGTTGCAACAAAAGATAGCCACTTATACTAATCAAAATAAAAATCCTTAACTTCTCTTAGAATCTGCAATATTAGTTTGTTATTGAGATCTCTACTATCTAAAACTTTAGTTTGAAATGCTAACACCCCATTTTATTTCTTCTCTCTATTTCACAACTTTCTTTTCTCTTCCATTCTTTCTCTTATATTTTCATATTTTTATTTTTCTTTGTTTATTATCTATTAGTTTTCTCAAAATACATTAATTTGCTTCATCTTTTAATTTTCTTCTTCATGGTTTATATTAAGGAACAAAATTTTGTAAGTTAGAAAATTCAAATGTTTTACCATTCTTCTTTAAAGCTCTTTTCTTCTTTGTGAGAATTTTTTTTTGTACAACATTTTTTCATGTTTGTTTAGTATTTGTATGTATATTTTATTATTTTATATATTTAAATATTTCATCGATGAAATAAAGATTGACATAGAGATTTGATTTTTTTTAAGTTCTCTTAAAATAAACCGATTCATTTACCCTTTCATTTTCATTATTTATATCCAATTTATTTCTACTTTTCTTTTTTGTGATTTTTTTTATTTCGTATAGAGATTTTTCTATGTTTATTTAGCCTTTTATCTTATATATATATATCTTAATGGTCTTTTTCTATGTTTTGTATAGGAGACAACCTAGTGTAGGCTTAACCACGTATTATTCAATCCTTTGTGGCAAATGTAATTTTATTTTTCATAAATAATATAATAAATATTTTATTGAATTTGAGATTAATTTTATTGTTGTGTAAACGAGTATTAATGATTTTACAAAATGAGTATTAATGATTTGATAGATTGCTGATTTTATTTTCCAAATCCCCGCCTAACTATTCAAGTGACAAAAAAGATAATATTACACACACACTAAAAAAATAGAAACACAACAAAAATTAATAATAAATTATCTTATTGCCTTTTTTTATAAGTCTAATACTATAACCTTTAATTGATATTGATATCCATATCAATCAATAACGTATACATACTAATCATATTATTATCCTTTCCGTTAACATTTTCAAATTTTTTTCTTTCTTGAAATTTTTTTAATAAATCTATGAATACATGTAGGGATTCAAATCTCTACAAGAAATGAGAAATGGAAACCCATAACGGGGATGAAGATGGGGATAAGAGGAAAATTCTAAATGAGAACAAGGTTGGGAGAAAAGTTTCTAACTTCAAATATAGAGCTCTTGAAAATCATATATATATATGTGTGTGTGTGTGTGTGTGTGTGTCACTATGCCATCTTTAATTCTTTGAAACTTAAATATTTCAATTTGTCAATTCCATAATTGTTTCATATTATTTTTTTTGAAAAAAATTCAATTTTAAAAATTAGAATATTTTTAAAAAATAAATTCCACAATTTATACTTCTTTGATAATGATACTAGTTATTTATTAATTTTTAAAAATTAAATAATTATAATAATTTTTTAATTAAAAATACTTATGTAATTGATATACTACTTCAATAATTGAGATGACATAAATTAGAATTATATATTATTTGTTTACTAATTATAACATATATTTTAAAATTAATATTTTAATTTATTAAAATGATGTACAAGGAGATGATTTGTAATTAAAATCACATAAATTAAATTTATTCATTAATTTTTTATTAATTAGAAAATATATTTCTATATTTTTGTAAATTAAACACTTTAATTTACTAAAAAGATATAAATAACTAGGAATGACAAAAGAAAATCCAATGAAAGTAAATATATACATACAAGGATTACTCACAATAATGGGATGAGAATAAGGAAATAGTTTTTATTTGTTAAACAGAACAGGGATAAGGATAACACACCCTCATTATTTCAATTACCCATGTTAGATTTGTATTATGTATGTATTTCTAATTTGGATTATATTGCATTATTAGTATTTGTTCCTATATATGGATATTTATATTTTTGAATTTCAAAATAATTTTAATTTTTTTAAAATTTTTTAATAAACCTATGAATACCTATAGGGATTCAAATTCCCATGGCATAGGAAATGGGGACCCATGATGGAAATAAGAATAGGAATCAAAGCAAAATTCCAAATTAGGATGGGGCGTGAAACATGTCTCCTTTTTTATAAATACTCATTATCATTCCTATAAATGACTTGTGATATAATTAAATTATCCACTTATTTTTTATTTTTTAATAATTTTAACTTTCAAAATATGTAAAATATTTATAAAACATGCTCTTTATTATTAGTTATAAGTCATTTATTGAGATTTTTTTAACCTTATAAACATGATATTTAAAATAAGATATAAAATAGAATGACACATTTATATTTTTGTCCATTCATTTAATTATTAACTTATTTTCAAAATATATTTATATATTTAATTTTTTATAAGATATATTTAAATAAATTATTATTTATTTTCTTACAATAAATTATTTTTAATTATCACCCCGTGCAACACACAGATCAAATGCCTAGTAAATATATATGGTAGCCTCTCTCAACAACATTCACACAAGTAAAGACCAAAAAGAGAAAAAAAGGAAAAAGAAGAATAAATGGTTCTTTTTTATTATTATATATATCTTCATTATATAAAAATATATTTTTCCAATAATTATTCAAACAAGCTCAAAACTCCTCAAAGCAAAGAGGATTGAAGCTATACAAACTCTTCATCTTTGTGAAACTAAACGTTTAACTGATAATAAAACAAAAAGAAAATGTCAACTTCATCCCTTGGCATTTAATCCAAAATCTAACATCGAGAAAAAATAGAAGTCTGATCCATAGAAGACTTTGACTTATAAATGAGACCTTTGATTATTTGGTTTAGGTGTCCTGTAGGAGTAGAAGGGATAAGTTGTATGGATAGTATTACGGAATTGTCAATATGATACAATCTTTTAGAAGTTAGCTTGCACCTTTAGTCCTGCAAAAATTGTGGATAGTGAATTTTGGTTGTGCAAAACTACGTGGTGGATAATTAATAACCATACCATATGTTTTTTTTCGTATAGTTACTCGTGTTTAAGAAGTTTTATATATAAAAAGAAAAAGAAAAAACCTATAACAACATATTTATAGAAAAAGTTTTGTGCCTTATAAATATTCCGAACTTAATTAATACTTTCAATTTCTAAGAAAATAATTGGATAATCAAAATTAAGTTTTGTATGAGCACTGGACAACAGAGAGATGAAGAAATTTTCAAAAGCTAACACTATGCATCAGCGAAGAGATTGACATATTAGATTGCATAGAGGTTTTAAGTCAACAGACCAAACACTGTTTTTTGAATAATAATGATACATCAAATCAAATTATAGCATTAATAACAAAATATATTGACGTAAGTAAAAACCCGTCAAATGAAATATAGGAATGGTACATTCATCAATTTCACGATAAAAGTTATGTAGGAATGGTTCCTAATCTTGTTTACGTATCTTGCTCCCCGCATGCAGGTTTTTAATTTTGATAGGGAGCTAAGAGCCATTTAATACTGAGGTATGTTGCTTATGGGGTAATTAAGGAGGAGTGGTGGAGGGTACGCAATTGGCTGCACTCATATTGTGTACCCAAAGAACAAAAAAACAAAAACCAAAGGTATGCAATTCGCCGCCCTCGGATTATGTTTTGGCTTGTCCTTAATTTGCTGGCAGCAAATTCTGTTCTTGCCTGCCCCCCCTGCATGTGTGTTCATGCTTGCTGCCTGCCTGGCGCGATGAGGAGCTTGGGAACCCACAACAGAATTGTGGCCTCCCTCACCTCTCCAACATGCGTCCTTCATGCTTCCTCCCATCAGAGCTGCAACACTCCTTCAGACCTGCTACATTAGATGAAAATAATGGTGAGTGAATTAGAGGAAGAAATTCGCGAATGAATAGAGTAATCCGTGATATTATTGCTCTTCATTGATGATGCTATAAAAAGGGGAGTTTGGTAATTAAGAGCTTTGCGTGTTTGGTTGAGTTGGGAGAGCTCTTCACTGCATATCAGTATTAGTTGAGGGGAAGAAAGAGTAGTGTTTTTTCTTTTTTTGAAAAAAAAGGGAGCAATATTAAAAAAAAAAGCCTAGACGACAACGTGATATAACAATGGATCCTAATGAGCATGTTGCAGTTCATATTTTTAATGGATACGTAAGTTTAATTTTTTCACTTTTATTATTAATTTTGTTTATTAAGTTAATATTCTGTTCTTTTGTGTATTATTTTTTATTGTTTTCATTTTACATATTATTTATTAATATAAATTTTTAATTCTATTATGAGTGTAAATTTAGATTTTTTAATTCATTTTACATATAAATTTTTATAATTAAATTTTTTTGTGATTAATTATTATACTTTTTTATTTGAAACAAAAAGAAAGAAAGTTTGAACCCCGTCATATTTTTTTTAATCATCCACTGAAAGATACAATAATTGAGCACCCACAGCGTGCTCGTTTTTACTATGTTGCGTAGATAGGTCGAGTGGAATTGAATGGAGCTCTAATAAAAGCTTTGGTAGAACGATGGCGGCCAGAGACGCACACCTTTTATTTTCCACAGAGGGAAATGACGGTGACATTAGAAGATGTCGCCATATAATTTGGACTCCCCATTAATGGTTTATCGGTCAGTGGACTTACATCTAGCAGTATCGAACAACTGCAGTTGCTGTGCCTCGTCTCCACGTATTTAATAGAGGTGCAATCAATTTAAATTGGTTGTAACATCATATAAGTGATCTTGATACTAGAAATGACCTAATATCAATAGAAATAGTGCATGCGGGTATATGTTGGCTCTTATAGGCACTTCTTTGATGCCTAATAAAACCAGTAATGAGGTCCATGGAAAATATTTACAGTTGTTAGAGGATCTTACTCGTGTTGGGACACAATTATATTAATATATGAAATTAATTTTAAACACGATTAATGTAAATCTACCAAAAAACACTATTAATATATAAACATTTTATATTTTCAATTAATTACTATAAAAACCAAACCCTTTTACTAATATAACGCAATATAATTGAATAATTGTGTATACTGATTACACAATTTGCTTTTTTTTTTTTTACTGGATTACCCAATTTGTTGAATCATCCATTTGTACTAACTAACGTACATCACTTTGTCGGCTTTATATCTCTTTTAGCTTCAATGATTAATCACATGATAATAATATTATTTGATCCAATTAGACAATAATTTATTGATCCCATGTGCATGGTTATCAACAACTAGTTTCTCAGTTTTATGATTTTTTGTTTTCTTAGAATCTCATCGCATATTCGATATCATTAATTAAATAAAAGTATTAATAACGTATGAGGATGGTATATGATATTAACCTATTCTCAATTAAAGAGTGGAAAAACACTGCCCCTATTAATCCTTAGTCTTCATGCTTAAGATAAAAAATTTAGTGATTGAGCCAACTCATAACTTCACTTTGAGAGGACTAAAACAACAATTATATATACGAGTGAAATAAATTGAACAGTTCTGAAAAGTCCTTTTCAATCAACTACTCTACACTCATGTGGATTAGGAAATAACGAAAGAAAAAATAAAGGGGAAAAAAATGAAGAACAACCTAACGGAGATACCAAAAGTCATAAACCATATGTACTATTCTGAAGGTGTGAATCACAATACATTGTCACCAAGTACATAAGAAGAACTCTATGTAACCTCGAAAAGTCGCTAAGAGTACGCTAAAAAATGACATTTGTATTCCAAAGCGATTTTTCCACCAGTACCATAGAGATGACTTCATTCAATTGACAAGGATGTAAGAATCTGTATGTGAACTTGTATATATCATTGTATATTATGTGCTATTATTATAAAGTTTGATCCAAATTAAAGTAATCTGATAAAGATAAGTTAATGGGCCTAAATCATTCTATAAAGTATGGACTTATTATGTGTAGATACTATATTACCTAGTTACTAATTTTATGATAGGCTAAATTAGAAACTAAGGTTTACAGAGATATAAAAGGTTATGGTCCCCAAGTTATATGCGTGCCTCTTTTCCTGACATCCTATCATCAGAAAAGGAAGAGCCGCAATCTCTGAACGATGCATATCAACTTGGAAGATTAATAACCACATGTCTAAATACCAATAGTTCCTATGGATATTCAGGTATGCTTCCTCATCTACTCTTCCAATTTTCTTGATGATTTAACATGGATGATCTTGGGATTATAAAGAATTAAATTTCTAACAAGTGGTATCAGAGCGGTCCATGATTGAATCATTAAGAAATAATTGATTTCCCTTTCGTTGATATTTTGGATTTCAATTTAGGCTTAAAATTAAAAGCTGAATAATTTTTGTTTAGCATGTAAGTTGCCACTCTTGTTTGGTTTTTTGATATGTTGATACGTAAAGTAAAAAATTCAATTATTTGTTCATTTACAAATAAGTATTTGTCTCGTTGATATTTAGAATAGTATATATGTATATTTTTTATAGGGTATGTACATTTCCTTTTCTTTTTATTAAAGTTGTATTAAGAATATATGTGCATTTTAGTTCTTGTTACATAGAGAATTTTGGTAACAATTATGAGGGTTTTGAAATAAATTGACTGAAGTAACATGCTGCCAAAGTAGCCTCTCTTTTCTAAGTTAATTTATTTTGGAATATAACGATGATTGTGAACATGTGGTTCCTGCGAATATTGATTGGCCTAAAGGAAAATTAGTATTTGGCCGAAGTACATGCGCACTTGTGGTAATCAATATATGGTGATTGTCAAGTTCCATGTGAATGATAAGCCAATCCAAAGATATGTTTATTGTTTGATAAGAGTTATTATCAATATTTGATTACTACATAGATAATTCATGCAGATGTTGACCGGCCCAAAGGAAGGTCCATGTCTGGTAGAATTATATATACAGTTGTGATCATGACTATGTGATGGTTATTAGGTTCCATGTGGGTAATAAGTCGGTTCAAAGATAGACTTGTTGTTTCACCGGATTTACCATCAATACCTGTGACTACATTGAGAGTACAACTTACAAGTTAATATTTCTGTCCAAAGACTAAATATTAATGTTGTGATGGGTATCTTGTGATGGGCCCTACCATTATTTGAGTTTATTTGAATTCATGTGAGTATGTTGTTTTATTCTGATTTTAATATTATATCTACAAATATTAGGCTGTTTCTATATTAAATGAGACCAATTTTAAGGAATGAAAAGAGAGTGTTATGATCATTCTTGGCTACTTGGATCTAGACTGTGTACTAAGGAATGAACCACCCCGCTGCTCTTATAGATAAAAGTTCTAATAAGGATTATTAAAAAAATGATTTTGAGAAGTTGGACCGTTCAAATTGCACGAGTCTTATGACCATGTAGCATAAGGTTCCAGAAACATTCAAGGGCAATATGTTCTAAAAGGTATTTAATGCCAATAAATTTCTTAAATTTCTTAAATTTTTTAATTTTTAATTTTTACCTTTTTTTAACAAAAAAATAGAGGCTTTGTTAATAGCAATAATGCTAGAATAAGTATGATTTTATCAAATATTTTTTTTCCATAAAGTATAGAGAAAAATAAAATAAAGTCTATGGGAGTATATTATGAAAATGTCTCATCTTGCTTCAAAATTAAAGGCATTAAAGTTGGAGCTGCTTTGTAATATGCTCATTTAGTTTTGATTTTTCTTTTGGCACAATTTACTTATTCTTTGGTTAACTAAAACAGCCAAAAGGATAAATAGTTTCTTAATAAATCATTCTCTTTTTTTATTGTGTGCCTAAAGAAAATATGTGTGAAAGTAAGAAAAGGCTAAAAGTATTTATTGGCAAGTACCTTTAAGGATAAAAGTATGAAAGAAAAAGGATAAAGCTGCAGAAAGTTCACCTTGGAAGAAACAACAATAGGAATAAATAAGGAATTTATGTGTAACTTCTGTTAGACTGGCGGACTTATAAAGAATTATTGTTCCAAATATAACTTTGGCATATAAAGAAATACATACTTCTCTTTTTGTTTGTTTTAAGGTTAACTTTTGACACATTTGTTGGATAGATTACGGTTTAACTATCCAGATAAGTGTGTATTAAAGAAAAATAAACAATCACAAAGAGATTCGGTGTTGGCAGATCTTCAGACATTTTGAACTTATATAGTCATTTGTGGATCATTCCATATAATTTCCTGAAATGATCAACAATATTTTTGTTGTTCATAATTGATCTTTAAGTTATAGATACCTTTATCTTATTTGTGAAAAGTTTGAATCACTGGACATGTTTAAAGTATTTAAGGGTTATATTGAAAATCAAGGTAAAAGCATTTGGGCTATCAAATCTTACATGGCAGTTAATGTTATGGTAGATATGATGGATCATGTGAACAATGTCCAGGATCATTTGCCAAATCCTTGGAGGAATATAATGTCGTCTCATAATTACCATGTTGGATGCTATTTTAGCATAAATAGTGTTGGTTAGAGACGAAATAGAATTACAAGATATGGTAAGAAGTATGATTAGTCAAACTATCCTACCAATATCACTCTGGAAAGAGACATTAAAAGTTGCAACCAATATACTTAGTAGAGTTCCAATCAAAGTAGTGACCAAAACTCCTTATGCATTATGGATTGGAAAATTTTCCAATATAAAGAATTTATACATTTGAAGTGGTCCAATTGAGGCAAGGTTTTATAGGCCAACTGAAAAGAAACTGGACTTAGAAAATGGTCAATGGCTACTTAGTTTGGATAATTTATATGGTCTGGGGGGTATAAGCTTTATGATCCCATAATTAGATCAATCTTTTAGATAGGAATGTTAGTTCTTTGAGGATATTGAGTTTGGGGGGAGAAATAAGGATAGAAATAATGTTAAAAACTTTCCTAATAAAGATCAAGAAGGTACTCTTGAAAATAAACTGAATAACCTCAAGAACAAATACCATTAAGGAGATCCACTAGAGAAAAGATAAGTGTGACTTCTCTAAGAATATAAGAAAGATAATGGATTATTGGAAAATAATACAATCAACTTTCATCATACCATGAAAAGTATTAATTCTCAATTGTGGATTGATGCTATGAGTGAATAAATTTAGGTTATAAAAGACAATAATATTCAGGAGCTCATCCCATTACCTGAAGGTTTGAATTTTATTGGTTGCAAATGAATATTTAAAATAAATAGAGATTCGAGAGTAATGTGAAGAGATATAAGGCATATCTTGGTACAAAAGATTTCACTCAAAAGGAATGCATGAATTAAGAAGAGATTTTCTCTTTGATTTTATAGGAAGGCTCTTTTCAGATAAAAATAACATTTGTGAATTACTTTGATCCAAATTACATTAGATGGGTATTAAGATTGTGTTTCTCAATTGTAACATTGATGAGACAATTTTTTATGGTGTTATCAAAAAACTTTGTATTAAGAAATGCAAAGAATGTGGTTTGCAAATTAAAGTAATTTATCCATGAGTTTAACTAAGTTTCTATCAACGGCATTAAAAATTTCATCTAATTGTTATCTTGTTTGGTTTTGAGATAGATGAAGTTGATTATTGTAAATGCCTAAGTTTAGTGGGAGTATATGCATTATTTGGTTTTATGTGTAAATTGCATACTGCTTGCCAATTATGATTTAGTTTACACAAGAGATTTATATCAAAACAATTTGAAATAAAAATCTAAGGGACATCTTTTTTGTATTGGGGATTTAGATGCATCAAGATTGCTATTGATGTATTCTTGGATCATCACAGAAGAGTTGTACTGAAAAGGTAGTTAAGAAAATTGGTATGCAGTATTGGAAATCAAGATACACCCCTATTACTGAGGAAGACATATTTAGTCTCAATTAATGCCTTAAAGTGATTTTTGAAATTAAAGAAGTACAGAAGATTTCTTATGCTTCCGCATTTGGAATTATAATGTATACTCAATTTTATACATGTTTGGATATGATGTACACTATTGAGAGGTTAGGTAGATATTTTGATAATGTGGTAATGGATCATTGGATTGCAGCCAAATAGATCTCATGTCATCTTCAAAGAACAAAACATCACATGTTTACATGTGGGAAGTCGGATAAGATTAGAGATCATTTGGTATCCAGGCTTCGACTTTGCTGGATGCAAAGGCAATTATAAATCCAGTTTAAGCTATAATTATATACTTGTTGGAAGAGCAATTTTTGAAAGAGTATTAAATAGATACTTGTTACTTTTCCAATAAAGTAATTGTGATTAAAGGTTATTATGAAGCATTCAATCATACAATATGGCTTTGAAATTTGTCACAGGGATGCAAATTATGAATGAAATTGAAAGATCACTTAAGTTATATTTGATAATATGTTAATAGCCATATATAATAAAAGGGATACAGAGTGATAAAAGCATCTATGGAGCATATTAACATAAACTCCATGACTGTGGATCCGCTTGCTAAGGGACTGACACCCAAGGTCTTTCATGAGCATATTGCTCATATAGGTGTGATATTATTTTATATGATATGTTGTGTCCATAGAAGTATGCATTTGGATGCTCATATTTTAGACAAATCTTAAGTTTATGGATTTTTTTTTGCAGAAATAAAGTATTTAGTGTTATTTTTCACTCTGATTATAAGTAGATGATCTCATAAGGAATAAGGTTGGACTAGTTGGAAATAGACATATTAGATCACATTACATGCAATTTCCATGCTACACATCCATACTTGATTTATGTCATTTGATTGTGACCATGGATGAAATTAGTTACGATACATGTAACGATAGTCACCTTGATCCTATATTAACATAATTGATGGACGAGATTGTTAGGAGATATTTTGATCATGATAGCTAATTTAGAGGTCATAAAGTTACAGTTTAATATACAATGTGTATATATACGTACATCGAAGTGGGAGATTATAAGAATCTGTATGTGGACTTCTATATATCATTGTATATTATGTGCTATTATAAAGTTTGGACCAAATTAAAGTGATTTGATAAGGATAAGTTAATAGGCCTAAATCATCCCATTAAGTATAGACTTATTATGTGTAGATACCATGTTACTCAGTTACTGATTTTATGATGGGCTGAATTAGAAACTAGGGTTTACAGAGTTATAAAATATTGTGGTCCCCAAGTTATACGCACTCTTTTCCTGACATCCCATTATCAGAAAAAGGAGAGCCGCCATCTCCGAATGATGCGTATCAACTTGAAAGATCAATAACCACATGTCTAAATACCAATAGTTTCTATGGATATTCAGGTATATTTTTTCATCTAGCCTTCCAGTTTTCTTGATGATTTAATATAGAAGATCTTGAAATTATAAAGAATTAAATTTTTAACAAAAGACCTCATATATGGTAGGGGTTCTTGAAAGAGCGAGTCTTTTGTTCTCTCTCTCTCTCTCTGGGTTACATTTTTTTCCCTTCACCTTGAAAATGAAAACAAAACACGTAGTATCAATCAACTATGACCTCCCAAGTAGCCAAAAGTCATTATGAAGAACGAGGACCTCAAGCGTAGATTAACCATATATAGGTATTAATAGAAATGAGCCCTACGAGCTTTTCTATAAGTCACAAAATATATAATCGAATACTCCATTGAGTTTAAATGCTTTTTTTCAAGTCTATGATGCGTGTGTGTAGTTAGATTTTCTTATACCAAAAGTGAAAATATGGGTAGCATATTACCAGAACTGATGAGAAAGTTTAAAACAACAAATTTATTATTATTATTATTGTTATTTGGGAGTAAAACAACAAGTTAATGTAGCGATCTATGAATATTAATTATGTTACGAAATTATCGAAGTAATCATGGAAGAGGTTTACGTCATAAAGAAGGAATCAACGGTATCATAACGCAAATTATTGTTGTTGATAAAATAAAATGATATGAATTTTAATATTAATTAAAAAATAATAGCCCTTTAGAGTTTGATTTTAATATATTGAATGATTGAAGTATAAAATATTTTTATACAATCATTCAAGACACACACACACACATATATATACTATCACATTAAATAAATAATTTTAACTCTCATCCTACTACTTAATTAGGATTTGATTGGATGGTAGTTTTAAAATTTTTTAGTATTTTATATTATCAGTATATTTGATTTAAATCCAAAATTTTATCAGAATTAGATTCAAACAATTATTTTTATTTTTATTAAAAAATTTCTCAAATTTTTCTCAGCCTGCTCAATTTACAAAGCGTGCATCCCATGTATGTGACTGCAAAAGAGAATAGGCGGTGATAGCTCTGATACTTATGTATTAATTGCATTGTGCCAACCATTCATCTTGAAAGGGACCTTCGTATTATCATCAATTTATAAAAGTCTATATGTATCTTTCTAGTTTCTTTCTCTACATATTAATTAATTCCATCATCTTCCCTTTCAGTTTAATTTCATTTTTTAATTTGAAAGAGAATAAGGTGATGATAAGATTTGGTAAGGTCTCTTATCTGTTTCCACATGCGGCAAATATGCATTGAATGGCAAAAAAGAATTCAAATCGCTATACTGACTTGACAGAGAATAGTGGGACTACTTATCTGTGTGTGTGTGTGTGCGCGTGTATTTTTGTGAATATGCAGCATGTGATATTCTGATAAGTGTTTAAAGAAGGTTGATCTGTAAAGAGCCAATGTTTTTGCGCATATGCAGTTCTCAGAGGCATTGCAACAACTTGGAGCCTTGATTTACTTGGCTATTTATTGCATGCATATGATATATATCATGTGTAGATCCCACGTGATAAAGAGAACATTATCAGAAGACAGAAAAACAAGGTGTGTTAATTTTTTTATTCAATAAGATGACAGACATGTGTGGCGTTTGGTTAGTTTTTTTTTTTTTTTAATATTTAGAACAGAGAGGTTCAAATCCCACGTCATGACAGCAGCACTGATATATAAAAACTAAAACAAAATTCTCAGCATGTTTGAAGGCTACCAGACTAGTAAAGAGAGACATCGAACATAAGATATAAGAGAAGGTGCTACAAATATCTACTTTCACACTTAAACTTGATCTCCTTCCCTTTAAAATCATTATTTCTTGTTGTGTTTAAGATCATCTCCTTATCCGCTTCTAAACAATAGTAAACAACCAGGAATGAATAAAAAAATTCTGATGATTGCAATCCACGAGCTCTACATATGACGGACAAAAACTAATTGCCGAGGAAAGGAACCCTTTGCTGATTATGACATTTCTGAATGTCACACACAAAAATAAATATATAACAGAAAATTATATGAACTTAATGTTGATGTATTAACACTTAATTATATATTATTATTCAATCATGTATTACTATTTTAATAATAATATTTAAATCTCACACTTACAATTTAGGTTTGATTTAGTATTGATGTGGCTTTTTGAGAGTTGTTAAATGCCTTGACCTTTCAAAAAGCTATTTTTAAAAGTCATAATAGTATTATTTGATAAAATAATCTAAAAGTTATTCACAATGAGCAGAAGCTACAATAATAGAATTTGGTAAATATGCTCCAGAAATCCATAGTAACAATAATAGATATCTAGATATTAAAGAGAATAATTTTTAGATTTATTGTTATTAATTATATATCCTGATTGTTGTTCATACGGTATCAATTATGTAAAAATTAATTATAAGTTGGAGTATCTTCTTCAATATTTTCTGATAACTAATTGAGTTGTATTATGTCAAATAAATACTAATCATGTTTTCTAAAATTCATACTAAATACCTTGTCTGCTATTCTTATAGTAATACTTAAATAATAATTTAATTATAAAATTATGATATTGTTGACTTATTTGCTGATAAAATTGAGTTATATCATCCCAAATAAAATTAAAGACATTTTAGAAAATAATATAACATGAATTAATAGATTCTAACGATTATACAATAATAAACAATGGTCTTATTCAATTTTAGAAAATAAGAATTTTCATAAAAATAAACAAACTGGCAGTTGTTCTTGAATTTTCTAAACTTAAAATAACTTATTCATATATTATAATAATTTTTAAAATATTTTTAATGACTAAAATGTAATCACTAAAATATAATCAAGAACGATCCACGAATCATATGTTGCTAGGAGCACATTGCTATTGCCGACACAATGTTGGGAAACGAAACTAGAATTAACAACGTTTCAAACCGACGATGAATTTGACATGTTCATGTTGCAATTTTTTTTAATAGCATAAGTTGTTAACCGTTATAATATACATATTAAGTTCTTTTAAAAATAGTTAAGTTCTTTTAAAAAAATAACCAACTAGGAAACAAACATATTAAGTGTTTTTTTAGGAGAATAAACATATTAAGTTGATTTATGAAATTTTGTATTCTTTCATGCACAATTCTTGTCTGCTTATAGTTCTCAGTATATAATATACATTGGCTTCATTTTGGTAACCGTTATTTCTTATATAAGCTCGTTTGTACTTTTAAATTTGATTTAATTAATAACGTCAAGTGGCGAGTGAAATTTTATTCAGGGAAAAGTATACTTTTACAGAGAAGGTGATACGTAGACCGCACAAACATTTTGCACCATTTATTTAAAAATGAGAAGGAGAACCTAGGAAGAAAAAAATAATAATGATAGTTTGATGACATCACAATTCACAAATGATATCGATATGGAAGTTCATTATGTTAAGACTAAAGAGAATAGAATTATGGGTAGTTATGTGGAACCCAGGCCAAATTTTGGGTTTTAAAACTCTTGTCTACATGGATCAATAAAAAAATTTCATATAGATTTATAATAAATGCATATAAATATTTTTTTTGTCAACATTTAATTTTTTAAAGTAATAGTTAAAGAAATATAACTTATAAAATGAGTCTTTGTTTTTTGTAAAATATAACTATTTATTCCTTGAGAGAAGATATATATTATTATATTTTTATCCTCTCTATTCCTAAAATATATATTTCTATCTCCTAAACAATTAAGATAAACTACACTCTAAATTACTTTTAATTTTTTATTAATTCTCTATTTTCTCATATTTATGATTTTATTTTGTACAAAAAAATAAGTTTTATTAAAGCATATATATTTTGATCCTTTACAAAATAAAATATATGTGGCTTATAATAATATAAATTATTTAAAATTTATTATTACTATATTAATAGAATAAAGTATTGATGGTAATAACAATTTATAATAATTATTTTAAAAATAAAAATCACATATTTCCTCAACTATTAATTCATAATACTATTGCATATTTTTTTAATAGTGAAATAACAGTATTCTTCTCGTTACTTTCTTCATGATCCATCATTGTATATCATATTAACAAATACTTTTATTTTTTTATGCATTTCAAATATTAATAATTAAAAAATATGTAAATTTATTTTTTAAAAATTTTTTTATTGCAAATTATTGTTGCTATTAATATTTGATTTCTTAATATAGTAAAATATTAAAAGTAAATTATACATATAAACTATATGTAATCCCTATGCATTACATGGGTTTGTTTATATTTTTCTATAACCTCTCTTAATAAAACAATTTTTAAAAAAATTGTGATTTATAATTCCAAAACTAAAAATAGAATAATAAAAATTTTCTATTAACAGAATATTACATCTGTAAAGTTTATAATGTAATTAAATATAAAATAGAATCAAATATACTAATAAATTATTTTTTTCATTAGTAATATATCAATTAAAGTTAATATTATTTTTATCAAATAATTTATTTTATATTTTATAATTAAATATATTTTCATTTGAGAACTTGAGTAGTCAAACATTTTTTACTACTAAATAAGCAAGCATACGTAGAGGAAAAAAAAATTATTGATGATAGGTCCACTTTTCATGTTGGATATCTTGGGTAGTAGTTAAAATTGCAAACATTCAGGTAAACTTTAAATATATTATATTTTAATTATAATATATGCCACTTATTATAATTTTTAATTATTATAAGTGCATGACTTATTACAGATATTTTTGAACTATGTAGTATAATCTATTTTCACTTGCACATTGCAAAGAAATGTTATTATCACTAAAATTTATAAATAATAAGGTATGCTAATTGAAAATAAATTGGAGGTGTGCTTGTTCATATAACTCTTCAAAGTTGTCATGAGACTCAAAAGGGGACTTGATCACATTTTTCAATGTATTATGAACTGAAAACTAAAAACCCATCTTATTATTTTACACTATTTATCAATAAAAGTAATTATAACCAGAACCTATAAACTATTTTAAAAGTAAAATATTTTCTTTGTTCAACTTAAAATAAATTTAACTTTATATTTTAAAATTATGAAAATTAACTATCAACATTTAAATTACAAAAATTATATTATTATAAGCTAATAGATTACGGTAATTATTTAAGTTATAACATTATATAATTTACATATAAAATATTAATATATTATGTGCACCCAAATAAAGTGTCATGTGAAGTGACACTATTTTCGAAAGGATATTAAGGTCCTTTTGTTCTTTAATCTTGGTTGTAAATAATTTAGAAGTCATTTTTTGTTTGTTTTAAAAACAAATTTAGTTTAACATTTTAAAAAATTAAAATTAGAATTGAAAAAACTATATTATCATGAGTAAAGAGTGAACTAATTTTTCTTAAAAATGTGTAGGTAACTTCTTCATTCAAATTTTGCTTTAAAAATGAATTTGGCTTTGTATTTTTTAAAATTTAGGTAGATTAGTTCTTAGAATAAAAATTTAAAAAATATGTTATCATAAGCTAGCATATTCCTATAATTTTAAATTTTAAACTAATTAATTTTAAAGATAAAAAATTAATATTGTCATACGCAATAATATTAAATAGTACTATTATGTAATTATTCTAAATTAAAGTAAATTTTAATTATAAAATATAATGAGTCATATAATAATCAAAATTTTGGGTGAATGAATCTTAATATATAGCACAGCTATTATTTTTATATGTATTTATATTGTTATGTTGAAAAATAAAAATATAATTATAAATTAGAATTAATTTTAATCATAAAATATAATGAGTTATGCAATAAATAAAAGAATAGAGTGAGTATTAATTAAATAGTTCAGCAAATTACTTACATATAGATGTATTAACATGTCATATTATTATAAGTTACATATATTTTATTTTGTGAAAAAACAAAATATATAAGTTTTACTAAAAGTTATTGTGGTAAAAAATAAAATCATAAATACGAAATATAGAGAATTAATAAAAAATTTAAAAATAAATTAAAGGATAATTTATCTTAATTAAGGGATAGTAATATATGTTTTAGAAATAGAAAGGATAAAAGTATAATAATATCATCTTTCAAAGAAAAAGTTGTATTTTATAAACAAAAAATAAAGATTCATGTTATAAATTTTATTTGTTTAAGTATTACTTTACAAAATTAAGTTTTATAAAAAAATATGTATATGTATTTATTATAAATCTATGTGGGGGATTTTTATTGGACTATGTTGCAATTGATAAGGGTTTCAAAATATAAGATTTGCTTTTTTTTATAATGATTATTATTCGCAGGAATTCAATTAAAAATTTTATAAAATATAGAGACATAATTAAAAAATTTTAAATTATGGGGAACTAATTGAAAATTGACTAAAATTATAAGGACATATAATTAAACATATTTTTTTTTAACTATGTTGAAATGTACTTATATTATAAGGGTATAATTGTCATTTAAATATTTTTCTCTTCCATCACACATTTTCTTCACAAGTGAGAAGAAAAATGGTTTGAAATGAGTTCCACTAATTTATTTTTTCCTCTCTCCAATTTCTTTGATAATCCAAAGGAGGGAAAAGTACAAAAATCTATTAGTTGTCTCGCTTTGTTTTCTATCATTGGAAATTCTTCTCATTCAAACGAATGGTTAATCTTTAATCCGCGTTAGCATGTTGTCATATTAATACTCAACAGTAGAAAGGAATGAAAGTTGACAGAGGGATCAAATGAGAACAAAAAATAGTTTTTAAAAGATTTTTTTTTAACTAAAATCTCAACTTAGTTTCAAATATTTGAAAAATCTCATACTAGTTCTTTAAATTTTTCAAATAGAAATAAACTAATTCTTCTATAAAATTATCATCTGAGTTGTATCTTATTAACTTACTTACCTATATTGTTAATTTTAACGATGAATCCTAACTTACATTACTAATCTAAACGAAATTGTTTAGATATTCTTCTTCATCTTTTCTCTCCACATAGCTCTTTGCTTAGAAAAAAGATTTTGACTTTAAATTATCATTTATTCTGTATAAAATAGAGGAGTGAGGTAAGTTATGATCCATTGTAAAAATTAATAGTACACATAGGTAAGTTAACAGAATACGCGTATATTCTTATTAACAGTTCAGATAATAATTTGATAGAAGGACTAATTTATCTCTATTTATGAAATTTGAGAGATTAATATGAGATATTTTAAATATGAGAGATTAATTTTTTTTTAATTATAAATTTGAGGAATTGAATGGAGTATTTATTTATTTTTTTCTTTTTTAGAAAAAAGATAGACAAAAAAAAATGACATTTTGGAGGAAAGACAAAAACATAACTACGCCTAACTTTTAATATCACCATCGTCACTTTCAAAGACGGCGCATCAAAAGTGAGGGCCACTAATAATATACGAAAATTAGACTCAAATAATAATAATAGAAGAAGCTAAATCCAATTATTCAGCTACTCTTTAGGGTTAAAAAAGGGAGCAAGCTTGTCTAAAATTTAAAATGAAATTTTGGTACAAGGCAAGCGATAAACCTTGCCGAAATAATTGGTGCAGGCTCCGAGTCGCTTTGGAGTTTGAACTCCGCAGCGTGCATGATAAAAGAAAAAAAAAAAAATATATATATATATATATATATATATATATATATATTATTTTATGTGGTTATAATTATTATATGGTTATTTCTTAAATAATCATATTATACTAATATCCTTTTATTTTTAATGATTATGATTAGATATTAATTTTTCATATTTTAATAAATTAAATTAATAGGACATATAACATATTTCTAATTAAAAATATCGATTTTCATGGATTTATAAAAGTATAAAGAACTTTGTATTATATGAGTGAATATCCTATATGGTCTTTCAAGATTTTTATGTTAGATTATTTTATTTTTCAAGAAAAGAAATTAAGCTTGTGATTCTTCAAAATTTAAAATGATGGACATATTAGTTTCTTTATTAGTTTTTTATTAGTAAATTTACACATATAATACAGTATAATGATAATGTGCTATTAAAACGCTAGAGGCAAACTAAATAAAATTAGTTTAAAACATATAATACTTATTTTGGTATCTAAAATTGTATAAAATAAATCATTTTATGACTTATAATAGAGATTTAAATGACTCATTTTTATAAATTTAACTATTAAAATAAGTCATTTTAAACTTTTTTATACTTCAAATGATATATGCATCACTTAATATTATGTTAGCAGGTCAATATATATTCCTATTAATATTTAAAAAATTAAATATATATAGAGAAATTAATATATTATATATTAAAATATCGAGAGATTGTGAGTTTATTTTCAATTTTTAAAAAATTAAGTATTCTTATAAAAAAAATTTATGGCACTATATGAGTTATTTAGTAGTATTATATATTGACGTATTGATTGATATATTGATTGGTACAACGACAAAAACGTTGGGTACCAGCAACGACCCACGTTTCACCACGTGGCGCAATACAAGACGAGCGATGCGGTGGTCCCTTTGTCTATTCTCCAGTACCACCCGGTAGCCGGTAAATATCCACAGAATCAAATCAAAACGACGTCATTTCACATCACTGTCATCCCCATGGTGGGACCCCTCCTTCTTATTTATGCATATAAATATGTGTTCGCAGAAGCGTGGTGCACCAAACCACTTGCGTCTTCATCTTCATTATCCTTGATCCAAATTATTCGTATTTTTCATTTCCTTCTTCGGTTATCTTTCCCTTATCTTTTCTTTCTTTCTTTCCTTCTTTCCTTCTTCTTCTGAGAGCTCGTTTCAAGCTCTCTATCTTTCATTTTTATTTGATCCCATCATATAAATATTAATCACAATGTGTGGTATACTTGCTGTGCTTGGTTGCTCTGATGAGACTCGAGCCAAAAGGGTCCGCGTTCTAGAGCTTTCTCGCAGGCAATGATTATTTTCTATTTACATGCATATACACATATATGTTTGCATTAATTCCAAGTTTCTTACTTTGATATCTTTTCCCTCATGAAACAAAGTTTTGGGTTATGGTCCCTTTTTTGAATAACCAGCCTCTTTTACCATATATAGGCAGCTATTTATTCAAGAGTTATGTTAATTTAGAATTTAGTTTTTAATATATAGTTAGTGTAAAGTATATTTGATATTGTCACTCAATTATACATTGATTAGCAAGAATTGGGCACAATAATGGTAAGTATTAGACATGATAGTTAGCAGTTATTTTAAAAGATAGGTTAGGTTGTTAGAGAACTAGAGTTAGTAAACTCTAACAACCTTACTCATGACTCTAACAACCTAACCTATCTTAAAATATCAGCTAACTATCATGTCTAATAGTAAGTGAATTGTTTTTCTCTATTTTTTTCATGGAGTAAATTAAAATTTAAACCTTGTGAAAGACAATTATTAAGATGACCTCTTAATCGCAATATCTGAAAGCAAAAATACTTTATAAAGATAAAAAAAATCATGTGTTAACATCTTGTTAAAAATATTTAATTTTTATAATGATTATCTCAAAGAAATTAGTGCATTGTTATGTTGTAACCTGATACGAGGCAATATATTTATCATATTATTCATGTATATCTTTAAATTTTGTCGAGAATAATATCCTATCATAAATATCGTTAATCCCAAACAAGATATATGGATAATGGGTAATGTTATTTCAATATCTACTTTTAAGTGTCTCATTCAAACACTCATTTTATTATTGTTGAATGAGATAGATGAGTAAAGATAAATGTATATCACAATTTCATCTTAATAAAGTGAGTATTTGAATGGAACAGATAGAAATAAGTGTTAAAATAATATTATTATTTTATATATGTGCTGCCGGTGACTGTGATTCAATGTCTGGGAAGTGGCTTATTCAGATACCAAGATTCCGCTTTAATTGGCGGAGTTTTGGTTATCATGAAAATTAATATGGGGCCTAAGTGGCATAATTCATGTTTCAACTGTCACGGTGGTGTCTAGTCCATCAAATATTTTAACAAAGATTATTTCAATATGCTGTTCAAATTATAATTACGGCTTTATGTGGGGAACCCCGTGCCTACCTGCCGCGTTTAGCAACGCCTGCCTTGATAATATAAGTGGGCAAATAGCAAACGAAATTATATTTTTAATCTGATCATCACTTGTATTAAGATAAACAAGTGGGAATGTGGGGTCCAGCTTGAAATTCAATTATTGGTCATTTTTGTTGAAAAAAATCCAAAGAAGATGATGATGGGAAAAAATAAAAAATTAAAAAAAATACTATAAGACAATATTTTTTTTGTATTTATAATGATTTATCAAAATTATCTATCATTAGATAAATTAATGAGTCATATCATATAATTTGTTTTATTCAATAATTATATAATTTTTATTATTTATACATATTTTGAATGGGTAGTATTACTCATAATTAAAAGGGTTAATTGGTCTTAAAACTGCAAGATTTATAGTTAATTGATTAATAACGGGGGTGTTGAAAAATTGCATTTCGAATGATGATCACTGAATGTTTATTAATTCTTCTTGCTCTGTGCATGTTGACATGACACAGATTGAAGCACCGAGGGCCTGACTGGAGTGGGCTCCATCAACATGGAGACTGCTATTTGGCACATCAACGGCTAGCAATAGTTGATCCTGCTTCCGGTGATCAACCTCTCTTCAATGAAGACAAAACCGTTGCCGTCACGGTAGGCCATATTTATATGATACTGGACATCAATGATTGTTTTCTTTGATCCTGCAAAGTAAATGGTTACTCTTCTGTATTGTTGTGGTGCTTCTGCTATACTAGCATGGGAAGAGGTTGTACTAAAATGAAGGTGGTTGTAAAATTTAAAAAAAAATAAAATTAAAGATTTATTATTTTTAGATTATTTGATGTGATCCATGCAATTATTAATTTAAAGTTAATTGATTTTGTACTTTCTTTATGATAACCCTCTTTAAAATAATCTAATTTTTCGAGAGAATGAATTTATTTAAAACTTAATTAGAATAGTACTTTTTTGTTGAGTTTTTTTTTTGATAAGGACATTAAAACTAAGAATTCTTTTTAGAGGGTACAGGAGACAAGGAGTGGTGTGGGAGGTAAGAGTCGAATAAAAGACCATTTACTCAAAAGTGTAGAAACCAAGCACAATAATTGGGGTGTAGGTTCATCCGCGAGTTCTGTTGCATTTTCTTAAAACATCTTTTAAAATATGCAATTAAATAATACTATATAAAAAAGGATCTATTATTATTATATAACAGTGTAAATTTTCTTATACGCATCAAAATTAAACTATTAGTAATCTGAGCACAGCAAATGTTGATTGATGATTAATGTCATCACTGAAAAACAGGTAAATGGAGAGATTTACAACCACGAAGAGCTCAGGAAACAACTCCCTAACCACAAGTTCCGAACTGGAAGTGACTGTGATGTTATTGCACACCTGGTTAGTGGCAACCCACTTTAACTTTACGTTGTAATTAGCAGAAATTTTACAGCATCTTTTCTTCCATTAATTCTAAATATATTCTAAGTCTTCTGAAAAAAAAAAAATCATCCGTTTTTTCATAGTGAATAGGCTGTCAATCATATGATTGGACTTATAGTTCTTACCAATCGCTTGTTATGATGTTAAACCTTTTCAATAGTACGAGGAACATGGAGAAAACTTTGTGGACATGCTTGATGGTATATTCTCATTTGTTCTGCTGGATACCCGTGACAACACTTTCATAGTGGCTCGGGATGCTATAGGAGTCACTTCCCTTTACATTGGCTGGGGATTAGATGGTAATAATGATATAATATGCTTTGATTTTGAATTGAATTCATGAGACTTTACTTTGTACTTGATCATATTTGATAACAAAAAATGTAATTTGTACATAATATATATAGGATGCTGTGCGCACTTACATCTTATCTACAATTAAATGGGGAATGAGATTTGAGTCGGCTCAATATTCCATGCATGTTATATACAAATAACATAACTTATAATTCAGTATTCTTGCGACGTGATTGGCATCCCTATGGTTTCAGGTTCTGTTTGGATTTCATCAGAAATGAAAGGGTTGAATGATGATTGTGAACATTTTGAGTGCTTCCCACCTGGTCACTTGTACTCAAGCAGAGCCAGAGCTTTCCGCAGATGGTACAACCCTCCTTGGTTCTCTGAGGCTATTCCATCAGCCCCTTATGATCCTCTAGCTTTGAGACGGGCCTTTGAGAAGGTAATATCCATAAAGTGCATCAAGGTTCCTTTTGTCATGAAACTCTTTTCATGAGTACAACTGATGCAGTCAATGTGATTTACAGGCGGTCATAAAAAGGTTGATGACAGATGTGCCTTTTGGTGTTCTGCTGTCCGGAGGTTTGGACTCTTCATTGGTTGCATCCATCACTTCTCGCTACTTGGCGACTACAAAAGCTGCCGAGCAGTGGGGATCGAAATTACACTCATTTTGTGTAGGCCTTGAGGTGTATTTCTATTCAACGTTATGAATGATATTACAAATTTGCTAGACAATTTTTTTTGTTAACAGGGAGAAAATTTTATGAATGAACTTTATGTATAATTTTACGTATAAAACTTATCAATGAAATTTCTTACGGTGCTTTCACCCTTGTACCAAACACACTCTTAACGAAAACCTTTAATGTTGTCCTAATCTTTAGTCATCTTATATTTGAGTAGGGCTCACCAGATTTGAAGGCTGCAAAAGAAGTTGCTGATTATCTAGGGACTGTCCACCATGAGTTTCATTTTACTGTTCAGGTATCTACTTGAAATTGTACTCATCAGCTCAAAATTTGAGGCCATTAAATTTCCAAAAATCATAGCTAGTGAATAATTTTTATATGGTACAACGCAGGATGGCATAGATGCCATTGAGGATGTTATTTACCATATTGAAACATATGATGTGACTACAATTAGAGCAAGCACACCTATGTTCCTTATGTCTCGGAAGATCAAATCACTTGGTGTCAAATGGGTGATCTCTGGAGAAGGATCTGATGAGATCTTTGGCGGGTATCTCTACTTCCACAAAGCCCCCAACAAGGAAGAGTTTCACCAAGAAACATGCCGTAAGGTCATAGATATATCATGCTCATTATGAGAACAATATAAGGGCGTGAAGTAAAAGGGTTAATGGATATTATCTTTTTGTATGCAGATTAAAGCACTTCACCAATATGATTGCTTGCGAGCCAATAAAGCAACTTTTGCTTGGGGTCTTGAAGCCCGTGTACCATTTTTGGACAAGGAGTTCATCAATGTTGCAATGAATATTGATCCTGAGTATAAAATGGTATGAAACTATGAATAAAGAATGTCATTTTGCTTGCATTATCACTTAAGAAGTTAACAAAATTTTGTTAAACTGGTTTACTGTTTAATATGTTCAGATAAAACCAGAAGAAGGAAGAATTGAGAAATGGGTTCTGAGGAGGGCCTTTGATGATGAAGAGCATCCTTATCTGCCTAAGGTACTCTTCAATTTTCTGCAGAGTCTATAGATCTTCTGCAATATTAGTTGGTTGAACTAACATCTAAGCGTTTAATTTCATGCAGCACATTTTATATAGGCAGAAAGAACAATTCAGTGATGGAGTTGGTTACAGCTGGATTGATGGCCTTAAGGCCCATGCTGCAAAACATGTATTGAATCCAACCTTGTTCTCTACAATTCGGTGATGAAGTTGGCTATTGTCATAAAATTGCTGTTGCTTATAATTGGTTCTTGACATTTTTATTTAGGTGACTGATAAAATGATGCTTAATGCTTGTAATATCTTCCCCCATAACACCCCAACAACCAAAGAGGCCTACTACTACAGAATGATCTTTGAGAGGTTCTTCCCTCAGGTAAGTGTAATAAAAAACTTTCAATTTGAAACCAGTTGAGTTGACTAAATAATTCAAAAGGGGCTGAACCAAATATTTGTGTTCCTTAATTTTGGTTTTGCAGAACTCAGCTAGGCTCACTGTTCCTGGAGGAGCAAGTGTTGCATGTAGCACGGCTAAAGCCATCGAGTGGGATGCTTCCTGGTCCAAGAACCTAGATCCTTCTGGTAGAGCAGCACTTGGAGTGCATCTTTCAGCATATGAAAACCAAGTCAACTCAGTCAACAAAGCTACAGAATTTGAGAAGATTATACCAGAAGCAACTTCTCTTGGAGTTGCCATCCAGAGCTAATATGAGCTATGGCAAGGACCAAGGAATAATTGTGCAAGAATGAAGACATGAAAAACTGAAAGTGCCTGAAAATTTTGCCTGCTGTATAATTTTATCCAGGCAGTGCTACATAGACAAGGCTTTTAAAAAGTGTTGCATCTTGTGTTTAGTTTGAATGCTGTGATTTGAAGTCTACCAGAATATATGGTGTTTCCAAGTGTTTCTTTCATCAGTTTATTATGAACGCAAGCTCCATTATTTTTCAGTGGTGTGTAGATTACCATATTTTCAATTTGCTAAAGCATATTCTTCATGTCAAACAAAGCAAAAGAAAAATAGAATTTTAGAAGTCAGATTAAACTTAAAAGCAAATTACTTTCAAGTCTCATGATATGGAAAAGAAAATAGTAAGAAGATGCCAAAACATAACATTTGAGGGATCAAGTTTGTACAATGAGATGCACACTGTTAGATATAAAATCATTTCAAAGCTTGTAGCTAACATTTTAAGCTTCTAGGAAAGATATTCTTAAGCTTTTAGAAAAGTTAATTCTTTTTCTCTTTTTTTGGTAAAAAGAGTTAATTCCTGACATTTTATCATCAGGCCAAAGAAAAACCAAAGCCTAGTCCATAATTATCAGGCCTCAATAATGGGCATGCTATAGTACTCAGCAAAGGGTGCGATTGTACAATTGATCCAAAAAAGAGTACGGTGTACTATTCACAAACGGTTTAATATTTATTCAATCATTTGACTCTGTCATTGTTGAAAGTGTAAAGCATAATTTTTTCTCCACAATCATTCAATTATCTAGTTTTTATACCATTAAAAAAAAATTTGATTTCTTTTAAGAGAAACGATAAATGTCCACCAAATTTATACTATACATTTACACAAAGTTAAAAATTATAAATCAACATGCACAAAGTTATAAACCAAGATATAAAAAGTTATAAACAATTATACAAAAACTAAGATACAAAAAATTGTAAACAAATATGTAAAAACTTTTTGCATACTTGTTTACAACTCTTTACATATTGATTTACAATTTTTTATATACTTGTTTATAACTTTTAACTTAATATAAATATATGGTGTAAATATAGTGGTAGTTATGTATCACTCTTCTTTCTTTAATTGTCATTGGCTTTACGCTGACAATAGAAAAAAAGCCAGAAAAGTCTACAATATTGTAATTTACTACAACAAAGTTCCTTTTTCACTTTCATTAGCATATATATATATAACTTTGCAAGTGCAGAGACTTGCAGTCATGGAACCCTCAATAAATATCACCTACTTAAAATTAAAGATGGAAAAAAGAAAAAAGAAATCAGTAGAATAAAGCAGTACAGAATAGTTCATTCCAAGTATCAGGCAATCCAGGGAGGCACCAGTGGCTGCAATCGGCTGAGTGGTCAGGGTTAGCTTTCTGCTGTGAACTCAGTTCACCACTGTAAATGGAAGGGTGGCCATCCTTCCTCAGTGCTGACAACAATGTGATGTCCAGAAGATATGCAGGGTTGTACATTTCTCTAATCACCATCTCCACAATCCTCATCTGCTCTGGATATGCTCCAGGGTATGCTGTGCCATTGATTGGTGCAGTTTCACCATAGCAATTCTTTGTTGTTGTTATCACTGTTGTTGTCCTTCCAGCATTCCATTCAATTGGGCTGCATCTCAGTGCCAACAAGTTTTAGCAAGCCTTGTGCTCAACTTTGTTACGAAAAATGGAGACTAGCTTAACAAAATCAATCAAAATTGTTATCAAGTACAGATATATATCTATATATATATATATATATATTAATAGACAGAAGTTTAAGTTGAGAAAATGACTCATTTCGATCTAGGATCATGACATTTCAGACTGATCAAAGACTTGTAAAGTTAATTACAGATCATCTACTAGGAGGAAAGGAAATGCAAGAATCAAATCCAAATCACAGCGATGCAGAAGCAAAAGACTACCTGAGACCTAGTGACTCAACCGGATTGGTATTGGTAAGTACAAGATATTACTATTACTATCAAAATTGGAAAACACAAATTAGTGTTTTTTCCTTTTGCTACATATCAATGCTGATCAATGTCAAAGCCTAAATGTGACAATGCCACTCACACTAATTGGACGGTCTTGTGTTGTGAAACCGGCCACAGAACTAAAGTAGCAGTTTATTTTTGGATTTTAGACTCAGCCATTCACTATTTTTTTTCCTTGGTCATAGCCATTCACTGTTGGAAACCTGAACATTCCCATGTGCTATGGCGCACCGCCCGGACCCCTTATAGAACATTTACTAATGGCCCATATGGCCATACCGGATTTAAATGTGCATAAATGTTTCGCATTGGTAGCTTGGGAAAATTCTAGAGATGATTTTAGAGACACAACTTGGGTTCGATTTTTATATTTCTTCTATTGATGAGTGATTTATAAATCATTTATAAAACCGATGAATTTCTAAAACATGTTTGATCTGGAGATGAACTTTCCCTGAATCCAAATTTTTTTATTATAAAAAAAAGTACACATCTCTATAACATGTAGCACTTAAAACAAAATAAAGGACAAAGAAAAGGGGGAAGCATAAGCTTTTGTTTGTTCTACCAACTTGTGTGTGTAGATAGTATTAAGCATAAGTTTCACCGACACAGTTTTTTCCAGGACATGCATCAGAGTGATCATGCTCCAGGAAAAACTACCTTCCTCGGGTTTAAAAGGTAGTTGTGAAAAGGCAATAAAAGTAACAATTGCAACCTCATGTGACCATGAATGACTTTGGAGGCGACAAAAAAAAGAACCTTTGCATAATTTTATAACGTTTTTGTTCACAAATTATACTAATTTAGCAGCGAAAAAAAAACTATACTATAAAACTGCTAACTATTACATCAAAAAATTAGAAGTGCTAATAAAGTGTGGTACCATAATATTGCTAATAAATTGATTTTTAATCTCTGTCTTAAAGAGGAAAATCAGATTGTTCAGTTCAATCTTGTAAAGTGTGGTATAAATCAATAAATTATAAAACAGATATATGTATCTTAAATGATTGTAATTCATCGATTCCCCTTTAGATTTCAACTCTACATTCAATAACGTGCACTTTGTAAGGATCCCAATGATAGAGATAATAAGACAACACAAGCCAAAAATTTCAACCGTAGGAAGACTCTAATTGCAATAAAGCTAAGTGTAAGCTAGCTAAGCTTAAGCTTGGTCAAAAGAAGGGTGCTATTTCCAGCCCTAACCGCACCTTATGAGATAAAGGCAAATAAATGGAAAAATTAAATGAGTTTGATTAGGTTTGCTGAGAAAATTTGGTGATAAATCAACCATTTAATAAACTGATTTAATTAACAAATTATTTATAAGTAACTATAAATATGAAAATGTTGTCCCCAGTTGATAACAAATAAATTGTTGATCAAATCAATGCTACAAATAAATAAATCTAATGAACAAACCAAAGTGTCTTTCTTACCATGCCCAATTAAACTGTCATTTTCGTACAGTAAATCTACTCATATTGGGATAAGAAAAACTGAAAAACACACAGATATCTTACTGTCTAAAATAGGCAAACAAACCCATTATGTAAGAGAGAGAAAGAAAATAGCTGAAGATATTAGAGGGAGGCAAGGTCCCTACTTGTAGTGTGTGGGAGAAATTGCCTGAAAGAACACTTTGGTTCTATTTCTATCAATATTGGTGTCAACCCAGAGAGCCCATGTTTTCATACCCCTTTCCAAAGCTGCCAAACGATCCATATCTGGGTGGTACTTGCCTCCCAATTCTACATAATCCCACCTGCACTCAATTACCCAAAAAAACCAAATTTCTTTTAAAACAAAAGAAAATAAAAGGCCAATCCCAACATTTCATTTAAATTATTTTTGGTATTTTCTTAAAGAGTGCTCCTAGATAGAGAAAAAGTTATGCCAGAAAATCTGTCGCATATAACCGGCACAAGCGTGACAAAATTTCAGTAAAATGGATGGAAATCATATGGTTGAAAAACTTACAAAATTTCAGTATATGGATGGAAATCATATGTGGTTAAAAAATTTAAACTTTTTTAATAACGTTTTGGCACGTAATTCAAGTGCAAAAATTCTGTCCAAGTATTTTCCTTTTTTGAATAAGCTAAGAGAAGGGTAAGATACTGCTGCTTACCCCTGAAGAGATCCTTGATGACTCCACCAATGTCCTGTGTTAAATGACAGTACGTCAGCATTTTTCCATGCATCCCCATTCTTACCAACCTCATCCAGCCTCAAAATTCTCTTCCCTTGGACCACATCAAGATCCACCAAATAAGGAGATCTGTAGAATGAAATGCTCACACCATAGTCCTACACACACACCGCCATATCAAAACCCAATTAAGACCACTTTTGCAGCTCCTCAGGGTAAAAATAAACATGATGATTATTTGGCTAAAGTTTGCATCTACCATAGAAATTTAATGCCTGACAGCACTTTTTGGGTCCCTTCACTGAGAGATCCTTGCATAGTGGTTGGATCCTTACACCTTATGTAATTGACAATCTCAAATCACTTTTCCAACAGATTCTTTGTCCCATTAGAGAAAAATATGACCCTGCCCCATCTGATTGTGATTTAAGCATAACAAATAGGGAGACAAACTGTTCTGCTGCTGAAAACTACACTGTTCCTAGTCCTTGTGTACATCTTTCCCTCTGAACGAAAATCTAAATCTCACCAAGAAATGAAGTCTAAAATAGTAAAATCTTACTAGGAATGAAAACTGTGGAAATGTGAATTGGCCAATAACTATGATTAGTTGATTACTATTTACTCAGTCACTGCTAAGAAATTCTTAGACTCACCAAGAAATTGAAGGTTGAGAGAGGATCTCCCCTGACCAGTTGCGTCTGTGCCTTAGGAGCTGCAGCAGATAGCATACAAATCAAAGACTGCCACTGGTTCCTTCCCAAGGAGTCACCAACAAACATCAAAGTCTTTCCTTTCATCTTCATTAAAAACTCAACCCCATTGAACCTACCATGACAAAATGCCACAAAAACCATTCAGATTACTAGAAGAGCCTAATGTAGTGAACAAGTAATATACAAAAATGCAAGACTACGTAGGCATGCTTTGGGAGACAACCTTTTAACTATAATAAGTTGTTTTGAATCTAAAGTTAATTCAAATTAAACACACTACAAATTGCAGTGACACTAGAGAACACATAGCACCACAGAATCCTAGGACAACACGTTTTGTTCTTGTCTTTGTCTGTCAAAAAAACTCTGATACTATGTTATGAACTATAACGTACCTTGGGAGCTCGCAGCTGAGGGGCTTCCAACGGTATTTGAGGTAACCGGAATCTGGGCGACCGTACATTTGGCAGTTGAATTCAGGGTCTATGATGGGACAGCTGGAAGATTGGTAAAGTGGGTATGTTTCATCACGGACCCAAGTGCCCTCAAACAATGCACAGGTACTGCTTTTGTTGGCTTGGACAATTGGCCTGTGGTGTTGGAAATGGCTGTGGTTGTTGTGGTGGTGGTGGTGTAACAGGAAAGGTGAAGAAACTAGGTGGCATTGAAGGGGAACAATGAAGAGAAGGGACAAGAACGAGGCTAAAAGAGCAAGAGAACGTTGAGAGCATAGAAGAAGGGCCATTGCAGAATCCAAAATGAGAGATATCAGGAGAAGGGAAGATGAAAAAAAAGAGTGGAAAAAAAGGGTAACTAACTGAATTGAAATCTATATACAAAAGGGTGGGGCTTTTGGAAACGGTGGTTGTGGTGTTGTGTGTGCATGTGAAGGTAGATGAACGTGGTCACGTTACAGCTCCTTGACGCGGTTCAGTAAACTCTTACCTGAATGACTATTGATCTAAGTTTTAAGGATATGGGTTTGTTGAGCTCTTGGGTTTTAATTTGGAGAGATTCTTGGGAGACGCAAGTAAAATGATTCATCTTTAGGCATTCTTGTCCTTGACTGAGGGATAAAATTAATACTGAAAATTTTATAAATAATCTCCATTAATAAAATTATATGTGAAATTTATTAACAAAATTTTCATCCTTGTTAGAATAAAATAATATCTTTGAATATTTTGGATTGACTGAGGTTGATTTAGGTGGATATTATACCGATTTCATATGTATTGATTGTATCTTTGGCCTATAAATAGGCAACACCTATTTGTAAAATAGATACAACAACTTATAAATACATTTGACTAATAAGGATGTGCTTAACGTGTTTGACATGCATAATAGGATAAATTAATACTCTATGTTATATTTTTATTCATTGTTTGACATAGATAACATATGTTATAAATGTATCTATTATAACCTTATGATATGTTAAAATAGTGTCCAACTTAGTTTAGTCTAAGGAGGTAGGATTAAGACTAATTAGCTTTGATGTATAAGGTTGGTTTCTTCTTTTTTTTTTGACATGAAAATTTTCTTTAATAAATAATAATAAATAAAAAATTATTTTTAATAAATTTATTTCGTAATAGTATAAATACTTGTAAAACTAACATATGATACGAGTTTAACTGTAGAAATACAAAAATAATTATAATTGATAAATAAAATTTTACTATAATATTTTATTTTGAATTTAAATTTGAATGATTAGTAAAAATAATTATTTTACTATAATTTTTTGTATAGTATGAGATGAAAAATACAAGCAAAAAGTACAAACAATAATGTATTATTTTTTATTGAATAGGATTGCAAGAGGCATTGTTCTAATGAATATAGAGAATGAAACAATTATTTTTTTGTTTTCGTTGCTCAAGGTATCCACTACCGATAATAGTGATTAATCATTTCGAGACGGGAGCTTCACTAAGGCGGGATCTTCCCATACACACCGTCAAGATTTGAACTCCTAACTAGATACTTAAGGAACCTGACTAGCTACCAATTATACTAGGTCTTGTGGTTAGAATGAAACAATTATATAATTATTCTTCCTCCTAATAAGTGCGATTCTCGAGATTTAAATTTGGATCATCATCTCTATGGGAGATTAAATTGCTTATTGGCCATGCAATAACTCGTTAATTAGTTATAATGTATTATATTATTGTATAAAATTAAATCTTATGTATCTACAATGGGCAGTGATTCATATCCACAACAAAAAACAAAATCATAATTTTAAGAGTAAATATCCTCTTTGATTATAACATTTTCGATTTGAAATCAATTGTACTAATATAAATTCGCAGGATACTGACAGGAGTTACCGATAAATATAGACCCATTGATAATTTTTGACAGGTTGACACGTTATTATTTAGCTTTTGATTAAAAAAAATAGATGATAACCCATCGGTATAACCGTCGATAGTGGGTGGTGCCATTAGAGAGATTTAACAGTCGAAGTTGTCCATGGAGCAGTAATAAGAACAAAAGGCCAAGGCCAAGAGAGAAAAAAAAAAGGTAAATTCAAGAGGATTTAGAAGAAAATTATGGCTGATGTAATGAGGTTCTTCAATAACATGGAGGCCTCGGGATCCTTTGGTAAGAAGAAGCTTTACTAGACTTCATTCCTATTTATTATTGAGGGCTCCTCATCTAATGGTGGGGACAACTTCGATGAGTCAAACACCGCCACTGACACTAGTAAGGAGGACTGAACTAGTCTTTATTTTTCTATCTATTTATATCACATTTTGGACAATTTTTTTTATATTTATCGCACTTTGTATTTATTTTATTTTGATACTTTGTTTATTTAATCCATTAGTTTGTTTATTTAATTATCATTTCATTATTTACTTATTTCATTTTTTAATTGGTAATTAAATTATTATATAAATAAAAAATAAATGAATAAATGTTAAACAACTAAATAGTTTATATAAATTTGACACATATGGCAATGCATTTGGTCACAACAAAAAGAATATTATTATTGTCGATGGATATACCCATCGAAAATAAATGTATTTTTTTAAAAATAAAATACATACTGAACACCCATCAGTAAACCTGTCAGTAATAAATAAATAATTTTTTTATTTCCAAAACCCATTGATACAAATAAATTACCTGTTGCTAAAAATTAATAAAATATTTTTTATTTTCAAAACATGTGGTATAAATAAATTATCCATTGGTAAAAATAAATAAAATATTAACTAAAACCCCATATTAGTCCCTCAGATTTATAATGAGGGACAAATTAATTTCATAGATTTAGAAAATTCTATATTAGTCCCTCAAATTTTATAAAAGGGGATTAATATGAGAATTTTTAAATCTAAGGAAATAATTTGTCCCCCACTATAAGTTTGAGGACTGATTTGGGATTCTAGTCTAAATGTTTTGTTGTTTTATTTCCAAAAATCGTTGATACAAATGAAATACCCATTAGTAATACTATTTCCCTAACGACCTCATTGACATATTTAATACAATTATACCGATTGGTTTTTAAATTTTTTACCTGTCGGTACATACACCCATTAGGAATTACTAACAGGAGATATTATTAGTCGGTAATATTCTACTAACAAACCAAAAACTGATGCCCTGTACCGTCGGTAAAATTCGATTCCATTGGTAAACTTGTTGGTATACCACATAAATCTGGTAATGTTGATCCTAACAAAATTTGTTGTACTAATTTAGTCCTAACTTTTTTTAATTTTGACACTAATTTAGTTATTTGGTTAGATTTCAACTATAAATGAATGATTAAATTGACGTCAAATAAAAACATTCGAACTAAATTGATATCAAAATTTAAAATGTTAGGATCAAATCAATGTAAAATAATTTGTTAGAATAAAATTGATGTCAAAATTAAAAGTGTTAGGACTAAATTAATGTCAAAAATTTTCTTAAGATTCAACTGAGGAAAATTAATGTTAATATGGGTTTAGGTGAGGCTTAACATCATGATATGGTATTTCAAGAGAAATTAGTGGCGGTGGGAAGAGGAAAGAAATTTGCTTTTGGTGGATTATGTACCAAAATCAAAAAATAAAATAAAATTAAAGGTACACAATCTTCTCCCAATGAATATTGTACCTAACATGCGTGTAGAAAAACTACATAGGTACATAATGCATGGCCCATGGATTCTTGTCCTTGACGCCTCGCCTGACACGTTGATCGCTCCAGGAGTTGATGACAGAAGCTGCAAAGCCTGCAACCTGCTTTGCCTCTCCAACACGCCTTCTACCTACTTCACTGCAAGAAACATAATGGTGAGTGAATGCAACAATGCCAGTGAATAAATAGGAGCAATCTGCGAATAAGCTCCTATCCTCCTCCTTTATTGCTAGTACTATAAAAGGGAGAATCTAGTTTGAGGGTCTGTGAGCGTAAGTAAAAACTGAGAGGGTTGAGTTTGGTTTCATGCAGAGGAAGTTGAGAGGAGAGTTATATATGAAAAAAATATATTAGAAATTCTCTAAAAAATGCCTATACAGTAGCATGACCCAACAATGGATGCTAATGAGCATACTACAATTAATATTTGTTGTGAGCCGATACCTCGAACCTCGAATAACTTGGAACGAGGGCAAGCATCCCCAGCCTCACTACCCCAACTCAAGAATTCCGAACAAACAAAAGCCGAGATGCCAAGGTGACATCCTCGAAGATCATCTGAGAAGTGTCCGAATGAAGGGAACCTAGGGATAAACCATAGAAGAGGGAAGAATGCATACTGAGACTTAACCAAGGACTTATCCCAAGGAAGGTGAAAGGACGCAACCAATAGGTTAGGATAGGCGTGTAATGAATGCATCCCCAGTATGGTACCTACTACAACTTCTGGTGGTACATTCCACCTTAGCCCTAGAGTCTCTTATACTCTGGAAGCTAACATTCAAGAGATGCAAATAGAAGAGGGAAAGTTCTCTCTTGGTGAGCTATCCATTCTGATTATTCCTTCCCTTTTTGTCACAGATACATTCACATGGGTGTTAGAGACCCTGCAATCGACCATTGGAGCATCGGCCACCACGAGGAGAGAAGGAACCATCTAGGAGAACCACTGTTCGTACACCGGAGAACCCCTTGTGTAACTTTACGTTACAATATTCTTAGTAGATACATAAGCTTCTTTTATCTAAGTTTGTTATTATTTTATTTTATTAAGTTAATATTCTACTCTAGGTGTATTTTTTTGGAATTTTTTGGGTCATTTTACATATTTATTTATTAAAATAAATAAACATTCTATTCTAAGTGTATTATAATTATTTTATGTATTTGAATTAACATTTTTAATTAAATAATTTTTTTGTGATTAATATCTATTTACCTTCTATTTGAAATAGGAAGAAAGAAGGTTCGTGACTCGTCATGAGACACACTCCTTCCATTTTCTTCAAGGAGAAATGACAGTGACATCAGAACATATCACCATCCAATTTGGACTTCCAATCAATGGTGCATTAGTTAGTGGATCTACTTCTAGCATTATTGAACAACTGCAACTGGAATGTTTTAATATGCTTAATATTGTGCCTTATTCACCTATACTTAATAGAGGTGCAATAAATTTAAATTGGCTGCAACAGCATATAAGAAACCTCAACACTAGATATGATGCGACATTAATAGAAATGAGTGCATGCGGGTATATCTTAGCTCTCATAGGGACTTCATTAATGCCTAGGTGAAGATTCATCTCCTTGGAGTGAGTTTATATAGAGACATCATATTATTTTTCTTTAATGCCTGACAGCCTAGGTGAAGATTTGTCTCCTCATTCATATTCCGCCCGTTGGAAGCGAAATACATGTTGAAAGAAGTTGGGTTCATAATCCAGTACCAACGGATTCTTCTCTTTCAATTTATTTGTTGGCTTTTTGCAGTTCAATATCCACTCGAAGCGGATTACATACCCAAACCCCTCCCAGGATCATTTTGCTACTAACACAATAATATAGCATTGTCGCAACCGAGATCGCGACGGGGACGGCGAAAGAAGAAAAAAGAAATTTGTTTGAAAATATTGGAGTCGCCACCAAGTTTATTTAAAATTGGGAAAACGTTGAAAAAACTCATTTTTTAGAGAATAGTCTTTGAAACCAGTTTGAGTTCGGGAGTCGGTTATGTATAGGGAAGGGCAGGAATTTAATCCCACGCACCCTAGTACACCCGTCCTTGGACGGTACCTTTAATTAACTGTGCAAATTAAATAAATAACCTTTTTCAAACATTTATTTTCTGTTTCAAGACAATTAAAAGGAACTTATTTTTCTTAAAAGAAAAGAATTTTTAGTGCACTGAACTGTTACAATTCAGATGTCCTAAAAATGAGCTAACTAGTCGTTACGACTAAATTAACCGTTCTTTATTTGAAACGAAGCATTTGACGATAAGTATATAATTTTTTTTTAAAAAAAGAATTCTTCTAAATAATAAATATTTGCAAATAGAATCTAAAAAAGAAGCGAAGATTTATTTTTTGGTGTTTTTGTAAGAGAAAAAATAAAAACCTTTATGAGAGATATTTGGAATATCAAGTTGTCACAACTCAAATATCTCAATATCAAGTTAACAAGCTGTCACAGCTAAATTAACCTTATTATTTGAATAAGAAACTTACTAAATAGATGAGCAAATTTAAATTGAAAATAAATATACAAATTATAAATATTTACAAATAAGATAAGAAGAAATTGATTTTTTATTTTTTATAAAGAAAATAAAAGAAGAACAAATATTTTTGAGGGAATTTTCGAGTCATTAAGCTGTCACAACTCAAATGACCAAAATATTGAATTAATGTTCAAAGGCTGAATTAACATCTTTATCTAAAATTCCCCATACAAATGAGTATTAAATAAAATATTCTAGAAAAGAAATTATTTATAACAAAAAATGCAAAATTTGCATAAGAAAACAAGTAAAGAAGTATTAAAAATTTACAAATAAAAAGAATTGTGAAAAGTTGATTTTGAAAGAGAATTTTAGAATATTAAGTTGTCACAGCTAAAATATTCTAAAACATAAAGTTAACAAACCGTCGCGGTCAAATTAACTCTATTTAAAAAAGACTTTGAATATCAGTTCGTCATGCCTAAAATATTCTGAAACATGAGATTAACAAACCGTCTCGGCTCAATTAACCCCCTTTTTTTTTATACAATTCATCAATTAATTAAATATATAAATTCCAATAAAATACTCAAGTACTTATTTTGAATCATAAATGGATAAAACTTCTCTTTTTAGACAAAATTCTAATTTTAACGGGAACCTATAAAATTAAACACAATTAACTTAAATGAACATATAAACACATAAAATAATTAAACCAAGAGAAAAAAAAATTCATAACCTAATTACACACAAAACGCATAATCACATAAAATAACAAAACGAAATAAGTAATTCACAAACGCAAATACACAAGATATGTAAAATAATTAAACTAGAAATGTAAAATATTACAATTACACAATTAATTTTAATCAAAACACAAACACAGAAAGTAATTGAACTAAAAAAAATAAGACACAAACATTCTTAATCTAAGCAAGACACTAAAAAACATTCATGAATATCATTATATAGTTAATTTTAAACAAAACGTATAAACATATAAAATAATTAAACTAAAGAAAGCTCCTACTTTTATTTTTTAGTCTTTTTCAATTAATAGAAACATTAGTATTAAATTCACCCAAAATAATAAACTGAAATTAAATGAAATTAAATTGAACCACTTATTTTTGTTTCTTTCCTTTTTGCAATTAATTTACCTAATTTCATTCAAATAAAATAAAAGAAAATATGTTACAAATTTTTTCTTTTTTATCAAATATCGAAATATTTATTACAAATTCAAAATAATAAATAAAAAAACTTTTATCTAAGCCTAAATTAAAATGAAATAAAAAACTAATAAAAAAAATAAAAATCTAAATCATCAAAATATAACAGCCTTAATCTAAGAACATAGATAAATAAACAAAACAACCCGTATACACAAACTTTAAATAAAAAAATTCATCATTATTTCTATTTATTTATTATTATTATTTATTTTTTTTGGCAATACTTTTTAAAACACACCTATACACAAATTTAAAATTAACTCTACATTCCCGTCTAATATAAATACAAAACTCAAATTCACATAGCTAATACATACATATACTTAAAAAAAAGGCATAAACACATAAATCAACAAAACATATACAAACAATTAAAAAACAAAAGGGGCGTAATTACTATTTTTTTTATCTTTTTAACTAATAAAACTTTAACACTAACTTCACTTAAAGTCAAAGAAACAATTAAATCACTCTTTACATTTTGTTTTGCATGATTACATATCTAGAAACTAATTTATTCATTTCACTAGAGTACTAAAAACTAAATCCAAATAAAAATTAAATTTAAATAAATAAATTTTAAAATTTGAATCAAATAAAAAAATATTGTTACCCACACGCGCACACACATATGCCCTCCCCCACTCACTCAGACTCACCATACGCACACACACATGTGCCCTCACCTACTCGCTCAGACTCACCTACACGCACACACTCACGGTTTCCTTCTCCCTCCTGTGCACACACACACGAACTAAACACTCATTCTCCCACACGTTCACACACGCGCACACACATCACATTTAACTCACACGGAGAGAGAGAGAGGCAGAGACAGAGAGGAAGAGTGAGAAAAAGAGATCAAGAGGAAGATAGGGAATGAGATATTGAGAGAGGGGGGAAGAGCATGGAGTGTGCGCCGGCCAAGGAGATCTGAAGGAAGAGAGGAAGATACCGCGGCCAAGGTAGGAATGGCACGCGGCGGCGCTGTGAGGGCCGAGGGAAGATGATAAGGCTGAGGAAGGGTGGTCACGGCGGCGTTCGCGGATAAGATGGCCGGCTTGTGGTTGGCCGCTGTTGTGGCTAGCTGAGTGAGGAAAAGGAGTGGTGGTTGGCTTGGTGGCTGGTGGAGGTTGTGGTGGTGGTTTATGAAGGAGCAGTGAAGGGTGGTGGTTGTGGTGGTTTCAGGGAGGAGGAAGTTGTGAGGGAAGAATGAAGAGGAAAGAAACCAACGGTGGCCAAAGGGGAAGGTCCAACCCGCGGTGGTGAAGTGCATGATGGAGGTTGGAAAGGAAGTTGCCGGTGATGTTAGTGATGAAGATGATGATGATTCGATGGGCTGAAGGGGGGAGGTGGCAGATCGGGAGGCCATGGAGGTTGTTGGTGATGGTGAAGAGGGTGGTGTTTGTTGAGGTTGATGATGAGTTGAAAGGTGATGAAGCATGGAAGGTTGGGGATGATGATGAAACCTCATGGGAGGCCGCGGCAGTAGAGGGAGAGGCCGCGACCTCCCTCTGCTTTGCTTCTTTTTTTTTTTTTTTTTATATACGATGATGTTATATTACCTTGTTGTACTGGGTTGTCTTGCTGGTACCTGCTTCTATGCTTGAAAAAGTTTTTTTTGCTGCAGATTCTTTTTTAATTTTTTCCCCCCTGTATTTGATGATCCGTCAATATGTATTATCTGTTTCTTCCAATTGTCCCCAACTCCACCGAAAGAGAGATCGACGTTTTTGCGTAGTGGAGGAAACACCATGATGATATTCTCCACTTTTCTTTGAAAACAGAATTCCCTTTGTCCCACGCATCACGGACGTGTCTCGGTCAAAGAATAGCACAGTAGTAGGGGAAGGAGGGAGACTCGTGAAGAGAGGAGAGGAGCTTGAACAGAGGAGCCCGTGACTCCCCCCTCTTTTTTTATTTGTTTTTATTTTTATTTTTGAGTGTAAACGGGCCAGAAAGAAAGATATAACAAATTGGGCCAAAACACAAATGAAAGCAAAATTTGTTTGGGTATCAGGCTTAGAAGAACTAGGCCAAAATAAAAAAAATCTCTTTTTTTTTATTTTTTTTAATTGGGCTGAATAAAACTGGATATTCACAAGCATTTTCATCATTTAAAATCCATATGGAAAAAATTGACCCTCAAATTAACGTTAAATTGAAAATATTAGGACCATAATGGTCATTTACTCTAATTTTAATTCAATAACTTATTTTATTTCATAGGCATATCTTGAAATAAAGATCATATCACCATAAATATACGAACAGTTTTCTCAATGTAGATGGGGAACGAGGGGGGTTGAGTTTGGTAGACGCAAATGGTGGCGTTGGTACCTAGCTAGGGTCGGACCTCTGAGGGGCACGATTCCTCAAACTTCCTACCTGGAAAAAAGGGGACATGATGAGAATACTTGTCCTACGATAGCAATGGGGAAAGATGGTGGTTTTCCCCTTCGTAAGAAATAAGACAACATTTTCAGAGGGCATTTATTCTTTGCTTTCCTTCAACCGCGTTAACAGAATCCCGTATGATCAAATAATAGATTCTCTCCTCTTCCTTTTGCAAACGTGTTGGGAAAGTATAAATCATAATTATCATCGCTATCATATTCCTTTTTTGTTATTATTATTTGGATGATTCATCGCTGTCATATTATCCTTGTATTATGTTGCATTTATATTATTTTATTTATATAATTTTAAAGGCTAGAGCAATTTGCGCTTCTTTTTTTTTTTCTCACTTTTTTCAGCCATGAAATTTTGTCCATGAATTCTCTAAAATGCCAAAAGCTCCAATGTAGGTGTTGCAAGTTGCAACTCGCTCACTTAAACACTAATAAGCAATATCTCTCAATCTGCCGTTATTTATCTCTAGCTACGGCTCGGTTTAAAAATGACATGAATGACAGTAAGTAATTTTTTTTTTTTGTATTTGTAAATAAAAACAGTAACACTCATTTTCTTTAGTTAAAATATCAATTTCAAGTGTTTTTTTTCAGTTTTTTGATCTCCCACCAGGTATTCGGCTCGAAAAACTGACTAATCTAGATTCGAGTATTTCGGGACCCAAACATGAGTAACTTTGGCCATAATTGATGCTTCATTCCCGTTATGCGGATCAATTTCAAGTTTTATATATGAAAAAAATTAGTGTTAAAATAACTTTATTCATAATCTGATTTCACTCTAGTAAGATTAGCTAGACTTCAGTAAACTCTGAGAATTTTGTAAAAATGGCTATAATAAAATACACTATCCAGTCTAGCCAATAAAAAAAATGTAAAAAGAAAAATTTTAAATGGAATAGCGTATGTACAATGCGTCCTACTGTTGTGGTAGAAAACAGAAATGATAACTTTTTTCCCCTCTTCATTTCGAATTATTCTTGGTTAGATGTTGTTTATTATAAAAATTTCATTAATATTAGATGTAAAATGTGTCTTACAATAAAAATATATATCTTTTTCTTGGTTTTGTGTTTCTTGTCAATAACAAATAAACGTCAACCAATTACTTCTTAATCTCAATTTGGAAGATGGGAACAACTGCTCTAATGAATTCTCAATTGAAAGTTTATTATTTTTGAAATATAAGGTCGTTAACAATAAATTGATTTGTGTAGAGAAACACAAATAGAACCAATAACAGTTGGATCAAAATCATTTTAAATCATAAATTGAAATTGAAATATAAATAATGGTTTGTGTTATTTATTTGTTTATTTTAATGTAATGAGTGTTCTTTTGGTTCGTGGTTCAGTTGGTAGTGGCTGGTTGCATGAGACTCTGGATTGATTCTTGTTCTATTGACTCTAGTTTTTATTGGAATTGAGCTTGAAAATGTTCAAACAGACGATGCAAGACAAACGAAAAAAGCTATCAAGGATAACTAAGGAGGATTCTAACATGGACTTTGAAGATTGATAGACTATTATGGTCCTTAACTCCTTATAATCTAAGGGGAGAGATTTAATAATAGATACATAAAACTCGCCTGTAATATAGTGTAGTAATTCTTTAATTTTAAATAGTTTTAGGATATGGCTAAATATATTTTAAGGATTTTGCTAATGAGTGTCTTTAAGACACTTGTTAGAATTAAAAAAGGAAAGTTTGGCGTTGAAAAGATAAGATTTTATGTTTTCAGAGTATGTGATCTACATAAAAGTTTTAAAATTCATCTTTTTTTAATATCCTTAAACAATACTTTAAAGACACTTATAGCAAAACTCATATTTTAACGGTGATCAAAATTTATCCCTGTGAAATTAGAATATTTCCATAAAATTTCGTTTAGTTTTAGGGCATTGATAAAATTCTGTTTAATTTTAGGATCATAGATAATATTCTGTTTAATTTCAAGATAACGCAAATAAATATATTTTATAATTATTATAGTGTATCCTGTATAATGTTTGTCGATAAACTACTAAATCTCTTCTCACCTTAAATCAGAAGGATTGATGATCAATAACTCTTCAAATACCATGTTAGAATCCTCCCCAATTTATGCGACAAAATAGAGTCAATTTGTGAACTGAATGTTGTCTCCGAAAGAACAAAAAAGATATCATAAAAATGCTACAATGACACCAATTAGCTCTCTAGGAAAGATTTACTCCGATGGTTTTCTGATTATTTCCTCAATTGTTGAAGAACTATGTTTATTTATAGAGTTTTTTCACATAATTCACTCAAATTTCATAACCCAGATATTATTCTCATTAATGATAAATAACTCGCTCTAACGCACACTATTCTTCTCAACGACCAATAAATCACTAACTGATAGTCACAAAACCACTTTCAAACATTACTATTATTTTATTTTGTTTTATTCTAAAACCCAACCGGACTGACAAAGTGTGTGCTTAGTTTTGCGTCTTGAATGAAATTGATCCTATCATAATTGCTTTTAGTTAAAGGTAATTTTGAGGTAAAGTGATTTGTATTATGTAATTTGATCTAAAAATTGATTTTGGCAAAATTGATAGTGTTAATTGTGAGTAAAAAGTAAAAGCAAGAAAATACTACCTCCGGTCAAAATCAATTCTAGACCTCAAATCACTTTTGAACAAAAATAAAATTGAAAATCAAACAGGGGTAAAATCCTTGAAAATCAATTTTGGGTCCTGCAAACGCAAATCCAAACATGCACGAAGGCATTTCCCTACCAATAAAACATTTTGGGGAAATCTACGAAGAAACTCAGAAAATATTCCCAAATATGATCTCAGGGAGTATATTTATTGCTACAAACTGACATTATCATACACAAAATCCCAAGACAAAATCAAATAATGAATTAGCAACAACGGCAATACCTAATTAGACTCTCAACAATGTAAAGAGTTTAGAACAGCCACATATGTGTTGTTATGGCCCCTAAAGATATCCTAGGAACATCAATTACCAGAAGGATGAACCTTCAGTTGAGGTTCCAATTATACCTCAAAAGAATTGTTCAGCTGCAATTCTCTAAATGCATGTTTCATGCATGCTATTTATTTCCCAAATTTCCCCCTAATCCAATAATAAATCCATTATATCACATTGTCGCTACAGCCTCTCTCTCTCTCTCTCACAATATTAAATATGTTTTCTTGTATGATCAAGGAGTAGACAGAGGGGAGACATACTCCACCAAGGGTAGATCCGCCATTCTACTTTCATCAGCCTCCTCAACTGCTTGGCATTCTTCGGATGCTGAACTTGATTTGTCAAACTCGATTTTACACTTAACAGGTAAAACAGGATCATGTGGTGTTGGTTGAATCTCTGCAATGTAAATCATCAAAGTTATAATCATAAGAAAGCGAGGGAAATTACGTTTACTGGGCTGTTTGGTTACTGTTTCCATTTTCTGTTTTCATTTTACGTGTTTTCTGTTTCCATTTCTTATTTTCACTATTTCCTTTATAAAATTCTGAAAATAGAAAATACAGAAAATGAAAACTGAAACAAAAAAGATATGTTGTTTACAGAAAACAAGAATCATAAGAAGTAACAAACCTGTTGTTAAAACAGAATCTGGGGATAGAGTCTTTGTCAAGAGCTTCTGGCACATGACAGTTCCTTGGAAATCTAGGAAAGTGTAGTCCAGAAACTGTGATCTTTCAAACTTTGTCATCTTGTCAAAGCCAAAAGAATTGGTCCATGTTTCTAGCACACCAGGAACTGCCGGCAGAACTAGCCTCCCCACTCCCAGATGCATGAGCATCTGATGAAAGAAAACTCAAGGTCAAAAAATGGAAAAGGTGGAAAAACAACAGAAACAGCTGTAGGATTTCAAATAAAATTGGAGATTACGATTAGTTCCACCTTTTAACCTCCCTCACCACTTTCATTATGCAGGATAAATTTTACATTAGAATTGAATGCACCCCTTCCTTTTGATATCATCATTTGATACTACAGCCAACTAAGTTGACAGAAATGAGAAAGCGATACAAAGGATCATATGTGACGAATACTGTGATAAAAAAAAACTAACACATCTATATAGTCAGAAATGATTTTGTGGATTGACAGAAAAAAGAAGATATATTCTATATAGGATTGAAAAAAAAAAAATTAGGAATAAGAGAAGATTTACTAGTCAATCTGAAATTCTGTCAAGAATGTAGTTTGTTTAAGAACTAAACATGAAATTAAAATTATGACCATTCATCAACCTGGGATATCTTTGATTGTGATGACAAGACCATCAATTTTATGATCACATTTTATTGTGACGCCAAAATCACTTAGTCATCAATTATTTTAATACCACTATTTTGTCATGATAGAAAATAATTAATTGAGGAAAACTGTATGAATTTTACTAGCTACTAACACATGTTACATACAAATACTCATATTTTAGATAACTCGTCCATCTGCGAAAGACTTGGACCCTAAGATGGTTTTACAGCATAGAGTTTGGGCAGAGAAAATGAATAAATTCATAGAGGGTTGGGTGTGATCCTTTAAACTCAGGTTATTCTTCTGCTTCGTGTGCTTTACCATGCTTAAGAAGGAGTGTGTTAAGCAGTCAAGTGATGACCTCAAGTGAAAATTACAACAATGAGAAGCTGATATATCCAATGTGACAACTGATGATAGGATAAGAAATTGGATCAAAATTGCTGAAGCTTTGCTTGAATGCCATAGGAATAATGCAGCAGGGAAATTGGGGCAAAAAGAGCAAATGCTAATGCACATGCATACATTTCTATGCTTTTCAGATTACCTTCTCAAGCTCATTCATTAAAACGCGACACATTCCAAGTCGACGGTACTGAAATCTGGTACCTACAAGTGGTAATTCTGCTACCTTCTCTCCGTATATCCTACAAATTGAAATGCAAAGTCAAATGAACATGAAATGACAAGGTACAACAAGCACAGATCCTTTATTACTTGAAACTTAGTAGTAGCAGATCCTATACTCACCTAACAGTTGCTACACTAATCAATTCTTCATCTCTCTCAAGAATTATAGTATAGAATCCCTGGAAATTCGTCCGGTTAAGCTCTGACCTGAAAAGTTTCAAAGTACAGATGTCAGACATTGGCCAATGTAACATAACAATAATGTTGCAAAACTTGGGGAGAGGTATAAACCTGGTACTTGAGAACAAAAATGGAGAAAGACAAGAATTTCATACCATCTGCTGAATATGACATCTTCCACGAGATCTCTGCTAGAGGAAGGGTTCTGTAGGGGCTCAAAGCATTCATGCATCACAGAAAGTGCAACATTGAGTTTGCTGTAACTCTCTGCCAAGTAGTCATTTTTAGTAGAACCGACACCATGATTCTCAGAGTTGAAATACTTCAACAATGTCCAAGTGAGATTGTCCCCATCCACTGAAACCGGCTTTCCTAATAGCTTATGGAGGCCAGCATATATCTGTCAAACATAGACACAAGAAAATGTAGAGTGCAACCAATATCCAACCAAAAAATTCTAGCAGAATATATTGAAAGCATACAGCCTAACAAGCCTTCCAGCATTAAACTTTAAACTTAAATCACTTCTGCTTGTTATGTATTTTTACTTAACTACCACAAAAAATCATGAATTATTGACCAGCTAGTTAGCTACTAATTGCACCAAAAATAAAAGCAGGCATGATCTCAATGCAAGCCCAAGAAAATAAAGAGTTGATTCCTATATTTGAAAGCATTAACTCTATAGATTCTCATGTGGAACTGTTTACCAGAGTCACATATGGGAGAGTGATTGATAATGCTTCAATTTAGTTTCGATAAAAAGTGGTAAATCAGTGCTTCCAAGAAATGTAAAATCATAACAAATATGAGAAAAGAAAAAGAAAAGAAAAAACAACTTGAGTACCAATTCTTCAAGCAAAATACATTGATTATTTTTACCTAAATGTAGAAAGAAAGGGAGGTGGATCTAATATACCTGTTCACACTCTTTTCTGCAGAACCAGTTTGCCATATTTCTTCGTGATTTATTTATTGATCTATTTCTCAGGCATCCAGCATGGTCTACACAGGTTTAACAAATAGGATAACGTCAGGATTACTATATTGATCAGTGTATGGAGTTATGTACAGTTGCCCACAAACAAACTGACAAAGATATCCAGGAATGTATGAAATATTGAAGTTGAATACACATAGTAGCTCACATTTACGTTCACACTGAATGCAAGTAAGAAAATGTCCCTCCTCAGCCCCCTTGATTTTGATTTGGCTGCAAATCCCGCATCGGCATGACGGACAAAACCAGTCACCATCAGGAATGTCCTATATGTGCAGAATGAAGCCAGATGAAGGAAAGAACTCAGATCCAAGACCAATTATTGGTATAAAAGTACTGAATTAAAATAATCACAAGAAAAAAAAAAGGAAATGAAATATAATAACAAGAAAGCACTTAATATCGCATGACTGAGAAGGATAAAATAAAATCTACCTCCAAACCAAGACACTTCATATGGAAGGCAGAAGGGCATTGGTCACATAAAATAAGTTCACCACCATATTGACAAACAGAACAAATGTTGTCATTTTCGCCTCGACAAAAATCACTGCCTGGTTTCTCCGCAGTTTCCTTCTTCCTTCTATCATGCATTACTTGAATCAGGCAATCTAAGACTGACCGACCATCTTTCAGAAGGATACTAGCAGAAGGTCTGCAGTTACTATTAGCACCAGCATGATTTACAAAGCCACCAAGACTATACATCTTTTGACAACAGCTACACTTAATTCCATCACGATTTATCTGCCCCTCAGCCACATGAGTATTGCTGCCACCTTTTGCCTTGCAAAAGACCTTAGATCTTGACAAAACCATATTGCAATCTATTAGCCAAGACAGAACATTTTGAGGTTTTTGGTGTGACAGACCAGGGGCAAGCAACTTCTGCACCCTTTTGCTTGATCGCAGCACACGTGTAGGTAATCCATTTCTCCTGCGCTTTCGTGCACTAGCCTTTGAATTCCTTGAGGGTTTATGGTTTTCATTTGCAGTTGATGTAATCGGTGGTAAACCATCTATGGCATGCAATTCAGGTTCCTTTTGAAGCAACTGAGAGACACATTGTGATAGATCATCACAATGAAGATGATCAACACTTTCTTCATTAACAACAGACAGACTCAATCGTCTCATGCCAGAAATAGTCCATTTGGGAATACTTTCTTTGATGTATAGTCTGCATGCACCTTGAAGTGTGCCCAAAGTCTGATTTTTTGGAGACTTGTACAATGTTCTCCTCCTTTTTGCAGTTGGGTAGTCAAAGATCCATCCTTCTGCTAACAGATGCTGCTTTGCTTTCAGTTTCCATTTTCTTTTATCAGCATGGCAGTTCTCTAATGCATTCAAGTAATATTTCACAACAGCTTGAGGACAAAATTCAGGTTCAACAACAACTTTTATGGAATCCTGATTTGTAAGGTGTTGATCAGAAAGCAGATGTAAGATACTACTTTCAACTGTATCATTTTGGCACGCCGGAGAGTTTGCATTGGAGTCTTGTTGCATATGTTTACAGGCTTTAAGTATTGAAGTGTAAACCTTCTGGCCGTGAGTACCAGGAGACCTGTACCTGTATCGTAGCCGCCCAGCAACATATTTATCTTCAGTCCACTCAATTGTCCATCCAAGATATGCAAGATGCTTTCTGACTTTTGTCTTCAAAAGTTCCCTAATCTTCTTGCTCTCACATCCAAGCATGTATTGATCAACAACTCCAGGACAGAATTGAACTTCAGACAGTATCAGAGGTTCCCAACATACGTTCCTACAACGATTTGAGTGTCTAGTGCGGCAAACTTCATCCTGAACTTCCGGAATGATCTGTTGAATTGGTGATGCAGGTTCCTCCAGCACCAGATCTTCCTCCTCAGGCACAGGCACATTTGTGGCTGTGATGATTTGCGCATCAGATACCCCATCATATTTCTCCTGAATGGGAATGAAGCAACCACAGTCTTGATCAGTATCCATCAAATTTCTCAAGTCATCTTTTTTCATAGGGCTATCAGCATTTCCAGTTGGTTCAATTGACTCCAATTTTGATGTTTCTTTGAAGAAATCCTCTGGAAGGTTTAATGCTGGCAAAATCTCTTGTATTGTAAGAGCATAGTAGTCCCCAACAATCTCCATCACAAGGTCTCTCCACAAGTCCTTCTTCACATTACAAGTCCAGTCCCTGATATTGGTTTCAAACTCCTTTCTAACCCTTACATCATACCAAATTTGCTTCACTGAGACTGTAACAAAGGATTCCCTCTCATAATCCTCAATCAATTCAAGGAACACCCAGTTCCCCCGTGGCTTCCAATATGCGGTGGCCTCATCCCAGTCCTGAGTAATCCTCATCTGATGAATGCCAATCTTCATCTCATCACCCAAATCAGGGAAGAACACCTTCCTCTCCTCCATTCCATTACAGTGATCAAACACAACACCTTCCCACCAAGCTTCCTGATAACTCACATCAACACACAGACCAAATGGGAGGTCCCATCCCCCAAACTCAAACAAAGGGGGCAGTGGCCTAATGAACCCACGTTCATAGCAATGTGAAGAATCAGCAATAACACCATCCAGAACAGGTGAAACACTAACCACATCCACAACATAGCTTGATCCATCCTCTTCTACAACATTGTCATACTTCACATGACGCTTCTGCTTACCACAATGAATCACTGTCCCCGGGTGCCATGACCCCAGAAATCCCTCTTCCACACTCCTCACCTGAAAAGAAAATAAAAAATAAAAAATAATATAAAATAATTATTCTTTTTTAAAGTCAATCTTTTATTCTTCAAGAGGAAATTTCGCACCACGTTGCATGTTTATCAAAAAGTAAGTTTTAAAAAAGGCAAGTGATAATATAATGATAATAATAATAATTGAATGATTGGGACTTGTTAATAACATGGACTCCAGTCCCCACATAATGCCAACAATGAACAGTGCCTCAAATTCAGTACTTGCATGATCAGCTGAAGGCTCTAGAGAATGTGAAGGAAAGCTGTGATTGGAAATTCAATTATGGAATTGGAAACCAGCAATATGAAGGATAACATGATGAAAACTTATCAGAACCAAAATTAACACAAACACAACTACAGAAATCCCATAATTAAAAAAATAAAAAAAACATAATTAACATAACATAAAAACACAGGAAAAAAAACATGAAATCACGACCCCAGAAATTCAATAACAGAAAAGATTATATCTTTATTGAAAAAAAAAAGAATAGAAATAAAAAGCATTACATGTATTAATTACCTCGACCCTCTCATTGACAAGAAGCTTTCTTTTCATGGAGCCTCTTTTGCGCTTCTTGCTTCCGTTACACTTCACGTCTTCAACCGCCATTGGAGACTGATTCTGAGACAAGACAAGCCTCAGTATTTCACAGTGACAGACTCAGAATAATGCCGCATGAACCCGTTTGGCAAGAAGCCAAAAATGAAACAACACAAAAAAGGAAAAAACGATTCCCCAAAAATAGACCAACATGTGGGAAACATAAAACAGAGAAAAAAAAACAAAACAAAACGTCACAGAAACTACGTTAAGCAAGACCAATTAAACCCCTCCCAAGTCTGTGTTTGTTGTTCAGTTTGTTTTTTTGTGTGTTTCCTTCATGAAGACAACGACACAGGACAATACAACACACTCTCACTCTGCCCCTGAGTTTGATCAATGTACGCGAATCATAAATAAGCTGATTCTCTGTGCTTATTCTCACCGTTAGAGCTCTTTTCCTATTGGTCCACGCTGGCGCGCCAGGCATGGAGGCTTACGTGGCATTCAGGGGTGTAACGGAATGTGTGGTCTTGCGCCACACGGGAACGCTCCCTCTCTCTTCCGCAACAGCTCATGCAACTGAAGTGTGGAGGCGTTAGGGGAAAATAGCCTGGTCCTTGTGCGAGACTGACTTGAACCGGTTTTGGATCGGTTTTTTCCATTGAATGAACCGGGTTTGAACCGGTTTAAACCAAAATCAGTGGATTTATTTCTTTGGATAAAAAAATACCCAGGCTTCAGAATTAAAAAATCAGAGGACAATGTGAGGAGGTTGACGAAGGGGTTAGGAATAAGTCATAGAATTGTGACAAAACCCCAATTTTTGTCCTCTAAAATTTTAAGTTAAATAAAGTAGTTCTACAAAATAAAAACTCTCAAATTGATTTCTGTAAAATTGAATTATTGAATAAATTGATTCTTAAAATAACTCTCAAATTATTTCATAAATTGGTTCCTATGAAAGTGAATAATAGAACATGCTAATATCCCTGTTAAGTTGGGCTAAAGAGACTAATTTGTTCAACAATTTATTTTTGTTGAAATTAATTAGAATTTTTTTTTGAAATCAATTTATTCAACTTAAAATTTTAAAGGAAATAAAATAGGGAATTTTATCTAAAATATACGAAAAAACCATTCCAAAGTTTGCAGACTATTTAAAAGAACCGTGTTTTTTTAGTGGGGTTTTGGTTTTGTTAAAGTTTGGTTTTGTTGAACCGGTTATTTTGCCCAGCCGACCTACGAATGGTGGCCATGTGGCAAACAGGGGCTACCTCCAAGTAGGTGATGGACCCTACTGTACTTTTGTATACTTTTATTTTCGTGCGACCTGTGCATGGACTTGAAGACCACGAAAAGAATTTTTGATTGAGGAAAAATAAAATAGGATAAAATTTAAATAAAAAATATAAATAACGTTATACATTCAAAAATATATATATCAAGTTTTTCACAGAATCTATAGTGATTGTCGGATAAAATAAAATGGGATAATCTACTAATTTATTAAAAAAATTAACAATCAGGATAGATAATTCTGGATGCGAAAATTTGATAGAAAATTTTTGCTATCTATCATTTTCAAAACAAATATATATATGCGAGAAAACTGAGAGTAATGCAGGTGTTGATGATATCTAATCTTGATGCAACAGAGGCATGTCTGTCGCTGATATAATAATAGAGGCAAGAGAAGGACATAAGAACATATACCAGATCTTCAATTGTATTTATTGTTTGGATTGAGAATCTTTTTATTTCTTTGATCCGGTTGGATTGAACATCTTTCATGGTAGCAAAAATAATGTGGAGCTGTATTAATTATAATGAATAATATCCCAAAGGAATTATCTAAATCAAATATCTCAGCAAGCAATTAATTAAAAAGCTTCAAAAGGGCAAAAATGAAGAATGTGATTCACATACCTAATCGCCTTGTTTGGCAGAAATGATCTAGTCCTCCACCATCGATGCACTAGATGAACACCGATGCGGTGGTGGTTGAAGAAGATGAAGCTTGTGGGATCAAAGTGGTGATTCGAGATGAAACAGGGTGAAGTAGTGGCGGCGTTGTGCCGAAAAGGTTAGGGTTGCGCTTTAGGGTGTTCGATTGACCAGTGATATTAGGGTTTTATAGGGCTATTATATTGGAGGGTGATGCTGGATTAACATTGATCCGGGATTAGTATTCAAGTTTTTTCTCTTTTTTTTTTTTTTAACATGGTGTTCGAGGAATTTGAGTATAGTTTAATGGACCTCTCATGTAATGGGATTCTAATTCATGAGATTTGTGTAATAGGACTTAGCTTTGAATATTTTAAGGTTCAATTTTGGCGAACCGACTTCCACTGCCGCAAGTAGTGATTATGAGGTTCAATTTACTCCTGGAATTTCTAATATATGATTAGGTGATGTGTCAAATTGAATTTGTGTTAGAGAACTTGAATGTGTTAGAATCAATTTATATTAGTGTGACTTTAAGCAAGTGTTACACAGTCGAATAACTTTTTATTGATGTAACTCTTTATGAAACCCACCGTTGGATTAAAATTTCATATCATATAGATCAAATCTATAAAATTTCAAATTCATCTAAAATCATTAGGTGTAGTTTTTATAGACTTCAAAATCAACGTAATATATTTGTTCAAAATGAACAAGAATATGATAATTACATTTTTATTGATATTCAATTTGTATAAATATTTGGCATAAATGATCTTTTATGATAAATAATTATAATTCAATAGTTGAATCGATTGAAATTTTTTTTCAAAAGAGTTGTTAATGGTTTAACTATACTTAAAGTTACACCGATATATAACTTCACCCTAATCCTTAATGGGGGTTATATATATATATATAGTGGATCTTGTTATTTTACAAACCCAAAAGTACGTGTATTTTGAATTATTACTTTTAATTTGAGAATTTATCATATTGCTATTTGTACGAATTTTCTAAGAATTTTCTTTAATTATAAATATCGAAAAAGAGGTAATGGTATTAAATTTTTTTAAAAAGAATTTATTAGTTACGCATAATAATTTTTAAAGAAATCTTTTAAAAATCATTCATGTAAATAATTAATTTTTTGAGTCAATGAATATTCTATTCATTTCAATTGGTTCGACAAGTGTATGTTTGGGGATAATATAATTAAATGTTGGGAAATAATTGTACTTTTCTGCCCAATAAAACATTGAAACAAAGCCATTTTAAAATAAAACAAGTTATTTTTTATTTTTTTTCATACTTAAAGTTTAATTTTGGGGGGAAAGCTCAACACCAGATAGAGGGAATTTGATAATCGAACATATGTCATGAAAATATGACCAGAAACTCATCAAAGTAAACTAAGAGTCCGTTTGAATAGCACATCTTATTTTTTTAACTTTCTGGAAGTCAAAAGTCACATTTATATTTTTTTTATATTTGGCTAAACAAATTATTACTTCTATAAAAGTTATTCTTAGTACTTTTTAGAAGCTAAAATATCTAATTTCTTAAAAGTCACTTTCTAAAACACTAAAAATGAGTATTATTAAATATTTAAATATAAAATAACTTATTCATAAGTTACTTTTAAAAATTTACTTCTGCATAAGTGCTTAAATTGTTTGTCCAACACATGATTGATTTTTAAAAAGTGTTTATAACATTGTATGTTTATGCATTTAAATTAACTTGTTTATTTATTTGTTTTTTTTATACAATTAACTTGTTTATTTAACACAACATAACTTGCTACTTGTTATGAACGAACCCCATAATAGCACAAACAAAACTTAATCAATCCCTTCCCCCCTAAAAAAAAGGAGTTAATGCTTATGTTAGTCACTGAATTTTCACTCATAAGTCATTTTAATCCTTGACTTTTAAAATGAGTCAAATTAGTTTCTAACATTACAAATATGAGTCAAGTTTGTCCTTTATTCCACTTTTATTTAGCATTTCATCAATTAAATAATGATATGTAATGTTAAGTGATATCTTATTATATCATGTGTTATCTGAAGTAGAATGAAGTTTAAAATAACATATTTTGATATCTAAAGTTGTACAAAATGAGTCATTTTATGACTTAGAATAAATATTTAAATGACCTATTTTGTATAATTTTAAATACTAAAATGATTTATTTTAAATTTTATTCTACTTCAAATGACATATGGTATGTCAAGGTACTGCTTGAGGTTACCTATCATCATTTAATTAATGGAATATTAAGTAAGATTGGGTTGATGGACTAGAATGACTCACATTTTGTAATGTCAGGGACTAATTTGACTATCTTAAAAATCAAGGACTAAAATGACTCAAGAGTGAAAAATGAGGGACTGAAATGAACAAAAAAAGGGGTAACAATAAGACAAACCAAATGCTAGAAAACCAATCCTCGACCGATTGAGGAGATAATTTTCCTCTCCTGAAAAGCTAAAATTAACAAATCTCCTCAAACCTCTTCCTAGTTTTGGACTCATCCATGGAGTGTATCTCTAACCTTTGTTATCTATTTATCCATGATTTTTCTTATTCTTCTTCATATTTTCATTGCAACTTAGAAAGAAACAGAAAGTGAATTAATGCTTTGAATATGAGGGAGAAATAGTGGATTAGTTAACAAAAGTTGAGGAATTCTAGAAGAAGCTGAACAGGCAGGGCTTGTTTGGCTCCAAATGGGAGGGCACCACTGATCTTTTTGATAAAGCCGCCAATTCCTTCAAGCTCCTTAAATTGTGGAGGGTAACCACAAAGAAGAGGAGTGTGTGAGTGAGAGAGAAGGCTGAAGACAAGGGTATTTTTCATAACTTATTATAAAAATGGGTAAAATAATGGCAGTCAATATAGATTGGACAACTATATTAGAGGTGAGTGAAATTTACCCTATAAATTATTACAACATCATCAACATCAATATTCTCAAATATTATGAGATATTGAGTCTTTCTTTTTAGAATTACTAATATATCCTTGAAGTGGATGTTTCCATAGGATGGGGAACAAACTCCCCATCCCCATCCCTAAGTCACTCTAGGGGACCTTTACCTCAATCATCATCCTAACAGGAAAAAATATCCCACATTCACATCCCCATCTACGGATATCCCTACAAATATCTCTATGTATGGATTTTTATTATCATCCCTATGTAATTTTGCTTTTAGCCTAAAACTATCAATATTAAAACAAATTTTATAACATGGAACAACAAAAAACTATTGCAATCTAAAAAGTATACACATTACACCAACTTCTTTGGTTTGGCGGTACTGGAGTGTATCTTTATCTCTTTGCCTTCTCCTCCCCCCCAACAAAAAAGGCCCAAAAGAAAAAGAAGAAGAAGAAGTAAACACCCTTTCCTAAGTAGTTTAAGACTTGACACATTTATATCTTTGATATATCTTTCTTTAAAATAGGATAAATTGCAATGACCTCTTTCAAGATTTTGTGTAATTATTACACTCATATTTCTCTATTTGCTAAATTGTCATTGAAGATCTTAAGTTTTACTAAAATTTATATTGGTCTCCCCTAGAGTTAATGATTAGTTAATCTAGGTGACGAGTAGGACAAAATGTGACATAAACATGATATGAATTTGTAATATCTTGACAATATTTGATATGTAAATTTACTAATACCATTTTTATTAAGTGAGGAGGGAACTTATAATTATAACTCAAGATTACAAAAAATATTTTAGTCAATCTGTTTGTTAAATATTACGAAAATATTACAAGTTTTGCCATTAATAATAATATGTATATCACATATTGTTGGAAAAAAATCATTAATCCACACAAGTCAAACAAATATATAAAGCAAAACGAGCATAAGAAATTTAGTGTGATTCGGCCTTCACTACCTACTTCTATGACTTTCCAAATCAATCAACTAAAATTTGTCAAAGACACAATCATCAATTTGACTAACTCTCTCAAATTCAAAACCCCAAAACACCCAGTCTCGCACAAACAAATATTCAGTTTACTCAATTTCTCTACTTATCAAAACTCATTCAAACAAAACACTCTTTCTCACCAAAATGGTGTATACACATGTGCAAATCTCTTTTGCTCTCCTTATTGCAGAACACAACTCACAAAAGGATGACCATCCTTTTTAAAGTAAAACAAACCTACAAGAATTTACAAAACTCATCCAAAAGGCCTCATTCTCATTTTTATTTTATTTTAATTACTAATGAGCTTAAAAGTTGATCCAAGGAAATAAAAAAGCCTAATAAATCTTCACATTGCCTTGTGATTGGAACAAACTATATTTGTCAGTAGCAAATGCCATAAGGCTTTACTAAAGTACTTGTAAATATTACTTTTTTCTTTGGCATATACACATGCTTCACCTTTTTCACTTTTTTGTACATTCCACCATTATCTTTTCCTACAATAGTATCTCCTATCAACTTATATAAATTGCATTGGTCTTCCCACCTTTCATTATCTTTAAAGAACATTTGCTAACTTGCATTATTTCATCTCTTGCAAAAGATTTATATCCCAATGCATCAAATCTATCCAAGGAAATTTAATTTCTTCTAAGATTAAGTACATACCTCACATCACCAAATGTTCACACACAACCATTATGCATTTTAATTTTCATGGTAACCTTTCCAACAATGTCCAAGCAATCACACTTAGCCAATCTAATAACCTCATCACCATAAGCATTATAAGTACCAAATCATTCCTTTTTATAACAAACATGATTAGAACAAGCAGATTCTAAAAGCCAGCAATCACTATAAATTGACACTCTTCTCTTTTTTAATCGTCAACAACTCTGTTTCATAATTTGAATATTCTTTCACAATTGCAGTAGCATCTTTAGACTTTTCTTTTTCTTTTCCTTTACTCTTTACAAATTCCTTCATATCTGCTTTTAAGTTTCTACAATAAAATTTAATGTGCCCTATTTCATGACAATAAAAACATTATTTAGCTTTATAATTTGATCTTGAATTATCCTTTCAAAATTATTCCCACGAGACATGCTTATACCACGATTAGATCTAGCAACAAAAACCACCCATTTCAAACTGATCATTTGATCGTTTTAATTTCTTATTCTCTAATAACACATCAATCACATCATCTACCTTAATGTTTCCTTCGCAACTAACAATGGAGTAGTTAAACTCTCATAATAATTTGGAAGAGATGACAATAACAATAATCTTTTATTTTCATTCTCAATTTTTATACCAATGCTAGATAATTATCTAATTAGTGTTATAAAATAATTCACATGATTTCTAATATCTACCCTATCATCCACCTTCAATTGATATAATTCCTTAATTTCTCCAAGAATAAACAATTTGTAAAAGACTTCGACATATACATATTCTCTAATTTTTTCCATAAATCAGCTACAGAAGCTTTATTCAGAATATTATATTTTACCTCAGGTGCTAAGCATAATCAGATTGTACTAACAACCTTCATCTCCATCTCTTCCCATTCTTCATCTTTCTTTTTTTTCTGGCATTTTCTCCTTCTTCTTTAGAGCTTTAACTAGTTTCTGCTGCACTAGAATGTCTTTCATGTTACATTGTTACAGGCTAATATTCCTTTTGCTATCAAAGAGCTCTATCTCAAATTTTTCAATTCTCAAACCTTGCATTTAAGCCAAAAAACTATCAGAAGTAGAATCAGAACCTGCTTTGATATTAGTTGTTGGGAAAAAAATTTGCAATCGATAAAAGTCAAACAAATAACTAGAGAAAAAAGAGCACAAGAAATTTTATATAGTTCGGTCTTCACTGCTTACGTGCATGACTTTACAAATCAATTCACTAAAAGTTGTCAACGATACAATTACTAACCTAACAAACTCTCTCAAACCCAAAACCCTAATACACCAAGTCTCACAAAACAATTTTTTACACACAAATAAATACTCACTTCATTCAAAATTCCCCCACCCAACAACAACTCACTCAACAAAAAACCCTTTTTCTCACCAAAATGGTGCAAACACACGCATAAATCTCTTTTCCTCTCACTGTTGCAGCATATAACTCACAAAATGATGACCGTCCTTTTAAAGCAAAAGAAACTTACACGCACGTAGAACACTCATCCAAAAGGAGTCATACTCCTTTTTTATTTAATTATTAATGGGCTTAAAAATTCAATCCAAGGCAATAACAAAGCCCAACACATATGGTCTTTTTCATCACTTAAACTAACAGGCCATCAATTACAAAGGAAGTAGATGACGGTGCAAGTTTCAATAAACTTCAAGGACCTCTTGGAACACAAATGATATCGAGTATAATTACGATAAATCTTAAATTAAATTAGTGTAATTCACCTTGTAAAATGAAAGTTTGTCAATCCAACATTTGAATTATAGATATATATTATGTTGATTGTTTGAACTAGATTAAAAATAAGAAAATAAAAATTTATAAGGATATGACAAAATAATTCTTCTTTGTATGCATTTTGATCCTAGCACTTTAAATTGTTTATATTAATTTACTCACAATTCTTAACACAACATATTTCATCCTTTTTTATCAAACCCATAAGTAATTAACTTTTGCTACGATTTATCTTACTTGAGACATTAGTATACCACTATATTATTACTTGTTTATCTTCCTAACTAATGAAAAGAGACAATTTCTACCTCATCAACTTGAAATTAGCAATGATTTTAACTAGAAGATGAAAATGATATGAAAATTCATCACAATGTCAGCATAACCAAATTCGTGTAAAAAATATTTTGAGGACCAAATCTGATATCTTAAATTCTAAGCATGTGTTAACGAGTTTGATATAGAAAGGGAAGAAAGGAAAGGACATGTTTATGGGGGGTTTTACTTTCTTCATAAGTCTTACTTTGTCCATAAGTTTTACTTTTGAGAATGGAAAGACTTGAGAGTTGCTTGCCTCTAAAAGACCCGTGTTACCCTTATTTTATAGTTCTTCCCAAATATGGAACATTTTATACAATAATAATGCGGTTTACTATCTTATCCACATTAAAGGGTTTGTATTACTATTTTTACCTATCATTTTAACAAAAAGTCTTTATTAACATAAAATGTCATATAATTGTAATAAAAAATAAAAAAATAAAAATTGAGAATATAAGATCAAAAAACAGTTAAAGAAAAATTAACTACAATTTTTTAATTAATATTTTCATAAAATATATTAATTATATTTACATATACTAATAAAGAGTAAATATTTTAAACTTGTTAATCTTTCGTCTCCTTTTCTTGTTCAATTTAAAACTCGTGAATAAGATAAAATAAATCTTCTAAACTCTTTCCTTTTCTTACTTCTCTCCCCATTGATGTCTTCCCTTCTCTTTCCATTGTAACTCATGAACATACTTTCAATGTTAGGACTACTAAAGATATTTACTTTAATAAAATTTTATACGATATAATATTATTCAATTCATATTGGATTGGATCAATTTTAAAAATTAAATTTGAAGTCTACTCTAATTGCCCAATCAATTTTTAAAAATAAAAACCAATCCAATTTAAGTTTTTTCAATTTTGATCAGTTTTTAGTTTTTTAGATTTTCGGTCAATTTAGAAAATTTTATTGTGTTGCATTCAATTTTAATACCCCTAGTTGTTTTCTTTTTCTATCTCGGCTAGGTTATTTCCTCTTTAATTTTAGGAATGACAATAGGCAGTTTGGTAGGTTTTAGCTTAACTCGATCCTGCGCCCAATCTGATGCCTGCCTACCCAAGTATTGGGTTGGCTTGAAACCTAACCTGACTAGGTTGGGTAGAGACATATATGCTTATGGATAGAGTAATATTTGTCATACTTATTTTTTTTTAAACTAAGATATTGGAGAATAGGGGTGGAGATGAGAGTCAAACTTGCGACTTCTCTTGACTCATTAAGATATGTAAGAGTTATCACTAGACTGCAAACTTGGTTTGTTATACTTATTAGTTTGACGAGTTTCACAAGTTTGATTAATTATTCATTTTTAATCATGACATGTTTAACTGATTTCATTTTTTTTAATTTCAATAATTTCAAAAAAGTATCAAAACAAATATTTGTCTTGTCCCTCATGTTTCGCTTGTGTTATCTTCTTAATTATGTTGTTGCGTACTTCTCTCTTTTCTGATTTTCCCTTTCTTAGGGAAAAAAATGAAATGTGAATATAAATTGTTTTGAAGATGATCTCTTTCATGAAATTTTGGCATTGATTTCTTGCGTTCAATTGAAGAATTCATGGTTCATGTCCTTATTGTTTGTTGACGGAATTTTTTTTCCTTTGGCCGAATATTTACTTTATTTTTTTACGGGAGAATATTTACTTTATGCATACACGCACTTCATGCAAAGTGCAAACACACACTTTATGCATCATAAAATTCCAATACCTACTTTATGCATACACACACTTCTCGTGTTTTTGATAAAGAGATGGCATTGTCTGTGCATAAAATATTTTAAAATTGAGTAATTACTAATTAATATGAATTATTGGGTATCACAAAAAAAATATGAATTTTTATTTTATTTTAGTTAACCGTTTATATCTTAATAGTAATCTTCTAAATTAATCAATAATTTTTTTTTTGAAAAACTTGCATCTATTTAATTGTCTCTGTTAATACGCATTATTAGTTAAGTCTTAGAATATGTTTAAATAGATTTTCAAATTTGAATAAATTTAAATGAAAAGAATCTAAAACTTCAATTAAATTTCATTCATTTGTTAAATATATTTATTTTAAGAATTTTATGTGAATTAAAATCAAGATTTTTTTTTTTAAATATTTTTGGTGGCCAACCCGCCAACCTATCCTAAAATGGGGTATATATGGTTGGAGATCTATTTATCACATGTGTAAGTTGTGGTGTATTTACACTTTTCAATAAATTTTTATTAGTATAAAATTTCATCAATCCATCCCTTGAATTCAAAGTTCATACCTAATAGATCTAATATATCAAATTTCATATAATTTAAAAATAATATGATATTTCACCATGCAACTTTATTTTGACAAGTAATATGTTTTTGAAAATACTAGTAGATATCAATTATTAGAATATATGCCTATTGTTATCCTATTTTTATGAAATTTTACATGCTTGATCATTGACACATGTAATTTAATGGTCGAATAAATTAAATTCAATTTTTATGAGGAGTTATTAAAGAGTATAAGAGTACAAGTATGAACGGATCCCTACCCTTTTATGTGCTTCATAGAAAAATCATGTCTGGAAAACCATTCTTTTAGTCTGAGGATTTGTGGGGTTGGAGGAATTTTGTTAATAGTGACTAATCTTCTCGACGTAAGCTCACAGGCGTGGCTTGTGTCTCTAGCCATTGTCACGACCCAAAATCGTGACCAACACATAAGGGATATTGTCCCTTATGAAAGCTTTCTGTAGTTAGTTTCATCCAATCACGCGTAGTAAACTATTAATTTAATTTTCATAACAAATTATGAAAATAAATAAATAACTTGATAAACAGATTCCTCAAGATTTCACAAAAATTTATTCATAAAATACATAAAATATTTAATTCTTTCAAATCGTTCCAACACCCATAACTCAAATAAACAATCTTAGATTATGTTCACGGATGAGATTACATAAAATATCATTTTGATGAGATAACATAACTTTAAAATAACAATGCATGCTAAATGATGTCCAAGGACCTTGTCTACATATTACTGGAGCACTACATTCTACCATAATCTTAATATAAACTTTACTACAAAGTAAAGCTTACCACTGGAACAGCTACAAGGCTATCGAAGTTGAGTTTGAACAATGACTGGTCTATAATTGTAGCTATAAGGGGAAGAAAAGAAAGGGTAAGTTCATTAAAACTCTGAACAGATCTCCACTCATAACCCACATAGGACAATAACGGAATACATATAATATACATGCAACTAGCATAAAATATTTTAATATTTAAGCGTCTATATATATATACATGTATATATGTAGAAAATAATATTTTGACTGAATTCATAAAATAATAATTAGTAGAGAAATAAGAGCTGAATTGAATAAAATAACTGTACTACTGAGTTGATAATTGAAACTGAATGGCACCTAACTAGGTCCCATAATGCAAACACCACAATGGATTCCTTACTGTAACTGGGATTGAGCTAGTCCTTTGGCAGAGCAGTTGGTACCAAAGTCAATGATCCTAACAGCAGTTAACTCCTGTTTTGTTTCTTACTAATTACTATCAAAACTAACTTTCAATTAAACTGAATAAATCTGAAAGCTTCGAATTTATATAATTCTAACAATCTAACTATAGTATAACTGAGATTATAAAATCATATCCAAGGAATCACTAGCTTGTAAACATAGTGATTTCATAAGCCCATAGAGTATCTATCCGAGAATTGTTATAGATCATACTTAGTTCAATTTTTTTAATGACACATAACTGGGATTTAACAATTTGACTATCAAACATAACTGGAGTTTTGAAATCATGCCCAATTGGTCACCAGCTTGTAGACATAGTATTTTCAGAAACCCACAGAGTATGTGTCTGATCATTGTTATGAATCAAATTTAGTTCAACTCTTTCAATAATACATAATTTGGATTCTAAAATTATGATAAGAAAATCTATAATCTAAAAGCATGATAATTTCATCAAATCCATAAAACATGTCTAGCAATTTTAGCAAATCAAACTCAACTTAATATTTTTTAATAAATCTTTTCTTGAAAAGGTAAAACATTTGTTTCATGACATACAAGCATATCAATAATGGTCTCATAGTTTTCCAAAATATGATCTTATGGTAACTGTGAAATTAATAATATTCTAAACTTGACATAAATCATAAAAATCTATCCATGGCATAAATCACTTTCAAATTTCATATAAAGTGCATATGACGCTAGGAAGATATTTATAATAACAAAAAAAATATGGCTATGAGCTTAAACCCACTTAATGTTCATTGCTGGGAGTGCCTGACCACTGCCTACATGATATTGGGAAACTAGAATAACGTTCTCAACTGCTATAGAATTATAGAATATGGATTAGGAATGATTTGTAATGGAATGAAAGACAAAACTATACTATAATAGTCTAATGATTGAGTAAATATTTAGTTTGGTCCCTGAAATTGCATGTGTGATTTACTTTAGTCCCTAAAATTTAGAAAGTATCACTTTAATCCCTGAAATTTTAAAAAATGATTCAAATTAGTCCTTATACTACTGTTATTGATTACTAAATTAAATCGCTAAAAGGACTAAGTTGAATAACTTTTTGAAATTTAAAGGACTTAAGTGATACTTTTTAAATTTTAGGAACTAAAGTAAATTATGCATACAATTTCAGGGACCAAAATGAACCTTTACTCCCTAAGACCGGCTAAACTCATAATCATATAAGAATAGGGGCGAGAGCACTTACCGAAAAAGATTAATTGAAGAGGTTGAGAGAAATCACAGTTTTCTCTTTAGGGAAAAATCCTTGGACGGATAAGGTTTTTAGAAGAATACTTAGGAATATTATGATGTGCAAAATATATACTAGGGATAAAAGGTATCATTAATGGACTTTATTTTTATGTTTTCATTTTTTTTATTTTCATTTTGTAATTTAGTTAGCCTATAGTTCTTACTATGGTTAGAATCTGGCCTCAGGATTAGAAATAGCATTTGTAGAGAATTAAGTTAGCTTTCTAATGCCATAAAAATCACATCAATTGGACATCTACAATTTAAGATCTTCATAAAATATTAAATAAAGATCATACTTGACATCATGAGAACAATGCTATGTTAGAGGTTTCTTATAAATATATCTTAACTAACTATGTGATACCAATAACCATAAAATAAGAACAATAGTTTAACTAAATCAAATAGTATCTTTTGTAACTACTTGGATAATTCAAATTCAAGCTATCTTAGCATATCTATTAATTATCTTTTATATCACAGACACATACACACACGCGCGCGCACACACACACACACACACATATATATATATTGAAGTGAAAAGCTAATGAGATTTCTAAAACAAATAACATATATCTTAGTGTGTCACATTGTGTAGATGTTTTTCTTTTGAAATAGTAGTAGTAGTAGTAATAATAATTTATGTGATTAACAATTTTTGCACTGAATTCTAATCATTAACAACTTAAATAATATCTAATAATTCTCTGTAAAAATAATATCTAACAAATCATTCTTGTAATACATGTTAAACATAAGTAATATCTAATACCTTCAAATAAGTATCATTGTAATTTAACAATGCCTATACAATCTTTTTTAAATCACAATATTCATGATTTTGGTTAACTGTTAATTATTTTAAAAATCTTCAAGTATTGATTTATCTATATTCAAATTTTAATAAAATTGATATGTATATATAGAAACATATTTTTCTAAAATATTCATTTAATTCTATATGTTTATATTTTTGAAAGTATTTGAATCTTTTATAACTACTTAAAAATTATATTTACTATCAATATAAAATATTTTATGCTAACATCATTATTACAAAAGTAATATACACACCGATAATCAAATCCTTATAAAATGATTACAATCTCTAATGAAAGGAAGAAATTAATCTCAAATTGATACTTTACATATTATGTATTCTCCAATCTTAATTGACTTTTTCACTATAAATATAAATGATAGATATCTAAATAAATCTTAACATAATCCTAGTAATTATACTAAAATCAATTTCTAAAGAACATATGTATGTGAAAAAGGGAGATATAGTATATTTTATCTTTTCTAATTCCAACAAAATATATAATATATAATACCGATATAAATATTAATATCAATGATAATTATAAACAATATTGGATGTAATAAATTAGAAAATATAATATTTTCAAAGTTTTAAAAAATCAAAAGTGTCGATTATTATAAACAATACTCAATCTACTTTGATAAGATAATATTTTTAAATATTAACAAAATCAAACATGATATCACAAATTGAATATTAGATTTCATAAAAAGACTAAATATCCTATTCAAATAATGACTGAATATTAGAATAGAAAAAGATTCATGTACAAAATTATTATAAATTTCATATTTTATTTTCACCTTTTGGGATTAATATTTACATAAGTTAACTTTACATTTTCTTTTATAATTCAAATATTACATGGTTACATAAATACCAAATAGAGATTTATATTTACTCATTTTTTATTTTTTATTTTGCAATTATAACTTCTTTCCTTTCTTGTTTTTCATTTTTAGGCATTTAAATGTCTTTTAAGCTTTATCCAAAACTTCTATAACATAGACTTGACTTTCCTAAAGACATCTATTTTTGAGATATTATAATTATGAAACCCTTTCCATACACACCTTAGGGAGGACTAAATTGAATCACTAAAAGGACTAAGTTAGATCACTATTTATAATTTCATGAACTAATTGATACTTTCTTAATTTCAAGAACTAAAATGAATCATGCATACAATTTCAGGGATCCAAATGAACTTTTATTCTTTTCTTCTATTTGGTTGTTTGGAAAAGTGAGAGGAAAGAAAAAGAAGTTGATGCTAAATGACAAATTTATCCTTATGTCATTTAAAATGTTATTCCAATTATAAAAATAGTCATATAAAAATTTAGTGGAAATATAAAACATTTTATCATAAATTTATCTATCAATATAATGTAAATAAATATAATAAAAAATGATTTTCTATATTTATATAAAATCATTGACAATTATATTTTTAATTTATATTTGTTAGTTATATTAGTTAATACAATATACAAAATTTAAATATTTTTAATTTAAATTTTTCTAAAAATATCAACCGATTAAATCAAACAAATACCAATTAAAATAAATTATTTAAAAAACTATTATTCTCAATCAATCTAATAATTCACAAAAATTATTCAATTTTCTTTCACAAACAAAGAATGGATTTTATGTTTCATGTATGACAATAATTATTTCTCTTTTTTAATTCCATATGTATCTGGTTCTTATTCTTAATCCCATAGGCCATCGAAGTTAAAGGCAACAATCTGCATTAGTGGTAAGTACTTTGTACTCAGGGGTTAGTTCTAGTTCTCCCAAATGGCAAAACTACATATCATATCATTCTTGTCTTCTATATCCCTTAAGTGATTTTTCACTACACTAAACCTCCACCCCAAATACCTTTTCTTTTTTCTCCTCTATTCCTATTCTGAAAAAAAATAACAATAATAAACCCCTCAATCCATATCCTCTCAACCAAATCCTCATCGTTGTTGATGTCCTCTCTACTACCCACCATTGTAATTAGTACTTCGTCCTCTGCCTCTCCCTCTTCAATCTAACTACCACCTTATCTACTCATGCCAATAGTTCAAGAACCTCCTGCTCCTCGAGGCCTTTCATGTGCTTTATCACCCCAAAAGGTGCCGCATTTACGACTAGGTAAGCCCGATGTATTAGATATGAAAATTAATCATGACTAAGATGTTAGAGATTTGATCCTTGCTATCCTTTATTATGAAAAAAAAAACCATATTCAAGCCCAAAAAAGCATTCACGTAAGGGGACATGTTAAATATAAAACAATTGTTATCAAAATTAGATTGGAAACCATTGAAACGAGCACTAGTCCAATTTCAATTTTTTTATCAGATTATTTCGGCCGATCAAACCTAAACAAACCTGGCAAGGGGCAGTGAACTAGACCAACCCATGAATCAATCACATGTACAAGGCATGGAATTTTAGACAGAATTTCAAAATTCCAACAGGGGATGTAACCCTGTCCTAAGATAATAAGGGGTGATCCACTACCACTATGCCAAACAATCAATTGTTTCATTGTGTCTTATTAATTATGTATATTATATGCTTAGTTGCTTTAGATTATTCTTTTTATATATTGATTTAATTAAATACGATTCAATAACTGACTCATTAGTTGAACCAAAATGACTCAATGCCTTAACCGAGTCAATTGTTGAGTCGAGTCTAATAACTATAATAAAAAAAAATTCATGTGCCCCTGCCTTAGATTAAGCTTTTGGGAAAAAAAAAGGTTTCAAAACTGGAGGAGGGGTGTTGAAAGGTGTTTCACAGTGTGGCATGAAGCCACCAAGGAGGGCAGAAGTAGTAGTGGTTAAGTAAAGAAAAGGGAGTGCTATAGGGCTTGTTGAACGTGATGTGTAGGGTAGTATTGAGAACATTGGAAAAATGCATCTTCTTTTCTCAATTTCTTCCTGGATGTGGAAGAAAAGAAATTGGATGGGTCAGGCCCATGTCTCTTTTTAACTTTTTAATCCTTCCTTGCATCTTCCCTTCATAACTGAATAAGAAAAATTGATTTCCTTTCTTTCAATTTCCTTTCTTTCCTTCTCTTTCCTCTCTATTTCCATATGTTTGATGATCAATATGACCTAGACCATGAAATTGTACAATCATAAAAACTCATTACACATAAAAGGGGGTATGGGGTTATGGTAAGTGGAAGTGGGTGGAGGAGATGCTGCCGACAAAGTGGTTAGCGTTAGGGGAGGGAGCCATCAGTAGTGTCAATAGATGCAGATGACAATGGGATGGTGGCAGAGTGGTGGTGGAAAAATTATAAAAGATGGATCGTAAAATAGATAAATAAAATACATTAAGGTGTTTACTTCGATGCTTTCAATAATTGAATAGTATCGAAATACATCCTAATACATATATATATTATTAGTCTTATGATCCATATAAGCGTCTAGTTAATATCTAGTAAGCACTTTTAAGCATTGAATTTATGATTTTTTTTAGAATTAATGCTTATTTTAGTCCCTCACTTTATACTTGTAAGTCATTGTAGTTCCTGACTTTTAAAATAAGTCAAATTAGCCCCTGACATTACAAAATGTGAGTCATATTAGTCCATTAATTCACTTTTGTTTAATATCTCATCAATTAAATGATAACAGTAACTTTAAATGATACGCTGACATACCATTTATCTTTTGAAGTAGAATGAAACTTAAAATAACTCATTTTGGTGTCTTAATATTGTACAAAATGAGTTATTTTATGATTTGGAATGGAAATTTAAATGACTTATTTGTGTAATTTTAGATATAAATGAGTTATTTTAAACCCCATTATACTTCAAATAATATAAGGTATGTCAAGGTATCATTTAAGATTACCTATCATTATTTAATTGATGAAATGTTAAATAAAAGTGAGTTGAGGGACTAAAATGACTCATATGGATAAAGTAAGGGACTAAAATGAGCATTAACTCTCTCTTTTTTATTGATAAAACTACTAAATTGTCCCTCTAAAATTTTGCTCTGACCAAGTTGGTCCCTATAAAAAAGAAACTCCAAAATTGGTCTCTCCCAAATTCAAATGTCTACCAAGTTAATCCCTCTGTTAAGTTTCACCGACAGAGTAGGCATACATGTCCATTACTATGTTGACATGGCATCGTTAACCCCTTTATTAAACAAAATGACACCGTTTTGGCTCTATGCAAAATGAGGCCGTTTCAATCCAAAGGGGACCACTCATCCTTATTCACGTACACTGAGCTTCCTTTTAGCTTTCATTTGGGACCATGGGTGGCTGTCGCCACCCGGAAGCGAGGAGCCTCCGCGAGAACCCAAGAAGTCACGACCTCACACAATCACCAATGCGCAAGCTTGGATTCTCAGGCGATAGCCACCTTCGATGACGATGAACGCGTATTCTTCGGTAACAAGCAATTGCTGCGAAGACTTGTAAGCTGCCACTGCAATATCCATCTCTATCACTCTCTTCTCCTTCCTAGGTGCTTCAAAACCCTAATTCCCAAATCGTTAAGACCCAATCTCTTGATAGCTATTGAATAATCTAGAGCAATGATAGAGCAGCGGTGTCAATCTCCCTTTTCGGTAACACAATAGTAGGAGAAACCTTTGGACCTCGTCATCAACCCAGCAAAAGGGCTCGAATGACCTTATTGTTGATATGCTTTTCCATCTCTCCTAATATATGTTCTTGTGAAATTGATCTTGGAATGTTTGTGAGCGAATTCCCTATAATATGAATCACGGTTTGAAGCGTATGATTGTTTCATGATTGATTATTGCTCCACCCCGAAAGTGCTTGTGTTATTGCTTGTGGACCTAAGTTTTTTTTTTTTGCTCCCCCAACGTTTTATTGCACTTTTGATGGAAATGAGATGATGTGTTTGATGCTTTGGAGGGAGATTGAGATGATGTGCATGACAATTTGGAGGGGATGAGAGAGATTAAGCTAAAGGGGCTTAGGTTTTCCATGAGATTGGTGAATTTGGGCGAAATGGGTTTGGGTTCTCATGCTGTAATGGTGTGTGAAGTGGGAAAAATGGAGTTAGGTTTAGGTTATGCAGTTGTTTGGTGAAACGGCATTTCGCATAGAGCAAAAACCAAACTTAACACTAAGGGACACGGAAGCATGTTCCATTATCAGAACTTAACAGAGGGATAAACTTGGTAGACATTTGAATTTGGGAGAGACTAATTTGGGAGTTTTTTTTTTTTACAGAGACCAATTTAGGCAGAGCGAAATTTTAGAGGAATGAATTTGGTAATTTTACAAATACATAAATTTAGTAAAATTTCCAATTCATCTCTAAACTAAAATCTTTAATTTCTTCCAAAAGTCCATCCTTTACCACTCCCACAATCGCCACCCCAACCTCCCCCACCAACACAACCATCATCTCCTCACTTGACTCCTTTGCTTTTAACCGGCTGACCTCTCAATTCTCCATTATTCTATTTGAGAATGAGTAAGATCCCAACACAAATCCTACCAATTATTTGTTTGAACATTTTCTTTTTGTGGTATATTTAAATGAATTTGTTTGAAAGATGCTGTCACGTCTTCCGTAAAGCCGCAAACCTTGATGGATTATAATGAAATTCCTTTGTTTGGTCTAACTTTATAGTCACCTTATGATGCTCATGATCACGTTGCTCTTGGACGTCTTTTATGAGTTTATCAATTCATTATAATGAAATTTATTTTTTACTTTTTCCTCTGTTTTGTTTTTGGGTTCATGTTTCTCAATTTCAAAGTGGAGATTAGATTCCAAAGGTGTACATATACTGCTTCGACTGAGTCTAAAACAACATCACTACCAATTAGTTTTGAGGTTTCAGTGTCAAAGTGCATAGCCTACGTCATGGAAGACTAGGAGTCGAAGGTAAAGGAGATGGTGGTTAGAGTGGTGGTAGAGGGGAAGGTTGAGGTGGTGGCTATGGTGGTGGTGGAGGATGAACTCTTCAAACAAATTAGGGATTTTAGTTTTTTTTTTAGGTTACAGATGAAAAAAGTAAATACAAATGCCAACGAGCGCAAACAGAGCAAAAACTAACACTAACCATGCAAATACCAATTTCCTAGAGCATCGTCACGAAGGTGAGATAATAAGATAGGAGAGGGATTTTAGTTTAAGGGGGAATTGAAAATTTTATTAAATTTATGTATTTGTAAAATGACCTTCGTGAATAAAGTAGAAAAAAAATAAATCTGAATATTTAAAAGTGCTAAATAAGAATTGACTAAAATCTTATATGGATTATAATTCTATTAAATATTTAACACATTAAGACATATTTTGATACTATTCAATAAGTTTAATTATCATCCACTGACAGTGTAAAATATCTTTATACTGTAAGTAATAAACATACGACAAGTGATTCATCATTGGTAGTTTTTTGAAATTTGAATTTGAATTGATTAAAAAATAACTTATGTGGCAATTTTATATTGGCTAACAGTGTCAAATGTAAAGATACTTTACACTGTTAGTACATGCTTGTGAACACCCAATTTTGTCCGGCCCCCAAAAATATATATATATATATATATATATAAAAAATAAAAATTTTTCTTTCAAACCCATTCCTTTTTTTTAGTACTATTGTTGTTTTGGTAAGGCCATTTTAGGTTGTTGTTTGATTATTAAGAAAAGCCCATCCCATTTTTAATTGTGAAAAAGTGCTAGCCCATTTCTTTTCTTTTTTATTTGGTTATGTCATTTAATTTAGACTAAAAACAAGTTTCAAATTTCATTTCATTTCTAATTTATCTTATTGAAATAAAAAGGGGGCCATCACATTTTTGTAAAAAAAAAGAGAGAGAGGAAGAAAAAGAAAAGAGAAACTCATGTTCATTTTTGATTTGTTAAGCATCGTTAACCCATTTCTTTTTTGGGGTCATTCTCACCTTTTTTATTATTTTATTATTTTCTGGTCCGTGTCATTTCAGGTTGTTGTGTCTTGAAAAATAGTAATAAAAACAAAAGGGAGAAACCCGAGGAGTGGGTGGAAGATGACAAGCGAGGAAATGGTGCCAGGAGCGCCTGTGCTTTTGGAATTTTGAAGCCGAGAACGGGCAATGATCATCGAAAGTACAAAACTAATTGTCAAAAATCACAAAGAAAGATCGAAAATTTCTTCAATCAAATCTTCATGGATCAAAAATGGTCCGCCATGTCCAAAGTGCTAATTTTGATGGGTATAAGAAGGGACCGAAATACACATGCAAAAAAAAAAAGCTGACTTCCAACACTGAAAAACTCCACTTCCATTCTCCAACTCCATCACCATTTTTCATCAGAAATATTTTGCAATAAGCACAAAGAGAAGAAAAATCACAAAGTCATTGTAAGTTATTTGATTCATTTTTCTTCCTCAAGTGTTTATTTCATCGCCGAAACCGTAAAACCAAAACCCCTTTAAATCTGAACCCATTCACAACCAAATACAACACAAATCCTGCAATCATATTCAGATGTAGTCCAAAGTCCATCAGCAGTCCATTACAATACAATTTCAGTGCAGTACCAAGATTTTTATTTCTAAGAAATTAGAAAGAAAGCAAAAAGGAAACATAAATGAACCAACCACGCGTGAGGGGGAATCACTACTACCGTCCACCAAAAAGTCTGGCGACCTCTCCAATCGCCAAATCGGTCTCCGCTCGAGACACTGGCCCTCCGCCATCGCCAGATCGTGGGCGCACCTCTTTCATCTCCTTCCTCTGTCTTTGCATCACTTCTTCCATCATCATTGAATCACCTGAAGACCAAAATCACAACCAACCATAGACTCAGGTTCCTTTTTCTATAAAAAAAGAAGAAGTCGAAAGGGAAGAAGGAGGTGGGTAGAACCACCGCCAGCCACCCACCCCGCGGATCTTTCTCCACCGAAGACCGCCGCTAACCAGTCCTCGAGGTTCGCCGCGCTCCGCTCCTTCGCCACGCGCATCCTTCACTTCGCTCACACGCACCATGAACCCAAAGAATCGGCTTCTTCGCCGCGCATCACCGCAGACGGAGATCAGATCGCGGTTTCAGTTATGGCCACCGCCAAAGCCGTGCCATCCCCTTTGATTCTTCCCTCCACGACCGCGACTGACCGCTGGGTATTACCACCTCGCCATGAGAACTTCACGCAGTCGCATCCGTAAGCGCCGTACGGCGGTGGCCTCCGCCAGCGCCGCCTCACCCTTTTTCTGCGCTGCCTTCACCTCTCTCTTCCTTCCTTTGCCGCGCGATCGCCGCGATCCTGGTCTTCTGAGCACTCTCTTCCCTCCACTCTCACTTTCTCTCTCTTGCCTCACTCCTCTCAACACTCTCTCGCTTCTTCTCGCACTCTTTCCCTTCTCGCTTTTTTTCCTTTCTTAGGTGAGTGTGTGAGTGCTATTAGTGGAGTGTATGTGTGTGCGTGCGTGAGTTGAGTGTGAAAGTGAAAGGGAGGAGAGCGTATGTTTGTTTTGAGTGGGGAAGTGAGTGCACGTGAGCGTGTGTGAGCGTGTGAAAGTGTGTGCGTGAGTATGAGTGTTGGTATTAGTATGTTTGTGTGAGTTAGAAGTAAAATTAAATTAGTAGAATTAGGGAATTTTAATTGCATTTAATTATATTTTGAAGTCGATTATTTTTGGTCAATTTGTTCAGGTAGCATTAGTTTTCGATTAGTTTGTTTAAATTTGAGTTTTTAGTGTTTGTTTAATTTTTTTTTTTTGTTGTTTTAAAATTAGTTTAGTTTCAAATTTAAAATAAATGAGTTTATTTTCTTTTGAGTAGGATTAAATAATCAAGTTGAGAGTAATTGAATTGTCTAATGATTTGGTAAATTTTATACGAAAAACCTTAAAATAAAAAAATAATAAAAAGATGGTAGTTGGAATCCTTGATTTGCTTTTAATATTTAATTGTTATATTTGTTCATTTTTTTTCCTTTTTATTTAAAAGTTTATTTAATTCATCAATTGAGTAATTGGATTTTTAAATGAATAAATAGGATTAATTAAGTCAATTTTATTAATTCTAAATTTTAATATTTAACTTGTGAGATATTCTAAAATTCATTTTTCAAAATTTAGTTCATAAATTCACAAATATTTTATACTGAACTAAACGCGCTTCAATTCTCTATCGCACTGTGATACGAGAGTTAGGTGATTCCGATCCCTGTCAAGTCAAAATTAAATTTTCATAATTCATTTTACTTGTAAATACTTTTCTAATTTTATTTATTTATATTGAGGAATATTCTGTTAAAAATGTTAATTTCAATTTCGTTAACTCAATACTTTGGACATTTAAGCCGTGATACTAATGATCCCGAAATTCTTATAAAAAATATATTTATTCTTTTTTTTTCTTTATTAAAAAAATACTAAACATCTTTTTCCTTTTCTTATTTGTGAATATTTATAATAATTTTTTTTATTTTTAATTTAAATTTGTTCATTTATTTATCATTTTTTTAATTCAAATAAGGAGGCATTTAGCCGCGATTTTGGCTTATTAACTCAAAAATTTTGACATCCGAGTTGTGATACTGACAAGCTAAAATTTTCTTTTCTTTAAAAATTTCTTAACTTCCTTGTAAATAAATATTTCAAAGGTTATTAATAATTTGCACAGATCTATTATAAGACTGCTCTGGGCTGACGCAGCATTTGCAGGTGCGTAGGATTAAACGCCCGCTCTTCCCTACATGATAATCGATTCCTCGAACTCTAATATGGTCCAAAAGACTATTTCGTAAAAATAATTGATTTTCCACGTTTCCCAATTTCAATAAACTTTAACACTCCATATTTCAAACAAATTCTTTTTTTCGCGATCAGGATCCTTGGCCATGACAATGCTAATTAAACTCCTATTCAATTATTGAAAGTACCGAAATAAACACCATAAAATAGTTTATTTTAAATTTTGAAATATACATGTAAATTATTATAAGATTAAATTTATATAATAAAAGGTTCATTTGAGCCATTGGATTGTGATCTAATGGTCAAGATTTAAGGGTTGTGTGAGTCCAACTAAAAATTTTATTGATCAGAGAGTTTGCGAATTTTCATAAAAGTTGTAGCGTTGAGAGAATTTGTAATTTGCGACCTTTTTCACAAAAGTTGTAGTGTTGAGAAAATTTGTAACTTTGCCCATAAAGTTTGTGTGGATAAGAGATTTTGTATCTTTATCCATAAATTAAAGCAAGTCACTTGTACCTTGTACAATCGAATCGAATGGAAAAAAGCAACAAAACTGACAACTAAAAATTAAAAATAGAGAAGTTATACACCAAACAAAAAAATAGAAAAATTAGTTATTAACCAATCGAGAAACAAATAAACTCGCAAGTCACAACGCCAAAAGTGGATCTCCATAGTCAGTACGAAGAAGCCACAAAAGCTTATCTAATTAAGTTTAGAAGTCATCATCTGCCGATTCTTTGTACCAAAGGTTTCTTATATGTAAGGATATTAATGATAACAAAAATATTATTTCACCGCTTAAAAGTGGGTGTCTAATTTTTTTTTATGCATAACGGGCTAAACGCCCTAAAAGAAAGGAGGATTACACAAAAAGAGTTCTGGGTCTACAGTGACTCGAGATATCAGCAAATGCATCAAGAAAGAGAAAAGCAGGTAAAGAATAGAAGAACTTAAAGCCAAGAAGGAGGGTATGTCCGTGCCTAGAAAGGTTGTCCGCGCAGCAATTAGCTTCTCTGAAGACATGAAATACCTCTACAAACCAATCTTTGTTAATAATCTCACGGATGGCATTAATAATTGCAGCACAAGCATGACCATCATGTGTACCTCTACAGATGAAATCAGCTACTGCCTGGGAGTCAACTTCCAAGATAATTTTCCGGAAGCCCAGATCCCAACAAAGACAAAGACCCTAAAGGGCACCCCAAAGTTCAGTCATCATAATCGAACAAGTACCCAAATTCCCAGAGAAAGCAGCAATAAAATTTCCAGAATGATCACGAACAATGGCTCCGCAAGCAGCAGTCCTTTGGTGGGTGAAACTAGAACCATTGGAATCGAGTTTAACCCAATCCACTGGGGGGAGATTCCAAGAGATAAGTTGAACATACGTTTCCTACATAAAAGGGCTGGAATCCCCAGTGGCCTTGAAGGCAAAGTTATAGTCTCTAGCCAATGAAATTACTTGCTGAAACAAATGCAGGCCAGAAATTGATATCCCCTCAAAAATGAAATCATTACAGGCCTTCCAAATTGCATTGCAAGCCATAATAAAAAGCAAGGGCCATCTTACCCCATAAAAAGAACGAGACTTAGTCTTAATATTTTTTCCACCCAGGTAAATAAAGGGGAGAGGAAAAAATTACCTTGATCAAGCCTATTGTCGATGCTCATCCACAAGTTTCGAGAAAAATTACAATCATGGAGGATGTGGAGCACTGTTTCAGGAAGATGAGAATAAATTACACAAGTGTCAGACTGTGCCATGTGTCTTCTAGCGCGAGTTGTGTTTTTCAACAAAGCATCATTTCCCACAAGCCACATAAACATTCTAAGTATTTGAGGGGCTTCGATTTTCCAAATATATGAGAACAACTTTCACAGGATAGCAGCAAGAGTAGACTAGCAAACAGAATAAGCTGATCAGAGAGAGAATTGCCCAGAAGGGTTATGAAGCCAGGCCACAGTATCCTTTCCTGTATACAAGTCAGGGGCTCTAATTAGGACAAGGAGGGGAACACAATCTAAAGGCAGCACTTGCCTAATAAGTTCCTAATTCCATTCCCCATTTTCAGTTGAGAAATCAGCTATAGTACTAATTTCCATATTGTCCTGTAAGTCAATCTGGGCAAAATCTTTAAGCCTGTGAACACCAGAAATTCAGTGGTTATGCCAGAAAAGAACATCCCTACCATTATTAACTCTCCAAATTAGATTATTGGTGAATTTGTTCTAAACACTAAAGATCCCACGCCAGGCATTAGACATCTAGGATTTTTTCATTGCATTAGGAACCAAGCACTCAAAGCAATTGTATTTAGCTTGAAAAAGACGGACCCAAAGAGAGTCTAGAGACTTCACCAGGCCCCAAGCTAATTTCATCATAAAAGAATTGTTCAAGTCCTTAGCTGTTCGGAAACCAAGACCACCTTCTTCCTTAGGGTGACGTATGTTTTCCCAGCTCATCAAATGAACCTTTCGGCTAGTTTCAGAAGTACCCCAAATAACGTCCCTGCAGAGTTTATCAATTTTATTGCAAACCGCTATAGGAAGCTTCATGGTTTGCATGATATAGATAGGAATGGAAGCTAAAGCAGATTTTGCAAGAGTGACTCTGCCCGCTAGAGAGAGCGAGTGAGATTTCCACCCATTTAACTTTCTGCCCATTTTGTCAATTATAAACTGAAAATCACTCACCTTACATCTATCATGAAAAAGAGGGGCGCCTAAATACTTACTAAGATTTGAAGTGAGTGAGACACCAAGAGCATCACTAAGCTCCCTTTTTCGAATGTGATTAACATTGCTAGATAAGAAAACGTTGGATTTTTTGAAGTTTACCTTTTGGCTAGAGCTGTTGCAAAAAAGGTCCAAGACTTCCCGTATGACCCTCACCTGATCCAAGGAAGCCTTAGCAAAGAGAATTAAGTCATCAGCAAAGAGAATGTGGGATAACTTAGGACCCTGTTTAGACAACTGGATTGGTTCCTATTTGTTTGTTAAGACAGCCGCATTGATGAGATGAGCAAGCTGTTCAATACAGAGAACAAAGACATAAGGAGAGATTGGGTCACCTTATCTAATGCCTTTAGTAGGTGAGAACTGATCTGAGTTGCTCCCATTCCATACTAGGGACATTCTAGAGGAGAGAATACAACAACGAAGGACATCAATAATATTAGGTGGAAGCCTAACATCTTGCAAGGTGTCTAGTATTAAGGCCTAGTTCAGCCTATCATAAGCCTTTTCGAGATCTATCTTAACTGCCATGAAACCAGAATTACTTTTCTTCAAACGCATGGTGTATATAACCTCTTGCGCAATGAGAATATTGTCCATTGTTTGTCTGCCTGGGACGAAGCTGCACTGCTCAGGACCTATAAGCTGGCTCATTACTCTTCTTAAACGAGATGCTACTATCTTAGTGATAATTTTGTAGGAAACATTACACAAGCTAATGGGACGAAATTGGCCAAAGCTAGAGGGCTAATCAACCTTTGGAATAAGAGATAGAAGAGTATCATCGGCATGGAAAACACGGCTAGGATCCACGAAGATAGATTTAATCCAAGAATAGAGAGAATGATTAATACGCTTCCATTGAGTCTGGTAGAACATAGCGGGAAAGCCATCTCAACCGGGAGCCTTCCAACTCCCTATTGCAAAGAGAGCGGCCTTAATCTCATCATCTTTCACAGTACCACCTTAAGCTATCAGAATTGAGCAATGGAAAAAGCCCCTTTGAGGATAAAAGGTGCTCTTATTCCTTGATATGTGTAGAGTTGCTAATAAAATCTGACCCCCATAGATTTAAGTTGATCTGGGCCTTCAACCCACTCTCCATTGTCATTTTTCAGCATCATAATATGGTTCCTTCTTTTCCTCCCTATGGCCAACCCATGGAAATATCTAGAATTCTCGTCACCAAGTTTGATCCATTTTCAACAAGACATCTGCTTCTAGTAGGCCTCTTCTTGGATAAAAAGCGCATGAAGATCCTCCCACAGCCTTTTATGGAGGTCCTTAAGGAAAGGGTTGAGTTGAAAAGTCAGCTTCTTAGAAATTCCTTCAAGACGTAAAAGAATTCTGTTCTTCTTATGGAAGATGTCACCAAAAACCTCCTTCTTCCAAACCTGAGCCCAAACAATGAAATTATTAATGTTTTCTAGCAGGCCCCCAGTGTTCTACTAGGAATCCTTCATCAACTGCTCAAAACCTTCATGTAAAAGCCACGGAGCTAGGAAACAAAACATTTTACTGTGAAGCATTGAATTGAGGTGGCTGGAGAAATTAAGAAGAAGAGGAACATGGTCTGATTTCAGTTTAGGCAGATGGTGAATATATGCTTCTGTAAATGTCCGAACCCAAGTAGAATTCACAACTACTCTGTCAAGTCTACGCTTACAATTCTGCCTTTGCCACGTAAAGGGTTACCCTACGAACCCTAAGTCATTGAGTCCATAATCCAAAATACAATTAGCAAAGGAGGTAGAGTCATAAGAAAGTTTGGCTTCCCCTCCGCAATCATTAAGGGATAAAATAGAGTTGAAATCTCCCCCACACACCAAGGAAGATCACTAGAAACAGCAAGTTTGTGGAGACTTTGCCACACCTCCCTCCGAAAGCGAGGGTGAGGAGAGGCATACAACGCTGTGAAAAACCAGGGAGGATGGCTTTGGTACCAAACCTGCATATGGACAATCTGCTTAGTATAATGTTCAATGGAGATGTTCCAAGAAGCCTTCTTCTAAAGACATCAAATGCCGCTAGAGAACCCCTTACCATGAACAATAAACATACCGTCAAAGTTAAATTTTTTTATGATAGAAGTAGCTTTTGGCCTAGAAATATAGGTTTCAAATAAGATTAAGAAATCAGCATGGCACCTTACAGAAATATCTTTGATCAAAGGAACAAACCCCTTCCCCCAACGTCCCTGTAATTCCAGAGGATAACATTCATTGGATAGAGTCGGGCTTGTTTGAGGTATATCTCCCATTACTTCATTAACACTTGAGTCCATTTCCATACGCACTAACAAATCACCATTTCCACCAATCATCTGATGACAGGACTTAACAGGAGGTGTCTCTTTGCCAAGGTCAGGAAGGTTAAAGGCACTCCCTTCCCAAACGCCAATTTGCCACAGGGCAAGCATATGATCAACGTCTTCTTGGTATAGGAAAACAGCAGCCATAGCCCCTGCTAAAGGAACAAACTCTCTATTGCAGTGATCTTTCCACATCTGATTTGTCATCTGATGCATGAAATGACATTGCCTGGTCTCCACTAGATCTCGAGATACCAGCAAGGGAGAAAAGGAGATTGAGTTGCGTTGATCCACAATGGTTTCGGGAAGAGTTGTACCAATAACAGGGGCTTTCCCTTTATATCCACTAGGGAGATTAAGGGCAGGTGGGCTGATGGCAAGTTTCTTGGAGATATTGGAAGTCTTTTTGATGAATTGATACTAGGGTTTGACATTGGGCTTGGACGAGGATCCAATAGGCTTCATACGGTTCTGTTGACCCTTATTTGAAAGGATTGGGACTACACTTTTAATAGCATGCTTATCACCTTGCACCATCGCACTATCCTCATAGTTCAAATCCTCGTTTAGCACCTCATACCGAGATCCTTGGTAATGGGAAGTAGCTTGCCCTTGATGTTCTCAAACTTTCTGTGGGCCAGGGTTAAATCTACGCCATTAACTCTTTTTAGAAAGCATCCACGGACCAAATACATCTTCCATATCATTAGCAATTCTCTCACCAATCACCTCCTTCCCATGCACTTGTTTCATATCTGCTGGATAACCCAGATATTGTGGAATTGTTACATGTGAACACCATATTTTATTCGGATATTTTATCCTTTTATTTTACTTTTCCAAAAATAAACGAAAAAAGGTCTAGCCTATTTCTTTTTATTGATTCACAGAATTAAAAAGAGAAGCCCAGTCAATTTCAGTCCACTCTTTAATTCAAAAAAATAAAAAAGTCTTCTGCACTGTTTTTATTTTGTCTTCATTCAAAAATAAAAAGGAAGGAGAGCGTCTATCTGTTGGCACCGTCTTCCCTAGCTTTTTTTTCATTGTCACCAAATTCAAAAAGAGCAGGCTGCCAAATCAGTAGAGTCAATGACAAAGATCCCTTGATTAGAGCATGAAATCCGGGTAAATCAATTAGGGAAAATTGAATAAAATGAACAAAGTGTGAATAAATACAGGATTCATCATCAAAGGTGGGAGAAGAGAATCACAGTCACAGGGGGGCTCACCACACAGCCTTCAACACCTTCACCTAGCCTATAACACATCACCATCACCATGACACTGGAACTATCTCAACCACCATCATCATCCACAACCCAACCAAAATTCAAGCCAGAGTAAAACAAAGCCAGACAGTACATCAAAACCAACCCAAGATCAAAACAATCCCAAACACAGAAAATAAACAAAAAGAAAAAGAAAAAGGAAGAAGTTGCAGTAGCAGTAACAAGGAACCAAATCCACCTCCTCAACTACGACATCATCGCCGCTGTTCTCCGCCATCGCACCGGTGTCTTCCGCCTTGCTTCCCCTTGCATTGTCGATCTTTGCCTTCACTATCAACACATGCACGTTGGCCCTCTTTCTCCGCCATCAATTGCGCAGCCTCCTATCCCTAGCGGTGGCGTCTCGGTCTTCCTTCATCGCATAGATCTGAAGCTCTCGCGTGAAACAACCCAGTCGCCGCGCTCATACCTCCGCATCCCAACACAACCATCGCTCGTAACTCCACGGCGAGGTTGGCGCAGAGTCACGGCCAGTCCCTTCCCTCGCACCACCACGAGTTCCATTCCTTTGCCTTCCTCCATGGGCGCCGTCATGCACCTCCGCAACCCGCCGCTACTGCGAAGCTTTCCTCACCCTCCTCCTCTCATCCTCCTCCATCACCCACCTCATCCTCATCCTTTCTTATCATCATCATAGCATCCTCCACCGCACCGGATTACCCCTTCCCTGAATCTTCGCAACCCGCCACAAACCAAGCCACGAGTAGCATAGCCGCACGGAGCCTGCCATGGCCTCTTTCTCTCGCGCCTCCAAATCCGCCCAGCACCACCGCCGGCAGCTGCCCCCTTGGCCTCTGCCTTCCTCAAGAAGACCCGTGAACTAGGACGTGAACCACCGCTTTTCCGCACAAGCCTTCTCTCTACACCGTGAAGATTGTGCTCCTGCCGCTGTAACCTGCCGGTGCTTCTGCAGCTTTTCCTCTCAATAGCGGCCGCCGCGGAGTCCACCATCGCACCTTCAGCCTTGAGAACTGCCGCGAAGTTCAACCCGCAACCCCCGAAGCTCGGCACAGCCTACGGTATCTTCAACCCGTCGCCGTCAGCCTCGGATCGTCGTCAGCGTCCCTCTTCCTCGCTCGCTGGTTATTCACAAACTTTCCTTCTCTTCCTTTACTCTCTCTCTCTCTCTGCCGCCTATGCATCTTGGTCTCTCATGTTTTGATTTTTTCCAATCCATGTCACAGGTAATGTTAAGTTTGGGATTTTGTTTTTGGGTCACATATTTTGTCTGCTATCTAGGCTAGTTGGGCTTGGTGTTATGTTTTCTTTTTTTGTCTTTTTTAACTTCTTCAAATTTGGGCTGAGTCTCATTTTCAGTCTGGAGTGTAAGTGTGTTTTAACAAAAAGGGTCTTTGGATTTTATTTTGGTCTTAATTTTTTTAAAAAATAATATAATAGTGATAATAATAATAATAATAATAATAATAAAAAAATGTAAATAATCTTATTCATGTAATAATCAATAATCACAATTGAGAGGTGGATGCCTTTCCTTCATATATTATTGAATTGTAAGGATTTATTGAGTAGTCTAGTACCAACTTGAATCCTATGCAAAAGTGGATTTCTCTTTTAATAATTTATTAGTCAAAATCAATTTTTCAAAAATTAAAATCAATCAACACACTTCTCTTTTTTTCTTTTTAATTAAAATCCATCAACACAGAATCATTTTCTACAAGAACGACGTGGTTTTGAGTTCCTCATTGTACCAAAAGATATGTCGGCGCAGCAAACAACTATTAAACCAAAATTAATTTTTCATTAAATTGTATTCTCTTTTAATTTAGTTTTCTTTTCTTTTCTTTTATTTCATTTTTGTATAATAATAGGTGTTGGGAAAATAAATATTATTAAAATTATAATTAATTTGCATAATCAACTCTAGAGTAACTGTATTTATACGGATGTATTACGGGTGCAGTGGGATTAATTTTGCACCATTCTCTAATCATAATCAAACTCTCAAACTCAAATCTTTTTCAGAAGACCAGTTTTGTTGTCATGACCCGATCTAGGAACGTAACCGGCACATGAGAAAATTCCATTCTCACACAAGTCTCATAACATGTTAACTATTTCTACATGCATACTTGGTTCATAAAAGCATTTAAAATAGAAAATTCTCTTTTTTATGTATATTTCACCTATTCCTTTTTAAACAGAAACCATAAACAGTCATTGCTAGTATCTCATAATCTAACTCAAAGTCCATATGTCTTCATACAATATGTACATTACATGTTTGCTCGGTTTTCAAATAACTATGGAGCTAATACAAGTAAGCTAAAGGGACAAAATGCAATACATGCTCTGTGGTCGGGATCCTACCTGCATCTACACTGGAGCACTGTAAATCAAAATGACTACAAGACTCATCAGCTGAAACTTAGTGCTACTAGGAGAAAAGAGGTTGAAAGGAGTCCACAACAGCTGCTTTATCTATAAAAAAATAAAAGAAAAAGAAAAGGATGTGTTTTGTTACTAAAACTTAGTGAGTGAGTCATCACCCAAATCTCCTTCCATGGGACATTCAAGAACTATGCATAAAATCATAACAACACCAATAACACTTAAAGTCTCATATAATTAGGATGCATAAATATAATCATATATATATATATATATATATATATATATATATATATATGTATGTATGTATGTATTCAAGTCATCATTTTCTAAGCTTAAAACAATGTCCTTAATTTGCTTTCATACCTAAAATCATAGTAGCTCATAATGTAGTAGCTCCTACAGAAATAGTAATCTCTACTCTATGAGTACCCAGTTCCTTGTGAACAAGGGCTCCTATTTAAGATCTTAATGGTTCCTCATGAACCGCATCTCTCGTGGACTGATCTATCATATATATATATATATATATATATATATATATATATATATATATATATATTGCCCCTCGTGGGCCTTGGTACCAAGGTTAACGTTTGGTTTCAGCCATTAATTCGCTGGCTGTTTCTCTAAAGCTACCATCAGAACTAACTAAATAAATCCATATAAACCTGAGAACCTTTAAAACCTTTTGGTTGATTGCCTAAATCATCTCTCAAACTATTAAGCTTGTCATAGGCTAGAAAAACTCAATATTATATGCAACATAGGCTTCTAACAGTTACATATCTTATCAGTTCTATATCAAATCAACATAACAAATATAGCCCCATGGGTTTTGTCAAAAACTGGTTTCATGCTCTAAAACCAAGAGTTCTAAAACATATAAATCAACAGGAATCTCAAACTTCTTTGAAGAAAGCTCTAAACTCAAGTAGTAAATGATATTTTTATGAAAATAGTTCTAATACATAACATAGAGATCATAGATGCGAACCCACTCACTTGAAGAGATAAACAGTGAAGACTCTATACCAACATGACACTTGGAGCTAGGATTGATAGCAGTATCTGATATAGAAGTAATACGGCACTAGATTAACCTCTAAAGCTTCTCAATACCTAAGACTCCATCTCAAAAAAGGTAGAAAGCTTCTTTCTATTGAGAAGAATAGGAAACCACCCTTAAAAAGAAGGAAAACTTGAAGGAAATGGAGCAAAACTAGAAAGATAACATACCTTTGAACTTGAAGGATGGAAGATCCTAGGTTAAACTTGAGAAAATTGAAAGGAAATGGAGCTTTATGAGTAAAACAGGGTTGAGAGAGATGTTTTCGGAGTTGAGAGAGGCTTAGGGAGGGTGGAGGTGTATTTAGAATGGTCTAGACCTTGAAATGGGGGTTTTTATAATTCTGTTGACCGATTGAGCACTACAACGCTCACTCGAGAGCTTAAAAATCATCCCTTGCATCGTCTTACTATTCTGTTGACCGCTGCAGCGCTCATGACTACTGCAGCGGTCTCCAGAATGCTCCAAAATACTCTCCAGGATGCACTTATTTATATTTACTCTCCATTTGTTTTACTCTCCATTAACTTTAAAACATAAATGTAAATAATTAAATATCCCCCACTTGGATTCAAATAAAATATCAACAAAATCAAAATCCCAACAATTCAAAATCCAAATTTTGGTTTTAGTTCAAATTTTGGAATTCTTACAATTTTATAAACTCGTAGGTTAAAAACGAATTAGTTAAGGGTTTCATAAAATTCATTAAAAACCACTCTTTAACTCATTTCCCTTAGGGAACAATTATCGAGACTTTTGGGTCCCCAGAATGTGGCTCCATAGAGCCCTCAAAGGACGTGTAGGGTCTAGACTTATTGAAATCCAGGACTCGAATAACAAGCAAATGTGACTGATACCATTTTTAATTCGAAAAATATTTTCTAATCCTTTTATTCAAAAACCTGGGGTATTATATTTGCAAAATTAAAAGGTTTTTCAATTTTAGCCAGAATTAAAATTAGTGACGACTCCCATTTTTATTTTTAAAATCAGTTGTCAATCATCGTTGTGGCGCCCTTTGAGTACATTATGACATCACAAAGTCATCATTTTGAAATTCAGTTAGCCTAGTCACATGAGCTGCCGAAGCAGAGTCGTCTGCCGGAATGGCTTCCATGCCAAGAGCCTCTTTCTAAACCGCGCCAGGAACTGCACCAGCAAAAGCTTCAAAACTTACACAGTTTTCCACTCTATGACCATATTTTCCACACTTAAAACAAATTAAATGGAGACCTTCATATTCAAGATTGAGATCCGGACCGAGAGTAGTGATAGAAGGGATTAGTTCATGCCTCAAATCCAATTCTACACAGATTTTAGCGAACTTGCCCTGAGAGTGGATTGAAGTGAGCTTATATACTCGTAACATAGTGCCTAAGGCCGAACCAACCCTGAAGAGAAAATGCTGGTTGCACAATTCGGCCGGAAGGTCAGGGATCCAGATCCACATAGCTAGCTTTTGAATCAATTCTTCTACAGGTTGAAAGAGAGGACGCCCTTCTACAGGTTGAAAGAGAGGATGCCATCTCTGAACTAAAAGATAATGATTGGCAATCAACCATGGTCCTTCAAAGAAGGCATTCTTGTAATCACTTTCCTTCGCAAACCGGACAAGAAAGAAATCATTGTTTAGATCCATCGTCTTCACATTCCCATTCTTGGCCCATGTGCGTTGGATCCATCGATCCATGATGTGCAGCCCTAAGTGTTTACCCAGCACTTTGACAATGAGGGTGGACTTCCACGGGCGACATCACTCCTCAAACTCCTCAAGAGAAACTTGAATAGCCGGCTTAGGGTTGAAAAGCCGGGGTGCACTATACATCTCCTCCTCCCAATTTTCTTGGTCTACATACTCTTCGAAAATAGCCTTGGCAATTTCTTCTGGTCGTAGATCTAGTTCTCCTTCATCTTGCAAAACCATATCCTTGTAAGAGATAAGCCTTTTAGGGTTGTCGCTTGAGATCTCAGATTCCCTCATTTCATTGTCATTTTCATCGCCTAAGGGTTGTTCAAGTTCTACTTCTTCCATTTCCACCACTTCATCGCCCACTGAATGAATTTAACCTTCTTCGTGCTGCAGATCATAAGATCCTCCTCTTTCTTGGAGGTCGAAGCATCAACCATGCCTTCAGACTCAGTAGTACTCGTACTCATAGAAGTTAAAGTTATTTTGACAAAAGAAAATGGGTGTCTAATTACTCTATCTCTATTAGATATACTGGTGACCCCACTTACCTCACTTATTCGGCACATGAGGATGCTTATTTAATGATTTTTATGATAATAAAAATGTTATTTCAATACTCAAAAATGGATGTCTCATTACTCTATCTCCAATAGATATTCAATGATTGTGGAGTTGGTGTCACAATATGAGACACCTATTTTTTGTGTTAAAATAATATCACTCTTAAGAGAATGGCTGTGATTTTTACTTTTTTGATAATAGTACTAATTTTCAAAAGAAGAGTTTTTGCAATATGGCATGGGGAGTCACTTCTACTAAACAAATTCATGTATTAATTTGTGTAAAATATTCTTTCTTATATTTGGTAATCAAATTTAGAAAAATGTTAAACTCCATTTGTTTTAAAAAAACATATATTATGTGAAATAGCCTAAATAACAAAAGCATTAAACAAAACAAGTTTTATCAATAGAATAGAAAGGGTCTAGCAGGTGAATTGGATCTTCATTTTACATATTCTTTTAAAATATATATATATATATATATATATGGAAATAGATTTTGATAAGTTTTTATTATTCTTTCAACCTTTTTTTATTTCAAAGAGTAGTTTTTAATAATCTTAACACATGATATATAATTTTTGAAGAATTCTTTAAGTGGAATGGAAATCATGTTGCAAGTGATCCGACAGCTAAGTGATGAATTTATGCATGTCTCAATAAACTAAGTAAGGTTGTAAGTTTGACTGTTATTCCCACCCTTTATTCTCTAATATCTTGGTTAAAAAAATTGAAATTATGTTAATTTTATATTACTTAATGTTTTAATTTATATTACATAAGTGAATTTATAAATTCATAAAACATTTAGTTGTCACAAAAAATATAAATCATGAGTGATAATACAAAAAACTTACAAGTACTTTTAAGAATTTAAATAAAATTAGCACTTATAATAAAAATAATTTGAACAACTACTTTGATTGAGGAAAAAAATTTAGATAAGTTAAAAAAATTAATTTAAAATTTCGGAACAATGGTAGACACGTTGGAGTGATAATATATACCTTCTTAAAAAGGTCAAAAAATATGTGAAATAAAGATTAAACTTAGTCCCCAAATTATGTTCATTATCATGACAATAATAAATATATATTACACATCATTTATTTTATTTTTTAAAACTTAGATCGTGAATTTAATGTATCATGCAAAGTGAAGTTGAATATTTTTGTTAATTTAACCATGAAAAATAAAGAGACATATAACAACTGTGAAAAACAAATTAAGGGTATTTTTTGCCTCAGCATACGCGGTTTTAGTAGGTAGCGTTGATTTTGTCTTTGCATGCTCTATTTTGCTAGGATATAAGTAATAGTTGTGTATGGGGATTTTTTATTTTTTTTTTCTTTTCCCTCCAAAGTTATTGTTTAGTTGATTTTCACTTGATCTTCGCATTAATTAGAAGTATTGTATGCTGTTAGTCAATGCAGATGGAAATGAAAATCAACACAACTTAAATAAATAAATATAAACGATTTTTTATTCACATATAGAGGTCTCGTTATTTTTCAAGCCGTGATTGCACCCCAAAAAAGGAAAAAATTGTCAAAGATCTAAATAGAAAATGTTCAGCTTTTTTCACTCCTGACTCCTTCTTTTTTGTTTGTTTTTATGTGTTCATGTCTTGCTACTCTTCTCGTTAAAGGCGTGGAATTCTTGCACCTTCTGTGACATGTTCAGTTGGATTATCTTCTTAGCTTCTTCGAATTTGTGTGTCCTTGGATCATATGCATTTTCAGGCCGTGCTTCTATTTTGCTTTTTCTTTTGTCCGTTTTGGCTGATGTGCAGCTTTTTGTTCTTTCTTACGCACTGTACTCACTCCTTCGTTGTTCAGGTTGGGTTTTTCTTCATCTAAAAAATGATAATAATAATAATAATGATGCCAGAGTTTTGTTTTTGGTAATAAGGCCAGATTTTTTTTTGTCTCAGTTGAAAGCAACCATCGACTAGGCCCTCCCCCTTCACGGACCTAAAAGATTTGGAAAGTGTGATCCAGTTAATTGTATTATTCTCTTTACAAAGATACTGTTGATACCTAGTAGTTGCAAAATCTGACAAAAAAGAAGCTAGTATTGTAGTTCCCAAATGCTTTTTCTACTTTAGGGAATGAGGATATTAAAGAGGCTCAACAAGAAGAAGCCAACTGCCTAAATAAGGGTGTGTTTGTTTTAGACTTTTCAGGTAAAAAGATCACTTTTTTGGTTTTTAATCTTTCAGCATTTCCTATATGTTTCAATAAGTTATTTAAAAAATAGAATTTTAAAAAAATCTATTTTTAGGAAGAAACTGAGAAGAATAAATTAAAAAAATTAATTTTTGATTTTTTAATTATGTACAAAATTTAAATTGTGAAATTATTTTTTTCTTCAAACAAACGAACCCTATTTAATTTATATGGTCCGCCTCACAGGCTTGGTACATCGGTAGCAATGGAATAGTCAATGTCACACATGCAGCATGCTAGAGTTAATAGTAATGATGTTGATAAAAAAAAATAAAAAAGAGTTAATAGGAATGATTGATGAGTGAATACAACAGTCAACGTCACTCATGCAGCATGCTAGAGTTAATAATAAATTAATAATGATTTTTTTTTTTGGTACAAGTTAATAGTAATGATATATTGTTGTACAAATATCCTTTCTGTTATTATTTTGTTTTTTAAAAAAATTATTCAATATCATAAGTTATTTGAGAATTTTTCAAAAAGTATTAATTATTTTTTATTTTTTGAAAACTATTAATTATTCATTTTTAAACATATTAATTAAAAAGTATTAATTTTTTTTACTTTTAACTTTACACATATTTTCTCTCTTTGATACACACTTTTCATGATAATTATTACATAATTTTTTAGAAGAGTAATTTTACCAACATGAACTATATATATATATGCATTTTTTTCTCGATAAAACAATGCTCTAACGATCTAGTAGGAGATGCGAGCAAAAAAAACGAGTATATAAGTTAATGGCACTCAAACACTGAGAGAGGCCACAAAACTAGTCTAAAGCACACTTATAGATAACCAAAAACTATAAGCATGAACAAAAAACTAGAAAGAAAACAATAGACATACATGGGTTGGGGATGACATCCTATTATATCTCCTTGCTGATTTTACAATAGCCCCTTCGACATTGCCATCAAAGCTATGATAAAGGACCCAGGGCAAAGCTACCAATTAGCACCACGATTTCCATCTTCTTACTTGATCTAAGTTTGTGGTGAAGGATGCAAGATCAAAAGGAAAATCATCATTCCAACCCTTTGCCCAAAACGCAAGCCTTATCATCATCAAGTTAAAAATGTCTTCACTATTTGGTTAGAAGGAGTAAAAAATAACTTTATCCTACATTCACCGAATGGTCCAACATACAACATATAAGATAGAGGTCTATAGTTTTTTTATCAAAATTTTTAAATGAAGCCCCACACCAGGTATCATAGAAGTTAGGTGGAGAAGACGATGGACAAACTAACAACCATAGCTTAACACATTTAAACCAGCATGCTGCGAAAAAGGGGCATTGAAAGAAGAGATGCTCCAATGACTCTTGTTCTTTATTACTTAGGGGGCATTATACATTTTTAATGACATCTTAATCTATGTGACAAAACATTAAAGTAAAAAAATATATGCAATTCATATCTTGAAATCTTAAAAGATAATAAAAAATTATTTAGAATTTTTCTGATACCTTTATAAAATTCAAGAATACCAGTATCTGCTAATTATTTGTGACTAAAAATGAGCCACTTATTCTACTAACCCAAGTCTTTTGAAATGGAAAAATGCACTTTTTGGTTCTATAACTTATTTTTATTTTTCATTTTGATCCTCTAACTAATTTTCTGCTCTTTATGGTCCCGTAGCTTAATTTTTATTTTTCATTTTATTCCCCTAACTAATTTTCTTTCATTTTTGGTCACCTAACTTGTTTTTGTTTTTCATTTGGGTCCCCTAACTAATTTTTTATTCTTTTTGGATTTGTTTTATTTTCAATTCTTGTAGTATGGTGCAATAAATTAAAATAAATAAAATTGAAAAAATAAACAAGATATTTACCCCGTTTCAACTATAAAATAAACAAAAATTAAATAAAATAGAAATAAAAACTAAAAATTAAAAAAACAAGAAAAAAATAATAAGAACCTTTTTAAAATTATTTTTTTGTTTGTTTAGTTTTTATTTTTTAATTTATATTTTATTTAATTTCTATTTTATTTTACAATTAAAAAAGTGTAAATATCTTGTTCAATTTTATTTCTTTTAGTTTCCTTTATATATATATATATATATATATATAATACATCATATCCGAATAAAAAATAAATCAATTAAATTCAAAACTAAAAGAAAAAAAGAGTTAGGGCTAGAATGAAAAATAAAAATAAGTTAGGGGATTGAAAAGAATAGAAAACTAGTTAGGGGATCAAAATAAAAAATAAAAACAACATAGAGGACCAAAATGAAAAAAAATTAATTAAGAAATCAAAATGAAAAACAAAAATAAATCAAGGAACCAAAAAGTGTATTTTGCCTTTTTGAAATCTATATAACCACAACCACCGTTAATTACATAAAAATACCAATACCTCATGTGTATGAAAACAAAAATCAAAATTATTTTATTTATTTTTTGAGTACACCTCTAAATTGGTTCCTAACAATTTCTTAAATGAATAAATTGGTCCTTGATAAAAAAAAATTAATATTGATATCCCTCACAACTATAAAAATAAGACATCACAAGTCCTTAACTCACTAGAAAATGTAATATGTCACCCATCTGCTGACTTGGCAAGTAATTTATTAGCCTACGTGGCACCCACTATAATCCTAATCATCACCTATTCGTTAAAATACACCCTTTGATTTTTGTAAACCTCAGTCAAAACATTCCAAATTTTCACAAATAGTGCATTGATTTTTGCAAGCCCACTGGGCCCTCTTTCCAAATTCCTCCCTAACGCAAACCAAAAAGGTTAATTTCCAATGGCAAGTGGAAACACCCGAAGTTTATGGGTTTCAAGTTCTGAATCATTCATCCACGAACTATATAAGGTTCAACGAATCTAATTTTGGCCACGTTATTTGCTCAAGTAGCTAGTCTTTCGAATTCACAAATTATAGTCCATCTTGATGACAGGTGTATCATGCATCAACGCCCCAAGAGCTTTGGCTTTTATAGATGAGGATGAGTTTTGTTTAGCTTGTTCCTTTATTTAGAATGTTTCATTTGGACACTTCAAAACAGAAGCTAGTGGACAACCCCTAATGTCCAGTGAAATGACCAGATTTTGGCAGCAGAAGTTCTTGACATTTGTCAAAGGTTCAGGGACGGGTATTTGTAAAATTTTGGAATGTTTTTGGGAGGGGTTTGCAAAAATCAAAAGGTGTATTTTAACAAATTGATAATGTTTGCTATAAGTGAGTGCCACCTAGGTTAATAAATTGTAGGTTGTGTGAGTAGGTGGGTGACACATTAGATTTCCAAGTGAATCATAAACCTATGGTATCCTATTTTTATAATTGTGAGGGATCTTAATATTATTATTATTATTTTTTTGTCAAGATCAATTTATCCATTTAAGAAATTATTATGGATCAATTTGGGAGGTTTACACTTATTCTTTTTTTATGAAAAACATGCTCAAACCCATAATGGACGGGAGCCAGAGTCCAAGATACATGGATATAAGCATAAAGTTCAAAACAAACCAAACAACTATAGAGGACATACACAAACAAAAGAAACCAAAAGATACAACAACGGCAAGTATAGCGCAACATTACAGAACAGAACAAGAGCAGCTTTAGAGAGCCAATGCATCAGTGCAATCAGGTACAGAAAAAAAAAATTATAAAGTATTTAGGAAGATAAAACGGGGGCATATGCTCCTTCTTTTTCACTCTGAGCCAAATTTATCAGATTCGTTCTTTAACTTCGAAATATATGTTCATTTATCATATCAACGAAATATTATTTATTTTTACTGATTTTTATTTTTCAAAAGCATATCATGCTTGAAGACAGTGTTTTTAATATGAGCAATCTTATCAACTTGCACAATTTTAGATTATTATCATTAATATATCCATTGCTTCTGCAGTTATCTCCTAGCGATATTTTCGTGATGAAGCACATTCAGTGCGGGGTCGAAATGTTTGGTACTTACTGCTTTTTGGTTATTTGGATTGGACTGATGTGTCTTGAATTTTATGTGTTGAATGCTTGATTGTTGCACTCTTCGGCACCTGCGTTCAATCGCTTCCCACTTTTTGTCGGTCGAATTTCTACTTTTATATGTGTTATAAATTTGTGGTGTGATGTCTCTTAAGATATACTAGCATTTTACATGGAATATACCCATAAGTTTATTTTAAAATAATTTAAAATAAAAATAATTATTGTTAAAATTAAACAAGAAAATATAGATATGTAGAAAAATAATTTTGTGACAATTAATTAATTGGCATATATATATATATATGCCAATTCATTTATTATTTATTGTTGTTTTTACTATTATTATTATTATTATCATTTAATTTATTTAAAAATAAATAAAGTATAATTTATCTAAGAGAAAATAGAAAATTTAACTTCGACAGTTTTTCATAATTTAAATTTTTTTAGTTTTATGCATATTTTTGAGTAAGTTCTTATAATGACATAAAAAGTGATTGTTTGTTAAAATTCAAAAGTAGATATATATTAATAGAAGAAAAATTATAATTATAAAACAATTTTTAGAAAGTAACGTGACAAGAACATAAGTGTTTACTATTCATTTTTAAAAAAAATTATCTTCATAAAAAAATTAGTACGAGAATGATTTTCACTTTTATAGTAATAAATAATAGTATAAACAAATAAAATGAGTCAAACAAATAATAATAATAATAATAATATTATTATTATTATTATTATTATTAATAATAAGCTACTAGGATTTGACTAGTAATAAAGGGTTTGACGAGTTTACTATAGGTTCTAAGTTCAAGCATCACCTTCTTTTGTACATACCAAAACCAAATAACAAAAAAAAAATGTGACTAAGAAAGATAAATAAATTGGCCTTGGAGGAATAAAAATAACAAAAGCTTTCTTAAGGGTATGTTCCGTTGGCTAAAATTGGGGGATAGATTTTTCATAGTTGAATTTTATGAGAAAATTATGCATAAAATTCATATATACAAAATCCCCTCCCATCCAAATTTTACATCCAATCAAACACACTTTAGTTTTGGGGTAAAACCAGAGCAAAAATTTATATGGATAAATTCCATATGTAAAAATATACATAAATTTTATTCATGAAAAATGTCACTATATTTTACCTCCCAATTAAACACCCTAAAAAGAAATGTTTACATTTTGGAATGAAAAAGCTTACATGTAGCTAACACTTGGCAAACATTTCCCCTTTTCACAAGAAAGAAACAAAATTTCATGAATGAAAAGGCCTAATGACACTAAAATCTTGGAAAAGATACGTATTTAGATCCAAAGTTAATAAGTAACAAAATGCTTTAGATTGTGTACTAACCAACAATGTGTGACTTTATTCAAAACTATTGATATCTAGGTATGTATCCTTAATATATTGAATGTCAACATGAAAAATGTTATAGCTTGAACAATATATAACAGTCTCCTTTTAAAATATATTTGAACATCCTTGTACTCTTAAACCATCAAAATAGAAAGGCTCACAGAGAAACCAAAACGACTATAATTAAAGAGGACAACATATACAAAACAAAAGATACAAGATATATGCCACTAAGAGAAACAACAGATCTTTCCTCAAGATCAAAATATTGAGTCATTAATATATTAGAGAAAGAAAGTACCAAGCAACAAAAATGGAAAAATGATGAGATTGTCACCAAAGAAGAAGGATAACAATATCAACAAGTTATTAGACAAATGATAAATAATTTAGAACAACTTAGTCTCATATAAAGATGAGAACGCAAGTTTGAGTTCTTTATAAGCGTATTTGTTGGGAGGAGAGTGACTGTAAATATTCAATTTCTTGAAATTGCGAAGACAATATGTCTCTCACAATTTAAATATATATAAAAATGAAAGACAACAACCCACTTTAATAAAAATCACAAAAGGGAAGGTTAGAATAACAGAGAGAAAAAGGAAGAGTTAGACAAGCACTCTCGTTATATATATATGCTGCCTTAGTTGGAGTTTCAAGTGTGAGAAGTAAAATTCTATATCTGGATCTCTCCTATTAGACTTTCTTGACTCAACAACTTTTAGTTGAGTCCATTAACTGAAAGGGTATAGAAATACTTCTAGAATACTATCAACTAGAAAATCCATGAATCAAACACAAGTTAGAATAAAAGCATAAGTGCAACATCGATCATTACGATGAATGAGCTCTTGTTGGTTGAATTATATATATTTTACTTGTATTTATAAATTAATCATGGTTTATGGTAAGACTCAATTTCTGTTAATATATAAAAGTAGAGAAGTAAAGTATTGAGACTAAGTCACTTGACAGTATTTGGAACAAGTTTTTCCCTCCAAGATTGGGTTTTGCAATTAGTAGATGAGTATTTAATAACACAAAAGTATAAATTTATAAATGGTAACTGGGAGTAAAATTTATCACATAGTAATTTATTGCTTTGTTTTTCATTTAAAAATATATATAATTATAAATTGTAATAAAAACTATTTACTTAACACACACATATTAAGACATATCATAAATGAAGAAACTTACATGCGATTTCTCTCTCCTCTTTCATAAATCATTATTAATCAATGCACTTTCTTAATTTATAAATGTAATCTTAACCATATAATTTAATCTAATAATTAAAAATTTCTTTCTTACTTCTCACATAGCAAACTCATTCTCATATGATACATCTCTATATATATATGTATTAATAAGAATAGTAATGAATTATTAAAATTTGAATATAATAATAATGCAACGGGCATATATATATATAAATTAAATATGTAAATTTATATATAATATTACATGGGAAAATATATATTACATTAATTAATAACTATTTGTTTTATGTTAAATAATTACTATTTATTTGTTACAACCTAGTAATAGAGAATTTTTGTAGAATAAAACATATATTACAATATAAATGTTTTAAAATTACAAAATATGCATAATTAATATGGTATAACATATTTAAAATTTTTTAGCGAAAAGAATATAACATTAATATTTGTCATTTTCAAAGAGGAAATTAACTTTAGAATTAAATCATTCTAAGAAAATTATAATCAAGTTTAATAAATAAAAATATGTTAATAATTTTTTTTTTTGATGAAAACTCTATTTAAGCTACTTGTTCAATCCTTTTAGACATTTGTACACAAGGGTCTATGTTTTTCAAATCATTTTTATTTCATATTTTTGTACATAAACTAACAAAAAGGAGTAAAAAATATAGTGATTTTTTATTAATATTATACCATAAAGAGAAGATAAGCCTCAACATAACGGTAAGATTATTGCTTTGTAACTTGGTTATGGGTTCAAGTCCTAAAAATTATTTCTTCATAAAGCGGGGTAAGACTATGTATATTTGTCCTTTCCAAACCCCATCAGGTGAAAATCTCGTATACTGGATTGTCTTTTTTTTATTATTATTATTATACCCTAAAGAGATTAATAATTTCTAGTAAAGAGTAGAGGTGGGCAAAAACTTGGAGGCCCATCCGAAGACAGTTGAGTAGAGCTTAAAATATCACACCTTCCTACTTCATTATACTCACACTTCACAAGGCTTGATCCATGGAGCCCATGCTTCCCTAGCCCAAATTCATGCTAACCTGCAAGAACACCATACCCAAATATATAGATCATTGGTGTGTCACTCATCGTGGAAGGTAGGGTTCAAATCACACTGCAGGATTCCAGTTGATGAAGCATGCACATGAGCTGCAACACTTTCACCAATATTTGATGCATTTTGATTATTAGAGATAAAACCAATCAGGTTAACAAAACTAGACCGGCCACAGATCTACACAAGATACTGGTTTAACTGACTTGATTGGGATCGAATCGAATTTTAATGTGTGTTTATGTTTTTGTTTTTGTTTTTTGGGTAGAGATCCTTTTACATCATGTGTAATACATTCTTCAATAACTCTTCATAAAAATAAAATTTCATTGATACAACCATTGAATTATATGATACTATATATATCAGCGATTAATCATGCCAAATTTTAGAAAAATCAAACAGCAATAGGTATTTATTCTAATTATTACTGATATTTACTTTTATTTTTAAAAACACATTATCCATCAAAATAAAATGTCATGATGCAATATCAACTAAGTTTTAAATGGTGAGAAATTTGATATACGTGATGTATTGTATTCAATAGTTGGATCGATGAAATTTATACCCATAAAAAGTTATTGAATGGCTAAGTATAGTAATACTTGCACTTGGCGTAAAAGGATCCCAATACACACACACACACACACACACACACACACACACACACACACACACACACATATATATATATGGGTTAGGATCAAGTTACACTGGTGTAATTTTAAGCAAGTGTTATATCATTGAATAACTTTTTATTGGATTAATTTTTAATAAAACCCACCATTGGATTAGAAGTCCATGTCATATAGATCATGCTTATAGAATTTCAAGTTAATCTAAAATTATTTGATATAATTTTTATGTACATCAAAATCAAAGTAATATATATGCTTAAAAAGAACAAGAATAAGGGCTTTGTAATTATATTCGTATTAATACTTAATTTTTATGAAATTTGGCATAAATGATCTTTATAATGGGTAATTATAACTCAACAATTGGATTAGTAGAACCATTATTTTATAAAAGGTTATTAAGGTGTAACTTTATAGTTGCATCAATGTAACTTGATCCCAACTCTACATAGATAAGGTAAAATACACTTACCCTTTGAGGAATCAAGAAATGACATCCCATCCCATTTCATTTAGATTGTGTTTAGTATATTCTTCTTTATGATTTGATTTTTATAGATTATATATTAAATAATAAAATATAATTATAGAATTGTAAAGAGGTGGAGTAATAGGCAGTGTAAAATGTACCTCGTAATCCAAAGGATGATCAGGTTTGGGAATGCAAAGTGACCATGACTCTTCTATTCTCTGGAGTGATTAGGGTGTATACTTGTAAGGACTCTACTAGCAGGTAAATAAAGGCTCAAAGGGGTATGAGTACGTAAGAGAAAGTAAAAATTATACTTGGAGTCCTTGAGAGTATTTACAGTGATGCCTCGGAGGTTGTTATAGGGGCTACGAGACTTATCATGTCCCTGGTACCATGATCTCACATTCTCCTATTCATGGGCAAGGTGGAGGGAGAAGGACATAGCCTTGGTAACTACTACCATGTGGAGGCTCTCTAGGAAATGGGTAGGATGAAGCCTTAGACCCAGATCTCGGTCAGTTTGGTTCTACCGAACTAGGCTTGTATAATTGGGCCAGATTTGGGGTCTAATCCAACCAATGCTTTTGTCTGTAACAATGCCCCTAACTCGATTTCTGTGGTCATGAACTCGGAGGCCGAGTTTGATCTGTGCACAAAACAACCTTTTCACAAATAACTTTGCATGGGAAAGTTGCGAGTACTTTTTGAATAGGAGATCTCGAATATCGTAAAATTTCATGTAAAGATATAGATGTCTTTTGAATTTCAAACACCGCCTGTTTCTTCCTCGAATGTTGCGCTTAAAAGCTTGCCATTCCTAGAGCGCCACGTGAATTATTTCTGAAAAGATAAGTTTAATTCACGTCACTTTACTTCTATTGTTTTTCCCTTTTGCCCTTAGTGTCATTAGCAAAAAGACGCTTTGGTGCTTTCAGACCCTCGTCCTTCGCACTCAAGGGGCATTGTCTCATTGGATATAAATAGCTTCTTTTCTTTGTCTTCTTCTTCTTCTTCTTCTTCATATTGTCATTTATAGAACAGAGGAAACTCTACTAAAATTTTGCAATAGTCTCACCAAATTTCACCATGGTCACACTGTTGCTTAAAGCTTGTGTGCCTTTTCTCCTTTTCTACATTTCCTTTACTTCATAAGTACTTTGTTTTATTGCTCACCTATTTTTGTTCATTTCTTGTATTGCTAGATTGCTTGAGCTACTGCTTTGATACAACATTGTAAATTTTACATTGTCATTTGGGAGTTTTGGGGGATATTTGTACTGTTACAACTGCCTAGGGGGTTGATTCACCCCCGATAGTGCCACTCCTTGTGGCCCTATATCCACTGTGTGCCACTATGCATAGAGCGGTGGTCAAAAAGCCTTCTCATGGGGAAACTACCATAGGAATGAGTTGTGTGCTCATTTAGTATTTTGTCATGAATCTAAGACATCATTTTTACTTTCTCAGTAAAGTGTAGAGTTCTTATAACATTGGTTTCCCCTTGTAGGTATTTTAGTTGTCCGAGTTCTGATATAGGGAAAAAGAAAGCCTATTAGGATTACAAAGTTCTTTCGTTGTTGGATTTCATCTAGAGGGGAATGCCTTGTGCTGATGGAAGGCGAAGAAAGGGATTCTAATTATGTTTTGGAGGCTGCCAGCCCTAGCGAACAGGTGAGTTTCGTGAGGAACTCATCAAGGTATTTTGACCCAATCAGAATTGGACCAATTTGATCAAATTGGTTTGGATTTATTAGGTTTATAGACTTGGTTCGATATGCTCATACTCCTAGTCATACCACAAATAAAAATCTCCACCTATATGTAACATCTCATGTTGACATGCAGAACATGATATTTGCTTCCCTTATTAATATGTAGATTTAATTCCCATGAACTAACTTCTTGATATCCATGCTTGCTCCAATCCATCAAAGAAAAGAACTGACTTAATGCCAATGAGATGTTCGAAAACACAATGCTTGTTAAATGTTAGTCCTACATAGAAAATGAAAGTAAATGAGTAAAGACTTATGCAACAAAATGTTTTCCTCTATTAGTCCCACATTGAGAGTAAAAGTAAAGGGAAGGCAAGACTCATGCAATAAAGTGAGAAGTCCCAATCCTCAATACTTTCATCATTATTACGATTTGAAAACGTCATCAATTTAAATAATTTTTTATGAAAAGGTAGTTAAAAAATTTAAATAGTCAAAAATTTCCATCTAATTGGTTTTACTAAATTAGATTAGACCGAGTCTAAGTGGTTTGCTAGCATGGCTAATTTGCAATGGAAATTGGATGGGTCATCAAGCTGGTTCATTTGTTCACTAGTTACTGGTCCAGTTCGAGTTTTAAAACTATTTTTCGGAGAGTTGATCGAAGGAGAGGAGGTGGTCGAGCTTGGCAACGATGAAGGCAGCAGTGGCAACAATGCTAAGGCTGAGGACAATGACAAATTTGGCATACTCAACAGTCTTGTCGGTAGCGAGCTTCTTGAGGTCATCTTGGATGAAGGCCAAGGCAGAGAGGGCCCTCACAATAATGGAGAGGGGTTTGTTGAGAGAGTGGGGATTAGTACAACTCCATCTAGATCAAGGTCAACTTGGAATTTTCCAAATTATTTTATCAGAGCTAGTTTAAATGGAGGTATGTGTAATGTTAAAAAATAAGGGGGTTAAATATGGTAGTGATAAACTATATAGGAGGTGAACATAATTTGCCCAAGAAAAAGCAATTCCTTGAATTGTAAATTTAACCCATAGTCAATCACAATTGTCACACATAAAGGGAAAAGAAGTAAGGGCTAGGTACGACTTTCAAGGAAAACATGAGGCTTCATAGTTTTGCAACGATTATGGGTTAAAGATGAAGATAGAGCTATGGTAGTAGTGCTCTAATAGTGCAACAATAGAATCATGGTCGCAGTCACAAGTCGAAGATGAAGATACGGCATTTGGTGGTGGTGCTCTGGTGGTGGAGCGGTGCAGCCGCAGTGGCGATTTCAGTTTGAAGAAGATGGGCTTGCCTTCGTTGGTGGTGTGACAACACAACTAAGGAGGTGATGGCGCTTTATTGTTTTTAGCATTTTTTTCTCCTTTTCAATTCCGTAACTGAACCACTAACCAATTGAATTGCGTTCAGTTTACTTTTAAATGAAAGGACTCATAACTTACTTTTCAACAACAATATAGTGCGATTACGGACAAGTTAAGCTAGTTAAAATAGACAAAAAGTTTTCATTTAAGTTTGATGTCAAGAATAGGTTAAATTAATCTGTTGGAGCCTAATTTTTTAAATTTTTTATTGAGTTCACAAAACATTTTTTTAATTGAGCCCTTGAATATGAATATTCATTAAGAAATCTGTTGATAAGACTAAAATATTCTTAGATACTACTCGACAACTATATAACACACAGGATGATATCTTAGGGTAATTTGTTTTTATTGACAACTTCTTTATGGAGGTTTGCACTAAGGACTTATCAATTACATGCATTTTATAAAATTGTAGATTTAATTACAAATTTTTAAAATATAAGGATCTGATTGAGTTTTTTTTAAAAAAAATTAGAGAGTAACCTCTTAATTGTTTTTTAAAAATGTCATTATAAAAATGCACAAAAAATGCTACCCAATTATTTCAATTCTCATTCTTATTAACAAACAAGAGAAGAGGGGGTAAAATATGATGGAGCCTCTAATTTCATACTCCTTGAATTATTTAAAATACACAAGGTGGGTTACAATCTCATAGAGAAGAGTTTAGGGTAAAAAAAGGGAGGGGTCACAACATTTTTTATAAGCTCAAGTGTTCTCATTGCGCTTGAACCTTGCAAGCCCAACTTTATGGCCAGTTACCTTGATGTCTTGTTGCACTTGTGCTCTGAAGTCGTTATAAGTAAAAGGTCTGTAGCTGGAGCTCTCAATCACAGTTTCTTCATCAGGAAACACAAAGTAGCATATTGAGATCCTCTCTCTATGATTGTTTATCTTGACTCGGTGAAACACACTTTTATATGTGTCATCGCTTATTGCCTAAATCAAAGCATCAAATAGTGCCTATAATTAATAATAAGTAAAACAATAGTTTTATTATGATTATTAGGGTTTTACTAATGAGTTTCCTAACAACACTTGTTATGGAATCAAAATTTGAAAGTTTTGACATGTGCATTCAAGGATTGAAAAATTACAAATTTTAGGATGCATTTAGTTTCAGAAAATTATTTTCATTTTTTATTTACTATTTTCGTAATTTTATGAAGAAAATAGTGAAAACTGAAAAATAGACTTTGTAATTTTTACTATTTCCTTTAGAAAATCCTAAATAATAAGAAACTAATTGAAAACAAAAAAGAAAAACTAGAAATTATTTTCTGAAATTGAACACATGTAATACTTTTTCAATCAAAACTTTCCTTTTTTTTATATCTTTAACAAATATCTTAGGTACTTGTTAGCAACACGTTTACTATTATTTTTTCCAACTATTTTTAATGTTCTTTTAGTAATTTTTATTTTTCATTTGAAAGTCTCAATCAAATATTAACAATCATTTCAATTTTATCTCGATGCATTATGGGTTCGTTAGACATATCTAATAGGATAAATACTAATAGTATAAGATTTAAAGATTTGATAAAATTTTAATATTATATAGTATTTGGTGTATTGTATAGTAGAATATTATATTTTATATTCTATAATATTATGATTTATTTACAAATAATTCTAATATTACTAGTAAATATTAAATAAAATAAAATAATAATTAAATAAGAAAATTTATTTATTATTTAAATATAATTTTCAAATATTGTATTTATGTAAATATTTATTAATTCAAATTTAGTTTATATGAAAAATTATTACTTTCTAGAATATTTATGAATTTTTATTATGTCAATAGATTATATTAATATAAAATATAATCTTTTAGATATTTTGATATTTTCAATTTTTAATAATAATTATTTATATTTTAAATTTAAAATAAATATTAAACCAAATATTTTTTATTATTAATACTTAATTTTATATTCACACATTATTTTTTATTTATTAAAATATTTATTTATTATGTTATTTTATTTATAATTTATCACTTATAATTATTTTTACTTTTATTATATCCAACTAAATTGATATCATATATTATTTTTTTAGCAGTATTTATTTATTGTAAAATAATTTTATTGAGAAATATTTTTATGCATATAATTTTTACTAATTATTGTTTATTTAAAAATTATTTTATTTTAAAAAATAAACTTATACGTTAAATGCTGATCAAGTCTTATCTGGCCTCCCCGCGCTCGATTAAGTTATATAATATTTTGAAGAAGGGGATTGGTCTAGTGATAGAAGATTTGGGTAGTTTATCATAGATTTAAAAATACAAATCTCATTATTTTTCAAAGAAAAATAAGTGTTTTTTTTGGGGGGGTAATGGAGTTCTCCCTTTGTTTATTTTTCATTTATTTGTCATAATAATAATTTTATAAAATGCACTTACATTTTCTAACATTAAATTTTTTAAGATGATTTAGTGAATTCTTCGTTCATTTAAAATAAATTATACTAGTCTAATTTCCTAACAATTAGTGAAATTTATCTTGATTTTCCTCCGGGAATCAATAGCCACATGAACCTTGACATTAGGACAATGAATTATAATAATAATAAACACATGGTCATTAAGTATTAGACAACTTCGGGAGGGTTCCAAACCCCTACAATCATAGAGGGCACCATAGAAATCAATATTTTTTATTATTCATTTAATTTCCATGCATAAATTAGTATTTGTTTTTAGTATTTCACTGATTAATTTATATGCGTAAAGCATAGAAGGATTAAAAACAATTAAAATAGTACCTGCATCATGTCTCCAACGTTGACAATTAATGTGTTGGGAATGGGTATTACGGTTAGCCATTGATCACCTTTGAGCACCTCAAGTCCACTCACTTCGTCATCTTGGCTCAATATGGACAGCACTGAGCTATCTGTGTGCTCCTCTATGCCCCAACCAACACTAGGCTGAGAGCAACGTGGATAGCGGTAAACACGCACATTTCCTGTATTTTCAGCCAAATAGCATCTTGAGGGTTCCAGGTGCAGGTCAAGGCTCTTCACCATAGCTTCAAATAAAGTTGTGGCAATTCTAGATAGATGGTTTCCATATTCCACAAGCAAAAGCCTTTGCCAACAAAAACATAAATGCAAGCCTTGTTAAACAACTTCTCAGCACAAATGAATTTCTTCAAATGGAGAAAAAAATGATCAATTAAAAGGCAATTGAGATTAATCTTGAGTCTGTGTATGTTTTCAAACAAACCAATTTATATATATATATATATATATATATATATCTGTGTGTGTGTGAGAGACTTGTTTTTTTGGTCGTTATATTACTTTTAATTGGGCGTGTCAGTGGATTGGGTTTGGTGAATTTAAGAAATTTTTTGAGTTTGGCTCACTCATTCAGTTTATGGGTTAAGTTGATCAAATTTTATCTTTTAATTCGACCCAACTCAATATATTCATAAATAGATTGAGTTGGGCTAACTCGTGGTTCCAATATACTATAAAATAATTTCCTGTCAATATATACAATTGAATTATTATCTTCTAACAAATACAATAGTAATACAATAAGTATCAACATATACAAATTTAAAAGATCATACCAAAGTTCATGAAAATATCTATAAATCCTAAAGACTTTCAAAAAAGCATAAAATCCTAAAAGCTTTCTAGAAAGCATGCATAAGTCCTAATAGCTTTTAAAAAAGTATACATAAGTAAAGACATTACGGCATAACAAATTACACAAGTTAATTGAAGACATTGTCATCATATATAGCATATGGATTTTGGTCGGGAACAAGACAAACTAACAAAGTTATCAAATGTTAAAGAAATCATTCTCTTTATAATGTGGGCCCATTGCAATATTGGATGTACAAAATATGATGTTGTTTTGAATAAAAAAAATTGAATGTTAGATTACTTATTTTTTATTGATTTATTTGCATCTTATCTTCAAACAATTATAATAGACTTGCTGCAGCAAACTATGAAAAACATTTGCACTTTTTTTTTAAAAAAAAAAAGCATGGATGGTTGGGTTGGATTGTGTGGGTTGAAAATTTGTAGACCCATAGTCCAACTCATACTCTAGTGGGTTGAAATCTTTTCAACCTAACCCAACCCATGAACCCAATTGGGTAAAAAATCCATAAGTCTATGGGTTGGCCTGACTTGACGGGTACCTCCATTTTTAATATTGTTGTGAAAATCAAATACTTTCAATGCAATGATAGTATATAATTGGATTTTTGTGTAAAAGAAATAGTGACAATATGTAAAAATTAAATCTTAAATAATTTGTCTATAAACATGATTTATAATTGCGTTTATGATGCATGTAGCTTATGTAGTCAATTCATTTAAGATCCATTTGAATAGTATAACTTAGAACTTTTTTATTTTTTGAAAGTTAAAATTTATATTTATATTTTTTATTTTATTTGATTAAACAACTTATTATTTATCTAAAAGTTATTCTTAGTATTTTTTAAAAAGTTAAAATATATAATTTCTTAAGAAGCACTTTCTAAAAAATTAAAAATAAAAACTTTTATTATTATGTTTTTGGATATAAAATAATTTATTCATAACTTATTTTTCAAAAGAAAACAGGATCCCAGTGAGAAAATGTCTTCTTGTTGCAAAAAATAAATTACAAACTAACAAACAAGGAGAAAATCAAGCAAACTTTTTTCTTTTCTATTTTTTTTTAATTGATTACCTGAAAGACTGAAGCTCCGGAAGTTGGGACTGGAACTGTGAGAGTTGACCCAGATTCAAGCCGAAACCTTCAACCAAATTGATATTTTGAGGCCCACTTGTGAGGGCTGTCCCAGATGGAGTTAAGGCAGGGGTGCCCCAAAAGTAACTGGCTGCAGGGCTGCCATTGCATGAGGCCTGTTTGGTCTCAAAGGGCAGAGAGAAGAGCTTTTTGGCTTGTTCTTGAAGTTGACTCAAAAGGGTCAATGGAATCCCATGGTTAATCAAACGAAACAGACCCCAATGTTTGCAAGCCTCCTTAAGCTTGTCCTTGTCATGGTTCAAGCATTGCAGATCAATGACTGGAACCAAATCCGGATTTGGGTCATACTTCGGATTATCATTGGCAGTATGGTCTGGGCTTGGGGGCTGGAGGTGTTTGAGGCGGCGGAGAGAGGGAGGCAAAGACTCCATATCTTTAACTTTGGGATAGTAGAATATGGTGATCCTTCTCTAAACAGAGAAGGACTATATACTATGAACTATGAAGTGTGGCGTAACACAAGTAATGTTAATATTTTTTCTTTATCTCACGCAATTAAAGTTAATCCAGGAAAACATTAATACAATTAGTATTAAATGTGGCGATAATGTCCAAAACTGAATTTAAGAGAAAATAGAAAAAATAAATACTGCATCATTTTCACTTTATTTGTCTAAAAACAAAAAAATATATAAATTAATAAAAATAATTAATGTACCTTGATAGTAGTAAAAAATCATGTAATGTACTATATTATCCTTATTAAAAATATAAATTTATATGATTATAATACTATTAAAAACCAAACATAATTAATTACCTTGAAAGTACGTTGAAAAGAAAAAGTATAATATTCCTTGATTAAGAAATAGACAACTGTTTTAAAAAAAATTAAGAAAATTGGACCAGTGGATTGAAAAGGACACAGTACAAAAAGAAGAAAAATGTAATTTATACTCAATATTATTATGTCGACTCACACTTTATTTATAACAATTTCATTTAAATAGAGTCCACACCTCATTTAATAATGAATAAGATGTGAGTTGATACAGTATTTCATGTATCATGAGTATAAATAATATAATTCTAAAAAAAATATTATTTATACTCATAAAATATGAGATATTATTTTGATTAATATTTTATCTATCATTATATGATATATGAACCCTATTTAAATAATTTATATCTCATTTAATAATAAATGATAGTTGATACAGTGTAATATCTCATATATATTATATATACAGATAAGATAATCCTAAAAAGAATAGTGGTATCAAAATGAGATCGCATCCTAATAACAAACAGAAAAAAAAAAAAAAACAGGAGACCGCATGAATGTAATTAATATGTATTGAATGCGGGTACGCAATCCGAAACTGTAGAAGCAGTCGTACATCATATAATAACGCCTGTCACTTTTACCCAAAACAAACCCCAGTCACTTTTTTTTTTTTTTTTTGAGGTAATGCCAATCACTTTATTAGTTCAGATGGTTTGTGATTTATTTTTCTTCAGCAATATTTTAAACTAGTCATTTTATCCATATTATACACAGTATAATGATAAAAAATAATTTATTAATTATTATTTTAAAATAATAATAATTTAATTAAATATATCTTATAGTAAATTAAATATATAAATTAATTTTAAAAATAAGTTAATAGTTGATTCATTAAATAATAAATAAAATATAAATGAGTATATATATAAAATAAGTTATTCTATTTTATATTTAAGGTTAAGAAAATCTATATAGATGGCCATTAATTAATAATAAAGAGCTTATTTTATAAAAATTTTACATATTTTGATAGATAAAATAATTGAATGATGAAAGAAAATAAATGAATAATTTTACTATATCATGAACCACTTACATCATTTTAGTAAATTGAAATATTTTATTTATAAAAATATAAAAATATATTTTATAATTAATAAAATAATTAATTATGCTATTTCAATCACACCTCCTTTACTTTTATATTCTTTTAGTAAATTAAAATGTCAATTTTAAAATATATATTATAATTATTAAAAATGAATAATCTTAATTTATTTCATTTTAATCACAACTCATTTCCTAGGGTGTTACAACAAGTGAATGTGATTACTTTCTAAAATTAAGATTATGTTGTGTATCTTTTAAGTGATATATAATTAAAAAAATTAATAATAATTCAAATTGTTTAGATTTCATTATCTATATTTTAAAATTTATTTTAATTGTTAATAATTATTGAATTTAATAATATATAAATATTATTTACCAAATTAATGAATTTAACACAATAAATAACAGTTGATTAAATTTGCATAGCATTTTTACTTCTAGTTCTCCCTTTATACAAACTATGTAATATTTTTGTCCCCGATTTATACTTGACACAAACTATTTAACTTTCATATCCATTATCCCTACTTCATACAAAATATATAATATTTTTGCTCCTCTCCTCGCTTTATACAAATTATATAATATTTTTGCTTCCCATCATAGTTTCTTGCAAATTAAATTGCATAATTAAACTTTCTGCTTCATATGATCATATCTTTGTGACCCACCTTTTTTTTGGTCCTCGTCCCCAATAATCTTGTTCTCGAGGAATATGAAAAATTAAAAAACATGGAAAGCAAAAATTTTGCTATAATTTAATTGTTAAAAAATAATGTAGCATGGCTATAATCATAATAAAATTAAAGTGATATAACCCATGAATACATCCAACATTCATAAATAATATTGGTCATAAATTCTAATCAAAGTTTAAAAGTTATTTCTAATCATAATTTACTCAATTCTCTCACTCACATAATAAACTATTTATCTCATTCGAGTTGTTCCATATATATATAAAACTTAATGTATATTAATAAATTATGAGGTAGGTGAATCATTACCATTATACAAAGACATGTTTGACAATTATATGTTTGGTATCTCGTTAGGTAGTAATATTAGTGAAAAAATTCTTCTATGACAAAATACTTTTGCTATGTGACTATCATTATCTTAAATAATTTTTTAGAATCTTAGGATTTTGATAAGTTAAAAGAAACAAAAAAAAAGCATAAAAAAATTCAAATGTTTTTATCGTGCAATGATCATTAGTTATGACTGAGAAATCGGTGTTTTCTATGAGGGTTTAATGAGTAGCATAGTACTACCTTGAGTCTCCTGCAAATTGGATGTCCTTCTCTTAAATCTTGTTTTCAATTAAAATCCTTTTCATAAATAAAATTGACTCACACACATTTTTCTTCCTTTTTAATTCAAACCCATTAACATATAATTATTTTCTACAAGAACAATGTGGCTTTGAGTTCCTCATTGTGTTAGAGGATACGTCGATCCAACCAATAACTGTCAAGCTAAAATTAATTTTTCTTTACATTTTATTCCTTTTTTGTTTAATTTTCTTTCCTTTTTAGTTCAATTTTTTTGCTTTATTTCTATAAATAATTATTTTGAATTTAAGGGAAAAATTAATATTTTGAAATTATAAATTAAATTTGCATAATGAGCTCTAGGGTAACTGTATTTATACAGATATATTAACAGTACAGTGAAATTAAGTTTTTACTATTTTCTAATGATACTTAAACTCCCAGAATCAAATCTTTTAAAAATATCAATCCAATTTTAATCATAATTAAAAATTGACGGTGACTCTATTTTTTTAAAATTGGTTGTATTTTTTGGCAAGTCGCCCTTCGAGTGTTGTGACAGCCCGTAACCCCGACATAGGTTGAATCCCACGATTGAAGTCAACAGACCTTCTTCCATGTGTTCAATTGGATCTTCAACCACCAAGAAAGCCCCTTCCATTAAAGAACACTCGTGATGGTTCCATTTATTAAGATGAAAGTGACATAAGCTGAATTATCATTAATGTAAATGAAAAGTGTGTTTGCAAGGGGTTTGGTTGTCTTTATATATACATGGTTAAACAAGGAAAAGACTAAGGAACTAACTTACTGGGGTAAGTAACAAACTGACCAACTAATTATTAATGGAATACGGAATAGCCATTTTCTATTTTTACACACACACACACACACACACATATATATATATATATATATATCCCAATACTCGCCCCCAAGTTATAGCATAAATGTTGAGGATGCACAACTTGTTCATTAGATTCTTGAATTGAGTTGCTGCAACAGGTTTAGTGAAGAGATCCACAAGTTGATGTTTTGTGGGAACATGAATCAGTTTTATTAAACCAGAATTGACTCTCTCTCTTATAAAGTGGCAATCAATTTCCACGTGTTTTGTTCTTTCATGGAAGGCAGGATTACTAGAGAGGTGGATGGCGACCATGTTGTCACAAAACATTCTTGCGGAGTCAACTTTGATTGAGAAGAATTTTAGGAGTTTTGTTAACTAACTTCTCTTGTGGCATTTGCTAAAGCTTGATATTCGGCTTCAGCGGAGCTTCGAGAGACTATGGGCTGCTTCTTGCTTTTCTAGCAGATTAGTGACTCCCCTAGAAAGACACAATAACCCGAGATTGATTTTCGAGTGTCAAGACAATTCCCCCAGTCAACATCAACGTATGCTGCAAGGGATAGGGTGGATTGACAGGGAAAGAGTAGTCCCTGACTAGGTGTGGATTTAAGGTATCTAAGTAAGTGATGGAGTGCATCAAGGTGAGGTTGTTGTGGTTGTGACATGTATTGAGCCAATTTAGTTACTGAGAAAGTAATGTCAGGTCTAGAGATGGTTAAATACATGAGTTTACCTATGAGCCTCCTATAAAGAGAAGGGTCATCCAGGAGCTCACCGTCTGCTGCATTTAACTTTAGATTCAGATCTATTGGAAGAGTTGTTGGTTTACTGGATGTAAAGCCTGTATCTTCAAGCAAGGACATAGTGTATTTCCTTTGTGAAAGGTAGATACCTTTGTTTGATCTTGCTAGCTCAAGTCCAAGAAAGTATTTGAGGTCACCTAATATTTTGGGTTTGAAAAGGGCTTGTAGTTTCTGTTGTACTGCTTGAACAACTTCAGTGGAGGGGCTAGCCACAATGATGTCATCAACATATACTAAGAGATCAACAATTTTCTCACTCGAACCAAAGGAGAAGAAGGAATAATCACTCTTTGACTGAGTGAATCCGTGATTGAGAAAAGTTGATGAGAATTTATTAAACCATTGTCTTGAGGCTTGACGAAGGCCATAGAGAGACTTGGTTAGCTTGCATACTAGTCCCTCCCCTTTACTTGGATGTCCCAATGGTAAATCCATATAGACCTCTTCGAATAAGTCCCCATCAAGAAAAGCATTATTTATATCAAGTTGGAGGAGTTGCCAATTCTGAACAGCTGCAAGAGATAAAAGGACTCTAACAATGGTGAGTTTAGCCACAGGAGAAAAAGTATCTTCAAAATCAACTCCAGCTTGTTGTGTATATCCTTTAGCAACTAAGCGGGCTTTATATCTATCAAAGGTTCCATCAGGTTTATATTTGACTTTATAGACCCATTTGCAGCCAATGGTGTGTTTGTTGGAAGGTAGCTTAACTAACTCCCATGTGTGATTGTCTTCCAAAGCCTTGAGTTCTTCATTCATAGCTTGTCTCCATTCAAGGGTTTTGATAGCTTGATGGTAATATACTGGTTCTGAAATGGATTTAATTTAACATATGAATTGAGAATATGATGAGCACAGTTTGCTATAATTGACATAGTTGGCGATAGAGTAAGTAACTTCATAGTCTTGTAAATGTGTTGGTGGTCTAGAGATTCTTGTGGATCGTTTTAGGATGGTTCAGGGATGGACTGATTTTGTGGTGCAATTATTACTGGTTAGGAATTTGATTCAGTGTTTTGGGTAGAGGTTTCAAAAAGGTTGGGACTGAGTGTTAGGTTTGGGGTTTGATTAGGAGTGTAAAGGTTGTTATTTGTTGAGGAGTTGTCGTAACCGGGATCGCGACAGGGGACGGCGAAAAAGAGAAATTTTTTTTTGTTTGAAAATATTGGAGTCGCCACCAAGTTTACTTAGAATTGGGAAAACGTTGGAAAAACCCATTTTTAGAGAAATAGTCTTTGAAACCAGTTTGAGTTAAAGTCGGTTATGTATAGGGAAGGGCAGGAATTTAATCCCACGCACCCTAGTACACCCGTCCTTGGACGGTACCTTTGATTAATTGTGCAAATTATTAATAACCTTTGGAATATTTATTTTATTCTATTTATAATGAAACTATAAATAAAAGAAATTCTTTAAAAGAAACTTCAGGAATACCAAACTGTCACAATTCAGGTATCCAAAATGTTACGTCAACAAACCGTCACGGCTAAATTAACATTTTTATTTGAATAAGAAATTTGCTAAATAAATGAGCAAATTTAAATTGAAAATAAATATATAAATTATAAGTATCTACAAATAAGAGAAAAAAAAGAAGAAAATTATTATTTTTTTTTGTATTTTTATAAATCAATAGAAGCAAATATAAAAGAGAACAAACATTTTTAAGGAAATTTTCGAGTCATTGAACTGTCACAACTCAAATGTTCGAAATATTGAGCTAACAAGCCGTCACGGCTAAATTAACTCTTTATTTACAATAACGAAAGTTAAATAAAATATTTTGAAATAAAATTCAGGAAAAAAGAAATTTATAAATAAAACAAAATGCACAAATAGTATAGAAAAAGTTAGAAAAATTATTTACAAATAAATTAAATAATGAAAAGTTAATTTTGGAGAGAATTTTAGAATGTTAAGCTGTCACAGCTAAAATATTCTAAAATAAAGTTAACAAACTGTCAAGTTAAATTAACTCTATTTTTGTAAAGAGACTCTGAATATCAGGCTGTCTCAGCCAAAATATTCCAAGACATGTGACTAATAAGCCATCACGGCTCAGTTAATTCAAATCATGAAAAGTTTTATTTAGTTTTTAGACAAAATTCAAAATGTTAATAGAAACTAACAAAATTAAAAATTTGAGCTAAAATATATAACATAGGATAATTAAGCTAAAAAGTGAAATTTATTCATAAACACAAACACAATTTATTTAAATAAAACATATAGAATAATTAAACTAAAAACACATAAACATAGAACAATTAAACTAAAAATAAATTATAAATAATAACATAAATAATTTAAGCACAACACATAAATATATAAAATAATTAAATTAAAAAAGGTAAAATTACACATGACATAAAAATATTTAAACTAAAAGTGAAGATAAATCCTTAAACATAAATACACAACCAATTCAAATAAAACACGTAAGCATATAAAACAATTAAATTAAAACAAAATAAATATAATTATGCATTTAATTAAAGCGAAATCTAAACGTAAAATAGTTAAACCAAACAGAAATGAAATTAACACATAAATATAAACATGTAATTAAACTGAAAATAAGAGAAACTAAACCGAAAAAGATCCTAATTACCTTCTTTTTTATTAAGAAAAACGCTAGTACCTAAACACTTAAAAATCAAAGAAAACATTTAATCACTTTTTCATTTTTGTTTTTATTATTTGATTCCACTCAAATAAAAAAGATAAAAGGGAACACATAACAAATACAATAAAAAAAAAATTTCGAATCAAATAAAAGCCTTTATTTTATTTTAAATTAAAAATCGAACCCAAACCCGACAAGCACTAAAATTAAAACAAACACTAACCACATACACACGACCACCAATTCGAAATTTAACTTACGATGGAATAAAAACTAACTAAAAAAAAGAATGAAATTTAACTTACTTAATTCTATTTTCTATTAATACAACCTAAAAAATAAAAAAAAATAAAAAAAAAATCCTCATCTCTCGCCTCACTCACAAAGATATGCACATACCAAAGAGATCTTTCTCCCTCTCACTCACGGGGATACACTCGAAAAGAAGAGAAGAAAAAAAAAAGGAAAGTCTCATTATCTCACTCACAGCACACACTCTCTCACCACACACTCAGCTAACACCACTCTCTCTCACACGGGCTCCTCCCTCTCATTCAACACCCACACATAATTCTTTCTTTCACCCACTAACCCAAATACGAAGACACGAAAGAGAGAAGCGAAATCGGAGAGAAAGGGAGTGAGGTCTGCCAGAGGAGAGAAGGAGCTCTCCGCGGAGAGAGAGAGAAGACTTGGCCGCGGCTTGGAAGGGGGTCTTCACGCGGCTGTGAGCGAGAAGAGGTGGTGATGGTTGCGGGGAAGGGTGCTGGGTTCGCGATGATGATGGTGGAGAGGGGAGGGCCGCGGCGGTTGAAGTTGGGTGGTCTCACGGTGGCTTGGCAGCTGGGAGGATGCGGTGGCTTGGTGGCTATGGATCGAAGATGACGGCGAAGAGGAGTGGCAGATCGGAGAGTGAGAGGGTGAGGGAGTGCCGCGATGTGTGCGATGGCTCGGTTGGCTCGCGGTTGTGGCTTGGGGCGGTGGTTGGCTGAGAGTGATGGTTCGATGGTCTAAATGAGGAGGTGGCAGATTGGTGGGGAAGGGAGGTTCAGTTTTATAATGATGATGGGAGGCTGAAGGGGGAGGAAGATGATGGAGGTTGAAGGTGATGGGTGGTTGTTGAGGAGTTGCAGGGGAAGGTGGCTGGTGGCTTGTGGTGAAGGTTGAAGGAACAAGATAAAGTTGAAAGGGGAGGAAGATGGCGGTGAAGGGTGGGTTGTGTTGTTGTGGAATGGAAGGGGATGATGATGCTGGAGAGGGGAGGGCCGCGGCGGTTAGAGAGGGGGATGGTGGTGGTTGAAGGTTGAAGATGATGTTGAGGGAATGGAAGGGGATGATGATGCTGGAGAGGGGAGGGGGGCCGCGGCGGTGGAGGGTGGCCGCGGCCCCTGTGTCTTCCTTTCTTTTTTTTTTTTTTTAAAAACTGATGATGATGATATTTCTGTTTTTGATGGATTTACCTTATCTTTTGGTTATTGTTACTGGTTGTATTGCTGGACTGGCTGATTGTTTTTGCAGGTTCTCCGTGTGTTTGAATTTTTTTTTCTTTTTTTTTTTTTGCTGATGATCTCTGTCCCCCCATATATACCTTCTGTGTTTTTTTTTTTTTTAATTCCACCGAAAGAGGAAATTGAAAATTTTCCAAGACACCATCATTTGGTCTTCCTTATTTTTTAGTTCCTTTCCCCCTTCCCCATGTTACTGTTACTTCACAGGTGCGCCTCGGGGGTGAAGGAAAAGGAAGGAGAATCAGACACAAGTCCGTGAACCTCCTGTTTCTTTCTTTTTTTCTTTTTTTTTTTAGTAAGTAATTAAAGAAACTGTAAATAAAATAAAGAGGTAAACTAGATGCAAAATTCGGATTTTATTGTTAAAAGATTGGACAAAATCGGGTATTCACAGGAGTGGTTAGAAATTATTGGGGCTTGAGGTAGCTGTAGAAGATGGCTTAACTCTAGAGGTAAGGGAAGTGGGTTAGGGATGACAATATCAACAGAGAGATCAGTATTTTGAGTGTGATTGGAAGAGTTTCCAAAGGGAAAAATATTCTCATGGAAAGTAACATCTCTGGAGATCATGAATTGTTTGGATTTTAAATTGTATAGTTTGTATCCTTTGTAGCCAATAGGGTACCTAACAAAGACAGTGGGGTCAGCTCTTGCAGAGAACTTATTTTTATGTAATGGAGTAATGGCTACATATGCAAGACAGCCAAAGATTTTAAGTTGAGAGTAGTTAGGAGGTTTCTCATATAGTAACTCATATGGGGTTTTGGACTTTAGAAGAGGGGTGGGGGTCCTGTTGATAAGGAAAACGGCTGTGGAAACACATTCACCCTATAAAGAAATGGGTACTTTTAACTGAAAGTTCTTGCTACATTGAGCAAGTGCTAGTGTTTCCTTTCCATCATGGCATTTTGTTGTGGCCTATATGGGCAGGAAAACTGATAGAGGACACCTTTTGCTTGCAAGAAATCAGTGATAGCCAATTCTCTTGCATTATCTGATCTTAGCTTTTTGATTTTAACCTGAAACTGATTTTCAACAAAACTAAAGAAACTCATCAAAGGATTAGCTGCATCTGATTTGTTTGATAAAAGGTATATCCAAGAGAACCTAGTGCAATCATCCACTATGCTCAAGAAATATTTCTTTCCATTATATGTAGGTACATGATATGGTCCCCAAATGTCACAATGAATAGGATCAAATGGGGAGCTTGACATGTTGTTATTAGAAATGAAAGAAAGTCAACGAAATTTAGCTAAAGGACATACAGAACAATGTGAATTGTCATTAAATTTTGTCAAACCAACAGTAGTGGAAAGACTATGTAAAGCTTTATTCGAAATGTGTCCTAATCTAGAGTGCCAAAGATCATGTGAATTGAAACTGAGAAGACTAATGCTGTCAGAAGTAGAATTGTTTGTGTTTTGTTTGATGTTGTGTTGTTGAAACACATATAAACCTTCTTGTAGTCTACTCTTCCCAATTACCTTCAATAAAATTAGGTTCTGAATAAAAAAAATGAGGGTAAGATAGTTACATATAAATCAGAGAATTTTAATAATGCAGGAACAGATAAAAGATTTACATGAAATTGAGGAATATAGAGAACATTATGAAGTACAAGATCTTTAGCTAATGTAACAGTCCCTATTGCATGTATTAGAGCACGAGTTGAATTTGGTAATTTCACATAATGATTGGATAAAGGTTTAACATGAGAGACAAGAGACATGGAACATGCTACATGTGATGTTGTTCCACTATCAAGAATCCAAGAATTAGAATTGAAGTTGAATTTTGATGTGGAAGTGTTAAAAATCGTACCTGCAGGGCTGGTATGATTATTACCATCCATTGAAGGCTGAGCATGTTGAGATTGTAGAAGAGCCAACAATTGTTGGATCTGAGATGGTGTTAATTGAGCAGACACAGCAACATCTAATATAACAGGTCCTATATCAGCAACAAGGTTGGTAGAATTTGATGTCTTACCACGGCCTCTACCATAACCAGGTGGATAACCATGTATGCGATAGTATTTGTCAATTGTGTGTCCAAGCATTTTGTAGTAGGTGCATTTTGGGCAATTTTTCTTGGTGTTTTTGCCTTTGTTATCAGTTAGAGGTCTTGGAGCCGAATTGTTAACATGGAAGGCAATTTGTGCTTGTGTGGTTGAAGAAGAAGAGTCGACTAATCTTTGTTTCTCTTCCTGAGTCACCAAAGCAAGGACTTCAGAGATTGAAAGAAGGGGTTCAATGAACAGAATTTGCCCCCTTATTTGTGAAAAGGAGTCATCCAAACCCATGAGGAAGCAATAAACGTATTCAACCTGCATGAAATCTTGCAAAGGGCGATTGGTTTCATAGTTGCAATCAAGCGTGGGCGATAAGCATTTAGTTCTTCCCAAAGGATCTTGATCTTTGTGAAGTGCTGTGACACAGTCATGGTGCCCTGTCTGAGAGTCATCAATTCCAACTTTAACTCAAAGATGCGAGGGCCATTGCCATGCTGGAATCGTTCTTGGAGATCTCTCCAAAGTTCAGTGGCTGAATCAACATAAGCCAAAGAACTTGTAATTTCTTTGGATACTAAATTTAGTATCCAAGAACTAACGACATCATTCATGCATTGCCATGATTCGAATAAAGTTGGATCTTCAACTGGATCAGGGTGATGTATGGAACCATTCACAAAGCCAAATTTGCGTTTGCCATTAAGGGCTCTCTACATAGCGCTTCTCCATGAGTGATAGTTTTCCTCAATTAGGGGCTGAGAAATGAGCGCCAAACTGGGTTGATCAGCAGGTTGAAGAACATAGGGATCGATGGTGTTCGCCATGGGAAGAAGTTTACATGAACGTAGAGGAATAATGAAAAAAAAGGAAACAAGAGGAAGGAGACAGTTGCGGAAGGAATCAAAGAATAATGTCTTTTGATACCATATTAAGATGAAAGTGACATAAACTAAATTATCATTGATGTAAATGAAAAGTGTGTTTACAAGGGGTTTGGTTGTCTTTATATATACATGATTGAATAAAGAAAAGACTAAGGAACTAACTTATTGGGGTAAGTAACAAATTGACCAACTAATTATTAATGGAATACGGAATAACCATTTTCTGTTTTGATATATATATATATATATATATATATATATATATATATATATATATATATATCCCAATACCATTCGAAATGGATCATGCACCTAGCAGGCCACTGCGCATGTAGAGACCAACAGAGTAGCTCATGGAAAACTATCGAACCTAATGGAATTGCATCATTTACGGATCCAAATAGAACGACTCGATCATCTAGCCATGGTGAGGGACTCATTTATTTAGTAAGGGATGGAACTTTTTCTCAGCGATGGTGGTGGCCGAGGTCACGTGGGTGGAGCATCTGCTTGCCTGGACAACTAGAAAGAGGTGACATATTGTGTTACCACAACCAATGCTGAGGGGAGGTTCATAATATCCAATGGGGACTCCTTTTAAGATACACACATGTTGGTGGTTCACATTGTCACCCGTTGATCATGTTTTACTCTCCAATATAATTAGTGGGTCCTAATCTCTCATTAGTGGTGGAGCTTCTTTAGGGCCAAGAAGGGTACCCTCCTCCTTTTTTAGCTTTATATGTATATACAAAGATATTATTTCTTAATATATATATATATATATATATATAATTAGTATGATTGTTAAACAATTAATATATCTTATTATATGAGAGGAAAAAAGCCCACTAAAAGTTTGTCTATGTTTTCTATGTTGTCATAAAAACATTTTATATGCATATTAGTAATTTAAAATTTACATTTTAATTTCATACATTGATAGTGTAAAACTTTTTTTACACTATTATTCAATCAAATTATCTTATTTGCATGACTTTTCAAGTAGTAGATGTTATACTTAACCACTTTTATTAATATATATGATTGGATAATATTGTAAAAATATTTTACATTGTCAATGTATAGAAATAAAAACTCATAAATTTATTTTTTAAAGTATTTATTGAGAAATAATTAATCTTCCAGATTAGTGTGTGCATAAAAATCTTCTTTATTCAAAAGATACCTTACAAGTATTAAATATTCATTTAATATTTTCTAAATTACTTGCCATTAGGAGTTTAAATTCAAATAATTAGAATAATTATTAAATTAATGGCTAAGACAATATATCACCACTCTAAGTATTATTGCCCCCTTAGCCCCTCCCAATTTTGTACCCGTCTTTCACCATTGTCTTTTAAGTCTTTGTTATGGGATCCCTTTTGACTGCAGGACTCATCATAAATAAGATGAATAAGTCCAAATTGTCGCACTACACAGTTAATTGAATGTCATTCTACCGCCTTAAAGCATATTGATGGAGTGACAGTTGACCATAATAGCTACTTGACTCGCACGTTGTTTGGTGGGATAAGGCATTAATCATGAGGGTTACCACAAACTGCATTAGCAAAAATAAATGAGATATGCAAACAATGTTAATTGCAACAGTACAAGAAATTGTACAATATTTTAATGGCTACCTCATCAACTCACCTTGGATCAACAGAGAGCCTTATAGTGTTAAGATCTATATGTCCAAAAGTATTTACGTGGGCACTTCCATATGTGAGATATTACATTATATTGATTAGAACATTTTTGATAGTAACATAATGAAAATTTGTTATGTAAATAGTTTTTAAATGCGAGTAAGAGGAAAATCAATTGCTTTGACCGGCTCATGAACCAAAAAGGAAGTTGTTGCCATGCCCACACTTGTAGTAGTATCACGCACCTAAAGATTTCATGTGTACATTTGTGTATAGTATGCATAATTTCCGATAGAACACAGAGAGGCATGTTGAACCTAACTATACAACCTAACTTGATCCAGATCCACCCACACTAGTAATTGAAGGTACTTTCCATGCACCTTGGATGTGCTCTTGTCAGTCAGTATGCAATAACTCAATAGGTTCAATATGTAACCGCAAGCATGCCATTAACTCCTAGCATTAGAAGTGCAAAGTGATTTTAAATGTTGGCTCAACTATTGTGTTTTTGGATTTCCATTTGCAGAATTGATTCTTGATAAAATTGATCTTATCATAATTGATTTTAGTTAAAATTGATTTTGAAGTGAAGTGATTTATGTTTGGATATGTTTGCTTGAAAAGTGATTTTAGTTGTAAAAGTTATTTGGATAGTTTTGATCAAAATCACTTTTAGATGCAAAATTACCAAAAGGATATGAATTTATTTGATAGATGAAAGTAAATATAAATTTATATTCAAATTAATAATTAATTAAAAAGTTTATAAAAATATGTTTTTACAATTGAATTTATAAGTTTAGTTTTTATGTAATAGACAATGTAAATAATTTCATACTATCAATTACTAAAATTTGAGAAAAATGCAAAACTCTAATGAGTAACTACTCACTATGATAATTATTTACTATAATTTCCTATTTTCTTCAAATTTTATTAATTAACAAATAAATAAGTAGCAAATTAATCTTGGTAATAGTATAAAGTTGTGTAAGCAGACAAAATATTTGGTTCAGCATATTTGGTTCAGCATAATTGGAGGTGCTCCTTACAACACGTGCTCTGAGAAGGTAACTCTGCTATAGACTTTCTTGCTTAGTTGGATGCTTCTTCAATAGACAGAGATCGTGTTTGGTTAACACTACCGATAGATATACATCTTGTCCTCTGTGGGTGCTTGATGGGAGCTCGCTTCTTGATATAGGTTTTTTCTTTGTTTGCTTTCCTTTGCTCATATATCGAAAAAAAAAGACGAGAGTGCACCTATTTAAAAAAACAAATGTAAGTAAATATACTTAATTAAAGTAAGTCAATGCAATTAATTACATTAAAGGTAATTTAATTAGTAACAAAATTAATGCTTCTTTGGTATGACAAATAGACATATATTTTGAAATTTAAAAAAAAATCTCAAAAACTTGACGGATAAAATAGTTAAACAGATGAAGTGTAATATTAAATTAAAAGAGTATTTTTGTCAATACATGTCCCAATGGAATTTTGTTCAACACAAAACGAACAATGTTACTTCCACATTGAGGCCTCTAAAATCAATTTTGAGGACAAAACCAATTCTCCACAAAACCAACTGTGAACACCTGATTTTGTCCGATCTTTTAACAAAAATCCAAAATTTACGCCTAGTTTTCTTATCCTATTTTATTTTCATTTTATTTTATTACAGTTTTGTTAATGATTTCTTTTGAAAAAAAGAGGGGGTTTTTCTAGTTTATCATTTGTTTCAGCCCAATTCATTTATTGCAGCCCATTCCTTTTAATTTGATACCCAAGTTTCTTTTTATAGCTCATTTACGTTTGTCCATAATAAAAGGGTCCAACCATCCCAACCCGTTTCATGCCTTGGCCCGTTTCCATTTAAGAAAAAGATAAAACAAAAAATAAATAAATATAATAACAAAAAAAAGGGGAAATTGTAACTGAAGAGGGTCACGGGCTCCTTTCCGGCTTCCTTTCTTGTCTTGTTCCTCCCAGCTGAGATGCTCGTGAAACATAGGGATAAGAGAAAGCATGGAAAAATAAAAGGACACAATAATGGTGTCCCGAGAAAAATTTGGTCTTAACTTTTGGTAGAATTGGCAAGATCTGGAGACAACAATATACATATTAAGGGAGGGGATATGATGAGGAGGAGGAGACCATTTTTTTCTATCAGCAAGAAAAAGGTTCAGGCCATCAGAAATCTTCAATTAGCAAATGGAGGCCAATCACTAAAAATTCAAAAAAATTCAAACACAATACCATCACCAAATTTCTTTTTTTAAAAAAAAAACGCTTCAGCACAAATCAACAACATTCAAAGGAAATTTGTGAAGAAGCTGCAATAATTCCAGTAATACAATCCAGCAGAAAAATAGAACAGAAACAGGTACACATCATTATCATCAAAATAGAAAAATAATAAAAAAAAGCATAGGGCCGCGGCCTCCATGCTCCACCACCGCAGCCCCCCCTTTTTTAGCTTCATCATCCTCATCCTATCACCACCACCAATCTTCTTCCTCAACTCATCATCCTCATCCCATCACCATTTTCAGTCACCATAAGCCTTTCCACCTAATAGGCAACCCCTTTCCTCCAACCGGTTCCCCACAATCGCAACCTGCCACCGATCGCGCCTCCCCTATGGCAGATCGGTCCTCCAAAACTCGCGGCCAGTTTCCCCTTGCATCACTGCTAACCACCTCCTTGGCCACCACATCCGTCACCCATCACACGGCCAAGCACCGCGTGCACCTTATCTCATACACAGATCTGCACCTCGCGACCTCGAGCTCCTGCGTCGCCACCACCGAGCATCGATCGCGGGCTTCCCTCTCTCCTTGGGCAGTGGAGCACCCTTCATAGCTAGCCCTTTGGCGGCTTCCCTTCTTTTCTCTTCACCGGCGTGGGGCAAAACACCACTCCCCTCCAGCCACGTTGCTAGCTTTGGTCTTCCATACTTCTTGTGCTCGCCGCAAACCACCGGACAGCCGCTCCTCTCTTCCCCTAGCTCCGCCTTCCTCTTCTCTTGTGCCCTCGCCCCCTTTGTCTTGCCTCTCTTTCCCGTTCTCTCATATCCCTCTATGTGTGTCTTTTTTTCGTTTCTTTTAGTGAGTGTGGGTGCATGTGAGAAAAAGAAAGAAAGAGTCATGATATGTGTGAATGTGTGTCGGTGAGAGAGAGTGGTTTGTGTCTGTATTCATGTGCATATGGGAGAGCCGTGTGAGGGTGAGGGAGCATTTGCGCGTGCGTGTTTTGGTTTAAGTGCATGTATGTGAGTTGGCATTAGTGTAGGTGTTCTATGCTTGTGATGGTGAGAGTGAAAGTGAGCTGTGAGTGTGTGTGATGGGGAATGATCGTGTAAGTAGGTGGGTGATAGATTAAAGAATTTATTATTATTATTATTATTATTTTGTTAGTTTTGTTTAGATTTTAAATTTGTTTAATTGAATTTAAATTCATTTGGTTTGGTTATTATTTGTTCTATCTTGTGGTCTTTTGGGTTTCATTTGTTGAGTTTGGATTTTATTCAGTCAAAATGAACTTTAAAAAGGGGTTTATTTCATTTCAGTTTAAATTTTAGGTCTATTTGTTTAGCTAACATTTATTTCTTTTAGTTTAGAGGATTACTTGTTTGCATTTGAGTCTTAATAATAAAAAGGAAAATTTCATTTACTTTGAGTTTCAAGTAAATACTGGAGTTTTTTTTTATATATACAAAAATATAGAATTAGTTTAGGAATTTTGTATTGTGTAGAATTGTCTTATTAGAGTAGATTTTGGGTTTGTTTATTTGGATTTAGATTTGTTTGTTGAGTTACGATTTTTTTTTATTTTTGTTCAAAATAAGTATTTGAGTATTTTGATTTATTAAAGATTTGCTTAGTTAATTAATTGTTTCTTTTTAAAATGGGGTTAACTGAGCCGGGACGGCTTGTTAATCACATGGTATAGAATATTTTAGCTGTGACAGCTTGATATTCTAAAATTCCTCTTTTTAAATAAAATTAATCAACCGATGATTATTTTTATAGAACTACGTGACTTTGAATTCCCTATCGCACCAGGGGATACGTAAGAGCAGGCGATTTTGATCCCTGTCAAGTCAAAATTAACTCTTCATAATTCATTTTATTCGTTTTTTTTAATGCTTTTTACTTGTAGTTTTTTTTTATGCAATTTTTGTACTTTGTTATATTTACAAATAATTTCTCTTTTTTTTTAAAAAAAAAGTATTTTATTTAATATTCATTTATATGAGGAATTTTAGATAAAGATGTTAATTTAGCCGTGACAGCTTATTAACTCCATATTTCGGGCATTTGAGTTGTGACAACTTAATGACCTGAAAATTTCTCTAAAAAGTATTTGTTTTTCTTTTTTTTATAAAAAGAATATAAAAAATAAATTTCTTTTTATCTTATTTATAGTTTATATTTTCTTTTTTGATTTAAATTTATTCATTTATTTATCAAAATTTTATTTTAAATAATGAGGTTAATTTAGCCGTGACGGTTTGTTAACTTGATATTAGGATATCTGAGTTGTGACAACTTGATGTTCTAAATATCTCTCGTAAAGATTTTTATATTTTCTCTTACAAAAATACCAAAAATAAATCTTCGCTTTTTTTTAGATTCTATTTGCAAATATTTATTATTTAGAAGAATTCTTTTTAAATTATACGCTTATTGTTAAATGTTTCGTTTCAAATAAAAAAGATTAATTTAGTTGTAGCGGCTAGTTAACTCATTTTTAGGACACCTGAACTGTGACAGTTCGGTGCACTAAAAATTCTTTTCTTTTTAAAAAAACAAATTCCTTTTAATTTTCCTATAATAAAAATATTTTTGAAAGGGGTATTATTTAATTTGCACAGTTAATTAAAGGTACTGTCTAAGGATGGGTGTATTAGGGGTGCGTAGGATTAAATTTATACCCTTTCCTATGCATAACCGACTCCCGAACTCAAATTCGGTTTCAAAGACCATTTAAAAAAAATGGGTTTTTCCAACGTTTTCCCAATTATAGTAAACTTAGTGGCGACTCCATATTTTCAAATTAATATTCTTTTTTTCGCAGTCCCGTCACGATCCCGGTTGCGACACCAACCAAACATGATGGCACAACTTTTAAGAGATTTAGAATTGATTTTGCTCATCCTAACATGTTTCCAAACACGCACTAGACTGATTTGATTGCACCTCCATCAACATTGGGTATTCTAGGCCGAGCACCAAGTAGAGCCTCACACATATACAAAAGTGTTGCAAAACTTCTATCGGTATATCTAGTGATAGCTAGATTGCTGATAAGGAACCTAAGATAGATAAGTGGCGACATCTTTTGAAGTCATCGTGTGCACTCCTCACAAGGAAATTGAAGTGTATGAGACTTTTGTCTCGCAAGTTCAACCAATGTACTCATAAGATCTCCATTTGGCATATTTGCACAACATGATACAATCAAACCGGCTTGCCCTTAGTGCTTATGTATCTCAAATTTTAGATGATTCAAGTACAAATGATGATGAATTTACAATACTCTCATCTCCTCTTTCACATGGTAAGCAAATAAAGATTTAGCACAAATAATACCACTTTTTTCATTTATTTAATTTTACATCTACAAAATCATAACTTTCAAAAAAAGAAGTCGCATACATAATAAACAAGCAAATTATACACAATCAAATCGCGGCTTCATTCTTAACTAACTAACCTCTAATAAAATGAAGTTTTTAGTAAGAATTATTCAAAATTTATTGTATTAACAAATACAATGAAAAGATGATCATTTTTTTCGAAAAAATAAAAGACTATCAGCTCCCAATAATGAAATCAAGTTATGATCAACAATATAAACCAACTTGAGTTAAGATTTAAAATGAAACAACTAATTTATTAGTATACACCTAATGAAAATAAATAAATAAAGAAATATAATTAAGTTAAAAAAATAATGCAAAATAAAATACGCACCATTTAATTTATTGATGTGAAATTAAAAAAAAAGGAATTTAAATTTAGAAAATGTTACATTTTGATAAGGAATTTACACCATAATATGATCATGCAAATCATTAATTGTTGCATTAGGTCGAACCATCTTTCTTCTTCTACTACTATCACAACTACTACTTGTAATTATAATTCATAGAGATTCAGGATCACCACTAAAAATTACAGCTAACTTTTTAAAATTAATTTGCTGTCCCAATGCTATTTCATAGAGATTTAGGATCGATCGCTAGTAAGTGCTGCATATCGTCCTCTCTAGTTTTGAAAAAGAATAAACCGTCATTTGCAAATAAAAGATGGGATATCATGGCAGCAATATCTACAAACTCTCAGCCTTATCAAATCCCTTATTATTTTGGCCTCATAGATAAGAGAGGATAATATTTATGCACATAGGGTGATAGAGGGTCACCTTGTCTTAGACCTTTGTGTGGCCTAAAGAAATCCCTTGGAAAACTATCCAGAAATATAGAGCAGGAGATGGTAGAAACACAAGCCATAACTCACTCTTGAAGCCCAAATTTATGGGAATCCCATTCACCTTATGACACCTTCCAAGAAGCTCCATTCTATGCGATTAAAAGCCTTACTCATTCAGTCTTTAAGGTTGCAAAAACTTTCTTTAGCTGACCTCTTGTTTCTTAGAGCATGGATGAGCTCGTAAGCAATAAGGACGTTAATCGTGATGTGTATTCCGTACAAAGCACTTTTGAGTGTTTGAAATAAGAGTTGGGGTAGAACAACCTTTAATCCGGCAAGAGTTTTGCTAATGATTTTATAAGTCACATTATAGAACAAATAGGTTGAAGTTGGGGCGTACTTACTATGAGCGCAGGAGGACAAAAAATGGAAAATATCTTATTCAAGGCTAACCAAATATTCTAACTTCTCCAAAATGTTATTAAATTATATATCATTTTAACATATAACGAGTTATAATGGATAAGCTTAATTATGTAATATATTGCGTACATCAAACAATGAATATGGATATAACATATAGTATAAACTTATTCTATTGTTCCTTATACAACATGTCAATCACACCCTAAAATATAAATAAAATGCATAAATTCATAGTCTCCACAACACCTTTGATATTATTTAAAAGCTGACAAAAATGTGCCTAACAATTCCAATTTGGCAATTCCTAAATCTTTCAATGCTAGGTAGTAAGTTTGATTTTTGAAGAAGAAAAGAGAAAAATCATTTGTAAAGTAAATTTGAAAATTTTTACTCGATAAATCTCTTCATTTCTCTCATTTTCTCGATCTTCAAAATCAAATCCACAAACATGTAGTAAAAGAGAAAAGAGGAGTCATATTTCATATATCATATACAGCTTCTAAATTTTACCCCCACTGCGCTCAAACCTTGCAAGCCCAACCTTATAGCCAAGGGCCTTGATGTCTTGTTGTACTTGTGCTCTAAATTCATTATAAGTAAAGGGTCTGTACTTGGAGCCTTCAATCTCAACATCTTCATCAGGAAACACAAAGTAGCATATCGAGATCCTCTCCCTATGGTTGTTGATCGTCACTCTGTGTGATACACTCTTGTATTTGTCGCCGCTTATTGCCTAAATCAAAATATCCATAAATTCCAATAAAAAACGATTCTAAATAAAAATATCAATTCTATCTTGACAATATTTTTACGTTATGGTCTATAATCATATATTAATATGTTACTAGCATAGAATATTTATATACTGTATTAAACTCCAAAAATGTAACCATAGTCACTACTATAAGTCTATAATATAACTCATAAGTATTGGTCGCATTGTGAATTGCAACCCAGACAAACTTTACTTGCAAATTCAGAAATTTAACTGTGATATTTGCGAGTCTGATTTTTAGAGGAGAAGGGACCTTTCAAAATTAAACTCACAAGTACATCCTTTAAGCAGTTCTTAATTTTTTTTTAAAGAAAAACACAATATTAAGCATATTATCACTATATATAGGCATAAAAAGCAATTAAATTCGAACCTGCATCATGTCACCCAGGTTGACAATTAATGTGTTGAGAATTGGTTTTACACTTAGCCATTGATCATCTTTGAGCACCTCAAGTCCACTCACTTCATCATCTTGGGTTAATATGGACAACACTGAGCTATCTGTATGCACCTCCATGCCCCAACCAACATTAGGATTAGAGCAATGTGGATAGCGGTAAACGCGCAGAGTTCCTGTTTTTTCAGATAAGTAGGACTTTGATGGCTCCAAATTCAGGTCAAGGTTCTTCACCATTGCTTCAAATAACATCGTCGCAATTCTCGACAGATGGTTTCCATAGTCCACTAGCAAATGTCTTGCCATGTGAACATAGAAGCATGGCTTGTTAGTAAACTCTCAGCACCAAGAAATTGATTGAAATAAATAAATAGGATTTAATTTATATGCACCGGTAATATAAAACAACGTTAACCAATAGAAATCCATGAAATTGTCAATTTATATTAGGTAACTATTCACCATAATAACTGCCTGTATAACATTTTCTTGAATTACTTTTGATTGAGAGTGTAAAATTAACAATCAAATGAAAAGTTCATGTTTGAGTTTTTGTTTGAAACTGTCAAATTATAATTAAAAGGTTAGATTTTTGTTGAAATTATTATAGTTTAAGGCATTTCAAACGTCAAATTAAACATACTAAAAAAGTTGGCGATTGTAACAGAAATTTATATTTTTCTTTTGGATGGATAACTTGAGCCTCAACTCAGCAAATATCATAAATTTATATAAATTGACCGATATCAACGTACATGTGAATTATATGTCCTAAACAGAAATAACGCTTCAAGGTACCTAAAAAAATTTATATGGACATGAAGATTGACATTTGAGGTCACACCTGAGAATAAATCTTTTTCATTAATCTTTTTAGAATTATTATAAGGTGCGATTTGAGAATGATATAATGAAACCAAGTATCTGAGCAAAATAAACATATATAACTATAGTTGTAAAACCCGGACCATAACTTGAGTTGAAGCAGAAAATCGATGAAGCCATTTGACCGGTCCGGTTCATCAATTGGACCGGACTTGCATTTGGCTCAATCAAAACAGGTCAAATCCGATCAAAACTGGCCGGTCAACCAAAGGTCAAACCGGTCTTTGACCCGCGAACAAGGAGCACCAGGAAATTAATGAGTGAACTCAAAAATTGCCAATGTGTGATTGGAACCTTGTCAAGCTTGAAGGAAGGCACACCCATCAACCACTAGATCAGCTTTGCTCTTGTTATATAAGGTGACAAGAATTATATATATTACACATTTTTGCACACAAGAAAGCAATGATTAAAACCAATATTCCAATGCTAGAGGATTCAAACCCTTTATGAGGAAGTTGAAATTGCAAGTATCAACCACAGGACCAATTTGATTCTTATTACATAAACTAACAAAAATCATATATATTACATATTTTAATTAAATCTGATTCAACTAGTTCGATCAGTGATTCAGTGGTTGAATCAGTGATCTAGTGCCTTGACCGGATCAATCACCGATCCAAGTTTAATAATTATGTGTATAACAAGACAAAATCATCAATAGAGACTGTTAAATAGAAAATTTGTAAATTATTTCACGATTTGACATGATGAGATATGAAAAGGTATAAAATAGACCCAAAGATAATGTTGCTCTGAAACTTTGAATATGTTGCCGACAATCGCAGCTTTTATTACGTTTACGACAACCTGTCTTGCACAGAGCACGAGGCCTAAATGAGATATTATTATATGAGTACAAATTTAATAGGCTATATATGCAAAACGAAAATAGGCCGCTCGTTATCTTTATTTAACATATTATTTATTTATAAATTTTTTCAACTTTATTGTAAATATATCCGAAAATAAATTGTTAAAATTATGTTTATACAAATTTATTTTAGGTTAAATAGGTCCCAAGATTTTATTAAAAATTGTTCGTGTGCAAGACCGAAGATGGCAGAGACGACTGTTCACTAAAAAGTTTTGGAATGGTCGTGAGGTGTGAAAAAAAAAAAGCAAAACCTAAACTCATATTATTAAGAGTTAAGAATGAATATATTTATTATATATAATTAAATCAATTACTTTTAAATCTTATATGACATTTTTTAATTAAAGTCAATTATCAAATTTCCTCTAAAATTATCTAAAAAATTTTATTCTATATTGTTTTCTCATATTACTTAATCTTATAGGTCGCTCACTATCATGGTTTTTTTACCTAAATAAAATAAAAGAGGAGAGATATTACACTCTTCCTCTGTTTTCGATCTAGTTACGCAAATGCCTATTTTTTTGTAATGGAAGTCGACTTAAATCAACTTCCTTGCTCAACAAAATTTTTGCATGGAAAATACACTGAAGTCGGCTCAAATCGACTTCTACACTGCAAAATTACCAAGGAAATGTCAAATCGTGTCGGGTGGACAAAAAACATACTGAGGTCGACTCAAATCGACTTCACATAAGACAAGTTAGCTGGTGTTAGAGTACGTCAGAAGCAGTGCAAAGTCGGGTACAATGGACTTCTATATAACATAGAAGTCGATTGTACCCGACTTATACAGAAGTCGATTGTACCCGACTTATACAGTAGTCGATTATGCCCGATTTTGCACTATTCCTGACACGCTCTGATACCATTTGAGAACACGATTTTAATCGACCAAGCTCTTCCTCTTCGTCATCTTCAACATCCTAGTGCTTTACAATAAAATCAAAATCTTCAAGCGGTCCGGCCTCTACTACTGGCTGTGGATTTACCAGTAATGGCTCTTCTACCTGTCTCGCAAGTTGTGCAAAGCTTATAGAGAAGCGATGTCATCATCTGCTGCATATGAGCTTTGGACATGATCACATGGAACTTCAAGAGGCGCAGATGCATTAGGTTCGAAGACAAATGCTGGACCCGGAGAAAAACCCCCAAAGCTTAAGGAACCATCTTAGCGTTCGACAAATAGATCTATTGTACGAACTTTGGCAAATGCGTAAAGATAAGCAAATATGCGATTGATGTGCTCATTCTTTTCAAATTTGAAACTTTCTATATCAGATCCCATTTGTCCCAATATCAATCAGCATCCGATAAAATATTTTTCCTATTTGTTTGTTGTTGCCTTCGTACTCTTCTAGTATTCTACTTTGCAGCTCCAACAAATTAATAGGTGGACGGATGATCAACCATGCTTGATTATCACTACAAAATGTCTCAGCTCCACTGTGTTTATAATCTCGCCATCATAATGGACAAGAATATTAACATAACTCTCTGTCATTTTTTCACCAAAATTTATATACCAACTCACCAAATGTATAATAACTCACCTTGCCTCTTTGGTTTGGAAACTGAGCTTTGAGAGCTCTTATTTATCAAGGTGGAACAGCTCGAAAACAAATTAAATTGACTTCAAAAGTCGATTAAAATCGTGTTCTCAGATGGTGTCAAAGCATGTCAGGAACAATGCAAAGTCGGGTACAATTGACTTCTGTACAAATATAAGTCGATTTAAATTGACTTATGTGTTGTACAGAGGGATTTTGCATTGTTCCTGACAAGCTCTGACACCCGCTGACTTATTTTATGTGAAGTCGATTTGAGTCGACTTCAGTATGTTTTTTGTCCACCCAACATGATTTGACCTTTCCTTGGTAATTTTGTAATGTAGAAGTCTATTTGAACCGACTTCAGTGTATTTTCCATGAAAAAATTTTACTGCACGAAGAAGTCAATTTAAGTCGATTTCAATTAAAAAAAAAATGACATTTGCGTAATTAGATCAAAAATAAGAAAAGAGCATAACATCTCTCATCTTTTATTTTATTTAGGTAAAAAAAAACCCACCATCACCACCTTTCTAAAAAAGTTTTCATTGTCTTTCATCTCCCAAAAATTGAAAAATTATCTCTCTCTCTCTCTCTCTCTCTCTCTCATGGTGGAGATAGATTTGACTATGTTTTACTTTTAACTTCATTTTGTTTTGAATTTATTCTATTTTTTACTGTCTTTGGATGAAATTCGTTTATGAAATTGTAGATGAATTTGACGTTGTTCATGTCACTATCATGTAAGACTTTTGCTTATATGTAAATTTCTTTTTGTTATTTTTTTAACATATGGATTTGATATCTTTTTAAATTTGTTTATTTTAGTGAGTTAATAAAATGATGAATATGATTTAAGAATTGGTCCGGAAGATTTATACGTATTTATTATTTAAAAATGAAATATCCTTGATTTGTTTATGAAGAAAAATGGACAGCATGCTTTTTTCTTTGTTTTTATTTGATTTATTTCATTTTATAATTAAAAATATAAATATTATACTTTTTAACCTATGTCCAAGCTTAATTTTGAGATCCACATCGCATTAAACCAACCAAAAAAAATAATCCAATGACTCAAACACATAAAAACACAGTTATTCCTTCAAAACTGTTTTTTTTCTTTATATAGATTTCTTTACTTTAAAACACTCTCTGAAAAGATTTTAGCTATATTAGATTTTACGAAACATTTAACAAATTTATGTGGTTTTAAAATATAAAATTTTTTGTTTTCAAACCTAGGAAATCATTTTTTCAAATATATACCAAAACATGAGATCTTACAGGAATTTATTTTAAGTAATGCGGTTTTTAAGATATTTGCTATCATCATTGATTTTTTTTTATTTCTTTTATCAACCCAAACGCAGTAGTGAGATTTTTATTTTTTTGAGAAACTTGCCAGATACAAATGGCGTGATCTTTGTGTTTTTACTATATATATTTTTAGAAACAACCCACGTATGACCTAATACAATAAAAAATTCTATTCTGCCTAACAATATGACATGTCACCCCCTCACCCCCTTTCAACGTATTTATTGTTAGATATAAAGACTAATCTCTTCATATTAAACATGAATGTTAAATTGCTCAATTTCTAAGATAAAAATTAAACTCTCAATATTTAGTTAAGGAAGAAAAAAAATCTTATTGTCTGGCCTCACATTCTCATATTCTAATAATATTTATTACCTAGTTCATCATATTCTCATATGATGAAGGCAGATTTGGGAATCTTCAATAAAAGTCAAATATGTAAACCTCAAAACACAGCTAAGAAGCAAAGGCCCACCTTTTTATATGCAACAATATTATTTTAACATTCTAAAATTAAGTATCTTAAACACATTTCTCATAAAAATGGGACCAATAATAACTTTTTTTATTCTCTATTTATTCTTTCTCATCATCTTTTTCTTCATTTCTCTATTGCATTGGGTGTTTAGCTCTTTTTAAGTGTGTTGAAAATATCTTCATCGTTAACGTTATTTAACTTATTCTACCTATCTAGAATTTACGTAATATGTGTATTTAGAAAACACGAAAATGTTTTCTTGACATGAGATATATGACATCATATGCCATTTCGTATAGCAATGTGGATGTGGGCTAGAACTGAAGTAAATGTATATTAAAATTAAATGAGATAGATAGAGAATGGGATTGTCTTGCACTTTTTAAAATGTGATTATAAAATTTAAATTTTATATAACTGACAAAGTTAAAAATTAAATTTTATAAATTATTTTTTAAAATTATTTAAATATATAAAAATTGTTTTTTGGAATGAAAAAAGTGATTTTCACCCAAAAAGATCTCATCCAAATGCCCCATAAAATGTACTTCAATGAATGAGTATTATATTTGAAGTTTCTATTGGACATTTAAATAATAGTATTTGAAAAAAAAAATTAATATGTTTTTGGTCCCTGAAAATACAATAAATTTTGGTTTTGGTCATTATAAAAAATTATTTAGATCCAATATTTTCCAAAAGTTTTGATTTTGATCTCAATATTTTAAATTTTTGTCCCCACAAATATTTAAAAACGTGTCTAGTATTGAAATTTTTGGATTTGATCCTTAGAAATATTTTTAACATCTTTTTTTTATTCTTATTAATATCACCACTTAGTTAGGCTAGTATAATAAGGGTAATGATATTTTGACACCCAAAAAATAGATGTCTAAATAGACACTTATTTTATAATCATTAGATGTGATGGTAGTCCTCACTTATCCTTAACATCCATCACATCCAATTATTATAAAGTATATGTCTAAATAGACACTAACTTTTTGAATGTCAAAATATTATTATTCATATAATAAAGACCAAAACCAAATATTTTGAAAAAAGAAATGAAAAGAAAAAAAATTCCTGAGAACTCCTTCTCCTCTCATTCCCCTTGGGCTTTTGAGCTTTATTCAATCTATCGGAAAAAAATGAGAACTAAATTCAAAATTCATTATATTTATAATCGATGAAAATATACTTTGAAAAAATAAAATTCACTGTAACTAACAATTTAAAAATATTTTTCTTAAGTATATAGGTCTTTTTTTTACATATTATGTACATAGTTATTATTATTATTATTATGAGAACTATCATAAGATATATATACCACTTCAATACCTTTTCATAATTCTTTTGTTTACTTTCTCAATATGATGGGATTCAAAATTTCAAATCAATAATAAAGGAATCCGTACGTTTGACACGTTTGTCAAGTCAAATAGTGGACAAGCACCATATTTAACTAATCAATTTTTTTTTTTTGATAAATACATAACTAATCAATCTCAAAGGAGAAACTGCACAATCCAATTGGTCTAACCACACGCCCTACCTTCAACAAAGTGCATTATGAGAAACTCCTCCATATATCCTAATCTGACGTATCATAATTGCAAATTCACAATAAAGTTATAAAATTCGTAAAAAAGTGAATAATTTTCAGATTTCAAACCTAATTCCATCTCGAAAATTAACTTATGGAAATGATGCTCTAGTGCTTATAAATGTTATCTCAGTGATATCCTTAGATAAAGTAGGACCTAACGCATTTCTTCACATCTTATTAGAATAGGGTTTTTTTGTCGTTTCATTTATTTATTTATTTATTTTGGTGGGGGTAGGGGGTAATTTATTAGAATAAGCTTTTATCTTATGGATTTAGCATTGTATTCACCCTGAAAATTAGTTCAAGAAGAGAGAGATACCTTAGGACTCGTTCAGGTAACACTATTTTATAAATGTTTTAAGCTTTTAGAAATTAAAAGTAACATTTTAATTTTTTTTTGCTATTTAAATACCTCTTATTAATTCCTAAAAAGCATGTTTAGTATATTTTAAAGAGTTGAAATATCTATTTTTTTAAGCAATGGTTTTTAAAATACTAAAAACAGTATTTCTATTATTGCTTATGTAAATACAAAATACAGCTTAAATATATTTTTGTTATTAAAAAATAAGTAAAGTTTGGTTTTAGTTCTTGAAAAATATTTTTTTTTTATTTCAATCAAAACATTTGTAAAACTATTTAATTTGATCCCTACTGTTACCCGTTAGTATGTCTTAGTTAAATATTGAATTGGATAATAGAAAATCACATCATCCAATGTGAGATAACAACTAGTAATATTACCTATTGTATCATTAATCATATGAATCAAAATACTACTATACAATAAGTTTAGGTCAGGTAAGATAAATTATTGGATTGGTCCATTAGCTTATTGAGTGGAGCTTTTGACACAAGTCTAGGATATGTCACATAAAATCACTAGCTGCTGTATAGATTCAAGATGACGTGTTATTTTGTTAGTCAACCTAACATTTATTATAGACAAATTAACAATAGGGACTAGAACTAAAGAATTTTTAAAATGTTTGGATTAAAACAAAAAGAAACAAACATTTTGTAGGGACCAAAACTAAAATATGTTTATTCTTCATGGACTTAAAAAGATATTTAAGAGTACAAAATAATTATTTTCAATTTTCTTTTCATATAAAGACCTAAATAAACCGTTCAAATCCAAACAGGCCATTAATGTTTATAAATTCTATATAGTCATATCCAAGCAACGCAAGATTCATATATTTTAAGTAGATTAATGGTGCCCGCTAAATTTAAACTGTTAGATGTTTTCTGATAAAAAAAATGTTAGATTTATATTGAAAATAAAAATCTCCACCCCCAAGAGTCGCAATCTCTGACGGTCACGACTCTCCAACAAAACAATGCAACCCAACAACCCACCCATGAGGCAATTATTATAAACCATATGACTATATCGCACAATATTCCAAGAGGGCAAAACCCATAGCCCACATATAGGCCGGTTAACAACTAGGAAAGAAAAAAAAAAATTTAATTGCATAAACCTGTTTTATATTATCAACGAATACAATTTTATTAAGATATATGGTGGGTAGTTATAGCAGTGATAGTTATTTTGAATAATTTTTCACATTATTTTTTGTAAAATATTTATTAAATTTAGATAAATTTAAATATTAAGAAATATGATAAATAATTTAATAATAAAATATTTTTATATAAAATTATGATATATAAACTAATATGCTTTAATATTATTAATTATGGAGCATGTTAAGGGGTTTTGAAATAAAATGTTATACGAATAGTTATTAATTACTCAGTGATATTATTAAAAATATATATATTTTATTAGAATGTAAAATTGACAGATATTTTAAGAGATAATTTTATCTAAACATAGATAAATATTTTAAAAGGGAGTGAATATCTTGTTAAAGCTCTATTAATTAACAAAGTAAAATAATTTTATTCTCCCATAGCGTAGAAATTAAATTAAAGACATAACAGCAAACAAGAGAGATGAAAAAAAAAATAAAATAAAGACATTGAAAACGGTGAAGAATCACTTAGAAAAATCAAGTTGTCCTTTTTGGCTTTGCTTACCTGAAAGTCTCGAGAGCATGAATCTGAGGCTGAAACTTGGAGAGTTGACCCAAAGGCACGTCAAAGCCTTCAACCAAATTCACATTCTTGGGGCCTCTTGATAGGGCAGTACCTGATGGAGTTAAGGCAGGGGTGCCCCAAAAGTATGTGAGAGGGCTGCCACTACTTGAGGCCTGTTTGGACTCGAAGGACAAAGAGAAGAGCTCTTTGGCTTGGTCTTGAAGTTGGCTCAAGAGGGTCATTGGAACCCCATGGTTAACCAAACGGAACACACCCCAATGCTTGCAAGCCTCCTCGAGCTTGCTCTCGTCATGGTTCAAACATTGTAGATCTATGATGGGTAGAGGATCCGGAGCATGGGCCGGGTCAAAGTGAGCCGGGTCATGGGTATGGGGTTGGTGGTGGTGGTGGTGGTGGCGGCTAAGGTGGCGAAGGATGGGAGGGTAAGACTCCAAGTTGTTCATTTTTTTCTTTTTTTTTTTTCAGTTCAAATGTGTAAGATGGTGGGTGATAACCCCAAGGTTGAGAAGTGATGGACTATGAAGTGAAGGGCACGTACTGGGACAGAATCAATTTGGTGGAACTCAAATCTTTTAGAATAATGGTAATCTAGAATACGCGAAAAGCCATGACGTATCTCTCTAATATCTTCACATTTATATAAAGAGTAAACTTTTAAATTGGTTTATGACAATATTATTAATGGATAAATTAATTATTGATAAAAATAAATTAATATTGAGATTCTAACAATTATAAAAATAAAACAGAAGTCCCTAATTTATCTATAAATTATAAGGAGTTTGACGTATAAATTAATTGTTGTCATAGATAGTTATTAATTGATCTATGTGATATTAGTGAGTTTTCAGTACCAAAATATTTACAATTCTACCCAAAAATATAAAATATTTGCAATCCTAACCATGCCCTCCAAAGAAAAAATCTTCTTCTTTCTCATTCTTACACATCATCTTCTTCATTTTAGATCTGCAGAATATCAACCATGGCTAGCTCGTTAGCCCGTGCTCTAAATCACTGCAAACTCACAATGGCCATTATCTCCATTGCTTTACATCACGTCTTGCACCTCGTCACCCAGTGCATCCTCCACTATGTCAGCCACCACGAGCCTTGAAGTCCTCCTCTGTTAGTTGCACAGTACCCCTATCTGTTCGCATCCCTGGTTGTGGAGGAGGGTGAGGTTATGGAGGGTGGTGATAGGGAGACTGTGGAGGATACTGGAGGAAGGGAGAAGAAGGGTATGGGGAGGGATGATGTGTATAAATGAAGGAGAAGAAGAATTTTTGTTTTTTTGGAGGACAGGGTATAAGATTACAAATATTTTGGTATTGAAAAAACTCACTAATACCATATGGATCGAATAATGATAATCCATATTAGTAATTAACCTACAAGTCAGACTCTTTACAGATTGTAGGTATATCAAGGACTTACAGTGTTCTATTTTTATAATCCTCAAGGACCTTAACACTAATTTATTTTTTTCAGGGACTAATTTGTCTATTAATGATATTCTCAGGGACTAATTTAGAGATTTACTCTTATATAAATTAATTTTAATGCATTTAGAATACCGTTCAATCAAATTATTTTACCATGTGATTTTTCAAATACTAAATATGAGAGTTATTTATGCTATTAAAAAAAGTTAATGAATTTGTTGGTATATAAAATACTTATATTTATCTCATTCCAATGAAAGTTCAAATATGTAATATGTCAATGTAAGATCATATCTTGCTCTCCTTGACCAATTTCTTGGGGTTAAAAAGTCAATGAAAAGTGAGATGATTGGTTCAACGTAGGAAAGCCTTCAGACTCAGAAAACGATTATAAAGAAACTTATATTTATCTAATTGAATGACACACTCTTCTTATCATTAATTATTATATCAACAAAACTATTCAACTTTTACAATTATTACTTTGAAATGATACTTGTTAAACAGTTTAACTAAATGATAATATAATAATAATATCATGTATCGAAATTAGCCCTAAATTAATTTGTATAAAGAAATTTATATACAATCTAAATTGACAACCCCAACAAACCTGCAGAAAGTGGGATCATCCACAGTTGGTCGTGGACCCATTATATAGTTATCATGGCCAGGGATCGCTGACGAGGCCAATGAAAAAGAATAATTTTTGAAAATATTTGAGTCGCCTCCAAGTTTATTTAAAATTGGGAAAGCGTTGGAAAAAAGCGTTTTAGAAAATAGTCTTTGAAAGCAGGTTTGAGTTGAGTCGGTTTATGTATAGGGAAGAGGCGAATTTAATCCCATACACCTGCAGCGTCCTTGGGCCAATCAGCTTTAATTAACTGTGCAAATTAAATAAATAACCCTTTTCAAACATTTATTTTCTATTTCAAGAAAATTAAAAGGAATTTATTTTTTTAAAAAAAAAAAGAAAAGAATTTTTAATGTTTGAATTGTCATGATTCAGATGTCCTAAAAATGGGTTAACTAGTAAATCGGGACTAAGTTAACCCCTTTTATTGAGCAAGCATTTGACAACAAGCATATAATTTTTTTTTTTTTAAAAAAAGGAATTCTTCTAAATAAATGAAAAAAATTACAAATAGGATCTAAAAAAGAAAGCGAAGATTTATCTTTTTGGTATTTTTTTTTTGTAAGAAAAAAAATAAAAATCTTTATGAGAGATATTTGAAATATCAAATTGTATCCTTGACTCGAGATATCAAATATCAAGTTAACATTTGTCATGACTAAATTAGTATTATTTGAAATAAAAAAGAAGAAAATTAAATCGAAAATTAAAATAACCAATAAATATTTACAAATAAGATAAGAAGAAATTGATTTTTTTTTATATATTAAAAATAATAAGAAAAAAAAATATTTTTAAGAAAATATTCAGGTCATTAAGGTGTCACAACTCAAATGACTGAAATATCGAGTTAGATCAATAAAGTCAACTAAATCAACTCTTTATCTACAATAACAAAAGTTAAATAAAATGTTTTGAAATAAAATTATTTGGAAAAGAAACTTATAAATAAAACAAAGTACATAAATAGCATAGAAAAATATTAGGAAGATTATTTACAAATAAATTAAGTGGTAAAAACTTAAATTTGAAAAAGAAAAAAAAGAAAAAAAAAGAAGAATTTTAGAATATTAAAGCATCATGAATTTAAAACGTTACAAAATTTAAAGTTAATAATAAATCAGCAGTTAAATTAACTTATTATTTGAAAAGAGAGACTTTGAATATCAGTATCCCATTAAAATATTATTATATGTGATTAACAATGTATTCAGATTAATTCAATTTTTAAAAAAGAATAAATATATATATATATATATATATATATATATATATATATATATAACATAAGATAATTAGACTAAGCGAAATTTATTCATAAATACAAACACAATTTATTTAAATAAAACATATAAAATAATTAAACTAAAAAAACACCTAAACATAGAACAATTAAACTAAAAAAAAAACAATAACATAAATAATTTAAGCCATGACACATAAATATATTAAATTAAACAAAGTAAAATTACACAATAAATTTAAGCAAAACACATAAAAAAAAATTTATTCAAGCAAATCAACAAATAATAATAATGATAATAAATAATAACAACAATTAACTTATAAACACCATTTTCTAATTAATTTCAACAAGCATATAAACATATAATAATAAAACTAAAAAACATAAATATACAAGACATGTAAGATAATCAAACTTGAAATGCAAAAAGTATTACAATTCACAATTAATTTAATCAAAACATATAAACACAAAGTATAAAATAAAATTAGTTCATAAACATAAACATAAACATAAACATACAATTAACAAAACATATACAAAAAAAAAAAAAGTTCCAACTACTCTTTTTCACTTTTTTAGTTTTTTTTTCAATTAATAGGAACATTGACATTAAATTCACTAAAAATTAAAATCAAAACAAAACAAATTCTATTAATAAAATTATTTTTTTTTAAAGACAATACCTAAATATTTATTAAAACTCAAATGAATAAAGAAATTGGGGATTACCTTAATAAAAAAAAAACAACTCCATAAGCTCTAAATACCTAGGACACCAATAAAATCAAATACCCAAAAATAAAATAATAACACATCTTACTACACAATAACCCAAATCCACAAATATTAACACATTAAAAAAAAACTCTCAGCACATCTCAAGTAAAACATGGACTTCATTTTTTATTTTTAAGGTTTTAAACATAAAATTCACTAAAATATTAAACAAATGCTCACATCAATTCCTAAAACAAATTATTTAATTCTACTCGAAAAAACACCTGGTCCTTTTTTTTATTTTAAACTCAAAACTAAACTAATTCCTAAATAGACCAATCTTAAAGCCAAAAAAAAAAAAAAAAAACAAATAAGTCCAAGTTTAAACACATAAACTTAGGATAATACTAATCCCAACTAAAATGAATCTTAAAACCCTTTTTTTTATTTTATTAATTTAAATCAACCCCTAAAATAACTATACCCACCCCTACACACGCTCACACACTCACACACTCACGGGATTCCTTCTCAAATGCACACCCACTAAAAAAACTTTCCTTTCTCTCTCTCCCTCTCACATTCACGGACACACACTTTACTCATTGAGCCTTCACTTTTCTGAAGGTAAAAAAAGCAGTGGGAAAACGAGAAAAGAAGGTGAGAAAAGAGCGAAGCAGTTTGGGAGTTGATTGTGAGACCAAGGAGGAGCGATTCAGAGGTGAGATCGGTGGGTTGGATGTAATTTGAAGTGTTTAGGTGGCTCGCGTTTCTTCTTTGGGGGCTCGCGATCTGATGGCTCGGGTTATTCTTTGGGGGAGCTCACGATCGGTGGCTTCTACGATGGTGGCGGAAGGAGGAAGCGGTAGTTCGGTGGTGGAGTATGGAAGAAGATGTGTAGTTGTGGTGTTAAGGAAAGGAAGATGGTGGTGGAGAGGGAAAGAGGTTAGCCACGGTTTAGTGATGATGTTGATGGGGAGCAGGATAAGCCCCAGGAAAAAAGGGACGATGATGAAGTGGTAGTGTAGTGGTTAAGCTGGGAATAGAGGCTGGGAAAAGATGATGGAAGATGAAGTTGAGGGAGTTCATGGAGGTTGAAAGGAAAGGGAAGGTGGCGGTCATGGAGGTTCAAGGGTGACCGATGGTGGTTTCGTAGCGCCGAGGACGTGATGGTGGTTAAGCTGACGCTTGGAAGCGCATGCTGGATATCCGGTGGGTTTGCGATGGAGGCGGTTTCATGTGGTGGAGACACGGTGGTTTGGTGATGATGTTGATGGAGAGTGGCTAAGGGAGAGGGAAGGTGGCGGTCATGGAGGAAAGGGAAGAAGTAGTGGTGGTGGTGGTTTGATGATGAAGATTGGGAGGAAGGGGAGGAAGATGATGATACATGGAGGGGGCCTTGGCGTGGGCGAGGAGAAACACCCTGTGTTTTTATTTTATTTTATTTTAATATTTTTGTATTTTGTGATGAAGATGTGTACCTAAGAGTGCTTCTTTGCTTGATTTTTCTTCTTTCGGGTTGTATTACTGGATTAGGATTTTGGTTTCTTTGCAAGTCTCTCGTGTTTGAATTTTTTTTGGTCCCCTCCTCTCTCATGTTCCTCCTCCCCATATGTATTCTTTTTTTTTTTGGATGCTTGCAAATCTACCGAAAGAAACTCTAACCGTTTGCACATAGTGGAGATGAACATCATCATGATGTTCTCCACTTTTCTTTGAAAATAAAAAAACCTTTTGGCCCCATTCTTCTGAGCAGGCTTCGGGATGAAAAAGGAATCTGAAGACCCCGTGACTCCTTCATCTTCATTTTCCCTTTTTTTTTTTTAAATGCAAAACAACAAAAAAACAAACAGCAAAAAAATTATTATTATTTTTTTAAAAGAAATAATTAATGAAACTGTAAGAGAATAAAATAAAAAGAAGTAAACTAGACGCAAATTTTGGTTAAAAGCTCGGACAAAATCAGGTGTTCACAATAGTCCTATTGCATTGGTATGGCTTCGGGTTCAGTGTCAACAGATCCTTAATTAAAAAATGTTTAAGATTAATTGATAGTTAATTTAAGTGGTTTGCTAATTATTTTTTCAGTTAAATCTTATCTTTAAATTTGTAAATGAAAAAAAAATATTTTGAGAATTTTAATCTAACAGTAGAGCAAGTCAGCCTTACCATATTAATTTTAGATAAGGATACTTCATACTTGTAATTTATACTAAAATAGTGTTTAAAATTCGAGAGATTCTGTTAACAAAAAGTTTAAACAAATTTCTAAGTGTTATAAAATGGAGATTCAGAAGTTGTCGAACAAGATAAAGTTCTAAAAGAAACAAACTGTTAAAAAATTAAACCAAACACAAATTTTCAACATGCTGAAATCTAACACTTTCACGCTTGCAAATCTTTACCACAACCTATAGTCACCCTATGATATCCTAGTTAATATTTTGTTGTTGATTATGTTATGATTTACCATGTGCTGAAAAATAAAAAAACCAATCCCATTTAGTTTGCCATGCTTGTTTGTCATTAAATATAGTTGTTAAAGTTCTTTGTTTTGTTCAAGGATGGTAATCTATAAGAAGGAAGTGTGTGTATGTTGTAAATGTGGATGTCAAGTAAGTGAAATAAGAAAAGCTTCCATCTGTGTCTTAAATTTCTCTTCCTCATTTAAGCTTTCATCCAACAATATATTTGTGAGTGATTGTGTGTTTTTGATATTATATTAGTATCAAATATGATTAAATCCAGTGATTTTTTTTTTGTTGAGAATTTGTGAGGAACAAAAAATAGTCTCATACAGTTAATTTTTCTAGAGTTAGTATGCCAAATTATAATATTGGCGAGTCCCAAATTAGATAAGAAACTTGATTACTATTATTGAGAAACTTTAATGTGCACCAATTTAAAAGTTCACAATATTTGGAATTTTATTGAACCAGACATTCAAGAAAAAGTAGATAAAGTAACTCAAAGGAGAGACTAATTGATACTGTCACAAATCCATCGGGGAGTGAATTATTCAATGTTTGAAAAAATTGCCAATGCCAAAACTACTAAGAAAGCATGTAATACTCTAAAGATGTCTTACAAAAATGTATATATGGCTAAAAAATGCAAACTACAGTCTTTATACAGATAATATGAAACGTATGAAATGTTCAGTTCAGAAACTATTGAACAATATTTTCTCATGTCACTAATCTTGTTAACAAGATAAGAGTATATGGAAATAATATGGAAGACAACAGGTGGTTGAGAAAATCCTCCATGCCCATGCCAATCAAATTTGACTATGTGGTGACTATGATAAATGAGTCACATGACACAAACAAAATGACAATTGTAGAATTATAGGGAAGCATATAAAGTCATGTTAGCAGAATCTTAAAGAAGATAAAAAAATTAGCTGAAGAAGCCTTGAAGAATTAGGTGAATTTGAACAAATTTGCTGAGTCAAGCCATGATGCAGAAGCAACAAGGTATGGCCAAGGCAAAGGAAATTTATAGGCAGGGGTAGAGGAAATTTCAAAAGAAAAGATCATGGCACTAATTAAAATCAAGGATGGAGCAATAATTTCAGACCACACAATCAAGGAAGATGAGAAAATAATTTCTGGCCTGCTAATTGAGCAAGAGGAATAGGTCATTTTTATCAAGAAAGAATAAAGTTTAATTGTTTTTATTGTAGAAAGTTTGGGCACAGAGCTTTAGACCAATTACTCAAAGCAACAACATTTAAGCAAATGTTGTTGAAAATCAATATTAAGATATTGATGAGAATTCTAATCCACAAAGTCTATTTTTGGCAAGAAATTCTTTTGATGCGAAAAAAATACATGATATTTAGATACTGATTGTAGCAATCACATGTGTAGCAAAAAGAAATTATTTTCTTTACTAGATGAAACTGTGAAAGCGTATGTGGAATTTGTAACAAATCAAATATTTTAATTTTGGAAAAATGTCGGATAACAATAAAATTGAAAGATAATTCTCATAATTTCATTTTTTATGTATTTTATACTCCTAGTTTTCATCATGATCTGTTGAGTTTGGGACAATTATTATAGAAAGACTATAACATTCAAATTTATCAAGGATACTGCACAATATTTGACAAGAGTATAAGATTTATAGCCAAGATAAAAATAATTCAGAATAGACTTTTCCTATTAAAAATTTAAAATGAAATTTTTTTTTGTTTAAGTTCAGTGATATTTGATGATAACTAGTTGTAGCACATGCATTTTGGAATTATCATTTTTCTAGATTAAATTATTTGTCAAGAAAAAAAACTTGTTTATGGGTTACTAGTTGTTCAAATTTCTAATTCTATTTGCAAGACTTGTCAATTGTGAAAGAAGCACAAAGAATCATTTCATGTTAGAAAGTCTTGGAGAGCAAAAAGTTCGTGAGAGATTGTGCATTTAGATCTATGCACCATTGATGTCTCATCACGTAGCGCAAGCAGGTGTTTCAATACTTTTATTGATGATTGTTGAGATTGTAAATGACCACAATTGCAGTTAACAAATGAGCAATATTCATTCATCTCATCCCATAGAGTTCTCAGCCTAGTGAAATATTTGTAGGTGATGAATGTTCATAAGAAAGGGGGTTGAATTGTGCTTCTTCTTTCTCACTAAACTTTCTTTTCTTTTTGAAACTTCAAACAAACTTTCTCAAGTCTTTTGACTTGGATATATAAAGCGGAATCAATGTTAGTTTGTTCAGAAAATTAATCTTTCAGACTTCAAATAAATCAGAGTTAAATATGAATTGAAACAAGTATCGTAATGATATTAAAAGAAAGAGAGAGAGAGAGAAAGAGAGAGAAACATACACAATGCAGTCTCAAACCCTTAGGTCCACAATCCACTAGTATTCTTAACGCAGTCTCTGTAGGCTCTTATGGGATAGTTTTTGCTTAGGCTTTTCAAGCTATTGCAGTGAGTAATAACAACTAGGTTCTCACAACCAAGTAATCTTTACCTAGTCTTTCCAAGCTAACCGAACACTAATGGTTCAAGGTTACAAAAAGAATTTTTGGTTTGTGTTTGGATCACTCAATACTCAAAGATTGAGAATATTACAGTGTAAGTCGTAAGTGACTTCTTACAAATTCAAACTCTTAGAGAGAGAATAGGGTTTTAAGATCTGAAGATTGTAAGAAGATTTTCTGGACAACCTTAAGTTTCTAGAATCATCAGAAAGTTTAGAGCTAAGAGAGATTTTGCTCCAAAGAGATTTCTTGTGAAATCAACAACCTTATTCATTTGAAATGCATCCTTCATATAGACTTGGCCACAGATTTGAAAGGATTTATCCGTTTACACTCATAGTTGACTATGAAAGTGACATTTCATAATGACCTTATTTCTTCAACGGCCTCCGGTATTGACTAGTGGCAGTGATAGCAGCTTTTGAGTCAGCATGCATTGATATTTGTTGTTGTCTCAGAATGTAGGAGAAACATCTTTCTCGTGGCATTTAGAACCTTCTCAAGAGATGGATGAACATTCTGAGCTAAGAAGTATGTTTCTCAATTTGTTGTGTTCTTGTTGGAAGTAGTTTCTGGAGCTGATTTCATCTTTCTAAAGCAATCTTTAGAGTTCTCCAACTTTCTCGAGCTTTGATCCTTTGAAACCATATGGTCATCGAAGTTATTTCTTGCACAATGATCACCTTTATGACAATAAGACTTGGTTTCTTATAAGTTTCTTGTGCCTAGTGTTTTGCATGTTGAGCAAGGACCTGAAACAACTTTCTCAAGGTAAAATACAATATAGCTTTCGTTTCTGAAGGCATTTTATTTTGAAAACGATTTTGTTTAAAACCTTACTTCTTTTTTACAACCAAAACTTACTACTTAATGTGTCCAAATGCTTTAAAAACAATTTTTTTAATTAGAAATCACTTTTCTGGTCATTAAAATGAATATTTAGCAAGATTTGTGTTATCAGAAAGTTTCTGGTCATTTCAAAACATATGAGATAAAGACTTTTATGCGTGAGATAGAAACTTTTATCAACTTAAATTGTTTATGTCATCAAAACCTTGCTCGACTTGATTTATGATAGGATTTTGGAGCTAACAATATTTAGAGATAGTAGAATTTCCTTGTTGTAGGTTGATAAATTCCCTTTGGATTTAGAACAATCTTGGACCATTTTGCTGTTCAAATTGATCTATGAGATAATTCCACATCTTAAAAGTAGTAGTATAGCCAATGATGGTAGGTATAATCTCTTTAGAAACACCGTTCAAGATGTAAGAGATTACCATAGTACTGTTGCACAACCATTGTTGGTGTTGAAGAATATCTTCAGTACTTGGAACAGCGAGGGTTCCATCAATGAACCCCTTTTTGTTCTTGACGGAATGGGCAAGCTTCATAGCACGGCTCCATGAACCATAGTTCTCACCGGCAAGGGGTTGAGAAACAAGAATGAGACTCGGATGTTCTGAGTTATGAAGAAAGAATCGATTTGAAGCATCATCCATGGCTGAAAGAGAAAGAGAGCAACAGAAAGACGAAGAGAGAGTTTCTTGCTGAAGACAATTACTTCACTGATACCATATTATCACTGAACTTTAGTATGTAAACAATAAATCAAATCATTCATTAATGAACCAGGGAAAGTATATATAGTATAAGGGAAGGTCCACCCAATGAGGTTTAGTTGAGAGAGCAGGGGGTAGTAAACACTAACAGAAATATCTAATCTAACAAACTCATAATGACTCTAACAAACTCTAATAATTATAGACTAACTCATCTCCTAGTAGGGGTACGTGATCGAATTAAGGACTAATGCATCAAAGTTATATCAATTTTTGAATGTCTACAAAATATTGATATACAGAGAAAATAATTTTAATCGAGAAATGTGTATGTTTTTAGAGCCGTCAATCAACTTAGGGATGTGAATGGGGTGGGGGATAGTTCCCAGCCCCTGCCCCCATGGATCAAATGTTACTCGCATCGTCATCTTGTATCTGTACGGGTATCTGTCATTATGTTTCCTACGGATAAATGGATATTTGCAGATATTCGTGGGTACCTAATATACTGTTAATATTATTAAAAATTTGAAACATAAAATAAATAAAGAAGAATTATAATATCATAATTTTTAATCTGTCCAACAATTAAAAATATCCAAACATTATTTAAATATATTTTAAATCCAACAACTTAAATACTTGAAATAATAGTATTCAACCAATCCAACATTGTCTTTATTTCTGGACAGACGATAATAATAGATATAAGTTGTGCGATAAGAGAATAGGAGTGAGGAAATATGGTTTTAAAATTTACATGTATATGTAGATGATGATGGTTAAGTAATTTCACACATAACAGCTACTCACAGGTAGATAGTGATCCCATCCCATCCCATTTAACAATCAGGTTCTTAAAATCCTCATGTCATTATCTGAGAGGGAAAATCTTTCCCATATATCCACCCCATCATGGGTATTACCCACGGTACTCCTAGGGGCAGGTACTATTGACATCTCTGAATCACCTTGGTTAAAAGGGTAGTAGCTTGTAATTAGTCTTGGTTTGGTATTGCTCTATTATTCTTAGAGCTCATAAGTTTTTTAGGTTCTTAAAAAGTTATAATAGTATTGTTTTGTAAAATAATATAGAAATTATTTTTAATAAGTAGAAATTACAATAGTAGTGTTTGGTAAATGAGAAATGCTTATTCTACAATATCTCTTTACAACAAGTTTACACCTCTATTACATAGAGGCACATGAGCCCCATACTTGTTTTGCCCTCATGTGCGTCTATATACTAGAAGTGCAAACTTGTTGTAAAAAAATGTTGTACGCCTAACATTTTTCTTGCTAAATATGTTTCAAAAATTTAAAATAACAATAATAGACATAAATATTAAAGAGAATAATTTCTAAATTTATTGTGATTTATTAAAGTAAGGTTATATCAATCTTTTAAATTTCTTAGAGCAAAAACCAACTTTGCAAACAATTCTCTCAAAAGCATTTCAATTTTTTAATTTAGCCAAAAAAAGGCTTATATTCTACATAAATCAATGGAAAAATTACACTCACATCCTCGAGTTTGGAATGCAACTTGTGCCCTTTATATTTTCACACTTTGCACGTCAAGTCCCTGAATTTTGAAAAATTCTATGGTGACCTTCCCCACTATCGTTAATCCATAAGTAACTTTGATGAAATAGTACAAATGGACATAATACATGCTTTTTAATGGCATTTCTATAAATATTAAGGACCGATATAACTATTGAATGATCATATCATTCTTTTATTAAGTGATAAAAGCACATTATATTCCCATTTGCCTATTTCTCTACCATGGGAAGAGAGTTTGCTTTTATCATTTGATAATAAGATAATATGATCATTCAATTATCATATCAGTTTTTAATATTTATAACAATATTAGTAAAAGTCATATGTTGTATGCCTATGTGTTGTTAGGTCACATGGACTCACATTAATAAGAGAGGTTAGTGCAAAAATTTTCAAAACTCAAAAACTTAGGATTTGTTTGTTTTCAATTTTCATTTTCAATCTTTCAGTTTTTAGGATTTTGCGAAAAAATACTGAAAACTGGAAATAAAACATGAAAACTGGAATTTAATGGGTCTGTTTGGTTTAATTTTTTTAGTTTTTAGCTTTCATTTTTAATTTTTCAAATTTTGTGAAGAAAATATTAAAAATTCTGAAAACTATAAAATCCAATTTTTTATTTTCATTTTCAATTTTAGTATTTCTTTTATAAAATTTTAAGAATTGAAAAATTGAAAGCTGAAATCAAATAATTCCCATTAGAATTTTCAGTAATTTTTTTCTATCAAAATCTATAGAACTTAAAATTAAAAATAAAAATTAGAAATTGAAAATTTAAACCATACAGTCCTACGTTTGTAAATTTGAGAAGGTATGTAAAATTTTATCAAAAAAAAAAAAGTATGTAAATTTCGAAAATAGGGAGGGTGCGAGCCGTAGTTGACCGAGCCGAGTGTAATTTTCTCTGAATCAATCCACTTGTGTGCCTTCCCCAGGCTTAATTACCGCACACACAGAAAACGGGAAGCGAAAGACAGTGTCTGGAGTGACTGAGCGAGAGTGTTGTTTTTGGTTTCCTTGCTCGCTTGCTTCCGTGTTTGAGAGCGATGGATCGCGCTCAGTTTCTGTTGCTGGGTTTGCCACTCATCCTCTTCTGTTCCGACCTCTTTTCCTTATTCACCTCTCCGCCACCACCGCCACCGCCACCGCCACCCAAGCCCTCTCACCGCCACCACCACCACCAATCAGTGGTTGCTGACCCTCCAACCATACAGTTCCCCTCCGAGGTGGTGATTTCTTCTTCCATCAACTCACTTCGCTTTTCTTCGTTCTTTTTAAAATTTATTTATTTATTCATGTAATTTTCAGGAGCTCAGCACTACTACTATTGGAGGAGGTGTTGGCCTTGGCAACACTGTCAACATCAATTTCTGCTCTTCTTGCTCCTACAGGTCTGCCTTTCCCCTCATTTTTTCTCATATCAATCTTTCCAATTTTTAATATCACCTTATTATTATTATTATTATTATGTGTAACGTTACCTCTACTTTTCATCTTTGGATTAGTGCTAGGTAATGGAGTGGAGAGGATTGGAATAATTATTTCATTCTATTGTCTGGAATCATGTTAGATAAAACTATTAATGCTGCTCTACCCATTAGTTTAGACTTTTGGGAAAGATGGTTTCATGTCAACTTGCGTTCCGTCCCATTGATTCATTCTCCCCAATTTGAGGCGAAGGAAAAATAATAATAATAAAAAGAGAAGTATGATGGTATAGGATGGAATAGCCTCCATTGATCTGCATTCCATACTTCATCTAAGTTAACCATGGAACTTGTTATAAATCCATTCATCGCTATTCCACTGCACCTTATTCCACCAATTCAAAAATAGCCTTAATGTTAATGATGTTGGATAGAGACAAATGATAAAAAGCAAAGATTTTAGTGCTTAATTTTCTTGTTTAGATTGCGTTTGTTTCGGCTATTTATTTTATTTTAACGAAAAAAGTGATTGTTTGTAGGATTTAAGGTTCAGGGTCTACATATTTCATATAAGCTCCTCATATCAGCTTCACAAATTTTTTTTTTAAGCTTTTGAGTAGAAAGTGAGATTAATAGCTTCTGTAAAAAATAATTTGTTTTTGTTGAAACAAATACACCCCTAGTTTGTAGGTACTAAGGTAACTGACCCTGTTAAGTTATATCATGCATCAGTTATTTATTTATTTTTTAACTTTATGCATCTTGCATGCAAAATTCATGCTTGGAATTATCAGCAGTTATCCAGAGAAGTGTTGCTCAAGATCATTGCTTTTCTTACAGTTTCTTTTATTTTTGCTATAGTTGGTTTATTACTTGTGTTGTTATGCATTGTTTTGTCCTTGGAATGGGAAAGTTGATGAGAATGGCTGGTCGTGTTTTGAGCAGGGGAAAAGCCGTAACAATGAAGAACATGTTGGAGATTGCTTTTCCTGGTACTGAGGTTATTCTTGCGAATCATCCCCCGCCACTTCCTAAGCGTCTGCTAAGCAAAGTGGTTCCGGTTGTTCAGATTGGTGTAATAGGGGTTGTAATTGCTGGCGAACAGATTTTTCCGATGTTGGGTTTTGTTGCACCCCCTCCTTGGTACTATAACTTGCGTGCTAATAAGTTTGGAACCATTGCTAGTACCTGGCTTCTTGGGAATGCCTTACAGTCATTCTTACACAGCACCGGGGCATTTGAAGTTTACTTCAATGGTGAACTGGTTGGTGCCTTCCTTCTATGTTCTGTTTTCTTAAATTTTCTAGCAAATATTTTTTAGCTATTTGCATCTCTGAGTTTTCTATGTGGTGAATGCAAGTTTTGTTCCTATATTTATTTTTGTTTATTTTCTTACAATATTTAACTCTTTACAAGCACATGTAGCCAATCGTAACTGGAAAGGTGTCTCACTGTGACTAGTTCCATCAGCATTTTAATCATTTCTTATGACGTTCCCTATTAGCTGAATATCAATTAGGATATCATTTTATATTATGTTGGTACTCCCATTCATTTTTGGTACTAACGTTTGCATTCTCGTCATTCTTTCTTCGAATGCATTTGGATTGGATGATGCTTTATTTAACAACCTAAAACTAGTTTAGGATTTCTGCAGCAAGATAACATCAAATATTGGGAGGACTCAGGGTCAGGGGAATTGGGGTGTATCCTTGATTTCAGAAAAATGGGACATTTTTTTTAACATATGCCAAATAACTCGCTGGTGATCCCGGTAAAATGCTTATATCAACCTAGGTAGTTTGAAACATCAACTTTGAAACTACCATTATATCTACATTCTACATGCATTTTCTTGTAGTTAGGACGTAGGAAACAGGTTTCCGACTTTGTGTTCTACTTTCAACTCATTGAGTATTTGTTTAGCAACATTTTATTCTGAATTTCTGATTATTAGGATTCCTGGGTTCAGTGTTTTGAAGTATAATTTGTGTGACGAGATCATTTCTGTAGGTTTCATTTATAAGGTAATGAACTATTCTTTTAAGTTTTGTGTCATTGGTATTTGGTGTTCGAACACAAAATTCTGATTATTTGATTTCTTCTTTGTTGAGGTTAAAGTATTAAATTTTGTACGGTTTATTTGTAGAACTTCTAAGAAACGGACCAGTGATTAATCATGAATCAAGATGTATTCTTTTTGTTAAAAAGGGTTCTTATCTTTGATCAATTTTTGACTCCCCTCTTGCCCCTAGAATGGTGGTTGAGGGCCGGTAAAGGTAATATGTGGCATCTTCAATAGTTTTATATTCTTATTAACCCCTTGAAACTATTCTGCCCTTTGAAGGTATTCTCTAAACTGAAGGAAAGGAGGTTTCCTGGAGAGATAGAATTGAAGGATCTGATTAGCAAGAAGATGGCAAATTCTAGACTTGCCAATGGCGTGCCAGAATTGTCGCTTTAGCTCATCTGGCTTTTTATGGAGACATCTATTTGACCAGGCATTAATGATTCAACTGGACCTGCCTTTTGCTTTGTGAAGTAGATGCTGGAATATAGATATATTATAGGAATATAATGTTTGTTACAAGGTCTTCAGTTGTTTATACACTGGAATATGAACTTCCGTATTCAAATGACCAAGGAAATGCTGAAAACATATTCAGTGATTTAGCACAGTTTCCACTTTTGTTCTACAATTTGAGACATTCTGAGAGCTGCTTGTTAGCTACAGTAACTCTTATCCGCTACGCGAAAAATTGAACGATATGCACAGGTAATTTAAGCTACTAATTTGTTTCAAAGTATTCTCATATGAAATGAACTGAAATCATCAGTAATGTACGTCTAAGTTGTAATAACGGCTTCTTAAGAAAATATGTCAAAGAACACTTTCTCTCGAATGGGCCAGAGAAAATATGTCAAAGAATTGAACACGATATGCACGATATACCAACTTCAATTTAGCTGTGGTTATTTGGCGAAAGCTATTTTTTGAGTTATTTAACTGCATTGGGTGGGACAAGTACTAAATACAAGAATGACTGATGACACTTTTCCACTCAGAATCTGTTGAAATTATGTTCTTATTGTCATCATACATTTGGTAACAGTTTATGAACTTGAAAATTGACTTATTGTATAATTAAATCATGACGTGTGCACTATTGATTACAAAAAGGTCCCCTAGATGGCCAAATTTATTGCCTTCTCTTCTCAAGCCAGCTCCGGAGTAACCTCTTTTAAATTGCCATTGCTTTTACTTAATTCAACAAGTAGCAGACATCATGAACTATCACAGTTCCTTTTTCTGTAAACTAAAATTCATGGCTTTCCCAACGTGTCCTCCAAAATAGTCCATGGCTATTGAAACATGTTATTCATCTTATTGTTTTTAAAATAACCTGCAAAGCAACCAAAAAGGAAACATACCATCTGAAGGCCCTTCCAACACTACAATAAAACTGGAGGGGTGAGCTTTTTACCTTAAAATATTTTATATTTTGCTTATATCACGGCCAAACACAAAAGTTGTAGCCCAGTTGATAGCTACATAGAATCTGTTCCTCCAGCTGACGACCCGTGTTAGATAAGCGGAGCGCCAAATAAACCAACTGATAAACCCGGCAAGAGCTATCCCTTTTGCCTCCTGAGGGGGACACATTGGTGAATCAGACTATATGTAAGCTTTTAAACTAAAGCACCAGTAACAGCTCAGGAATGACAATAAATCACCTTGCTCTGTCTAAGGTCCACTAGAGCCTTGTAACTGCCAACAGTTGCCATGCTTCCAAGGTGCTTGTAAACAAACGGATCCCCAAAGTCTATGTCCTTGATGCTGTTTGCACGGCCTCCATTGGCTCTACCTATTTTGTTTAATAAGCTTGCTAAATATTTACCTTGCCTCTCTGCTACCTGTGGAATTGGAACAAGCTTTCAGGCAAAGAAGAAACAAAGCAACACCTATGAACTATTAACCATTAGGAATAAAAGGAACACATCCACACTGAAATGCGTAAGAGACTAAGACATTAGTATAAAACCAAAATTACAAATTGCAGGAATTTAGGAAATGAAAGTGTATGTTGGAGACACTAATGAACCAAATATCACTTACTTGGGCTAAAGCTGGAAGTGTTGGTCTTCCAGTACTTTCAACATATCCACTGCAGTCACCTATTGCAAACACATCTTGTACTGAAGGAACACGAAGCCACTCATCAATGCCAATCCTGCAAGGAAAGAACTTTCAGAATTTGCTTTGGGATAATACTAAGTTTAGTGTTACATTGCAGTGAAAGAAACATGAAGGCAAAAGATGTTTATATAAACAGTATATCACATACAAGGAAAGCTGATATACCACATAATGAGAAACTTATGGTGCACAAATGTGTAGGAAAGTAACTACATTTTTACATATGGATGGAGGTCAACTGACATCAAAGTCAAACCTGACATGCTCACACTAGAAAATGATTAATAAATTTAGCCATTGGATTATAAATTTTTACATGTTTACTTTTCATGCCAAAATTTTAGAAGATTCATATATGAATGAGTATAATATAGCAAATAATATTTTTTCTCCCATGTCAGAACTACATGTTAACAAAAAAAAAATTTGGATTTATGTTGAGTTTAATGAGCAAGACATGCCCAAAATAAACTTTGAAATAATTCAACAATGAGTTGAGATATTCATCCAGTGAAATGTCACTCGTTTGCATAGATTAGTTTTGAATTTTGATACCACGCTCTTTTATACACATTTTTATGTGCATACGGTGACCCTACTTTCCTGATAAGATTGATCAAAATACTAAGTATATACAATGCAACAATGTACAGTAACAGGAACAACCTTCCACCAGGAGATTTAGGGAGATCCAAAGAGCGAATAACAGCTGAAGGACCAACACCAGTAGACCATACGAGTAACCCATATGGAACCTCAGTACCATCATTAAGGATAATCTTCTGCTCCTGAACATCTTTCACAATGCCACGAACAAGATGAACTCCTGACTGATAGAAACTTCAATATGAGGAGATATGAAACTAATACTGAAAAATTTTAGCAGCTAGGCTGTCAATCAGTTCTCAGCATACTGATTGGTACTAAATGGAGAGTCCATTGGTTATATGAAATATTGCAAATGCTTCTGCCAGAAACAGTGTATCAAGATTATACTTGGCCTTATGGAAATTACCATAGACTAGTTTTCTTTGAATGGAAAACAGAGTTTGATTTTTTCATATGAAACCAGAAGTTCAAAATTAACATGAACATGTTGAGCAAACAGTAAAGAAGCTCTTTCAACATATAGTTCACCTTTGTCAGCTGCTTGGTAGCATAGCGCCTCAATCGATCATCAAAGGAAGACAAAATCTCATTTGCCTAAAAGGAATGAACAAATTGGTTAACAATAAAAGTCACCTCAAAAGAAATTTTAGGCACGGGTAAAATGATAATTTATTATAACAAAGATGCCTTCCAGGAACTCTATGGCGTTTCTTACCACTATGTTAACTTTGCTGCCATAGTAACTATTTGGTTTTATCACATATCTAATGCCACTTAGCATACCTCAATTAAAGTAACATGGATATAATCCTTGACATGGGCATATCTCTGATGGACATCTCTCATTATAAAATCACTAAGTTCGCCACTGAATTCAACTCCAGTGGGACCACCTCCCACAACCACACAATGTAAAAGCCTTCGTTTTTCCTCTTCTTCGATTCCTGCATCCAAATCAAGTACAGATGATAGATGCGATGCATACAAACATTTTTGTTAAATGACTCCAGATTAAGCTAATATTGCCAAAAATTATGGCAAACCTGGAACATCAGATAGCATCAAGTTCAGGAGCAACTTTCGACGAATTTCCTGTGCATGGTGAACTTCGCGAAGAAAAATTGCATGTTCATAGACTCCATGAATTCCAAAAGTGGTTGGTTGTGCTCCTAATGCAATTATTAGCTTATCATATGAGATTGTAAACTTCCAAGGATCTAGTGTCTGCTCTCCTTCAGTTACGGTCTCACAATGCACCTTCAAAACCGTGGGTTAGATTCTCCCCATGTAAGCCATACTGTGAATATCAATATTTTAACTAATACCAATATCAGACACCACGCAAGTGAGAGTAAGAGTACGAAGTAGAGAGTTCCAAATTCTAATACAACAACAGTCATGCCTTAAAACACTTAAGAAGTGTCAAAATTCACACTAGGGAAGGTCAACAACAATGATCAAACAAAGCTATGGGACTATCAAAACCTAAATTTTTAACAAATACACTTACAATAAGGTCTGTTTAGTGGCTTCATACTTTCAATTATTAAATTTGAATACAAATGGTGAAAAATGCCCAATCCAATAACAGATGAATTCCATACGCCCAAAGTTTATTCCTTACACCCTAAGGTTCTTTTTCATAGATTACCCATGTCATGATTTTCCATGAAGGTGAGTCTCGATGCAACGGTAAGGTTGTTGTCTTGTGACCTAAAGATCATATGTTTAAATCCTAGAAACAACCTTTCTGCAAAGTGAGGGTAAGACTGCATACATCTACCCTCCCAAGACCCCACTAGATGGAAATCTCATGCACTAGGCTGCCCTTTTACCCATGTCATGATTTTCCATCTTCACACATTTATTCTGTAGCACATACTTCTGCTCACAATCAAATATTTCATGGAGTTGTCAAATCCTTGAATACATAGTTGTGTAGGGGGGATTCTTGCACGTAACAGGTTGTCAAAAATTTAATGGTGAAGGAAAAGGTTATACAATGCATGTTGAGCATAACATAATGCCCATTATCAAGTGAGCACATCATTCTCAATTTGATATGACAATATGCTTTGATCACTTCCACCAATTCTTCCATCAAGAATTACGTCAATTTGGAAAGAAAAAGGAAAAGAAAAGAAGGAATTCACCTTATCTCATCCAAAATATACATTCCAATTCCCCCACCCAAATAGAAAGTTGCGAAGTTACAATTTAATCCTTTTCAATCTAAACCACTGCCAATATCTGGCGTCTACCAGACCTGACTAATCTATATGTTGTATAGGTCCAATATAGAGGTAAAGATCTCCCAATTAAAACAATCAAAACATGGTTACAACTTAATTCTATTGAAGAACTTGAATCCTATACACTGAAACCTTTCAAAGATCCACTTTTTTTTTTTTCGGGTCCCTTTTGGTTCATGTCATCATACCTAAACCATATGAACCTCTATGCACACCCCAAAACAAAACATGCCATGAACATAATAAAAAGTAGAGACTGATTTCGATACATGTGTAAAAAAGTTTTACATTGTTATCTAAACATGTGAGAGTAATTATATTTCAACACCCATGTCGGCCCATGTGGGTGTAAGAAGAGTGATGGAGAGAGAATAAGTTACGAGAAAAAGTAAGTGGTGGGACTCATGTATTTTGTGAGTAGGGTGTTTATGTGTTTGAGAATCTTGAGTGTTGGAATAGCAAAGTTGAAACACATGGTTCTATTTGTAAGACTTGTAGTGAGTAATTGAGTTAAATTTTATTAATATGACAATTCATTAGAGAATTTAATTTTGATATATTGACAGTGTAAAAGAGTTTTACACTATCATCCAATCATATCTCTTCTTTTGTATGAATTTTCAAGTAGTGGGGGTTAAAAGTAATCATATTTACTGATGTGTCATTGCATGATTGGATGAATGTGTAAAATTTCTTTTCAATGTCAGTATATTCCAATTAAATCCTTCACTGAATGTATGAGTAAGATTGAGTTTAATTTCTATTCAGAGGCAGTGCAAAACACTTTTCCGTGTTATCCCATCAAAATTTTATGCTTGTATAACTTTTCGAGTAGTGAGTAGGAGAGTCACGTATAATGATTAATGTAACAATATATAATTAGATAAGTGTGTAGCGCATAAAAATTAAATCCGAGTAAGATTAGATGGAAATTAAATTCTAATGAGTAAACAAAACAAGTTTATATATATATATATATATAGTACCACATGGTCATGAGCATCAATGCCAGTACAATTGGCAAGGAAGAAATAGGAACCGGGCTCCCTTGAAATAGCGGGCTGGATCCTCATGATGGGCTCAGCGACGGATCTGAACTCCAGGGTCCCAACACACGTGGACGCCAACAGCGGCGTGAACACCATGTGGTTGCGAGGGGACACGCAAACAATGTCGTAGATTGCCGGGTCCAGGCCCTTCATGAGCCTGCACCCGGCCCACCCGGAGCCCAGCACCACAACACGGGCCTTCTCGTGGGGCTTGGTGGGCCCCAGGCCCGCATGCCTCGCTGGCTCAGAAGAAGGGTTGGGGTTGGAAGCGGCGGAACTGGAAGAAGTGAAGTGAGAAAGAAAAGTGAAGGAAGGTGGGACGGTGTTGTTGATTCTGTTAGTAGTGGCGAGTGGAGTGCGAGGTTGTGAATGTGATCTCAAGGTGGAGGACAGTTTGGAGAGGTTGCGGAACCAGGACATGGTTCGCTAGTGCGTGAATGGGTTTTGTTTTGTTTTTGTTTTCGGGTGGTACGAGGATGTTTGGTTGGAGGAGATTGCAAAATTCGCATCAAAGGGATTGATTGGATTGGGGGGTGTGGGAAGAAGGAGGAAGAGGAGGAGGAGGAAGGAGAAGAGCGAAGAAGTTGTCTTGTTTCTTCCAGAAAGGTGGGGGGTTGTGTGGGTTGAGTTTGTGTTTGTTTGACTTTGACTGGTGCAATGAAAGGGAGTGGTGGTGCTGGTGAGACAGCTTGGTTGGTTGGCTGCTTTTGGGGATTATTATTGGATTTGATTTTGTTTGACATCAGAGAAAGTTTGATGCGATAACGGGCATCAGCAAGCATCCAGCGGTGGCATCCATATCCATCGTGGCGGCTACGCTAGGCTAGGCTACTCCCATTATTAAATCAGATTAAAAGAAAGGGGGCGACCACGTGCACTGCACTGGCATGGTGGATGCCACCGCTGAAAGGCGTATTAAAAAAAAAAAATTATTATATATACTTATAGAATATAAGATAACATTTCGACTTACATCTTATTCACTATTGAATGAGACGTATATTCTATTTGAATGAGACGTATATTCTATTTGAATGGGGTTCACGTCTCATCTAATGATAAATGAAGTGTAAGTCTACAGGGTGTTCCACATCTATGAATACAAATAATACAATTCTTAAAAAAGGGAGCATTTGATGGATATATCCATAAAATTTTTAAAATGTTTTAATTTGTTATAAATAAGATATATGAATGTCCATTAACAGATTTTGGTGATTGATTAAGATTTCATTTATTGTTAAATAATATGATTCTGTAAATTATTCTAATTGAGATGCACTCAAGTGCTTATAAATAGAGACCTAGAATCACATTATAATACACACTAAAAAGAATAGAGCATCTCATATTCTCCCCTCACTTCTTCTTTCTCTCCGTTCTCTTTGTTTGACAACATCTCACAAGACTCTATCTCTCCAAACGATAAGGCTTAAGGTATGTCAAACCTTTCAAACATCAAATTTGGTGCTCTTGATATTTTGGGTAAAATTACCTATCTTGAATCCTAGATGCCGAAATTCACCTTGATTCAATGGGTCTTGGAGATACCATCAAACAAAGAAATGTTTCATCCCTGAAGGATCGAGCAAAGGCTATGATTTTCCTGCATCATCACCTCCACAGAGGTTTAAAAAAAATGAATATCTTACTCTAAAAGTCCTGCAAATCTTTAGAGGAACCTGAAGGAAAGATATTACCACCAGAAAGCAGTGATACTTCCACAAGCTAGGTATGAATGGTTGCTATTGCGGTTACAGGAGTTTAAGTGTATAAGTGAGTATAATTCTGCAATATTTAGAATTTCCTCACGATTGAAATTGTGTGGGAAAAATATTGCTGATAATGGTATGTTGGAAAAAACATTCTTGACCTTTCATGCCACGAATGTGCTCCTACAACGGTGGTATCGAGAAAAAGAATTTACTAAATACTCTGAATTAATTTCGCGTCTTCTTGTGGCTGAATAAAACAATGGATTGCTCATGAAAAATCACGAAGCTCGCCTTGTTGGCTCTGCTCCATTCCCTGAAGCAAATGCGATGAATTATAATCGCAGAAGTGGTAAAGATCGCGATTTCAATAAAAAAAAAAGGTCAAAAGAAAGGTCGCTTTCATGGTGTTGCTCCCTTTTCTTCTAAGAAGAAGTCCTACCAAAAGTGGGACAACAAGGATAGGAAGAACAATGGCCAAAGCAAGAATTTAGAGAATAAATGTTATCGTCGTGGTGGAAAAGGTCATTGAACATATACCTATTGTACGCTAAGACACTTAGTTGATCATTATCAAGCATCAATCAAAGAGAAAAATACAGAGACAAATTTTGTTTCTAAAGATAATTTAGACGATCATGCCATGGTGAATACGAGCTATCTTGATATTTCTGGTTTCTGAGATTCTTGATGGGAATATTGGTCATTTGATTAATAACGGAAATGTTTAGTTTTTGAGGATTTTTCTTTTCTTTTTACTCCATTTAAAAGCTTTTGATTGCATATTCTTATAATTGAATAAAAGTATTTTCCTTTATTCTGTTATTAATGAAAAATCAACACTAGATATCTTTAGAAGTTTGGCACTAATACAAGAAGTTTCTAGAGTTTACTTAGTCTAGTCCAAGAAAAGAATTATCCAGAAAATGTAATGGACAAGCTCCTAGAGCTTTCTAAGTCTAGATTCACGGGAATTGTCTAGAAGCTAGAGATAGTTGTATATTGCTAGAAAATTCTAGAACTTGAGAAAACCTAAAAAGTTCTTGCTAATTTTGGTTGGTGATTGTAACCAACATTAGGAGCATATAAATAGGCATTGTGAGCAAGTGCTCATATGTGCTTGTTAGAAGCATGTGTGCTTGAGTAAAGCATTGAGTGGAGAGCTTAAAGTGTGCTAAAAGTGAGTGAAAATGTGCTTGATGAAGTGCACAAAGGTAGTGCATTGAGAGTTGGTAAAGTGTATATAAAGTCTAGAGTTTCTCACTAAATAATAGAGAATATTTGATTGTTAGTGCCTCCTTGCTCAACAATTAGTTCTTAAAAGGATATATCTTTGATTGTTACGATTCTATCATGATTTGATTATCGTAATAATAAACATTATTTGGTTTTATAATCCGATAGTTATAATAAGCATGATTTACAACTCTTTTTATGCTCCAATATATGTGCTAATTATATGTGGTATTATTACAATTGATTACAATATATACTGTGATGAAAAAAAAGGAAAACAATTGATTCTTACACTGCAATATATATTATTATAATAATCATCTTACGTTAATTCTTTGTGATTGGTATTATATATATTTCCTTTTCATTTTGGCAATAATTATGGTATATTTGTTAGGAACAAAAGTCTTTACTATTGAATAAACGTTCCTAACCACGTTCGAGATTTTCGTTTTTCTTAATTGTTATATTTGTTTGTTATCATAATTTGAATCCCATCAAAATATGTATACTTGATATCTATTATTCAATATTTACAATTATTGTTTACAATAATGAGCATAAATGAGCAACAAAACATCAGTTCATATTGGATTTGGTCAAATCATGCGAATAATCATATATTTTCATTGTTAGCAATTATTATAAATGATTTGATATTTTTATTATGTGCTCCGTAAGAACTATGTGCTTTTTTTTTTAAACGTGTTATTATGCGCAAATTTTTATATTGACATATTTTATCTCCTTTGAAGAAAATGCTTAGGATAAATAATGGAGATATTTGCCTTATGGATAGTGCGACCATGCACACTATTCTTAAAAGCAAGATTTATTTTACTAATTTGGTAATGGAACAAGAGTTAATACCATAAATGACACATTGTTTTCTAGCAAGTTGCAAAGGAACTTACTGAGTTTTAAGAATATTCACCAAAATGGATATCACATTTTGACTGTGAATAAGGGAAATAATTAGTACCTCTATATTACAACTTGTGACTCAAATAAGAAAATTGTACTAGAAAAATTACCTTTCACTTTCTTCCGGTTTTTATTACACTGAAATTAGTGCAATTGAATTACATGCTATTGTAAGCCAGAAGTTTACTAGCCCAAATGATTTTACCATTTGGCATGATCAGTTGGGACATCTCGAAATAATAATGATGCGAAGAATTATAAAAAAACTCACAGGGGCATTCATTGAAGAATTAGAAGATTCTTCAATCTAATGAGTTTTCATGTGTTGTGTGTTCTCAAGGAAAATTAATTACATGGCCCTCACTAGCAAATATTGGGTTTGAATCCACTGAATTTCTAGAAAGAATTCAAGGTAATATATGTGGACCAATTCATCCACCTTGTGGACCCTTTAGATATTTCATGGTCTTAATTAACGTATCCCGAAATGGTCACATGTATGCTTATTATCATCTGGCAACCTGGCATTTGCGAGATTACTTGCACAAATTATTCAATTAAGAGCACAATTTCCAGAAAATCCAATCAAAAGAATCCACCTTGATAATGCTGATGAATTTGCTTCTCAAGCTTTTAATGCTTATCGTATGGCTAGTGGTGTTAATATTGAACATCTAGTTGCTCATATTCATACCCAAAATAGGCTAGCCAAATCACTTATAAAATGCCTCCAAATGATTGCAAGACCATTACTTATGAGAACAAATCTCCTAATCTCTGCTTAGGGGCATACTATTTTACATTCTGCAGCACTTATATGTTTGAGACTAGCTAGTTATCATAAATTTTCTCCCATACAATTAGCTTTCAGCCAGTAGCCAAGCATATCCCATTTAAGAATTTTTGGATGTGCAATATATTTCCCAATTGCCCCTCCTTATCACACCAAAATGGGATCCCAAAGAAAATTGGGAATATGTGTTGGATATGACTCTCCCTCTATAGTAAATTATCTTAAAATACAAATAGGAGATGTATTTAAAGCTCGATTTACTGATTGTCATTTTGATGAAACAATGTTTCTAACATTAAGGGGATAAAATAAATGGCTGGAAAAGGAACTAAATGGGAATACATCATCTTTGACTCATTTATATCCTCGATCAAGCCAATAGGAACTTGAAGTTCAAAATATTATACATTTACAAAAAATAGCAAATGAATTGTTGGATGCATTTTCTTATGCAAAAGGATAAATAAGTCTTATATACTAGCTAAAAATGCCGTAATTTGAATTGAAGTCCCTGCTAGATAATCAATCAATGAAACAATTACATGCTAGAAGCGTGGAAGACCAGCCAGTTCCAAAGATAAAAATCCTTGTAAAAGAAGAGGGGCAAATGATGTTATAGAGGCAAAAGATTCTCTTCCTGTAGAAGAGCTAGAGACATAGTAAGGACATCTGAAGTAGTCCAAAATTCTGACATAATTAAAACACCAGAAGACGTTTAGGTACCTGAAAACAGTCAGAATATTGAAAATAATGAGATCTCAATAAACTTTGTCTCTACAAGAAAAATATGGAATTGAAAAGATACCATTGTCGGCAACATATTTGCGTAGAATGTAGCACTAAATATTATGCGCGAGAATAAGGATCTTGAACCAAGAAATGTCTGTGATACCCGATGTATACGTGGTAGCGGATAAGTTCCCTGGGGCCCACTCATATTGCCATGTAGGCCTCGGGATGCATGGAAGACCCTTAGTGTAGCAGATATGGTGAACTATCATGCTATAGCTGTCCAGGACCGCTATAGCGGTCACAATTGGTAGCAGCGTTGATTTTGGCATTTTGGGGATCGCTATAGCAGTTCAGGACTGCTATAGCGGTCTCGGTCATAAGTGACGGGACGGGCTTAGTAAGAGCGCTATAGCGGTCATACACCACTATAGCGGTGTGAACAGTGCAAAACGTGTCATTTTGCATAAATGAGACCCCAACCCCTTTTAAACACTTCAAACTCGGGATTTTCATCCCAAAACTGAACCCCACCCTCTCCTAACTCACTTCCTCTCTTCCCTACTCAATCTAGCTCCAATCTTTCTCCCAAGAGATCAAAGATAAGATTTATGGGCTTTTATTGTTCTTTTCTTTCGCCTTTCATATCTTGGTGATTCGGTTGTTGTTTGTCTCCATTGTTATTAAGTGGGGTGCTCCCCCAATATTGTTAAAGTTATGTTTGAGTAATCTAGAGGTTAACAGAGACTAATCTAGAGTTCTGTGGCTTCAATGACAAGCGTTGGTGCCATACCTCCTCCCCGGAGTCCCCGTGATGTTGGTACTTCACTGTCTACTCTTCTAGGTGAGTGAGTTTGAGCTCATGGACTTAGTTTGGACATTATGTTATTATTTACTAGCATTACAGAGTATTTAGAGGATATAAAATGGATTCTTGTATGATATTACTTCATGAAATATATATATTACTAGAAAAGCTCTGTTTGAACGTATGCATGAAAATATGATTTTAGAAATACATGTGACCATATTTATTTCATAAAAAGCTTCGTATGATTTAATTCGTAAATTGATTTGATTATGAATAAATAAGATTTGCTATCATTTACGAGTTGAGATTTAAGAATTTACAATTGCTAGTAATGAAAAGTGTTGAACTAGAAACATAGAACTCCCTTTTTATGATTTAAGGGGTTTTAGAATAGCGAGAGTTACTTAGAGGAACAGAAGTATGAGTTAACGGTAGTTATTCCATTAACCTTAGTATACTAAGGCCTGCCAGGGGCAAGTCATCATTGAGTTAGATCTGTCCGCTAGGGACACGGTTCGCTAGGGACCGAAGAGATCACATTAGCTAGGGGCTTTGTCCACCAGAGACCAAGCACCCTCCCTACAGTTGATGAATACACTGTTCCCTTGTGTAATTCTTGAGATTTTAAGGATTATAATTAATATGTAAAGTAAATAGAACTGTTTATAAACCTTGCATTTTATCGTTATTCATTTATTATGTTTTCATATCCCATGTACGGTTATGAGTGAGGATCCACTCACTGAGTTTTGATTTCAAAACTCACCCCTCTTCTTCATTTTTCACAAATAGAGACGTAGCTCAGGATCCTCTCCTCCCACTTTCTCAGTAGTAGTATTTCTTCAGTTTGGGGTGAACTTCACAATGGCATGAAGCCAAAGTATTTTGTTCATGGTAGATGTGCTCCAATGATGTGATGGGCAGGGTCTCGGACCGCATATAGTCATTTTAGTTTGCATTTTGATTATACCATGATTCTTTTATAGTGAAGAGTGTCCAAGATCACCAAACAACAGAGAAAAATTTCAAGGACAACGGCTACAAATCAATGAAGTCAAGCAGAGCGTGCAAAGGGATCCCTTAAAATAAAAAATCACGGCATCAGATCCCTGAAAATCTGCAATGATAGGGATGAAAATTCTTCAATGTTACCTACCATGTTTCAAAATTGGACCTAGATAGCTGTGTATAAATTCACAGAATAGGGGGTTTGAGAGGGGGGACGGGAGACCATCTTCATCTTCCAACTCTCTGATCACCATTCTTCACCCACGCAGACACAATAACCACATTCCTAGCCATAACCAACTAACCAAAAATCACAGCTAACAGCCCAGCAATATCCTATACTCATAAATCCCATCCAAAATAAAAAATCTATCATTCTCAGCCAAACACAAACAAAACACCCGAAACCCAGATTCATCAACAGATATTCAATCCATACAATTCCCAAATTCATCAACAGTCCATTTCAATACACAAAAAATTTCCAATTCCAGTGCAGTACCAAACATAAATTCCAATTTCAGAAAATAAAAAAGGAAGCAGAATCAGAAACTAAAAAATAGCAAGTCGACGGTGCTGTCGCTGCCGTCGCCGCTAGCGTCTTGGATCCTCTTCCTCCTCTGATCAGGATTGCACTCCGCCCTTATCCTCGGTGCCCTTTTCAACCGCCACAAACCACCGCATGAAGGCCGCAAACCACCCTATCTGACCCTATCTCTAAGCCAGCCGGCCAAACCGGCCTCCTACTTCGCGTGATGGGCATTGATCGACCTCCACCATGCTCTGCGAATGCGAAGCGCAAGCCGTCTTCGTTCGCACCTCCACTGCCGTGCTCAACCTTCTGTGAAGCCGATCTAGTCTTCGCGGCCACAACCAATACCAAAGCTGTGGCGATGACTTCCCTTCACCACCGCTGCAACTGCTTTCTCTCCCCTCTCTCTTAGTCTTTCACTTTCTCTCTCTTGTTCCACCCTCTCACCCTCTATGTCTCTGTTGTTATTTTCAAAAGAAAGAATAAAAAGGAAATAACCAAATCATGGGATGCTTCCTTTCCAGCTTGCTATTTCTTTTCCTTTTTGCTCTTTTTTTTTTTAAAAAAAAACATTAGCAAGTGTTAGCGTTAGTGTGCATGGGCGTTTGAATGTGCGTGTGTGTGTGAGAGAGATAGAGAGAAGCGCACCCCATCCTCTCATTGTATACTTCTTGTTTTTGTTTCCATATGTGTGTAGATGCATGCATCACTCACAATCTCAAGAAGGAATTTGTATCTCTGTTTCTAAAAAGAAAAAGCTTGGACAATACCAAAGTTAATTCAAGTCGTTACCAAAAAAAAAAAAAAAGCTAAGTCAAGTCACGTGCAGTATTTTTTTTTTAACATTGTTTGGTCTTTTTTTGTTTTTTTTTTCATGTAGTTTGTGTGAATAAGATTTTTGGGCTGGTCTTGCAAGTTTAAAACCCAACATTGATTTTTTTTTTACCAAAAAAGAAGAGGGAAATTTTAATTGATCAATAATCTTTTCTTTATAGAGTTAGTTTAGCCGCGATGGCTTATTAATTCTATATTCCGAAATATTTTAGCTGTGACAGTTTGATATTCAAAATTTCTTTTTAAAAATAAAACTAATCAACACATAATTATTTTCTACAAAACTACGTGACTTTTAGTTTCCCATTGCACCAGGAGATACGTAGGAGCAGGTGATTCTGATCCCTGACAAGTCAAGATTTAAATTTCATAATTCATTTTATTTGTAAATTTTTTATCTTATTATTATTTGTTTTACTTGTAAATATTTTTCTAATGAAATTTTTTCATGAGATATTTTATTTAATTTTCATTTAATCGGGGAATATTTTAATAAAGACGTTAATTTAGTCACGACGACTTGTTAACTCAATATTTTGAGCATTTTAACTATGACAGCTTGATGATCCGAAAATTTCTCTGAAATATATTTGTTCCTTTTTTTGTATTTTCTTTTCCTTTATATAAAATATATCAAAATAAATTTATTTTTTATCTTATTTATAAATATTTGTAATTTATAATAAATTTTCATTTTCAATTAAAATTTGTTCATCAAATGCTTTATTTCAAATGAAAAAAAGTTAATTTAATCATGACGGCTTGTTAACTCAATATTTTGGACATCTAAATTGTGATAGTTTGATACTCCGAAATTTCATTTTGAAAAAAGATTATTTTTTGTAATTTTCTTGTAAATAAAAAATGTAAAAATAAATATTTTGAAAGGTTATTAATAATTTGCACAAATCAAAGGTGCCGTTTAAGGACGGCTGTACTAAGGGTGCGTAGGATTAAACTATACCCTTCCCTATGCATAACCGACTTCCAAACTCATAATCTGGTTTCAAAGATTATTTCTTTAAAATAAATGGGTTTTTCCAAAGTTTTTCCAATTTAAATAAACTTGGTGGCGACTCCACAATTTTCAGATAATTCTTTTTTCGCCGTCCCCGTTCGTGATCCCGGTTGCGACACATATGTATTACAAGACATATGAACTCTTTTTCCCATCAGTAAGATTTTTTTTCCCATGGGGTTTTTTCTTAGTAAGGTTTTTAATGAGAGATATTATCTATCCCACCTACATCCAAGGGGCAGTGTCATAAATCAAATATTATGTAGATGTCCATTAACAGATTTAGGTGATTGATTAGAATCTCATTTATTGTCAATTAATATGATTCTATATATTATTCCAATTATGATGTCCTCAAGGGTCTATAAATAGAGACCTAGAGTCATATTGTGATACATACTAAAAGAAATAGAGCATATCATTTTCTCCTCTCATTTCTTCTTTCTTTCTGTTCTCTTTATTTTACAACATAATTTTGTCTTTTGGATAGATAACAATTCAAATTATAAATGAAAAAAAGAGTTAATATAAAGATCAAATTATGATGGTCAATGTTACAACAAAACATAAAACAAATAACAACAAAATATAAAATGGCTGGTTTTTATTCATAATTTGAATGCCATTTGCGTTTTGAAAATATTAGGGGCATAAATAGAATAAAGGAAAATTGGGACTAAATCAAAATCTTGCTAAGACATGAGCTATTCCTTACATCGATGTGGATCATCTAAAATGAGGATCATTTTAAAGTGAGAAAGTGAAGGGGTTTTCACCTTTGAATCGATAAAATACATGGTGTGTAAGTTTCATTAATTGATCTAATGGTCATAATCACCTCATTTTCTCACTTTAGAGGATTTGCTTCCCATACCAAACAACCTAGTTCCAAAGAGACTAAAGCAAACACACCTTTGAGATTTCACAATATTATTATTCAATTTTTGTCATTGTGCACTAGGTGAAGTACATTAGTAATTTAGCCATGTTTGTAATGATGGCTAAATGTAAAAAGTGTGGCTAAACACTTCACTTTAGCCATACTTTGTAAATATTACCAAATGCTAGGTGTGTGGTTCACGTATTTCACCTAATGTACTATAACCTTTACCTTTGTTGAATTGATCACTTAATATTTCAAGTAGTTCATATAAAGTAGGGGATGAGATGACATACATAAGGAAATATTGGACAAATATGATGGGAGCTGCATTGACATGTGAGAAGTGGACTCATGTTGCTAGAAATCAAATAATATCTTAGTTTATTTTGTATTGATTTAAATTGATTTAGGTATATGTAGGATTGATTTAGACAAATTTAGTTTGATATTAGATTGATTTTGTTTTTATGTTTTGATTTTATATTTAGCCTTAGATAAGCACACCTCTTTGTGAATTATACCCGAAATTAGAACCATTTGTCCATCATTGTTGCTTTCTTGGGTATGAGATACAGCATAAGGGTTATCGTTGTCGAGATCTTATCTCTCTGCGTATTTGTGTCTCAAGTCATGTCGTTTTCTGGAACATCACAAGCCTTCCAACATCTTAATAGGACATCAAATTCAATCTTTTTCCTCTAAGTTCCTATTTTCCATCATGCCTTCGAACATGGTATCAAAGCTATGCTACCCACCTTGTACCCCAGTTTCTTCAATTGCTGTTCGAGTTCTTGGAACTCACTCCTTTTTTTGTCTTTTTAAATTTTCTCAAGACACATATATCTCTGTTCTCCATGGTTTCTCCACTTAGCTTCACTACTGCCCTATGCTGCCTCCACCTTTGCACTTTGTCGCCTCTATGCAATACTACCAGCAGCAATATTGCCTCTGCGCGGTCCCAGTATACTGCCTCCACACAGTCTTAGTGTTTATTGCCTCCATGCAGTCCCCATGTTTACCTGTCTCTGCTCAAGATTCCCTTTTTTGCTCCATGGTTACGCCCAGGACCTATCTCTGGCAACTCCCTAGTTATGCTTAGACCTGCTACAGCTCTTGCCTCCCTTGCCCATCTACGTTTAATTGTGACAAGCTTAAAACTAGATGAGCTTTAGCTTGAGGGAGAGTATTAAAAATAAAATGATATCTTAGTTTATTTTGTATTGATTTAGACTGATTTAGGTATATTTAGGGTTGATTTAGATTGGTTTAATTTGATATTAGATTGATTTTGCTATTATGTTTTGATCTTATTTTTACCTTATAAATAGGTTTACCTCATTGTCGTTATCTATCCAAGAAATACATTTTCCCCTATTTTCTGTCATCTGTCATGGATTTTAACACATGCAGCTATGATGCTTGATCAAGTCGTAGAAAAGATGAATGAAGCAGACATTTATGATGTAGAATTGGTGAGGACCAAGCTTCAGGAGCTTGCACTATTGCAGACTAGAACGGTCTCTCGGTGACATAATGTTTTAAAAGCATGTGCTTTTTTCCCCCCTCAAGTTTTATAAGCATGTTGGTATTGTTAAAAATTTGTAGATAGTGACTCCTTCGGTTATAATTCTAGAAAAAATACTTCTTTAAAAACAAAAGCAAAATTAGAAGCAGAGACAAAAAATGTGCATACGTTTTGAAGGAATAGATATTATGGGTAAAATTACAATTAAAGATACGATTTGATATTTAAATATGGTAAGCGATGAAAATTATTTATTTTGTCTTTTCATAAAATTTATGAGAATAGATTTGTAATTCTACTAATTTTAATAAATAACTAACAACACTTTCACCTAGTTGGGTCTGAGAAGGGTAAATGTACGCAGTTTTATTTTTACTTTGTGAAGAGGCTATATCTAGGATTTGAATTCGTGACTTCCAAGTTACAATACAGTAACATTATCATTACACCAAGACTCACACTCTATGCTTTAAATACATTGTAATATCAAATTTAATTTTTATGTTTTAGTAGTATTTTAGTTTATTCTTAGTAAAATTAAAACATATTTTATTACATGTTTTAATTTTAATGCAGTTACTATTTTTAAAAAAATTTACCCTATCATCCAATAACATGCAAATGATCAGGTAGCAGTACATTATTATCAAAATTTAACTCTTTATTATAACAACCGTTAAAACATATTTATTATAACAATCTTTAACCCCCCCCACCAAACACAAAAAAAAATCACCAAATTATTATTCATTAAGAGAATGCTAGTAATCATGTTATCATCCGATCACACTCTGCTCACACTAGATTTCTTTCTTCAATTATTTTCATTGCTCCATAATTTGAAACCCCTTCCACACTTCTCCAAATGCCAAACGGTTGTTTTGGTAAAAAACACAGATCAAAATAGCTTGAAGAGTGAGGACCTTGAAACTTTCTGATTTCCAAGCCAGTGTTGCATATGGACCCCAATGGCATCCAAGTAGAAGCTGCTCCTCCCATGAAAACCAACTACCTTGCCTTCTGTAGTGGTTGAAGTGAAGAATTTCCCTACTTCCTCACCATACGGACCATACTGTCCTCTGCTGGTATAGAAAGTCAGTGACTTGATGATTATGTGCTTCTCATCCTTAGTTATTGCCCCATAATAGCCAGATATAGAAGTCACTACCTCATGTGGATACTCCAGTTTTATCTAAAATCAGAAGAAGCATGACATAAGGAGGGTCAAGTTCATTTTGTAGAGGCAGCAACAATTTAATTTTAAATATCATCTTCACAAGGAAGAGGAGTGTTTTAAGGACAGATGGGAAACAGTGAAATGTGCTAAAGTGGAAACTAAGCAAAATGTTACATGTATATTATCTATATTGCATAGGATATTGTGCTGATTCACATCTCATCCATCATTGCATGAGCAGTGGATCTTACTTAAATGAGATTCACACCTCATCTAATAGTGCATGGAATGTGAGTTAGTACGGTGTTTCATGCAACATATGCACAAATAACATAACTAAGAAACAGATCCTATGCATGGTGTCTCCTCCATTGCCGCCATGCTTTATAGACCATATGGATTGCCTATTTCTGTCATACTCAATTTGAATAGAGCAGATGCCTTCTTTGTCTTTTGTCAAATAAATTTGCTTAATCCCAGAAAAGACTCCATCGTCCCAAGGTCTACCTCCATCCCCACCCCATGGACCTGGTCCATTAGGAGCTGGTTCTTTGATCACACCGCAAGAAACCTTGGAAAGAGGGGGCAAAGCGAATAGGATAACCCGTAATAAGAGAAAGCCAAATTCTTACATGTTTTCAATATCTTCTTAAATACGATTATAAAAAAGAAGTGCATAAATGACTAAGGAATAAAAAATGCTAGACAATTAGAAGTTTTGCATATATGACAAAATAATATGGCATAATTACTAACATTTGGATGAATAAGTGGGTCCTATTATTACATTTAATCCAACTATCTTCATGTATTCTGTCAATATTCTGGTTATATTCTGGCTATGTAGCATTACCTAAGGAATACCTCTTCAGTTGCTGTTGGTTTAGCTAGTGCCAGTTTCGTAGGCCATTGGGCATTATCACCTATGCTTGTTTCACTAGGGATGATTTCCTTGGGAGGTGTTGCAACCGGTACTATTACTTTTCCCTCCATCACATGTACGCCAATAGCATCTAGGAACAGACCTTTTCTCCCGTGAATGCCAAGGACTTTACCTTCTTTCTCCTTTGTGGTGAAGTAAGTTCCTTGTTCATCCCCATATGGTCCATACCTCCTTTTAGTGGTGTGGAAAGTAAGTGACTTTATAACAACGGGTCCCATGGACATAAGAGGACCATAGTAGCCAGATATATGCGTCAGCACTTCATATGGGAAATCAAATACTATCTGCAAAATGATGCACAATAATTGCCAATAAAATCAAATCTAAATTCCTTAGGTTATTAAGCAAAGCTAAATTTTCCTACATGTTCATTGTTCACCTTATCATGTTTGAATCCTCCTGTCCCACCTTGTCTGCATCCCCATATGGCCTCCCTATCATAATCATACAAAACTCTAATCCGTACAATTCCAACGTTGCGTGACAAGTTGATTTGCCTGATTCCTGTATAGGATCCATCATCAAATACATAGCCACCAGTGCCACCACAAGACTTATATGTGACTACACCTTCAACCTTTGAGGGTGACTTTTCCAAATGAGCTATCTGAAATGGAGATAGGTTCCAAGATTTATTTGGTGCAAAAGCCATATTGAGAGTTCAGAGAAGAAAAATAAGGAATGTAGCCTCTCTTACCTTTTCTGTGTGTTCAACATTGTTGGATTCTTTGATGTGAGAAATCATCGCTGACACATTGTTTGGTAGAGGCTTACTGAAATTATGTTTCTGTCTTACAGCGAGAACGATATCAAAGTTTTGATCCACACTTCCTTGTATTACAGAACAACCAAAATTCTCTGTAGTGCTAGCAATCTGGTTCTGTGGTTGAACCAAAGTTTTGGAAGGATTTGGTCGCTTCAAGGGCTTCAGATAGATTCCAATGGCATCTAGGTACCAACCACAGCTGCCATGGAACCCAACAATCTTGGTCCCACTTATTGGAACTGAAAAATGTGTCCCTTGTTCAACACCAAATGGTCCATAAGTTTTCTTGTTACTCTTAAAACTTAGTGACCGAACAAAGTTTGGCCCCCATTTATTTAAGCTACCATAGTATCCATGAACTGAAGTTAGGAACTCATCAGGGTAATCAAGCTTGACCTGAACAATTTCATAGATAGTTATTAACAGTATATTCACAAGTTTAACCAGTACCAACTTGTACCTTCAAATTCCCTTGGTCAATGTAGCAAGTTATGTGAAAAGATTAGCTAAGGACATAAAGACTTTTACCTTGTCAGTTTTGTGGCCTCCACTTCCACCGTGCTTCTCTGACCAGATAGAGCTCCCTTTCTTGTCATATTCAATCTGGATGGAGTCAATTCCAGCCCCATGAACTATCACCAGTTGCCTTACACCTGAGTATGAGCCATCATCCCAGCGAGATCCTCCACTGCCTCCCCATGGTCCATGTGATGCAAGTTTCTTCACAGAATCCTCGGAACTCTGCACCCAAAACAACATGCAACTCAAAACTGTTAGATATAAAACAATTGATGTCTCTTTACCCATCAGCTTAAGATTTCGGTAGAGATAGTTTCATGACATGGTACCAGAGTCTGTATATCTGGGTTTAAACCCCAATTCTGATAAAATTATTCACGCTTCAAGTCCAAAAAGAGGCATTTGCATGAAGGGGCATGTTAGCTATAAAATCATTCGTATCGCTCTACCCATTGGCTTAAGCTTTAGGGAGAGATGGTTTTAGGACAAAAAGATATTAAAAAAGAGCAAGGGAAAACACAAGAAGTTGAACATAAGCTTTCAGATAATGTGTGCTGTAAGCATGTAGTACCATATTCGTTTGCTTGTGCTGTGGGAAGGGACTGATAGAGTTTGGACAGACAAGAGTGCAAGTGAGAGTGTTATGGTTGGTAGCTTGGGGAAGGCGTAAGATGAATTTATGACAGCAAAAGTGTGTGTTTGTGGAGGGCATTTTGTCCAGAAAAATATATAGATGAAGAACTATGTGGAAGAAGCTAATTCTGGAGCCACCATGGAGGGAAAGGATTGAAAGGCAGGGAATTGGGTTCCCCATTGAAATCAGTCTCTTGTTTATTGTCAGAGAAAGTTGCATGCATTTTTTTAATGGCAATGAGGAAACATTTTCTGTCCACAATCTTATTACCCATCTTAAGAGCTATACGATTGAGAGAAAAGGAAGGGACTTATCATCTTCTTTTCTTCTAAATTCTATATTTGGAATTGAGCCAGGTGAAATAAGAATCTGTTGCTTGAGTAGGCAGTGGGGACCATAGCAGCAAAAGCTTTTTTCTGCTATATATGATAATTGCAAATTCTATTTCTACCCCACTTTATGTTAGATGTACAACTTTTCCAGTCATGAGATGCTTCGTTTTAAGGGAAGAATCTGGTACCTTTTGTTGATGATTAATGTTGACCAAACTGATGGAAACCCATTAAAGTTGATTTTTGTTTTGAAGGATTTGAAAAGTGTTAGAATCTGTAAATATCTGTAATTATCTATAATTAGGGAAGATATATCTTTGTAATTATTGTGTATTTATTGCACATTGTCTATATATATTTTCTCCGTTGTGTAGTTTAAAACACACGGATTCATTCTATGGTTTTCTCTCCCTCTCTGCTTTCTCAACATGGTATCTAGAGCCTAGGCAGAAGAAAACCCTACTCGGTGCCGTCAGGAGAGGCCCGCTGCCCTCCGGAGAAATTTTTTTTCGGTCCCAAGCTTCTCGCCATTGCTTTCCTCGTAGGCCGGCCACGTTCGGCGTCGTTGCCAGCCACCTCACCGCCACCGCTTCCGCGCGCCAACTCCCGGCGGCCGATCAAGGGGTTCCATCCGGCGCTCCACGCGCTCCCATCGCCGCGGTGTTCTCCTTCGCGGTGCCGCATTCGCGCTTTCCGGCGGCGGCGAAGGTCTGCCGTTCGCCCGCCGTCTTCTGCGTTTGACTCGCGCCGCTTCTCCTCTTCCGGACCGCCCTGCTTCGGCGATCCGTGTTCGACGACGACGTGACCTTTTAAAATTCCCTATTCTCGCCGCTTCCTTGTACCCATGGTCGGCCACTTCTTCCTCTCGATGATAAGGGTGTTTCAAAGGCCGATCCTCCCGCTTCACGAAGTTATGTTAGTGTGGCTCTTTCCATCGAGCAAACTTGATGGCAATAACTATGATACTTGGGCATCCGACATCAAACTTTGGTTGGCAGGGCAGGACTATGTTGACCACCTCACCACAAAGGCTGTCGACATCCCGGTGGATAGGCGCCCCCGCTGGGTTAAGATTGATGCCCAACTTTGTAGCATCCTCAAGTCCACCATTGCTCCTTCCATCAAACAAATCTTTCGGGCCCATGTCACTTGTGAAGTCTGTTTGGGCTAGTAAAGACCCTCTTCACCAATGACACTCAACGTCTGTACCGTGTTTGTCAGGATCTCATGGGTATCATTGCTCCTCGCCAGCTTGATGGTTCTATGTCCTCTTATTTGGGTAAGATTCACGGTGCACTCCATGACTTCAATGAACTCTTGCCCCCAGCTGATGCCCCGGAGAAGGAATTGGAGCAACGTAGCTCTTTCTTTATGCTCTTGGCCCTTTATGGCTTACCTTCAGAGTATTCTGCTACTCGTGATCAGCTTCTGGGATCACCGACTGTGCCTACTCTCTCCATGGTGTCTGCCTCTCTCCTTCGGGTTCCCGCCAAACCACCGGCTGAGTTGCTCCTTCCTCCAGCCTCGATTGATACCTCTGCACTCGTCACCCAGGGTACCAGTCGTGGACGTTCTCGGAAGCCCCGCCCTAAGTGTGACCATTGTCATAAGCCAGGCCACACCATTGATCGTTGTTACTCTTTGCATCCTCACCTGCGCCCTACTGTTAATGTTGCCCAGGCCGGTGTTCCTGCTCCCTCGGACTCATCTGCTCCACAAACACCGTCTCCGGCTGACTATGCTGATTTCCTGAAGTGGTTTGAGCAACGTCAGAACTTTGGTTCCACTGCCTCTGTTGCACACTCTGGTAATTCTTTTGCTTGTCTCTCTCAGTCGGCCTCTTTGGGTCCTTGGGTTCTTGACTCTGCCGCCACTGATCATATCTCCGGTAATAAGGCTTTATTTTCTACGCTTTCTACTTCTGGATATTTGCCCACTGTCACTTTAGCTAATGGTTCTCACACGCTCACTAAGGCACCGCCCATGCCCTTCCTTCTATGTCAGTTGATTGTGTCCTTTATGTTCTGGTTCTCCCTTCAACTCTACTTCTATTTATCGGTAACTAAAGCCCTCAAATGTGTTATTTCATTCATCAAGACTCGCTTACTTGCAGACTGAGCACGACGGACGATTGGCACCGGATGTGAGTCTCGTGGCCTCTATTGGCTCCGCCCCCCGTCAAGTGTTTGCTCCCTCACCACTGATCCTCTCACCCTCCATGCCCAGTTAGGACATCCCAGCCTTGCCAACTTGCAACGCATGGTGCCTAGCCTGACCAAACTCTCCAGTTTGCCTTGTGAGTCGTGTCAACTTGGGAAACACACGCGGAGTCATTTTCCAGATAGTGTTAGTCGTCACAGCATCTCCATTTGCTTTAGTTCATTCAGATATTTGGGGTCCTAGTCACAGTGTCTAGTTTAGGATTTCGCTATTTTGTTACATTTATTGATGACTATTCTCGCCAGATGTGGTTATTTTTATTGAAACACAGTCTGAATTGTTTTCTGCTTTTTACTACATTTTATGAAGAAATAAAAACTCATTTTGGTGTTCCTATTCGCACTTTTACGTAGTGATAATGCCAAAGAATATTTGTCTCACGATTTTCAAAATTTTTTAGCTTCTCATGGGATTCTTCATCGACGTCCCCGGCTCATACACCTCAACAAAATGGGGTTCTTGAGCGCAAAGAATCGCTCATCTCATTGAAACCACGCGACTCTTCTCCTTCATCATCATGTACCTTTCCGCTTTTGGAAGGCGTTTAATCGCATGTTATTTAATTAATCGCATGCCTCTTCTCGCTTTGGGCTACAAGTTCCCATTCCATCTTATTTCCTCATGACCCCTTGCATTCCCTTCCCCACATGTTTTTGGGTCCACTTGTTTTGTTCACAACTTAACTCCTGGTCTTGACAAGCTTTCAGACGCTCACTTAAATGTGTTTTCTTGGTTACACTCGGTCTCAAAAAGGTTTTTGGTGTTTTTCTCCTACTGCGTCGTTATCTTGTCTCCGCCGGATGTTACCTTTTTGACACTATTCCTTTCTTTGAGTCATCTCACCATTTCACCTCTCCCGCCTCGGAGGAACTCCCGGCTTCTGCGGACCCCCCCTGTGGCTTTTGCCACCCCCTTTTGCCTACACTCCTACACCTCCACCTCGCTCCCCTTCAGTTCTACCATCGCCAAGGCCTGGGTCCGCCACCGAGTCCGTCCCACTCTACCACCCATTGCCCTGACCCACGCCGCCGCTCACCGCTCCTTCCTCCGAGCCTATCTTGGCCGATGTGGACTCTCCTCCTGCGTTCCGATCCTCCGTCGCTTTCTTTGGCCCGCTTGGCTGCACTGATCTTCCCATTTCCTTCGCAAAGGTATTCGCTCCACTCGTAACTCCATCTCCTCATTATACACCTTGAGTTATCACCGCCTCATTTCTCTACATTATGCTTGTTTGTCTTCTTTGTCCTCTGTGGTCTATTCCTAAGACTGCAGGGTGAGGCCCTTTCCCATCCTCGGTGGAGATAAAGCTATGATTATCGAGATGTGTGCACTTCATGGTACTTGGGACCTAGTGACTCTCCTCCGCGTAGTAAATGCAGCGGTTGGTTGTCGGTGGATTTTTACGCTAAAGTGGGGCACGATAGCCACATTGACCGCCTTAAGGCTCGTGCCTTTGTAGCCAAAGGGTACACTCGCATTTTTGGTTTGGATTATGGTGATACATTCTCCACTCGCTGCCAAGATGGCTTCGTCGCCTGCTTCTCTCTATGGTCGCTATGCGCGCCATTGGCCTCTTCATCGATTGGATATTAAGAATGCCTTTTCTTCATGGTGATCTTGCGGAAGAGAGTTTATATGGAAAGCAACCTCCTGGGTTTGTTGCTCGGGAGTCTTCGCCTTGTTTGTCGCCTTCGCAAATCATCATTGTATGGTCTCGCCAGCTTCCTGGCTTGGTTTGGAAGGTTCTCCAATCGTATTCAAATAATTTGGTATGACTCTGAGTGAAAGTTCGACCACTCCGTGTTTTATCGCCATACTCAGAGGTTGCATCTACCTAGTTGTGTATGTTGATGATATTGTCATTACGAGGAGCGACACTCAGGTGGTATAACACAGATCAAACAACACCTATGCAAGCATTTCCAACTAAAGACATGGCAGCAAACTTCAGATACTTCCTAGGTATTGAAGTAGCACAAATTCAAAGATGGCATAGTTCTCTCGCAGAGAAAATATGTCGCTGATTATTCTAGAGGAAACAGTGTTTACTTCTTTCGAAACCCGTTGATACTCCTATGGATCCTAATGTCGCTCTTCTACCAAATCGTGGAGCCGCTTATCCGACCCTCGGAGATATAGGACGATTGGTCGAAATTGAACTATCTCACAGCTTACTGGCCCGTCTGCATTTCATTCGCAGTAAGTGTGGTTAGTCAATTCCTAAACTCACCATGTGAGCTCATGGGACGTCATGCGATTTTGAAGTATGTCAGCGGAGCACGGCAAGAGGCCTTATTTATGAAGACATGTGGGCATCTTCGATATAGTTGGGTATTCGATGCGCAGACGTACTGCATCCCCTTCCGATAGGCTGCCCACTTCCGGTATTGTATACTTATTCGCTAATCTCATATCCCTGGAAGAGTAAGAAAGCAAGCGTAGTAGTGGCACTAGTCTTTGGCGAGTACCGCAATGGCCTCAACCACATGTGAGCTTATCTCGCTTAAGCAACTCCTCAAGAGAACTTCAATTTGGGGTAAACCAAGCACATGACACTTGTGTGTGACAATCGCTTTACACATTGCCTCAAATCCAGCTTTCTTTCGTAGAAAATGACTAAAACACATTGCAGTTGATTGTCACTTCATCAGAGAAAAGATTCTATCCTGGAACATCACCACAAGTTTCGCTAATTCAAACGACCAACCTGGCAGATGTTCTCACCAAATCATTAAGAGGGCCTAGAATAAGTTTGGGTATGTAACAAGCTAGGTGTATATGATCTATATGCTAAATTGGCGGAAAGATTAATCAGTAAATATCTGTAATTATCTATAATTAGGGAAGATATATCTTTGTAATTATTGTGTATTTATTACACATTGTCTATATATATTTTCTCCGTTGTGTAGTTTAAAACACACGGATTCATTCTATGGTTTTCTCTCCTTCTCTGTTTCTCAACAAAAAGCAACGGGTGCTTTAAAATTGGGGTGCATATCACAAGTCACAGAGCTGCTACTCCAAGCACTTAGCGGTAATTTTAATTTTACAGATAATACACTTACTACATGCTATAAGTGGAGTCCCAACTACTTCTCAATTCCAAGATCATGACATAAGGCCTCCTATCTCTTTCAATCTGACTTTTGCAACTGCACTAGATTTTTCCTCAGGGCCAGCAGTTCTCTCTGTTCTTTTTTATACAGTTTAATCTGAATCATAATGTAGAAAAAGGGAAGCCAAAAACTTCAGTTGTGTAAAGTGAAAGGTTTATTTTCTTCATGTAAATATTGCTAGAAGTCAAAACATTTATGTACAACAAGAACAACTATACCATATGATAGAATTCCATATCATATTTTTTGACATAATCTATTCTCATCAAAAATAGATTCTCCCCCACTGCTTTTTTCTCTACCAGTAGTCCTTACAAGAACAATGGCCACCTTTAAAATGGTGCAAGCAATTTGAATCACTTAAATATATTTCGCACCCATATGCCAATGATATGTACTTGGCAGTGTCATGGCAATCTCTACACATTCTCAATTTTTTTACTATCCGTAAAACTTGAGGTGAACTATGATGTGAGTCTATTAAAGCAAATGCAAAAGCAACCTTTTCACTATGTACAATACTAATATTTTCCTTCTCTTCTTCCTCAATGCAAAGCTCATTGTCAGAAATAGATGCCTTGACATTTACAGCTACACGCTTCAGCCAAGAGTGTAGCTTGTCCAAGTATGGTTTCGATTGATCACCTACTACAAACGTATGAACCATGTTTTTCCTTTCAATCCAGCACTGCCCAACGGGCTTCTTAACAGCCTTTTCTTTCTCCAACCTAGTCATTTTTGGAGCTTCCCAAGCCTTCCCACATAAAGAATATGCCTGTGAAAGTAAATGCTGAATTAAATTATTTCCAGGTTCCAACTCAAGCAGGCGTTCTCCTGCAAGGATTGCCAATCCAAAATTCATGTGAAACCTGCTGGCTGTCAGCAAGGCAGCCCATATAGAAGAATTAGGCTCAATAGGCATGTTTTGAATAAACTCCAGTGCTTCAGCAAGCTTACCAGAACGACCAAGCAAATAGACCAAAGCGAAATAATGATCCAGACCTGGTCTAATCTGATATTCTTCACTGATGCTGGAGAAAGTTTGCTTCCCTTCATCTACCATTCCTGCATGACCATAAGCTGAGATAATACTTGCAAAAGTACCTTTACTTGGTTCAACTCCTTCCTTCCTCATCTGATCATAAAGATCAAGTGCAGACTCTGAACATCCATGTAAAACATAACCCGCAATTAGAGAGTTCCAACTGATGATATCTTTTGATGACAGTCCATCAAATATGTTTCTAGAATACCTTATATATCCTGACTTAGCATAAGTGTCAATGAATATATTTGACACAAATAATTCAGACACAAAATTTCTACGCACTGCACAACAATGGAGTTCTTTCACTTTCTTTCCGGCCACTAAATTAGCACAGGCAGGAAGGATAGTCAGCATAGTAACTGAGTTGGGCGCTGTGTGGAAAGTCTGCATCTGCCGAAATATCTGCAAGGCCTTGTCCTTTTGTCCACTTTGCAGGTACCCAGAAATTATTGAATTCCATGAAGCAACATTTGGCTTAATTTTCCCATCTTTCTCAATCCTTTGTAAAAGATCCAAGGCCCTGTCCTCATCACCACTCTGCATATATCCTGTGATCATTATATTCCATGCAACAACATTAGGTGGTAAATCAGACTCCTGCATTTTCATAAATAACTCATGGGCTTTGCCACAGAAACCAGCTTGGCAATATCCTCCAATAATGGAGTTCCAAGAATATACATCTCTCACTAACATCATATCAAAAACTCTTTGGGCAGCTTCCAGATTGCCACACTTGGAATACATGTCAATCAACGAATTACTAACTGGGACATCATAAACCAAAGCCATCTTAACTGCAATAGAATGGATTTCTAATCCCGCATGCAGTGATTTTGATGACGCACATGCTGAGGCTGCACTTGTAATTGTAACACCATTGGGCTCAACACCTGCTAAAAACATCTCTCTCAAAAAATCAAAAGCCTGATGTATCCGACCATTTTGGGTAAACCCAGAAATCATGGAAGTCCAAGTATACACATCAGGAGTAATCCCAAAACTCTCCATCTTCGTCATTAAATCCATTGCAATATCACAATGTCCCAACTGATTATAACTTGCAATCAATATGTTCCAAGTTACCAAACCCGGTCGAATCCCTTCTTCCTGCATTGCATCAAAATATTTCCGAGCTTTCTCAATCTCACCCTTATGGCAATACCCAGTTACGATTGCATTCCAGGTCCCTCCGTCCCTCTTATCCATGCCCTTGAAAAACCTCTCTGCACAACTCATCTCCCCACACTTAGCATACGCAGTCAGAATTGAATTGTTCAACCACAAAGAAGATAGCATTCCGCGCCGGATCGCCAGCGAATGCACCAGCCTCCCGGTCTCAAAATCCCTGCGCATTCCACATGCCTGCACAATCTTGGGAACCAAGAACTCATCAGGCAAGAAACCATCTTGCACCATTTCATAAAAGAGAGCCACAACGTCCTCCCAGCAGTGTTCTTTTGAGCAGGCACCAATCATAGCAGACCAAGAGAAAATATTCCTCTCACGCATTTCATCAAACACCTTACGTGCATCCTCCAAGTACCCGAGTTTCGCATACATGCTCACCAGCTTAGTCTCCACAAAAGGGTCCACCCTTGTCACCAATCCAATCCTAGAATGCAATTCCCTACCAACCCAGATGCAATCCTTGTCGATGCAGGACCGTAGAAGGTTCATGTAGGTGACGGGTCTCACCTTGGACCCTTTTTGTGCAAGGGAATCAAGGATTGCCACTGCATCACTTAAGGGGCCATTGATGCACAAATGGTTCAATTGGGCATCTATTGTTTTTGGGTTTATGGTTCTTGTGACAGAAAAAACAGTGTTGGAACTTGAATGGACCCTTGTTGAGGTGTGGCACTCGAACTGAGTGGCAATGTGAGAAGGTACTGAAAGAGGAGGCCATGATCTATTGGGTAGGATGATAAGGTTCTTGTCCATTGCGTTTTTTGTTCTCTCTCTTTTTTTTGGGTGTTATTCCCACTGTGATTATGAGATTCCCTTATCTCATTTGGGCTTTGCAGAGAGAGATGCGCGGAGACGAGGTTGATTGTGTGTGTGTGGTACCGGTGGTGTTCGAAGCTGATAAGGTGGTGTTGGTGGTGAGTCACGATGGTGATCAAGAAGCAAAACAGTAGAAAGAAAACAAAAATAAAAATAAAAATAAAAAGCTAAGGAGTCAGGTAAGAGTAAATATATATATACTTATACTGCCAGAGTAATATATTTTAACTAGATACTTAAGGAGTCATGTAAGAGTAAATATTTCCTCCTTTTTAAAATATTTATCAATTTTAACCGAACATAGATATTAAGAAAAATAATAAATAATATTAATAATGGAGTAAAATATAGTAAATGGATTAATATATCTCTAAATATTAATTAATATAACATAATGTTTAAGACTAATATTAGATAGAATGCTTTGAAAATATAAAATTAATTAAAGGTATACGCATTGGAAGATCAAAATTAATACCTTATTGAAATGCGAAATTGATAGATATTTTAAAATATAAAGTTGTTTGAAAGTAAATAGATATTCTGAAAGGGAGGGTATGATATTTTTATTTCTAACATTTTCATTTTGTCATTTATTTGATATTAATTTAGTTTTGATATTAATTTAGTCATTTTATTGGATCTTCATTTTCAATTTGCACTTGGTCTATGCATCATGTATATGGATTCTACCTTGTAAGCTATTTTTTGTTCATGCCTTATTTATTGATGTCCTCTTTGATTGTTAGAGTGAACGCTTATTGTTTGTGCCTCTTGTTCATTGGATTGGTGTATTATTATATTTTATGCGTCATGCACTTTTAGAGTTGATAAAATTAGAAATCTAGTCTCTTTACTGTTATATATGAGTTCCTTGTATGAGGACATGCAATTGTTTAAATATAGGGGAGTTTGATGGGTGCATTTATGCACCTTTTTCCTCTATAACTCTAGGCATATGCATTATTTGTGTGCTAGATTGATTGACATTTGGTTAACTTGGGTTTAGCCTTCATTGTACATCGTTGAGTAAAGTCATGGTTAATTACAACGTTTTGATGAACAAATATATTTTAGAGCTTTGTGTTTTTAATCCTCTTAACTGTTATTTACTTGCAACGATTTCCCATGTAGGAAGACCATAAAGGTGCATGGAGTTTCAATTTGGGAGAATTTGGGGATCTAAATAGAAGAGTTCTTGAACTCTATTGAGCACATTTACAATAAGTATTACAATTGAAAATTCGTATTTCTCTATACAAAATTCGGATTAAAACAAATAAAGATATTTTGTCAAATCCTTGGTTCTAAGATTCAACTCAAAACCTAGTTCTAAGATTCTCTTAGTCAAAATTAAGTTTCAAAATTAAAGATTGCTGATATTATAGTGTTGTCCAATTTGACCTCTAATTAGTATTTTGTCAATATCTAGAACTATAGATATCCAATTTACGTCCTTTTTATGGCGTTGGAAAGCTTCGTCAAAGGGCTACAACTTTTATTTCTAGACCAAAGCCAATTTGAGCGTTTTGGAGCTCAAAGTAGGCTTGGAAGTATGTGAAGTGGTGTTTGCTTGAGTACTAGGCCGCTATAAAGATCCTGGACTACTATAGTACTCACCAAAGAGCAAAAGTGGGCCAAAATTGCTCCCAAACAGCTATAGCGATACCCCATGACGGTATCAGTTCATAAAACAACTTTTTTTATTATTTTGGGATCCGTTTTTGACATTGTGATTATGTATTACATATACACACTTAGCCTAGATTAATAGAGAATATTCGACAGTTGTTCTAGAGCTGCTTTCGCTCTCTTTCTATATTTTCTCTCTTTTCATCTCTCTACTCTTTCTCTAGATTTTGGGAGCTTCTAATCCTTATTTTGACTCTCATTTGGGATTATGATTGTACTCTCCTTAATATTGATTGTGATCATCCATCTATGGAGAAGTAATTTTCTTTACCTTGTGTAAGGATAACTGAGGATTGAAAATTATGCTTGAGGTTCCAGTTTTTAATGAAATTTGTGATTAGTTTTTATTTCTCTCTTGTTTATCTCTCTTTAACATTGATTGTGAGTTATCACATTTGTGTTTCAAAGTTGTTGGATTGTGTGTTCATTCATACTATGAGTTGTATGGAAAATTTCGATTCCATTAGGGTATTTAGTCAATTAATTAAATTACATCCATTTGATAAGGGATTAAAATTAACTCGGTGGGAGATTAGGCTGCTGTTATTGGTAATTAAATTGGTAAAGACCCATAGAATCATGATTACGAATTACTAGTGCATGTATTAGTCAAACCCATAATGGGAGTGTGATTGTGTGACCGCTAAGTAGAATTGCATTATTATTGTATGATAACATAATTAATGAAAGTAACTACCACCACGAATTAATCATTTGAAACAATGATTGAACAATTCTTAATCTGAAGGACTTCTTATGCAGGTAATTCTTCTCATATAAATTTCTCTATTAATTTTCATTATTGCAATTTCAAAATCCCTAATTTCTAATTGGTTAGTAACAATTCTTTCTGAGATGACCTAAGTTGTGGGATTTACTACATTTTTTGTGCAACTTGACATTTTATAAATTTTAATTTATTTGTGAGTAGCGACAGCTCACACCAATAGATTTTTGTGATTTGGAGGTGGGGTGTGGAGGGATACACGGTGAGGTTCATTGATCCGTGGGAGAGTTTTTATGAGATCTAGAGGGTGCTTATACACTTTGAGTGGAGTGATATACTTGTGAGACTGCATGAATTATGTGAAATTTCTGTGCCTCTTACTATTTTTTCATAGGATGTTTATGCTCAAGGCTTCCTTAAAAGGTTTACGTGGAGTTATAGAGGTAAGATGTCAAGTGAGATGTGGTGAGGATCTATATCTTTGTGTAAAGGGGAGAATTTGTGAGATTGAAGGTGGATAACAATATGTGATTTGACATTTGTATGTCTTGAGTGATACACTAGTGATATCAGTAGAATCAAGCTCTTCACACCTTGTGTGTGTGTATGTATGTGTGTGTGTGGAGCTAGGCGTGTATTTTTAGAGTCATATAACTTGTTTCCAATACATGGTGGCCTTCATTTCCATTTAAGGTATTTATGTTGTCCAGTGGTGGTTATTATAGTTGTATTCTATTTCACGATAAGGTCCTTGATGACAATGTCGAAGGGATCAAAGTGAAATTCTTACCTTCTTAGTCACTCCTTATTTTTGGATAAAGTAGATTGGATATTTTGATGTTAGCTATAAAGCTGTAGATCCTTGGTTGGTGGTTTGTTTTTCAATACTTTTAGGACTCTCCCTACTATTTTAAGGATGATCTATTCATGCTTATGGCTTTAGTTGTTCATGGTTTGCTCTTCTATCTTTGGAATTGGTGGCTACAGGTGTGCTCCAAGTGTTGGGCTGTTTGATGTCGCCGTTGACCGAGATGCATAACTTGCTTGGTTTTACTGCTGCTGGTGGTGTTTTGTCTTGCGATTTAGGTGGTGCATAATCTGGTTTGTGGTTATACATGTCGGGGTTAACTTGGCTAATTAAGTGGTGTTATGTCGTAACAGCTGGTGTAATGTTCCAAACTTTTATTTCATTAGGCTGTGTTTGGAGACTGCCTAAGAACAATGGAGACAGAGACATTGAGATAGTAGAGACAAAGATATAAAAAAGACTGTCTGTAGTACATTTGGTTGTGGTGTACAAGAGATGACGAATGTCTTTGTATCTTGTTTGGAAATTTGAGGACAACAGACAAATAAAAAATATATGATAAATACATTATTTACCCTTGTCGAATCTCCAAAAGTTGCCACTAGCTGCCAAAAAGTCGTTGCTAGCCATGGGAAAGTTGCCATGGGACCACCCATGACAGTGAGGACAAAGGAAAATATTAAATATAAATAAGGATATCATTGAAAGAAAAAACATTAAATTTTTGTCTCATTGTCTTATCTCCATTGTACCTCTATTTTGCAGGTACAAAAATTTTCTATATTTTATGTTCTGAGAGAGAGGCAATAATCCCTTTTTATACCTGTCTTCATAATTAAACATATTTGTGTCTCTTGCACAGTTGCCAAACATAACCTTATGTTTGGTTAAGGGTGTTTTGTTTGGATATTGTTTGCTTCCTTTCCCAGAATCAAGCCTTTCTTGTGAAATTATAATTTTTTTTTTCAAAAAAGGCAAGCTCCGTTCTCGGGTATGAAAATGCAAACTTCTTCATACAAGTGTTACCAATGGTATTTCAAACAAACTCCATTGGTCAAAAATGTGATGGGCAGGAAGAGATCAAAATTGGCCTTCAACCAAAACACAGAACAATTACTCTTTCTTTACACTTTTCACACCATGTTCTCTGAATTTACTTTTGTGCTATCTAGCATTATTAATATTTTAATTAATTTTAAAATAGAGTTAATGTTTATTTTAATTTCTAACTTTCCATTCATGAGTTATTTTAGTCCCAAACTGTTAAAATGAGTCGAATTAATCCCCGATATTATCAAATATGAGACAGGTTAGTCCCTTCACTACACCAAAAAGGCAGTTTTGCGATGGTTGATTTGCGGCGGTTCATGAAAACCATCGCAAAATAATTACTTCATGGCGGTTCTTGTGGTGGTTTTGTATCCGCTGCCAATTACTTGCATATAGTGGCGGTTTCGTGCTCACTGTTGTTGAATCATTGTAGTGTAGCGGTGGTTTATGTGGCAATTACAATTTACATCAACATCTTGTGGCGGTTTTACATAACCGCCGCAAAGGAATTGTTCATTGCAGTGGTTAAAGCCGCAGTTTGAGTTAAAATTACCATATAGCAGCGGTTTTGTAACCCCCACAAAGTGCAAAGTTTGTTTTTATGTGTAAATTACATTGATAACAGTGATGTTTAAATCTAGGAATCATGCATACTACCTAAATCCCTCATCACTGACCAATTCTAATAATTTCAATTTTTGAAATTTTTATATAAATATGTAAAAGAAATTAAATATTAAGTTTCTATTATTATTTGTTGTATCGTGGATATATTGAGTTGCATTTTTTACTTTTTTTTTTTGCTATTTAAGTGATTAAATTTTCTATAAATATGTTGTCACAATGTCTTAGAACATGCCACAATGAGAAATAATTTTGTTTTAAAAGAATTGATTGACACTAAATAAAAAAAATCCAAAGAAGATTTGATTAAAAAATAAAAAATAATTAAGAAATATTTTATCAAAAAAGTAATTAGAAAATGATTTGATTAATAGAAATGTGATTAATCAATTTTAATTTCATTTTAATTTTTATTTTTAAATTAATGGACTAAGATAAGTTATGAATCATAGATTATAAAAGATTTCTTTTTAAATTCAAACAAGGAAATGAACTTCTTCTTCTTTTTAATCCAAAATAAGACAAATTGAGATTTTTATTTTTGATACTAAGAGTTAAATTTAAATTACAACTTTTTATTTTACCTTTTTTAAAATATTGCAAAAGCATTCTTTAACTAATTTGAGTGAAGGTTTAGTGTCCTACTCGATTGCTGCATATTCTTCATTATTTAATTGATGGAGAAGCTTTCATGGTGAAGTCCCTCAACGATGCGACAACCAGCATGAGCAGCCCTCTCTGCGAACTCACAACCAGTGTGAGCAGCCTTCTCCGCGACCTCTCAACTAGTCACGAATAGTCCCCTTAGCAATGCCACAATATTATATATCTCCTTTCCCCCTTTCTTGATCTGTTCTCTACACAATATTATGATATAATCAGTATAATTTAAACTAATTTCACTTTTATATTTAAATAATGAACCGATCTGCAGTCCACATCTTTGGTTGAATCATAAACCGAAAAAAACAAAGAGGAATGAACCAGATCTTCAGTTTTTTGATATACCTTCACCTGATGATGCGGTCGTGGAAGCGCGCTTAAGCTCCAGTGGCCGACGATAGCAGCGGACGGACGACGACAACAGACGGACGGTGACAGTGGAGAAGTGGCCTTAGTGCAGCGCAAATGGCAGAAGGGCTACTGCTGCGCAAAAGAAAGAAAGGGTCGTGCAATTGGAAAATGGGAGAAGGGCCATGGGATCATATTACATGGAAGGCTAAATTGGTAATTTTGAATTTTAAGATGAATTCCCTTCACAATTCAGACCCAAAGAGATCTGATTTATTTTGGAGGATTTGAATGGAATTAAATCCTAATTCCTTATCGATTTCTTGCTAAAAATTTGTTCCAAGGGGTGGAATTGAATTTTAATTTTTGAGGAAATACAATTCCACCGCTTCCCAAGCAAGCTGTAAGGGATTCTAAGCCTAATCCCCAATGCCTCTCATATCATATGATCTCCACCCGAATGCCCCTGCCTGTTTGCAGACAAAACCTAAACAGTTTGCTTCTCTCTTTCTCTACACTATTCCTTCCTTTATCACCGTTCACCGCAGTGATTTGATTTTAAGCCCTCGTTCTCCGCTAGCACCCTCCATCGCCGTCGCCGAGATTCCACGAAGCCCCTGGAGCATTCGAGCGCCTCACCGTCTCGCGGTGCTACTTTGGCCACCGTTCACAGGTATTCTGCTGGCCACCATTTGTTTTGTTTCGTCTTCTTTTTTATTATTTGATTTCAATCTGTCGTATTGTATCGCGGATTGCTTTGCTTTCACCAAGAGGACACCAAAGCCTTTCTTGCCCAAGTTTGTCCCTCCCTCTTCTTTAACCTTTTATTTTTCTGCGAATCGAGGTTACAATGTTCATCGTCGCAATTTCTGGTATTTGATCTCTCCCTCTTTATTGATCAGTGCTAGTTTTATTGGTCCTTGTTTTGGGTTTGGACACGGAGAAGAGAGCTTAAAGGCAAGCCTAGATTTGTCCCCATAACCCTCGACCAGGTTTTTCTGTGTCTAGATTTATTTTTTGAAAAAAAAAATTGTTATGTCTGAGAAATTGAGAATTATGTTGGGGACATTGCAATGGATGGCTTTTTTTTTTTTGTTTACTTATTATGACAACTCTTGAATTAGCTGAATCTAAAATTTGCCTTTTTATTTTGAAAAAAAATTCTGGAATTCGCTTGATGCAATTTAAAGTGAAATCATTTTGACACACTTTCTTTCTTTGCTGTCAATTTTGTTTTTAGTTGTTGTATGTTATAATATAGCTGAGGATTGCAATGGATAAGGTTGAGTTTTTCTATTTTTATAATTTTAATTTTGTTTATTGTTCCTATTTTTTTGTTGTAACACGTGTTGAATTAGTTGAATCTGATTTTTTTTTTTTTTTGAATAATTGTCGGGGTTTTCATTTCACATGGAAAAGGGGGTTAATTGTCTGAATTTTCCAGCTGAATCTTGAAAAAAATTCTTGTGTGTTGTCCTTGTTGTGCATAGCTGAGATTCAAAATTATGTGTTAAATCCTCCACCTTGTTGTTTGTTTTGATGTTTTCAGCTTATTGGAAGCAATTGATCTCATACTCGAAGGAGCACAGAATCTCGTGGTACCAATAGTATCACCAAAAAGGAGTGGCATTTCAAGGAGAAAACAGCATCAGCATCAGATTCAGAAGGCAAAAACAACAATCACCAGCCACAATGGCCGTGAGTTCTGCTGGTTAACACAGGAGGATGTGATCCGGTTCCTGCTTGGCTCCACTGGACTCTTCACCCATCTCAATTATTGTAGGAGGATGAAAACAATCACCGTTTTATTTCCTTTACTTTTGGATCTACCCTTATTTCGTTTTCATTCTCCTCCTATTATTGCCAATTATTGTTTTTATCCACAATTCAATAGGTAAGGTCGGTTGCCCTTCTGATGCAACTGTCTGAATACCTATCAATTGGTTTTGGAATCCTCATTCACTCCCCCCACTCCCCCTTTTTCTCTTGTTTTCAAATGTGCCTATCATGTGCTTATAAAAGTTCTGTTACCTAAATGCACAAAAATATTCCACCAATGACCCACTATGTTAATGAGTGTTCGTATAAAATACATGATTGTTGGGTTCCAGCAAGCAAGGAGGGTGAAAATTTGAGGTTTATAGATGTTGCTAGAAACTTAGTTCTTCATACCTTATTCCACACTCGCTTGGGTTGCCCTGGACCGTTACTTAATGACTATTCTTTTATTCTGCTGGAGGTATATATGTTGAAGGTTGAAGGCATTGCATTCCGATTTTTACCTGATCCAAATCAAATAAAGAATGCTTTAGAGGTTAGCATGAAAGCATCCATTGTAATTCTTGTACACAACACATATCACTTTAAGGCACACCAGATTCTCAATGGAAAGGGTCTCGTCGGGCAATGGGACTCTAGTAGCATCCAATCTATCTCTTAGAACTTGCATTTGATCCCTGTATCCCTTTTTCCACACGAACTCCTCTTTTCTCCTCTCCATTTTGTTTGTTTCTTTGATATAGTTAGGAACATTTATATATGAAGACATAATTGTGAATATAAGTTAGCTCTGCTATTCCAGTGCTTTTATTAGAAAGTTCCTTATTTTCACGTTAACTGGGTGCTTTCTGCTGTCTCAGCTCATAGTTCCATGCAAATTTGTTAGCTGAACAAGACACAGGCAACAGACATAAGCTCATCATTGGATGCAAGGTCCTCTTTGGAGGCTACTCATAAACCCCAAAATAAAGGACCATCATCATTGTCTAATCCTTAATCTCTTTTTTTTTAGATTACAAGTCTACTGATGTTAAGATTTTTTTATGTTAAGGATTTGTGTTTGCTTAGTACTTTAGCAAGATAAATATACATTTTATACATTAGTTTGTACTTAATATATTTTGAATTATATATATTTGGATTAATTTGATTGAATATTTTTAAAGTACATTAATGAATTTGATTTTTATTTATAAATAAATGGATTCAAAGAAGGATTACACAAGCAGAGATAGTTTGAAAATATTACTGAGAATAAAACTAAAAAAAAAATCAAATATGCATTGATTTAGCAATGACAGCTTAAAAAATAAATTAAAAAAGTTGCAACTGTTTCAAACCATTGTAGGGTTGGTTCAACTTAATGTTCACTAATAGTGGTGGTTACATAAACCGCCACAATAACTATAGCAAGTTCATAATGATAAAATTGGTGACAATTGAAATTGCTGCAAAATATGGTCGAAAAATAGCGGCAATAAGCGGTGGCGGTTAATGAGTTGTTGCTAAAGTTTTAACATGATTTTTTAATGAAGTGATTTGCGGTGATTTAACCATCACTAAAACCATAGTTTTCAGACTCGAACCGGTAATTGACTCGGTCGAGGCATCGGGTCACTGGTTCAACCGGTGGGTCACTGGTCGAACCGGTTGAACCCACCGGTTGAACCGAATTTATATAAAAAAAATATAAAAATTTAAATAAAATGCAATAAAATGATAATTAATTAACAATTTAATACTCTTTAAAGGGTCCAAATATAAAAGTATAAATAAATAACATAAATTCCAAAATATTATTCACATTTCACATTCACAAATCACAATTGACAAGTTCAAAACATAATTATACAAGCAAACTCACAAAGTTTTACATCACAAACTCATAAGTTATGACCATACAAATAAAGTTATTGCATTTTTCTATAAGTCAAATTAGATTTTTTAAGGTTTTTGAAAAAGTCATCATTTAGAACAACAAAGTCAAAAAAAGTAAAAAAAAAGCAAAAAAAATAAAAAAGCAAAAAAAAAAACTCGACCAGTTCAACTGGCCGAGTCACCGGTTTTGATACAAAACTGGCTGAGTCAAATCGAGTCACACCGATTTTAATGCCGGACCGATCCAAATACTAACTCGGACCGGTTTCACGACCGGTTCACCGATTTTCCGGTCCGAACCGATTTTAATACTATGACTGAAACCGCTGCAAGATGGCTGGCGATGCTCAATATGGAAACGGTTGCCGAACCGCCGCAAATGGAAAAATATGAAATGAGCCACAGTAAAACACCTGTTTTGGTGTAGTGTTTATTCCACTTTTGTTTAACACTTTATCAATTAAATGATGATCTATAATATTAAGTGATATCTTATCATACCATGTGTCATTTAAAGTAGAATGGAGTTTAAAATAACTTATTTTGATATCCAAAATTGCACACAATGAGTCATTTTATGATTTAGAATGAATATTTAAATGATTCATTTTGTATAATTTTAAATATAAAAATGAGTCATTTAAAACTTGATTCTACTTTATATGAATATAATATGTTAAGGTGTCACTTAAAGTTATGTATAATCATTTAATTGATAAAATATTAAATAAGAGGGGGTCAAGGGACTAATATGACTCACTATTTACAATGTGGACTAATTTGACTCAAAATCATGGATCAAAATGACTCATTATTAAAATGTGAGAAAGTAAAATAAATATTAACTCTTTAAAATACTTAAAGAAATCGAACAAACATTTTGAGAGAAAGGAATTGGTTGGCCCAAAATATGCCTAAGAAACAAGTGACAGTTCCTATAAAATGGGACCAAATCACACGATATTTTTCAAGGCTAGCATGGTCAAACAGATTAAACCGGTTTAATTATTCATACTAATCCGATGGTCGGTGCACCAATTTACCGATTCGTTTAGTGTTGAGTCAAATATAATTACTTTTTCGGTAAATAACATAAATCATTCTTGAAGTTTAATTAAATTACACTGTATCTTATTCTTATTCGAAGATTACACTCCACCCATTAAACTTAAATAACTAATAAAAATTATGATTTTAATATAATTTTATTTTTTATATGTCATATATACGATGAAAAATACAAGTTAAAATATTCAAATATTTTAAAAATAGATCACTGTATAATTTTAATTCTATATTTGATTAAATTAATTAATGCTTATTAAAATTAAAGTGAATAATAAATTATATCAATATAAATGATAATTTTAAATAATAAAATTAATAAATATTCATAACAACTATAACTACAAATAATGAATAAAAAAATGTAACCACAAATAATAAATCTTTAAATAATAAATTTTTTTAAACTTATAAACATTTAATTAATAAATAAATTTATAAATAATAATTAATAAATATTTTATTTTATTATAATTTTAAATTTTTAAAATAATTTGTTAATGTTATAATTATTTGTAATAGTGACAATGATAATTATATAATGTATAATATAACATCTTATAGAATGTCACGTTGATCAAACAATGTATCGTATTAAAATTCTAACAGGTATAATACTATCAGATTCTATACTATCAAGTTTGGGTAAACCATCTGGATTACTAATAATACAACTTCAGATTACCTCAGCCTATAACTTGAACTGGTTAGTTATAACTCATCACTGAGAGTCCATATTACTAAAACAATCAATATTGCCTCCTTAGTAATATTGTGGATTGCCCTTATGAGGGTGTCTAATCTTCTTTTTCTTCTTGTTATTGTTATCATCAGCATCATCATCATTATTATTATTATTATTATCATCATAATAATTATTAACAGAACAAAATGGGTGGAGTGCAATTTTTTATTAAGATTGAAGTGGAATGGAATTTAGTTAAATCTCAAGAGTATTTAATTTTCTTTGTTTTCTATGCTGGGGATGATGAAAGGGTACATCCAGCAATCACGTGAGAGATCGAGATGAGGAGTAAATTATTTTGAGAAGTGAGTGATACACATTGAGTGTGAGTGACCATTATGACTTGTGTTGTGAGACTAAGAGTGATCATTTGTGAGTTTGAGGGAGTGATACATGGTAAGGATGTGTGTGAGAGATACACGACCAGGAATCAAGCAGATTGAGATAAGTGTTTGTCTCGGGTGTATGTGTTAAGTGTGTTTCTGTTTGGGTGTATGTGTTGTGTGATGTGTGTGTGTCTGCGCGCGCTTTATGTAAGGCAGAAGCCGAGTGTTGAACCATTTCTGGCTATATTGCAATATCCTATTGTGCCTAATAGTTTAGCCTTGATGGCAATTCCAAAGGGGCTAGCTTGGTATGCTGAGTTAGGGGTATGGAATGTCCGATTAGATGAGAATATGATGCAAGTGGTCAGGAAGGGGTATTTGAGATGGATGTTGAGCTCAAGGTGGATCTTTCATATGTTTAGCCAAGGTGCTGATCTGATATGGAAAAGTTACTTGTTAAAAACATCCTAGGTGATACAGGATTGATTGCAGAACCTTTTGGAATCACTCAAGACCAATGGGCTCATACAGGATGGAATGCATAGGGTCCTTGTAGGCTACTATTTTGGGTTATTGTTATTGTCATATATCTAGATTTTGTGTGTTGATGAAGTTGAATATGGGTTGAGTTTTCTTTGTTTATTGGTGTCTCTGGGCTGATTGTATAGTCTCTCACTCTAGCCCAATTATGTGGCTGGCGTTTTAAACTTTGTTCAAAGAATCGAAAAAATAAAAAATGAAAGTGGCTATTGACACTCCTTATTGTCTAATGCCACTACCTCTTAAATAACATTCTATTCAATTGTTCTAAAATACCCTTCATTACTCTACTGTTCTTTCTTTGTTTTTGTGATTTTGGATTCCTAATGCAGTCAGTCCAATTTATGGTTTTATTTTACTTTATTCTTTTCGCTGTAGTTGAAGAAAATAATTAAGTAATATATTATATGTTTAAATAACCAATTTAATATATTCCTATATGTTTACTTTATTCTTTTTATATGTGTGTGTTTTGGTTTTATCTCCTCAAGTGTGTTCGAACCGGGTGCTAGCTAAGGATAGGTTTTGGTATTACGTGCCTGTGGTCTCCAATTAAGCTTGATTTGTTTCCATTCACAATGATGGTTTTGATGGCAATGCTGAATGGATCAGAGTGAAGTGTTTTTTCCTCTAACTTCAGATTTGGGTGATCGCTACTGTATGGTTTCTTGAAGACAGATTTTGTCTTCGATGGAGCTTCCTGGTCTTGTCTCATCCTCGAATGATGCAGAAAATAGGAGTCCCATAATGCATCACGGATGTTTTGTAATATTGTCGATTGGAGGATGAGTTCGGAGGAGGTTTTAGTTGCTATATTACTGCCTATTGGGGGATGTTTCTTTTGGAGGATCAGTTCTTATGGATGCTGCCTTCAGTACCATTGTTATCAGTTTTGTTTTGCTATCTTCTCACAGTTTTTTCATCTTATGATTCTGCTCACTCTTCAATAGGAGTGGTCATGTGAAGCTTGGTACATATGAGTGGCTTTTGGGGATGGTACAGTCTAAGTTGAGAACAATATTGGGTGATGACCTGGCTGTAAACAACTTGGTTTCCTTGTGCTTGGTTTCCCTTTTTGCTACCCTTATGTTGGGGTTAAGCCTTTCACTTTATATCAACAAAAGAATTGAGAGATCCGCACGGCAAACGTTAACATAATATGTTTATTTAATACTAGATGAAATTATATAAACACAAGATGAAAGAAATTTATTTGGTATTATGAATATTGTATACTACAATTTATTCAGTCATATTTTTTTTAATTATTTTACCTAACATACTACTATGTTCTGTAGAATGGTAGGTAATTATTACATTATCAAAACTTCAAAGTGATTTAATGTTTATATCTAAATAGTTATATTAAATAAGTTAATTAAGATATACACTTATAATATTTAGTGACCATATAAAAATAAAAATATAACCCATATCAAACATTTTGAAATTACATTAATTGTCACTTAATAAAATTCATATAAATTTAATACGAGATTATTTTTGCAAAAAATAAATAAATACAAAAACACAATCGTTATATATTAAAGGGGATTTATTTACTCAAATTGTTTTTAAAAAGCGAGGTAATGGAATACATTATGTTGTTTACTTGATAACTATAGTTTTTTTGGGATAAAAGTTTTATGCTAAAATTTAATGATCTATTTTCACATAGCATTTAAGATGTTTTAACAGTACATGAGATATTAAGATTAACAAAATTGATTTACAAGTTTTTAGTATTTATGTGAAAATATAAATTAAATATACTTGATCATTTGGAGAGTGAGTCCAAAATTTTAAAAATATTAATTTTAAAATATTTGGGTAATCTACGCTATTTTAATCTTTCTTTTAGCCAAAACTCTTCATAATTTCACCATTTTGTCAAATTATTTCCTTCAGTTAAACTGACTAAAGACAAAGGAAAAATAAAACCATGAATTGGACTGATCGTATAAGACTACAAAATCCCATAATCCATTAACCAAGTGAATCAAAACATTAAGGGTTTATTTGACACACTTGATAGGATAGGACTAATAGTATAAGGTCCGATGAATTTTTAATACTATATGGTGTTTAGTATAACATTGAATAAGATATTATATTTTATATTTTGTAATATCACCATTTATTTATAAATAATTCTAATACCTTAAGTAAATATTTAATAAAATAAAATAATAATAAAATAGGAATTTTTATTAATTATTTTAATATTTTTACCAATATTATATTTATGTAAATATTTGTTAATTAAAATTTAATTTTTATTAATTTTTCAATATTTTATAATTTTATATTATATATTATATAGTATTTACTTAAAATATTTATTATTTATCAATTATATTTATTTTTATTATATATAACTAAACTAATATCATAAATTATTTGCAATTATTTAATATAAAATAATTTTATTAAAAATAATGTTTTATTTTATAATTTTATTTTTTATTATTTATTTAAGAATTATTTTGTATAATGAAATATTATAAAAATAAAAGTGACCATATGCATTAAAAATTAATCAGTCCTAATCCAGTCTCCTTATGCTGTATTGAGTTATATAGTATTTTAATGTATAAGATAGTTATGATGTATAAACTTATACAATATGTTGGCTGTACCAAACAACATATGACATCATAATGTATAGTGTTGCTTATACCACAATGCCTAATACAACATACGAAATACACCTTAAACGTAGTCAAGGGAAAAATGAAAGAACTTTAATATTTTATCACTTTTAGAATATTTGTCCATTTTCATACAACTTTACATTTCAAAATATATGTCCACTTTTAGACAACTCTACATTCCAATGTAATATTTATTTATTTTGCCAATAGTACCCCTAAGTAATTTCACTCACTAATGATTAGTTTTCCAAAAGCATTTTATTTAATAAGGACATATTAGTTCATTCGTTATATTTAGCTCCATTTCCAATCACTTATTATCTTTCTTAATACTTATGTTTGTCCAAAAGTAATAGATATTTTGAAAGAGGGTGAGTAAAATAAAAATTGACAAAAACAAAAAGAAATAACAATAAATTAATAAAGAGCATTTTAAAACAACTAAATAAAATCTCATTTACTCCCCCCATTTTACAATAATTGTAAAAATTTAAATAATACACATATTAAAGAAAACAAATAACATATTGGTAAATGTAGAAAGTTATATGAATGAACAAGTTATTCTTCTCTAGTCATTATTATTCATCTTAGTAAATGTATGGAATACTTAACTAACATATTTATATTACAGGTATAAATGTGTGATACCTCAGGTCCATCCATTCTTGGCTAAGCCTAGCATAGCCTTTAGGCACCCCGAAAACCTCTAAATTCCAGAAATCATGTTTTTATTGAAGTCTGCATTTTTTCTGTGGAGACATGTTCGCTGCAGCAAGTTTTTCACACTACAACAAGCAAGTAGGATAACAGGTTCGCTGCAGCCAGGACCTCCAATGACAACACAGTGTAAAACAATACAATTTAACTAAACAACCCCCTTTCTCTATAAGTACACCCCACACTTGGCCCCAAACATAGAGGCTAGAACCCTAACGCCCACAAGGTGATCTCCCTCCCCTCTCAGACAACTCCAGGCTTTCTTCCTCTTCCCAAATCATTGGGTAAGTTGTTTTTGTGCTGTTTATGTCAATTTCTTCTATGTTCTTCCATGGTTAGAGTTAGGCCTCCCTCATGTGCGAATTTGGGCATGATTTTCCTTCCCCCAAATCTGTCCTATCATGATTTAGAAGGGCTTATGTGTTGTTCGTGATTCTATGGCAGTTGATAGTGTCATCCCAAGCTTTCAAGGTCAAGTTGTTAGTACCCAAATACTCCTGGCTCAAACAGTGAGTGAATTTAAACTCATGGCCTTATTTTCGTCATAAGAATTATGTTTGTAGCATTATGGTTGCTAAACACGAATTTAGAAATGAAAATATGATATAGATATGAATTTGCAAGTGATGCCAAGGTAGAAAAGATTGTGATTTTTTATCATAGTATGAAAATGTTTTTTTAGAAAACCATGGGACCATGATTATTATGTTGTATGCTATGAAAATGTCTTATATACTCAAGAAAAGATTTATTAGAAAATATGTATTTGAGCAAGTTTGCCAATCTGTCAAACATTATTTTTATGAATTTATGACATTGTTATGATTTTAAGATTTGAGAATTTAGACTATACTTTTATAGTATCAGTTAATATATATTGGTAAAAATGTTGAACAGAGTATGATTTGGCTCCGTGAGTATATAAGCTATTATGATTTTAGAGTTTTCATAATTATGACCCATTTTGCTTTGAAGTATGATATTAGAGTTATCAAATTTATGAAAATATGTTAGCTTGAGATATGACTTTAGAATTTCAGTTTTCATGATACTAAGAAGTATGAAATTCAGTATGATTCATAGCAACTGCCAGATACATATTATGTGGGCTTGCAATTGCATTGTCTACAAATTGGTGATCCCTTGGGCATGATTTCACTGTCATAATTATACTAAAGTCAGATTTTTAGAATTATATAAATCCAGAGCTTTCATATTTTTAAGAGCTTTCAGATTTATTCGATTTATATACAAGATAGTTTAGACTGTAACTATAAAAAAACAGACAATGAGCTAACAACTGTGAGAGATCATTAGTCTTGGTACCAAGTTATTTGCCATAGAACAATCTCGTCCCCAGAGTACTATTCAGAGAATGAAACCTAGTTAGATGTCTAAATTCGGGACTTTGTAAGGTACTCATAAAGATCAGAGAAATTCAGAGATTATTATTACTATACTATATATAGATATAGCTAGAGATTACCATTTCTCGAGAAGTTACTACATTATAAGTTTAAATGAATTCATGCAAAATAATAAATTTAGAAATGCCTATTTATCAATCTATGGAATGAAAAGTGATTTTCCTAGCTTGCTATGTATGTAAATATCAAATGATTTATGTTTGTTGCATGTATATCGTATCTATGTAAATTCCTTGGATGTCCCACGTGGGTTGTGGTGAGAATCCACTCACTAAGTCTGTTGACTCACCCTTCTCACTTCTTTCTTATAGTTGTAGGTTCCGTTTTTACTCAGACACTTCAATTGATGCAGATGTTCTTGTGATGTGCAGGCAGAATTTGAGCCATGTATTTAAGATTATGTATTTATTTTCAGAGTTTATGTATACCCTTATATGTGTCAGAATTTAAGGATGGATTTCAATTATAGATTTTGATTTAAATTAGGATGAAGATCAGTTATGTAGTTATGATTCAGTTTTCAAGTATTCAACCAAATTTTAGAGTTATGTATGTTGAAAACACATCAATTTTACAAGTTTAGATATTGTGTTTTGAGTAGAGAAATTGAAAATGAGTTAGATTTATTTATGTTTTAGGAATGAAAAATATGTTATTTCATACATTTAGAGAGATACACTTCTCAGAAGCTTATGTGGAGACTTAGACCCCCACATGTCGGTCACATTACTAAATTGGGTCATGACAAAATGGAGGAAAAAAATCAATGCTACCTAGATATTGTAAATAGACAGATATTTTGATACATAAGAAAATCAAAAATCAACAATTATTATAAAACAGAGAGAATAATAGGAGTGACATAAGACAATGAGGAGTGGTAATGCTACTCTTATTTAGTTATTGACACTTTCTATTTATTGCAATTATTTGTAATATTTTCAAAATGCACTTAATAAAAAATCTATTTTATTCCTAATCTTATATATAGTATATATTTGACGCTTAACAATTTGACATTCATTTCACTCTCATCCTCGCTGCCATCTTCAAACATGTCATCCAATTAGCTTTGGCAAAAAGCAATAGGTCATTGGCCTTTATGACTTACCAGTGATGAGAAATTATAACTCAATACATCAATTTTGAGAACAAATTATTACATACAGGAAGTGTCATTAGATATATTTTATATTCAATAATAATAAAATGTTACTTTAACTAAAATAGAGGTTAAAAATAAATTCTTACTATAGTATTATTTCGTTATTTAGAGTTAAGGAATAGAGTTATTTTTCATAATAAGCCGACCAGTTGGCATCTTTTCTTGTTTAATATCATGAATAGATGTAGATTTTGGCTATACTCTGAATGTTGACTTTTGTTTGGAGCTTTGCTGTCTTTTTGCAGGTGTTTTTCTTTGTTGCTGTGTTGATTAATTTTTCCTGAAAAGGATAATCGAGAGGAAGTTGGGGTGCTGATTGGTGTATAAGGGTTATGATGGGAAAAACACTGTGAGATACATTATACCTTGTGGGGGAGATGTGAGTTTAGAGGGTGATATACTTGTTGAGTAGATATAACTTGTTTTTGTCTAATTTTTTTTTTGTAGGATGTTTATCTATGTCTCCAAGATATGGCTGAAAGGTGGTTTGGTGGTAGTCAGTTAAGCGATACACTGTGAGATGTTTTTTACGTTTTGAGGGGGAGATATGAGAGTTGAGGGCATCACTCTTTTGATTTCAGAGAGTAACACTTGAGTGATGCACTAGAAAACTTGGTGTGTGTGTAATGAGTGTGTAAGTTGTTTCCTTTCACAATGAAGACATATTGATTCTTATGCTGCTTTGAATGTGGAGTCATGAACATGTTGTTGAACATACTATACATCTGGGCTTTATAGTTGCTTGGTTCTGGAATCCTTCTTTGGTACTTGGTGGTCTCCTAACAGTTAAGTTATCTTGACTTGCTGTCTCTAAATCTACCTGAAATTAGTGATCATCAATAGTGGAGTTTAAGTACAGTTTTTAGAATTACTATTTTCGTTCACCCCTTTTGCAAGTTCTTTTGGTTTTTTTTTCTAGTGCTATCATTCAACATGGGTTTGTGGAAAAGAATGAACTAGCTCATCTGGATCCGTTTGTTTTTACTTGCTGTGATGATATATGGCAGTTCTTGAGTATGGGTAAATATGCAAGTGTTTTGAGGAGTTTTTCTGAGCATTGAAAGTTAAGGCAACTGAGTTCGAGAAGAGCCTTCTCAGCTTAATCAGTATGCCTTCTATGTCTAAGTTATATGTTTCCTATTTGGTTTGGTTTGTTTTTTTTGTTAATCAGAACCTTATTTAGTAGCTTGTGTTGGCTGTTTCTACTCCCCTTTTGTGAGGTATAAGCTTTTTCTTTTATAAAAAAAAAAATGCATGACGTTTTAGATATGTGAAGGAATTTTTTTGATTTTGACAGACATTTTTCATGCTTTTCCAGGAAGAAATATTTGTCCATGAACTATATTAATAGTTAAATTTCTGTATTATGTATTTATAGGAAAATTCCATAAAATCATTTAATGAAAATACATTGTGAAAGAAGAAAAACTGGTCCTCCTCTAGAGTTTAAAAATATTCTTGTATTAATTTTATAATTATTTCTTATTTTTAATTTATCTGTATTTTTAAAATATCGTTTTCTTCCTTCAACAATATATAAGAATTTCTCTTCAATTCTAACCATATGGCACATGTCTCGGACACACTATATAATAAGCGAAAAATATGTTTACAAAATTTTCTTCAATTTTCATATAGATCATTAGATAATATCTTAGTTTTCTCTCAAAAAATATTTTTACACATTAACGAAATAAAGTGAATGTCAACCATAATATAGTATATATAAAAATAACAACAAATCAAGGTGTTTTTTAAAGATATTATGAAAATGTTATAAATAATTACAATAAATGGGGAGGGATACCAATAACAATATAAGTCTTTCATTTTTCCTCGGTTGGCGTGTGATACATAAATGAAACCGAGAAGACAACTTTGGCAGCAATTGCCGAAATTCTCCAAATTTGATTGTTTTAATTGCACCGCACGATGAATTTGTTCATCGAATCTAGCTAATTTAATTTGATTCAGACGTGTTTATCTGTGAAATCTTGATTCAATGCTTCTAGTTAAACACTCATCAACGTTTTTCTCATTTTTGACCGAAGACCTTCAATGGAGATTTTTGAAACCTCATGTCAGTAGTAGGTTTAGTTCGGGTTTCGATAAATTATTTAAGTCTTAATATAAAAATTATTTTTGAAGAATTATTTATAGACAAATTATTTTATATTCAAACATATCTGGATGAAAATACTAGTTTTTGAGTATTTTAACAAGTGTCTATTGAAAAGTGAAGCAGACTTAACATGAACTTTCTGTGAAATAATAAACTGTATAATAAGACGTAATAATAAATTAAAAATATGACAGTTGATTTCTAAAGATTTTTAAAAGAAATATCATAAACAGTATTATTTAAACGCCCTTTAGTATTTGAAAAAAAAACAATGATTAAATGCATTAAACAAATAGTAGGTAAACAATTTTACAAGCAACTACTTGAAGATAATTTCTACTTTAATATTCTGAGTTAACATCAGAACCAGTAGTTTAGCTACTAGTGATAATATGTTTTTTTTTGGTAATTAACATGGTTTTATTATATGCTTCTTATTCTAATACTAGTTTTTTTCCTCGATATTTACTCAATATAGTCTCCACTCACACACTGTGAGGAGCAAAAGAAAGTACACACCTAATCAAAAGAGTACCTAGTAATATACCCTCCTAACATCTTTCAAGACAATGACACACATTTTGTAATTGCCCCACCATATATCTATTTATAGGAGCACACGTATATTACAACATACAAATTATAAAGCCACGTTTCCAGCAGACATATTTTGTATAATGTGACACTGAGCAACCTTTTAAACATGAAACCAAGTACCTCTGCATTAATTAGATTGTTTCGGGGTTATGATAGGTTTTTCTATTAATTACAGTAAGTCTGCCCTTGTACCGTTGAATTGTGAGGAGTCTTTGGTAGCTAAGATTAGCTTAATGCTTAAATGTCAAGTTGTTTCCCTCCTAGTAAGATACTTAAGGGTTCCTCTTGGGGCAAATTCTCATTGTGAGGCTACTTGGGCACCGTTCATAGAGAAAGTTTGGAGAAGATTGAGTGGTTGGAAAGGAAGCATGCTCTCCATGGCAGGTAGGCTGGTTTTGATTAGGGTGGTTTCAAATAGTTTGCCTATGTACTACTTAGGTATTTTTAAAATGCCTCAAGTGGTTACTAGGAAGATTATTGCCATTCAAAGTAGATTTTTTTGGGGCTCTAGTGAGGATAGGCATGTAATCCCCCTTGTAAATTGGGAGGTTATTCATAAACCCTGAAAACAGGGTGGAATTGGAGTAGGTGATCTAGTAATCATGAACGTAGCATTACTGTTTAAATGGTGGTGGAGATTCTCTATGGAAGGATCTGCTTTCTAGAAACAAGTTGTGTGCTCATTTCATAATTTGGATGGCACTAAATCTTTGATAGAACAATGAAGTCTTGTTAAAGGAGATTTGTAGGGAGCTATCACTAGCATTGGAGAGGTCCATAACATAATTAGATCTATCATCTCCGTTGGGCCTATGAAAGTAGTTGGGGATGGCAAAAATACTTGCTTGTGGGAGGATGTTTGGATTGGTAATGAGAAATTATTGGTGATCTTTCCAAGACTGTACTCCGAGGCGGTGTATTGCATAATGTGGTTTTTGGAGTGATTCAGGTTAGACATGGACTCTAAACTGGCGCAGGAATTTGTTTCAGTGGGAAGTTACTATGTTGAATGAACTCGAGGGTATGTTAATTAGGGTACAATTAACAAAGAACAGCCCAAACAAATTCGTTTGGTGTTATCATCCTTCTTAGATTTTTGTTGTTCAATCACTTATAGCTAAATATTTTCAGGAAAGTTGTTGTGATTCTCAAGTTAAGCATTTTGTTTATAGTCTGTGGCATGGGTGTGCCCCACCTAGGGTAAAGTTAATTGTGTGGTTTGTTCTTCTGGCAGAATTAACACAAAAACCTGCTTGAATCACCTGAATATCCTTACTAATAACAACGTTAATTGTGCCTTTTGTAATTCTTCTAAGAAAACTCCATCACACTTGCTCTTTATGTGTCATTTTTCTTGGAAAATTTGGGTCTTTTGTTGTAATTGATAAGGTATTAAGTGGGTGATAGCTGATGATCCATATATAAATTTTTAAATATGGAATGAGGTGGATTTCATGGGTAGGTATAGGAGAGGATGGAATGTTTGCTTTTACACTACTTTGGTATCTATTTGGAAATTAAGAAATAAAGTTATTTTCTAAAATGAGCAGATTAACTGGCATAGCTTCATGATTAATCTCCTGCATAAATGTAGGTCCTGGAAATTTTCTGAATGTTGACAATATGCATTGTTAGAGTTTTTGTGGCATTATATTTTCGCAGGTAAACATTCTTTGTTGATGGATGTGTAGATCCTGTTTGATAAAGAGACACATAAGGACCTTGGAGTTTGTTTTTTTGTTGGTGAATAAGGGGTGATGCAGAGAGATACACAAAGAGATTCTTTTGTGGGGGAGTGATGAGCTAGGGGAGAAACACAATCTTGAGGTTTGAGTTGATTTGTGAGGATTTTTTTGTTGGGTTTCATCTAACTCTTATCTGTTGGTAGGTTTACCTTTTCTAGGATCTCAGAATATGGTTGAAAGATGGTTTGGAAGAAATGAGTGGAGTGATACACAGTGAGATTTTGTTTGGAAATGAGGGGGAAACATGGGAATTAAGGGTGTATTTTGAATATTGAAAACACTAAGATGTTTTGAGTGAAACACTAGTGAGGTTTAGTTTTTACAGGTGTTGAAATGAGTTGGGTGTGTGAATTGGTTCCGCGAGCCGTGCTATTGATGTTGGGAGGCGTTCAAATGGCCATGCCACTAGCAAAGCTGTTGGAATGGAACATATATCCCCATATTGAATAAAAAATGATGTCTTCAATTGCGGAGTAGAATTCCAACAATTGGAGACTTGCTGCATTTAACTCATTGGTCACATTAGCAGGGAGCCAGGGTGTTGTTTTGGTATCTGAGAGTGTTGCCCACCTATTTTTACTGCCTTTGTTCACCTGTCATATGTAAATGGAGGGGTAAATCTACTTTGGATTATAATGGTTTGAGTGCCACCTTTGTTCTTTTATCTTTCTCAACTGGTGCTCCTTTTATGGTTGGTACGTCGGATTTATTTAGTTTCTTCTTCTAGTTTATTCCATTAGCTGCGAAGGTTTGACCTCTTGTGGAATGATATAGTGCAAAAAGGGTTAAGTGATGGTCCTGGTAGTAGTGTCCATTGCAAACATGTTCTTCCTGGGCACAACAAGAAAATGCTATTAAAAGGGAAGATATCTAGTTCAAGTTTGGAAATAGATATTTGGGGCCAACTTGTCTTATGTCTTACGTTTATTTTTCTTTTTTTGCAAGTGGGTTTGTATAGTTTATATGTGCTGGTGCTCCCTCCTGTTGTAGGGTTTTGAACCCTAAAAAAACCAAGTACCTCTGCAAGGGAGTGTGATCACTCCCAAAGGAGAGTGACACTAGCAAGTATACTAGGTCATCAAGTAATAGAGTAAAATAGAGGGTTGTCGTACCCACAGGGATAATTCAAGTACCGATTCTAGTTAATTAGATAACAAGTTGAACAATTGAAAAGAGATGATATTAAAAGGAATAATGCTAAAGTGCTAAAATGATGTGAAAACAATATAAGAATAGATGAAATTAAATGCTAGGGTGATTTACTTCAACTATGTGTTAACAAAATGCAACATAAACATCAATATGCCTTGTCCGAATTTAATTGAGTGATGGTAGGATCCCTATGTTCATTAAAAGTATTTCTCAAGATCATCTAATGCTACTCAATTAGAGTTAAACACCTAATCTCTTTGCCTATCTCTAGGTGTCATTCAATTCATGGCATTGCACTTATAGGCATGACTCTTACTCCTTTTCTCAAATTTGTAATAACCCCTATAATCCTAAATTGGTGATCAAACAATTCAAGATAAATAAACTCAAATACAATGCTCACCATCAAATGAGAACAAGACATAAATTCATTCACATTAGCATATTATCAAACACATAGCCTCCATAAATCACCCTAAACAAAAAGGATTTAGTTACAAGTCATGGAAAATAAAATAAAAGCAACATAAATAAAAAAGAGATAAGAGGAAGCCATGAACAAAGAAAAATTCACAAGGAGTTGAAGAACAATTCCAAGAGAGGTCTTCTTTTCTTGTTCTTGAAACTCCAATCCCTTGCTCCAAGCTTTTGCCTCATCTTCTCCCCTAAAATTTTGTATTCTGATGATTCCCCCTTTCCAACACATTTGTCTAGGTTTTTGTGCCAATCATGGGCTGCCAGAGTCAGTACAGAGGCCCAGTCCACATGTCAGATTCGTGTACCCACGCTGTAGCGTGGCTGTGGCTACGCTGGAGCGTAGCTTAAGTGAAATTATAAGAATTCTAACAGCAACTCACGCTACAGCATGAGTTTCCACGCTGTAGCGTGGCTTCAGTTTCAGGACCCATGCTCCAGCATGGATTTCTGACATCTCTTCAGCTCCAATTCTTGCTCCTTCACACTCCTAGCTCAAATGTTTCCCCAATTCTACTTCCAAAAGGCTACAAAACCAATGGAAAACACAACTAGAATGCAAGGTTAAATATGAATGTAATCATGCAAGAATTTAAACCCAATGATGTAAAAAAGGAAACCAAGAAAACTAAAGAAAAACATAACTCCTAAAGGAGTTATCAGAGTGTGAGTGTTGTCAGGTATCATGTGCTAATATCATCTAATCTCATGAAGGTCAACTAATTCACCCAAAAAAATTTGAATTAAACTACAAGATAAATCAACCCAAAAAAAAGTATGAGATAGTCCAACTTAAATTAATTTTAAGTGTTTATCTAACTAGTGCCCTCAAGGCATTGTTTAAAGAAGTAGAAAAGGAGATTTTATTATTGGAAAGACAAGATTTTGTGTTTTCAAAATATAGGATCCACTAAAAAATTTTATAGCTTATTTGTTTTGATATCCTTAACTAATGCCCTTTAGGACACTAGTTAGCAAAGCCCCAATTTTAAAACTAAATTTAGGTGTTTTGTGTTATTGATTGCACACAATATTTTGGTTTCTCCACTCTTTCTGTTAAGCGAAAAACTTTCTATTGAAATTATCAGAAAAAAACCTCAAGAAAGGTAACACAATTCACCCAAAATTTTTTGAATTAAACTACAACTACAAGATTAGTTAAAAGAGAGAGAGAGAAAGTTAATACTTATTTCAGTTCTTGACATTACACTTGAACCCATAGTTTTAAAACACGATCTGGCAATCAACTCGATCAAGACACTGGGTTACTGGTTTACTGATTCAACGAGTGAGTTATTAGTTCAACCGGTTGAATCGAATATAATAAAATAAATATATAAAATACAAATAAATAAAATGAAATAGAATATTTAATTAACAATTTAACACACTTTAAAAATTCACCTGTTTATAAAACATCAACATTTACTTTATAATTTCATACAGCTAAAGAGAATGACCCTATGTTTAAGTTTTTTACATGGAAATGAAATCACTGTTCATATATTGACATTATATAAAAAAAACTGCATTAGTTCTATTGGGAGTGACATTGTTCTAATTGAACAAAAATGGAAGACTTGCCAGTTTAGGTACCAGTCTTACCACCATTTAAAATTGCCAATGTTAAAGCTTCGAATCCATAAAAAATATCCTTCACACAACATGGTCCAAAATCTCCACCTGCATGTAGTCTGTCATATCTCAACATGAGTAACGTTCCCCTATTAGTGTGTATATCATCTTCAATTCAATTCCCATAAGCTAATCCAAGGATATTCATGTTCCAATTCATCAAATCAAAGAACTGGCTTTATGGCAATGAGGTGTTGAAGAGTGAAAACACGATGCTTGTTAGTCCCACTTAGAAAATAAAGGATGTGTAAAACAAGACTTGAGCAATAAAATGTCTCCCTCTGAAAGTTGGTCCCACATCGCCAATAAAAGTGAAGGGAAGCCAAGCCCCATGCTATAAAAAGAGAAGTCCCCTTCACTTTTACCATTATGACTTCAACAAGTAAAAAATGGTGACGCGGCCCAAGGCTATGTGATCCAAGTTGTAACCCAATGAATTTTAATTAACATGGTCAAAATTTTATAAATAGTTTAAATTTTTCTAGCCAACTGATTTTATCAAAATTGGGTTGAGTCACCGATTTTTTAATCGAACCAGCCGGTTAGTCTGGGTCACACTGGTTTGTTAGCATATCCGATTTGCAGGGTGGCTCAGACTTGTTATCAGGCTGGTTCACCTGTTTAATAGTCGAACTGACTGGTTCGGTTCGAGTTTTAAAACTATGCCTGAGCTAGACTCTTTGACTAACCAAAGTGCTCAGACGGAGTCTAGATAGATTATAAGAAATAATGGACTTCATAATTAATACCAAAACCTCATGAAAATATGTTATCTTGAGATGTGACTTTAGAATTTTAGTTTTCATGATACTAAGTAGTATGAAATTCAGTAAGATTCATAGCAGCTGTCACAATACCCACAAGTTACTGATCCTTTGAGCATGATTTTATAACCACGGTTATGTTAAAGTCAGATTGTTAAAATTATATGAATCAAGAGCTTTCAGAGTTTTAAGAGCTTTTAGATTTATTCGATTTATGTATAAACTAATTTAGATGGTAACCATAAAGAAACAAATAGTGAGTTAACAGCTGTGAGAGATCGTTAGCATTGATATCAAGTTATCTGTCAGACGACAATCTCACCTTCAGAGTATTACTTAGAGATGGAACCTAGTTAGTTATTCAAATTTGGGACCTTGAGAGGTACTTATAGAGATCAGAGAAATTCAAAGATTATTTTTACTATATTATATATAGATATAGCTAGAGATCATTATTTCATGAGGAGTTACTGCACTACAAGCTTAATGAATTGATGCAAAACAATAAATTTAGAAATGTTTGTTTATGAATCTATGGAAAGAACAGTGTTTTTCCTAGCCAGCTATGTATGTAAATATCAAATGATTTATGTTTATTGCATATATATTGTATCTATGTATATCTCTTGGACGTCCCATGTGGGTTGTGAGTGAGAATCTACTCACTGAATCTGCTGAATCACCCCTCTCACTTCCTCCTCATATCTGTAGGTTCAATTTTTACTCAGATGCTTCAATTGACGCAAATGCTCTAGTGGTGAGCTTTTACATTGCTTTAAGGCTTATATAAGGTTTATGTTAGAATTAGAGTGTTTCAATAGATGTACAGGCAAGATTCGAGCCATGCATTATTTTAAGATTATTATTTATTTTCAGAGTTTATGTATACCTCTATATGTATCACAATTTAAGTATGGATTTCAGTTATAGATTTTGATTTAGATTAAGTAGTAGATCAGTTATGTAGTTATGATTCAATTTGCAAGTATTAAACCAAATTTTAGAGTTATGTATGTTGAAAACACATTAGTTTTATAAGTTTAGATATTATGTTATGAATAGAGAAAATGATAATGAGTTAGATTTATTTATGTTTTAGGAATGAAAATTATGTTATTTCATACATTTAGAGAGATACATTATTTAGAAAACTTACGTATGGACCCAGACTCTCACGTGCCTGTCATATTCCCAAATTGAATCATGATAAAATGGAAGAAAAAAATTAATGCTACTTAGACATTGTAAATAGATAAATATCTTAAAACATAAAAAAAATCAAAAATCGACAATCATTATAAAACAAAAAAGATAATAGAAGTGATAAAAGACAATGAGAAGTGGCAATCCCATCTTATTTAGCTATTGCCGTCCCTATTTATTGTAATCATTTGTAATACTTTCAAAATGCACTTAATCAAAAATCTATTTTATTCCTAATCTTATATATACTATATGTTTGATGGTTAACAATTTGACATTCATTTCACTCTTGTCCTGGCTGCCATCTTCAAACCTATCATTTGGCAAATGGCAATGGGGTTGTTGGCCTTGGTGACTTTCCAGTGATGAGAAATTATAACTCAATACATCAATTTTGAGAACAAATTCTTACGTACAGGAAGTGTCATTAGATATATTTTATATTCAATAATAATAAACTATTACTTTAACTAAAATAGAGGTTAAAAATGAATTCTTACTATAATATTATTTTCTTATTGGATATATATATACACACACATGATGCTCCACATATATGAAGGAATTTTTTCGATTTTGATGGACATTTTTCATACTTTTCCGGGAAGAAATATTTTTCTATGAACTATATTAATAGTTAAATTTCTTATTATGTACTTATAGGCAAATTCCATAGAATCATTTAATGAAAATACATTGTGAAAGAAGAAAAGTTTATCCTCCTCTAGAATTTAAAAATATTTTTTTATTAATTTTATAATTATTTCTTATTTTTTATCTATATTTTTAAAATATTATTTTCTTACTTTAACAATATATAACAAAATTTCTTCAGTTCTAGCCATATAACGCATGTCCCGGGCACCCTATATAATAAGCGAAAAATGATTTTACAAAATTTTCTTCTATTTTCATATAAATCATTAGATAATATCTTAGTTCTTCTCTTAAAAAATATTTTTACACTTTAACGAAATAAAGTGAATCTCAACCATAATATAGTATACATAAAAATAAAAACAAATCAAGATTTTTTTTATTAAAGATATTATAAAAATATTACATATAATTACTGTAAATGGAGAGTGAAAATGCAACTCCACCACTTCCAACAACAATATAAATCATTTATTTTTCCTGGGTTGACGTGCGATACATAAATGAAGTCTCAGTAAAGCCGACAAAACAACTTTAGTAGCCGAAGAAGCACGACACCGGAGTGTTCGTGTGTTACATATACGTTGAATTAAAAATATAATTTTTTTAAGTTTGAATATTCATCGGATACAAAAAAAAAATAATGGAATTATTTTAAAAATTATTTAATTGATAAAAAATTGATTAGATAAAAAGTTTATACAAATCAAAAAAAATTTTGATAAAAAAGATAAAAAATCATACTGTAAAATAAAAATTATATATATATATATATATATATATATATATATATATATATATATATATATATATATATATATATATATATATATATATATCCTTGTGCTATAACTTTTTGAATTTAGTTTATTTTCATATTTATGTTGTGTTTCACATTCATGTCTGTCTCTTTGCATCATAGTTGGTAGCAATTGCAGAAATTCCCGATATTTTGATTGTATTAATTGCACCACACAATGAATTTGTACCTCGAATCTAGCTAATTTAATTTGATTCAGACGTGTTTATCTGTGAAATCTTGATTCAATGCTTCTAGTTGAACATTCATCAACGTTTTTCTCATTTTTGACCGTAGACCTTCAATGGAGATTTTTGAAACCTCACATCAGTATTAGTTCGGGTTTCGATAAATTATTTAAGTCTTAATATAAAAATTATTTTTGAAAAATTATTTATAGACAAATTATTTTATATATAAACATATCAGGATGAAAATACTTGTTTTTGAGTATTTTCACAAGTGCCTATTGAAAAGTGGTGAAGCGGGTTAGGGTGGAGAAGCCCAACAGGGAGAGACATGTCGATAAATTTAAATGAGACAATAATATCGGTAGGACGCCACATCTTGACCTAAAACTTTAAGGCAATGAGTTATAGATCCTCTCACATTATATACTCACTTAATCCATTCTCAACCAATGTGAGGCTTCACCTAATACTGGGCCGAATGCCATATCTTCTCCCACATTATATATTACTCACTTAATCCATTTTCAACCAATGTGAGACTTCACCTCTCACACTTAACCTCAGCAATTTCCCCCTTAAGTGTGAGAATGGGCTAAGTGAGAGTATCATAATACCGGGCCGGACGCCACATCTTGACCAAAAACCTTAAGGCAATGAGTCATGGATCCTCCCACATTATATACTACTCACTTAATCCATTCTCAACTAATACGGGACTTCACCTCTCACACTTAATTTCAACAAAGCGGACTTAACATGACTTTGAAATAATAAGCTGTATAATAAAACGTAATAATAAATTAAAAATATGACATTTGATTTCTAAAGATTTTTAAAAGAAATATCATAAACAGTATTATTTAAACGCCCTTTAGTATTTGAAAAAAAAAACAATGATTAGCATTAAACAAAGAGTAAGTAAGCAATTTTACAAGCAACTACTTGAAGATAATTTCAACTTTAATATTCTGAGTTAACATTAGTACCAGTAGTTTAGCTACGAGTGATAATATGTTTTTATTTTTTTTTTGGTAATTAACATGGTTTTATTATATGCTTCTTATTCTAATACAAGTTTTTTTCCTCGATATTTACCCAATATAGTCTCCAATCACGCACTGAGGAGCAAAAGAAAGTACACACCTAATCAAAAGATTACCCAGTACTATACCCTCCTAACACCTTTCATGACAATGACACACATTTTGTAATTGCCCAAACAGCACCATATGTGTGTTTACAGGAGCACACGTATATTACAACACAAATTCTAAAGCCACGTTTCCAGCATACATATTTTGTATAATGTGACACTGAGCAACCTTTTAAAAATGAAACCAAGCAAGGGAGTGTGTGTGTTGTTGGGTATCATGTGCTAATATCATCTAATCTCATGAAGGTCAACTAATTCAGCCAAAAAATATTGAATTAAACTACAAGATAAATCAACCCAAAAAAAAGTATGAGATAGTCCAACGTAGATTAATTCTAAGTGTTTGTCTAACTAGTGATCTCAAGGCATTGTTTAAAGAAGTAAAAAAGAAAACTTTATTATTGTAAAGGCAAGATTTTGTATTTTCAAAATATAGAATCCACTAAAAAAATTTATAACTTATTTATTTTGGTATCCTTAAATAGTGCCCTCAGGGCATTAGCCAGAAAAACCCCAATTTTAAAACTAAATTTGGGTGTTTTGTGTCATTGATTGCACACAATATTTTGGTTTCTCGACTCTTCCTTTTGAGTGTGAAATTTTGTATTGAAATTATCGAAAAAAAAAACCCTCAAGAAAGGTAACATAATTCATCCAAAAATTTATGAATTAAACTACAACTACGAGATTAGTTAACAAAAAAAGAAAGAGTTTATGCTCATTTTAGTCCCCGACATTACACTTGAACTAGACTCTTTGGCTAACCAAAGTGCTCGGATGGAGTCTGGACAAATTATAAGAAATAATGGACTTCATAATTAATACCATAACCTCATGAATGTCAAGCGGGACATTTAAAAGACATAAAAGACCGGTTATCCGATCATATTCTTAAAGGCATTCTCAAGAAGTCTAACCCACTATAAAACTAGAGGAATCAAGACCAGAAAAGGGGACATGAAAACACACACTAAAACCTTTAACAGTCCAATCAAACACAAAATCTAAGCAGACGCTCCATAGTTTGATTGGAACAACATTTATAGATCATTTTAGTTCATAACTTTTAAAATGAGTCAAATCAATCATTGACATTGTAAAATGTGAATTAAGTTAATCCTCAATCTCACTTTTATTCAACATTTTGTCAATTAAATGATGATGTCTAATGTTAAGTGATATCTTGGCATACTACATATCATTTAAAATATAATAAAGTTTAAAATGACTCATTTTGGTGTCTAAAATTGTATAAAATGGGTCATTTTATAACTTGAAAAGGAGATTTAAATAGCTTATTTTCTTTAATTTTAGGCATCAAAATGAGTCATTTTAAACTTAATTCTACTTCAAATGATATAAGATATGTTAAGGTATTACTTAATGTTACACATTATTATTTAATTGATGGAATGTTAAATAGAAGTGGGTTGAGAGACTAATATGACTTATATCTTGTAATGTCAACGACTAATTTCACTTATTTTAAAAATCAATGACTAAAATGATTTACGAGTGTAAATTTAAAAGACTAAAATGAACGTTAACTAAAAAAAAAAAAAAAAGTAGAAGATAGTCCAACCTAAATTAATTTTAAATTTTCTTCCTAGAATTGAGTATCTTGAGAGTTATTTGAGAGGAGAAACATAATAATCCACTCATTGTTTCGTAATCCAAATTCACATCAAAGTTGATTGATTCGCATAAGTTTCGGTTTCTCTTGTCAAGTTGATTTGATTTCTTTTCAAATTTAGCCGTCACAAAATAATTAAATAATGAAAAAATTATTTATACTAATCATGTATGAGACACCGTATCGGTTCACATCCCATTTATTATTGGATTGGATGAGAATCCCATTTAAATGAGGTCCATACCTCATCTAATGATAAATAAGATGTGAGTTGACATGGTGTCTTATATATGATGAATACAAATAACATAACTCCTAAATAATTACGGTTGCTAGCATGTGTTTCTTCAGTTCCCAGGTCACAACATCCTCGTTTGTTTGTCCAAACCCGCAACATTTTATTGTAGGCTAACTACCATAAGAAAGTGAAAACTGTAAAGGCACAATAAAAGTAAAAATAAGAATCTTATGCTGTTATGACTATTATTTATTGATGTATTTATTTATTTATTTAATATTACTACTATCACACTTCTCTGTTATTATATATACCTGACCCCATGTGTGTGTTCTTCCCAAAGATTTCATCTTCTCCTAAGCTCTTAGAGAAACACTTGGCAGCAATGGTTGAAAACAAAGAAGCAAAGTCTTTGTTCAATGCTGCCAATGGACACCAAAATGGGTTTGATCCTAGTGCCCCTCCCCCATTTAAGATAGCAGAAATCAGGGCTGCCATTCCAAAACACTGCTGGGTCAAGAATCCATGGAGATCCCTCAGTTATGTCCTGAGGGATGTGTTTGTGGTCACTGCATTGCTAGCTGCAGCAATTCACTTCAATAGCTGGTTCTTCTGGCCCCTCTATTGGCCTGCTCAGGGCACAATGTTCTGGGCACTTTTTGTTCTTGGACATGATTGGTAAGTGGGAACTACTTGTCTCAATTATGTTCTTACTTCTTAGTTCTCACTCACTTCTAATGTCATGTGCCCCTTCATTGTCTTAGACCACTTTTCACTTTGTAAATTAATAATTTTTTCAACCTTTTTTTAAATGAACAGTGGCCATGGAAGCTTTTCAAACAGTGCCAAGCTGAATAGCATTTTGGGCCACATCTTGCACTCCTCAATCCTTGTACCATACCATGGATGGTTTGTTGACTTTGTTCTTAGCGCTTGTTTTTCCTCTCATTGTTCATTTTGTCCTTAAAGTTTATGCTATGCCAATTCCTTAATTTGATTTGACAACAAATGTGTCCAACCTTCTTGCTTGTTTTTAGGAGGATTAGCCACAGAACCCACCACCAAAACCATGGGCATGTTGAGAACGATGAGTCATGGGTACCAGTAAGTGTTTGCTTGCATCTTTGCTATTAATTTCATTACATAGAAGTAGTTGGCCCAGCAAATTAAAATAATTATATTTTAAACTTCACGAGGTTCATGTTAATTGGTATTTTATTTTGTGTCATTATCTCAGTTGACAGAGAAGATATACAAGAGTCTAGACTATACGACAAGACTCTTGAGATTCACGGTGCCTTTACCCATCCTTGCATATCCCTTCTACTTGGTGAGTGCTTATTTCAAACAAAAGAAAATTATTTTTATATTGTTCAAAATTAATTCTCACAATTTTCTCTCTAATATGAAATGCAATTTCAGTTGTGGAGAAGCCCTGGAAAGGAAGGTTCTCACTTCAATCCCTACAGCAACTTGTTCTCACCCAATGAGAGAAAAGAAGTGATGGTTTCAACAGTGTGTTGGGTTTTCATGTTTTCTCTGCTTCTCTGTCTATCCTTCATTACGACCCCACTTCTAATTCTCAAGCTCTATGGAATCCCCTATCTGGTAAGAAAAATGTTATTAGCACTCATAACATGTCAAATATCGTGTTAACTCACATCTTATTTATTATTAAATGAGATATGCACTTTATTTAAATAAGATTCACACCCTATCCAATATTAAATGAAATGTGAATTGACACGATGTCCTAAGTACTATAAGTACAAATAACATAACTCATTTGGTAATATCACTATTATACTGTTGCTTTTACCTCATTCCCTCCTTCCCCACTTTGTTATGAGATATCATTCATCTACTTTGGCTTTAGTTTTAATTTTTAGGGGATATGATTTTTAATATGATATAGTTTTAAATTTGACATTTATGGCGTGTTGGTTAAAGATTAAGAATATAAAGTAAGGTCTTGTGTTTTTGGATGCACCGGCCTCATGCATAAAATTTACTCCCAATTTTCTTAGCTATGTTTGGCTTAAACAAAAAATAGGGTAGAAATTTCTTTGGATTTATTCTATTAGTAAAATTATAAATTCTGTTCATTAATAAAAATTTTATCCCAATTTTATTCTCAAATCAAACAAACCCTTGAAAGTGAATTGTTTATACATTTCCATTGATTGTCTTTCGCTTATTTTTACATGTAGATCTTCGTCATGTGGCTGGATTTCGTCACTTACTTGCACCACCATGGTTACAAACAGAAATTACCTTGGTACCGTGGAAAGGTAACAAATCATCAATCTGAAATTGATTCTGTCTCAACATTTTTTTTTTAGTGCATAACGATGTTTATTTGCTTTCTAATTTCCAATCTGAAACTTTTATATTATTTTATTAAGCTCAAATCTTGACCATTAGTCTCGAAATTCTGAACTTATTTGTTTTATTCATGGACTTCACAATTAGATCGGTGTTCCAGGTGCTTTAAAACACTAAGCAATTTATTTATCGAAGTTTGCACTTTTTCCTTACTTAAAATAATGCGTTACAATTGGGTCCATAACATGTATTGTTGGTATGTGTGAATTTACAGGAATGGAGTTATTTAAGAGGTGGCCTTACAACCGTGGATCGTGACTATGGTTGGGTTAATAACATTCACCATGACATTGGCACTCACGTTATTCACCATCTTTTCCCTCAAATTCCTCATTATCACTTAATTGAAGCGGTAACTTTCTAGCTTGTCTAATCTCTCCGTCCTCAAATAACTATTCATTTTATAAATATACTCTGTCTAGAAACAATTATCCATTTCACATATTAATTATCTGTTTTACAAATGTCCTTTTTAAATAATTCTGTTGACTCATTTAGCGGAGAATGAGAGAGAAAATTAGAGTTGAAAAGTAAAAGAATAATTTAGTAAACTACTTTAAATATTTTCAAACATTAATGTCTTTTCAATTATTATCTTAATTCTAGTATGTATTTATAACTTAACAGTTATTTGAGGATGGAGGGAGTATAACTTATACCCTAATAGTCAAGAAATCCACCACGTGTTTAATTTTTGAGTTTTACTTACATGTGTCATAAAATTGGTTAAGAAATTAAAAAAAAAACTAAATACCTATTTTGGTTTATGAGAAATTAGAATAAATTGGTTCAACAAAATTTAAAAATCTCCTAGTAATCAAAAAATGATACAAATTAGTTTTTTTTGTATAGGTTTGTATACAGTTTTTTTTTAATTGTAAGCATCTTTGAGAATAGATCAATTTGTTTCTTTGTTTGAATGATGAGGGATTAATTGGGGATTTTTAAATTCTAAGATACCAATTTGTGCCCAAAATGTGTCATAGGGACCATACTGGGGATTTAATATAATTTGAAAACTGAAATTTGCTGCCTATTACAATTTTTTGTTTTCTTTTTATTCCATACCTGATGTTTGATATCTAATGAAAGTTACTTTTTCTTTTACTCTCTGGCAGACACAAGCCGCAAAGCCGGTGCTTGGAGAGTATTACCGTGAGCCAGAGAAATCTGGGCCACTGCCAATTCATCTGATCGAGCACTTGATACAAAGCATTAGGCAAGACCACTATGTCAGTGACTCAGGAGATATAGTATTCTATCAGACTGATCCACAGCTTCACAAGTATTCATTTAACAAGTCTAAGTGAGCATTTTTGGTGTCTCTATTTGATGCTCTAGTCGCTCAGAATATTTATTTTTCATGTTTGCTATAGGGGTCAGATGTGGTTCCATGTTAGTTTTGCCACATGATTTTGGTTCTTGTTTTATGAGTAATAGGCCTCACTCTGATTAATTCATTTACTACAAAGAGACAAGAATATAGTTGGCCTCAATGGAATAGTACTTGGAATAATTAAAAAAAAGGGTAATAAATTTTGAATTGCCAGCTTCATTTGTGTATGTTTTCTACCAGTTGCGCAGAGCATTCACGTGGGTAATCCAAAACGAATTAAGCAAGGGATGCTATTCAATTATTTATAAGTTACAACCACATGCACATGCTATCCCTTCCAACCTTTTTTTTATTGTCGTGGTGTAAGCAAAATACAGACAATGCTTGAGATGATTTTATCACTAACAAACAATACTGCATTAAGCATTGCCATAGATCATACTATGTTAAAGTTCATTAATAGAGTTTTTATTCAACCAATTTTCATTTTTTTTTGTCCGATAATTTTTCATTTATTGATAACTGATTATATCTTTCTTTTGGTCCATTAAGTGATCTTTTTTCCCCTTGTTTTGGTTGAAAGTGATGGTCTTCTTTACCTATTCTTGGGTCAGAAAATGATACTCTTCTTCAACCATAAATATAGTCATTGAATTTTTGGGCCCGCAATGTTAACTGCTGTGTGTTGCATGGCTATTAAGGGTTATGAAATCTGGCTATTGCTGGAGGCCCACTAATATTTATTAAAAGTAGTACTGTTATGATAACTCATTTTTTCCGGGCTTTTTTACACAAATATATTAAAATATATAGGATATGTCCCAAATGCATTCCGTTTACACATATGTCCTATTTTGCATGTAATGAAAGTCGACTAAAATTGACTTCCTGTAGTCTTAAAGTCGACTTTGGTTGGGCAACCCCTGCGTGTCACTATTGTTGTCAGTCATTGTGAGCAAAGTTGACTATAGGCGATTTTTTTGTGATGTTTGAGTCAATTGTAATCGACTTTGATAGTATTGGTAGTATATGGAAGTCGACTATAGTTGTTTTGTCACACATGCCTGGATGCTGTCAGAGAGGAAGGAGTCGAGTATAGTCGACTTCCGTAGCTGCCCTGCCTATATCACCAAGTTGAGTCCTGCATGTTTGTGAGGGAGATCTGAGCGAGGCGTAAAGGAGAAGAAGAAACTCATTTTGGCAGAGAGGAAAAAGGAAGGAGGAGGGCGGATCTTTCAAGGTGGAGGTAGTGAAAGAAGTGGTCTAGTGATTTTCATGGAGAATAATTTATATTGTCTTAATGTTGTTGATCATATTACAGGCAGACTAGAAGTACAAGTTTTTTTATTTAGTTTAAAATTTTTTCATTGTATTTTATTTTATCATTTTATATATCTATATGTTATGAAATTTTAATTTGTTCGTTTAGAAAGATTTACGGTATTAAAAGCAGTGTTGTGTATATATGTTTATTTTTATTGTACATGGTAATAATTTGTTGTATATTTTTTTATTTATAGCAATGTTGTATATATATGTTTATTTCTAATTAAGTGAACATATGGTTTAAATTAGTGAATTTCAATAAATTTAAATATAGTTAGTGTTAAATTAATTTGAGGGTTTTTTAATTTAGTATTGTATAATAGTAATAATTATTTATTGTAATAAAACTTTATAATTGACTTTTGTACTAAAGGAAAGTCAATTAAAAGCGATTTCTTTTTTATGAAGAAGTCAATTATAATCTACTTCAATTACCTCATCATGCATGTTTTTTCCAAATGTGAAAATCGATTTTAGTCGACTTCTTTATAATTGAGATGTCAATTTTGTGCGAAAATCAATTTTAATCGACTTTTATTACACTAAAATAGGACATATATGTAAATAACTTTAAATAAGGTGATTCATGTAACATGGCATGCCTTTTAATTCATTTGTGTAAAAAACGCTTTTTTCCATATCTCACTTGAATAGTTAAGAATTAAGATACTAGTTAGGAAATTAAGAAATCAAATGTGTGTTTGGTCAATGGATAAAAATATTGTGAAAACTTTTATGCATAAGTTTCATGTGTAAAATTATATATAAAATTTATTGATGAAAATTTTCATATTATTTTTACCCTTCAACCAAACATATCCTAATAGTGAAAAAAAATTAATTAAAAAATGGGCTTTTGAAATTTTCAGCATATATGGATGTATTAAAAACTCCAAAAATCAATTGTTTTTATTTTATTACGTCCTGTAAAAATCCTTAATATATATATATGGGGAGTTTAAATTATTTTAGTAGCGAAATTTGGTAAATCTGATAAAATAATTTTATATCTATTATTTATTACCTTATTAAGTCGATGATTTTATTGATTAAACAAAAGAAATTCTCATATTCTGTTATTATCTAATACTAACAGCAAGTGATAATTTTGTGCTGGCTCGTTTGATTCTTATTTTATCAATTTTAAAATCAAATTCTTAAACACTATCGCACCAAATAATAATAATAATAATAATACTTAAATCCACTTCAAATTCAACATATTATTTGTCGAACTACATACATTGAAAACAAGGATACCAATTCCCAATAGTGTCAGCTGCATCCATCTTCGAGGAGATGCACATGTGCACTGCTCATGCCCAGAATACAACCCCCTAGCCCTAGAAGTGCCGCCAGCGAAAGTGCGAAACGCTATGGTATCAGAAATAATATACACCTCAAATCAAAATATAATGATTAAACGTTTGTCAATAATTAAAAAAATAATAATTAAAATTTTATAAATAAAATGACTACTATAAGTTGAACTTATTTAAATTGTTATATTAACTATCGTCTAACTAGTAGCGGAGCTAAAAAAATTTTGACAAGGGAGGTCAATACAAACACTATTCTATATATGATATTAGAGAAGTTATATAACTATAATAAATACATAAATAAAATTAAAGAAATTGGAGAGAGCATGGCCTATAGAGGCCCCCTCTTGCCTGCCTCTGTCTTTTATTTTTTTAATTTTTTGGTACAAGCTTTGCCTCTGTGTTCAACTATATATATATTGTTACTATAAAACTATTAACAAATAGAGTGACAATTGTCTATTTACATTTTTTTAAAATTTAAAAGTTGTACAAAACTTATATTCTATTGTCACTCTTATATTTTAAATTTATATTTAATAAATTTTAAATAAAATTAGCCTATTAAACTATACAAACATGTGTCAAACACTAGGCATGAGACTCAGTATAATTGATAGTTAGTTGAACTTCTTAAACATTTAGTCAGGAGTTTAATTTTTAGCTAACTTTGACTTTACCTTAAAAAAAACATGTACCAAACAATAGTCGAGATCTACTCAAGCATTGTTTCACATTTGAAGTTTTCTATTCAAGTTTTGACTCTTATGTTGAGAATTAGTTATTATTAGATGTTATGGTAAGTTAAAAAGTTTTGTTAATTCTAAAACCATTATTTGTCATAGTTCTACTGTAATTTTGGGTTGGTTATATTTCCGCAGATAATTATCATTGCACATGATTTTTTGTGCATGGTCTGGCATAAATCACTGCTGTAATAGGATTTAGATATATGTGTTTTATAGTGGACGTGTTGGGAGTGCTTTTTGGTGATCCTATTGATATGGTACTCTTTTTTATCTTGATGACAATGTGGAAGGAGTTCGAGTCCTGCATATTATTGGTTTTATGTTATATTTTTGTTTGTTTCTTCCTTTTGTTATTTGGTCTTCTACCTGCTTTGTTTGGACTTTTTCTTTCATACTTTCGTCTCTTTATAGCTTTAGTTTGCTTGAGAGCTCCTTAATTGGGGAAAAAAAAGCATGAGGAAATTTTTTTTTCTATGACTATAAATGAAAATACTCAGTCAAACTTGTTAATGAAAATACTTTTTCATAGTGTCTATTTGCTCTTATAGTTAATAAGCTTAGTCTAGATACTGTTGTGACTTATGCGTTTCAATATTTTTTTTATCCTTTACTTTATTGCAATGAAATTTAAAAATTGCTATTTTTATTCACTCTTTATGGTTGTTCCCATGATTGATTAGGAACCGTGAATTTATGTACTCTTTCTTACCAATAATTTTGAAATTGGCTTCATTAAGATGTACATGTGTATATATAACATTGTTTATTATCTCTTTCGAGTTTTTATTAACTAAACTGAGCTTCTGAATATATATATATATATATATATATATATATATATATATATATATATATATATATATATATATATATATTGTTTGATCATACAAGTCATTTACGTTTTATTTTACTATTTTTTATTCAAGTCACTCATTAGATTTAAGTTAAGCGTTTTCCTAAGTGCTGAGTTAGAAGTAGAATTATTGTTAATTTTTATATTTAGTATAATTAGAATGATTATTAAATATAAATTTGAAATATTGTAGTAATAGTGTAAGCTGTGCAGAGAAGAAGGAAACAAGAAGAAGGAAAGAAAGAATGAACTTGTGTATTATTGTGATGGATTGAAATCATGTTGAGATATAAAAGTTAACTAACTATAACAAAAAATAACTATCACTAACTGATACATAGAGTAATTGGTATCATTCCTTTATCAGCCCACTTCAAACTCAGAAAGTGAAGAAGGTTGAACTCTGAGTTTGTTGCGGAGATAAGGAAAATGTGTGCTTGATATTGGCTTAGTGAGAATGTCTGCATATTGCTCTTCAGCAGGGACATGAAAGACGCAAACGTGTTGTTGTAGGATGTAGTCTCGGACAAAATGTAAATCAATCTCAAAATGCTTCGTGCGTTGATGAAGGATAGAATTTGCAGATAAAAGGACAGCACTCAAGTTATCACAATAGACATGAGGGATGGATGAAGATGGAACATGAAGTTCAGAAAGAAGTGTTTTAATCCATGAGATTTCAGAGATTGTGGCAGCCATTGAACGATACTCAACTTCTATGCTGGATCGAGAAACCACTGATTGTTTCTTAGAGATCCAAGAGACTATGTTGGGACCGAGGTAAATACAGAAACCTGAAGTTGATCATCGATCATCCAAGTCAGATGCCCAATCTGAATCGCAATATGAGGTGATGGAAAGATCAGCTGAAGGATGAAACACAAGACCAAAAGTGGAGGTGCCTTTGAGATATCGTAAAATCCGTTTGACAGCAGTCCAATGAGATTGAAGAGGGTGATGCATAAATTGGCACACTTTATTAATGGCAAAGGATAATTCTGGACTGGTGAGTGTAAGGTACTACAGGGAGCCAACAAGTTGGCGGTAGAGAGTAGGGTCATCAAAAGGAAGGGAACCCGATTTCTGAAGTTTGGAAGAGGATGGCATCGGTGTGGGGAGGGACCTACAGGAGTGCATTTTGGCTCGAAGAAGTATGTCATTGATGTATTTAGTTTGAGAAATATGTAGAGCACTCGAAGATAGAGTTTGAGCTTCGAGACCAAGAAAGTAATGAAGAGGGCCAAGGTCCTTGAGAGCAAACATTCGTTGGAGAGAATGAATAAGGTTATTAACAGTAGAGGAGGAGGAACTAGTAATGAGGACATCATCTACATACACTAAAATGTAAGTGGTATGCTGAGATGTCACTTGAATGAAGAGAGAAGAGTCGCATTTTGCAGTGATGAAGTTGAGATCATATAAGGTAGAGCTGAGCTTATCAAGCCATGCTCTAGGAACTTGTTTGAAGCCATAAAGAGCTTTGTATAGTTTGCATACCATGGAGAAATTACCAATGTGAAATCCAGGTGGTTGAACCATATAAACCTCTTCATGGAGGGGACCATTAAGGAAGGAATTTGTAAAATCTAGTTGTTTAATGGACCACTTGAAAGAGAGAGCAATGGTAAGGATGACACAAAGAGTGGCAGGCTTAAGAACTAGGCTGAAGGTTTCATGATAATCCACAGCTTCTTGCTGATGAAAACCCTTAGCTACAAGGTGAGCTTTATGTCTTGAGATTGTGCTATCGGGGTTATATTTGACCCTGAAAATCCATTTATAGCCAATGGCTGATTTGTTAGGAGGCAAAGGTACAATGGACCAGGTGGAGTTATTAAGAAGGGCAGTGTATTCTAGTTGCATTGCTTTGGACCAAGAGGGATGAGATAAGGCTTCATGAAGACTGGAGAGTTCAGAAACAACAGTAAAGGCTTTGGGTTTAAAAATGCCATCTTTTGCACGGGTAATCGTAGGATGGTCAATCAACTTTGTTTGACTTGGAGAAGAGAGATTAGCTTGTGTGGAAGTGGGATTAGAGGCAGCAGTAGAAGAACATGGAGCAGACTCAAAGGGAGGTGATGGAGCAGAAGGTGGGGGTGCTGGACAGGGAAATGAGGCAGGGTTGGAGTGGGACCTGTGAGAGGAAAAAGGAGTTGCAGTAGTTACAGCAGAAGAATCAAAAATAGCAATAAGAATAGATGCAATCGAATTGGGAGCAGAAAGAGGATAAGACAATATAGGAATAAATGCCTTATATGGAAAATATTGTTCATTAAAGAGTACATGCCTGGAGACAATCATTTTGCCAGATTTAAGGAGGCAAATATAGCCTTTATGTGATGGAGAATAAACAAGAAATGTACACAAGTCAGATCTAAAATCTAACTTATGCCTATTGTAGGGTCGAAGCAAAGGGTAACATGCACATCTAAAAACTCTTAATGCAAAATAATCAGGGGGTTTAAAGGATAACATTTTAGAAGGTGATTTAAAGTTTAACACAGGTGTAGGTAAAATATTAATTAAGTATACAGCAGTTTGAAAGGCTTCTTGCCAAAATTTTAAAGGCAGTGAAGCATGAGCAAGCAAGGTTAAGCCCATTTCGGTGACATGTCTATGTTTTCGTTCCACACACCCATTTTGTTCATGAGTATAAGGACAACTAAAACAATGTAAAATGCCATCGTGTTTAAGGTATGGGGAAAAAGATAGATACTCCTTGGCATTATCAGTTTGACTGGTTTTGAGTTTTGTGCCAAGGTGTAATTTTGCCATTGCCTTAAACTCAATAAAAGCATAAAAAGCTTGTGATTTATAGTGCAGAAAGTAAATCCATGTGTTTCTTGAATAAGCATCCACAAAGAGTATGTAATATCGACAACCAGCAGTAGAATTAAGAGGAGCAGGTCCCCAAATGTCATTGAAGACAAGTTCAAGAGGAGCATGATAAATGGTATTAGAGGAAAGAAAAGTAATTGTTTGGCCTTACCAATGTTACAAGAACCACAAGTAGATGTATTTTTCATAAGAGGAGCAGAAATATTACAAGAGGAAAGTACATTGTGAACAACTTTGGAGGAAGCATGTCCTAGCCTAGCATGCCAAGTATCAAATGTATTAACAGAAGTAGTATTACCGGTAATAGCATAAAAAACAAAGTGTAAATTGTTGTTATCAGAATGAGAAAGGGAAGGTTGTGACAAGGAATTTTCAAGAACATATAATCCGTGTCTATGAGGGCCCTGAAGAAGTATCTTCTTGGAGTCCTGAGATTTAACATTAAAATGGTTAGGATGAAACACAAAAAAGACATTGTTATCTTTTGAAAATTTTGAAGCACTGATTAAGTTTTTAGTAATGGAGGGAACATGTAAAACATCTTTAAGAAGGAATTGTTTGTTATAAAGAGAAGAATGCAAGAGAGAGTGGCTGATATTGGCAATGGGAAGACCAACCCCATTGCCAATATGAACCTTAGCAGAACTTGTATAAGGTGTTGAGGTAGCAAGATTGTTCAGCTCAGGTGTAAGGTGATTGGTAGAGCCAGAATCGGGGTACCAAGCAAAATCATAAACTAAGGCTAGAGTAGCAAGAATACCTTTGGAGGTAGAAGGAAGAGAAGAGATTGATGGAGCAGTGCTTGAGTTTGTAGTAAAGTAAGTTTGATTGGATGAATTGTTGGGAGTGAATTGAGAAGGCTGTGGTGGTGTAAATTGTTGTTGAGGAAGAGTAAAGCTCGGGTTGAAACGTTGAAAGCAGTCCCACACAATATGTCCATGGCGATTGCACAATTGACATTGAACTGTGGTGGAGTTTGGAGCACGACCAGACTAGCAACCAGCACGACCACGACCATGCCTAAAACCATGGCCACGTGAAGAGAGTTGAGTATTATTTGGGAAGTGACACTAGGACTGAGCAATATTTGATTGAACAGGAGAAAAAGAGTTGGAAAGATCAAGTTTGTGAGGTTTTTCAATTTTTTCTTCCATAGCAATCAACAAAGATTCAATGTCTTCAATCTTGTGAGGATTAAGATGGGATAGAAGAGAAGCGATGATAGGGTTATAGTCATCGGATAAACCTTCGAAAATAGCTTCAATATGTTAAGAATCAGTAAGTGGTTCACCAACAGCAGCAAGACTATCAGTGATAGACTTGATGAAGGTGAGATATTCATGCATGGAGTTTGTTTTCTTGGTTGTGCGCAATTGGGTTTTGAGTTTGGCAACTTGAGCTCTTGTATGTGATGCATGAATGGCAGTAATCTTGGCCCAAACCTCATAAAAGAAAGAAGAACCAACCATATGAACATGAAGAGATGGAGTAAGGAAAGCGAGCAACTAGGAAAGTAGCAAACTATCTTGGTGTTTCCAGTGGCAAAAAGTTGAAGAAATTGTGGTTGTGGAGGCATCAGCATCAGTGGCAGAGGAGGGGGCACTTTCTTGGGATTCAAATAGTCTTCAAGATTGTAACCAATGATAGTGGCAAGAGCTTTTTGATGCCAAAGGAGGTAGTTATCAAGGTCTAATTTTATTGAGACAGGGGTATTGAAGGTTTGAGGGAGGGGATTTGAATTCAAAGATGAAGAAGGAGAGGTTGAAGTTACAGATGAGTTTGCCATGGATCAGAAATGAAGCTCTGACGCCATGTAAGGTGTGCAGAGAAGAAGGAAACAAGAAGAAGGAAAGAAAGAATGAACTTGTGTATTATTGTGATGGATTGAAATCATGTTGAGATATGATACAGAACTGAGTATATATAGGTAAAGGTTAACTAACTATAACAAAAAATAACTATCACTAACTGATACATAGAGTAATTGGTATCATTCCTTTATCAAAAATAGACTATAAATTTTATCCTTTTGAATTTTGAAAAAAAAAAGTACTCAATCACCCTTTTCCCATAATAATTTTAAAAATGTCCTCTTTTTTTAATAAGCCATAAATCAGATGATTTTAACAAAATTTTTAGAGAAAATGTCAAACTAAAATGGTTTCAGTTAGGCAGGATTTTACTATAAATCAATTGATTGACATAAGACTTACACTGATTTGATCGATCCTTGACCTTGTCATAAATCAGGTTTGTTAGTTATGAATTTTTTGCCACTAACAAACATGCAAAAAATCTTAATTAACAATGCTGATTTTTGTTTGCACCTTTATGAAAATTGCAGCTGGTTACGAGACTTACTCATTCGTGTGTCAAACACTATGATGAGTTAGAAAAATTGTGAAAGGAAAAATAGCTAAGATGTTCAATGACTGTTCATTATAATCGTAAAATATTTCAAAACTCAGAGGAAGTAGTTCAATTTTTCCATCAAAATCCACTACTTGTTCAATCTGCTCTTCTATGACTCTTTTAGAGCTTCATAGCAAGATTCTTCAAAGATTGTGTCAATAAACAAGGAAATAATGAAGTTTGTGTATTAATGACCCATGTTGATTGTTCAAGGTGTGATATGTTATGAAAGTTGCATGATTAAAATTGACGACAATGTCAGTATGATTCTCATACGTCATGCCCAGTTTTGTGAAATTTGTGTTATGGAGATTTTTGAAACTCTTAGAGACTTACATTTAAGCTCGAGGAGATCTACGTGTAAAAATGAAAATATTGCGACAGAAAATGAAGATAACTTGATGGGTGGCCCAAGCTTCACACAACTTGCCATAGAGGTTGTCAAACCCTGAGATGATCCAATTGCAGGCTATAAGCTTATGTTAATGAAGAGGAACCTAAATATGAGACGATTGATGGTAATAAATTAATTTCATTTTATTAAATTTTAATATTTATTTAAATTCATTTCTTTAAAGTCGATTATGTGGTTATTATTTTAGTTCTAAATATGATATCATTATTGACTCTAGGCCTCATCAATGACACTCTATATCCACAATTGTAGCAGAGCAAGACGCCCGAACAATGTCTATAACAACCATGTTTTGTGCACTAGACAATCTACAGTACAACACAAACAACCTTGTCAAATTTCGGTTGAGCCTCCCACAATGGGCAAAACCACAAAAGAAAGGCAATCATCTCAAATGGACTCTACTCTTGATTTTTCTTGCAGTAATAATCCGCAGATCAACACCATATATAGGTCATAGTAGAATGCATGATCTAGCCCAGAGTCTCACCTTAAGTCCCAATAGAAGCACGGTCTCTTTGAGCCACTTGATAGTAATTGTATTTCCATTTTTCCTCCACTCATTCTTAGGTGGCACCGCTCCAAGCAATTCATAACAAATATCCCACATATCCTAATGAATATGCCTTAACCATCCATATAACATCCTTTTTTATAAAATAATTTGTATAACAGCAGTTTTAATTTATGTGCCTAATATAAATATTTTGTTTGTTATCCCTGATAATTTTACGTCAATATCTATTTGAAAGAACAAATCAAAATGTTAAAATATAGGTATTAACTATTTAAAGTTGGACTATAAATTAATAAGAATAAGTTCAAAATATGTTATACCAAGTTATGAATAATAATTATCAGAAAATTAAGAAATATTATGTTAATGATTTTTCATCCTAAAAGATAACAAGACTAACAAAAATAAAGTGAATGAAAAAAACTAAAGTGTGGGTGGTTAAACGGTGCATTTATGCACTATCATTTCACCCCTGGGTCATTAATTTGGATAGGAACTTTTTCGATGGATAAATATTAATGTCCTAGAATGTGCAAAGTGAATACATAGTGTGTGTTATTGTGTGCACAGTGAAAGAAAGAAAGAGAGAGATAAAGTGGAAAAGTGGATGAGTGTTTGTGAGAAAAAGAGGGGAAGGAAGAGAAAGAAAGAAAGAAAGAAAGAGCCGATCAAGAAAAAAAAGTTCAGTGTGCATATATCATTTTAGAGATGGGAAATAAATTTATTTTTATACAATAATAAAATCATGGCTATATCTATTAATTATTATTACTTTATGTACATCTTTTTATTTCAGAGTTGCTCACTATTATATATTATTATCATTATTTGTTGTTTTTATATTATGGATGACTATTGATTTAAATGTTGATTAAAATAATACTAATCACTTAATTAAAAAGATTCTCTTCTTTTCCCACTAATCTATCAATTTACCGTGCTCTATTTTTTTTATTTTATTTTATCACTCAATATAAAATATCCCTTTCTTTCTTCACCAGTCCAGTACAGATTACCACCCTTCCGATTTTTTCTTTTTATTTTACATTTTATTTTATATTTATATTGTCGATTATCTAATTCAAGTTAATTTAGTGTTCATTTTTTATTTATGTTGTTATTTGCTGCAAATTATTTTATCATTTTTCTATTCTAGATTTCTTTTATGGTTTATATAATATTATACTAATTTGAGTTGTCAATATTTATAGCAATTTCTGTAAAGGACCTACATTATGAGTAACGTGTCAAATTTAATATTAAAAAAATAAGTGAAGGTTATCATATATAAATTTGGCCTACCAAATTAATTAGGATTTTTGCGTGCTAATGAGCCATGATGATAAATTAAAGACCGACTCATAGACTATAAAAAGTTTAAAGGAAAAATTTCAATAAAAATGATCTTAATTTTTGTTTCTTTGATAAATTAATATTTAGATGGATAACTCTATACTTTAAGAAATTTTATTGAGATACTATTTTATCAAGCTTGTATTAATGTCCACTTTATTTATTTAAGTTTTTACATTAATCTATATTTTGTAAACTTCATTTAGCTTATTTCTTAATTTTATACGTGTAATATTTATTGTGAATTTATGCATAATGTAAGTAAATAATTAAAAAGGAATATATTTGAAACCATGTTGCTAATCATAGAAGGCAGAGGGATGAGATGTAAGGTCATTTTATGTTACCTGCCTTCGTTAGTATGGTGTAAAAGTCTAGGTCGTTACCATGTTAAAGAACAACACCAAAGAATGAGAATCCCTATGAAAAGGTCTTCCGACTATGTATGAGATAAGCTGATAAATGAAAGTAAAGAAATCATAATTCTTGTAAGATTTACATGACATATTCTGCATGATTTCTATAATTTATGCTATAATAATTTACTCTATGATGAAATTGTAGCTTTATGTATTTTTCATGTAGATACAGCTAAAACCAACCATCGTTCAATTGTTTTTAAGAACTATTTATTTTCTATTGAGAATTTTTCAATTCTCATTTTTCTTTTTATTCTAGTGGTTTTAGATTAGATGACTAATGCCAAATGGTAGACAGCTGCTAGGAACTTATAGACTTATGTTTAATTAATATGTGATTTTCCATTATGAATTTTAAACATGTTTAGTTTGTAATTCATGACATTAAGTACTTATGCCAGAACATTCTGTTTGTACTTATGTTAACCGATATTAATTATTGATGTACTTTCTATATAAATTCAAGTCATTAGCTATAGTATGAATGGGTATTACAATCCACCCCTACATCCGTTGACAGAATCCCTATCCACTTGTAGCCCTAAGCGGAATGCATGATTCTCAAGGCATCACCTCTCCACATAGGCCAAGATCAAGAAGTTATTGCACTTGTGGAACAAAATCTATGCAACATGCCGAAAAATAGTCTCTATCGAGTGTGGCTCCAAGAGATGATCCGGATAATCGTGTGGCAAGTAATGCCTGCCATGTATACAACACTCTTTCAATGTAAAGACTTATTTTTAACAAAAATCTTAAATTAAAATTCCAAGTTAAAATACTAAATTAAAGGAGTTTATATAATTTGCAAAATAAAATACTTAATTAAAGTATCCAGTTTGTAAAATAAAACTCAACATTAGAGTTGAAATCAACTGAATTTTCTAAGCTTAAAAATCTACATTAATCAACTCTCTAATTTCAAATTATAGATTATACATTTCTTGTTAAATTCCCAAATTAAAATACCTAACAAAAAACACTAAAGTACTAACCCTAAAACTCTAAGGATACATATATTTGGTTGGGGAAGAAAAATAGGGATAATTTTTTTATGAGCTTCTGATACGAGCCCAACACCAAGCCACCGAAGACCAAGTCTGACAGTAAGTGACAAGGAGAATAAAGCTGGCCCAAGGGTGAATGAAACGGGACCCAAAGATCCAAGGAAGGAAAATTTTGGCCCAAGGCCCCATAGGGGGAGAACCGCGCCTGTTTGGATGAAGGACTATGTTGGTCCTAAGAAGTGAGCACGCACAGTAGACCCTTGCAAGAAGATGACATGGAGAAAGTTTGTTACAGAACGCGCACTAGAGGAGGTTGAATAAAGGAGAGAATCAAACAGTTAGAAGGGAAGGAGATATTTTGGAAAAATTGTGGAGTTCTTACCCCTGAACTCGAAGGAGGGGAACATCACCTTCATTGCCATTTTTGTTATAGTTTTATTCTTGTTACTGTATAGCTTAGCGAGCTTGATACTTGGTGATATACAACATTTTTATTTCCTTATTTCATCAGTAATATACAGTGTTTATACAACAATTCATGTTTTTTAGTCTTTCTTATGAAGTGAATTTTTAGAGCTAACAGCTTCATGTGATTTTACACATAGTTCTCATCCATAAAAATTTACACGTCCCTAACCAAATATGTCGTATATTACATTCAATAACTCAATTAAAATATACTAAATCTAAATACTAAAATAAATTTCAAATTAGAGTCAAAAGTAATTAAATTCTTGTTACATTTCTAAACCAAAATTCCTAAACAAAAAATTATAAAACAAATTTAACCTACAAAATTTTCTGAATCTTGAGGAATGATAACATTTGCTTATACTACAATCATTTATTCTAACTACAACATACAAAATTAAATAAACAGAAACTAGTTAAGAAATAAAAATTACATATATATTGAGATTTGTAAAAATATGTCCATACAAATCATAATGCCTTAAGTCTTTGTTGTGAGCCATGGAAGCTCTCTTACTTTCACTTTCACTTTCACTCACACTCTAACTTTTCTGTGACCTCTATAATTTTCCGACCCTAACTTTCACCACAGATAGAGAGGAATAAAGAGCCCCAGCCGATTTTTCCATGTGATAAACATGCGAAGAATCCTTCACTTTATTGCCGATCTTTGACATGCTTAGCAACGATTATATACAGAGGATTGCTAACCTCCTATTATTTATATAAAGATTAACAAGGTACACATTTCATTTTGTACAAAATACCCTCTGCCTTCTTTGTTTAATCAGCTTATAGTTTAGATTAGTTTTGTAATTTTATTTTGTACACATTAATTACTATTTCAACTCTTTCTCTCACGTCATAAATATTACCTTGTTTAATTTCTCTCTCATCTTAATCATTATTTTGTAAGATTTTTTTTAACCCACTTCATTCTTTTGGAATAAGTAGTTTACGGCAGGCATTTCATTCCGGGGAGGCATTTATTTGACTTTAATGGTTCAATTCATTGGGATTTTAAGTTACTTCATTGAATTTCAAGTGGAAATTGGAGAAAGTCTTCGGTTACGGGTACATAATTCTTTTGTTCCTCGTTTCATTTCTATGTTTTTTTTGGTTTCCCATTTTAGTTTATTTTGGCCGATCAAAGAGCTATCTAAGAGGGGGAGTTGCCTGAAGAAGCAAGTGTTCTACCTGCTAATCGGTTACGACTTCGTTCTCTTCAAGCTTAACTTCCTTTCTTTTTCTTTTTTATCACAAACCGCATGTATATCTTTTGCTGGGAAAATTCTATACTAGAAAGATGAGAGAAATTGAGTAAATAGAATAGGAAAAAATGAGAGAGAACCTCAAAATAAGATATTTATGACGTGAGAGAAATACTTGAAATAGTAATTAATATATGCAAAATTACAAAACTAACCTAAACTACAAGTTGATTAAAGAAAAGGAAGAAGGAGTATTTTGTTCAAAATAACTCGCTAACCCCCCCCCCCCCTCTCTCTCTCTCTCTCTCTATATATATATATATATATATATATAGTCAGCCGATTTATAATAAAATTACAAAACTAACCTAAACTATAAGTTGGCTAAAGAAATAAGGATGGAGTATTTCGTTTGCTAACCTTCGTATGAAGGTGTAAAGGTTAGCCGATTTATAATAAAATCATGTCTGAGTGAGCCAATTTCAGCCTGGCATTTTTTTTTTGCAAAAATCATATTAGAGTATGACAATAGACAAAAGAAAATGACAATGAGTAATCAATGTTTCTTTTATTTAAAAGCGTAAAAAATCCTTTAATTATATGAAAGGAAAATTACTAAAAAAAGAGTGTGACAATAAACAAAAGAAAACGATAATAGCCACACTGAAAAAAAAAATCTTATTTCCAACAAAAATTAATTTTCTAAATCAGAAGAATGAGCATACATTATTATTCACTGAGAGAATGATTGTTGATCCTTACAGTTTTGATGCAGAGAATATGCCTCCTGGTTATTGTTTTCATTTTTCGGGCATCCGTTTTTGTGGTCGCCCTTTTTTGTGGTCAAGTTTTGCTTTGTTCTGTTTGAATGCAGACAATGTGCTGTCAACTGATCCATCGTCAAGCCTTGTGGGCTCGTTATTGAGCCTTACTCTAAGATTTTTTTTGATAAACTCAAAAGCCTGTGATGACTACAAAGAAATTGAAGTGCTATCGAGGAAGAACTCCAGTCCAGGAAGTACCGGGTTTCAAGCAGGAAATCAGATTGGGTTCTCTTAAAATTTAGAGAAATGTTTAATGTCCAGCACCAAACTTACATCATATATTTATACTAAATTAAAAAATTATAAACTAGTATAAAGAAATTGTAAATTAGGATGGAAAAAGTTATAAATCAATATGCAATATTGTAAACCATTTTGGTTTACAACTTTTTATAAATTGGTTTACAATATTTTATATATGGTTTACAACTTTTTAAACATTGATTTATAATACTTCACTTGGTATAAATATGTGGTGTAAATTTAGTGATGGTCATGTATCACTCTTTTAAAATTTATAGGGTCCATTCAAGTGTTCATTCTATTATTCTGTTTTCCGAACAAACAAAAAATTCTATTGTTCTATTTCTTTCTTCACATAACATTGTCACGAAGGTAAAAGAAATATGAGATGCTGTGAGTGGCGTAAAGCCACCTTTGATTTTTCAAAGGATGTATAGTAGAATTTCTACTATACATATATAAATAAAAATATAATTAGAGGTAAAATTTTTAAACATACATAATAAAATTTATCGTGCACGTGTTTGGTACACCTATCAAAATCACGAGAAGTTACTGTGTATTGATTATACAGTAACTCTCGAGCCTGTGTAAATAGAAGCTGAATCCTTCAGTTAAATTCATCCTAAATCAGAGAGAAATATATATATATATATATAGTGTGTTCTGAAAGTTTCTCCTATTTTTTTATAGAGAGAGGTGTATTCTCTTAGTATAAGAGATGGTGTTATTGTTCTCTCCTTATATTTAGAGAGAGGTATAATTTTATCTTTCACATAATGAAAATCTTTCTCGGTCTTGCCCATGATTTTTTTCTCATCATTAGCAGGTTTTCCACATAAATATTTTATATCAGCTCCTATTTTCTCAACTCTATTTTAGTTGTGTTCATCTGTTCCCATAACCCTAGTACGCAACAATTCCCAATCACAGTTGTTTCCGTGTAGTGAGAGCCAAAAACTCAAGCCAAGATGCAACCATGTCACAAAGTGCAAACTCCAAAGCAAATCATACACAATCCGTGTAGGTAAAACTTCAATGGACGTAAATCGGCTGTTCGCGGGGACAGTAATTGTGATTGTGAAAGTAAACATTATCGGTGGAATTGGTAATGTGACAATGGTAAAATAGAAGGTGGCTACCGCGGGTCTGGTGGTAAGTAACCCACCTGGACATCAAGAACAAGGGAAAACATTTTATTTTATTTTTTTTCATGGTTTAATTCTTATGGACTTTTTGTTGTTGAAAAGCTTAGATGAGGTGAAGCGTTGGTATCCCACCAGGATTGGGGGAGACTCTCCAACCTCTTCAATGATTTCCAAGAAATTATATATAGCTCTATTAAAGAGGTTCTCATATTGGCAAGAGAATTCAAACTCACGCCACATGAGGAATGAGCCAAACCTGACAATGTGTAGAATATTTTTATACTATTATTTAATTATGTATTACAATATAAGTGAAAGTGGTTGAATCTTACATCTATTATTTAAAAAATTATACAAATGAAAAAAAAGGTTGGATGACGATCTCATATTTTAACAATAGAATAAATTACATTGACTCTCCTAAAACAGTTAATATCAAATATTGTCACCCATTACTTTAACAATATCAATTCATTAAAATTTAACTCTCTATTTATTACTTGCCATATTAGTCCAAGTGTTCAACATGTAAATAACAAAAAAAAAAACAATGAACAGATAACTATAAACTCCAGTAAATGGGATTAGATTAAGGGTGCTCATGCTTCATGACCAAGTTCCCCTTACCAACTTCGACCGGTAGTTTAGCTCTTTAAACTCAAAATCATTATTCACCTTCTCAAATTCTGAAGTTTCAAAGTTAGGAGGTTGAGTTGTAGACTTTTTCCATTTTTGCTATGTGGGAAGATTTTTAAAACTTTAGAACAACCTCATACTTGGTTAAAAAGAGTTGTGTTATTTATATTTATTGTGTGTGAAATATCGTATCGACTCACACCTCATTTATTATTGAATAGAGTATGAATCCTATTCAAGTAGGATTAATATCACATTTAATGATAGATAAAATATAGATCGATATGATATCTCACACACAATGAGTATAAATAATAATTTTCCGTTGAAAAACCACAGAGTTACCAGTTAACACAGAGAAATGCACTATTGCAATAAACTATTTAAAACACTTTCCTTTTAATTACAAAACAAAGTAGATGCAAACACACTTGTCAGTGTTCAGTTGATTGGTGGAGAGTGGTGACTCTTGGCACTGCATCGTACATACTTCAATTTATTGTTGAATAATAGAAATATGGTCGGCAAGAGGGTCATGACAGAATTTGTAATCTTATTTATATTTATATTTTACTATGGTCAACCTTTCTTCGTCATACAAGGCCTCATATATCTAATTATCTACCTCTGGTTTTGGAGAAATGTAAATGAGTTACAATTCATGGGAAATTAAATTAATGGGTGATATTATTTGCACTCATATTTTGTATAATACCACATCGACACACTCGTATTTACTATCTGATGAGAAGTATGTTTCAAATTAAGTGGGATCCAATCTATTCAATAATAAATATAAATGTGTTGATATAATATTTTATGAATTATAAATGCAAATAATATTACTTTAAATTAATAGCATATCTACTGCCTTCTCTTGATTCCTTGCATTCACCTATGCCTATAAAATTCATTTGTAACTAGGTTCGTGTATGGATTTTTTAAATGGCCCTTGAATGCCTTATGCTTTTTTTTTTTTTTTGGTTACGGAATGCCTTATGCTAATCATAAATTCCTAGAATTTTCTACATTACTTAATTTCTAACAATTATTAACCTTCCTTCTTGGAACAACCACAACCAAAAGTCAGTATCTTCGGCTGCAGAATCCAAAAGAATTTGGTCAGGTCACTGACATCACCACTTACTTTGACCTGAATAAAAAACAAACACATTCTCTCAATGTCTCTCCCTCCACACAAAACAACAAACTACTCACACTCATTGTCGGGGATAGACCATTCAATCCAATCTTTCCCATTCCACGCACTTCACAGTTTTCACTTTCTACCATTAAAAAAAAAGAAGAAAAGAAAAAAACCTCATCGGCCTCTATAACCAAAACCAAGAAGGATTAAAAACCAATTTCAAAAGAGAACAATAATTATAATTATAATTGCTCATTCAGTAATAACTCCTTTCCATTCCTAGTATTTGAACCTCGAAGAAGAGTGCTTCTGTTTTGCTACAAGGCAGGAAATAAAGTGACAAAATCAAGCAACAAACTGACTTGTCAATGACCAAAAGCAACACACCCCATTCCAACTTAACTCCTCTCACACATTCAAATACGAAACCCGCCACCCTTCTCTTTCATAAAGCAGAAAAAATTCAAATCCTACTCTAGTTTTCTCTCCCATTGCCTTTTCTCTCAGGAAAGTTTGAGAATACAAAATCCCAGTTCAACTTTTTTTTTTTCTCTTTTTTCTTTTCATATTTCTCATCTCTTTAGCTTTTCTTTTTCTCTTTGTTTACTAAGCCACTAAACATGAAGCTCTTGACATCATATCATTCATCATCATCACCATCGTCTTCTTCTTCATCCACCCTCAGTTTGGATCCAACATCGTGCAACTCCAACAGTGCTACTACCACTGCAGGGTGCCTCACTGTCATCTTGCGCAGGATTCTCTGCTCTGGTGGCGTTCCAACACACCCTTCAGACCAAATCAAAGAACTTGATTCAATGTTAAGTGGCAAAGATCAAGAATTGAAGGATAAGCATGAGCACACTGAAGCTGCTACTAGCACTAGTGCTACTGCTACTCTTTCTGCGCCTACCATAGTGGCAAAGTTAATGGGGTTGGAGGCAAATATAGAGATACCCTCAAAAGCAACAGTAAGTTCACTTTCACGTAGCCAATCCATGAACTCAGTGGACTACTTGGGAGAGTGCAAGAAGCCAAAAAAGGGTCTTCATAGGCGTGCTAAGTCCTCATCTTCTTTCTGTGAGGCACCAACTTTCCATTTGCATGAAAATGAGAACTTCTTGGAGCTCAGCTTTGAAAGTGGATGTGAGAGCAAAGAGTTCAAGTCCAAAGGGAGGAGAAAAGATTCAGGTTCTGCAGAGTTGAAGAAGAAACATGAGTTGAAGGAAAAAAACAAGAGAGGAAAGGTGCATGAGGAGAATGGTTGTGTTGAGAAGGGGAACTTGAGCAAAAGGGTGACTGATTTGTCTTCTGTCATTGTTGGAAATGATGGTGAATTTCAAAGCATTCGCAGCACTTTGTCTATGAACATGGTTTCTTCTGAAAAGGAGTATTCTGATTCAGAAGTGGTGAAAGTCTCACAGCCCTTGAAGCTTCAGGAAGTTGCCAATGGTGAGAAGGTGAAGAGAAGTAAGAAGGGTAAAGGTTGTTGCACAGAAAAGATGGTTGAAAGTGAATGCAGTTCAGAAGATTCAAGCCCAGTTTCTGTCTTCGATTTTGAGCGAGAAGCTCTTGAAGCAGGTTTGTTTCTTTAATTTTAGTTCAACTTTTCATTTTCTGGCTACAACATTAGTTTATTTTATCTTTTGATTCATCTTGTCAGCACAAGAAGTTGCCAGTTGTTTTGCTAATTGTGTTAAACATAAACTGACTGCAGAAGTAGATTCTCTTGGTGTTGATTTGAGTTGGAGAAGGCAATTGTCACCAGAGCTTGAAAATGAGCTGCTATTTGTTCTGCATTGTGATAGTAACTTGATGGTTGAAGAGAGGAAAGTTAAGGCAATTGAGAACAAGAAAAGGGAAAGATTAAAGAAGAAAGAGAAGCAAAGTCAGGAGTGTGCAGATATTTGGGGTGAAATTTGCATGCTAGTTGAAAATGATTTGGTTGGATCAAATCAGATGGAGGCAGCAGGAATGAGGAAACAGGGTGACTTTGACAGTATCAGTGCGGATTTTGAGTCAGAAATTTTTGATCACTTGTTAAATGAGCTGATAGATCAACTTGTTTTTAGTAATTAGTAATCCCTAGAGAACATTGCAACTTCAGAATTTGTAAATTAAGCCAACCTAGTGAAGTGTAAAAAAGATTTTAATTCCAGGTATTCTTATTATTTTTCCGTTCTTATTATGTCTTGTTGTCCTACTCTCACATGATGCATCAAAGAAGATTCTTCATTTTAGCTTTTGCTAATTTCAATGCAGTGACACTCAACAATTTTTTTTTCCAAAGATCAATGGGGACAAGGTAGAGAGGTACTTTTGGACAAGACCCTCATTATCATGTATGTATTTGATAAAAAAAATTTTAACCCTGGTTGTTTCGAATTTTGTGTCGAAAAACAGTCGATCACTTTAAATTTTGGAGTTATGATCTTTGTACTTATTATATTATTTATTGGATATCGGGTTGATTAATAACCATCTATTAGAGGAGTGCTGAATAAGAATAAGTTAATGTGTTATTAAGCAATGAATATAAATAATATTTTTTAAAATTTTGTGTGATTCTCTTTTAAATAGAAAAACTTTTATTTTTTCACCTTTATATACATATCGATGTCCATAAATATCTTATTTTTTATGTTTAAATAATATTACTCTTTAAGTTTATATATATCTTAAGTTCTAATGGGTGATAATATATTAATCATTAAGTTTTTATAATATTTATATACTTTAGTTTATATTTGAATAATTAATATGTTAACACATTTATTATAAACCCGACTCTATATCAAAAATTAACATCACTATGTTGAAAATGGCACCACTATACCCAATATGCATCCCCCACTTAAAGCACTTCCTCCTTGTCGGTCGTGGCTATCTTTGGCTTTTGTCCTACATTGTGACAAGTTATTGGCTCGGATCTTCACATGCAAAATTGCACAAGCAAGTCAACTTCAATTTCATGAGGCAACAACAAAGTATAGCGCAGATGGTTTTTGTTTTTCTACATAAGGGGCAATTGCTGTTTCCACTAAAATATTGAAGCCACCTTTGGAAAAAAAACGCCAGTAATAACAGTCAATGTTTTCGCTCCAAAGAGTTCAGCTGTCTAAACTTGAGTGGTGGAAATATATAGAATACTAAAAGAATTTGCTCCTAAGTCCTAATCCTGTAGCTCAGAAAACTTGATTGAATTGACTCAAAAGATTACTACTTCAATATTTACATACACACACGAAAATAATTAAAATTGTAAAATAGAAAATACAATTAAGAATAAGCCACATTCATCTTATTTAGACACCCTTTTTTAAACTAAATAAAGGGCACAATCACATCCAGTTTCTCAAAAAAATTAACATACATGTAAATAAAGTTGGTCTCACTCTCTCTCTAGGGGCAGAGCTAGACAAGATTGGTAGAAGGGGCCAATACTTAATAATTAATTTTATATTAAGAATATATAATATTTTTATAAAAATTAATTAAAAATCACAACCATATTAAAAAAATGAACATTTTGCTATTAAAATTCAACATACCTATACTTAATATATAACATATCACCTGTTAAAAAAGCAAGATATTATCTAGTACAGTATTTAAATATTTAATTAAGTAAAAGATTTATTAATATCAACAAAAAGTAAGAAGAAAAAAAGCTAGTGGGCTAAATATAAAAAATATGGATAATTACATTACATTTAATTTTTTAGGGGGGCCAATGCCCCCTTTATATATAATGATGCCTTGCCCTTGCCTCTCTCAACCTATAGTGGTGCGCCCTATCCTCAAGTCTGTAAGAAAGACACTCCATTTTCTTCTCTCCACAGGATGAGACAAAACAACACTCCTTCAACTTATAAACCCCCTCATCATTATCAAAAATAGATGTCACCTCCTTGACCTTGGCGTTTAAGCAACCGTAAGGGTAGTACTCTTCCTCATCTACTATTATTTTTCCCTTCTTGAGATAAACACATCCTTTCCTTTGGTCATTAATAAATATCTAAGCAAAGTAGCAGAAATAGAGGCTTAGGAAGAGGAAAAGCACAAAAAAAGGGAAAATCCAAAGGAGAGAAAAAGAGTCATCTATCATATGGTTCAGGCAAAAATAAATTGATAAAACGGTAAAAAAAAAATGGCAGAGAAATCGAACTAACCGATTGAAATTTTATAAAAATCAAGTTTGAAGCTTGGATTGATGCTTGAGCAAACCTTGGTGACGAAGAAAAGAACAAATACAGAAGCTATGAAATGCAAAAATTAACTTTGAGTTTTTCTCTCTTTCTCTCTCTCTCACACACACACACACCATAGCATCCCTGGTTAGAAGCTCTCCCCAAGAGCGGCAATCCCTCCTGATATGGCCCTGCTGGCCACAACCATAGCATCCTGATGACCTCATCATGCACTGACCAGAATGCCTCTTCCCTCAAGTCTGACACCCAGGGATGGAATGCCCGGCGCTATGCCAACTAGGCTGACTGCCTCCCCTACTATGATTGAGAGAGATGTAGGCCGAGTCGGCGTAGACTCCGAGAAGGCTGCTCTACTCTACTGTGCTCTATGTGGGCCCTACTAGCCCTGTCCCCGGCTCGGTTCGACTCCACCAAAAAAAGAGTCATGGGTCTTGGCCCTCTTAGCCTCAGCTGTAGCTCTCCTCTTTGCCAAGCCACCCTCCACCCCAACAGCCATGTCCACCACCTGAGCATAGTCCATAGTCCCCACAGTCCATAGTCCCCACATGAGGCTGCAAGCTCAGGAACATCTTCTCAGGCAGCCCCTGAACAAACTGCCTCACTCTGTTAGTCTCTGACATAAGTAACCCTGATGCTGCCTGGCTCAGGTGGGTGAACCTCTCATCGTACTCTACCACTGACATGCCCGGAGTCATCCGAAGACGTAGGAACTCATCAAGCATCTGGGCTCTCCGACTCTCTGAAAGGATCCTACGTAGAAAAGCTGCCCGAAACTCCTCCCAGGTAGGTGGCTCTGAGTCGCCATGTCCTTGGAGGAACTCCTCATACCATAAACCAGCTTGGCCTCCTAGCTGGAAACCAGCCAACTCCGCTGCCCTCTCTGATGAACAGTGAAGAACCCTAATGATCTTCTCCACCTCCTAGAGGAACTCATGCAGATCCTCCATCGTCAAACGCCCGCAAAAGGTGGGTGAATCCATCCTCCTGAATCACTCTAGTACCGAATCATCTAGATCTCTAACCGGTGGCTGAATCACAGGCCAGGCTAGCTGGACCACAGGCTGGACTGGCTGACTCATTGGTGGGGTCGACTGGGCCCCACCCTCAGCCTGTCTGGCCACTATATCTGAAAGCGTGGCCAGGGCCTGCTCCAAGGCTCTGAAGCGGGCCTCTGAGTTGGAAGAGCCGCTGCTACGACGGCGATGTGAGGAATGGCGGCGTAGGGGAGACATACTGAATCCTAAGAAACATAGATAGGCTAAATAAGGAACTGATCATAAAAGAATGGACAAGACTCCTCATCTGAACCTAGACAAGACTAACCATCCTAAAAGGCCTTAAGTAACACTTCGTTAATGCAAATGGGCGTGCTTCCATTTACAAAACCGTCATGCTACCTGTGGACACTTGCTCTAGTGACATGAAGGGAAACCTATGGCTCTGATACCACTTTTTCACAACCCAACTTGGATCGTGACCGGCACGTGAGGAATTCGGTCCCCACGTAAGCCTCGTGACCTCTGTGCCGTACTATATGCTGACTTAGTTCATAAAACATGATTTAATCATAAGTTAACTTAACTAATAAACTTTGCTAAATTTAGAAATAACCTCCTCTTGATAAATAAATAGCATAACTGTTGCTACAAAATACATTTCAACTGAGTTACTCATATACAAAATATCTATGGATGATATGCTGTGAAATACAAAGAATCATGGTATAAAATCAAAATGCAAATAAATGATCATATGCGGTCCGGGACCTTATCCGTCACGTCACTAGAACTTATTTACCATGAACAAAAGTACTAAGACTTCACGTCAAAGTGAAGCTCACCCAAACTAAAGAAAACTACTGCTGAGAAGGTGGAAGAGGAGGATCCTAAGCTACGTCTGTATCTGTGGAAAATGAAGAAGAGAGGAGTGAGTTTTGAAATCAAAACTCAGTGAGTGGATCCTTACTCATAATCATACATGGGACATGGAAAACATAATACATAAATTATGGTAAAATGCAACATTTATAAACAGTGCTATTTACTTTACATATTAATTATAATCTTTAAAAACTCAAGAATTACACAAGGGAATAGAGTGTTCATCAACTATAGGGAGGGTGGTAAGTTCCTAGAGGACAAAGCCCCTGGCTAAGGTGATCTCTTCGGTCCCTAGCGAACCATGTCCCTGGCGGACAGATCTAACCCAAGATTGAATTGCCCCTGGCGGGCCTTGATATACCAAGGTTAACGGAATAACTGCCGTTAATTCACAGTTCTGTTCCTCTCAGTAACTCTCTCCATTCTAAAACCTCTGAAATCATAAAAAGGGAGTTCTATATTTCTAGTTCAACATTTCTCATTACTAACAATTGTAATTTCTTAAGTCTCAACTCGTAACCCACAACAAATCTCATTTTTTTCACAATCAAATCAATTTACGAATTAAATCATATGCAGCTCTTTATAAAATAAATATGGTCCCATGTATTTCTAAACTCATATTTTTATGCATAAAATCTAACGGAGCTTTTCTAGTGAAATATATATATATATTTCATGAAGTTATTGTGTTAGAATCCATTTTAAATCCTCTAAATACTCCGTAATACTAGAAAATAATAATGTAATGATCAAACTAAGGCCATGAGCTCAAACCCACTCACCTGGAGGGGTAGACTGTGAATCGCCAACTCTGCGGGGACTTCGGGGGGGAGGAATGGCACCAACGTCTGCCATTGAAGCCATAAAACTCTAGATTAGTCTCCATTAACCTCTAGATTACTCAAACACAACTCTAACAATATTGGGGGAGTACTCTCACTTAACAAAAATGGAGACAAACCACAACCCAATCACCAAGATATGAAATGGGAAGGAAAAGAACAATAAAAGCCCCTAAATCTTACCTTTGATCTCTTGGGAGGGAAAAAATGGAGTGGATTTGTGAGAAAGGAGTTTGGAGCGGTAGGGCTTGGAAATGGGGGAAAATTTCCGAGTTGGGGTGTTTAAATGGGGGTTGGGTGTCTCACTAACGCGAAACGATGCGTTTTGCACTGTTCATGTACTGTTCACACCGCTATAACGATGTATGACTGCTATAGTGGTCCCCAGGAGTGAAAACACGTTGTTGCCCCCATACATGACAGGACTGCTATAGCGGTCTCCAGCACCTCCAAAACCTTCTCATGATCGCTATAGCGATCCCTTGGAGACGAAAACGCACCATCACCCCTTTGTGACCGCTATAGCGGTCCTGGACCACTATAGCGGTGACAATTCACACACCAATTGTGCTAAGGGTCCTCCGGGCATCCCAGGGCCTTTTCGACAACACGGGTGGGTCCCAAGGTCCCCGGGGCAAAATGGAACTTATCCACTGCCACGTATACACTAGGTATCACATTGGGTCTGAGACCTCAGTCCAACTACAAAAAACTGGAACAAGGCCTCCATTGATTAGTCACGTGGCATAATAATCCTCTTGAGATTCTATCCAAATCTAGTCGATGATATCTCCTAAATTGCCTACAAAATCTCCTATTATCTCACTATATCTTTTATATTAGATCATATCTTCCAATAAATGTGGAATATATTTAATATCTACTAAATTCTTGGAATATCTATCCTATTTAGGGAAGATTATCTTCTAATTTATAATAAGACTACCTCACTCTATAAAAGGGGGCTCGACACCCTGGGTATCATATGACAATTTTATCACTCATCACACTCTAATTCATTCGCTGTTTTGAGCGTCGGAGTGTCTTTGCAGATACTCCACACCCATTTGCACAAACGCCGAAAACACTTGTAGTCTTATCATTACTTTTAGGTAAGATCATAAAGAATTTATGTATAAACAAGCCAACTCCCAACTTAAATTTATCTTTTGAAGTAACTGATTGCCTTAGCTTTCAATCCAACAAATGAAGCTCTTCAAATTTATATGGAGTCAAACCCAAGCAGCTTAAAAGCAGCGTAACTCATTTTTATTCTTCATCTTAGTGCACCCTAAGATTAGGATATTAACAAATTTTTCCTTAGAATGGTGAAGAAGTATAATCAATAATATATGAAAATAAATTACCTAAAATCAAGTTATATATGAAATCTACTAACCTTTCTACAGCTAATGTATATATGGCTACACGATCAATCAATTCTATATTGGAAAGAATTATATATGATGAGATTTTATTTTATTTTATTTTTAACATAGTGTGTTGATACCCAAATTAAAATGTGATTATTGCAGTTTAAATAAGAAATTTCGGTTCAGTATTGTAAGCATTGGATGTGATATTAATTAATAATGGATCTATATTGTTAATGAAGACATTTTATTGATGCAACATTTATATAACTGAAATTTAAACTTATTTAGACCGTATTCATCACATGTGGATTTAGGTGTCTAAATCTCCATATACAAATAATCGAACTTTTATACGATTGGCAACCAATCATGGAAATCTCATCATTTTCAATGTTCAGAGAGCTAGCAATTATGGACCAAATTCATTTCACAGGTCTAAATAAGTGAAGTTGTTCAATGTCCCAAGGGAAAAAAAATGATAAAAGATGTCCCACTAAGTTGAGCTTTTGAGAATGCTGTTTATTATTGCTCCATTATCTTACCGCATTTTGAACCACCGAACCAAAGAAAGTAAACGTTGATTGTCAAAGTAGCATGCAAAGTTTGCAAAGGAAGACGTGGAGAATATGTAAAAAGATTCTAGAAAACACTAGTTGCAACTTGAAAGTGAACAGCAACAGAAAGAGTAAATATTTATTTTGATTCTAAAATTATATTTTAATCTTTAAAATTTTAAAATTATCTCTTTAGTTTCTGAAATATCATTTTATATATTACTTTAATCTTTAATCAAATAAATATTAGTCAACCATTATTTTTTACTGACGTGATATGTCACATGTCGATTACGTGTCATGTTGATACCATGTCATGTGGCATATGACGTGGTATCACATTAAAATAGATTCAGATTAATTTCTGAAATTTTTAAATAAGTCAAAACAGTCTCTGAAATTTTTTAAAATATGTCAAAAAAATCCTGAATCCCTAAATTTCTCCTATATTATCTCATCAAATCCAGATTCACAATATTTTTTAAGCACACTTATTTCTCTTTTATGTTCACACACTACTTAAACAAAGATCTCTGTCACATTAAATAACAATGAGAAGGGAATATATTACTAATAAGATGTTGTTAGACGAGTGGAAAATAATTTAATCTCCTCTAAAGATGAGGACATGTTGAAAGGGAACGTAAGCATAAATGCTTTATTTGAAATCGATGCCATTGTGTTTGCCGTATTCGCATTAATATCCTTAAAATGCTTCCCCCATCTTCACTACGACAAACATGCCATGGCAATCATAAATAATAGTTCTGAATCGATATGCATCTTCATCTGCGAATGTGACATCATCGTTATTCACTTGTACACTCTAAAAGATGGTGATTCCCTATGACTCACTATTGTTGAGGTAGAATGAAAGACACGATCTTCTACTTGAGCTTAATTAAAGCTCCTCATATTTGAGATGGTTTGCAGATTTTGATGTAAGAGTAGAGTTTCTCTTTCCTTGTCATGCTAGATTTCTTTTATACCAGATTCTTTTGATACCAGATCCATTCCCAAATTGTAGCTAAAAGGTTTCAAATAGATCCCTGATGAACTCCATTCATGCTTCATAATATAATATTTTCCTTACATCCTATTTTTCATATTTTAAAACCTAATTTATTCCAAAAAATATAATATAATAGGTAATAAAATAATTATGTTAGCTAAGAATTTATGGTCTCAATTTTGGACTAATTAAGCTCTTAATTGTGTTTAGAATATTTAAAAATTTGGACTATCTATATCGGGTATGAAAATGGGCAAGAAATAAGTGAGTTTAAAAATTATTAAAGATTTAAATTTTATTCACCAAAAGAGGAAAAATTTGGGATTCAGGACTTTTTTGACATAGTTTAGAAAATTTCAAAGATTATTTTGATATATTTGGAAATTTTAAGGACCAATCTAACACTATTTTGATTTGGTATCACATTAGCATATCATGTGAGATCAACATAATATGTCATTAACACATGACATGTTACGCGTCACTTAATGTGTCACGTCAGCAAAAAGTAATGGTTAACTAATGTTTGTTTGATCAAGAATTAAAGTGACAATCGAAATAAAATTTTAAGAACTAAAGAATTAAATTCAAAATTTCAAGAATTAAAATGAACCATACTTATAATTTCAGGGACCAAGATAGTCTTCACTCGTAACAAAAACTATCGTGAAACTGAATGAAAAGATTCGATAGTGAGAGCGGTTTCTTAAAGGCATATGTTTAACTCTGTAACCACCAAATGTTAATAAAATCTAACACTGCATGGAAATTGCATCAATAGCTAGTCAGCTTATGGTTATACATGGAGGAAGATTAAACCAGATCACAAATATAGGCTAGTTCCCGATTCTGCAAAAATCCCAAAAGCAACAAACTAAAAGGCGGTATTATTTGTGGTAGAAAAAAATAAGTGTTATTAACACGCTACAAGCTAAGTGGCATACATAGCACAGCAGTGTTTAAATAGAATCACATTAGCTCACCTAAGCTTTAACTTGATTGGACCGACTGAAAAAGTCATCTATGGCTCAGTTTTTTTTTTTCTTCTTCTCTACACATAAGAGAAACTCTTATTTCATCACTAGTACTTAAATCAATAATTGACAGACATAATTTTAGAGATAAGTACCATATCCAACAACAAAATCAATTCCTGAAATTATAATGTGAAGAATTAAATTTGCCATAGTTGAATTAAAAGCATATTCCACTGCTGCAATAATAAGAATGAGAACTTACAGAACCATACAGCAAAATATCATACCATAGTAATGCCAAGAAAAAAAATGAACAAGCCATTAATTAGGGGGATGCAATTTGGGAATTAGCATTTATAAAATATTATTACATCTCCAGTGTCATTTATATTGGCCGCTAACCTCACTACTTTGTTATACTTTCTGCCAATGGAAAGTAAATTACAGCTCAATAGATCATAACTGACAACAAAAAAGCATTATGAAACAAATTAAATCAATTACCCTAGTAAAGGGTAGTTGCTGGAGCAGAAAACTTGCATCCAGCTCAACTTTCTATATCCTTGCATTAGGAGTCTATTTTACTATCGTTTTACAAATTGTCATCTAAATAAATTCTATAAAAATTAAAAAAAAAAATCATCAAGTAAATAAACTGTTGAGAGTTGCAAGAAGGAGCCAAGCCAAGAGTTAGCATTGAATTTCATGCCACCATTTGCTCCTGCTCCATGTACAATTGCTCCAGCCACGCTGGGACCACATCTGTTCCATTGTTGAGATGGCATTGCAGCTGTTGTTGCTGCTGATCTCCAACACCAAGGTGACCAGATTCTAGCTGTGGAGCATCCTTCACAAGTGAATTGACCCAAGACACATCAGGTTCATCAACATTAGCAAACATTCTAGTTGTAGCCATCGGCGAAGGACTGCTGCTTCGGAATCCAAAAGAAGCAGATTTCCTCAGCTTGTTCAGTTCTTCTCCTTGTACTGCCCAATCCAGTCTTCCATCAGGGGAGCCCCAATCAGAAAAGACAGAAGAAGGCTTTGCTGCTATGGAGGCAACAGGGGAAGGAAGCTCAGAATGGCGGTTCACCACGCTGCGCTCAATGAAACTCTGGCTCCTCTTTGAAAAGGCAGCAACTCTTGGATTCAAAGCCACTGTGGCTGCATCCCCAGACAGATCAACCCGGAAAGAAGGCGATCCAATCACACTTGAAGAGGAAAGGCCGGAAGAATAGCTTCGCAGCTGCTGGTTCATGTTCTGGTGCATCTGGATCCCGGTTGGAGATTGTAACTGAGTTCCTGCAGGATCAAGTGAGATTCCATGGAATTTAGACAAAATTGATGGATCGTGAGACCCAAAAATGTCATCAAAGTTAGCAGGCTTCACTCCTGAAAGCCTATTCAACTCGCCGGCGTGATCGCCCAAAGAAACAGGAAAAGATGGGCTACTAGTCATGGAATTTTTCCAGCTTGAAGGGGATGAAAGACCAGCTACCTCATCCATCATTAGTTGCTTCCTAAGCCGATTGTTTTCGATTCCGAGAACATCAAAATCAATATCTCTAGCAGCTAACGCAGTTTTCAATCTGCTTTTGGGCAGCTGCAGGGTTGGGACATTGGATTGAGTCTGCCACATGGCTCCGGCCAGAGGAGACGACGATCCAGATGGAGTCAGAGGTGGTGTTGATGCAGGTGGTATCAGGACAGAAGGAGAACCAAGTGTGATTGGGCTAACTGAACCCATCATCTCCAGTGAAGAACTAGCTGCATATGATCTGGGAGAAGGCATACCAGAACCTGTAGAAGGATAAAGAGGGCGAAGTTCCTCAGGCTTGTGAGCAAAGAAGCAAACTCTTCTTGCGCAAGCACCCTCATCCTTGCAAAGCCGGGTCCGGTACTGGGCAGGGTGAAGCCAGCACTCGAAAATACCATGTGCATACTCACAAGCATCCCCTTTGCTGCATGATCCCTTCCGGAATTCAGGGCAAGGGACACAGCTATAATGATATTTCCTTGGATCACGCCGCCTAGCATTTTCCCCCGGATGAACAAAGGGGCACTCGGTCCAATCATGAGAATAAGCCCTTGAACATGGCTTCACCTTGAATGTATACATCCTAAACTCATCGGTACCGTATATCCCATTCTTTATGTCAGGAAGGGAGTGATCAACAGGATAATCCTTCTTCTCAGCCCCATCCTTTGAACCGCGAGGTGTGTTCGTGTCTTGCTTTCGCTGCTCCTCAATCTGGCCAACAAATTCCTCAACTGCAAGACAAGCCTGGTCACCTTCCAGCAAAGCTTGTAGTACCCTCTTCCTTGGATTGGGGACAGAATTGGCAACAGAGATAACCAAATCACGGGGGCGGTTACCGTTCGAATCAACGGCGCTAACATCCACCGATGCATCAAGTAAAAGCTTGACAACTTCAAGGGAAGCAGCAGAACCACCAGCAACAGCACAATGAAGGGCAGTAGCCCCATCTGAGGCACTAGCCCGGTTAACATCAACACGACCCGTTCCAAGAATATAAGTTGATACTTTCAGGCTTCCAAACATAGCAGCAACCATGAGAGGGGTCCTCTCTTCATAACCCACTTTCTTTGAGCCAACCCTCCTTCCATACCACAACCCTGCCTCATCAACATCATGACCCTCTTTCTCAATAGCATCTTTGAAACCAGCTAGATCATCGGCAGCTGAGAATTCAAGCAAAGCAGAAATCTTATGGTGAAGCCCTTGTTGTTTTCCACACTCATCCTCCATGACCAAACCAGTTTGAGAAGGTCTCCTCTTGGAACCACTGCACATGGAGATTGATATCTTTCCTTAAAGACTCAGCAGAATCTGGAAAAAAATATATCGCAGGAGAGAAACGGGTTCAAGTTCAATATGCTATTTCACCAGACATGATACTTCAAATTTATAAGCACGGGAAACTCAGTTTTAATATAACAAAAAATAAAAACAGATAAAGGGAAAATTAAGGGGCAGATTCTCCTCCCCACTTTGTGAAAAGTTGATGACTGTTGAGCAAACAAACGATTTGGAAAGTTATGGAATCATGAATCACCACGCAATTTGTAACAAGCATTTGTTTAAATGATAAAAAAATGTTCACTCTTTCAGTTATTTACTTATTTATAGCTATATACCAATAATCATAAAAATTAGCACGAATCCAAATACGAGAGAAGAAACAAGAAATCGTTGCACACAAAACCAAAAATAGCAAAGCAACCTCTTCTTAAGGTTAAAGACTTATATATATACATATATATATATATATATACACACACACACACACGATATTCCTCCATCAATCAATATTCTCAGGCCAATTCATATCATTTCCTAAATTTTCTTAGCAACCAAGGAAAAGAAAAATACTATAGGCTCAAGAGGCTTATAATAAAGTGTCCATTCATTCAACTAAAATTGAAAGACTATCATGAAGAGAAAAGAAGAGAAAACAAAGAAAGAAGAACAAAAGAAGCATACCTTAACAAAACACACACACACGAAGAAAAGAAGCACCACCTATGATGGTTAAGCAACCTATACTCTGGTTTTTCTCTATGCTTTTAAACTAAAACCACTTTGCAGAGCTTTAAGAGAGACAAAGAGGAAGACTTTTCTGTCCCTTATGTTATCTTTATGGTTTTGGTCAAAAAAGTGGAACCCACCTGGCTGCCTCACCAGTCACCAGCTCCACCTCTATTACCGATTCCAGTTATTTATTCTAATTTTTTTTTATTACATAAAAAATGTACATCACAAAATCCAGGTTTAAATTTGATGCACATAAATTATAAAACTTTTCTTATTATTAAATCATGTAATTACCGTGAGCACACAATTTCAAGAGTGTGACTTTATATATAAAAGTATTTGTTATAATCAGACTTTTTATTAATTTGATAGTGTATAATTAAATTATATTAAGATAAAAATTGTATTGATAATATTAAAATAAAAAATCCTTTACTGGATTACCTTATATATGTAACCAATTAGTTTTTTAAAAGTCTAATTCTTGTAATTTTCAAAGAGTTTCGCTCTTTTTCTCCAGCTGGTATTAGAAAACTGACAAATTAAACAATCTTTTCAGTGACTACGTTTTGAAAAATAAAAAATAGCCTGACCATTTTCATCTCTTCAAATTACAGGAAAATGTTATTAAGGGGTCAATGGTCAAAATATGCATCCACCAAAAAGAAAATGGTCAAAATATGCGGCCAATTTATCGATTATTTCCTTATTCAAAAAAGTTGTACACATTCATAAATTAACAGATTGAACAAAACATATAGATCGAGCATATGTGTATGTATTCAAACTAATAGTCAATCTAGCAGCGGAAAAAAAAAAACTATTATCAATCTCATCACATTACTCTAATTTGATAGCTACCTTAACCCAAAAAAATTCAAAATCAATCAATATCAGATATTTCGTCCACTTAAAACTTAATTTGATGACACTTAAAACTTTCAAATAACTACTGCGTTAACCTTAGTTGATATAAAACACCTTGTTGCAAAATGTAAGAAACTTGTCTAACCAAACATAAATCAAATTCACAAAAGAATTAATTTAATAAAAAAATTCAAAAGAATTAACTTTTACAATTTTAAAACGTGTAATTCTTTTTAGAGAAAAGCAAGAAATATAATAATGGAATGCCACTGTCACTGACAGCACCATGAATTTTGTACGAATTTACGTAGTACTTTTTCAATCAGGAAAAATTAAGTGAAAAAAAGGAGAAAAAAAATTATATTAGACATTAATTGCTCAATTATTACCATTGTAAAATGATTAGTGAACTAATTTTCATACTACTATTCATGATCGATAATGATTAACTGAATGGAAACTCCCTGAAATCCCAAATGAAACCCAAATTTGAAACATAAACGAGAATGAAAAAGGTAAAAACACAAACTAAATACGATTTTAACAAGTCATTTTTGTTCATACTTACAGTAAAATTGATGAAATCCATGAATAATCAACTGGATATATGTTAAATAAAATTAATGAGAATAATTTTTTTAAAAAAAAACCACCAAGTATCTAATTTTTTTATTGGCTAATTTGAATTTGAGTACTGCATAAATTTATTAGGGGATGATCCTTTCAATTGATAGTTGATACGAGATCTAGCCCCCTCATTTTGCTAGATCAATTTATAGTTGGTATGATATCTATTTTTATTATGGGTCTATATAAACATGAGATGTTAATCTCATTCATATGTAAAAATTTTCAAAAATAATAAATAAAAAGAATAAATAAAGAAAAATAAATAAATAAAAGGCGAGGAAGATAGGGATGTGGGGCCGGCGGCTCATAATATCTAAAGTCGGTTCGAATAATGGGATCCCACGTGTCCCGTTGTGATCTACGAACGGCCACACTAAAACGACCGAACCTTATGTCCAGGATGCTCACGCCTTTCGCGTTTTGGATTTTTATAGGTTCGGCGCTTCGCTCGCGTCACCAACTGTTATCCGCATAACGCTCACTGTTCCGCTTCTTCGCTCACCATGGACACGCCAACCTCTTTCATTGGTCTGTTCTTCTTTGTTGTTGGGGGGGACAGTTCTAGTTGGAACACCAATATGAATCAGTCCCATATATATTCTTTCCTTTTTTTTTTCCCTCTTTTTATATTTGTGGGACAAGGAATTCCACAAGATATATGTAATCAAATAATAGTCGCTTGGAAAAATATTTTTTGACGTTGATATTCTTTGAAGTTATCGACTCTCGATGGGGACACTGGTACTTTCTGGAAGATTTTTGTCGTCCTTGAGTGTTTTTAACTTTCCTCGAAGTTCCTCTCCCGGCTTCACAATTTCTTCCATCGTTAAATTGAAAAATTCGTTTCCCTTAAAATTAATGACGATTATTTTTTCGGGGTGCAAAATTAATGATGATTTAAGATCCCGTAAAAAAATGTTGATTTAAGATGATGCTGTTATAATAAAAAATAATATAATGATTTATAGTTGTTAGTTCCAGTGATAGAGGTTCGGGTTCCTTAATCGTGAGTCATGAATTCGATACTAAAATTCATGTAAATGGAGAAAACATTGTTGGGAAGTGTCGCGGCGTAGGTGCTGACCGACCCTAGGAGATTCATCTCCCACTTACAGGGTGGCCGGATACCTAAGAAAACAAGCAAAATGTATATAATAATTTTGATTCTAAAAGTATAAGTATAAAAGTTTAATTTCACATAAAAAAAAGTTTAATTTTAATATGCCAACGATATAAAAGAAAATTTTATACTATCATTTAATTAAATATATTTATTTAAATAATTTTTTAAATAATAAGAATATGTGTTAAGCATATTTGCTGATGTATTATTAGATGATTAGATAATTATGTAAAATATTTTTATACTATTTATGTATCAAACGTAAATCCTAAAAAATTATAAAAATTCAATTTTGATGAATTCATCTAATCAAAAATTCTTATACTGTGGCCGAATCACATATTCTCATATAAGTGAAAATATGTTTGTTTTTACCCTCCTATATTTTGGAGAATTTAATTGGATGGTCCTACACAATAATACATTAAGTTAAATCCTAATAACAAGGGTCTGTTTCGTTGGCATCAATTCAAGATTTATCTATTTCTTTTCATTTTTTGCCGCTTGCTGAATTTCTTTAGATGTTAGGAAGACATAATCTTAAGGAACTCATTTTGTATTCTTTTTTATCATTTTAATTCTCTTTTCAATACATTTATCAATTTTAGCGTTCTTATTCTGTTTTTGGCCTACGAACTCATTAATTATCCATGGTTTTATAATGTCAATAAGAATTTCACTTTATAAACTAAGTCAATCTAAATATTAATAAATGTTACAGTAGCTTGAATAAAAGTACTCACATGTATGATTTTCTGAATTCCTATTCTTCATCTTTAAGATGGATGTAGAATAAATTGTTCAACTTATCTTAAGAGAGTCTTAGTATCTAGAGGTTGAATCTTGACTATTATTTTCTAGACTAAAACCCCAAATCAGTCCCTCATGTTTATAATATAATGAGGAACAAATTAATCCCTAATATTTAAAAAATCTCAAATTAGTCCCTTAAATTTCATAAAAAGGGACAAGTTGGTCCCTCTGTAAAATTGTCATATAAACTGTGCTCTATCAACTTACTTATGCGTATTGTTAACTTACTTACATGGACTGTTAACTTTCATGGTAAACCTTAACTTGTCTCACTCATCTAAACGAAGTCATTTAGACATTTTTTTTCATTTGTTATTTCTACTGAGAAGAAAGATTTTGACTTTAAGTTGGCATTTGTTCTACACAGAATAGAGAAATAAGGCAAGTTAGGACTCACTGTGAAAATTAATAGTACACATAAGTAAGTTATAGAATACATTGACATTTCTATTAACAGTTCAGATAATAATTTAACAAAAGATCTAATTTGTCTCCTTTTATAAAATTTGAGAGACTAATATAAGATTTTTTAAATCTGAAGGATTAATTTATCACCCATTATAAACCTGAGGGACTGATTTGGGATTTTAGTCTATTTTCTAATAATTCGATTTATAATGATATTGTTAAGAAATTAATTTAATATTTGAGTAATACAAAATCAAGAAACTTAGATTGTGGAACCCATGTGGAGTGAAGGCGAGGAGTGCTTCCCCATCCCTGTTCCCCGTCTCCCCACGAGTCCTCGAATTAAAGAAAAAATAATTTAGAAATCAACAAGAAGAACCTCCTAGAACTAGTTCTCTGCAAGTCCAAATACACAAAATTCACAATTTACTCCCCCAAATCAAAGCAAAAAAAAAAAATTCACCCAAACAATCACAAACTAAGATGCAAGAAGTAAACAAAATAGAAATAAATAAATAAAAAAGAGGGAATGGAAAAGGGGAGGAATGCGACAGAAAAGCACAACTCCACCCAACCACTCACGTTGGTCTTGGTTGCGCCTCCAAGAGTCCACCTCGCCTTGCCACCACGTCTCGTCACTACGATCCCAAGCCACCGCCGCATCAAAAACCATACTCTATCTCTAGATCTGTAGAACCACAGCCACGTGATGGGCAGCGGAGATGACCTACAATGGTGGTGAAGCTAGGAAGCGCGGGTTGTAGAGTTGGTAGGTTGAATGGCGATGGGCTTAAAGCTTGAAGTTGGGGGGGCTAGCAGTTACTTGGAGTTGCAAAGAAAGAAAGAAAGACTGAAAGGGATGATAAAGGGATACCGTCTTTCTTTTAGTCTGAGAAAAAATGGTAGGATTGTTTCACTTTTTTTCTTCTTTTTTTTTTTGGTCACAGGGTTGTTTAACTAGCTTGGGTCATTGGTTTTGGTGTATCATGTACTGGGCTAATGGGTTTTTACTTTTAGAGATTTTTAACTTTTAAAATTATATTAAACATGAAATGTCTTAAAAGGACAATGTATGTATAGTTTATTAGATTAAGGGGTATTTTAGTATTTGCAGGTAAATGGGGTCCCTGTAGGGTAGGGAGGATGATCCCCCTAGTCCTTAAATCTGCCTTGATGGGCTTTTAATCTGCATCCCTCTCCCCATCGAAAAGCAATCCCTTAATCTAAGGCCTTGAGTGGGGCAGTTCCCGTATGGATCCTCATCTGGTAGGAATTTTTCCCACCTATAGATGAAATCAATCTCTAACACATGCCTTTCATTCATTGTTTTTTTTTTATCGTTCAATTGTTTACTATTTTTGCATGATTTAAATTCTTTACTTTCTATTATTTGTGTTTGTGTGAATTAAGACTTGCTCAAGTGAAGTGATATTTGACTTTAATCCTTGTGGGATTGACAATTTTGCAGTTATCTTTATTATTTGTGACCTAATATACTTACTATAGTTGATTTTATAAATTCACTATCAAGGACATTGCTTGGAGTTAATTAAGTATGGTGCATTTTGATTCACCCCTCACCTTTGAGAGGAGTTTGCTTTAGCAAGATCTTGTGGGAGTAACTATCGCTAGGAAGAAATTCTTGCATGGTCTTGAAATATTGATAAGAATGATTTTGGATATATATTTTGTTCCCTATATTGAGTGTTTTAGTCTTCAACTGCAACTATTGTTTTATCATTTGCATGAATTCATGATGTGGTTCTCTACTTGTGTTTTATGTGAAAATCTTGCAAAAACATACCTTTGTTGAGATTGTGTTGTGATTGATCATCTATGGTTTAGACACTCATTAGTGGTGTTTCTAACTGGTAGGAATTTTACTTGGAGGTACATAAGGCATAGAAATTGAGAAAAGATGCAAAAGTGTAGAATCCATATCACCAGGAATAGTGATTACGCCACGATGCGCATCATTTGCGTCATATGGCGCATTCAAGCCAATACAAAGGATCCCCAATTTTTGGAGTTTGCACTATAGCAAAGAGTCTTTGCATCACAGTGCATTTCAAGCTCTTGACTTAGCCAAAAATTGAGCTCAACACAACAAGTGCACCATTTTCACCAAATGCGCCAAGGTGCAAATCATTTGTGCTACAACACATTTCAACATATTCAAGCAAAAGCATCTCATTTTCAACAAACACGTCACATCACATTGCGCTTGCGGTATAATGCATTTATGCAAAACCCGAAGAAGACCAAATTGATGTAAATGGGCATCGATGTCAGATAAACATGCTATGGTGCGTTTCGATCAAATTCTGACATGAATCAGGTTGACATTTTAACTGATTTGCGGGTATTTTTGGTAATTTCAATGGTGTATGTAGGTCTGCAACATAAAAGTGCGAGCATCGACCAATATTTGCAAAAACCTAGGTTATTTTTTCTCTCTAGTTTCTCTTCTTCTTCTTCCTCCTTTTCTTCTCTTCCTTTCATTAGAGAGCTTTAAGTTTTTGCATTTTGAAACTTTTGAGTTTGTAACCTACAGTCATGGAAGAGTACTAGAATTTCCATCTAATGCAAAGGATTTTCCAAGGGCTTTAAGGATTGGGTCTTAAACCCTAGTGCTCCCAATTTAATATATGGTTGTTTCCTTTGTTCCTTTCTCTCCATTCCTTTATTGTGTTTATGTTGATTGATATAAATATGTGCTCTGAATGATTTTGATTGTGTATTGATATTTATGATTGTGGATTGTATGCATGATTAGAATAGTTAATTAAGCTTGAATTAATTGATTTATTGATGAGTATTCAATTAATTAAGGAATTTTGGATTAATCTTTGATTAAGTGATAGACTATTGCAATTGTTGCTTAGGTTGGTATAGGCAGATAAAGGTCCAGACCTCAATTCTCTATTTGTTGTATGCTAACTAAATTCACATTCATTGCCAAGTGAATTGTGGTATGAATTGTGTGATTGGATGATTTATCCAAATAGTTACCTACCATATGTTTGATATTGTGTATGCCAATGATAGAACAATTCTAAGCCTTAAGAATTCCTTGTGCCAGTGCCTTAATTACCTTGAATTTCTTACTTGCTTAATTTCGTGTATGCAACCTTTCAAATTAAAACCTCCCATTTTTCAACTGATTAGTAATACATCCACATTAGCCAACCTTGGCTGCACTATTGTAATACCCTAGTTATAAACAAAAAGGCTAGAAAATTCTTTTGAAATAGGGAAGATGCCAATTACTCTTATCTGTTGTTCCGGATCCTAAATTTCACTAAATCTGAATCCTACACATCATTGGAGGGCTATATGATAGTACCATATTCTTGGGATCAAAAGTCCCGATAATTGTTCCCAAAAGGAAAATAAGTTAAAAAAGGATATTTAATGAATTTTATGGAACCTTTAAACGTTTCATTTTTAGCCTACAAGTTTATAAAATCTTAAAAAATTTTGAATTTGAACTAAAATCCAAAAGTTGGATTCTAATTTGTTACGATTTTGATTTTTCTGATATTTTATTTGAATCTAGCTGGGGGGTATTTTTTTTATTTACATTTATGTTTTAGAGTGACATTAACTTAAAATTAAGAAATATAAATAAGTGAGTAGTGAGACAACCTAGCCCAATACACACCAATACCTAAATTATAGCACGAAAATATGAGAAAAATCACTCTAGAGAGTGTCGCAGTGCTCAGGTTCTAGAACAGTAAGGCAGTGTTAGTTAGAAGAATCATGGGCTCTGGTGAGCACCGCAATGCTCATAATCTTCATAAAACCCCCTATTTCAGGGTATAGAACATACGCACAGACACACACACACACACACACACACACACACACACACTCTCTCTCTCTCTCTCTCTCTCTCTTTTATCCTGTAAACACAAAAATATTGCCTTTCTACCCTTGGTTCACCTCCAACTCCATCTTCTTCCCTTTTTCTCAGTTTCAACTTCAATCTTTCACTCCTAAGGCTTTAAGTATGTTGTCCTTCTAGTTTTACTCCTTTTCCCTTCAATTTCTTCTTATTCTTGGGAGTTTGATAGGGTGTTCATCATGGATATGTCAGGGTGTTCATCATGGATATGTCACAGTGTTCTTTTGGTAGGATGGAAATTAGATTTGAGTATTTAGAGGTTAATCTAGAATTCTATTACTTTAATGGTAGATACGGGCGCTATTCTTGCTTCCCAGAACTTTGGTGGTGTTGTTCCTATGTCTTCTACCACTCCAGGTGAATGGGTTTATATCTGCAACTTTTATGTTAATTATTATATCTATTTTCATTTAAAATATGGAAATTATATATGATTTTAGAGTTTATTTCATGAACTACTAAGATTTCTATTGGATATTGTGTCATTACCTATTAGTTTTATCATGAGGACATGTTTTCTTGAAAACCATGGGAACCTATTGTTGAATAAATGAATTTATAAAGCATTAAATTGATATTTGTATTGTTTAGAGTTGATTTGAAGATTATATGATTATTGGCAATGGATGTTTGATATCAAAAGGCTTAAACCCTAGGGTAAAAGGCTTTATAAAATATAGAGAAAATATTGAGATTCTGATTGAGCTGGCAGTACCTATAGAGAAACAAGCTGCATATTAATAGCAGTTAATCCGTTAATCTTGGTACCAAGTAGCCCGTGACAGAGATAATACAGAATTTATTGCCACACTTAGGATGGCGATATGTAACGCCCAGATATGACCGGAGATTTATACTCAGAATGATGTTACGTCACAAACCTTGTGCGTAACCAAAGCAGAGATTACTGTTTCTTTATTAGAGTATTGTTAGGTCGATTTTTAGAAAGCTAAGATTTGATAACTTGATTATAATTATGAAATGCTTTACTACTTCATTACTATCACTATTATTCTATTGTTGTGTATCTTCTCTTGGTGTCCTATGAAGAGGGCTCCAAGTGAGAATCCACTCACTGAGTTTTGATCACAAAACTCACCCCTTTGTTCCTTCTCATATTTTACAAATATTATAGCTGTTGAGGGTACATCATCGCCATTTTCATCCCAGTAGCATTGGGATTTAGTTGGTAAGCCTTTTTGGTGACATATGGTCATTTGCTTTAGACGTGCTCAGTGTAGATGTAGTCAGGATCTCGACCTTTAGAACATACTTCATATTTACATATTTTGATGCACACTTGAGATGTATATATAAACATATGTTTTTATTTCTTATACTTGTTGCATATGTTGGATTTTAGACATTTACTAGCACTATGATTTCGCACTCTGGAAATGGACTATGAACTTTCAGCTTGACTGTCATGATTTTAGTCTAAATATAAATTAAGAGATTTCCATTTGATTATACCATTTAACAAAGTAGGTGGTTTGTACGTAGAAAATAAAGTTGTGCTTTAAATAATTTAAGATTTACTATGCATATAGGGTAAGACAGGTCCTAAGGCTTATATGAGAATGAGATTTCTCATGTGCTGATCACATTTTCCGATTAAGTCGTGACAACTATGCTACAAGTAGTATGTGTAATTAGATTAAATTGTAATTTGTGTGGACTCGACAATTTGTTATTATATATTGAAGTGGATTATTTCAACTGCATCCAAAAAAATATATATCAAGGTAGATTATGCTCTTCTCATTAATAGAGTGATATTTAAGTTTTACTTAGTGATAAGACTCGTACTTTTATCTATGATGTTACTCTATCATTAGATAGAACACATTTCACTTAATGATCTAGAACCGCACAGGAATTTATTTTCCTTATGGGGCTTGAAGTGTTTTTTTCTTCTGTTAAGCTCCTCACTGTTAAAAAAAATTAAAAGAAAAAAGTTGATTAAATGCTTTGCTTTTCTTGTGGCTAGCCGGTTAATTTATGCATTGATAGTTACTTGACTGAAAGATTTTTAAAAATTTATGAATTTCTTTATCGTTTTAAAAAGCTTTTGTAATTAAAAATATACTATAGCAATAATATTTAAATGAACATTAATTCCATTTTTAATGAATATGGACAAAAAATGAAAGCATGCCCTTTTAAGTAACAGAGAGTGGAGAAATAAAAAAAAAAAAAAAAAGAGTACAGGCTAAGAGCTCGTCACTTTAAATAATGGTGCGATGTACGATTTTGTTTGCGCTACCGTTGCTCCATGAGATGGGATGTGTATTATTGCTTTTGTTGTTGAAAACATCACATTCGACAGTAGTACTATTTATGGCATGTTCAAATTTTTAAAAGGATGTCTGTGAATTTAGGTTTTGAAGGAGAGAGGAGGACTTATAATATAAAATTATATTATAAATTTTTTCTCCCCTCTTTTTTCTTATAAAATTCAAACTCATAAACATAACTTATAAGTCTACCCAAATATATTTTAGTAACTAAAAACTATAGCTAATCCAAGTATGTATATAATAATTTAGCTATTGTCTTTTAATGAATGTTTTAAAATTTATGTCATATTTTGGTTAGTTTTTAATTATCTTTGTCGTTCGACCATTACAAAGTTTTTAATGTTTATAGTATAAAATTATATTATAAGTTTTTCCTCCTTTTCTTTTTCTTTCAAAATCCAAACTCACAAACATACCCTATAAGTCTATCTAGATATACTTTAGTAACTAAAAACTATAGCTAATCCAACTATGTATATAATAATTTAGCTATTGTCTTTTAATGAATGTTTTAAAATTTGTCACATTTTGGTTAGTTTTTAATTATCTTTGTCGTTTGACCATCACAAAGTTTAGAAAAGTAAGATAGTATGTACATTGAATTCAAACAATGGAAAACATAAACACTAAAAGATATGGAACAGTTAGACCAAAAATATAGAATGGACAGAATCCATGAAAACAACTAGCGCCCACTAGTTGCTTTCTTTAATATATAAATCTTATCAAGTAATTAAATTATCGACTCCCCCCTCCCCCCCCCCCCAAAAAAAAACCATTCTTCCTTGTAGAGCTGTTGGTTCGACAAACTCTTCGGGATACGAGTTTGGGCTTTTCAAAGACTTCTTCTAGTTCCAGAGGGCACGTGATTGAATTTCATCAGCATGTGAGTTCGACAGAATTATTAAATAGAGCTGTTGCTCTATTTATAGACCATATGTGATGGTTACCAAAGTTAGAAAGGTGCTTCCAACATAAAGGCGGGAAGAATTATTGACGAATTCAAATTAAACGATTTTAGAGCATTGGATCATAAAACCATCAAGGACACCTAGTGAAATCTGATATCATCTGTATGGTCTATAAATAGAGCAATAATCACAGTGTAAAAGGCAATTCTATTATAAAAAAACACTTGTATATCCATTAATCTTTATAGTCTCAATGACGTATAGGAGTATGTGAGAAACCAAGTAAAGTCCTCCAAACCTGCCTTCATTTTCTTTTCTTTTTTTCAATGTCTTGAAATTTCGTTTTCTTCAATACACTGTATTATTGACATTCTCTTTAGAAGTATTATTAATTTTGTTCTTTATCTCATCTTTCTTTACTTACTCTACTTCTCTCTCTTCTTTAATTTACTTTCTTAACTGTGACCTTAATTCTCTATTTCTCTTTTGTTTATTCATTTATGTTTTAAGTTTATTGACATAAACAAAATATTGGTCTTTATTGACAAAAGATATAGAAATTGTCGAAGTTATAGGTTTCTTTTAACAAAAATTCTGAAATATAAGAATCCACAAGATGAGTCGTTTCCACTTCCTGAATTGAAATCTGTGAAGTAAAGTGAGAATTGTTGATTATTTATTGTCAACGATAAGAGCCAAAATTCCTATAAAACAAGAGCAAACTAAGGGAAAATGTAAGAAGTTTTAAATTATGTTTTCAAAAGAATAGGTCTTCACATTTCTTACTAATGTCTTTTTCTTCTCTTTTCTCAAGGATCACACTCAACCTCATTTTCGTGAAGAAAATGTCAACATGAAATTGAATGCTGTGATGTATGTACATTGACGGAAGTGTTATTTATACAATTCATTATCAGTATATTTCAATGGTAAATGAGTTACCTGCACAAGCACAAGTGAGTCTACGTTCTCACATAGGCTAGCGGGATAATTCATAATTGACTTACCAAACTGACTTATTGTGCTGAAATATTTAAGTGGAAATATATATTATATCTTTAATTAAATGAAATCATTATTTAATTTGAACATGTTGTCAATATAAAAAAAAAATACAGTTTATGCGTTATTACATTATTAACAATGTTCATCACCAAAACCGAAAACAATGTTTATCACTAAGTTCCCAGACAACCCCATTGTCATTCAAATTATGTCTAGGAAGAATGAGGTTAGTATAAACTCGGATTTACAATGAATATTATACGTGACAATATATAAATCATTCAAAATATAATTTAATATATAGATACTATAAAAATCAATTGTTATATGTTGTCACATGTGTTAGGACATACATAAACCTGTGTCTATAATATTATCATTCCTCTAATAAAATCCTAATTAATCGTCTTATTTTTTTCTTTTTCAAATTTACTTTAATAGCTGTGCAACTAACCTTACCTCTCTTAGCTCTTATATCCTCCTTAGCTACAAGAATATTGTTTGAAATTTGCCTACAGGGAATAACAAAACTGCATTGCATCAGACTAATTAATTCCTGCACGCATTCTTTTAACCTTGACGCTTTAACTTTTGTTACTAGTTTGTAAACCATCTTACACAGTTCAGTCAATCCAAATTGGACAAGAGCTTAGGTTTCTTCAGCTTTAGAATCAAAGAGATGAAGGTATTATTTACCAAACGATCAGTATCCCTTGGTCCTCAAAAAATGTCCTACACCCAACTGACTATAGAGAATTTAGCGTGCTCCTAATTACTTTCATAAGAGAAATGTTAAATATCCGCCACCAAACTTACACTATATACTTACACCAAGTTAAAAAGTTATAAACCAGCATGTAAAAAGTTATAAATTAAGATGGAAAAAGTTGTAAATCAATATACAATATTGATTTACAACTTTTTACAAATTGGTTTACAATATTTTGTACATGGTTTACAACTTTTTATACATTGGTTTATAATATTTTACTTGGTGTAAGTATATGGTGTAAATTTAGTGGTGATCATGTATCACTCCTCTTTTCATAAAATATGACTGAAAGTCTATTTCGGCTAATAATAGCAAAGAAAACATGGCTGGAGTAAACTTCCTCTTCTACCACATCTCTTGCAAGAGTACTTATCTCTTTCATTTTTTTTCTTTTTTTCTTTTTTTGGGTCAGAAACTCTTAACATTCATGAATGTTGAAATATCCCTTCAATCATATATTTTTCATAGCAATCATATGTGTGGAGCTCCGAATAACAAAGAATTCCCATATTCGTTAGTTTGTATGTTGGCCCTCCATCCGATTTCCTTGTTCATCCTTCAACATCAAAATCGTATGTCTCCTCTGCTAAGCAATGGCAAAGCATGAAAATAAGTAAGATAACGATCTCCATAGCTATGCACACTTGCAACGTGATTGCTGCTTCTAATAAATCTCCTCTTGGATTAATAAGCTTTAATTCTCCTATCATATGTCTTGACGTAGTTTTTCAAGAGACATATTCTCTTGAAATGACAATTTAGACGAGGCACCTCAAGACCAAGTAATTGGGTATTGGGCCTCAAGCCCTTCAAGGATATATGCCACCTCTGATATTCTTAGCCTGCATATTTGTTCTATCCAAAAGACAAAAAGAATGAAAACTTGTCTATCTCAGACCAAAAGGAATTTACAACCAAAAGAAGAAGACCATTTGACCCAAAAGACACGAAAACCTATAGAAACAATAAAAATAAGCTGACACTCAAGAAGATTGTTACTTTTGTGAACAGAAAAATAAAAAAAAAGATGATTCCTCAATAAGGAAAGATTAAAAGAGAGATGCATTAGACTTGATAACTACACAAACTAACACATTCTTTTACCATATATAGGAATTACAACACAGATTCCCGCAACAAAAATGGTGAGATGAATCAGCCGAACAATGCTGCGATTAACCAAAATGCTACCATCCTAAAAAGCTAAACTTTACAGGTAATTACAAAAAACAACAATAATACGTGCTGTCATAGTGAGCAAAAATCTACTAGTTCAGGTTAATTCTAGGAGGAAGCCATACTCCAGGAGCATGCTCTTCCACAAAATTGGATTCGCAGTTAACCAGTTTCATGACATGCTGAGCTGAAGGGTGGTATTTCTGCTTGGCTTCAATGAAGCCTCTGCCAAGAACAAGTTCAATCCAATCCTCCACTGCATTTTCCTTGTCTGCTAACCAAGCAGCTGCAAGCATCTGTACCATCACCTCGTAATCAATTTCCAGCTGACACTCCGAATCGAATGTCCTTTGAAATTGAGTGCTAATGCTTTTCAACACTTGATCAGCGAGCGCATCGAAATCGAATGGCTTAAAAACCACTTTTTCATCAATTTGATTACACAAATCGCTTAAACAAGCTTGCGAGTTTTCGACTGTGGATTCGCTTTCATGGTTGTTGTTGTCATTGATGCCCTCTCCAACCTCCTCTATGGGCATATTTAGGTCCAGATAGGATCTTGATGCCTCTTTGGCTTGCTTCTGCGTCTTGCAGGTTCCTCCCTCTTTGGAGTCACTACTATCAACCTGCTTTCTTTTATTAAGAAATGGTAGTTTGGAGAACCTTCTTCTTGGTACAACTTTGACATTTGTGCTCCCACTTTTAATGGCGTCCTCAGATGTATGCCCAAGAAATAATTGCATTTGACATTTTCTGGCTTCAAGGATTTTTTCCTCAGAGAACATTTCAGACCCCTCCGAAACAGAGGAGCCATTACCTTTACATAGGGTTGAGGCTACAATAAAGATTGCATTACTGATGCTGATTTGCCTTCCATGGGAGTCTGGAAATTTACCTGTACTTATTGCCTGCAACAAACTAGCATGCACCATATAATCAGCTTTATCCACATTTTCAAGAAAGACAACTGAATGGGGTTTTTTACTCAACTCCCCAGCAATGTAGTCCACAACGGTCTTCCTCTGGAGCACACCGTGACAATATAATTTTTGGCCCTCAAAAATCGAGTTCAAGGGGTAAAACCTGTCCTCTGAGCTCAGATCCACAGATATTAGGCATTCTTTGTTTCCGAATATGATCTCCGCAAGAGCTGAAGCAATTTTCCTTTTTCCAATTCTATCTGGTCCAAGGAAAGCAAACCATATGTCCGCTCTGACATGTGAGCCTCTTCGCTGTTGTGCCCCCGATTTAGAAGGGCATAAACTTCTATTGATAGCACGGATGGCCTCATCCTGCCAACCAACCATTTCAGTGAGAAGTTTATTAAGGGACTTGAAATCTACTGAATCAAACTTTCTTTCCAAATATGGATGAGGGCAGGAAGAAGATCTAGGAGTTTGGTGTGAAGTATTATCATTTGCAGTATCAAAATCAGTTGAAAGGGATTCTGATAAGTGTGGAAGATGCTTTTTATGATCTTGCCGTTTTGGTGTATCTGGCTCCTGAGCAGCTGATGCATATAGCGTTCCCAATCCTAAATCTGTGGCCACGGGAGCAATGGATGAAGATTGTCTGTGATCAGGCACACTCATTCTAGCCATAAAGGAAGGGGCGACCCAAGGGGTCTGCACATCAGTTTGCTGAGACTCTGAAACTATTGGTACATGATCAGTTCCAGTATTGACACTGACTGCATCAGAAGATAATGGAACAGGTGGTAACTGTTTTGATGGAAAAATACTATGCAGCTCTTTATGCATGTAGGAAATTTGAGTAGAATATTGGAGCTCGCTCAGTGATGGATCTTTACTGCTGCTTTCCTTAAACCCAGAACCAAATCGTAAACCCTCAAGCAATGGAGCTTGAGGTCTTGTTTGAGAAATATCAAGTTCAGGTAGTGATGATCTAGTGTGATGATGATTACGGCAAATATCACTCCATTTCTTTTGAAACCCCAAGATCTTATCATTCATACTTGTACTTTCTTCATTAACCTGCACTGGATGATGGAGTTCATTCTTAAATATATAGAGCCATAAATTGAATAAATGAAATACTGCAAGTAATACAAAACATGATTATTTACAGAAGGTGAGGACAAAAATTTTGATCTGGGTAGCAAATATATATACAAAGGACAGGAAAATTTACAGTTCTTCGTGAGAAATTATAATTCACCTTGTTCACATCATTTCCTCGATAAAATAAAAATATAGAATAACTGTTGCAGATCTTCATATAAAGAAAAAGTACGACTTTCTTAATCTTGAGTCACAATATTCATAGCAAAAGATTTCCTTTCAGCCACCACCACAAATGTATATGGCAAGACCAAGGCCATATTGGCAGAAATACACCTGGATAAAGAATATGTTTTCTGGTATTAAAAAGCTTTCAGAAATATATAATCCCATTCAGTTCAGTAAATCCATCATTTGAATCCATATCTATAGCATAATTCTCAATTTTATCATGAAACGGCATAGGCTCAACTAGAGAGAATTCAGGGGCAGAAAGTAGGCAAAATAAAAAATAGTCTTTTGATTTAGGTTGCAACATACAAATTACTAAATTGCCTGCTTTTTTCCTTGGTGGAAATTGTTTTTCTTTAACCAGTTTAGGCAAGTTAGCACTATTACTGGGTAAGACTAAATTATTTATGCGGGTAAGGACAAGGACTTCCCCCACCATGTTGCATGTATATGTGTGCGCATGTGGATGTATCTGCATGTATTGCCCAAGAAAAATATAATATATAATGATCATAGCCAACCTTTGCCAAATCCAATCCTCTATGTGTGTCCACATTAACCTTTTGTAACCAAGGCAAGCCTGCTGAGTAAGCAGATGCCAGGGTAGCAGAACCTACCTTCAAACTATTTGCAACTTCTTCTTCACATTTTTCATTGCACTTGTCACAACGAGTAAAAGGTGCATTTGTACAGCTTACAGGACTTTTGATTTCAGAAGGTGTAGAAAAGAACCCACCAAATGGAACAAAGGACCCCATCAAGCTGTAAGTTTATCATGAGCAGGGAACTGTGAGATCCAATAGGCACAAAACAGTCAGAAGCTAAAGTGTGCATGAAGTGAGATACTCAAAAGCATCGTCTACACAAATGAAATTTATACTGCCAAATATATACATAAACACGATTAACATCAGACTACTGAATTCGATGGGCTTAAAATAAAGTATACTGAATGCCCATTCTTTTTGGTTCTCACAACATATAACAAGAATGGGCATCAATACGTAGTGAAGATTACACTGACAGTCCCAAAAAGAAAAGGGCCCCCCCGTGGTACAGAAAAAACACCATATCATTCCTCAAAATGCTGCCAGTTGAGGCTCATTTATATTGGCCAACACAACCAGTTAAGAACTACTTGGTCTTCCCAAGTACATATCAGGCTCAGTATTACACCTCTTAGAGTATTACACATGCTAAGATATGGATCTTTGTATCTTTCACTACCCAGCAGGGCAGCAAGAAGCATATTACAGCAACTTGCACATGAATCATTTGAACTATGAACTTTCGTTACATTATCTTTTAAATTAAGATAGATCAGAGTTAAATGTAAAGCACTTTCAGGACGATTTCACTGTAACCTAACAGCCACTTTTGCGAGCAACAAAGAAACCACAAAAACCGAAACCATAATACTTGGTTTCACAGATCCTAAGTACACAAATCAAAGTTAGATTTCGATCATTTATTTGCCTATGGCCTCAATTCCATGTTTGTCAGACCAAAACACGCACTGCCACTTATATGAGTCTCAGACACACACATCATATTCATATATATTAAAAAAGCTAATTACACATCAACGTGCAAGAGCCTTGAATAGTATCTGTCATTTCACTTCAACCAAAATCAGAACAACAAAAGGAAAATCAAGACAGTTTGTAACTCGTGTTAAAATCTTTTGGGTTTTGCTGGCGGGCGGTCACTATTAAGGACCCTAAAGTAGAAGGTTTTAATATAGAAAAACAAAACTTTTCTCTTTTCAGCTCATTGAATGCATTAAAAATTTTAAAATATTTCTATTTTAAGATCTCTCTAGAGTGCCCTAATGAGCAAAACCCAAATTTTTTAACCAATAAAAGTAAAAAGGTTCTCCTAGCCAATGCACACTAGTTAAAGATTACTAAAAGAGTATGTTTCAAAGTTTTTTAGTAGCGCTCTATGCTTAGAAAACATAAAACCTCCACTTCCCGACGTAAAACTTTCCATTTCTAGCTAGTGTCCGGAGTTACTACATAAATCCAAAGTGAAAAAAAAAAGGTCAGAAAAAGAAAAGAAAAAAAAAAAAGCACGAACCTGGATTTAGGGTAGAGTCCTTCCATTGAAGGGGTAGCAGACGTGACGGTGAGAGGATGCAGATCCCAATCCTTTTCCACATTAGGAAACAAACCCAACAACTTGGAATACGCATCACAAGTCTCCGCCACCCCAATCAACCAAACCTTCCCTCCCCCACCACCACACTCCAACAACAACCTCGTCAGCCTCGAAACAACAAACCCAACAGCACCACCATCCACCACCCCATCCCCAACAAAACCCTCAACCTCCCCAAAACTCACAACAACACCACCACCACCCACTTCCCGACCCACCTCCTCAAACCTCAACCCCATCTTCTCCTCGCTCACGCTCCCACCCAAAAACCCCTTAACCTCCTTCTCCAAGCAAACCACCCTCATCAAACCCATCTCCGCTGGAAGCACACTACTCCCTCCACCCTTCTCAACAACCTCAACGAAGCTCTTAAGAGCATTCTTCGCGTAAACCCCAATCAGCAAAGGGTTGCGCTTGCTCTTCAAAACCTCCGCAACCCTCCTGCAGTTCTCGTCAACAAACGGGAACCCGAACCCGGTTCCGGATCCGGTTCGAACCGGGTCCAGGTTACATAAGAAGAGAGGCGGGGAGCGTGCCGCACGTGTCTGGAAGAATCTAGAAGGTGGCGGTTGGAGGAGTGCGAGCTTGATGTCTGGGCTCCGAAAACCCGCTTCGCCCAAGACCCGACTCACGATGGGATCGTCGAGGATTGATAAGACGAAGTGTTTGAGCTCGACTTTCAAAAACGACGCCGTTCCTTGATTGAACTGAGGGTTCTGGATTTGGTTGCTGCTGCTGTTGTGGATTTGCATAAGGTGGAAGGTGTCAGGGTGGCGGCGCTGGTTTGCCTGTGAGCGCTTTATGGCTGCCATGAGGGAGTTGGACACCGGAGGTCCGTCGTCGTCGGGGGCGGAGGAGGTGGTGTTGGAGGAGGAGGGTTTGGTAGAGGGGAGGCGGTCGAGGGACACGCCAACGGAGAGCTCGAGGGCTCGGAGCTGGAGGCGAGGGGAGATTGTGGCGGCGGCGGTGCGGGCACGGGTGATGGCGTCGCGGAGGGAGGAAGATGGGAGGGAGAGGAGGGCGGAGACGGCGTGGAGGGAGGTGGTTTGTGCGTGGCAGCGGCGGCGCGCCACTGCCACGGCGTCGTCGAGGGCACGCGCCGCCTCGTCTGTTAAGCATTGCCTTGCTGTGCTTACCGGCGTCGGCATCGCCGGCGAGCATGTATTGATGTTTAAAAAAATGTAAAAACTAATAAATATAAATAAATATAGAGACTCACTCTGAAATGATAATAATATAAATAATAATAATTATTATTATTATTTATTGTTATGTGTGGATAGGGACGCTGACAAATGAAGGGGAAATGTGGCGTTGTTTGTGTAACTGTGTTTTGTGTGCGTTGCAGGTTTGGACTTTTGTAGAGAGAGAGAGAGAGAGAGATTGATGATAGAAATAAAAATGAAAAGGGAGCTTTCTGAGGGGTTTGAGTTTTACTGGTTCAGACTTCAGTGTGTGGGAATAATTTATTTGAGTATATGTTTGTTAAAGACCCAAAGGAGGAGCAGAGCGTAGGGTCAAGACACAGAGAGAGAGATGGTGCTTGGTTTTGGTGTTGGTGTTGGTGGTGACGCTGTAGGTGTTGTCTCTGGATGGATGGATTCCTTGATGGTGGTGGACTTGTGGCGTGGCAGATGATGATGTCCTTTTACTACTTTAGTTTTTCATATTATTTTTTGTGTGGGTTTATGACTCAGTAATGATGCTGGGATCAGGAAAAAGTTTGCATGAAGATATTTTAGATTTTACTTTTAATTTAAAGGAATATATTTATTTTAGTTTATTGTACGAGGGAGAGTACCATCCTAATCCTATGCTATTACTAGTGCACGCTGTGAAAATTTCACCCGAAAAAAAAAAGTGTAAGTAATGAGAATAGTTTTACATTTTTATGTAATTATATATTTTTTATTTATTAGATTTTTAAAATAATAAATAATCAAATTAAATATGTTTATTAATGTAGTAATATATAATTAAATATGACTTTTCTTCAGTACCATATAGTTTGAGAGTATTAGTACACTTTTATATCTGATGGTTATAATTTAAATATTGATTATATATTTTAATTATTTAAATTAGTAAAACATATAACTCATTTTTAATTATAAATAATTAAAATATATTATAATTTTAAAAATCTATAGAGGTATCAGAGAAATCACCTATAAATATTTGTGTAATTTTTTTTTGTGCTGATAATGGATCAAATTTAAAATCATGAGTTGGATTGACAATTTATATCTAAATCATGCTTATGAAATTTTGTATTAATATGAAATTATTTACTACACTCGTATATATTTGTATTAAAATAATAAATATTTATTAAATTTATAAGCAAATATTATCTAATCATATTTTTATTGATGCTTAGTTTTTGAAAAATTGATATAAATGATTAAGATAATATATAATTGTGATACAATAGTTGAACTAATAGAAAATAGAGGACAAGTGCGCTCATAATCTAGTGATAGACTTCTGCATATCTTAATGAGTAACAGAAGGTCGCAAGTTCGACTTGCATTCTCTCCCGTATCTCCTTGTATCTTATTACCTCTCTTTTCTAATAAGTATCCATCTATAAAATTTTATTTTTCTACTATTATTTGTCTTTTTAAGAATTTTAGATAATATTAATTATTTTTCACTTGGTACCCTTATAAGAGAGAGAAAATTAGTCGATAGATTAAATATGAGAGGCAAGATGTTGGAATAAGTGATAAGAGTAGTATTGTAAAATATATTTAAATGTATCTTGCTTCAAATTCATTCAATCATTTTCTTAATATATATGTATCAGGGAAGATGTACACTTATTAGAGAATCGATATAGTAGTAAAAATATAGAGAAAATTATATTGACTCCCCTAAAGTTTATGTAATAACACTAGACACATTTTTATTTTGCAAAATTATCATATCTCCTTTAAGATTTATTAAAATTGATTAAATATCCAAATATGTCCCTCAAGTTTGTATTGGAAGACAAGTTAGTAGTTCAGATTTTGAAAATCTCAAATTGGTCCCTCACATTTTAAAAAAGAGGATCAATTTTGAAATTTGAGGTATCAATTTGAAATTTTCAAAAGCCGAGGGGTTAACTTGTCCCCTAATACAAATCTAAGGGACTTGTTTAGATATTTAGTCATTAAAATTATATTGATCTCCCATGCGAATACCAAATCATTAATTTAAGTGAAAAAGATAACATTTGATATCACATAATTATTAATAATAAAATTATAATATTTGATAACTTTTAACATATTAATTAAATAAAATACTTTTTTATCATATGAAAATAAAACTTATAATAAAAAGGGATATTTTTGTTTATATATATATATATATATCAAATATTATTAAAATATTATAATTTTATTACTAATAATTATATAAATAACATGCATTTTTTATCACTTAAATTAATAAAATAACATCAATATGAAAGGTTAATATAATTTTATAAAATATAAAAATAAAAAATATAATTAGGTGTAATTTACCTTGAAAATATTAAAGATGCAAGTGTGATAAATTGCATTCCAATATCATCTGATTTCTTATTATTTAAAAATAAATAAATATATATCATGGAAACTTTTATTTGATGCGGTGGATGGATTGTTGGAGTGGGACCGTTTTCCTTGGGCACTGATCACCCATCAAACACATGGTAGGCATAGATTCTCTCTTGCTCTAGCTGGGGTATGGAGAACTCTTCCATCGCCATTTTTCATGTCCCTTTTGTGCTTTTGTTCCTTTTTATTTTCTTTTTATAAAAATTATTTGCGGGTGCTTGTCCTCGGCGTTGAAGACTGGCGAGGTGAGTGAGAGTGAGAAAGATGCCGCGCCCACTTAACCAAATGGGCCAATGAGGGTCACTGTCAAGCTTTTGAGTCTACAGTGACCTTTTGTCCTTGTTTAATGTTTCCATGTTTTTAACCTTCGTTTTTTTCCTAGGGTTAATTCACCTCTCTGATCCCTTGTAATAATTACAGCTTAATGGTTAATAAACGAGGAAAACAAGAACTATAAATAAAAGGTAGTCATTTGTAAAGCCAATCCTTACACCTATGGATTCCTCTACCAAACTGTCATCAAACTCAGGAGCACATCCACAAGATCGCTCAACCTATAGAAGATTAATTGGAAGGCTAATTTATCTCACAACCAAATGACCAGATATTACATTCGCTGTGAATTAACTTAGCCAATTTATGTCAGCCGATGTTCATAATGCTACCGCAAGCCGCATCCTAAGATGCATCAAATAATCACTTGGTCATGGCCTATTCTTCTCTACAAACTCTGATCTTAAGCTGAAAGCATTCAGCGACAGTGATTGGGCAAGATGCCCCGATACAAGAAACAATGTGATCGGATTTTGCATTTACTTGGGAACATCTCTAATATCATGGAAATCTAAGAAGCAAGCTGCAGTTTCACTATTTATCACGACTTGATCTAGGAACGTGACTGACTCATAAGGAATCTCGTCCTTCACATAAGTCTTTTGAGTAACGTGAGTCTCTAAATGCATAATTTATCATAATATTATACTCAAATTATGATTTTCTTCTAATTAAAATACAATATTTGAAATCATAAAAATGGTAGCATTTACATATATAACTCCGAAAGCACTTTAGTCAAGTTTTAAAAATCATTTTAAGACTTAAAGACTGAGTCATAAATACATCTCTAACTCATTACATAAACCTGTTAACCATAGTCTACATTCCCAAAACATACTTAAATTCAAAAAATATAAAGAAAAATATATAAACTTTGAAAATAACTATAGTATCTCAAAATACATACATGGCTCGAATCATATCCGCACATCTACTGAAGCATTCTAAATCTAACACAAGTCTAATATAAGCCTTACTGCAAATTAAAGCTCACCACAGAACAACTACGTTTACTAGTTCGATGACGAAATGGTATCTATACCTGTAACTATGAAAGGAAGGGAGAGGAGTGAACCAACGAACTCAATGAGTGAGTTCTCATCCATCACATATACATGCAATTGGCAAAGACATTTCAATATTTTCATAATATAGCTATTATGGGGAATAACACGTTTCATTCTTTAAACTCATAAAACATTCCTCAACTCATTTATCTTATCTAAAATCATGTAAACTCGTGGTGCAACAGCTCTTAGAGAAACAATAATCTCTGGTTATTCATGTATAACAGTAATAATCTCAAATTTTCTCTATTCTCTATGGGCTCCACATTAGGTCTCGTAATCTGATCTCTAGTTATTTATATATATGTATTCTTGGGCTATGCATAATGAATATGGCATAAGATATTATCTAGTTATGCGTAATAAATGCGACATAACAAGATACCCTCTTCTTATGCGTAATCAATATGATATAACAATATGATTCTCTCAATCCTATGGGTTCCTCTGGACACTTTACTAGGTTCCATCTCTGCTCTATGAAATTATCCCTTGGGGATAACTTGGTACTAAGGTTAATAACCAGTTCCAGCTTTTAACTTACTGTCTATTTCTCTATAGTTACCGTCTAAACTAAATTGAATAAAATTCATTTAAATCTGAGAACTCTTAAAATCTTTTGGTTCTCTAAGAGCTCTGAATCCATGTGACTCTAACAGTCTGATCTTAGCATAATTATATCTAATTATGTCCAAGGGATCACCCTTTGTAGACATTGTAATTTCAAAAGCCCACAGAGTATATAGCCGCCAACTGTCATGAATCATGAGAAGATTCGTCCTCTAAAATCTTTTTGACTAAGTTTCTAAATCACTACTCAATCAAATACTTTCATAAATCTGAAAACTCTGAAATCCTAGTAACTCCATAAAAACACATTGACAACTTTAGTAACTTGACAAATGCTATATCTTCCATTTTATCTATTCAAAACATATAAAACATGTTTCATGGCATGCAACAATCCAATAATAGTCTCATGGTTTTCTGAAATATATTTTCATGCTATATTCAAAAGAATCATAAGCTCTCATTGGTAAAATCACATTTATGGTATATCTCTACTTGAAGATTCAAATCTATACCCACTTTCATCTCTAATTTCATGTTTAACAGTCTCAATGCATAATTATACTAATAATGGCAAAAGATAAGGTAATGAATTTGAACCCACTCACCTGGAGGGGTGGAAAGAAAAAGATCAACACTAGCTAAGCTCCTTAGAGCAGGAATAACATCAATATCTACCATTGAAGTAACAAAGTTCTAGATCAATCTCTAGATAACTCTAATCTAATCTTAACATCAATGGGAGTGAACCAATCATGCCACCATTGAAAGAACCACAAAGCCAAAACAAGAACATGAAATGGGGAGGAAAAAGAAGCAAAATCAACAAACCAAACTTACCTTTGAGCTTTGGGGATGAAGGGATAGAATGGGTTGAGAGAATTGTGGACAAGGAGAAAGAAGGCAAGGATTTCGGGTTTCTAAATGAGAAAGCTGATGGGAAATGGTTTATAAGGGGTAGGGGTCTCATAACTCAAAACTGTATTATTTTGCACTGTTTTGTTATCGGACCTGCTCGCTGCAGCGAGTCTGTTCTGTAGTAGCAAAACTAACTCTGCATCTCTTGGCCCTTCACGCATCCGGGGTCTTCCCGGCAACATGGGTAGATCCCGGGGGACCCCAAGACTGTACTAGACTCGTTTAAGGATACATGTACTCGAGGTATTACCTTATCATCCATAGAGGCATAATATAAAGCATTTGCCTCGTAGTTTGTGACTTACAATGGCCCTCTTACATTCTCAATGACCTTGTTTCCCCTACTCCTTTTCCTTTACCCTTATATTGTGACAACCAGTTTGTTATCCACCTTGCCCATAACCCCTTATTCCATGAGCAAACTGAACACATAGAACTCGATTACGATCTAACGCGATAAAAGATAGCACCCGGACTCATTCATCTTTTTCCCATACCCTCTTCTCAACAACTCGTAAACATACTTACCAAACCTCTAAGTACTATGCCTTTCTCAGTACTTGTCTCCAAGCTGGGAATGTTTAATTTACAACCTGATTTGTGACTCATCTACATTAAAATGAGTTGACTTTACTTTAGTATTGTTACAACTCGATTTGAATGGTTATTGATTCCATGGAAGCCTCTTGAATAATGTGACTCACTATATACATAAATTAACATGATTTCATTTCAAAACATGCTTCAATTTATAAAACCATCAAACTTATCTAAATAAAACCATAATAATTAAATCCATAATATTGATTGTTTCAACATATATAGTCATAAAATTAACCTAGCCAACTCTAGCTTATGCTTCAGCAAAAATAAAAGCTTAAACTGGTTCATTACATAGGCATAATAATGGTCCATTAATCAATCTAATACTTAAAAACCAAACACATCTACGGGTGTTCATAAATTTTGAAAGTAAGTACATAATATCAAAACTCACCACTGTAACAACTACAAGGCTAGCTATTGAAATGAAGTCAAAGTGGTAACTAGATTTGCAATTTTGATAATGCTCTTTGAAGAGGTGCTCTAGCTTATGAAAATTATAAGCTAGTTTTTCCTGTTTAGCAAACTAAAAAACTTGGGTGCTTTTGAGAACAACTCATGAGGTGCTTTTCAAAGCTAGTTTTTGCTATCTAAAATTCAAAATACTAATATGACCTCACTCTAATTAATGACAATAAATATAATATATATATATATATATCATTTTTGATATTGGGAGCATATTTACCAAACACTTTGATCATGGCTTATGCTCATAGAGAGCAACTTTTTTATTATTTTATTAATACCCAAAGAGCTCAATAGTTTTTCAAGAGCCATGATTATACCAAATCAAGTCTTAAACCATTTAATAACTTTTTTTAATACATAAATATATAAAATTCCTAAATAGTCTATCAAATATATAAAATTTCATATAAATATAAAATGATTTGATACGTTATTACATTACTTTATTTTAATACATAATATATTTTTGAGAATATAAATAAATATTGATCATTAGAATATATATATATATATATATATATATATATATATATATATATATATATATATATGCATATTGTTGTTCAATTTTCTGAAATTTGATATGCTTAAAATCAATATCTATGAAAAATTATCAAGTGTAGTAAGTGTACAAGACTTATTCTTGAAGTAAATGGATCTCCATTTGTTAAGTGTAAATTTTGATGACAATATTTTGGACATGCATAAATGCTTGTTTTTCCTTCCTAGTTTTGTTTGATTATTTCCCAACTAATTTTATTAGGTTAAGGGTGTGTTTAATTGAAAGATAACAACGAGTGTAAAAATTATGTAGATCAGTTTTATTTATGAAATAATACATCAAGTTTATCCATATAATTTTTATCCATATTTTCACTTTTCAACTAAATATGATTAAAAGATTGCTTAATCAAGATATTTACACATTGATTTCATTACAAACGTTTAGGCGTTCTTTCTCCTTATTTTTAACTTTTTTTTTAGCAAAACCCCTCATTTTGGTCAATCAAAAATGTGTCATGCAATAAATTAGTTACTCAAAATTTAAAAGTCGTATTAATCCCTCACAATTACCAAAAATAAACAAATTGATCCATTCTTATAGATTCATATAGTTAAAAAATAATATTATACAAACCTACATGGGTGCACTGATTTGTTTCCTTTTATAATTGTAAAGAATCAATACAAAACTTATAAATTTTAAGAGAGTAATTTATTCCTAATATATGTCGCAAGGGCCATAATTAATATCTAGTTTTTTTTTCATTTTTCTTTTTCTTAGATAAAAGGAGTGAATAGCGATGAAAGCTTGCTCGGTCAAGTGCATTGAAAGTAGTCCAACCCAATTAAAAAGTAAAGCAGAGGGAAAAAAAAGAAAAAGAGAGGGGAAAAAAATTAAAGCAAGATAAGTAATGGAAGATTTGGTTTGATGCATTCAAGAATCAAGAAAGATATAGAGGAATGGTTAATCGACAAATTGGTTTTTATAGCTGTCCATGTCAATGCTGAGTGTGATGGGCTATCTTTATCATATTTCTTGATGGAAGGATATTTGACTAGAGAGACGTTACTGGCGGGACTCGTGAGATATTTGTTGGTGTTATATTTGTACTTATTGCGTTGCATGAGAACTCATATTTTATTTATTATTAAATAAGATATAAATTTTATTTAAATAGAATTAATATTTTATTTAATAATATATTTTATATGAGTTGATACAATATCTTATATATAATAAGTATAAATAAATTTTTATATTAATTTTTAATAATATTATTAGTGTAAAAAATTACTCTCTTCCTCCTCAATTAATTATTTTTTTTAAATTTCTTTGATCCAGAATAACTATCCATTTATAAAATTTAAATAGTATTAATTATTTATTTCTAATAATATTCATATTAAATATTTCTAACTCATTAAAGACTATTAGTATTGAATAGATATAAGAACAAATTAATAAATTACTCTTAACTTTCTTTAAGATTGATTTCCTATTATTTTGTTAGTTCCAGTGAATATGTAAAACTAGATAATTATTCGAGGATAGAGATAATATTAAAGAAATAATGTAAGTAATAAGTGAATTACTTCATTAAAAAAACGTATGTAATAAGTGAATTACATTTTTAATTGTTTGTCCCATTTGACTATGTATGTTATTATTTTCTATTTGGTCATTTTTAGTACTTTTTGATAAGTTGAAAAATCTGATTTCTCAATACTTTTTAAATATACTCAAAATTAACATTTTTATTACTATATTTTTTAAGAGTTTAATTTTTATGTACTATCAGTATAAAATATTCTTAAATTGATTTCCAATTAAGTGTTGCTACATAAGGAGAAATGGTTTCCATTTTAGATAATAGGTGTGAAAGTTAACTACTTTTTACTTATGTTGCAATACCTAATTGGATATTAGTATAAAACTATTTTATATTAATAATGCATGTAAATTAAACTCATTAATATAAAATAATTTATTTATAAATTATTTTTTAAAAGTTATTTTCACATAAACATTTAAATAAATTATTTACTCAAACTGGTTGTAAGATACAAACCCTAACATACCTAATTCTTGAGAGATTTCTTAGTTATCACAATGTTTAGATATCTAATCTTATAATTATATTGTGGAAATATTTTAAAAGTTCTAAAAATATATAATATTATTTATTTGACTTTTTAGACCACTAAAATACATAAACGTTTATAAATTTTTAATTAATTATATAATATATAAATAACTTTATATGTAGGCTTATTATCTACGACTTTATGATTAAATTTTAAAGTAAATTACACTGATATTTCCTAAGATTTAGTATAATTATATTTGATGTTTTTACTTTATGAAATTATCTCTAGAGGTCCTAAGTTGACCAAATTAAAATTGCATTGATCTCCCATATAGATATCAATTTATTAATTTAAATAAAAAAATATGTGATATATATATATATATACACACACACACGCACACACATACACATGATTATTAATCACAAAAATATAATATTTTGATAATATTTAATATACTGATTGAATAAAATCCTTCTTTATCAAATGAAGATGAAACTTACAATATAGTTTAAGATAAAGGGAATATTTCATTCAATTAATATATATATATATATGTATATATATTAAATATTATTAAATATTATAATGTTATATTATTTATCATATAAATTAATAAACTGATATAATTTTAACCAACTTCAGTATGCCTTAGTAATAATTTTGCAACATAGAGGAGCATGGATTAATGAGTTTAATTATACTAAACTTAGAGGAGGGAAGTATAATTCACCCTAAATTTTAGAGAAATGTTATTTTGACTCACATTTTGTGGAACATCGTATCAACACACTCACATCCACTATTAAATTAAATGTGAATCCCATTTAATTTGGATCATACACCCCATCCAATGATGAATATGAGTATATTGATATGATATCTTATAAAATATGAGTTAAAATAACATTACTCTAAATTTTACTCTTTTCAACTCTCTTGTAAAAACTCTTTTTATGCACTTTTAGAAACAGTACTTTAGAGCCATACACTTCATTGTTTATCAGAAATCCACTTGGCTAATGACCTTTTTGCACGTGTGACCCTGGTGATACAGTTCGGTAATTGGTAGTCAAATTGTTGGACGCAACAAATCAACTATATTATGTCCCAAAACAGGACCATCTCATCCATTGGTGCCAGATTAAAAGGGATGCATGAAATCATTGCGCTAGGGGCTAATTGTAGACCTAGAGACCTAAACCACATTGCTGTATTATTTACATATTTTCATAATGATATACACGTCCATCTAAATTAATTAATTTAACAGTACAAGTGTAATTATTTGTCAAGTATAAGTGTGGTTGTAAGCAAGTAACTTTGGAATGTGCTACTCTTTGCTTGATGACTGTCTTTGATGATAGTCGTGCATAGATTACATTTTAGGAGTCTAGGAGATTAGGATTTAGGAGAATAAATATGCTTTTCATCATGTTTGTATAGATTACTCTTGGATGGTGCATTGATTCCGGAATCCAAGAATCTTGTTAGCCAAAAGCACAAAATCCCAAAATTAGCTTTCAAAGTCTACTATCATTACAGGCTACCTTATGTAAATGAGTTATGGTATTGGTAGTCATGGAGTGTGGGACACTGTGCCAACTCATAGTTCATTTGCTATTGAATGAGATGTGAACCCAATTCAAATGGAATCTACACCTCATTTAATTGTGGATGAGGTGTGAGTTAGCACGGTGTCTCATATCCTATGAGTACAAATAACATTTTTCTTTCTAAATTCATTCAAGCTCGTGTTGTAACAATGGTGTTTTTGAGAACACGTTCTTCAAAAAAGAAGAACCCTATCCCATTTAGGAAGAATCGGGAAATACCCGGTCAGCCACCTTTATTCTTTCCCAGTATTGGATTGAATGAATTAAGTATTAGATTAATGGATTTATAAGCTTGCCTTATTTTTCTAGAATTTGTTTCACTCATACCTCTATTAGTATGTTTGGTGTTGTTTGGAAACCCTAACATTATGGTTTGGGCAAAAACTATTAAAGAATAGTTTTCCTCTGGTTTGAGACTCTCCAAAGCAAAAGTATAGATGTGCTATTTGACTCTTTTGTAAAGTCAGCAAGAGGAAGATTCATTCTAGTCTCATAGCCTTTATATCCACTATCTTTGGTGTGTTTATAAGTTTCATTTTGAAGGGGAAGCCCAATCCTTCTAAAGTGAAACCCAAAAACTCAACAAATCTCAAGTTGTGATCCGTGGGCTAATCCATTTAACTATCAACTCATATAAAAATGGACTAGAAAATTTTTAGTCCATCAATGCATGGACTTTTATGATCTATACTGTTTAATTCACGAGCTAAACAGGGTAGGCTCACTAATTCGCGGACCAACTTGCTAGTCTGCAATATTTTTCAAGGCTTAAATATAGGTTAAATTATATGTAGTATACATCGCACAACCATTGGTGACTAGCCTAACCCAAGTAGTTCGCAGCCCACCATCACTATTTTCTCATTTTTCTAAATCTGATTCATTACTCTAGAACAGTAAGACTAAAGATAGAAACCTTACCCTAGTACATAGTCAATTTGTCACTAAACTCTCACTGTCTGCACTCTTTCTCTTTGAGAGCCACCACTACATATTCACTTCCTTCTATGAAATAAAACATTCTCAACTCTCTTAACCCTTTCAAACTTCACCGCTTCACAATCTCAAAACTCTCAACTATTTGAGACCTTTGTCTCTCTCAACTCTCATGGATAAGATGTGAGATTGAAATAATCAATGTGACATTTGAATAACTTTCAGCGTTAATAATTAGTGTATAGTTAATGGATAAGATTTGCTCCTTTAATCTCTCTTGTATAAAAACATCTCTTTTTATTTCATACGTTGTAAAATTGATATATGTGATATATAGCTCATTTTAATTTTGTTATCATCTTTTGATCTACTTGGCCCAGCTAAAAAACCTTCAAGTTCTTTCACTGCATAAGTATCCATAATAATAAATATTATTAATGCAATATAATACAAATCAAAATGAAATAATACATATATAATGCAAAGCCAATAAATTACAATTAGGAAATGAAGGTATTCCAACATTTTCTTGGTATATGTTTATATATATAAGTAAGTATTTAAGTAATTTCATATCAATGGAGATTTGGTAGGTCTCCATGGGACAGGTATTTCAACCCCTACTCTTGGTCGGTTTAATAAATGAGAACTTTTCCTTTGTCTCCATGGATTAAGGACCAAACTTGTCCCCATCTACGTCCCCATTATTTAAGTCATTTAATATAAATGAAATTTGATGGGTCTCCATGGGACAGGTAACTCGATCATCCTTGGCCCACACCCTGTTTAATAAAAACTTTGTGGTTTCATGACATGATATCAGAGTTTTTATGACCAAGTGGTCTAGAGTTCGATCCTTGTAGCCCCCCCATTGCTAAATAAAAATAATTAAATTTTAGCACAAGATAAAATGAGTAGACTGCATTGTCTATGCTTCAAGCCCAAAAAGAGATGTTTATATGAAGGGGTATATTAGATATAAATCCATTCATGTGACTCAACACAATAATTTAAGCTTTTGGGACAAATGACTTTATGACAAGTCAAGGACCAAACTTGTCCCCATCTTTGTCCCAATTGTGGATAATTCCCATGGGTACTCAACTTGTTGGGTGGTTTTTTTTTTTCATTGACCATCCCTATTGTTGGATTTAGAGTTTTGACAATGAATATTATTATTATTAGAATAAACCCCCAAGTTGCTCCTTGACAATTTTATCATCGGACAAAACTGGTCCCTGATAATTGGAAAGTGTCAATTTGGTTCCTGACAATGTCAAAAGTCGGACACTTAATATTCCCTGGACGGAAAACATTAACGGTGTTAATGACAATTTCATTATCGAAAAATTGGTCCTTAACGTCATTTATAAAAATAAATAAAAAAAATCATTATTCCATATCCCCTTCCTTCTTCTATCCTTTTCATCCTCACCACCACCACCACCACCATCACCACCAGATCAGAGAAGCCATAGTTCTAAACCAAAATTAAACCCATACAAAATCAACAAAGTCACAAACCAAATCATCTCCCAACTGGAATCACTTCCATCGCGAATGCTACTCCCAACCCCTTATCTCCTCCGTCGCTCCCTCTGCCACTCCCATCCCTTAGGCGGCCCACGTCTCTACCTTGAATTAGTCACTAGCCAACCACCGTAAACCACCATTATCACCACGACCCCAACCTTCACCAGAAAACCATGAAAACCACAACCCATAGCCACCCAAATCTACCATTGCAGCCACTACCATGAACCACCATCAACATCATAGGCTTAACTTCACCAGAAAACTGTGAGGACCCAGTCCTCAGAGTTGCAGCCACCATACACAATGAAGGCCAACATCAATGCCAATGGGAAGACAGCTTGAAGACACCATGAAATTGACGTCGTGGTGGCCCTTCTGTCACTACTGAAGGGTATGATGGTCCTAGTATCACTGCACCCTCCTCTTCATGAAGCTCTTCATTCCTTGCAGGGATCGCCGCCATCATACTCCCTTCCTTCGCCGCTTGTTCTTGCTACCATGCCATCACCCTGGTATTTCTATTTTGATTTGTCAAAATAAGCCAATTTGAGGATTTAGGTTTTGTTATTTTTTTTCAGGGTCAATTCTTTTTTGTTATTTTTATTTCATTTGGGTTTGTTTGGTGGTAGTGGTGAGGATGAAGAGGATGAAATAAGGAAGGGGGTGTGGAATGATGATTTTTTTATTCTTTTATAAATGACATTAGGAACCAATTTGTCCGGTAATGAAATTGTCATTAACACCGCAAATGTTTTCCGTCTAGGGACTAGTAAATGTTCGACTTTTGACATTATTAGGGATCAAGTTGATACTTTCCAGTTGTCAAGGATCAGCTTGTTTGACACTGAAGTTGATAGGGACCAACTTGGGGGGTTTACTATTATTATTATGGACATGATATATTTAAATAATTTTGATTTGTTTAAGTTAATGATTCCAATCAATTTGATTTGATATTGATTTCATTAGATTGAGCTAATTTAGTCGATCAATTGATTTAGATCATATTTGAATTTTAAATATGATGATTGTGATATGATTAAATTTAGGGGAAATGACAAGGATCTCTTCTAAGGTCCCTTAATACTACATTTTCCTCACTCTAGTTTCTATCTTTACATTTACTTCTTTTATTTTTAAATAACTTTTTAGAATTTCTAAATTACTCTTTATTAAAAAAAAAACCTCACATTCTTTCGATACTTTCTTACTCCCATTCATCCTGCCCACCACATGCCCCTCCTCCTTCCACTCCATTCATTCACACACACAACACATACATTCACTGCATTTGACTATATTTCTACTGTATGATTATAAATATCTCTTTTTGAATGTTTCAAATTGATGTCTTTTGCAAATAATAGATCAATGTTAATTTTCATTAGAAATTCACCGGTTGGATATTTCGCTTTGCATTAAGAGGAAGTGACAATTACAAAATGAAAGCCTACTCACTTTTAGTCAATAGAAAAGAAATAGCACAAGCCAAATAAGAGCAAAAAAATCTAATTATTACTGGTATAAAAGAACTAAAGGCCTGTTTGGAACAATTTTGTGTTATTGTTTTTTAAAACTATTTTAAAAATCAAGTTTAAAAATAGTTTTTAAAAAAATCAAAGTTTGAGAATCTGTTTGGATAAGTTTTTGAAGAAACCCTAAATCGCTCATTTCCCCAAAAACTAGTGTAACTCACTAAAGAAAAGGAACATAGGGCTAAAACTATGAAGGCAGCAATAGAGACCGGTCCTATGTGAGGGGCTACTTGTGATGGCGTCCTGTGCGAAGCCGCAATTGGTTCTATGCGAACCAGATCGGAGTTGGAGAGGACAAAAAGAGGTGGTGGTCGATCGGTCCTGGCGAGGGGCTGCTCGCGGTGGTGCTAGAGCTGGGTGGATCACCGCGATCGGTCTTATGTGAAGTTGTGACTGGTCCTGTGCGAAGCAGATCGGAGCTGAAGAGGACAGAAAGAGGCGATGGTCAATCGGTCATGTTTGCAGTGGCGCTGGTGCTTGAGAGATAGGACAAGGTTTTATTTTTTGTTTTGTAAAACACCTAAAAGTTGTTTTCTGTTTTTAAAACTCAAAAAGTATTTTTTAATTTTTAAAACTAATATCAAGAAAATAAGTTGCCAAACAACTTCTTTGAATTTTTTGTTTTTAAAGATCAAAATCTATTTCAAAAAATACATTCCAAACAGGCCCTAACATTTGTATTCAATGTATACTTTCCATGTTTTGTGATTTCCCCGAAATAAGAAAATTATCATACTCAAATTATTAGAAGTTCACTTCTCAAAGGGTCTATACATGTCATGGATCGAAATGTGGAGGGTTGAACAAGAATCTTGCTTTAATTGTTGGTATTTTTCATGCTAATGCTTCATTGCTTTGTTTGGGTTGTTGTCATGGTACTATTTGAGGTTTGGGTAAATGTAATATTGAAAGACTTTAGGAGAGATTATTGTAATTTTCCATTAAATTTCTTATGTCCTAATTTTGAGCAAGTACCAAAAAAGGGACAAAGGCCCATCGTGGAAGGACTGTATCGACAACCATCAAGCATTTATCATTTTCATTCAAAAAACGGAGATATCTTGCTGGATTAAAATGAATGTCACCCACAAAACTTAGTGTGCTCAATAATTAGAGAATAACTATTGCTGCACCCTTTTATCTATTGACACACCTTATTAATGACTTTTTCTTCAATATTCTTAAAATATCCTTTACAAATGATTATTCTAACATTTTGTTTATTGCTACACCCATTCAATCTCATACTATATCCTTACATTATAAATTTTCTTCACAAATTTTACATTGTACTATATATATGTGGTTTTTTATAATAAGAATAAATTTGAAGATGTCTATAGTTTTATTAAATTTTGAAATTGGTCTCTATGATTTAAAAACTTTATAATACTAATATAATCAAGTCTCCAAGTAACCTAATGTGATACAAACTTAAATTTTGAATGCTTTTGATTCGAAAAGTGAATGCAAGTCCCAGTAGTAGTTAATTAGACCTTTATATATTTGTTGTATTTAAATTTTGTAGCAATAGGTTGTCTTAGCAACTTGATTAGAAATTTTTTTACAATGTAGTGATTTGATAAAAATAAATAAACTAAACTATAGAGACTTACTTAAAAAATAAGTAAAATTACAATGATCTACCCATTTATTAGTTCTAGTTTTTGACTTTGTCATTGGATAAGTGTTTGGTTAAAAAATAAATTTTGGTGTGTATAATTTTAAGATGCAATAAGCATATGTTAAAGAACAACATTTGAATTTTTTTAAATAATTCGTATAAAATTTGAAAATAATAATAGTTCTACACAAGCTTTCTATATAACAACTCAAATAATAAATTTTGAAATTCATGATCGACATTCATGTTTCTTTTCCATCAAAGCCATAAATTTTTAAATTTGTTGGATCAAGTTGATTTAAGAAATATTTTTAAAATATCAATGGAAATAATTTCATGATTTTTTTAAAAAAGTAGTTGACTTGAAACAAGGGTGAGGCAACAGACAAAAGGTCAAAATAATTATTATTTAAGGATATTTTGGAAATATTTTTTAAAGACACCACTATTATGATGTGAGTTTGAGAATAGCCACTCTCCAATAATTAAGGTGTTTACCGTTTGGATTACTATTACATAATATGACATAAAGAAAATGGAAGGATTGGCCTCAATAGTTATTTGTTGGAGAATCAACTTTGCAACAATAGCTGATTTAGCAACAAACTGGGGATTGCCAAATATGTGCTCGCCTTAGTAATAGAATTGACTCCCATATAAAAGGGAAATAATAAGAATCCTTTTAGATTATTATGTTTTTTGTGATAGATTTTAGACTTGACTCAGTGATCAATTCAAACAAGACATTAGGTCATTGATTCAATTAGTGGCTCACTGATTGTATCAATTGAACTGGATATAAATTAAATTAATACATAAAAATATAATTTTCACTTAATATGTAATATATATAAATAATGAAACATGATAAACAAGAGAGGTGGTTGGCCTAGTGGTAAGCATGGCACGTGACTCCCCCTTTTAAGGGAAGAAAAAATGCAAAGAAGAACTGAGCCACTGTTGCACATACTTTGAGTAGTGTTCTTTCTACTATACCACTTTCATTTAATTTTTATCATTGGCAATTTATTAAGAATCCTTGTGAGAATTATATATTTTGTAATTATTGTGAGTGAAAAATGCTAGTAAGCTAAGTGAGTAACTAAGAGAAATGGAAAGAGTGCCTTGAAGAAGCCATTAACAGAGTGAATCTTAATTAGTTGATGAGGAAGATGACCCTTGTGTGTTTATGGATTTGAAGAGCCTCTTGTAAAATGCTATTTTTAGAGTGATGAGCTTAGAGAGAATGTTGTGAAAGAATACTTGATTTTAGTGGAAAATCTCACTAGTTGGTAGGGACGTAGACTCCACGTTGAAATCGAAGCAATATAAACATCATTGGTGTTTCAATTGTCTACCTCCTTTATATATATATATATATATATATATATATATATATATATATATATATATATATATATATATATATATATATGTGTGTGTGTCCATTACGTTTAATATATTTAACCTCCAATATAATTCTGATACAAACTGTACAATTAGTTTCATCAAAGTCTCGTACATGCACATTTAGTAGTAGACTTTCTATAAAAATCTTGTATATTATATTACTGGGAGCATTTTTTATCTAAGTGCTGAGTGTGCAAAAATAATTTTTGAAGACTTTACTTGCAATGTTCAAGTGCTTTGGTACCATCACCTACCAAGTTATGGTATACCATATTTTGATATTTAGCTAAATGCATTAAGATGTATGATGAAACCCAATGGTGGTTAACTAAATGAAGATGGAATGAGTCGTTAGCGATTTTACTTGCAAGGTTATGGCTCGAAACTCGGGAAGCTCTCTTGAGGAGGGGTTGTAGCATTAACCATTCTAGATCTCGGGGCTTAGGCCTCCGCGCCTAATCTTTTATTTATATAAAAGAAAAAGATTAGATGTATGGTGAATGCATTAACCACAATATGTGCAAGTATGTTGTTTGTTTCTCTCTCCTATAAAGAAGTTTTGAGTTTGTCGGCATACCTGGCAACAAGGAATCCTATTTAATTTGAAATTCAAAAGGTTAATCAATCGACTGTGTATCGCTTTCATCCAAGAATGGGCCTCTCGATCTCATGAGGGGGTGGGTGCGCCGTTTGTGAACCAACTTGGTGACACACACTAACTCTGCAGCCTCCACAATTGTAGTAATTTGCGTTGTACGAGATGGGAACACAGTGGTGGCGTGCATGGCGCCCTCTAATATCACGCCAAGGAATGCTTCTGGGAACAAAAGTGGGTGCGCGCGTGAGGGATGGCGAAGTCGTTTCCATTTCCATTAGGACCGGGGGGCCCACACACAATATCCACATTACCAAATAAGGGGTGAGTGCAAACCAAAGCAAAAGCTACAAAAGAGGAAAACGAAGGAAGTGGAATTGGGAGGCGCTATTGCGGCATTGGTTTGTGTGTGTGTGTGTGTCTCTCTCTCTCTATATATATATATATATATATTTATTGAAATTCACTTCGATTTTCTTTTATTTATAAGATTTATGTTGAATATTTCTGATTTTACAAAATTATTATACCAACCTTTTTTAAATTTGTGAAATTATTACACCTCCCTCCTCAATGTTAAATTGTATATTTAGGAGATGTTAGTGTCACTTAGATAAATAGAGGGGAGTCAGGATGAATTTCATGAAACTATAAGGGATGTCAAAGGAAAATTTTTTGTTTAATTTTAGTCCAAATAATCCCACAAAATCTATTTGGTTTTAATCTTTGAAGTTAATTTGTCTCTGTCAAATGCTGAATTGGGTGACAAAATGTCATATTATCTAATCTCACATTATTTAAGTTACTTTTTAGTTTAGATTAAAGGGAAACTTATAAAAATATTTACAGAGTATTTATTAATTAAAAAATTTAAAAATTGAACCTTATTTATGATGATGTATAACCCAAAAAAAAAAAGATGATTGGATAAGTCAATCTTCACTAACTTGCATCATTGGTATTTTTTTCTTTGGTTCGCAGGATATTCACCATCGAATGTATTGATTAATTCCTTCGCATATTATAGTATTTGTATATCAAAAATTGATATTAATAGTAGATATCATTAGAAATGGTAAAAGCATTTGATCATAGTTGGAGATCAAACTTTTATATATATTTCGAGAATATTTATTTTTATGGATAAATATTATTACCTTTGTTTTTAAATTAGTGTTTTAGTGATATGTCCATTATCAAGATATATTACAGCACATACGTGATTAGGGGTATTCACGATCTATCTCAATTGGCCGACTAGAACCAATCTGAAAGTTATTGGGTCAAATTTGGGTCCTCAAATTTTACCCGATGCAACTCTTTTTTGCTAGGGGTTTTGCGTTGACCTAATTGGGTTCGAACTCAAATATTTTTTTAATAATAATTAGTCATTTCACCTGTGTGATGCACGGGTTATTAATAAAAAATAGTTCCTTGATCATTATAAAAAATAAAGTATAATTTATTTAAATATATTTCATAAAAAATTGAATATATAAATTTATTCTTAAAATAAGCTAATATTTAAATAATTAAATAAATGAATAAAATATAAATATGTCATTCTATTTTATATTTGAATATCATATTGTTGAAAAAATCTCAGTAGATGAACTTTAACTATCAATAAAGAGTCTATTTTATAAAAATTTTACACATTTAAAAGTGAAATTGTTTAATAATAAAAGATAATAAGTGGATAATTTTACTATATTATAAGTCTGAATAATGACATATATAAATTTTCCTAAAATGAGTCCGAATCATTAGTATAGTAGTTTGTATTACATTTTCAATTTAATAATTTTATTTTCACTGTAATCTATTTTTTTGTGTGGATTGTAATCTTTATTGATTTTAATCTTTAATTTTATTTCATAAAAAATATCGTTAATAATTAAAATGTGAACTAAATTCAAAATATTATTTTAAATATAAAGATTGAGAAAAGTGGTAGGACCTAAATAGCTTTATAAATGACAGATGTAAAAGTTTTCATAAAATTAATTATGAGTTATTAGTATAGTAGTTTGTATTACATTTTTAATTTAATTAAGAATTTTATTTTCACTATAATCTTTTTTTGTGTACAGATTGTAATCTTTAATGATTTCAATCTTTAATTTTATTTCATATAAAATATAATTAATAATTAAGATGTGAACTAAATTCAAAATATTATTTTAAATATAAAGATTGAGAAAGTGGCAAGGCCTAAATAGTTCTATAAATGACAGATGTAAGAGTTTTCATAAAATAAGTCTGAATTATTAGTACGGTAGAAGTAGATTTTATAATTTTATTTTCATTGTAATCTTTTTTTTTACGTGAATTGGAATATTTAATGATTGTAATATTTTTAAATTCAAAATATTACTTTAAATACAAAGATTGAGAAAGTAGTGTGGCCTAAATAACTCTATAAATGATATGTGTAAAAATTTTCTTGAAATGAGTCCGAATTATTAGTATAGTAGATTAGTTATGAATTATAAGATTTTATACTTCCATTAATATGATTTAGTTAACCTGATATTAATTTTATGTTGATATGATTTGTTTTGAAATATATATTACAAAATATCTCTTGAATTTTGCTTCTTATTTGGAAAATTTGGTAATTTTACTATATATAATATATTAATATCTGATTTTTTTTTATATAATCTTTGAAAGCTAAGTTGATCCACAGTCATTAGTTGGGTCATTACAGTGTCCGATTCGAGATCCAAGAAATATTTTGGTTTAAAAATCGATCTGGTTTTGGATTTAGTCCAACTTGGCCTTTATACACTCTTGTATATGACAATGTTTAATTTGTTCAAGCCTAAGATACTAATTTTTTTAATGAAGTTTTGGGTTTCAATTTTATTAATAAAAAATATAAAATTAAGAAAGTTTTACTTTCATGATAAATTAGTCAAATTCGATGCGGATTAGTAAGTATCTAATAAATTTCTTATAGTTCAAATAAGGTTTAATTAATCCGACAATCCCTATAGTTTCACTGAATTTTCAATTGGGTCCCTACATTTTAAAATTTTTAGTTGGGTCCCTATACTGAAAATAAATGTTTAATTGGGTCCCTGACCCCATTATCCATTACAAAAACGTTAAAGTTAACAAAATATTCTTAGAATATTCTTTTACTATAATTTTATTTTTACAAAAAAAAAGAAAAATCCACCTTCCCCTTTTACTCCCCTTCTCCTTCCTCCTCTGCCAGAGCTGGAGCCGCTGCCGCCGCCACTAGCCAGCACCCCCACGAACCACGCGGCCCCTGCATGCACCATAGTAGCCCCAACTTCAACTGCAAAGCTCCGCTCAGAAACCCAACGGCGCCGTGAACCCCATCGTGCCTTTGTGAAGCCCGTGCATCCACAGCACCATAGCGAAAACCTCTGCAATCGAACTTTAATCCCAAAGAACAAAACAATTAAACCAAGCACAACAACCACAATGAAACCATAACAACCCAATTTTCATCCCATAAAATAAAACCAAACCCAGAATCACAGACACAAAAACAAAAATCCAGAATCATCCATACTATTCCCTTCCAACCCCAAAAGCAAAACCCAAAAATCAAACATAAATACAAAACCAACTTCAAAACCCCCAACCAACACATCTCTCATCCATACTTCACAAACAAAATAAACACAAAAAAGGAAGAGAAGGAAAAGGGAAGAAGGCCGCGACTATCACCGCATCAGGCTCCGACCACCGCGGGCTCCGCCACACCTCCACCAAACTCAGCACAACTCCTGCACACCCCCCACACTGTCACCACTGTGCTGCCGGTCTCTTGCATTTGTTATTTTTTTCAGACAGTGAAAAATAAAAAAAGTAATGAGTAAGGTCGTGGTGAAAGATCGAAGATGATGGGTGATGAATAAATTATTGATAATGAATATGAAGATTGAAGAACAATAATAGGGTGGTGATAGGGGAGGGGCCGATATGATGGCAGTAGAGATGTGGGGGAGAGAGAGGGAAAGAGTGATTTTTCTTTTTTTTTTAATATAAACTTAGAGTTAAAAGAATGTTCTGAAAATATTCTTTTAACTTTTACATTTTTGTAACAGATAATTAAATATTTATTTTTAGTATGGGGTTCAATTGAAAACTTTTAAAATATAAGGATCCAATTAAAAATTCAGTAAAACTATAGAGACCAATATATTAATAAAACTTTTAAATAACAACTTTAGATTATCTACTTTCTTTTCAAGGTAGGTAGGTAAGGGTGGTGACTCATCGCACAGGGTAGACTCACTCGCTTTCCGCCAAAAGTCACTATTTTTTATTTTGGAAAGAAGCCAATCTTATTTCGATCAATCACAACCACACTAGTTGCTGATATTTGATAGGGCCAAAAGCTTTACGTATACTATATATTTTAGGCCAGACAAGGGTGCTCTCTCGTCTTTATATGTCCTTCCTTTACGTATGCCCAGGGGTTGCCATTTCACCAAGCTATTTTCGTAAGTATACCACGAGATTAATTTTCTAAGCACTCTTACAACTAAGATTTTTCAATAAATATCTTATCTTGAATTTAAATTTTAAATCATCTATCTCATAATTTAATTTGTTTACTATTGCGTCCAATTCTTATTGGTAATTAGACGCTTAAACCGGCATTGAATGGAAATATCTGGTTCGGGAGATAGCTTAGCATACCAGGCAACATACTTTAGCCAAGTATAGACCAATTACGTACTTACTCGAGCGAAGCGAAAGTTTTCAGGCTATGTAAGCCAACCCCCTCTTGACCTATGGTTAGGAAGGGGATTACCTCTTCATCCTAATGTCAAGGGCATACTTTTCATATTCGGACCGGTGATCGACTCCTGGCCGGCACTGCGTTATTGGCCACCTGGCTCAACCTGGTAGCATCGATCGAACTGGTTGAACCGGATTTATATAAAAAAATATAAAAATTTAAATAAAATACAATAAAATGACAACTAATTAACAATTTAATACTCTTTAAAAGGTCCAAATATAAAAGTATAAATAAATAACATAAATTCACATTTTACATTCACGAATCACAATTGACAAGTTCAAAATATAATTATACAAGCAAACTTACAAAATTTTATATCACAAACTCATAAGTTATGACCGTACAAATAAAGTTATTGCATTTCTCTATAAGTCAAATTAGAATCTTTTTTTAAAGGTTTTTGAAAAAGTTATCATTTAGAACAAAAAAGCAAAAAAAGCAAATAAAAAAAGCAAAAAAAAGCAAAAAAAGAACTTGACAGGTCCAACCTGGTTCGACTGGCCGAGTCATCGGTTTTGATACAAAACCAGCTGAGTCAAACTGGGTCGCACCGGTTTTGATGCGGGACTGATCCAAATACCAACTCGGACAAGTTTCACGACTGGTTTACTGATTTTCCGGTCGAACAGGCCGGTCCGAATCAGTTTTTAATACTATGGTCAAGGGTGTTATTATTAACCGCAAGATAAAATCCATCTTGTAAAAAAATATCAATTTTACTAACTTATTTACTAAAAATTTTAAGTTATCAATTAATTATAAATTATTATGTTAATAAATATTTAATTTCATACTGATTATTTAAAAAATTAATTACACATATAATCGCTTAATTAATAATATAAATATTTAAATTAATTTCTTTGGATAAAACTTTTAACGTAACCTTGCATATCTTTGAAGAATTTAATTCTAAAACACTATTAGCATAAATTTCAAACAATTAATCTTATAATATTACGTCGTTAAAGTGTTTAACTCTAACATATATAATTTTTCATTTAAAACTTCAATACTAAGGTTCAAACAAAAGTTAAAGAGAGTGACTAATTTATACATGGCAGGAATTCTGAATATGTAAAAAGCATTTAGGTGCGCATAGAATCATTCTTAGAAAGATAAAATTTTAAAGAAATAAATCTTAACATAATTGACAGCATTACGGATAGAGCCACGAGCAAACGTGTTGGTTCGTAGATAGCTATAATTAAACATATCTTATCTTAATTAATCGTTGACTTATAAACCCAGAGATGCAAGTTGGTAAAAAATAGACATCTTATGGAATGAGCGGAGCTGATTGATGACTTTCCAGACCATGGCTTACACTCATTGGTCTCTTTAACCTACTAAAAGATAAGCCAAGTGATTCTTTTCCTCCTCTTGATCATAGACAGAATATATGATAAAGAAACAGAAAATATTATCTTTACAATATTCTTATACTGCTTTATTTTAACAAAATAATCTCTGATAAAATAAATGCTTAAACTAGTCTTCCTAAAATATAAGAGCATCGAGTCAGTACTTCAAATATTTGGGACGTTAATTTAGGCTTGTTTAGTTTGAGTTTTTAATTTTTAATTTTTATTTTTAATTTTTCAGAATTTGTAGAAAAAATTGAAAATTCTAAAAATAACAGTAATTTTCAGTTTTTCCTTCACAAAATCTAAAAAACTGAAAATCAAAACTGGAAACTAGAAACTCAAATCAAATAGGCTTTAATTTTTCAATTTTTAAAATAAACACCAATTTAGTCTAATAAAAATACATTTAGATTTTAATTTATTCCTTAAATTAATTCTTATTCAATACTATAAAAATTATATTGATTTGATATATCATTAGAAAGTCAATTTAAATAAGTAAATAAAATGTATGAAAAAAATCACGTATAAAAAACAATTTTTCATTTACATGAGAGAAAGAGCGATGCAATAATACCTGCTCAATAGTAATTATGTACATCCATGATCCAACCACTTAAAGTTAGACAGGTGGTCAGTCTTTTTCAATTTTAATTTTAATTTTAATTTTAGGACAAAAGACTGGTTATGTTATTCTTAACTTTTTGGACTTTATGCCAAGAATGGACTCTTGATAACTTTAACGATAAGATAGGGACTGTGCTTTGGTTTGATGTGACTCCCATTGTCAATGTGACAAGGGCGTTTCAAAGGTGGGAAAATATGTCACAAAATGAAAAAAAATGGACCCATCTTGTTTGGGGACCATTTGTTTTAGGTTAAAAAATTTGTTGTACATATCTTTAAATATTTCCCAAAACTGGTAATATTCATTATGAACATGATCAATTTTCCCACTCACCCTGTATTTGCAAACTACATACATGGCATATATGCATCTGCAGTTTGCGGGTTGCCTTGCTTAGTCTGGTTCCGTTCTTATCAAATAATTTGTGGATATCTATTTTGGTACCATCTTTTGGAATGCTTACTAGGATCAATGTGAAATGGTCTTTTCTTAAGACCTTATCGTTTTCTTTTGTCCTTGATTGTATTGTAGACTTGTAGTGATAATCACTTAGCACGTATACCAAAGTTGCATTGCCTATGCAAATTCCTTTCTTATCGGGTACTATTTGATTGAAAATGGATCATTCTGTTCAGCTACGACTAGATGACTAAATGGCCCCATTTATTCTTGAGATTATATGCATAAGTGATTTTAATTCTTTAAATTTCAAAATTAATTTCTCAGTTTTTAAAATTATAAAATATAAACTAAATTAGTTTGTGAATCTATTTTTTTTCTATTTTTCTTTCTTGTTTTTTGCTAATGTGTCATAACAAATAAGGTATTGGTGATCAACTAACATCTTACTTGGACTCGAAAGTTATATAGTTGAATAATATGTTCAAATTATTAGCTTACACTAAATATATTAACAACGTTACATGTAAAATCTATCTTATACTTTCAAAATATATTTATCTCCATGCAATTTAATTGGCAAGCAGAACATCAGTCTATTGTTGATATATCAATTAACATAATATAACAACAAAAATATAATAATAAAATAGTAAAAATAATATCGAGAAATAATATGACTCATATCTTATAACTTCAAGTATTAAAAGATTAATCTCTAATTTTCAAGGATCAAGATGAATCATATATATAGTTTCAGACCATTATTGTAGGTCATACAAGTTCTTTGATTTGCATTTTCTTCTATGATTAGTTCATCTAGTTATTTATTTGTTGCAGTAAAAATGCACACTAGCTTCCTCTTTCTTTTTTTTTTAACGTTTTTGGTCTGCGCACTATCATCGATTTTTTCGCCGCTGTGAGCTCTATCCAAGCAGTGTAACCGTGGCAGGCCTTATAGACATCTGCGTTAATCTGGATTTGCCCGAAAACAGAATCTTGCCAAGGTGTTGAGAAAAACAAAAACGGAAAAATGGCCACGGACTGGTGAAGTGACACGTAATACGATGGAGCCAAAAGGAATAAAGAAAAAGGACATGATAAGGAGGATCTATAGTATTCATATTCAAAAAATCATAAATTGAAAAGTGTTGCCACTTGAGAGCTTAGGGAAACTTGCTAACGGATTATTTGGATGGGAAAAAGAAATTGAGGGGAAAAAAACTTGAAAAGAAAAAAAGAGAGAAAAATATGTCTTTTCTTCTCTTACTTGGATGTATAAAAGTAAGAGGAAAAAACTTAAATAAGATATCAAATTATATATATATTTTATAAATACAAATATAACTTCGAACCAAAATGATATATAATAAATGATAAAATACAATTATAATATTTTTATAAATTTAATTTCTATACATTGGCAATGTAAAAGATGTATAATCATATTAATAAAAATGGTTAAGTCTCAAACCTACTATTTAAAATGTCATATAAATGAGATAATTTAATTGGATAATAGTGTAAAATAATTTTTCACTATCAGTGTATAGAAATTTAAAAAAAATATTTTTATTTTAATATTATAATCAGGTATATTTTAATCTTATGAGCCATATTTTTTTTTATTAATAAAGCTAAATTCTCTCATACACAGGCATTTTTGTTTTTCATTTTATCAAATTAGATATAATAAGATATACATTTTAGCAAATTATGATTCTTTTATACTATAAGAGTTATTTATCGATAGTTGATCTTTCTTAACTTTCTCTTTCTGTTTTGAGTTAAACCACTTGCCAAAATATTTCATTTTTTTGTAATGATTATTATTCGTAGGGATTCATTGAAAATTTTTATATAATATAAGGACATCTAATTAGAAATTGAGTGAAATTATAGGGATCTGCAGAGTAATTAAACCTATATTTTAAGTAAAAAAACATATTTATGTTTTTTATTTTATCTTTATGAAAATACACACAAACATATGATAGAAGCTGCAAAAATTTATGCTCCTTTTTTTTATCTTACCATTTTCATTAATTAGTAAAGCGCTAACTAAATATATCAAAATGGATTGGCCCGCCTCGCCAAAACTTTGACAAAAATAGGGTGAGATGGAGCAAGCAGCCCCTAAAAATTTAAATTATTGAAAAAAAAACTTTTTAATGGTTTATTTTTTTAAATAAAAAAATTTTAATTTTTTTCCTAAATGATGCATACTCAATTTTTCAAAGTTCATTCAATACTCAATAACAACTAATCAATTGTACACCAAGCACCAACAGGTCCAACACATTACAAGGACACTTTAGTAACGTGTTTTTCAATTTCTCTTTGTTGTTCTAGTTTTTTTTTTTTCAGAAAACAATTCTTTTTTTTTTGTTAGAGGCAACTTCGTTTTGGGCTTGTCTGATATATGGGCTTTGTTTTTTATATGTAGTTCGGGTTTGGATAATAACTAAGGATCATTGGATCAGTATTTAATAAGTAATAATCAATAAATCTTTATTTTTTCTTCCCAACTCTCCTAAACCCGTGGATTAAATGGGCTGACATTTTTTTATAGCCTCAAAATTTCAACACAACTCGCTAAAAATGACAATTTTGACTGATTAACTTGGTAGATCGGGCCTATTTTGACATTTCTAGTGATAACAAACAAAAGGTAGAATTCATCCCATAAAACTTTTCTATCCATTTCAATTTTTGAAAGCTTGCTAGAAACCAATGATCTCTTTTTTTATGAAAAATAATATGTTGATAATAAAATATAATAATATTCTTACACTTTTCACTTTATCATTATTGGATGTGATGGTAGTCTCCATTTATCTCGATTTACTCGTCACATCCAATGATGACAAAATGAAACGTGTAAAAATATTATTGTCAATCTATCATTACTCTTTCTTTTTATATTGGATTACAAAACAAAGTGTTTTTTTTATCATATTTATTTACTTTATTTAAAAAATTATTTATTTACACTATTATTAAATATGTCCTAACTAAATTTTACACTAATTTTAATTGTTGTAAAGATAAAAACTTAAAAAAAAAGATTTATGCATGGACACAATATAAAAGTTTTTTACATAGTGATTCAATCATATATTACCACATTAATTATGATAATTGACCTTTCTACCCACTACTTAAAAAGTCATGTGAATAAAAGATTTTAATTCAATAAGAGTGTAAAAATATTTTATATTATTAGTATAGTAAAATTAAATGTAATAAAAAATTTATTATTTTTGTTGTAACTCAACAATTTAAACTAAACCAACCCGGTGTTAATTGAATTGACTTGGTTCGGATATATTAAACAAAAAATATTGAAAGAAACTAAACCAAACAAATGATCATGTATCTGTCTTGGAGGTTGGGCTGGGGAGGGGGATGGGTTCCCACATCAGCCACTGCCAATATTGACATGAGACAAATGACCTTTTTTTTTACGGCCAAGAGATAAATGATATTGATATCCATTTTTGTTTTCGGTTGAAAGTTTCATTCATAGAGAAGGGCCAATAGCCAAGGGAAGCACACAAAACCAGCCCTTAGCAAGCCTAACAAGCGAAGTCCCGAACTAGCCCGTATCCACAACTTGAGCTGGAAACCGAGGCCCCTTATCAAGGCTAATTAATGAGTACACTGAAGCAGGAAGCCTCCTACACTAATCAGATATCAACTTCCTATGATAAACTGGATGGCGAGTTCTATGGTGAAGAAAGCTAAATCTGGATATAGGTGGTCCAAAAATCTAGTCAATTAAAAAAATAGAGTTAATGGTTGGAGTCAATTGAAATTAAAATATAATTTTATATTTTATTATTCATAAAAAGTAAAATGTTTGATAATTTATCCTTTTTATCGTTATCTCTCTCCATCTCTATATACTATATATCCTCTTCCTCAACAATGGTGCACCATCACAACAACCACCATGACTATGACCATGAAAGCTTGCATTGGCATGACAAGGGAAGAAGCACAATGCAACAACCACAAAAATAGTAAAAAAACCACAAGTTCGTCATGGACTTTCTACTAGAAATCCTTATATGTCTTTGCACATTCCAACAACCGCAGCTACAAGCGGACTTTTTACTAGAAATCCGTATATCATACTTCACCGTTGGTCACCAACACAACTTCTCCTTCGCCACCCTCCAACTCTGCTCTACTGCCAACAACCATGCCCTTAATTTCTGCTCCGCCACTGGCATCACCTACGCCTCTGTTTGACGCCAAAACGCCTCCCTCCCTAGCGACTCAAAGCTTGCCTCCTCCTTTTCTCTGTCAAGCTCAGACTCACCTTCAATTCCCTCCTCGCCTTCGTCTTTGTGGGAATCACTGTGGGGCCTGTGGCGATTATTCTAGTGTTGAGCATTTTGTGCGTTTGTTGTAGGAAGCAAAAAAGATGCAATGGCCAACACTACGCACCGCCTTAGGGATCTAAAGGTTAGGGTTAAAAGAGTAATTCAATATTTTTATTTCATTATAATAATAGCCGGGACCATATGGTCCCAAACTTAAAGCTCCCTACCACAAAACTCACCATCGCTATCTCATGTGCAACTTTATTCCCAAATCGATTAGTCCATGTGAACCCGTAGGAGACAAAGCCATTCTTTAACCTGCAAATATCTTTAAGAATAACTCCAACCTCCACCAAGCTCAACCCCATTCTGCGTGCCTCTATGAGTGAGGGTTGGTGTATGATATTAAATATAAAACCATTAGTGTGCCTTAACCCAACAGCTTAAGCTTTTGGGAGAGTTGGTTTTATGATATATGGGAGTTAGCTTTCAAACCCTTTAGATGTCTTCTATTCACAGCATTTGAGAGTAGATAGAAGTGGGAATCCATAGTAATAATGAACAAGTAAGAGGAGATGAGGTCACCTTTTTAACATCCCCTGCTGCTTTATGGATTGACGATTGTCCTCACAAATCAACACGAGTCTTTTCAGTATGTTTTGTCCTCACTTTCGCGCTTCCTAGGAAACTTTCTAGGAGGTCACCCATCCTAAAATTTTTCTGCTCAAGCGAACTTAATCATGAGTTTTTAAGTGATGCCATCAAAAAGGATGCATCTTGTTAGCATAGGTAGTATCAATCAATTCATATAAGTCATCCTTAACTGTATAGCCCCATATCTATACCGTCTCAGGATCCCTTTCATTCTAGTGTATAATCGGTTCATTAATGTATCCCCGCTTAGAGGCCTCGTCAAGAGTCGCTCCTTGTCCGTGCCTTCTTGCACCGGCGATCTCTCTTGCCCTCGTCACGGGCGTTACATGTCCACCAGCTTCCGCTTGGTTCGTCCCCAAACCACACCATACTGGGAGAGGTGCGGGCTTTGATACCATTTGTAACACCCCTTGCTGCTTTATAGATTGACGACTGTCCCACAAACCAACACGGGTCTTTTCAATGTGGTTTGTTCCCACTCACCAGCTTTCTAGGAGGTCACCCATCTCAAAATTGTTCTAAGTCGAGCACGCTTAACTGTAGAGTTCTTAAGTGATGAGCTACTGAAAAGAAGATGCATCTTGTTAGCATAGGTAGTACCAATCAATTCATATAAGTCATCCTTAACTATATAGTCTCATACCTACACAGTCTCAGAATCCCTCTCATTCTTGTGTGTAATCGATTCATTCATGTACCCCTCCGCTTAGAGGCCTTACCAGGAACCGCTCCTTGTCTGTGTCTTCTTGCACCAACGATCACTCCTGCCCTCGTCACCGGACGTTACAACCTTGGCGCAGGCCAACGAGGAAAAAGTTTTTGAGAAGGGATGCTATTAATTTTAAAATGATAGAAGACCTCCTGACACAACTCATGACCAGGCTCACCCAATTAGCACTGAAATCGATGTGCAATAGACAATTCATGACTTTTCAAGTAGTAAATGTAAGCTCAACTACCTTTCTAATATAACAATGTATGATTAGATGACAATATAAAACTTTTTTACACTGTTAGTGCATAAAAATTAAGCTCTATATAATTGTTTTAAAACTAAAAAGTTTGTATTATATCCAATGTGAAATTTGAATTATTTATAATGATATTAATAGTAAAAAATTTATTCTATATATTTTCTTATAATATGTTTAAATCAATAAAATCAACAAACTTTTGAATCAGGGTTTTGTTGTGCTTGATTTACAAAGGCTTGACGATTGTTTTTAAGGTGAACTTAGGATATTTACTGCCGGAAGCAATGATTAATCCTCTTGAGGCGTAGAGCTCACAGAAGTGAGTTTTGCCTCTAGTTATGAGACTCTCTCCATACACACTGTTAGGAATCGATCCTCCGACTAGATGCTTAAAGAATCCAGCTAGCTACCAACTGTGCTCAGCCTTGTGGTTCAAAAGCTTGACGATTAGTATCACCACAAATGATCAGTTAGTAACCATACTAATCAATTTAACAATGATATTCTAACACCCAAAACTATAATAATCAATTATAAGGCAATAACTTCGTAAGAAGAACAAGCACACACATCAATAGTTCATGTTCCATGAATATAGCATAAGATTTCTTACGCAAAGTGTAAATACTGTTTTTGTTTTGTTCTTTTATTTTCCGATATGAAAAGGGTCTCAAGGCTTTAATAACATGATCACATAAGCAACTTCGCAGCACAGATTTCTATTTAACAAATTGAAATTGGATTAGAAGCCTTGCCGACTTGTAAGTTTCACCTGTGCGGTCACACAAGCGAACTGCACGGATGCCTTCTCTTAGCTCAGATACGGGTAAACATGTTTGTCCACCAAAATCATGCGAACCAGAAAAGTCATGCTCAATAACTTTGATGTACAAGAGGGCCAATTCTGGGACAGTTAATGGAAAGCTGAACTCCTCATTCCATACCGGTACCCACTGGTCTTCAATTGTTCTTGTTGTTTTGGTATTTGAATCAGCTGGGACTCCATGAATGTGTAGCTGCCGATATATAGGTGAAATGTATAATTAAATAACTGGGAAGTTCAAATATGTATGTGATAAACTATGTGTTAATAATAGTGGATCTTAGTTGTACTATAAATCATGGATGAAGCACTTAGCATTAGTAATGAGTCGTAAGATGAATCATGTCCTTATAAATAAATATACCATGTACTGAAAGTCATGCAGAGTAGTTTCCTAAGTCAATACCATGTGACAATTAGTTACCATACACATAATTACACCAATCATTTATACATCGATTCTTACATGTCTAAAACTTTGTGTGCAAATGACATTTCTCTTTCACAATCAAGTATGTCAATGAGTTCAATTATTCCAATTCAAGATCTTTCCATCAACCAGAGAAAATTTTCCTTCCAGACATTAATCGTGTGGCCGTGTGATGATGACACGAAGTGCCACGGCTAGTTCGCCATCTTAGTTCTCATTAAGCAACGATAGGACAATAATTTTAACCATAGTTGATAGGAAAACAAAAGGAGGAAGTAACAAGAATGTGTGAATAACTGATGTAATTTCTGAGTTGAAGAGAGGTGTGGATTAAGTATGTTTTTCTTTGTCTTATTTTCTAAAAAGAAAGTGGCGTAAGGGCTGTGTAAATCTTTTGGAGACTCTGTAAATATCAATTTTAAATTTTTCGACATTCTATCAAGATCAAAAGTATTACCTGTACACTGAAGTCAGGAGGAGAATAAAAATCGAAGTGTGTTGATTTAAAATCTGCATGCCACCCTTCACCCATGTATACCAAAACCTGCTAAGTCATCATAGTTAAATTAGGGGTTTATATATATATATATATATATATATATATATATATATATATATATATATATATATAAAGCATAAGGTTTGTAGTTTCAAATATGAATAAATATCCGCATTAATTCCCTTAACCTGCAGTGTTGTCTGAATTGGTCTTAATGCTCTAGGATCAAAAACCTTATTATTGGGGCCAACATTCAACAAGATATCTGGTTTCTTAACATAGCCACAGCCACCATTGGCTCTGAACATTCCTTCCATCACCCTAAGAAAGTGCCCATGTCCCTAAAGGAAAAAATAATTGCAAGCAAAGGGGAAAATCCATGAGGCAGCCCTGTTTTATTTCTAGTCATAATTCTATATAATGGAAACTTAGGCCTGTTTGGTTTGAGTTTTCAGTTTTCAATTTTTATTTTCAGTTTTTCAGTTTTTTAAATTTTGTGAAAGAAATATTGAAAATTCTGAAAACTACAAAATCCAGTTTCAGTTTTCATTTCTGGTTTTCAGTTTTTCCTTCACAAAATCTTGAAAACAGAAAAACTGAAAATTGGAAACTCTAACCAAACAGGCCCTACAAATTCCAGTTTTCAGTTTTCATTTCTAGTTTTCAGTATTTTCTTCATAAAATCCTAAAAACTGAAAAATTGAAAATGAAAATTAAATACATTTAGTATTTCAACCAAGCAGGCGCTAAAATGCTACCTCTAATTCTACTCTAAAATATTGTTTTGCATTATCTGATTCCCTCATATAGGGGTTGAGAAGTAACACCATCTATCTTCTCTAAATTCTATTCTAAAAGAAGCAGTCTCTTGCATCAAACAATCAAATTATAAAGAGTAATAATCTCAATCAAGTACATTGTTATCTACTGTGCAAGAACCTCCTTTAAAACTCACGTTTGCCATCATTTTACCTGAGTTATTTCCTTGAAAGTTATTATTGTTGGTGACGGTTGTAGCTCTATCTACTACAAGAACTAATAAATGGTAGCTTCACAAGCTTACAAGGAAGCTATTTGAATTTAAGGGGTAATGGAGGAACTCGGGTATAAACCGTTAAAGATTACTATATATTGTGACAGTCAAAATGAGTTGCATACCATAGGGAATTCACGACAAACCACATAAGTGCTCAATATTACTTTGTTTGAGAAGTAGTAGAAGAAGGAATGTGAATATGTAGAGATCCACACTAAAGATAACCCAGCAGATATTTTAACAAAGTCGATCAACATCGACAAGTTAAATAGTGTAGGTCTTTTTATAGTCTATAAAAATATAAGCAACATGAAACTTGCAAGTTAAGAAAGGTTTTAAAAGGCCGTCAAAAGTGATTTTAAGTGGCCACTTGTGGCTTTGAAAATTCAAATAAAAAGAAAGCTAGTAGTTGAGGAAAAGTAATTCTGACATTTATAGTAAGACAATAAAGAAAACATCTCTCCATGATTTCCTCACCTACCAGCTTCCTTCCTTAATTTTATTTGACTTTTCAAAGCCAAAATTGTCTTTACATCACTCCCAATTGTATCTAGGTTTATAATTGTTGGTTTATGGATCCCAATTGGTGATGACAAATATCATTATGGACTTATTGATGTGTTTGCTTAAGTTTTTCATCATATTATATCATAAATTAAGCAAAGAACATAGAAAATCTCCAACTCGGGTTGGAGACTCTCAGACTACCAGTGCTGTGTATTTTGAAGAGCAAAATACATGCTGAGATGGCAGCTAGACATTAGATGAAGAAGGACCAGAATTCAAAATGAAAATTTCTGATGATTACTTCATTTTGAAAGAATAAAAGGACAATGACAGCTCGCACATTCTGGAAGAAAAAGAAGAGGCTGAGATGTATGGAGAAGTGGCACAAGGACATATGATCTCAATGGTGTAGCTGACCCCTCCCTTCAGTCTGCAATATTCAGAAATTCCTTCCTATTTTAAGGAATCAGCAGACATCATTTCACTCAAGAAAAAGAGAAAGAGCACAAAAATCAAGTCTATCGTTTTTGAGCAAAATTTCTGAAAGCATATTACTTCTTTTTCTTCATTGTTACATTCATTGTTCAAAGTTTCTTTTCTGAAAGCTTATTATTTCTGTTATCCACTGAATATCACCTCTTAGAGGAAACAGAAAGCTATATCTTTTACAAAAGGCTATTTGTTGTGAGGCTTTGAGAGAAAAGCCATTGCTAAGCTTGTGTGCAGGAACTTGGTTCCTTTATTTTTTTGAGGTTCTGTTGGTTGAGCTTTTGAGAGCTTTGTTTGAGTGATTTGGAATCTGGTTTAGATCCCAATCAATTTGTAATTTCTGTTGGTTAGTGAAGAGCCTACCTTAGGGTAGGTGCTAGATGTAGGTTCCAGAGATAGGGAATCGAACCAGTATAAAAATATTATGTTTTTCTCTTCTTCCCTAACTATTTCATTGTTGCTTAAACTTTTCAACCTTGATTTTCTCTAAAAAGCTTTTCATAAAACATTAAAATCGTGCTATTCTTAAAAGGAAAACAAAATCATATTATCTTGACTGATTCTGATTTTCAAAGACTGAAGCATTCTATTTAAAACCATCTTTTTACATGAGATCTATTAGAAGTCTCCTGTCATAACAAGAGATATTCGCTGGAAATCTGATAAATTTTGTGAGCGTGCAGGAACTAGCTAAAAAGATATACTTGATTCAACCCCCCTTCTCAATTATACTTAGACCATCAGTAATTAACATTCAATTCAAATACTTAATTGGCTTATGTTTTCTTTTCTCATCTGCCAAATAGATGGAAAAATAAGTCCAATTACCTGCATATTAAATGCTACCATTTGAGCTCCATGCATCCATCCAACCATGGGGTCATAATTAGATGAGTCCACTCGTGTACCCTTTGGATATATTCTAAGCATATTCTTTTGGGTGAATCTAAAACATGGAACAGTTCCATGTGAAAATAAAAAAGGAGCATGCATATAAAGTAAGAAAAGTTGTAAATTTGTAACTACTTAGATTAGATAATTTAGCGAGTCTTGAATACTTGTACTCTTTAGTTATCTTAATATGTGAGGGCACGCAGTTTTTTATTTTCTTACCTGACAATGTCAGTTCCATGTGTTCTAACAATATCTTCAAGCTGATCTTCACTCAAGCTAAGACGCCTTGCTTTACTGTGATCAATTAACCAATTTACTGTTCGCCCTTTTGGCTTCCCTGCACGGATGGAAATCAAATTCCTATATTCAAGACCATCATCCTCCTCACTCTGATAATCTGAATCATACTGCTGAAAAAAAGGTTAATAGAAAAGTTGATCATTAGGAAGCTCTTATTATATAGTTGACTCAACATATATTCTGAATGGGGAAATGGAATTATTTTTAAAGACTAAATACTTGTTTGGTCTCCCATAAATATTTCAAGTAGAGAGATTACTGCATACACACAAGCTTAACACATTATTGTTAGACACACAATAAAAGTAATTACCTTTAACTTTATTCAACATATACTCATTCATCTATGGGTCCCTTTAGTTTTTGTGTAAGTGTGCTCGAGGAAAAAATCTTTAAAATTATACTTATTTCAAAGGATAAATTAATCCCTTAGAATTTGAAAATCTTTTTTGGTTCCTCACTATTAAAAAAAAGTTGACAAATTGGTGCTTCTGTACCGGTCTACATAGATTTTTTAATTATATGAATTTGTATAGAACGATCAATTTGTCCATTTTTGAATGATGAGTGACCAATAGGGACTTTCAAATCTTGATAAGCTAATTTCTTCCTCGAAATATGTATCGGAGACTATATTGGGGATTTAGTCTATTTCACCTTATAGCTGTCTTCAGGGCTCTTTGCTCCTTGCTCTTGTACACTAGCCCCTTGATCTTCAGGATTTTCTGGTGGTTTGGTTGAAATCAGAATTTTTTGCCTCAATGATTCTGGAGAGGGGAACTGCTCCATGTGTTGTGAATCAGGGCGATACAGCATGTTTCCAAATATGTCATTGACCATCTACATTCAAGTCTATTTCCACTTCAAATGCTCTTACTTTTCAATTAATGAATCATGATATATATAATATGGGCTAATTCATATAATTATGAGTTCTACCAACCTTGGCAACTTTGGCTTGGAGAGGTCGAGTTATATGGTCTTCAAAAGTTATGACAACAGGATACTTAGAAGCATAAAATGCATTTTCCTTAATGGCTTTCAAGCAATCTTTGAGTGTCACCGGACTAGTCATTGTCCTACAACTCCAAAGAATGCCAATTTAATTAGTTTGAGTTGTATCAACAATGTAAGTTGCAATTTGCATTGTACATGAGGTTAGGAGTTTGATCAAGATGCACATAAATATGTAGGACCAAAATAATTGGATATTAAGCAAAATTTTTTATTATTGGTATATTGGATTGGATCGTGTTGCTATCTTTTCTCAGGGTAAGTTTTGTTGGGCTTCAAAAATATGTCTACCTTATCCTTTCAAAGCATCAGATATATACCAACCTAGACCTTGATGGAGAAACTGTTACCGGTCATGAATATGAAGGCCATTTTCGTATTAAAGGATCGGTTAATTATGGACGGAATATCAGGGCTTCAGAGTTGTGTTGGCAGCTAGGTTGGTTCGATATTTCCTAGGTCGGACTATACAAGTTGGGAACATCCAAGTGAGAATTAGGCTAAGAAGATGGGTCGGGTTTACACTAACCGGTCCACAAGCTCACTTGTCCTAAAGGGCTGAAGGGACTAATTAGTGGAGATTGGGCTAGAGTAGGCATTATATTGATTGATCTAGCTACCCTTTGTGGTTTTGACTTGGGCACTTTAATAGCATGATTAACATATTAGATTGGTTTTAAATTTAGGTGTTAGATTAGATTGAGGAATAGCACACACATGGGCCAAAACACATACCACACTATCTGTGCTATGGCTAGAGCGACCATTGGTCCACCACCCACCACAACTTAGACCACCAAACGTGGAGCCGCCTAGAACACCTAATGTATTGTCAACTTTTAGCCCAAGAGTTTGACCACTAGATGGTATTCCCCACAAATCATCAAATGGATGTGCCCACCTCATATAGGCACAAGAAGGTAAGAAAATTATAGGGCACCGAAGAACACACCTTATTTGTATATAACAAAGTTATCATGGTGTGGAATATATGACACAAAAGTAGTAAGGTTAACCATATTTTCCTTCTCAACTGTTCAAGTTAGTGATCCTAAACAATACTATAAAGACTAATTTAAATTATTTGTTACAATTTATAAAAAAGTAATACTTTTTAATTTCAAGAACTAAATTTTGCATACAATTTCAATGATTAAAATGAACCTCTACTCTTTTATTTCTTTGTCTTGTTAAGTTTATTATCACCTATAAAGCACGGACACACCATTTCGATGCCATGCCTATGTGTCAGACATGTGTCTGTGTCGGATCTTGCATGACACACCCATAATACATGTTTATATATATATATATATATATAAAATTTAAAAATTATTTTTTCTTACTCAAATATAGAAAAACACAATATAAATAAGGGTATAAAAAGAAAATAATTCATAACTTTTGAATTTATAAGAAAATAAAATATAAATGACATTTATATAAATGATATTTTAAATAATGTATCATTTCCTTTAAATTTCTAATTTATATGTGCCGCGTCCGTGTTTATGTCCTGTAATTTTTAAACTATGACGTGTCTCTCATATCCGTGTCTTGTCCATTGTCTGTGTGATTATCACTATGTGAATTCATTGTGTGCATATACCATTGCTCTAATAATCATAATTTTTCATCTACGCATTTTTGCTCTCACCAATATCAAATAAGCTTGAGTGTGGTCATGATTAAAATATCCGGAGTAACTTGTTTTCTGTTATCTATAATACTAGAAAATTTAATATTCTATCTAATTCAAAACAATATTTTGTGTTTTATTTTTTATTTTTCAATTTTAATTATAAAAAGTCATATTTTCAATTTGCATCCATTTTAAAATTTTATAAAAATTTAAAAAATAATAAAATCTTTTTGTCTATTTTACTATTTTTCCATAAAATCTTAAATTTTTGAATAATTGGTCTCTTACAATTATAAAAATAGGATACTATAGGTTCTTGACCGACCTGTTAAGGCTCGGCTGGAGGCAAAGATGAAAAAAGAGCTCATCTGGGAGAAGGTGGAGCTTGTCTGAGGCGAAATAGAGCTTAACCAGGAGAAGTGGAGCTTGGCTGAGGAGGAGGAGGAGCTCGGATGACAGGTGGTTGAACTCCATCACATGTCTGTCAGTCTTGACCACCTGTCAGCCAAGCTCCGCCACCTAGTATTGTTCGAGCTCTATTTCCTCTCAGACGAACCTCATATTCTCCTAGCCAAGCTCTTTTTTGTTTTTCATCTCTGCTTCGTGACTGAGCCTTGACAGGCTGGTCAGGGACTTATAACCAATTTGGATGTTTACAATTGTTAGGGATCTATTTGTCCATCAAAGAAATTATCAGTAATTAATTTGGGTGTTTACTCTAAATTTTTTTCAAAAAATGAAAATGATGTAATATTTTTATAGCAAAAATTAGAAATGAAAAAAAAAATTATTTTCAAAAACTAAATAGGCCCTAAGCATCTCCCTATGTTGTATATGATTGAAAACAAATCATACCCTCCATGACGAACTTCAACACCATTCCCACTGGAATTTGGCCACAAATCCAGTTCAATAACCCTTAGACCTTTCTTCAGTGCCTTTATTATTGGGGAAGTACTGCTTTTACTGCTAAATTGATTTCCTGTTAGATAGGAGTTATGGCCAGTGTATAAGAAATAATGAGCCAATGGAGAATTCATGTCATGTTGCACCTGGTGGTCCAAAACACACTTCAGTATGAGAAGACCTCAAAGGGTAACCATATAGTCAAATATTTCCAAAAATGGAATCAACTAGCATAGCTAGAAATATTTAGGTATTCTAAGAACAAGTAAATGCATTTGTTCTGCTTCATTGGATAAATAATATAATAGTTTTGTAGAGCCATTATTGTCTTTCATTTTTTTCTGCATATTTAATATAATAGCTAATATATTATTTAAATGCATTATTAGTGAGTTAACTAGCACTCAAAAAATTTCTTATAGCATAGCATATTTGAATTTCAGAATACATCTGGTCTAAAGTTTACAAATCGAGTGTCAATTTCATTCCAACATGTTTAACAAAATTACATTTTTGCAAATCACAATTTAAGAAGAAAAAAAAAAAAAAAGAGACGGTTTTGTGTGCACAATGCTCTCCCATTTTGTGGAGTCTGGAACAGGTGATACATAGCCTTATAAACAGAGAGGCTGGAATCATACATTTGCAAAATATGAACCAAACATTACACAGAACCATTCAGCAACAAATATTAATTACCTCAGCAAGGGGGCCATTATGGTCACTTAAGAGATAATGGAAGAAGGCCTCAACATGAAGACCTTTCCTTTGGAACAAATTGAGATGCTTCAGCTTGAGAGTACTGTCGAAAATGGTTTGAGCCTTGCTTTTTGTGGCATCACCAGTCTCTTCTCCTTGAAACTTAACCAAGAATCTGTACAAGTTATCCACGCTCATGGTGCCACTCTGTGAATAATCTTCAAAGATAATGCGGATTTCCTCTGGAGGTTCAGCCATCTTGAGCTTAAACATTCTCTGGAAACAAAAGCAGACCTGGAAGTGCTGGTTCTTTGCTTTTCTCCCAGAGGCAGTTCTAAAACTAGTTCCTGATGAGGACATTGTTTCAATGTGTAATAATGTCTCTTGGGAGGGAAAGAGGAAGAGAGAAGCCAGAAGAGAAAATAGAAAAGTGGGGTTTTATTAATTGTGAGGAATGGCTTGGAGCCAAAGTGAGAATTTATACTCATGCTGCGATATTCATAAGGAAGATGTATAAAAAGCACTGTGAAAGTACTTTTTTTTTTTTTTGACTTTATCTCTAACTCAAGAAAGAGATTGCTTGAAGTTGGTTATAAGAGGGAAGGATGAAAATTAGAGTCATGGAGTTTGTAGTAAGATTTTGGAACCTACAGCCATTGCTCTTGAGGGTAGTCTGCATCTAGAATACTTGACCTACTTTGTTAAACCAAGGCAGAAAGGAATACTGTTCCGTTGAGGCCAAGTTGAGTGAAAAAGGTACGACTGGAGCAGAATAGGACTTACCTATCTTGAGGATTACAGGCACAAGTTCAGATTCCACCTCCCCTGGTGAAAAAAATTCTTATATGACCAGTTGAGCACAATTTTAAAGGATTTTTTCCTATACTCACACAAAAGTTAGTAAAACTCATTGATAAATAAATGAATATATGATGAATGAAGGGGGTAGGTCTCATTTTTTTTCTAAACATGAGTCCCATTTTTATTGTTAGCAATATTAAGAATAATATGTTAGATTTATATGAATGTAAGATTCTCTGCCCTTGATAATGACACCGGACCCAAGTTTTGAGCATTCGGGTTAGGTGGCAATTCAAAGTAATCAAGTAAACCTGAGGAATATTCACTGTGATGTATGCGCAAAGCTACGTGGAAGAATATAAATAAACCTTCACATTGAGTACAAAGGTGAAAAAGCGATGTGACAACTTTTATCATAAATTATAATAGATTTGGGTGGAAGCTCTACATGTGGGTCAATTTGGTATCAATCTCAGGGTCAAATTTTTTACCATTTTTAACCATGTATAAACTACGAAGCTGTATTTGGTAGACGAGGTCAAATTGAAGGATGAAAAAATCTATGGTCGAATTCTACATATAATTTTACATATAAAGTTTATTTATAAAATTTTCATCCAATTTTTATTATTAAACCAAACACTGTGAGAGCATTTTAGTGACATCATGGATTTGAGCTTCCTGTAGAAAGCATGGCTGGGGCTTGCCCCTCGTGTTGCTATTGACGTGGTTTATTCTCTAAGGCGTCTTGACACTAAAGATCGCCTTTGTAAATTCAATTGACGTGGTTTATTCTCTATGCGCTCACGTGTTGATCTTGTCAGCTTCTATGATTCCTGGGTTTCTACTCCTTTGGGAGGTTTTGGTAAGAAATTATGGCTCTCTCTTCTATATGTGGCATGCTAGACTCTATGGTGGTTAAGAAATAGGATGATCTTTAAAGGTTTTAAGCCAAAACTGGGATATTGAAACCCAAAATGAATCTGGTAAGGCTTGGGTTTTGGGCAAAAGCATGGTGCGAAGACTCTCCTTTTGAACCTCAAATTTCCAGTAACGAATTTAAATCAGGTTCATGCATGGTGACAGTGTTTTAAATTGCGGTTGCGGTCGTGGATGCGGTTGCCGTTGCAGTTGTTGCGGTTGCGGATAATGCGGTTATCGCAACGTACATTGCGACTGATGCAGTGTGAAATTTTTGCACATCTGCAACTTGAAAAAGGAACTCATTGCAGCCTTAATGTGGCCCGATGAGGGCTTGATGCAGTCTCGATGCAATCCCATTGCGGTTATGTTGCGATCAACTTGTGTGAAAATGAATCACGCAAATAAGAGGTTTTTTATTAATAACCCAATCAATTCTTAGAAAATATATTATATTGCCTTCATTGATAATAACTAAAAATAGCTGCGATTGTGGTTCGATGCGGTTGCGCTGCGGACCGCAACCGCAATATTGTGGCTGCATCACATGATGCGGTCTGTAATTTGAAACCCTGCATGGTGGCATGTGTGAATTTCTGGAGGTTTTGTGAATAAACTATGTATATGACATATATGAATGCAGGTCTTATAGTGGGTGGCCTTGGTCTTGTTGGTGACGCTAATTCTAGCCTTGATGCCCTTGCTGAAGGGACCAGTGTTAGTGTCATACATATCCCATCTTTCATAGTGGTGGAGCTGCTGGTTTTCTGCTACGTACCTTTCTATGAGCTTGGTCCTGTCTTTCTTCTTTTTCCTTTTGGTTGCTACTACTTGTACCACTGGATGTATTGCTGTGTGTCAAGTGGATAGAACTTCTGGTCTGGTTGTCAGTTGTTGTGTTCACTAGGGTTTTATTTATTTATCAATACTATTTTAATACCTAAAAATGGATGTTTAGATGAGACACTCACTTTATCCCTCATTGGACGGGATGATGGTCTTCACTATTTTCATTTATCCATCAGATCCAATGATAATGAAGTGGGTGTCTTACTTATACAGGAATCTTTCTATGCATGTTAGGAAAAAAACTAGTATAACAGAAAAACCGTACAATCAAGTTTTAACATAGTTTTGACCCATCTATTTTGGGTTTCTGCCCAAATTGTTTTAGTGGGATAATAATCAGATTAGGATTGTTTAATTATGAAAAACTTGGTAACATTTGATGTAGGATTGATTTTTAGAGCTTATAGAGAAACTAACTAGAAAACCATAAAAAATACAATTCTAGAACTCTTAGAACATTCAATTTTCTGATTCTGTACAGCACCCTTATAGTGTAGTAAACATGATTGATAAATTTTGGTGTTGGAATAGTAATGCTCAGTACCCTTTCTTTTTCTTCAACAGCTTCAGATAATATCTATTTATTCTATATTAAAAATTTGATAATCTAGCTCCCAAGACCAAAATTTTCCCGCCTAAATTTTTTTTATTTGACAAATATCACACCAATCATTTATCTATATATAAAAGTACTTGTTTAATAACCCGTCCGATGTGCACATAGATGTTAATTTAATTATATACAAATTGGATGATATGGTTGGACAAATAATTATCATGATGACATGTTATATAAACCGCAATGATATAGTGTAAACCAGTTATAGTTTAATTTGCCTAGAATATTCAAAAATTAGGTAAGGTTTAGCTTGATAGAAAACAAAATATTTACGTAACATCAAATCAAAATAGTTCAACAATTAAAACAAAATATTGATATGCGGTAATTAATAATAGCATTAGTCTTCTAATATTTTGTTCATAACATGTATTATGACATGAAATTCAAGAAACAAATTAGAAAGAAAACTAAGTATTACTTGTATATGATAAGTTAGATTTAAGCATCTCCCATGACCAATAAAACATTAAATAAAAATTAAATGAAGTAAACTTATATAAGCTGAATTATTATATCTGCATGACCTCTGCGATGCATGAAAATGAATATAATTTAATATAAAAAAGTGTTTGAATTTTTATTGACATTTAATAAAAAATTTCAATAAAAGATAATAACCATTTATTTTAATTATTATAATTTATATTTTTAAAATAGACTTTAATACTCTTTGATCATGCTAAGTGTCACTTATTAAACACCAAATTTTTCTCAAAAAATTACACTTGATAAAATACCATTATGTTCGACAAATTTCACCTCTTAATTTGGATAAATGCTCAACATTAATTATTCTAATATTTATGATGAACAATTACATTAATTAGAAAATTTAAATTTTGAACCTCATAGTTCTTACAACTATTTTTATTTATAGACTTCACCAATAAATTTTTTTTTTTATGAAGTCACCGGTCAATCCAAGTTCAACTTAAGTTTACATTTATCTATAAAAAATTATACATTGATATGTCGATAAGTTTGCATTAATATATTTTGACCATATCATACTAAAATCGATTATACTTATTAATATAATTACTATGTAAAATCTTTTATTTAAAATCTTTGAATTTTATTTAAAGCAACTTTCCAGTCATATTTCATTACTTTCAATAAGAAAAGGGAAAAGTATGGGATGGGTGATTTTTTTTCAATTTATATTTTTTGCTCATTAATTTTGAGCAAAATATTTTTTAAGAATATCCCAAAAATGAATGTTATATGAATTGATATATTTCTTCACCCAATAAAATATAGAGGAGGATCTTAGAGTATGCACTCATAAGAAAGGAGAAGATCAGGTGATGGTTTTACAGTAAAAAATATTGCCCAATTACACAAAAAGTAGTTTAAATGAACTCAAATCGCATGAGAAGCCTAACTGAGTTGTACTTCTCTCCTTTACGGTCATAGAGTGGAACTGCACGGAACCCTTGTTTCAGTTCAGAAACTGGCAAACAAGTTTGCCCTCCAAAATCATCAGTCTCTGACGTGTCATATTCTCCAACCTCCACTCTTAGCAGAGCAAGTTCTGGAACAGTTAAAGGGAATGTGAACTCTTCTTCCCAAGCAGGTATCCAATTATCTTCTATTATCTTCGTTTTCTTCATTATCTCATCAGCTGGCACTCCACCTATTCCAATCTGCGCTCACAAATTTACTTAATTATAAGCTCAAGCTCATGCATGAAGTAAAGAAATTAATATCATTAATATTTATATATCGTTTCAACCAGCATTAAACAGAAAAATTTTCCTGAGACTTACTAATACCAGCTTACACAAGTTAAGACAAACTTGTTAACATAATTAAATTAGTATTGCCCATAATATAGCACAGGACAACAAATATCGGTTTATAAGGAGTTACATTGTTAGCTGAGGATAATAATGAAGGTGAATGCTTTGATGCAGTTGCACATTGGTGTATTTGATACAGTTTACCTCACAAAAGAGAAAGATTCAATACTTTTTTAGTCTTCTAGAGACAGGTGAAAAGTTTGCTAAGCCACTCTTTCGCGAGGTACAAATACACTAATGTGTAGAGAGTTGGCCAAAATAAAAATGAAAAAAAAAAAAATCTGACCCTGGCATAAAAATCTGGAGGAGAGTACAAGTCGAAGTGAGTTTGTTTGAAATCCATGCGCCATCCATCTCCCAGGTATACTTTGACCTTTCCAGAGAGATTAAATTAAACACAATATATGGAAAATGCTCATTTGCTAATTCTTTCATTATGACAATATCTTTACCTTTAGAGTCTTCTTCACTTGCAACTCGTCTTTAGGATTGAATACCTCATTATTTGGACCTGCATTCATGAGAAACTCGGGCTTTTTGACATAGCCACATCCCCCATTGGATCTGAACATTCCGTGCATCGACCATAAATTTTTACCATATCCCTGCCATCAGAACAAAGACTTTTAGTCTATCATTTACAAAGTTGACAGAATTTTACCTCTTCAAGAACAATGAGTCAAGATGAAAGGAAAACAGTGATCATTCAATTGAGAATGGATTGAAACCTCGGATGCATTGAGATTCAAGTTTTAAGAAACTTTGAATCATTACAATTGCAAATTTTGGCACCCCGATGTTCATTATGCTCATCATTGAAATATAATTGATGTTGTAAGATAAAGTAATGTTCAATATTCACATAAAAGTGAAAATTAAACATGAAAAATCTAGTAATTTACACAGAAAGTGCATTATATAAGTTGCCATTCAGAATAAAGTGGGGAAAAATGAAAGAAAAATTGAGAACCTGCATATTGAATGCAACCATTTGAGCACCATGCATCCAGCCAATCATTGGCTTGTAGTTAGAGGAGTTGAACCGTGTACCCTTCGGATACACCCTCAAAAAGTTCTTCTGGGTGAATCTTTTATACAAAATTGAAAGCATTATTGTCAGATTGTTGAAGAATTTTCCGAGAAGTGGAAGAAAAATCCTAGATCATTTGCAGTACTTATGGTAGAGCATTATATCTGATATTTGTTAAGAAACCTGATATTACCTAATGAGATCGGTTCCAAGTGCCTCGGCAGCATTTTCAAGGGCTTGTTCACTTAAGCTAAGGCGTCTAACTTTATCATTTTCAACTTTTAATGCTTCCTTCAGACTGCCCTTGGGTTTTCCAGCATGAATAGCAATTAGACCCTTATAACTAGGAGCCCCAGATGAGCACAACTCTGGAGCACAATCGTCATTTGTATCATCATCACTCTGTTGATTTGCATCAGAATTACCCTGTGAGGAAATGGGACAAAGTTTCAGAAGACACAAGGAATAGTATGTTCACTTGAGAAAGTTGCTGTAAAGTGCAGTTTTTATCTCACCATATCATCTTCATTTTGATTTTTTGTAGAGGCCTCGTTCCCCCATTCATTGTCATCAGAATCCTTTGACTTCTCTGATTTATTGGAATTCTCCTTGTCGCTTTTGGCTCGTAGGTACTCTTTTGGAGGCTTTGTTGATATTATGATCCGATACTTCAATTCTTCAGGTGAAGGAAACTCTTTTAAAGTTTCATGATTTGGACAAAACAGCATATCTCCGAATGTTTGAGTAATCATCTAACATAAATACAAAATTATGATGTAATTCCAAAATTTGCTGAACTTTAGTGACCTACCCCTTTAGGACGTAAAAATTTTACCTGAGCAACTTTAGCTTGAAGATCTGGTGTAAGATGGTCTTCCAGAGTTATTATGACAGGGTAGGGAGATGCAGAGAAAGCATGTTCTTTAATGGATTTCAAACATTTAATTAGCTCCACAGGAGTTGTCAATGTCCTACATTCACAGGTGAAAAGTGGAAACAAGTTCCTGGTACTTACGTAGGAAACTTTTAGAAACTATAATTTAAAATATGGAGATTTTAGTTATTTAGAATCAACTACCAAAACATAAAAAATCAAAGCAAAAAATTCACTAGGAAATGTGATCCAAGTGATTCATTTATTTATTTATTGTTTTGACGAACACAAACTTTTACTTTCTTCTCTTATTTGCTCTTTCACTCTTAACAAGGAGATGCATTACCATATGCACAGCCACACCAATGAGTTTCTCAAAGGGAAAAATAACTACACTCATACTCATGATAACTGCATAGAAAAGGAAAAATCAACAGTAACCATTTTGCAGTGCCTTGAAGTGTGCAAAAACTGAGTACCTTCCATGCAAAACAAGCACATCATCTTTTGTGGAATTGGGCCATATATCAAGCTCCACAACTCTCACGCCTCTATTCAATGCCTTTATAATTGGGACATCACTACAATCACTGCTGAGTTGGTTGCCAGTAAGATAGGAGTTGTGGCCAGTATATATGAAATAATGGGTTAATGGGGCATTCATATCTTGATTAACCTGAATGATGCCAAACCAAAGTGGTTAGACACTTAACATTGCATTTAAGGTAAAAGTTCCTCACATCAATCACATTGTTAATGAAGAGCGACTCTTATTTCCTGCAAAGGAAATTTCAGCTTGTGACTCTTCTCTTACATTTACATTTGGATTTTCTCTATATTATGTGAACATGTCTTCTTCATCTAAATTCCACCAATCAAAGCAAAATTCTAGCTTTGAAGTGCCAATAACGGTCAAGACAGCATCATCAGCACACAAAGAAACCATTCAATGAGGATGGTGAGATGACGATGAACCCATTCAATAATGGACCAGGACCACTAAAAAAATGCCGTGAACAATTGCAATGAGACAAAAGAAGAAAAGGAACAGCATTTCATCTTCTGCTAGGTGTAAAAACATGTCATTGTATTCTATCATAAATTTCCTCTATCTCAACTTCCTTAATTTGGAGGGGGAAAAAATCAAAATAACAAACACAGTGGAAAAGATGGTCCCCCCCACATTTCTGAGAAATTGGCTAACGATGGACTTTAAATACTGACAGACTAATTTGTCATTTATGAGAATTCAAACCATTTTGGGCTTACCGAAAAAAAAAAAGGGCAACTAGATCCGATCCAAGTACCTAACACTTGGCTTTCAACCAAAAACAGTAAACATTTGCTGGAAAGTGCTTCTTTTGGGGTCAAACGCAATTACATCAAAATGACAAGAGAGAGAGAGAGAGAGAGAAAGAAAGGGTGAACTTTCTCAATTCTCATCACTAACCTGAGATCCGATGGGAGGGTTGAACTCTGGTGAGAAGAGGTAGTGATGGAAATCATCGAGCGTGAGGCTGTGCCTCGCGAACCTCGTGATGTGGTGGCGCTTCTGCACCACTTGCTCCACCACCTGCTGCGGGTCAAGGAGGCCCTCCTCCTCGCCCTGAACCTCCGCCAGGAAGCGGCGGAGGTGGTCGGCGGTCATGTTGGCGCCGCCGTCGGTGTACTTGTGGAAGAGCTCCCTCACCTCCGCCGGCGGCTCGGCCTCCGCCATCTTGAACCGCCGCTGGAAGCACATGCACACTCGGTAGCTTCCCATTGTTGATTTAATTTGTGTCTAAAAAGAAAGTGAAAATGCAAGTGCGTGCGTGCGTGTGTTTAATAGTTTAACTTGACGAGGAAGAGAAAGTGGCGCAGCAGTTGCAGCAGCAGCAACAACAACAATGATAATGATAATAATGACAACTGATGATGGTTGGTTTTCAAAAGGGAAGGCAGAAACAGAGTGAATGTATATATAATTGGGAGCTATGGAGCATAAATCCATCTTTTGAGTCCGTCTTTATGTGGTGGGATCTTGTATGGCATATTAATAATATATATTTATATATATTTAAATTAAAATTTATTTATTTTTTCTTTAATATAAAAAATTATAATATAAATATGATATAAAAAGAAAATAATTCATAATATTTTAAATTTAAAAAAAATAAAATATAAATAAAATTTATATAAATAATATTTTACATGATATATTATTTCCTTATATCTCGTGTGTGTATTACGTAACTTTTTAATTACATAGTGTCGCTAATATTCGTGTCGCATCATCCCGTATTCGTGTTGATGCATGTGATTGATAGATGGTGAGTAATGCATGTAAATTGTAACGTTCTGGACTGGATTTGGATTTGGAATTAGAAGGACACAATTCAGTCTGATTTGACTTTGATTTGGAGCTTCAAGGAATCAAGATCGTCTTTTTAAAAAAAAAATGAAAATTTTCTTCTTTTTTCCTGCACACGATAGTACTACTCTACATAACACACTTTAATCGTACACGATGATGTAACATATTGACTCATGGCATGTCGTTAAGTGAGGAACGGTCATATCTGTGCAAACCAAAAGAAAAAAAAAAAAAATTACTGTCCATCTTAAATGATATAGAATACTATAATTTTTTTTTTTTTATTTCTCTCTTTTCCTTCTCCCCACCCACTCACCCATAACTTTGAGTCTCTCCTCCTTCTTCTCCTTCCTGTTTCTCTTTCTTTTCTCTTCTCCCTCCATTCACTTCTTCTTTTTCCATTCTCTTCACCAAATAATATCACCACCACGTCCATCATCATCCTCCTCCAACTCTTCATCATCTTCCATCATTCTCCCTCTCCTCTACCTCCCTTTTCTTTCTCTAATCTCCATTAGAGAGTTTGGAGCTTTTAGAAGGAATTGGAGTGAATTTTTTCATCAATTCTACTCTCAAAGTAATAAATAAGCTTCCTCACTACTTTATTTAATTTATTAAAATTTTTAGTTAATTTAGGATTAACATTAGTGTTCTTTGAACCCTATATTTTGGGGATTTTAGTGATTTGGAGAAAATTTATGTAAATTGGTGATATTGTTAGCTCACAAATATTATTGTTATCTTGTTTCTAGAGCGATAGAGCAATCAGGCATTATCACTTAAATTGGTAGCATCAATGGAGTTAGTCTTCGATTCTTTGAACCAGTTTGTGAGTAGACATTATATCTATAATTATTTTTAATTATGTTAAATTAGCTCCAAATGTATTTTAATAAATTAGAAATTCAGAAACAATTATTTGGCTGCGTACAAATTTAATGAAAGTAAGTATATAGTTTATGTTTTAATTAAAAATTTACACATGAGACAATATGACATGATTTGGAAATTGCATAATAAAATATTAAATTTTATAGATTTGAAATTATCGAAAGTTATTCCTTGATATGGATTTGAGAAATGATTTATGGATAGTAGGAATGACCTTTTTTGCTAATATGTATAGATCAATTACATATTTTGAGGAGAATCTCTGACAGGATCTGTAGCTAACGACGGTAGGCGTTAGCCTTGGTGCACCTTGACTATATTTAACTAGGACCACTTAGTAGATCCTTTTGTACTACGACTACTTGAATGAGTAGGACCATTCTGTTTCAGGATCACATGAAGGAATGGCCGTCTGAGTGTGAATCCTTCTGTTTATCCTGAATTTGACAATTCCCTATTAATTTATATAAAGATTGTTGTATTCAAAAATTCCTTTTCGTTATAAAAGAATTGGTTGAATTTATGTGAACTAGAAAATTATTATTGTTTTACCTTTGGATTACATATTGTCTCATGTAAGTTATAGACATCATGCCTACCAATGAGTTGCAAAACTCACCCCGTTGTTTCCCTCTATTTTCCAGATACAGGTGCAGCTCCAGGTTCCAATCTCGAGGCTCCTTAGTAGTCGATTGTCTAAGTTGGTGAGCCTTTTTGTAAAGGCCCTTTTTAATAGTCATCTATATTTTGTTTTAACCCGTAGTTGTTAGTTGCTCCATATGTCACAGGCAGGTTCCTTGGACTTGTATTATGCTTATGTTTGAGAACTTATGACTTAATTATATAGAATATGTTATGGAAAGGATTGTAAACTTAATTTGATTTTATGTTGAACTATATGTGGTATTATATTTAACATAGTTTGAAAGTTAATTTGGTATTATGTACTGGAAGGGTGCATTCTGAGAATGTTTGATACCCAAGTATTATAAAATTTATTGGGAATATTGCAGGTTGTATTTTATTTTGGAAATGTCCAAAAAATAGAGGAAACTCTGTCTATTTTTCTGTAAAATTTTGCATGTTGAGGCTTGCGGGGGAACGTGTTTCCTATGCGCCGGTCATGGCCCAAGTTGGGTCGTGACAATATCACTAAATCAATAGTGCCCAGCTACTACAAAGTCGATTAAAATCAAGTTTTCACTCTGCCCTGCTTCGTTTAGCTTGTCTCAGCCCTTTTAGCAAGTCAATTTAAATCGACCTTGTTGTGGCGTTAGACAAACCGGGTTGAATCGACTTCCAAATCCGTGTCAAAGCAGAGATGAAACTGTTGTAATCGATTTCTCTATGTGTCTGATCATAGGTAAAACGATTGTAATCGAATTCTGTACGAGTTCAGTTTATAAGTAGAGTACAATCCATACCGATTTTCTGTGTGAAGGCTCGCGCTCGTGACAAAGGAACTAAGCGAAAAGAGGAAGGAGGAAGCGCTATACTAATGGCTATAGAGTGAGTTGTATCATTTTAACGTTATTGATCACATTACGGGCAACCTGATAATACAAGTAATTTAATTTAATTTTTTTATTTATTAACATTGTGTTTTATTTTAAGTTTAATTTATTGTAGATAAATTTATCCTGAATAACGCTTAATGTTATCACTGTTGTTTGAAATTGGATAGATATATTTGTAAGGTGTTAAATTTTTTTTTCCGTTGTTGTTGTGCATGTATGTTAAAATTTTAGTCTGGAACCTAGGCGAGGCTAGGCAAGCCATTTTGTAGTTTAGAAAATATTTTATAGTAGAATAGAATAGCTATAATAATACTATTTAAATTTATTATTCTGTATTTGATAAATTAAGTGTTATTGAAGTTTAATTTAAATAAATGGTAATGTTAAATTATTTTGTGTAATGTGTTATTTTATTTGTAATAATATTGTAAATTGTTCAAGTTGAACAAAACTAGTGGGCATTTAATTTAATTTTAATTGGTGAATTTTGATAATTAAATTTTAGTTTTTTTCATTTAAATTTTTTGTGGCATAAAACAAAAGGTAGCATTTTCTAGTTTAATATGTTTGTGAAATGTAATTAATTTAAGTTTGTCAATAGTTTAATATGCTTGTTTTTTATTTTAGTATAATTTAGTAGAATATTTTTATAATATTATATATAATCAATGGTAACGTTAATTTTTTGTGTGATAATTTTTTTATTTGTTATAGTAAAAAATATGTAATTAATTTTAAGAGTAAGCATTTAGATTAATTGACAAACTTTAAAAAATTTAATTTTAGTTTGTGTTAACTTAATTTTTATGGCATATTTAACATAGGCCAATTTTATTTTGCATGCTAAGGTAATTTTAAATTCTAGTTTTTTTGGCATAATATAATATTAATTTAGGGTGGTGTTTGGTGTGGCTTTGATATTTTATACATTTTTACTCTAATTTGCTGAATTTAACATCATGTCACGTTTTTCATATATATATGTTATGATATAGGATACACGGATTCTAAAAACTACATGGTATGATCTGATGGTGGCACCAGACCCGTGAATGGAACCCTTTCTTAGGTAGATTGGTTTGTGGTATGTCGCACAGATGGTTCTACTGTTTGATTACGATAGGACGCTCATAAGTGCACTTGTGGAGCATTGGAGGCCCGAGTCACACACTTTTCATCTTCCGTACAGAGTGTACCATCACATTAAAGGATGTAGTGTTCCAGTTGGGTTTGTGTGTGGATGGACTACCTGTCAATGGATGTATCGATGCATGGGAGAAATTTTATAAGCAAGATATATGGTCAATGTGTACAAATCTACTTGATGTTGTTCCAAAGGATAAGGACATAAAAGGATTTTTGGTTAATCTAGGTTGGTTTACAGATACATTTGGATCATTATCGCGAAATGCTAATGCGCAGATGGTTATATATTCGTTACACCAGAGCTTTCATTATGGTTCTATTTGGTGGGGTCCTATTCCTAGACAAATCAGAGTTTAGGGTTCATATGAAGTGGTTCCGTCTTCTTATTGATTTTGATGAGACTGGGAAATATAATTAGGGGTTTGTGGTTCTAGGATCCCTTTATCGCGAGCTTTGTCATGCGGTGAAATATAACGTCACTGAGATTATATTGCAGGCTATCTAGCCCTTCTACAATCTTGGGCATGGTATAGAATGCCCCAGTTAGGCCCTAGATAGCACCATGCAATCGCTTTTCCACTCGCATTGAGGCACGTATATATATGTAAATATTTTTGTTTTGTTATTTAATTGTATGTATAAATTCTAATAATGAAAACTAATTATATATACATTTTCTAGATGGAGTCAATTTAAGTGCTAGACGAGCTCAGACACAATTTGCTTGCTACATTATAGGGAGTGCATTGATATGATTAGCATTACTAGGTAAGTACCATATATTGGTTATGCTATTAATGTGTCTATTGACTTTTATTAGCTGTGAGTATAATATTTTTGGTCCACTATTACAGTTTAGGTGGACTCCCTACACTTGCAATGAAGCTAGAGACGTGATACATCTATTTGTTTATGAAGAGGCTGGTGTATAGGCATCTACCACAGCACTTATATAGTTTCCTGTGATTGAGTGGCACCCCGCTAATCATGTTTTTTGATAGTTTGGTGGAGGACAGGACATACTATCTGTGGTGATAAATATTGATCGATTGCACGCCAAGGATGGTAAAAGGAATCTAGATGTATGGTGACCTGAGTATCATGTGACATGGCATGCTGCATCGAAGGCACATAGGGGAGCGGCGAGTCCAATATCCGCTATCTAATGACGAACGACCATCTGTCAAGTACTTCCAATGGTACTTGTCAGTAGCAAATTCTATTGATAGATGGAGGCCCCGAGGATCCTGAGCTTAGGGATTTGCCAGACAGTGTATCAGTATAGGCCCCACTAGCACCGAGTATCTCACTCCTCACTAACATCCCGGATCAATGCTCTTTGAGGAGTCGTATGCGTGCTGGGACACATGCTAGTGGACGCCAACACCCAAAGGATCCACCTAGTGATGATAGAGGCGGAGGAAGAGTGGGAGCAACAGGAGGAGCTTGAGCAGGAGGAGCAGGACCAGGTAGAGGAGCATATCCATGCCAAGAAGCAAGTACAGGCCAGGCCAATACAACATATTGTATATCGCCATTGTCTCACAAGGAATCACTTCGTTGCCATAGACGCACTAGGCGGGGCGGATAGTGATTAGGGTTATATGATTATGTATTGTTTATGTAATTTGAACTTTTATATTATGTTCTTGATATAAGTGGTGCAGATGTAGTGGTTATGCAGTTTCAACTTTATACTACGTACTTTAGATGAATAGTTTGGATGATTATACAGTGATTATATGAATTTAAACCTTTTTGGTTTCTATTAGTCATTTTACATATACCATGTAAATTAATAGATAGTAGACAACAGATTTATATTAATAAAGAAGAGCCCACATGAGAGTTACATTAACCAATAAACCACAATAGAACTACATTAACAAGTATACTACAATAATATTAAAATAACAATATAACATTGAGTAGCTAACACATAAGGAGCAATAATAATAAGCTGACTGCATGAAAGTAAACATAATGCATAAAGAGCAATAAGAATACAATGAATTAGTGATGCTAATTAAAAGATGGAGCATAGAGGCACGTTCGTTTGGTGTGACCTACTCCCTTACACAATCTACATCACTTTTGTTGCCAATTTCATCCTTTCATTATGAATCTTGGTGGAAACTAAACGACCTTTAGTAGTTTGCTTAAGTGCAGGATTTGGCCATATAGAAGGCCCAGTATATGGTGGCCACATATCTTTATTAGCAACTTCAGAGAACTCCATTTTGTAGACGTTGAACACTGACTCCATGGTGTAAACTTCATGAACAAAAAAGTCCACTCTTGTTGGCCATTAGCATATGCCGTGAGTGCATGAGATATGGATAATGCAATTTTTGGAATTCTCCACAATCACACTATTGCTCAATTAAATCCATCTTGAATTCTTGTTGACCACGACCACTGATGTCATCTCACTCAAACACCAAGTATTCCAAATCCACTCAGGTTATTCGAGTGGCACTTATGCCACTAAAGTGTTGCTTGTGATCCTCAATTACATTCAACAAAGTCTCTAAAAATTTTCAGCCACTTGCAAGTTGGGTCTTTACCTTTATCCCCTTTTTTACGAACGACTCAATAAGGCGATAATATGTTGACTTTATTATGGCTGTGATAAGAAAATTGTGAGTGCCTTTCATGATAGTATTCATACACTTTGACAAATTGGTTGTTATATGCCTAAATCAACGGCCCTTGCATCGGCATAGTAAGCCCATTTCTCACGCGGTATGCTACTATCCCACACACACATCATGAGATCTACATGCCCGAATGCACAAAACCAGTATGGAAAATTATGCCCAGTCTTTGCATATGCTACATTTATTAGGGACTACTTAACATCTTTGTTCTTGAACTTTACAGCAAAACTTGTCGCAATATGGTAAGCAAAGTATGCATGATAAGTTGAAGGAGGATGCCAACCACTTCTCTTTGCTTCTAAAGCCCGTTTCATAGCATGATGCCTATCAGATGTGGCAAGCATGCCCTCTTGTAATGTCACATATTGTCAAAGGTTTTCCAGGAAAAAAGACTATGCTTCTTTTATTTCTCCTTCTACCATGACAAATGCAACGGGCAAATTGTTAGAGTTGTCATCTTGGGCAATAACCATCAATAATGTTCCAACATAATTGCCATACAAGTGAGTCCCATCAATTGAAATAAGACATTTGCAATATTTGAATGCTTATATGCATGGTAGATACGTCCAAAAAGACGATGGAACATAAACCAACCTTTATCTACAACATCATTGACATAGTACGATTCAGTCTGTAACTGGACAATAGTACCTGGCACATAAAACTGCAGACCAGCCAACCATCTAGAAAGCTCTTTGTATGATTCTTCCTAGTCGCCATAAATCATAGCAATTGCTTTTTACTTAGCCAGCGACACCATCTAGTATGTTGTCTTGAACCTCAACTCTAAATTTACAAATGTTTGCAATGATATGATGGCTATTGTTGGATTTGCTTGCACCATGGGGTATATGTATGGGCAGATAATATGATAATCCATTCGGGCATGTTGATCTGTAGGCTCGGGAAAGACACATGTGTACAGTCCATTTAGCTTCTGTACTTTACACAGTTGTAATTTCCAACAAAAAATGACATGTATACTCTAATTATAGTCAACACCGCACTTGACATATTTGCAATCAAATTTTATGTAGTCAGACTAATTAACTTTATACTGACCACTCTTCGAATACTGCAATATTTAATTGCAAACAAAACTTCTTCTTTAGTGCAAAATACTTGGCCAACTACCAAATCATTCTCTCTCGCCAAGCTCGAACTTGAAATAGACCTACTCACATAAGAGCACATTGCATCTAAATCCATTGCTGAATAGTGACCAAGATGCTCTCGAGATTGAGATTGGGATTGGGACTGCGATATGAAATGTTCATCCAAATTCCATACATAAAACAACTAGTGATCTTCTTCATCATCATTTACTACATGACTTGGATGTTCCTCTTCATTATTTTCATTATCCTGGTGCTCTACAATAAAATCAAAATCCCTAAACGAGCTAGTTTGTGCTATTGGCTATGGATTTAGCGATAATGGCTCTTCAACATGTCTCGCAAGGTGTGCAAAACTTAGGGAAGATAGGTCATTATCTACTGTATATGAGCTTTGCACATGATCACAAGACATTTTAAAGGCTAAGGATGCATTAGGTGCAGCAAGTGATAGGCCTGGAGCTGAACCTCCAGAGCTAAAAGGATTATCTTGGAGTTCAATAAATAGCTCTATTGTTCAAGTTTCAACAAACAAGTGAAAATAATTGAACATATGATCGACGTACTTGTTTTTCTGAATTCACCATCTTCTATATCGAATCCTATTTGGCCCAATATCAATCAGCATCCTATAGAATATTTTTGAGATTTTCTTGTTTCACTCGTTCTCCTTTAGTATTCTGCTATGTAAATCCAATAAACTAATTAGTGAACAAACAACCAACAAGTTTGATTGTCAATACAAAATGTCTCACTCTCACTTGTGTTTATAATCTAACGATTATAATGGACAATAATATGAACTAGTGTTTTAAAACTCGGATCGAACTAACCAGTCCGACTAGTAAACTAGCAAACTAGCTAGGTCAATGGTCTGGCTAATAGAATAGATTCGGCTTGCACATGAAAACTGCGAATTGGTCTGACTTGGCAGGTTTCTAAAAAAATTGATGACCCAGTGAATCGCGATTCAGCCATTCAAAAATTGGTTCACATGTTCAATTCAACATCATATAAAAGAAAAAGGGGGGAAAATGCTGGCCAAAAGCCACCTTTGCTGCTTTGATTCCACCACCACGGTCACTAGATTTGTTACTGCTTCAAGTCTGTCACGATTGCCACATCTTTGCGTTATTTCATAAGCTTGGCTGCCTATATATCTTGAATTGTGATGGGGGAGAGGGCCACATTTCATTGAGCAAGAAAGAAAGATTGTGGAGTTAAGGAAGAATGAATAAAGCATCTTAGATGGGGGAGGCATTGTCTGCACCGTTGTTGTAGTGTGTATGGGTGAAAGAGTATTGACTATTGAGTTATTGATGTGAGGTAACATTAGAGATTTAGCCATTTAGGGTTACAAGTTTGGGTTACTTTAAAAATAAACTATTTAATTATAACGGGCTATTCAATAATGGGCTCAGCTCATGGAGTATAAGTTATAGCCCTATTTATTACTGCTAGTTGTGTAGGCTCTTAATCTTCATGCAACAACAAAAAAAAAAAATTTAAAATGTATGTATTACACTATTTAAATATACATATGTTTTTATAATTTTATACATATTTATATAACAATTTTTAAAATGTGTTAAAACAGTAATTATTAAAGATATTTGTGGTATTCATTTGAATTTTAATATATTTTTATATATTTATTTAAATATATTCAATTCAATCGATTCAATTTGTGACCTACTAGTTGAACCAGTGACCTATTAACCCCATGTGCTGACTGAGTCAATCACCAAGCCGAGTTTTAAAACTATGATATGAACATAACTTTCTGTCAAATTTGAACCTAAGTTTTTACACTCACTCAATTTTTCCTGTATGGATACTAAATGGGAGCTGTATTTATAAATGAGAAGCACCCAAAAATCAGGTTAAATCGACCTCAAAAGTCAATTATAACTATTTTCTGACACATTGTCAAACCATTTCAGAAGTTGATTTAAGTTGACTTTAGTTTACACAAAAGTTAACTTAAATAGACTTCTGTCTAATGCTGAAATTGATTTTAATAGACTTTAGACAATACTTGACATGCTGACACAATTGTGACACATAGCTATGAAATCGATTTAAATCGACTTTCTCTTGACATTTCACAACCTGACATGATTTGACTTTTCGCTGTGTACTATCTCAAGCTGAAGTCAATTTGAATTAACTATAAAGCATTTTTGAGTGAAAATTTGCAATTTCAATGGAAATCATTTTTAGTCAACTTCTATTAAAACCAAAATAGGGGAGTGGCTATTGCCACTCCTTTTTTATTGTCTTTTTGTACAGTATTCCTAAAACACCCTTAATAGAAACCTTATTTTATATTTATTTAATTTGTATTTTTATAGCTAAATTAAATGTTATGTGATAAAGTCTTTTTGTCTATTATCATTTCTTATTTATTATTTTTATTGTGACAATTTTTAATATTTTTATTAAAAACTTATTTTATATTTATAATGTATTACTATTGTGATATTTTATATTTTTTTTGTAGATAAAAACAATAACACCAGCCTACAATCGATAGTATTAAAATAAACTTCAGCCTACTTTTTTGGTATAGTATAATAAATTTTTGTATTTGGTTAGAAGCACTATGAGTAGAAATTCTTACTATGAATATTTTTTTTTGTTCTACTGATCACTTTTTTACATATATACTCTATGGATCATAATTCTAATTTAATTATATTTTTAATGGAATAGCCAATATACCAAAAAGTAAATGGTGTAGAGAGTTTTTTTTTTAGAGCTACTAAAAAATGTTCACAGTAAAATTAGTGCAATTTTATGGCTGCAAACTTAGGTCTACTTACATAAGTAACATAACATATTTTACCATCATATTCAGTATTAATTATTACAATTATTAAATATAAATTTAAAATATAAGAGTAATAATACATAAGAAATATAAAATTGTTTTTCAATTAAGCCATTTACAGTGTAATAAATAAAAATAATGAAGAAAAAGTAATAATAGATAATAGAGATTTTATCATATAAAATTTAATTTAGTTTTAAGAATATAAATTAGCTAAATAAGTATAAAACAAGCTTTGTATTGAGGGCATTTTAGAAATATTACACATAAAAACAATAAATGAGGAGTGGTATTAGACAAATGGAAGTGGCAATAGCCTCTCCCCCAAAACAGGACATATATATAAACAACTGAAAAAAGTGGGGAATCACGTAATATGTCATTTTTTATTTTATTTACATTAAAAATATGAGGAATTGGTAGGCCATGTTGTCTCTTTGTATGGAGCCAAATGAAAATGAAATGGAATACTCACACACTAATGAATGCCTACAAAAGCAGGTAAAACATTGCAAATGCATGGGTTGTTAAAGTAATATAGTATTGAGTGAAAGAGCCTCGTATACACAGGGATTGGATAGAAGTATGCTAGGGATCAACTAAAGTATCGTGTTCGGGCTTAAGTAATATCGATTTAATGAGAATTAAGAGAAATTAAGTAAATAAACAATTAACTAAGAAAACACTAACACATACTAAAAATGAGAGAAACCAAAGTTAAAAAGCCCAGGGGACCTTTTTCACCCTCTACTTGAACATGCAAATTGCTTAAATAAACATCAACAAGTTAGTTTTTTTAGTATGCTAATTATAGTTAAAAGTCTATATTTAGATCAATTAACCGTTTCTCCTTGACCTAAAACATTAAATGTTCTTGTGAATTGGTGTGAAATCAACCTATTATTGAGAACTAACAACAAGCGTTTACTATGCAAGACCAATGAGTATGTTTTCATTCCATTAACTAATCCTCACACCTAAGCCAGTTAAGTGCAAAAGAATAAACATTACCCATAACCAAGGTCCAATATCCCTATTCCTATATTTAGTTCAAGAGAATCCCCCAAATCAACTTAAATGGTATCCAAACATGTAAGAACATTAAGATAAGAAATTGGTAATCAAAACCAACATCATTAATATTTAAACAAGTAAATCTACAAACATCAAAGATCTATAGAGAGGTCCAAAGGATCCCCTAGCTACAAGTTTAGTTATCCATAATAATAAACAAGCCAATCACTAGTTCAAGAAACATAATGAATATTAAAGAACAAAAAAGAGAAAGGAAGAGATTAACAAAATGGTGCTTCAATCCTCCTCTAAGCCTTTAGTCTTCAATCTCCAAGATAAATCTCTCTCTAGTGTTAGTGTAATACCTTAAATATACTGTTTCTTAGAAGATTTTAGTGTAGTACACGTGTCTCTAGGCAAATCCAGGACTGTCATAGGGTTTCTCAGGACTCATTCATATTGATGGTAGGCTTCACTTGAATTATTGCACAAAGTGTGGGAGAAATGATTCTGGAGAGCACTGCAGTGCTAAAATGAGCATTGCAATTTATTTCAAAGTTCCAAGACAAGAGCAAGTCAGTTCTTGTTATTCTAAAGTGTTTCACTTAGAAAACTACGGACAAAATATGCAGTTTAAGTCAAATTAGAAATTAAGTAACTCCATAAATTGAAGTTATCACACACCTTTGTTCTTTTTATTTTTTCCTCTCTCTCTTCCTCTCCTTTTGGGTTTAATAGGAAAAATAAATTGTGCAGGTTGGTTGGTTTCTTGGAATCCTTATTTATATGAGCGGATGACCAATGCTATTTCAACTCATTTTGCGCATAATTTTGGACAATAAGGAGTTAAGAAAAGGATTCAAATCATTCAATTTTAGCATACTGATAGTATAAAAATATTTTATGAAGTTATTATATTATGATTGTCATATTGATAAATACAATTAACTTTTATTCATATTATTTGAAAATTATACAAATGAATCAAGAGCATCAAAACTAACCTCTTAAGTGATTAATATGCAAAATATGATTTGGTTTCTTCAGTTTGGAAATTTGGCGGAGGGTTTTGAGATTTATTGCATGATTCATCAAATATTCAAACGATATTTAGAAGGTGACTATAGCTATAGCGTTGCTTTGTTAATTTTACAAGTTGTTCAGACTTTCTTTGAAAATGAGATTTTTTGCTTCTTTTATATGTTTTCTTTAAGAGAACAATTCTCATATATGATTAGAGTAAGGTGTTTCATTTTCATACTTGGAGTAGTCATTATAAAAGTCAAACATCTTATAGCAATGAGATAATATATGATTGAATAATGGTATAAAAAATTTTATACAAAAAATATATCAAAATTATTTTTTAATCAATACCTATTTTCAGCGCATGCGTAATATAAATAGAAAAATATCAAGCAATAAAAATTTGTTGCCAAATTTTTTGTTTTGTTAGAATCTATTTATTTATAAGTAAACTTAAGTGCAATTTGTATCTATCATATGATTTTGTTCTAGTTCTATTTAAAAACTTAATACATAAGTATAAACCTCATTACAGTTTGCATTATTTGTATGATTTTACTCTATAACTATAATTTCTATTTTTATTACATGATTTTATTTTATTTAAAATTTTAATAAGCGAATTTCACCATAATTTGCATTTAGGTCATGGTGATTGTATTGATTAACCACGTTTATATATTCCCGAACCCTATAATCTTCCTTAGTTTTTAATTTCTTTTTTATTTTCACATATATTTCAAGCCAAAAACGCAATCATGAAATTTAATAAAGTCACATAAGCAATTTAATGGGTCATACATGCTTTTTTGTTAAGTGTAGGGATGATGAGTAATTAATAGACAGACTATCATATTTCTTTTTATAAAAGGTGAAGGACTAATAAATGATTTTTACTTCTTGATAGACTAATTTATTTATCGTAATATTAATGAGAGGATGAATTTAAGGATTTAGTGTCATATCAACTTATTAGGTCACTCATTTTTTTCTTATTTATTTAAGTCTTTATACCTCCGATGTTAGAAAAGAAGGGGGAAAAAACAAGAAATACCTTATTTTATCTTTATTTAGTGGAAAGATGAACTTCTTGTTAACTTTTTCCTTTTAGTTTAAACAATGAGGTCCTAATGCCCCAAATGTGACAGCTGCAGGAGGCTCCCAGTTTGGCCTTCATGGTAAAAATTAGAAGGATGAACCCGGCCAGAGTAATTGGAGGTCGGACGAACAGACCAATAAACACATGTCACGTCACGATATGTTTCGATTTGGTCTATTTATTAGATGTACTAATAAACACCAATTCAAAGGCTAGATTTCGTAATCGATGAACTGGGCTTGTACTCTACAAGGCACGAGTTCGATGTCCACATAACTGTGTGAGGACCCTTTTGATAAGTGATCCCATAAGTATCATGTAAATACTCGAACAGCTTGGCGACGCTTTTTAAGAGAAATGATACGCGTATGCTATAATATATGTATATCAATTATTTACATTAGACTAAATGATAAAAATTTTGTATAGAGATATATTAGATATGGAGGGGGATTTTGGAGAATAGAAGTAAAGAAAAAAAGAAAGAAACGTGCAGAAGAACAAAAATGAGAGAAAAAACCCACTCTCACATATCCTTTCGAAAAACTTTCATTCTTTATGCTTTTCTTGTTTATCTCTCATTCATCTCTCTCACCTCCTCATAGCTTTCATTCTTGGCATCGTGCAGGGGAGGAAGAAGAAGAGTAAAATCAGCTGATATTTCTAGTGGCTCATAGCTCATTTCATTCTCCCTCTTACTTATCAAAGCTTTCATTTTTTCTCTCTTTATTAAGTTATCTCTCTCATTCTTCATCATTCACAGGAGGAGGAAGAAGAAGAAGCAGTGTTCTTTCTTTCTTTCAGAACTTGTTTATACTTTTTTTCTTCTTTCTCTCTCTCACTCACAAAAGCCTTTATTTCCTCTCTTTTTATTACGTTTCTCACATATTCACAGGAGAAGGAAGAAGAAGAATTTTTAGCAACAAAACAAATTGAGAATGACTCTGCTTGAAACTGAGAGTTGCTGTTATTGTTGAAAATTGGAATTGAAAAAATATAAATGCGTGTTATTAAAAGTTGTAAACCAGTAGCAAAAAGTTATAAACCATTGTACAAAAAGTTGTAAACCAGTAGTAAAATATTATAAACCAATTGAGGAAATATACTGAACAGGTTGTTGAAAACTGAAGTTAAAAACTTATAAATGCATATTACGAAATGTTATAAACTAGTATGTAAAAAGTTGTAAACCATTGCACAAAATATTCTAAACCAGTAGCAAAATGTTGTAAACCAATTGAGGACACATACTAAATAGGTTGCTGAAAACTAGAGTTGAAAAATTGTAAATGCGTGTTACAAATTGTTATAAACCAATATGCAAAAAGTTGTAAACCATTACACAAAATATTGTAAACCAGTATACAAAAAGTTATAAACCAGTAGCAAAATGTTGTAAACCAATTTAGGACTCTATATTTTCATAATTTTATAAATATAAAATAGACCTAAATATAATAATAAAATTAAATTTTAGTCATTAGCAATATATTTATTAGTCTTATTTGGTACTTAAATACAACAATTTCATTATTAAATTAATAAATATAATTATTTAGTTCTATTTTATATTCATGCAATTATGAATTTTATTAATACAATATTATTAGTACATTTTAAAATTTTAAAATTTCTTATTTGATCTAATTTTAAAATCTTTAAACTTAAATTATGTCTTTAAGAATGACGTTATATATATGTGTGAATATATATAAATGATTTTACCTTTTTTTCCACAATAAATCAAATTAAACACCAAATAAGACTAATAAATATATAGCTAATGACTAAAATTTAATTTTATTATTATATTTAGGTCTATTTTATATTTATAAAATTATGAAAACATAGAGTCCTCAATTGGTTTACAATATTTTACTACTAGTTTATAATATTTTGTACAATAGTTTATAACTTTTTGCATATTGATTTACAATATTTCGTAACAGACATTTATAATTTTTCAACTTCAGATTTTAGCAACCTGTTTAATATGTGTCCTCAATTAGTTTACAACATTTTGTACTGGTTTACAACGTTTTGTGCAATGGTTTACAATTTTTTACATACGAGTTTACAATATTTCGTAACAAGTATTTATAATTTTTCAACTTCAGTTTTTAGCAACCTGTTTAGTATGTGTCATCAATTGGTTTACAGTATTTTGCTACTAGTTTACAACTTTTTGTGTAATGATTTACAACTTTTTGCATATTTGTTTACAACATTTCGTAACAGGCATTTACAATTTTTCAACTCCAATTTTCAGTAACCTATTTAGTATCTGTTCTCAATTGATTTATAACATTTTGCTACTGATTTATAACTTTTTATGCAATGGTTTACAACTTTTTTCTATTAGTTTACAATTTTTCATAACACACATTTATAATTTTTTAACTCCAGTTTTCAACAATAACAACAAATCTCAGCTTCTAACAGAGTCATTCTCAAATCGTTTTGCTACTGAAAATTCTTCTTCTTCTTCCTCTTGTGAACGATGAGGAACAAGAGAGAGAGACATAATAAAGAGAGAGAAAATGAAGGCTTTGGTGAGTGAGTGAGAGAAACAAGAAAAAAGAAGTAAACAAGTTCTGAAACAAATAAAGAACATTGCTTCTTCTTCTTCCTCCTCCTGTGATGATGAAGAATGAGAGAGAGAACTTGATAAAGAGAAAGAAATGAAAGCTTTGATAGGTGAGAGAGAGAATGAAATGAGCCGTGAGTCACTATAAACGTCAGTTGGTTTTATGCTCTCCTTCTTCCTCCCTGCGCGATGCAAAAAACAAGAGTTATGAGGGGGTGGGAGCGATGAACAACTGATGGACAGAGAATAGAAGCTTTTCGAAGAGAGTTGGTGAGAGTGAGGCTATGACAATGAGTCTTTTCCCACTTTTTTGCTTTGTATTCAGTCACATGTGCACACTTCTTTTTTTTTTCCCTTTTCTGTTGTTCTCGAAAATACCCCTCCATATTTATACTTCTTTTATGAGCCATTTTTGTTCTCTAGTGCAGTATAAGTAGACAATGGATGTATTTCAATGTATGAGTATCAGTCAGGTGACTACTGTCAAATCCATCTAAATAAAGAAAAGGCCAGATTACGTTTGTGTCTCCACGCTGGTATTTTCCTGCCAATTCTAGCTGTCCCTTGCAATAATTCTCGATCATATACTGTGATTTGTTCTTTCTACATTAATAATTAAAAATGTACTAAAGTACTACTCATTTTACTAACTGTTCACATATCAGCCGTTCTGCTCTGGACACCACTATCTTAATATCTTACAATGAAACCTGGAGATTATAATAATCAATATAAATTTAACCAAAAAAAAAAAAAGAACGTGATGGTGTACCAACCTTTTTTTCCGTCAGTCTTCAAAAATGACATATTCACGTGAATTCTCTCTGAAAGTTTACTCGAACTTTTATAGATTATGCGTTCAAGAAAATATACTAATGATTTTTTTGTTTTAATTGGTGTTAAGTCATCTTCAAATACCATTGTAAATCATCCTGCATCTAAAACAATGTCCCTCATCAGTGGCTAATGATCATGTGAAATGTGTGTGCCAGCTCAAGGAAGCCCGCTTCATTTTCTCTAATTCAAAATATGTACACGATGCGTGATCCATGCTAACACAGAATCATGTCAAATACTAATTAATTGCCAGGTATGCCGTTCGCATGATCTGTCATTCAAACTATTCAACGGTTCAACACATCATTATCTGATTCTAACATGTGGTCAGTGTAGAACTTTTTATAATATTATTTATTAATATGTTATTATAGTTAATGTATAATAATTATATATGATGATAATTCATTAATTATACAAAGTTAATACTAAATTAATCTAACCTTGTGGCCACTAAGAAAGAGATTCTCTAATTTTTCTACTACCTATTTACGTAGTTTTAAATTTGCTGACCTCGCAAAGGTTCATGGTCTCTGAGGCGGAGCTACATGTTGAAGGGCGGATCATGTGCCTATACAAAAATTTTAAAATAATTATATAGTTTTAATATATTTTTATCCCCAATATTTGATTAAATTTACTCCTATATTAATTTTAAATGAGACAAAATAATAAGATACCATGTATTTTTCACTTCTTTTTATTATCTTTATCCTCAATATTAAAATTTTCTAATTTGTTACTGTATTCTTTCCCTCTGGAAATCAACTCTCAAACTATAAGCAAACCTCTATAGAAATTAATTATATATGATTTGCTGTGCCCTAGGACCATTGAGATGCGTGGACATATGTAGTAGGAATAGTAGTTGTGAACTTAGTGCATCGTTTTTTTTTTTTTATTGCTTTTGCCTTTTGGTCATCCTCCTCCAGAAAATGTGAACAGGCTGACCATCACGCATTGACTTCACCTCTAGTTGGTGTTTTTCTATGCGCAAAATTTATGCCATGTGACTAAAAGTTATCTCCAGTAATAATCCTGCAATAACAAGCTATCAAATGAAACAACAACAATAATAATTTAATTATTGTTAACAAGGATTCAGCTATAACAGTTGTCATACACACGACAACATAACGGAAATTTAGTAATATTTAAAAACATAAGTGTCATATGGCTTCAAGTGATTTTCATGAAAATGTTACGAAACCCATTTACATCTACGCATGGACGAGTTAAGAAATTGAAGGAAGAAAGAGAAAAGCGGTACCCAATTAAAGAGAAATGATTAGATACACTGAGAGTAAGAAATAATATTTACTTTGATCCATTTATTAATTAATAAATAAGTTTTGTAAGTCATTATTATCTCTCATCTCCCCTATATTTTTAATACAATAATTAATTTGTCAATAACTAAATAGAATAGAACAAATATTTTATTTTATTCTAAAAGCACTTAAAATTTTTTTCCAATTAAAAAACAAACAATTTGCTCAGGTTTTACTGTTTCATGTGTTGTCTTACAAAATAATATTCACACTTTTACTGCTTTTACATTCAAAAAATGTTATTGAACAATATAAAAGTATTGATAAAATGAAACATAACCTATATACAACATTTATAAACATTTTGTTAAAAAGTGTTAACATGACCTTTATATATTTTTAATAGCATTTTTAGATATTAATAAAGGATTTTAACATTTGTTATAAAATGAAAGTTACTGAAAATTAATGGTTTAATTAATTTCTTAATCTATATATTTTCAACAAATTTTCAATTAAGTTTCTATAATTTAAAAATTATAATCAAATCCCTATGGTGAATAAAGTTTTATAGTTAGGTCCCAAGATCTAACATTTACAAAAACTTGAGATTAGATATAATAATCCTTAATTTCATCTACTATCAACTTCATACGGGTTTGGCTTAAACTCCTCAAAGTTTAAAAACTCACTAATGTTGTCAAATTATTTTCAAAACTCACCATAGTAGACTTTTATTTTTTGATTATTGGACAGGAAATAAGTTTAATTGAGTCTAAAAAAAATCGATATAAAACTGTTGTCAATTTCATTCTTACGTGTGCACTAACATTAGAGGGAACCGAGAAGTATTATATTTAATCTCACATTTTTATAATGATTTAAGTTCATGACTTGATTACAAATTTCTATTTACTGTAAGGAACTGTTTACAAAATTTTAAATTATAAACATCTAATTGAAAATTTAGTAAAATTAAAATACCATAGTCTAATTAAACCAAAATTAAATAGTGGAGAGACATCACAATATCAACAAGTCAATTGATTTAATTTTAAACATTAAATAAGAGGAGAGAATTGATCTGAGGCATTTTTTTCAAGATACCAAAAAGTTGCAAACCCGCTAGTGCGCAGAAAGAGGTACAAAAATAACCACGGTTTCGTGATGCATCCTTCGCGGCTAGCCCATCAATTATACCCCTACTAGTATTCTCTGGTTTTTAAAACCGTGTAAATACTTCAGATGCTTATGGAATGAACATAAAGAACTTGAAAACCAGTCAAGTTAGACGAAATTTATAAACAAAGCTTCACGTATAGAATGAACATGACCGAATCAGAACAGCATACATCATAACCAGTAGGAAGGGTAGCAAACAACGGCCTTAGAATCGAGTTTGCAAAGGTAAAGACAAATTTGAATAGAGAGGAAAATTTAAAAGGGTATTTGCCTATCAATGCCAAGCTGAAGCCAAAATTCATTACATGTACAACGAAGTAGAAAAGGCGGACACAGTAATCAGTTAATTATGCACACCTTAATCACAAGCCCAATCGCTAGAAACCTTGAAAAAAAAATAATCTCAAAATACAATTCTGAACAATGAGCGGCTCTCTGGTTTTTAAAAAAGGTTTCCTATATTGATTTTCTAATTTCAATTTCATATATAAAATTCAAAGAAACAAAGGGCAACAGGGTCATAACAAACAAGACAAGTCCAGAAAAAAATGAAAAAAACGCTGCACCTAAAGAATAAAGGTACCCACATAATCTCAGATAAATACACCTAGACTTGAGCAACTATTACAATACCAAGACTTGAAAAAACAACCCATTACTAATGTTGCAATAAACTCCAAGTGGAAGCATGCCAGTAGAGAAGCAAACACGAAGGGATACACAAAGAATAATGTGTTAGGCTGTTAGCATCCATTCCCCTGATGTCAAAATTATAGACATCCCTTATGGTAACCATTGACAGGCACTACTACAATCAGAACACTTTAACTTCATCATAATGCATGAAAGTCATCATTTCTGCTTCACATCCCCAAGTGCAATTTGCCTCAAACTTACAAATTGCAAAACGAAAAACTATTTACTCCAGTATGGTCACTATAACAGCATATAGCGCAACAGCATGAGCGTTGAATTATATCGGATCTCTCTCTGCTCGGCATCCATGAATCAGGGCAGTGAAGTTCCAGCAAAACCAAAAAGCAAGTTTGGTAGAAAACTAGAAATTATAATATTTAGGTGGATGAGACGAGATGATTCACACCAAAACAAACAAACAAACAAACAAATATATCTGGTGGAAAGTGAGGGCAACAACTTGTTAGAAGAAGATGATACAAACTTACCTATGATGTTTTGGTAATGAGAGAACAAGAATAAGAGGCTTCAGTAAGAGAAGTGAGCCAAATGGACGAAAACCCATTACAAGAATAGAGGAAGACCTGAGAAATCTGTTAAGAAAAATCATTTAAAGAAACACTCCCTCCAAATGGTTTTAACTTACAATTTGGTTGCTGATACAACATAAGAACCTCGATTGATCCATGTAGCCAATTCTACATAGTTAGTTGAGATTTTTATTTTTTTGTTTTCTCAGCATTCCAAGCCCCACGAAAGCTCCTAGGTACACCATTTAAAATAAAACAAAGGCAACTATTTCCATTCATAGAAGCCTCCTTGTATAGTTTCCCTTATAATGAATCAGTGATGCTCTTCTCTTCGCACATTCTTTGACCACAAATTCATTCCAAATCAATCAACCAATAAACTAGAGCACTACCAACAACTGAGTAAGATTTTAAAACAGAAATAACAAGAACAACAACAATTATAATAAAATAACAAAACAACCATGAGCCATCTCCGGCCATGATCATCTTCACCAAGGTGAGCTCAACGTCATAGGAGCAATCCTCGTCCCTTCGACCCCTTTCCCTAGTCCCTATAGACCTCTCTTGAAACAGGAGAAAACAACCATGAAGATGCAAAATTCAAAACAAGACAACATAAATACCTCGTATCAGCAGTTGGTTAACGTAGGTAGGGATGAACTCCCACGGCCATCATCAATTCAACAATCCTTAAGACCAAAAAAAAGAAAAAAATAATAAAAAATAAAACAGAACAACAAAATGATCAAAACAGCCACTGCATAATAAAGCAAAAACAAAACAGCAACGACCAACTCAATTTAATGTAAAAAAGAACAAATTCCACTGACACATCAAAGCAAACACCTCACGGACCTAAACAACACTACCGAACCATTCGTATTCCAATTTTTTCAACAGCTACATCATGACATGACAAATGACAAAACCCTAAGCAACTCAATCTAACAATCATAACACATTATATAATCATAAATAAAAGGTAACGAAGAAGAATTACTCCGATTTCTGCGTCACGTGCTCATCCTCCGCCCTACCGTCTTCCTCTCCGTCGTGAACTCTGCTCACGGCGGAAACCGCCGCCGTGGCGCGACGTTGGCGAACGACGTTCGAGAAGCTGGCGGAAAGATCGGAGTAGATGGATAGAACCTTCGAGATGTTTCCGTTGATTTGGCGAATCAAGCCACCGTTCTTCGCCATGTTGTTTGGCATCTTTGACTCGTGGTTGCTGTTAACCGCCTGGATCAAGGCGCGGTTCTCGTCAAGCACTGTCTGCGCCTGCCAGAAGCTCCGGCTCAGCGTGGTCCATGCCTCGCCGTCGCACCCTTCGTCGCTGCCGGAATCTTCTCCGCCGCTGCTGAAATCTTCGTTCTTCTCTCGTCCGGCGACGGCAGCTGCCTTGGTAGACCAGTCAGGTTTCGTTCCCGCTGCGGTTTTGTCCATCGTCGCCGCCCGGAAATTTCAGTCGAACTCGAACATTCCGTTGAAAACTTTCTCTCTCTAAACTCTCTCTCTCTCTTTGGAAGGCAGAGTTTTTATAATTTGTGGCGGCTTTTTTTTTTTTTTTGGCAGTGAGGAGCTTGGGGGGGACTTGACCTTGGGGAAACGACAATGGCGGTTTTTTGAAGTGGGAGATTGGTGGCTAACTGACTGTGACGGCGGATGGTGACGGTCCAATGAGAGTCGAGCGGGTTTTGGTAAAGCTTGGTGTTTGGCGGGTGGTGATTGGGAACTGTCACTGAGTTCTGTGACGGGTGGGCGGAGAGTGGGAAATCAGATATCTTTTCGTGGGTTTTGATACGAGGATGATGAATAAATAATTAAATAATAAATATCTAGGGTCTTTGCTAATATTTTAAAGGAGTAAAATATTTGGGGAAATAAATATCTGATGAGCTGGGATGGACCCTTATATCGGACAAGTGGAGAAAGTGAAAAGAATTAGATTTAAATGACAAGCCCAACACCCAAATCGCCAACTATGCAAAAAGCGTAAAGCGTTGCATTTTTTCTTTTTTTCTTTTTTTTGGGTAATTACAAATGTTATGGTATGTAACATTTATTATGACTAAGCAAAAGGAGTTAATTTTGTTAATTTTGATATAATGAGTTTCATATTTGTAGTCTAATTATGTATGAATATATAAATTAATGTCATTGACTTTCATACTTATGACTTAAAATTAAGGTTCTGAAAACCGAATCGGATATCGAACTAGTCAAAGTAAGGTTTCAGAGATTCAGTGGTTTAATCGATTCAACCAGAGGTCCAACCGGAATATAATCGGTATATAATAAAATATGTATTTATATAAATATATAAAGCGTATCACAAACACAGATGTCATTGTTTAAGTCTAAAATGAAAACTTTTATTAAAAACACAAAACAAACTTCACGTAAGTATGAAAAACACAAAAGCATAACTTGGAAAAAAATTAATTTTCTTGGGGGCGGCGGAGCCATTGCTGAGCAACACCTGAATACCATTTTAAAGCCTTATATATTACACTTGCTTGGGCCTAACACTAGCATCTTCAGTAAATTATGATTTTAAATTTTATTGGGCCAAAACTATTCAACCCAATAAACCTACCCAAGTGACAAAACCCTAGCATCTAGTCTCATTCCCTCTTTTTCTTATCAGCAGCCGCCTCATCTCCTGCAAATCAGCAAAACAACATTGTCATTCTCTCTATGACAATATGGCTCACAATCCCACATTTAGTCATCATCATCTCTCGTCCCTCTCTCTAGCGCCATCATCATCTTCAGCCCTGCTTCCTCCAGCTGCTTCCACCACCCATTCAACAACGCAATAGCTCCACAACTTATTATTCTACGACCATTGCTTGTCTAGATAAACCTACAGTTTTGTCTAATGGCTTTTCTCAAAGAGACCATTTTTTCTGGATTTTTTTCTTTTTTAAGTGAAATATCAAGAACTGCCCCACCGCCAATACCCGTCCGGGTCACTGGTTTTCCCGGTTTTCAACCGATTCTCATGGTTTTATCACGGTTTTCTGATAGGACGGTTTTGATGACATATTCAGATCGAACAGCAGGCTGGTTCCAGTTTAACTGGTCCGGTCTGATTTTTAGAACCATGCTTAAAATTCATGTAAATAAAAAAAATCCGTTTGCTAATAATATAAAATTATTAATTTATCAAGATTAAAATCGTATTAAACAATATCTCTAAAGTATTTGATGATGGGATAATGCTGTAAATAGTATTCATTTCTATTTACATAATCGAGTAATATAAAAATTATATGTGAGAGACTTCATTTTTATAATGGGTTTCGATTTAATTTATTGACGGTTAAAAAAAATATATTTACATTATTATTTAATTATTGTTAGTCTCCCAATGAATAGGAGAAATCAACACTTGCTAATCTCTAGCAAGAAGCTCCCGAACTTCAGCCACCACCAAAGCACAATGGTGAGCAGGGAACTCCCTGGCTACATGAGAGAAACTGCAGCTTTGGAGTCTAATTCCAAGAGAACACGATAATAACCATCCCTCCAACTCCAAGCAATAGATAGAGTAGTGAGCATCCCAAATCTCCGCCGTATCAATAGGGCAGAAACCCAGGTTAACAGCAAAATCACCCACAAACCGACTAAGAGGATCCGATCGTAAATCAAGCAACCACATGATGCACACTTTGGATGATTGACGGAGCCATCAGAATTACACATAAACCAACCATCAGCCGGGGGAGACCACGCAATATGAAGCACTGAAGGAGGCCATGGACCCAACACAGAATGCATACCCAAAGAGTAAAGCTGCTGGCTATCAAAAATGACCCAAAACCTTTGGAGAACTTAAGAGACCGAATGGGGTGTAATCCTCAATCCTCAAAGACCTCCTGGTTCCTGATGCGCCACAAATAGTGGATGGCAGAAGCAGAGAGAGAATCCCACCCTGCCACAGGATAAGAGCCCGACGGTCAGAGATTAAATAGAATCCAGTCGCGAAGGGGAAAGGTATAGAAATGAGGGAACATAGTAGCATCAATTTGGCTAGACCACGGAGAAACAAAAAACAAAAAAAAAATCATATATTATTAATACATCAAAATCAAACTATTTTATTATTATGAAGAGATATATCAGATAAGTATTGTAATATAGCAAAGTATATAAATGGTATCAAATCAAATTTACTAGTAAAGCAAACTTTCAGCTTAATCCCTAATACACTCGTTGCAGATATTGATCCTTAGAAAAATAAATTAATTAGGCCCAAAATCCCATACAAATACATTAATATTAGACACTCTTAGTCTGAGCTAATTTTAACCGGTTAAGGAATTAAAATTATGTGATGTGGCACCATATATCAACCTCATCTCATTCCCACTCATCCCACCAATGGTACCAAAGAGGAGTGAACTTTTCAATCAACTCAAAGACTAAAGGCATTCAATATTTTCCTTTGTTAGGACATTAGAGCTAATTTATTTTTGTTAGAGACTAATGTATTTAACAAGTGTATTTTTAGATAATATAGATTAGTGGTTTACTCTTTACGGTAATCAATTCCTAAACATGTCCATAATATTGATTAAGGTGAGTTATTTTATTCAACTTAAATTTTATAGGTTAAAAATTTGTATGACATGATGAAATGATAAATAGTTAATGTCATGTGTCCCCGATATAAAAAATCATTGTGAAAATTAATTTTGATATTATCTTCAAAATAAAGGATCAGAACTGAGCAGAAGTTTTTCAAAGAACTACTACAAAAATATCAATATTTTGAAGGATTAAACATATATTTAATAATCACAAGGTCTAAAACAATTAATAATTAGCTAAGTTCCTTAGATATCTAATCAGAGGTTTAATTGTGTATGGAAAAAATTTTGTGGACAAAATCCATATATATGAGCTCTACACCTTGAGAGGAAGAATAACACCTTCCATGGTTTGTAAATAAAAATCAAAATCAAAAACACATTTAACCCCATAAAAAAATTACACGAATAACCCAATCATCGAATTTGGGGGGTAGTTACTATGTTAAACAATGCAGTGGGACAAGGTTAACTTGCAGGGTCTGAAACACCCCTATTCGATGTCTGCAGCTCCGCCAAGCATGCATAGAATGATTGCAGCAACTGTTAGCCAACTATAGCTTCCCTTGAATGTCAACCACACTATATCTTGTTAATTAATCAACAACAAAGATCGGTAGAGAGTGAGCACTAGACAGAAAGAAACATTCACACAATTATCCAAACCCAGTCAGGTTCCTTGGACTATAGGCTGTACAATACGTTGTTAGGTCACACATACTCTGTGCACTTCAATTCTGATCACTTGAATGAATAATACTAGCAATTTTTTTAACCATTTCAATTAGTCACCTTGTGATGCAAAACATAGCAACAAGAGTAGATTCATTGATTCATATATCTAAATCATCATCTGGGTCTTCATCAGAATCAGGCATCTCGTCATCTGAATCACGGAAATATATAATCTCACCCATGCCAGGGTCCTCTTTTTTACCACTTGAAATGGGTGTTGCCTCACTGTTGTTCTCTTCCAGGGATCTTCTACCATCATAAATTTGGATCGGTTTACCATTTCCTGAAAGAATAAAGAAATTAAGTATTGGAGTATATATATCATTGAAATACTGTTAAAAAAAAAAGAACAAATATAAATCAATTTCATACCTTGATGTTCAAAAGGAAGCACGACCTTTGACCTATCCATTCGCTCCTTCTCTGACAGCTGGAGATTGAATTGTACCTGTTAAAAAAGATCAAGTTGTTTCATATGATTTGTTTACAGTCAATGATATAAAATTGACCTCACATCACAAAGCATTTCTTGTTTGGTCTCTGCCACTCTCCTGCAAGTCCAACAGTATTTGTGACTGTGTGTATAAGTGGAAAGGGATCCGCTCAAGTGAAAATTCAAATGATCAACAAGGTGGACCCTACTCTAGGTCCCACAAGATAGTGTAATCTATGGTGAAAACTCACACAGGACGTGGTCACGCGGAACTTCCACTTGAAAGGGTCCATTTTCATGTAGAAGTAGACATACTCAATGTGCGTAAGAGAGTTGGCGAACAAAGTTTAAACATTTTGATCCCATCAATTTTGTGTTGAAAAGATACCGTGTAACATCAGAAGCATTCAAATAAAGAATCAACTAGTCACACTAGGGACTTGTTTACAGCCTATGCCTAAGTGCCATTTTTTCTAGCAACAAAATTTTGAAAAGAAAAATTGTGACTCTTGCTCGTTCTCCATTCAATCAAAACCTTCGGGGGAAGGAAGGATTCCAGTTGCTAAGCCTTTCCTTCTGAAGACAGAGACATGACTTCACTCCAGTTTTCATTTGAAGGATATTATAGACTGACCTTTGGCAGTAAACCTGCAACTGTTGCTCCATCAACTGATGAAACAGATGCAAAGCTGATTCCTGTGGGCTCAACTTTAAATTCTTCACACTGAATAATATAACAGATACAATATCAGTGCACTAATTTTGTCAATAGGTCATTTCAAATAAACTTACAAACAGGAAAAAAGAAATCACCGTCACTCTAACTCGCCCATTTCGACGTTTGAACCTGACACTAAATTTTCCCCTAGTTAAGTTTTGTTCAGATAAGTTCTCTATATAACCTCTCTGACCATCAACAGAATGATGAAATGGGTCAACACTGGCCACCATGGAGGACATGTACTCAAGAACAGCTGCAGCCCTCTCCTCATGAAGGTCAGAATGCAATATCCCAAAAATACTACAAATTTGATCTGCAACCACAGCACAACAATGAAATAAAGGAACAAACTGTCAATGCATTAAGTCAACCTAAGCCATAAATACTAACTCCTGAAGTAATCAATCACCCTCCTTGTTTTGATACTCTTAAAATTTACTCAATCAAATAGCAAACTAGACAATGCTATGCAAGGAACTTTATTCAAAAAGATACAAGAGTGAATACCATGGCTACGCAGATTGCTTAGAAGGCTTGCAACTGACTGCAAAGATGAATGTCTCAACAGTTCACTTAGCTGATAATATCCAATGAGAATCCATTAGGATTACACATGCATAAATAGAGAATACAACAGAAATCTAGAAACCAGACACTTAAAAGAAAACTTCTTGCCCGACTCTTTACTTATTTCTTAAATCTTAAAGAATTCAAGGTGTAAAAGGAATTTAGAAACTATGCAGGCACAACCAGCTCAGATTGTTAGGTTCAGTACGAGCAGTTGTATGAATCTTGAGATGTAAGCTCATAGACTTCATGCAATACTTACCCACAGCAAGAAAGATTCTATAAATCAAACAGGTGCACTATATAATATGAATTTTTTCATGCCTGTCTCAGAAAGACATGGTTATTCTCAAGAGCTTAATATTTCAAGGTTATTTGCATTAGCTCAGAAATAATTAAAGCATCTCATAAGTTTCATAAAGCAATCAGTTTTATGCTTACGCAAAAAGTGCATAAAGTACTGAAGAATATTCATCCCAACACACCAACAATAACATCTACAATAACTACTAAGCCTTGTCCAACTAGATGAGGTTAGCATTCATCTCAACACACTATCATACTAAATACAGCTTCATTTAGGGTATGTTTATGAGTTTGGATTTTGGAAGGAAAACTTTAACACTACCGGTCCTCCCTTCCCTTTCCTTTCCCTCCAAAATCCAAACTCACAAACATACTCTAAAAGCTGTGTTAAAAGTGTTAATGGAATTCGCTCTCTGAGTCTAATCAAATTTTGACAATCACAGCAAGGAAATTACCGAGTCTATGGCAACACAGAAGCGAGCTTTATTTTTGCCAACCAATCCTGCAGGTATATGACTTAAAAAATTATTATCCAAAAGAAAATATCTAAAATAAATAAAAGCATGAAACTCATCAACTGAAGCCAAGAAAAAAGGTTTATAAAGTGACAAACATCATAGTTTCACAAGCTAATTGTGAGAGTACAGAACAATCTAACTGTAATACCTTGACCCAGATCGCAAATTACTGAAAACAATTTATCAATATCCTTCACAGTTTTATAATAACTTAAAATTTGGTGAGAAGGATCCGTAACATTTCCAGATTTCCTTATCTTATCCTTCCAACCAAGAGGATCTGTATAACAATCCACAATGTGAATCCTGCAAAGTAACACATAAGTTGAAAGGTTTCAATAGTGAATGTAATTCTAAAGAAATTTACATTTGCCTAAGTTTAAGACACAGCATTTAAGGAAGAATGGTAATACACAAAAAAAAAAAAGCTATTAAAACAAATATAAATTCACTTTGATTAATACGTGTTTTTCCCTCTGCATCTCAGGTTATCATTCCTCAACACAAATTTTTCTACAATTTCTCAGCATCCAAACAGTAGGTCAAATAAAAAAGGGAACAAATGATCCATGAATAAGTTGAAAATACTGGGCCTTTTGCCCCGTTTCTACTCCAAAAACAAAGTTGAAAATATTTACCATTTCTTAGAAGATGCAACATCCACTCCTTTTGTCTTTAACAAACCAGTATAAGATGATGGACTCGAAGAAAGTGCAACAATGACTATACCCCTATATATATGAAAAGGAATGTTGGAGTATAAGATTTGCGATAAAGAAAAAATTAGGGAAAATAATTCGTAATCATATAAAACAAAGTTATCATATTTGGAAAAGTAAACTGACTGTGACTGAGATTTTCCAGCCAAGATGTGTGACGACAATTGAGCAAGAATGTAAGAGAATACATTGAAGGCAAAAGGGGAAGCCAGAGAGTCCTTGATTGTGAGAGCAGGTGCAAGCTCTCCCTCTAACACACCATCCCTTAATGATCTACAAATTGATTCCGCCATCTTCGGTGCACAGTAATTAAAATCTTAAAGGCTGAGGTACTACGCCTTTGTCTATGAAACACATATAAAGTGAAAGACAATAGCACATATATTAATGCCCATTTCATAAGCAAAACTAATTCAACTGCTAATAAGTGCAATTTAATGATAAAGGATGTTACAAGCAATGTAGATGTAGACTGCTAGTAGTAAGCATAATCCAAACCCAAAAACAACTCAGAAGCAGAAATGAACCATAGTCCATAATTCTTCAGACCAAGGTACCCCAAAAACTGAAAAGCCCCAATTAAATATAAAGCGTTTCTTAGCTGGTATGAAGCAAAGAATAGAAAGGTTGAATTACTGCTGCTGCTTTTTCAGTCTTTAATAATTTTTATAGCTACCATTAACAACGTGCAACACCAGAGGCTGTGCTTCCACAAGTTCAGTTACTCTGTTACAGTAGATATTGTCATGCAGAGAGAAATTCAAGTTTAGAGCTTCTTTCATTATTTCATTCAGCATTGTGGTGGATGAAAACAACTGTTCAGTGTTAGGTCCTGTTTGGATAACTTAGCTTATGACTTCCTTTTATTTTTAGAAGTCAAAATTCATATTTTTAACTTTTCGTCCTATTTGACTATACAGTTTTTTACTTCTTCAAAAGTCAATTCTAGTGCTTTTCGAGAACCTAAAGCTCTTTTTAAAACATAGAAAACAAGTACTTCTATTACAATATAGTTAAATATAAAATAACTTATTCAGAAAGTTTCTTCTCAAAATTTACTTTTACATATGAGGGCTTAAATAAGCTACTTACCCAGATGGACCCTTAGTATTAATAATCATCAATCATGAAATTTGATGAATAAAAATTAAATTGTGGAAAGAACATTCTAAAACTTCAACTAAAAAAAAATTAACTGGATTCCTGCATAACAAGTTCCTGCAAATTAAATTGGATACAAAGTTTCATGAAAACTAAAGTATTAATATACAAAATTCCATATCATTTTCTATTACTTCCTAGTTCCTATTACACAGCTCAGACCTCTTTCACTTGCATAAAACTTGTTTCTGATTTTACAAAGGTGTTGGGCCAAATAATCGGCTATTCATAAGCTAACTCAATCATTAGAGTCTACGTAGCAGAAAAAATAAATTAAAGCAACAATCTAACAGAAACCCATGTCAGAGAACCAATAAAATGCAATTGTATTTGCCGTTATCATGATGAAAGCCAAGTTGGTGGTAACTTCAGTTGCAACTGGGTACATAGTACATACCTCGAACGAAGCACAGAGGGAAGTTGCAATGTTCTGCCAAAATCACAGCCGCCGCTGGAGAGAGCAGCGGAGGCTATCGCCTATCGGAGAGGATGCCGGTGGAGTGGTCGGAGGAGGACCGACGGAAACGGTGATTGGCGGCGGGAGGTTTTTTGGGGGAGGCAGGGTTTTGGGGGCTTGGATGGGAGATTCCCATTTAATTTATCGCTGTAAAATAAGATTTAAACCTACCATCTCATATATATACTATTCAAATTTCTCATTATTAAATCAACCCTAGCAATTTAGATTTTCAAGCAGAAGATATGAGAATTCAATTATATTAATAAAAATATGAAACTCAACTATATTAATTTTTAAGAAGTTTTACATTGTGAATATATAGATATTAATCTCTATTAATTATTCAAATGATATTATTTTTATACACTAACTATATAAAAAAAATTTATATGTTCATCCAATTATATGTTATTATATTAGCTATGATAGTTGACTCTCACACATTACTTGACAAATCATGCAAATAAAATTTTATTTGAAAGTAAATATATGAGTTACAATTTAATTTGTTTACAGGTAGAAAGATTTATATATACATTCAATCATATATTGTCATATTAGTCAAAGTATTTGATTAAATCACTCAGTATGTCAAAAATCTTACAAACAAATGTACATGACTGACATAAATTATATTGTATTATTTTATATTATTAGTACATTAAAATTAATATTGGACGATTTATTTATTTTTTAAGTGACCGACTATTTTTTTTGAGAAATTATTCGATTATTTTCAAGCTTATATTTTTGTTTCAAACTTATTATAAACATAAAAGTCCAAATCACAGGGCTTGTTTGGTTTGAGCTTTTAATTTTTATTTTCAGTTTTTCAATTTTTTAAATTTTATTAAGGAAATACTAAAAATTCTGAAAATTACAAATTTTAGTTTTCAATATTTACTTCACAAAATCCTAAAAATTGAAAAACTGAAAATGAAATCTAAAAGTTGAAAATTGAAACCAAATATACTCATAGCTTTTCATGAATTAGTTCAAACATATGAATTTTAAATGCTAAAGTTTTACTTGGGGAAATTATTTTTTATATGGATAATGAGTTGATTATTATCTTTAATATGGATTTGGGGCAAATTTTACCAACATGTGGGTTACAAATCACTGTTGGGCGAGATTTACCGATCAAAGGCAGAAAATGTCATGGACCAATGGTGCCCACGCAGAGCAACAGTCTCTGAAATCTCGCCATTCATGAGATTCCCTCCAAAATCTCGGTTGGCACGAGATTCTGTGCTCGATGGGGCTGTCTCTGAGGGACGGATGTGATGACCCCTTGCTCCACGCGCGCCACTTGCACAGCATCCCAACAAGACAATGCACCAGCTGTCATCGCAGTTTGCATGCTCCTTTCCATTCTTGGTCTGCTTTGCATTGTAACTCCATTATCTCATGTCATCTATAAATTTAGAAGTTGGGAAGCCAACAAGCGAGTAAAGTGTTGGACGCGTTATATGTGAGAGTTTGAAGGGATTTTCATTCTATTGAGAGCTTATGAGCCTTCTCGTGTGTATGTGAGCAGAAAGTTTTATTCATTCATAGTGTTAAAAAAATAGCGTCTGATAGAACAGTGATTTCAAGTGAACACGTATCTGAGCAAATTCGTCAAAATAATGTAAGTGTTTTATGCTTAAGTTTTAGTAAAAATATTATTTTATTTATTTTTTTATTTGTAATTTCTATTACAGTATATCTTTTTTTATTAAAAGATTTATATTTAATTGTTATTCATATTTTACTAGGTGACATAATTTGAGACTTGCCAATTAATTTCAATTTTTAAAGAATCTTTTAAAAGTGATGCAACTTCCTAATATTGTTACAAATTAATCTTTCAAATAACAAATCAAATATTAATACAAATATAATGCTTGAGGATTATTTTTGATAAATTCATTTCAATTTTGATATAAATAGAAAGGATGGCAATCCATTACAAATAGGAATCATAAGAAATCATAAAAAAGAAAATACAATAAAAAAAATAGCATTGCACTAAAAGTGATAACGACATTGCCAAAGTGATAATTTCCAACACTTATAAACCGGATTATAAACATGGAGGTAGAACTAACACTATGAACTAGGACCAGGAGCATGTGGACATCGGCTGCGACTGTGACCCTTACCTCTACAAAGACTGCATTGTCGAGTTCCCTGCATCTCACGTGAGTCCATTTCATTCAGGAAACGGGTTGATTTGGGGCGACCTTTTCCTGTGCGTTTCAGTGAAACGTTAGGACAAATTCTTGGTCCTTTGTATCGGTGCCATGTATTTTCATTCCCTATCACCCCAAACTCTTTCTTGTACACTTTGCAAATTCTATCAATCGTATAAACACTATCAACATAAGGGTGCCAAGTATCCTTCAAGTATGAGCAACAGGCCATTACATGACAACACAGATATTGATCTATGTAAAAGTCACCACAATCACAATTCATGTGCCTTAGATCAACTCTATATGCTTGTCCACTAGATAGGTCTTGGACTTGGAAAGTCTGATGATGTCTATTTGCTTGAGTGATGCGGAAGGATCTGGAAGCCTGCTCATTTGCTCGAAGTTGAGACATCACTGTGTCAGAGAAAACCTGTCCTGCATTTTTACAAGTACATGCCTCCTCACTTTTTCTTGTAAACAACTCAGTCAATCGAAAGTAGGTTGCTCTAACCAAAGCTGTAATGGGAAGATTGCGAGCCCCTTTTAATATTGAATTTATGCACTCAACTAAGTTTCTGGTCATGTGACCCCACTAGTGTCTACCATCATATGCTAAGACCCATTTTTCTCGTGGGATTTCATCAAGCCAGGTTGTATATATATCTCCACATTCCCTCACCCACTCATAATTAATATTGAATTGATGCTCTGTTCTCGAGTATCCTATAAGATACAATATGGTTAGTATATTATTTTTTTCAAAATCACAATCACAAATCCATAAATTCAATATTAATATGAAAATGTAAAGTACCCATGCTCACAACCAATTTGTGCAGATAAGGTGTCTTAAATTTTCGCAAGAAATTGGCACTGATGTGTTTTATGCAATACATGTGAAATGCTCTTGGAGGTTCCCACTGAACATTGCTTCTCCTTATTACTGCATTAATTGACTCGTGATGATAAGAAATAATGCCAACTCCATCTCAAGTCACAACATTTCTGCGTAGATGGTCTAGGAAAAAATGCCAAGCATCTGCAGTCTGACCCTCAACAATAGTAAAAGCAACTAGCAATATGCTTTGATTGCCATCTTGCGCAACTGCAACTTTTAAAGTCCCTTTGTATTTCCCATACAAATGTGTGCCATCAACCTGAACAAGTGGTTTGTAGTGTCTATATGCTTTAATACAGGGGCCAAAAGTCCAAAACACATGGCAAAAAATTTGAACATCTGGAACTATCTCATCACCGTGAAAGGCCTTAACAGCATCCATTTGAACCATTGATCTTCGAACAACATCACACATGGCTATACACCATTGTGACAAGGCTTCATAGGAGGCTTCCCATTGATCAAAAACTTTTTCAATTGCCTTTTGTTTTGCCATCCATGCTTTCTGGTATGTCACGGTGTAACTGTATCGAGATTTAATCTCTGTAATCACAGCTTTAATCTTGAAAGATGGGTCAGATTCTACCATGGGCTTTACAAGTTCTACAATTGTATCTGAATCTAATTTTGTGTGAGCTTCAATGAATCTTTCACCAATACAAGTGTGTGGGCCACTAAACTTCCCAATTTTCCAAAAGTACTTATTCTTCGTGAAGCTATCCTTGACAAGCCATTGACAACCTACCCCATATCAAGTGCACTTAACATAAAATGTCATAGGTTCTGACTCATATACTTTATAATCCACTCATTCAGATATACTGTACTTTTTAATTGCTCGTATAACAGCCTCTCTGTCACTAAATTACATTCCAATACAAAATTCACCACTACTAATAGGAAGGGCACCTACCAAACACAATAGGAAATAAAAAAATTAATAAGTTAAAAGAAAATAAATAAAAATTAAGCAAAAATAAAATGAGAACAACAAAATAATTAACAATATGTGAATTCAATATATATATATAACCTATGATAAAATAAACAATATACAAGCCTTTCAGCCTTATAAAAAAACTAATAAAAATTAAATTAAATGAAGAAAAATAAAATAAATACAAAAAAATAATATAATAATAAACTGAGTTATAAAAAGTGAAAATAATGTAATAGTAATATAACAATAAACATGTATTAGATATAATTTTTTCCTAAAGATATATCTATTAAAATGAAGCAACATAAAATGAGTACATACCTGCATACTTCAGAAACTCAGGTGCATTCATAACTTTAAGATCTAAAGTACGATGAAATATAGCTCCCCAAACGGATGTTGAATAGCAACTGTGTATGATACATGCTCATCATTTGCTTTATCATCTAGCTCCATATCAGCAGCACCACCATCACTACTTGCATATTCGCCTTCAAATTCCGCCTCATCATTCTCAATATTGTTTTCTTCGTTTGGGTGAGCCTCTTCTTCCTCATTGACAACTTGACGATAAAAGATAGGAGCCGCTTCTTTGAAATCGACATACAACTCGATGACGGATATTTTAGCTCAATGTTAGTGGTATATTTGAAACATTTGTTGCATGTGTTTATCATTATTGATTTCGATTGCTTGATACTGAGTGAACCCACCAAAAATTGATATTGGACACCTGTATGTTATTTTCTCCACTGTTTTTGGAGCTTTGGGATCTATGCATTGTTTAAGACCATTTTCTAACTCTGTAAACGACATAGTACAAGGAATAAAAAAATATGCTGGATTCTCGCATACAAATGTAACACCTTCACTTGTATTTGTAACAATGTTGCTATTGAAATACAGTATTATATTTGATGTGTCATCCATTTCTTGTAATACTATTTTTTTTTGTCTCACTCACATAGCACTTTTTTGACACACATATATCACTATTTTTTTTTTGACATAGGACTACCAACACAGGAAACCCACCAACACAAACAAACAGATTAATAAAGAAGGAAAAGGAGTGATCAATTTTTTGGAACTAAAACACAAAAAAATAAATTGTAACAATTAGAAAAAAAAACATGAAGAGTTACCCAATCTTCCTCTACTCGAACCCATTTTTTTCCAACTCTCTCTCGCTCTATATAAAAGCACACGACATTTTCTCACAAATTAAAACTAAAAGAATGAGATGATAAGAGAAAACTGAAGCGGGTTTATATAGAGAGAGTGTAATATTTTAATATATTTCTCAAAATCTCGCCACTGACAAGATTCGAACTTAAATCTCGCCAGTCACAAGATTATCTCTGAAATCTCGCCAGTGACAACTTAATATGTAAAGTGTGGCGAGATTTCATTAAAATACTCTATTTTTTCACTTTTATGAAAACTTGTTCGTGGTGAGATTTTTCTGATACCACCCCAATGTAAATTCATTCTTAAATCCACATCGATGTATATTGTAATCTCAAAATCAAAATGGAAAAAAAAAAATGACCCACTTGCGCGAATACTTTACGCAGATATTCTGCACAACAAATAAATTATTCGATATCAGCAAAAGTGGGGTGGAAAAAAAAGGATTAAGTGAATGGTTGTAAAGAAAATTGTTGGAACCTGTACTTTGGTTATTATAAGTAATTGATGTTATCCTATTAGATATTGCATGAATGCTTATTATAATAGTGTTTTATTTTTGTATTTATCCTAACGTTACAAGAACTCCCTAAAAAACCATTACAATTGGAAAAGTTGATCTTATTCAACCAGTAAAGATGCTGATATATTTGAAACTTGTTTTCTGCTCTATTTTTCAAGAAAAAAAAAAAGAAAGGGAAGATGCTTTTCTTCCTTTGACCTATACTGTTCTCCTAAGGGTTCATACACATACACTTTGCTCTGAATTTGCTTTACAGGAGGAATCAAATCCATATTTAAATCAAAAAGACAAAAGAAAAATCCATTCTATAAAAACCTCTTAACCACGCTTCAAAACTTCATTGGGCAATAATAAGGAACCGCCATTTAGAAACATTCTGTCCCTTCAAAGACACAAGGACCGATTGCTACTATGACTCGAACAATGTATATCATAACACCCGTATTCGGAGTTCATACGCCAGAATTCAAATAGTTTTGGTTTTTGTCTGAGAAGGAAAAATTGAGGCAGAATTCAGCAACCATTCCAAATTGACATAATGGAAGGACCCTGGTTTGAGTTTTTCTAGTATTGCAGACCACAAAGCATCTAATCTCAAGATGCTAAGGATGCATTTGTTTCAGTTTTTTCTAGCTTAGAATCACTCTTTTTTCACTAAAAAAAAACACTTTTTATATATATAAATAATTTTTAAAAAGTAATCAGAATATAAAAAAAAATCAATTTTCAACTTTATTGTAAGAGTTAAAAAAAGTAACTTATGGGAAAAAAAATCAGTTTGTCACCTTTTCAATTAAATATAAAATTTGAGTTCTATAATTATTTTTTCCAAAACTCGAAATAAATGCGCCTAAATTCCAAACACGGCCTGTGACCACAAAAAAATTCCAACCACGGCTTGATCATATTTAATGACATTTTGTTGAGAATATTATGCTAAAAGTAGCAAAACATTACAACTGCACCATGCCCAATCTAACCTTGCAGTTGTTTTATTATTATTATTATTATTATTGAGTGAACTTAGGGGATCTAGTGTAAGAAACAGTAAGCCACTAGTCAAAGATTCAATTCCTAATGGCATGTATATACATTCTTGTAGCCAGAGATAAAACCAACGTTTATACACTTCACACCTTGAAAGGATTAATCATTATTTTCAATAATGAATACCATAAATTCAAAAAAAAAAAAAAAGAGCTGTGAGGTTGGATTGGCATTGGTGCAATTGCAATGGCTCTACCTGCATACCGTCCTCTTGTTCATTTTGTTGGAGGAGGGGAGGATGTTTAGACGGTAAAGGGAGAATCTTATTCAGAAATGGATAGCAAACAAAGGTCAAGTGTGAAAAAAAAAACAGCAATTAGTAATTTAGTATTGGACATTGGTACAACAGCATGAATGGAATTTCAATCTGTTGATTTTTCTTCTAACATTTTATATGTGATTAATACAACTACAATTAGGCTACAAGTGGGATTTGGAGGTGTACAAAAAGCACCATCCTCTCAAATGAAAGAAAACTTGCCTTTCATGATATTATTTGAACAAAGGAGAACATATTATTTGAGACAAAAAGGAAGGGTGCTGGAGAATTGCTGTGAGATTTGGAGCCCAACCATCCCATGAGATCAAGGTTTACCATCAACACTTGGAATTGGTTCCTCGTGTAAAGAACTCAGTAATCTTGCCTTTGTATTATTGTGCTCCACTGCTTTGGGAGACCTGAGTAAGTTCCAATCACATTCTTGAATCTGACACATAACTATGGCTTTGGTAGAAACAAGAGATGCATAGAATTGATCTTGATCAGGTGACTTCATAAACCCCAGCCAATCATCCCTACTTTCTAAGTAGGGAAAGTCCTGTATCTTTCTTTTTTGCATCTCATCCTTAACCATCTGAAATTTAGTATTGTGCAAATAAAAGTGAGGGAAGCCTCATCACATTTGTTTTTACATAGCTAATAAGGGAATATGAATATAAGCAAACACACAGCACCAAGTGGGTGAGAAATACAATAAGAAATCAGCTACAAAACAAATCTACTTTGGCACAAGCATATGATCATTATCATCATATTGTCACTTTCTTTGACCATTCCATGTCTTTCAATTATAATTGTTCCTTGATATTCACTACACTTGATGTTTGATGTTTTTCTGTCTTAAGATTGACTATGATCATAGGCACTAGATAAAGAAATAGCCCAAAAAGATGTTTAAGCTTTAGAGCGAATTCATCATTAAAAATTAGGCAGATAGACTCGAAATCAAAATTAAATTCTTATGTGAGCTTAGTCAACCACAGACCATGTCCCTGCCAGAATTAAAAATTTGGAATTTTCTAGCCTTTGCAAAGCAGCAGGATTTATAGTTTTATCAGGTATTCTGGTTTCAAGTTTTAACGTGGACCATATCCAAAACAAAATTTCTCCCAACTAAGGCAGGACCGTAAGAAAATTTTTCAGTTGGAGAGATATAAAATCTAAATTCTGAGACTATTTTATGTAACTTACAAATTTGCTTGTTTTGGCAAGTTGAAATTCCCCTTCAGTTTTTTCCAATTGATTGAACCTAAGCTTAAACAGGAGTAACCATGATTTCACGGGAGGGACCTAGGGGCAGGGCTAAAGCTTGAGCTTCAATTGGTCTTGACTCTTGCTAACTTTTTTCATCCTTTTAATATGATATCTTCTCCAGAATTATCTTATTATTCCATGGAGCTTAATATTCTTCATGCTATTAGCCTATTAGAGCATAAGAGTTAACATAGCTTGATAAATCAGGTTTTGAAATCATTTAAGGAAATTAAAAGGTGATGATTGTAACCTTGTACTTCAAAGGTAAAGATGATGGCCTATAACTTATGTCACATACATTATAGCCAAACAGCTGTCATGTGTCATCTAAATATAAATTGCTCATCTTGAGCTACGGTTTTCATTCCCTATATAATGATACCAATGAAACAAAAAGGAATATACTGCAGGCAATTCTGACAGGACAAAACTTGCAAATATGCAGTAAGTCACAGATAGCATCTCCTAAGTTTCCAGTTCCAACCGCACTCTCAAAACAGCCCCCTCAATTCATTTCCAATTCACAAACCAACAAATGCTGTCACTACTTAAGTTTATCATTCTACCCAACAAAAATGCTTAAAAGATAATTTTTTTGTTTGATTTATTCACTGAATAATGCGGCATGCTTCTTAATTCCTGATCGATAAGTGAATTATAACAGTTTATTCCATCCAAAAATCATCCCTATTCTCTGCTTAAAATTCGGACTATTTATTTTAGCTTTGCTGCATTGTTCTTCACACATTGAAGTTGCAGAACAGCTAACATAACTAAATGCAAAGTGATACAACAGCAACACAAGAATCCCTTCCCCTTGAATGAGACCAGCATATCTAGCAGCTACCTCACATAGGCATAATCTTAATTTTCACATTTGAAACCACCAATATTCAAAGTCTATCTATTCAAGGAGGGTCTGCTCAGTGTGGGTGCAAAGCTACATTATTCCTTTTCCTTTCACGCTACTCTTATAATAGACCTAATATAAAGCAATTGACCAATCACTTGAACTACTGTTCCTACATTTGAACTAAAGTGTTCCTAGATGGTTCATGACATGGTATCAGAGTTTGATCATTGTTATCCCCACTGCACTAGACAAACATTAAATTTCACCACAAGGCAAGAGAATGGTATTTGTGCAAGGGGGTGTGTTCGATGTAAAAAGAAAACCATTCATGTTCATCCACTCAGCCGTTAAAAGAATTTGGGAAAAATGTTTCATTACATTCCTTGCTTAGGAATTTTTCACAACACATATACACAAGATGAGTCGGCATGATGTCCCACACCGCTAAGAATACAATTAACATTTCTCAGTACACAAAGAAACCCAAATTAAGAAAGAAACAAACCTGAAACAAGCTGGCATCAAGCTTTGGCGGCCCAACCTGCGCAACAGCCAAGGAACCAAAGAAGTTCCCCAACAAGGCCGCATCCCCAACACCCAAACCCTCCACGATCCCCGCAGCAAACCCACCCAAGAAACTGTCCCCTGCCCCAGTCGGATCCACCTGATCCACCGCAAACGGCGGGACCCTCATCTCCCCATCCTTCCAGAACACCTCACACCCCTCCCTCCCGCGGGTGACAACCACGCAGCACCACCTCCTCGCCTCATCCACATCAACGAACAACGCCTCATCGGCGGAACACTTCAAGAACCCGATCCGCGGGAGCAAGTGGAAGAACCCGCTCTCCTTCAAATTCACGAGCCTCACGGTGCCGTCTTCGGGGTCGAAGGTTCGGATCAGGGACTGAGCGTCGACGAAAACGACGTCGCATAGGTCAAGCATTGATTCGAGCGTCTCGGGGAGGATCTCACCAGCGACGCCGACGGCCATGCCGAAGCGGAAGCGGGAGTCGGACGGGAGGTCGGAGGGGATTATGGGGTCGCAGGATTCGACGCGTTTGAGGATGCGGTCGGGGTGGCCGGAGGAGGAAGGGGAGAGAGGGGTGGAGGTGGAGAGGAAGTGGGCGTGGAAGAGGGTGGTTTGGGAGGTGGGGACGGTGATTGGAGGGTGGTTGATGGTGGTGGTGGTGGAGGAGTGGGAGAAGTTGGGGCCGACCTTGGAGAGGAGGAGGAAGGGGAGGGAGAGGGAGTGGAGGACGGGGGAGATGAAGGAGGGGGAGCCGCCGAGGGTTTCGGCGGTGATGAGTTGGTTGTGGAGGAGGACGTCATGGCAGTAGTTTCCGACGATGAGGCCGCGTGGTGGGGAGGGAGGGGGCTGGGTGGGGGTTTGGGTGACCATGACGACGAGGGAGTTGGGACATGGGTGTTGGGAAGGGTCTTAAGGGTTGTGCTTGTGCATGTGAGAGTCCATTGTGGAAGAAGGATATGAAGAAGGGTTTTTCTTTTTCCTTTTTCTTTTTCTGGGGACAAGAATTGCAGAGGGGAGAGAGAGAGAGAGAGATGAAGGAAGAAGAAGACGCGCGCCACAATCTGATTTCCGTGTCGATATGTAGTTAGCGGTGGCTTGAGTGGCTGGCGGTGGCGGCTCTCTATCTCTAAAGCAGACACAGCAAGCACCAAAATATATGCTGTCTCTATCTCCACTGCACATATGAAGGCTTGGGCTTGGGCCGATTCTCCCTAGGGCTCAATATATGACGGGCTAGGTGATTTGGACCAAACTTATATCTGATCCCATTTTTCAATCGGATCAATTTTTACTAGCAATTGGGATATACCAAGTCGACTCCACCTTCATATTGCATATTAAAATTTGTAAAATAATAAAGCTTTTAAAATAAAATATAAAATTACACTAAAATTAATATAATATATATATTTAAAATAAATAAAAATAAGAGTTACGCAATTATATTGTTATTGATATTTAATTTTTATGAAATTTGACATAAATAATTTTTATAATAGTTAATTTAGTGATTAGATTAATAAAAAAAATAATTTCATTCAAAAGTTATAAGTGGTATAATTTTACTTATTAGTAACTCAGGTGAGTTATATATTTTTTTAACTTTATTATTTCAACAGTCAACTTTCTTAAATGCTTAAATACCTTACTCATAAAATATATGAATCTCATTACTCATTTTTTCTCTTAATTTATTTCTTTTATATTACTGTTCTCATATTCACATGAACCTATAAAAATGTATATATCCGTGTTGACGTTGAAATAGATATTCCTCCCCCTTTCATTGTCATCGAAGCTATCTCTTGCTATCATTCTATTTTGTTTGCGCCGTTCCACTGCCTCTCAGACGATTTACGCTGATCACAATTCACAAGTTCCTGTAAGAATTGCGGTCTTTTACTGTCCTTTTCTGGGTAGTGAGGTGACTATACATACTGTTGAAGACTACAAAGGAATAAATTTTTAATCAATCATTAATTTTTGTTCCCTTTCTTGATTAGATGTAGCTTATATGACCATTGCGGTCCTTTCTTGACCGCGCACAGGATTGTTTCAATCAATTTTTTGTTTTAGATGATCTATTTTTGCCTATTAATTTATTTTCGATCAGTTTTGAACCATGCAGGTTTTGAATCAATTCAACAACGTGATGGAACTTGAAATCAACGAAGAAATACGGATTAAATGAAATAACAAATATTTATATTGTAAACAAGTGGATAAAATTGGGAGAAAAAATAAACAATCATCACCATATTTACATCATATACTTACATCATATACTTACATCAAGTTAAAAGTCATAAATCAGTATATAAAAAGTTATAAATTAGTATGTAAAAAGTTGTAAGTATGTAAAAAGTTGTAAACTAACATGTAAAAAATTTTTGCAAACTTTTTTATTTTTATTTTTTGCATATTAGTTTACAACTTTTTATATATTGGTTTATAACTTTTTTACACATTAATTTATAACTTTTAACTTAGTGTAAGTGTATAATGTAAATATATGTGGTGATGGTTGTATATCACTCCTCTAAAATTGTCTACTAGTAAACCCATTTTTAATTGTTCAAGTGATGTATTTGTGGGGGTGTTCTAACTCAAAAAGTGTAACAAGCTAATGTCATATGCATGGGCTCAATTATTTAGATGTAGGCATATGGCTGAACAACTAAGGAGAAGTTGCTTTTTGTTAAAAATGGAGCTCTTAGTATTGAGAAACAACTAATTCAAATGCAAGGAGATTCCACGCATGGGAAGAAAGAAGAATTACAGTCTTTTAGTAGGTACAAAATTCTAGACCATATTGAAATTTATCCACCTAAAAATTCAAAGACCAAAGGCAATGACAAACTAATTAAAGGAGGAAAAGGAAAGGCTATGGAACAGCAATAAAAAAGGGCAAGGCTTTGTAAAGCTTTCAGGCAATATGGTTATCATGCCAGTTGTAATTGTTCCACTAAACTCTTTACATGATTCTCAATAATATACCTTTCTATTATTTCTATTTTACTATTATGACGTGTATGGTTGTAAAGTAAAAATGAAAGTAAATTTTCTATGAATGGGGTTTATATGTAATTTTACATACAGAACTCATCCATGAAAATTTACACCTCTAAAACTCAAACTCATAAATATACCTTTAATGTTATGAACCTGTGCTATGATCACTAAGTGAAATGTGTGTGGTGTTTTTTTCATGATCAGATTTAGAGGCACAAGCGAAGGGGAAAGAAGACTAATCTATTTTAGCATCTTTAATTTAGACAATTTCTATTTCATAATTTTTTATGTGACTGATTTCTAGTTTAGAGTTTCTTTATTTGATAGAACACATGAGCAACTCATTTCAACTATTACATTTTTCTTGTTCTTTTTTATTTTGGATTTTTCAGTCAAGCAATCTTTTGCTCAAATATTTCTCTTGCTCTTGTTTAGTTTTGGATTCATCGGTCATGCAATCTATTGCTCAAATATTTATTTCTCAATCTATATATTGCACCGAATCAAAGAATTTTCAGTTTGCATACAATTTCCTTTGACACATGCATAGACCTAGACACAATCAAACTTATTTCCACAACACAAACAATACTTGATGTAGCTTGATATAACCCACAACATGAAATTGAATCAAAATGTACAAGTTTTGTTTTCCATTTGTAATACTTGAGGTATACGTGGCGGCGGATAAGTTCCGTACTGGCCCAGGGTCCCCTAGGACCCACTCATGTGGCCGGGAAAGCCTAAGATACATGAATGACCCTTGAACTGGGTTTTATGGTGAACTGTCACCGCTATAGCGGTCCAGAACCGCTATAGCGGTCACAGTGGGGTGACAGTGGCATTTTGGGCATCAGGGAACCGCTATAGCGGTCATAGGGAGTGTAGCAGCGTATTTTTGGCTTCTGGAGACCACTATAGCGGTCCAGGACCGCTATAGCGGTCATAAGTGGGGGGTGCGGTGTCAGCAGTACCCAAACAGTCTAAAACGCGTCGGTTCCCGTTAGTGAGCCTCTCCACCCCTTTTTAAACCCCAAACTCGGGAATTAACTCCCTATTTCCGAAATCCTTCATCCCCAAATGCTCTCCAACACTTTCTCTCTCAATCCATCATCAATCATTCTCCTTTCATGATCAAAGGTGAGTTTTGTTGTTGGTTTATGTTAGTTTCCTTTGTGTTCTTCCTTCCTCTTGTTATGGATCATTGTTTTCTCCATTGTTGTCAAGTGGGGGTGCTCCCCCAATGTTGTTAAAGCTAGATTAGAGTTGTTTAAAGATTAGCGGAGACTAATCTTGAGTCTATATTGCTCTATGGCAGTTGTTGATGTCATTCCATGCTTCGGAGGTCAAGTTGGTGGTGCCCACATATTCCCGGCTCCAAACGGTGAGTGGGTTTGACCTCATTCCCTTAGTTTTATCATTATGATTATAGTTGATGCATGATATTTGTCAAATATGAGATTTGAGATGAGAAAAAGTATAGAATATAGTTTTATATGATTATGTCAAGCTAGAAAAATTATAACTTATGATGATAGCATGAAAGAATGAGTTTTTCAAAACCATGGGACCATGATTGCTATGTCGTATGCTTTAGAAAAATATTTTACATGGTTAAGAATGGATTTATTAAGAAAATACACGTTGTAACAACTTTGCTATTTATCAAATATGTTTATGAGTTTACGACACCGTTATGTTTTCAAGATTTAGATTTCAAGCTCTGATTTTAGATTACCAAGTATATGAAAAAGATATAATAGTTAAAGATTTGAATTTGGAATTTTTAGTTTTATAATACCAAGAGGTACGGAATTCAATATGAATCTTAGCAATCGCCGATACATATTCAGATCGGTTTGCCTACAAACGGGTGATCCCTTGGACACGATTCTCACAGCCATAGTTATGTTAAAGTCAGGTTGTTAGAGTTATGTGAATCCAGAACTCCCACTGTACTAAGAAATTAGGGGCTCTGTTCACTAGGGACTGGGTACCCATTTTTCAGTTATGATTTTATCAAACTAGTTTAGACGGTAGCTATAGAGAAACAAACAGTGAGTTAACGACTGAGAGAAATGATCGTTAACCTTGGTACCAAGTTGTCTTTAGGGACAATCTTACAGAACAGAAAATATGTTCTTTCCTGTGCCCGTGTCTGGGGGAAAAGAACAAAGTCTTGAGGGTGGAGCCCGTGTCTGGTACCCAATAGAGGCTGAGGGTGGAGCCCGTGTCTGGCACCCATAGAAGATTGGTTATGTCATGGTTGACATGCATAACTAGATAGATATCCATGTTTCTCTATTAGAATACTGTTAATTATATTTTCAGGAATTATTGACGTTCTTCTGAGAATATTTGATTTAAGAGATATTATATATATGAGAAATGATCTTCTTGTTGGAGTAAGGACTTAGAGATGTTTTTTTTTATAAATTTATGAATACAGAGATATATTTTCAATGAGATTATGTATATGAATATCAAATGATTTATGATTGTTGCATGCATGATATTATATGTATATTCCTTGGTTGTCCCATGTGGGTGATGGGTAAGAGCTCACTCACTGAGTCCATTGACTCACCCCTCTCCCTTCCTCCTCATAGTTGCAGTGGATGTAGCCCGGACTGCTTTGGCAGATCGCGGTTGTTTTCGTAAGTCTTACTTGAGTAAGGCTTAGCTTAGAGTTTGTTAGAGTAGAGTGCTCAGAGATGTGCAGCAGATCCGAACCATGCATTATTTTCGCACCATGTATTTAATTTTAATATTTGAAAATGTTGATGTATATGTTTCAGTTCGCAAGCATGGACTTGAAATTGTAGAGTTTGATTAGAGTTTATGCAATAAACCTGAGAAGTATTTGTAATTCAGATCACATATTTTCAGAATATGATTAAGAGGTTTTCAGAGTTTTATATGTCAAGTATTTCGGTTTTATATTTCCAAATACAAAGACTAAATAGAGTTTTAATTGAAAATATGATTTCAAAATGAAAAATATGCCATTTTATGCATATAGAGAGACTCAGAGGTCATAAGACTTACGTGGGAATAAGGATTCCCCACATGCCGGTCACGGGCCCAGGTCGGGTCGTGACACCATTGTTGCCAAGTCAACAATAATCATCTTCTTTCTACATCATCAGAAGGCTTGGATGCCACCAACACTAGTTTTCAACAGAAGCTTCTGTGGTCTTCATGTTAATAGATATTGATGATTTCCAAGCTACTTGGCTTGGTGAGGAGACCATAAAACATGAGCAATCAAAACCCTGTTCACCAGATCCTGGGGTAATAGCTCTCCTCTCCCTTATCGAGGAGAGATTTTTGCAATGTGCACTAATGTTTTCCATTTATCCTACCTACACCAATAGGCCAAATCATTTAGCGAACAAACAATGCTAACGCTAACTTTATAGCATGTCCGTAATGTGATAACCAAAATAATTGGCAAAAGTTTATTTATACTAAAAGATAATCAAATTCATGTCCCCTGCATCTAAGGACATTTGAGCTGGTTCCTAATTCTATCGACTGTATACATGCAAGGATTGTTGATTCAGCTTGATCCACCTCATCGTTCAAAACTTGCAAGAAAGCAATGCCCTCTTGCTGATGAGGAGGTGGCAAGGGCACTAGAAATAGCTGGTACAGTGGGAATGACTGGTATTGTGGGAATGGTTGGTTCTGTGGGACTAGTTGGTACTATTGGAATAACGGTTCATGGTGTAGTGACTCATGGTGTGGGAATGGTTGCTCATGGTGTGGGAATGGCTGCTCATGAAGGAATGGTTGGTGGTGTGGGAATGGTTGGGCTGGTCCTAGGGGATATGCTAGTGTTAAGGGATTGGTTGCTGCAACATCTGAGGGGACAACCATAACCTAAACCCTAAACCCTAATATGTATACCAGTCTTGATATTCATTTGATGTCGCATATTGATCAGTGGGTTGTCCATGTAATACACACTCATAGTGGGCTATGTTGCATCGATACTTAATTACCCCACTGTGCATGGTATATAGGATGTATTGTGTCCGATATCGATATTTCAATACTTTAAGATGTGTCCAAATTAATTTTTGGGTGGTTTTATAAATTGGTTTTCTCATAAAATGTTATTGACATATATTTGTTATGTTTTCTTAAGATAGTTACGATAAGAGTCAAATAAATTTAGTAACATGTTGATAATACCACCTTAAATTTACTAAATTTAATATGTAATTAGTATTTATATACAAGTATCCCAGTATCTTAAATTTCATAATTTCATCATATCTCTGTATCAGTGTTGGATCGCATTAGTATCATATTTTATCTTCATGCATCATAGATAATGGGTCTCCCATAATGTTACCCACTCGTGTGCTTTTCCCTCCAATCAGTTAATTTTCTTCCCCATAAGTTTTTATTATGCGATCCTCCTAAATTATAGGGTGGGAAAAAAATATGTTGATCAAGCCCAAAATAACATATCACAAGGTCAGAAGCATGTCACCCTATGGCCTCAAAACATATAAGTGGGCTAATAGTTGACCATATCATACGCTCAGCCGACAGCCTATTTGGAAAGTAAGCATCAATTACAGATCCAAATATAGTTGACACAAAAACTGCATTAAAAAAAATTACAAGAGATGCAAATAATATTTAATTTAATATTAAAAGAAATTCTTTCATATATTAATTTTTACTTGATAAAATTCTATTTGATCTAATACAAGTTCGATATTAAAGGCATTTTCGTATAGATTATTATGTTGATATCATGATTTTTTCCACCTGTAAAATATTTTTTGTTTAGAAACAAATTCTATAACAGACTTATTTATTTGAAATACTTTTACCGAAAAGTAAGGGAAAAAGCAATTGTGATACTTGGCAAAAGGAGCCAACCATAGAAGCCGATGCTATGCCCACACTTGCAAGATTTAACCCTTGGTAAAGCACAGCAAGGCATGCTAAGCCCCAACTATATCGTCTAATTTCATCCAAATTTGCAAGAAGTTGCAATAACTTTTCATGAACCATGCATGTGTTCTTATTCAGCACTATGAAATGCCCCAATAGAGCTAATATATAACTGCAAACATTAAATGCTATCAGCTACTCAAAATTTGTGCCAAGTTTCACTACAAGAAATACTCGAGTTACTGACGGATTTTTTCAGTCTATATTTCCGACGAATTTAGTGACGAAAAATGAGAAATTCGAGAAATTTTTCTTTTTGGGATTCATTCATTATCGACGGATTTTTCCGTTGGTAAAATACATGCCAAACTGAGACTAATATGGCGCGCACATTACTGACGGATTTTTTCATCGGTAACTCATTTCCAAATTATTTTTTTTTGAAAATTAAGTTTACCAACGGAAAAATCCATTGGTAATTTTTGCAAAAAAAATTATTTAATAAATAAAATTATCGATGGATTTTTCGTTGGTAAAAATAATTTCGGAAAAATTTTTAAACATAAGTTACTGATGGAAAAATTCATAGGTAATTTTTGCACAAAAAAATTATTTAATAAATAAAATTACCAACGGATTTTTCCGTCAGTAAAAATAATTTCGGAAAAAAATTTAAAATATAAGTTACGGACAGAAAAATTCATCGGTAATGGGTGAAGAATATATTTTTTGTAAGGCGCCATTGGCCTGACATTACCGGCAGATTTTTTCTATCGAAAATTCAAAAATCCACCGGTAAATATTTGTTGAAATGGACCACTTTCTGCCATTCATTAAATCTCTTTCTCTCTCTCTCTGGTCTGTCTTTCTCTCTCTGCGGCCATAACCCCCCTCACAGCCATTGACCCCCGCCACACGTCGCCGCTCCAACCTACATCACCGGCCCTGTCCTTGCACGCCACCGTTCTCTTTTGGTCTATTTTTCTCTTTCCACGCATCGCGATCGGCCGCGCTTTCACCTTTTGCGAACCATCGGTCACCTACGAATCCCCCCTCCATGAACCTCTGCCACCCACGAGCCAACTCTGCAAAGCGCCGGTCACCTACGAATCCCCCTTCCGCAAACTGCCGAACGGCCATGAAGCCCCTTGCGCGAAGCCCCTCCGCAAAGCACCCCAGCCACAAGTCCAACCGTCGCCATTGTCACTAGTACCACTGTGCCGAAGATGGTAAGCTCTCATCCCCTCTGCCAGTTCTCCACTGCTTACACTATTTGTATTTGTTTATTTATTTATTTTTTGTGTACTTGGGTTCTCTTCCTTATTGATATTTGGTTGAATTTGGCTTTTTCTTGTTAATTTTGATTGCAAGCAATTTGGATTGATTTGGATTAAATTTAAGTTGTCATTTTCGTGAACTTAAATCTAGCTAAATAATGTTTCTCTTAAAAATGTCAATTTGGAATTTGTGGCATAAAGGGATGGCCTCAGTTCTTAGTTGCAAGTGTTGCCACAGATGTGAATTCTATAGAATAGGTAGGTAGGTAAGGGATGATCCATTTTTAAGGTCCGAATTTTATTCATTGTCTTTGACAGTATTTTGGGCATCTGTTATGGACAAACTAAACTTTATGCTAAGAGAAACTAAGCTAAGGAAGAGAAAGCTACTCAATAATGTGTCCTTTCATGATTTGAAATTCTATATTCAGCTTATTTGTTAAAAATTAAACATCAATCATTATATTACAACTAGTTCTGCTCACTACATGAACTAACGTACTCTAAATAGTGACGAGAATATTTGGTGGAAGGCCAATGTTAGAGAAACAAAGGAAGAACATGCTGCTAGAGCGATGAAGTTCATGAACTAGTATGATTTTGTTATGTTGATGATTCTTTTAACTTATAAAAAGAACCATGTGTGGTGGATGTGCTGAGTCATAACTCTATAGTCTACGAATTTTGGAAAGCCTAATTTGGCCTTCTCTTCCTACTATAAAGAGCCATACATAGAAGAACTGTATTACATTGTTAAAATATTGAAGCCCAATCTTGCTACTATTGCAATACTATATTTAAGCTTCTCAAAGCTCTGTTGCTGGAAACCCTTTATGAATTTTCTAGTCAAAAGTAATTAGTTTATTTATTTGATAGCCTTGTGATATTTCCAGCAAGTCATTCATTGGACTACAATTTCTACAATCTGTGTCAATTTGTTAAAAATAAATAGAAAACTACTTGCTGATCGCTCTTTTATGATTATTAGCACTGGTATATTGGTATTCCATACATATCAGTTTAGATATCTAGTGATTATCAGCAGTTGAAGATTGATGTATTTGTCTGTGAAGAAAAATAAAATAATCATTGTCTTTCTTGTAATTTCCCATTACTTTCATCATGTAACCATGTAAGTTACTGGAAATTGCAATATAATGCGATATGCCATTTCTCAGGTTGTGTTTTTATTCTTCACTTCATTGCAGGTTATGGACAAGAAGAGAGAAAGAGATAGCAATTGTAATGCATAGAGCATGTTGTTTCATATTCTCTTAAGTGCATTTGGAAATGGCTGCCACCCTATGGTGAAGAAAGAAATATCCAAGCCATAAGCTCACAGATTCCTCACGTTTAATTATATTATAGTCACATCTTTTCTAAAACATGCATATTTTTCTCAAAAAATATCTTGTTTTCATCATAGGATACATGGTACTGTTTATTGGTATAATTTTTTCTATAAAACTCATATTAGAAGTTCATGTTTGGAAGATTATGTCTATAAAATTTCAAATTAATTTAACATTATTTGATATAATCTTTATGTAAATAGAAACCAACGTAGTAGTGCTTAAAATAAACGTGAATTAGAGATATATGATTACATTCTTATTCATAAAAGAAATTATTGCATTCCTATTTATGTTTAATTTGCATAAAATTTAGCACAAATAATATTTATAGTAGGTAATTATAATTTAATATTTGAATAGATAAGAAAAAAACTATAGAAAATTATTAAGCAGTGTAACTATATTAAAAACTATAATAATATTGTTTTGTACTATTTGCTATGTAGTTGGAATCCAAACACATGAGCTATGCATGAGGTGACACACTGGATCCACTGCTGAGATGATGTGGTCCGTGACCAAGTTCACCTACTCAATGCAGAACTTCATTGTATGTAAGAGAAGAACACGGGGAGACAATGCTAGTTTCAGAAGATGCAAAAGAAGATGGAGGATAAGGAAAAGACCATAGTTATTGTTTTTCCTTCTTTATTATATGTTGAATTTTTTATATTTGTGTTTGTATACTTTCTGATATTTTTATTTATTTTACATTTTGAACTTAAATTGTATTTTTTATTTATTAGGAAATTTTTTAAAATTTTTCATTATTAAATATATTTATATATTTATGCTTAGCTCTAGATAGAATATAAACTCTTAAATGATCAGGTAACACACAAATAACTGAATATTTATAAAAAAAAAAATTTATTACTGACGGATTTTTTCGCCGTTAAATTAAAAAAATAAAAACATTTTATGATTATCGATGGATTTTTCTATCGGTAAACTAAAAAATAAAAAATCAAAATTTATGTAATTCTATAATTATCGACGAAAAAAACCTTCGGTAAAATAAAAATTTCTAAAAAAATTATAAAATTCAATAATTATCTATGGAAAAATTTGTCGTTAATTTTTAAATTAATAAATTACCGACGAAAAAATCTATCGGTAATAAAACAAAATCCGCCAGTAAAGCTTAAACCCTGACAAATTTGCTGGCGAATTGTCCAACTCATTACCGATTGATATTTTTTACAAAAATCCATTGGAAAATCCGTCGATAAAATTTTTCGATGGATTTTTTCTGTCGATAATGATTTCTGACTACGTTATTACCGGTGCACAAAATCCGTCAGAAAATCCGTCGGTAATCCAAAAAATTTGTCGATAAAATCCGTTAGTAACAACATTATTTCTGGTAATATTTATTCATATGAAATGTAAGCTATTTAAATTTGATTTCTCCAGCCACAATATTAGTCACAGCTGGCCGACTACCAAGTAGCTATTCACACATTCTGAAAAATTGTGATCATGCCATTAGTAAATCTAGTGGTCGGTAAACCTTCTTTGCAAAGTCCAAATAAAATGGCAATATCCTCTAGTGTCACCAAACACTCCTCGATCGGAAAGTGAAATGTGTGAGCTTCTTGTCTCTACCTTCCTACTAAAGCACTTATCAAGGGTTTGTTTATCTCTATTTCAGAAATCTGAGAAACACAATAGAGATCGATCTGTCATAAATGCTCATCTATGTTAGCTTTTAGTGACTTCATATATAGATGAAGAGGCCACAATAACTCTATTTCCTATTACAAATAATAAATTCTGCATTAATTAATAATAAAGTGGTGGTTATATTATTTATTTTATTTTATTTTATTTTTTTACACCATTCCCGTTATAAGAAAAGTAAAATATATGTTAATAAAATAATTAAATTTAAAACTTTTATTTTAAAAAAATAACGAATATGTAAAAAACAATTGCAAATCAAAACAAAAAAAAATTAAATACTATTTTTATAAAAACTTAAATATAAAATATTTATAATATTTTGATAAATTTGCGTAAACACATTCATCCGAAATTATTGTTCTATCATTTGCTAGTTTTTGCAACACTGTAAATAGATGAAGCTCTCTTCTCACTCACAATAGAAGCTCTCAATCACTCACGAACGGAGGCTCTCTGTGGTCTACGTGGCACTTCCTTCTTCCCATCTACTTGTTTTATAGATGCAAGTGTGCAATGCTGCTTCCCAACATGCGGTGACACTGCTGCAGAGATTCCCATCAGCCTAAAATTTTGCCTGACGCGAGATTCTTTTACCACCGACGGGGATTAGTCCGACGGTGTAATAATAATAATTCCCCCTTGCATGTAGAATAATATTATTATGTAACCAAAAAAATTAAAAGAATAATATTATTATCCTTGAACCCGGAAAAGTTTTCCAAAGGTTTGGTTTCAATAATACAGGCCGCACTTTCCAATTACGTCTTCAACGAACTTTGTTGATTTGATGCCACATGACACATTAACACGTCAAGGCGTCAAACGAACGGCGAAGCTGAAAATGTTTCTACACTTTTATATCAACCCTTTGAAAAGGTATATTTATTGGTGTATTATGGCCCTCGAATGCTATTCTGTGGTTGCACTTTGTTTCTTTCTATTTTTTTTCTCTCTCTTTATCTTTCCCGAATCATTCTTTCTCTCTCTCTCTCTTCATTGGTGATAATGCAGTTGCTCCGCTGTTAACGGGTATGTTGAGAGATGAAGGAAAGATTTAGCAAAGCACAAGAGTTCTCTTTCATCACAACGACCACATTTTGATTTTCTTCTTTGTTAATTAATCCTATACATCTTTGAACCCTCGACCCACTCATTCATGTGCTCCCCCATTATTTTCACATATCTCAAGCCAAAATGACATCCTTTAATACTATCATAGAGGTTAATGTAGCTTCAATCAATTAAGTAGCTACGCGCACCTTTTTGTTAAAGGGTAGGATATTGAATTAATAAAGAGATTAATGTATCTATAATTTTAAAAGGTGAGGATTGTAAAAGACTTAGTTATCCCTATAATATTAATCGGATGCTATTTTGAATTTTCATAAAAATGTACTAACAAGCTTCCAACACGGATCAATTTCCCATTGTGCATTGAAATAAACCTATATAAGGTCACAACATGAACAACAATGACAAACTATCCACAACAAAGCCTAGAAAGGAAACAACTTGTGGATATACATGTACGAACCATAGGAAGATTCATTTTATAATCATTAATTGTTCATACAAAGTACTAATTCATGCCCCTAATTTCAGCATGCATGTACCGGTGTACGAGGTTTCCTAATTTCCACACACTTGAATACTCTTTCTTTGTCCTTTCGCTGTCACATTTACTTTCTTCACTTTCTTTAATTTCTACAACAAAAGTTAAGAGTTCGCCTTTTCCCACGGTCACCGACCAACATATCCATCCACAACAACAAAACACCTAGCGTCCATGCATACGTGTCTCACGCAAGCAATAGCTGCGAAAATTCCTCGAAGCTTCAAGGCACCACACGGCTACAAACAATGGAAACCCACCATGTTAATGCTATTATATATTTCGTGCATTCAATGGCTTCATTGGAAGCCACCGTATAATCATTATGTACATCCAATGGACGAACAAAAAAAACTTTTTCCCACAGGAAAACTAATTATTACCACACTTTATTCACTTCAATAAGCTTAGTTGCCCCCACATAGTAGCAATATTTAAACTCATTTAATCTTCACCACTCCAAATAGGGAGAGGAACAGAAAAAAAAGGGGCTCTTTATTTTCATTTCATTGTCCTCAAATGCACATCCTCGGTTACTCGAAGGCCGCCACATCATCATCACAACCCGAGCCAGTGCCACCACCCTCCATGGACGGTGATTTGGAGAACAGCAACAAGGAGGTAATTTCGGACATTGCCACTAATGCAAAGACACCTCCAGCAGAGAACATGATGGGGAGAAAGAAGTCAGAAGCAGTTCTTGTCACAAATAACAATGTTCGTTTCGAAATGCTTAGGAATTTTAGGACCAATTTGCAAGAGGTCATCTTTGGCACTAAGCTTGCTGTGCTTTTTCCGGCAGTCCCTTTAGCTGTTGCTGCAGATTTTTATAGCTTCGGAAGGGTAAGCATATCATTCAAACAGTTCTAAATTCTAACCCACTTTCTTTTTTTTTTTGGGGTACTTTGGAAATTACAAACCCACTTTACATATGCATGCCATTTGTAAACCGAAAATATTATTTCTACAACTTTTTTTACTTTGGTCGGGGGATGGGTTCCACAGCAGACAGCACCTACTAGCTCTGCTCAGGGCTCAGGCCCGGCACCATTTTCAGAGGCTACAACTTGTTCCATCTGTTCCACGCCTCAAGTGCATTTGTACACCTTTATTTCACACTTTAGTATTACTGATTTTTACAGGCCTTTTAGCTAGTGTTTAAAATTATTTGTTAAGGAATTTGGAAAAAAAAATTAGATAAAAAGTATAATATTTATTAATGTTTTCTATAAACTTTAAATGTATTAAACAAATATTTTTTATTTTATATATTTATTTTATTTCTTAATAAATTTCTATGGTAACAAAGAAAATAAATATTGAGAATTATTATTTTTTATAAAAAAGATAGTTTTGAAAGAAAAAAAAGTGGACAAATATACATCATCATATGTGACTTTACACATTCTGAAATTGAAATTTTATATAATTAACAGTCCATAGTCTAATAATAAATTCTTGCATATATTTCAATGAGTTAAGAAAGATTGTGAGTTCAATTCTCAATCCCAACCCAACTCTTATTCCGTAATATCTTTAATTTTAAAAAAATTCAAAACAAAGGTTCTTTTAGATTTAATTGTTTTCAAAAAAATTTCAAATATACAAAAAAATAATTTCTTAATAAAAAACTGATCCTTATAAAAAAAAAACCCAATTGCAACCTTGATACCCTTGATCTCACTTATCTTTACTTTTGTAGTGCTCACCAAAATATTAACTAATTTTAATATACAAACATATTATTACTCACTATTATACCTGTCTTATCCAATACAAACTCTAATCACACTTTTCTGCCACGTAGCCTTGGATTTTTGCGTTGAGCCTACTTGGACTCGCCCCGCTGGCTGAACGTGTCAGCTTCCTCACTGAGTATGTTTCCATGTCACATTGTCACTACGTATATAAAAACATAATTTATTGTTCTTGTGTTCGTATAAATACATGAAATTTAATATATTTTCTAACACTTCTACCCTTTAAACTTTATATCGACCGCTTGAACGTCAAGGCAAATTGCTTACTACACTGGCCCAACAGGTACCAACATTTTAATCTCTCATATACTCTTAGAATCTCTCTAGCTCATATTAATTGTCATTTTTAAAAATTATGTTCATTTCGTGCTATTTGTTATTTATTTATTATGATAAAATATTAATTATTTATTTTAATCTTGTTGTAACCTACATTAATAACGTCTTGTATTATCTTAGTAAAAAAGAAGTTAATGTATGTTGATATAAGGTCAAGCTCATTCGATTTAACTTTACAAGTTGCAGAACTACTTATCAATAGATCCGATGTAAGATAGTAATCGTCTTACTCTTTCTTAACTACTGTCATTATTGAAGCAGTTTTAAAAGTTATGGTCATGTCTAACCATTAAATAAGTTTATAGTAGGCAAATGAATTAGCCACTGTATTCAATGAAAGTGGATACCCTAGAAAAAAGAGAGTGTATACATACTTTTTTTTTAAATTTTACTGGGAGTGTATACATACTTTGATAAAAGTAAAACAACAAAAGTAACTACTTTCTACAAAAAGTATCCTGGGAAAATATAGTTTTACTTTTTTGTACAACAATATTATATTGATATATGGCTGCTAACAACTATATAGGATTGGATAATATAATTTTTTATCACTCAACGAAACATTTAACTCAACACAACATTTAACAGAGGCAGACAAATTTCACGGACTAAAACCAAACCAAAAAAAATTCAGGGACCAACATCAAAACTCGTTTATATTTCGGGGAATAAAATGATATATAATATATTATAGATAGGGCAAATTATACTCGCTTCTACAAAGTTTGATGAAATTCACTCCAACTCCTTTCTATTTATAAAATTTGTTCAATAGATCTTTGAGTTTGTGAAACCATTATATTGATCTTATCTGAGTTTGTAAAATTATTATGTTGTCTTCCTCTCAATTTACACATTGCATAATGTATCTAGAAGAAGTCAATGTCACTTGCTCAAATAAAGGGGAGTCGATGAAATAAATTTTATCAAACCTTATTTGCACGCTGCACAATACATCTAAGGAAAGTCAATGTCACTTGGTCAAACAAAGGGGAGTCAAAGTGAATTTCGCTAAACCTAAAATTGGATCAATGTAATTTGCCTTATAAAATAAGTATTGATATACATGTGTACTGAGATAAAAGAGGTGTTTTATATATATTTATGTAATAGAGGTGTTGTATGTGGGGGATGAAATGTGATGATCAAAATCATCACTCAGTGTTTTGATATCTTGCTATAGATAATGGAACCAATTTGGTTTTGGTAATTTGATCTTTTTTGTAATGTTCAGTTGGAGGGCTTCTGAATGCAACCTGTGGTAATGCAACCGAGATGATCATTGCACTATTAGCACTTCACAAGAACAAAGTACATGTTGTGAAGTTCTCCCTGCTGGGTTCCATTCTCTCAAACCTTCTGTTGGTTCTTGGTAGTTCGCTCCTATGTGGTGGTTTAGCCAACCTTAAGAGGGAGCAAAGATATGACAGGGTATAATAATATGGCTTCTTCCTTGTTGTTTAACACTATGCAAATTTTTGCTTAATGTTTTTCCTTTTTTCTGATCAAATTTATTTTGTTGTTTGATTATTGAATGAACAGAAACAGGCAGATGTAAACTCACTGCTTTTGTTGCTGGGGTTGTTGTGCCATTTGCTGCCATTAATGTTCAAATATGCCTTAGCAGGCGGCAACTATTCTATTTCTACATGTACTCTTCGATTGTCAAGAGCAAGCAGCATTGTCATGCTTCTAGCATATGTTGCATATATCTTCTTCCAATTAAAAACTCATCGAACAATATTTGAAGCACAAGAGGTGAATATTCAAGTTTCAATTTCACTGCATTTAGTTAGCACTAACTATCTCTGAAAAAAAATTAAATTAAGATGTATACCAAAAAAAATATTCGAGCTTATGTCGTCGCATATGTAAAGATGAATGTTGAGTAATTTTCACAAAGCAAATGAGTTTTTATTTTTAAAAAAATGAAAATCATCAGGCTAGTGCCTAGTACGTTGCAATTATTTATTTTCCAAGAAAATAGACCGTATTTATTATTTATTATATATTTTACTCTGATGCTCCTCTACAGAACCATTCTTATCATAAAATTTAGCTTAAAGCGAATGTGATTATATATTCAATATTTATCTCATATATCATGTTGCAATTAGCTAGGTGAAGCATTATTTATCCTTTATGCATTTCTTGTTTGGAATGAAGAGTAGTGCTGTTGTTCAAATTTAAGAAAGCAAAAAGTCTAGAACAGAGAGCAACCTTAGCTTGTGTTCGTGAAGGAGACAAAAACTATAGAGAAGGGGATTTCTCTTACTTGATACACTTAATACAAAACTAGAATCTTCCATTTACACTAGAAGTAGAGACACCTTTAAACTATTATGAGTAGTATCCATAATGACCCACTATGTGATCTCTCTCTCATTTGGTGATAAAATAGCCTTTTGAGGTTCGGTATAATCTTTCTCTAGACACTTCCATGTATCTTGAAAACTTAATAAGGCTTCCACCCGGTGACACCAAATATCGTAATGATCTCTAGTAAGATGAAGGAATTGGATTTGATTCAAGACACTGTTTGTCATCCCTAAACTCTCATAATGTTTCTCTCGCCTCAAGGAGTGTTTCATTTAACACTGTTCTTTAGAGCCAAACTCTTGATACCACTATACCGGAGGAAGAGGGGTAGAGGGTTGGTCAGTGTATAGATTTGGAATGATCTGCCTTCTCCTTCACTATCATTCGGTATATGTATTCCAGCTCAAGGCTTGATGGAGAGACCATTACAAGTCATGAATGCGCAGACTGTTTCCACATTGAAAGGTTGGTTGGATATGGGGTGGAATATCAGGGCTTTTCGGCTGCACTAGCGGCCAAGCTGATCCGATGCTCCTTGGGTCTAGCAATATGGGCTGAGGACATCCAAGTGAGAGCTGTGCTAACAAGGTGGATCGAGTTTATACCAACCAGTCCACAAGCCCTCCAGTCCCGAGGCTTGAAAGGCCGATGAAACAAATTAATGGAAATTAGGCTAAGGTGGATCGGGTCTATGCCGACCAGTCCATATAGAAAAAAAATGTTAATTACTTGGGACCCTTGACATTTGGTCTAGTGTATGAGACTTCTATCAGGTGGGATATTGAGATGGTAGAAGTGGCATTCTTACCCACCCCTCCCCCTGGCAACTCGTAAGCAGAAACACTATTTATTGGATCTAAGCTTGTGACCTTGTCGATGCATCAAAACTCACCCTCAGTGTAAGGTTAAAAATGGAATGAAATTTTTCATGGATGAGATTCATGTGTTATTTTCACCCATTTTTATATCCATACCAAAGAAACATCCCTAGAATTAGAAAAACCCTTAAACTACCCTTAAACCAACATATGATCCACCATATGAGTCAGACTGCTTAGTGTTCTCTTAATACTAGTTCATAACTTTTTATGTAAACGACTCATGCTTTGTAAGTGGCCTTAATTAATCATATGGGAATGTAGAGTTTTCTCAATTATTTCTAAGAACTTGGACTATGTGACCACTTTAATTGGGGCGTGGGATTTTGACTTCGACAGGAAGATGAAGATGAAGAGAAGGCCGTGATAGGATTTTGGAGTTCATTTACGTGGTTGGTGGCTATGACGCTGGTCATATCTGTTCTTTCCGAATATGTTGTGGGAACCATTGAGGTATATATATTCATAATATTGTAACTTTATGATTCTGGTTATATGAATTTTCAATGTCATGGATTAAGCATAATTAACTCAGACAAATGGGTTATCGATCCATTTTTTTGCTTAACTAGGCTGCTTCAGATTCTTGGGGCATTTCTGTTAGCTTCATTAGCATAATTTTGCTACCAATTGTTGGGAACGCTGCAGAACATGCTGGTTCAATCATATTTGCTTTTAAGAACAAGTTGGTATGGTTTGTCAATTATATGGTTTAACAAAATTTTCTTGGTATTTTTAAGCGTAAAGTAGCTTTGAAATTAATGAATGGCTTTGTGGTTCACTATCATGCAGGACATATCTTTGGGCGTTGCTATGGGATCAGCAACTCAAATTTCCATGTTTGTGGTAAAACTGAATTACTACTAGATTGCACTAGTAACTTCTAGAAAAGAAAAATTGTGATCCTAATTATAGAAAGTGTTTTTCTTTGTTTTCCAACACCAACAAATTTTGACTATCTAATAATCAATTTCAGGTTCCATTAAGTGTGGTTGTTGCATGGATAATGGGTATACGAATGGACCTAGACTTCAATCTTCTTGAAACGGGATGTCTTGCATTTACAATTATTGTTACAGCGTTCACTTTACAGGTAAAACTATGCACAATGCCTGTTATATATGGACCCTACATCTTTTCTTTTATTTTTTTATTTATTTCTAATAAGATTTTGTTGTATATCATTTAGGATGGAACTTCCCACTACATGAAAGGAGTGGTTCTTTCTCTTTGTTACATTGTCATTGCTGCATGCTTTTTTGTTCTCAAAACTCCACTAATAAGTAAGTATACTCCTAGCTGTTGCGCAATATATGGCAATTTTAATTTGTTCATCTTATTCTTCGATTTCTAAGTTGAAGCACAAAATTAATCAAATGTGCTGCTAACAACAAAAGGACTCAGCTTCTGCAGTTATAGAATTAGCATAGCATTTTTTTTGTATAAGAATTAACATAACATTTTAACTAAGAGTTAGAGATCATGAGATTCTTGATTTGACATGGTTTCTTATGTTGCAGACCAAAATCTCAATTTCAGAGCTAAACCATCTTTTGATGCCAAGACAACTTAAATGGCCAATGTCACCTCAATTGGATTGGAGAGATGCGTTTCAATTCATGGTGGAACACATGTGCCTTTGAAACTGATGAGGCTTTGAGCTCCATCATGCACTATTATAAGTTGAGATTTCAATGCTTTTGTATAAAATTTCCTTTGAAATAAGGTTTAAAGTTTAACAATGGCATTTTGGCTTTTGCCTATGTTCTTTTACTCTATTTCACTTCTCCACCTTCCCTCCTTGTCCTCTATGGATATCATTTTTCATGTACTTAATTTATGTGCACCGTTTTCATGTACTTATAATTTACCAAGGAATAAGAATTCCCAATTGACTGTTGCATCGGATTTAAAAAGAAATTCAGTGAATAAGAATTCCCAATTGACTGTTGCATTTCCTCTGTATTAAAGCTTCTCCGTACAAGAAAGAGACATCGCTATAAAGATGCTTATGCGAGAAGTGAAACCACAGAGCACCTTGCTCATGAGAGCAAATGGATACTTAGACATTGCTTCGTCTTGCTCTGATATACTCGAATGTAGATTTGGCTAGTTGGTGATTAGTTAAAGCATAAATGAAGGGCTTGCCCGTAAATTATTCTAATATTAACTATTAGGCTTGGCCAGTAGACTTAGATTTCCTAAAAACTATGGACTTTTAGGACTAGCGGAAACAACTGTGAAACGACTTAAAGAAAATCAACAAAAAGCATAAGGCAATAAAAGCAGAAAGTATTGAATGAAGAAAACTTGTAATTTCTGTGGTTGTGTTGACGAGTGTAGTAACTAGTAAGTTCTTTTGAGTTAGAACTCACAAGTCTCTTCTCTTGGAATGAGTATTCCAGTATCATCATATTAATTAACACTCTATGAATGAATTTACAATGATGGTAGTGCCTTTATTCATAATCCAAAGCAAAGTGTTGAAAACTGAACTGGATATCAAATCGGACGATGTACCAGTTCAATTAAAAATTTAACCGGAATATAAACGATATATAATAAAATATATATTTATAAAAATATATTAAAAAATATATAAATATTTATAAAAGTTTAATTACGTTTCGACCAAGATAAATTTTTTTTTACTCATGATGGCTAATCAAATCAACTGCTTTGGCTGAATGATGCTAATGTTTTAAATACTAATGATAGCTTTTTCCGAGAAGTCTATTAGTGTTTTTCTCATATTTGATATTCATAAAAAGCCCAAAAAAGGGTAAAACACTAATATGCCAACAAGAAAAGCAGTAAAAGATAAAAATGGGCTGGACATGGAAACCAGAAACGCAACACAAGGAGACAAACTAAGACAATTAAAGCGTTTTATTTTTTCATCGTTTTGGTTTACTAAACTTAGTTATTAAATTGGGCCAACAACTTCAACCTGGTCCAATAACTAAAAGAACCCTAATTTATTCTAGAGCGGTGCTCCTTGGATCGAAATTTATTTCGTCAAATTGCAACGAAAAGTAAATTAACCAATCACCTTCCATGACGATAATAAAATAGGACAGAGAAGAAATAGTTTATTTTCAAAACACGATGTATTTAGTTTGTAAGTTTTCCACGTCGTCTAACGAGAGCAGTTTTGAGCCATTTAAAATTTATTTGATTTGAATTTTTAATTTTTAAATTTTAGGAAAAAAATATTAAAAATATTAAAAGTTATAAATTTTTATTTTTATTTTCTGTTCTCAATAAAATTCTGAAAACTGGAAATTGAAAATAAAAATCAAAATCAGGGATAAAACCAAACATGCCCTTGCTATTTCTCTTTATTCTTACTTCTATTACCTCTTCCTGCATCACAGAAAGCTGCCGCCCTCCACGTTAACACCGCTCAAGAAATCACGATTTCACGCAGCAAAATAGCACCGACGTGTGAGAACTGGGAAGCTCCACTTGTAATGATGGTGGTTGAAGAAAACACCATGAGCCAGTGCGACGGTGGCTGGGTGTAGGAGCGTCATTGCCGCAGGCATGGACTTCTCTTGCGGTTTCTGTTCTTCCTCAACGGCAGCGGTGGCTGGACAACTCGATGGCAACTTTGTAGTCGTTCTTCGATCTTCTTTTATCTGGAAGACCCATTTTGTCTCTCTCCTTTTTTTAAAAGGCTCATATTTAGAATTGTTGGACCGTTAAAATCGGTCCAGTTCACCGGTTTGTCCGAGTTTTGAACAAGTCATACGTTTTTCAAATTTTGATTTTGTGAGCATATCTGGACCGGAGACTAAGCTAATTCCCAATTCAACCGGTTGAATGGCTCAGTTCGGACAAATGGATGCTATATTATTCCCCCATTTGAATTAATCTAGCTTTCAAGGTTGAAAAAGAAAAAAAAATTTCTAATTACAATCAAATAAATCTCCTCAAGTGAATTCTCTCTTTTTTTAAGTATTTAAAAATAATTATCCACTAAGATTCCATTGCTTAAAGTGGAAAAATTGGTCTGGGTTAACAAAGAATTTTTAAGGCTTGCAACATCATACAAACAATTTAATATGAAAAAAAAAATCATACGAACAATATCTACATGCTCTCTCTCCCTTTTGTTTTTGGTCGTGATATCTACATCTCTCTAAGTTGGGCTTTACTCCTTCAATAAGAAACCCGATTGGTGTGGACTTGGCCCATTAGGGCACCACGTACCCTTGTCTCTTCTTTGTCCTAGTCGTAGTTAGAGATGTCAACATAAGTCGGGCCTACACATTCAGGCCCGCCCACCATGGGGCCAGGCCACTTCTACTAAGTTTATTTTGGGTTAGAAAAATACTAATCAAGCTCAAATTATTTGGGTTGAGGGTTGACCTATCAGGCCCTTTTATTTTTGCTTGTTTAATTTTTTAACCTTATAGTTCATGTAAAAGTCAATTAATAAAAATAAGAAATGATTCAAAAATTAAAATGATTTCAGTTGCAAATCTAATTTGTTTCTTTTCTTTTTGAAATTCCATAAAATTTGATAGGATTTGAGTGTAATAGATTTGAATTTAAGACTTAAAGACAAAATAAATCAATTCAATTTCATTTTTTTAATCATTTTAAACACAATTTAGTGTATTCTAACCATAAGAATTTATTTGTAAATCAATTCAATTTCTATTTTATTTAAGGTGTGCGCTTATTTCAGCTTTAAAATTAAGTTATTACGAAATATAAATTTTACATATAATTGAAAAAAAACTAGACACAATTTTTTTTCTTTCCAAATTTAGTTTCTAAATTGAAAACAATTTTTTGATATTCTAATTATTTTTAAAAAAGTACCCAAATACAAGAAAGTAATTTTTATGGGTGAAAAAAGCAACGTTTACCGACAAAAATCACATCTAAACGCACCTTAATCATTCCAATTATAAGATTTAACATATAAATCAAATCAATTCAAATCATTTGGAATTAAATCACATTATTTCATAATTTTAATTATTTCAAACAAGACCTTAGTGTATATTTGGTTTGAAGTTAAAAATAGGATATAAAATTTATAATGAAAGTTTTACATAGAAATTTTCATCTTATTTTTTACCTCGAAACCAAATACAACCTTATAGTTGAAAAAAAATTGCTTATAAATAAGATCTACTTTATTTTAATAAATATAATTAGATAAAAAATAAATTTTTTTGCATGAATAACATATCATTCATGAAAGATAAGAATACATGCTTCAATATCATTAAAAAAAAATAATAAATACCACAGTACTTGATTGGTAATGTTTTCAAATAAAATTGATGGTATCTTTGACTAAAAAGTTTAATTTTTATATCTCGATAATTTAAAAAGGTTTTATCTTACTATCCAATCAAATAACTTTATTTCATGACTTTTTAAATAATGAGTGTGAAATTCATTTTTATTAATATGATAATATATGATTATATGATAGAATAATTTTTTTTTTTTACTAAACTCTTGAATAAAATAATAATGAGACTTTATCACAGTGCTAAGAATGAAACCAAATAAAAGATCTTAAAAGGTTTATATAGACGAAAATATTTTTCCTTTTTGTAAATTAAAATCAAAATACTTTGCCGTTTACTAAAATAAAAAGTGAATTAAACTCATGCGTTTGCTGCTTGCACAATGCATATGCATCGGGCGTGACATTCACGAGGACGAGGGCATACTTTTGTTAGTTGGTCTTTGCTTCTATTTCATCGCACTTGTTTGTACAAAATAATAATAATCATAATAATAATTAAAATAAAATAAAATAAAATAAGATCAAAATTCTTCTTCTTCTTCTTCTTCGGGGGCAATCTTCTGCCTCCGCAGTTGCTGTTTAGGGTTTTTCATTGTTGCCCTTTTGCTTCATCTTCCTTCCTTTCTCTCATCTCATCTATTCCCATTCTCCCCATTCCACCACCATCATTCACCACCACACATCACAAAAAAAATAATAATAAAAATGGTAGAAACTTCCGACACCACCACCACAACAGAAGAAGACACCCACAGAATCCGCAACATATGTATCCTCGCCCATGTGGACCACGGCAAGACAACCCTCGCCGACCACCTCATCGCCGCCGCAGGAGGCTCCCTCCTCCACCCCAAACTCGCCGGCCGCGTCCGCTTCATGGACTACCTCGACGAGGAACAGCGCCGCGCCATCACCATGAAATCCTCCTCCATCCGCCTCCACTTCTCCGACCACTCCATCAACCTCATCGACTCCCCCGGCCACATGGACTTCTGCGGCGAGGTCTCCACCGCCGCCCGCCTCAGCGACGGCGCCCTTCTCCTCGTCGACGCCGTCGAGGGCGTCCACATCCAGACCCACGCCGTCCTCCGCCAGTGCTGGATCGAGCGCCTCTCCCCTTGCCTCGTCCTCAACAAGATCGACCGCCTCATCACCGAATTGAAACTCACTCCCTCCGAGGCCTACACGCGCCTCACGCGCATCGTGCAGGAGGTGAACAACATCGTAAGCGCTTACCGTTCCGAGAAGTACCTCTCCGACGTTGATTCCCTGCTCGCGGCCGCGGGGGGTTCCGGTGAGGCCGAGTTCGGAATCGAAGATGAGCAAGACCAAGACGACGAGTTTCAGCCTCAGAAAGGGAACGTCGTTTTCGCGTGCGCATTGGACGGTTGGGGATTCGGAATTGGGAAGTTCGCTGAGATTTACGCTTCGAAGCTTGGTGCTAGCGTGAACGCGTTGGTGAAAGCTCTTTGGGGTCCTTGGTATTTTAACCCTAAAACGAAGATGATTATGAGGAAGAAAGGGGTTACCGTTGGTGGTGGCGGTGATGGTAAGGGTGCGAAGCCTATGTTTGTCCAGTTTGTGTTGGAACCGTTGTGGCAGGTTTACCAGGGTGTTCTTGGAGGTGGTGATGAGGGGAAGGGTTTGCTTGAGAAGGTTATTAGGTCGTTTAACTTGGCTGTTCCGGCGAGGGAGCTTCAGAATAAGGATCCTAAGGCTGTGCTTCAGGCGGTTATGAGCAGGTGGCTGCCGCTTTCCGATGCGGTTTTGTCGATGGTGGTTAAGTGTATGCCGGACCCTGTCGCAGCGCAGGCATTCCGGATATCGCGGTTGATGCCGAAGAAAGTGGAGGTGGAGGAGGAGCATAGGAGGGTTTTGGAGGAGGCGGAGCGTGTGAGGAAGTCGGTGGAGGTTTGTGAATTGGGGAAGGATGCGCCGTGTGTTGCTTTTGTTTCGAAGATGTTTGCTGTGCCGCTGAAAATGCTTCCTCCTCAATTGGGGGAGAATGGGAATGGTTATGGTGATGAAGGAGAAGGCGAGTCGGATGAGTGTTTTCTGGCGTTTGCTAGGGTCTTTAGTGGGGTTTTGTGTGCTGGTCAGAGAGTTTTTGTGCTTTCTGCATTGTATGATCCGCTGAAGAAGGAATCGATGCAGAAGCATGTGCAGGAGGCTGAATTGAAGTCATTGTATTTGATGATGGGGCAAGGATTGAAAGTGGTTACATCTGCGAAAGCAGGGAATATTGTTGCAATTAGGGGACTTGGGCAGCATATTTTGAAAACTGCTACTCTTAGTTCTACTAGGAACTGTTGGCCGTTTTCGAGTATGGCATTTCAGGTTGCCCCGACTTTTAGGGTTGCGATTGAGCCGTCCAACCCTGCAGATATTGGTAAGCTCCTGGATGGCTTGAGGCTCTTGAATCGAGCTGATCCGTTTGTTGAGGTCACTGTTTCTGCGAGAGGAGAGCATGTTCTTGCTGCGGCAGGGGAAGTTCATCTTGAAAGATGCATAAAGGATTTAAAGGACAGGTTTGCGGCGAAAGTGAGCTTGAATGTATCACCGCCTCTTGTGTCCTACAGAGAGACCATTGAGGGGGAGGTATCCAGTATGTTGGAAAATTTGAAAGCTCTTGGTAAGAGCTCAGATTATGTTGAGAAAATGACGCCAAACGGAAGATGCATTGTTCGTGTGCATGTGATAAAACTTTTACCTTCTCTTACGAAGGTGCTTGATGAAAGTTCTGATTTGCTTGGCGATATTATTGTCGGAATGAAGTCAGGGCAGACAGTTAAAACTTTGAATACTCAGAGACCAAATATTCTCGAGACTGATAATCCGGCTGAAGTGCTAAAAAAACGCATTGTGGATGCAGTGGAGAGTGATATCTTGAGCTGGAATGAGGATGATAAGGATCACGCTGAGAAATGTAAATTGAAGTGGCTAAAGCTTTTGAGGAGGATGTGGGCTCTAGGACCTAGGCAGATTGGACCCAACATTCTCTTTGCTCCTGATATTAAAGCAGAGAGTACTGATAGCTCTGTTCTAATACGCGGTTGTTGTCATCTATCTGATAAGTTGGGATTTGTGTCTGATTCTAGTAACGAAGACTCAGTTGCTGAGACATGTTCAAATGGGAGCCAAGCTTTTCACATGGATGCCGAGCGCCTTGAGAGTAGTGTTCTATCTGGGTTCCAACTGGCCACTGCAGCTGGACCCTTATGTGATGAACCTTTGTGGGGTCTGGGATTTGTTGTTGAGGCACGCATATCTCCACTTGACGGGCAGTATGATGAATCTGAAACACACCTACAATCTGAACAGTATGGTATCTTTGCAGGGCAGGTAATTGCAACCGTCAAAGATGCGTGTAGAGCAGCTGTGCTTCAGAATAAGCCGCGGCTTGTGGAAGGCATGTACTTTTGTGAATTGAATACCCCTACTGAATATTTGGGCCCCATGTATGCTGTGCTTGCACGAAGACGGGCCCGAGTGCTGAAAGAAGAGATGCAGGAAGGTTCCCCTTTCTTCACCGTGCATGCATATGTTCCTGTTTCCGAGAGCTTTGGTTTTGCGGATGAGCTTAGGAGGTGGACTTCTGGTGCTGCAAGTGCCCTTCTTGTCCTTAGCCACTGGGAAGTACTCCCTGAGGATCCTTTCTTTGTGCCTAAAACAGAAGAGGAAATTGAAGAGTTTGGAGATGGTTCCAGTGTTCTTCCGAATACAGCCAGAAAGTTGGTTGACACAGTCAGACGGCATAAGGGCCTTCCTGTGGAGGAAAAGGTAGTACAACATGGAACCAAGCAGAGGACACTGGCTCGTAAAGTCTGATATTATTCATTGCTGCTGTATCCATCACTGTGAAGACAACTTGTAATTTTTTAATTCTTGAATTTTTGTGTAGTTCATACTTCATACACTGTATTATTAGGAACAATTCTTTTCTGCATGAGTTTTTTTGTTTTCCTTTATATAGCATCACTGAAATTTTGCACCATAGTTCATTTCACTTGCTTGCTTCTAGATATAGTCTGCAAATTGTTTTGCATGTACTCTTGTCAAAATCTAGTTGTTGGAGCTTGACTCCATTACTACAGTAACTGACATTACTTGGCTGTAAATTTTGATGCTCAAGGAGCGCTCTTTGCATTGTGATTGATATTTGACTTTCTCCTGGTCCTATGTATTAATAGAAAATAAGAACAAAAAACTAATGATGGGATGTACAATTAAACTTGAATGAATAAATCTCAGTTTCTTGGCTCCTTTTGTTAAGTATAAGTCTATCCTGTAAAATGGAAAAATTAAATGAACTGTTATTATCAATTATTTTACTGTGAGAATTTCTATACTTTGTTCTTTTATATTCCTCTTTCTAGTGGTGACGCAATATTCAATGGTGACTGGTGATGCAATAGAGCGAACCGGGTAGATTCTCCATCAGTTTCCCGAGAGTGCAACTGGTGCCTTTAGTCATAGTCCAGTAGTGGTAGCTTTGTCTACTTTGTTATTTTCACTATTGCACACTGGAATATTAGATGGCAAAAACGTTATTTCATCATCTAAAAGTGGGTGTCTCAATTTTACCACCATTGAATGTAATCGTGATCCCCATTGATCTCATTAACCCATCACATCTAATGGTACAAGAGTAGTTGTTTCAATGAGACATCCACTTTTAAATGTTTCAATAACATTACTCTTTGACAAGGAGGTAGAGGAGGTGTTAGCTAATCGAGTCATAAGAAAAATAGGGGTATCACCAAGTATCCAATACTTGATCAAATGGAAGGGACAACTAGTGAGCGAGGCTAGCTGGGAAGCCCAAGAGGATCTCGAGCAGTTACAAGACCACCTAAAGCGCTACGATGACCAGAGTGTGATGAGGACGTCTGCACAATAGGTGGGGAGATTGTGATTGAATAGGCCAAGAACTATGATGAGCATGAAGGAGAGGATGGTTTTTATTTTACAGAAGTCCTGACAGTAAATTATACAGCTGGTGATTGGTGCCGTTTTGATTTTTTGTTGGTCTTTGTAATGTGCCTGGACTTTGGCTCCTTCATTCTTTTCTGGTTTTTGTTTTGCTTTTCTTATCATTCAAAACTTTAAAAAATTGCTACTGTTGGTTATTATATTGCCTCAAGGTGGTGAAAAACTATATTTCCTTTTGCCAATATTTCTGCTGTTCTAACTTTCAATTTGTCAAAAACTTTTAGCATAAAGTTGGTTTGTGCTACCCACAAAAAAGATAAAGTAAAATATAGGAGAAATGGCTCATCAAGAAAACATGAGATTTGTAGAAGTCTTAAAAGTTTCAGGTTCACCAAAGTCGATGGGTTTAGGAGTGAATGTTCCTTAGGTTGAGGGCACCAATGAACTTAAATATATCTTTTCCATCATTCCTCTCACGTTGGCCTATCATTACAAGCTAATAAAGTCATTTTGATCGTTCGTACGTGCGCACATTTTGATATATATATATATATATAGAGAGAGAGAGAGAGAGAGAGAGAGAGAGAGAGAGAGAGAGAGAGTTGTGGTTTCTATGATGGGGTTGTTTTGTTTTAAACATGGCATGGGGTGTAGGGTGAGTCAACTCTGTTGTTTCTTTTACTTGATTCATTTCTTTGACAATGTGGCTGTACAATTGGATGGTCATTATTGTTCAGGTTTAGATTCGTGGCAGTTTTTCGATTTGTGGAGCAATGACGAAGCTTCCATGGGCAACAGCTTTTGAGTAACTGTTTGTGTTTGTTAGTCTTTTGATTCTTGCTTGGGGGACAAGCAAAGTCTAAAGTTGGGGGTTGTGAGAGCCTCCTAGAGTAAGTTATATTTTGTTTTATTTTAATTAGCTTTAGGTATTTGTTTCTTTAATTTTAGTTTTTGTTTATGTTTAATTTGGTTGTTTTGTTTATTCATGCATGCTATCTTTAGCTAATTAGTAGTTTTCTTGTGTTTTTAGAATTTATTTTATCATTTATTTAATTGATAATTAGGGGCAAGCAATTGGGAGCAAGGACGAGACAGGAAGGACATTTCAGCATTTGGGGTCACGCTGCAGCTCAGGTAAAGTGCGCTGCAGCGACATGAGAGGATAATTTTGGTTTCTGGCTGTTGCGCTATGGCGCAAGGATTGTGCACTGCAGCGCACTCACGTAAAGGGAAGGATTGGGTTTGGTACTCACGTACTCACGCTGCAGCGCAGTACCAGTTTCAGCACTTGGGCGTACAATCATTATTTGTGACTAGTACTTTTAACTATTTGTGCTGAAAAACAATCATTATCCTTCTTCAGGAGGCAAGCAAAAGCAATCCACATTTTGCATTTGCTTAATTGGAATGATGGTAACTTTTTTCCCTGTCTCTTATTTATTGAGGTTATATTTTCAGGAAGGAGAAGAATATGACTAAATTGTTAATTCAGTTTGTGTATTTACAAACCAGGTTTCACATGTGCAGCATTCTTATATGTAGCATTATTTGCTATTTTAGATGTATATCATCAATTCAGGCTTGGATGATGGAAAAGAATGACCAAGATGTTGAGGATTTTGAAAGAAATCATGGACCTCTAGCCCTGAGAAGATATAAATTCTCGGAGATCAGGAGAATGACCAATTCCTTGAGTTAAATTGGGATAAGGTGGCATTGGAGCATAATTTCTTAGCTTTTGCTGCTGTTTTGATCTGATCCAGATACTACAACTTCTATTTGCTTTTCGTATTTAAACAAATGAAGAATAGGCAGAGTTTGTTTTGGCAATTGATGCTAAACGCAAGTTCAATGCTCCTTGAATGCAGCATCATTTTGTTTGGATACATTGTAACTGTTTGGATTAGAGTTTGTAAAATTGGTTTTGGATCAACTTGATTTTATAAAATTGACTTCAGTCAAAGTGAGTTTGACAAAAGTTGTTTATGTTTGGATGCTTTACTTGAAAGGTAATTTTAATTAAATTGATATTTTGAATTGTAAATTAAAATTGCTTTTAGATATGTAATTATTCAAATGTAAAATAAAATTTGATAAACAAATCTGATGTTTTCAAGGGTCAAATATTTATATTAGTTTTGTATTAACATAAAATGTTGAGTATGAGGGTGGTAAATAGGTCAACTCACCTTGTTTCATCCCAATTCGTCATGGGTCAATCTAAATACGAGGCAAGATGAGCCAACCAGTTTTGAAAACATGCATTCAACTTGTTAATGGCTCCAATAAGTTGAAAGTTTTTGGTGGGTTAAAAATTTATACCATGCTGTAAAAAAAAGCAGATTAGGTGGGTCAATCTAATGGGTTCAACCTGTTTTGTATCTCTAGTTGAGCATAATAATCATGTTGTTTTCAAAGTAGGGGTGTTCATAACTCGTTCTGTCCTGCCAATCTAGCCCAGCCCGAAACTCATTGGGATGGGTTCGAGTCTTGAAATTTGACCCGGTACACTTCTCGGCCGGGTTCGAGTCATACGTCAGTTTAGCCCGAGCCAGCTTGAAGTCAAATAATTCCTTAATAGATATAGATAATAATAATAATAATAATAATAATAATTTGTGATAAATTATAAGATTTTAAAGTTCAATTAATATATTTTACATAAATGAGATTATTTTTACATTGATATGTTTTATTTTGAAATCTATATTGTAAAATACTTCTAAAATTTTATTTCATACTTGTAAAATTTTATAGCTTTACTATGTACAATATCCAAATTCTCGTATATTATTCGAATGTCAGGTTGACCCGGTATGACCCGGGACAGAGTCAAGTCATTTTCGGGTCGAGTTCGACTTTCAGAAATTGACCCGATCTAAAAATCGAGCCGGATTTAGATTTTATCCAACCCAGTCCAACCCGTCCCTTGTACACCCCTGGTTCAAAGAGTACTAACTTGCAATGTTTAAAGTGAGTATATAATTTTTAAATAAATTTTAATTTTAATCATTTATAAGTGATTATGTGGTTAAAATATTCTTCTCTCGTCTCTTGTATAAAAATACCCAAAAGAGAGAGGGGTACGGGTTTTCTAAATTTGTATTTATGTATAATATAATTTAAATTTATACAAGAAAATTGTATACCAAAAAGTACCCAAGCAAAAATGAACTTCTGAGAAGAAATCAAGAACCTCATAAACCTTAATACCAATAAGCAAGCCTCCCAACAAAAATGAATAATTATTGATCTAGTCATTAAATTGATTGAGATGAAAAGGGGAAACAATAAAGAAAAAAAACTATATCGAAAATATAGCAAATTTAATTGTCTTCAAAACTGGAATTCCTCTGGCAGCAGGACAGAAAATAATAATAATAATAACAATAATAAAACAAAACTAAAAAACGCATCGGCTGCAACTTTTATTTGTTCAACTCATTAACTGCGACTAAAACTCAACATGTTTTTATTTCAGGTACAATAACCAAGCCGTTGCAGCGATAATTCCCTACTTATGTACACGGCTATCCTAAAACTGTCAGAATCATCATACCGTTGAAAGAGTATAGCTTCTCCCATCGTTTAAAGCTAATGTATTGTCCATCGCTCATCTTCTTTGGAAATTCAAAACTTTGACTGATACAGCAAAAGAGCAAAAGAAGAGGAGAATAAATGCAATAAGCACTATCACTGAGAGACCCACAGATGAAATCCCGTTGATTTTATTATCATATCCAAGGCTAACAGATAAATACTCTTTCACAGTGCCCTCGAATCCAGGTCCAACAATTTTGGTTTCCACATCACCAAGCTGAGAAGTGATTATACCACGTAACGTCCATGAAATTGGGCAGATATAATAGAACCAAATCCACCATCCCGGAATGCTCTAAAACAACGCAAGGGACAACACCATTAGAACCCAAGAGAGAAATATGAATCTTCCCATGGTCTCAAAAGCCATTAAAATAAATTAAATTATAGTTGAAAAATTTCATTTCTCGTTTTCTTTCTCAAATAGGACATGTAAAGAAATCAATGAACACTATTTTCAATTTTTTGTTCTGCTTTGAAAGAGCAAGTTAAAAGGAAAAAAAAAAAAAGAGGACAGAAATAAAAGAAATATTTGCGAGTATGGCATCACTCACCGCTTTGGGAATGAGAAAACCCGAAAGAAGATTCCACAGAGAGTAAAATGCTGAAGAAACAACAGCTGCTAGCTGCTGAGAAGGTGTCAGACCAACAGCCATCATGCCGTAAAATGTGAAGTAGGTGAACGTTAGGAACATGAACACAAGATAGAGAAAAAATTTTCCTGCGATGAAGGAAAAAAAAAAAAATTAAGGACATATATACAATTTTCGGGTACAAAGCATGTAGATTTTATACACATGTATGTATATAACATCAACAACCAATACTCTAATATCTAATAAAATAATGGAGCCTTCTTCATTAGCTTATTTTTAACTACATAACGAAATTTCAGGACACTTTTGTTATTGAGGGGGAAGGAAGACCCATGTTTCTTTCCGTAGTTAATTGCAAGTGGATTTCAAATAGGCAAAGGAACAATGTTTTTTGAAAAGAGACATAGAAATCGCGTAACGAGAATGCGTGTAACCTTCAGATAAATAATAATATACATTGAGGTAGAAAATGATACATATATTAGAAGTAACACCACGCAAAGGAATGGAAAGTCGAAATATTACCTGGTGTCTTGTCAAAATTGACCATGAAATATGTGATTATACCAAATAGTATGGTCTGGGCAGCAATGTATGGTATCTCCACAAGCCCCTGTCAATAAGATTAAGTAACCGTTATAAGTAGTTTGTTTAAAAAATTTAACCTTGGAAATCATTGACAGAATTGTAACCTGGTAAGATCTACCTGAGCTGCAGCATAAGCGATTGGGGAGTACATTCCAGCTGCTTTCTCTCTGTAGAACACTGTCCTTTCTATAGAAACAATTGGTTGTACAGAAGAAGCGTTGTTAACCCCAAGAAACATGCATGCAGAGTAAAGAGCTCCCATAACCACCATCAGCTCCTGAGTTGATGACCTATAGAATATTAATGACAAGCCTTTCATTATTCGGGGTTAGAAGAAATTTGAACAGCAATTGGGAAGAACTGAAGGAATTTATGTTTCAGAAACAACCCAATTATAACATATAGGGGTTAACCTTAGGATAAATTGTGCTGTGAACCGGCGTTATTTATTTATTTATTTTTTGGGTAAATTGAACCCGCTGGTTACTATGCTCTTAAAAGACCTCAAGAAATAATCAGTTTATCAAGTCTTAAAGAGCCCACCCTTGTCTCTGCTAGGTCGTTTCCATTAAAACTTTAATTCTAACTTTGGCCTCTTCTTTGATTTAGGGTTTACATTTATGAAAGAGTTCCCTTTACAACAAATGAGAACAAAGAGGACATTACCTTTTTGAGCCAACATCCCAGAATACGGTACCAAATATCAGAGCACTGATTGCGGTGAAATATAGCCTCATGGCATTATATGGTGGACTTCTCCAGTACACGAGATTTTGTTTCCATAAGCATAGGAAAAATTGGGACAACAGGTTTTGTGAATATGTGGTGTCAAACTTCAGTGGTTCTGAGCCAGCAGGAGGATGTCCAAATTCCAAAATAGAAGCTTCCACCCCCCTAACAAAAGCATGGACCGAAACAATTTAACCATTCATCCGAAAAAATAACCCTTTTGTTCTACCAGCTGTAGGGCTGCAACATCATGGTTTTTCTCCCTCTCTCAAAGACGAGCTTTTTTCATATCATCCATCACCCTTCTCTCAAAAACAGAATGAAAAGAAGACTATACAATATAACTTAAGAAACAATATATTAAAGGCACCTGAATTGCTCAGAATTTTTGTATATTTCTGCAAAATCTGCACCAATTCTCTCTTCAGAAGCAGTTGTAGTAACCTCAAGTACCCATGTAGCTGGATTGTAGCCATTTGGAATAGGGGAGATCCCGTTGATTCCCTGCAAATTAGAGAGGAAAACAACCACAAAATAAAAATAGGAACAACACATTGCATATATATATATATATATACACACACACACACACAGAGGAAAACACTTGCTTCCTGACTTACTACAGAAAATAACCTAAATTGTCGTGTCACCTGAAAGTAGTCTATCATTATCTGTGACTGCTCACCAAGCTTTCCCCCATATATTACATGTCCTCCACGTTTCATAAGAAGTAACTGGGAATAAAACAAACCAAGGTTTAGTGCGTCATTAATTATCAGATCAGTTAATTGACGAAAAAGCAGTAATTGAACTAACTTCATCAAATGCTTCAAATATATCAATACTAGGCTGATGTATGGTGCAGACAACAGTTCGTCCAGTATCAACAGTATTACGAACAGTTCGCATGACAATTGCTGCTGCACGTGCATCAAGTCCAGATGTGGGTTCATCCATAAAAATAATGGAAGGGTTCGCTACAAGCTCCACTGCAATTGTTAATCGCTTCCTCTGCTCTGTTGATAAGCCAGAACTACCTGGCATACCAACCAAAGCATGGCTCAAAGTATCAAGCTCAACTAGTTTCATTACTTGTTCAACGAACTCCTGTAAAATATTTCAGTGGATCAACATTTAGAAACAATTAAACTAGTCGAGATATAAAATGTGTAACGAATCAACTAACACGTCTTTTTTCGATGCTGACTTCCTTTGGAAGGCGAAGAGATGCAGAAAACCATAGGGATTCCTCAATGGTAACTTGAGGAGAATGTATATCATTTTGTTCAACATATCCTGATATTCTAGCAAATGTCTTTTGTTCTTTTGGGTACCCAGATATCTTGATGTCCCCTTCTATATACCCTCCAGTTTTCCTGCCAGCAAGTACATCCATTAAAGTGGTCTTTCCGGCCCCACTAGACCCCACTAATGCTGTAAGGACACCGGGTGAGAAAACTCCGCTCACATTTGACAAGAGCTGCAACCGAGTTTCTGGTATGCCTTGATTGCTTACCTCCTGATTAAAAATGTTTTTCAGAACCAGGTAATGGAAAAGAGATTTCTCCTGAATTTTCTAATTTTTCGTCATTACGTATACAATTATACAATATAGTAACTTAGTTGATAGACTTCGAGTGTACAAATTCACCACCTTTGGCATATCAACAAAATAATTGACATCGTGGAATGTCATTGTCAGTGGTTGAAATGGAAGAATCATTCCTTTCGTATTACTTTCCTCTCTTGTAGATCTAGTATTGACACTAAATTCATGCACCTGATTACTAGCTGCATGACCAAATGATGAATTGTAAGACATTTTTGGTCAATAAATTATCAATCATGCACATTATGGTTGGCTCATTACCATCTCTGGAAGAGTCCTTTTCTGAGTCATCATCGGAAGGAATGACTGTCCGTGCTTTTTGAAGTGCTGTATTAAAATAATAGGCATAAGGAAAGGAGGATAATGAGAAGATGACACAAAACAAATATTGAATGACTAGAAAAATTCTCTGCCCAAAGCAATGATGATGACAATTTCTAGTAAATGTATGCTCTAAAATGGTAAATAAAAAAAAGGGGAAAATATGCATCTTCTCTGCCCATTCTCTTTCTTATATATAAATATGCTCTCTAGCCTGTACGAAAAAGGGGAATAATGTCACCGGACATTTAGCCTCTCATATCCGAGTTAAGAGCTTTATTACTGTAGATATATAATCCTTATTTTGAGAAGTCTTAATATTTAAGCCTATTTTATCATATCATAGTCACTTATAATAATCATATATTCAAAAAACGAAAAATCAGAATCAATGGATTCTTGGTCAGATACATTAATGGTATACGAAATTTCTTATAAAGACAAGTATAGAGCATATTTTGTATCTTAAATGACATGTAGTTCCTCTTATTCCATGTACTTATAAGATCATGTTATACCCAAGAAACTGAACTTTCAGGAAAAGTAGGGAGTTTTAAAATAACATGGTTATAAAAAAACATACGACATTTTATTTCTACAAACTTCGGTGATTACTATTGAGATTGGTTCCTCCTTTCATAAAGAAGGAAAGAGCGTAGATGCAACCTCCAGATTGCTACAATGCACACTACTAATTCAGGACTCATTATTACTAGAGTACTAGTAAAGTAAATGAGTCATTACCGAACTAATACAACAGTACTAATAAAGTACGCGAGTCATCACGTAAGTAATACAGGCGTGCCACTAAAGTACATGAGTGATCACCTAATTGATACAAAATATGACTTGTTATTGACTACTATGACTCAAAAGACATGACTAATGATCAAGACACTTGTTTGTTTGTCGGCCACAGTTAAATATATGTATAAGTTTAGTTAATGAATATTTTTAGGATACTGTTTAAGGAATCAAAATAAAGAAATTTAAAATTTTTTAATACATTTAATATATTAAAAGTTTAAAAGTATGTTTTTTTTTTTCATAAAAATTCTTCTACTTTAAGATCCCTGACTAGTGCCATTAGGGCACTATTAGCCAAACTATATATATATATACCAACATTCTTTTGGTCAGAACGAGAATATATTATTCAAAACTTACGATTCAGATAGGTCAGGGCCACAGTGACCATATTGTTGAAAAACATTGCGTAGGCTATCAAAATTCCAACGCCAGCCCAATACCAGTAATCACCACTTGGTAAGCTGTGTGAATGGAGGACATTGTAACCAACTGTGTTGGGCCCAATTGCTGATGTCTGCAGACAATTGGCATAACAATTTATAAATATTCTGTAAGCCATTTGAAAATATAGACTACTTATGATGCAAGAATAACATCTACGTCTTTTCTCATTTGGCGAGGTCAGCTAAATATCATGATGATATAACAAATTTTATCATTGTTAATCAGAAACTATTATTGTGCCGTCACCATCGATCGGCTTAAGACTTTGATTACAGCCTTTTATAATTAAGTGGTCAAGAACATATTCTTTTGGCAGCCATTCTCCATAAGAAGTCATGTTTCAGCAAAAGTTTCGGTTGGTCTGTGGATTGTGCTTGGAGGCCAAAATTATGTGAGGGAGCTGAAAAAAAATCACTCGTGAACCTACACCTAACTGCTTAAGTATTGGGTGGAGTTGGTCTTGGCAGCATTAACAGCTGAATTCATAAAGTAACTGAAAAAAGAGAAGAAAGTTGCATAGCCCAAATAAAATACCTTCATCCATCTTGAAGCAGTAAATTCATTGACACTAATTGCTCGTTGTCCATAGGTAAGGGGAGACAGCCAGTAGCCCCAAATCCACCATGGCTTAACCATTCCTGAAGGATTAACAGACAAATCACTAGCAGCAATATATTTAATTTTCTTTTTCTCCCTTCTAAATGGCAGCGCCGCCTACCTTTTGGGATAATAAATCCTCCCAGCAAGAATATAACCAGCAAGGCAGCTGATCCAAACGTATTGGCAAGAACCATGTCCCGTGCAATAGAAGCCATCATCCGGAAGAGACCTAATGCCATTTGATGCATTACAAAAAGTAAAAACATGTAGCGAAAAAACCTGAAACATTTAACAGAGTACAATGATTACGGGGCTAAAAATTAAAATCACAAATGAAGGATGTAATGAAATTAATGTACCTTCCCGCAGCAGGGGCAAATCCAACAGTGTAGTATACAACAGAAGTCCATATCACAGCCTCAATGACGGAGTAAGGTACACGGAGAATCCAACTGGATAAAGACCATGCCCATGCAGGATAGAACAAATTATCTCTTTGCTTATAAAATATTGGAAGCCGAGTTATCATGAGAGGTAGCTCAGAAAACCCATTAAACATCATGTGAACCAGCCCAAAAAATAGAGCAGAAAGATAAAGGTTTCCATAAGCCTCGTCTGTGGGATGTAATCTTGTTCGCAGGAATACTGTACATGTGACAAATCCAACGAAAGCAACCTTCGACATCATGAGAAAAATGTAAACACATAAAATTACTGAGAAATAAGATAAAAAAACAGAGAAAATACATGTGCCGTGTATTTCATTAAAAAACGGTTTTTGTGTATTCATCAAATGCTAATCAAACTAATTACAGCAATCATAATTTATAAAGGAGTTTAAGTTTCAACTATATCAGATTGTATCCTTTAAGAATATTAATTTTTATCGTCTGACTTTGTCAAGAATATGTTGGCTCGCAAAATATATAGTCAACCAAAATAAGTCAATCACAATCATAAATACGAAAACCGAATATTCCAGATACAGTGAGAATTGTAGTATTGCCTTGATGGGCCAAAGGAAAATAGGCACACTCATAAAAGTTAGTAGAATTCATACATAAATGAATATATATTGAATAAAGTGGATGAAATTTACCTTTTTTTCTTTTTTGTAAGACATGTGAAAGTTGTAACTATGCAAGAATATCTCTAGGTGATATTTACAACTAGATTCATTTGATGTTTATGGGCTTAGGCGCTTATCAATGAAAACATGCATTCTAAATAGGGATCTAAGTCAGAACAAGAAACTGTTGAAGACGTATGCTGGAATCATGAAGTGTTGTGAACAAGAGACCATACGCGAGTCATTGAATTGCTATTATATTAGAGTGTCTGAATATGAAGTTCCCATTTCTTTGGAACTATTTTCTTTGTTCCTTAACAGTACAATCTAATAGAACACTATTTGATGTTTTGGATTTGGTGACTTGCACTCGACAGTTACCATCATACCATATATATAACATTCAACTAATAAAGAGTTCACTTATATAATGAAGCTTTTCAGTTCTGATTTTTTTTTTTGAAAAAAACAAAAGAACAAAAAAGAAAAAAAGAAGAGGAGGAGTTTAAAGAACGAGTTTAAATATCATATCAAATCAAGAATACCTGGAAGGTCCTAAAAATATAAAGAAAACTATGCCTTCTGATCAGAAGAACTTCTCGTGCAAAGCAAGCTTTAGAGATCTCCCACATTGACACAGCAAATTTAGTTCTAGACAAAGCTGACTGATGAGATTTTGATTTATCAAATGGATGAGCCTGCAAAGATTCCATGTACCTTCCAAATTTGGAATTTTTGAAGGCTTCTGCAATCTCACGAACTGAGACGTACTCGTATGGTTTTGAAGGATCAGCCCAGTATTGTGCTTGATCCTTTTTAGAGGTCACCTGACATAATAGAAGAAGATATATATTAACAAGAATTTAAGAAAGCACTGGATCATAAAAGAATGTTTGAGATATACCTCCTGAAGAAAATCGGCAATCCCCTTGCGTGGTGGAAGTTGAAAACCTATTGACTCAAAAAACTCAAGCACATCTTCTCGAGGGCCTTGATATATCACGCGCCCTTCTGATAGAAGCACCAGATCATCAAACAGCTCAAATGTTTCAGGAGCTGGCTGAAGGAGAGCCATCAGTACTGTAGCCTCCATCTGGTGAACAAAATTCCTTATGCATTTTACTATCTGGTATGTAGTTGAGCTATCAAGTCCAGTTGATATTTCATCCATAAATAGAGTTTTTCTTGGACCAACAATCATTTCTCCTAAAAGATGCAATACAACATGTCATTGATGGCTGCAACTGCACGACTTAAATAACAGTCATCATAATCTTTTAACTCTTCTAATGCAGATATGGTGGAAATATGTCATCAAGTTTGGATTATCTAGAGACTTCTCATCAATTCAGCAGGTAATATAGTAACTACAAGCACTATTTTACCGAAATCATTGCATCAGTACAAGCAACAAAGCAATAGTCTCTGCAAACAACAGGGCTTGTTTCGTTTGAGCTTTTAGTTTTTATTTTTAGTTTTCCAGTTTTTCAGGATTTTGTGAAGAAAAAACTGAAAACTCAAAATGAAAATTGGAAACTGGATTTTATAGTTTTCAAAATTTTCAATATTTCCTTCACAAAATCTGAAAAATGGAATCTGAAAAATGAAAAAATTAAAAATAAAAACTAAAAGCTCAAAACAAACACACCTAGCTTCCACAAGTATATGCATTGCTATCCTTCTACTTTATGTTGAAAACAGGATTATATAAGTGAAATCTCCTTTGATTCCTCAACAATACCTTACACATTCTAATTAGAAACATTAACCACACCTAAAAAAATAAAAACGAAAGGAGCATCTGAGGCACAACCAAATTTTGTGGATACTGATGACAAATGGAGCTGATTCCTTGGAAAAGGGGAAAGAGAGAAACCTGTTGTAACTCTTTTTCTTTGGCCACCGGAGACCCCCCGAAGCATGTCGTTTCCAACTATGGTCTCTGAACATATATCGAGACCAAGCACTTTCAAGATGTAGTCTGTGTTCACACTATGCTTTTTACCACCAACAGATGATGCCTGTGGAGATAATCAAATTTCATATACAACATCAGAATATCCCTGGATACATATGAGCACAGGCATGCGTTATTTTCATACATTACTACACATTTGAGATGATAACCTTCATAAACGCGTCAATTTCTGGACTAGGTCGTATGTTCCTTTCATTCTCTAGGCGGCCAAGGTCTTTTGGAAACGCTGTCAGAAAACGGATGAAAGAGAATAAGAAATTTAATTGTCAAATACATAAAACCCTTCAATTAAACAAAATAAAAAAAGAAAAAATTGGATAATGCTACCTGCAAAACCTTCTTCTGCACCCTGACATCTAGCAGCAAAATCAAAAGTTTCTCGTACTGTCAGTTCTGCAATGTGATTATCTGTTTGGCTAATGTATGCAGAAGTCCTTTGAACATAAAAGTCATCTATATCATGGCCGTTGTATGTTATACTACCAGCTTTCTGTAGAAATAGAACAGTGAGAAGAAAAATTATTAGAGGAGCGCTTTATAACATGAGCATGGGATCTTGGAAAATGTTACGTGTCATCTTCGAGAATTACTACTAACAAAAAAAAATTAAATAATAAAAATCTTCAAGAATTACTGCATATATTGTCTCATAGCAATTAGTCGCTGATATTTTGTCCAAGAATTTTTTGTTTTCACTCTCCAGTGATATGATTACAAGAGATGAAATGGATTCAATTCAAGTCCTATTCTTCTTTAGGGTTTAGAGCTTTGCGTATTTTGTCTTAAAAAATGTATGGCATATTGTAAGTGTACTGCCACATTAGAAAAACTTTATTAAAAAAATAACTTTGCTATTTCTAATGCCCTATATTTTTAAACACCTAAATATTTTACTCATAAAATATATGGGTCTCATCACTTATTTTCTATGAATTAATACTCATTTTAGTTTCTTACTTTAGACTTATAATTCATTTTAGTCTTTAACTTTTAAAATGAGTCAATTTAGGCTCCAACATTGCAAAATATGAGTCATTTTAGTCCCTCGACTCACTTTTATTTAACATTTCATCAATTAAATAATGATAGGTAATCTTAAATGATAACATAACATACCTTGTGTCATTTGAAGTATAATGAATTTTAAAATAATTAATTTTTGTGTCTAAAATTACACAAAATGAGTCATTTAAATTTTCATTTCAAATAATAAAATGATTCATTTTGTGCAATGTTAGACATTAAAATGAGTTATTTTAAACTTCAATCTAATTCAAAAGTCAAATGATATGTCAACATATTACTTAAGATTATCTATCATCATTTAATTGATAAAATATTAAATAAAAATGAGTTGAGGGACTAATATGACTCACATTTTATAATGTTATGGATTAATTTGACTCGTTTTGAAAGTTATAGACTAAAATAACACATAAGTGTAAGGTGAGGGACTAAAATGAACATTAACTTTACTTTTCATCCCAACTTATCCTCTCTCTATCACTCCTCTCACACCCACATCAGTCCACATGGGTGTCTACATCTATATAGGTGTTGAAATAACATTACCCTTAAAAAAATAAAAGTTTAATTATACCGCAGGTCCCTATAGTTTTACTCAATTTTCAATTAGGTCCTTATAATTTAAAAGTTTCTAAGTAAGTCCCTATAGTATATGAGATTTTTTAATTAGGTCTCTGCCGCTACAAAAAAACAAAATATTCCATTTCCTTCTCTCTCTTCATATAATGGCAGGGACTTAATTGAAAATTCTCATACACTATAGCGACTTAATTTAAAATTGAGTAAAACTATAGGGACTTGAAGAATAATTAAACATATTAAGAAAATAATTGAATGAACTTGAAATTAGAGTAAATTTAAATATATTTGCAATATTACTATTATCATTTACCCCAACACTCTCTCTCATAAGAATATCAAAGGAACAAAATAATTAATTGACAATTCTTGTGTGAATCTAATCATACAAAAGGAGATCTTCCTACAAAATAAATTCTTATGTGCTCTTAGAACAAGACAAAATATTTGCTCTATTCTATTTATTAATTAACATATCAAATTTGCATTAAAAAATAGGGGAAATATGAAATAATAATGACCTATAAAATTTATGTATCAATTAATGAATGAATCGAAACAAATATTTTTTCTTATTCTCGATGTACCTAAGCATTTCCTTCTTACAATTAGTTTCATTGGTATAACATATAGCAGTCACATTTACTATGAAAAGTTTTTTGTACTTTTTGCATATGCACTTTTTAAGAGGTATCAATTTCTTCTCTTTATAGTACTACCACTTTTTTCCCTAATAAATCCTTATACTACCACTTGCCCATCATGATTTTCGTTCCTCGAACACTATACTTGGCATCGTGAAATTTGGTGCAATCTTTTCGCACCAAATACTAACATCTCTCTATAAAATATTCGTCTAAGATATATTGTTCTTCCAAAATTTACCAAAGTATAATGATTATGATCAGATAAGTAAGCATAGTGGAGACTACTAATCTATATGAAAGTGAAAAAAATGACAAATCATTCTGAAAACTAGTTATGGCTAGTTAATTTCTTTCATGATATATAAGATTTTGATTTTGATTTAGCGTTTACAATTTATCTTGAAATCTTGAATACTAGCATTGATAAAATTTCCTTTCATTTATTTATTTACTTTTTATAAAATTAGATAATGGTAGAATAATGATTGAAATTTTATGGGTTTTAAAGGTTTAATTATTCTTCAAGTCTCTATAATTTCGGTCATTTTTCAAGTAAATCCCTATATCGTATGAGAATTTTTAATTAGGTCCCTACAGTTATGTGAAAAAAGAGATGGAAATGAAATATTTTATATTTCAAAGAATATTCTGTTTTTTTATAATGGCAGTGACCTGATTAAAACATCTCATACACTATAGGAATCTGCTTAGAAACTTTTAAAATATAGAAACCTAATTAAAAATTGAGTGAAACTATAGGACCTGTGGTATAATTAAACCAAAAATAAAATATGAGATATTTAAGTGTATTTCAACCTTAAGCCACTATGGTTAGTTTTGTGGTGAGGGGTTTGGATAGTATGTGTGAGGTCTTAGGTTTGAATTCGATTACGACCAGTGTAATTTCTGAAGAAGAAATTCTTAAATGCTATTAAAACAAGACAAAATATTTATTTAGCTCTAATTATTAATTGACAAATAAACTATTGCATAAAAAATATAGAAAAAATAGGAGACAATAATAACCATAAAATTTAAGTGTCAATTAATAAATAGATAAAAATATATTTTCTTTTATTTTCGATTCATCTATCTATATATCTTTGTGAAATACCCAAAAGAAAAGTGTACTGCAACCTTAGAAATTTTTTTTTTAATAACGGAAAAACTTGATTTATAATGTTAGGGTTTATGCCATGAAGTTATTACTTTAGAAAGGGTTTAACCTAACCATCACCCGAACAAAATTAGATAAGTACCTTAATTAAGACGAAAAATATATTATACCATATTTAACACACAAAAAAAAGTTGAAATCTAAGAGTGTCTATAATGTCATTGAAGATATTTGTAAATACAATATATAGATAAAGACCGGATGGAATTGAAAATCAACTTATGATACATTTTATTTCTTTTCTTTTCTTTCATTTTATTTTTCTTTTCTTTGGACCAGGGGAATGCTTAATTGCTTATGCATAAATTGGACTTAAAGCATCTACCATGCCTCAATTCATTCATTCATCAATTGCTTTTGTATTACTCTTTATAATATATTTACGGATATTGTTACACTTAGGTCCCATTTAATATATAGTATAATATCTAATAGTATTAGCTAATACTCACATGTGATGGTACAATGTTAAATGGTCAAACTATTTTTATTATGACCATAAGATTAAATTATCAAGCTCTAAGGGACCTGATAATACTTTATAATATTATTTTTTACTAGTCAATTTTAAATTAACCTTGACTTACTCTTCTATCTATGTCAACACCCTATGCCCCTCAACTATTAGTAGTCGCCCACCACCCATTTATCACTGCCCATTTGCCGCTGGTTACTGCCTGCCTGCTGCTGGTCGCCCTCTACCACTCGTCGATCATCGCATGTCATCCTCGGTCACTGCCCGCCATCTACCGATTCCCCCCCCCCCCCCCGCCACCTACCAACCCTTGATTGCCTCCCGTTGGTCGCCACCTACCCACTTTTCCACCACCAGTAATGTGGCACACCAAACAATAGATAGTATAAAAACTTGTACAATGTATTCTTTATACTGTACTTTCAGACTTTACACTATCATATCTAATACTATTATGCCTTATTCTATACAATGCACTCAACATGGTCTTACAAGATTAAACTTTGGGGGTACTCTTACTATTAACAAGTTTCCTCAATAATTATTTTCTCCATAGTTTTAAACTTTAATCCTCTTTCTCGTTAAAAATATAGAGGTGTTTATCACTGCACCCTAACTTTTATTATTTTCACTGATTAATTTAATAATAATAATATTATTATTATTATTATTATTATTATTATGTCTCTTTTTTAGAGGATTTTTATGTACAGAAAACTTAAAAAAGATTAATTTTAATACATTATTAGTAAAGTATTTTACACGCCCGGTCTATTAGTCATATAAAATCATATCTTTTATATGAATTTTGAGAATTGAGATAGCTATAGTGAGAGTCAATATTTTTAATAATATGATTATATATAACTAGATAACCAGACAAAAATTTTATACTAGTAGTCTATCAGAGTCGGTCTCTTTAAGTAAATTAATTATGTGATATTTTTCATATAAAAATTTATGGGACAGTCATCAGAGCTACGAAGCATATAGAAAATATCTCAATAAATAATTGTTCAATATTTAGTGAACGGGCATTTTAATTCACTAAACCTATAACCGCTCAAAACTGATGTATAAATAAACTCAAATTATAAACTAGAAACTTGAAAAATGAGCCACGTCTGTATCAAAGCACAAAAACCAGATAAATTTCAGATTCTTCCATAATTTTAAGTCGACTATTATATCTACAAACTACAAAAGTAGTAGGGTGAAAATCAACAGATTACTGAAAAAGGCATTATTTTGGTCGTATAACCCGCAAAATATGAACGCGCAGAAATTTATATTAAAAACCATTAATTATTGCAGTAAGTTTGAGTGTAGCACCCAGAATTATACCACAAACGATAAGTTGAAATTTTGTTTTCCTCATTTCTAAGCATATAAGTAATCCTTCACAAAAGAGAAGTAAATACCTCCTATAAATGGGTGTTCGTTAAGAAATATAGTAATGTAAATATAGAAATAGTTGCACCTTTAGGTTACTATCAAGCTTGCCCGCAAGAGCCAGAAGTAGTGTGGATTTTCCCGATCCTGGAGGTCCAAGTAGCAAAGTCATCCTACGCAACAAAAGTGGGATTCAATACATATCCATCACAACGAAGCACACATGAAAATTCTGAAACTAGTAGCTACCAAAAGGGAAAACCCTTGACTCGCGATAACATCATCATCACTTTCAGGCCCAAATCCCAACTACCATGACACCGTGATTAGTATTATTGTAAAATTAAACACATACATAGCAATCACAGCACACACACATATATATATATATATATATATATACTAGAATGAGATTTAACCACTTTAACTAATATGATGATACATATATAATTAAATGATAATATATAGAAATTAAATTTTAAAAAAAATCATTGTCTTGACTCTATCCATTATTGGTAGTTATTTTGTGCCATTATTTAATGTCCAACAATGTTATTTCAATATCTAACATTCTCAAATAATCAAATACTCTACTCTTAAAACACATAGGTCCCACAACTTATTTTCTTTTCATCATCCCTCTCACATCTCATGTGGGTGTTTAAATATTTTCTTTAATTTCAAATACTATTACTATTCTCTTGAATCTAACTATGATGTGAACTCCTAAAACATTAAAGAGATATGGCACACTTAAAATAGTTTAGAATTCAATTGTATTAAACCAATTTAATGACGTAAAATTCATAGAAGTCTTTTATTCCCTCCGTGTGTTTTGTTTGATGTTCACTTCTTATAAAAACGCATTTTTCTTAGTAACTTTTTGAGCTATTATTGTCTTGTCACTTTAACTACATTTTTACTGCATTTCAACCACAATAATTGAATTGCCAAGCATTAAAAGGTTCAAAGTACTGTTTTCTTAACTTTAAAAATACCTATAATTTTTTGCTGAAGATAACTTAGTGGAGTTGGAGAAATTCTCCGGACTAGAGAAAGAGTAGTGCTATATATCATTTATAACTTAGTACATCAGCTTTATGTGCCACGACTGTCTTGCTTTCATCACTTAATTTTAATGCAATAACTGATTTTAGGAGCTGAGAATGATATAAAATGGTAAGGTTTTTCCATATCAGAAACCATGTAACTAGAAATTCCAGTGAAGTTGCGTCAAGTTAACTGGTTTGAACAAGCAGCATGCATGAAAGATTATATATTACCTTCCAGGCTTGATGACGCCACTGACATTGTCCAATATAGTGAGGGAATGCCGTCTAGGTCGAAATATCCTCAGCGTCGTTAGGATATTCTGCGCACAACCGCATGAAGTTACGAATTACAAGCACTCACCCACACACACCATTTACACCGCAAATGATCAAAAACAACAAAAAAAGAAGAAGGAAAAAAATTAAAATCAAGAGATGGAAAATTCAAGACACCTCAATGCCATCTCGAGTGTAGTTGATCAAGGTTGGCAGCGCTCTGGAGCCGATTTGGACGTCAGCACTAACGCTCAAGTCCTTGTACCTCACTTCAATCTTTGGCACCTCCAATCCAACCCTATCAATCACCACCATCATCATCAACAACAACAACACATAATTATACAGAGAGTTTTAAATTGTGGTTGTGATTGTGGAGGGCACAGCAATAGCTGGCAATCTAGTCACCGAGATTGCGAACAACAATTTAAAACCACGAGTACACAGATCCATGAAATCAACGTAGATTTTGATTATAAGCACAAGATAAGCTAATTATTCGTGTTGATTGGAACCTATCGAGGCGTTCTTTGATGGCGGAGAGGAGGCGGTAGTTGTCCTGTTCGTTGGTGGCGAGGGCCTTCTTGACGACTAGCTCGCGGCGCTGGCGGTTGAGCTTTCTCACGTCTATTAATTCCTCATCCCCGGGGCCGTGGTGCGGGATCTCCGATGCAGCGGCGAGCGGAGGTTGCCGGCGGGAGTTGGAGGAGGAGGCGCGGAGGAGCGCGTAGTTGATGCGCTTCTGCGACGGCAAGCGGGAGAGCGCCACCCACCGGAGCTCCTCCTCATCCTCTTCCACCGTCTCGGCGTTCGACGCCCTCGCGAAGCTCTCGCTTCCGATCGACCCTATCTCGAAGTACTCGCTTCCATCGGAAGCCGCCATTTTCTCTCTCTAAACCGTTCTCTCTCTCTCTCTCTCTCTTGAGGTGAAGAGATTTTTGGTTTTTGGTTTCTGGATCGGAGAAGAATGAGAAGAAGGTGAGTGTGTGCAATTGTGATGCGTGTTCTCTGTTTTGTAGGTGGAAGCTGCTACCGCGAATTTTGAAGGAGTAGTGAGATGACGGAAATGCCCCCCGAGCTTCGCGCTGAGTTCGTTGGAAACACTGGAGAGGAGAGGGTTGGAAATTGAAACTCGCGCGTTTTAGAACATTTGATCAATATTGCTTGCTGTATGAAATTTTGTTATTGCCGTGGGATGGTGAATTTGGTTAAACCGTCACGAGTCATTGCCCTATTCTTTCGATTGTGAATCAGCACTTCGATGACTCATGACACATGTGATATTATGAAAAAAGAGAAAAAAAAAACCACAAAAATGTTCTAGACAATTGAGAGATTTTATTTTATTTTTTTCTTTTCCTTTTCTCTTTCAAGAATGATGCTATTTTAGAAAGAAAAAATGCTAAATAACCACAAATTTTATTAGAATTTTATATTCAAAATGATGTGTCATAATTATTATCCTTAAAATTAATTGATAAATCATATTATTTTATTTCATATAATAATCTTCCTGATTTCTATCACATATTCTGTATATATTTGTTTAGATATGTAGTATATTTTTTTTTAAAACAAAAATTCTTGTATTCTACATAATAGAGTAGAGGAACTACACCACTGATGTGATGAACCGTATATAGAATTTCTTTTTTAATGTATTGCTTTTGCTTTTTTCCTTTTTACTATTGAACTTCAATGACTCATGACACGTGATTTTGTGAAAAAAAAAATCTAGACAATTGAGAGATTCTTTTCTTTTCCTTTGTATTTTTTCTGACACGCCCCCCAAAAAAATTTATTTTTATGAATAGCATTATTTTTGAGTAATAATGTTATAGTCTCGAGTTTACGATAAATCATATACATAACAACTGTTTAAAACATAATTTTAAATTATAAATATATAAATATTATAAAAGTATGAGTTAAAATCGCACCTTATAAAAATACGGGTTGAAATCACACCACCAGTAAGAGTACTACTTTTAAATTAGATCCAAAATAAAAATAGTTAATCAATGCGCGTGGGGTTTTATTTGAGATAGTGATTACATTTAAAATAATAAAGAAGAGCAGGATGTAGAGTCGGTTTGTCGTCAAAGCCCAACTGAAGAACAACTCATGCATGATAAAGATAATGTTATGCCATAATACTCCTAGACACACCGACGGATAGAAGTATCAGAATTTATCAACTCATTTCAGGAAATATTCTATTTGTTTTTCAGATGGGGTTCTGCAGCAGGTAAAGGTAGGGATGCAACTACGAAGTCGACCGAAACATTTACATCACAACGGAACTTTGTCATCTAACAAAATTGCGAATCAATGAATCACACTTTTGTAAAACATGTTCCATGTGAGATGCACCAAGGACGAAGAGATCACGAGTACATCTTTAGCCATAGGGTATGCTCAACGACCTGTAGGGGGGTAATTGGGTTAGGTCGAACAAGTCAATTTTGATTGGTTTGTTTTGATTCGGATTTATAAATTTCTATTTTTATTAAATTCGAACCGAAGTGAACCAAATAAAATTGGATTGGTTTGGTTCGAGTGATTGGGTTATCTGATTATTATTATTTTATATTTAATTCAATAAAATAAAATGAAAAAAATTGCAAAACCTTGTTTAAAAAAATCACAAATTTTAAATCTCTCAAGTTGTATTAATTTCATAGACATAGCTTGATAATATCAATAGACATAACTAAAATATGATTTATTTACTATATACATTATGTATAAAAGAAATTATTATATATTATAACATATATGATCAGGTCCAATTGGTTGAAATTTATAAAATTCAATACTCGAGCCGATTATTATCAGGTTTAATTAATTTTTACTCGATGTGACCTGATGACCCAAACCGATTTAATGGTTCGATTCCGGTTGGTCGGATTCAATGAGTTGTATTAATCCACTTACTCCCCTATATATATGTAGTCAACATAAGACATAAACTATTCACAGAAGTACGAGCCGAAGCTTTTGTCACAAATATGATAATGCCGCTAGTTGGCTTTTTGAGACAATTTACAAGTCCTTAACTTCGAGGGTACCAAGTACCAACTTTGAATACAAGGGACTCAAGGATGAAATTAGCCCTATTCAAATATTCAATAATCTCCTTTGCCATGAGGGTAAGTGCCCTTATTTATACTATTAATCAGCTAAGAGATCACTAATCAACTAACTAATGAACTTAAACTAACTAATAGACTTGGGTCGTAACATAATCTTCTCTTTAAAACAATCTTGCCCTTAAGGTCGAGAAAGAAAAGAAAATACAATTTTTTTTTTTTTGCTTTACATCCGCTAATTTTCATATCAAATAAATTATATTCGAATCTAGTTCCCAAATTTCAAGAATTCTATGAAAATTCCTTAATTTGATTATTTAACAATATGATTTTACAATGAATCAATCTTTTAATTTATAGCCTAAATAACTGACAATAACTCACTAATATCTAACAAACTAATGACTACTATCAATACTCTAACCAACCTATCGAATACTTTGGGTTATTACATGCTTTCTCGTGATCCCATTTCTACGACTGAATCATCTCTCGTGTGAAATCACATTATCTTGGTATATGAAAATTGTCATGTTGGCAAGAATCTCAATATACTATAGTTAATTTCTTGTTTGTAATTTTGCTTGTCTAATAACAGAAAACAAAGTAACTAATCACCCCAAATCCAGGTAGTCACTCTGTTAGGGCTATGTATCCTTACTATATTTCTACAATTCTGTTGATCTTTCATGACGTATAAGGACGTGTCTGTGAATTTTGCTTTGGATGAAAAATGGAAGGAAAATTATTTGAATAGCATTTATCGCAAAATGTTAAAAATTGTACCCGTCAAACTCTTTCTCTTTCCTCCTTTCTTTCCCTTCAAAAAGGATAACTCACGAACATATCTAGATTGGTAAAGTTGAGTGAATTAAATTTTAATCATCTTCATTAATGAAAATTATTCCACCTAAATTCGCCACCTTCGGCTTCTCTCTCTCCCCCCCCCCCCCCTCCTCCTCCCCTTTTTTCCTTTCTTCAAATTATAGAATGAATTGTTTTTTAATGAAATTACTAGTTTATCCCTCCTACTAACATTACTATATTCTAGATTAATTATATTATAAGAATAAGAAGTTTATAATCTCCCATCAATTCTATTGACATATCTAAACAATGGAGTGGTATAATTATATAACTCAACTCTACTTCACTACTCACCATCAATCCAAACATACCCTAAATGAATTAACCATGCACCAAAAACACGCACCGATATTTCCAGGCCTCCATACAAAGTAAGAAGCATAAAAACCACAAATTAAAATAATAAAAAAAAAAGATAGAAGCATAAGATACGATGCAAATAAGCCAGTAGAGTACAACTATACAAACATCAACAAGTAGGCACAACCCAACAAAACCGACACTCGCATCCTAAAATGCTATGGAGCACCACCTTCCTATATGATACACTAAAGGAGAATGGTCACATAAGAAGCTAGCCAGCCCTGCACCTGATACAAAATGCTCCTAGCAAAAATTACAAAATCTTCCATGAAGTATATAACAGCACCTGCCCCATCCCTAAAGAACAAAACTATAGGATGGGAGGTTGGCCACTAGAGAGGTTAGCAGATGCATTGGAAAACCGTCAAAAAAAAGAAAATCTCACTATACTCACAAGGGACTGACTTTGTAATTTAGTGATTATCCTTAGTAGTGCAGCGAGACAATTTCCAGTTGGTCTTTTTCGCCTTAGACTTCTTGAGCTTGGATATGAAAGCATCATCATCTGATTCATCACCATCATCACCCTTCTTACCACGTTTCTTCTCAGCTCTTCCACAAACCACGATCTTCCTCTCATCTTTCTCCTCGACGGGCTCCGATGTCTCCTTGGGCTTCCAAATGAACAGAGATCTAAGAAATTAAGGTCAGTCAAAGAACCAGAACACATCAGGCTCAGAACATTACAGCTTTTTTACATTGTTAAAGTCCAGTCCTGAATCTAACTAATAATTTGAAAAGACTGTCAGCATTAAAAATAGAATATCAGATAAAAGAATGCTTGTTAAGGTAATGGTTCTAGAGATATTGCTAAAGAGCATAAATAAATTTTATTTTTTAGTGTGTTAGAAGCTCCATCATCACAGAAGGCTTTTGAAATTTCTGTGGACACGTAAAACCTCATCAGCCAAGAGAATTCAGAACATGTCTTTGGTCATTGACAACATGGAGTAAAATCACAAGCATCATTATCTGGTTCTCTAGGATTAATGAGATAATTCAAACCTCGAACTTCCAGATGCCAGGATATCATTGCGTGGATGCAACTTATTCACTGGACTGATGGTTGTGATGTTTGGGTCCATGACTTCTGCTAACAATTGTCCTGTACTGATATCTATAAAATCAATGGGATGTAGGGCAGCTCCTTTATAGTTTTCACTTATGTAGCGACCAACGACAGCAAGGGACTCTGATGGATCCTGCAATTACGTATATGATATGGTTCCCAAGGAAGTTGAAAATAAAAAAGGAAACACTATAAACAACTTGCACAAACTTAAAAATTAAAGAGGAGGAGAGGGGGGGGGGGGGGGGGGGACCTTTGGATCCCATTCAGCTTTAAAAGGGGTCAAATGTCGATTGAAATCATGACTATGAACAATTTCTCGGCTGGGGGAGTCCATATTTCCAAAGATCGAATCCCATATACGAAGACGGTTGTCCTGTGATGTGGTAAGAATTTTGCTCCCAGATAATGGAGAGAAATATGCAGAGTTAACAACACGCCGGTGCTGAAGTTCATAAAGGGATGATCTAGCTTCTATACGACGCAAATCCCAAATACGAGCCTAGGAAATAAAAAAAATTACATGTTCAAATGCTAGTATATGAGGTGGGACAGACATAAATCTATCAACTGAATAATTTTCATATGTGGAAAAGGAAGAACTCACAAAATGATCATTTCCACAACTCAAAAGGAGGTCTGGTTGAATTGGATTGCAATGGAGACCAACAACTTTACTACCTTTTTTGTGGATCAAAATTGCATCACCAGTCTTGTGGTTTGAGCGAGTGTCAACCCTGCAAATAAATATTTGTCACTACAGGTTAGAGGCAACAATTTTTTATTTACAAACCAAGAAAAAAAAAAAGATAATATATAGAAATACAAGTTCTCATGTCTGCTTTGAATATTATAACTTTCTTATTATGAAAAACGTCAGGCCTTGCTGCGTGAAAATATCATGTACTCTTTAACACCTTCAAACTATGAATGTCATCAATGAGCCATAACATAATAAACAGTGAAGAACAAAAATTGGATAAACTTTCCATGAGTGATGTACTCATCCATAACTTTTAATCAATCCACTAACTGGAATCTGTAAGTATCTCTTTGCATAAAAATTAAAAAATTTCAGGAGGAAAAAAAAGGCTAATACAGGTTACTTACAAGTGAAGAAAGCCAAAGTTATCAGCAACAAGCACAAGACCTTTCTCACAGTTAATATCCATGCCATACAGCATTTTCCAAGTGTTTGGACCCTGATCGAAAAACATCATATACAAATTAACTCTTTATTTTAAGGAGATAAGACAATTTTACTGGAAACTTCAATGAATAATCCACATTTTTCACTCTTCTACCACCATTTCACCTCCAAAGTGAAAAACCAAAGCCAAAATGCCTTAATCATTCCCATTAAAAGCAGAAAATCCAACCATGCTGAATTGTCTTTCTCTCCCTCACTTCTTTCTCACAGGCATTCATCCCCCAAAAAAAAAAGAAAAAAAATCCAAGTCCAGTAGTCCGCCACAATAATGAAAACTACAACCTTAAGCATAATGCAACTGGAAGTTGGGGGAAGGGAAAATAAATCACAATAGATTCACACACCCCACAACACAGAAATTACAACTCACAAGTCACAAAAAGAATTACCATGAGCATATTCAAGTATTCAATAAGTTAACCAGACATGGCTTACAAATAAGTGGTAAAAAAAAATGCAGAAAAGGAAATGTTACCTGCCATCCATCAGGGTTCAGGTTCATTGGAGAGGATGATATTCCAGTCTCCAAGTCAGTGCAATTAATCGTTCCATCCGAGGATGCAGAGTAGACCATGCAATCATTTGTCGGATTAAACCTACAAAGATTTCAATCTAGCAATTAACATTTGGAGCTCATGCCAAGACATACAAATAAATGCAAAAATTGGAGGCAGGTAATAGGAAAATAAATTATAAGAAGGTCATGATTTTTATTTAAACACTTACCTCATGTTATTCAGAATACAAGAATGTATGTTTCCATAGACTACCCTCTCATGTACTTTTTCAAAATCCCAGACTCCAAGTTGTCCTTTCTTTTAGGATCAAAGCAGGAAAATAGAAATCAGTGGCTAAAAACAAAGGCAGCCTTAAAACTAATCACAACTAATTTAATGAAATGTAGCTTATTATAATTATAATAACCTTATCTCCGGATAACAAGATGTTATTCTTTGTGGGGTGGAACTCCAAGCATGTTACGCGTCTACTGTGATATCTGATTACAGCACAATTCACTTGGTCTGGGATAACATATTTGGGCTTGATCTATTGCATCATGAAGGGCAAAAAGTTAGAATAACAAAAATCTCATAATACAGGGCTCTGTGATAAATAACTAGGAAAAAGAAACACATAACTCAACAATTCATGTAATAATATTATGCAAAACCAAATGATTCATCTCGATCATGACAAACTCTGTAGGATCCTACAATAACAAAGTAAGCAGATAAATTCAACACTGACAGCTTAAAAACAAAAGAAATTAAAACAGGCCAAAAGCCCAAAACTAACTTGGTTAGCTTAAATTAGCATGTAAAAAGGGTGAATGGCAATATGCCATCAAAGCAATGGCTGAAAACATTAATTATAACAATACAACATTGACACAGGTATAAGAGTTTAATACGGCAAATATATAACACCTTAGAAAATGATCACAACTCTCTCAAAAATTTCAAAGTTGGCTTAGGCTTACTGAAGGAATGGCAGCTCTTAGCTGGCGCTCAAACACATATTCCAAAGGTTTAGATGCTCTTTTGCGGGGTGCTGGAATAACTCCATGCTCAGTGCTCACTCGATGAGGGCAAGTCAAAGTGGTATGTCCTTCAATTCAAAAAATCACCAGCAGATGAAAAACGTTAAAGACAAAATAATAAATGAACTGGAGAGCTTAACAAGTTGCTATAACACAAGAACAAATGGAAACAGTAACACAATGAAGACAATCGTCATTGATAAAATCAAGGGAAAAACACTCTCAAATGATCAAAGCATTTTAATTGAGAAGTTCTATTATTTGTCCTTTGACATCAAATACAATACCTATCTCATATAAGTATTCATTGTATCTATCTCACCTTAATGTGCACATAACTAGATAATCACTCACTCATTAGTATACAATAAGAGAGATGATGCCTCCTATACATATGACATTAAAAAAAAAAACATTTTTCTCAATTAAAACCAACCCCAAAAATAACTTTCGAACTATAGACATTCAATAAAGTATTAAATTATGGTGGGAAACTATATGTAAAATTGTTAGATAAAAATTATACTCCCCTCCCCCCCCCCCCCCCAAAAAAAAAAAAAAGAAAAACCAAATTTTGCCATTTTATCAGCATGCCATCAGCCCATCACCACATTCACTAGGACATGGAACATCAATACAAGCAGTGAATACAAAATAGCAGTTAGTTACCAGGCATTTTACAAAGAAAGCAAGGCTTCATGGGGCAATCAATATACGTAGCACCCTTGAACCCCGCTTCATGCCCAGGCTTCTTACACACCTAAAAACCACCATCAACAGCAATCACCACATAATAGTAGTAACAATGAGTGATAACACAAAAAAAAAAAAAAAAAAAAAACCTTCTTTATTAAACCAAAAAAAAAGAAAAAATTAAAATAATAAAAAAAAAGTAACCTTGCAAACTTTTTTGAGACTGATAGTGATGGGTGCTTTCCCTTTCCTCTTTGAGTCCGAACCCACTTCCAATTTCTCGGCGCTCCCATTACCAGTAACAGAAACTCCCTCTTCTTCCTCCTCCTCTTCCTCTTCTTCAAGTGTTTCTGGTTCTTCTTCTTCTCCATCTGATGAACTCTGTTCAGAGTCAGAGTCCCTCTCTATGACAACCTTCGGAAACAAGGCTCTTCGAGTGATGGGTGCCATTTTGGCGGCGTAAAAAGGAGCGACCTTTGCGGTTCGGTTGTGGAAAGCGGGAAAACAGAAAGGCACACGCACGACGAGAGCAGAATGAAGGTTGAGACTTCTGAGAAACAAACAAACAGGGACGAGGTTGACGATGGTTTGTTGGTTCTGAAGGAATACACGTCACGCTCAAGTTGAATTACGGAAGTGCCCCCCACGATTCACATCGGCTACTCGGATGAAGAAATATGGAACCATGGGCAGATTCAACTAATTTACTCTCTACTTATGTGATGTCATGTGATTGGTTTCATTAAAAAAAAAAAGAAAAGAAAGAGGTTAATTTCTATCAACTTTTTCTACTCAATTGAATTATCTTATTTATATAATATTTTAAGTTATGATTGTGAAATTTAATTATTTTTATCAATATAATAAATTTTTTTATGTTATTAGTATATAGAAATTAAATTAAAAAAATAGTTTAATTTTGATTAGTTTAATTTTGATTCATATTTAAAACAATATGTAAAGAGTTTTATACTAATAATATAACATAGTGTAGGATGTTTAATTTTGTGGACATGTCCGTCAAAATCACTAGGATTTGTTTGGGAGTTTGAAGGAAAAGAAAATAAAAGACATTGGAGTAAAAGGAAAAATGAGAAAAGGAAAGAGTTTAGAAGATTGATTTTCCATTTGTTTGGAAATATAAGATGTATAGAGAGAAGAAAATTAAGGGATTTCTGATATAATTTTATAATTTTACCCTTTCTTATAATATTTAATTATTTTATTTTTATAGAATTAATTATTTTAGTTAAACATACATATTTCTACTAATAAAAAAAAAGAAATTGAAAATTTATGATTTTTTTTACACTTTTATCCCTTAATAATATATTTAATTATTTTATTTTATAAATAAATAATTATTTTGGAAAAAATTGAAAAGTTGCTTCTCTCTCAAGTTTTCTACCTACATAATAGATTATTTTAAAAATATCTATTTACTTTTATCTCTAAAAGTGACTTTTCTTATCAATATTTTTAAAAATTCATATTTATACAAAAAATAATACCATGCAAAAAAATTGTATTTACAAAAAAATTACAAAAAGGGACAAAAAAATATAACTATCAATTAGATATATAATCGCAACTTGCAAAAAGAAAAAAAAATACTATTGGTCCAACACTTTGGCAAATTTTTCATAACAATACACAAGGAAAAAAATTTCATTAATTGAAACTCAAATAGTCCAACAATGTTAAGTACTAAACCAACCTAAATACTAAATCATTGGTTCACAAATAGAAGCCATTTAAAAGTTACACTAAGAAGGACCACCAAGATCAAATACCATCTCAAATAGCAACCTTTTATGTTTGTCCTGAGGACAACTTATTACTCTTCTAATACACTTGGGATGACCAAGAAGATACATGTATACATGGTTGATCAAATAGTCCTCAATTTACAAATCTTTGAGCATCTTCTAGACTTCACTTTCTAGAATTGGAGCCTTCTGCTTAGCTCTTTTATAAGCAGTAGTGTTCTCCCTAAAAGCTCCAATAAGATCTTGAAAACAAGAGCATTATCCATCTTTTGTGTCTATGTCTCTCTTTCTAACTTAGACATGATTACCACAATCTGCAACATTCCCAATTAGTGTCACCCAAGTTAAGATTGAAAACAAGATAATTATATAAGGATAAGAGATATGCATTCATATTATGCAAGGGGTGAACAAGAAGGGTAGGGAGTCACTAAAAATAAGCAAATTGGTATATTTGCTAAAACTTCCAATTTATTAAAACTACTTTTTAGAATCCTGCATGTTTTTCTGTATCATTAGAATTCAATGAGATACAAGCAACTTGTGTGAGTCTGAGTCTCAAACAAGCAACCTGCGTATTTGCTAAAAAGGGTGCATATCCTAAAACATGCATCATCAAAGAAATGAAGAACACACACATCACAAAGAAATTAAATTTGAGGGTCGCATTGAAACATAAAAACTGAACACAAATTCATTTGTGTACCCCAGCACAAAGTCTGAATCTCAAAATATGCACCCTTGCTACATTCTGTTAAGGCCAACTACACAAATTTCTCACTTGCAACTAAGTATACTAAAAGAAAATGAAATCATCTAGTATAATCTCTCCACATAACTTCCACTATAGAATTTCTAAAATTCTCCCCTAAACGAGTATGTTCTTCATCCTCATCTTCTACCGAGTCATGAACATGTTGGCTGGTGAGGTGCAACTTGGTTGTTAATTTCTTTATCCACCTCAGCAACCAAATCTTCATCAGGATCTACCATCATCAAGTAATTGTGCAAAGTACAAAAAGCAACAATGATCCTATTTTGAGTCTTGATTCCATAAGTACGTTCAATTCTACTTGCAATAATAGTAAATCTTTTTTTTTCAAAACTCCAAAAGCCTTTTCAACAACATTACGCAAGGATAAATGCTGGTGGTTGAATAACTCTACATTATGTGTTAGAATGTAGAGTGTTTTGGCAACTTGTTCCTCTAAGGTTGCCTGTAGTGTTGGTTGGAAACCACCTTCTCGTTTCAAGATATCACACAAGTCTAAAAAAGCTTTGGGACCCATTCTTATTATCTTACGACTTTCACTACTAGCGATTTGTTTCATTATTTTTGCTCATACCCTCTCATTCTCTAAGGTTAAAGTACACTCAATCATCCTATATTGAGAAAATTTTCTAATTATATAATAATAAACTACAAGACATAGAACTTGGACAACAATCATCCTATATTTTTGTCTCCACTTAACAGCGTAAAGTTTATGTTTCCTCCTTGATCATCCATCTGTAAATTATCAAGAAACAAATTTTATTATCACATACAAACTGCAACCACAATTAAATATTGCATATACAATCAAGCCAAGTCAAGTCATGGCCTATCGAGATACTCAAACTAATCAAATATAGCAAACTAAATATTTTACAGCAAACTCATCTGATGGGAAGAAGGGATAGCAACAATTTATAGAATGATGTAACTGCACAAAATATTTGACCCCTGCAAAATAGTAAACTAAAAATATTTTACAACTCTATAGCACTTAATGTAATTCCATATATTCAGATTAATTAGAAGTTAAAACAGAAACCATAGGCAAACTTCTAACAACAGTATATTGATGGATATGTGACCTTCCATTGATGGGGCATACAAGATGATCAAATTGTAATACACAACTTGTTAGACGCTGAAGCTGAAGGAACATGAAGAGAAACAGAAACTGAATCGATAATTTATTTGGAACTTTATATGATAATTCTACCTCATTTTTCTCAGGAACATGAAGAGAAATAGAAACAATTTGCATTCGCATTTTACATACAAGTCAACTCTACAGTAACACAATGCAATTCATGTACTTCAACAATGGATATTCAATTTAAAATAAAACAAAAAAAAAACAATTTCTCATAAACAAATGAAAATCAAAACAGTAATTACAAGATTTTCTCAAGGCAATTTAACAAGTAAAGTGGCAGTAATTAGAGATTGTTTTTACCTTCTGTTTGATCTCAGGAACCTTGAGCACCTTCAAATTCACCTCTCCTTTTAAGATTCTACAAAAAAAAAAAATCATAATTGGAACCAAGGTGAATTAAGAACATTAACACTAATTTGAGATATTGCATTACAATATTTGAAAAAATTTTAAAAAAGATATTGATATTTTTTTTTATAGTTATGATGCGAAGAAGGAATAAGAAAGGGAGAAAAAGAGAGAGAGATAACAGACTCACATTTTGCAAAATAAATTAGCACGGTGGCCTCATGCAAAAGCTGAAGCTAAGGTTAAGCTGAAGCTGATTTGAAACGCGATTCTTAGAAACAGAGATTCTGAAACGTGATCCTTAGATTGAAAGAATTGTAACGAGAAAGAATTGAGAACTTGTTTAGAAACACGATCATTCAATTAAAAAAACTCACATTAAGAGATTTTTTAAACAGAGAAGGTTTAGAAACACAATCTGACACATCAAGATTAGTATTATAGTTCAAGGAAGAAGATCTTCATATTTCTCAGGTGAAGAAGATTCGTCCTCGTAGTTGAATAGAATCAAATGGAAGAAGATTGGGATTAGGGTTCGAGGATCATTTGCAAATGAAGGTTACACAGAGATATATGATTCTCGTGTATGTGTGTGTGTGTGTGTGTGTGTATGTGAAAGAGAGATGTATGGTATGGTTATTTTTTAAATTGATTAAAACTAATAAGGGTAAGATGGTATTTTCAGTTCATTTCTCACTAAACCTCCCTCCCCAAATAGGAGAACTCAAAATGAGGGTGAATCGAGGATTAGGCAATGTTTTAAAAATCTATCAAACACCTCTTTCCTCTATTAACAAAACTCACAAATCCTTCAAAGCCTTTCCCTTTCTTCCCTTCCCCCTGATAAGCGGCATTTATTCCACTTTTTTGACTTCTAAATCTTGGTTTTTTGCATGAGTTGTTGATGTGTTATTGAGAAAAAAAATAATGATTCTTATCTTACACCTCATTGCACAATTTTAAGGAATTAGTTACTATTGCACTATTTTTGGGTATAATTAGACAAGTGAACCTTGTTACAATCAACTCGTCTCTTTGAGTATGGGTTTTGTATACAGGAGCATTAGATTGTGTGTAACACATCAAAGGAAAGATTGGGGACTCTCTGGAAGGAGCTGAGACTGAAAGGAAGGAAAGATGCAGGAAGCCACCATTCAGGTGAGCGTTGTAGTGCTCAATAGAGACAAGTGTTGAATAGCCTAAGAAGCATTCATTTTGGTGAGCGCTGTAGCACTCGTGCGATTATTTTGTGTTAGCTTGCCGATCCGTTTTGGGCCTAATTTTGGCCATTTTCTTTGGAAAAACAGTAATGATGTAGAAGAGAAGGAGACCTGACATCAATAACCTAGTTTTAGTTTTAGTTTTTGAATACTCTCTCTCCCTCTCTAAGTTTTAGAGTTCTTAGTCATTGTTGGATTTTGGTTCTTGCAGATTGTAATTTGGCTTCTCCCTTCAACAACGATTATGAAACTCCTCCTATGGAGGAGTAATCTCTTTATCGTGCACATAGATAACTGAGGATTTAGTTTGTTCTTGACATTCCTAATTTCTATTGCAAGTCATGGTTGGTTTTTCTTCCCTGTTTGTTTTCTCTTTTGATTTCAATTGCGATGATTATTGTAATTGTATCTTTAAGAGTTGTTTGATTATGCATTCGTTTGCGTGCATAATCTAGATACCATTGGGGTAATGGGTCGATTGATTTAATTACATCCAATTGGTAAGAGATTGAAATTAAATCCATTAGGAATTAGGTTGCTGTAATTGGTAATCAGATTGGCATAGGTTCATAGAATCACAATCGTATAATTACTAGTTCATATGTTAGTCAAACCCTTACTGGGAATGCAATTGTATGACCGCTAAGTAGAATTGTATTATTGTTGTGTGATAGCATAACTAATAAAAGTAATCACCACCATGAATTTATCTTTTGAATTGATAATTGAATAATCCTTAATCTGAAGGCGTCTTTGTGCAGGTAATTTTCTCTTATAATTTTCTCATTATAATTTCTTGATTTGATTTAGTTGCTACCATTTCTCAAACCCCCAATTTTCTCGAATCATTTAGAACACTTCCACATGAGACGATCTGGATTGCACCCAAACTACATTTTTAGTGTAATTTGGTAACTAAAACACTTTTTAATTTGTTGCGGGTAGCGACAGGTCGCATTAAATTTTGGCGCCGTTGCCGAGGAAGTGGTGCTAATTGATTCTTTTTCTTATTTCTGGTTAATTCTTTTTTTTATTTTTTTATTTTCATTTTTATTTATTTTATTTTATTCATTTTTTTATTAATTTTTGCATTGTCTTTTTTTAAAAAAAAAAATTAGTTTTGTTAATTTAAATTTTATTTATCTTTTCTTTGTTCCCTGTTGTATTCGATTGTTGCTATAATTTAATCTTATGACCCACTCCCTTCCTAATTTTCCCATACTACCAATTAATCCGGAGATTAAGAAAACTGCTAAAAAGTTTAGGAAGATCGCGAGGGAGAGAATTAACTTATCAGGCAACCCCTCTTCTTCTGATATAACCAAGCAATTCGATAATTTTTTTGTTGTTCTTGTGAATGTTCTGATCTCGCTGCTAGTGTTTCAGGTAACATGGCTGAGAATAACAAGACTTTAAAGGAGCTCACTGCCCAAGACCTTTACTACCAACCATTGGGGATCACTTATCCCAACTATAAAGTTGACTTTGAGCTTAAGTGGCTTCTGCACCATTTGCCCAACTTCCATGGGTTATCTGGGGAAGATCCACACAAATACCTGCAGCAGTTTCAGGTGATTGTATGACGATGAAGCCTCAAGGGGTAACAGAGGACCAAATCAAGTTAAGGGCCTTCTGGATTTTGCTTGAAAGAGCTGCTAAGAACTGGTTCTTCTACATCCACCATGAAACAATTGACAGCTAGGTTGGCATGAAGCACATATTTTTGGAGAAATTATTCCCAGCCTCCAAAGCAGCTACCATCAGAAAAGATATTTGTGGCATTAGGCAGTTACAAGGTGAATCTCTCTGAGTACTAGGACAGGTTCAAGAGGTTGGGTGCCAGCTATCCCCAGCATCAGATCCCAGAGCAGTTACTTATTCAGTATTTTTATGAGGGATTGCTAGCCATGGAGAGGAGCATGATTGATGCTGCAAGTGGGGGTGCCTTAGTTGGCAAAAATCCTGCTGCAACTAGAACACTAATTGAGAATATGGCAAAGAACTCTCAGCAATTTAGGTCCAAAGCTATTAGTAACACCCACAATGTGAGTGAAGTGTCTCCAGTGAATAATAGCAAGGTGAAGTGGAAACTAGATGAGATGACTGAGTTCTTAAAGCAAATAGCTTTGAATCAGTTGAGGCAGACTCCTTCACCTCAGACAGCTTGTGGTATTTGTACCTGTAATACCCATACTACTGATGTATGTCCACAGCTATAGGAGGACCCTACTTTGGTTGCTGCTAGCAATGTATTCCCTGGTAAACCCCAGAATCAGAACAACCAACTAGGGTATGACCCTTATAGTAGTACATACAACCCCGGTTGGAGAGATCACCCCAATCAGAGGTGAAACAACTCATCACAGCAGTAGCAAAGACCGCAAGGTATCCCACATGTCTACCAATAACCACCTGCTCCATAGTTACCTGCCCTTTAGTAGCCTCTAGCACTACCTGCCCCTCATGCCCCTTTAGATGCACCATAGTAATAGATGATGAAAATGAAGATAGAAACACAGAGGAAACAGGAACAAGCCATGCAAGATATGAGAAATACAATTGTAAGGCTAGAAAGTTCCCAATCCTAACAAGGGAGTGCATCCACCATTCCTTCTCAGACAATTCCTAACCCCAAGGAGAACGTTTCTGCTATTACTCTAAGGTCTGGTGCAATTTTTGTTGCGATTGCTGGTCCTTCAGAGTAGGTTATGGTTGAGAGTTAGGAGAATGAGACAGTTCAGCCAGAAGTGTAGCAAGATAAGCCTGCACCTCAACAGAAGCAATCAGAAGAGCAGGTAGAAAGACCCATTTTATTGCTCTTCCCACATTGAGTTACAAGGCCTAAGAGGTCCAATGAGTTGGAGTTGGAAAAAGATCTCTTGGAAACTTTTGGAAAGTAGAAGTCAATATTCCTCTGTTGGATGCGATCAGGAAAATCCCTAAATATGCCAAATTTCTTAAGGATTTGTGCACCAACAGGAGGAGACCACGGGGCAGTGAGAAGGAGAAAGTACTATAGGGGTGAATACTTCCTCCCTCATCAAGCCAAGTAACCTGCCACCCAAGTAACCTGCCACCCAAGTGTAAGGATCCAGACATGTTCAATGTTCCCTGCACCATTGGGAACCTACAAATCAAGTAAGACATGGCTAATCTCGAGACTATCATTAATGTTATGCTAAAATCACTCTACAGGTCCTTACACTTTGGGGAATTCAAGCTCACCAGGTTGACAATCCAGCTTGCCAACTACAGTATCACAAAGCCATATGGGGTATTAGAAGATGTCCTGGAAAAGGTAAATAATTTAATATTTCCTGCTGATTTTTATGTGCTTGAGATAGAGAACGACACTGATGCTAATCAGCATACATTAATCTTGGATAGACCCTTTTTGAAAACTTCTAGAACCAAGATTGATGTTTATGCTGGTACATTGTCCATGAAGTGTAGGGACCTAAATGCCAATTTTGTTTATTTGATGCCACGAAATTCCCCTTTGAGGAACACTCTGTGTTTGGCATTGATGTCATTGTCTCCTTAGCGGAAGATGCATGTGATACTTTACTTGGCAAGGATAAATAACTGCCCTTTCCTATTTTTTCTTCCCCCATGGGATGTGATGAATCTGATATTGTAGAGTTTTTTGAGCTTACATATACAGGTACCCCATCTGGGTAGCAGCCATTAGTTTCAGAGGTGCCCTATGACCAACCTGCTCTAGGAAAGAAGCCTCAAGTGGGGAAAAAGATTTTGCTACATGAGCCCCAAGCAAAATTTATGACTGGACGATCAAAGTCCAAGTGGAAGGGACCACTCTTGGTCACTTGTGCACATCCTTGTGGTGCAGTGGAGTTAGAGGACCCAAGGTCTAAGATTCACCGTAAGGTTAGTGGGTACAGATTGAAACACCTCTATGAAGTCCTCAGGGATTTTGGGGCCCAGATGAGAGTTTTATGGGTTGAAGCTACACGCCTTCCGTGAGAATCCTGACTATCCAACTTAAGAACGTTAAAGCAAAGTACTGGGTGGGAGACAACCCACCGTGAAGTTTTTCTTTACCTTCTCTTTTATTTTCTGCATTTTATTTATTTTCATGTTAGTTTTGAGTCTTGCATCATATTTATTTTTATTTGTATTTTTCACTATCCTTTAGGCACCTTAGAGGTTACATGCATAGGTTCATACCATATGTACTGTATTGACATGCTTGGCATTGACTTTATTTTGTACTGCATACTTGGTGGATTCATTATATTATTTGGATTGAGTACTTGCACTTTTACCTGTGAGATTTTGAGCCTTTTGTTATTGTAGACTATAATGTGCCCTCCTTGTTTGTTCATGTGTGTTTCTCTCACTGGATTTACATTTTAGAACTTGCCTGGGGTCCTGTTTGAAAATATGTTCCCATGTGTATACTAGAAGATGATTGAGGTATTTTTCTTATTTTTAGCCACTTGACTATATAGTCAACCTTTGTATATTACCATTTTTTAGCCCTTTTTGAGCCTTATTGCCCCTTATTTTGTTTTAGCTCATTCCTAGACAAAAGCGAAAAACCATGAAAATTCCTAACCTTTTAGGTTTAGGAGAGCATTTATGCAATTTTTATATAATTGTGTGTTTTGAGCATAAGTGTAGGGGAAAGCAGGAGGACATGCCCCAGTCTAAGTATGGGAGAGGCAATATGTATTTGTGAATAGCCAAAAATAATAATAATAATTATACACGGGGCACACTAAGAAAAAAAATTGCAAAAGTTTGGATGAAAGTGTGTCACATTACAAATTAATGGCTGATGAATGGTTAAGTTGGACAAAGTATATCCTTAGGCACTTATGCACTTGGTGTATGCATTTGCTTTTTTTTTTACTAGAAGTTTAGCTCCACTGGCCTTTATATTTTCCCACCTTCACCTTAGCCCCATCACAACCAAAAGTAAGTCCACTTGATTCAATATGCATGTGAGTGTGATGAATAGAGAATGAGACCATTGACAAACCTATGGTAATGCATTTTCTTTTGAGGTGATTTGAGTGTACATCTTATCCTAAAATATTTGAGTGAATGAGTGGTAAACACTAACCTTGGGAGGATTTTTGTACTTAATCCATGCATTATATATGAATTCTGCTCTGTGTGCTTTGTTCTTGTTCATGCCTTACTTGTTACATTTCTTTTGATTGTTGGTGCGATTGCTTACTGCTTGTATCTCTAGATCAATAGGATTGTTGTATTATTGTTTTCCATGCATCATGCATTTTTAGAGTTAATCGAGTTAGGAGTCCAGTCGCTTTGCTGTATCCATCTGAGTCTCTTGTATGAGGAAATGCAATAGCTTAAGTGTGGGGGAGTTTAATAAGCAACATTTATGCCACTTATTTGACTTCTAAACCTTAACTTTTTGCACGAGTTGTTAATATGTTATTAAGGCAAATAATAGTAATTCTTATCTAGCACCTCATTGCACAATTTTAAGGAATTAGTGACTATTGCATTGTTTTTGGGAATAATTAGAAAAATGAATCTTATTGCAATTAACTTGTCTCTTTTAGTATGATTTTTGTATATAGGAGCATTAGATTGTGTGCAACACATCAAAGGAAAGATTAAGGACTCTTTGGAAGGAGCTGAGACTGAAAGGAAGGAAAAATGCGGGAGGCCACTATCCAAGTGAGCATTGTAGCGCTCAACAGAGACAAGTGTTGAACAGCCTAAGAAGCACTCATTCTGGTGAGTGATGCAGCGTTAATGAGTGCTGCAGCGCTTGTGCAATAACTTTGTTTTAGCTTGATAATCCGTTTTGAGCCTAATTTGGGCCCTTTTCTTTGGAGGAACAGTAACGACGCAAAAGAGAGGCTGACCTAAGATCAGTAACCTAGTTTTAGTTTTAGTTTTTGAACATACACACACACTCTCTCTCCTCCCCTCTCTAGGTTTTAGAGTTCTTAGTCATTGTTGAATTTTAGTTCTTGCCAGATTGTAATTTGGCTTCTCCCTTCAACAATGATTGTGAAACTCCTGCTATAGAGGAGTAATCTCTTTATCATGGACAGGGATAACTGAGAATTAAGTTTGTTCTTGAGGTTCCTAATTTATGCAATTTATAGTTGGTTTTTCTTCCCCGTTTGCTTTCTCTTTTGATTTCAATTGCGATAATTATTGTAATTGTATCTTTAAGAGTTGTCTGATTGTGCATTTGTTTGTGTGCATAATCTAGATACCATTGGGGCATTGGGTCAATTGATTTAATTACATCCAATTGGTAAGGGATTAAAATTAACTCTACTACGAATTAGGTTGGTATAATTGGTAATCAAATTGGCATAGGTTCATAGAATCACAATCGTGTAATTACTAGTTCATATGTTAGCCAAACCCTTAGTGAGAGTGCGATTATATGATCGCTAAGTAGAATTGCATCATTGTTATGTGATAACATAACTAATGAAAGTAATCACCACCATGAATTTATCTTTTGAACTGATGATTGAACAATCCTTAATCTAAAGGAGTCTTTGTGCAGGTAATTTTCTTTCATAATTCTCTCATTATAATTTCTTGATTTAATTTAGTTGCTATAATTTCTCAAACCCTCAATTTTCTCGAATCATTTAGAACATTTTCATGTGAAACGACCTGGATTGCACCCCAACTACATTTTTTGTGTAATTTGATAACTAAAACACTTTTTAATTTGTTGCGGGTAGTTACAGCTCGCATCACCCCCAAACCCATCTCGCAAATAGATGCTAAACATTAGTAGGGTAGGTCGATAAAGGATTTTCCAAAACTCAAGACCTGAGTATAAAATTTGAAAATAGATGGGGAGCGAGTTACATATTGCCAAACCTCAAAGAAGATGAGTGTAATTTTTCCTTGATTTTATAAGGTTTGCTAATCAATGCCTTGAGGGCAATGGTTAAGGGGAAAAAAAAGAAGCAAGTTCTAAAATCTTGTGATGGATCTCATACATTGAAGATATATAAACTTATCTTTCCAAGATAAAAGTTTCTTCTTTTGCTTTATTAGTCATTTTCCTTAGGACATTGGGTAGAAAAATACTTATTTTATGGCTTAATGAAATTAAATATTTTACTTGTATTTACCTACACTATGATGGTCGTAGCTAATAAAGTGTGGTCTTTCACCAATATTTTGTAATGCAGAATCATCTAGATTCAATAAGACCACTACACCAAGCTTGGTGGCACCATCACAGCCACCAATGTCCATGACAACATGTTGATCTCTCTTTCCCAAAATTGATTGAGAAATCATCAAATGTTATGGAAGTCGTTGACCCTCTAACCATAAATGGAGGTTTAAGATCCTTGTTAAAGCACCCGACAATTTTGGATCTCGTCCCTTTCCTCAATTGTGACAATAGAGGCATCGCCATTAATGTCTTACGATCGTTATGTGATCTCACTATTACCTTTTTTTGGATATTTAAAAAATGCTTAACTCTCAAGAAAGAGAAACAACTAAAGCTAATTCACAAAAAATTGATGTGAAAAACATCCTAAAATGGAGGCAATGTCATGGAATGGAGTCCTTTCTATCAACACTAGCTTCACACTCCTTATGATTAGATGAACCATCACCAGCTTTAAAATGATATCTAGGAGAAGTTGAAACTACACAAGAGAAAGGAAAAGCCATAGAGACACTTCAAATGGAGCTTGGCTCAATGTCAATAGATACGTAGAAAATGAGCTATCAGGCCACCATTGACTCCACCATCAATGGCTAACAACACCTTTGTGAGCCATAACAGGGAAGCTCCATAGCCAACAACAGCACTTAGCCTAACAGTGAACCACCGCGACCACCAATAATAGGCACACTTCCTAAGTGACCGACTGTAAAAAGCAAACTCTATAAGCCCAAAACAACACCATCTACCCTACTAGCCCCAAGCCATCACACCTTTATTACCAAAAATCCCTCATTGCAAAAATAGAGCATCAGCCAAAACCCATATGCCTAAGAAAGGAAAATGATTTCCATTCCAAAATGAAAGCCTTGGAATCACCATCGACAACTATGGCCAAAACCACATTGATTGGCAGCCATGGTGATAGGATAAGGTAGGGAAAATGGAATTGATTGAAAAGGGTTTGGTGAGCAAAGGTGAAATTGATGGGAGGAAAAGGGGAGGGAAAATGGGATTGGAAGAAGGTGGGTGGATTTGTGTGTGTAGAGGGCAGACCTCGCCTAAAGAGCAAGCGGCCACCCCCAAGTCAAAAGACTTCAAGGTTTCTTTTCCCTTTGAAATCTCCTTGTTGCCATAGAATAAAAATTAGAGAAAAAATGAACTCTTATTTTTTACCTTAGTTCAATGAATAGAACCAAACTAACTTGATCTTAATCGAACTATTTTGATTTGAATTTGGTTTAAAAATTGTAGAAACTTGTTTAAATTTGATTGGTTTCAATTTTTTTTAAACTCAAACCAAACCGATCCATGAATGTTTATGTTGATCTCACTCTCTTGCTAACTTTGTTTCTTGACTTTCATGAAAGGATGCGAGGGTTTGGTTGGTTAGGTTTGGAGTGTTTTTCTAACTCAATCTGTTCATTAAATAGTGGGTTGGATTGGGTTGGGTCAAATCCATGGGTCCAATATATATATATATATATACACACACTTGAAAGAAAAAATTGCCAATTAAAAAATGCCAAGATATATAAGTGTATATAATAAATTCAAACGTTGATAACATAATTTCTAATATAAATATTAAATGTCTTGATAACTATATGCCTAAATTTTGATAAATTTAAGAAAACATCATAAGCTTCCTACTTTCAAGAAAGCATATATTAGTCATAAAAATGTAGCAAGGTTCTATCCATTTGTTTATTTGAATGACAAGATTTAAGATGATGTAATTTTTTTTATTTATTAAGGATTTGAGAAAAATATTATCCTTTAAAAAAAATTGAGAAGATTTAGAATGCAATGTTCCTTTTACTTGATAATATCAAAGGATTTGACAAAAATTTTCTTTCTTTCTTGGCCCAAATAGATTTGGGATGATGTGATCCTCTTTTAATTATTATGTTATTTATTTATTTATTTATTTTTTGCTTCTACATACAAAACAAAGAAATTATACAATTAAAAAAATAGATGAGTTGAGTTGGGTTGTGTAGGTTGCAAATTTCCAAACCCATGACCCAACTCACACCTATGATGTGAAATATTTTCCCAGCCAACGCAACCCATTGAGCCAATCCAATCCCTATTTTATGGGTTGAGTTGGGTTGAAACTCATGGGTTTATGAGTTGACCCAATTTGATAAATGTCTTTATTTTTATGCATTCTTATATGTATTTTATATTGTTATTTATGTTTAATGGATCTTATATGGGCTTTTAACCTTCAATATTGTCTTTCAAGTTACCATTTTATATTGGATCTCATTTCATTTATATATGCTAGTTTCTCAAAATTTTATGCCCTCTGAAATGGTTCATATTATTCAATATAAAAGAGTTTACGGGTAATTAGGTTAGGGTAGACTTCATTGAGAAAATATCTGCAATTTATATAATTAATTAAGAACTAAGTTTAATGTTTTTCAAATCTACAAACTTACACATATAATAAAATCAAATCAAAAGTACAATAAAAGAAAATTAATTCTTTGAATAATTTGCAAAATAATTTCCATATGTATTCAGAGCAAACGAAAAATTAGTGCATTAATTTTGTTTAATTATTGTCCCTATTACCTTTACCTCATTAGGGTAAAATGACTAAAAGAATAAGTCAAAATTAGTAGTTTTTATTGTTAAAAATGAATAAAAAATATTCAAATTCAATTAGATTTTTTTAAAATTATATATGCTAACAAATTAATAGCCATTATGCACCAATCAATTTATTTTATTAACATAAGAAAATATAAAGATCTTTTGGAATATATTATAATTATATAGAAAAAGGTTAAAGAGTGTGCGGAGACGATTGTAATTAAAAAATTGAAAATATTCAAATGGTTATCAAGAATTTATTGCTTTTTTCTTTTTCATTCTTATAATATTCAAATAATAATAAAAAAATAAAAGGTAAAAATTAAATACCGAAATGAAAACATTTCCACCCTGATATTATTAATCTATAGTTAGCTAAAAACAGAAAAAATAAAATGTAAAAAAATACAAAAACTTTTAAAATTAATTATATTTTATAATTCTCCGAAAAGACCAATTTTAATCATTTTAAATGGATTGAAAAGACCTCTGAAGAAACGTAATGGTAGCTATGGAGGATGTATGGCCTTCAAACTCCTTTCAATATGTGTCGATTTGTCTAATCGATGAGGATATTAAGTTTGAGGTTGTCTATCTTGATATTGATAAAAATCACGAGAAAGTGTCTGATGAGTACCTAAAATCACCCAAGGACATTGTTGTCTCTCATGATATCGATAAAGGGGAGGAGAAAGTGACTGAGTACCTCAAATCACCGGTTTAGATCCTTCTATCATAAATTTTATTCTTTGTTACATATATTCATTGATAATTAACTAGAGATTAGGCGATGCACGGGTTTGTTCATTTGAAAAAAAGTTATCTAAGAAGAATGTTTTAAAGGATACGTGATAATAACTAAAAACTAAATATAACGTGTGAAAAAATAGGAGGGCATTTGGTTCGGCTATTTTCTATTTTTATTTTCACTAAAAGCATAATACAAAAGTCAAAATATGTCTGGTTTGTTCCTTTTAAAAATGCTTTTAGGAAATATTTTTAGAAAAACATGAAAATTTGAAAATGATAAATTTTCATTTCCAGCATTTCCTTTGTTACATGCTGAAAATGTTTTCAATTAAAAATGCAGTGGTATGATTGTAAATATGAATAAGTTTTAATTTATTTATTTTAGTTGATTGTGCTTGGTTCAAATATTTTAAAAACATAATTCATCTCTATAGTTTATTATTTTGTTGAAGAATACTTTCGTATGTCTCGTCCACACAATTAAACATTTGCCTATCAAATTGCACTTTCCCCACATATATTGCGAGATATTTTTTTTCAATTTTATTCTATTTTTTATGTATTATTTATTTTTAAGTATCAGGTGTTAATAGTAATTCCTTGCAGTAATGAAATTAGTCAATCACTTTTTGACATTCATAATAAAATAAAAGCTTATTAAGCATATTTCCATTTTTTTATTGTTTATTATTACCCATCAAAGCTTAATAACTTTACTTGGATAGTTTATTATTTCTTTAAATGTGAATTTATACTTCCTTTTATCACTTTTATGTGAAAGAAAAAGGAAAGTCTTTTAATAAAAAAAGTATTTTGGATAGAGGGATATATTATAGAATTTAATTTTACTACACTATTGGTATAAAATTCTTTTACACTATTGTTCAATTAAAATTATTCATTTACATATTTTTCAAGTAATGGATGAGAAATTTTTTAATAGAATGATAGATGGAAGTATAATAATAATCATAGTTAAAAAAATAATACTAATTATTTTGTTCAATTATATATCTGTTTTTATTACAATGGTAAATAACTCAAAAAGCAAGTATATTCTAAACAAAATCAGTAATTAGAAATAATTTTTTATTAGAGGTACTTGAGTTTATAGAATTATTTATAATTTTAATAAATATTTTTATAGATAAACCAAATTTTCAAATCGTATATATGTTTTTTTATTGTTTAATAATTATGATTGCTTTCAATAAAAATAAATAAATATTGTTTTATTGTTATGAATATTTCATTTTGAAAACATACAAATCAAACATATTTTTGTTATTTTAACTTTCTGAAAATAAAACTACTTTGATAAACCAAACACATTTTTTAAACTTTGAAAATCTAAAAATGAAATTTATTTTCAAGAAACAAAAGTAGAAAATATTTTCACAAACCAAATACATTCTAGATAATTCATCAGTAATTATAAATGTTGAAATTGGATAAAAAATCATACCTTATAATTGGCTAAAATGGATACATTCATTGCAATACAATGTAAAATTATGTTGTCTTGAAACTCTTTCATGATAGTTGATGGGAAACTTGAAATATTAACTTTGAAGATTTTGGATACTTTAACTCTCTTTCAAGAATGCAACATATTTATATATCAATTTATCAGTTTTTTTTAAAAATAAATTAAAATATTAACATATTTATAAATATATGATTGTTGTAGTTAAGAGTTTTGAAACTAAATTTGCATAATTCAAAGAATCAGTTTGTACGTCGCTTCTTTCCGATAAATACTCATGTAAAAAATATTTTATATGAATTAAGGATGAAATTAATTAAAATTTTTTAAAGTTCACACAAGTTATTCATCAAACTTTAAATTAAATTTGATTTATCATGAACTAACATTTTAACATGATTATTTAAATTTCAATGAAATTAACTTAAAGATAAAAATATTAATATTATTATGTACAAAAATATTACAATATTAAATAATATTATTATATAATTCACTTCAAACATAATATCTTAACCTATTAAATAATATAGATATAAATAAAAACATATATTATTTGGCTAATTTAAAAGTAAATTTAATTTTACATTTTTCCAAAAGAATTCAAGCTTAATTATTAAAATTTTAATTTAAAAAACTACTTTATCTTAAGGTGACATATTGATTTATTATTTAAATATTAGTATGATAAGATTTAAAGATAAATAATTAATATTGTTATGTAAAACTATATAAAGTGTTACATAAAATTAGTTTTGTTTGAGAGTAGTAAAAGTTTTGTTTGAGAATAGTAAAGCCATTTTTCTCAATTTGACTATCAAATCATTCAAAAGTAAAAATATTACGATCAAACTTGAATTCAAAGATATTAGGTGTTAATGAATTGTTTTGCCACTTTATACACACATACACATTACTACATTTTAAATTTCTTGGATTAATTTATGTTTTAAGTAGGTTGGCAGACTTTTACTCTATTGTAACTATCATAACTCTAGTGAGAGATGAAATTCATGTTTGGATTTGATTAATTATAATTGTAAACTGCTTTTGTGCTAGAAACTTTTGATACATCATTTTGATTATAAGCCTTGCCATCCCTAAAAACTAAATTCTTTTTTCTTTTTTTTCAATTATTGTTGTATCAAGTTTTGTGTGGTTATAAACAACTTTGTTTGTAATCACATTCCTCTTGCTAGGTAAGATTGTTTGTTCAATCTTATCATAATCCAATAAAGTTATTCAAAATTTATTTACTGCAATAATATGATTAGTTACTCAGAATTTAATTAAGATTATCATGGATCTTGGAATCATATGTGTTGGGTCTATGATATGAACTCAATTGCATTATTCAAATTGATATTTACCTCTTCAGTTATTAACTTATAATTGTTATTATTGTATTATAAATGTAATATAAATTAATTTGACTTTTTTCATAGGAATTTTATTTCAAATGTAAACTACTGATTGCTTCAAATAAAGTTAATATAAATTAACAATATTTATACATCTAAGCTGATAGAAATTTTATAAATTTAATAAAAAAAAGGTTTGCTATGACATTTTCTCATAAATTTTTTAATTAGCACATTCTCTCATTATTATAAGGCTTTAATTATGCTGATTTAAATTAATGTGTTTACTGATTTTAAATGTGCTCATATCATTCAGCTTCCATTATTATCATATTAATGTGGGCAGTTATATTTTTTAGTGCTTCGTTAACCCATTAGTGGGGTATATATATATATATATATATATATATATATATATATATATATATATATATATATATATATATATATATATATATATAAAACGTATTTTATAAATAATTGATTAGTAAAAAGTATAAAATTAAACTCATGTAAAATAAAATTAAACCCAACTATGCTGATTTAAATTAATGTATTTACTGATTTTAAATGTGCTCATATCATTCAGCTTCCATTATTATCATATTAATGTGGGCAGTTACATTTTTTAGTGCTTCGTTAACCCATTAGTGGGGTATATATATATACACGTATTTTATAAATAATTGATTAGTAAAAAGTATAAAATTAAACTCATGTAAAATAAAATCCATAGTTTAATGAACCTAAAATAGAACTAAATATAATAAGAAAATTAAATTTAAGTAGCAGTATTACATTTGTCAGTCCTATAATGTGGCTTTTAATTTAAATTTGGTCATAAATTATATTTTTATTATACAATAAAAATGAAATAAGTTCATTTGATTAACAAATAGAATAATACATATATAATGTTAAAACTTGAAAACATAATCTAACTTCAAAAAATTAAAAATATATTAAAATAGGAAATTTAAATTTTTCTAATTTTGTACTAATAAAATTATATTAATAAAATCCATAATTTATGGATAGAAAATAGAGCCAATATAACAATAAAATCTAATTTTAATGGTTAGTATTAGAGAAAAATAGATATACAATATTCTAAATTTATGCATTGCATGGATTTATTGATATTTTATGATAATTATTTTGAAATAAAAAAATTTAAAAAACTGTGATAGTAGTAAAAGTTATATATAATAAAAGTATATTGACTATTTTCTTTAGTTACTTTTCATAATACTCTCATTTGAATGTGATTATTAAGAAGGAAATATTTCTTTATTTTGATAATAAGTACTTAAAAATATATTTACTTATTTGTTTGAATGCTTTTGAAAAATATTGAATAAAACATAATAATGTTTTTGCTTATTTTGAAGACACGATGTACAGTTTTTTTTTAACTTTAATCAAAAGTATCAAAAGAGAGTGAAAATGTATCCTAAAGATTGATGGTGTCAATTATATATATTTTCAAAAATATTCTTGACATTTATTTAAAATAACAAATTTGTGCTTCTCTAGTCTTTGAAACTTTAGCTAATTCTTAAAAACACTAAGGTTATGTTATTATGAACTATCAAATTGAAGTAATAAAGACTCCAACCTCATAAAATTGGATGGTAAAAGACTAAAATTATTATATGTAACTAAATAAAATATCATGTTAAATTATTTTTTGAGTATGGTCACTTTTTTTTATTAAACTTGACCACCAAATAAATTAAAAGCAAAAAATATTTTGGATTTAAAATAAAATCAAATTGCCTTTTTCATTCGAAAGATTAAATTATAAAAATTATGATACCATGAATGAACTGGAATATTAATAGTTATTTAAATTTTAATCTAATTAACATAGAAAAATATAATATAGATATTCATATGCAACTACATTATAATAAAAAAATTATAATAAATTAGAGTGAGTTTTAAATAAAAATTACAATATTATTAGAATCATATAATAGTGTTTAATAAAAAACATTAATGAAAATATAATAAATCGTGCAATAATTTCAAGCTGATAAGTTATAGTATTAAATGCAAAGTGTGCATATAAAAAGATAGATTTTAACTATGGATTATAATATTATTATTAGAATCACCTAATAGTGTTAAATAAAATAAATATTAATGAAATATAATAGATGTCTTTTTGAAAAGAATTTAATTTGAAAACTTAATTCTAAAAATAATTATTATGACGATTATAGATCATAAAATTTTATTACGAGCTAATAATATAAAATTTTCATGTAATTTGATTTAATTAAAAGATAAAAGATTATTATTATATAGGAAAAACTAAATAATATTATTTTATAACTATTCAAAATTATAACGAATTTTAATATGAAAATGTGATTGGTAATGTGATAATTGCAACAAAGGGGAAATATTAATTTCAATCGTAATTTTAATCTGTAAAACATTTTAGAAGTAAGAATATTTTATTTGTCTGATTAAAAATATGAACTATCGCATATCAAAAAAGAATATGAACTATCAAAATTTGAATAAAGTTTATGTATATAAAAATAAGGTGTTATATGAAAATAATATTAATTTTTTTAGTTTGGAAATTTTAATAAAATTAATTGTGAAGACAATATGTAAAAATATTAAATAATATTGTATTTTTAACTATTGCAATAGAGTGAAATTATATTGTAAGTTATATTTTAAATATGTGAGTTATGTTATAAGTCCAAATTAGAATAACAATATTAAAATATTTTAATTAAGTATGAGTGCTATATAATTTTTAAATGAATTTTAAAATTATAATAATGAATTTTAGAATAACAATATATGAGTGTTATATTTGAAAATTATAATGAATTATAAGTTCAAAATGTGATGGGTAATATAAATTGCAACAAAGAATAAATATCAATTTCATTACATAAATTTTTAATCAATTTTAAAATTATAATAATACATTTTAGAATAACAGTATATAAGTGTTATATTTGACAATTATAGTGAATTTTAATTTCAAAATTGATGGTAATGTAATAATTGAAACAAAGAATAAATATTAATTTCATCGTATAAATTTTAAAAATTATACATAACAATATTAAAATGTTATAAGTGCAAGTTAGAATAACAATATTCGAATTATGTTTTAAGTGTTATATACATTTTTCAAATTTGGAAATTTTAATATTTAAAGAAATTAATTTTCAAAAATGTATATAATAATATTATATTTTTAACTATTACAAAAGAGTAAAATTTAACTGTAATTTATATTTTAAATATTGAAATGTTATAAATGGCAATCAGAATAATTTAAAGAAAGTCGTGATAGTGATTCAAGATTAAATTTCATATGATAACTGATTTTTTTAAACAATAAACATATGTGTAACAATAACACAAAAGTAAATTTAATTTAAGTGTAAAAATAATGTAATTAATTTTCAAATGTTTGCCACTATATTGTACCAAAATAAAATACTAATCAATATACATAATAAAACAATGCATGTAATATATAAAATATTTAGTAAAATAAAAATCAATTGAAAATCAATTTTAATTTAACTAACTACAAATTTTATTATTTATATCCACAAATCACATAAATTAATTATTTTATATCATTATATCAACTATTCCAAAATTTTATTTACCATATATATTTTATTTAACCAAAACATAATAAAAATACATAAAAACCAATAAAATACAAAAGCAAATGACAAAAGAGAAGAAACTATCTTATTTGTGTGGTGATAGAGAAAAGAATGGTAGCAAGCTTTGTCTTCAGTAATTATGGAGATCATCTGTTAAAAAAAGAAAGGGGATGATAAACTGTGTCAAGGAAAAAGAAACCCAATAGCAATGCATACCAAGGACATGATATGAAAACAGCAAGAATAAACCAGGAAATGTGCTCTAATTTTCAACTTTACTGCCCAATGTCTTGTTCAATCCATATGTCCACTATTATTTGCAGACCAATACCTGCCAAGACCAACAGAGAACGTTGCAAAACGTAATAACTCAGTTTTCTTTTCCTTTTTTTTTTCAATAGTTCAGAGTACCAAGAACATAACATAAAATTTATAAAAGCTACAAAAAATAAACCAGCAATTATGCTCCAACTTTCAACTTTACTGCCCCATATCTTATCCAATCCACATATCCACTGCCATTTGCAGGACCTGGCATTCACCTGGCAAAATCAAAAAAGAACGTTGCAAAAATTAACAACTCAATTTTTTTTTCAACAGTTCAGAGTACAATTTTACATAGCCAAAAATAAAGCAATGAGAAGAGATACAAGCCAAACATCATAGAGTTCAGAAAAATAGCCTAAATCATAACTAACAAATCAACACCATCCTCTTAAACCACTGCTTCACAGTTTATGCCCCTTGATATGTCAACAGCTTAATAGGACAATCAGGTAACCTTTAAACGTGGACCAACAATATCAAACCACATATTCATAGCTTCTTAAAAGCACACATCACATATACCCAGATTTCGCCTACTTCTGCCTAATTTCACCATAGAAGGCAAAGCTTTAACTAAATTTAAAATACAATTATTATGAAAGAACCAATACATTACAAAACCATTGAATTTTTCTTTTTTGTTTGTAACGAAAGACCATTGATATGAAACTACATAATAATAACCAACTTATTAGTAAATTGTAACGTATTAGTAAATTCATACTAAAAAAATAATAATATCAAACGGTTCCTATATGTGTGATAATAAATACAGATTGCAATGAAGGTTACATATATAAAATATTAATATATATTTTTCTTTTGTATGCAAACTACATTAAATGCTACATACAGTGAAGTTTACATACATATATATATATATATATATATATATATATATATATATATATATATATATATATATTGATGATAATCTTGGTCTTTTGATTTATTCATCTTCTTACTCATATTCTTTTTGCTTCATAATTTTGCAGCCTTTGGGTAGTGTCGTTCCATGGTTAGACATAATGAAGTATATTTTACAAAATATTAAAGTAAATAAATAAATAAATATTATTTATTTATTTCATCTGAAAATGCGGTTACTAACCATTTGCAGCAAGGGAGATTACATAGTGCTGGTTTGTGACTGTTGGAAAATAATGGCCACAAATGATGAAGCCATACAATTCTTCACGTTTCATGAAAGGGTGCATACCATTGTGACTATCCTTAGATGAAAAGACATGATGATTCTTTTAGGTTGTAACCATTGTGACTATTCTTAAATTCTTAAATGAAAAGGCATGATAGTTCTTTTAGGTTGCAACCATTGTGACTATTCTTAAATGGACATGAAACTTTTCATAAGTGTCCAATGTGCATCTATAAATATCCTCCATTGTAGAACAATTAACTCACTTTTACTTTGTGCATTGTGTGAGTTCTAAGAGTTCTTTAAAAGGTTCAAGAGTAAGAGAATTTCTTGTTATTGCTAGACAAGAAATTCATATGTAAAGTTTATCAGATCCCTAGGAAAGATCGTTATCAACCCATAAAGAACTACACGCAAATATCTCTCTAAAGATAGCGATTCATTTCGTGCCTTGAAACCATAATATTCAAATTCTTGTTCATCATCTTCTACATATCATTCCTAACACATAATTCCACTTCTCCTTCTCTTCATGATTTCTTATTTTCTATGCTTTATAACAAATCATTTTTTATTATTTTGTTTTGATCCTTGCTCATAGATAGTCCCTGAGAATTTATAGCTTTCAACTTCTTGTGCAGAGTCTTGTGCGATAAGAGGTATTATGCAAAGAAGTACAAGTTTCAAGGGGTTGAATTGATAAGGAGGACAACAAAAGAAGGGTGTTTTGTTGAGCAATGGCTAGAATTTGAACAGTAAGACTTCCATCCATCCTTCTACAAGGCGTCAACATCTTGCTTGCTCCGGTACTTGGTAGCCCTCCAAATGCCTAGGTGATTGAAGAAAGCGAAGCAATGCTAGTGGGGGACCATGTTGAACATATATGAGGAAAGACTATAAAAGAACAAATACTTGGTTTTAACTTATTTACCCTTTCTGATACATATTAGCTACCATCCCTTCATTAGTCGTGTTGCCAACAATGGTGGTAAAGAATGGTGAGAGGTCGGTGATGAATGGCGGTGACAATGGTGAAAGGTCAGCCAAATGGCAGTACATCAGATGTGAATGGCGATGACAGTGGTAGGAGGTTGGCAAATAAATAAATAAATAAAGAATAATGGTTTTGGCTAGAAGAAGAAAAGTGCAAGTTGGTAAATCATATATTAAAATATAAATATAAAAATAGTGAGGAATATTATTAATTTTGAGGCACATAAGAAAAGGACATTGGAGTTAATCGGCCATGTGCAGTGTGTAATGCGTACACATGGCCAAGATTTAGAACTTGACTTCATTGTTTGTAGTGTAGAGTTGCGTTTTCTTGCAAGAAAGCTATACTTATATGAGGATGAATGCAGTTTGCATTGCGTATAACTTGATCAAACTACCCTCAATAATTGGCCATCATTGTATGTGAAACAAAGGCAATGCATGAAGAAGAGAATGACAAAGATGATAAAATGGGTTTTGGATATTCAATTTTTCATTGGCAACACTTTAATATTTACCCAAAAATATCACGACCATCCATTGCTCTAAGAACTAGTCACTTGGCTGGTCCAATCATTAAAGAATTGTTGAAGTATTAATTTGTAATTAATTTTCTAGAGGAAAGTATTTAAGATTTGTCATCATTAGTGCTTTAGAGTTATTTTAATAAGACCTTTTGAATTTAAAGAAGACCTTTGTCACCCTAGTGTTTTAGAGGAGTATTTTAATATTCAACCCGGTATGTTTCTTATTACTTTAAATAGTTAATATTTGTATTTCAACTTTTTGATATATTCTTTAAAATAGATATTAATTCAAAATAATCAAGTATGAAAAATAAAATATTAGATTTAGATATAGAAACTAAAATTATTATCACACAAATTATTTTATAAAAAAGGGAATGTTACAATTTTCCTATCCTTTTAGGAATTTTGTCTTCAAAATTCATAACTTGTTTGGCATAACTCCGGATAAATCTTCTTAATCTCACCTTCTAGTACCTATGTTTCCTCTTCAAATGACACTCCTTTCCAAACCACTTTAACTAAAGAAATTTCTTTTCCTCTTAAGTTTTTGACAGATCTATCTATGATTTGTATTGATTTATCTTCATTGGTTAAATCACCTCTTACCTGCATTGTCACATATTCAATGACATGTAAAGAGTCAAAACAATATTTTTTGAGCTAAGATACATGGAAGATGTTATAATTAGAAACATTGGATGAAAGTGCAATTTAGTATGCAACAAATCCTATTCTTTTAAGAATTTGGAATTGATCAATGAATTTAGAGCTTAATTTTTTGGAGTTTAGGGCTCTGCCAACTCTAGTAGTAAAAGTGACTCTAAGTAAGGTAGCTAGGATCGCGTGCTACCTCATAGAATCGCACAATTCCATGACTCTGAGTAGCCTGGGTGATTTCGATTTCACACCCCAGCTCGCTTCCATCGAATCATTGTGGGATCGCCGGGGAAGATCGTAAAGTCGCTGGAATCGGACGATTTTGTCGAGCTGCATGCATCCAAAGACTGGGAAGCTCTAGGCCATTTTTGCGACCCCAAATTCTGCCTTACCACAGTTTTGGGGTGGCAGAGAGATAGGGAACGTCGAATGAGAAGTCCACTCTCATGAAGAAGCTGCCGCAGGTGGAGACAATGTCGACCGCAATCGGCTTCACCGCATATGACGAGGAGCAGGAGACAATAGCAAAGCGAAGCGGTTTGAAACCTTCGCAATGGACCCTTGTGTGACCTCTGGTGGGGCTTCTCCGATGGCGACACTGGCAGTGAGTGCAGCGGAGGATATGATGCGTGGGAAAGGGGTGGAGGCGCTGAAGCAATAGTGACAGTGAAGAAAAAGGAAATTAAGGTAATAAAGGAATTAGTTAAGTAGAGTTCCACACTTAACCAAATGGGCCAGGCCCAACGCTAGTTGAAGAAATGCTGGAGTGCTAATTTAGAGGCCTATTACCAGACCAAAAAAAGAAAAAAGGAAGAAGCCTATTATGATAGGGTAGTAAGCCGAACCCAATTTCATGGCAGCATGCAAATGAGTTTTGCATTTTCTTTTTATATATTTGCTAAAAAACAAAAATGGGGAGTTAAATCATATGGTCCGATATTTTCTAGAAAAATATTAATGAGTAAATATTAATTACGAACTATGGACGTTTAGTTATGTAATCTTTGAATCCTTAATTGTCAATTATAAATTTATGCATATTTAATTAAAGTATAGTTATGTTAAGTTAATTGGACTTATTTACTTATTTATGTTATGTTATGTGATATATATATATAAATAAGTATTCTGTAGGATCTTATGATCCGTGTTACGATTCAATGTTTTACGATTTTGCATCCCTCTTTTGATTCTATGTAAGATTTCGATCTTAGTTACCTTGATTCTAAGGAAGACATAATCCCCTTCTTTAAATTCCAAAGGTCTTATTCTTTTATCAATATTACTTTTTTGTCTATTCTATGCAATACTATGTGTAGTGAGTAGTTTTTCGATAATAAACTTGCTCTTCTTTATGGTTTGTTGCACTATGTCAGGTCTTAGTAAACTTTGTTTTCCCACTTCAAACCAACATAAAGGTGACTTACATTTTCTACCATATAGAGCTTCAAATGGTGTCATGCTTATGCTTGAATGATAACTATTGTTATAGATAAACTCTATCAATGGTAGATAAGTATCCAAACTTCCTCGTATCTCTAGCACACAAGCTCTAAGTATATCCTTCAAGGTTTTGATAGTTCTCTCTGTCTGACCATCTATTTGAAGGTGGTAGGCTATACTAAAGCCACGTTTAGTACCCCCAAGGCATCTTGTAAGGCTACCCAAAGCTTTGAGGTAAATCTAGTATCCTTGTCTGAGACTATGCTAGTTAGTACCCCATGTAACCTTACAATTTCCTGGATATAGCTTTTAGCCAACCTATATAATGGCCAACTAATCATTATTGGCAGGATATGGTAGACTTGGTTAATTTGTCAATGATTACACATGTAGAATCATAACCTGAGAGAGTTCTTGGTAATCCTATAATAAAATCCATTGATATGCTATCCCATTTTCACTAGGGGATATCCAGAGGTTGTAATAACCTCACATGTTTTTTGCGTTCTATCTTTACCTTTTGACAAGAAGGACACCTAGTTACAAAATTGGCTATGTCTCTTCTTATCCTATTCCACCATACATTTTTGTTGTTCTAGGATGCATGATGAACTAACTGAAATATGCCTTATATAAAATTTGATTCCATAATCCTCCGTTATCTGGGACATATAACCCTCTCCCATACATCATATCTCCCTTTTTATCATGGCAGAAATGGTCAAGTTGTTCTACTTGAATCTTGCTCTTAAGGAACTTTAAAAACTCTTATTCTCTTGGGCATTTCTCACTTGGTCCTTCAAATCACATTCTATTCTAAGTTCACTAGTATATAAACAATGGGGTTATAGAGACATTGAAATTTTCAAATCCTTAAATTCCTTCAATAACTCATGTTCCTCTATCATCATTAGAGACATGTGTAAGGACTTTCAATTCAAGGTATCAGTCATTACATTAGCCTTGTCAACATGATATTTCAATCCCAAATCATAGTCTTTCAAAAATTCTATTCATCTCCTCTATCTCATATTTAATTCCTTTTGATCAAAAAGATATTGTAAACTCTTATGGTCAATATATATCTCAAACTTCACCATATACAAATAATGTCTCTAAATTTTCAAGGCAAATATACTATGTCAGCTAAATTTAGGTCATGGGTTAGGTAGTTCTCTTTATCAAACCTAAGTTGACTAGAGGCATAAGCCACAATTCTCCCTTTTTATATCAAAACATAACCTAGTCCTTTCTTAGATGCATAACAATACACTACAAAGTTTTTCCTCGGATTAGGAATTATTAATATTAAGGTAAAGGTAAGCTTATTCTTTAGCTCTTGAAAACTGGCTTCACAAATTAAGCTCCATTCAAAAGGTTGATTCTTCTTAGTTAACCTAATTAGAAGTAAAACTAGTTAGGAAAATCCTTTAATGAACCTCTTATAATCACTTACTAATCCAAGAAAACTTCTAATCTCAGTGACTACCTTCAGCCTTTCCCAATGAACAATGGCTTTAACTTTGCTTGGATATGTAGTTACCTCTCCTTGAGTGATCACATGGCCTAAAGATCTCACTTCTCTTAACCAAAACTCACATGTTTATAGTTTGCCATACAATTGCTTTTTTTTTTTCAAAATCTACAGCACTATTTTACGATGTTGTTCATAATCCTTCTAAATCTCTGAATAGATGAGGATATAATCTTAAAGACTACCATAAATTTGTCAAAGGCCTAAAAATCCTATTCATGTAATCCATGAATATTGCAGAAGCATTGGTAAGTCCAAAAGGCATCACAAGATATTCATAATGGCCATACATAGTCCTAAAGGTTGTTTTAGGTATAACCTCATGTTTCACTCTTATTTGATGGTATCCTGTCTTCAAGTCAATTTTTGAGAAAATTGATGCACATAGAAATTGATCCAATAAGTCATCTATTTTGGGGAATGGGTACTTATTTTTAATTATGACCTTATTCAATTGCATATAATCTACATATAACCTCATGCTTCCATCATTTTTCTTAACTAGCAAAACTAGCGCACTCCATGGTAATACACTATGCCTAATGAATTCTTTAGACAACAAATTCTCAATTTGTTTCTTAAGTTCATTAAGCTCTAGAGGGGATATTCTATAGGGTGCAAAGGATAAAGATTCTTCTCCTGGTATTAAATTAATGAAAAACTCAACCTTCCTTTCAGGGAATAGGTTCACTATATCCTTGGGAAACATTTTTGGAAATTCTCTCACTAAAGGTATGTTGTTTATTTCTTGTTCAACCTTTGAATCTAAAGAATAAAGGAGAACCTCTTGAACTTATTTTAAGAGACACCTCTCTACTTGAGTGGCATTAAGGAAAATGGTATTAGGGGATTTTTGTTTCATGACTAGGTCAATGGGAAAATAAGCAATCTTTTTAGAACAATATAGAATTATGCCATTAGAAGACGTCCAATCCATTCAAATTATGATATCAATACCAGGCAAAGGTAAACAAACAAGATCAATAACAAAAGGGTTTTCTTTAACTGAAATAGGACAATTTAAATAGACATGAGAGGTATAAACTTTTTTCGATTATTGCAGTAGAAACTAACATATCAAAAAGAAAATGTAATAAAGATAAATTTAACTTCTTCATACATTTAATAGATACTTCATGTCAGGAGAAAGAGTTGCCTCTTCTCTACTAAGAGTAAATATTTTCCCTTTAGTTTGTGGTCTTGGTGTAGAATTGTTTAATGGTTTCCCATTGGTGTAGTCCTTAATAGGGTCTTAGCTTCCTGCACCAATAACAAACATGTTGTCCAAAAAGGTAGAGTTGGAAGCCATAAGATTTCTCACATTTATTATACGCAGGTAAAGGTTCCTTATTTGGAAACTATTTCCCCTTCCCCTGGTTTACTTCGCTCTTAAAATTATTTTTTTCTAGCTTCCAATACCCTCTTTTTTTTGAGAAAATTTTGTTTTTCTTTTTTCCAATCCCAAATCTTGATAGCTCTTTTTGGCTATCCAACATTTATTTACTAGAGTGGTATAGTCTTTTATCTCTAGGGTGGAGTCCTTGTCTCTAATCTCAGGCTTTTCACCCAACTGAAATTTTGTTGCCTTCCAATGCCCATTCCAGTTACTTTTCAAATAAAAAGAGAATTTGGAAATTTTATCAAACTTAGCCACATCGTATTCCCTTGTTTGAGTTGTATAAACTCAACTTCTTTCTCGTCCTTAACATTATCAAGGAAATACTCGTCAAGGAAAGTAGTCAACAATACCATCTGGGTAATTTTGGCTCTGGTAGACTTTAAAAAACTTTTAGCGCCTATCCACTAATGTTCTGCTTCCCCTTCTAATGTATATGCAGCAAAGACCACTTTTTGTTCATCTATACATCCCAGAATAGTGAAAATCCTTTTTAGTTGTGTGAACCATTTTTCAGCAAGAACTAGATCATAGTCCCAATGGAATAAAGGTGGTGTGGTTTTCTTAAACTCTGAAAGCCCTTGGTAATTGTGATTAGTCACAAAAGCTCCTCTAACAGAGTTTCCACTGCTTTCACCATTATGATTGTTGTTTCTATTTTGAGTTTTCTGTATTTGTTAAAAATTTATCTTGTTTAATTTTGTCTAAGCCTTGACAACTTCAACCAGACTCATCATTGCCCTCACATCCCTAAAAGAGTGGTATTTGGTGTACTCTACTCCTCTAGAATTTCTTGATCTCTTGATGCCATATAGTCACAAGAGTGCATAAACCACCCAAATATTAAATTGATCAGGCTCAATATTATATACTTATTTTATTGAGAATATTATAAGGCATACAAAGAAAAACTGATGTCATAACATGTTAACGACAGAAACTCAACCTACACCTAAATTATATCTGTGCCTAAGAACAAGACTCTGATATCAAAACTGTAACATCATTCATACTATAGCAAATGACATGAATTTACATAGGAAGTAGGGGTGTACAAAAGATAGGTTAGGTTGGGTTGGGCAAAACCTAAACCCGACCTAATTTTAGACCGAGTCATTTTTCGAAACCCGATAATGACCCGACTATGGACCAGGGTAAACCGAGTCAACTCAACATTAAAATAATATATGAGAATTTGGACATCATATATAGTAAAAAAATATAAAATTTTACAAGTAATAAACAAAATTTAAAAGCCATTTTGCAATATATGTCTCAAAACAAACCATTTCAATATAAAATAATATCACATTATATAAAATATATTATTTGAACTATAAAATCTTATAATTTTTCACAAATTATTGTATACATATATATCTCTAACAGAATTTTTTGACTCTGGGTCGGGTTAGCCCAACCCGATGCTTGACCCGAGCTCGGTCCGAAAAGTACACCAGGTCATTTTTCAAGACCCAAACCCGACCCAATGAGTTTCGAGTCAGGTTGGGTTATAAACACTCCTAATAGGAAGTACATCCATTGATATAAGTTAACATAAGTACAAACAGAACATTCTAGCATAAGTACTTAATGCCATTAATATACAAAATGAACATCTTAAAACTTCATAAGAGAAAATCACATATTAATTAAACATTAGTCCATAAGTTCCTAGCAGTTATCTTCCATTTGGTGTTACTCGGCTAATATGAAACAACCAGAAATAAATAAAAAGAAAACAAGAACTGAAAAATTCTCAATAGAAAATGAATAATTTTTAAAACATTTGAACAATGATTGATTTTAGTCGTATTTGCATGGAAAATACACAGAGTTACAATTTCATCATAGAATAAATTATCATAGTGTAAATAATAGAGATCATGTAGAATATATCATGCAAATCTTACAAGAATTATGATTTTTTTTACTTTAGTTTTTTATTTTCATTTATCTACTTATCTTAAATATAGTCAATGGCTTTCTCTTAGGGAAATCTCATTCTCTTTGTTACTCTTTAATATCGTGATGACAAGGTTAGACCTTTGAGCCACACTAACTAAGACAGGTAACATAAAACAATCTTAAATTTATCCTTTTGCCTTTATCCCTTTGCCTTCTTGGCGGTTAACAGTAAAATCTTAAGTATCATTTTTTCAATATACTTGTCAATTAAGCATAAATTCACAATGAGTATGAGATACATAAACTTAACCAATAAAATAAACTGAATAAAGTGTACAAAACTTGTGGATAAATTTAAAATAAATAAACTGTACCAAAATAATATGGACTTGACCAAATAACAAAGTAATATCTCAATAAAATTAATCAAATCATAGAGTTGTTAATCAAAATATTAATTTCAAAAGGGACTAAAGTTTAAGATTACTTTTAGTAAATTTTCTTTTAGTTTTTCATCAAGGTCCATGGGTTGGTGTTTGTCATCATAAAGTCATAATTCATTTAACATTTTAAATCCATGTAAGATAACCTTTACTTATTTTAGTATTAGATTTTAATTGTATTTTACCTCTAATTTGGGTCCCGTATAGAAATTACTACAAATATTAACAACTCAAATTAAAATAATATTATATAAACAACATGATAAACTCTAAAATAGAAGAATGACAAAATAAAATGCAAAGATAACAACATAAATAAAAAGGAACATGAAATTAACCCCAATTAAAAAATGGACAACATAAGTATAAAGAAAAGGTAAAATAAAAAGAAAAAATTGAATCGACAATTGTTCGCACTGGATTGGTGAGGAAAAAAGAAAATCTTTGTAATCAATCGGTAAAATAAAAAAAGAAACCGTAGCGTGGTAAACTAACGAGATCTATGAAGAGAAAAGATAGTCTTTTTAATTGATTAGTATCGTTTTAATCAATATCAAGGTTTATAATCATCCATGAATATAAAAGAATGAAAAAATAGAATAACAATCATAATTAATAGCGAGCAACTTTAATATTAAAAGACAATAGATAATTAATAGATGTAGTTATGATTTTATTTTGCATAAAAACAAATTTATTTTTTACCTGTGAATCTATGTAGAGATAAAAATAGTGTGCACTACTAAACTCGTCTTTGCTTCTTTGATCCTATATTGACTATGTACCCTTTTCTCTTTCTCTTATATATATATATATATATATATATATATATATATATATATATATATATATATATATATATATATATATTTACTTCTCCTTGCAATAACATAGACATAACCACTACTACACTTTGCTCTTCCACCATCTTTGTATTTTCCTTTGTTGACTTTAATTAGCCAGTGACACACTTAGGATTTGATGGGCTTAGAATCCTGGCCCATGGCGCATATAATGAGTGTAGTCTCTTAAGCTAGATGCAGTTTTGACCTAAGAAGCACAGACACATGTTGGTGGTGTGTCCGTGTGTTGGACACGTGTCGAACATTAACATCTACACAACACGTGTCAAACACATGTCCGTATGTGTTCAATTAAAAAAATAATTTTTCTAAGCTCGGACATGGCCATACAAGCATCAAACACGACTCTAATTCACCGTAGATACGACTTGGACACATTGTGGACACGCTTGAGTTAGTTTCTTTATTTTTTAAAAAATTTTGAATACCAACATGAGCCTAAATTGAGCCAACCTAATGTATCACTCGAACTTGACCCGAAAAATACATCAAGTCAAATTTCAAAACCCGAATTCGACTTTATAAGCTTTTGGACGCCCCTAGTTGTTGTATTCTCAATCCACCACCTTCAATTTTTTCCCTCTTTTATTGTCACTAAAACACATGAGAATGAAGAGGAAAAGAAAATGCCTTCATTTTTGTTTTCCCTTTTTGGGTTAGAGAGAGAGAGAGGCAACCATCCATGGGAGGCAGTGGACAAGACAAAGATGGCGGTGGCTATGTTAGAGACGACAGCGACAACTGATTTGAAGAGGTTCTTGTGGGTCGTGCGACTAGGTGGAAAACACAATGACGAATGTGCGACCTTGAAGGCGGGTCGAGGCTCAATGATGAACAACGATGTGGAGGCCACGATTGCTGCGTGTGGTGTCTGTGATGCGACCACAAGGACTGAGCAGAGGGATGGTTTCCAGACAAAGGTGATTCTTATGATAACTTTAGATTTAGCTGGTCATTGTAACAGTCAAGAAATTATAGCAGCCAGACATGAAGAAATCTACCATTTTGTATATAGCAGGCAAGTGGGGCCTTGACCTCTCCCTTTTTGCCGTTTTATATATATTAGATATTTTATGTTTTAATTCAAACTTATTTATACTCATTTATATTTAAAATATATGTAGAAAAATATAGCATAAATATAATCAAATATTACAAATTACTGTAAAATTATAGTGTTTTAAGAAGTAGAACTAGGTTTTCATTTTTTAAAACCATTGAAATAATGAGTTCTCTATATATTTAATATATATATATATATATAATTAATTTAATAATATGGCATGTAATTTATGACTAAATGAATATTATGCATTTCACTTTTTTATTAATAAGAGTTTAATTCAAATATATTAATAATTTAAAATAATTTTACGTTGTCAGCAAATTGATTTTCACCAAAATGATAAATCATGGTGACTCATTGTGATAGCGAGTAATTATTTTTGATGATTTATCGCTTTAATGAAATTCTATTATTATTTGTTGTAGTGAGCAAAATTCTATTAATTGACGGTGTAAAATTTTAAATTATCAATATAGAAAAATTAAATTCTATTAATAGTTATTGTAGTTATCTTAAAATCTTCATCTAATTTTTTAAAAATATGAACAAATTGATCAAATAAAGTATTTAATGAAAAATATAATTAAAGTTGTTATATGTAATTATAAACTACCAATAAAATAACACTTTAATTTAAAAATATAAATTTGAAAGTCAATTAATTTTAAATTTTTTTATAATTTAATATTTTCGGCCCCTCCAACCATTAAGGTCTGGATCCCTCTCTATGATGAGCCTCTTGAATAAATATTAATTTGATGAACTTGTTTTGAGGCATTTTTATTGAAAAGAATAAAAAAATATTTATTTATCGAAACCCATCCATTGAGAGATTATTCATGTATATACACTACTTTTTAAGTTATAGTAATATGTTTAACAGTAGAACGGATTATCTTTATAAAACAGGTCGCTGTTGAACAAATTAACACATAAAATGGCTAACAGTGGCGCGAAGAATCAACCCTCTGACGCGCTCTGCAACTCTGCGACGAGACTAGACCAAAGAGATAGCCAGCAGTAAGCCAAATTAGTGGTCAAATTGCGCATGCCAGAGCTTGCAGGGAGTGCAGGTTTGCAGGTGTAATTCAACCACCAGTAAGCCATATTGCATTTGCATAATTTGGCTACTAGCCCGCCGTATTATCTTACGAGACCACTATAAAAGCGAGGTCCTTTTCGTGGTGGACCTCATTGTTTATATCTTGCTATTTCAATTTTTGAGTTTTAGAAGAGAGTGTGAGTGAGAGAAGACTCTTGCTGTGTGGAATAAGAGACAAGTACTGTAACAGGCATAGCACAAAACAATCTATATTGTCGAGATCAGTGCAGGCATATCTCTAGAAATCTAAATGAGCTAGTAATTTTTTAGCCAAATATTATAGTTTTATTTATTTTATTTAGTATATTGTATTTATTTAAGTAGTGTATTTTTTTTTTGTTTCGGGTGTGTAGTATAATTTTTTATTTGAATAATGTGGTGCTAGTATTTTAATTTATGTTGTTGTAAGGAAGAACTAATTACTTTGAAATATTAATCTTTGTAGTTGTAGAAACAAATATCTTGAAATAATTTTAAGAGTAAACTAATTTTTTTTTTTTTGTGCAATTGGTAAGAAAGAACTAATGACTTGAAATTTTTTTAATCTTTGTAGTTGTAAAAACAAATATCTTGAAATAATTTTAGGAGTAAACTAGTTTTTGTTGAAGTCTATAAATTTAATTTAGTCTATAATTTGCATGAAATCAGTTGCTTGAAATTTATTTTAGGAATAAACTAATTTTTTTTTGTATAGTCTATAAATTTAATTTAGTTTATAATACAATATGCACGAAAATAGTTACTTGAAATAATTTTATGAGTAAACTAATTTTTTTTGTAGTCTATAAATTTAATTTAGTTTATAATATGCATATTTAATTAAACTTATTTATTTTATGGATTTTAATACATGACATTTAGTAATTTTGTTTAAGTAGCAATATTGTTTGTCCTTGAAATTTATTTACAATTTGTTTAAAGATAAGTAATGTTTATAAGAATTTATTAAGTTTTAAATTTTAATATGTTGGACTAGTGAATAATTAATCTTCATAACAATTTAGTAATGTAGCCATAGTTTGGTGAAACTAACTTTGTTTAGATTATTATGGAAGACTAATAATAGTTTGTAAGCCTAGTTTGGTGTAGTTTAAGGTTAGAGATTTTCTTATAACTTATTTTTTGACAATAAATAAGGTTTAAATGGATTTAGTAAATTGGTTTTGTTTATGTTGTAGTCTATGGTAAAATAAATTAAAATTCTTTATTTCTTTCGTGCACCCTAGTCGAGTACTGCGCAGTCGATTTGATTTTATGCATGTTCATTTGGAGTCATATATTGAGCCTTACCTAATTCAAACTAGGTTTTGGCATGCCACACAGATTCCTTTTTATAAATATGATAACGCGTTGCTTTCGGTCTTTGTAGAGCGATGACACCTTGAGACGCACACGTTTCACTTGCTTAGGGGAGAGTGTACTATCACGTTACAGGATGTATCCCACCAGCTTGGGTTTAGAGTTGATGGTGACCCTGTTAGTGGCTTGAATTTGGTACAGGTTACCAAAGCTGATGCCCAGAGTAGATGCTAGTATTTTTTCACGACCCGACTGGGGAACGTGACCGGCAGGTGAGGAATCCTATCCTCACGCAAGCCTCGTGACCTTTAAGTTTCTCTATATAGATAGTTTATCATAAAAAATAATGTTTTTCATTCTGAAACCATAACTTCATCTAAATCTCTATTTAAAAACTTTATATCTGAATTTATAAAAGTGAAACACTTGATGTATCAAGCTTCGAAAACATATCAATCATACTCTGAAAATCAATTAAACATGTGAACTGAATCTTAAATGCATCTCTGGTTTATTGCATAAACTCTAATCAAACTCTACAATTTCAAATCCATACTTGTGAACTGAAGATATATACATAATTATCCAAATATTGAAATCAAATACATAATCTGAAAATAATGCATGGCTCGGATCCTACCTGCACATCTACTGGAGCACTTTACTCTAACAAGACTCTAAACTAAGCCTTACTTCAAGTAAGACTCACCACCGAGAATGACTGTGTCTGCCAAACCGAAGGATGAGCAACATCTATACCTGCAACTATGAGGAGGAAGAGAGAAGGGTGAGTCAACCAACTCAGTGAGTGAGCTCTCACTCATCACCCACATAGGATAACAACAACAACCATATATAGATATACATGCACTGGCAAATCATTTTCAATATTTACATAACATAGCTACTCTAGGGAAAACATCTTCCATTCCACAATTTCATTTGTTTGTAGAAAAATATCTTCGAGTTCTTACACTAACAAGAAAATCATTTTTTCATATACATAATGGCTCTTAAATCAAATACTCTCTTAAATCCATCAATAATCTCTAAAAAACATTAATACTTTCTGAAAACATAAACAACAATATTCTATTAGAGAAATAGGAATATCTGTATAAAATTCTATCAATACATCTGGGCGTTATGTATCGCCGTCCCCAGTGTATCATCAAATTCTCTTACTATAAGTCTCGAGTTACATCTAGACATTACGTATTGCCATCCTCAGTATATCATCAAACTCTCTTACTATAAATCTCAAATCACATATGGGCGTTACGTATCGTCGTCCCCAGTATGGTAAGAATTTCTTTGTTTACTCTATCCTGGGTTTACTTGGTACCAAGGTTAATGGATTAATTGCCATTAACACACGGTTTGTTTCTCTGTAGCTACTATATATTCTCTAAATCATAGATTAAACATTTCTCTAAAACTTTGTTGTATACTCTACTCTTGGAATCAAACTCTTTCATAGATAAATACTCTATTCATTGAAATCATCAAGATAATTCATAAAATCTTTAAATACAATCATATTCATACTCTAACTCTTTATAAAACCATTTAAATATGAAAACTCTTGAAACTCTAAAAGTTCTGGACTCATACAATTCTAGTAACTGGACTTTAGCATAACTGTGATTATGAAATCATGCCCAAGAGATCACCCCCTGGCAGGCATTCTGATTTTAAGCTCATAGAATATATATATATGATAGTCACTACGAATCATACTGAATTCTATATCTTTGGAATATCACAAAACTGGATTTCTAAAATCTCATTTCTCAAGATAACCTCTTTTTATAGCTTGATAACTCTCATATCAACTTTGAAATGGAAAAGTTCAAAATCATGAAATCTCTAAAATTATAATATGGCATCGTTGTTTGACATTCTTGCCAAAATAGCTTAATTGATACTCTAAAATCACATTTCGCAATCTCTAGTCTTGAAGCATAAAGATACTATAATTCTGGAAACATGTTGGATAATAACAACTTACGATATCATATTTTCTCAAAATGAATCTCTTAGAGTTGTACATAAAACATTTCCATAATATACAATGTGCTAATCTTGGTCCCATGGTTTTTCTAAAATACATTTTCATGCCATATTCAAAATCATACTCTTTACTATAACTTGTAAGATCCAAATCATATATTTTCATCTCTACTTTAATGCTCAATAATCATCATGCATCTAACATAATTATAATGGCAAAACTAAGGCCATGAGCTTGAACCCACTCACCGTTTGGAGCTGAGAGTATGTGAGCACCATCAACTTGACCTCCAAAGCATGGAATGGAACCAACAACTGCTATAGAGCAATATTGACTCAAGATTAGTCTCCGACAACCTTTGGATAACTCAAACATAACTCTAACAGCATTGGGGGAGTAAAGCTGTGATCAGCCCTCTCACTACAGCGAACTAACCTCGCAGCGAGACTCCTGGCCTGCTTCCTCGCTGCAGCGAGAATAACTAGTTGTAGTGAGTCTGCCTTTGTAAAACTCATTCATTCAACCACAATGGAGACAAACAGCAATACCCATACCAAAAATGTGAAAGAATGGAGAGAATAACAATACTCAAACTCTAGGTTATGAAATGGGAAGGAAAGGAACAACAAAAACCCATAAATCTCTTACCTTTGATCTTGGAAAGAGATGGAATAGAGAATGGAGGGGAGGGATATCCCCCAAAAAGGGTTAGGGTTCATGTTTCTACTTTTCAGAAGAGAAAAACCCGAGTTGGGGTATATGTAGAGCTCACTTATCAAAACTATATCGTTTTGCATTGTGTTGTCATCGGGTCCACTCGCTACAGCGGGTAAATCTCGTTGCAGCGAGCCTTCTGGCTCACCTTCTCGCTGTAGCGATCAAAACTCGCTCTGACAAGCAGCTCTCTGAGTCTGCGGTAAGAACTCCAACTCTTCGTCCCCTGGTCGTTCATGCATCCGGGGTTTCCCTGATAACATAGGTGGGTCTTGAGGGGCCTTAGGGCCATATAGGACCTGTCCAAGAACACGTGTATCTAAGGTATCACATATTTCCTTTCCACTGACCAGGAGATATGACTATTTTTTTTTTTGTGATGTTTAGTTTTTGCTTTGTTTCTTTTTTTTATATTATTTTTATACCTTATTTAACCAAAGCAAATAACAATAACTAAATGTAAATATTTTCAAGTGGCGCAGATGTAAGCAGCCACCGAACCATGTGGAGTCACGAGTATAGATGTTCAGGATGCGCATTGACCTATTGACCCTATGATGATGTAAGTTTATTGGTTTTCGAGGAGGTTATCCACATCTTATAAATTATTGCTTGGAAAAAGTGATGACTGGGATTCTCTACTCTTGTAGTTCATATAGAGTTCGTATGACAATCAGAAGGTTCTACATGTGACACCAAATTGGATTTATAAGGAGTTACGCATTTGGGCCTCCTTGACTTCCCTTTTCTACTTCCCTATAGTTGAGTAGCACCAAGTGGATCATATGCTGAGGCAGTTAGGTGCACAACAGCCTATATCGAGTGAGCCATTAGACATTGATGTCTTGATCGGTAAGGATGCTTGTAGACAAGCACCTTGGTGATTGAACCATTGTGGTGTTTGGTACAATTTGTGGGGGATACGACATCAGAGATGTGTAGCGATCCAACGGTGACCCGGTTCAGATCAGCTTCCATCACGAGAGTACTTTCCATGGTACTGGGGAGTTGCACGTAGCAGCTTGACCCCTAATGTCCCATCACATACATATTTGCCTGCCAATGTACTTGTGCATGTGCCACAGGTGTTGGTTCCTCCCTTGCCCGATCACGTTTCTGATAGGCGACAACCCGGTCAACAAGCTCATGTAGGGACAAAAGTTAGACGTGCCCAGCCACGGCAGGATATCTGAAGGATGGTGATTTTGGTGGTAAAGGTCATGCCGGTGATGACAATGATGATGGTGCCGGAGGCAGCGATGGTGATGGTGATGGTGGCAGGGTTGGTCATGGTGGTAGGGGTGATGCACATGGCGAATGTCACCCGGGTTAGGATAGCACTCAGCTTGAGTATGGTGGCAGCACTTCCTTTATGGCTGGGGGCAGCACTCAAATTTCATATGATTTTCACCCCATCTTCTAGCCACATATTCAAGTCAGTCAGTTAAGCTCACAACCCATTCCGCAAGTACATGATCTGATTGACCCTGGATGTAAGTTGACCTATGCAGACCTTAGTGCTATTTCCCTTGCCTTGGGATTTTCACCTGATCAGCCTTCCCCTGGTTTCACGATTTCCCAGATGATAGGGGAATTTTCTCCCTCAACGACTAATGATTTTGATTTAAATGTCATACCACCGAGACAGCTTTCGCTATCTCCACTGTGTATGGCTTCCTTTATTCCGACTTTTGATATCTTAGGTGGCAGTGCTCCCTTAGCCTACATACACTATGGGGAGCTTGCGCATTAGGAAGATCAGGAGCCGGATGATCGGCAGTTGAACCCTAGTCGGTTAGATAGACATGTGCGTGAGATTCGTCCTACTCATTGTTACATCAGAGCCACATTGGAGAGCCCATTCGGGGCAGACGGGACTACTAGTCCTCAACGACACGAGGCATGTTTATTACGTAAATGATTTTTATTTTATGTGTAATTAAAATTCCCAATTTTTCTTATTATAGCACTTCTTAAGTTAAATCCGATTTTGTAACGTTTATAGGTATGATGGACAACTATTTATTTGCAGCGAGGCTAGTACACCACAGAGAACGAGGACATTTATGTTGTGTAAATTATTATTATTAATATATATATATATATTGTTTTGCAAAGTTGTCATATGTATGTTAGCAGGATCGAATTAGTTAATAGTGTTAACTCGCATCATGTAAGTAATGGCCATAAAAACCCAGTAAAAATATAACAACAAGATAATAGTAAATAAACCCAACTAAAATATAGATACTACAAAACAGCAAATAAGCTCCCATGAAATAGAAATTTTGGGTGACAATAAATAAAAACTACTAGGATCCTCCTGCCTGACTCGAGGTGACACCTAAAACATGAGAGCATTGTCGTTTGTTGTGACCTACCTGCCTGCATAGGCCGCAACACTTTCCATGGTAGGATTCAACTTCATCCATTTCATTGCGAATTCTAGTTAAAATCGGTCGGCCTTCTTTCCCCTGTCTAAGATAAGGATTGGGCCGAAGTCGAGTACCATTGTATTGTGGCCAAAAAGTTTCATTCGAAACAAGTTCAAACTCCATCCTTTAGATATTGAAAACATTATGCAAGCTATACACATCATCAACAAAGGAAGTCCAATCAAGGTGAACCTTTGGATATCTGCACGCTGCAAGTACATAACGGCATGGATAATGAAGGGCTTGAAAATGCCCGCAGTCACACCAATGCTTGCTAAGTCTTACTCTATAAGTTCCTTGACCGGAACTCCCAACAACTTGGACCTCCTGTACAACAAATGACTAATTTGATCTTGAAAAATTAGTAACAAACATAGCATTCGTCGCCTGCTTGTTGATGTGAATCGCTCGTAATAGGGCTTTTGAGTACCTTGCACCACCTGCAATTTGGGCCTCAATATGCTACTGTTTTCGAACAAATAGAGCTGCAAGATGGAAATAAGTGGCCTTAACCAAGGCAGTTATTGGAAGATTATGAACTCCTTTAAAATATCATTAATACATTCTATGAGATTAGTTGTTATGTGACCATACCTACGGCCTTCATTTTGATGTTGTGTCCACTTTTCTAGGGGAATTCTTTCCACCCAGTTATCAAATTCATGATGGAAATTCTCCAGAAACCAATAAAACTGATCAAACTCTGCCTGCGTCTTCGAATATGCTGAATTGACTAGTGCTTACTTTGCATCTTTGTCCTTGAATTTAAGTGCAAAGTTTGAAGTAATGTGTCGAATACAATAAACTTGGTAGGCATGTATATGGAGGATGCCATCCATTACCTTCCGCATCTAAAGCAGCCTTAATAGCATCATGCCTATTAGAAATTATTAGAAACCCCTTCTACGGTGTCATATGGCATCAAAGATCGTTTAAGAAAAATGACCAAGCTTGGCTCGTCTCCCTTTCAACTACGGCAAATGCAATAGGCAAAATGTTTGAATTACCATCTTGTGCAATCGCCATGAGTAGTGTACCTCCATATTTTCCATATAAGTGCATTTGTTGACTGAAACAAAAGGCTTGCAGTATTTAAAAGCCTCTACACACAGAGTAAAAGTCCAAAATAGACGATGAAATATCGCATGAGAATGGTTGACCAAATCTCCTACATAACAAGGTAGTGTCAACAATTCAAATTTTGTACCTGACATACATCAGCATGGAAAAAAAATTTATTAAATGTATCACAACGGCAAAAAAAGTATGTGGTCCAAAAAAATAAAATACAAACATACCAAGCATTAATGATTGCAAGCCAAATAACAACTTCGGAAGCTCACTGAAAGACTCTTCCCAATATCCATAAATTCGAGCAATAACTTTTTGTTTTGCTAGCCATGGCCTTCTGTTTGAAACAGTAAATGCATACTTTCCATGCACTGAGGCTTGCAATACTCTAATAGGAATGGTCGGGTCAGCTTTAACAACAAAAAAATATAAGAAATTATCACATCAACATCCAAGTGGGGGTTGCGCTGTGAAACTTCCTTCGCCAAATAAGTGTGCTCTCCATTATATTTCTGAACCTCCCAAACTCCCTTCTTCTGTCGAAGTATCACATAGATGCTCCAATTACACCCACTCCCATAGTGCTTGCATTTTCCTTGATCTGACTCGTGAACCTTGTACTCAATTCCCCTTCGAATGCTATAGTTTTTAACTGCAAGTAGCATAGACTTTTTGTTTGGGAACTGTTGCCTTTCCTGCAAAGGGTGCTCTCCAGATAATTGCACAATATTCCCAACACTGACAACACCACTGAACCTTGCATCCATTGCCACATGTGCTTTTTCCATATTCAAACTTGAATAATGGCCAATACATTGACTTTCGAATTGCACAAGAGACCGTGTCAAAGGCTGACTCTGGGTAGCCGGTATCATCTCATCATCATCATCTTGCGACACTGACGAGTTTGAAGCATAAGCAAAATATCATAATATTCAACGTAAATAATCAATCAATTGTACTGAATAATAAACTACCCACAAACTTCATCCAAAAAATTAATAACAACAAAAGCACAATCTATAAATTTAAATTATTCACTAAAAAACTCTAAATACTTTGAACACAAAAAACTAACCACTAAAACAAAAAATTTAGATAATACTAAAATTAAATCACAAAACTTAGGCAAAAAAACTAATAAATAACATTGTAAATAAAATTTTACCGTCGTTTGGCTCATCTTTATAACCCAAATCGTTGTAAGGCTCACATTCGACAATTGAACCGTCAAGTGGAACCTCTTTACCAACCTCGACCGCTAATTCTCTTAAGGTTGGTCCACTCATCACATTATCTGCATTTACTTCTTTGAGATTTTCATTGACCACTGCACCACGCATCGAAATAATAAGAGAATGTTGAGCCAAAGACAATTTATCAAATGCTTGAACAGGAGTGTTTTCATCAAAATTTATCTGCGACTCCCCTAAAGCTACGAATACCTCCATAATATGACATTCAAAAAATTGATTATGACTATCAAACATCGTCCTCAAGTCATCGTCACTTTCAATACTGCAACTCCCATACCGAATTGCACCTTGACTAATCAACATAGGTAGTCGATACACCATTTGAATTATTTCCTTACCTCTTGCATACAACTTATAAAGAATTTTGGCATGAAGCTTAGAAAGCGTTATGGATGAACAAACATTAATAATTACTGGATTTTGACAGCAAACTCGGATTTCATCTTGTAATTTTTGAATTATCTCACAATTGTGATGAACAAACATAAAAAACCTCCCTGCCATTGTTTTTACCAGCCACTCACTCAACAAAAAAATTCAAACAAATTCCCGTCACATATGTTTCTCACCTGGCTAATATTTGAGCTTGGTTTTTATAGGCAGGCGGAAGCTTTAATTTGGCTAATAGTAGGCGAATTATGCTGGTATTTCGGCCAACAGTGAGCGGAATTGTCCTTCTTCTATTTCGGCCAATAGTGAGTCGAATTATCACTGCTATTTTGGCCAACAGAGCTCAACATCTAGTTATATAAAATGTTTTATAGCCAAACGTTTTACCCTTTGCATTTCGTGAAGGTGTAAGCTGTTTTACTGTCTCTACAGAAATGATGTATATAAGTAAATAATCTCTGAATGGATAAGAATCTGTAAATAACTTTTTTTATTTTTTTCTGTAAAAAACCCCTTGTTTCGATTACGTAAGTCCTCATTATACTAATTTTTCAGTTCTACAGTCACCACTTTAATTCTAGTTAGCTCATTTTGTACGTTGTGGCCCAAATAATCAATTTCATTTTTACAGCTATCGGTTAGAGATGAAAGGTAATTAAATGGAGAGGAAAGGTAAGTTGATTATGTTGCTGTGAGTTGGGAATTGAATGGTGATGAAAGGGGTGGATGGATTAAGGGATAGAAGGGCGTTTAATAGAAATAAACCAAGTAATAGAGGGTAAAATTGTCATTTTATATTTTAATTATTTTTCCCTAAAAGCTTAAATTTAGAATTAGGGGAGATTAATGTGATGTTACTAATAAATTAAAGAAAATGGGCGCCAATTTAAAATTTGGAAAGGTAAAAATGTAATATTAAGAAATTTTAAAGAAAAAAGACATAATTAACCCTTAAATTTATAAAAAATCTAATCATGAAAAATAATATGCTGTGTTTCACTCTATCTCGTATCTTTCTATTCCATTTCGTTATTAATCACCCTTTCCCCATTTATAAATCTCCCAAATATTACCTTAATCCCAATGAGGCAATCTGACTTCAATTATATTAAAGTTCAATAAACTTTGAATACTAATAGACAACAAAAAAAAAAATCAATAAAAAATAAGTACGGGAAAAGAAAAACTGATCATACGGTACATTGACCGGTAAGACAAGACAAATGTATAGCCATAGCCATCAGCTAACTAGAGACTACAGTCCTACGTAGAATATGGACAATTCATTCCCTGCCACTACTAATTGCTGATCTGCTCCAATACGGCAGCGTTTGAAAGCGAAGCTTTCACTCATCCGCGGCCAATTCCGGGGTTTATAACTCAACCCAACCCGTCCCCATCCATCGACTTAGTCAAGTCTGGAACTTATTGCGAAGGGTTTTCACTTTAAAATTTAACTTGGTACATTTCTTTAAGATAAATTTAAATCATATTTTGAATTGGTCTGTTTTAATCCGAAGTCAAAATAAATCTAATAAATATATATATAATAATTAATAATAAATTATAAAATTTCATAATTCAATTGATATATTTTAATATTATTTTTATATTAATATAATTTATTTTAAAATATATATGATAAAATATCTATTAAACTTTATTTTTTATTTATAAAATTTTATAATTTTAATATATATAATATTTAAATTCTTATTGTGTGAAGTTTGGTTTAACCCTATTGCTAATCAGGTTATTAATAAAATAGGTTTGAGTTATAAAAAGTGATTTGTTCTAAAAATCGATCGGGTTCGAATTTCATGTAACCACGTGTGTGTATGCCCCAGCCAAACCCCTCGCTCAGCTCATGACACTCCTAATGTAACTGTGTCTATAAATAAAGCCTCCATGTTCCCGCTCACACACGCCTCAAACAAACAAAACAGAGCCCTAACTGGGATAAGCATATTCCTCTTTGGGAACACAATGTTCTCGCTAAGGCTCCCAATTCCTATCGAGAATACATTAACCCCACCTCCAAAAACCAATACTAATAACCTTTCTTCTCACTCTTCCTGTTCGTATAATTCCTCGTACTCTCGTAACCAAACACATCGGTTTCCGTCACAGCCTCTTGCAACCGTCACGAAACCTGGCAGTGTCACTCATCCTCCGAATGTGGAAGTTCGGGGCGGCGGAGCCTCGGTGGCCGGAGATTGGCCGGAGACGGAGAAGGAGCCGATGCCGGAGGGGCTGAAGGAGGAGCTGATGCCGAAGCACGTGGCGGTAATAATGGATGGCAATGGGAGGTGGGCGAAGATGAGGGGGTTGTTGCCGTCGGCGGGTCACCAAGAGGGCGTTCGGGCGCTGAGGAGGGTGGTGAGGTATTGCAGTAGCTGGGGGATTAAAGTTCTCACCGTCTTCGCCTTTTCCACCGATAACTGGGTTCGCCCCAAGGTTAGTATAGTCATTTCACTCAAGTCGCAAATATAGTGCAGCTTTTATATGGTGAAAAAAAAAAATGTACTGTGGTTTAACTTGGTCTAAAGTCTGAAGTCTAAACTACCAGTTTTTGTCAAAAACATGTCTGAACTACCAATTTAATTTCAACTACCAAGTATGAACATTTGGTTGGTAAAACTAATAATTCTGTACTTATTCCTTGTAAGTTTTCTCTTTATTTAAACTTTGTACATAACAAAATTTATAAATTCTATACCATTTAAGTGTGACTAATAAAATTAGGAATCCTTCGTGTGTCATTATTTTGATATAATTTCTTTTATTTTTCAAAGAAATAATATTTATGTTTTTTTAAATATGTATGTGTAAATTGTTTTTAGTAATAACATGATCACCATAAAAAGTACAATTTTTTATTAGAAGCTTTAGTTTTTATCTTATAGGAAAAGATTGTTTTTATAATATAAATAAGTTATTTAAAAGCAAATGAAAATTTTTTAATATTACATTCAAATACAAATTAATTTAACATCTAAGTTTGTGTTTTAAAAAATCATTTATGAAAATATCTTTTTCTAATTATTCAAACCCCTGCTTAATCAGAGCTTGCCATATTTGTTATATTGTCATATTGATAGTTTATAATTTTTTTTTTCCGACTGGGTAATAATTTTTAAAAACACTTACTAGTTTATAAGGAGAGAAAAAAAACTGTATCCGCTAATTATATGCATAAATTAATTTATATACGAAGTTGGAAATGACGAATGACTTTGACTAATAAGCAATGTTGTATGCAATGTTATACTACCTGCATTCTGCTTGTATATATGGTTATAACAGGTTTGATTCTCGGATTCCATGTTGGTGGGAGTTGGTAAATTTTTTGTAAATACTTCTTAAAGAAGAAGATAAATTCATAGACATTTACACCTTCCCATGCAAAATATCTATTAAATTTGGATAAATATAAATTATGGTGTATTGACTAATATATCTTAATGATCATTAATTATGGAGCATATCAAAGTGCTAAAAATGAAAGGTAACATGAATGATCATTTATTATTTAGGGATATTATTGGAACAAAAAGATTATATTTTATTGAAATATGAGATTAATAAATATTTTTAAAGATGTTTTTGTCTGAAAGTTAAGAGATATTTTGAGACGAAGACAGAATGGTTTAACTGTGGGTTGGAGTGAGTTTTAGCCAGAATTTTTGTTTATGAAAAAAAAAATTGAACTAGAGATTGAACCATAGTAACCATAGTGAGGCGGCTTCTTGATTCATGGTTGAACCATTTTAATTGGAAACGTGATTTGTTTTAAGGTTTAACCATTCAACTGCAGTCCAGTCTGGTTTTAAATATTTAGTTTTTCTTGTTTGTTATTTGCTATTGGTTTTACTCGGTCTTGGTTTGTGGTGCTGCAGGTGGAGGTTGATTTCCTGATGAGTCTGTTCGAAAGAACAATAACTTCTGAAATTGATGCTTTTAAGAGGTAGGAGGTACAGCTACTGCTCTAATGATGCCAATTTAAATGATCTGTCTTTCTTTTACCCCTTTTTATTATTTGAATATATGTTTTTTTTATTTTTGTTATTATTGGATTGTTTTGGGTGTAGTTTTTTTATTTGTAGTTATTATCATCTTTTTTAGGTAAGATAAGCAAAATGATAAGGAGGAGCGGTTGATTTTTCTTTCTAGCCTATCAGTTGATACTATACAACTTGAAATCAACTTGTTGGAGTGCTATGTTCAATTTTGTTTGTTTCTAAGTTTTTCTTCGTGGTCTAAATACAGATAGAATTAGAGAGCAGAGACAATAGTGTTCTTTTCACCTTGTAGAATATTCCTTTTTTTTATTTCTTTCTGATTTATTCTGAGATCTCTTAAACAGTGTGAGATGCTATTTTTCTTTGTAGCGTTGTTTGCTTTGCCCTTCCTGAATCCTATCAATTTTTCAGAGTTTATTTTTCATCACTGTTGGCCATGATTGAATATAGCTAATTTAAGTGGTTCCAATTTAATGTTTCTTCCTATTAGCTAACTTCCGTACCCTGCTACAACTCGCAACTATTGTGGCCAGCATGTAGCAAAACGGTCAACTTAATAGCAAGGACCCTACCAACTTTGTTAGTCCGAGCAGATGGAGTGCTTTAGCCCTTAGCACGTGGTCCTGGATTCAATCTAACGTAAATAGTATTGAATGTATAATAAAATTATACAATAAATATTCATCAAATATTTTATCATCTTTAAATGTGGTAAGTGGTTTTCACTAATTTATCATATCTAATGATGATAAGGTATGTGGTGTATATTTATTGTTCAATCTTATTATAAACATAACATTACTCATCTAAGATAGGATAAAAATATTATTTCAACACTTAAAATTGGTATCTAAGTGAGACACATACTTTGTTACTATTGGATGTGATGATGGTCAATATTATTTTTACCAATCTATTACATCCAATAATGATAGAGTGGATATCTCACTTAGACACTCGATCTTGGATCTTGAAATAATATAGATCCTTGGGTGTGTGATTTTAATTGGTTAGTCTTTGAGTAATACTATTTCAACTGATGGAGTGGATATCTCATTTAGACATTCAATCTTGGATCTTGAAATAACATAGCTCCTTGGGTGTGTGATTTTAAGTTATTAGTCTTTGGGTAATAGTATTTCAACATCTATTTTTTAGTATTCCAGCTAGACACTCACTTTATCACTGTAGGATGAGATGAGTGAGTGAAAATAAATGTAAATCACAATCTCACCCAATGATTATAAAATAGATGTTTAGATAGAGCATCTAAAAATGGATATTAAAATAGCATTATTGAATTTTATTTATTGGATGAGAGATACACCGGAACAAAGGAAAAAACAAAACAAATATCTATAACTGTATCTATCGAATTTAAAGGCAAATGCCTTTGCTAACCTACAAAGTGCCCCCCTATATGTGACTCGGTTGTGGTTCTTAAGGCATAGGTATTCCAGTGCATGTTTTCGGCGTGATTGAATGGAAAAGTTTGATATTATCATTTTATGGTCCTTCTTCATGATGTTTATGTGTTTGAACATCTCTTACTGGCATCTAAAGCACTAGGATGATGTTAAAATTATTGTTTTTTGGGTTCATAATGACTGCCTTAGTTTGGGATCCAAATTTTCTCATCAAATCATGTTAACAACTGACAACAAACAAATGCAATCATCTTATTGTGTGCATGCTGTTCATTTCATTCAAATATATCATAGATGGAAAAAGATAGTTGCACAGTTTTGAAGACCATTTTTGTCAAATAAATAAATAAATTGCACACCATGTTTACGCCCCTAATTAGCATATTCACTTTCCCTCTTTATCTCTCTTCAGTTTTAAATGAACTTTTCAGTCACCTTTGTATTCTTTCCTTTGTTACAGGGAAGGAACTCGAATATCTGTGATCGGAGATTCATCAAAGCTCCCAAACTCACTGCTGAGAATGATAGATTATGCAGAGGAGAGTACAAAAGAGAATTCGAGATTCCAGCTTATTGTGGCAGTTAGCTACAGTGGGAAATACGATGTTGTCCAAGCATGTAAAAGTGTAGCCAAGAAGGTCGAGGATGGCCTTATTGATTTGGAAGACATCAATGAAAGCATGATTGAACAGGAATTGGAAACCAGCTGCACCGAGTTTCCTAACCCTGATCTGCTAATAAGGACTAGTGGTGAACTTAGAGTCAGCAACTTCTTGTTATGGCAATTGGCATACACAGAACTTCATTTTAATCGAGTACTCTGGCCAGATTTTGGGAAGGATGAGTTTGTTGAGGCCTTGAGTTCATTTCAGCAGAGAAAGAGGCGCTATGGTGGAAGGCATTCATAACCATTTTAGAAACTATGCAATTATGTCGACAAGCGGAAGAGACATGGGCTATTCTAGTCTTTTAAGGGTTGCATCATGTGCAATACAATAAACACTGCTTTAGTATTACCAGGAAAAAAATAAAACGATACTGCTTTAGTAAATCATACGTATGGGGAAGAACAAATAAAAATCTATGGAATCCCTCGAACAAGGCTTATGCATGAATATAAATCTATCTATCTATACATTTACAAGTAATGTTATTTTAACTCAGTTTGTGGGATATCGTGTCGATATACTTACATTTACTATTGAATTGGATGTGAACGCCATTTAGTTTGGGTCTCACACTCCATCTAATGGTGCATGTGAGTATGTTGATACAGTATCCCACAAAGTGAGTCGAAATAACATTTCTCTTAAACAAATCCAAAGGTCCCAATTCCCCATTGGTGATTGCTCAGATGTCTACTTGAGTCAATGCCTATGGTGCATGTCCACAAGCTGAAAAACGTGACTAAAAACTCATATGTTGCTGCCACACTGCCTAGACCTCACCTGGCTTGCCTTCGACTCGGTCATCTTCGCCATCACCGACCAGGAGGCCCCGTCACCACGTTGGCCCCGCTGTCATCCTCTCATTCGCTGCCTCTGGCTTCTCTACCTTCTACTACATCAAGTATGCTATTGACGTCCTCGTCGCCAGTGGCTCCTTCTCTTTCTTACATATCAAGCTCCGACGTTGACCGCTCTTTCTTTTTCCTTCGCATCGAGCTCGGTGACTTCCTTGCCTTCATCGCGGCCGACAACATCCTCTTTAAGGCCATCGTCAGCACCGCCGGTTGGCCGCTCCTGGTCCTTTTACTTCGGCAGCATGTCAAGGATGACCCCATTTTTTGTCCAGATCTGGATCTCTCTCTGAGAGGTTGCGTTTTTTGTTTTTTTGAACTTGATTCGAATTTTCCAAATTTAGTTCAAGCTACAATGGTTTTTTTTCTTTTTTGGAATTTGGATGGTCACGAGGAAGTAGATGGGGTCTGAGGAGAAGAGGAGCATCCTCCTTGAGGCCATCGTCAGCACCGTCGACCTTGGCCGCTCTTGGTTTTCTTACTTCGGCAACATATCAAGGATGACCCCCTTTTTTTTGGGATCCGAATCTCCCTCTAGGAGGTTGCCATCTTTTTATTTTTTTAATTGAATTCAGGTTCGGAAAATTCGAATTTAGTTCAAGTTACAGTGTTTTTTTTTAATAAAGAATTTGGATGGTCACAAGGAAGTAGATGGAGTCTGGGGAGAGGAGGAGCACCGGATGTCGATGTTGAAGAAGGAGGTAGCGACGATGAGGGTAGCCTCCGGCTCTTGAAGGAAGTTTTAGGGTAGCATCGTGGCGGTGTAGCTGGGGGCAGAATAGAGGAGTGGTGAGAGTTGTGTTGTGTGTGTAGGTGAGAGTGTTTTGAGAAAAAGGTTTAGCAACATTATTTTTTGGATTAACTACACTTTCGAAACATAGTTACATGACAATAGCACTATAGGTATTGACTCAGGTCGGCACCTGAGCAATACCCTTTTCCATTAGCTTGCACTGTTCCATGTCCACATGGCAGGCCTAAGATTTTTTGGATTAAAAAACTAATGGATAACTCATTAGTCGATACAACTTACTTGCCCATAAGATTGGAGGCCTTAGATGGGCATCAATGCCTACTCCCCTGGACCATGCTTTAAAGAAAAGTTGGAAAGTAAAATAAAGTTCTATGGTTCTATATATTAGGGGGCCTACAAAATAACATTCTAGTAGCTCGCCTCAAAAAAAAAAAAACAAAAAAACAAAAAAAAGGGGGCACTCTTTATAAATTATGTGCCCTATACTAATATATAGTATGTGTACTATATAGGTTTTTTTTTCTGTCTGTGACCATCCAGTATCCGGCCCAAAAGGCTGACTAATCTGGATGCGAGTATGGTGGGGCCCAGAGGAGGTGACTCTGGCCACAGGTGACGCTTCACTCCTATCCCTTCAAGATTCAAACTCAGGAGGAAATGGTTAAGGGAATACAATCCCCTTACCAGCTGTTTCACACCTTATGGTTACTATATAGGTGTATATTATTTCTATTATTGGTGCACAGAGGAGAACACATCCTTTATCTAGCATAATACCTTCTATATGAATATTGAGACAGCAACACTAAGTTATTAATCTGAATTTATATTAATTGATGGAGTTTAAATACTCTCATTATTAGAAAACAAGTGTTCCTTTAATTTAACCATTCTTTTAAATGATGAACAATTTTTATTTTCCATAGTTTGTATAATAATTAATATGTCATATTTATGTATATTAATACTGTAGTCATAAGTTTTGATTCCTTATAGCGTCATAGCGTCATATTTCTTTGTATATTAGGTTTTTTATTTTAATTTTCATTTAAATGTTTTGTTTTTATATAATTGTATTTGCAAAAATTCTAAGGTCTACGAGTGACAAAATGTTCAATAGTAAAATAAAAATTAACATTAACATTTCAGTTGGTTTTCAAGCCATGGTGATTTTTTCCCCTAACTTAGTGCAAATATGAATAGTGATACGATGTTTAAGTAACTGAATAAAAATTGAAGATTGTTCTTATTCATTACTTAATATGTTTTTCAGATCGAAAAATTTATGAGTAATAGTCTATTTAAACTACAGCATAAAAGAAAACAAAATATACTTTTTTTTTTAATTTACCTATTTCTACGAGGTATATGTAGAAACCACATTAAAGTAGCAAAAGTTCTCAGCTTTAAGGTTTTTTTTTTTGACAAATTTTGTTCTGGTGCAAACATTAATCCATCTTTATAAAATATATTATCTGTCATCTTTTGTTTTTCATTGTTTTCTTCGACATTTTTTTTTATTTTAATGAAAAGGTTAATAAAGTTAGATATGTTAATAATATCATATATCACTTATATTTCCACATTAGCCTTGCGAATTACATGGAGTGGGCCTAAATGGACCGAGACACCATAATACCAACTCGACCCATTTTGATCAACGGGCATAGATAAGCGAATTTGAAACTCCAAAATTGGTGCTCATATTTTAAAGAAAAGGACAAATTAACCGTCTTGTAAACTTTCATACAATATTTAATTCTTAATTGTAGGGTGAGACACCAATTTAGGTATTTAATAACAAAAATAATATTACCTCTCTTCTCTTGAATAACTCCATTCTCATATAACTTCAAAATTTAAATGTGCATGTGATTAAAGAGATAATTGAAAAAATGTTCAATATTAGAAAGATTTAAGTGTGTTTTACAAATTTATCCTCACTACTTATCTTTGATTTTTTTAATTACTATCAATGTTACAAATTTAGCTTGAAAAAAAAGTAATTAATATTGTCTAGATTTTTTAAATAGTCAGTTATTTGAGAATGAAGGTATTATAGTTTAAGGGTATTTTAGGCATTTCATTTTTTTAAGCTAAAATCCAATAGCAAATTAGATCTATTTGGGGTCCAATTTATTTTTGAGTTTTTTTAATGACAAATTCAACTTTTTTTGAATCTCAATTCTATGGATTTGTTAGTTGGTTTCAAATCAAGGGGTCTGTTTGGATTTTGAAATTGAAATTGTAACCTAAATTTTTATTTTAGTTCCAATTTTTTAAAATTATAATTAACTTAAATCTTAAATTTTGTGTTTTAGTTTGCTATAGAGTCGTAATATGATTGTTAGAAAACAAATTAAAAAGAGAAAGAATTATGTAGATTTTAATAAAGGCGCACACCCCCTCCTAAAAAACACACACACACGCACTAAGTTTTGAAGTTGTTAATTTATAGAGTATAAGTTAGTAATTAATAATAGTCCATTTTAGGGGACGAATTGGATCATACTAACAAAAAGATATATTTAATTGAGATATTTTAAAATGTAAAAATTATTTTATGTTTGAAAGTAACAATAGTGGCATAAACTTCAAAAATTGTTCGAGATCTAGTTGGTATATGAAAAATTGCATGATCAAACCCCCCATTTGTTTCCTTGGGATTAGATTAATGTATGTTCTTCCAGAACTTCTCATCTCAGAGACTTTCCCTATGTTGCACTGTGATATTATCCTTTCATCCTAAATTTAATTTTGCCAAAAAAAATAAAGCCAGAAATTAATATTTAATTTTTTTTTAATTTCATGGAATTTAACCATAAATTATAATAGATTTAATTCTTATAAAATAAGAAAATTAATAAAATATAAAAATAAAGGATAAACTACCTTTAGATTATTTAATTTAATAAAACCGATGCACAATAAAATTTATTATCTAGCACAGCTCGTACAATAATATTACACCAAAATATGGGGAAAAAAATACAAGCTCCAATTTTAGGGATTTGTACCGAAATAAAATAAAAAACAACATTATATACGAAGTTCTCTCATTTTGAAGTTTAAATATGCATCTACACTCTTTTTCTGTATTAGATAAATCGGTTAACAATGTGTTGAGTCTAAATTACATAGAAAGCGGTCAAAAGCTGACCGACTCCTGTTGAATATGAAAGGCAAAGAAGTCGGTTAGCTCATGGGTGATTCCAGGGGAGCAAGATCTGACTCGGGTGAAGTGGTAGGTTGATCGTCGTTGAACATGATTTACATCGTGCATCACGTGATTATCGCATAATCGGTCAACACCAACCGATTTTGCGGTCACGCATGCAAAATGGACCGCGAAATCGTGTTCCCAGCCGTCCGATCTCCAGCACAATGTGACTATATATGTGTGTGTGCAGTGGGCATGAGTCAACTGACTCCTTCTTGCTTGCTGTGAAAATTTTTACACTACACTGAGTGAAAGGAAAGGAAATTTTTACACTGAGTGAGAGGAATGAACTTCTGAGATTTTGGGGAAAAAAAAAAGTTAAACGTGAAAGGTGGTATAAAAAAAAGTAAACGAGATGGCACAAAATGATTTTAGGTGGTATGACAATTTTGGACACATTGCAGCAAATCTTCATTTGGAGGTAAATTTGTATTAATTTATTAGATTAATATATTATATTATGTTATTATTTTTTAATTACATGTAATTTAATTCTGTCATTGTTTTTAGTTATAAAATTAAATTAGATTAGTATATATTATAGTTAGATTATAAAAAAAATATGTCTAGTATATATTGTAATTTAATTATATTGATGAACATGTTTAGGAACAAAAAATATTTTAATTAGTTTATTAAAATATTTTTGTTAAGTAAATATAGTATACTCATGTTTTGTAATTAGATTAGAAATTTTAGTTAAGTAAATACTGCATCTTAAATTTTTTAGTTAGAAATTCTTTATTTTTAATTAGAGCATTTAGTTGTTTTAGGGAGATTAGTGCACTTTAAGCATAATTTGTTAGTATAATTAACTTAATTAGACTAATAAATATTATTGTTAGATTATACTATAACATATTTTGTAAATAATATATTTTAATTATATTGATGGATATGTTTAGGAAATTAGTCAATATATTATATTTAGCAAACTTGTTTATTTTAATTTGATTTCTTAGTTGTTTTAGATAGATTAGTGCACCAAAAACCTATTTTAGTTGTATATGTTAATTAGATTAGTAAATATTATAGTTAGATTACAATATAAATATTAGATGTAAAAAAATATGTTATTTAGAATAGTATTTTTTACAATTGGATTTGTTAGGTAGTTCTTTCGGTTAGCTTAGTTATCATTTAATTAGATTGGTGCAATTTTAATCTAGTTACTATGATAATATTTTTTTTTTAATTTTGTGTTTCCGCCGGCTCGTGTATTGCGTGGTAGAGGAGGCCATATGAAAAGGGTAGATCTCCGTATGAGACCATACTTAGAACAAGCCGGTTTTTGGCATGCTACACAAATAAAATTTTTTGAGTATGACAATGCTCTATTGTCTATATTTGTGGAGCGGTGGCGTCCTGAGACTCACACCTTTCACTTGCCTTATGGAGAGTGCACCATAACACTCAGGATGTTGCTTTTCATTTAGGGCTACGAGTGGACGGGCTCTGAGTCATGACAGAGCATGGGATAGGTTCTGTGGGCAAAATATTTGGGATATGTGCCATGAATTGCTTAGTTCTGTACCACCTGAGAATGAGCGCAGAAGAAATGGTAGTAAAGTGACATTGGCGTGGCTAAAGAACATTTTTGCACCTTTAGAAGAAAATGTGACTGAGCTGCAAGTCATGCAAGCAACACGAGTTTACATTATGCTGCTGATTGGGGATGTCTTTGCTGAACAAAGTCAGCTGCTAGAGTGCACTTGAGATGGTTGCCTCTTCTGCGTGATTTTGAAGAGTGTAGGCGACTCAGCTGGGGATCCACTGTATTATCCACATTGTACCATGGTTTATGTCGCGCTGTTAACATCTCAGTAGGTGATCTTGCTGGGTGTCTTGTCTTGCTATAGTCATGGATATGGTACAGAGTGCCATCGCTCAGTCCTATAGTTGACCGCCCCGGTTTTAGATTTCCATTGGGTAGGAGGTATATTACTAGACTAAAATTTAGTAATTGTGATGTAAATTGTTGTTTACCATTACCATGCTTGCGATTATCAACAAATGTATATATTTTCAGGTGGATCAGATTGTTGTCCTGAGCTGATGCATTACGAGAGACGCATGCCATTTCTTAGGGCACAAATTGATCAGCTCCACTATAAGGATGTAAGTTTTTGAATAATATTTAGCAGATTTAGTATATAAACATATATATTTATATAAGTGGAAAGCTAATCGATTTCTTAAACAGTTTGTGTGGACACCGTATGATATCCTGCAGATCCAGCAAATTACACCAGCATGGGTGAGCTCTGAGTCTGAAATTTGGGCATCACTTATAGCATTAATTTGATTCCCATGTGTTGAGTGGCATCACGTTGATCGCGTGCTTAGACAATTTGGGGCTGAGCAACCCATTCCATTCGATCTACTGAACATTGATGCCCTGCATGATAGGGATGCTCGGGGCATGGAGTGTACTTGGTGGCCAGATTATCACAGGACATGGCATCAGTTATGGGATCAACGAAGAGAACATGTAGTCCCATATCATCGTGCTCCTAGTTCAGTGCACTTGCCTTCACCAGAGTATTTTGATTGGTATAGTTGTGTTGCATGGAGGCTTTTATCAGATAAGGTGTGTTTCTGCGGACTCCCATCATGTACAAACACAAATTTCATGCAACCGGCCTGGTGTCAGATCGTGCCTATTCCAAATGCTCTCCTCATGCTCCGTGATAGACGCCTGAGTTCGCCAATGCAAGCAGACTCGCACAGACGATGCATGCTCGGGGAGGACAACCATGAGGAGGATGACGAGGTTGGACGATGATCATGATGGTGCGGTGTCAGGAGATGTTCTGGTTCTATAGGTCGATGGCGGGTTTAGCGGCATGGGTACTCATACTGTGAGCATATTGTCGCTCTAGCTTTCGTGACAAATTTGATTATGTACCCAGTTCTAGTTCTCACGAATACTTGCCCAGTCCGAGTTCGGGTTTGAGCCCGCTACTTGATCAGATAGACATTGCTGCATGTCAGGACTTTCTTGACCAGACCCCATTACCAGGTCCATATTCCAGCTCTGCACAGGGATATCCAGATGCCTCGTATGGGTTACACCATCAGTCCTTGACTACTATGAGTCCCACGACCACAGGCTACAACATTCCATCCTTTGGTCTCTTGGGTGGGACTCCTGCATCGGCGTCACACGAGATTGGAAGCGAGGATCATGGGGCAGATCAACATGGGGCGCAGACCTTGGGCCGCACTGATTCTCGCTTCTACCCGCGCGCTACCGGTGGCATCCGATAGAGCTCAGTAACTAAAGGAGGTCACCAGTCCATTATGTAGCTCTTGTACTTGATTATGTTTAGGTGATATATAGTTCTTGTACTTGATTATGTTTAGGTGATGATGTACTTCGTGTACTCTATTATATTTAGGTGATGATATAGTTCTTGTACTCCACTTTGTTTTAATGGTTTAATGTGTTTTGAAGATAGACTTGCAATATTAAAAACTAACAAATACACCAAATGCTTCTACATAATCGCTCACAAGATACAAAATAAATACCACGCAATACACCAAATTATCACAGACATTAACTTGTAGAACTAACAAATAAAATGCACACAACACACCATATGACTTGATCCGCTTTCTAATTGCTTGGGCCCGCCTGATACGAGGAGGTGGCCACTAAGGTGGGGCATTGGCGCCTGGTGTGACCTGCCTGCCTACACAGTCCACATCTCTTACCATGTCCAGATTCAACTTCATCCATTTCATTTTGAATTCTAGTTGACATCAAGGCCCTTTGGCTCAGTTTCTAAACTCAGGATTTGGTCGTATTGGAGGTCCACACCATGGTGGCCAATATGCTTCATTAGCAACCAAAGCAACCTCCATTCTGTACACTTCTAGAACAGATATCATGCGATATACATAATCAACATAAGTACTCCATTCCACCCATGCTTCAGTATGTGCACAGGCAGCAAGTACACGACGACAAGGATAATGTAATGCTTGAAATTCTCCACAATCACAATATCTAGCCCCTAGTTTGACTCTATAAGTTCTTTGGCTCCAATTACCTACAGGATGTGTTTCCTCTACAACAAAGGACTCATCAGAGCATGAAAAATTAGTAACAAACATGGTCCCCAATGATTGTGTATTCTTGTGATATGCTCGCATCAAGGCTTCAGAGAACTCCCGACCAGCCGCTAGTTGTGCCTCTGCTTGCTTCCTCCGTTTCACAAATAGTGCCGCAAGACGATAGTAGATGGCCTTCACTAGTGTAGTTATTAGAAGATTACGTACACCTTTCAACACAGCATTTATACACTCAGACATATTAGTGGTCATATGACGATACCTGCGACCTTCATCTTAGTGCTGCGTCCATTTTCCTAAAGGAATTCTGTCAACCCATGTACCCATATCTGGGTCTTCAACTCTCACCAGCCCAAAATAATAGAGAAACTCACTTTGAGTCTTTGAATATGCTGCATTGATCAAAGTTGGATGCAATGTGGCGAATGCAATAAGCATGATAAGCATTTGGAGGATGCCATCCACTACCTTCTGCATCTAAAGCTGCTTTGATAGCGATGTCCTCGAAATTATCAAGATGCCTTCGGTGTCACGTGGCGTCGAAGATTTGTCAGGAAAAAGGACCAAGACTCTATTGTCTCCCCCTCGACCACAGCAAATACAATAGGGAAAATGTTTGAGTTACCGTCCTGTGCAATTGCCATTAGTAGTTTCCCACCATACTTGCCATAGAAATACATTCCATCGACAGTCACAAAACGCTTGCAATGTTTAAACCCCTGTATACATGGTGGGAATGTCCAAAATAGACGGTGAAATATGACACAGCTGCGGTCAACCAAATCACCAACATGATAAGGCAATGTTCAAAATTCAACGATTGTACCTGACATAAATGACTTCAAAGCCAGTAACCATTTTGGAAGCTCATTATATGACTCCTCCCAATCACCATAAATTTGAGCAATGGCCTTCTGCTTTGCAAGCCATGCTTTCCTGTATGAAACTTGGAATTCATACTTTGAATAGACTGAGGCCTGCAATGTCCTAATGGGAACCGTTGGATTAGCTTCGACTATAGAATGAATGCTAGCAGCAATGACGTGAACATCCAGTTGTGAGTGTTTTTGTGAAATTCCTGCATACAAACAAGTATGTTCCCCATTATACTTCTTAATCTCCCATAGTCCTTTCTTCCGTTGATATATAACACAAATGCTCCAATTACATTCTCTACCAAAGTGCTTGCATTGCCCTTGATATTTCACATGATTTGACTGACATACCTTGTACTCAGCTCCCTTTTGGATGCTATAGTTCTTTACAGCAAGTAGTACAGATTCTTTATTTGGGAACTGTTGCCCTTCATGCAATTGATTCACTCCATGTAATCCCATTGGGTTGCTATCATCCATCTGATTCATATTTATTACTTCAAAATTTAAACTTGAATAATGACTAACTCGTTGACTTTCAGATTGTGATTGAGTTTGGGTTGTCGATGATTGGCCCTGGGTAAGAGGCACTACCTCCTTATCTATCTCATCTTCGAATAACTCTGTAAAATTGAGAGTATTTTTACTAAGCTGATACAACATATTGAAATTTATTGGACCGAATCTACAACTCAAATTATTTGTCAAAATATAAAATATTACAAACATTAAAGTGTAATAAAAGGAGTTTGAGTAATTACCTTCATTCGGGTCCTCTTCGGAATCCTCCTCATTAGAAATATCATCATAACTCGGATTTGATTCGATTTGGGCCAAATTATTGGCAACATTCATTTCAAAGCTTTGGCCACCTACCAAGTCATTCTCATTTTCCAGCATACAATTTTCATTCTGCATTGGATTTGAAATTGCTAATGTTGGAGAATGTTGAGCTAATGACCCTTCCACAAATGCAGGATCATCAGCAGATCCCCCAGAGCTTAAGTTCAAGTCCCCCAGAGCTTAAGTTCAAGTCCCCCAGAGCTATGAATACCTCCATAACACTAAGATGGGGAAATCGAGCATGACAATCGAACATCATCCCGATGTTATCATCAGTTTGAATTAGACAACTTGTGAAGCATAACGTACCTTGCCCTACCAACAATGGCAGCCGATACAACATTTGTATTATTTTCTTGTTCGGTTATTGTAACTTGTGCAGGATTTTCTCATAAAGCTCAACAATAGTCATGGACGAACAAGCACGCACAAGTATTGGATTTGGACAACAAAATCTTACCTCATCTTCTGTATTTTGCACTATTTCACAATTATAGTGTACAAGAATGTAACCTCTTGCTGCCATTTCTCTCTCAAAAAATCTCACAAGACTTGCAGGGACTCAGTCTCTCACAAAAGCTCTAAACTCACAATTATTTTTCTCCTTCAGACAGAAAATGGTATTTTCTTCTTCAGATAGAGAACTCAAGATGTGGATTTAGAGACACAGAGAAGGCATGAAGGGAGATTGAAAGCAGGCAAGGAATGGCTGAGAAGATGAGATTATATAGACACGCAGAGGAGTGGAGATGCATGAAAGCGGGTGAACTCAAAATGTGGATTTAGAGACATAGAGAAGGCATGAGGGGAGATTGAAAGCGGGCAAGGAATGGCTGAGAAGATGAGATTATATAGACACGCAGAGGAGTGGAGATGCATGAAAATCGGTGGCTTTTGGGTGACCCCCGAAATACAAAGGAATCACCCAATATCTAACCGATTCCTTTGAGTTTTGCAATGGTCAGAAATCGGTCAACAGTTGACCGCTTTCTTTGCAACATTTCGTTTTGAAGTCACTTTACAATTGATCGATTTATCTAACATCCAAAAATAATGTAGATACGTATTTAAACTTAAAAATGGGAGAATTACATATATAATGTTGTTTTTTATTTTAAATTGGTACAAAACCCCAATTTCATGCCATTTTTGGGGTTTCGAAAACCCTTGGTGTATTATTTCCCATCCCATTTTCTTTGTGTGTTCGGTTTTCATGTCATCTCACTTGACAGACATCTCAACTCGACTCAACTCCCTCCCAATTCCTTGTCCTGAGTAGAGAGAGAGAGTATCTGATGAATCCCTTAACCCTCGTGAAGCGCATTCAGAGCATCAATTCCAAAGAAGCCTCGCTTGGCATCGGCGACGAAGCTTCCTGGCACGCCAAATACAAAGACTCCGCTTACGTCTTCGTCGGCGGCATCCCCTTCGACCTCACTGAGGGCGACCTCCTCGCCGTTTTCGCTCAGTACCATCCCTTTATTATTTTTTCCCATTCCATTTCATGTTTCTTTCTTTTATTTTTTTGTAATTTTAATTTTGAATTTTAAATATCTCATGATGGTTTGGTTGACGCCCAGGTATGGGGAAGTTGTGGATGTTAATCTCGTTAGGGACAAAGGTACCGGAAAATCGAAGGGTTTTGCGTTCCTAGCATATGAAGATCAAAGGAGCACAAATCTTGCTGTGGGTTCGTCTCTCTCCTATAATTGATTTTTTTTTTCATATTGTTTTTTTATAATTTTTTTAAAGTAGAATCCGTAAAATTTTTACGCGTCACCGCATTACTATTTCAAAATCAATCCAAAACGCCAGTGTATTCATCTGATGCATGAATTAAGTAGCGACACAGTGAATTAGTTGGTGAAGATGATCTTTGAAGGACTATGATACGGTTTTACTCTTTTTTCCCTTTAATTTTTTTTTTAATGCTGAATTGGTTACAATTTTATTTTTTTTCCTTCCTAGATAATCTGAATGGAGCACAGATTTTGGGTAGAATAATTAGGGTGGATCATGTTGATAAGTATAAGAAGAAGGAAGAGGAAGATGAAGAGACAGAGCGACAGAAAAGGGAGGCCCGTGGGGTTTGTCGAGCTTTCCAAAGAGGCGAATGTACTCGCGGAGCTTCCTGCAAGTTTTCTCATGATGAGCAAGTAAGTTAATCGTTCTACAATGAAGCCACAATGCACTCTATTTTATTTTTAGTTTTTCAAAATTATGTATATTCTAGTTAAGCAAGGTGTTCATATGCCGTGCTTTTTAGGCTTGTTTGACTAATATATTATTTTTTGATACTTAAATATCAAGGAGTGGAATTTTGGCGCTGGACGCAGAACTTGATTGCATGCAGAGTTGAATTTTATTTTGTTTTTCTCTCAGGTTGCTGATATGTATGGCTAACATAAAATTCTGTATTTATGCTTATTAGTTGATCATTTCATAATTTGATGCTAAAACCTTAATGACTGGTTTGTATTAGTATACTTGGCCTTCTTGAAGCGGTTAGACTTGCAAAGTGACTGGGACTGGGTTCTTTAGTTGATGTATATATGTTTTTTCTGTATTTTCTCTGTTGTCTACTTTGTGAGCCTTAGGAGGACTCCTGATTCTCATTTTTTTGTACTCTCACGTCTCAAGTCTCAAGTCTCTTCTCTTTTAATGAATCTTCTTTTATCTAGAAAAGAAACATTTATTTATGAAAAACAAAAAGGAAACTTAGGCCTTGTTTTCTTAAGTAAATCTTACTTTGCCTCTTCCTGTCACTCTGAGTGACTGAATTTCCAAGCCCATCTACCATTGATTTTCCAAGCCCATCTAGTACATAGCTTTTCTGCTCTAGTCAGCCAGTGACTTTGGCAAGCCATGAGCTTGAAATTCTTTTACCTTTCTTGCTGCTTGTGCTTGATCTCTCTCCCCAACTTCTCATATATTTATAGTTAGGCTGAAATATAATTTGCAACCCCTTTGTATTTTACTTTATGTGCAATTTACCCGCTAAGATTTAAGTAGATGCATTTTTCCTCTTAGAGAGTAGATCTATAATCCCCTCTCACCAAACACCATTAACATAATTAACGGAGGTATAGAAATCACAAAACAATAGTCCATTTCACTTAGACCACCTTTTAACTAGTCCATGCTTTGGACTGCCTTAGTTTGCCTCTGTCCTTGTTCTTATCAGTTTTATGAGACATCTAAAATGATCTTTCAAAGTCCATGCTTCACATTCCAAGATTGTTTTCAGTCAGAAAAGCTAGTGATGAATTAGCTGAAATGTGACAGGTTGTGTGAAATCAAAAGGGTTAACATTTTAGCGTAAGGCTGTTGTTATGTTATTTCTGTACCTTAGATAATTATGTTGTGACATCAAAATATGCAATGCCTTGTTTGGTATCTTTGGCTTGTGTTGGGTGTGTCCTAGAGCTTTGGATCAGTTCCTGTTAATTAGTTTGTTGGTTTTGGGAGGAGGAAGGAAGCCAAATCTTTGCGGCAGTGTGCTGTCTTTGCCATTGTTTGGACTTTCGGAGTATTTGGCTAGAGCATAACTCGTGCATCTTCAACGCAGACATTCGGATAAGTAAGTGCTGAGGGATAAGGTTAGACGTCTGGCTTCTATTTGGTGCAAGACACATGATCTTATTAGGGGATCTCCCTCTCAAATATGCTGAGAGATTGGAAAACATTACTCTTTAGATGCTTTCTTTTGTTTATTCCTACTCCTACTTTTGTATTGAGGATCTCTTGTCCTCCATACTTTTTGTAATATTATTCTTCTCTTGATAAGAAGTAATAATATTTCTTCTCTTATCAAATTTAAAAAATAAAAAAGTTATGTTAACAGTGTTTAAGTGAAGAGTTTTACAATCCACTCTTTTAACTTTAAGGTTGTCCTTGGCTGGGTGATAGAAATGGAGGGAAATTATTCATGGATGACCTTTGTGTGTAATTTTGCACATAAAGCTCATTCATGAAATTTTTTTCTCCATATTTACCCCCAAGCCAAACATACCCTGGCACCTTTTTACTCCCTCCCTGCAAAGATATAAGGTGTAAGACGTGTTTGGTTGGGGGCTAAACATGGGGAGAAATTCCATGGATGAGCTCCATGTGAAACACGCCCTTGTAGTTATGTTTTATCTTTCAATGCATGTACATGATAGATATTTGCTCTTTGCTTGCTGATTCCTGGTTTTGCTGTCAGGTTTTATTCTCCCATGGATTCTTACATTAATTCACTTTTCCCTCCTAGGCTTTGGGATTTGGGGAACTGGGCAGCTTTGCTCCATTGATAATTCTTTTGTATTTTTCCTTTTACATTAAGGAGGATCCCTCATCATCCAAACTCATTGTATTTATCTTCTTTTTGTCTGGATGAAACTTTCTTCTTTTATGAAAAAATATAAAGAATGGAAAAAACAAGAGGATCAGAAATCATCATAGGCTACAAAGAAACTATGAATGAAGTAAAAGATAAGAGAAAAGCATCAATTAAATAGAGTACCCTAATCGCTTTGCTGGTTAAACCTAAAAGTACCCATACAAACCCCTGAGCATAAACTAACAAGGAAGGCAAGGAAACAGGCTTGTCTCATTAAAGCTGTGAATAAAGAAACTTATGAATAGAAATTCATGAATCACACGCCAGGAGAGAGAGCACAACACCAGAAAATATCATTTTCTCCTCTACCCCCAAGACCTTATAATGAGTGGGCCATATTAAACGATTCTCCCAAGCAGAGTGGTGGGCAAAGAATTTGCACTTAGAATTTAATAATCAACACTGAAGTTTGTTAAATGAAACCTAGCTATTGCCTTTATTTTGATGGTTGGTATATACTCTCACTGAGAACTTTATGGTAATCAAATTGTGTTATGCAGTTTTTTGGGTTTGATTGAACTTGGTTTCTCTAAACTTCTGTTTGTTCAATCTTGCTTTTATGTAAAAGTAATTTGTGCTCTTGTTTTGGGCATATTTGAATAAAGCATTACCGATAATGGGAAATTGAATGACGATTTAACTTAAATATAAAATCTGTGTCTTGTACTACATAGTCTGTATATATGGTGGAGTTGGAATAGGAATATAAATTTTAGCTCTATGCATTTCAAAACTTTATAATAATAAAATTAATTCTAATCTTAGCAGAATTGAAAATGAATTACAACTGCAACTTCTATTTTTTTGGATCTAGACCACCACCAATATCCAACGCCCAGTATACTCTAACTAATCTGGCCTTTGCCAGGTTGGCTCACTATGGAGGTGAAATTCTCAGTGCTAGTTTTTTCCATTTACTAGATTCTAACTTGAGACTTCACTTAGGAGGAACATGTGCTGTGTCACTTGACCATGATTTAATTTGAGCATTATTGTATGGCACAATATTGGCATATAATCTCATATCCTGAATGTTCTATAGAATTAAGCTGCATTTGATCTAAACTGTTGGTCGTACATAAGTTTTTGCATCTCGAGTTATAAGCCTAAGGAGTCCAAGAAATTGATAGTGATTAAGCTTGTGAGCTTGCTTTTGTAGTGTATAATGGTTGAGATGCCCAAGTTCTAACTTGAAATCTGCATTTACTTCTCTTCTTCTCACTTGTTTAATTCCTTTACACTTCGTTTTCTTACATGTTTCCTCTGCTTTGTATCTCCTCACTTATGGTTTGCCTATAGTTGAGCTTTGAAGTTGTTGATGTTATAAAATGCATTATGGATTAAAATCTTCTGCTTAGATGCAGATGTGAGTTTCCCCAGCAACCCTACTGTGTTTGAGTTCTTGACCATCTTTATGTTGTCTTTGTCCAGAGAGCTGCAAACACTGGTTGGGGTCATGAGGACGACAGTTCAAAATGGGGTCATGACAAATTTGAGGGTAACAAAAAAGATAGAAGATCTGGCAACTACCAATCAAATCGTATTCCAGAAACTAGAGACAGAGACTCACGCCCCAGAGCCCATAACAATGAGATGGGATTAGACAGCCAACCCAAGAGAAGTGACAGAAGAGAGGAGATGGTGCAGAAGAATGATGGTGATAAATTTGAGAGAAGAGAGAATAACACTGGAAGAGAAGAAAAGAGATCTAGAAGACACGGAGATGATGAGTCTGAACATAGGTCAAGAGATGGATATAGGAGAGAAGAAAAAAGATCAAGAAGGGACAATTATGATGATATGGAACCTGAGCCAAGAGATCATCATAGGAGGGAAGACAAGAGGCCAACGAAGCCATATGATGTCGAGTTTGAACACAAGTCTAGAGATTCTGATACAAGGGAAGATAAAAGAGCCAGGAAGCAGGGTGATGATGATTTTGGAGGTAGATCAAGAGAAGCTCATAATAAAAGGGAAGAAAGGAGATCAAGAAAGCATGATGAAGAAGATTCTGTTCCAAGGTCAAGAGAAGACTATGATAGGAGGCGAGAGAACAGATCATACAGAAATTATACTGATCAATCAGATTTGAAAGTAAGAAATGATTTTGACGGGAGAGAGGAGAAAAGGTCAAGAAGGTAAGGGCAGCATTCGAGGCCTGGGGTAACGGGATCTCATTCCTTTGTTGTGGAGAGAAATGAGTGTTGGAGTAAGTTGAACAACATCCGTTAACCTTAAATTCAATGAAGTGCTTATGATATTTCCATGGTCATTTTGTTTGGCATATGGTTACTCCCTGTGCTATGAGAGCAGTGATATTGTCCTTTTACTGTGGTGAGTTTGATAAATATGTTGTCTGTCTCAAACGTCTCTAACTACCAATGCTAATGAAGCATGAATTTACCATATCTGGTATTATATCTAATTATCTATTAGTGATGCTATTTTTATTGGCTAGCAAATAGTGAAAGCTCTAGCTAGCATTTCAAAGCTCCTATAATTTTACACTTCTGGTCTACAAGATAAAAATTTTGATTATAAATATGAATTTTATATTTGGGTGTTTTATTCTTTATTGAGGGAGTTTGATTTTTTCCTTTGATTTCTTCCCCATTTTATAAATGTCGACTTGAGGTTATTTTCAAATACTGGAAAAAAATATTTATTGCTCAACACCTACCAGGACGTTTCAGGAATTTGGACTCGACAATATTAACGGTACATGACGGAGAGTTCATTCTCTCTGGTATTGAGTTCATTCATTTTCTTTCTTGCTTTTTTCCTTTGTTTTTGTCATTCGAGTATTTGGTTGAAATTTTTGCTGTGTCTTTTCAAAAGGAACAAAACTCCACTCATGAGGTCCACAAAATATCTGCAAAATTAACTTTTAGAGCAGTTGATTCATTTAAGTACACTTTAAAGGCATTACATATGTTCAACGCTCAATGATGATGATTTAGCTTATTCTTTTACGAGAAAGTGGGCGCGACATAAAGAGAACAGGGTTAGTTAGTTCGTAGCACTACCAAGGAAAAGTAACAGGCGCAGTCGCACACATTTTGAGTAGTGTTGTTCATAAGCTGAAACCTTTTTAACGGTTTTGAAAGGTTGAGCAGAGAACAGAAAGAAAGGAAACAGATAACAGTTGCCCAAGTAAATTTTGACACACAAACTCCAACAATTGCAACATATACTCAGTTAACAATGGCTCACACAGGTTAGAGCTACTTGCATAATATGACTTATTTATTCATCGATTCTAAGAAAAGGAACAGCTCCATCTATGAGAAACAATAATAGTCATCAGTTGTTGCCTATCATATCATCAATAAGTTTTCCAACAGAAGTGAACGAAGACCCACCACAACTGACAGCTTTTCTGGCCAACTCTTTCATCTCTTGCACCTTCTTGTGTACCAAATTATCTCTATCCATCAAATCTTTCAGCCCTTTCTCTATCTCATCTGCCTTGACAAGATCACTGCCTTTTCTATGATTCAATCTCAGCTCCACTGCTAGTCCCAATTCTCTCACCATCCTAAAAGCATTCAGCTGTTGCTCTGCATAGATAGGCCATGTCAACATTGGCACACCAAACCACAAGCTCTCCAAAATGGAGTTCCAACCACAATGAGACACAAACCCCACAATGGCTTTGTGGGCTAGAACCTCCACTTGGGGTGACCAGTCACATATAATTCCCCTACCTTCCTTCCATTCTAGGAACGCTTCTGGTAAGGTTCTATCTGCATTCTCTGTGGTTGTTGGAGAACGCATGGCCCACAAGAACCTAACTCCACTTCGCATAAGTCCTTGTGCTATTTCTCTTGTTTGAGATGGAGCAAAGCTTCCCATGCTTCCAAAGCACAGAAAGACAACAGAAGAAGGAGGCTGCTCATCTAGCCATTTCAATATTTTCTCATGCTGGGCTTGATCTATATTTGGGTTATGCTGGCCCTTGAGATCAATCAAAGGACCAACAGCATAGATAGGAGGAGTTTTGCCATCAGATAATGCATCAATTGCATACTGCTCCAACTCTGAAAAAGTATTAACAATAATCCCTTTGGTGTCTCTGAACCTCTTAGCAAGCTTGTAATAAGCAACGTATCCACCATCTCTGTTATGAGCAGCATCAGGTAAAACATTTAAAGGAACCAGAGTGGAGATACCTGGAATCAACAAATCATGATCAGAATAACTGAACACATCTTCGATTTGACGTTGCGGAAGGGAAAGCATGAGAGCCAAAAACCCCACATTTGATGTCATAAACATATAAGAAGGGACACCCAGTTCCTCTCCAACACCAATCATGGGCATACAGAAGAAATCTAGAACCAACCCAACAACTGGATGTGAATCAGATCCAGGATAAGATGATACAATTTTTAGCATAGTGGCCCTGACATGGGGTATGAGGCTCTCAATGTAGGTCACGACGTAGTGTTCTACAGATTTCAGCAGTAGATCATGTGGAGGTGGTTCAACTTCAGGGAGAATAATGAGTTTGATTTGAGGTTGTGAGGCTAAAACTGATTTGATGTATGAATCTGCAAAGGGAGTGACTGGGAACTTGATGCAAATGACTGTGATGGAAAGGTGGTTGTCACGGTTAATCAGGAGCTTTGCAAGTTCAAGTGTTGAGGCTAAGTGGCCAGTGGCCGGAGAGGGAATGAAGATGAGCTCTGCTTTCTTCTTCATGTTAGTCTCAGCCATTTCTTTGTGATGGGAGAGGAGCTCTTTGTGTTTCAAGTTTTATCACACAAAAGACAAGGTAAGTGAAAGGGTAATGATATTTTGACACTCAGAAAATAGGTATTTATTTAGACAACTATTTTATTATTATTGAATATAATGGTGGTCCCTATTTATACTTAACATCTATTATATTCAGTAGTTATAAAATGGATGTCTGAATAGATACCCACTTTTTAGATGTCAAAATAATATTAGTGAAAGTGGAAATGATTCCATCTTAGCCATTTCTTTGTGATGGGAGAGGAGCTCTTTGTGTTTCAAGTTTTATCACACAAAAGACAAGGTAAGTGAAAGGGTAATGATATTTTGACACTCAGAAAATAGATATCTATTCAGACACCTACTTTATTATTATTAGATATAATGGTGGTCCCTATTTATATTTAATATTTATTACATTCAGTAGTTATAAAATAGGTGTTTGAATAGATATTATTTTTTAGATGTCAAAATAATATTAGTGAAAGTGGAAATGATTCCATCTTCTAAAGTCGTATTAATTTAGTTAATACTAAAGCAAGTGTGGAAAAGGAATCCACGAACGTCAAGGACCAGTCATTATGACATCAGATTATTCGAACTATTTGCTTAGTTCGTGCTACCTTTTGGTAAAAGCATTCAACTTGAAGTAGAAATTAAGAAATTAAGCGTAATATTATAGTCCTGTCTGTTGCCAGGAGAAGCGCACGGTGCATGGTAAATTTTGCGAGTTTTCAATACTTACAAGACTTTTTCCTTTCTCCCTAGTATCATATAGTGAGGATCAAAAAATTACTCTTACTAACTTTTTATAGCTAAGTCTCGAGAGAGAATATTCTGAAAGAATAGAAGGTGAATCAGTGTTCAATTCTCGGAGGTATGTATATAGTGGGGGTTTTATAATAAATTTGTATCTGGATATGTATTTGAACATATGGTATATTTTGAGGTGAAAATCACAATATTTGAATTAAAAGTTTGAGAATTTGTTGCTTGTTTCTGGAGCATTTGTTGAATAAGCTTTGTATCTAATAATAAAGTGATATCCTTATTAAAAAACTGATATTTAAGTTAAAACTTACCTTTTAACTTTTATTTCCATCTGAAATGTCTCTCTTTGCTATTGGGAGAAGATGCTAGAGGGCTCCAAAAAGTTTTCGTCGTACCATCACGAACAATGTTACAATTAGGGGTGAAAGTAGGGTAAACTACTCGTCGAGAGCATTCAACCTAGTCTATAGTTGGTCTAACTTAGCCTAACTTATTTAATAAAAATGTTAGACTTAGACTTTTCAAAAAGTCTTTTTAGCTAAACAAGTCATACTCCAGGCAATAAAAATAACTTGTTAGACCTAACAGGCTGACCTACTTATATTATTGTTGTTGTTATTATTATTATTATTTAAAAACATAATAATAATAGAAATATTTTGATCTATTTAAAAATATATTTTTAAATTTAATTAATAAGCCTTTAATCAACTTAAAATTTTTTTTATAAATATTTAGAAGTCTTTTGATTTATTTAAGAATTAAACAATTTGACTTTTTAAGAAAATTTGATAAATTACACTGACATTTACTGAGTTTGTAAAATAATTACATTGATATTCCCTTTATCATATAATGAATAATGCATATGAGGGAGGTTAGTGTTACCTGGACAAAGAGAATTAAGCTCAAGTAAATTTTACCATACCTTAGGGAAAATAATTATAACTTGGCTAAAAATTTTATAATAAAAAAGGCTTTTAAATGGGTTTGCGAGCCAGATCGGGTTAGGCCAGTTTTTAAGAAGGTCAGGCTAAGATCATGAAAATAGACTATGTCAAATACTGGATCCAAATTTAGATTATTTTTTAATAATACAAGTCAAACCTATTTAAATCAAACACTTAAATGTCGGTAGTTTACACCCTAGTTGCCCTCATAAAATGGAATCTCCACAATTAAGGGATGGGAGAGAAAATATTGACTTTGACAAAATGCACAACAAAGCACCGTATTGGGCATTTCATCTGCGTTCCACGAAATTGGTTTTGGACCTTGAAGCATTTCTGATTGGTTAATAATTAAATGTCAGAGCAAGTGTGGAAAAAATTTTATAATCAAAAAAGCTTTTAAATGGGCTTGTGAGCAAGGTCGAATGAGACTAGGTTTTTAAAAAGTTCAAGCTAAGACTATGAAAATAGACCATGTCAAATGCTAGATCCAAATTTAGGTTATTTTTTAATAATATAAGTCAGGGCTATCTAGGTCAACACTAAAACGCCAGTAGCCTACGCCGCAGTTGCCATCATAAAATGGAAAACAATTAAGGGATGGGAGAGAAAATATTGACTTTTGACAAACTGCACAACAAAGCACCGTATTGGGCATTTCATCTGCCTTCCACGAAACCTTGAAGCATTTCTGATTGGTTAATAATTAAATGCCAGAGCAAGTGTGGAAAAAGAACACGCGGATAGTGACATCAAGAAATAGTCAGACCGATCATTGTTCTTGCATCAAATTATTATGGCATCAAAATAATCTAGCTCGACATAACGTTTTACCTTAGAAAGAGGGTAAATGCTTTCAACTTGGAGTTCAAATTAGGTATAATAATAATAATAAATCGTCTCTTCTGTTGTCGCTGATGTTTGAAAATAATTGTCTTACACATTATTTTAAGTGTTTCTGTAACGAGGCATTTTAAAAAAGTTTAATTTTAGGTGCATATTCCTATGGTGATCAATGACGGAATAGTCATATGCACAATAGAAAAAAAGATAGGTGGCTATTTACGGTGTGAAATTAGTGAGCATGTAATTATGTGCGGTGACCAACTTAAGAATAATGGAGGGTAAATTAATCATTATATCAATACTTATTATTTTGTATTTTTTTTACAAGTCAAGTGAAAAGGAAAAAAAAGGATAATGAATAATAAATAAATAAATAAATAAATAAAAAGCTTGCCCTGTTCACAACACATAATTCGGACAAATCGAATTCTTAATAAAAATTTAAAATTTAAAATATTAGATATTAAAAAGAATTAGAATAAAAAAATAAAATATAAAAGAAATAAAAAACACACAAATATAATTCGGACAAGCCAAATACTTGGGAAAAAAGAAAAAAGAAAAAATAAATCAATAAATAAATCTAGCACCGTTCATGACATAGAATTCAGACAAACCGAATTCTTGAAAAACAAAAAAAAAGCATACATTTTAGTGGAATGCTGTTCACTTAACAGAATTATTAAAAACGAAATTCTTAAATAAAAAAATAAAAAACATTAAAAATTTAAAAATTTAAATATTAACAGGAATTAAAATTTTAAAAAAATTAAAAAAAAATATGAACAGAGAAAAAAACATGCACTGTTCACTAAATATAATTTGGACAAACTGAATGTATTTGAATTCACGCTCCTTATTCCAAAAACTCGAATAATCATTTCCCTTCCACATCTCGTCGTCATTGCCATTGTCATTGCCAGTGACCTTTCTCCATTTCCCCATTACATTTTATTTGGCTTCCCTTTCTCTTTAACATTTCACATTAAATTTGCTCAACAATTATACATTTAGTTTACCTAATTTATTATTTTAAATAACTTTTAAAAATTTTAGATACCTTTTTTACATCATGTCTTTGGTCCATTTTACCCTTATACTTAACCTTTTGTGGTCATTTCATTGACACAGCAATCCGTAGCCCATAATGCCACGTATCCATTTTCTATTGGCAAGCTCTGACAACTGCAATGTAGGCATGGACCGATAACTGCATGTAAGAATCCCCCTTAATTTTAACGTCCTGACAAATTCAATTAAAGTATTTTTTTTATATAATTTTGTTAATTAGTAAGTACAAAAGTCAACTATCATCATTAGTATAGCAATATATGATTAGATAGTTGTATAAAAAATTTTACACATATTTTTTGTTTAACTAAGATATTAGGGGATAAAAGGTTGAAATGAGAGTCGAACTGTGATCTCCCTTAGTTTATTGAGACAAGAACCTATCACTAGATTACGAGCTCACTTGCAAACTTTTATACATATTTACTCTTATACATTTCTCACAATACATTTCAATTGTCTAATCATTTTGGAGATGTTACTAACAAAGTAATCCATTGTATCAATAAATGGACTTAATTTTAATACACTAACAATATAATATATTTGTATATTGTCATATAATTATGTATAATTATAAAAGCGAATGTACTTTTTAAAAAATTATACAAATGAAAATATTTGATCAAATAATAGTGTAAAAATCTTTTATGCTAATTTTAAATTTTTTTAGAAAAGATGATTTCATGGGAAATTAAGTGTAGTCTCACTGCACTACAAGAGCAGTGATCATCGTCCTTTTGTTGTGGTGAGTTTAATGAATACTTTTGTTTGCCTCTAACATAATCTACCGATGCTAATTAATGTAACATGAATTTACTCTATCTAGTCTAGCTACGTCTAAAGGTGATCCTTTTTTCTGCAAGGTAGTTGACTAAAAGCTCTAGCATTTCAGAGCTCTTACTAGACCCCGTTTGTTTTACTCTTATAAATATTTTTGGACAAAGTAAAAAAATTCTTACTTATTACAAAAGTACATTGGAAAACTTAATTTCTTATTTTTAGTTTAGAAAAAGCGCAATCCAAACAAGCACTTAACAATTCTGAAATGAAAAATGCCAAATTTTGATTATAAATTGACAAAACCTCTAATTTAGTCCTTCTAAAATTTTAAGTTGGACAAATTGATCCTTATAAAAAAACTCTCAAATTGGTCTTTGTAAAATTGAATAGTTAGACAAATTAATCCCTACAAAAAAATCTCTCAAATTAGTCCCAAAAAAATAAATTACCAAACAAGTTAATCTTCATAAACACAACTTATCAAATAGACTAATATGACTGATTATTCAATTTTATATAGACCAATTTATCCGATTTAAAATTTTACAGGAACCAATTTAAGAGTTTTTTTTATAAGAAACAATTTGAAAGGTTTTTTTTATAAGAATTAATTTATTCAACTTAAAATTTTGGAGGAAATGAAATAAGTGTTCTGTGTTATAAATATTATATTGGGGAGTTGTATGCTTCATTGCGGTTGGAAGTGATCTTTTTTATTTTGATTTATTTGAGATTATTTTAAGATAATGAAAAAATATTTAATGTATGTATCAGAATATTTGATATCGAATTTGATTCATCAATTATGTTATTTAAATATTTGAAAATGAGATGTCCATCTTAACACCCTTGATGCGAAGGCAAAGCAAGAGATAAGTAAAAATCATATCCAAACTCAGTAAAATGGAGACACCTTAAAAATAATGTTGGAGTTGGTTTGTGTGCTCGCTTTATGAAATATGAGTCTCTCAAGCGGAGCGAAAATCCACTCATAAGACCAAAAAAAGTATCTGCAATTATCATTGTCTACGTTATAGCGTTCCGTGTGTTCAACGTTGAATGATAATTTATTGGACTTTACTGATTTATTAGAAAGGCTTTTATGCCCTGATTAAGGTTTTTAATGATAAATAATTTTAATATCCTCAGTAAATTGAATATATTGATAATTTAAAATTTTATTTTTTAATAAAAAATTTCTAAGACACTGACTAACAAAATACTTACTAGAAAGTGGGCGTGCAGGCTAGAGAGCGGATTACGTTTTGGCATAAACCTTTTACTTTTAGAAAAATAATACGTGTATAATATTTTTTTTTTAAGAAAATAATGAATTGATAATAACATTATCAACACATTTAGTTTGGATAATTTTGAAATGGTGGGTATAAAAATTAACTATTATAATTTATGTGACAATACATAATTGGATGACTATATAAAATAGTTTTATACTGTCAGTTTATGATAATTAAATCCCAATAAAATATAATGATACTTTTATACTTCTCATTTTGTCAAATCGGATGGGATTGTCGTTCTCACTCATCACTCTACTCATTCATTATATCCAATAATAATGTGAGAAGCGTAGAAATATCACATTTTGTGTTAATCTGTCATTACTTTTTTTAATAATATATCTACAATATAAGTTAAAAAAAAAAAAAAAGAAGATGACAATGATGGGCTCCGAGAAATAGAAAATTGAAATTGATCGCGACCACCTTTGTTTTTCTACCTATGTTTTACGAAAATATTATAAACCTATCATTTATCTTAATTTTATTCTAAAAAGTTTAACAGAATAGAAACAATAACAGTTGCTCAAGAAAAGTTTGATCCACTAACTACAATTACATTTTCCAACTTATACCCGGACAACAATGGCTTGCACACGTTAAAGCTACTTGCATAATTTGATTCCTTTATTCATCGTTTATACTAAGAAACACAATAATAGTGATCAGTTGTTGCCTATCATATCATCAATAAGGTTTCCAACAGAAATGAAAGAAGACCCACCAAAATCGACAGCTTTTCTGGCCATATCTTTCATCTCTTGCACCTTCTTGTGAACCACATTATCTCTATCCATCAAACGCTTCAGCCCTTTTTCTATCTCATCTGCCAGGACAATATCACTGCTCATTCTATGATCCAATCTCAGCTCCACTGCTAGTCCCAATTCTCTCACCATCCTAAAAGCATTAAACTGCTGTTCTGCATAAATAGGCCAAGTCAATATTGGCACCCCAAACCACAAGCTCTCCAAAATGGAGTTCCACCCACAATGAGACACAAACCCACCAATGGCTTTGTGGGCCAGAACCTCCACTTGGCGTGCCCACCCACATATCATTCCTCTACCTTCCATCCATTCTAGGAACCCTTCTGGTAAGGTTCTATCTGCATTGTCAGAGGTTGGTGGAGAACGCATAGCCCACAAGAACCTTACTCCACTGCGCTGTAGCGCCAGTGCTATTTCTCTTGTTTGAGATGGACCAAAGCTTCCCATGCTCCCAAAACATAGAAGCACAACAGAAGAAGGTGGCTGCTCATCTAGCCATTTCATTATTTCGTCATGCTGGGCTTGATCCAAATTTGGGTTATGGTGGCCTTTGAGATCAATCAAAGGACCAATAGCATAGATGGGAGGATTTTTGTCATCAGATAATGCATCAATAGCATACTGCTCTAGCTCTGAAAAGGTATTAACAATAATTCCTTTGGTGTCTCTGAACCTCTTAGCAAGCTTGTAATAGGCAACATATCCACCATGCTGGTTATAAGCAGCATCAGGTAAAACATTTGAAGGAACTGGAGTGGAGATACCTGAAATCAACAACTCTTGATCAGAATAAGTGTACAAATCTTCAATTTGACGTTCCTGAAGGGTAAGCATGAGACCCACAAATCCCATAGTTGATGTCATAAACAAATAAGAAGGGATGCCCAGTTCATTTCCCACATCAACCATGGACATACAGAAGAAATCTAGAACCAACCCAACAACTGGATTTGAATCAGAGTTAGGATAAGAGGATAAAATGTTCTGCATAGTGGCCTTGAAATGGGGTAGGAGGCTCTCCATGAACACCAAGATCCACTGTTCAACAGATTTCAGCAGTAGATCATGTGGGGGTGGTTCAACTTCGGGGAGATCAATGAGTTTGATTTGAGGTTGTGAAGCTAAAACTGATTTGATGCATGAATCATCAAAGGGTAAGAACGGGAACTTGGTGCAAAGGATTGTGATTGAAAGGTGATTATCACGGTTGATTAGGAGCTGTGCAAGTTCAAGGGCTGAAGCTAAATGGCCAATTACCGGAGTGGGAAGGAAGACCAGCTCTGCTTTCTTCTTCCTCTGAGTTTCACCCATTTTCTTTGCTCCTATGTGTGGTGGGAAGAGGATTCTTGTGCTCGTCTTTCCACTTTAGCTTTTATCTACTTATTTTTTATTGATTCAATTCAGCTTTTATCGCAGCCGACACCGTAGCCGGTATAATGATCCCATCTTCTAGAGACTACAGCTGTATTATAATTATAGGTCTTTAAATAATTACTTAATTATAAATATTTATTAAAATTTAAAAATATTAATGATAATAAAAATTAAAAATTATTTATTTAATTACTTTTATTTCTTTTTAATACTTAAGTTTTTTTTTATTAATGAGTTAATAATATATAATAAAAATTTTATTAATAAAAAATAATTATTACTATTTAAATTTTTAAATTAAATAAGTATTTTTTAAATATTTTTTTGTAAAATGAATAATTATTAAAGCAAGTGTGAAAATTTGGAAAAAGAATACAGGAGTAGCGACATCAAAGAAATAGCTCGACCAATCATTATTATGGCATCAAATAATTTGAACCGTACGCTTAGTTCGTGCTATTAAGGCAATCTATCTTTGACATAACCTTTTTTACTTTAAAAGAGGGTAAATGCATTCAACTTGGAGTTGAAATTAAGTATAATAATGATATAGTCCGCTCTGTGGCGGTCCTCGGTGTTTGAAAGTTGGAAGATTATTGTCCAACAATCTTTTGAGGGTTTTTGTTAACAATATTTTTTTAAAAAAATTAAATTAAAAATAATATAAATTTTTAATATATTAGATGCATTTAAAATTATAATTTTATTTTATTTATTTTACTGTAAGAAAATAACTTTATTTCTTGAATCATTAGCAATTGTCTCATTGAGAACACTTCTCAACAAAACTTTTTTTTAACTTCTAGTGCAGGATACAGTATCTTTACAATTACACGTAATAATTTGCTTAGATTACAGAGGAATCGGTTTAAGAACCCTCATTATAAATGTTAACCATCATTAACTGAAGCAGTTGGAGAATAAATTAGGGTGGAATCATTGCTGTGGTGCATCGATGGAGGTTGACATGACTTTTCATATTTTAGCTATTGCCTTCGCTTTGTGCTTGTTACATTGAGATAGTTATCACCTTGATTTTTTAATTCATTAATTAAAATAGTTGTATGGAAGAATATATATAATAAAAAAAAGACAGAAGTGGTCCCCTGGCTTAACAATTTAAATGTGATAATGGGAAAATAATTTTTGAATTTTAATGGGAGAAAAAGATTGATTTTTATAATTTGTAAATAATTTATAGCTGTCTCAAAGACATGGTCCCGTAGTTGCTCACTTTGTATCCTCGTGGATTGAGATATTCTATCTCCAAATCATGCATCTTTCTATATCCCACTAATCATATATTATTACGTGAAAAATAATATTATATATTTGACAATTATTTTAAACTTTCAAATCTCTTTCGATTTTTCTCTTTTATGTGTCAATATATAATTGATTGCATAGAGAATAAGACATAGTTTAGGAATAAAAGATTTTTATTTATATCCTAATATGGTTGAGCAAACTAAGACTCTAACAAGAAACTTAGAATATATTTGTGAGTTAGAATTTTAGAGGGAAATAAATGATTTGTAATGTAATTTTACACTATAAACCACTTTTCTCCTCCTCTCCCATCAAAATCTTAACTCATAAATATACCATTAATAGAATTCTTTAAGTGTTCAAAGCAAGGAGAGGTATGGACATGGCATGTGGCTGAAATTGAAATTAAAGGGAAATAGTAGAGCACAATGGCATGCAAGCTGATCTAGGCTCAGTTATCATTTTATGATTTAAACGGGTGTTTCTATCTTAACTCAGCGATCTAGTCTCAACTGGTATTTCATGATTATGGTTTTGGAGCAAAGCATAGTATCCTTATTCTTATCGCCCTTAATTTTTTATAAATAAATTACAAACATAAATAAGAAATGTTAAAAATTATACTTATGGATAAAAAAATACTTTAATAATAATATTGTTGTCAACTTGTAATTAATAAATTTTATGTTTATTATAATCTTATTTATTATTTTCTTACTTTTTATTATAATTTTTTTTGGGAGAGTGAAATACAATAACTTATATAGTGACACATAAAAGTTGGATAAAATTAAATGTTAATTGAATATATTTCGTGCGTTATACACCGTATCTGTTCATATCCTATCTTTTGGATTCAGTCTACACTTCATATTTAATGGTGGGGTTATTTATGAAAATAAAATAGAAAAAACATATATTATGTGTTTCCCCTATTTTTCGGTTGTTTACACATATGTCCTATTCTGGTTTTAATAGAAGTTGACTCAACCCGATTTCCATGAATATATCATTTGTTTGCTTTTTAAATCCCAGTAAAGTTGATTGTAGTCGACTTTATTTTAGCACAATGTCATATCATGTCAAATTCTGTCGGTAGAGAAAACATGCAATGAAGTCGATTTGAATCGACTCTATCCTGTTCAAAACAGCTTTTTGTCAACGTGTTAGGTAAGGAACCAAAGTCTATTTAAATCGACTTCCACATTACACAAAACTCAATTTGAATAGACTTCTATGTGATGCATAAGTCAATTTAAATAGACTTCAGTTCCATACCTGACACGTTGATAAAAAACTGGTTTCAACAGCACGTAGGCGGTTCAAATCAACTTTTCACTCTTACTGGTTTATAAATACAACTTCGTGCTTAGTTTCATCACATAGTGGAGAAAGTGAGTGACTCAAAATAAAAAATTTTATGAGAATATGGCAGAAAGTTGTGTTCATGTTCTTATCAATTATAATGGTGAGATTATAAATACTGTGGAAGGTAAGACATTCTATAGTGATAATCAAGCTTGGTTAGTTGTCCGTCCACCTATTAGTTTGTTGGAGTTGCAGAGCAGACTATTGGAAGAGTATGAAGGAAACAACAAGCAAATAGGAAAAATATTTTATAGGATACCAGTTGATATCGGGCCAAATGGGATCCGATATAAAAATTTTCGAATACGGAAGGACGGGCACATCAATCACATGTTTGCTTATTTTCATGCGTTTAGTGAAGTTCGTATAGTAGATCTCTTTGTCGAAATCCAAAATGTTTCTTTAAGCTCTAGAGATTCAGCTCCAAGTGCATCATTTGTAGCCGTACCTAATGCATCCTTGTCCCATGAAGTGCCACGTGATCATGTGCAAAGCTCATATGCAGGAGATGATGACTTGGCATCTCTTAGCTTTGCACAGCTTGTGAGATAAGTTGAAGAGCTGTTACTGTTAAATCCACAGCCATTAGCAGAAGCCGACTCACTTGGGGGTTTTGATTTTATTGTGGAGGACCAAGATAAGGAAAATGATGAAGAGGAGGAGCTTGGTCTTGCAGCAGCAGATGATGCTGAGGAAGAGCAGCAGTTGTTTAATGTGCAAAATTTGGGTGAACAATTCATATCACAGTCACAATCTCAGTCCCAATCTCGAGAGCATCTTAGTCACTATTCAATAGTGGATTTAGATGCATTGTGGTTTGATGTGATTTGGTCTGCCTCGGGTTTGGGCTTGGCAGGAGAAAATGATTTGGTAGTCGACCAAGTGTTTTGCTCTAAGGAAGAAGTGTTGTTTACAATTAAGCATTACAACATTCGAAGAGGTGTTCAGTATGAAGTTTATGAGTCTGACCACATAAAATTTCACTGTAGATGTGTGAAATTTAGTGTTGAATGTAATTGACCACATAAAATAAACTAGACTTGAGGATCCATCAAATCACTGCAGATGTAGAGCTTGCATAAAACTTTTTATTTTGAGTCACTCACTTTCTCCGCTCAATGAAAACTGAGCACGAAGTTGTATTTATAAACTAGTAGGAGTGAAAAGTTGATTTGAACTACCTGCGTACTGTTGAAACTAGCTTTTTATCAGCGTGTTAAGTACGGAATTGAAGTCTATTTAAATCGACTTCTGTGTAATGTAGAAGTCAATTTAAATAGACTTCAGTTCCGTACTTGACATGCTGACAAAAAGCTATTTTGAACAGTATAGAGTCGATTCAAATTGACTTCATTGTATGTTTTTTCCATTGACAGAATTTGACATGATATGACATTGTGCAGAAATAAGGTCGCCTACAATCGACTTTATTGGGATTTAAAAGCAAACAGATGATATATTCATGGAAATCGGGTTAAATTGATTAAAACCAGAATAGAACATATGTGTAAACAACTGAAAAATGGGGGAATCACGTAATATATGTTTTTTTTATTTTATTTTCATAAAAAAAACCCTTAATGGCGAATAAGGTTTGAATTATTATGTGTTTGACACAAAATATGTTCACATGACATAACACTAAAACTAAAAGGGAAAGAGAAAAATACAATACGCACAGATTAAATCACATAGGTTATACTAGATTCTTGAAATTTTTTTTAGTTAAAAATCATTTTAGTTATGGTAAATATAGGTATGTATCATTTTAATTTTAGAACTTTTATATTTCTAGGTTTTTATTTTTAGTTTTATGTTTTTATATTTTAGCTCTAAATTTAATTTCTTATAAATATTTTAATATATATATAATTCTATGGATGTTAAAAATTGTTTTGATGCTCATAAATATTTTATTACAAAACAATTAGAGACAACTGTACTCACAGTTGCTCCAGTACACTGGTTATACACAAACAAACAGTAGCCATTTGAAAATTCAACTTACATGCAAGGGACATTTTCTTGGGAAGGGAGATATCATTGTAAGAACATGAATCTAACACATATCATTTTAAGTACACTCATTAAGTGGATGTCATCAACTTTTTTTCAATGCATACTTATTTATTTAGGGGTCCTATTAACTTTCTTTTTAGTGCACCTAAAAATTAATTCTTTAGACTCGTGCTAGTCCAAGAATTTTTATTCCATGGATAGTGTTGCTAGTGGAAATAGTGGCCTACACACGCCGTAGAAATTGGAATAATTTAGCTTCTTTATTCAATGATTCTAGGCAATGAGCAAAACTCCATCAATGAAATGCAACAACTTACCGTAATCACCATCAGTTGCTGCCAATCATATCATCAATCAGCTTTCCAACATAAATGAACGAAGAGCCACCAGCACCGACGACAGCTTTCCTGGTCAACTCTTTCATCTCTTGCGCCTTTTTGCGCACCACATTTTCTCTATCCATCAAATGCTTCATCCCTTTCTCAATCTCATCCGCCATTACCAAATCACTGCCAGCTTTATAATCCAATCTCAGCTCCACTGCTAATCCAAACTCCTTCACCATCCTAAAAGCATTCAGCTGTTGCTCTGCATAGATAGGCCATGTCAATATTGGCACCCCAAACCACAAGCTCTCCAAAATAGAGTTCCACCCACAATGAGACACAAACCCACTAATGGCTTTGTGAGCCAGAACTTCCACCTGGGGTGCCCACTCACATATTATTCCCTTACCTTCCATCCATTCTAAGAACCCTTCTGGTAAGGTTCTCTCATCACTGCTGACTTTGGTTGGTGTTGGTGGAGAACGCATAGCCCACAAGAACCTAACTCCACTATGCTTGAGTGCCAGTGCAATTTCTCTTGTTTGAGATGGACCAAAACTTCCCCAGTTCCCAAAACACAGAAAGACAACAGAACAAGGTGGCTGCTCATCTAGCCACTTCATTATTTTGTCGTGTTGGGCTTGATCTAATAACAAGTTCTGGTGATGCTGACCTTTGAGGTCAATCAAAGGACCAACAGCATAGATAGGCGGAGTTTTGCCATCGGACGACAATGCATCAATGGCATAATGCTCCAGCTCTGAAAAAGTGTTAACAATAATCCCCTTGTTGTCTCTGAACCTCTTAGCAAGCTTGTATAAGGCAGCATATCCACCATCTCTATTAAATGAACTAACAGGTAAAACCCTTGGAGGAACTAGATTGGAGATACCTGGAATCAACAAATGAGGACCAGAATCATCGAACACATCCTCAATCTGACGTTTCTGGAGGGAAAGCATGTAGCCTAAAAACCCAGCGCTTGATGGCAGATATAAATAAGAAGGGATACCGAGTTCCTTTCCCACATCAATCATGGAAACACAGAAGAAATCCAGGACCAAACCAAGTACTTGGTTTGAGTCAGAGCTAGGATACGATGATAAAATATTTTGGATGGTGGCCTTGACAAGGGGTTTGAGGCTCTCCATGAGGGTGACAATGAAGTGTTCTGGACATTTGATTAGTAGATCCTGTGGAGGTAGTTCCACTTCTTCTTCAGGGAGAACAATGAGTTTGATTTGAGGTTGTGAGGCTGAAACTGATCTGATGTATGAATCTGCGAAGGGAGTGGATGGGAACTTGATGCAAAGGACTGAGATGGAGAGGTGGTTAAGACGGTTGATTAAGAGCTGTGCCAATTCAAGGGCTGAAGCCAAGTGGCTCATGCCCGGTATGGGAATGAAGATCAGATGTGCTTCTTTCTTCTTCATCATCTCAGTCTCAGCCATTTTTCCCTTGCTCTTTGTGTGGTGGGTTCAGAGGAGTTAATTCTTCTTTGAATGTTTTCACTTTAGCTTCAATTCTTAATGTAACTTTATCGAATAAGACAGCACTAGCTGGGAAGGAGAAATAATACCACATGGTAGGGTTGTTATGCTGAAGCAGGTGGAAGCTGAAAAAGACTCTGCGAACACTAATATGCGAACAACTCCATTATTTTAGCACTAAACTTTCTCAAATACTAAAACACTCTATTCACAAAATACACGAGTCTCTTCATTTTTTTTTTCTAACTTATTTTCTCTCTATCATTGCTCTCACAGCATATAGACACCTATATAGATGTTAAAATAGAATTTTCCATAATTGAGCATTAGTATATTAGACCGATTTTGGATTTCAAATTATATGAATAATCTCTGTTGGCCAAAGTTTACACATTTACCATAAATACAAGAGAATTGTTCTTTTAACATCAAAAAATTTGTGTTCAATTGAACTATCAATTTTATTATAATTAGATGTTATGAATAAACAGATAAAATAGGAGTTATCATCACATTCAATAGTAATAAAATACATATATAATTCTATTTTTAGGTGTTGGAATAACAATTTTTATAAGTAGAATCCGTACCGCATTCTACTTGGAATAGAAAAGCCTTGAGTAGAATCTTTAAATGCAGCATTAGTGTAATCATATTGGTTGTTGTCAATGATGTTTGAAAACCTACAAAGAACATACACTGATACAGATATGAGACATCAAATGATATAGACACAAGGAATATACTAAAGTTAAAAAATTATACGACACAGACACAATATATATATAAGTAAAAATTTAATAAAAATAATATATTATTCAAAATATCATTTATATAAACTTTATTTATATTTTATTTTCTAATAAGTTCAAAAAGTCAAATATTATTTTCATTTTATAACCCTATTTATATAATATTCTTCTATGTTAAGTTAAAATAAAGCATATTTTAAATTAAATATATATAAATTTATGTCATTGGTATATTATTTGGGTGTCATGTTAAATCTGACATGGATACATGTCCACATACATAGACAGAGCAAAACAATTACGTTACATTGCAATCTTTACTTTTTGTGGGTTCTGTTAATGGATTTGTTAATAAGCGAATGGTGTCAAATAAAGTTTTAATAAGCGAATCATATAGTCACATTTTAAATATTTAATGTATAAATAGTTTCAAAGCCCTTAACTTTTACACAATAATTTTACAATTAATAACCAAAAATGGACCTTAAACACTTTTTTTTTTATTGTTAGATGTGGTATAATTTCTGTTCATTTCACTCCTCCATTATCTTTAATGATGGTAAATTAAGACACCAGTTTTTTAATATTAAAATAATATTTTTGTAACTTTCGTGTCACTAAGTACAAGCAAGAGTTGAAAAAGAGTTACCTAAACTGATCGCGATAAGGGTGGATTCTAGAAACACAAGAGCCTATTCCTTTATCTTTCATGAGTGGATGATGTATACTTATAAGTACTTCGCTACTTTTAGAAGGGGAATAAGATAGTGTGTAGAGATTAAAAAAGTGCATACCTGTCTCCCAATTTGATATTTATAGAGAGAGTAATCACCATAGGTGGTTAGAGGAGGCCACGTCCCCAGATTATAGGGATCGAGGGAAACCGTGGCCAGAGTTGAGTTACGAAAATGCCCTTAGATTCCGATAATCCTGAATGTTGAAGTCGTGCCCAATTATCTCGTGGGGTCTACGTTCATGGTCCATGACAATTTGTTTAAGAAGAAATCCAGCCTTTTTTTATTTTAAATCTATAATATATACTACTAATATTTTAAACTCATTCTAAATTTTTTTTTATAAATATCACTCATACAGTAACTTACAATTCATAATTTTTTTCATCTTAATTATTAATTATTTTATCATAAAAATTACCTTCATATCTATTTTATTAATACAATATAAATATTTCACATTAAATATTAGATTTCTAATTATTATAATTTTTAATTTAAATTATATAACTGATCAAAATATACCAATCTAAATTATTTAACATTAAAAATAAATATTCACATTATACATATCTTTTTTTATTTTCCTTATAATCATTTTTTTTATTTTTTTCAATTAAACACGTATTTTTTCATATTAATTATAAAATTTTAAATTTTGAATTCACTTTGATGTTTTGAATTTTAGATTCAATAAACTAATTAATTTTTATTTCATAACAAAGCAGAATCCAATCAGATTAGTACAAAAACAAAATTAAAGACAAAAACTATTGCTACTAAGAAAGGTCTATTATAATTAAAGTATAAATCTCTTAAATTATTCCTAGAACCTATAACATATTTATTGATACAAAAGATGATCACTTATACTGATTAGTATAAAAACCCTTAACTTCTCTTAGAATCTGCAATATCAATTTGTTACTAAGATATCTATAGCTTAAAGCTTTAGTTTAAAATACTAAAACCTCATTTTATTTCTCCTCTCTATTCTACAACTTTCTTTCGCTCATGTTTCATATTTTTCATTTCTCTTCATTTATTATCTATTAGTTCTCTCAAAATACATTAATTTACTTTATTTTTTAATTTTTTTCTTCATAATTTATATTAAGGAATAAGAATTTGTAGGTTAGAAAATTTAATTGTTCCACTATTCTTCTTTGAAGCTTTTTTCTTTTTTGTGAAACCTTTTTTTTTGTACAACATTTTCTTATATTTATTTAGTATTTTTAATTTATATATATATATTTTATCATTTTATATATTTAAATATTTCATCAATGAAATAAAAATTTGATTTTTTTAAGTTCTCTTAAAATAAACCAATTTATTTATCTTTTTTATTTTCATTATTTATATCCAATTTATTTACCTTTCTTCTTTGTGATTTTTTTTTTTGTTTCGTATAGAGATTTTTCTATGTTTATTTAGTCTCTTACTTTGTATATATATCTTAATGGTCTTTTTTTATATTTTGTGCAGGAGACAACCATTAGGATGTAAGCTTAACCATGTATTACTTAATCTTTTGTGGTAAAGGTAATTGTATTTTTCATAAATAATTTAATAAATATTTTATTGAATTTGAAATTAATTTTATTGTTGTATAAATGAGTATTAATGATTTGATAATTTTTTTCTTTTTAGAATTTGAAACCACAATTAAGTAAAGAAGATGCTATTGATGGACTATCTCAACTGGTTATTTCACTAAACTTAAGGTAATAAAGATTAAGGATAAAGAATAATTGAAGATTGTGTTTGGTTTTACTTCTATTTTTACCTTTGATTTTATTTTACTCATTTATTTGGCAGAACATTTATATGAGTATGAATTATTGTTGTGTCAAGAACAACACTTTTTTGAGTCAGTTAGTACACAACCAAGCTAGTTGTTGATTCCAATAGCAATATTAGCCAAAATACATCGACTAATCTCCATTGGAATTTGTTTATGTTGTTCTGGCTTCTTCAATTTATTTTCTTCATTATTTGGTAAGGCTTAAAGATTTCTGAATTCAATATATATAGAGCTATTAAATTATAATTTCAATTCCATTTATAAACATTAATCATGGAGGATGAATAATCTTTTGGAATAAAATTATATTTTTTATTTAAAATTTTCACTGTGCATTAATATTGTACAAATTAATTGTTAACTATTATTCATTTTTATTTTTATGTGAATCAAATGTACTGATATATGTATATCTATTGATTGATTTTTCTTTCAATATATGTATTTATTGTTCTCTTTTCTTTTCTCATGCTAAAACTTTAAATTAATTGATAAAATTTAAAATATTATTTTTGTATCTATATACAATCCATATTTATTTGTGTTTAGTTTTTAAGATATAATCATTATCAATATATTATTTTATTTAGAAAAATATAATTATTGATAGATTGCTAATTTTATTTTCCAAATCCCAATCTAACTATTTAAGTGATAAAAAAGCTAATATTACACACTAAAAAAAATAGAAACACAGCAAAAATTAATAATAAATTATATTATTACCATTTTTTATAAGCCTAATACTATAACTTTTAATTGATATTGATATCCATATCAATCAATGATGTATACATACTAATAGTATTATTATTCTTTCCGTTACCATTTTTAAAATTAATTTTTTTTTAATAAATCCATGAATACACATCGAGATTCAAATCTTTGTAAGAAATGAGGAATGAAAACCTATGATCGGGATAAGGATAGAGATGAGAGAAAAATTTTAAATGAGAACGGGTTTAGAAGAAAAAGTTTATAACTTCAAATTTAAAGCTTTTAAAAATCATATATATATATATATATATATATATATATATATATATCACTATGCCATATTTAATTCTTTGAAACTTAGACATTTCAATTTTTCAATTCCATAATTGTTTCATATTATTTTTTTTGAAAAAAAACTTAAATTTTTCAAAATTAAAATTTTTTTAAAAATAAATTCCACAATTTATACTTGATACTAATTATTTATTAATTTTTTAAAAATTAAATAATTGCAATAATTTTTTAATTAAAAATAAGTATGTAATTGATATACTACTTCAATAATTGAGAAGACATAAATTAGGATTATATATGATTTTTTACTAATTATAACATATATTTTAAAATTGATATTTTAATTTATTAAAATAATGTATATTGAGAGGAAGTGTAATTGAAATAACATAAATGAAATTTATTCATTAATTTTTATTAATTGGAAAATATATTTTTATGTTTTTACAAATTAAATATTTAATTTACTAAAAAAATGTAAATGATTAGGGATGACAAAAAAAGAATCCAATGAAAGTAGATACACACAGGGATTACCTGCAATAATAGAATGAGATTGATGATAGATTTTATTTTCTTGGAGAAGATCGATAGGATAAAAGTTCTTATTTATTAAATAGAGTAAGGATGTGGATAACACACCCTTATTTTTTCAATTATTTTTATTAGATTTGCATTGTATATGCATTTTTAATTTGAATTATATACATCGCATTAATAGTAGTTGTTATTATGAATATTTATGTTTTGAATTTTAAAATATTTTTAATTTTTCTCTTTTTAAATTTTTTTAATAAACCTATGAATACCTATAAGAATTCAAATCTCCGTGTGGATAGGGAATGGGGACTCATAATGGAAATAGGTACCCGTGACGGGAATGAAGATTGGGATCAGAGTAAAATTCCAAATTGGAACGAGGCGTGAAATATATCCTATTTTTCATGGATACTCAGTGTCATTCCTATAAATGACTCATGATATAATTAAATTATCCCCTTATTCTTTTTCATTTTTTAACAATTTCAACTTTCAAAATGTGCAAAATATTCATAAAATAGGCTCTTTTATTATTAGTTATAAGTCATCTACAGAGATTTTTTAATCTTATAAATATGATATTTAAAATAAGATATAAAATAGAATGATATATTTATATTTTTCTCCATTCATTTAATTATTTTATTATTTAATTATTTACAAAATAAATTTACATATTCAACTTTTTATAAGATATATTTAAATAAATTATTATTTATTTTCTTTAATAACCAACAAAATATCTTGTATTATCACCCATGCAATGTATGGGTTAAATGACTAGTATAAGATAGAGTAGCTTTACTGGAATAATTTAATATATAAAAATGAGACACACAAAATATAATTAATAGTCGAACAAAACTATCGTGGATATTTTACAACTTTAAAATTGAAAAATCGTTGCAAGCTGTAACAATTTCACATTGCATAGGAAATGTTTGCGGCCTTAAATCGTTGCATGGTGCAATGATTTCTATGCAATTTCCACTTCTACTCTTGTCTATAAATACCATCAAAGGTCAGTTCAATCACCACGAGAGTTCAATGTGGCTAGCTGGTAAATTTGATGGGTGAGAAACATTTTTGAAAGTTTCAACCCAGAGTGGGATATGAAAATGCAGAATATACCGATAAGATTGGATTATTGGAGCAAAGGATATGATGTGAGGAATCCCACTTGAGCCCCAAGTGTCTCATCACAAATTTGGAACAGGTACGAACACGGCACCCTTAAACTGTGCAAGATTCATTCATGCATGATGGATACATTTATATTGTTTCTCGTGCTAGATGTGTCTCGCGTTATGCAAACGTAAATTTGTTGGCTCCGTGTACATGTGTACGTTTGGAATTGTGGGCATGGTTCAAAGGGGGAGTGATCAGGATATATGAGTCATGACATAGCTATTACATGTGATGGAGTATACTGTCAATGGAAGTTATGAACCAAGTTGTAGTTGCCACTGATACATGAGGAAAAGGATTTGTGTTTATGGTTTGCTCATTTTGCTGTCTTGAGGTGGGGTTATCCTTCCTCCTTTCGTCTTTTGTTTTTGGCTTGTTTGGATCATGGTATTTTCTTTGTTCACTGTATTCTGCTTTAGCTCACCATCACCATTGGTTGGTTTTAGCATCTTGTTATTGCTAAAGAAAAAAAGGGTGGTAATGCACCAAGATGTAATAGAAGGACAACAACCAAAGAGAATTATTAATTGAAGATGTTACAGTGTTTTGTGGTGGGCATGCGAAATGATTTAACATGTTTAGAAATCTGACCATGCATGAGGGTATTTTTGGGTATTGGAAGGAGCACTAACACCACACGAAACATGACATGATATGAATATGAGGAAGATACTACAATTGGAAAATTATTAGACACAGACACGACTTAATTATGTATAACAAAAATTTAAGGAAAACAATAAATTATTAAAAATATCATTCATAGAAACTTCATTCATGTTTTATTTTTTTATAAACTTAAAAAAACATGTATTATTTTCTTTTTATAATCTTATTTGTATTGTGTTTTTCTACATTAGAGTAAGATAAAATTAAATATTAAATTAAATATATACAAACATGTATTATGAGTATGCCATGCAAGATCTAATATGGACATGTATCCAACACGTAGGCACGATACACCTAAATAGTGTGCGATTACTTTATAGGTTTGGATCAATCAAATATGTATTCAGTTCTCACAATTTTTTTTAAGCTTTTCTTAATATTTAATATATATATTTTTTAACATATTGTTTTCGATCATTATCATTGGCTCAATATTATTAAATGGCAATATTTATAAGGACAAAAAGAAAATTTTTAACATATTTTATGGGTCAATAATAAAATTTTTATTATTTATAAGGAATAAAATAAACACACATTATAAAATATTTATAGGGATAAAAAGTAAATATTAGAAAAAAAGAAGAATGAAAAGTGAAAAAAATTAAAGAAATTAAAATCAAAATTACTTATATTTGAATAAGAATATATTTAAATTTAAAAAATATAATGCATGATTTATGCATCATTTTATTGCAACATCATTAGACAAGTTTATATTTACAATAAGAAGAAATAGAGGGCATATCATATATGATGAGTTCTTTATTGTGAGAGTGAAATGACTGAATTTTGATCGTTAGATCTTATATAAATGGTCAAAATTAAAATATAAAGTCATATGACATTTTTAAATGAGTATGTGAACTTTCAATCCTGACTATCTATATATGTGGTTATACGACCCAGATTTGTCCCTTTCACTTTCAGGGTTTTTTTACAAAAATAAAATAAAAAATAACATATTACATAAATCCCCTAACTTGCACTTGTTTACATATATATCCTGTTTTAAATATAATAGAAGTCAATTAAAATCGACTTTCATACAAAGTTCAAATTTTTGAGTCAAATTCCTCAGAAGTCGATTTTAATCGACTTCAGTATAGAGCCTGCTGCGGTCAGAAACGATCAAATCAGTGAGAATCTGTAGCCTCTGTCGCATGTCAGACTCTTTCAAAAGTTGATTGTAAGCGACTTTCTTGCATAGGTGAAGTCAATTTTAATCGAAGTTGATTAAAATCATTTTTTGATTGTGTCAGAAGCATGTACAAGTCGATTTTAATCGACTTTAGTTCCTTCTTCTTGCTCTTCATTTTCTCTGCCGAAGAAGCAAGCTTTCACAGCAAAAAATAGAAGCTTTATATTATTATTCTATTATATTTTTTCTCTAGCTGCACTTGTTAAAGTTTGAATCTGTGTAACTTGGAAGAGAAGAAGTTTTGTAGGTATCTGAGTTTTTGCCATATGGAGAGGGATTGTTTTGGTTTGATCTCCAAAAATGGTGCTGGCACTAGTATGAAAGATGATGCTGCCAACAAAACAAAAGATGCAGGTAGCGTTGGTTCCCGTGCATAGCATGGAAAATATAAATAGGAATTCCCTTTTCATTGTCATTGAATGCAGTGGGGAAAGGGTTTTGTTATTTTAACATCTCATTTTTTCGAACATCCAAACACTTTACTCACAATACACATGGATCTCATCACTTACTTTTTTTTCCAATTTATTCTCTCTCCATCATTCCTCTCATATTACATGAGATTCACATGGGTGTCAAATATCATTTCTTGTCAAAAAATGTTTTACTTCATTGAGTATTGTGAGTGTACTTGTCTTTCTCTAGTCATGTCATGACTAGGGAAACTACCGAACAATTTTTGCTTCTTACAAAAGTTTAACCTTTACTTTTCTATGACAGCTTGCTTCTTCGGCAGAGAAAATGAAGAGCAAGAAGAATGAACTAAAGTTGATCAAAAGCGACTAGTACCAACTTCTGACACAGTCTAAAAAACGATTTTAATCGACTTTAACACAACCGACAAGTCGATTAAAATTGACTTCAGCTATGTAAGAAAGTCGCTTATAATCGACTTTTGAAAGAGTCTCACACGCGACAAAGGCTACTAATTCTCACTGATTTGATCATTTTTGACCGTAGCAGGCTCTATACTGAAGTCGATTAAAATCGACTTCTGAGGAATTTGACTTAAAATTTGAACTTTATACGAAAGTCGATTTTAATCAATTTCTATTATATTAAAAATAGGACATATATGTAAATAAGTGCAAGTTAGGAGATCTATATAATATGTTTTTTTTATTTTATTTTTGTAAAAAACCCTCACTTTCATAATAAACCATCTCTCTCATGTTATATATGCCTAGAAGAAATATATACATTTCAAGGCATAACTTGTCATTCGTCTTCTCATTATTGAACCTCCATATATAAGGGTTCATTTTTTTTCAAATATATCATGTTTTTATGTTATAAAAACAATGAAAATAATTAGGTTTTTTAGCTAGCTAGATGACTATTAAACATTTAATCAATAATTCAATCGGTGATGAATACCCTGGATATGATAATAAAAGAAAAAATTAATTAGGCTTGTTAAGTTTTCTATTTGTTAAATGCTCCTACAATATTCCTCTAAAAATTGGAACATTAAATGCTCCTACTAAATTTAACGATAGATTTAACTCAAAAATACATCCAATGGTTGATATTGATAAAAAAATTTATTATGGTAGTCTATATAATGTTAAGTACATAGGTACTCTTTAGGTAACCCACAATACTAGCTAATAATAAAAGATTTATGCAGGGTTAAAATTATATACCGGTCATCATCTTGCCCCCCACTCAAACCACTACTAACATGTAGTGGAGGTTCACCTTTGTGCCATCACTCTCTGTGGCCACATTCCCAACGGAATATTCGATAACTTGATCCACTCTACACCCTCAGTCTCTGCTTCAATGTGCTCACCAAGCCACTTACCCCAAATCTCGCCTCCTACATCAAACTATGCTTTTGGGGGAGAACTATCCTTTTTTATGTAGAAACAAAGGCATTTCTTAACAAGGATCAAACCACTTAGTTGTTTGGAGGACATGCCTTGTTAATGTCCTTCACAAGTGTATTGTATGCCTTAGCGGCTTAGCCATCTTCTAGGAGAATGAAATCTGCGACCTCAATTCCTTGGCCAGAACCCTAAACATCTCGTTCAATCACCTCTCCGCGCGACATTATATTCTAGAGGCGCTAGGGAAGCTTCTCATGACGGTGAGTTTTGATTCCGCTGCCGACGAACGCACGCTCCGTATCTGGACTCACAAAGGTGAAGGCAGATGTTGATGTGGTGGCAATGAAGAGGGAGGTGGTGACGGTGATGGAGTTGATCATCATGGAGGAGCTGGTGTGGTGGTGGTGGCAATGGTTGTCTCCCGAAAATTTGATTTAGAATTATGGGCAAAATAATATTTCATATTTGTGAAATAAAAAAGCATAAGGGCAAAACTTGCTAGAGAAGGTTTTTTGTCTAGGAACATTCAATGTTGTGATATTAAGCTGCACACTGTGAACGCTACCTAAGTCTAGATATGAAGAAAAACATGATCATTAAAACACTCAAGAAAATTAAAAAAAAATAAAGAAACAGCTACCAGTACACTTGTGATACACAAACAGCTACCATTTCAAAATTCAACATACATGCAATCGACATTTTCTTGTCACAACGATAGTGTTGCTCGTGGAAATAGTGGCTTACACGGACTATCTAGAAACTAGAATAACTTAGCGTTCCTTATTCAATGATTCTAAGCAAGCAGCAAAACTCCATCCATGAAATACACCAGCACATGTAGTTATCAGTTGCTGCCTGTCATATCGTCAATTAGCTTTCCAACAGAAATGAAAGAAGACCCACCAACAAGGACAGCTTTCCTGGCCATCTCTCTCATCACTTGCACCTTCTTGTTCACCTCATTATCTCTATCCATAAGGTGTTTCAGCCCTTTCTCTATCTCATCTGCAAAAACAAGATCACTGCCACGTCTATAATCCAATTTTAGCTCCACTGCCAACCCAAATTCCTTCACCATGGCAAAGGCATTAAGTTGTTGTTCTGCATAAATAGGCCATGTCAATATTGGCACCCCAAACCACAAGCTCTCCAAAATAGAGTTCCACCCACAATGAGACACAAACCCACCAATGGCTTTGTGGGCCAGAACCTCCACTTGGGGTGCCCACTCACATAGCATGCCCTTACCTTCCATCCATTCTATGAACCCTTCTGGTAAGGTTCTCTCATCATTGTTGACTTTGATTGGTGTTGGTGGAGAACGCATAGCCCACAGGAACCTGACTCCAATACGCTGAAGTGCCTTTGCAATTTCTCTTGTTTGGGATGGACCAAAACTTCCCTCACTCCCAAAACATAGTAACACAACAGAGGATTGTGGCTGCTCATCTAGCCATCTCATTATTTTGTCATGCTGGGCTTGATCCAAATTTGGATTATGGTGACCTTTGAGATCAATCAAAGGACCAATAGCATAGATGGGAGGAGTTTTGTCATCAGATAATGCATCAATAGCATACTGCTCTATCTCTGAAAAGGTATTAACAATAATTCCTTTGGTGTCTCCAAACCTCTTAGCAAGCTTGTAATAGCCAACATATCCACCATCTCTGTTAACTGAAGCAGCAGGTAAAACCCTTGAAGGAACTAGATCGGAGAAACCTGGAATCAACAAATCAGGACCAGAATCATCGAACACATGCTCAATCCGACGTTTCTGGAGGGAAAGCATGTAAGCTAAAAACGGAGCACCTGATGGTGAATATAAATAAGAAGGGATACCCAGTTCCTCCCCCACATCAATCATTGGAACACAAAAGAAATCTAATATCAAACCAAGCACTTTTTGGTTTGAGTCAGAGCTAGGATATGAATCATATGATGATAAAATGTTTTGCATAGTGGCCTTGACATGGGGTTTGAGGCTCTCCATGAAGGCCAAGATCCAGAGTTCTACAGATTTCTGTAGCAGATCCTGTGGAGGTGGCTCTACTTCAGGGAGATCAATGAGTTTGATTTGAGGTTGTGAGGCTAAAACTGATCTGATGTATGAATCCCCACAGGAAGGGGATGGGAGCTTGATGCAAAGGATTGTGATTGAAAGGTGCTTATCACGGTTGATTAGGAGCTTTGCAAGTTCGAGGGCTGAAGCCATATGGCCAATCCCCAGAAAAGGAAGGAAGATCAGTTCTGCTTTGTTCTTCATCTCAGTGCCAGGCATTTTCTTTGTTGTGGTGTGGTGGGCAGAGGAGTTCTTCTACTTGGTTCGTTTTCAGCTTTCATCACAGAAGACAAGGTAGCTACTGTGAAATGAGCAATGATTGTGTTTTCTATGTGGGCTTATATGATTGATATTGATATTGATATATAATACATACATAAATGCAAGATGAAAGTGCAATCACAGGCAAAAAGGGAATGCTTAGTGGGGGTAGGTTGAAAATTTGAAATTGCGAAACTTCTTGGTATATATTAGATTAGTTAATTATCGACATTTTTTCCCCTAAAAATAATACATGTTATTCGTTTGTTCATAACTAAAAACAAGATTCTTGCATTAAAACGTATCATAACCTATTGACACCAACTTTAGAATTAAATGAACTATTGAATGGTTTGTTGAAAAAGCAGTTGTGGTGGTTCATCTAGCTGTAGATAATAGATAAATAGATTTTTAGTAGATTTTCTTTTAATTAATCAAGAGTTGTCGCGTGGCATTAGTCCATTTAGTTATAAATAATAGATAGATTGTAGAAGTAATATTTTTTCTTTAACTATAGTTAAGACTTGTCACAGATATTTAGTGATATTTCATTCAGTTATTATAAATAGTTTTTTATTGGAGTAATTTTTCTTTAATTTGCAATCAAGAGTTGTCACATCGATTCTTGCTTTGAAATAGAGTAGTTTTAAAATTCATGACCATTATATATTCCCTTAAATGGACCTACAATATGTAAAAGGATTAGTCATTGTGCTCGGTAGTGAATATCTTAGGAAAAAAGATTAAAAATTGTCACATAACACTTAAAAGTGATTATTAGTTATAGACAAAAAATATATAGTTAAATTTTAGTGGGAATAATTTTTGTTTAACTGTAAGTAACAGTTGTCACATAACACTTAGAACTAATTCATTTAGTTATAGATAACAGGTAGATTTTAGTCGGAATAAATTTTCTTTAATTGCAATTTGTAGTTATCATGTAATGTAACATAGAGAGATACTCCATTTAGATAAAGATAATATATATATCTACATCTATAATCTATAATCTATAATACTAATATTTCAAAATCGTTTGAGAAAAAGTTTTATATGTGTCGTAATGAGAATATTTTAGAGCCCACATCTTGTAAGAAGTTATTCATTAATTTTTTTGAAAAAAATAAAACCACAATTATTACATATTATTAGCATATCATTAATAATCATCTGTATTTAATAATTAGATTGCTTTACATTAATTAAATATATTTAATTATTGCGATGCTGAAATTATAAATTATATTGATAAATTAATTTCATAATTTTAGTATTAATTTTACATTTAAAATTTTTATATTTAATGTGGGTGGTGATTTTCTTTTGAATACTATTATATTAAATTTATGAAATTAAGTATATAAATTATAAGAAAGATCCAAAATATATGCGCTATGTTATATCATTTACCTTTTTTTTATTAACAATAAGATTATGATGAATTTAATTATTTAAAGATAGAATATTTTTTGGTGTCATTAGTGATGACATTATTTGATTATGTATATAGTCTAATTTAATGATTTGAAGACCAAGAATATGCTAATTTAATAAAAAAAAATTTATATATGTACACAGGTAAAAATGAAAATCCTGGAATCACTTAAGATGACCACAAAATTATACCTTCAATAACCTCCGAGCTCTTACAAATAATTTTGATAACATTATATTTTAAAAGATTTGAATGAATTTTGGGAAAAAATCAATCATATAATTCATGACAATTTTGATAATTTTATACATTAAAAGATTTGAATGAATTTCAAAAAAAAAATTAATGTTGAAAAAAATTAAAAAAATTGGAGAAGATTTTTTTTAAAAAAATGATAGAGATTTATCATAATCTTATTTATAATTAAAAGTTATTAATGATTAAGATTTCGCATAAAATTTATTGATTGTGTAAATATACTATATTAATATTTCAGATTCATTTCATGATAACTATTACAGATATCATTTATATAGTGATTTAAGCTTCACATGTCATTCATATATGATTTAGTCTTCACTTTTCTCAATCTTTATGTCTAAAAAAATTTTTAAACTTAATTTATAATTTACTTATCAATTATTTTTATATGAAATAAAATTAGATATTACAATCATTAAAGAATCAAATATTATAATTTACACCAAGAGAGAACCCATGTTAATATAATTATGATCTATAATTAAATTAAAAACTATTAATAGCCTCATATTACAAAGATAATATAAAAAATTATAAAAAAAATATTTTTGAAATAAATAAGCTTTAAAATTAACATATTTTTTTAAAAGAATACAGGTAGGTGAAATTGTTAACGAATTGCTAATTGATTGATTTTAATATGATAATAATTCAAAATTTAATTTATACCAAATTTATTCTTAATGAAATATTTAAGACAATTATAATATTAATATTTAAGACTTATTACATAAAATTTTTTCCATGTGTTATTTATAGAAAAAATATACCCTACCCTTTTCATAATATTAACACTTAAAGTAAGTTTTTAAATTTAATTTACCTTCTAATTATCAATTATTTTTTTCCAATCATACATTCATATCTCTTTACCATTAATAAAATCAATATAAAAAATAAAAAATAGTATAAACAAAATTATAATTCAATATATTATACCATAAAAATTATATATATATATATACATAATTATTGTATTAATGATAACAAATCTATTATAATTGTGTTGCATTAATAGTATTTGTTATTATAGATATTTATATTTTGAAGTTTAAATTATTTTTAAAATTTTTTAATAACCCCGTAAATATCCATAGACTCAAATCTTCATATAAAATGAAAAATGGGAACTTATGACCGGGATGTGTATAAGAATAGAGACAAAATTCTAAATGAAGACGAGATTAGAGAAAATTTTCTAATTCAAATGTAGAATTTTTGAAAATCATAATAAAAAAATTATCTATCTATATGTATCATTATATTCTATTTAACTTTCTACAGTTTAAACATTCTAATCTATCAATTCCATAATTTTTTTCATACTAATTTTTTTTAAAAAAAGTTACCTTCAATTTTTTAACATTAAAATATTAAAAAATTAATTTTATAATTTACACTTCTTTGATAATGATATTAAATATTTATTAATTTTTAAAAATTAAATAATTATATTATTTTTTATTAAAAAAATTATAATTGATATACTACTCTAATAATTGAGATTATATAAATTAGAATTATAAATAAATTTTTACAAATTATTACACATTAATTATAATATATATTTTAAAATTAGTATTTTAATTTATTAAAATGGTGTACAAGGAAAGAATGTGTAATTGAAATCATATAAATTAAATTTATATATTATTTTTATTAATTATAAAATATATTTTTATATTTTTAAATTAAATATTTTATACTAAAAAGATACAAGTGGCTAGGGATGATAAAAAAAATTGAAAATTGGTACACACGAGAATTACCCAATGGAAAAAGTAATTGGCAAATATTTCACCTTCATAGGGATAATTTATAGGGGCTAAGTTCCAAATGGGATAAGGACATGGATAATACATCTTTATTTTTTAATTATTTTTATTATATTTGTATTTTTTATATATTTTTAATTTTAATTTGAATATGTTGCATTAATAATATTTGTTATTATGGATATTTATATTTCAAATTGTAAAATATTTTTAAAGTTTTTCTCTTTTTGAAATTTGTTAATAAACCCTTGAATACTATAAGGATTCAAAACCCCATGGGAAATGGGGATCTATAAGAGATATGGGGAAAGAGATAAAAGATAAAATTCTAAACGGTGACAGGAGGTGTGGGACATGTCTCATTCTCATAGATAGTCATTGTCATCCCTATAAATGACTTATGATATAGTAAAATTATCAATTTATTTTTTCTTTATTCAACAATTTCAACTTTTGAAATGTGTAAAATTTTCATAAAATAAGCTCTTTATTATTAGTTATTGATCATTTATCAAAATATTTTCAACTTTATAAACATGATATTCAATATAAGATATAGAATGATACATTTATATTTTATCCACTTATTTAATTATTTAACTATTAACTTACTTTTAAGATAAATTTATATACTCAATTTTCTATAAGATATATGTAAATAAATTATCATTTATTTTTTATAATAATCAACAAACTATTTTTTATTATCTTCCCATGTATTGCACGGGTTAAACGACTAGTGTATATATATATATATATATACACTAATGGAAATAGCTTTTTCTCTAATTATAATTAGTAGTTTTTCTGTATATCACATAGAGATAGTCCATTGAAATCTACTTTGATTCAATTTATCTTTCAATTTAGGATTTAGACACATATTACAAAAAGAAATAATTGGTCACGGTAATTAAATAAATTAAGTTAATTTGCTAAAATTACACATATCTTAAAATGCTAACTCATTAACTCTGGGTAATCCATTTATTCATTAATAATTATAGCTAAAATAAGGGTATTATTAGAAAGAAAAAATTAATAATATCTTGATATTTTAAATTGACAGATAAATCAAAACACACAAAAAAAAAAATTGATCGATAAATTGAAACAAATGAATAGATAATAAATAATACATAGATAGATTATAGCTAGAATGATTTTTCTTCAACTTTAATTAGGAGTTATCACCTGGTATTTACAAATAGTTTATTTAGTTATTTAATTTGCAGTTATTTTGAGTATTATGTGCATGACATTGAAGTAGTCCATTTAGTTATAGATAATATATAAATTTTAGCAGAAATAATTTTTCTTTAATTGTTATTAAGAGTTGTCGTGCCCGTGGAATTTTTAAATATATATATATTCTAATTAGTTATAGATAATAGATAGATTTTTTTGGGAATGATTTTTCTTTAATTGTAATGGGAAGTTATCATGTGACATTTATATATAATCATTTAATTATAAATAATAGATAGATACATTTTAACGAGAATGATGTATGTTTAATTGTAACTAGCAATCATCACTTAAAGGTTGTTCATTTAATTATAGATAATAAATAACATTTAGATAAATTGAAATAGGCCACTATCTTAAGAACATAGGTACTCTTTAGGTAACCCACAATTTTGTCCCTCATTCTAAAACCACTGCTACCATGTAGTGGAGATTCACCTCCTTGCCATCATCCTCTCTGGCCAAAATACAGAATATTTGACAACCTGATCCACTCTACACCCTTAAACTCCACTACAATGCCCTCACCCTAGATCTCGTCTCTTGCATCAAACTCTGCTTTAGTGAAGAATTATCCCTTTTTATCTAGAAACAAAGGCAAGCTCTTAACTAGGATCAAATCACTTAGTTGTTTGGAGGACATGCTCTGTTAATGTCCTTCACGGGTGTATTGTATGCCTTAGTGGCTTAGCCATCTTCTAGAAGAATGAAATCTGCGACCTCGATTCCCTGGCCAGAACTCTAAACATCTCGTTCAATCACCTCTATGACGACATTATATTCTAGAGGCGCTAGGGAAGCTTCTCATGATGGTGAGTTTCGATTCCATTGCCGGCAAACGCACACTCTCATGAAGGTGAAGGCGGATGTTGATGTGGTGGCGATGAAGAGGGAGGTGGTGGCAGTGATGGAGTTGATCATCATGGAGGAGTTGGTGTGGTGTTGGTGGAGGAGGAAGGTGGTGGCGGTGGTTGTCTATCGAAAATTTGATTCAGAATTATGGGCAAAACAATATTTCATATTTGTAAAATAAAAAAGCATAAAGGGAAAACTTGCTAGAGAAGGTTTTTGTCTAGGATCATTCTATGTTGTGACATTAAGCTGCACACTGTAAAGGCTACCAAGAAAAACATGATCATTAAAACACTCAAGAAAATTAAAAAAAAAAAAATGCAATGAGAGAAAAGAACAGAACAGAGAGAGTACTTACAGTTGCTTCAGTAAACTTGTGAAACAATAACAGCGACCTTTTCAAAGTTCAACTTACATGCAATCGACATTTTCTTGTCACAACGATAGTGTTGCTCGTGGAAATAGCGCCTTACACGGACTATCTAGAAACTAGAATAGCTTAGCGTTCTTTATTCAATGATTCTAAGCAAGCAGCAAAACTCCATCCATGAAATAAACCAGCACATGTAGTTATCAGTTGCTGCCCATCATATGGTCAATTAGCTTTCCAACAGAAATGAAAGAAGAACCACCAACAAGGACAGCTTTCCTGGCCATCTCTTTCATCTCTTGCACCTTCTTGTGCAACTCATTATCTCTATCCATAAGGTGTTTCAGCCCTTTCTCTATCTCATCAGCAAAAACAAGATCACTGCCACTTCTATAATCCAATTTTAGCTCCACCGCCAATCCAAATTCCTTCACCATGGTAAAGGCATTAAGTTGTTGTTCGGCATAAATAGGCCATGTCAATATTGGCACCCCAAACCACAAGCTCTCCAAAATAGAGTTCCACCCACAATGAGACACAAACCCACCAATGGCTGTGTGGGCCAGAACTTCCACCTGGGGTGCCCACTCACATAGCATGCCCTTACCTTCCATCCATTCTGCGAACCCTTCTGGTAAGGTTTTCTCATCATTGTTGACTTTGACTGGTGTTGGTGGAGAACGCATAGCCCACAAGAACCTGACTCCAATACGCTGAAGTGCCAGTGCAATTTCTCTTGTTTGGGATGGACCAAAACTTCCCCACCTCCCAAAACATAGAAACACAACAGACGATTGTGGCTGCTCATCTAGCCATCTCATTATTTTGTCGCGCCGGGCTTGATCTAAGTTTGGGTTATGCTGACTTTTGAGGTGAATCGAAGGACCAAAAGCATAAATTGGAGGAGTTTTGCCATCAGATAATGCATCAATGGCATAATGCTCCAACTCTGAAAAAGTATTAACAATAATCCCTTTGGAGTCTCTGAACTTCTTGGCAAACTTGTAAAAGGCAGCATATGCACCGTCTCTATTAAATGAAGCAGCAGGTAAAACCTTTGAAGGAACTAGATTGGAAAAACCTGGAATTAACAAATCAGGACCAGAATCATCGAACACATCCTCAATCCGACGTTTCTGGAGGGAAAGCATGTAAGCTAAGAAGCCAGCACCTGATGGTGAATATAAATAAGAAGGGACACCCAGTTCCTCTCCGACATCAATCATGGAAACACAGAAGAAATCTAGTACCAAATCAAGTACTTTTTGGTTTGAGTCAGAGCTAGGATATGAATCATATGATGATAAAATGTTTTGCATAGTGGCGTTGACATGGGGTTTGAGTCTCTCCATGAAGGCCAAGGTCAGGATCCAGCGTTCTAAAGATTTCTGTAGTAGATCCTGTGGAGGTGGCTCTACTTCAGGGAGATCAATGAGTTTGATTTGAGGTTGTGAGGGTAAAACTGATCTGATGTATGAATCTCCAGAGGAAGGGGATGGGAGCTTGATGCAAAGGATTGTGATTGAAAGGTGCTTATCACGGTTGATTAGGAGCTTTGCAAGTTCGAGGGCTGAAGCTAAATGGCCAATCCCCAGAAAGGGAATGAAGATCAGTTCTGCTTTGTTCTTCATCTCAGTGTCAGGCATTTTCTTTGTTGTTTGTGTGGTGGGGAGAGGAGTTCTTCTACTTGTGTTTCGTTTCCAGCTTTTATCACCAAAGCCATTTTTTTTTTTGATAAACATGATTATGTTATTTATGTGAGCATATATGATTGATATTGATATATATCAATCAATACAAGATGAAAGTGCAATCTCCGGCAAAAAGGGAATACGTAGAGGGGGTAGGTTGAAAATTTGAAATTGCAAAACTTGTTTGTATATATTAATTGTTTGTTTATGTTAGATTAGTTAAAGAACTACTAGTTATCCCATTATTTCACCGATTATTTTGACCCCTTATTTTTTTTTGAATTTTTTATTTTTTGATGATAGGGAAAAATAATGGACTGTATCAAAATTAATTGTCCATTTTTACCCCTAAAAATAACACATATTTTGTTTGTTTGTTCATAACTAAAAGTAAAATTCTTGCATTAAAAGTTATCACAACCCCTTGAAAGCAACTTTATAATTGAATGAACTAGTGAATGGTTTGTTGAAAGGCAGTGTGGGCTGTGCATTTAGAGGCGGTTCATCTAGTTGTATATAATAGAATAATAAATAAATAAATTTTAGCAGATTTTTTTTTGTTTAATTATTCAAGAGTTGGCGCGTGGCATTAGTCCATTTAGTTATAAATAATGGATGGATTGTAGAAGTAATATTTTTCCTTTAACTATTGTTAAGAGTTGTCACTGATACTTAGCGATATTTCATTTAGTTATTTATAATAACTAAATAGTTTTTAATGGGAGTAAATTTGTAATTAAATAGAAATAGAGTAGCTTTAAAATCTGTGATCAGTATTTACCTTCTTGAACGGACCTATAATATGTAAATGAATTAGTTAAAAATATCTAGTGGTTGAATATATACCGCAAGAAACCAACAAAAAAATTAAGAGTTGTCATCGCCCAAGATTTAAAAGTGTGCGTGTGTATTTATTTTATATATATATATATATAATAAATAGTTAAAAATGTTAGCAGGAGTAATTTTTGTTTGGCTGTAATTAGAAGTTGTCACATAAGACTTAGAACTAGAAAATTTATTTATACATAGCAGATAAATTTTAGTAGAAATAAATATTCTTTAATTGCAAGTAATAGTTATCATGTAACATAGAGAGATACTCCATTTAGAAACACAGAGCCACAACCGCTTGACCCTTTTCCATTATCAATATACATTCTGTCAAACTCACATGCCAACAAAATCTAATCACATGCTTTCAGAAACTAGATTTGCACTTGGAATTATTTGAAGTCTTCATAAAGCCCAAATTCATGTATTCAGATATTTGTCGAATTTATTTCGACATTTTGTAGGAAATTTTACCCCCAACACATTGAATTGCGTTGAATTTGAAAACTCATACTACAATATTTTGAGTAAATATCATTTTTACTCACATTTTGAAGTTGGTATCAATTTGGTTCTAAAAATCTATGATATTAATTTAATTGTAATACTTTGAAATTCGATACTAATTTTATCATTATATAAAATTACCAACTGCATTTGTTATGATTATTTGATTATTCTCAAGTCGATGAGATAGAAATTGTCCCTTAATCAAATAAGAAAGATACATAAATAACATAGCTTAGTCATTTCAGATTTATTACAGGGGAAGCCTGATAATTTGATGTGAATAAAAATGATGTCAAATTTCAAAGTATGAAGACAAAACTGATTTTAAATATTTTTTTAGGATCAAACTAAACTAATGTTATCTTGAAAATATTGAGCCTAACAAGAATGTTTACTTTAAAAAAGCTTTTGTTAAAAAAACTGGATGTTATTTAGCATATACTGCATGTAAAACTTTTTGCCCTTCGTAGGCCCTTTCCCTTTGACTAGCTAGTGGCTACCTGCCAACATTGTAAGTAATCACACATTGACACTCCATCAGTTTACTTCAACACTCCTCCAAGCAAACACCAATCTGTTACCTTTTTCTTTAATTTGCAATTAAGAGTTGTCACATCGATTCTCAACTCGAAAATAGAGTAATTTTAAATTTTGTGATCATTGTGTATTCCTTTAAATAAATTTATAATATGCAAAAGGGTTAGTCATTATGCTTGGTGATAGATATTTTAGAAAAAAAGATTAAAAATTATCACATAACACTTAAAAATAATTATTAGTTATAGACAATAAATATATAGTTATATTTTAGTGGGAGTAATTTTTGTTTAACTGTAAGTAACAGTTGTCACATAATACTTAGAACTAATTCATTTAGTTATAGATAACAGGTAGATTTTAGCCGGAACAAATTTTCTTTAATTGCAATTTGTAGTTACATGTAACATAGAGATATACTCCATTTAGATAAAGATAATATATATATATATATATATATATATTAATGGAAATAGCTTTTTCTCTAATTATAATTAGTAGTTTTTCTTTATATCACATAGAGATAGTCCATTGAAATCTACTTTGATTTCAATTTATCTTTCAATTTAGGATTTACACACATATTACAAAAAGAAATAATTGGTCACGGTAATTAAATAAAGTAAGTTAATTTGCTAAAATTACCCATATCTTAAAACGCTAACTCATTAACTCTGTGTAATCCATTTATTCATTAATAATTATAGCTAAAATAAGGGTATTATTAGAAAGAAAAAAATTAATAATATCTTGATATTTTAAATTGACAGATAAATCAAAACACAAAAAAAAGTAAATTGATCGATAAATTGAAACAAATGAATAGATAATAAATAATACATAGATAGATTATAGCTAGAATGATTTTTCTTCAACTTTAATTAGGAGTTATCACCTGGTATTTACAAATAGTTTATTTAGTTATTTAATCTGTAGTTATTTTGAGTATTATGTGCATGACATTGAAGTAGTCCATTTAGTTATAGATAATATATAAATTTTAGCAGAAATAATTTTTCTTTAATTGTTATTAAGAGTTGTCGTGCCCGTGGAATTTTTAAATATATATATTCTAATTAGTTATAGATAATAGATAGATTTTTTTGGGAATGATTTTTCTTTAATTGTAGTTGGAAGTTATCATGTGACATTTATATACGATCATTTAATTATAAATAATAGATAGATACATTTTAACGAGAATGATGTATGTTTAATTGTAACTAGCAATCATCACTTAGAGGTTGTTCATTTAATTATAGATAATAAATAACATTTAGATAAATTGAAATAGGCCCCTATCTTAAGAACATAGGTACTCTTTAGTTCTTCATCTCAGTGTCAGGCATTTTCTTTGCTGTGTGTGTGGTGGGAGAGGAGTTCTTCTACTTGTGTTTCGTTTCCAGCTTTTATCACAAAAGACTTTCTTTTTTTTATAAACATGATTATGTTATTTATGTGAGCATATATGATTGATACTGATATTGATATTGATATATAATATATATCAATCAATACAAGATGAAAGTGCAATCTCCGGCCAAAAAGGGAATACGTAGTGGGGGTAGGTTGAAAATTTGAAATTGCAAAACTTGTTTGTATATATTAATTGTTTGTTTATATTAGATTAGTTAAAGAACTACTAGTTATCCCATTATTTCACCGATTATTTTGACCCCTTATTTTTTTTGAATTTTTTATTTTTTGATGATAGGGAAAAATATGGACTGTATCAAAATTAATTGTCCATTTTTACCCCTAAAAATAACACATATTTTGTTTGTTTGTTCATAACTAAAAGTAAAATTCTTGCATTAAAAGTTATCACAACCTCTTGAAAGCAAATTTATAATTAAATGAACTAGTGAGTGGTTTGTTGAAAGGCAGTGTGGGCTGTGCATTTAGAGGCGGTTCATCTAGTTGTATATAATAGAATAATAGATAAATAGATTTTGGCAGATTTTTTTTGGTTTAATTATTCAAGAGTTGTCGCGTGGCATTAGTCCATTTAGTTATAAATAATAGATAGATTGTAGAAGTAATATTTTTCCTTTAACTATTGTTAAGGGTTGTCACTGATACTTAGAGATATTTAATTTAGTTATTTATAATAACTAAATAGTTTTTAAGGGAGTAAATTTGCAATTAAATAGAAATAGAGTAGCTTTAAAATCTGTGATCAGTATCTACCTTTTTAAATGGACATACAATATGTAAATGGACTAGTCACAATATCTGGTGGCTAAATATATACCCTAAGAAACCAATAACAAATTAAGAATTGTCATTGCCAAACACTTAAAAGTGTGTGCGTGTATATATATATATATAGTTAAAAATTTTAGCAAGAGTAATTTTTGTTTGGCTGTAATTAGAAGTTGTCACTTAAGACTTAGAACTAGTTCATTTATTTATAGATAACTGATAGATTTTAGTAGAAATAAATTTTCTTTAATTGCAAGTAATAGTTATCATGCAGCATGGAGAGATACTCCATTAAGACACACACAGCCACAACCGCTTGACACTTTTCCATTATCAATATACATTCTGTCAAACTCACATGCCAACAAAATCTAATCACATGCTTTCAGAAACTAGATTTGCACTTAGAATTATTTGAAGTCTTCATAAAGCCCAAATTCATGTCTTCAGATATTTGTCGAATTTATTTCGACATTTTGTCGGAAATTTTACCCCTAACACATTGAAGTGCGTTGAATTTGAAAACTCATTCTACAATATTTTGTGTAAATATCATTTTTACTCACATTTTGAAGTTGGTATCAATTTGGTTTTAAAAATTTATGATATTAATTTAATTGTAGTACTTTGACATTCGATACTAATTTTATCATTCTATAAAATTGGCAACAGCATTTGTTATGATTATTTGTTTATTTTCAAGTCGATGAGATAGAAATTATCCCTTAATCAAATAAGAAAGATACATAAATAATATAGTTTAGTCATTTCAGATTTATCACGACGAAAGTCTGATAATTTGACGTGAAAATAAAAATGATGTCAAATTTCAAAGTATGAAGACAAAACTGATGTTAAATATTTTTTTAGGATCAAACTAAACTAATGTTATCTTGAAAATATTGAGCCTAACAAGAATGTTTACTTTAAAAAAGCTTTTGTTAAAAAAACTGGATGTTATTTAGCATATACTGCATATAGAACTTTTTGCCCTTCGTAGGCCCTTTCTCTTTGACTAGCCAGTGGCTACCTGCCAACATTGTAAGTAATCACACATTCACACTCCATCAGTTTACTTCAACACTCATCCAAGCAAGTACCAATCTGTTACCTTTTTCTTGAAAACTTTTGAATTTCTAAAATTGGCTGAGCCCTTGCTTCGACTTGTGTTTAAGAATTTACTCTCTTTGGTCCAGAATGAAATTGCAATTGCAACCCTCTCCGGTACCAAACAAAAAACAGAAAAGCTTTCAAAGCACTTTAAATTCTGATCTAGACCATTCTTGCAGATACTAAGGAGAAGCAAGTGACTAACTGCTCCATGTCTTGGAAACCCCAGTACTCACATCAACAGAACTAATTAGTTTGTGGCTTTAATTGTAATTAGTTGAAGTCAGTTAGTTAGTTAGTTATTTGATGACCTCAGACATACATCACATGTGTTTTGTTAGAAATAGTTAGAACCATAGTTTTCAGATGGACTCAGTCGAGGCACTGGGTTATTGGGTCATTGGTTCAACCAATTAAATCAGATTTAATTAAATAAATATATAAAATTATAGTTTAATACAATTTAATATGTAATACACACACACATATTACTAAACAACTAGGCACATGGCCTAGTAGCAGCCATGCTTGCCCAACGCATCTTATAGTGCTTGTCCTTGGTTCAAGCCTTGCGGATGACATTTTGGATCAATATATATTTAAAACAGCTAAATATACTATATATATATATAAATAAACGCATAATATACAACAAAGAGAACAATGGCGTGGTGGTGTTGCAGCGCTTTCCTTCCTAGACGGTCATTGTGCGCAGTTCACCTCTGGTTCCAAGGCAGCTCGGCCGATTCACCCCGGATTTGACTAAGTTTGACCGATTCAATGACTTGGCTGGTCCAATGCACAAACCGGACCAGATCCGGTTTTAATAACTATGGTTAGAAGCATTTGTTATATAAACCATTCCTACATCCTTAATTCATTTTCACCTATTCAATTCACATTTGCTTCCGATTCTCCCTGTGAGTTTTTTTTCTGAATTCTCTGAAGTTTTGTCGGAGTTGTTATCTTTAGAAGTTTGGCTACATGCCTACATTAACTCGGAGATTCAACATACTGGCAAGATGATATCATATCCTTGATGAGTGTCACATAAAATCCCTTCAAACACAAGAAATATAGTCTTCCTCGTTGAAATAAAGGCTTGCATAGGCCCCAGTTACAGAATAGTCTGACATCTTTATTCATTGATTCTAAGAAAGGGCAACTACATCTATAAAATGCAACAGTAGTTATCACTTGCTAGTTGCTACCTATCATATCCTCAATAAGTTTGCCAACAGACATGCAAGAAGACCCACCGCTAAGGACTGCTTTCCTGACCAACTCTTTCATCTCTTGCGCCTTTTTGCGCACCACATTGTCTCTATCCATCAAATGCTTCATCCCTTTCTCAATCTCATCCGCCATTACCAAATCACTGCCAGCTTTATAATCCAGTCTCAGCTCCACTGCTAATCCAAACTCCTTGACCATCCTAAAAGCATTCAGCTGTTGCTCTGCATAGATAGGCCAAGTCAATATTGGCACCCCAAACCACAAGCTCTCCAAAATAGAGTTCCACCCACAATGAGACACAAACCCACCAATGGCTTTGTGAGCCAGAACTTCCACCTGGGGCGCCCACTCACATATCATTCCCTTACCTTCCATCCATTCTAAGAACCCTTCTGGTAAGGTTCTGGCTTCATTGTCTGAAGTTGGTGGAGAACGCATGGCCCACAAGAACCTAACTCCACTATGCTGAAGTGCCAGTGCAATTTCTCTTGTTTGAGATGGACCAAAGCTTCCCCTGCTCCCAAAACAAAGAAAGACAATAGATGATTGTGGCTGCTCATCTAGCCATTTCATCATTTTGTCATGTTGGGCTTGGTCTAAACTTGGGTTAGGTTGACCTTTGAGGTCAATCAAAGGACCAACAGCATAGATAGGGGGAGTTTTGCCATCAGATAATGCATCAATAGCATACTGCTCCATCTCTGAAAAAGTATTAACAATAATCCCTTTAGTGTCTCTGAACCTCCGAGCAAGCTTATAAAAGGCATAATATCCACCATCTCTGTTAAATGAAGCAACAGGTAAGGCTCTTCTGGGAACTAGAGTGGAAATACCCGGAATCAACAGAGCAGGACCAGAATCATCAAAAACATCCCCAATTCTACGTTTCAGAAGGCAAAACATGTAAGCCAAAAACCCTGCATTTGATGTCATGTATAGATAAGAAGGGATACCCAGTTCCTCTCCCACATCAATCATGGAAACACAGAAGAAATCTAGGACCAAACCAATAAGTGGGCTGGACTCAGATGTGGGAAAAGATGACAAAATGTTCTGCACCTTGGCCTTTACATGGGGTATAAGGCTCTCAATGAAGGTCACGATGTAGAGCTCTCGAGCTTTCAGGCTTAGCTCCTCTGACGGAGGCTCAACTTCAGGGAGAGCAACGAGCTGGATTTGAGGGTGTGAGGCCAAAACTGATGATGATGCGGTGTGTGAAGAAGGTGCAGAGGGAGTGGATGATGGGAGGTTGCTGGTGAGGACTGTGATGGAAAGGTTGTCAAGACGGTTGATGAGGAGATGTGCAAATTCAAGGGCTGAGAATAAGTGGCCAGCACCTGGGCTTGGAACGAAGATCAGATGTGCTTTCTTGTTGATCTCACCCCCAGCCATTTTTCCTTTGCCTCTTTGTTTGTGTGGGTGCAACAGGAATTCTGGCACTGTTACCTGTGTTTCACGCTTCCACTTTAGAGTCTCATCGGTTCATCAAAGGTCAATAAAGATTCGGATCACCGTTCCATTATTAAATAATATGAGTGGCATTTAAATAACACCACTCATGTTATTGAAAGTTGCTGTCAAATCGGAAATGCTGGCATCTTTGTCTTGTCAAAGGGTAAGATCGAGGACAGGGGTGGGATTAAGAAGGGCCAAAATGATGCCATTGGATAGCGTTTGGAATAGAGATCGCACAGAAATGCAGAAACATATATTCCAGGGGGATTCTTATTTCTTACGAAGGTGGCAGTCAATTAGTTTTGAAATAATTAATATTAAAAAAATTGATTTTAAAAGATTTACTTTTAAAAGAATTAATTTATATTTAGAAAATATATATTAAAAAATTAATTTAAAAGAATTTATATGAAATGGAAAAGTAAAAGCTAAAAATTTTAGCTTTTACTAAAATCAATTTTTTTTGAAAATGAAACATTTTAATTAGAATTAAAAAACCAAATCAAACATTTTCACTTTTTCCCAATCCAATTTTAATCACTACAAATAGGAAAAGTTAGCAGATGAAATTTGCTAGAAGGAGTTAAAATAGGAAATATTTGCATTAGAAAAATAAAACTATGTTCTGTAGAAGTGTTAAATGTTTGTATTGCAATTCGTCAATCATCAATGCAATTTCCTCCCGGTGTGTCATCTTGAGTAATTTTAATGGCAATGCGCATTTATTGGAATTTGGAAGAGAATCTACACCTCTATTTTTTATTTTTTTTTTCAGAAGATTACATTACTAGTACCTTGGAAGGTGCATTTTCCCGTTAGAGCTACTAAGCAAACAACCCAAGAGTCATGCATGTATGGTTATATATATGAACCGGGGTGGTCTCACATACGTATGGAAATCGATCGGTTGAGTTATGAGTGATTTTCCCGCCATTCACAACTCACAAGGTGAGTAGTTGACCAATTTCTAATTTGGAAATCAACCACTACTTGACTGATTTCTGTGTTTAATAATAAAGAGAAATTGATCAAGTAGTAATTGATTTCTCTGAATTTTTGTATTTTAAAATCAATTTATAGTTAACTGATTTCTCTAATATAAAAAATATACATACATAAGGTTATAAAAATGGGACAAATGTATATAATGTTTTTTATCATTTTAAATGCGCAAAAAACCGGAAAAGGGTGGGATTAAGTAGCACCAAAATGATGCCATTGGATAGCATTTGGAATAGGGATAGAAAGAGAAGCACATAAACAATAGAAATAATAGAGATAAAGAAATAAATAATAAATATGTATAAAAATATTATTAGAAGAAAAAAATATTAAATTTGTATATCTATATTTTGTTCTTATTGTTTCTATATTTTAGAGATACAGAAATTTTATATTAATTTTCTGTTCCTAATTTTTATCTCTACCACTAAACAGAATTGTATTTAGTATCTTTATGTTTTTATCTCAGAGACTGAAAATAAACATTACCTTAGGGCTTGTTTGGTTTACTTTTTTAAATTTTCAGTTTTCAATTTCCAGTTTTTCAAATTTATGAAGGAAAAACTGAAAACTGTTTTCAGCAAATTAAAGAGGCCTTAGTGTCTGATGTATCCAAGGTTCTGAAAATTGGATCAGATAGGTTGAACCGGAAACCGGCCTGCTATCCGGTTCGGGTTGAATCTGAAAATCGCTTTGCAAAAAATAGCTTAAGAACCGCTAAGAACCGGTAGGGAACCGTTAAACCGGACAGGTCAAAAAATCGGTTTGAACCGTTTTTTTTTTAAAAAAAATGTAAAATTGCATATTTTGGATTTTTTTTAAAAAAAAAGCCTAAAATGTCATATTTCCTATTTTTTTTCTTTTCTAATATGGAAAGTAATAACTTGAGATATTTGATCCATATGGATAATGTTTATTTTGATTAAGAGTTGAATTATATTATGTTCTATAGTTTTGGTTGATACCTAATTTAATTTTTAATTATTTTATGATATATATTTTATTTTATATTTTTATATGTTTATATAAATATATATTTTATTATATTTCGGTTGGATCCCCAATTGAACTTTTGATCCTCTAAACCCTTACCTCGACCGATTCGATATCCGGTCCGATTTTCAGACTCCAAGTATCTAGTTAAGTGGTTACGGTAACAAACGGCTAATAGCCTCATCCGAAATGTATGATGACAATGTTTGGACTAAAGCTTCATTCAGGTGAGTCACATTTCATCAGAGTTTTAATTTAGTCTCAATTTTTTTTATTTTATTTCCATTCCTAATATTTTTAAAATGTTTTAATTTTGTCCTTTCTCATAAAAATAACATCCAAATTATAAAGAAAAAATGAATGTAAATGTCAAACTTAACATTTATAATTTGAATGTTATTTACATTTTAATTTGAACACAAACTTAATATTTTATATTTTATTATGATTCCTAATATTGTAATGTAAAATTGCATATTTTGTTGTGACTTTCTAAAATTGTAACATGATATTTATATTAGGGATGAAAATTTTAAAAAAAAACTAAGACTAAATCAAAATCTTAGTTAAATACGATGAGCTTAAATAGATATTTACCCTCTTATTTATCATAAACCATGGGTCTAATTTTTGGTCGCGTTTACAATGCGCATAAAATGGAACATTCAATGCTTCATCCAACAACATATTTTCATTTGGTTTTTTCTTGTTTGTTAATTTCTTAAAAGACAATTATATCATTTATCTCTAAACAAACTATTCCTCGATTGTGAAATTCAAACATTATCTCTGTGATTGTTTTACAATATATATTTTTTCCAATTATATATATATATATAATAAGTCAAATTTTCTTTAAAAAAATTTAATATTTAATTGACTTTTTAAATTGCAAAAAGGCGGTCTTAACTCAAGAAATGTTTTAATAGTGTACTACGACTTTAATTTGTTTTGCTTTGTTCGTTCCAAATTAAACTGGCAACGTCCACGGCTTTTTTGTTGTTTTAAATATAACTTATTATATTTTATGTACAAGATTTTAGTTATTATTGTTGTTTTAAAATTAGCTCACATTAAGGGATATTTGATTAGGAAGTAAAAATAAAAATATAAATTCTCTAAATAAGCTTTATGTGTAATTTTATACATCAAATTCATATGGGAAAATTTCATCACCACTTTTACTGATCCCAAACCAAACATCCCCCAAATCTGGCAAATTTATCACAGTTTAGGTTACAAGGTTTGTTAAGTTTTCTGTTTTTTTAGATAGTCTTTGCTGATCACAATATTTACATTGATCCATCTTATTCCCTAAGTTCAGATATGAAGAACCAGAATCATTCAAACCCTCAAAAGAAATAAAGCTGTGAGAAAAGCAGAACAGGGCCGAAAGAATAGTCACAATTGCTCAAGTAAATTTTATGATGCATAAACAGCAACCACTTCAATTTTGAACTTATATTCAGTTGACATTTTATTAGTCTTTCTTGCTTGTGGACATAATTGCTTAAATAGGCTATAGACACCAAAATACTTTGGTTTCTTTATACATTTCATTGAGTCTAAGTAAGGAGCTACTTCATCAATGAATTACTACAGTAGTTATCAGTTGCTACCTATCATATAATCAATAAGTTTTCCAACAGACATGAAAGAAGACCCACCCCTACGGACTGCTCTCCTAGCTGTCTCTTTCATCTTCTGCACCTTATTGCGCACCACATTATCTCCATGCATCAAGTGTTTCAGCCCTTTCTCAATCTCATCTGCCATTACCAGATCCCTACCAGCTTTATAATCCAGTTTTAGCTCCATTGATAATCCTAACTCCCTCACCATCCTGAGAGCATTCAGCCGTTGTTCTGCATAGATAGGCCATGTCAATATTGGCACCCCAAACCACAAGCTCTCCAAAATAGAGTTCCACCCACAATGAGACACAAACCCACCAATGGCTTTGTGGGCCAGAACCTCCACTTGGGGTGCCCGGTTACATAGCATTCCTCTACCTTCCATCCATTCTATGAACCCTTCTGGTAAGGTTCTCTCATCATTGCCTTTGGTTGGTGAAGAACGCATAGCCCACAGGAAACTTGATTCCACTATGCTGAAGTGCCAGTGCTATTTCTCTTGTTTGTGATGGACCAAAGCTTCCCCTAACCCCAAAACAAAGAAAGATAACAGATGAAGGTGGCTGCTCATCTAGCCATTTCAATATTTTGTCATGTTGGGGTTGGTCCAAATTCGGGTTTGTTTGACCTTTCAGATCTATCAAAGGACCAACAGCATAGATCGGAGGGGTTTGGCCATCAGATAATGCATCAATTGCATACTGCTCCAACTCTGAAAAAGTGTTAATAATAATCCCTTTGGTGTCTTTGAACCTCTGAACAACCTTGTAACATATAGCAAATCCTCCGTCTTTGCTGAAAGCAATATCAGGCAAGACCCTTGTAGGAACTGGAGTGGCGATACCCGGAATCAACATATCAGGATCAGAATCTTTGAACACATCCTCAATTTGACGTTTCAGAATGGAAAGCAAGAAAGCCAGGAACCCTGCATTGGATGTCATATACAAATAAGAAGGGATACCCAGCTCCTCTGCCACATCAATCAGGGAAACACAAAAGAAATCTAGGACCAAACCAACAACTGGGTTGGACTCAGATTTGGGATAAGATGATAAAATGTTTTGCACACCTTGACATGGGGTACGAGGCTCTCAATGAATGTCAAGATGTAGCGCTCTGGAGGTTTCAGGCTTGGTTCCTGTGGAGGAGGCTCTACTTCAGGGAGAGCAATGAGATGGATTTGAGGGTGTGAGGCCAAAACTGATGATGATGTGGTGTGTGAAGAAGGTGCAGAGGGAGTGCATGGGAACTTGCTGGTAAGAACTGTGATGGAAAGGTGGTTAAGCCGGTTGACAAGGAGATGTGCAAATTCAAGGGCTGAAAATAAGTGGCCAGCACCTGGAACGGGAACGAAGATCAGGTGTGCTTTCTTCTTCATATCAGTCTCAGCCATTTTCCCTTGCTCTTTGTTTGTTTGGTTGCACAGGAGTTCTGCTACACCCTTGTGTTTTTCACTTTAGCTTCCTATCATTATCAGTTAACCAAGAACCAAAGCTTTCATTCATGTCACAAGAGAAACAGTTTCAGACTTGCTATCAGAACACGGAAATATTAGGTAATTGAGATATACGAACCGATAGAAATATAGAAAATTTAATATATTTTTTTAATAATATTTATATATATATTTAATATTTTCTTATGTTTTCTCACAATTATGGATGGAGCAGTGATAATCTGGTAGAAATATATAATATTTTTTATTATATATTTATTATCTTGTCCCTATGTTTTAAAACAAAATATGGAGATAGTTATTGTGTCTTATATTCTACAATCAAATAGGATGTAGAAACAGTATTTTTTATGTTTTCATCTCTATTGTCTATATCTTCACCGTCTTGTATCAAATAAAAATATTAAATATTAAATAATACATCCTTCTAATAATCTCCTGATTTCTAAATAAAATTATTAAATACTGTTTTAGTAAATATAAAAAAAATCAATATTTTTTATTTAGTAAGTAGGAAAATTGTTAGGAAGATGTTATCATTTTTTATAGTGTTTACAGTTGCCGTTAAATCAGAAATGTTGGATCTTCTATAGTTTCATTAGGTTTTTTTTTTTAGTCCGAATTGAAATTGGAATATTAGATTTTAATTTTAATTTTTTAGTAAATTATATTTATGTCCAACTTTGAATTTTATGTTTGAGTTTATTAAAGAATTAAGGTATAAGTTATAATTTTAAATTTAATTCTTATTTTATTCTGTAAAGAATCGACAGTTGTGTAAATTCAAGGGAAGTGCCCAATCAATGGTGAGGGAATGAAGATCAGCTCTGCTTTCTTGGTCATCTCAGTGTCAACCATTTTCCTTGTTCTTTTGGTGTGGTGGAATGGGAGTTTAGTATTTAGGTCTGACTTTAGGCTCTTTTAAGAAACATTTTGGGATTTTGTAAGAAGTAAGGGCATTAGAAATTAATAAAGCAAAATCTTACAAGTTCTCAATGCTGTTGCATTCAGTATATTTATCACAAAGCCTAACAAAAGTACAAGGAACACATAATAGGCACGGATCACACACCTGCCATTGCAATGATCACAAAGTTTCTTCTATCCATTTCCTGCACAAGAGCAAATAATTAAATCAGGATGATGATGATGGGTGGCCATATTTTTAACAACATTCTACTGCAGGCAGCGGGGACCAAAACTTTACTTTCAAAAATGATGGGTGGCACATAATAAGCTGCCAAGTTTCCTAGGTGCTTTTTTTATTTTTTCCTTTTGGAACAAATGCTGCATCTCAAACTTCTGGATCTTCGTAGGCCCTTCCTCCTTGACTAGCCAGTAGCAACTTGCAGACTTGCTGGCTTTGTAATCACATCCCATCAGTTTTCTTCAAACACATCCAAGCAAAACCAATCTCCAATCCATTTTTACTTCTCAATTATTTGATTTCTAAAATGGCTGACTCTCTTCGATCCAGAAAGAATTTGTTATCCTTTCTGGAATGAAAAAAGAAGAGAAAAAAAAAACTGATTAGCTTTCAAGCACTTTAAATCTGACCTAGTCCGTTCTTGAAAATATTGAGCAGAAACAAATGACATATTTCTCTATAAGGATTTGGCAAGAGTACATGGACAAGATGAAGATAAACACAAGATTGTGAAGTTTCTTCTTAGCCAAGTGAAGAATCTGACTTGTCTTAAATCTCTGAGAAGAGATTAACGGAATTGCCACTTGAACTCATGAATCTCAACGCTTTTAGGATTTGGAAGTCACTAGTTGTGGTGAGCTTGAGCACACTTAACCAATGGGATGTTTGCACCTTGCCCATCGGCTTGGTTTTCTTTTTTTCTAATCATTGTGTAAAAGTCACTGGTGTGAGCTTACCTTAGCAGCTGCAATCGCTGAAACAAGCAAAGGATTGCCTAAAAGAGATTCATATGGCTGCGTAGATAGATAGCCTGAAAAGAGATTCATTTGCTTATGATCTTTCCATGGTCATTTTGTTTGTGTGACATGATTAGTTCCAGAGTGTCCTGAGAGCATGATCATTTTCATTTTGGTGTGGTTAGTTTGATACATATTTTGTTTGATTGATAAATATTATACTATGGTGTTTTATGCTTGATGGTGGATATGTTTTCTTTTGATTTGATCTCTTCCGTATTCTATAGATGGATATTGACTTGGTATTGTTTACCATGGTCCATACCTTTTAAAACGTTTCAGGAACAACTCGAGAAACTGGTTCTGTGTCTTGTGTTCAACGGTCGAGCAATGTAAATATGATTATTTGTTAGCCTTTATAAAAAGGGGGCTGTTGAAAAGAAAACAGGGTTGGTTACCTCTGGAGCAACTCTATATTGAGAGGAAAATAGAAAGAGGCACGCACACATTCAGGTAATGTATGGCTTTACTTGAATCTATATTGATTTAGTCAGTACTTTTATGACTTTGCCAATCACAGAATCCATTTCATTCCATCAGATCAGATGTGAACAAACAGCATCACGAAATTGAAAACCCACCAAGAAGTACAGTAACAAGAAAAGCGGAACCAAATAGAAAGAAGTGTCACAGTTGTTTAAGTAAATTTTGGTAAACCAACTGCTGCAACAATATAAATTTTCAGCTTATCTTCTGCCATTGTCAACGACTCAACATTTTGCCATTAGAATGATAGTCTGGATTGTAGAAGTAACGGCATGCATAAACCTACTGAAAAAAATTGACTTCTTTTTTCATTGATTCTACGCAAGCAGCAACACCATCAATGGTACACAACAAAAGTTATCAGTTTCTGTCTATCATATTATTAAGAAGTTCTCCAACGGAAATAAAAGAAGACCCTCCATTAAGGACAGCTTTCCTAGAGATCTCTTTCATCTCTTGCACCTTAGTATGCACCACATCTTCTCTATCCATCAAGTGTTTCAGCCCTTTCTCTATTTCATCTGCCATTACAAGATCACTACCACTTCTATAATCAAGTTTTAGCTCCACTGCTAATCCAAATTCCTTCACCATCCTAAAAGCATTCAGCTGTTGTTCTGCATAGATTGGCCATGTCAATATTGGCACCCCAAACCACAAGCTCTCCAAAACAGAGTTCCACCCACAATGTGACACAAACCCGCCAATGGCTTTGTCGGCCAGAACTTCCACCTGGGGTGCCCACTCGCATATCATTCCCCTACCTTCCATCCATTCTAAGAACCCTTCTGGTAAGGTTCTCTCATCGTAGGCTTTGGTTGATGGAGGACGCATAGCCCACAAGAACCTAATTCCACTATGCTGAAGTGCCAGTGCTATTTCTCTTGTTTGAGATGGACCAAAGCTTCCCCTGCTCCCAAAACACAGAAAGACGACAGATGAAGGTGGTTGCTCATCAAGCCATTTCAGTATCCTGTCATGCTGAGTTTGGTCTAAATTTGGGTTAGGATGAGCTTTGAGATCAATCAAAGGACCAACAGCATAAATGGGTGGGGTTTGGCCATCAGATAATGCATCAATAGCATATTGTTCCAACTCTGAAAAAGTATTGACAATGATTCCTTTGGTGTCTCTGAACCTCTGAGCAAGCTTGTAATAGGCTACATATCCACCATCTCTGTTAAATGCAGCATCAGGTAAAACCCTTGTAGGAACTAGATTGGAGATACCCGGAATCAAATGATCAGGATCATCATTGTTGAACACATCCTCAATTTGACGTTTCGAAAGGGAAAGCATGAAAGCCAAAAACCCCACACTTGATGTCATATACAAATAAGAAGGGATGGAAAGTTCATTTCCCACATCAATCATGGAAACACAGAAGAAGTCCAGGACCAAACCAACAACTTGGTTTGAGTCAGTGTTAGAAGATGATGACAAAATGTTCTGCATAGTTGCTTTGACATGGGGTTTGAGACTCTCCATGAAGGTCCACACGTAGTATGTGGGGGATTTCATCAGCTCCTGTGGAGGTGGTTCTATTTCAGGGAGATCAATGAGTTTGATTTGAGGTTGTGAGGCTAAAACTGATCTGATGTATGTATCTGAAAAGGGTGTGAGTGAGAACTTGATGCAAAGGACAGTGATAGAAAGGTGATTGTCACGGTTGATTAGGAGCTGTGCAAGTTCAAGAGCTGAAGCTAAGTGGCCAATCCCCATGGAGGGAAGGAAGATCAGCTCTGCTTTCTTCTTCATATCCGTCTCAGACTCAGCCATTTTCTTTGTTTTTCTTTGTTGAGAGAGGGGTTTTCGTATTTATGTTTCACTTAGGCGGTTTGCGACTTTGACTTCACCTTCAATGTGAGTGATCTGTCATCACAGATGGCAGCAACAGGTGGGCAATGACACAACTAATCCATATTTTTTTTTTGGGAACTAATCCATTACGTTAAATTACACAGACAACTTCGTACCACAAACAAAAAGTATGCAGACAACTCAGCTAGTTATAGAAATAATAATTTGAACGTGCATTGAACATGTATAAATTATACTATTACCATACCATTTGCTGGCGTTAAATAATCTGAGTGGTTTGAGTCGCTACGCCATCGTGTTGGTTAAATAGGTTTACCCCTAGGTAGGTTCGATCACTAGAGAAATAAGATATAGTTGTAGTTTCTCTTATGTAGAAGTTTTATTTCTTTACTTTTTTTAACTGACTAATTTGTGCAAATTTATAATTGAATTTTTCTCTATCCTTAAAGTGTGTATATATATATATAAATAAAAGATATTCATGATAAAAAACAATGACTAATCATCTTGAGGCGTAGAGCTTACAGATGTAAGTCTTATCTTTGGCCATGAAACTTTCTCCATACATATCACTACGAGTCAAACCTCTGACTAGATACTTGACAAAGCTCAATTAACTATTAACTCTATTAGGTTTCGTGGTTTATCCTTAAAGTATCTTTAGAAGCTTATGCTGTGCTATGTTATAATGTTCCTTTAATACAATTTTTAAAATGATGAGATTTACTAATTTTTTCTAGGTAAACTCTCTTATAGTTTTGAAATATTTCATTGTGAGCTCTCACTTAGCTTATTGTTAGAAACTTATAATTTATATCTATATATTTACTTTAAAACTCAATTCATTACCAGTATGAATATATGATATGATTATTGAGGATGTCAACAAGGAGTTTGTGCTAGCAGATCCATTTTTTTTTCGGTCAAAGCTACCAGATCCGTTAACTAATGTATTTTCAGTGTTATGCTAGAGAAAATATTAACAAAGGGATTAGACCCGTAGTTTTCATTACCTGTTAGACCCACAGTTTCAAGGGTGTTGGGACTTGTGAAGACATGGAGTTTGTGTCACTGGATCCATTAACCAAGGGTGATGGCCCTTAATTCAAGGGTGCTCAAAAATATTAAAAAATGTCTGAAAATAATTATGACTTACACCTTATTAGGAATTTTTATCCAAATAAAAAAAATTATTTATGGATATAAACTAAAAAAGCTTTTAGTATACATTTAAATTATTTAAAATGCATGCGAATATAATTAGGGACTTTGCGTATTCAAAATAGGCATGAATATGTTATGCAGTCCCTGACGTATTCATATTTTAATTGAATACGCAAAGGCCCTAACATATTCAAACCCATTTTGAATACGTTGGGTTTCCAAGCGTATTAATGCTTAGCTATATGTATAAATAATTTAGTTATTCTTAGGTGAATGATTTGTTGACGATAATAGTTCTTTTTTGACTTTTTATTTTATTAAATTTTGTAGTTTAATGTCAAATCACCGGTGAATTTTTAATTAAAATTAATTAATTTAGGATTTGTGGTGGTAAAATGTAAAACTTCAGAATCTATATATTTAATTAGTTTAAAATAGTGATTTGTGTTTTAAAATTAATATTGATGAGTGTCATCTAGCGCAATGGCTATCAATAATGTGCCTCCATATTTGCCATAAGAATGAGTGCCATCAATTGAGATAATGGTTTGCAATATTTGAATGCCTTAATACACGATAAAAATGACTAGAACACATGGTGGAACATTAAAGATCTATAATCAACAATATCATCCATGGCTTGGTCACTAAATGGATCATATCGGTGTACCTAGCATTTCTAAGAAATGCCCCAAAAAGTAACAACCTAATTAAGGAATAATTAATATATTTAACGGTAATCTAAACTAATTTACTCATTAATATTAAAATTAAAATACCCTAACAAATAAACTAATTAACAATAACACTAATTAATTTTATACCAACTACTGATATATTTAACAATCATGTATTCACTTTACCCATGAATATGCTAGGGGCCCATGCATATTCACAATAAACACGAATAAGCAGGGCCCTGGCGTATTCATGTGCAAAGTGAATATGCCAAGGACCCTAGTGTATTTGCGCACATATAAAATAATCCATTTTAATATTAAATGGTTTTTCATTTTATTTCGGTACATGATTTTTTTTTGTTTATGCAAAAAAGTCTATTTTATTATTATTATTATTATTAGATGTGACGGTGATTTCTATTCATCCATTCATTCATCACATCACTTTTGAGTGTCAAAGTAACACTATCTTATGTATAGTTGATTAGTTGGAGTATTTTATGATTGTATGATTTTTTTTCCCATATATTTGCATCTCATTGTGAATTAAATTTTGGGTCATGCCAAGATATTTGCCATGATCGCGCTGGTATTACATAAGTATGTGTTTGCTTAATTACCCTGTATGGTACACTGGTTGATAATTGATATATGCATGCATATATGGTTCACAATTCACATGATATATGCATAATAAAAAACGGCACCAAGGCAATAATCACAAATAATGATATCCACACATATTTTTTGTTACAACATCTTATACAATTTTACTGGAAGTTATCTTATTAGATGGAATCTGCAACATAAACCATATAACACTGTAGTATTTAATTGTAAACCATATCTACATCCAAATTATCGTGAAAGAACTAGAATGATTCAAACTATTAAATAAAATTAAAGCGATAGGAGAACATATAGCACAACAAGAAGAAGAGGGATATTTGAACACCCAGTTTTTTTTATTTTTTGGTAAGGAATTGAACACCCATTTGATAACCTTCAAGCTACCCCCAATTTTATACATAGAAAACACTTTGGCAATTTTCTTTTCAAAATTTTTGGGCCTGTTTGATTTGGTGAAAACAATTTTCAGTTTTTCAGATTTGTAAAGGAAAAACTGAAATTTTTTCAATTTTCAGTTTTCAATTTTTTCTTCACAAATTTAAAAAACTAAAAACTAGAAAAAATAAACCAAACATGCCATTTACTTTCCATTTCTCACACTCTTTAATCACATGTTGACTAGAGCCATCTAAAAGATATGTGCCGATAATATATTTTCCGGAAGAAAAAAAAAAAGCGCCACAGTTGCTCAAGTAAATCTACCATACGTAAACAGGAACAATTTCAATTTTCAAATTATATTTCAGTCAACATTGTAGTGGTTCTTGCTTCAGGAGATAGTGGCATACACAGGCTATAGATACCAACATAATTTGGCTTTTTTTATTCATTAAGTCTAACCTTGGAGCTCCATCATTAGATATCAGTTGCTGTCTATCATATTATCAATTAGTTCTCCAGCAGATATGAAAGAAGACCCTCCATTAAGGACAACTTTCCTAGCCATCTCTTTCATCTCTTGCACCTTCTTGTGCACAACATTATCTGTGTCCATCAATTGTTTCAGTCCTTTCTCTATCTCATCTGCCATCACCAAATCACTACCAGCTTTATAATCCAGTCTCAGCTCCACTGCTAATCCAAATTCCTTAACCATCCTAAAAGCATTCAGCTGTTGTTCTGCATAGATCGGCCATGTCAATATTGGCACCCCAAACCACAAGCTCTCCAAAATAGAGTTCCACCCACAATGAGACACAAACCGTCCAATGGCTTGGTGGGCCAGAACTTCCACCTGGGGTGCCCACTCACATAGCATTCCCTTACCTTCCATCCATTCTAAGAACCCTTCTGGTAAGGTTTCATTATCATCATTATTCACTTTGGTTGGTGTTGGTGGAGAATGCATAGCCCACAAGAACCTTACTCCACTGGGCTGAAGTGCCAGTGCTATCTCTCTAGTTTGAGATGGACCAAAGCTTCCCATGCTCCCAAAACATAGAAAGACAACAGAAGAAGGTGGCTGCTGACCTAGCCATTTCAATATTTTGTCATGCTGAGCTTGATCCAAATTTGGGTTATGCTGACCTTTGAGGTCAATCAAAGGACCAACAGCATAGATAGGAGGAGCTTCGCCATCACATAATGCATCAATAGCATACTGCTCCAACCCTGAAAAAGTATTAACAATAATCCCTTTGGTGTCTTTCAACCTCTGAGCAAACTTGTAATAGGCCACATATCCACCATCTCTGTTAAATGCAGAATCAGGTAAAACCCTTGACGGAACTCGAATGGAGATACCCGGAATCAACAAATCAGGACCAGAATAACTGAAAACATCGCCCATCTGACGTTTCTGAAGGGAAAACGTGAGTCCCAAATAGCCCGCATTTGATGTCAAATACAAATATGAAGGGATACCCAGCTCCTTTCCCACGTCGATCATGGGAACACAAAAGAAATCTAGGACCAAACCAACTACTGAATTGGAATATGATGATAGGATGTTTTGCACAGTTCTTTTGAAATGGGGTTTTAGGCTCTGCATGAAGGTCCACATGTAGCAAGTTGGCGATTCCATTAGCTCATGTGGAGGTGGTTCTACTTCAGGAAGATCAACGAGCTTGATTTGAGGCTGTGAGGCTAAAACTGATCTGGTGTATGAATCTGCAAAGGGAGTGGATGGGGTCTTGGTGGAAAGGACTGTGATTGAAAGGTGATTATCACGGTTGATTAGGAGCTTTGCAAGTTCAAGGGCTGGAGCTAAATGGCCCGTCCCCGGAGAGGGAAGGAAGATCAGTTCTGCTTTCTTCTTCATCTCAATCTCTGCCATTTTTCATGTGTTTTTGCTCAGTGTGGTGGGAAGGGGGTTCTTGTATTTATGTCTCACTTTGACCTTGCTGTGGAAGTTTGTGAGTTTGACAACAGTTTAAGGCAACATCAGCTAGTTTACCCAAAAGAAAATTGTAATTAATTTTGAACGTGCATTGAACGCCAATATACTATATCATTACAGTACCATGTATTAGCATTAAACAATGTGAATAGTCTATGTCAGCTATGCCAACGTGTTGGTTCACTCAGTTTGTTCTCGCGTCACTAGAATTAAAAAATGGTTATTTAGTTTTGTAGAAATTGTTAGATGCTTTTAGATCAAAACAAATTATTTGTTCTGCTCTATTTATTAATTGATAAATCAACAATTGCATTAAAAATATAGAAAAAATAAGAGATAATAATAACCCACAAAACTGACGTGTCAATTAATAAATAGATTAGAACAAATATTTTATGTTGCTCTCGAAGCATCTAAGTATTTCTCTTGGTTTTGCTAATGAGGCATGGTTTGTTTAAGTAGAATGTTTTTAATAGCAACGTACAATATTTAAGTTTTGAATAAATTGAGTGCATTAATAGTTTTAAAATTTTCTGCTTTTAGCCCCTTAAAAATTGTTTTTAGGTTACTGGTCAGTAAAAAAATCAGGTAAAGATGCTGTCTCCACAAAAACTTCTACCATGAAAGAGTTTAATTTAGTTGTATCTTGGGGGTAGGTTTGGTAATACTCTTTGAAATGGTGCTCTCATCGATGAAAAGTATAAGACAGTTTTTTGTTTAGTAAATCAATAAATAAGAGTGATTTTGAGAACACCTCATGGGGGTGTTTTTATAATTGGCTTATACTTTTAGAAATTTAAAAAATTACTATGATTTTACTCTAATTAATAATAACAAATACAGAAATTGCACTCTTTAATATTTATATTTATTACCATTTAGATATTTGAAATATATTTACTGAATACTATTATTTTGACTTCTAGTTATTGAAAATAACTTTTAAATTATTTAGTCAAATAATACTATTATAAGCTTTAGAAAAAAAAAACTAGCAATTTTTCAAGAATCACAACAACACTAAACAAGGTAGCTCAAAGTGGAATTCTTACATGGAACCAAGGGTGGAGCTTCATAGGGGCCCCCAAATTTTGATGTAGTGAAAATGTAAAAACTTATATAATATCATCCAATTGTATCTTTTTATATGCATAATTTTATAAGTAGTTGATGTGTGAGAGTTATATATGTAAGATAAATAAGAAGTGTGATATGTTATTCTATATAGATGATGTTATTCTATATAAATAGATTTTTTCACCTTAAACTCTATTAACTTGTCTTTTAATTAAAAAGAAAAAGATCACATCATAATTAAACATTGTTTTAGTGTTTTTTGTAACATTAGACAAGCAATTATAAGGGCAAATTTAATATAGACAATGGATAATATAAATTTATTAACTTTGTGTTCTACTTTGATTCTTAAGGATGCTTCTAAATTTTTTGACATTATTAGATGTATGTTTGGGAATATAATATAAAAAGAAAAGGTTTTTTTCATCTAAATCCAAAATGACTTTACATGTATGTTTGTGTTAAAAAAAATTAATTTTCATTCTAAAATTCACTTATCAGTGAAAGCACATTTTTTAATTTTTTTATTATAAGCCAAAATAAAATATTTTAGCATTTTAATGTTTTTATTAAAATAATCCTAAGTAGCAAATATTATAAAATATAGAAATCATTTGGTACATTTTTTTTTAGTAATTTATCATATAAAAGTCATTATTTTTATATAATCCAAACAAAAAAAATATGACTTGAAAATTATGTTTGAGCTACTACAACCAAATAGAAAGTTGATTTTAAAATAATCAATTATAAAAAAAATTTAATTATAAATACATTCAATTATTGAAATAATTTTAATCTCACAATTAATTCAAATATAAGTGGCCAGTCCCAGTGAGGGAAGGAAGATCAGCTCTGCTTTCTTCATCTCAGTCTCGGCCATTTTTGAGTTTTTCTTGGTGTGGTGGAAATGGAGTTCTTGTATTTATGTTTTACTTGATGTGGCAGCTTGTGAGTCTGACTTTAGCTTAAGGCAACATCAGCTAGTTGCTGCAAATAAAATAATAATTTGAATGTCCATTGCACATCAATATATTATCATACTACCACTACACCATTTGCTAGTATTAACCAATCTGAGTAGTCTGTGTCGCCACGCCAACGTGTTGGCTTATTTGGTTTATCCATTGGTCACTATAAAAAAAGTCAAAATGCTATGTCTATGCAGAACAGTTTACCTAGAAAGAGTTTAGTTGCATTTTAAGTTTGAGGAGAAAAAGTCAAAAGTGGAATTCTTATAAGGAGCAATATTTTAGTACAATCATAGCAGCAGCTGAGCTTAATAGGTTGAAATAATTGTGGGATACAAGCATATTCACATTCAGCTATCTATCAAAAATAACATTGACTGTGAGATCTGTAAGTAGCAAGTACACAAAATTCCTGTAGTTAGTATGATTTTCATTACATTTTGTTTTTATTTTGAATATCAACTTTTAGTTTAACTTTATGATTTTTAAATGTTTCTATTAAATGGGCCATAACCTACATAACATGTTTACTTATTATGCTGATAATGCTGATATAATTCTGTGATTAATGATTAAGGGTATCCACATAATTCAGATTTCATGTATGATCAATTTGTTTCCGGCTTTCAACATATTTGTAAGATTTACTAAAATCTAACACTTAAAACGCACATCGTGTCATTGGTACGTGCTTACCTTGGTAAGCTTACTAGCTGAAACAAGTAATGCATTGTTTAAAAGATGTAGTAGGTGACATTTTTTATTTTTTTGTGATTGCAAAGTGATTACAGAAAATGGATTACCTCAACAGCACTTTGTTCACATTTGTGAGAAAATTAAACCAAGACTTCGTGAGCTATGTAATAAATGTTAAAGCATACTTAGGTTGAAAATGTAGCTATCCATGGTTGTGTAGTCCAACATGTAGCTCACTATATTTAATAGCAATCAATACTCATGTCATGCTAGCATTTAATGGCCATCACATAAGTCAATGTTTAGTTCTTTATGTTTTGTTTTTGTATTATATCCCACATAGTGGGTCAAGTGAAAAAAAAAATAAAAGAGAAGTTAAAAAGTGTTAAGATTATGTGTGCCATTATAAGTCCAGTGAATTGAATAAAGGTTCATAGTATTCCTCTTCCATTTTAAGCTTTCGTTGTTACAATATTTGTGAATGATTGTGTGGATCTGATACTATATTGGTATTAGAGCTGGTTAAATCTAGCACCAAATTTTAGAGAGTTTGTGAGAAACAAGAGTGATCTCATACAGTTCTTGAGTTAGTATAACAAACAATTACAATATTGTTTGGTCCGGTCCCAAATTAGATGGGAAACTTGACTATTATTATTGGAATACTTTAATATGCATTCATTTAAAAGCTCATAATATTTGGAGCTTTATTGAAACAGGCATTCAATAATGAGTAGATCAAGCAACTCAAAGGAGAGGCCAATTGACGCTGTCACAAATTTATCAAGGAGTGGATTATTCAGTATTTGGCAAAATTGCAAATGCCACACTGCCAAGGAAGCATGGGATACTCTAAAGTTATCTTACAAAAGTGTAGTGAAAGCACAAAAATCTAAACTACATTTTTTGCATAGAGAATATGAAAGGTATGAAATGTCCAGCTCAGAAACTGTTGAACAATATTTTTCTCGTGTCACTGACCTTGTTAATAAGATAAGGGTATATGAAAAAAATATAGAAGACAACAAGATGGTTGAGAAAATCCTCCGCACTATGCCAATCAAATTTGATCATGTGGTGACTAGAATAATTGAGTCACACGAAGTAGATAAAATGACAATTGCAGAATTGCAGGGAAGTATAGAAAGTCATGTTAGCAGGATCTTGGAGAAAGTAGAAAAATTAGCAGAAGAAGCTCTGAAGAGTCAGGTGAATTTAAATAGATTTGTCGAATCAAACCATGAAGGAGAAAAAGGAAGTTATGGCCAAGGCAAAGGAAACTTTAGAGGCAGAGGCAGAGGAAATTTTAGAGGAAGAGGTCATGGCACGAGTCACAATCAAGGAAGAGGAAACAATTTTAGATTGCGCAATCAAGGAAGAGGAGGAAATAATTTTGGGCTTGCTAATTGAGCAAGAGGAAGAGGTAATTTTTATCAAAAAAAGAACAAACTTTAATTGTTTTTACTATGAAAAATTTAGGCACAAAGTTGCAGATTGTAAATTTAGACCAATGAATCAAATTAACAACACTCAAGCAAATGTTGTTGTAAACCAGTGTCAAGATATTTGTTAGAATTATAATCCACAAAGTCTATTCTTGGCAAGCAATTCTTTTGATATGGAAGAAAATATTTGGTATTTGGATACTGGTTGTAGCAATCACTTGTGTAGGAAAAAGGAGTTATTTTCTTCACTAGATGAAACTGTAAAATCATCTGTGGAATTTGGTAACAAATCAAATATTCTAATTTTGAGAAAAGGTCAGATAAAAATAAAATTGAAAGATAGTTCTCACAATTTTATTTTTGATGTGTTTTATGCTCTTGGTCTTCATCACAACTTGTTGAGTTTGGAACAGTTGTCAGAGAAAGGCTATAACATCCAAATTTATCAAGGATACTGCACAATATTTAACAAGAATAGAAGATTTATAGCCAAGGTAAAAATGAATCGAAATAAACTTTTTCCATTGAAAATTCAACATGAAAAATTTTCTTGCTTGAGTTTAGTGATATATGATGATAATTGGTTGTGGCACATGCATTTTGGACATTATCATTTTTCTCGATTAAATTACCTGTCAAGGAAAAAACTTATTTTTGGTTTGCCAGTTGTTCAAATTGCTAAGTGTATTTGTGAGACTTGTCAATTGGGAAAGAATCATACAGAATCATTTCCTGTTGAAAAATCTTGGAGAGCCAAAAAGTTATTGGAGATTGTGCATTCAGATCTATGCACCATTAATGTTCCATCACATAATAGAAGCAGGTATTTCATTACTTTTATTGACGACTTTAGCAGAAAGACTTGGGCCTATTTTTTGAAGCAGAAATCAGAAGCATGTGATGTCTTCAAGTCATTCAAGGCATTTGTCGAGAATCAAAGTGGTTAAAGAATCAAGATTTTGAGAACTGATAGAGGATAGGAATATCTCGCGTGTGTAAATTTCTTTGAGTAGCATGGGATTCAATATCAGTTGACAACCAGATATACTCCCCAACAGAATGGAGTTGCTGAAAGGAAGAACAGGACAATCATGGATATGGTGAGATGTATGTTGCGGTTCAAGTAGCTACCAAAAGAATTTGGGCAGAAGCAATTGCTACTGCTGTGTATATTTTGAACAGGTGCTTAACAAGGAGTGTCCATAATAAGACTCCTGAAGAAGCTTGGAATGGAAGAAGGCCTTCAATTCATCACCTCATAATCTTTGGGTGTATTGTATATGCTCATGTACCAGATCAGCTAAGGAAGAAATTGGATGACAAAGGTGAGAAATGTATTTTCACTAGTTACAGTATGAATTCTAAGGCATATAAGCTATATAATTCAGATATAAAAAAAGTGATCATTAGTCGAGATGTGACTTTTGATGAAGAAGCAAAGTGAGACTGGCCTTCCAAAACTCAGAAGGAGCATGTGGTGATTACTGACAGTTGTGAAGAAGAAGATGGACAGGCAGACATATCAGCGCAACCAAAGTCATCAGGTCGACCTCAAAGGAATTATCAATTACCAGCAAGACTGAGGGATTATGTTGTGAGTAATGATAATGATCCATCTGATGAGGAGATTATCAATTTTGCTTTATTTGTAGATTGCGAACCAGTAAGCTTTGAAGAAGCTTTTGCTGATAAGAATTGGAGAAAAGCTATGGATGAAGAGATCTTTGCAATTGAGAAAAATGATACCTGAGTGCTAATAGATTTGCCTGTAGATAAGAAGCCAATAGGAGTGAAATAGGTATACAAGATAAAGTATAAGTCCAATGGTGAGATTGATCGATTCAAAGCAAGATTGGTTGCAAAAGGATACAAACAAAAGTCAGGTATTGATTACTTTGAGGTATTTGCCCCTATTGTTAGACTTGATATAATTTGGATGATTATTTCACTTTCTGCTCAAAATAAGTGGAAGATATATCAAATGGATATCAAGTTTTCTTTTTTGAATGGTACTTTGAGGAAGAAGTATATGTTAAGCAACCTGCAGGTTATGAGATCTCTGGAGAAGAAGACAAAGTCTACAGATTGAAGAAAGCATTGCATGATTTGACATAGGCACTAAGAGCATGGTACAAGAAGATTGATTCTTATTTCATTGAGAATGATTTTCAGAGATGTCCACTTGAACATACTTTGTACATCAAATCTGTTGAGTCTGGTGATATGCTCATTGTATGTCTTTGTGTTGATGATTTAATTTTCACCGGAAATAATTTAAAGATGATTGCAGAATTCAGGGAGGCCATGGTAAAACATTTCCAAATGACAGATTTGGGTCTAATGTCTTATTTTCTAGGCATTGAAATTGTTCAGCAGGATCATCGCATTTTCATTTTCTTAAAAGAAATATGCTAATGATATTCTGAAGAAGTTTCAGATGGAGAATTCAAAGCCAATCTTTACTCCAATTGAAGAGAAGCTGAAATTGATAAGGGAAGATCAAGGAAAAGCTGTGGATCCTACCAAACTACAAGAGTTTGATTGGAAGTTTGAGATATTTAACTGCAACCAGACCAGACATAGTTTTTGGAGTTGGATTACTGAGCAAGTTCATAAAGGAGCCGCACACCTATCACTTGCAAGCAGCTAAAAGAGTTCTTCGCTATATCAAAGGTACCATGATTGATGGAATTTTCTATGGTGATACTAATGATGTGAGGCTTGTTAGTTATAGAGATACTGATTGGGCAAATGACATAGAAACAAGGAAAAGCACTTCATGATATGTTTTTCATCTTAGACTTGGGGCAATGTCTTGGTCTTCAAAGAAACAACTAGTTGCTGCACTCTCCACAGCTGAAGCAGAATATATTGCAGCAGCTAGCTATGCTACACATACAGTATGGCTGAGAAGAATTCTTGAAGCATTGAAGTAGAAGCAAAGTACTCTCACAACAATATTTTGTGGCAATAAGTCTGCTATTGCACTTTGTAAAAATCCAGTGTTTCATGGTAGATCCAAGCATATTGACATTCAATTCCACAAGATTTAAGAATTGGTGACAAAGAAAGAAGTGTTGATTGATTATTGTCACATTGAAGAATAAGTTGCGGATATTTGCACAAAGCCTTCGAAGAATGAATTATTCTGCAAGTTAAAAAATATACTTGGAATGATCAATTTTAAATGCTTGGTTTAAGGGAGTCAATGTGAGAAAATTAAACCAAGACTTTGTGAGCTATGTAATAAATGTTAAAGCATGCTTATGTTGAAAATGTAGCTATCTATGGTTGTGTAGTCCAAGTGCTCACCATATTTAATAGCAATCAATGCTCATGTCATGCTAGCATTTAATGGCCATCACATAAGTCAATGTTTAGTTGTTTATGTTTTGTTTCAGTATTATGTCCTTAGCCCATAAAAGGCTTGTATCCCACATAGTTGTAAGTGGGTCAAGTCAAAAAAAAAAAAAAAGAGAAGTTAAAAAGTGTTAAGATTATGTGTGCAATTATAAGTCGAGTGAATTGAATAAAGTTTCATAGTATTGCTCTTCCACTTTAAGCTTCCATTGTTATAATATTTGTGAATAATTGTGTGGATCTGATATCAACATTTGATATATGCAGTGTATAAGGTTTTACAAGATGCAGTTAATTTGTATTCATTTAGAGACTTATAGGATTCACCGCTTCAACGAAATTTTTATCTGGTTTTTCCTTTGATCTATGCAGCTTAGAAAATTTGGTTTACGGCTTCTGGTTTCTTTTATGATACTGCTTCAAAGCAATAGTAGTACAGCCTTAAATTCAAACTCTTCCCTCCTCGAAAACTTCCCTTACAGACTCACTATTCATTACAGAATCTCTTATATCGCTACTGGATTTATAAGCAGTGTCCTAGACGTATGTCAGTATGTCACAAATGTGTGTGTGTGTATATATATATATATAGGTTTGATATGGTGGTTGTTTTGGTCAACCACGAGGTGTGGCCGAGTTGGCAATCTGGGCTCAAGTGAACAACCGATACACCAGAAATAGGTTTTGCAAAAAATCTTGAGAAATTATGGTATCATTTGGCAATTAAATAAAATAAAGGATTAGTACAGAAAAATGATATAAAGAATTGAAAGATAAAGAGTTTTGGATGCAAACTATGCCATGACCGATTAGCCCAGTTTCAGCCTCCTCAATGAAAAGACTGTCCAATAATAAGTGTGTTTATCAACAAAGAGACAAACACTAGAAAGTTAAAATCTGTTCCCCATCTGTTTTTGCAATGTTCTATTACTGAATTTTTAAGGAATATTTTGTCTGGTATCATTGGTGAGAGTTGAGTATGTCCTTAAGCCTCGATTCAGTTTCTGTTGGCTAGTTTTGCTACCTTTGGGAAAATGAAGGAAGCCAAATCTTTATAGCAGTGCACAGTATCTGCCACTATTTGGTGTATTTGGCAGGACTCGCGGGAGCATAATTCCATATTTTTTATGATAGGTTTATAGATAAGCAAGTCTTTGAGATAATATTGTTTTTGTACATTTTTCTTCCAATGCAGATAATACCGAACATCCTTTTCATCATTCCATCAGCATAATTTGGAGACTTCTGAAAGAGACAAAAGAAGGTGTGTTCCTGAAGCCACTGTAAACAGCCTAATGATAACAACAAGAAGCCTTTCTGTCTCTGTCTATCAGTAAAAGTAATTTTTTCACACAGTGGTACTTCCTAGGATGCACAAACACTAATGCGTGACACAACGCAACAGGCACTGATTTTACATGTACATGACATATATTTATATTTATAACTAAAAATTTAAAGATTTAACGTTCGTAACATCATATACATAAACCTTAGTGTTGTCATGTTTTCTTTTTTTACATCATTAAAATCACTTAAAATTTTAAAACGAAGTAACGATGTCATGTTGGAGCCTAAATGATATTGTCTATGTCATGTTGGAGCCTAAAATTGGATGTATCATGTGTCATATAATCTGCAGCAGGCCTTTTAAATTGAAAGCATCATATACATGTCGTCAATGTATCTTACAAGATTTTGGCACAAATACGTGTCTCATGTGTGGACACGGCACCAAAATGGTGTGTCTATGCTTTATAGGTAGTATCTTGAATGTATTTACTATGCAGAAAGGTTAGCTTTTCAGCTTTCTAGCTATTTCAGCAACATATTTACCCTGGTGAAAAGCCTGCTGCAGTTCTAGTTCTGTAGGTTGACGAGATCCATCTCCTGCAAAAGTTCCAGCTCCATATGCAGAGCCTCCTTTAACCTCATCCATCTCAAACATGCCATTTCCAAAGGTGTATCCAAGGGGCACAAAGAGCATACCATGATGAGCTAATTGAGTTATGGCTGTCAATCTGCAATCAAAGATATAATAAAGAGAAAACTGAAAACTAAAATCCAGTGGTAGAAAGTCAGGCCAAGCAACATCATGCATAGCATAGGTAAATGGTAAGTAATACTGCAATAGAATTTCCAATGCATGATCGAGAATTCTAATAGAGGAAGAGTCATCAGTATCTGAAATGTTTGGTTTTCATTTTCATTTCCTATTTTCATTTTTTGTTTCCGGATTGTTTTTTGCTTTTCGAAATTTCGCGAAGAAAATGGTAAAAACAGAAACAGAAAACATGATTTCTTATTTCCATTATTTCCTTCATGAAATTATAAGAAACAGATAATAGAACGAAAAACAGGAAATGAAAATCGAAACCAAATAGACCCCCTTATTGTTCTTTTTTCAGAGAAACAGAAGAGGGTTGTCATCTCATATATTACAGTGAGAAGAACAATAGGAAACATTTTCTAAGGAATTTAAGGGCTTATACTCACGCTGAAAGTTCCTGGCCTCCCCCATAAAAACCAGTACTCCAGAAGATACCAGCCGGCTTGCCAGCCAGTGCTTGGGATGCCCATATCTCACTGGTGGCATCAAAGAAGGCCTTGAGCTGGCTCGGCATCATGCCAAAACGAGAAGGAAAACCAAATATAAACCCATCAGCCTCCAGAAGCTGTTCTGGACTGATGTCTGTTACATCATCTGGCCTGGGATGGGCCTTCAACTTCTCCAATATCCGATCAGATAGAATCTCAGGTACCTGGTTCCAGCAAACTTGTATTCACTAAATTGGACCAAAATCAAGAGGAACATATCTCAGACATCCAGTTATTTGTTAGACACTTGAGCACTCTAACCTATTAAATTAATTACCCGCCAGAGTGATGCTTCAACACCCTCAACCGCAGCAGCCCCTCTGAGTACTTCTCTTGCCATAGTGTCTACATGTCCATACAAGGAGTAATACCTGGTAAAATTGTTGTGACCCATAAGTATCATGAAGTGATGAAACCATAAAGTTCAAACTCTGTAATGTTCATCATTTAGTTTGGTGAATGCTTGGATTGGAGTATCATCTGCACTTTGCATTAGAAAGAAAATGCCTAAAAAGGAGAAGTTGAAAATATGCTTACACAATGTAGACCTTGGTCACAGCCATCTTTAAAGTGTTGACTCAAGTTGGAAAACCAACCAATTTTGCACCTGCTTACGGAACTAGCCACCTGGGTGATCAAAAGAAAGGTAATTAGGGTGGAGAAGGACATTAAAATATCAGTTTGTAGAAATAAAAGTAGCAGATGAAAATTCTTTTTACATATTTCATCTACAGGTGGTCACACAGAGACGTGTCTACGTCAATGAAATGTTAATTTGACCGAGGCATTTGGAAACCCTTGAAATTCAATTCTATCAAGAAATTGAATTAAATTTCATATTTTGAAAGCAACTTAAGTGAGAATCAAAATTTTATGGGAATTGAAATTCAATAAAACTAAGAATTGAAATTAGACCCAAATTAGTATGATTTAGTATGAAAATTGAATTCCAACAAATAAAAATATCAAAATAACTTTACTTGAATATAAAATTTTATTCAATTTTATTCTTAGCTTATTAATGAAAGGTAAAATAGTAAAAATAATTAAATTAATTCATTTTAGACTCATTACAAATTAAATAATTGAATTCAATTATTTGATTTACTGATTCATTCTAAATATAAGGATTCAATTTAACTCCATCTAATTAAAGATTTACTAATGCCCAGACAAGAACCTTGGTAAAGAAGAATTTAGCTGATAAAATTTAATTTTTGAATTCTGTAAACTGAACTAAATTTAAAAACCAGAGCATATATTGGTTATATTCTCTGAACAGACACAAAGTGAGTTCTGCACAAGAAAAATGTGATCAAGCCACCTCCATGAAAGATTGATGAAATATAATGATGATGATATAAACTACAGGAAAACAACACTAGTTGAGTCCCAAAGTGATGATTTTGGGAAAACTGATACAAACCAAAGCAATCAAACCGCAGATTTTTTTTTTTTTTTTATCACATAAGCAGCACAAACAATAAAGTTAGGAGATTCATCATACAGATAAAAGGGGGCATCAGAAAAACAAAGTTTTAAGTGAGGAGAGAAACAAACCTCTGATGTCTGATTGTCAGAATACCGAGAGGGCAGCACACAGGAAAAAGAGGGTCTCATGTGATATATTTTGTCATTTATTATATATATAGTTGTTGAGAGCACTGAAGAAGCAAAACCAGTCACGTTATTGGTTGGTACCAAATCGGATATAGAAAGAGCTAAAACTTTACGTGGCAGGAACAGACTCATGATGTACTGTGATGTGATGGTAACAATTTTTAATGAGAAGTAGATAACGTTACTTTTGGACTATATAATATATAATTCTTCATGACATAACAAAAATTTTATAAATGTAATTTATGTAGTTTGATGGCTTATGTTGACCATTATTTATTGTATTTCATAGCACTTCTTTATTAATTGTTTTCTTTTCAAGGCAAAAGACCATTTAAATTATTTGTTGTCAAAACTATTAAGGAAATAAGAATTTTGCACAGATGTTAGTATAACTATTTTTAATATAAGATATTAAATTTTAAAATTATAGCGATAAGTCACAAAGTCTAATGATTATAAGCTTATTAGTTATGTATATACAGATAAAAATATTGATTGAGCTTAATAAAAAAAATAGATAGTTTTTCAGCAATTAAGCGCACACACTTATTAAAATTGAAAATGTCTTGTTTAATTAAACTGGACACCTTTATTAAAATATAAATTACGAAAATTATAAGTTCAAAAAACACACAAATAATATAATATATATTGAGTAATTTATTAGGCACTTATTAAGGTTGCCCTTTAAATTTACTATGACTCTATCATTTGAAAGAGGAGAGTTGATTCAATAATTTTGATTACCATACAAATCCAAAAAAGAAAAGAAATATTTGATTATAAATTTTATTTTTATAGTAAGACTAAATAAGCGATATATGAAAAAAAAATATAAAATATATAAGTAGTCAATAAAACATATGTGCTAGGATTCATATTTAATTTGAAAATTTAAAATTTTAAGCAAATTAAGCTTTAAAATTTCATATGATAATATTAAATAATAAAGTAAATGACCTTTCTTATCCTAAAATTTTTCAATTTAACATCAATATGGTCCTAACAAAAAAGCTTACATCATTAATTTAATCATCTTATTTTATCTTAACTTTGATGTAATGACAAAATTGAGGTCAAAATAAAAGATGTTAAGACTAAATTAATGTCGCAACTAAAAATATATATCAAGACTAAATTGATGTCAATTTTTTATTATGACCAAATTAATATCAAATTAAAAATGTTAAAATCAAAAAGGTTGTTTACTCATTGTATTTTTAACTATTGCAAAAGAGTGAAATTTAATTTTAAATTATATTTTAACTATTCAAATTATGTGAATTATAAGTGCAAATTAGAATTTTTTTTAATTACAAAATGTGATTAGTTATCAATTGTAAGATGAAGTTGAATCGAGTCATTTATTGCTGGATATGTAGTGAATTTTACGTATATAACCACCTTAGTCTTACACATTATTTACTAGCTAACAAAATACATTATAATCTTAACTTATTAAAGAATTCAAACTTTAAAAGGACAAATGCATGTTATCCCCATAGATATATGCTATATGCACCATAGCCCCAAAATTTTTAATGCAAGTCAAATGTGTATTTCAGTCTTTTTGTTAAATTTTCATACATTATTAGCAAATAAGTATATTATATTCATAAACTTTAATTCATGTGCAACGCAAGGCTTTAAACTTTTTTGAACATATGTTATTTCTATTCACAATATTGTGATATCCAAAATACGAAATTTATTAGTATTTAAATTATTATTACTATTACTATTAATTGATAGGTATTTTAATATTATTTTTTTATAATACGAGATGCATGCACGGAATGTTGTAATAATATTATAAGAGAAAACGTGTAGCATGTTGATATTAGTATATATGTGTGTGTGCGCGCATTAGATAGCAGCACTGCATACTATTTTTATTATTATTATTATTATTATTATTATTAATTGTTTAATATTTTAATAATATTATAACGTATTATCATTTTAATAACATAACGCGTTGCACAAGTTATATATATAAAGAGACAATATATATATGTCCAAGAACATGATCTTCATGGTTGTATTATTATATTAGTATCATACACACACATATATAAGAAGAAGATCACCTTGAATCGTTGCAGCTAGAGCTTGTGTCCAACACAGTGTGCATATAATGCTTTGCAATTTCATTTTTATTTTATACTACTAATATATTTTAAATACATCATAATACTTCTAAATTTTTTTAAAGAACCCTAGCCGCGAAAGGAATTTTCCCTAGAGAAAAAAAAACATGATTTTCTCAACTTTCTCCGATTAATCTCTTTTGGTAAGTGATCTCTATGGAATTTAGTCAATTCCTTCCTTTTTGTCTAATCTATAAGTTTGGGTACTGTCGGGCATGATTTTCTCCCAAAATTTTTCCTCCCTACCATTTCAAACTCAGTTTGGGTAATAAAATCAAATTATTTATATTTTCATTATATTGTTTAGTAGCTATTGGTGCTATTCCAGCTCCTTGGAGTCAAATTGTTAGTGGAAGCACACTCCCAGCTATCAACTATGAGTGAGTTTAAGCTCATGACCATACTTTTGGTCATTATTATTAGGGTTAAATGCATTTTACCCCCTTGTACTTTAGGCCATGTGCAATTTAGACCCTGACTTTTTAAGCCGTGCAATACGACCCCCTATGGTTTCTAGACAATGCAAAAAAGTCCTTCTATTAACTTTCCATCCATTTACACTGTTAAGTTTATATGTACCTATCATGTAACCAACATTTTAGACAAAAGTACCCTTTGTTTTTATCAAATTTCCCAACCTCAACCCATCCCCAAACCTTTCCTTAGTCCCACTCTGAAAGAAACACACACCCTTGTGCTCTTTTTCATTTCATCAGAACAACACAACACCTATTAGAACAAAAAGAAAAACAAAAAGAGGATTTCAAGCACATTCGATTACTCATGGCATGGACTAAGTTGGGTTGCAACTTCTATGGTATTCAACAATCAACACCAAAAGAAAAGCAAACAGGGGATTTTAAGCACCAATACACAACTAAGAACAAAGAGAAACAAAAAATTATAATAAAGCAACATTGGGTTATCCTATAAATAGAGCAATATTGGCCACGAAAGCTTTTCTTCTAGTCTCAACACAAAACAAAAAACAAGATCTAGTGAGTAACTTGAAATGTGACTGAGCAACTCCCTTTGCCGCTCCGTTGCACGCCCGCCACAGGAACCACCACGATCCATGGCCATGAAACCTCAATGCATAGCCACCATGCTTGGAGCCACTGTGCGGTCAACCGCCGCTCAATCGTGGAATACTCTCACGTGCGCTGCTTCAGTCGCGTCAGTTCTTCAGTCGCGCAATCCTTTCTTTAGCTACGGAGTGAGACTTTGGGGTTGGTTCAGTCTTCATTCGCAGTCCCTTCTTCCTTTTTCAGTCGCGGTCCCTTCTTCCTTCTTTAGTCACAGTCCCTTTTTCAAGCTTTGAAGATGGTTCAAATATAGGGTATCTTGGTTCAGATCTAGGGTGCATTGATTCAGATAAGGGTGGGTTGGTTCATATCTAGTGCGTTTTGATGGAGAAAGGCGGTCATGTCTAGCGCAGTCCCTTATTCGGTCTATTCTTCGCTGTTCTTTGCAAGATGGAGAAAAGGCGTTCTGATGTGTGCGTTTGTTGGTTTCAACTCTCAGGTTCTTAGGTTCTCATCTTTGCGTTTGGTGGGGATCTAAGATGGAGCTAAATGTGTGTGGGTGCATTTATGTTTCAAAGAATGCATTTTAGATTGAGAGATCAAATTAGAGTTGACAAAAGGGTATTTTTGTCCAAACTAAGATGGACATGAGAAGCACATGGAGACTTAATGATGGGTTTGGACATCACAGTAACGAAAGGGCTTCTTTGCATCATCTGATAAGTATAGGGGGTCGAGTTGCACAATTTAAAAACTCAGAGTCGAAATTGCACAAGAGCAAAAGTTTAGGGGGTAAATTATTTTTTTCCCTTATTATTATTTTCCCATATTATATAAATTATTTATGAAATTTTAGAATAATTTTATACCAAGAAATATGCTTTATGGATTATGAAAATTTTCGAAAATTATTGTTTTGTAGTTATCGTGATAAATTATTATTTTAGAAAACTCATAGGACCATACTTGTTGTATGTATAATTTAGATTTATTTTATCATCCAGAAGATTTCATGAATTTTCTTGCTATTAATTTTAGCCCACAATTATTGAGAAACAGATCAGCGAGTTAATGGCCACAGGATTGATTGTTAACCATAGTATCAAGTGATCTACTAGAGGACTAGCTCAGCCACAGAAGGAACTTAGTGTGGTATCCATTTATGGGACCTAGTTAGGTGCCTATCAGAGTAGTCATTGGCTCAGATTCAGTTATTCAGCTCAGATATATATGTACAAAATAATTCTTGTTTCTCTATTAGTTATTGTCATGGATTTAATTAACTTATTATTTTTAGTACAGTTATATGTAATTATATATAAAATGTTTTACATCAAGTTGCATGTATATGTTATGTATCTTTGTTGTTGTGCCATGTGGGTTGTGAGTAAAGGCTCACTCACTGAGTTTTGACAAACTCACCCTTCTCTTTTCTTCCCTACAGATACACCTACAGATTCAATTGCATCATAGGATCCTCCTTAATAATGCTACAGCTTCTTTGGTGAGCCTCGCTTTGAAGTGGAGCTTATTATTGGTTATGTCAATTTAGTAGTACACTAATAACTGTGTAGGCAAGGTCTCGAACATGCATTAAATTGTTTTGACCATTTTCAGAATTTGAGTCATTTATTTAATTATGTTTGGTTTTAGCCCAGGTTATTGATTTTAGGTAGTTTTATATTCAGTATTTATGATTAGAAATATTTTTAGAATTATGAAATTTATTTGAGTTTGAAAATTTTTGACTATATTCGATTTATTTATGTATATTGGCTAGTCACGTTATCGGAGGCTTCCGTGGGGATCCAAATCCTCATGTGCCAGTCATATTCTCTAAGCGGGTCGTGACAAACATATAGAAATGGGAAAAATATAAACATTTGACTTTCTGTATTATAATATTCCTACATTTAATAATATAACAATCTAGGTGAAATTCGAACACATTGTATTATTTTAGTTGAAGTGGATCCTACTTATTACAGTTTCATGTTATAAACTATGTAATACAATTTTTAAATTTTATGCTATTGCAATTTTATGTTTCACTACACTTTTCTTGCACCAACTTTGCTATTTCAACACCCAACATTCTCAAATACCTAAATACCTTACTTACAAAATATATAAGTCATATCACTTACTTTTTTTCTCAATTTATTCTCTACACCCACATGGGTGTTGAAATAACATTACCCTTCTTCCACTATGCACACACTAAACATCCGCTTGTGCAAATCAGCCCCTCACCCCCCACCATCTCCAACCCTAGCTCCCCTACCCTTTCCACTCTCACTCCCACCCTCATCTCCGTCTCTAGTAAACACTTTTTTTTTCCAATCACATCTTTAGCAAATACTTTATCTAAAAGAAAGAAACCAAACCATAATCAAAAACCAAAACCAAAAGCAAAATCAAACCAAATTTTCTTGCAATACCACATCATAACCTTAAAAAACCATAAACCAATCCAACCTCAAACAATTATAGCAAACTATCCATCAGAAATAATCAAGCGTAAACAACCATAAACCAAATTCTACAAGCCAGAACTCATCACAAGCAAATATCAGATTCAGTAAGTTAATTGCAATCAAAACAAATCAGTTTTGAATAATTATCCTAAAAAAACTCATCTTCAACCCTAGAACGAGAGGTAGATCTATAGGCCAATGTCCATGTTCTGGAAACTATGGCGAGGTCCTTGACAATGTCACCATTATTGTTCCTCTAGTTTAATGGTCAAGGTGTTGAGGCCGAGGTGGAGGAACAGGACTATCTTGCTTGGTTACCGTTGGAGCTAGAGCTCAGTTGGGAGGGGCAAAATGGGAAGTCGAGGGGGCGTGAGGCTCGATAACGAAGAAGTAGTGGCAAAGAAATGACACATATAGGAGGAGGGACTGGGATGAGAAAAATGGGTAGTGTGCAAATTGAGATTTAGGCAATTGGATTGTTTCTAGTTTTGGAGGAGAACCTTACCATAGGTTCATGCTGTTATTGTGTGTTGAGTGTTGGTGGCTAATAATGGAGATAATGTTGTCAAGTGAAACGATGGGAGTGGAGATGAGAAAGAAGAGAGAGGTGGCATAGGGGTGAAGGTGGTAAGGGTGAGGGTCGATGAGGGACAAATTGATTGGGTGGGCCATTGTAAGGGGGCTAAAGGGCTAATTTAAGCTTTCACTATGTAGCTCCATGAAACTTAATATTAGGGACCAATAAATATCCGACATTAGATATTATTAGGGGCCAACTTAGTAATTTCTTTTTTTCAATAATCAAGTTGTATGATGAAGTGTCATGACCTAACTAAGGTCATGACTGGCACATTGGGAACACCTTCCCCAGCAAACCTTAACACACAAAATTTTTTATAAAAATAGACAGAGTTTTCTCTATTTTTTGAACATTCCCGAAATAAAATATAACTTACAATATTCCCAAATAAATTCACAACACCTGGGTATCAAGCATTCTCAGAATGCGTCCTTTCAGCATATAATAATATCTCAGCATAGACTAGCCATAGTACCAAATTAGTTTTCAAACTCTATTAAACATAATACAACGTATAATTCAAACATAAAACCAAATTAAGTTTACAAATCCTTTCTATAACATAATCTAAATATCTAACTCATAATTTCTCAACATAAGCATAATATAAATCCAAGGATCCTGTCTATGGCATATGGAAAAACTGACAACTATAGGTTAAAACAAAATATGGGTGACAACAAAAAAGGACTTTATGAAAAGGCTCACCAACTTAGAATTTACTAAGGTTGTGTTAGAGAAACACCAAAACTAGCACTAGTACCTGTATGTGAAAAAGATGAAAAAACAATGAGGTGAGTTTTGCAACTCAATGAAAGATAGGATATCCATAGTTTATTAAATGCAAGCATAAAATAATATAAACATAATAATGTATGTGTACTCCAAAAATATTATTCTAGTCATAACATGAGTTAATAACATAGCTTTATATAATCACATAAATCCAAACATAATAGGGAGTTATCTAAAGCAGAACAATAACATGTCTAGACATGACCCAAGATAATGTGTGGCTTAGCACCACGCTTGCTAACTAGAGTTGGCTAGTAGTCATATACATGTCTATATTTACAACTGAAATTTACCATGCAAAAAGTAAACTATAGATACATTATCTGTTCACAACTAGTGGTTCTAAGAACCGAAGAACACTCCACTGACGCGACCAATTCAAGTGTTGATGACTGATTGCTCTATCGCTCTAACAACAAGACAATATTAATATTTGTGAGCTAACAATGCTACCAATTTATATAAATTAGCCCCAAATCACCAAAACCCTCAAATTAATTATAGGGTTCAAGACACACTAAACTTAATCCTAAACTAACTAGAAGCTTTAATAATTCAAATATAGTAATTTAGAAATTTATTTACCACTTGGAGAGTAGCATTGGTGAAGGAAATCGCTTCCACACCTTCTAAAATCTTCAAGCTCTCTAATGGAGATTAGAGAGAGAAAGTGGAGGTAGAGGAGAAGGGGAGAGAAAGGGTGGTTGTGATAATAAGGAAAAGGAAATGATGATGATGGAGGTGGTGGTGATGCTTTGTGAAGGTAGGAGCAAAGAATATGCAAAAGAATGGAAGGAAGTGAGAATGAGAGGGAGAGAAAGAGAACATGAAGAAGAAGAAGAAGAGAGTGAAGGAGTTACAAGAAAGTGAGTGAGGGAAAGGGGAAGAAAGAAAGAAATAAGGAAATAGGACACTAGAGTGGGCTATACAATTTAAGGTGCATGGTACACCTTACTCTTTTTTTCTTTATAGTTATTATATTCTTCCCCTTTAAAAAAAATTCGGTCCCCAAATTTCTAACAAATCGAAGATAAGACATATACCTCAAGAAGTAAACAAATCAGGATAGCTAGCTCACATAATCTCTTTTGCTTCCCAAGTCGCTTCTTCTCTAGAATGGTTATTCCAAATCACCTTCACTGATACCACCCATTTCATCGAAGCTTTTTTATCTGGCAGTCAATAATGGCCACTGGTTCCTCCTCATAGGACAATTCCTTATCTAGTTGGATCACTTGAAGAGAGATTACGTAAGATGGATTGGAAACATATTTTCGAAGCATAGAGACATGAAAAACTAGATGAACCATGGATAGTTCAGGGGGCAACACTAGATGATATGCCACTGCACTACCCTATCCAGAACTTGAAAAGGGTCAATATAATGAGGGTTGAGCTTTCCTCACTTGCCAAACCTTACAACTCCTTTCATGGGGGAAACTTGAAAGAAGACATGTTCTCCTACAGAGAACATGCCCCTCTATTCTCATGACAAAAGTTATATATGGATTATTAGCACTTCACCTGCTAACTAGAGTTTCATGATGCACCAAGACTAATACCTCTACCGTTAGCTACAGTTTCTACTTAGCTTTACTCTCAAAATATTTTCAATCACAAAATCTAATTTCAATCTTATCTTTCATAATTCCAGTTTCAATATCATAATTTTAGACTTAATAGTTCTCATAAATACAATCATTGGTATTTCCAACACGATTCCAATTCCATGACATTCTTACAATATAAAATCCATTCTCAAATTATATGAGATATAGTGGACATAAGATAAAGTTAAATTTAATACTTAACATAAGATATTTTAAAATTCAACCTACACTACAGTTCAACTAAAATTAATTAAATAAGCATAATAATTGAGTTCTAGCCTCCAAATAAAGGCTTTCAATGAAAACATAAAGGCTTCTTTTCAATAAATAAATTATTTTCTTCTATATCAATATACTTTCAACTTTTCATATAATTTTATATTTATATCTAAAATTTATCATTCAAAAAGTAAACTACAAATACACTATCTACTCACAGCTAGTGGTTCCAAGAATCGAAGAACATTCCATTGATGCCATCAATTTAAGGGTTGATGCTCGATTGCTCTATTGCTCTAAGAATAAGATAATATTAATATTTTTGTGCCAACAATGTCACTAATTTACATAAATTAGCCCCAAATCCACCAAACCCCCAAATTATAGGGTTCATGAAACACTAAAATGAATCCTAAACTAACTAGAAGCTGTAATAATTCAAATATAGTAGTTTAGAAATTTATTTACCACTTGGAAAGTAGAATTGGTGAAGGAAATCACTCCTACACCTTCTAAAATCTTCAAGCTCTCTAATGGAAATTAGAGAGAGAAAGTGGACGTAGAGAAGAATGGGAGAGAGGACAGTTGTGATGATAAGGAAAAGGAAATAATGATGATGGAGGTGGTGGTGATGCTTTGTGAAGGTGGGAGCAAAGAAGATGAAAAAGAATGGAAGGAAGTGAGAGAGAGAGAGAAAGAGAACATGAAGAAAAAGAGAGTGAGAGAGTTACACGGAGTGAGCACGGGAAAGGGAAAGAAAGAAAGAAAAAAATAGGGGAGAGAGAACACTAGAGTGGACTATACCACTTAAGGTGCATGTTGCACTTCACTCTTTTTTTCTTCTTTTTCTTTTGTTATTATACGAAGAAATTGTCATGATCTCTTGAATTTTTTAAGTACTTTTGCTAGTGAAAATTTCAAAATATAATGTTTTCCTCCCAAAATTTTAATCAAACAAGCTCAATTTTCTATTAATGATTGGTTATTATATTTATGGATTTCATTTATATGCACAGCAGGTGTAAATTTCTTTTGCGCACTCATCCAATCATATATTATCAAATTATATATCCATGATAATTGATTTTCTCTTTCACTATTTAAAAAATATTGAAAATAAAATGTTTTAATTGAATGAGCATCGTACTTTAAAATTAAACTTTATATTTATATACCCACTTCACCGCATTTTCATGCAGGTTTGATAGGCTCAATTATACGATGTACTGTTTCAAAAACACTGATGAATTTGAAGAAACATTCCGTAATTAATTTATTGCATAAATATTTTTGAAACAGAAAATTAAACTTTAGGGTGTGCATTACACTGAATCAGTATCCTACGTAATATTGCGTGTGATATTTTAAAAAATTACTTAAAAACTTCATTGTATTCGAGACAATAATGACACATAATTGAAAATTAACTGAAATTTATGCCGTTGTCATTAACTATCCTATTAAGGGGTATTAACTAATAATTCAATAACATTTAAATACAGTAGAATGAAAATAAAATTCCACATTTTATTTGTTAATAATATATTAGTCAAAGCCACCAATCCCTCCGCATACCCTATATTTTGTCCAAGAGGAAGTTCAGGAGTTACAGCATTATTGATTCCTGGCCCTTGGATATAAACACATAATCTATGGCCTCTAATCCCACGTGGTTTATTACAAGGCTTGGAACAAGCTTCTGGGTTTGTCAGCCATTTCATTCACTCATAAAAAGCCCTTAAGACAAACCCAAATACCAAGTTCTTTCCCATTCAGGCTTTCGATCCTTGAAGCTCTCCTGTCATGGAATTCACATTAGGAGGAGGAGAAGGTCATGGTGGTAATGGCGTTACTATTAATTATGGGTATGAAACTATAAACACTTACACCACCAATAACCCTTCTTCCATGCAAAGATCAGGTCCTCCTTTGAGAGCCATAGACAGGTTTTTATGGAGCCAGAGGAGCCACCACTTCCCTCGGCATCATCATCATGAGCCACTTAACATTGCAAAGAACAAGAATGCAAATGCTTTTGCTGAGGGTAATAATAATAATTTCTGCGGTTTTTCCAATTATGGTGGCTCAAGCTATGGGTTTCCTTGGCCAAGCACTCAAGAAAAAGCAAGCTTTGTTGATGGACTATTGGTGAATGAAGAGGGATTGAAGTGGAGAAATATCTACCAAACAGCCACATTGTGCATGAGAGAAGATGTGCAAGTTTTGAATAAGAGTGCCAAAGTGGTGGGAAGGAGAACAAAGAAAGAGTCTTCCATGTTTTGGATCAAAGGACAGTGGACTGATGAGGAAGACAGGTTGAATAAAGATATTATACTCCATTTTTCTTTTGTTTTCTTTTATATATATTTTATATGCTTTAATTAATTTGATTCATATATATATATATATATATATATTAAGTTGATTCATATACATATATTAAGTTGATTTTTTTATTTGGTAAAATTAAAGGAAACTGATCAGGTTGGTGAAGCAATATGGTGAAAGAAAATGGGCTCAAATAGCTGAGAAACTGGATGGAAGGGCTGGAAAGCAATGTAGAGAGAGATGGCATAACCATTTGCGTCCTGATATCAAGGTTTGTTACTCGCTTAATACTGGTCAATTTGGGTGCTAATTGTTAATTTTGCTGCAACTTTTTATTTTTGGGTTTGATGATGATGGCTTCTCTTTTCATGCTCTATGCAACTTTGTTTCTTGTAAATGCCTGCTCAAGAAACACTTATTAAGTTGCATGAATTGTTTTAATCGATCAGAGTTTAACAAAGCTTTTGAAAGATTACCTTGAAATCAATGATATTTTCTTACCCAAGGAGCATTAGATTTTGATTTAGATTCAGATCATCATGGATATATCATAGGTGTCTGGATACAGATCTTTCCTTTTTATTTCTTCTTAATTGTAATCTTTGTAGGTGAAAAGATCAATTGTGTGTGACTTTGACATTTTCGTAATAAACCATTCATAATCTCCTATTTCATCATTCAGGTCTTGCCTTCTCTAACAATTTCTTATTTTACTCCTGAAATCATATTGTCTAATTAATTCTTACGTGCCAAATTACTTAACATTTCTAGCCTTAATCGAGCATTGCTATGTAACAAGATTTCTTTTCCCTAATTCATAGCAAATACATTTAGGTGGGGGAGAACCTTTTTCTTTCTTTTTTTTTTTTTTTGTTGTATACCGATCCGAAATACAAAGGTGTAGAAAAACTGAAAAATTGAAAATGAAAATTGAAAACTCAAATCAAACATGACATTTTTACGAAAAAAATCTATTATAGTCCATGATAAAAACAATTCTTCCTCCGTAATGTCACTTTAAACCTTTGATTTCGTTCTTTTTCTATCTTAGCCTTTTTTCTTTCCTTTCTGCAACGACAATCAGCGGCTCACATTCTCTATGTGAAGCAGGAAATTTATTGCTCAGAATCACGATTATAAAAGTCTGACTCCATTTCTCCTCTTAATTAGTCTGCATTCTTCCAAAAGAGGTGATTTTAAATAAAGTTTAATTCACACAACTTTCTCATATTAATTTTTATATATAATTATTCTAGAAAATGCTAAGAGCATCTCTAATGGAGTGAGTCCCATTTTTTAATGGCAATCACAAAATACGACAACCACGGATTACACATCTATTGAAGTGAAGAGAGAATTTTACTTAACGTTAGATGTACAACAAAATTGTATAATAATCTTACATTAACACTTACATATTGTTGTATAATTTTATTATGCACAAAACATTACTCGAGAACTTGGGATCAGTAGGGACCAAATACAATTTTTGTCTTATATATGGGAACCAAATTGATTTCTTCTATTGAAGAGAAAAGTCTCAAATTTGAGGGTTTTAACTTTAATTTTATAACACATTAATCATATGATGCTGAAATGGTTGAACTAAAATTGGAATCTAAAATGAAACAGCAATTGGAAATGCTTTAAATAGCCAGAATATTTGTCCGGAATTATTAACTAGGATGATATGGCATATATCTATACCCTAGGATCTCATATTACTTTGGTCCATGCATTCAACTACCACTCTTGTTTACAAAGGTCTGGCAATTTGTCAGTGTAGCATAACTCAATTTGTCAATTGATTTTCAATTTGTTTTACCAATCTCAATCACATTGTAACGTTTCATATATACTCAACAAATTTTCCTTGGCCACTCAAATATTTTATCAGAAAGATAGTTGGAGCGAAGAAGAAGAGAGGATCTTAGTAGAGACACATTCCAAGGTTGGAAACCGTTGGGCTGAGATAGCAAAGTGCATCCCGGGAAGAACAGAGAACGCCATAAAGAACCACTGGAATGCCACAAAAAGGAGGCAGAACTCAAAGAGGAAGAACAAGAAGCCAGAGGGCTCAAATGGGAAGGCACACTCCACTATACTTGAAGACTATGTAAGAAGCAAGACATTGGGCATTCCCACACCCTCTAGCTCCCAAACAACACCTTCAGAGGAACCTCAAACAAACCAATTGAACAGTGTTGTGTTATCTGAACCTTCTGATGAATATTCTGTTGCCAATGATGAGGTACTATTCATCCATCAAATTTTCAAGGAGAATCACAATGAGCAATCATTGGCCAATGTTAATGAAGCTTCTTATAATAACTTCAAGATAGGCTCAACCTCGGATTTTTTATCTCAAGCTGATGGTGATGGTGTGAGTGAAAGTGGGTTTGTGTATTCCATTCAATACCCAAATAATAACATGCACTTGGATGATAATGATCTCTTCCTTCTTCCTAGAGACACTTATTGCAACACTATGAATTACCTTCCTTCTGATCTCTATCCCTCTCACTTGTTGAATGTGGCAGCCGGTTCAACACTTTCATGTGATTATGGGAACCAAGACATGAACTCTATTGGTTTTCAGCAGGATTGTTCAGAAGGGAAGAGAGAGATGGATTTGGTAGAGTTTGTTTCTACTAATTCTCAGTTCAAAGGCTGTGATTCTGATCAAGAATATTATTGCAGCTTCTTAAGATCAATAGGGTGAGTTCTAGATTTGGATGTGAAGTTGGAATCCATTATTGGTGATTAATATTGTGCATGGTGAATGGGATTTTAGGCTGTGTATAGTGATGCCACTGGATTGAATTGGCTAGCTAGCTAGCTGTGGGCGTTTCTAGTATTATTTCATCAAAAATGTTATCTAAACACTAAAAATATTAAAGAATGAGCGTTTAAATAGGACGCTTATTTTATTATTATTAGATATGATGGTAATCCCCATTATTTTCACCTATCTATCATATTCAATGGTGATAGAGTGAGTGTTTCAATTGGACACTCATTTTTAAGTATTAGAATAATATTACTCTTATTTGACTTATTGTGAAAAAATAAAAGTTTATTGGTCGTTTTGTTTGAACTTCTTAACTGCAATATAATTGGCAAGGAATTTAATGTTTCTATTTAATTACTTTTTCGTCTCCTAGCTATACTTTAAAATGCTTGATTATGAATTGTCGCGCTGCACAAAATCAAATGGTCATATTATGTTATTATTCGGGCTTAAAATTGGGACACTAAATAAACGATCATGACTTCAAACGCTTGTCCAATTATGACCAAGATATTTAGTTATTGGGTATTTTCCCATTTGATCAACATCAACAGGTTTTCCATGCCATACCCCTATTCACCTCAAAGAGAAAAAGATTTCGCTTCTGCATTCAGGTTGGAGTCATGAGTGAGTTAAAGTAGTGAATATTTCAGTTTCTTCGCAAGTTGTTGGTAAGGTAATCAAACATTTTCTATTATCCTGTGCAATAGGTGTGTGTGGAAATTCTTATAGTTTTGTTAACTAAAAATTTAATTCAATTATTTTCTATGTTAATGTTTTATTTATTTTGTTACAGATTTTTTATTTATAATTTAATAGTAGAACCAAAAGTTATCTAAAAAATAATATTAATCTGATACCCTATAAAATTTATGAGTATCAATATCTTTTAGATAACTTGTGTCTGAAAATTTGTCACATGTCTTACTAATTATATTTATTGATATTAAAATATTTATGACTAAATCACAATCCTTTAATTCAAAATGGTACCGGTATTCTTTAGATACCATAACAAAAACTATAAAATAAAAAGGAACATTTAAAATATCATATAAAACTGATATCCTTTTAAATAATTATACATTGAAAAGTGGTTTTTGATCTATATTGCCCAAACAACATCTATTTTGTCATTATCACTTGTGATGTAAAAGTTGTCAAACATAAATAACATTCCTATCAACTCACTTCTGATCAAAATCAAATTTAAAAAATCAAGTCCATGCAAATCCAAATTTGCCAAATCGAATCCAAACACACTAATTTGCTAGGAAAATGCACTTAATTATTTAATTTATAAAAATAAAGGCAATAAGGTTCACACAAATAATTTTAAACCTAATATAATTTTTTTTACATATTTATCCAATCAAATTCTTTCACATATATGTAATTTTCAAAATAGAGGGATGAAAGTCAATCATATTTTATTGACGTGACAAACAAAATATCAACAAAATATGATTGACACTATTTATATTTGGAACTCAACCATTAAATTTTCTACCCATTTTTATCCCATATCAAATAACATTGGTGGAAAATATTTTATAAATGAGTTTCATGTATAAAGTTACATATTAAACTCATCCATAAATTTCATCCGGAAAAATTCTTATGTGCTTTTAAAGCAAAACAAAATATTTGTTCTACTCTATTTATTGATTAATATTTTATTAAAAAAATAGGAAAAATATGAGATAATGATAGCTCATAAAACTTATATATAAATTAATAAATAGATTAGAGCAAATATTTTTTCTTATTCTCAATACACCGAAATATTTCTCTTTCATCGATTTTTTGCCCTCTAATCAATTAAACACACCCTTAACTATAACATTTTAGGAACACAAACTTTTGCCCATTTGTTACTGTCATCAAATGCTTAAGCACATGTTTGGCACCCATAAAAGTGGGCATTGTGTAAAATATATTATTGGATAATTATGTAAATATATATATATATAGACACACGATCAATACATCAAAATTATTCTATTTTAAATTTAAATGCATTGACAATCTTATCCAATCAAATTTCCAACTTGTTTTAATTTGCTAATGTGTGACAATAATTGGATAATTGTGTACAAAAGTCTTGCAATATTTTAAATTTTTATATTGTTATTCAATCAAATCATCTCTTATGCATAACTTTTGAAGTAGTGGAATAAAGGTCAAACTTATTTTACTAATGTGATAATATGTAATTAGATGATTATATATAAAAATTTTATATTATCACTACATCAAAATTAATTTCTCTTATAAAAAAATAATGTGAGCCTACAAAAAGAAAAAAACAATAATGTACGTGAAGGACATTAATGAGTATGAGATGGAAAAGGCCCAGTGGCCATTAGCCTGTAATAAAACTCATTGAAACCTTGCAAATACAAGTGGCCTTCAGGCCATCAAAACTGAAAGAATTTAAAGGCCATTAGATGGCGATTGAAACGGAAAACATAGTTTTATGACCTTATTTGTGGTATATTACTCACACGGCGGCTACCAAAAGCAAATAATACTGCTAATTTATCATATAATTAATTCATTGCATGATTTGCATTTTACAAGAAAGACAAAAAAAATGAAATGTTAAATGATAGGATTTAATTTTTATTTATTGATAATATAAAATATTTTTAAATAGTTATTAAATTATATATTATTATATCAGTCATAAAAGTTAACTCTGTTATCGATTATTTCAAAAATGATGCAGATGCATGGAAGGTTTTGACTGGATGAGGTATCAAATTGAAACTTAAATTATATGTATATGTTATGATACATTGTTTGTAATGTATGCATTATATTATATATCGTGATACGCATTGTGTATAATTGTTATCCTGAGGCCAATATGTCGTTATCCACACTTGATATTGTTAGAATTTGCATAAAATATGAGTTATAATAAAAAAAATAACATTTTATACATAATATCAAACTAATATTTTATCTAAATATTTTTTATTTGAGTTCTTTCTGCCTTGCATATATATTATAAACTCTAAGGAATTGTTCAGAAAACCTATAATTTATATATTTTTCAATTTTCTAATGGTAGGACTATCATTTTGACACCCAAAAGATTTTGCCACTAACAAGATAGCCTTCAAAATAAAGCATATTTGGTTGTGGCCTTCAAAAGATTCACCAAGTTTAACAAATTCACTCAAGCGTTAATTATGTAAGAATCTATATGTGGACTTATATATATAATTGTATATTGTGTGCTATTATAAAGTTTGGCCCAAATTAAAGTGATCTAGTAAGGACAAGTTAATAGGCCCAAATTATCTCGTTAAGTATGAGTTTATTATGTGTAGATACCATATTACCTCGTTACTAATTTTATGATGGGTTGAATTAGAAACTAGGATTTACAAAGTTATAAAAGGCTATGGTCCCCAAGTTATATGCATGCCTCTTTTCCTAACATCCCATCATTAGAAAAGGGAGAGCCGCCATCTCTAAAGGATGCGTATCAACTTGGAAGATCAATAACCACATATCTAAACACCAATAGTTCCTATGGATGTTTAGGTATGCTTCCTCATCTAGTCTTCCAATTTTCTTAATGATTTAACATGGATGATCTTAGGATTCTAACAAGTGGTATCAGAACGGTCCATGATTGAATCATTGAAAAATAACTAATTTCCATTTCGTTGATAATTTAGACTTCAATTAAGGCTTAAAATTAAAAGCTGAATAATTTTTGTTTGGCATCACTCTTTTTTGGTCTTTTGGCATGTTGATAAGTAAAGTAAAAGATTCAATTATTTGTTCATTTACAAATAAGGATTTGTATCATTGATATTTGAAGTACTACATACATACATATATATATATTTTATAGGGTACATACATTCCTTTTTCTTTTATTAAAGTTGTATTAAGAACATATCTGTATTTCAATTCTTCTTACATAGAGAATTTTGGTAACAATTATGAGGATTTTGAAATAAATTGACTGAACCAATATGTTGTCAAAGTAGCCTCTCTTGTCTAAGTCAATTTATTTTAGAACATAAAGATGATTGTGAGCATGTAGCTCCTGTGAATATTGATTGCCCAAAGGAAAATTAGTATTTGGACGAAGTACATGCACAATTATGGTAATCAATATGTTGTGATTGTCAAGTTCCATGTGAATGATGAGTCGATCCAAAGATAAGCTTATTATTTGACAGGATTTATTATCAGTATTTAATTACTACATAGGTAATTCATGCCGATGTTGACTGGCCCAAAAGGAAGGTCTATATCTAACAAAATTATATATACAGTTGTAATCATGGGTATGTGATGGTTATTAGGTTCCATGTGGGTAATAAGTTGGTCCAAAGATAGACTTATTGTTTGACAAGATTTACTATCAATACTCGTGACTGCATTGAGAGTACCACTTACAAGTTAATATTTCTGTCCAAAGACTAAATATTAATGCTGTGCTAGGTATTTTGAGATGGGCCCTACCATTATTTGAGTTTATTTGAATTCATGTAAGTATGTTACTTTGTTCTGATTTTAATATTATATCTGCTTATGTTATATCTGCCAATATTAGTCTATTTCTATATCAAATAGAACCAATTTTAAGGAATGGAAAGAAAGCATAATGATCGTTCTTGATTACTTGGGTGTAGACTGTGCACTAAGGATTGAACCATCTCGCTGCTCTTATGGATAAAAGTTCCAATAAGGATTATTAAAAAAAATGATTTTGAGAAATGAGACCATTCAGATTGGACAAGTCTTATGACCATGTAGAATAAAGTTCCAAAAACATTCAAGGGCAATATCTCCGAAAAGGTATTCAATGCCAAGAAAGTTTTTACGAAAATTTTTATTTTTATTTTTCCTTTTTTTTTTTAAAAAAAGAAGGCTTTGTTAATAGCGATAAGACTAGAACAAGTATGATTTTAGTAGCCTTTTTTTCATAAAGTATAATATATATCTATGAGAGTATATCATGGAGATGTCTCATCTTGCTTCAAAACTAAAGGCATTGAAGTTGAAGCTGTCTTGTGATATACTCATGCACTTAGTTTTGATTTTTCTTTTGGCACAATTTACTTAGTCTTTGGTTAATTAAAACAACCAAAAGGATAAATAGTTTGTTAATGAATCATGCTTTTTTTTTATTGTGTGCCAAAAGAAAATATGTGTGAAAGTAAGAAAAAGCTAAAGGTATTTATTGGCAAGTACCTTTGAGAATAAAAGTATGAAAAAAAGGATAAAGCTGCAGAAAGTTCACCTTAGAAAAAACAACAATAGGAATAAATGAGGAATTTAGCTGTAATTTCTATTAGACTGGTGGACTTATAAAGAATTATTATTCCAAATATAACTTTTAGTATATAAAGAAACATATACTTCACTTTTTGTTTATTTTAAGGTTAACTTTTGACACGTTTGGTGGATAGATTATGGTTTAACTATCCAGATAAGTGTGTATTAAAGATAAACAAATAATCACAAAGAGATTCAGTATCGGCAGATCTTCAGATACCTTTGAACTTATATGGTCATTTGTGGATCATTCCATATGATTTCCTGGAATAATCAACAATATTTTTGTTGTTCATAATTGATCTTTAAGTTATAGATACCTTTATTTCATTTGTCAGAAGTTTGAATCACTGGATATGTTTAAGGTATTTAAAGGTTATATTGAAAATCAAGGTAAAAACATTTGGGCTATCAAATCTTCATGGCAATTAATGTTATGGTAGATATGATGGATCATGTGAACAATGTCCAGGACCATTTGCCAAATCTTTGGAGGAATATAATGTCGTCTCATAATATATCATGTTGGATGCTATTTTAGCATAAATAGTGTTAGTTACAGACGAAATAGAATTACAAGATATGGTAAGAAGTATGATTATTCAAACTATCTTACCAATATCACTCTGGGAAGAGGCATTGAAAGTTGCAGTCAATATCCTTAATAGACTTCCAATCAAATTAGTGACCAAAACTCCTTATGCATTATGGATTGGAAAATTTTTCAATATAACGAATTTACACATTTGGAGTTGTCCAATTGAGGCAAGGCTTTATAGGCCAACTGAAAAGAAACTAGACTCAGGAAATGGTTAATAGCTACTTAGTTTGAATAATTTATATAGTCTGAGGGGTATAAGCTTTATGATCCCACAATTAGATCAATTTTTCATATAGGAATGTTAGTTCTTTGACGTTATTGAGTTTTGGGGAGAAATAAGCATAGAAAATCAAGAAGGTACTCTTGAAAATAACCTCAAAAACAAATGCCACTAAGGAGATCCACTAGAGAAAAGAGAAGTGTGACTTCTGACAATTGTTTCATACTTCTCCAAGAACATAAGAAAGATAATGGATTGTTGGAAGATAATAAAATTAACTTCCATCATACCATAAAAAGTATTAACTCTCAATTGTGGATTGATGTTATGAGTGAATAAATTTAGTTGATAAAACACAATAACATTTGGGAACTCGTCCCATTACCTAAAGGTTTGAATCTTATTAGTTGCAAATAAATATTTAAAATCAATAGAGATTCGAGGGCAATGTGAAGAGATATAAGGCATATTTTATTACAAAAGATTTCACTCAAAAGGAAGGTATGAATTAAGAAGAAACTTTCTCTTTGATTTTATAGGAAGGCTTTTTCAGATAAAAATGGCATTTGTGAATTACTTTGATCCAAGTTACATTAGATGGATATTAAGATTGTGTTTCTCAATGGTAACATTGATGAGACAATTTTTTTATGGTGTTATCAGAAAACTTTGTATTGAGAAATGCAAAGAATTTGGTTTGCAAATTAAAGTAATCCATCCATGAGTTTAACTAAGTTCCTATCAACGACATTACAAATTTCATCCAATTATTATCTCGTTTGGTTTTGAGATAGATGAAGTTGATTATTGTATATGCCTAAGTTTAGTGAGAGTATATGTATTATTTGGTTTTATGTGTAAATTGCATACTGTTTGCCAATTATGATTTAGTTTACATAAGAAATTTATATCAAAATGATTTGAAATAAAAATCTAAGGGACATCTTTTTTGTACTAGGGATTTAGATGCATCAAGATTGTTATTGATGTATTCTTGGATCATCACATAAGAGTTGTATTGAGAAAGTAGTTAAGAAAATTGGCATGCAGTATTGGAAATCAAGATACACCTCTATTACTAAGGAAGACATGTTTAGTCTCAATTAATGCCCTTAAAGCGATTTTTGAAATTAAAGAAATACAGAAGATTTCTTATGCTTTCGCATTCAGAATTATAATGTATACTCAATTTTATACATGTTTGGATAGTGTGTACACTGTTGAGAAGTTAGGCAGATATTTTGATAATGTGGTGATGGATCATTGGATAGTAGCCAAATAGATCTTGTGTTATCTTCAAAGAATAAAACATCACATGTTCACATGTGGGAAGTCGGATAAGATTAGAGATCATTTGGTATTCAGGCTCCGACTTTGCTGGATGCAAAGGCAATTATAGATCGAGTTTAAGGTATAATTATATACTTGTTGGAAGAGCAATTTTTGAAAGAGTATTAAATAGATACTTGTTACTTTTCCAATAAAGTAATTGTGTTTAAAGCTTATTATGAGGTATCCAATCATACAATATAGCTGCGAAAGTTTGTCATAGGGCTATAAATTATAGATGAAATTGAAAGACTACTTAAGTTATTTTTGACAATATGCTAGCAGCCATATATATTGAGAGGAGTACAGAGTGATAAAAGTGTATATAGAGCATAATAGCATAAATTCCATGATTGCGGATCCGGTTACTAAGGGACTAACACCCAAGGTCTTTTATGAGCATATTGCTCATATGGGTATGATATCATTTTATATGATATGTCGTGTCAGTGGGAGTGTGCATTTAGATGCTCATATTTTAGATAAACCTTAAGTTTATGGATATTTTCTGCAGAAATAAAGTATTTGGTGTTGTTTTTTACTCTGATTATAAGTATATGATCTCATAAGGCATAAAGTTGGACCAGTTGGAAATAGACATGTTAGATCACATTACATGCAATTTTCATGCTACACATCCATACTTAATCTATGTCATTTAGTTGTGCTGATATATGTGATCATGGATGGATTTAGTTATGATACATGTAATGAAAGTTGCCTTGATCTTATATTAACATAATTGATGGACGAGATTGTTAAGAGATATTTTGACCATGATAGCTAATTTAGAGCTCATAAAGTTACAATTTAATATACAATGTGTATATATACGTACGTCCAAGTGGGAGATTGTAAGAATCTGTATGTGGACTTGTATATATAATTGTATATTGTGTGCTATTATAAAGTTTGGTCCAAATTAAAGTGATTTGGTAAGGACAAGTTAATAGGCCCAAATCATCTCGTTAAGTATGGGTTATTATGTGTAGATACCACATTACCCAGTTACTAATTTTATGATGGGCTGAATTAGAAACTAGGATTTATAGAGTTATAAAAGGTTATAGTACCTAAGTTATATGCACGCCTCTTTTCCTGACATCCTATCATCGAAAAAGGGAGAGCCGTCATCTCTGAAGAATGCATCTCAACTTGAAAGATCAATAACCACATGTCTAAACACCAATAGTTCTTATGGATATTCAGGTACGCTTTCTCATCTAGTCTTCCAATTTTCTTGATAATTTAACATGGATGATCTTGGGATTATAAAGAACTAAATTTCTAACAAATTAACCTCCATTTTTGTTAATAGAAATAAATACATGTCACATTATATACCAAATCTGTAGAACCACCACTTTAAGATATGACAAGTTGGCATGGTAGAATCACAATTTTAGCTTCCCAAAAGATCATATCTCTAAAAAAATAGCACCTGAAAGAATCATTTTTGTTAATAAAAATTGAGATCAATTTGATGTTTGGGTGAATTTGTTGAATATTTTATCAATGATATAATTCTTTGAGAGCTAAAATGATAGTTTTCCCCTTCTAATGGTTGTACAATAGTGCAACAAGAGAGAGAATCTAATTGTAAATGGCTTCATACACCCATTCGCCTCATACTACGAGTGTCCATCGTGCTAACGAATAACCCACAAAGGTATGGGTTAGGTTGTGGCTTTGTAAATTTGTAACCCACCCAATCTTAATTAAAGCAAGGAAAAAAAATCTTTTTCATAATTTGTTGCGGCATGTCTTTTATTTTTTAAAAAAGATAAGATGCAAATGGGACAATATGAAATAAATGACCAATGCCCATTTTTTGGTCAAAATAACACCGTGTTTTGTTCATTCAATATTTTAATGGACTCATATTATATATGTTCTTTTAAATTAATATATGTTGAGACTTATCATATTATTATCATATTTTTCAGAAAATAAGAATTCAATTATGTATTGATAGGAATGTTTTTCTTTTTTTTTTTACAGTATATTAGACCCATGGTTTGAGCTCAACCCAACCCATTATTTGAACGTGAAATATTCCCAAATCCACTCCACCCAACTCACGGACACCCGTCTCATACTATATTTAGCATTTTTTTAATATTCTAAATATATTCCCTTATCCAAGCAAACAAAAAAAGTTGACAGAGTATATTGGATTTTGTTAATTTCCAATTAGCATCTCGTTAATCGTGCAAACATGTTAAAAATAATGCAAGTCAGTCACCTTCGTTCTTATCTTCATTATCTATTTTAATATCACAAAAAAAATCCATTATATATTTTGCATTCATTATAAAATATATTATCTCCATTTTAAAACAAGTATCTCTTTAATTTTTTTAGTTCATTCATAAATCAACGAATTTATACACAAATTGTGTCGATTTATTGATTTATAAATGAATGAAAAATGTGAAAGAAATATTTATTTTGAAACGAAAAGAATATATATTTTGCATTTTTTGTTGAGTTTTCAATTACTCACCTAGGCATATATATTTAGGATAAAACTTACCTCAAATTTTATACGTTTATTTTGTCAACTTCTTCAATTATACATTGCTATAATGATTTTTTTGTCCAAAACACACTAAAACTAACTATTATTGTGATGAGTGATACTATTCAACCCATTTAAATGATATGGATAAAACCCAGTAAATATCTATTCGACAATATTTGATTGGAGAACTTAACAAAATAAATATATGAAACTTGAGGTAAGTTTTATTAATATAATTATGGGTCTCTAATTGTTGATCAACGAGTACACACGTTAATATACAAATTAAATTAATTGCCGTTAATAAATTTTAGAATATTGCTTCTTCTTTTTTGCCCTTTTCATTTGAATATTGGGCCGGTTGGTTATAAACGACAATTGCCATTAAAATATAAATGAATTGACTGGAATAGTTGCGCGAATTATACTCCTAGGAACTGTTTCTGTGGGCGCACATGAAATTTCAATATTCACAAATTTGGCCCGTCTAAACTAAAAAAGTTAGTAAATTATAAAAATAAGAGGTTAATTATTCTTGAATTAATAATTTTTATTTTATATACATTATAAGTGGATCATACTAAATGATTAAAAGATGATTAATCTCTCACTTTTATATTTTACCAATCAAATCCAATTAATATTAACACACCAAGTCTCTTCTTTACTCCCCCGTTTTGTCTCTGCCCATTTTATTTTGCTTGCATCGTTTGGTGAAATAAGTAAGTCAGAGGAGTGTTGTAGACTAAATGCCATTAACGGAACGCTGGATGTTTACTTTCTTTCCCCTTGGGATTGGGCACTAACTGACCTTCCCTTCTTTCTGCTTTGGCATGTTTAATGCCCTGAAGATATATGAAAGGTTAGTCCAAGAGCAAGAGCAGGCAGTCAATTGCAGTTCACCCGAATGGTAATGTTCATAAGAAAAGAAACATAATGATATCTTTTTTAATTTTTTAATACATTGGCAAAGAAGAAACATAATGATATCTAATACATGGAAAACTTAAATTTTAGTGGTCGATTTTCCCTTATTAGTATTCGAGAAAAAAGAAATAAAAGAGAAATTTAATGAGGTAGTTAATTAATTACCTGATTGACATTTACATTGAAAAAATCGATGCATGGAAATAACTATACTATCTACATTGGACTCGTTTGGATAAAATTCTGAAAAGAAAAAAAATATTTCATTTTAAATTTTTTAAAATAAAAGGTGCTTCTAGGATTTGGTTGTACGTTTGTTTGTGTTTAATTTCTCAAAAGATGTAGAAGCAAAAAATAATCCATTTTTCTGCTTTTTTTTATAAGTAGGTAGGTTAATGCTTTTGGTAGAAGCAGTAGAAATAGAGAAAATTGTTAGTTATTTATTGAAATTAATTAAATTATAAATCTATTCTCACAAATTTTATAAAAAGACAAAATATAACTTTCCATTAAATAAAATTTTACACCGAAAAGTACTTTTATATCTATTTCATCCAAATAATTTAACAATTTCTAGTTATAATAAAATTAATTCTACAATTACATCCAAATATATACAACTTTTTCATTTTTGCTTCTAATTCTATTTCTGCTCTTTAATAAGTACTTCTCCTAGAATTTTAACCAAATGAATCCATTATTATATATGAGAGTGAATGGTTATCTTAGTCCCTCAAATTATGTACATAAGTTATTTTGTCGGTCCTTGAAATTTAGAAATTAACATTTTAATCTCTAAAGAAATTGTAAAATACGAGTCAAGTTAGTTTATAATTTTATTTTTGTTACTATATTATTATTTTTTGCTAATACGTCATGTTAAAAGACGTATTGATGATAGACCAACCTTTTATTTTATCTTAGAGATGACATGATTGAATACTAGGATCAAATTGATGGCATATGCTTAATATATTTATAATTTTATTTGTATGCAAAGTTTATTTTATAGCATTCAATCATGGTTATCTTTATGCAATTTCATCAGTAAAAGTAAAGTTGAACGCCAGCATCTAGGTATGTTAATTATATCATGTGAAACATGAGCAAAAATATGATGACACAGTAATAGAAATAGCATCAGCAACAAATATACCTCACATTTTTCAATTTCAGTGATAGAAAAAGTTAATTTTTAAATTTTATTGACCAAAATCATTCACACATGCAACTTAAGGGACTAATAAGGTGGGCGTTTACTCTTTTACATATATATGAGTAGTTTATTTGGGACTACTCAAGTGATGAGGAATGATTTATTATAAAATGAGGTGAGTAAATTTAAATCATATAACCATACATAAATGATTAATATTAGAAATCAATTAATTAATAGTATTAATTGTTACCTGATCATTTAAAAGGTTATATAATTTTATTTCTTAATCTTTAGTATTCATATAATATTCAATGATAAAAATTTACCAATCAATAAATTATTATTCTTACTTGTGTCGTTCTCTTATTATTTTACCTAATATTTATTTTTTCTTATCTACAAATTAATTACTCTCATATTCTTTCTTGAGGAATGCTCTTTATTCATAGCTATAAACATTATAAGTATGGATTTTAGGTATGTCGCCGTAAGTGTTGAACTTGACACCCATTAATAATAGATGTACAATGCAACTGAAAATATTATACTGATTCGACAATCATACAACTAAAATTCACGTACGTTTATTTGAATATTAATTTTGATATCTAAATAATTATATTTAAATAATAAAATTATTCTTTTCAACCATTATATGGTTAAATTTCTATGCATGTATTAATAGTATAAAATAATTTTATACAATTAATCAATCAAAATTAAAAAAATATTGGTGGATAGTTATTATCTTGAGTAGTAGTTAACTCGTTAGCTAACTAGTGTGATTTGATATTTTCTTAAAATTTTATTAATTAATAGTATAAAACTATTTTACATCATAGTCTACAGAAATTAAACTGATGGCTATATCCTTTTTCACTTCTTTCTATGTCCATACACTTGATTATTTACTTAGTACAATTTTAAAACAACAACAAAACAAAAAGGCAGATGGATAATTAAATTTATACTTATCTGCTTGCATAAATAATGAGTAAATGTTCAACCTTTTTTTTGATTTGGTAGTAAATGTCCAGCTTAATACTTGGAATTGGATAAGCGAGTCATTTTGATTCCTTGAATTTTAAAATAAAATTTTAGTCTCTAAAATTATAAAAATATAACTCAAATTAGTCTCCAATTTCATTTTCATTACTATTTAGCATCATATGTGTGATATGGTTAAATAATAGGATCAAATTATTAGGATATTCCAAATATATTAACAATTCACTTATACATAAAATTCATCTTATAGTTTTCAATTATGCTTGCCTTCATATAATTTAATTGGTTAAAATCAAGTAGAAAGTTATCATATTATTGGCATGACAATTACCGTGAAATAAACATCAGAAAAAATGTTTTGGCACAATGAAGAATTAATGTCACTCACATCTTACAATTTCAATGATTGAAAAGACAATTTCTAAATTTCAATGGCTAAAATGACCTATATAAATAATTTCAATGATTAAGTTGAATATTTATTCTAAAATAACTCACGAGAACAATTCCAAGATAATTAAGAATACAAACCTTTTCTTATGAGATTAAAGGTACAACTCTTAATATTTTAAGAGATTCATTTTAATATAATATTGCTGTAGAATTGGACGTTTAATAATAACCATGTATACAAATTAAATTCATGTTTTATTTTCATAACTGATAAACAATAAGAAAACTCTGGTCTTCTGATGCAGGGGAAAAACATCATTTACGTAAACAAACACCACTCCTCCACTTCACCTGAGGAGCTGTAAATAAACTCAAATTTTTTTTACTCATCCAATCCCACAAACCCACCCCTCACAAATGCAAAACATTAAATTTCAAACACCAGTGAACATATGATATACACGGATCCAGTTGAATAACCAATTCACCATGATTCCACTTCACTCTCCCCTTTCCCAGCGCAAATGACGAAAACACCCTCATGCTTACGTGGCACCAACCCCAACTGTCCCATCTTCAAGCTTCCTCGGGTGCAAGAACACCCTGAGACCGTTCTTCATGAACAAAGTGAGCGACATCTTCTGCTCCACCCTGTGACCGGGAACCGGCGACAGCCGGTACCTCACCAGAACAGCCGCGGCCACAGATTTCATCTGCAGGTAAGCCAAGTCCTTCCCCAAACAGGTCCTCGGTCCAGCATTGAAAGCCACGAACTTGAACCCATCTTTTGGCGGTTCGAACCGGTCACCCCGAACCGAAAGCCACCGCTCCGGTCTAAACTCCAAACAGTCCTTTCCCCACACACTCTCCACTCTCCCCACCGAATATATCGAATACGTCACCGTCGAACCCGCCGGAACCACCGTGCCGTCCGGCAACACGTCGTCGGCGACGGCCTGCTTGAAGTCCTGGGGCACCGAAGGGTACAAACGCAGCGTTTCGGCCAAAGCGCCTTTCAGGTAAACCATTCTATCGGCTTCCTCGAAGTCCAGAGGCTCCTCCACCCACCGCCGGCGGTCGGCGCCGCGGCTCTGGCCGAGAACCGCCGCGATCTCCGCCACGACCCTCTTCTCTACTTCGGGGTGGTTCATCACCAGCCAGAAGAACCAGCTCAGCGCCACCGATGACGTGTCCCTTCCCGCCAAAACGAAGTTCAGGACAATCCGTTGCAAAACCTTTGAGTTTAGCGGTTTTCCGTTAGCGTCGCGCTTTTTCATGAAGCGGGAAAGCAAGTCGTCCGAGGGGGCTTCCTTGCGGTCCAAAACGGCGTCGTTCATGTAAGCCTCAACTACTTCGAGGCTCTCCTTTAACTGCTTTTCTTGCCCAGTGCATAGAAGCTTCTGGAACCTCCAGAACAGACCGGGGTACAAGAATCTATGCATTGTGGCTTCCGTGGCAGTGTCAAATGCCACGGCGAAAGGGTTTTCTGGTAAATTCGGTGAGAGAGTTTCGGGGTCTTTCCCGAAGGTGAGACCGCATATGTTGTCGAATGTTAAGCGCAGGAGAAGGTCTTGGAGGTCGACCGAGAGCTTCTCCTGCACTGCTTTGTCTAGAATGCACCATAAACGGTTTTTAATGGTGCGGTTCACCCAGCGCGCCATGGCTTGCCTTAGCGTTCGTGTGGTGAACTCTAAGGCAGCTGTTTTGCGTTGCATGAGCCACGTGTCGCCGTCGCTGTTGAAGATTCCTTGGCCTAATAGGTCGTGGAATGCAGTTTGCCACTTCGGGCCTTTTGGGTAGTTATCAAAGCGGGTTCGGAGGATGTGCTCGAGGTTCTTGGGGTGGCACGTGACGGTGTAGAATCCTTGCTTGCGTGCCAAGAAAGGGAAGGGGATGATGGAGGTTTGATAGGTGGCGGATTCGCCGGCAGCACGGAGGTTGTCGGCGATCCAGTCGTGGACGCGATTGCGGTTCTTGAAGAGGGCCGGGAGGCTTCCGACGAGGGGCCAGGCCTTAGGGCCAGTTAGGGTCTTGGAGAGGAGTTGGAACCACAGGAAATAGGCTGATAAGGCAGCTGCTAGAGTGAAGAGGAGTGGGAGGGTTTCCATTTGCATGATTTGGTAATTAGTGAAGGGCGCTTTAATTTGAACTTTGAAAGCGGGACATTCTTGCTTATATATTTTAGGGAGTGTGATTGTGAGGAGGTTTAGGAGAGGGTTGGTGGGAAATTGTTTTTGGCTTAATAGGGTGGTCAATATTAGGTGGATCATTTGATATCAATACGATTAATTGTAACAGTTCTCATAGTATTTGTTGCTATCGCGATGCTAGTTGACTAGCTGTCATTGTGGTATTTGATGATTAATGGTTTTAGAATAAGTGTATAGAAGTAGATTGATTAAAGTTTAATTCTGATATGCTGGTCGAAAAGGGAAGAGGAAAATAAAGAAACAAAACAAAACCTGCACACTTGAGGCTGCTGCACTCCAATACATAGTCTAACTTAGCTCACCATTTTTTTTTTCTGCCATCCATGTTTTTCTCTGCACTGTAAGTTTGCTTTTAATATTTTATTAGAGAGTTCAACCTATATGTAAAGGATGTCCTGTACTAATAATGAAAACAAGAATGAATGAATCAGTTGTGTTGAACAAAATGCTCTTCTTTGTGTGTTTTAATGTATTGTTGGAAATTTTGATATAATGTAACCTATTTCTATGATTTCTTTGTATAAATTCTTATACTACAATAATTATGTGCCAAAAAAAGTATTGCAATAATTATAAAATTCAAATTTTTTATTATTTGTGTAAAAAATATGTATTAAATTCTACTTAATATAGGCAGCGTACATATACATAATTCGCTTTCATGTGGGGGATTGTTTTTCTTTGTCAGCTTCTAACTTGGATTTTAAAAATGGTGAGCTTTTAGTAGTGGCGTGAGAATGCTAAAAATGGAATGACAAGGATATAGAGATATCTTTGGCAACAATGATGTAAGTAGAAACATTAGGTATGAAAAAAGATGGAGAGTGGGGGTGATATCTGATATGAAAGAAATCGGATAGGTTGTGACTTGTGCAACTGAAATACATGTAAGCCAATTTTACTCTGTGCAAGCTAAACATGTCAAGAAAGCAGTCACAATATTATTGCGTATGACCATTTGATAAGTTTCCAAGATTTCAATGCTAACCTCCTTTCTTTTCTTTGTGAGCTTGCAAGCACACACGCACAGTAGAGTGCAAGGGAAAGAGCCATTAGAGACGGTTTAACGGTAATGAGAAAATGGGTTTGCAACAAAATTTGGAATAACAGCTCCAATGGGCAGAGACAGATCCACGTTTAAGATAGTGAGGCTCATGGCCAGATAAAAGTTTTGCAAAATTTTTAACTATTATATGTATATTTTTACTCTCATATATCGAATAAATTTAACCCTACACTAATTCTAAAAAAAGGAAAATAAAGAAATATAACATATTTCACTTATTATTATGCCTACCTATTATTTGTGCCTCCATTCTTAAAATTTTCTACGTCCGTCATTGTTACGAGGCCAAGGGGCAAGTGGACTTTACGAAGAAGGAAGAAGAGTCAGCTGAAACGGTTATAGTGAGCCTGCACACGTGGTAGGCAGTCATGAAACCAAGGAAATGGGCAGAGGCCATAGGAAGAAAATTGTTAATAGCAAGCTCAAGGATTATGTGATGAGGAGTTATGAGATCAGGAGTCAAAGGAGCAAGATTGATCAATATACCTGCCACTATTTTACTTCCCTAGTATATTGTTTCGTTGTGTTTATTTTACTTTCTCTGCTATACAGAAACACAAAACCCCAAAACACTTGTCTGTTATCTCTCATATATATATCGATGTACAGAGGAATCGTTTCTATAATTCATTGGAGTATATCAGGGATACCGTAGTCACTCATTGTGAGAGGAAAACACTTATAGCCAAAAGAATTTCATCACTAACTTGACTCTTTTGAGTAGATAGGAGGAAACATTGAAATTAAGGAAACAATAAAATACACATCACTTTTCAGTTAAGTGATATATATATATATATATATATATATATATATATATATATATATATATATATATATATATATATATATATATATATATATATATATATATATATATATTGTGGAAGGGACCACAAAGTATCAAGGAAAAAACAAGAAAAAAGCAATATAGCAGTAACAGATAAACTGCGAAAATACATCCAAAGCACAAAGGATAGATGAGACCTTAGAAGGACATATAATGAACTCGGAGGGAGGCTGTGATGCACTTGATTAAGTATGGTGTACCACACACCATATAATCTGAAAGCTAAGATTTGATAATGTAATTATATATCAATTAGTGTTAATGTATTGTAGGAAGTCTCATTTTCTTCTCTCTCTTCCTTGTCACCATCACCACTAACTCTTTTTCACATTCAGCACCACCCATAAGTTCAATGCCTCCGTCTGCAACTATTTCACCAAGGTTTTCACATGGAAGAGTTCTTCTCGCTCCCTCCTAAACACTTTGCATCTTCCATGCTCTTCAGCTTGATCCCACCCCACACCATTTCAAGCTTACATTCTTAAAGTTCTTCTTGTTCTTTTATAATGTTTGTTTGTGTAATCCATGCATTACTAGTGAAGGAAAAAAAAACAATTTAATATTTTCACCTAACAGTGATAGTTGATGAATATTGGATCATAATAACCTTATTGCAACTTGAAATATAATCATGTTCTGATGATGGATATTCATGTGGTTTGCCGATTGCAAAATTAAATTGCTTTTGTAACAATTTAAAAGTAAAAAAAGACAGATGCTTTATCATTTGAATCGGGGCAATATTTTACTTGGAAGACAAAATAGAGGAGGAGGGGCTACTTCTTCTTCGGAGCTGTCACTTACCCTCATGGCACTAATGACTCTACACCCCAAACTTGCATTTCCCCAACACTTCTAATCTTCCTTAATAAAGAAATTCATGTGAGGGAGCATTTTATTCAACAAACGAAAAATGGAACAAGAATACTCTATCCTTGATAAAAAAGCATAATAAAAAAACTTGTAAACCTGTGATACATAATACCTCTACGCCAAATTCAAAAAACCCATAAAGAAGTTTCAAATAACTTGTAAAATAGTTCCTGAAAACTTGTAAACCTAGATAAAAAAAACTTATAAACTATATTGTAAAAATTTATAAACCATGCTATAAAAACTTGTAAATCGTAATAGAAAAACTTGTAAACCTATGACACACGATATCTCTGCACAGGATACTTGTGCAATATGTTTGATTATTATTGTGACTGTCATCATTTCATTTGTAATTAATTATTAGGAAGATTGATCATTGTATAAATTTTAAATTCAACCAATTCTATTATGTTGATTTCAATTATAACCAAGAAAGAAATAAGAAAAATAAAAAGGAAAAATATTTGTAACTTTTTTTTCCTCGCTTATTGAGCCTGGTTTCTCCATTGTCATTGTGCTTTCCTCTTTGGAGGGATTTTCATTTTTCTTATTTGGGAAAAAGGGGAGAAATTTATTATTTAGTGCTATTTAAGTTGTATCTTTATTGTGATAGAGGAGTGCCTGTGATGATTAAAAGTGATACTGGTGCTGAACTTTAAGATAAAACTTATAAACCTAGGCAAAAAAAAAAAAATTGTAAACCATACTATAAAAACTTGTAAGCCATGCTGTAAAATCTTGTAAACCACGATGGAAAAACTTGTAAATCTATGGCACACAATACCTCTACACCAGGACACTTGTATAATTTCTTTGATTATCATCGTGACTATCATCATTTCATTTGTAATTAATTATTAGGAAGATTGATCATTGTATAAATTTCAAATTCAACTAATTCTATTATGTTGATTTTGATCATAGACAAGAAAGAAATAAGAAAAATAAAAAGTAAAAATATTTGTAATTTTTTCTTCCTCCCTCGTTGAATATGGTTTCTCTATTGTCATTGTGTTTTCCTTTTTTGAGAGATTTTCATTTTTTTATTTGGAAAAGGGAAAGAAATTTGTTATTTAGTGTTATTTAATTTGTATCCTCATTGTGACAGAAGAGTGTGCCTGTGATGATTGAAAGTGACAATGGTGCTGAACTTGAAGAGAAAACTTGTAAATCTAGATAAAAAAACTTGTAAACCAAACTTTAAAAACTTGTAAGTCATGCTATGAAAACTTGTAAACCGTGATAAAAAAAAACTTATAAACCTATGACACACAATAGCTCTGCATCAAGATACTTGTACAATTTGTTTGATTATTATTGTGACTATTATCATTTTATTTGTAATTAATTATTAGGAAGATTGATCATTGCATAAATTTCAATTTCAATTAGTTTTATTATGTTAATTTCGACCATAGGCAAGAAAGAAATAAGAAAAATAAAATGGAAAATATTTATAACTATTTTTTCCTTGATTGTCAAATTTGGTTTCTTCATTGCCATTGTGTTTTCCTTTTTTTAAGGGATTTTTATTTTTTATTTGGAAAAAAAAGAAGAAATTTATTATTTAGTACTATTTATATCCTTATTTTGGGAGGATTAAATCTCCTTCTTCCATGACTTTAATATGAAAGGTGGAGTATATTAGGACAATAGAGGAAAAAGGAGTGGACGAATTAGGTGGAGGACAGCGGGGAGAAAAGAGAGAGAAAAAGATATTTAATATATTATGTTATAAGTAATTGGTGTAATTAGCTGTCCTCAAATCCATACTATTGGATAATCTGGTGTGTGCATACTTTGTAAGGAGCACCTTAGAATTCCGCATGAAACACATCTTCCATGTACACGACACTCGATTTTTGCCTTGCCACGCCAGAACCATCAGTGGACTATGCATTGTCTTGTGTGCTTCAAAATGACTATGCTTCCAGACCATAACAGATAACGCAATCAGATTGACGACCACCACCAAAAACATGCTAACATTGTAATGTATCCCCAAATTTACCCCAAGTTTATCTCAGCCAATACCAACGATATCATCACTAACAAAGACAATTCCTTTTTTCTATATTCCAACCATGCACCTAATTTCCACACATCCAGGACCAATCAGATAATCACTCCAGCATCAAGACATATAAAACAAGTATAACTACAAATGCACTTCAGCTAAACATCCTTCGGTAGAAACCTCCATTTAGTCATGGACTCTAGTTTTGAGATTAATTAGTGCAGATGGGGTTAATTTCGTCCCATGCATGTAACCAAAACCAAGCTCCCAACCAAAATCACATCCTTGTCTTAATTACCCTTCTCTCCAATCCCCAATTTGGTGAAGCTCCTTCAAAGACCGCCCTGTTACGCATATTCCAAATACTCTATACAACAACAAAAAATAATGAAATCTATATTTTTTCTAGACTAAAGATCCTAATTGATCTCTCAGAAATAAAACTATTAATGTGTTATAACCTATTAGCTTAAGCTTTTAGATATGATGCACTACAAGAAAAATTGGAGTTAGCAGCGGTTCAAAAACTGCCACGGATGCGTGCATCCTTAAACCCTTTAGCTACTGTTTTCTACAACCGCTGGAATGACCCGTTATATCATTTATTTCTGGCTGCTTGCATGGCAATTCACTTTGTAGCGGTTTCAGGGAATCTAGCGCGGTTGTGAACTGCCAGGAAATCCCAAAAGGAGTGGCTAAATATTGCATGTTTTGCGGCGGTTTTACATCGCCGTGATTATTCTTTCCTTTATTTTGCATCATTTCCGAACCGCTGGTATTGGATTTTGCCTACATTTAACAAAACTCGCCGGGAAATATTTGTACATTGTTTTTCTTGCCTTTCAAAACATGCCTACTAACACATTAATTGATTTCCAGTGACATACAGAAACATGCCAATAAAACACATCAATTGATTTCCTTTGCTATACTAATTAATTGAACAATAATTATACTCAAATGAAATTCTTAAATTCAGACAAACAACAAATGTATTAAATGTCACCATTTTAACACAATCTTAAACAAGTATTTAAACAATTTTAGTGCATAAGCATCTAAAAAAGAAAAAGAAATCGACAATAAAGAAAAAAAAATCCTAAGTCTGAATGAAAGTGAAGCAAATCAGCCTTCACTTTCCACTCCTGTTGGATTGGTGTTGAGGATCATGATTAGTTAAGGAAGATGTGAATTCATCATCAGCCTGAAAATGTAAATAAAAGATAATTATTATATGCATTTTCACTTTCTGATACATATAGTAGAACCATATAGTAGAAAAAGAGATAGAGAAAAAAGAGAAGACTGAAAAAAATAGTGTGTATATATATTTCATATTCAAAAACGTTTGCTCAACTTGTTTCTCTAATGTGGAACCACCCCCCTTCCTTTACATCTGCCTTCATATTCAAAATGTCATGAATTGCGCAGTATGTACCAGCTTTGCCAATACCTCCATAAAGTAATGAAACAAACATAGTGTTTCAGAAAGAAATAATGCAAATCATCAAGTAATTGAATCTGGTATATATACTTTCTGACACATACAAGGTATCATATGTAAACGAAGATTCTAATTGTATAAGTGACAAATCAAAAGAAAATAAGAAGAATTATTATGTGTTGATGACTCTGAATTTTAATAAGGCAAATGATGCCTCAAACCTATAATAAAACCACATGTTCCATTGTGGCTAATATGGCGAACCTCCAGTGCACATCTATTGGGCCAAGGTTTGGAGGCATACTTCGAAATACTCCACCAACATATACAGGGGCTTCCCATTCAATTGTTCACAGCCCTGTCACATATATACATTCACAAAAGTCATTAGCTAGCACCATCACTACATACATAACAAGTAAAATCCCTTGTATTAATAGCATGTTATCAGGATGTACATAAACATATGAATGAATAAAAAAGCTTGTGTCAAATTCCAATAGTATTCAAGAGCGAGCGAGAGAAAGATACGCAGATGGAAAAAGAGATAAAAACTTATCAGGAGTTGCAAAGAGGTAAAACATCCTGATAGTTCGATGATTTTCCCAAATGAATTTAATCAAGACAGGAAAAAAACAGAAAAATTTTATAATCACTTGCCATTCTTCAAAATTATCAGGAATTGCACCAAACATCAACATTGAACAAAAACTGACAAAGTTAGGGTTGCGATCGCGGGACTGGTTTTTAGGGCAAAATCTAGCTTACTATGTTCAAATAATAACCAAGATTGATTTACTTTAAGTATTTTATTTAATGTATCAGATTAAAGAATCGAGTTAGCTGTTTTGTTTAATCTATTCATCAAATCCAAAAATAAAATAAAATAAAATCATACAAAATAAAAAAAACCAATCTCAGATCTCAAAATACCAATCGAACAGAGCAAATCATTTACAATGAATTCATCAAATTTGGAACCCTAGCCGTAAACAACGAGAAAAATTGCAGAAAAAGGATTTGTGATCAGTGGTTTGAATCTGAATCAATCAGAAAATGGAGATCAAATCGGAAAATAAAAAACGAAACTTGAATGTGGATTTCGGTGAGCGAGGCTTGTCAAAGTCGAAGATTTGAGACAGAGAACTCAATTGCAACCAAATCAGGAAATCAAACTTCCAACTAAAACTAAAATTGAAACAAAAACATGGTGAGAAGTGAGCTTGTTTTGAACCATTGAAGGAACTCACCCAGTGATGCCTAGATAGCGTCGTAATTCCTTGTGGAGTCGGTTCGATGTCCTCCCAAGCTCAGCAGTATCACCGATTGTAGCGGAATTTGAATTTGGAAGAAGCGCCACCTGAACGAGATAAGTACGATTTGGCTGGCCGCGGAAGCCGAGATGAGAAAGCAGCAGGAGGCAGACCGGCGTCGGAGACGGCGAAGAGTAAGGAGATCGGGAGAGAAAGAATGGAAATAGAGAGAGTAGTTGAGAGTGCGTGACAACGAGAGAACAACTGAAGAGAAAACCGCCGCAAAATAATTTGATTTTAGGTAGTTTGCATAGTCCACCGGGAAAATCAAAATATCGCGGCAGTTTCCCAAACCGCTGCTAACTAACTACCGCTAAAAAGCATTTTGGTGGTAGTGTTGATTTTATGATATGGGATGATAGGCGGCTATGCACAAAAAGTTTAGAGCTTGATCCTTATTATCTTATTTCTAATAAAGAGAAATGATACATAATTATTAGAATATTTATATCAAATATTTACACCAAGTTAAATGATAAAATAAATGTGTGAGATTCTGTAACTATAAAGGGGCAAAGTGGGAAGACAAAAGAAGAAAGAAAAAGCAATGCCCTTTTTTCTTTCATAACATTCTCTCTCTCACCCAAAAGTTTTTATTTTCTCTCTCTTTCTCACGTTTCTCTCTTCATTCTTCATCGTTCACATGAGGAAGAAAAAAAAAGAAGAATCAAAATCTGTTGGTAGCACACAAAACTAATTCTCATGGATAAAACTTGGCTCATTTCATTCGATTTCTCATGTGTTTGTGATTTATGTCTAGAGATATGAATATTTTTTTTTTCAATTTTTTTAGCAATAAAACGAATTAAGAATGACATTACTAAAAGAAGGGAGGACGTTACTTTTTCTTTCTTCTTTCCTCTTTCCACTTTGCCCCTCCGTAGTTATACAATCCCATATATTTATTTTGTCATCTAGCTTGATGTAAGTATTTGTTGTAAGTATCCTAATAGTTGTGTATTATTCCTCTTTTTCAAGAAGTTGAGAACTAGCTATACAATATCTATTATTTTCTTGTGTTTCTCCATGAGAAATTTATCCTTTATATGTATAGCAATATATAGGTATCAAATGGGAAGAGAGGTTGCACATTTCAAGACAATACACTTTAGTGTAAAATTGTTATAAGTATAATCACAACCTTCACTCTTAATATCATTACTATATTAGATTTATAGGCAGCATGTGTATTCACTAATATCTTTAATTTGGGTCTGATTTTTTTTTTTTTTAGGGAAGGGGTAGAATACTCCTCCATATCATTCAAAAAAAACTTTTATTTATTTATTATTATCTGACAGAACAAACTTAATTGCTCAATTTAGGCCTAAACCCATTTCATTTTTTTTCATGACCCCAAAAGTAAGGCAGATGATAATGATACTTTATAATGGGCTAATTATCAGTTTATCACTCCCAAAAAGGACATCCTAATCCGAAGGACAATCTTCAAGTAGCCACTACCCCACTAGCAGTCAAACAAGACCATGGCATTGAGTGTGCCACACGTCAAATCCACATCCTCAGGCCTCACCTGCTGAGGATGATCCCTCATGTTGCCACAACATTTTCCCTTAATTGGTAAGAATTTTTTGGTGCCAAATAAAATTAGAATTGTAAACCCAGAAGAAAAAAAAAAAAGAGAAAGAAACAATCAAGATAAGACACTTGTGGAGAACTCATGCCAATAGTTTCCCATGTCATCATGCAAAAACAATCCAACGGCTCACATTCACTTTAAAGAACCAGCCACAAGTGATATATTATGATTGGCACTTGGCCTCCACTCTCCTCTATTCAAAAACAAACCAAAACTTTTTAGACACTGTCCACTCTTGTTTTTCCTTGTTGGACTAACTTCACAATGGCTTCATTGATCATGTCATTTGCTCCAGCAACAGGAAGAGTGTTTGTAGCAACAGCGGCAAAGGGTGCAGGTGGTAGCAGCAAGGAGGAGGAGAAAGGGTTGCTTGATTGGATTCTTGGAGGGTTACAAAAGGAAGACCAGCTGCTAGAGACTGATCCTATCCTCAAGAAGGTGGAGGAGAAGGGTAGTGGAGGCACCACCAATGGCCGCAATAAGAACTCAGTGGCAGTGCCACAGAAGAAGAAGGGTGGTGGTTTTGGAGGGCTGTTTTCCAAGAATTATTGATGCAATCATCACTCCATGAAAGTATCTAATTCAAGTGCATCCACTGCATTATATTCCATTTTAGCTTTTATTTTTTCACCATCTATATCGACCATTATGGAGTGTTACGTTGTATTTGCTTTGCTTTTCTGGTTCACTGGAAAATTTATAGAACAAATTCATTCATTTTGAGGCCATTTACCAAAGCTATATATATATATATATATATCACAATATAAAAATTTTTTAGATAGTCATTCAATCATATACTGTCACACTAACCATGATAGTTAACTCTATCACATAAATTTTTTTTAATTGGACGACAGTGTTATGTTTTACACCCTTAATGAGTTATTTTGACCTTGATTTTTCAAGTCCCTGAAACTAAATGCAAATTAACCTTAAAAGATTTAAGACCCAGTTAATGTTGGTCTAATTGGGGATGATTATGTCATTTTCTATATCAGAAGTTGATTTACTAAAGTCCAATTCGTTTATGGAAAAGTTCCAAAATATATGTATGTATAGATTGAATTGAACCAAGTCCAAAATTATGATCAACTAGAAGAGATCCAATGTCTTCATGAACGGGGCACGTTTCAACCTTGCAAGAAATGTTGTCTTTGAAACAAAGATCCCTCTGCTTTGAGCTTTCACTCACATTAAACCGTTGGACTTAGATAACCTTAGCACTATCGTCTGTTGCAAAGAGGAAAAAAGTCAAAATAAAACCATTCAGATTTGATTGTTATCAAGAACTCCTCAAAGATTGAAACAAGGCAATCACTCAACTCCCTGAGGAGAGGAACTCACTCTCATCAGTTCAGGTTTTACAGCTCATAAATATATGATACTCCAACGAGCAAAAGTAACCTTGATTTGCAAATTTGCCAATAGATCCATATTAGAATGAAATGCTTATGTAAAGAGAACTGCTGACTATGGATTTCATACAATCAATACATATTCTTTTCCCACTTTACATAACAAATTCATGTTAAAGTTCAGGACCAGCTGTGCATTGTAGTTAAAACTTAAAGACTACAGGATCGTGTTCAGGATTTTCTAATGAGGAATTAATCAATTAGCAAGTGCAAGAACCGATGCCTACTCATTGGACTTCAAACTCATTATCTTAGCTGAAATGAAATGCACATTGTTAGAAATCCATCAAAAGAACACACACTTGTTTTTGTACAGATACATAATCGATGGCATAGTAGACAAAGTTCCTACCATTACGAGGTGTGGGAAGAGATGGATACATGCACAAAAACGTAGTACTAGTAGCAAGCAAGAATAAATCCCCTCATGTGAAAATTGTATATGAACCGATCATGTGTTGATTTTTACGATTGATCAAGAAGGCGAGACCGAGTTTAGAACCCAAGAGAATAATCTAATTAAGACTGAAAATAAATCCACGATCAGGTCATATGAAATTTTCACATTAGAAGATCCATTCCTATAGCAAGCACACCGTAATTGTTAAGAGAGTCTCTGATTAAATATGTCTCAAGGAGCATCTATAGAATCTTCACGGGATGCTGCAGTTAAGGAATTGGATCTAGAAAAGGAAGAGTGGATGAACTCAATGCAGTCCTCAACTGCAGCTGTCCTATGAGAATCAACAGAGGACACTGCTGATTTTGATCTTCCTAACGAAGCCGAGTCGTGGTGTAAGGATCTCTTGAGAGGAGCCAAGCGTAGAGCATTCGTCACTCTCTCTGCAAGATCCTTGACAAGTTCAGCAGGAGAGAAATCAGAATGCCAAGGAATCCTGAACCTGCAGCTCCTCACATGCCGGTTCCTAGTTGCTTTCCTACCAGAATTTTGTTTCAAGGAGTGGCTTGTTTTCTCATCCATGTGACTCATTGTGTTGCTTATTCTTGTTTGCATGTTGACAATAACATCCTATACACAAGAGAAGGAGAAAAATAGAGAGAAGAGAGTAATAATAAGAAACTGTGTTTGTGTCTTTGTGATTCTGTTGAAACTTGGAAGTTAAAATAATTTTAGGTGAGGCCTGGAAGTACAGTTGTTGGAGAGGTTTGGAAACTAAGGAATGGGGAGTGTCTTGTGTGATTGAGTGAGAAACAAGCATTTATAGGAGCATAGCATTTCACTATTTCTCACAGTGTATGTGAATCATTAAAGAGCTTTGTGAAAATACAAAGGAAAGTTCACCAATAAGAAATAAGTACATAAGGAAAGTGCAGAAAGTTGGGTTAAGGCGGTGAGAAGAGAGGCATATTTTAGGAGTAAAAAAGGATAGAAGAAGCACTTTACATCTTTATTACTTTGTATTTCAAGATGCACTGCCGCCCTGTGACTCTGCAGAGCACACTTTTATGCTTTCTATGTAATGGAGTATCTCAGTTGAGTAAAACCAAAGATAGCAGGAACTCTTATTTCTTGTCTATTTTGATTGAATAGGAGGAACATTTTGGTTGAAAGTAAAGGAGTTCATCATTCCTGCCCAAATACATCACATCCTAAGATGGCAAAAATAAAAAATAAAAACTATCTAAAATTGAGTAATGTTAATTGTATAATTTTTTGGGACATTTTTAAAGGGATACTTAAAGGTGTCACTCAAACATTGGTTAAGTGAAAAGTTGAAATCCATTTTCAACTGACGTTTAAGGACACCTAACAGTACCCCTTTATTCATGTCCTCAAAAAAGTAGTAAATGAAATTTCTCTTTAAAAATGAAGGTGGGGGGTACAGCCACATTCAGCCCCCTCTCTTAGCTGAAACTAGCACTATAGTCATTCGATTGTTATCTGTTAATTCTTTCCTCATAGCTCCAAGTGCAACAAGGAACACTGCCAACCATTTTGCTGCTAAATATCTTATCTATAAAGAGTATGTCATCCTGGTGTGAACAAGTTGACATGATGTGATAGGCTTTCATTCAGCAATAACAATAATCATGGTCTAAATTCGAAGCTAAATGTGAAACTTGGAAAGTAAAAAATAAAATAAGATTTCCAGGGCCTTTTTTATAATAGAAAACAAAAGAATGTCATCCAGCACCCTAAAAAGTTTGATGCTTTAAAGTTCCCATCAAATTTTATACTCATTGAGATGAACAATGCTGACTTCAGGTAACAAGATATGTATTGGCAAAAGGCCCTGGTCAACACTTCGTGTGAAACCTATGAATCCACGTTAGAGTTCCTTATCAACACATTATTAGCAAATTTTTTCTCATGAGGACCACATGACCTGAGAAATAAGCCAAAACCAGGGCTTCGATATTCCCCACTGTTACTATGGGGTTAATTTTGTTTATTGATCACATAATCTAATTATTTCTGTTGTATTAGGATTAGAATAAATGGTTACATTTGATTCATTGTATAATAATATAATTATATACAGTAGTATTGGGAGTGTTTATACTCCCAGACAATACCACTAAGATGTTGAATGAGTTAATAATGGTTCAAGCATGGAGTGGAAAGGAGACATGGTTCAATAATCAGAGTATTGGATCTATACCACATGCTGTCTTTGCAAACTGATAGCATCACTACTGCTTTTATCTTATCTCATCATTGTTAAACATAATAGTAAAAGCACCGGTGTAGATTAATCTTCTACAGGTGTGGTTGGTTTTCATTTGCCTTCAATCTTGTTAAAAACTGATGCATTGCAAGATACAAAAGCCAAGTAATATCATTCTATCCTATGGTCCTTTGAATAATTTATTTTATGATCCTAGATTATCCATCGCCGAAAGCAGCAATTAATCCCCTTAAGGCGTATATTTTAGACATGGGTATTGTATCTAACCACCAGACACTTTTTATACATACTGCCAGAAATTGAACCTCTAAATAGATATTTAAGAAGTTCAGCTAACTACCATATATAGTAGGCCTTATGGTTCATCCTTTGAATCAATTGTAATTGAAAAATAGGAGGTTAGAAATAGGTGAGCTTAGTTTGGAAGAATCGGAAAATGATTTTGTGCGCAATACATAGAGGGCTCCTTACCTCTGGAAAGAGTTTTAGAGGACAGGTACTCACAAATTTGAGTATCATTACAACTTTTTTGTGTCCTCATTGTACTCTTTACCTACAAAACTCAAATTTGTGAATACCGATATTCTAAAAACGAAGACGATCCCTATTTAGAAATGGACATAAAACATAATCATCTTTGGAAACAATGAATTTTCTTTTCTCCCGCATGCCCCATGCATAACCCAAAAGGGCTATTTGCTAAATATGGCTACTACATACCCATGCTTTGTGGAGAGACTTTGAACTTGTGACTTTCAAGTCACAAAGCATTGCTGTGCCGAGGCTCAGCCTCAATGGTTCCCTCGGTTAAACTCAGGAGGGAAAAAAATACATCAGTGATTTCCCTGAATGATCCATCTACTCTCACTTTTAACTCCATTCAGAACTAAATTTCAGGGCACACAGTAGCGAATAATTCAAAAGGTGCTTTGCAGATCCAAAACATACAATGAAGCTTGCATTTCACAAGTGAAATACAGACAGGGCAAACTTTCTTATTATGAACATCCTCCAGAAGCAATTGTTTTACAGTTATCCACAAAACAAAGACACAGAGACATCAGATATCCAAGGATGAATGTAGCTCCATTCTCCAATGAAATAAATGCCATCAGTCTTGTACTATACATGGATATGCACAAAATTTTGATCCAAATAAATGAATAATCAAAACACATCAACAAACATTTGCTTAAAAATCTCAAGACTCTTTCCCATTCATGACAAGCAAAATCTCCCCACCATGACCAACGGTAAAATCCAAGAACTCCCTAACTTCATGTGTATCTCGGAACGGTTGAGGAGCAGCAAGATCACTGTCCAAGTTATACCAAATCCCATCAATCTTCCTCAGTGCAATCCAGTGCCTACTTCTCCAAATCCCAGCAAACCTTCTCACGGAGATATTGATCACAATCCCCATCAAGACATCCTCAGGTGCATCAAGATCAATGGAGGATGCTCCATTTCGACGGTCATGCCACACCACACTCTTTCCTTTCTCTTCTAAAGCAGCAATCAGAACATTTATATCATAGTTCCCAGTCAATGAATTGTGATGGGGCTTGAAAAGGAAATTTAATGGTGTCCAAGTTGTTTCACTGGTGGAGCTATCGTCAAGTGCAAGCCTTTCAGATATTGCATTCAAGCTTGCTCTAGTAAATGCATCCTTTTGCTGATTCTTACAAGGAAAAAAAAAGTCAAATTATGAATAATGAATTGATGGGTATGCATTAAATTTTTTTTTTAAAAAAAAAGAACTTGAACACCAAAACCATCCTATCCATGCTATTCAAGAAATGGGAATGAATCAGATTGGCTTGAAACTGAAGAATCTATATTGAATTATGAACAGAAAGAGTTAAAGTATTGTGGAAGTGATGGAGGGAAGAGGCACCTGAAAGAGGGAATTAAGAGAGTGCAAGAGACAGAACTGTAGCCTTTGCCTTTCGTGGTAGACTTGGGAATTTTCGCTTGTCATCTTCAGAATTTATTTGATGGTATTGGTGGCAGCAAAACTGGGATTGGAGTGAAAGAGGAGAAAAGGAGCACTGTGAAGTTTGATGCAAAATCGGGCGAGGGATGTGTAGGGAGTAAAGATAGCTTAGATCAGGTCAAAGCGGCTGAGTTAAACAATTCCCGTATCCTCGAAGAGTCGTCTATAGCTCGATCTGGAGCTTCTACTCTATTATCCAGGACTCAATGTTGGATGTGTTTGGTACGAGGTATTAGATATTATGATATAAATTAATATTTTGTTTAACATGGAGTGGCCATTTTTTTTTTCTAACGAAAGGGAGTTGCAGCGGGAGTAGGATTTGCAAGGTCGCTTGACTCGTTGAGATATTCAAGAGTTTATCACTAGACTGTGGACTTATTTGTATGAAGTAGTTATTGTTACTCTATTTGGTTATTGTTATTCCTATTTTTTTTTATTAATCTGAGTAATTTATACTCACTTTTCTTGAGGCTTAATATAATTATATTTGACACATCTTTATGTTACAAAATTATCACTGATCTCCCATGTGATTCATGAAAATTAACTAACCTCTCTCGTAGATACTAGTTCATTAATTCAATTAATAAAGAAAGATAGTATGGAATATATACATAATTATTAATGAAAAATTATAATATTTTGATAATATTTTACATATATATTAAATAGAATATATTTTTTTATTATAAGTTATAATTATAAGTTTTTTTCATATGGTAAAAAAATATTTTATTCAACTGATGTGTTAAATATTGCTAAAATATTATAATTTCACCATTAATATGTATATATATCGCATATTTTTTTGACATTTAAATTAATGAACTAATACACACATGAGAGGTCAGTGTAATTTTAGTGAATTTCAAGAAGGTTAATGATAATTTTACAAAATAAAAGGGTACCGTAATCACACTAAAGCTCGAGAAAAGTTAATGTAATTTTCTCTTAATTTTAATCGAGGTTCACTATAATAGCCTTCTTCTATTATAATTAAAAAAGCATATATAGTTAACATTATTTATTTTTTGTTGTGATAATGATATTAAGAGTTATTGTTGTTAGTTTATTGAAAATTAATTTGATTATTTAAAAATATTTAATATCGATATCATTTTTAATTTTTATATGGCCAGTAAATATTACAAATATTTAATATGGTCATGCATATTTTTATATTAAATTATTTTTTGCAAAACTTTCTTGAAAAATAGTTATCTAGACAGTATACCAGTGAATGGACAAGTCTTAAGGGATTGGATTTTATTGAATTTTAGCTCGGGTATTAGTCTTTTCATGTAATCTCAAGGTGCTATCCAATGACATTGCAATCGGTGGAATGCATCAAATTTATTCGAAGGCCTTTTGTTTCCAGTTTGATTTTCACCTTTGCATTGTTAAGGGTGCAATTTTAGTCTCGGTTTCATTGCTATTTTAATAAGACTTGTGAATCATCTCTTTGTTTAATCTCCAATTATAAAAAAAATATACCAGTGAATGTTTTGAAAAAAAGAGTAAGTAATGAAAGAACGTATTTTTGTGAACTTAAAAAAAAGCTAATGAAAGTGATGCCACTCCTTACTTTATGTCCTTATTTATTATTTGGTACAGTCAATATATTATATAAATTTATATATCATAATTTTTTTATATAATTTATTGAAATAATAAATAATTATAAAATATTAAAATAAATAATAACATTTACTATAAATTAAATTTTAATTAATAAATATTTACATAAATATAATATTTGAAATTATATTTAAATCATTAATAAAAACTCCTATTTTATTTTATTTAATATTACTTAAGACATTAGAATTATCTATAAATAAATGATGATATTATAGAATATAAAATAGAATATCTTATACAATATTACACTAATTACTGCATAATATTAAAAGTTTATTAGGCATTATACTATCAGACCTTATTGTCACGATCTGATTCGAGAATGTGACCGGTACTTGAGGAATCTCATTCCCACGTAAACCCATGGTCGCTGAGTTATACAATATGCAAAATTTAAACAAAAATCTATTTCGCAAATAAATCTAAAATTATGATTGAAATATAAAATATATTGAGTTGCTGTATACAACAGAACCATGAAAGCTATATCATTTTAATTACATAACAAATTAGAATCATGGTAAACAAAATGCAAAATCCTCTATAGTTTGAGACCCTGCCTGCACTATCACTGGAGTACTTTATACAAAAAACAAAAATAGTTCATGGCATTGTGAAGCTCACCAAGCTGAATAACTAATGCTGCTGGGGAGGAGGAGGTTGAGAAGAACCCGTAGCAACCGTTGTATTTGTAAAGGAAACAACTGAGTTTCATCTAAAACTCAGTAAGTAGATTTTGACCTGTAACCCCCTCATGGGACAATAACAAAAATACATATAATCATAATAATCAATATAACAATTCTAAACCATTTTCATATTTACATACATACTATCTCAAATTAGTAATATCTGAAAATCATAAATAACAGTACTATATTAGAGAAACAGCAATTTCTGGTTGTACATATACATATATGGCATAACAATATAAATTTCTGGAATTACTTTGATCTCTATGGGTACGTTAGGAGGTTCCGAATTTGGACACCTAACTAGGTTTGATCTCTAATTGCTCTAGGGTGGGATTGTCCTCTTAAGGACAACTTAGTACCAAAATCAACGATCTCTCATAGCTATTAACTCACTGTATATTTCTTTATAGCTACTCTCTAGTCTTTAAATCATGAAAATGGAGTAATCTTACTCTAAAAGTTCACAACTGCAAATCGAGTCTAAATTTGCAAGTAAAAATAAATCTCATGAATTTATATCTCTTGAAAACATTGATTAATCATGTCATCTATATCTATGTATATATGTATCAAGATCTAACTATTCATAAAATCATTTTAGCAACAAATGGTCTCATGAGTTTTCTTAATACAATTTCATGCTCACTTGAAAATCATAATATTCATAAATATTGTCAAAATCATCAATAGTTCATACTAGGCTTGAAACAATATCTAAAACTATGCATTTGTGGCAAAAGCTAAGAAAATAACTCTAATGACCAAAATAAAGGTCACAGAATTGAATTCACTCATCTGGAGGGGATAACTAATGGTGACAACAACCAAGGAGCTCCATGGAGCGGGGGTGGTACTAATATTTGTGATAACCATCATAAAACCCATGATTAACCTAGGATAATCTCTAAACAGCTCTAAAAACATTGGGAGAGTACTCCTAATTAACAACAATGAGAAACACAACAACTAACTCAAGATTATAGGATAGAAGAGATAAAGAGAGCATAAACCATCAAAATTTCTTACCTTGAAGCTTAGAGGGGGTAAGATTGAGTGAGGATGAGAGTGTAAGGAAAGAAAGAGAGATACATTGTAGGGGTAGGTTTCTGTTTCTATTATAAAGAATCGAGTCGAAGAGGGTTTTATAGGGTTAGGGCTCTTAAAAATGAAACCGTGTCATTTTGGTATTGTTCCAGCATTGAGGACTCATCGAGCTCTAGAACCACCCAAGGGAAAAAGGCTTTACTAGGCGAGCTCATAAGCCTAGCCTGGTGGGCTCACCAAACTCCAAATAGCAACCCTTGTGGGAAAGGCTTGCCTAACGAGTATGTTTGATAACAACAGGTCTATTTTGCATTTCACATTACTTTGGTGGTTTCGTCGCCTTTCCGGCAATACGGGTGGATCTAGGGGGACCCTAAGGCCATACTAGACTTGTCTAGTGATATGTGGACCTGAGGTATTACACTTATCTTATCAGGTCTTATACTATCAGACGTGTTGAATGGGTATTTGGTATAGTTCTATTTCAAGTTCCTAGCCTACCCTCTCTAGAAAATAGGGGTGCTCATAACTTGATTCGGCTTGAAACTCATTGGATTGGGTTTAGGACTTTAAAATTTACTTGTTACACTTTTTGGATAGGTTTGGATCATGTGTTAGGTTGGCTTGCCCCAACATCGAAGTCAAATAATTCTTTTGGAGATACATATATATATTTTTTATTGTTGTAAAGTATTATTCATTTTTGGATGTCCATATCTTTAGTTGATTCGGTTAACATTTGATTAGGTGAGATTGGATAGAATTTATTATGATTTGATTTGATACTGTATCTCTCATCCTTTGGTTATAAATAATTCTTTAGATGCTCGATATACAATACGTAACTATTAGGCGATTAATAATATTATTCTCTCTTCTTTTCTATTATTTTTTTACAACATGTTATTAGCACAGGTTTACTCTTCGATATAGTGCAGAAAGCCACAGTACAATTCCTTTTTTGTGATACTTGGCTTATGATGGTGACTTTGGAAGAAGCATTAGATATAAATTGTGAAAAAGTATTTGGTACTAAAATCAAACAATGACGTTCACAAGACAGTGCAAATGTAACACTATGCAAAGGATACCAATTTTGAGTTGAATGATGCTTGCACGAGAATAAAATCTGCATCCTCAAAAGATCGGAACAAAATCTGTGGAATCCTACATCAATGGTATTTCTCTATCCTTCTCAATGTTCTGATATTTTGGTAATATTTTTAGGAAAAATATCTTCTCATTGGAATGATTCAAGCATTGACTGAGAATATTTATGGCTCATGTTCTCCCCTTGAATGCTTATTTGATTCATATTTCTTTTTTGTGTTCAACTAATAATCTTAATTGTTATTATTAGTTTGACTAATTTTGTCAATTTTATTTATTTATTATCATCTTTATTATTAGTTTATATATATATATAATCTAAACACATTAAACGCCACTACAATTTCTCTTGGTTCATGATGTGATTCATATCAGCTTCCATATTTTATTCCATGTCTAATATTTTGCTATCTGATCTCATTCATAATTTGATAGAAGAAACAACTGATTTTGCATTAATACTTTGTCAAATCAATTAATGGTAACAAAAATCTAGGATTTGATGATGTGGAGGAGTCGTACGAAATATTTATTTATAGGTGAGTCAGATGAAATACTTCAACTTACATGGGACCAAATGTTAAGAGATAAACCAAACTTATCCATGTCATCATCAAGGTTGAAAATTCAAGTTAAACTTTACTTCTAGCTTTCAGAAGATTCATTAGATAAAGTAGAATTCAAGTTGAATTTGTATTCATCCAATCAGCAGAAGGGTTTCAATTGAACTTTACTACCACTTTATTTATAGATTAAACTAGATTTTATTGTTATTATATTATGTAATTTTGCCTGTATACAGGCCACCCCATGCGCCATTTGTAATATATGAAGTTTTGATATAAAGTAGTGAGATGAAATTGAAATGAGTTTGTGGGATTTTCATTCCTCTTACTTGCTCCTTGATGCACCATTATGCTTAGAAAGTGGGTGAAGAATATTAGTGTTCTGTGAGAGAGATCCTAGGGTGAGTAAGTTTTTGATATCAAATTGGTATCAGAGCTGGTTAAATCCAGCACCAATTTGTTTAGAGAGTTTGTAAGGAATAAAAGTGTTCGCATATAGTTGTTTTAGAGAGTCATCATGGCAAACAATTACAACATTGTTTGGTCAGGTCCCAAATTAGATGGGAAGTTAGATTACAGTTATTGGGAGATATTGATGGCTACTCACTTGAGGGCTCACAATATTTGGAGCCTTATTGAACCAGGTTTTCAAAAAGGAGCAAATGCTGCTGCTCAAAGGAGAGATCAATTGGCACTGTCACAAATTCATCAAGGAGTAGATTATTCAGTGTTTGGTAAAATTGCTAATACTAAAACTGTCAAAGAAGCTTGGAACATTTTGAAGTTGTCTTATAAAAGTGTTGAAAAAGCACAAAAATCAAAACTGCAGTCTTTACGTCGAGAATATGAAAGGTATGGGATATCTAGCTCAGAAATTGTTGAACAATATTTTTCTCATGTTACTGATCTTGTTAATAAGATGAGAGTCTATGGAGAGAATATTCCTAATAGTATGGTGCTAGAGAAAATTCTACGCACCATGCCGATGAAGTTTGGACATGTGGTGACTACAATATTAGAGTCCCATGATACAGACAAATGACAATTGCAGAGTTGCATGGCAGTATTTGCAGAATTTTGGAGAAGACAAAAAAAATAACAGAAGAAGCCCTGAAGAGTCGGGTGAATCTAAACAGTGATGTTGAATCAAGCTTTGATGGAGAAGCAAAAGGTCGTGACTATAATAATCGAGCAAAAGCAAAGGAGGCTTCGGAGGAAGAGGTCATGGTAGTAACTATAGTCAAGGAAGAAGCAACAGTTTTAGACCACCTAACCAAGGAAGAGGTGGAAATTTTGGACCTGCTAGCTGAGGTAGAGGAAGAGGAAACAACTATCAGGAGAGAACAAATTTCAACTACTTCCATTGTGGGAAATTTGGTCACAAAGCTGTAGATTGTAGATTCAGATCGATGAATCAAAATAATTTCAATAATCAAGCCAATGTTGTCAAAAGCCAGTACCAAAATATTAGTGAAAATTTTAACCAGCAAAGTCTATTTCTAATAAGCAATTCTTTTTCAAAAGATGAAAATACGTGGTATTTGGATACTGGTTGTAGTAATCATATATGTAGCAACAAGGAGTTGTTTTCTTCACTTGATGAGTCAGTTAAATCATCTATTGTATTTGGCAACAATACAAATATTCCTATTTTGGGAAAAGGTTAGATAGAAATCAAATTAGAAGATGGCTCTCACAACTTTATTTCTGATGTATTTTATGCTTCTAGACTTTATCATAATCTGTTGAGTATAGGATAGTTGTCAGAGAAACGCTATAATATACAGATTTATCAAGGTTTTTGCATGATATTTGATAAGAATGGGAGGTTTATTGCAAAGGCAAAAATGACTTCAAATAGGCTTTTTCCACGAAAAATATAACATGAAAAATTTTGCTACTTGAGTTCAATGATACTTGATCACATCTGGCTATGGCATATGCATTTTGGCCACTTTCACTTTTCTGGATTGAATTATTTGTCAAGGAAAGGACTTGTTTCTGGTTTGCCAGTTGTTGAAATTCCTAATTGTATTTGTGAGACTTGTCAATTGGGAAAAAAGCATAGAGATTCTTTTCCTGTTGGAAAATCATGGAGAGCAAAGAAGCTATTAGAGATTGCACACTCAGATTTATGCATCATTGATGTACCAACTCATAGTGGTAGCAGGTATTTTATCACCTTTATTTATGATTTTAGCCGGAAAATATGGGTGTACTTTCTGAAATAGAAATTAGAAGCTTGTGATGCCTTTAAGACATTGAAGGCATTTGTAGAGAAACAAAGTGGTTGCAAAATTAAAATTCTCATAACAGATAGAGGACAAGAGTATCTTGCTTGTATGGATTTCTTTGAGAAACATGGAATACAACATCAGTTGACAACCGAATATACTCCCCAGCAGAATGGAGTAGCAAAAAGGAAAAATAGGACAATCATGGACATGGTCAGATGCATACTGAGATTCAAACAAATGCTTAAAGAATTTTGGGTAGAAGTAGTTGCCACAACAGTTTATCTTTTGAATAGGTGTCCTACTAGGAGTGTTCGTGACAAGACACCAGAAAAAGCTTGGAGTGGAAGGAGACCATCAGTACATCATCCTAAAGTTTTTGGGCCCACATACCAGATCAGCTGAGGAAAAAGCTAGATAACAAAGGTGAGAAATGTATTTTTATTGGCTATAATACAATTTGTATAATCCAAAGACAAAGAAGATGATAATCAGCAGAGATTTGACGTTTAATGAGAAAGGAACATGGGACTGGTCAGCAAAATCTCAGAAGGAGCCCATGACAGTTCTTGATTGTCATCCAGAAGCAAATGAACAACTAGAGACATCAACTCATCCAGAACCATCCAACCGACCTTAAAGAAATCGTCAACCACCAGCTAGATTGCAGGATTTTGTTGTGGGTAATGATAATAACCCATCTGATGAAGAAATTATCAATTTTGCTTTATTTGCATATTATGATCCAGTAAGTTTTGAAGAAGCCTATAATGATAAGAAATGGAAGAAAGCCATGGATGAAGAAATTCATGCGATTGAGAAGAACAACACAAGGGAGTTAACTGATTTGCCAATTAATAAGAAACCTATAGGAGTAAAGTGGGTGTACAAGACAAAGTACAAACCCAATGGTCATATTGATCGTTATAAAGCCAGATTAGTTGCAAAAAGGTACAAGCATAAGCCAGGTATTGATTATTTTGAGATATTTGCTCCTATTGCCAGATTAGATATGATTCGTTTGATAATTTCACTTTCTGCTCAAAATAAGTGGAAAATATATCAAATGGATATTAAGTCAGCATTTTTAAATGGCACTTTGGAAGAAGAAGTCTATGTTGAACAGCCTGCAGGTTATATGATCCCTGGAGGAGAAGATAAAGTTTATAGATTGAAGAAAGCTCTATATGGTTTGAAACAGGCACCGAGAGCGTGGTATAAGAAGATTAACTCCTATTTCATTGAGAATGGTTCTCAGAAATGCCCTTTTGAACATGCTTCGTACATTAAATCAGTTGAGCCTGGAGATATTCTTATTGTATGTCTTTATGTTGATGATTTGATTTTCACTAGTAATAATTTGAAGATGATAGCAGAATCAAGGAGGCTATGGAGAAGCACTTTGAATGACTGATTTGGGATTGGTGCCTATTTTCTTAGCATCTAAGTCTTTCAAAAAGATGATAGGATTTTTATCTCAAAAGAAATATGCTACTAATATTTTAAAGAAATTTCATATGGAAAATTCAAAGCCAGTTGCTACTCCAGTTGAAGAAAAATTGAAGCTGATGAAAGAAGGTAAAGGAAGAACTGTGGATCTTACTGTGATACCCGAGGTACACGGGTCAGCAGTAAGGTTCGGTATAGTCTCAAGGATTCCTTAGGAACCACCATTGGGTCCTGAATTTTACTAAGTCTGGATCCTACACCTCCTTGGAGGGCTATATGATAGAACTATATTCTTGGGATCAAAAGTCCTAGTACTTGTTCCTTAAGGAAAAACAAGTTGAAGAGTGATGCTTAATGCATTTTATGAAACCTGCAAATGTTTCGTTGTTAACCCATAAGTTTAGAAAATCTCGGAAATTCCCGGATTTGAACTAAAACCCAAAATTTGGATTCCGATTTGATGGAGTTTTGACTTTTTTGATATTTTATTTGAATCCAAATGGGAGGTATTTCCTTATTTACATTTATGTTTTAAAGTTAATGGAGAGTAAAATAAGTGAGTGTTGGAACAATCCAGATGCCAGAATGACTGAAAAACACAGAAGTTGGGGATTTCTGTCACCGCTATAGCGGTCCATGACCACTATAGCGGTCACCAGAATGTGTTCAAGTGGTGTAGCGGTCTGAGGTACCGCTATAGCGATCTGAGGTACCGCTATAGCGGTCCAGGACCGCTATAGCAGTCATAAGTGTCTCTGTGGGGACCATGAGACGCGCTTAGACCACTATAACAGTCATATACCGCTATAGCGGTGTCAGTGAGTTTAAAAACCCCCAAATCGGACAGAAGGAAGTAGAAACGCGACTCTTTCTCCTTCTCTCTCAATTTTTCTCTTTTTCTCAAATTCTCTCCAATCCATCATTCCAAAGCTTCAAGGTAAGTTCATGTTATTAGATTATGTCTTTATTTCTTCATAATCTTGGATTTGGACCGATTGTTTTTCTCATTTTTGTCAAGTGAGGATATTTCTCCAATTTTCTTAGAGTTAGAATAGAGCTCTATAGAGATTTTTAGATGTTAATTTAGAGTTTTGATTGCTTCATGGCAATTGTTGGTGTCATTCCAAGCTCTCCAGTTCAAGTTGGTAGGGCCTACATACTCCTGGCTTTAAACTGTGAGTGGGTTCAGATCATATGATCCTTATGTTGATCATTAGAGTTAATTTCAATAAATTATAGCATGAGATATATGTTTTTTGAAAACTCATGGGACCATTATTGTTAAAGTGATTTTTATCAAAGAGCTAGAGTATATGTGTAGAGATTTGTTAAACATTGTGATGATTTCTAGAGTAAAGAATATGTATATGCTAGAGCTTGTGAACTCTAGGGTAGAAGATTTATGAGATATAGAGAAAAGATTTAGATTTCTGATTGAACTAGACAGTAGCTATAGAGAAACAGACTGTGAGTTAACGGTAGTTATTCCGTTAACCTTGGTATACCAAGTCGCCTTAGGGCCAGAGAAATAATGAACGAGACCTAGTTAGGTGCCCCAGAGATTAGAGACTTTGTTATACTATGCATAACCAGAGATTTTTTATGTCACATGAATTGGGCATAACTAGAGATTCTTGTTTCTTTGTTAGCATACTGTGGTTTATGATTTCTACAGAATATTGATTTCAGAACTATTTGTTATTCCTAAGAATATGAACTTTAGAGTTATTGCATTAACTGGTTTGATGAATATATATATATTATTTATTTCCCTTGACTGTCCTATGAGAGGGTTATGGGTGAGGACTTTCTCACTGAGTTTTAGATGAAACTCACCTCTCTCTCTTCCTCCATTACAGGTGCAGTAGACACTGCGGGTTTTTTTCTTCCATCTCCTCCCCCGCAGTAGAGATTTCCCAGTTGGTGAGCTTCACTTTGTGAGTGAAGTACTTTTGGTATTCTGTTTAGAGATAGAGTGTTCCAGTGTGTATGACGGGCAAGGTCCTGGACCATAGAGATAGACTGACATATTTTTATCATGAATATTTTGTATTTCCATGATTACGAGTTCTATGGTTTATTTTGTATTAAGAGCAACTCATGTGTTTTGTATCAGAGATATATATACTAGAGCTTGATTATGAAAGTATTTATGATGATTTGCTTTTCAAAGAGTTAGACATATATGCCAGAGATGAATTTATGTTTTGGAAAAGGATTTTATATTAAATTATACATATAGAGGGACTCAGAGATCACGAGGCTTACGTGAGAATGAGGATTCCTCACGTGCCAGTCACGTGCTAAAGTCGGGTCGTGACACTTATTATAAGAGCTTGATTGGAAGTCTGAGATATTTGACTACAGCCAGGCCAGATGTTGTTTTTGGAGTTAGATTACTTAGTAGATTTATGTAGGAACCACGTGCCTATCATCTGCAAGTAGCAAAATAAATTCTTCGAATATATCAAAGGTACCCTGAATAATGGAATATTTTATGAAAATATTGATGATGTAAAACTTGTTGGATATACAGATAGTGATTGGGCAGGTGACATAGAAACAAGAAGAAGCACTTCAAGGTATGTATTTCATCGGTTCAGGAGCAGTATCATGATCATAAAAAAAACAACCAATCGTTGCACTCTCTATAGTAGAAGCTAAATATATAGCAGTAGCGAGTTGTGCAATGCAAGCAGTTTAGCTAAGAAGAATTCTTGAAGTGTTAAATCATAAATAAACTGTTCCTACAACAATATTTTGTGATAACAAGTCAGCTATTGCATTTTATAAAAATCCAGTATTTCATGGAAAGTCCAAGCACATAGATATCCGATTCCACAAAATTTGGGAATTGGTGAATGAGAAAGTAGTGATTGATTATTGTTCCATTGAAGAATATGTTGCAAATATTTTTACTAAGCCATTGAAGATGGAGTCATTTTACAAATTGAAGAAAATGCTTGAAATGTTAAGTTCTACAACCTTGGTTTAAGGGAGACAACGTTAAGAGATAAACCAAACTTATCCATGTCATCATCAAGGTTGAAGAATTCAAGTTAAACCTTACTTCTAGCTTTTAGAAGATTCATTGGATAAACTAGAATTTAAGTTGAATTTGTATTTATCCAGTCAGTAGAAGGGTTTCAATTGAACATTACTACCACTTTATTTATAGATTAAGCTAGATTTTACTGTTATTATATTATGTAATTTTGCCTATATATAGGGCACCCCATGCACCATTTGTAATATATGAAGTTTTGGTATAAAGTAGTGATATGTGATTGAAGTGAGTTTATGAGATTTTCATTCCTCTTTCTTACTCCTTGATGCACCATTATACTTATGTGAGAAAGACCCCTCGGGTGAGTAAGTCTTTAATATCACCAAAGCAATAACATCTTGATTGTTTCATTGTGTTACTCTCTATGAATCTAATCATTTTTCCTATTCTTTTTCTTCCGTTGTTTTGCTTGCATGGATGTCCAAATTGATCGCTTGGAGACAATGACCCCCGTACGTGAGTGATGGAGGCTAAAAGTTTAGAGTTTTAGGATGTGGGCCTCTTACATGCTTCAACAATCCACAAAGGGCCAACATTTCTTTTCTATTAGTTTAATTATAAGATACAAATTTTTTTTTTGGTCTGAATAAGATACAAATTTATATCACTTTTAATGTTCTTTTTCTCTTATAGGGATGGATAATCTAAGTATTTATGAAGAGAACTCTAGTCTACAAACTTAGGCCCATGTTAATCGAAGGACATGTTCATATCTTAGCGCTTTTTTTGTGTCGGTACAACATTAGTTTGTTCTGAACAATTAGGCATGAATTTAAGTTAATATTCCAATTAAGAACCACTGTCAGGGAAGCTGAATGTGATTCAATCCCCTTTTGTGGTCGCAAGCTCATTTGATTCAATAAAATGTTGCAAAGTGATGCACAATTTCCATATTTGGTCAGTATAATGTTTTCTGTGGGAGAATTATGACGTACGAAGCACTGATAAATAAATATACTATATGACTTATTCACATTATTATATCATGAATTTTTGCTTTTCATTAACTAATTTGGTGGAGCATCAATGGAAAATTACTTGTTTCTTCTATCAAATTATGAATGATGAGATTGCAAAAAATTTGACATGAACAAAATATGGAAGCTGACATGAATCGCATCACGAACCAACATTTGCATCTTTGATGCTCTACCAAATAAATTAATGGAAACAAGAATTCAGGATCTAATGATGTGGTGGAGCCATACCAAATATTTATTTATAGCTAGGTAAGTCATACGAAATAGTTCTTACCTGAGAGCAAAGTAATAGCCTCTTGATTGTTTCATTGTATTACTCTCTTTGAATCTAGTCATTTTTCCCATTCTTTTTCTTTCGTTGTTTTGCTTTCATGGCTGTTCAAATTGATCAATTAGAGATAATCACCCTGTACATGAGTATTAGAGTGTACAAGTTCGGAATGTCAGGACGTGGACTCTTCCATGGCTTCAACAATCCATAATCCATCAACTATGATTTTCTTGGATGAGTCTGTTTGTATTTATTTTCTATTAGTTTAATTATAATATACAAATTTATTTCACTCTTAATCTTTTTTGTCCACTATGGGGATGAAGAGAACCCTGGTCTACAAAATTAGGTCCATGTTAACCGAAGGACATGTATATAGCATTGCCTATTTTGGTGTTGGTATGAACACCCTTTTGTTCTGAGCAACCTAGCATTAATTTGAGTTAAGCTTCCAACTAAGAAGTATTGCTAGGGCATTTGAATGTGATCCAATCCCTTTTTATGGTTGCAAGCTTATTTTATTCCATGAAATACAAAGTGATGCACGATTTCTATATTTAGGTGGTATGTTGTTTGTAAATCATTAATTTTTTTTATCAGTGTCTAATATTCATCTTTCCATTATTTCATAAATTGGTTCATGGCTTTCATTTCAATCTTTCTGTATAGATACAACGGGACTTTTGACTGCCACAGCAATTGAAATAAAGTATGCTAGAGATGGAAAAAACACAAAGATGATTGTTATCCAATTAGAAATTGACAGGTGAAAATATTTACAAGTTTATTTCTCTAATTATTGATTCCATTTCTTTGTTTGAATCTTTGTTAATGTTTTATTAACTTATCACGCATCTAGTTGGAGGTTGCACTTTTTGGAACATTCGTTGATGAGAGTAAGATTTTCATGTCACATAATCAAGGAGGTCAAGTCACTATAGTCATTCAGTATGCCAACGTGAAAACTGGTAAAGGTTTATATCTATACAACTAAGTTCGTTCTTTCTTTATTGCCTTACTTTTTTCAAACGTGAAATTCCTTTGAAACTTTAAGCTTTGAATACTACTATAATTTGAATATATTTATTTTATAATTTCTAATAGTTCCTTATTTGATGTAGCATTAGGCAACATAGTTTCACAAAATATGATGTTTGGTGCTAGGTTGCTTTTCAACCCAGATTTTCTAGAAGTTGCTAAGTTGAAAAAAAAAAAGAGGTTTGATGTTATTTTCCCTCAAAACTAGATGTTTGTTCATCATAGTTATTGTTTCTGAATATCTATTGAACCTATTTGTTTATTAATTAGAAAATCATTTATGTATGTTACTTATTTGTTTATTTGCATGTCTTATTTGGCTGGAGACAACGCTGAGGCATTATCTACTTTATCTGAGGTTCATTCTTACTCATTTGAGGAGGATTTCTTAACCTCTACTCTTAGAAAAGTGATTGAGGAACTTAAGAATCGCAAGGAGGTGACATTCTAGGCCTGTTTAGTTTGAGCTTTTAGTTTTCATTTTCAGTTTTATAGTTTTTAGGATTTTGTAAAGGAAATACTGAAAACTGGAATTTGTAGTTTTCAGAATTTTCAGTATTTTTTTCATAAAATTTGGAAAACCAAAAATAAAAATTGAAAACTCAAACCAAACAAGCCTAACTTAGTCTAAATTTAAGGCTACTTTTTGAAATAGCAAAACATGTGATGCACCTACTACGACTTCACTGTTTTAGTTAAGTTTTTACTAGGGAAATCCTACTATTAACAAATTGTGTCTTAGTTGATATTATCAAATCATATTTGTCAAGGGATATTTGGTTTTGAAATACAATATCAATTTTACTTTCTCAATTTTGAAATGCATGGATGGCTTTTATTTTGTTTCTGGAACTATTAATGAGATCATTAACATTCTCAGGATTGAGCAACATCAAATTTTCAGAATTTCGCAAACAACTTGGAATGCAAAGGAGAACTAGTGCCGAGGGGAAGAAACAAAAATTCAGCACAAGTTCCAGAAGCATCATGAAGTAAGGCACCAATATTATGGAGGTTTCTTGCAATAATCTGGAAGTTGCTGAAATTTTCCAAACAATTATTTTAATAACAAAAATCCTAGAACCACTTAGAAAGCAAAGAGATGTTGGAATTCTCTAGATAATATATGGGAAGTGATGCACTGCCATATGCTCCCTATAAATAGACTTTTAGTATGTGTAGTGGTGCATGCTTCAGTAGCATGAGTGAAGTGTCTCGTGAGTGGTTGCCGAGAGTTGTGAGAATTACAAAGAGAAGCACTTAGCGTGCTCTAGCCAAGTGAAGTCTAGGTGTGGTGCTACATTGGCTTTAGTGTGTGTAAGCTGTAAAGTGCCTAGTGTGCTAGTAGAGTGGTTATTATGCACAACATATATAAGGTGCACAAGTGGTCTTGCGTCTTTATAAAAGTATTGATATTTAAAAAGAATTTGTGCTTCCTTGCTCTACACAGTATTTTGCACTCTATTTATATACAATAAGGAAAGACATGAATGGTTTCCAAGGAAACAGGGGAAGTCAATAGGTAGGATATAATATGTTCCTATAGGAATTGGTGAGCTGTATGAGATGAGATTGATGCTAATTGTACAAGGATGTACAAGTTATGGCAGTTTAAGAACAATTGATAATATTATACACAACTACTTTGAAGGTTGAACAAGTATGCTATGTCATGGGGGCTCCTAGCAGGTGATAGAGAATTATTGATGGTATAAAGGAAGCTCATATGGAAATCAACTATGGAAGTTATTTGTTACACTGTTGTTATCAAGCATTATGAGTAGACCAGAATATGTATTTGATCAAGCATGGGAATCTTTAGTGAATGAAATTGTTTATGATTGAAGAAGAATTCTCCAAAATAATGTATAAACTAATCCTGGTGTAAACTAATTCTTACTTTAAATATTTATTGTCATTTTTATTACATATTTTAATATTTCGGGTTGATAAATTTTACTAACTAATCATATTTTATGGTTGATCATATTTGAACATTATCAATCAGATACTTAATATTTATTATTCAATAATAGGTATTTCAACCCCAAGTGTTCAATTGAGGAATTTGTGTTTAATTGAAATAAAGAAGTTACTCCACTCAAATGGATCATCTTTAAAAGTGATTGCGTGCCAATCCTCAATCATTGTTCAATCAATGAATATCAATATCGCTTCTTAGTTGATGAATTGACTAACAACAAAGAAGAAATGCTTGTTGACCTACGATGATACTTATCTTCTATAAATGAAGATAAAAAAAGGTTTTCAACAAGATAACAAAAGCCGTGCAAGAGGGGAGAGTTGTCTTTTACTTTGTCTATGGTTATGGTAGAGCAAGAAAGACCTTTATTTGGACCACGTTGTCTGCAACTATTTGATCTGAAGGGAAAATTGTTTTAAATGTTGCACCAAGTGGTATTGCTTCAATACTTCTGTTTAGAGGGAGAATTGCTCCTTCTTGATTCTCAATTCCTATAAATCTTACTAAATTATCTACATGCAACGTTAAACAACGAAGCTAGAACGTAGCTTCTTCAACAAGCAAGTTTGATTATATGGAATGAAATATGCATGGTAAACAAATTTGCTTTAAAGGCTTTTGATTGTACTCCTAGAGACATTATAAGGTTTTCGACTATTGACTCAAAGAATAAACCACTTGGTGGGATTGGAGGTGATTTTCCTCAAATTTTGCCAATAATACCAACAGCAAGCAGAGAAGACATAGTGTTTGCAACTATAAACTCATCAAAGTTATGGAGTCATTGTCAAGTTCTGACATTCACTAAGAATATGGGGTTGGAAATAACTGGTTCTTCTGCTGATCCGAATCTAAAAGACTGTTGATTGGATAATTAAAGTTGAAAATGGAACCTTTGGGTCGAAAAATGATGGAGAAGCAGGCATAGAAATTCTAAGTGATCTTCAATTATTAGAATCAAGCTTTCCTCTCACAAGTATCGTTGAATTTACATATCTAAATTAATTGGATAACATGAACAACTTTAAGTTTTTGAGGATAGAGCTCTACCAGCACCTACTCTAGAAGTGGTTGAAATGGTAAATAATATCATTCTTTCTCAAATACTCGGTGAAGAAAAAGAATATTTGATTTCAAACTCATATTGCATATCAGATGAAGATGTTGGCATTGAATTGAACCAGTTTACAACTGAATTCTTAAATAAAATCCAGTGCTTTGGGATACCAAATCACAAATTGGTCTAGAAAAAAGGAGTTCCAGTTATGATTCTAAAAAATATTGATCAGACCTTAGGATTCTACAAAGGAACAAGACTAATTGTTCAGGAATTGGCAAATAACGTCATGAGGGCAATCAATGTTACAGGAAATCACATTAGTGAAAAGGTTTACATTCATCACATGAATATGATCCCGTCAAATCCTAGAATCCCTTTAAAATTCCAAAGAACACAATTTCCAGTAACACTTTGTTTTGCTATGACTATTAATAGGAGTCAAGGCCAATTGTTGTTGTATGTTGGTTTATTTTAGTAAAAGCATGTTTTCACTCATGGACAACTTTATGTAACTATTTCAAGAGTGAAATCTAAGAGCATTTTGAAGATTCTGATATTAGATAACAATGGAAATCTATGGAACAAAACAAGTAATGTAGTGTACCAAGAGGTATTTCAGAAGATTTTGACATTAGATGACAATGTGCTCAAAGCACCGAAGTAAATTAGAAATGAGATGTTCCCTTCCTCCGAATGTGTATGGGTGCAATGAAATTCGCTTCTCTTTGGCTCTAGCAGGGGTGCAAACTCTAGTTTTAATCCAACATAAAAACAACTATTTACTTATGCTAAAATATTTGAAGCTAAAAATGATATTAATTGCATCCAAAGCATAATTTAACTGGACATGTTAAAATAAATTAAAGCTTAGTTTGCACCCTTCACAGTATGATCCGAACTTTCTCGACATCTGCACCACGTTTGCTAGAAGGATTAGAGGTACCATTTCATTCTTTATAGTGTAATTAGGAACATGTACCCGAGCAATAAATCTGGAATGATACTGAGAGTTCTTTGTAATGCAAAGTCTTTCCTTTGGTTTTCAACTCATCTAGATAACAAGAAAAATCAAATAATTTTTTTTAACACTACCAGGGCAAGGCAGCTGTACACTAACATTTGTTCCCTTGCAGCTTTGATTGTCCGAGCTTCATACGAATAGGACACGAGATAACGACTTACAATGACATGAATATTGACACCGTGAATTTCCAAAAAATCTCAGCCAGAGGCTAGTGGTCCACTAGAAGCACAGCGGAGGTTACAACCAAATTGTTCATTCTTCTTCAGCAGAAAAGAACAGAAGTGTTGCAATCAGTTAGCAAAAGATTTTTTTGTTCTCCCTTCAAAGTATCACAAAAACCTGCTAATTTGAACACAGGTTTATCAAAATCATTCACACCTGGACAAAAGGGCTGGAAAACAGTCTACTCGTGTCACTGCTTGCTTTACTGGTTCTGAATTAAGACAATGTGATCGGATGATGATGCATGCTCAATAAAATATGGGGTCATTCCACCTCCCCCTTTTTCTTACCACCCAAACAAGCGGAAAAAAAAAATCCTTCAAAGTTATCTTTCTTCCCACATGGTAGCCTCCATGTGGCATGATTATCCATTGCAAAATTTTGCTCTGGTGACAGCAAATCTGAAAGATGTTTCCCAAACACAACTGGAGTTGACTGAAGATGGGCCTGTTTTGATGGGGAGAATACCGAAACGAACTTTGTTACTAGCCATGTTAATTGCAATTTGGATGAAATATTTTTGTACAACACAGCAGGGTCCTATGTATTTCACATAATCATAACGTATATAACTATTTGTAAATTACATTTTCAAACAGCCACATCTTGACTGAAATAATAGTCAATATACAACAAATTCAAATACCAGTACGTCCCTAGTTAAAGTGGCAGCAGTTATGATTTATGAAACCCTTCAAGGAAGGCACTAATGTATGTATATGTTCATCTTTCTTTTTGCCTGTGGCTTTGGTTGAGTGAACTGAGAGTTTAATAGCAAGCTGGCCGTGTTAAAAAAGATGCCAAAATTCACCTTACAGGAATATACAATGTTGTAAGGGTGAGCTCATGCTATTTGAGATATGAGCCAAATGACGTCAAAAATCATACCGCAAGTTCCACTTCACATTGATAGCATAATAGACAACTCTTATTGTTGTTCAGGAACCTGTCTGCAATGGGAGAAGAGCTTCTTGCTTGCCTTTGATAAAGATTGCAAGCTCCGTCGGTGCAACTACCAGTCTTAGCCACTTCTGTAACTCTTCACCTTCTACTTTCTCTTTTTCTGAAGAATAAGAAGTATTAGGACACTATGGCTTAGCCAAAACGAAGAAGTTTGATATCTATAGACACTCGACAGAAGCACATGATATTCACATCCCAAGTTCATTAAAGGTCCAGTCAGTCTGAAACCTAAATCCGCAATCTAACTTGAAAATTTCAATTGGTAGAGTTCAACAGTATATAAATAACAGACACGGCGCATGCATGTATGCACCTCTAAAACTGTTGTCCTTTCAAAGTAACCAAATCATTTTAACACTTCAACTATAAAACTTTCATATGAGTCTTTACTCTTTATGGTGAAAAATACAGACCGAATTGCCAAACATTTAGATTTAGCTTGCTCATAAGAAAAACTACTCTTGCAAAAGTGAATATGAAGTGGTTTTTTTTTTCTCCAAAAAAGGGGCACCAAATTATTTGCAATCGGAGTACACTAAAAACGCACACTAATAAAACCCTAGCAACATCACCATGCTAATTAAAATATCCAAAGCAAGAATTATAAACGTGGAAACACATCAAACATGACGCATGCACAACCAACCTTATCATGTTCAAAGGAAAAAGTATAACGAACTAAATCACCCTTGTAATATATACAGGTTTTCTGGTAATAACCAAAGAAAAATGTGGAAACACACATCAAACATGAGGCATGCACAACCAATCTTATCATGTTTAAAGGAAAAAGTATATCAAGCGTAAATACCACATAAACTATATACAAGTTTTCTGGTAATAACCAAAGAAAGAGATTAATTCTTCATGGAATTTTAATGTTTAAATATATATTCTTTAATTATATATTTTCCTTCCACTAAAAAAGTTCTATTCACTACAATAATAAACAGGGTGATGTATTCTTAACATTCTATTATAAGACTTTATGTAATATACACTTCTAATATTTATCATCCACTTAACTAAGTTAAAAGATACTGCAAGGTCACTTTTTCAGCAATCATCGCAAACTATTCACCCAATCACCAAATTTAAAATGCAGCAAGTACATTTACCTTCCAGATGAGCACCAAGACCCTCCAAGACAGTAGGATTAGCTCGCACAATGGAAAGGGATACATCCATCGCAGACTGCAGCAATGTTTTAACCTCTCTTTGAACGAGGTCAACAAGGTGTCCCTGTTGTGTTCAGACGAACATAAGCAAACAGAAGAAACTGAATAGAAAAAAATAAAATAAAAGTTAAATAACTGCAGGACCTGATCCCTTCCCCAAGGAACTGATCCCCCAGACTCATCAAGTCCACCATTAGAAAGGGTAGCAATTGACACAGGGCCTATCGTCTGGTTAAGGCCATACTCAGCTATCGCTTTGTATGCCATATCAGTTGCTCGCCGTATGTCATCAAGTGCACCTGTTGATACTCGACCAGAATAAACCACTTCTTCCGCTGCACGTCCTCCAAGAAGAGTCACCAGGCGGCCATGCAACTCATCAATGAAAAGCAAGTATCTGTCCTCATTTGTAGGGGGAGTATAAGTAAAGCCCAATGCCCCACCGGACCTTGGCAATATACTTAGTTTCTGATAGCATACACAGCATAGGAAGACATTGAATAAATCTTTTTCTTAATATACAGATAACAAAAATATCCCATTTCTTTTTCTTTATTAATAATCTTATGCAATTTTAGTTTTGCTATCCAGTATCTACCACAAGAACCACACCATAAAACAAAAAAAGTGTGACCATGTTATTTGAATAATATCATGCGGAGATGCTAATTCAATTTATAATCTGAGAATGGTTTTAAGAGACATCCATATTTGTTTCCCTTCAGTTTGGTGTTGTATTATTAGTTTCTTATGGTATAGATAGAGGGTGAGCCTCGGCGTAGCTAAGGTTGCTGCCTTGTAATCTGGAGATCACGGATTTAAATCCTGGCAACAACCTCTCCACAAAGTAGGGGTAAGACTGCATATATTTACCATCCCTAGACCCCACCTAGTGGAAGCCTCGTGTACTAGGCTGCCTTTTCTTATGGATTAGATGAGCTTAGTGTGTTTTATAGAAAAGCAAAGTAAAAAAAAAAAAAGGGAAAAAGAGAGAAGAAATATCACATTTGTTAGAATAATTAAGGTAACAAGGAGTTTGAAAACATTAAGAATATTTTTCAAAAAATAAAAAATCATTATAATTAATAAGGAATTTACATAAACATAAGATTGACCAGTTTGACAAGAAATAAAGTACTACTTTGTAATGATATTTTTTTCTTGTAGAAATAAAATAAAGTTTAGAGAGGATTGAGAATAAAGCAACAGTGAGCATGCTAGAGTGGTTATTGGGCATGACTAAAACATTATGTGGCCTCCCCACCTAGTGGGACAAGACTAGGCTGTTGTAGAGAGGAGTCAGAATAATAGGAGTGGCAATAGATGCTTCCACACAATGTTATAATCTATTAACAAATTGAAGCACAACCTTTCATGTATATCTTGTTTAATTTCATAAATCTATACTTTGCTCTAATTTGCTAGCATAAAAAGAGAGAAATAAATAAAAAAGAATGCCCCAACCCCTCAGTCCACACCCACAAAAAATAAAATAAAATAAATCGAATTGTTGTCACAATCCACTAAATTAAGAATATATAGTTAGAGCCTCTACAAATCAATCATCAGATTAATTTATAGAGCATAAATAAATTCAAAATAACCAAGTAGGCAATTGGGTGGTACTTGAATAGCAAAGAATTGAGCATCTTCCACGGTTTACCTCAACACGCGGCTGTCCAGGAAGAAGATTTGCAACCGCAGTGCCTACTACAGCATGACCAGCTTCATGCCGTGCAACTACAGCCTTCTCACTTCCTTGCAACTTGGCGGTCTTCTTCTCTATTCCCTGAAACAAGTAATTTGGGTTCATTTTCTCTTCAATTGATAAACTAGGTTACAATTACAAAACTGAAAATTTCAATTTAACATGTTCTTGTTTGATAGATGGAAAAATCTGACTAAACTACATGTGTAACGTGATAAGTGCCCTTCCACCATGAGAGATTGTGACTTACAGCTATTGATCTTTCCACAGCATGGATGAAATCAATTTTCTCCACAACAACTTTATTCTGCCTTCCCGCCAGTAAAGCAGCCTCATTTACTAGGTTTGCAAGGTCCGCTCTTTAATGATATGGGACAAATATCAGAACAAAATTTCCAACCATCATTTAAAGGGGAAAAAATTGCAGAGGTAACAGCACAATTACCCTGTAAAACCAGTGGTCATAGAAGCAATGTCGGCAAGGTTAACATCCTTTGCTAAAGGAAGCTCTTTCTTGGAAACATGTACTTTAAGAATGGCGTCTCTTCCAATCCTATCAGGTGTTTCCACCTAAAGAGAAATTTACAGGGACATAAATAAGGCATCTTCGCAAAAGTCATGCAACGTCAGGAATGTTTTTTAATTATCAGTATTAAAGCCAGGAGGAGGTAGTGTACTCAAGCTATAATACAGACCATAACTACGCGATCAAATCTTCCTGGTCGGCGGAGTGCAGGGTCTAAGACATCGGAGCGGTTAGTAGCTCCAAGAACTATCACAGCAGAATTGCTGTCAAACCCATCCATCTCCTACAATGCAATCGTCACACATTAGCCTCATTGTGAGATGGTTTCTTTTTTCCTTCTTCCAGAGTTACAAGGGGAAAAAAAATAAAAATAACATCAAAGGAATGCTAACAGTGAGCAACTGATTCAAGGTTTGTTCCCGTTCATCATTGCTAACAATGCGAAATTTACCATCGCGACTTTTAGCCACAGCATCTATCTGCATACCAAAAGAAAGTTTGATTGCTGGAATATTAAATAGTGGATATTGATCAAATCATCCTACTCAAGAAAATATAGCTTAATACCTCATCAATAAATATTATGGATGGAGCTTCCTTCTTTGCCCTTGCAAAGAGATCTCTCACACGAGAAGCACCCATGCCAACATACAACTCTACAAACTCACTAGCAGAACAACTTATAAATGGCACATCAGCCTCTCCAGCCACAGCCTTCGCTAGTAGAGTCTTGCCTGTCCCAGGAAGACCCACCTGTAAGATAAACCAACAGATATTTACCACCTACATCACAAACTAAATAATAATACAAACCACAGAACTTAGCTATAAATACGCCACGTATGATGTGCAGGCTCATATGTAAATATGAGAAAGCATGGTTCATGTAATACAGTGGACAACTCTGCAAGATTTTAGCCTAAAAGATTCCCCAGAGAAGTGTCACATATTTGAACTGTTCCCCAGGCAAATATCCACAACTAGAGAGTATTTTCTGGCAGACTGTCAAATGCTTTCACCCTGGGATCATGTGTTCGTTATGTAATGCTTATCAGATATTTCAAGACAAGACTCACCAAAAGAACACCCCGAGGAGGACGAGCTCCAACTCTTATATACCTATCTGGATTTCGAAGAAATTCCTGGCAAGTGAAATTATTATAATAAAAAATTAGTTTCCTTCGTCACAAAAACTCAACGAAATAGAAGGTCAATGTCTAAAAGAAAGCCTCTTATACAACCTACAAACTGTAAGTGGTAAAAGTGAGGTGAAGAGAGGCCATACCACAATCTCTTCTAACTCCTCCTTAGCCTCATCAACACCGGCAACATCAGCAAAAGTAATTGTTTCACCTTGTTCAGATGATTTTGTACCAGTAGAAGTTCCTGATTTGCGGTTTCTAATCTGTCCAGCTGTATGCTGCACATTGCATACAATTACTGAGAAAACATACAGTTTAAGTGTATGAAAACATACAGTTTAAGTGTATGAAAACATACAGTTTAAGTGTATGAAAACATAAGTTGGGTAAGAAGGCCTAAGCAATTGAAAATGGGAAAGAAACACACACTCACCTGTGAAAAGCTTACAGGGAATCGATGGAGAAGCCCTGCAAGAACAGCAACATAAAACATGGCTATCTGCAAACATGAGAACAAATCAGCACGTCATATTATGTATAATGATAGCCCCCACAACCAAGGAAATCAATAAAGAATAGAATATGAAACTAAATATCTTAAACCACTACACATCATAGCAGATACATACAAAAGCAGGATACTGCTAAAAGAGAAAGAAACCAAATCATAAATTACACGTGGCATATTCAACAAATGTAAAGAATTTTCGATACTCTTAACTAGATTTAGCTCACGAAGTCAATGTAACTTCTACAAAACACTGAAAGTATTAAATTCTTCTCGAAATTACTATTTCAAACTTCCATGGTACAAAACCTAGTGTCCAACTCTAAACAAATCATATAGTACATTATAATGTGTCCAGAATGGTCCATCCAGAAGCAGGGACACACATTCATACAGTTTTCAGTGAATTGGCAGACAGTAAGACTGTAACGGTAGAAACAACAATAACTCTTATTCCTTTCGGGTATTTTTAAGAGTTTGGAATTTAGAAGGGAAGGGAGGGGAGGGAACGACTAAGATTACACTATAAACCCTCCCCTCCCCTCCCCTTCCTCTCCCTCCAAATTACAAACTCACAAACATACACTTCAAGAAGCTTTGCTCTAAATAATTGAATATGTTGCAACCTCTTATAATCTTAACTGAATTCAGTTGAGAAACACCTATATCAAGCAAGTGGTCAACTTCACATACCACAAGCTAATAAATAATAAATAAAAAAAAAAAATTACTCACACAAGTGCAACTCGCTTACCAGTGCAGAGTTAAAGAACCCGCCGGAGCGCTTATCGGGAGACCCAAACTCGACCTGATTCTCCAGCATCTTCTCATAAGGGGTCCTAATATCACTTGGCCTCGTGGTGGTGTAAATAATCCTCTTTGTTGGGGCAACACTCTTAACCAGAGACTCAGACTCCTGCTGCAACAACTTACTCACCCCTCCATTGGAGGCAGCACCAGCAGCAACTTCACCACCGCCACCTCCTCCTCCTCCTCCCTCAACCTCAGGCTTCAACTTGAACATGATGTGGACCCCATCAACCTCCACCTTCTGAACCAGGTCACTGTTTATCTTGCTCAAGAAATCACTATAAGGCACACTCACAAACGTGGTCGCAGCCCTAGGTTCGGACCCAGGTAAGGGAATCCCAGGCCTAAGCAACCTCATAACAAATACCACAATCCCTAATTGAAGAAGCAAAACCCCAATCTCCTGAGCCTGCACTATCGGCTGCCACCGCCACTTTCCTCCGGCCCCACCGCCACCGCCGCCCTTGGACCCTAACCACCACCACAACCACCACCCTCCCTTCCCCTGCTGCTTCTCCTTCCTCCGGTTCGAACCGGACCCCGCCGCCGTCGTCGGCGGCGACCCCTTATCGCCGTCGCCGCTCTTCTCCTCGCTGGAACCCGCCGCCGAATCGCTCTCCTGGCCGCTCCCAGCCCTAACCCTCGTACCGTCGCAGCAGTACCCTCTCCTGAAGGCTCCCCAAGGATGGTCGAACCGAAACGAGAACGAAGAAGAATCGCTCGAGAAATTCGCTTGCCTCGGAACCCTAGTCTGTGCCGAATTGGGAACGAAGCGCGTCGTCGTCGAAGAAGAAGACGCGCTGTGGCGAAACGACGTCGTCGCGTGCCTCCGCCAGCGGTGGAAATTGGAGTCAGAATTCAAGTAGAGTTGTGTGTGCGTTAAGGGCGATAGGTAATCCAACGCAGACATTGTTGCAATTATAGAGAGAGAGAACGTGAAAATCAAAACTTCGAATGTTGTTCGTGTTTTGCGCGCATGTATGTGTAAACGAAAGAAAGTGCTGTGGCGTGTTGTCTGATTTATATGGGTGAGCTTTCAGAGATTATCTATTCACTGCCAATGGTGGCCAACGTTGAATTGAGAGACGGACAGAGACAGGGTAATCCGACAGTGAATGAAGGCCGTTGGATTGGGGATGGGTTTGGGATCGGAACCGTTGATGAGAGGAGTTTTGTTTTTGTCAGTTGTTTATTTTTTATATTCTTATTTTATTTTAAGTCAAGGTTTGTGGGTGTTGATTCTTTTGGCTAGTTCGTGGCACTGGCTTTGTGTGTGGCAAGCGCCGTGCACGTGTTTGGGTGTCTATTTGGGGGCTTGGGTGGGGATCTGGTGCGGGTGAGCTCATGGGGGATCGTGTTTATGAGGGGAGAGATTATTGACGCGTGGAGGGTAACGAGAGGTCGAGGTGATGTTCCAATCATTGGTCATGTGGAGCCGTTGCATACTAGAAGAACGGTGAATGCTAAATGAGTTTACTTTCTCTATAGAGTCAAATCTCAATAGTATGGTGTGAGTTAATTATATTTATTAATATAATATTATATAATTATATTAATATATTAAAATTAAATTTATGTTCAATTTGGATCTTAATAATATCGAATAAATTAGTTCTTAAGAAAAGAAATACCCTTTTTGATCTCTCATTATTAGAATATAATAAATTGGTCCCTCATAATTTATAATAATGGATTTGACTCATTTAAAATGAAGAGACTGGTAAATTGATAAAGTAATCAATTAATCACTCTTATATCAATATAACAATATGTCAAATTGGACCTAATAACAATATTTATAGGACAGACAAGTCTATCGAAATATTCATAAATGACTAATTTTTCTTACATTTTTAATTATGAGGGACCATAAAATATGTGGCCATTTTATCCGACGCAATTTTCTTAGGGACTAGATTGAGGATTTACTCCATACTATAATGCAATTTAAAAACACAAGAATAAGACAACAAGTGAGAGCATAAGTTAGTCCATGCAAACATTATAAGCTCCATAACTCTTTAGAAAGCTTAATAGTTTTGAATAACAACAAAGCCAGTTTAAAGAAAATATTTTGAAAAACGATTAATGGCTACCTTGAGTGTCTTGACGAGGCAAAACAGGTTGTTCCGAATTGCATAAAAATATACTTGAATCAAGAATAATTTGACTATATATGTGCAAACATGTTTCATCTCAAGGGAGGAGATTAAGCTTAAAAGAAGTAAATATTATAATAGTACAAAAAATGTTTACACGTACTACGGACTGAAGTTTATCAAGTCAAGAACAAGAAACCAAGGGAAAAGGTCTTCAGAAAGTAGCACGAGACATCAGAAAGTACACTCATGGTGAAAAAATCAACTCATGTCCAAAAGCAACGCGTTACTTAATCTTCAATCATCACAATCGCAATGAAATCATCAGCAAAAAAGATTGGACTAAAGACCAGAAGATTGAAGAATTTTCAAGGAACTGATTATGTCGTCTGAAAGCTCATCTGTGAGTGGAGCATTTGAACACTACAGGAAAAAGAGGGAAATTGAAATTTTGAAATTCAAATTTAATCTAAGTCTAACCTAATTGTCAAACTAGTACGTCATCTCTTTTGCCTAAACAATCAACCACCTTGGCTTCATGAAGGAGGAGTTCAAAAGGCATATTCAGAAAGTAGAAAAGTAGTTTCTGAAGGGAGATAAAAAAAACTCAATATTACAATGGCTTCTGCAACTGATGTGACAGATCTGTCGACCTCTCTTCTAGCTTATTCCTCTAAGACACAACCAATGATCAACACATGTCACTTGGAGATCTAATCAAAGGCAACATTCATAACGAAGACTGATATATATAGAGATATGTTGTGCTCTGAAAAGAGATAGAGAGACTACACTTAAAAGAGAGGAAACTCTGCTTAAATCTCTCTTCATCCTGTAAGGTTCATCATATTTTTTATCTAATCAGATTCCTTACATGTAAAAATCTTATTTCTGGTCCTTATAATGTTAAATGCTTTTCTTAGGAAGAAATATAGAAAGAAATCGCTCTTATTTCCCAGGTCTGTTATCAATGTATAATCTTTAAGGAAACTTGAGTATATGTTAGTTTGAGTAGCAATCCAAGCACAAACCTTTGTATCCTTGATCCGATAGTGATCAGTGTGAGATGACTTAGAGAGGACAGTGTCAATACTACTCAGTTTGGCTTGGAAAGGTCAATGTCAATACCACTCGGTTCAGCTTAGAGAGGCTGGTTTAAAACTACTCAACTTGTGCCAATTTCTGAGTTAGTCTGTTGTGCACAAGTGAAAGCTTGGGAAGGCTAATGTAAGAACTATCCAATTTGCTTTCTCAGTTAAGAAAGTTGTTTTATCGAAATCTTAACAGTTGTTGAATACTGGATATTGGCAGTTGGGACGAACCGGTATAAACATCCTTGTGTCAATCCTCTTCTCCTTAATCTCTTTGATTTTCAAACTTGCTTTATTTCTTCTCTTTACCTTTATTAACATTTTTTATCATTTATTATTTATAGCTTTATCATTCATATCTTTTATGTTTTTTGTTTGTTCCGATGTTCTTCTTTTACTGACATACATTATAAAGTAGCTTTCTAAAACAATTAACATATTTTTCTGCTGCACGATCTAACCCCCCATCTCGTGCACGATCCAACCCCACATCTCGTGCACTTTCTCACCTATAAACATTACCCTATGGATTAGCTCGAATCATTTTTTGCAATTTAATAGATTAAATCACTAATCTTTTAATTTTAAATTTAGGTACTCATGTGAAACATACATATAATTTCAAGGGAAAAAAGCAATTTACCCTCCTGAACTTTTGCTTTTGTGCAATTTAGACCTTAAGTTTTCAAATTGTTCAACGTGACCCCATGTACTTACCAAATGGTGCGAAAAAACCCTTCCGTTACTCAGACATCTAAAGCCACCATTAAGTCCACATGTGCTTCTCACATGCATATATTATTGGACAAAAATACCCCTTCTTTAACTCTAATTTCCACTTGCACACCTCCCCTCTCCCTTCTATCATTCTGCAACTTGGTCTCAAACCCTTTTTCCTTTTCTCCATCCAAAGATAAAACATAAGCTTGCCTGCCCAACCAACATGAACACAGTCCAATAACAAAGCCTCTCAAATTAAAGTATTAAAACATTTTTTGGAAAAAGAAAATAGAAGGGAACTCAGTAAAAGCAACCAAAGGGAACAAGATTAGGGATTCAGAATATTGGACATTGGGGTTTATCTGGAAAAAAGGAAGATGGTAGCGCTCAAGCAGAAGCAGGGAAAGGAAAGGCGGGCCGCCACGGCTTCTATGCGATAGTGACGCTAGGCGAGTGGTGAGGATCAGAAGGTGGTGGCGAGGGGTGGTGCAACGCGACGGTGAGGCTAGGTTCGGGATCTCATGGCTGGGAAGGAAGTTGGCTTGTTTTTATAGAGGGCGATAGCGGTAGTTGTGGAGGGATCCAAGCCGCTTGGGTTATGCGAGGTGGAGGGTAGCAACTGGTGGTTCTCTATTTGGGTTCGATGGTGATGATGGTGGTCATGGTGCTGGGTTTCAGTTTAGATGTTGTTGAAAATGGTTGAAGAGTGGTGGGTTTCAATTTAGATGGTGGTCTCTGTTTGGGTTTCAGTTTAGCTGGTGGTTCTCTGTTTGGGTTTCAATTTTAGATGAAAATGGTTGAAGAGTGGTGGGTTTTAGTTTTTAAATGTTGTTGAACCCACCTCTCAACCTGATTCGGGCTGTGTAAGGAAGGATGTGTGCAATGGAGAAGGAGGCAAGTAAGTTTGAGAGATTGGAAACTAGAGTTAAGGAAAGGGTATTTTTGTCCAATAATGTATGCATGTGAGAAGCACATGTGGACTTAACGGTGGTTTTGGATGTTTGAGTAACGAAAGGGCTTTTTCACACTATCTAGTAAGTACGGGGGGTCGCGTTGCATAATTTGAAAACTCAGGGTCTAAATTGCACAAGAGCAAAAGTTCAAGAGGGTAAATTGTTTTTTTCCCTAATTTCAAGGATCAAAATAAATCTCTACTTTAAAAGTAAAATCTTTTCTAAATTAAATTGAACTGAAAAGGCATATAATTTTGATTTAAGCACAAATATTCTCACAAATATAGCTCAATTTGTGTAAATTACACTTTTGTATAATGAGATTAAGTAATAATATACTTGATACCCCTTGATTTGTCATGCCTTTCCAAATACTCCTATAAGGTTACTTCGTGTAAAGCCTACAGGGATACACAGTGTCACATTGGGTCAAATTATGAGGATGTTAGGTGTAATGCCATTTAAAATCTCAATGGATGTTTTAGTGTAAATTTTACAAGTTGGGAATTGTCATGTGTAATCTCATTGTAATATCCTGATTATAAATGTTAAAAGACCTCTAACATTATTTGTAGAGTTGAGTTCTAGTTCCTACATATGCTGGGTGAAAATCAGAATGCAAGATTTGAAACTCAACTCTACTCTCATGCTGCCAAATATGACCTTTGTCCATTTGAAAATCTATTAAGCTATAGATATACAATTGATGTTATTTTTGTTGCATTAAAAAGCTAACTCAAATATCTACAAATGTTATTTCTATCATAGAAAGTCAATCGTATTAGGAGCTAACGCGGGTTAAGCTATCGAGAGCAGCAAGAGTCGTGCTCTAGTGTGACCTACACGATAGAACAGTTGCATGCGCTTATGATAAGTGCATATTTTTTCAAATAAGTTCTTTTTAGAACTAGGAAATTTTGATACTTTGTATGCTTAATTGACAAAGGATTAGATTTGGTCCTCTTTGTGCATAATGTGCAAATGGTGTTCAAATTGGACCATTTTGTGACACAATCCAAGTTTTGATACTTCCATCTTAATTTAACTATTGCAAGAGATTGTGAATTGTAGGGAACCTTTGGTGTTGGTGCATGGAGTTTGAAGAGGAACTTGGAGCAAGCTTGGAGATTGGATGCTCTAGGGAAGCTTGGAAGGAAGAAAAGAAGTTCCTAAAACCAAGTCCAAAGTAAGCCTGCTCACTGTAGCGAATTGTGGTTGCTATAGCGAGCCTATAAAGGAATTTCAAAGTCCAGGAAAAGCCACCTTGCTGTAGCGAACCTAATTATCTATAGTGAGGCTACGGAGATGTTTGAAGTCCAGAAAAGGTTGCGCTCGCTGTAGCGACACTAGTCGCTGTGGCGAGGAACCCCTACTCTAGTGAAGACCAGGCTGGCTATAGCAAGCTACACTCCTATAGCAAGCATTTCGTTCCAAATCACAATTTTAAAATTTGCATTTTTTTTTCACCCATTTAGGCCCTTTTTAGCAAAATTTGGATGATGTAATAAACCTGACAATGGGATTTTTGAGGCATTCATGCCGTTTTAGGAAAAGTTTTAGGTTTGGCCTCCTCGAAAATTCTTTCTTATCTCTATTGCTCTTCCATTAAAGAACCTCAAGATTTCATAATTCTCCATCATTCTCTTTGGTTTTTCTGCACTCTTTTTGTTTATGACTCTTATAACCTCCATTATGGAGGAGTAATTTTTATACTAGCTTAAGGGTCTTCAAGAGCTAAGGTGTACGTTTGAGAAAATCAGTTTTAATGCAACTTGTTTGGTTTCCTTTATTCCTCTTCTTACTTGTGTGATTTTTATATTGATTGATGTAACTATTGCATGAGTATGCTCTTCGTTGTTCATATCTCGCATGATTGTGTTAGTTGTGAGTGATTAAGAATGTTGATTGAGTTAGCTAATTGATCAATTGGTAAAACTTAGTTAACTAGAGGAACTAGGATTAGTTTTGTTTGAGAAACAAGGCTAATACAATTGAACTTTAAATTGGTATATGTATGTGAGGGTTGCGATTGCAATTATTTTCGTATGTACGTTAATTGTATGCTTGGTAGGATTCCCTAACCAAGTATAATGGTGTGTTGGTCATGTGATTGCAAGACCATCATATTTAGCCGCCTTCCAAGTGTTTGATAATTGGTTTGTCAAGGATAATGTACCATTAGCTTGAGAATTCCTAAAAGGTAATCCTTTATCATTGTTTATTTTACTTAATTGCAATTTTTTACACTTCCAAATGCAATACCCCCTTCCCTCGGCGCCCCAAAAAAAAAAAAGAGAAAATCTTCATTAAGAAATGACTTTAGTTTACTCCTCTTTTATACTTATTTAAATTTGGTGGAAGCACTAGATTTGCAACACTCTAGTGGCTTCTTTATCAGCGTCTCTCTTGTTCTCAACACGACGAGCATGCTAGAGCGCCCCAACGCAAGCTACGATGCCCATTACGGGACAAGATGTCACATTTTAGTGTAGCCTATTTTTTCTTTCCCACTATAAATATAACTAGGAGTGTTCAAAATCAAATTAAATTGAATTAAAATAAAAACTGAAATTATATACTAATCAGTTTGAAATTAATAATTTTGAAAACTAGTTTGAGTTAATAAGTTTGAATTAGTTTAAAAACTAATCAAAACGGAAATTAATCAGGTTGATTTAATTCTTAATTTATGAAAATCAAATAAAACCAAACCAAACTGATAACATATTATATTAATAATTTTATTTATTAATTAGATGTACTACTTATCAAATTTTGCTATTCATATCTAAATTTGTCTTATATTTTAACTCAATATTTAGGATTTTCAATTATATATTAATTCTTTTAATTTAATCAACATAATTTTTATTCAAATCTTTTATCATTTCTTAACTTATTAGTTAATAGTATGACATATTAGCATAAATTTTAAAAATTAGCTTAAATCTTATAATTACATAATTTTATAATAACAATTACTCCAATTTAATGTTGTTTATAATTATTTTTTTTTACATTTTATAAATTTTATAGTAAAAATAAAAAACCGAACCAATCCAAACAATTTAAATTGGTTTGGTTTGGTTTTTAAAAAATAAAGAGCCAAACCAAATCGAAATAAAATTTATTAATTAGACCAATTGATTTTTACCTCGAAATCGAGCCAAACTGAACTGCCAACACCCCTAAATATAACACTTTACAAATCCTCAAATGCTCTTCCAACCGTCCTAGTTGCTCTACACTAGTTCTCTCTCAAGAAAAACAAATAAATTCTCGCTTTCTTCTCATTCAATCTCTTCCTTTCTCCTCCCTATTAGTGAGGAAGCTGTTATCACGAATTATCAAGCTCTACTTCTCAACATATGGGCTATTGGGTAGCAGAAGCAAAAGAAATACAACACAAAAAACAAACAAAAAACACTTTGCATTTCTCATGTTTTACCAATTTTGACTTAGTCTCATACTTTTCTATCAAATATCTTAACGTTTTCAAAATTTTTCAACTTTTCCCTTTGGATAGATAGGCATTCACATTATAAACAGAAAATTTGATATAGAAATTAAATTACAATATTAAAAAATATAACAAAATATCAAATATTAAATTTCCGTTCATAATTTGAATATTGTTTATAATTTGAAACATTATGAAAACTAAAAAAAAAAGAAGAAACTTTTAGAATTAAACCAAAAACTTGGTGAAATATGACGAAAGTAAATGAAACTTTACGTGGGTACTTTTTTAAAAACATTATTGCTCACATAAATTGGTAAATTGAACTCAAACAGAACACTTTAGAGATTTGTATTATGAGAGTAAAATTGAATGGCCGTTACCTTTTTATAAATTTTTTTTATAAAAAGCCATTTAAAATCAGATTTAATTTTGATTTTTATAATATGAATTATTTACTTATTGCTAAATCTTTAAAATCATTTAATTACCATGATTTATTTAAAATTGTGTTCAATTTTTATACATTGACCATATAAAACCATTTTACATCATCAAATGTCAATCAATAGAATTAAAAATATAAATGACAAGTCATATTTGATAACTAACAACTATAATAACCAATTGTAAATTAGCATTTTCTTGATTTTTTTTGTTTACTATATAAAACTTTTTTATATTATCAATTCATAGAAATTAAGCTCTATAAAATTTTTAAATATGTTAATGATATATGAATATATCATTAAATGAAAAATAAAAATATTTAGGTGTACAAAGAATTCAAATTTCTCTTTAATGATAACTAGTTATATTCATTTCATATATGATATACGCACTTCTTTTATTTGTTAGTTGCTACTTAATGTTTTGTTTGATTGATAAAAAGTTATATTTAGTGTGTGCGAACATCGTAAAGGCACAAGTAACGTTTACTGTGCTTTTTTTTTGTCAAATGTTATTCTTTAAATTAAAAATTATCTTTTATAAAAACTACTCATATTAATTTTTATTCAAAATTTAAAAAATAGATTTTTATTGTTTCCAATTTCAAACATAAGTTTATATAAGTAATTTTTATGACAAAATTCACGTCTCTAAGCTTTATGTCTTGAAAAGATTAGTCACTGCTTCTGGCGAGATACTCTAGGTTCACCTAAAAAAAAGTAATTTTTATGACATGAAATTAATACACACTAATTTATGGGGTTTTATTTTCATATCCCATGGGTGTATTGCTCTATAAGATAACATTTGTAATGAATAATTTGAAAACTTGAGAAAGAACATATTTTATGGGATTTTTTTTCTTCTGAAGCTGCTTTTTTTCAGGGCAATGATCGAATCCTAAATACACTTGTTACGAAAAGAAATGACTCTTATCATCTCATCTTAGTCCCTATGGTTTTTCAGAATTTAATTTACATATATTTATAATATAAAATATAAAAGAATTTTATATTATATTTTTTTATATAATCGATACATTGAAAGTAAAAAATCTATTTTATTCGAAACGAGTTAATTTTCATGCGCAAACAGTGCAAAATTTTTTTTACATTATCATTCAATCATATTTTATCACATTAGTAAAAGTAGTTAAATTTTACACCCACTATTTAAACAATCATTCAAATGAAATGATTTGATTAGATAATATTGCATAAAATTTTAAGCAATCCAAAATTAATCTCTATTAGATATTCACCTTTGGATGGAGATAGAAGATAAAAGTAACTTTTATCGGTGGAAAGAGGATGACAAAACCAACATTGAACCGAGTGGAGTGTAGAACCGTAAAAGCACTGTCGTACATTACTGAGTTGGATACAACAACTAATTACTAAGCCATAATGCGACTTTGACTTATGAAAGTGATTTAGATATTTTTGGATTTTCTAATACATTTTGTCTATTGTTTGTGGTTATTAAAATAGAAGAGGAGCATAGAGTAAATTCCTATATTAAAGGGTCTTGTGAAATTGTCAGCCAAACAAAAGAGTTTCCTAAAAAAGAAGGATTAAATTATAGTTTAACGGCTAACCATTTGTTAGGGGGCAAGGTCAAACTATTTTTCAGTTTTGGCCATTATTTGGAGGTTAGGTGACCTATTTTCTCTCTGTTAATCCTTCTCTAGTTTTTTCAGTTTTCTGGATGGTTTCATTGGACTTAGTAACAGATCACATCAATGTTGCATTTTCTTCAACCATCATTAATCTCCTAGTTTGTTCATAGCTAGAACACCAGTTACATTTACATATTTCAGTTTTGATTGGTTTCAATCCTAACCTATTCATCAGTTAGTGCTTATATATATATATATATATATATATATATATATATATATATATATAAATATACATTTTTTTGTCCTTCATGGTAGAAAATCATATTTTCTATTAATGTTTCCTTAACCAGGGTTGGTAACAAACATGCCAATCCCATTTGATTACTACCATGATGATTACAATTACATGTTTGAATTTGGTAATGGCTAAAGTGTCCATTCCAGCCACCATTTGAGTTTTGCATTATTTAGCTGTAACAAAGTACATGCGTGCAACGTTGAAAGCAACATAGTTTGTTCTTTGTGCTTGCATTCAGAGAAACAAAGGTGGGTTTGAATTCAAGGGACATTCAATTTCGTTTGTGTAGAGTGGTTCAGATTTCAGCTATGATTAGCTACACTTCTGTGCAAAGGCATCCATTGGTTTTTACTGCTCTGGTTGTCTTCTTCATCTTGTATATATTTCTTCCTTATATTTTTAGCTTCTTGGTTTATATATCCCCATTTCTTGTATATGCTGCAATTCTGGTTAGAATCTTTTGGAGTTCCGAGCAAACACAACTCAGATGTGCCAAAAGGGAGGAGAAAAGGGGAGAGAAGGATAGGGTTGCACCAAATCATTCAAATACACCAAAGTCTAAGAGGCATGGCCGCCTTGTTAAGTATCCATCGCAAAATGCTACAAGTAGAAGAAGAAATTTCACAGGGAGGAAGTTGGATGTGTATGGTGATTTGGAACACAAGGCCAAGGATTTATCAGAAGTGTTTCAAAATGAATTCACTAGCAAGAGCACAAAGTTTAGAGAATATAGATCTTTTAGGAAAGAGAAGGGTTATTTGGATTATGAGTTGTCTACAGAAAAAGCTGAGGTGGCTCCTAAGAATCAAACCTTATTTTCTGAACCATCAATGAATGGCTTGGTAGATTATGGTGCTAGTAGTGGTGTTCCTAAGAAAGAGATTGAAGACAGAAAGGGTGAGACAAAAGCAGAAGAAGGTAGCAACAAATTAAGCGAGACAAAAGCAGAAGAGGGTAGCATCAAAACTAGTGAAATGATAGAGGATGATCAGAAAAATGATATGGATCTTGGGATTGCTGAGACTGAGAAAACTAAAAGGCTGGAAAGCCTCATAGCCAGAAGAAGAGCAAGAAAACTACTCAAGTTGAAGATTGAGAAGGGCCTAGTTGACATGAAATCAGTTGTCCCAGGACTAATTGCACCATTGTCTATTACAAAAGTTAACCTTTTTGATTCTTCAAAAGAGTTGGAAGTTATTGATGGCATAGAAATGCCTGGTTCTGCCCCATCTGCTTTGAGAAGCCCATATGATATTCCTTATGATCCTTTTGAGGAGAAACCTGTTCTAACTGGGGATGGTTTTGAACAAGAATTCATTAGTCCGCACAAGGATATGATGTTCACTAGGCATGAAAGCTTCGCTTATGGCTCCTTTTTCCCATTAGATTCAAGACAAGACTGGCCATCATACCCAAGAAATAGAAGGCATCTAGGTGATAACCTATTCCTCCTTGGGAGAAAAGAACTTGAATCACATTTCTTATATTCATGCCATTCAATTCTCAAGTCAAATAATGACATATAGATTTTTTTTTCAAAGATGAATGTAGACTTTTAACTTTAAAGTTACTCTTTTCAAGAAAAACGTTCACATGTCATTATTTGATTTTGAGAAGTAGATGGAATAAATATAAGGTGCTTGTATTAACTATCATATCTTCTGAGAGTTAAAATAGCAAAAGAAATGCTAGAATTTTGGAAACATTTCAAAATGAAATTGAATGCATTTTACTCTTGCAGGTAAGGGAAATAATGACTGGCTTGACCAATTAATCTACAAACAAGGAAGTGAAAGTGAATCTAAAGGTCATGTTCCTCTTAGAGAAGGAGAGGAAAACAGACATGAAGTCGATGAAAAATGCGAATCTAATGTGGAGGTCATTAAAGATAAGGAAGTAGATAATGCTCATGCAACAAAGTCCAAGCCAAACCATACAAGTAAGCAAGGTTGGACTTTAGAGGTAAATGTGGAAAAGGATATTGATTCTGTGTATGAATCTCTTCCATCTCTAGCTGATAAAAACCAAGAAGACATGTTCCTTACCACTAGGTGCATTAGTCACACCACATCGTATTCCTTAGCTTCTGACTTACAAGTTGAGGTTTCTGAAGTTGGTTCACCAACTTTGACAGTTGATGAGAGTCATGATACCATTACAACCACAGATGTAGAATCCATGATATATGATGGGGACATTGACAAAGATGTTATTTCTAGCAGTGAGGATATGTGGGGAGCCTCACTCCATGCAAGAGAAGCGTGCAGAGTTAGTGAGCAGGATATTTCAGAAGCAAGCAATTGGAAGAACATTGTTTCATCGAATTCTTTACAAAACAGAGATGAAGAAAATGCAGCTGATGTGAGCTCCATGTCCTCAAAATCTGACATACTTGAAGATACCCCAATTGCAGCTCATATAATAAGTAGTGATCATAACATGTTTGGTAACGTGGATTATTTTATAGGGGGAACTAATGCCCCCCATCCTTCATATTCTTCAAGAGTGTCATCACGTAGGAGGCAGTTGGTGGATAATACTCATGTTGATCATATACTAGATCAAACACATTCAGGAAAACCAGAGGCGAGTCACTTTGGTAGTAGTATTGTAGTTGTTAGACAACTTAATTTTCAGAAATCTTGAATCTTGGTTAGTCCAAAGGACAAACATAAATGAGTGAATGTTAAAATTGATTTTCAAAAAATTTTAATTTCCCGTTAGTCCTTTATAGTATAAAACATCTAGCAAATTAGAGACCAAATCGACATACAAATGTACATTGGAGGATTAAATTGATGTCATTTTTAAACATTGAAGACCAAATTGATATCTCCAAAATCTTTAAAGGGCTAGTTTTGTATTTACCTCTTATTTATTTTTGCATGGGAAGGGGACTTTTCTGAATTCATACCTGAACAAATCATTGCTTTTTTGCCTTTTCTATTTCATTTTGTTACTTGCTTCCATAGAAGGTACTTAGCATTTAGGATTTTTTTTTCATTGATATAATCCTTATTGTGTGACAGGAATGGTATAACCTATCAGACAATTTAATAAGTAAGTCACAAGGTATCAGTGATTTGAACAACTCAGCACCTATTGAACAAGATAACACTCAGAACCCAAAAAGTAGTACTGAAGACCATGATACATCAATTGTAAGACAAGAAACAATTGATGAAGTATCTATCAACTTAAGTTCATCATCATCTTCACCAAGGTCTGTGTTACCACCTAAGGCCATGGCAGACCAAGCTTCCTCATCAGCTAATAATCAAGAAATGCACTTAGGTGTTCAACAATCTAACATGGAGAATATGGCACAAGCAATATCAAATGGTGAGGGTGCACTTGACCCCATGCCTCAAAATATTCAGCCTTTGATGGATGATCTAATAGTAGAATCACATAACATTGACGTCAGTCATTCTCAGGTATAGATTGTGGTAGAAAATTTGTTTTATGTTTCATATTAATCATTGAACCCACAATGGGTGGTTGGGATGGTAACAACTTTAACTACTCAAATAAGAATGCGAGTTCAAACCTCAGTAAAGTAACTCTTGTGGGAGACTCTAATTTTGTTTGTTTTAGATTATTCTGACAGAAGATTTTTTTTTCCATCTAAAAACATCACTCTATATGGAAGTTATTCATATATAAAGTAATTTTTTTAGATGAAAATAACCACTTTTCTATTAAAATAATCTGAAACAACCGTACACATAAGTTTTGCTCTAGTTGAACGAGTGTTAGTTGTGTAGGCAGTTTAAATGAGCTGAACCTCTAAGAATAACTCATAGAAACATAATAATCATGGACATATCTTCTTCAATATAAGTAGAGGAGACAACTATTCCCATGCTTAAAGGCTTTGGTACATGTTCATCAATCCAAAAGGGTGGGGTTGAATATGATCAGTTCACATGAATCTTAACAATGTCTATATATGGGGCAAATCTTGCCAATGATTAAAAAAAAATATATTGAAGGGTTTCAAGGCTTCACTTGTGCATTATTTATGGTGTTAACTAGGAACGAAGTTATTCCCTAGAGAGTTCCAATCAAGTATCAATTGTGTCTAGCAAGATAAATGATGCGTACAAAGAGAAGTCGAAGAATGATGAGAACAATGAAAATAAATGTCCCCTAATTAGACAGGATGCTACTGTAGAGCCTTCCAGATTGGCTGAGATGAAGATTTCAGAGAACATGAGTGAGAAATCAAGATATTTATTTGATGACAGTAAACATTTGAGTCTTTAAACTTGATATATTTTGGTAGATTAGCCAATGCACTTACCATTTTACATATTTCGTCCTGCAAAACTGAAACAGGTACCATTGAACTCACCAATGATAAAATCATCCTCAAAAGTTTACAGTGAGAACAATGAAGATGAATCCCAAGCATCAACGAGACAAAAGGGTACAATGGAAACATTTAGCAATTTTGAAGCAATTGAAATAAATTATACTAGAGATTTTGAAGCAAAACATGATGATTTGAATAAGAATGAAGCCTCAATTCCAAGTGGATCAAGTAGCGAAAGTGACAACATGAGTGAACTAGACAAGCCAAATCACATCTTTGAAGAAGTGAATTTTTCACAAAGTGAGACAAAGCAGATGATTGGTGATCATATGAAGCAGGAAAAGTTAGATAGAGGGAACATCTCTGAGGACTCTCCAATACTACCAGTGGTCACTGAATTAACCAATGCTGAAATTATAGTTGGAGAATCCGACAACATGAACAAGAATGACACCATGGTTTTATCTGAATCAACAAGAGAAAGTGACCATGTAAGTAACAACACAGATGAAAAAGCATGAAGAATTACAACAACTTGAGGCTGTTAGCACACCAAAGCCAAATAAACCATATGATAGCTCAAACTTCCTGAGAGTCAACAGAATTGGTTGAAGAGACAGGTAGTAAAGATGACAATGAGGACTTACAAGAACCAAAGTTCACTAAACCAATGATTCCCAGCAAAAAAAAAAAAAAGTGCAAATGATGTCCATGTAGAGGATTTGTGAACCAAAAAAATTGACAAGAAGTTCTTTATATTATTTAATTAAATTCTCAAATTAATTAGGAGTCTAGGACATGCAAATATTTTTCTTGAAATTAATACAACTTTAGATTACTCAACTCAAGGAAACATTAACATGCAGTTACTAAATTTGAGAATTGAATGAAACAGATATGAAAAACTTATTATTTTGAATCTTTTTGGGAGTGCTTCACTTTTGCTGAGAGTTAAGGTCAGCAACTTTATGCTGTTGCACACCTAGAAAATTGGTTTAGCAAGATGAAGTGAAGTTCTATTATTTAGTTACTTTCCATCTCCAAGTGACAGATTAATCGAGAGTCTAGGTTGTTAAAATGAGTAGACTAACATAGAGCAGCAATATGCTACTTAATTTCACAACATGAATGTTGTCCTTTAACCATGGTTCACCTACAAGTTTAGAACATTATTCACATTATTTTATGAATCACACTGTATATACTCTTATCATATTATTCATGATGTAGAAAGTGAGACACATAGAAGGTCCCTTGTACCTTATAGATAGTAAATTTGTATATCTCAAACTGATATGACCACCAACATTTTGTCTGTCTACTAATATTCCTCCTTTGTTATTGATGAAACGATGAGAAGAATGATATTCTTTTTCTCTCACGCTTTGTAGACTAGGAGTGGTGTTATTCAATTGTTAGAACTGGTATGTGAGTAAATGAATGATTCTTATTGAATTGGGGAACCTAACAATTGCTCAAGAATCCTAGAAATGGATACAGGGCGTAGAAGAGAATAAGAATCCTCAAGCTTTTTAAAAACAATCTAAAAATGACTAGACACCTTACAATCTTCACCCTTTCCCCTTTTATTTTGCAATTAACTCCCTAACTACCTTTCCTTCCAAAATTATTTGCCTCATGGGCCCTGCATATGGCTCATTTTCTCTCATATTCCTCTTAACATATACCTTCCCACACAAGGGGTCCCTAACACTACCCCCTAGAGAACTACTTTGTCCTCAAGGTGAGCTTCTGGAAATTGACCCTGAGGATTCCAAAAGCCCTCTTAAGAATTGTCATAATCTAGAAGCTTTTTCCACTTGACCAAGACTTTGGTTGCCTCCTCTGCTGTGTATTGCACTCGCAAGACATAATCGGGCATTGCTTGCAGCACCTCTTCTTCTGTCAATCTCGCTGGTAGTTCAGATGGTCATTTGCTGGGAGGGAGATCTTTTCTAAGCTTGCTTACTTGGAAATCGGGTGTAAGAGCGGCATGTAGGCAATAACACCAACTGATAAGCCATCAGACTTATCTTGTCAAGTACTTGATAAGGCCAATAAAAGCGAGGACAAAACTTTTCATTAGGTTTGCGAGCTAGGGATCTCATCCTATAGGGGCTGAAATTTCAGGAAAACCAAATCTCCAACCTCATAATTAACCTCCCCTCGATGCTAATTTGCATAGTGCTTCATCCACTGCCGAGGTAACAGTAAATGAGACTTCAGCTCAGCTAATGCCTCATCCCTATTATCTACTAAGGATGGCATCTATGGCGTCTTAGACATCTTAGAGGGGTAGGTAGTGCCCTTAAATAGAATAGGAGGTGACCTACCATAAAGGGCTTGAAAGGGTGAAGCCTTGATTGACACATTCTTTAATATGTCAAACCTATATTCATCCTAAGGTAGCCAATCAGCCCACTACTTAGGTTTGGAACTAACAAAATAGCAGAGATATAACTCCAAGCAATGGTTAGCAACATCTATTTGGCTATCTATTTGTGGGTGGTAAGGGCTACTGTATTTAAGTTTAGTTCCAGGTACATGGAATAATTCAAAGCAGAAATGGTTAAGGAGAATTAGGTCTCTGTCAGAAATGATGATAGCAGGAAATCCATGGAACCTGACAACCTCTTTGATTGAGCTACATCCTTAGCGAGTACAGGTGGGCTAGGGGTAGGAAATGAGCATATTTGGTGAGGCGATCTACCACCACCATAATAGCATCCTTGCCCTTTGATTTTGGGAGGCTCGAGATGAAATCCATGGATATTTCAGACTAAACTTACTCTGGTATTTGTAGTAGCTGCAGTAGACTAACCACATAATCCTTGACCTGTTTCTTCTTCCTTTTCCAAAATACAACTGCAAATAACCTCTTATATATATGGAAGAAACAAGAATGTCCTCCAACTGAGGAATCATGAAATTCAGCCAGGAGCAAGGGTCCTTAGGAATTATCACATGCCCTTGGTAGAATAATCGTCCTTGCTTATGTACGTACCTTGGAAAAGTACTACCCCTTGTTGCAAGTCTTAAACAACCTTCTATAGCTGTTGATCTGTTTCAACTTCTATAGCAATTGTGTTCTACATGTTTGCCTGTGCCATGGAAATTGCTTGATGAAGTATTTTCTGGGAGAAGGCATCAATGGAAATTGCTTGATGAAGTATTTGCCGGGAGAAAGCATCAATAGCCTCGTTATGCAGTTTTGGCCAAAACTGAATTTTGAAGTCAAAACCCAACAATTTAAATATCCATTTCAACTGGTCTTCACCCTACAAGCGATGTTCTATCAGAAACTTGAGGCCATAGTGATCTGTCATGATGATAAAATGTATGCCCAACAGATAATGGTGCCATTTCTGCATTACTATAACAATTGTCATCAATTCTCATTCGTAAGCAGACTTTTGTTGTGCTCATAATGATAGCGCTTAACTTAAAAAAGCAATAAGGCAGCCTTGTTGAGAAGGGACAGCCCCTAAACCTTGGTTGGAAGCATTAGTTTCCAAAACAAATGGTTTATTAAATTCAAGAACAGCCAGTATGGGAGGGCCACCATAGTATTCTTGAGGGATTCAAATGCTTTTTGAGCTTCCTTTAACCAATGGGACCCATCTTTTTTAGTAATTTTGTTGACGATTTAGCTGAAACCCCATACCCTTATACAAATCGCTGATAATAACTGGTTGACCCCAAAAACCTTCTCAGAGCCTTTTGATCTATCAAAAGTTACATTGCATCGTAACCTCTGTTTTATGGCCATACTTGTAGCAGACATTATGTGACCAATGTACTCCCACTTGCCTTACCCCAAAATCACACTTTTCCATGTTAGGGACTAGTTTATGCTATAGTATTCAGTCAAAAAATACTGAGAGGTAGGGAACATGTGGACAGTCATCCTTGCTGTATACCAAGATATCATCAAAAAACATAAAGGCAAAATTTCGAAGGTGGGGTCAAAGTACATCATTCATGAGAGCTTGGAAGGGGTAGGGGGCGTTTGTAAGACCTAAAAGCATGACAACGAATTTATAGTGCCTTTCATGCATCCCAAAAGAGGTTTTACCAATACCATCATCCGCCATACGAATTTAGTAATAGCCTAATTTAAAGTCCATTGTAGAAAAAACAATAGCTTCGGCCAACTCATCTAACAACTCGTCAATAATGGGAATGCAAAACTTATCAGAAATAGTAATCCTATTTAATTAGAGCCCTATAGTCTACGCGAAATCTCCAAATCCCATCTTTTTTCTTAATAAAATGATAGGGTGCAAAAGGACTTATACTAGGAGGATAATCTGCTGATAGCATTTCTTGCACTAACTTCTCTATTTCATTCTTTTGATAATGAGGATAACGGTAGGGCCGAAGATTAGGAATCTCAACTCCATCCTTCAATGTGATGCCATGGTCGTAGCTATGATGTGGAGGCAGCCCTAGCAAAATTGCAGTCTTAGAATTCAAAACCTGTTTTACCTGTTTTGGAATTATAGCCTTTGCTACCATTTGATGAAAGAGAGGCCACAACTGAACCATATTTTCTTCCCCCTGCCCTTGCATCTTTCTTATAGCTATCCCTAATGTAGGTACCACCATAATACAATTCAGGATCACCTTGTAGGTCCATGCATTTGTCCTCTGTCTCAATCGTGAGTCTCGATTTCCCAAAGTTAGCCTGAGTCTCACCTTGAGTATTCAACCATGCCAAACCTAAAACAAGTTTTCAGTTATCTAATGGAAACACATAGAAGATCTCGACCACCTCAAAACTAGGCATGGGCACAAAAACTGCAGCCTTAGAAACCAGAACTTGTTGTACCTGTTTTGGAATTATAGCCTTTGCTATCATTTGATGAAAGAGAGGCCACAACTGAAGCATATATCCTTCTCCCTGCCCTTCATCTTTCTTATAGTTGTCCCCAATGTAGTGCCACCATAACATAATTCAAGATGGCCTTGTAGGTCCACCCACTTATCTCCTATCTCAATGGTGACAAGTCTCGATTTCCCAAAGTTGGTCCAGGTCTGCCCTAGAGTATCCAACCATGCTAAATCCAAACCCAGTTTTGAGTTATCCAATGGAAACACATAAAAGGTCTCAACCACCTCAAAACTAGGGAATTTAATTGTTAGTCCTTGACACTTCTCTTTTCCCAAAGATTGCTGCCCATTAGCTGTCCCCAATATCCATAACGCAATTCAAGATTGCCTTGTAGTCCCACTCACTTATCCCCCATCTCAATGGTGATAAGTCTCGATTTCCCAAAGTTAGGTCGGGTCTCCCGTAGAGTATCCAACAATGCCAAACCCAAAACTAGTTCTGAGTTATTTAATAGAAATGCATAGAAGGTCTCAACCACCTCAAAACTAGGGAATTTAATAATTAATCCTTGACACTTCTCTTTTCCCAGGGATTGCTGTCCATTAGCCACTATAACTACAAAATTAGCCTTATCATTAACTAGTAAATTGGCCTCTTGCACTAGAGTAGGACAAATGAAGTTGTTAGAGGCACCTGGATTTATTAGAACCCTCATACTACATCTAGCAACCATCTCTTAGGTCGTAATAGATCTTTGATTTCTGGTCCCTAACATACTCTTGTAGTCCAAGAACAATTGAGGAGTAGCCTCACTTATCTCTTCAATCGCATTATGCCAAATTAATGTAGAATAGTAATAAAGTTTGAGTTTAGCCCTTACCTCATCCTGAAGGCCATTGAGAAATAGCCCAAACAGATATCACTTGTCCGTAACATTCAAAGAGTTAGCAAAATGCTCACACTGCTCCCTTTACTCCCTTACAAAGTTCTATTGCTTAATGCTTAATAGCACCCCGAAGAGATTCTAAACCAATTCGGGTTTAAAGTGCTTCACCATTGCCTTCGTGAATGCCTCCTATGTTGGATCTAAGGTTATGTCCTCCCACCAGTGAAACCAAATCAGAGCCTTGCCTTCCATAGCTACCTTTGCAACAAAAATCCATCGTGAGATAGATACTTCATGAATCTGAAAGTACCTTTACATGCTATCAACCCATGCATATGCTTATTCTCCTTGAAACAATGGTACATCAATCTTCTTCAATTGTTTCGCATTGCACAAGTACTGGTTCCCCATTGGAAAACCCTCGCTATCATTAATGCTATCAAAACAGGTTAGCTCAACCCATTCAAGCCAGATCACTTCGGGCTGAGCCATTTTAGGCTTGGCTTGATCGAGTTAAGTTACTTTTGGGCTAGCATTTTTGTTAGCCCAACCCAATCCTTTGTGAGCTTTGGACTAGATATTAGGCCAACCTTTTAATTTTTTATAAAACCACTACAAAAATTTTAAAATAATTTAAAAATAAAATGGAAAAATGAGCCAACAATATATATCACTCAATTTAATCATGATTTTCTATTTGGGCTTCGGAATTTTTCATTCAAGAGTTTGAGTTTTAGTGGCATGCAACATATACTTTCTTTCCACTAGGAGTTAAGCAAATTTTGTTTTTGGTTCAAACTTTCCTCTTTTAGGTTTTGGTTAAAAGTTCTAACTGTTTTTTCAAGCATTAAAATGCCTCCTGTAACTTAATTATGTCTCTTGGAAGAAAGTATAAAAACAATAGGCCTCTTGGAAATGAATTTTTTTACACATCTATATTAAAATTAAGGGATAAATACTTTTTACCCATTGAATTTTAGGTCATATGCAATTTATCCCATGCCTTTTCAAAATATGCATCGCAACACCTTGAACTTTTCAAACTGTGCAAAACATCCCTTCATATAATTTTGGCAACTAATAAAGGTATGATTTGTATGCACTTAACCGCCTTGAAGTTTCTAATTTATGCAACCCAACACTTTATCTGTGAATAATATGTGCAATTAATCCCCCTGATTTTTTTACTGTATACAACCCGATACCCTACTATGACTTAAATTTTTTGGGGTTTTTTGCACAGTTCGAAAAGTTCAGGGTTTTGTAATGTACTGCCCGAAAAGTAAGGGATTTTTTGCACAGTTTGGAAAATTCAGGGAGTCATAATGCATTTTTTGAAAAGTCGGGGGTTTAAATTGCACATGACCTAAAATTCAAGGGGGTAAAATGCATTTAACTCTAAAATTAATTATGAAATAATATTATATTCGGGTAATCGACCAGGGCTAAATCGGGCTATATGAATTTTTTCCTCTTATTTTCTTAGCACATCCCATATTTTTTCGTGCTATTCATGCCAGCCCATCGGGCTTGGCCCATTTTAACGGCTTTAGCCGTCATGAAGTTCCTCGCATCACCACTCGTGATACGATCCCGCACCCGGGGAACCCTCGCGTGTCACCTTGGCACGATCCTGATCATCTTGGAATGATTAGCACCTATGGTTTTGGTGTAGTAGAAGCTCGCAATATGGAGTTTTCTCTATTACATCCAATTGGTCACTGAGCTTCTTCATGGATTCAATGAGGTTCACAATCGCTACAACCAATGAGGCACTCATTTCGTAATTTTCCTCCTTCTGTACTTGTATTGCACTTATTGTTCCCTCTATTGCTTCCATTTTCTTCTCCATTTTGGCAACCATTGAAACAATCCCTAAGGAAAGTAGAGCTACTGATTCCAAATTTACGACTAGTATATGAGCGCATGAATGATTCTTATTGAATTGGCGGGTGGGTAAAGGAAAATTATAGCCCTCACTCTTAGAAACAATCTGAAATTAAATTGACACCTTACAATCTTCACATTTCCCTTTTTATTCTATAACTAACTCCCTAATTGCCTTTCCCTCCAAAATTATTCGCCTCTTAGCTGTTAATTCTCCAGTTAGACATCCTTAGAGGGCCCTATATCTGGCCCATTTGCTTTCCTATTCCTCCTAACATATACCTTCCTATACAAGGGGTTCCTAATACAATAAGAATAAAATTGTCACAAAAGGTTAACAAACAATGTTGGCACTGATATGGCAAGATTTTAGTGGCTAGAAGGAAACTATGAGAAATTAAGAAATATGAAGTGAATATTTTATACGCTTTTGCATCGTATGGTTAAAAATCACCGAGAACAAGAAAAAACACTTACTCCCAGAGTATATAAGTATTTTTCATTTTATATTTTGACACCTAATTAGCTTTTTTATTAACAGCATTTGAGCCTACTTTTTCAAGGGGCAGTTACGTATAAGGACCATGTGTCCAAAATAATGAGGACCAAAATCAATGGATTATTGGTCGGATACATTTTTTATACTACAATCTCTTATAGAGGCAAGTATATAGAATATTTTGTATCTCAAATAGCTCATAGCTCCCCTTATCCTGTGTACTTATGGGATCATACTATACATAAGAAATTGAACTTTCATGAAGAGTAAAACGTTTTAAAAGAGCATGGTTATAAAAAACACATGATTTTATTTCTGCAAAATTCAATGGTTACAATTGAGACTAACTTTTCCTTTTATAGAGAAGAAAAGGGCTAAGATATTAATGAGATATTGGTTCGAGTGAAAGGGGCTCGAGTCCCTTAAGCAAGATGTCCTTGGTTCGATTCCAAAATTCATGTGAATGGAGAAAACACTGTTAGGAAAGGTCCCTGCTTAGGCACTAGACCATGGCCTGAGAGATTAGCGTCTCACCTGCTGGGTGAGAAGAGGATATCTAGAAATCAAAAAGGACTAAGATACCTCTTTTGTAATGTTACAACACATTTCACTACTACATGACACTACTAACCATTCTCATGACTCATAACTTCTATTTATTATGAAGGACATCACTCGTCTAACAATTTTTCTTGCCTTGAAATAATTTCCATGTTGCAGGGATAATATATGTTGTTACAAACAAATTTAAGATTGATTTTTAAAATATTTCCTCAATTATGCATTAAATACATATACTCTAAGGGTGTGTTTGGTTTGGTGTTGGCACCTAAACCATAGTTTAAAAATATCGAACAGAGTGAACATTGGTTTGGGTAAATTTTTGGTTTGTGTTTAGTTTTTATTATACATGATGAAAGAAAAGATTCACCACAGGCCCCACTCCACTTTTCATTCTTGTCTCAATTTTCTGCACTAAACCAAAAGATAGAAAAGGTAAAATTCTAGTTATTTTCTTTCCACAACTCTTCTTTCTTGTTTTTTGCTGAAACAAACAAATGTAAGGAGAGAAAATATATGTTTCCCTTTATTTTCTTTTCTCTTCATTTTCTTTCTCCTTATTTTTTTTCCTCTCATTTACTCTTCTTATCCCTTTGTTTGAAATGAGAGAAAATAAAAGAATAAAGAAAATGGAAAAAGAGAAATGAGTGAAAATGATGTTTTCCTTTGTTTGGATAACAAGAGCAAATGAGAAAATAAAAAAAACTTCATGGATCCCACTTAAAATTTTCTTTCATAGAATGAGAAGAAAATGATTAATGACGAGTTATATTATATAAAATTGCATTTGTACTCCTATAATATTTTAAATTTTCACAAAAGATAACAAACATATAAGTCATTTACATACAATCACATTTTGTTTTCTCTCATTTTTGTCTCCCACGAAACAATAGAAGAGAAAATATACTTCATTTTTTTTCATCTCATTTTCTCTTCTCATCCATTGTTTGGTTTGAGAGAAAAGAAAGAGGAGAGAAAATATAGTTGTACGAAAATTACTTTTGCAGTTATTGTCTTTTGTAAAGATTTACAATATTATTAGAGTACAAATTATATGCTATTTTGTAAAGATTTAAAATATTATAGGGGCTAAAATTAGGGTTTTAACTTTTTATGTGTTTTTTGCGTTGTTAGTGTTTTTGGGTTAGATATTCTATAATGATAATGAGCTTCAAGAAGAGCTCACTTTTATAAGTTCATCCAAATGGCTACAAGTCTCAACTCATAGTGGATTGTGACTTTGACCCAAAAAAGATAGTGGGTTAATTTTTTTTTTTGGTTGGATCTTGATTATCTATTGAGTGAGATTATCTAAAAAATTAAAATAAATATTTATTTTAGATGTATATATTTTATAATTTAAATGTGCTAAATATTGATTGTATACTTATATATATATAAGCATATAATTTTTTTAAATGTGTTAAACTAATTATTTATGTTATTTTATTTATTTGAATTTTAATATATTTATTTAGGATTTGACTCATCTAAAGTAAAGAGGTCAGTAAAGTATAAAAATAAGGGCTTAATTACTCTTGGATCATTTGGCGAGATCCATACATCATGCATGCAAGATAAAAATGACTGATCCAAGAGTGATTAGCCCATTCATTTTGCATTTTACCAACTTCATTATTTTATATGAGTCAAATCCATTTATTTAATCGTACCCAATTCAATCAATTCAATTAGAGACTCATTGATTGAATCATTGACCCATTAATCCTGTGCTATGATTGAGTTGATTACTAAATCGAATTTTAAAACTATGCTTGTGCTTTTTATAATAGACCAATTATGCGACAATTAATGGGGGTAACACAAAAGCTTTCTCCCATACGTTAAAAATAAAAATTCTTTAAAACAATTTATTTTTCCTAAGAAAGCTTTGTATTTAGGGCTATTTCTATGGTGATCCATTTTGAATTAATGATCAACTTGAATGAATTATTAAAAAGAAATAAAGGTAATTAGAAAATTATTTTTAAATTTTTATAATTTTGATATTTTCTCCATCATTTCTTTAATTCTAATACATATTTATAACTAAATAATTATTCAAAAACATACAAAGTTATATAAGTTATCAAAGAATAATCTTTTTTTATAATAACATATTTTAATCTCAACCGTTAAATAAAATTTTATTTGCTAAGATTCAGTGACTAAGTTGGTCGCTAACTCAAAAGTGACCACCGCTGAAATTGCCTTGCATTGAGGAGGGTCTTGAAGTGCGTAAGCGTGACCGCGTGTCTTTTGTTTCATCTGCTTGCTTCTATTTTAGAGTCAACTCAAGTCGGCAGTGCACCAGTTTGTGTGTAGTGAGTGAAGTTGAGCAGAGCAAACTTGGAAATGGAATGCTTGTACAAGAATCCCAACCAACCAATTGAAGCTCGTCTCAGAGACCTTCTTTCTCGTATGACTCTGAAGGAAAAGATTGGTCAGATGACCCAAATAGAGCGTGCAGTTGCCACCCACTCCGCCATCAAGCACTTCTCCATTGGTACTATCTACCACCTTACTCCGTAAATATACAAAAATGTTATTCCAACATCACATTTGGATCCCTAATTAGGACACCCGCTCTGTCCCTGCTCTGTCACTATTGGATGTGAAGACGGTCCCCATAATCCCCACTTATTCATTACATCCAATGGTGATAGAGTGGGTATCTCAATAGGACATTTTGGTAGTCGCGGTGGGATCCCGTGCCGTTTTGGTATATCAAAAAACTAATATATCTCAATGCCAAGGTATCCCATCACGAGTATTATTAGGGATGAACCGAGTAATTTACAAGTATATATTGTTGTACGAGTTACTAACATTTTATTTGGGTAAAGTAGTTCGGTTTTTGTTGCATTTTAGTAAGCTCGCGAGTTCAGGTATTGTGAGCGTAGAACACACTAGCACTGTAATGTGTTGACCAACTCGAACCATATTAGTTAACATTCATGTTGGTCTCTCAACTTATTGCGCGCTTTATTTTAATTTCCAAACTTACAAAAATTAATGATTTACTCTGCTAAGCCGCAAAAAGTTGTTCAAATCAGTGTCAAGAGACAAAGGGTGCGTTAGTTTCTTATTATTTTAACAGAAGTGATTTTCCTAGACTAAAAAAAATCACTTTTCATATAGGCTATTGATATCGGTTTTTATTTAAAAAGATAAAAAATAGATTATTTTTAAGCAGTTTTTAGCTTTTGAGTAAAAGCTGATATGAATAGCTTACATAAAAAGTGATTGTTTTAGTTGAAAAAATAAATCACTTTCCAGTAAAAGAAAAAATCGTCCTATACAAGCACACCCGGACTTGAGTTACATTTTATTATTTTAAGGTCTAAATTGATAATTTCTTAATTTGAGAACTAAAATGAATCAGACATATAAATTTAAGGACCAAAATGAACACTCATTGTATGTATAATTTGTTTCTATGCTTACCAAACTTCTGAACTTGTGTGAACCATGGAGGTTTTTACTTGCCTGCTTTGGTTTTGAAGTTTGAAGTCTGTGTGTGAGAGTGAGTGTATTTTATGTTGAAGCATCTGCATGTGATTATTACTTTGTTTACTTGGTACATTGTATTTATTTATTTTGAAGGGAGTGTATTCAGTGCTCCAAACAGTGGACCTTTTGAGAAGGCACTGTCGTCAGATTGGGCTGATATGGTGGATGGGTTTCAGAAGCTGGCACTTGAATCACGGTTAGGCATACCAATCATATATGGTATTGATGCTGTTCATGGTAACAATAGTGTCTATGGTGCCACTATATTTCCTCACAATGTTGGCCTTGGTGCTACCAGGTTGGTACTTGGTGTTCATCGTTCATTTTTGTTATGTATCTGTTGGTGTGTTTTTTCTAGGGGTATGCTCACTTTGTTGTGATTTCGACCCTGCAAATTTAAGATTTTAGCTATTGTCTCCAGGCTGAAATTTCCAATCAACAAGATTCGTTAGTAGAAAAATTTGTGCTTTGGACCAAAATTTTCAAAATCTAGTCATTCTACATGAAACCAAGTAACTATTGAGAGTTGAGACATTTCAATGCTGAGAAGGTTGATTTCAAGTTCTTATATTCATTTTTGTTCTCAAGACTCTTGCGTGAATTCAGCTCCTTATTTGACCATAGTTTGCTTCTTACAGTCAATTAAATTGTGTTTGTCTTGACATACGAGTCTTGCTTTTTGCTTCAACAAGCTTTGATTTTTCATTCGTGTTGTATGTGTAGGGACACAGATTTAATGCAAAGAATTGGAGCTGCAACATCACTTGAACTCAGAGCAAGTGGAATTCACCATACTTTTACTCCTTGTGTGGCAGTAAGGCATCATAATCAATTGATCATTATTTGATCCTGAATTAGTTATGCTGATAAACAACAACTGTGTTGTATTCTGCAAATTGGCACTTGACTTACCATTAGTACTTCTGGTATATTGTGCATAACTGTTGAAGCTTGCTTGAAAGCAAAAAATACAATGTAATTGTTATAGAGCACAAGAATTTTTTGTAAAGAAGGGTTGCGTGCTTGTCGAGAAAATTACGTGAAATTTGGTCCAGATAAAATGAAAGCTCGTTGACAAGATGATGCTTTTTTCCCAATCCATCTGATGCACTTGCAACTAACAAGCTGATCTTCGACAAAACCTAATGAATTCAGTATATGCTAAAAGCCATTCAAGTAATTCATATATTGCTGACATTGGTTAGATATGGATTTGTACTTGTTGTTAGGATGACACAGGTAATACCACATGACCCATGAGAATGCTAGAGTACTTTAAGACAAACATGGGAAAATTATAATAGATGACTAGCATCTATTGATGTTTACAAGTAAGGACCCTTATCCTACACAAAGTAGTGATTCAAATAAAAATTTTGAGCTACATAACCGGTGATTATTTGGTCTTTTACTTGTAAACATTTTTTAACTTTTGTCCTTGAAACAGTTAATATTGTATATGTCTTGTACCTCATACTGCAGCTGTACTTTTACTCTACATTGTACTACACTCTCTTGTAAATAAAACTGGAACTGTATAGTGGCAGTCACACATTCACAAAAAAGGTTCTCTCCATTTATCTTTTTTCCTTCAAAGACTTAAGCTAGGACTTCAAGTTTAGAAACTGTGTTTGATTTCATAAGTTAGTTTTCAGTTTTCATTTCCTGTTTTTCTGTTTCATGGATTTTGCGAAGGAAATACTGAAAATAAAATCCAGTTTCAATTTTCATTTTCAATTTTCAGTATTTCCTTTACAAAATCCTAAAAACAACAAAAGTGAAAATGGAAGCTGGAAAATGTTTTTTGAAACCAAACACACCCTCAAACACCCATGAAAATTAAGAGTTATATGTTGTGTCTCCTTTTTCTTTGATTTGTTCCTCCTAAAATTCTCTACTAAACAAATAGATGAACTGTAAGTGTGCAACTCACTTGAATAGGTGAATGGACAGGTCTGCAAAGATCCCAGATGGGGAAGATGCTATGAGAGTTACAGCAAAAACACGGAAATAGTCGGAAAGATGACTTCTTTTATTTTAGGCTTGCAGGGCCATCCTCCAGAAGAACATCCAAGGGGCTACCCAGTTGTGGCTGGGAGGTAGATAGAAGCCATTAGTATAACTTCCATTGCACGATGAAATCAAATGTCTTTTAGAAGCTGTCATATTTTTCTTTATATATATTTTTTTTCTGGACCTTTTTCTTATATTTTGAACTAAATGTAAAAAAATTAAAACAAAAATAGGAAAAACCTTTGTGACTGTGAGCATCCTTAAGTTATTGAGAAAGGGACTAACCCCCTTCCCCCCTTCAGGAGTTTGCTTAATGAGAGAAGAATTGAGGTAGGATCTATTCTACCTTCAATCCTTTATTCCTCAGTTCTGCTGTAAAATGTGACATGCTGATGGTTTCACATTCAATCGTTAAGGTTCCTTTAAGTTTGTTTTACATATTTTCCAGTTTGCTTGCCACTTGCTGTTCATTATATCAGTGGGGAAGATTAACCATCATTTTTGAAAATCAATACTGAGTTAATACGTGTATATCTTTATTTACCAAGATCATTTTGAGATGTCTAAGCTGTACTTCAGGAACAATGTTATTGCTTGTGCCAAGCATTATGTTGGAGATGGAGGAACAGAGAAAGGTGTAAATGAAGGGAATACTGCACTATCATATGAAGACTTGGAGAGAATCCACTTGGCCCCTTACGTGGACTGTATAGAGCATGGAGTTTCAACCATCATGGCATCATATTCTAGCTGGAATGGGAACAAACTCCATGGCCACCGATTTCTGCTAAATGAAATTTTGAAAGAAAAGCTAGGTTTCAAGGTGGAATGTTTCTGGAAATTCATCTTTTAATCAACGTCGCAAATCATCAAATTGCTTTTGTAAACCATTTTCATTTATTGTTTTCTGGTATATTATCAATCAATTCTATATCATGGGATTCATGAGAACAAATGCTGAATCCATTTACACATTTTTCCTTCTTTGAGAAGAAAGATAGGAGGGCTTCTCTCATACTTAGTTCAGGGTGAATAAGTGTAATAAGAAATTACAGTAACATGATTGAAGCTGTTTTACATTTTCTTTGATTTGTGACTTCATTGAGACCAATGATTTGCTCCAGGGGTTCGTGATTTCTGATTGGGAGGGAATTGATGAACTATGCCAACCTTATGGGTCAGATTATCGATGCTGCATCTCCTTTGCTATTAATGCAGGAATTGATATGGTATACATCTTCCATTCCCATAATATTTTACCATAGATTGCTTAATTTTATAGGGTTTTCCAAACCAGTGCCGTAAGAGCACTAATTAAAGAATAAGGAAAGGAAACATTTAAAGTTTCCAATGCACCATTGAAAACCTAAAATATTACCTTCTTTTTATTCTTTAACCAGTGCTCTTAGAGCTCTGTTTAGTAAAACCAAAATTTTATTATATATTCACTTATGTATTCTAGAAAATATGCAGGTGATGGTCCCATTTCGATATGAACTATTTATAGAAGAGTTTACCTCTCTGGTTCAATCAGGGGAAATACCAATGGCCAGAATTGATGATGCTGTTGAGCGGATATTGAGAGTGAAATTTGCTGCTAAACTTTTTGAGTTTCCTTTAACTGACAAATCTTTGCTTGACATGGTTGGTTGCGAGGTAAGCAAAATGCAGCTCACACTGAATTTCTCAGTTTCTCAACAATAATTTGAAGAATACATGAAACAATAATAGGCTTAAGTTTGCATTGCATACTTCACTGAAATGATTATCTCTCCATTTCCTTGTGGCTGAAGTTTGGTTTCAGGAATTTATAATATTGATTATCTTCAGATTATGTTAAAAAATTGTTTTGAAAGCATAACAGCCAAATTTGGTTTGTCTTTTTTTTTTTTTTGTAGAAAGTTCTATGTGGTTTTATTCTATATCTTTTAGTAGTATTGTAGCTGTTTATCTTAAGGTTCTCTAATAAATATAAGCAAGTCATTGCAGTTGAGAAAAATTCTCTCTTTTGTATGGTACACATCTAATCCATCTCCACAAATGTCAATGCTTCTAGAGGGTGAAATATAAAACCATTTTGAAGTAAAAAAAGAAAAACGTTGTCCTTGCCAAAATGTTGACAATCTTATACTTCTTTGTGATCCTTTTTTTGTGTTATTACTGAAATTGATTGACTTCTTTTACCATCAAAATGTGTGTATAGTGACATAGAGATCTAGCACGAGAAGCAGTTCGAAAGTCCTTGGTTCTGTTGAAAAATGGAAAGGATCCTTGTAAACCTTTTCTTCCCTTGAACAAGGGTGCTAAGAGAATCCTTGTCGCTGGAACTCATGCTGATGATATCGGGTATCAGTGTGGAGGGTGGACAGGTACTAAGTATGGATCTAGTGGCCAGATTACAATTGGTAAGTCCATTGTTTGATATTTCAATGTTATTCGTAGATTCTCTGTGAATTCCCTGTGTTGCTCTGGAAGAGTTCATTGTTTTTTTTATTACATACCATAGTAGAAACATACTATCTCCACCCTTTCTCCAGTTTCCCCAACGTCTAGTTTTAGCTGTAGGATTAGTTTCCATCATACTAATAGCATCTTAGAATACTGCTGTTACTCTCTAACATGTTACATACTTTCATGGTTGAGTTGTGAAATTTCTATTCCACTCATTGCTAAAGTTTGGCTTGATTTGCATTCCCTTTAGAGTGGAGTTTAGGTATAATATCATAGAATGAAAGTTACATTGCACATAAAAAAACTTCTCACTTTAACCAGTGTTATATCTGATGATTGACACTTCAGATCCATGTCATAATTCGACAAAGTTTTCCATTGACTTTCGAATGTCTAACACAGCCCTTCTCCTTTTTTTGGTTTGGGACCCATTAAGTAAAGATTTGTGATAAAGTACAACGTTGGCAGAGTTTGATCATTGTCATGTTATGGACCTGAATAGACATGGCTACCAAGTTCCTCATGTGACTTACTATTTCAGGCACAACTATCTTAGATGGTGTTAAGGAAGCTGTGGGAGATGAAACAGAAGTTATTTACGAGCAATATCCATCAACAAACGCCATAGAACGTCACGAATTTTCTCATGCAATTGTTGCTGTTGGTGAGGGTCCCTATGCTGAGTGTGGAGGAGACAATTCAGAGCTGGTAATCCCTTTCAGTGGAGCAGAAATTATAAACTTAGTTGCTGTTAAAATCCCAACACTAGTGATTCTGATATCTGGAAGACCACTGGTCCTAGAACCATTGCTGTTGGAAAAGATAGATGCTCTTGTTGCTGCTTGGTTGCCAGGCACTGAAGGACAAGGAATCACAGATGTTATATTTGGTGATCATGACTTCAATGGTCAACTACCAATGACTTGGTTCAGGAGAGTTGAACAGCTTGATCAACCAGCTGATGTAGTTAAGTCCTCTGACCCCTTATTCCCTCTTGGTTATGGCCTAGCATATAATAAGGACAATTTATATCACTGAGTAACCAATGTCTTGCCAAATGGACTCATTATGAGGAATTTGTAGACAATCTTTGCCCTTGGTAGTTGTATGAATTTGTAGGTCCATGACATTTGCACTCATGAATTTTGTTCTATTTGAACAAGATCTTCTGCTTTCAAGGCTGTTTTCTTCAAGATGGCCCCAATTGCACGTATGTATTAGATTGGCTTATTTAAAGTCCATTCTCACGTAATTAGATATTTCAGACTTCAGATTTCAGTTTTCTACTTTTCTATCCTGAACTAGCCTAGATATTTATTATTGAGGTGACATGGTACTGTTTCTATTTGTCCATAAATGACTAAATGGCTAAATTATTAGCCTTGTTGCATGATATTCTGGTTTATTCCATTAAAAGGGTATGAAATCTTTCGGATACAATTCCATTATGCCTGATGTGATATGATGCACCTGCTTTCCGTTCTTGTTCTAATCACGCCCCACTAAAATACATTATTCTCATATTCTGGGCCAAAGCATGCCGCACATAGAATCCTACCCGCTAGACATGACTTTCGATTAATAATAACTCTAGTTGCCAGGTTTGGTTTGAGTTTTGATTCATTAGATGCAATTTAAGGGAGAATCCTATCAGATATACACGGTTTAAAACGAGAAAGAGTGAAGATGAATTATGATATGAACAGTGTTCTAGAGAAATTCTTAGGTAGGTAGTTTCTAAGGTAAATTACACTCACCTCCCTTGAAGATTGTGGAAATGCAACTCACGTCTTCTCTAGTTCTCCAACCTACGTTCACATCCTCTTTACTTGTCAAATTTTAAATATTTATATTACAGTCATATCTTCATTCATAGAGCACCATTAATAAACTTAACAGGGAAAGTAAATTATAATTTACCCTAATTTTTATGAGAAATTTTTAGCTGTTTTCCTAGCAAAAAATTTTTTGCTCTATTTTATAGATTATTCCTCTCTTTTTCTTTCATTATATTTTATTTTTAATAAAACGGACAATGTGTCAAATTATAAGAAGAATATCATACATAAGAATTTTTTTTATGGGTTTTGCTAACTAGAGTACTGGTTAAGGATACCAGAAAAAGTAAGGTTCAAAAGTTTTTAATGCATCCCAAGAACACTAATTAGATCAAAACTTGTCTTTTCAATACTAAAGTTTCTATTTTGAATTTCTTAATTAGTATCCTAAGAGAGACAAACTATTTTTTTCATTTACTATATCATCTATTAGGCACTTCATTTTAAGGTTGACATGTAGACCCGAGATAATATTGAATTAGCTGCCTAAGATATGATATGCAGTGCCTAATCAATAATTACTGCGGGGTTGTAATTGGTGCAAGTGTTGATGATGGAAATAGGAATAAAGTGGCCAGGCTGCTTTTTGATTCCACTTGCATAAAAAGGGCTTTCCTTTAAGAAAAGATGATGGTTAGGCTTGTCATATAGTGCTAGAAAGCTAGTTGCAGACCCATTTGGCTTTTGCTGCCATGCATTCTTTTCTTTGCTACAATTATGATGAAATTGACATGTACGTTGCTGTATTAGGCTTTGCAAAGAAGCGCTAACCAAAAACAGGTATCATTTTAAGGTTCTCAATGACTCCCTCAATCCTCATGCCCACAACGAATCCCTAACCGTTTCATAGATTTTTTTTTTTTAATAGGTACGGCCACAATAAGATTTGAACGTATGATCTTATGCAAACTACCCAAGTCCTTTACCATTAATCTATTCCTAGTGGCTTTGTCATAGATGTTCTAATACCATATTATGAATTATCTTTCTCACAATAGATCAAATTGATTGGTGGAGACACAATGATTTTATACTCTAGTACCCAAAATAGAGAAAAAAATCCCATCAATTTAACATTTTCTTATCATTAAATGACAATAAAGTTGGTAAAAGTGAAACAATGCCCCCTTTTAAGCTTATGATTTTTTATCGATATATAATCGGTTGGAGTGGTAGATATTTCTTTGCCTTAACCAGAGGTTTGAGTTTAAACTCTAGGCAAGGAGTAATTGATGTTGGAACTCGAACTGAAATGTCTCCACGAGAGGATACTCATGGAAAATCAAACAAATAAGGCTACAATTTTTCTCTAAAGGATATGTTTGGTTGAAGGATTATATATATATATATAAGTTTTGCATGTGTAAATTTATCGTTATTTTAACACATGCATTTGGTGCAGCCCTAGCAACCATAAAGTAAACACTGCAGTAACATGCTAGAATTCGTGGATAATTTAAGTGGTGGGATTGAAATAAAGAAGACAATTCATCTCATCAGAGAAAATTCACCCTTTCCCATTCTACATGTTTAAACACGGGACCGCAAAGCTAAAACAGTAAAATGTCCTGTATCCAATGATTCCAATAAAAAAAAATACGCAGTTCTATTTTGTCATTTTGTTTATGCATATATCTCTGAAACTCGACAAAGTTTTCCATATAGTGATTACATGCATGACTTTGCCTTATTTTTGCAAAATATTTAAGCGCATATACTTAATCAATTCCTTGAAAAGTATGCAAGATTTTGTCTGAAACATAGAGTGAAAATGTGTACAAGGAACTCACATTTTTCAACATATTCTTGCCAGGTTTGTGGAAAGTGACATGTACGTGGCTAAAATAAACTTATAGGGTGTGTTTGGATAAGAAGTAAAAATAAGGAGAAATTTTTTTATGAATGAGATCCAATTATAATTTTACATATGTTCATCTAAAATCTTTCTTTAGTTTTATCCCTCAACCAAAAATACATTAAAATAATGTTATACTGTCAGAAAAAATTATTAAATTTTTTAACCCAGAAAAGTGTGATAGTTGGATATGATAAGGTGAACTCATCTAAAGATGTATTTGGTAATTTGATTTTAAAGAAGAAGAGAGGGGAAAAAAAAAGTTTATAGAGTAAAATTTGAGATTTTACATTACAAACTCTTCCCCTTTCTTTTCTTCCCTTCTAAAAATCAAACTCAGATATTAACATACCCTAAGAGTTTATATACATGCCACATTATTCTAAAAATTAAATTTGGACAAATATTTTGAGTGTCTTCCATGTATTTACCATAAACTTAATACAAGAAAAAATAATATTAAAAAAAAGAAAGAAGGAAAAAGAAAAGCCAATGAGTGATGATTTGCATCTGTAATCAAGAGCACTTAGTAGCTTTTGTTTCAATTATTGCTGTTTAACAATGACGTAGTAAAGTAATTCAAAGATTCTGCGTCCTAGGAAATGTTAAGAACGTATCGTCGTGCAAGTTTATGAGACAAGAAAAGTAAGAAAGAGTGAATACTGAATAGCACAAAGTGTTAAAATCCTTCGATATTCAGAACTTCAACCATGCAAGTCGCAGGATCAGTTGTAATTGACAAAGACATTATTTTTGGAATTACATTAGTTGATATGAGATTTGAATCTAGAATCTAATGTAAACCCAAATCTTTTATCACTAAACCAATTCTACTGACTCACAAAGACATTACTATACATTGTTTAAGTTTTACGGTAGACGTTTGATTTTGATTATTTTGTACTCAAAAACAAAATTATACACAAATTATTTCAAACATTTAAAATAAAATATTATAATCAAAAGAGATACTTCAAAAATTACATCTGTCACAATAAGATTTGAACCTAAGACCCCATGTCTATTATCTAAATCCCTCATCACTAGACCAATTATAATGGCTAAAAGCAGCACTTAATTAAAAAGAAATGACAAAATCACTATCTTAGCAATTTAATTTGTTATTTTATGTCAATTATGGTACCACAACACTTCGTGATGCCGGGAGGGTTATAGGGGGCAGATTCTTCTTCATTCTTGTTTTGAAAGAAAAGCAATGTGGTCAATAAATTTCCTTACCAAAAGAGAACCCCTAAACCTCTTTAGAGATAGATATAATATAAAATATAAAATGAATCCACGATGAAATCTGATTAACAAAAGCTAAAGACCCCTTTTGGCCAAATTTTTGCTTAGGCTGTCTCCATAAATGGGATCAACGATTTGGAGCCAAGATATGGAGATTAGTGAAACATTAAAAATATTTTCAATTTGCAGGCTCCGTACAAATAGAATCACCAAGACTACGATGCTTTCTTTGGACTATGTGTGCACAGTGTTAACATCTATTACATGACCAAATCCACTTTATTAGAATATATTACTCGTCTAATCACACTTCAGTTTTGGTTTGTACTATATATTTAATCTAATTAAACCATAAATTAATTCACTAACAAGGAATCTTACCTCTTATTAGGGATTCCCTTAAAATCTCATAATCAAGGATTACCAAACAAAAGAGGAACATGACATGAAGTACGTGATACTTGAATTAGTGCATGCAGACTCAGCACCTACTATTAAGGTCAACTCAAGTCAACTTGGCCATCTTATGCATAACTAGTGACACAAAGATTAAATTGTAAAACGGGCAAAAAAATAAAGAAAAGGAAGAAAAGAGAGTGTATCATCATACACTTTTGATGCCTCAAATTGAGTGCACTGCCAGTGTGAATCAACCAATTCTAAATGAGGATCCCCACCACCAAGTGCTCAAAGATATACGGATATGGAACACAATAAAAAAAGAAAAGGGAAAAGAGACCTTGCTTAGTAGAGTCACATAGGATGCTAGTAGGTTTTGATTAATATTAATACTAGCTTTTAGGTGCAGCTAGAACTGCAGATCAAATTGAGCTTTTGTCTCATACCAGTTGTGGGGTTTTAGTAAAATTTTTGACTAATACCATTAATCAACTTCTTGTCTGTGACAACAAATCACAAGATCTCCATGCAATTTGGAAAGTTATCGTAACAACTTGAGGGTGCAAACTTCAATTTACCTTTCTTGGCATCACTCACTTTACAGTCAGCATGTGCTGCTCTTCTTAACTTACGAGTGAAGATATTAGTCCTAGTGATGCCTTTTCGGCCTTCCACTAACTGAACTAGGGAGCTCAAATGGGGTTAGTCTACTAAAGCACAATATATCAGTGCATCTTATTCTTATCTTTGAAGAACCTTTGCCATGGGATCTTATTATTTATTTCTTAGCCATAATATGTTGCTTTGAATACAATACTAGTAACAGTATCCTCCACATACATATTCCTAGATAGTTTTCAAATTTCAAGTGCCCCTTTTCCATGAAGTTGACAACCCCTCCTAATTTCTATACTTGGCTTGAAATCCAATATTTTTCAGACAACATGGAAAATCCCCCCAAGAACCAACATTGGGACTTGTATGCCCCCAGCTTTGACCTTTGAAAAGTTTTTATTTGTCCAAGTAACAAATATATGTGCCTTCCTTCAAGTTCATACGCCAAGAACTAACCAATATTCTAAAGCAAGATATTCACATAGGACTTGTGAAAATAGCATGGAAAGTGTACTGTTGATCTGATAACACAAGATATTGGTTCCAGCCATTCATAATTCAATACAAGCGGCCATTTATGCATGGGAATAGTATTGTGAGGATTCTTGCATTTGGAAAATCATGTTCTGTGTCTGAGGTCCTAAGTAAGAAGACTCAGCACTCTTGTGCAGATTTTGACCCTGCATTGTAACCCCATATGCGTTAACACCATAAGGAGAGGTGAAAACCTCTTCATGTGTAGGACTGAGAGCCATAGCTACTCCTGCATTTAGCTGATTATTCCACTGAAAATGAGCTCTTGGTATTGAAGCTGTAGAATTTGGCTGCTGCTGCTGCTGTTGTGAGAGCATCATAGAATGCTGCGGCGAAATGGATCTTTTGGTGTCTTCTGAAGAAGTTCCTGTTTCAATTACATTAACAGTTGTTATGTCATGGATGCTAGCCCTCCTCTTGTCTTTGCCTCCTGAAAGTTGCCTGATGAAATACTTCTGAGCATGGCTAGCCACCTGAGTTGGAGTTCGAGTAATGACAAAATTGCGTGAAATGTTTCTCCAATCACCTTTGCCATACTTCTTTAGGCCAAGTAGAAACAATCTGCAAGGAATATCATAATAAGATTTAAACCCTAAAAGCTCAAATAAACAATAAAACTTATCTGACTTAACTGAGTCCTCATAACCATCTCATTAAAATCCGAAGGACATTAATATAATAATATCTAACTCTTCAATGTCTACACAAATTATTGTTCCTACCCTCCTTGGTTCAAACTTCAATCACCACCCACAAATTCTTGCTTTTCATACAATCACCATGTTTTCCAACAGATATGCATTCTCAGTTTATCACATGTAGTTAAAAGATCACTGTATATAATAATATATAAAAGCAAAAGCAAAAAGGCAAAAAGTTACTTATGTTCTTCTTCAGTCCATGGCACTCCTTTCTTCCTTTCCTGCTCAGGTGGCCTCACTGAGGAAGATCTCTTTCCACTGAGCCCTTTAAACCCATCATACCCTTGAGTGTTCACCCAATCTAAGGTGAAGGGTGAGGTAGTACTAGTAGCAGAACTAGCACCATAGCCAGGAACTGGGATCAAACCAGCCTCTATGTTACAAATATCTACCTCTAATTTCCTATACTGCCTGACCACATCACCAACTGTCTTCCCTGGAATCATTGCAGCCACTTTGTGCCACCTATCAGGGGTGTCCTTGTCATGCACTGCAAGAGCATCCTCAAACATCTTGTTCTCTTCAGGTGTCCATCTTGTGCTCCTGCTATCTCCCATTAACCAATTGTAATTGCTGGGGTTGGAATTGGGACTATAATGTGTAGGAGACAAGATTTCCATTTCCCACTTCATCAAAATCTAAACTTTACAATTACAAGCACAAGCACAAAACTAGTGATGCATAGGATCAAAATTTGAGCCAATTCAAATGTGAGGAGAGACAGAGAAGGCTACAGAGGAAGATAGGGAGAAGGGGGAAAAGCAAAGATAGAAATGCACATAAGGTGGCGGTTTTACCACAACAATATCAAGGATAAACCCACAAGCATTTTTAAAAAAAGGAATCAGAATAGTAGGAGACTCCTCAGGAATCTAGAAAAGACCCACTTCATTTTTTTAAAAAAAAAATATCATAGAGAATGCTCCAAATTGATGGTGAAGACTCTTATCTGGTATCCAGTTGGTCTAAAAGGGATAACCCTTGAACCACTTGTGAGATCTAAACCCAATGAAACTTCCCTTCCAACAAACTATGGAACTGAGATAGCAAAAACCCAGAAAAAAAAAATCATAAAAGAACTAGAACAGCTTATAATTTATGACCAAAGAGAGAAAAACAAAAAGATAAGAACTTCATGAGAAAAAATGGTGCTTTTTCTCTGCTGCAGCTTCAATTTTGAGCTTAACCCAATAGGGAAATCAATTGGAACCCAAGAAAAGGCAAAAGGGTAGGAGCCAAAGACAATGAATGTGCAAACCCAATTAGGAAAACAGCAGAAAGACTCAGTATTTATGAACAAAACTTGGTTCCCAAAAAGAAAAAAGCTCTTTCTTCCTTTTCGCTGCACTGAGTAAGAAGGGAAAAGAGAAGAAAAATAATTGTAAAGAAACCAACTTAGCACATAAAAGGAATAGGAGCCCCAAATATAAAAAGGCTAAGGCTTAATAATATATGGAAGATTAAAAGCAAATAACAAAGGTTCAAGCAATGGGTCTAAACACGCACTTTGCTGAGAGGAAGAAAAATAAAGATGGTGGTGAAGCTGGTGAGCTGTGATTGGATGTAATGTGTTTTTGTGGGTACTGCTTGCAACTATAGCAAAAGTTCCCTCTTATTATAATTGACACTGGCGGTTCTGTCTGTGCATATTTATAAAAATAAAATAAAATAATAATGACATTAATAATCAATAAAGAAATAGCTTTTTTTTTTAATAAAGACTATGCTGCTGCATCATCTACTTGCTATGGTTTATTAATTCATTAGTTTAATCATTTTAATTTGTTTTTTATTCACCTTTTCGTTGGAGTTGTGAAAAGAAATGGGGATTGGCAGCTCATCATGAATGATGGAAGCTCACCTGTTCCGCACTAGTCAATGAGACTAAAGCAAAGCCAAAGTACATTTCTCATAGCCTCCAAGCATATTAAGCCAACGTTTGAATTTGTTTTTCAAATTAATTAAAAAAAATTTGGGCTAGATGTCTTTTTGTCCCTAAATAATGGAGTTTTGGTTTTGATAAAAATATATATATTTGGTTTTGCTCCAAATATTTCCAAAGTTGTTTGATTTTAGTCTATCTAGTTAGTATGTATATATTAAATACTGAGTTAGTTGAACCCGGGGGTGTGATCGAGTGGAACGGACTCATTCACGTTTAACCAAACGTTAGGGATTTGATCCTTGACTTTGGATATAGATAAGTTTTAAATCTCAAGTAGTATGCCACCCATCGAGTCTTTCTATTAGCGGGATTAGTCGTAAGTAAATCGACGGTGGATACCTTTGGTTGTAAACCAAAAAATACTGAGTTAGTTGACAAAGCCACATTATCCAATATCATATGGTAGTCAGTAATTATATGTGACACATCATAATCCTACATGTTAAAATCACCACTCATATTTATAGTAGGATTTTGACATATATAGTTATGATATGTAATATACAACCGGTGGCTATCATATATAAGAATGAATAACATGATTTTCCATGATTCAACTCAGCATTTAATAATGAGAGACTAACTACAGGGAATAAAATCAAACAGTTTTGTAAATGTTTGAATCAAAATTAAACAATTCTATTTTAGAGATGAAAACTAAAAATCATTTCTTTTTTCTCGGACAACAAGGTATTTAAGTCAAAATTTTAACTTAATTTTTCTGGTATATTAGATTTGATTAGGTGTACTACTCGTGAACGATGTTAAAATTGAAATATTCCCTAATAAATATAGACTTATTATTCGTTTGTTAAAATCGAGGCATTGTTTGCCATTTTTTTTATAATTAACATGAAGTTAATTTCATAGTTTATTTTAAGATTAGGGTTTAGAATCACAAATTCTATGTTTCAATTTGATATAAGTCTCACGTGATAAATTAGCAACTCTTCATAGGGCATGTAAGAGCAGTCATTTTCATTTGAATGCTTATTTTCTATTTTAATTTTTGAAAAAATGATGTGTTACAAGCGAATCATTTCATAAACTTTATTCATATAATATAAGAATTCACTTTTTCATAATTAGAAAATTATAAATAATTGTTTATCAAATTATTATAATTCAAAATCTAGTGACTTTTGACTAAGTTATTTTGAGTCAACTTACTACAAATAAAACTCTTCCAATATTATCTTTTTTTCATTTTGTTAGTAGAAATTGAACTTTATAACTTATTCAAAGGAAACACGACTATAGTATTTGTATGCAAACTTCATAGAAGAGTAGCTTCATTAGTTTTTAAAATTTTAATAACTAGCTACGTTTACAAAACCACCCACTCTTAAAATCATATTTATCCACAAATAACCATCTGTTTAAGAAAGTAGACAAAATAAATTATATTTTTTCAACTATACCTCTATTAAATAGTAAAGAGGAGAGAATAAATGCAAAGAAAAAAGGATAAATAGCTAAGAAAAAGAGAGGTAAGCAATAAAAATAAATTTGTATAATATAACTAAATTTATCCCTTAATTGAAGGGTACGATATCAATTTTGTATACTCCTTTCTTTTCCAAAATCTCCCTTATAAAAAGTTAAAGAATGTTTTATTAAATTATTATTTCTCTCCTAATTTCTCTCTTTCCTCATTTATTAATAAGTCAGTAATATTTAATAGAGGTATTATTATAAAAAAATCAATACTTCTTAAATTTTTAAAATAAATAATTATTTCTAAATAAATTATTTTTTAAAATAGATAATTATTTAAAAATAAAGAGAGTATTTATTTAATAGACTGAATTAATTTTTTTTCCAATGAGGAACTGAATTAATTATAATTATTCTTCTACCACCAACCTCTATAATTCTTTTTCTTTTTATTCATTCACCATAATAAAAAAAAAGAAAAGAAAATTTATTTAAAAAGTAATATTATTTATACTTATAATATATAAAATATGATACTAATATACTTTAATATATCTTTAGATAGGATGTAAAATCTAAATTAAATGAAATCTATATCTCATCTTAAAATAAATAAAAATATATTAATATAATATTTTATAAATTATAATCTTTTAAAATTGCTTTTGTCCCCAATAAAATAAAGGGACATTTGGGTGAACCCGAGTGCATGTAGCCGCCAAAGCAACGGTTAAGAGGAGATGTATGGGATGGTAAATGACAGAGAGAGACCAGGAACAGCAAGTTGATGCTGTGGGGCCCACGTACGGTTGCAACATAACTGACGTCTTTTTCTCATTGGGTGGTCTCCCCAAATAATTGTAAGGTTTTTTTGGGATCTCTAGGAGCTGGGTCCCACACTACAGATTCCACCACATGTCTTTCTTCTATTGACTACCATCAACTGAACGGTGCAGTCCTAAAGAGCCAATGACATGCATCCACAGCAACAAGATGCGGTTAAAATTTTTCAAAATTGCATAATTTTACATGGTTTTTTTTAGTGGTTAGATAAGAAAAATTAATTTTAATGTACTAACAGTGTAAAAGAGATTTATCTAATTATATATTTCAATTTGTAAGAGTTTCAAATTTTATATTGTTATGAAATCATGTGCTTCTCTTTATAAGACTTTCAAGGTAGCTGATAGTTAAGTTAAACACTTTTGTTGCTATGTTAATATATAGTTGTATGTCAGCAGAAAAATTTTATATTGGTAGTATATATAAATTAAGTGATACATAAATGTTTTTTTAAGATTAAATTGATATTTTATCTTAATTAATAAAAAAATTGATTTTTATTTTAAAAAGTATTTTAATAAATCTATGTCAATTATTGCTAAAATATTACAATTTTGCTAGTAAAGATTACATGCAAGTCGTATGTTGCCTTTTTTTGTCATTTAAGAAGCTATTGAACTATTAGTTGCAAGACGATCAATGCATGTTTTGATAAACATCAAAGACCTATAGAGATAAATTTGCAAATTGAGGGATATTGGGTGTAATTACAATATACCTCAAGGGGAATTAATGTACTCTACCATAATTTTAATATATTGATAATATAAAAAATTTTACATTATTATTCAATTTTTTATTGTCATATTTGTAAAAAAAAAAAAATATTGTTGTTATACCCATTACTTGAGAGGCTATGAAAATTATTAAAGATTTAATTGAATGGTAGTGTATAACTCTTTTACATTTTTTATGCATCAAAATTAAACTCAAAATTGAAAAATTGATCTACAATTGAATTGGAAGCAATTTTTCTTGCTTTTTATAACTACTTTACTGTGTGTCTTTCTCGATTGTAGATATTGATTCTTACATGTCCTCGCCCATTATGCACAACAATAACCTGAGCATGGCTAAAAATGGAGGGAAAGGAGGTCTCATATATGGAAGAGAAAAAAGAAGGAACAACTGAAGAAGGTGGAAAAGAAAATGGCCGCAAGGATCGAGAGGAGGATTCAGAGGCATATGCAGCAGATGTACTCATACTTTGAGATGGTAAGGGCAAGATGCTCGTCTTGATCTACCTCCTCCGCCTTCACTTCCACCATCACCAATACAGGGGCAAGACTTTTCCTTCTCAGCTTTCGATGATGAAGACGAGGATATTTTAGACACTGATCATGATGATTAGTCATGATCATTTATAAATATATTCTTTTAAAGTTTTATTATTTCTGACAGAATCACCTTTTGCAGTAATATTCTAAAAAAATAAGTGGCAGATTTTACACTATATTACCAACAGATACTCTTTCATCCTTAAATAATTATTCATTTAAAAAAAATTTAACTAGAAATAATTATTCATTTAAAAATTTTAAGTAATATTAATTGTTTCTTTCCAATAATATCATTATTAAATACTATTGACTCCTTTGGCAGTGAAGGAGAGAGAAAATTATAGTATTGAAATGGAAAATGGCAATTTAATAGGTACTCTTAACAAACATTGATGTTTTTCAATTCATTTCCTTAATTCTAGTTAGCAATTAAAATTAGACAATTATTCAAAGATAAAGATAATGTTACTTAATTGACTATTGGTACTGTTATCACGAATTAATCCATCAATAATTGACTGAATTTTGATGGACATGCATCGATGCTAAACCCGGCAATAATATCACTTGTTGTCGATAACTTTTTTTTTTAATACCATTGGCATTCCATCGATTTCTAGTAGTGACTTTTCTTTTCACTATATGAATCTAAGATAGTAGCTCATTTTCTTTTCTTTTTTTTTCCCTTCTAAACCAGTGAGTTGGATGAACCAATCCAACTCGTTTGGTTTACCTGTTTTCAACTTATTTAGGTGGTTCAAAGCTAGGTTTTAAGAAACTCTTTTACCATGATCGGATTGGTCACTTGGTTGGTTCCTTGTTCAACCATACAGCTCGGTCTGGTTTTCAGAACCAAGGAAGCAGATCATATCCTCAAACTAAAGAGTATTTGATCAACTCTATTTTTCTATAAAGAGAATTTATATTGAATGAATCGCTTGTGTATGTTGACCCAACTTATTAAAATACTGTTTAAATTTTTCATCACCTAAGTATTTTTCATATGAGAGAAAAATGAAAAGAAAATTAATATTATTTAAGTAGCAAAGAATAGTGGAGATAAAATATTAATTAGGAGATAGATAGAATAGTTAAATGAGTAATTAACATAGAATTACAAATGTACCCATAACTATAAGTCGATTATTAAGAAAATAGATGATTGAGTTTCATGTCCAAAACAAAATGTGGAGGATGCTAACCTCAACATGAAGGTTTGGAGGTTATATATATATATATATGAGTTAGGATCAAGTTACATGGTTGTAACTTTAAGCATATTTACATCACTTAATAATTTTCTATAAAATACTTTTTTTTGTTGATTCAACTATTGAATTATAATTATCTATAATAAAGATTGTGCCAAATTTCATAATTAAAAATGAAGATTAATAAAAATGTAATGATATAGCTCTTATTTATTTTAAACATACATATTGTGTTGGTTTTGATGTACATAAAAGTCATGTCAAATGATTTTAGATGAATATATATGTGTGTGTGTGTGTGTGTGTGTGTGTGTTAGGATCAAATTACACTGGCATAAATTAGCTTTAAATAGTTGCTATACTATTGAATAAATTTTTATTGAATTAAATTTTAAGAAAATCAATTGTTCAATTAGAGATACACATCATATATATCATGTTTATAAAATTTTAAAGTAATCTAATATCATTTGACATATTTGTATAGTTACACATAACTTGGTGCTTCAAGCTATGGCACAAGATTATGAGGCTCCATTGCATGGGATAAAACCTTTGGACCATAAAATCAAAAGAAAATCAAGTGAGAAGAGTGATTAATTATATTATAAGAGTAAAAATAGTAAATATTGATCATTAGATCTTAGGTAAATGGTCAATGGTAACATATAAAATTGAGTAACTTTTTAAATAAGTATATGAATATTAATTATTATTAATTAAGTTTTAATATTGACAATCTATGCATGATTATATGACATGAATTTATTCATTTCACTCTTATAGTAAATTACCCTATCACTTAATTTTATGTAAAATAATATCACATAATTCAACTCGTAGGTTGATAACGTTGACATTCAATGATGAATTTATATAGTAAATAGTGGATCACAAACCCCACTAAAATTTGAGAATTTTATATCATATTTTTCCCAATTATTTTATTAACCCCATACAAAGATAAAAATTTTCTGAATTCGTCACTGTTGGCATCTAATATTAAACAAGTTATCCACTGAAGTTTATATACAACTTATTATGTGTAAATAGATCACTAATAAATAAACTCACGCTAATAGGTCAACTTTTTATTGATGAGTTTAATTTCTATACATTGAGAATGTAAAAATTTTTAACACTGTCATCCAACCATGTGTTGTTATATCAATAAAAATGGTTAAGTCTTATACCAACCACTTAAAAAGTCATACAAATGAAATGATTTGATTGGATGACAACACAAAAAAGTTACTCTATGGCTTGGTTGGTATTGTTGTGACTCTAAAAAAAATCACAGTAGCACCATTTGATAAAATAGTATAAAAGTTGATCTCAATAAGCATGGGCCATTGAAGTAGTGTTTAATACATATAATATAAAATTGCTCTCAAAATATATAATGATTATAATAGACATAAACATTTGTGTGAAGAATAAAAAACTAAAACCTTTAATTGGTGGAAGGATAAACTTGGAATTTTATTAAAATTTAAGGGTTATATTAGTCTTTTAAAGATTTAGAATTTCAGAGAGTGTAAGTTAACTCTGAAAAGCATCCTATGAGGTGTTATTAAAAGCACTACTAGTTTTCAAAATCATAGAGTAAAAGTACCCTCGCTTTTTTGTTTATCAAGCAGAAAAAATTGATTTATACTTTTCATAAGTCAAAATACTTATCCAAAGAGTATTACCAATCCTACTCCATCACTACATAAAAATTAAACGTAATGTTGATTATAATCTCTTTAATTTTCTTTATAAGATTTTGATCCCTTTTATATTCCAAGACTAGCTTCACAAAAGTCTCCCTTTTAACAGGGTCTCGAAGATCGCATTTATATTGAATTGCAAAAAGTCTCCCTTGCATTAATAGGTTCATTCCCTCTAACTCTTAAGTTTCCCTTGCATTAATAGGTTCATTCCCTCTAAATCTCAGAACTACCCTCCAACAATCCAATGGTCGTTGCTTCGTGCTTCCTCATGTTCCATTTTGTACCAAACCACCATAGTCCACAAGGAAAGCAACTCCCTTCATAATTCATGGGCTACATTATACCCATTGTTTTCAGGTTTTGTTTAATTATATTTACCATCATTCTGTTTTTTAAAATTATATTGACCTCCATGTAGATGTTAAATTATTAATTTAAATAACAAAAAAGATATTTTCTCTATTTTAGGTTAGCTGTTCACTTATATGGGTTTTTGATATTTCAGATTAATTGCCTACTTATTATTTCAAGAGAATATTAATTACATTTTTTCAATACTACTCTTAGTGAGCAAGTCAGTCCGCTTATCATAATGTTTTTAAATAGGGGCAATTAAGTTCATTTATATAATTTTATATCATTATCAATGTTTATTTAGTGTTTTCTTAATCTAATGTTTTTTCTTAATAGTTAACCTGAAATGGAGGGAGTAACATGTAATATATACAAAAATATTAGTGATAAGAATATAACATTTTGACAATATTTAACATATATATTCACTAAAATAACTATTTTATTATAAGTTTCATTGCCATGTAATAAAGAAGTACTCATTTTGTTAACTTCTAACAAATGTCTTTTAATGTTTTGATATATAAATTAAGAAATCATTGCTCAAACGCACATAAAAAGAGTTTATGTTGACAAAGCACTACAAAAAATTTATGTCTGAAAGAATACTTAACTTTGGATACATATAAAAAGTGTTGCTTACGCACATATAGGCAATATTTTTTTCAAATATGTTGCCTTTGATATAGCAGAGGCTACATTTTTTTAAGATATCATTTTTTTGAACAGTTGTCATATCATATGTGACCAATTATCAAAGACAATTTTTTTTTAACATAGGATATATTTTTAAGTGAATGCATCACTTTTCATAGAGTTATTATAGTAAATGTGGTCAACTGTCTAAGTCAACACCTTTGAATAGAGAAAATAATATTTTTTAGATATCAAATGTAACACATTTAAAAAAAGTGTTGTTTATGTGTGTAAAACATAACATTTTTCATATGTTCTAAAAAGTAAGTATTGTTTTAGGTCAAAATTCTTGTAATGAAATTGTGCAATAATTATTACTACGAGAAGTTTGTATGAGAGATAGATTTCGTACAAAGGTAAAAGTGAAAAAGGATAATTAATATTTCCTTAAATCAAAACTCTCAAATGACCAATAATGTTAAACAAAAAAAAATTTAATAAAAGGACACTTATAAATGAACTAAGGGTGAAAGTAGGCTGAGTTATATTATGTTTTGATTTAAATATGTTTGTTCTGTATTTTTAATAAATAACTTAAGTCTGAACCTATTATCTAATATATATATTTTTTATAATATTAACTTGACTTGAGCCAAAAACCTATGTAGAGGAGGTTCTCACATGCAGATGAATTATGAGTGAAGATGTTGCAGATTGTTGACTATCCAATTGATCGTTGACATGTGGATGATCATTTAATGGTATTTTTAAAAAAATTATAAAAGGAATATTTCAATTTACAAACACCTACGCCTCTCCCGTGTGCTGACACTCACGCTCCTCCTTCCTTTCACTTCCTCTCACTACAACCCACCGTTCAGGCGACTTCTCTGGTCACATTCCGGCAACCTTAAAAAACACACAAGTAGCACAAGCTCCCCAGCAACCTTTTGCCATATGAGGATAGACATAGCAAACACACTTGGGTCCTTCCTTCCTTCCACTTTCTCTCACTGCACTTCTCCATTCACATTCCGGAAACCTTAAAAAATGCATAACCTCCCCCAGCAGGCTTTCGCATGAAAGGATAGACATAGCAAACACCCTCGGAGTAGACAAATGTACAGATCTCTTAACAAGAAGAAACAGGCAAACATACAAAAACTCGCGGCAGATACTCGGGGTGTCGCCGCCGCGAGGGAAAATCACATTTCAGGCAAAGGAAGGAGCACCCGGCAATGTAGTTGTGGAGGAGCTTCCGCCAGAGCTTATGGCATCGAGCAATCGAAAGGTCCATATGAGGTTATGACGCCATATAGGGGTGCTTTAGGAGGTCGCCAATAGCACGAAAGGAGGCGGTGGCGGCGGCGGCGTGCCCCTCTGGTGGCCGATGGAGATGGTGGTCTATCAGGAGGAGGCGGTGTCAGGTAGCTCACACAGCAAGCATCTCAGCGAGCCAATGGAAGGAAGGAAGAAGCCGAGGAGCGTGGGTGTGGATGTTTCCTTTTCTTTAATTTTTTTTTTCAAAATGTAGATGGATCCACATGTCAACAACCAATTGGACAATATGAGAACTTTACTTGCAGATTTTTATTTCATCTTTACAGGAGGAAATATCATGAGACCTACTTAATTATAATTTTTATTTTAAAATGTCTATTTTTAAATGAGCCAAATAAATTTTAAATATATCAAAAAATATATATTTTAGAATTAGTTAAAAGGTTTGTTAAATAAGTTAAAAAGTATGCTTTTATGTAGATTAACTTATTTCAATTATTACTAAATTTTTTTAAATAAAAATATTAGTAGGCTAACTTATTAGGTCTAATAGACTATTTTTAATGCCTTTACTCTGACCTATTTAACCAAAAAGACTTTTGAAAAAAATCTAAATCTAACTTGTTTACTAAATAAACTGAGTCAACCTAAGCCAAATGTAGGATAGAACGAAGGCCCATGACGAGCTGGCTGCTTTCACGCCTAAAATAAATGGAGGGAGTATTTTATTAAATCAATGTGTTATATATTGTCAAAACTCAAAATTTTAGAATTTTATTATTAATAATTATATATATAGCACATGTTATCTTTTTTTTGTCATTTAAATTTATAAATTAATATTTGTAGGAAAGGTCAGTGCAATTTTTGGAAACCTCAAGGGCCTTTGGTGGAAATTTCATAAATAAAAGGATGCTGAGTGTAACTAAATTAAATCCCATGGAACATCAGCATAATTTCCTCTAATTTATATTGAGGGTAGTATTTTATTTATGGTTCTCTTATTTGTGTTTGGTTTTATTTTTTTCCATTATGTTTTAAATAATAATTATAAAAATTTATTTTAATATATTATCAAAATAATTTTTACATGTTATTAAACCATGTAAAATTACATTATTGATAAGTTTTTACTCTTGCAACAACGTAACGATTTTAAAAATTATTTAAAAAATAACGTTCAATTGATCCTCAATGGAAATAACAATATTGCTTTGATTTGATTTTAAGAATTATTCACACAATGAAAATGTTAGTTATGGAAAAATTCTCCCGTAGTAGGTGCATAACTTAACAATGATAGTGTGTTAAAAAAAATTCTCTTACGACAATATCAATTTATTTTCTTATTTTCTATTTTTAAGATTTTGTAAAGAAAAAAAAGAGTAAAAAATCACCATTTCATCAATATAATTTTAAAACATGAAATAGAATGATATTGTTAGTTATTTATGAAGTTCAAAAGTAGGTCGCAAAGTTCCATTTCTTCTTGTAGTCTAACTTTATTTTTTCATGTACTGTGGACAATTAGATAATCATCAACTAATTAGTTTCATTGGCAGAATCATTGATATGCACATAGGACAAATATAGTAATTTAGTATCATTTCCTACACTATCAAATAAAGTTTTTCTCTCAGTGAGGAGCATTTGCATCAATTGATAGGAGTTATTTTAACCTAATCAGAGATCTCGAATTTAAGTCATGGATATGTAGCTATGCTAAAACTCGAAAGGGAGAGTGTTGCTATCTTAGTGGTCCTATCTGACTACAAAAAATTCCCTCAAGTAGAAGGATAATTTTTTTTCCCAGTAGCATGCCCTATCTCCCTCACTCTATCTCTTTGGTTTTTCTCCATGTGAGTTTTGTTAGGGCTACCATCTTTCTCCTTTGGTGGCCATCCCCCATTCTTTCTTTTTATTTAAGTAACTTAGAATATTGTTTTTGTGTTTTGTTTTTACTGTCCCATTTGTAGTGCTTTTGTTGTACCTTTTCATGAGTGTTTTTCGTTTTCCCTTTATTGATGTTTTCATTTCTCCTGTGGGTATTTTCTATTTTGATGGTGTTATAGATAAAGAAATGTTTAGATCTACATTAGAAAGAGATATAATACTTTTCTCAAGCTACACACTTTTCATGTTGGTCTCCAATATGAAAGATGCATTGTTATTGATAGTCTTTGGCCAAGGAGCATAGTCACATATCATTAATTAGGCCAAAGTGTTGAATGTATCTATTTTTTGTTCCATCTATATTTAATTTATTTTTTTCATTTATAGGTGTCATTAGGCTTCTTCATCAATAGATTTTGTTTTTTTGTCAAAAAATAAAAAATGGCAGAATCATCAATTAATATGTTTCATTAGCAGAATCATTGATATGAACATGGGACAAATATAGTAATTTAGTATCATTTTTACATTATCAGATAAAGTTTTCTCTTAGTGAAGAGCGTGTAGATCAATTGACAAGGATTATTTTAATCTAATCTGAGGTCTCGAATTCAAACCATGGATATGCAGCTGCACTGAAACTCGAAAAAGGGGGCATTATTGACTTAGTACTTTTGCCCAACTTGAGCAAGATTGTCTCTAGTGGAAGGATAATTTTTTTTTTCCAGTTGCATGCCCTAACTCTCTCTCTATCTCTGGATTTTCTTGGCGTGAGTTTTGTTGGGGCCTACCATCTTTCTCTTTTGGTGGTCATCCCACCATTCTTTCTTTTTATTTAAGTTACTTAGAATTGTGTTTTGTGTTTTATTTTTATTGTCCCATTTGTAATACTTTTGTTGTACCCTTTATGGATGTTTTCATTTCTCCCATGGGTATTTTTTATTTTGATAGTGTTATAGATAAAGATATTTTTAGATCTATCTTGGAAAGAGAGGTATAATACTTTTCTCAAGCTACAACATTTTTAGTGTTAGTCTCCAATATAAAAGATGCATTGTTATTGTCCAAGGAGCATTGTCACATTTTGTTTATCTTTCATCAATAGATTTTTTTCGTAGAAAAGAAAAAGTGAATAAGTAATTGTCAATTTAAGATGGTACTGAAGAGTATGAATGTTCGTAATGATCAATGTTGAATTAAGTAATTTTTTTTACACCAAAGAAACGTTAATTAATCTTTTTTGGAACTGTTGCTTTTGTCATATCTATAATAGATTAACATTGTTTTATTTTATCGAGTGCATGCATGTATTCACCTCTATGGGAACAAAAGCTAACAAAAAAACAAATTTGTTGCTTGAAATTGTTGATCTTAACAAAATGCTACAAATAATTCCGTAAAAAAAATGCTACAAATAATGGTGATGCTCTGATTAAACGCAAAACCACACAGTAGCATCATCAAATACTCTTTTTAATTATGCATTAGACATACATAACTGTTGAATTAAAATTTCTATGAAGCCTTTTCGGTCTCCTTCCTTCTATCTTTCCAGTGCCATCATGTTATGATGATTTAAACGGAAACTTTTGAATATTTTTGGTACATTGGTAAGAATGATGTTTGAATCAATCACCTCATGCAAACTATCCAAGCTTCTCATCACTTGCTCACTCCTAGGATTTTGGAAACTTTTGAAATTCATAGCGTCTTTTTTCTTTGTGTTATGTCGAGATATATATAATTTCATATACTCAGTAGTCAATCTTCTACTTTTGTTTTAGTTTTTAGTTTTTTTGGGAAAGGGGAAGTAAACAAATTAAAATAAGAATGACTTAATGAGATAAAGTATGTTTCAATCGACCACTTAATAGGTTTAAATAGTTTGACATTTGTTTATTTTAAGTAAAATTGTAAATTGTGTCTCATAATCTTTTTTTGAAAAAAATAGCCATTACAACATCTTCAGCCTAAGGCAACACTTTTTTAAACCAACGCTTGAAAAGTGTTGCCTTTTATGTGCTAAGGCAATGCTTTTATTGGGGTAACATTTGAATTCGGCTAAGGCAACGGGTTTTAAGGCAACGCTTATAAAGCATTGTCTAGATCAGAAAAGAGCCCCCTTATGAACCGTTGCCATATGACTTTAGAATAAGCTATGCTTATTTAAGACCAACCTTCACTTTTTGAGTGTTGCCTTTTGAAATCCAACTACCCATGCTGTAAAAGCGTTGCCTAAACCTTTTAGCACCACACTAAAATTCTTCCCACCAAAATTTTGCCAATTCCATCATAAACTAAAAAAATAGTCACACAACAGAACATCTTTTTTCCTTACTCTAAAATACAAAATATCACTAATTTCTATCATATTTCACTTATTTTCTAATCTCAGATCCTTATTTTCTCTCAATCCCTAATCCCTAAATTGACGCAAAGCAACTCTTAATCCCTAATCGTGTTTGTCATTCAGCAAACTCACATGGTGTGTTTCAACACGGGAGCCCATTGATGTGTTGAATCTTGGATCTACTACCACACTTGAAAGCTATATCAGTTCCAGTGTTGAAATCGAAGGTTCTCACGCCTTCTGTCAAATGCCTTCCCAGATCCACGGAGGAGAAGCAATAGAGTGACGATACCGAAGTTGCCATCTCTGATTCTGACGAAGCTGCCGCTTTGGAGGACGATAATGAAAATGGTCAGCTTCGGAGTCGAACCTTCATGCTAGAAGCCAACCGCGTTGAGCTTTAGAGAGTTGTAGCAACAACCTACTCTGGCGACTCTCTCTCGCTCAAAATTTGGGAACTGGTTTATGACATCCGCTCTTAATAAGCTCTTTTTTAGGCACTTAGAAATTTAATTAGAAGCTTCTTGAATTTATTGCAGTTTCTTCAAATCTTTTTTAACTTGTTTCATTTTTTGCTGATTTGATTGTTGTGCTATGTGAAATTGTGAAGGTTGTGGAAGTGAGGTCAGATGGAGCAGTGTCAACTAGAAAGATCAACAGGAGGCAATTGTTGAAGTCGAGTGGTGAGTAAATTGCTAGATGCGATAAATATTTTTCTAGGATTTTTCTGTCTTGAAAGTTTGATTGGTTTATTTAGTCTTCTTGATAAAATTGTTTTGGCTTTTTTCTTTTAATTATGTTTAGTTTACGATATAGTTTTTCAGCTCATCCTGGATCATTTTTTTTTATTAGTGTGTTTTCCTTTTCGAATGCTCTGTATGACTTGATGTTTGCTATTGAACACAATTCTTTTCCTTAGTAATAAAGGAATAAGGATTATCACTTTATCTTAGGTTAATGTTTTGTATATTCCATTTATAGTGTAGTAATAAGAATTTAATAAAGCAATATTTTAGCATGTAGTGATGATGAGAGCATGCCATGACAGTTTAGAATTTAACAATTCTGAATTGATCTTGGGTCAATTTTGTTCTATGAAAATGGTTGGTGAAGAGTGTAAAACATATATGCACTATGATACGTAATTACAATGTTTGTCTTTGAGCTGGATATGCTTGATACTAAAGATGGGTTCTTTGAGTAAAATCTAAATTATGTTGAACATTCAAAATGAGTTGCTCTGTGAATTGTTGATGTGATATGAAGAGTTCCAATGTTGATTGTTTCTCTCTTGAATTGAGGTGATAAGGCGGGTGAATTTAGGGAGTCCTAATAGAACATTGGCTTTGCCTTCTTTCATTTTATTCTTCTATTAAGCACTCTCGCCATAGTCCAAATTTATGTGATTCTGTTAGATCTTATTTAAATGGTTTCAGTGGCTTCTCTCTGGAGCTTCTAAGATTGATTGGTTTCTTATGGTTCATATATCTGGACTAAAAGTATGGATATTGTTCATGGAAAGGCTTTTTTCCCCATCTGGGGTCAGTCAATGCCCTTGAAGCTGAAGCTATCTCTACTGGATTGGGTGTTGGTGACCTTGGTTTGAGGAATGGTGCTGTTGATTCTCAGTAACTTGTAGGGAGTACTAAGGTGATTCATCGACTCATTAACTAGCATTTTTTCTTTAGGTCTTAATAATGAGTTATAGTGTTTTTCCTGGAGTCTTTCCTATGTGCCGCTATTTAGAAAGATGAAATATGATTCTTTGAATGGTAAAAAAAATGACTATATCAGTTTCTATTAGGTTTGTATTGCAATCTTGATCGCCGCATCTTCAAGTTGTCGTGTTCTGCTTCATCCATTAAATGCTTGATCCATTGATGTTTTATATCAAGCTTGTGGTTCTCCACTTCTCTTGACTTGCAAGTACTTCAATGTGGGTATTTAGGCGTCAAAGAATCAAGACTGAGTTCACTTTTTAGTATAACTATCTTGAAGATGAACTTCTTATATAGAAGATTCATAGAGCCATCAGGTAATAATGTATCTTCTCGATTCCTATTTATTCTTGTTAAATCTTGATGAGTACTGTTTTTGTATATGGATATACTATTTGTATCTTCCTACTCTAATCATATGAAATACAAACTTGAAAGAAGAAAAATGTTCTTAAGTATAATGTTAATAATTTATTTCATTTTTTAACTGCTAATTAGAATAATTCAAATAAGGATTTTGAGAGTTTAATAATATTAACCCATGGTGTGTATCCTTTTCTGGTTTAACTTTAAAGCACTGGTAAAAACTAGTATTGCCCAAAAAAAGGAAAAAAGAAAGAACCAGGAAGAAATATAACAAAAAACTCCATCCTTCTATTTAGTGGTTGGTAATCCAGTTCATTCTGTAGTTAAACACAAGGACACCTTTGGGGGGTTGGTGCCATTTTGGAAGATATCTAGAAAACATAAGTGTCCTTGTGGTGGGAGGCTTGAACCATTTAAGTTTGATGCGTTGGGCCTTACTATGGTTTTTTTTCTTTTTGTTTGTTGTTTTTGTATAAATGAGGTCTACATGTGTATTATTTAGAGAGATTTTGTATAAATGAGGTCTACATGCCTAAATTTCTTTAGTTTCTTTTATGTTTTTTGTCTTTTTTTCATTTTTAACTCTGCCTTAAACCCAAGCTAATTGAGTCATAATAGCTTTTGATTTAATATGGCCCACCTCCCTTAGAATCCATATGTGCTTCTTTCATTTACCTCACATCTTCATTTTACAGATAAAATTTTCATCTGCTAGAGAGAATGCACCACATTACAAAGGCAGCAAGCATATTGCAAGAACTCAAAAAAGTGTGTTGCGTTTGAGCTGGCTTATGTTGGTGTATGACACTGGATGATTTGAAAAATAGCAAAATAACTTTGCAAGCGTTCTTCTTATGTTGGTGTTCTTTGTATGGCTATTTGGCTTGACTATCCTCTCAATTAGGGATTAGTGATATTCAATAATTACCAAAAGAAAAAGAATATTTATAGGGTGGATAAGGGGATATGTCTTGCTTATAACCAGAGAAGAGACAACATTTACACAGTGTTGTGTATAATAAGAGCAAAGGCAACACCTCTTGTAAGTTGCCTATAATAAGAGAAAAGGCGATGCTTATCGAGCGTTGCTTATAAGAGAAAAGACAACGCTTATAACATGTTACCTCAAATCTAATAAAAAGGCAACGCTTTTTACAGCGAAGGCAACACTCTTAAAGAAAAGGTAACCCCAGTATAGCCAACCCCTGGAAAAACGTTGCCTTTGATGGAAAAGTTTTGCCCTTGATCAAACGCAACCCTTTTTGTATGTTTAGGCAACATTTTCTAAGCGTTGCCTCAGACCAAAAATGTTGTAGCAATAAGAGAGCCTAACCTTTATAATGAGGTTGTAAGACTTGAGCCATAATATTTGAAGTCTAGTGAACTTTAAATACTCATAATTTATAAAAATAAATAATATATTTCTTGAGGCAGAACATGATATAATATACTTCTTGTTGCGAATAATGCAATTCAAAATAAAACTAAAATTTGGAATATATATTATTATATGATTTAAATGTATTTTTGTACTGAAAATTAAATGAGATTTAGTTTTGGTTACTTGAAAAAACAGAGAGTTTTGGTCCAAATATTTTCAAATAACTAATAGTCGTCATAGATGACACATCGTGATTTTATACATCAAAACCCTCACTCAATAACTCATTAACATATCTTCTGAGACTTAATAACTTCGTTTACACTGGGGTTCTAAAATATATGGTTATAATTAATATATAGAGCACATAGGACTATTGTCTACCATATTAAGATTGAATAGCGTAGTTTTTCATTAGTTAACTTTGCAATTGATAAAGACATCCTAATTCCAGGACAAAAACCAAAACTAAACCTTTGCTATAACTACACAATTATGCAACAATACTAAAGGATTGATTATATTCAAGAATTCAATATGCATTTGACAATAAGCAACTAAGTTGAAAAATCTAAATTGACAAAAAGTTTAATTATAATCGTAAGTTGGATTCACATCTTTGCTTGGGAGCTGGGCGCTTCCTATCGATCATCCTTGAAGGAGATGCTAACGGGGTGTTCAAGATGATTTTCCAATTTTTGTTTTTGTTTTGCTCCAAGACAATGTTCAGTTACTGATTATATTCTCTAGCTTCTCTTTCCAAATCTTGAACTTGAGACTCGGTTAGAAAAATGCCCCAGTTGCATTTTTTTTCCCCATATGGAGCTTCTTTAAGAGATAAATTTTTGATCACAAAATCATTTTTATATACGCCGTCAGAAATTAAATCATTGACTAGATGATTAAAGAATTTAGCTAACTATCTATTATGTTAGACCTCGTGCTTATCTGACTTGCATTTTAGATAGAGCTTGTAGACCGTGATATATATGTTGCTGTTATTGAATAAATTTGAAACCCATAAAAGAATTATATTTCCAACTATGCATATTTATTATAAGACATATTATAAAAAATCTACATGAATTTCAACCTCTTCTATCATAAAAGGAAGTTGCACGCATTTGGAATTAAAAAATTAACTTTAATATATTATCAATATAATATTAATTCGGATAATTAAAAATTGTACATATGTATGATCGTTAAGATTATTATTGTAAAATAAAATAATTTTGCGGCTTGATAACACATAATTAATATCTCTATGAAGACTTTTTCTGCCGGTAGCATATTAAAATTAAATTTTTATAATTATATGAATGGTATAAATATCAAGTTGCCCTAGTTATTATTATTAGGGTTAACCTCCAATTATGTCCATCACATTTTAGCAACTTTTTGATTTAGTCCTAAAAGCTTTTTTGTTTTATTTTATTTATACCTCAAACGTCATCATACCGTTCCAATTTTGTCCTTTTAATAGATAACTGATAACATCTAAATCAAAAATAAAAAAAATTGATGTAAAGGTCAAATTTTGACATTAGAAAATAAAATAAAAATATAAAATACCAATTATAATATATATTAGGAGATCACAATAAAATATAAAGTGTTAAGTTTGTGTTTATAATTTAAGTATTAATTATATTTTGAAAATCTTAAGATGTAAATAAAATAAAAAAATTATTGGGAGTATATTAAAATCTTGACAAAATATAAGAGAAGAAATAAAGTGTTATTATTATTATTATTATTACATCTGTCCATCGGTACATGTTGTCCCTGGATGGCCCGGTGGGGATGGGCAGTTCGTTGGGGAAAGAGAGTGACCCCATATGCAATAAAGAATAGTAATATATTAATATGATAATATGATTTTGGGGGAGAAAATGGAAATGGGGAAAAGAAAAAAAAATTATTAATTGTATTCATAAATTGTGACATATCATATTTATTCATATTTTATCTATTATTAAATGAGATGTGAATTCTATTTAAATAGGAGCCACTCTCCATCTAATAGTGAATGAAATGTGAATCGATACAACATCTCATATCTTATGAATATAAACAATATAAATACAAAAGAAACTTTGATCAATCAATAAATCAATGAGTAAATGGGCTTGTGGCATAAGTCACCACCCCCAAATAGTTTCCATAGAAGGAAAGATTCCCTTTATAAAAAGTTGAAGGAAAAGCCAGAAAAATGTGAATGGGGTTTGGTCTAGCCTTGAGGGCCACCCTTGGCTATCTGTTGTGTCCAGCTGCTCATGTGCGAGCATGCGTATCCAGCCAAGAAGGATCCCCACATCCAACACGTCTCCGCACCTAACTTGTGACACAACCAACGCAATGCTTACATTTTTCTATGACATTTTTTTTTAGAATATTATTATTTCAATATTTAAAAATAATTGTTTAAGTGAAACATTTAATTTATTATTATTAGATATAATAGATAGGTAAAGATAGTAAAAAATATCATCATATTTAATAGTGACAGAATGAGTATTTTTTTTAGATATTCACTTTTAGATATTAAAATAGTATTAATGTAATTTTTTATCATAATAATTGAGAATAGTGATGAAATTTGGTTAGAAAAAATATTTTTTTAAATGATGGAAGAAATAACGTGACAAACTGACAATGAATATATATATATATATATATATATATATATATATATATATATATATATAAAATTTGGGAAAGGCATTTGTCTCCACAGTTCACAATGTGTATCTGCCCTGATAGAAGCATTCCAGCACATAAAAGTTCACTTTAAGCTTTTGTTAACAACTTAACTTTTTGACTAACAAATATGATTAATTGGATATATAGTAAGACTTAACATACTAGTATATAAAATTTAGGTTTAATTATTCTAAAACTCACTATAGTTTTACTCAATTTTTAATTAGATTCCTATATTTTAAAAATTTATAATCAAATCTCTATAATGTATAAAATTGTCAATCACAACCCTATGATTTAAAAATTTTGTAATCAAGTTCCTATATCGTACCAAACTACAGGGACTTTATCATAAAATTTTTAATCTATAGGGATTTAAATGAAAGGTTTTGTATATATTATAGAGACTTAATTGAAAATTTTGATATAGTATAGAAATTTACTTATAAATTTTTAAATTATAGAAATTTAATTAAAAATTGACTAAATTTATGACCTCTAAAGTAATTAAATCTAAAATTTAAAGTCAATAATATTAAGTACTTCTTGAACTTGTGTTATTGAAAAGAGTGATTTGCAAATATTAGGATTTTTCACCGAATAAAATAAAATTTGAAAAAACTCATCATTTTTCCAACATTATTTACCAAAATCCCCTAATTTGTGTTTCATGATGGTTGCAATGATTTCTTTGGAAACTGAAATCATTGTAGGCTACAACAATTTCTTTGTAGTTTAGCTATCTATTAATAGTATAAAATCGTTTTATTTTTAACCTATATTTGCTATTGAATCTTTATTTTTTTAATATAAACCGATATTCTATTTTTTAATGTTAATGTGGCATTTGTTTAAGTTTTTACTTTTGAATTTTAAAAATATCATCTCATCAAAATCTTGTCATGATTAAAAAGAATAGTGACTAATTAAGTCTATACAGAAGCCTTCTAAATAATGTGTTACACATATATGAATAAGAAATCATAATTGTGTACGAAAACGTTACTTGAAATGAGTTTAACACATAAATTCTCCTACAACCATAAGAAAACATTACTCACAAAAACCATAGTTTTCCCAAAACATTCATAATACCAGCTTAAATATTCAGCGTTAGAAATCAGTTTAACATCTATAATTCATGCCTATTATTTATTATATATTATTTCTTATTTATTTAAAATATTTATCAATTATATTTGTTTTATTTTTGTTATATATAACAAAATTGATATCATGTATTATTTGTATTTTAATAATTTTCTTTTATTTTCATTTATTTAAGAATTATTTTATTTGAATAAAATATTAAAAAATAAAAATGACCTTATATGTTAAAAGCTTATCAAGCCTTATTTGCCCTCGTATACTATATTAAGGTATATAATATTTTAATGTATATGGAGTTATGATATATGTATGTATGTATATATATATATATAAAAGTTTATATAATATATTACTTACACTAAATAACAAGTAAGGACATGACATATAATATTAACTTATGCTATTATACTTTATACATCATATTAAATTAGGGATGGCAAAACGAATTAAACCGGTAAAGTTGAATTCAAGACAGGACGAATAGACCCGTTAAAAGGAAATGCCCAAGAGCAAGAAAATTTGTTAAAATTTTATTACGTGAACTATGCGTCAAAATCTTACTGAAAAATATTAAATTTTTTAACCACTTGTAATGTTCTTTCGGCCATTAGAAATTTGTCACGTCGAAGCGAATTATAGTTAGCATGATTTTTTCAAATCGGTATTCCATATTAAAATATTGAACCACCCCCCATATTCGGAGGCAAAGCTCCGACAAAGCTATCAAGGAACAACCTCGAAAGGGCACACAATACAGTCCAATCTGACAAGTTCAATCATGTTTTTTCTTTTTTGAAAAAAAATAAGGGAAAAAAAGAAAAATGTGTAGGAAATTCGATAGCAAAGAAGCGATGAAGATAGATCAAGAATATTGAGACTACAAATTAACGAAGAAGCCAGCGATCTTATGCTCCTGAAACGAGTGACATAGGTGTGTTGATCTCATTTAAGATTTTAAACATTTCAGCAGCCACAATTCATATACATCATAGGGAGATTCATGTGTGTGTGTGACAAATTGATCGTGAATGGTAATCCTATTTAGGGTTTAACAGGGTGCATTGCTCATGCCAATTTGCTTTTGATCTCTTTAAGATGCCTTTGGTGAAGGTTTTGTTTGAGTTCTGGTTTAATCAAATTTTGAAGAAACAATTGGCAAATGTGATTAGAACAAAGCAGCCATCCACTTGGATACCTCGAAGTTTATAAGGGTGAGATGATTAGAATTAGAATAATAGAATTGTCTCTCTATTCTCTCTTCATTCTTCTCCCTTTCTGTTGCCATACGTTGTAGACTCATCAGCCTTAAGTAGTATCTTCTCCTTTGTTGTGTGGAAATAAGTTCTTGGGTTTGTCTTAATCCATTTACATATCAAAGTACTTTAACTAAAAAATTTCCCCTGGAACCATGCTTAATCTGAGAACACATAAAAAATAACTTCTCATTCGCTGGAATTTTGTTATTACCAATAAACAAGTATGCAGAGCTTCTGATGCAACGTTAGGCAATGCATCTTAAAGTTCTTTAAAATTTGATCACTTTATGCATAATTACATGAAATCAAAATAATCTCAAGAAGGAGAAAGATGAGAGAAGTACAAACTATAAAAAAAATTAATAAATGAAAGGGAAACAAAATAGTGTGTGAAAACATGTTAAATTGGTCTTATGTATGTTGCTATTAGCAACTTATCCTTTCTTGAATCCATGAAAATCTTGCTGTGACAGCTTTGACAGTTTCCTCCTTTTTTTTTGGGCATATGTAGCTCTCTTCGTATGTTTTCCCTTCTTCCTCCTTAGGCAAAGATTGTTTTTTAGTACTCTTCTCAGCACTTGGGGAAGTCAATTGGAGGTGGTAGTAGAGATTCATTTGGTCCTTTACCATTATCCACCACAAATGCCATCTTCAGTCCCCATGTTGTATGAACTTCCAAATGGCAGTGCATAAACCAGACCCCTATAGACACACAAGACCATATATCATTTAAAACAAACTGTGACATCCAAATCCATTTATCTTTCTATTAACTTTGTAGTCTCAACTTTCAAAACGAGTCATGTTATTTGCACCATTTTTGGGAAACATCTTTCAAAGGCCATCCTGATGTGTCACTTTAACATTGTTTGAAATAAAAGTTGAGACTCACTTTCAATCAATGTTTAAAGGACATCTGAAGGTGTCCATTCAAAGTTGTCCCAAGAAAATGGCACAAAAAATATTTCTCTTTTCAAATACAATTGAGTTTATAACTTTACCTGGATTATTAGCCCTGAACCTGATAGCTGTCCACCCCCCTGATGGGACACCAACTGTGTTCCTCTCCACAGGATCTACAAGGTTAAACTTTTTGGTGTCCCTTTTGGGGATGAAATTCCCTTGCCCCTTACCAACAACAAAGAAGTTGAAACCATGAAGATGAACAGGATGGTTCTCAGGTGTAATCATTCCAGTGTCTTGCAAGACTAACTGAACTGTGGAGTTGTAAGCAAGCCTATACACCCTTGTCCCTCTATTGGTCCTTAAATTTGTTGGCTGTTGTTTCCCTGTGAAGTCATAAACCACTGGAGGCCTTCCAGGAAAATCATCAGTGAAGACACCACTTATGTTGAAGAAATGTGCTTGAAGAAGAGAGATTTTAGGCATCACAAATGTAACATTGTTGATAGCAGCAACCACCTTGCTACCATTCACACAAGTAGCACAAGGGTTGACACCAAGGCTCACAGTGAAGAACAAGGAATGGTCAACCTTTAGCGGGACTCTAGCAGGGTACTTTTTGGAGTTGAGGCTTCTGAGGGAGTCAGTGAAAGTGGTGGCAACTGGGGTGGCATTTTTGAGAGGCAAGGAAGTGAGGGTGGTGATGGTGGAACCAAGGGAGCCTGTGTAGTGTAAGGTGGCAGTGGCTGTGATGTTGTCCACTGCAATTGGAGCATCCATGAAGGGAGAGGCTGCCACCATGTATTTACCAGCTGCACGGTTGGCTTTTAGGAGCACATTTGTGGTCTGGCCAGGTGCTATGACTATGGTGTCTGTGTTGAAAGGTTTTGTGTAGACAGCATCAACCTCAACAACAGTGAGTTTGTGGCTTGCAATCTTGAAGAAGAGCTCTTCATTGAGTGCAGCATTGATTATTCTTAGCAAATAGGTGTTTCCAGGTTGAACTTGGAATTTGAATCCTCCTGCACATAAAAAAGGAAGTTGAATTTCATGCTATTTATTTAGTAACATCTTTGTGTATTGAGAAATGAATTTAATTTTGATGCATTGTGAATATAAAAAGAATTTATAGAGAAATCTAATCGTATATTGTTATATCAATAAAAGTGTTTGACTTAACCACACACTACTTTAATAGTCTTTCAAATAGAAGCATATAGCTAAATGATAATGCACAACTTTTTTACACTGAAAGTGCATTAAAATCAATTTATCTAGAAATCAATTGATTGTCATTGTCACTTATGAATGTTGGTTCCATCTTAGGTTTGAACCACCAAGGAAACTTGTTGATTTCAAGTTTCAGGTTGAGTCATAGACTTGGTTTAATTTTTCTATATGTTAATGGGATGGATCATTGGTTTCACCTTGTGAAGGACAATGTTGAACAGGCCCTGGGTGACCATTGATTATATGGGCATCAGAGACATTCGGGGCCAACCCAGATTTTAAAGCCTCATTTATAACAGCTTCTGTATCTGACTTCCACCATTCACCTGACGCGAATTGAAATATTGTGAGATTTGAGGTAAGAATTCAAGTATTTGACCATCTAATAGAGTTTCAAAGTAAAGCAATTTACTATGATTTTCTTTTTTCCAAATTCATGACTCTGTAAAATATATAAAGTATGAGTTAAAAGAACTGACTCAATATGATAATTTGTTCCATATGGGGTCTTGGAAAAGGGTAAGGAACTCCAAGCTTGGGCAAGATGACCAATGCACCATGGAGAGTGGCCCTAAGCCATAGGATATGTGCATGCCACCAAAGTGTGCCCCTCTGCCCTGTGAGGGTGAAGTTGTACACATAGACTTGGCCTGGTAGAATTGGACATTGGGTTATGTATGCAGGCCCATCAGCCCAACCTGTCCTCAACTGCCTAACTCCATGCCTGTCCAAATTCAATTCATTAAAAATTTTCAGAAAAAGGAGTTAGTAAGAAAAAGGCTAAAAGATTAAGGGGTTAGATGATAGGAGATAGTAGTTGTAGACTTGTAGCACACCCACCAGTGGATGCTAACGTTGTATTTGACATGGTTAACCACTTTTACCAGAACAATGTCATCTTCCCTAGCATAGATGGTGGGGCCAGGGAAATTCCCATTTACGGTTACTATGGGCTTGGTTGAACACAATCTTGTGGCGTTCTTCATCACCACCTGCACAAAACAGTGACCAATTAATAGCCAAGATGAGACACTGCAACATTCCTGATCAACAAGAAGTGCAACTGCAAGTCTGCAACAACTACCAAACTTGAGTAGTTGAGTGCCTTGGTTGCTCAACAATACTAATAGCACTTTGCTATCTGAGAAAGGTATGAAGGTTCCTACATTTTTAGTCGGCACTAGCCTCTGCCTAATTGAACAAATTGGAAAGATTGTTTTGCAACTCAAATGGCTCTCGGTAGATTAACCATTCTGATTGAGTCAACTGTTAAAATATACTGCCAGTCTGCCGTTGAAATTTTTAACTAAGGATATATAGAAGAATAAATAATGATAATTAATGTAACTAATGGAAACAAAATTGTATGTCGAGCTATAATCACCCAATGCTAAATGTATGTCTGTTGCCACCATAAACACACTGTTTTTGCCTACGTTTGTAGTATGAGATATGCAATTCTCTTTTTCGTTTAAATATTTAGCATTGAGTTGCAAAAAAAATGGGCATGCATGCTAGCTACTTAAAAAAGGGGGTTTAATGTTGGGTAAATTATACTCACCCTCCTGAGGTTTACTGAAATGTAATAGACGCCTCCTCTATTTACGCACCTGACACTCACCATCCCTGAATCAAGTAAAATTAGTTTTTTCAAAAGTTAAATTACCTTTATACCTTTTCATTTCCCTCTCCATTTTTTACTCTCCCTTTTTACCCTATTATCCCCCACACAGTGGCAGCAACGACAGCCATCTCGCTCCCCATTGCCACCATCAAATCAAAACCAAAAGCAAACATAGAAAAATCCAGATATCAAATTTTCATCTCAATCCATGCCACTCATCAGTTCATCAACAGTCCATTTCAACTCACAAAAATCCCAATTCCAAATTACAATTTAGAACCAAATTCAATAAAGAAGAAAATCCAGAAACAGAAACAGTGAGGGAAGCCGGTGGCACCACCGCCACTGCTGCGGAGGCTGACGTCCACAATCCATCCCCTTCCTCATCGGATCGGCTTTCCATCATTATCAACCTTCAGATCTGTGAAGCCTCTCCTCACAACCGCCTTCCATCGCGACCCTGCGGAGCCAACCAGCTGCTCCTCCGAACCACCACAGCCCCCTCTTTTTGCCACCTCCGCGAAACCTTCCCTCATCCTCCTGTCCCTTAGCCATTGCACCTCCACGTCTTCATCGTTGTCCCTGAACCTCTACACCGCCAGCCATCGCCCTATCACTAGATCACACCAGCAACCATATGAGCACCACCACACATCCTTCGAGCCTCTGTCAGCCACCGCCCGGGAAAGCTTCGTGATTTGTCACGGCTTCTGCTCCTCCTCTGCCTTCGCACCAGATTGCAAACAGCCACGTCCTCACCCCATCAAAGCCACCGCGCTTGTCGCGGCAAATCGTTCTCCTCCCCGACCATCGCGGCCTCTCTTCCTCTCTAGTCGAACTCCGCTCGCTGCTCTCTCTCTCTTGTTGTCTCTCTCTCTGTTACCATTTTTTTTCCTTTTCTATGTGTTTATGTTTGTGTGTGCGTGCATTTGTGGGTGAGTGCGTTTGTGGGTGTGTGGGGACTAAGAGGGTAAAAAGAGAGAGTAAAAAATGGGGAAGGGAATGAAAGGGTATAAAGGTAATTTAACTTTTGAGGAAACTAATTTTACTTGATTCAGAGGAGGTGAGCGTCAGGTGCGTAAATAGAGGGGGTGTCTATTACATTTCAGCAAACCTCAGGGGTGAGTGTAATTTACCCTTTAATGTTTGTTAGATGATAAGCTAAATACATGGATCATTTCTTCCTATATAAAGTTATAAACAATATAATATGTCAAACTATTATGGTTCATTTGAATAGATTTTTTTTTACTTTCTGCAAGTAAAAAGTTATATTTTTACTTTTTGTCCTGTTGAAACAATTTATCATTTCTCAAAAAATTATTTTTTATACTTTTTGATAAGTTAAAATATCTAGTTTCTTAATAAATATTTTCTAAAATATTTATAAATTACTTTTTAAAAATTATTTTTACATAAATATTTAGATAAATTATTTATCCCATAGAAGCCTTGTCTATTACTTTGTATAGCATATAGAAGATTATCAAGGGGTCAACACAGGACTTAGGTATTAATAACCACTTATAAAAATTTACATTGGATAACAATAATTAGAAAAAGACAAGCATAAGTTACTCCTTTATGAAAACTTTAGCTTTCTTAAAAGGCTTGTTTTCCAATTATATTCATCAATAAGTAACAAATGCTCTACCTACATGCATAACACTAACGCTCTTTCATGCAGAAATAAATAATTTTAGATGCGACATTATTTGCATGAAGAAGTGCTACAATTATAATTAAGTGTGGGACATAACTATGCATCCATGCTTTTCTAAGTAAACAGTTACATCAATTATTCATATGAAACATCATGTGGTCTCTTGTACTTTTATCCAATATTAATTTAACACTCATTTTTTTTTCCATAAAATCTGAGTTTTACAAACTTGATTCTATAATGTTAGCATGACATGATAATTAAACTGCGAATTAATTGATGCACCTACCTTGAACTTGTAGTGGCGAACCATGGCTTCCGCTGATAGAGGAAGCATGCAAGCCGCTAGTAGCACCATGATTCGAATCCACATCATCTCCATGAAACAACCTTTTGAATTCTCTCTGCCCGCCACACAAGACACAGATGCTAGCTAGCTTTTCCTTCAGTGGCTAGCTACTATGTAGAATGCACAATATGCAAATTAAGCAAGAGGGACAACCTTATATAGAGCCAACATTCTTAGTTGTCATGTCCTTTTAATAAGTTGGTTGTATACTTTAAGACATTATTGTTATGAGTACAAATTAAAAAAATAAGACAAATTGTCCACACCAAAAAGAACAAAAAGAAGATGGCCAGAAAGTTCTGTTATTTTTCTTGTGTATCACATAAAGTAGTTATCCATCTACTAATTAGACTCCTTTTGAAGCTAAGGTATAGTTGAATTTCTTGGTGATGCCTCTCTTTTATATTCATCCCCTTTCTAATGGACCAGGTGGTCACATCAGATGCTGGGTTTGGTCTAACCATATTGTGTAAAGTACAACGATTCCCAGCTAACATATACCGATTGGCGTATAATGGATAGGATATACAGTTCTCTACCTGATTTTTAAGTCAAGAAGATGACATGTACGCCACAACAAATCAACAAAATCTTTTGAGTGTAAAAACAAGTATGACTTCTTTCTCATTCCATGCTAGTCACCACTTTTGCTTGAGGTGAATTTTAAGGTGGACCTCTTATCTCTGAGTCCCTTAGGTAGTATTTGTTTCGTGTTTCTAGGATAAAAATATAAAAGTACTGGAGATATAAACCTGTTTGATATTAAAGACAGGAACAGTGGATAGAAAAATTTTCTGTCCCTAAGATAAAATACAGAAAATTTTTGTCCCTTCAAAAAGTGAAGACAGGATATGGAAAAAAAAATTTAATATTTTTTATTCCAATAATACCTTTATATATATTTAATATTTCCCAACATGTCCTAAAACCCAAGGGTCGAACCATCGCCGACCGCTGGACCACCGATCGCCAATCAAGATACATATGTCTTTTATCATATATTTATTGTCTTGTCTTATATTTTCAAACAAAATATGGAGACAATTATCATGTCTTATACTCCACAAATTAGCCAAATACGATTCAGATACAGTGTTTTTTATGTCCTTGTATTCACTGTTTCTACTGTCTTTGTCTTTACTGTCCGGAAATAAGAAACAAATACTATCTTATGGATGATCAGTATTATTAACCATTGGATGATTATCATTTTTATTAGATAATTTGATCTAATGACTAATAATTAGGGGTTCATAATGGATCCAAAGATAAAAGATTCATTATAAAACTCATTATAATATGTGATTGTGTGACTTGGTAAAAAAATTGTAAATTATTAGTTAATCAAAATTAAACTCAAAATATTTACTGTCAATTTTCCAATTTTAACCCACATGATATTTTAAACACATCAATAATCGAGAAATGTAGGGTCATATCAATAAAATAGATCAATTACGTTACTCAATCAAAATATAAAATAAAATAAATCAATTAGATGTTAAAAGTTAAGTTTGGTAAACATATTACATAATCAAATTTGCATTTTGTGCTCTATAATTCTTGTGCAAATGGTTAAAGTGACAAAAAAAAACGGAGAGAATATTTTCTGGCCTTAATCAAGTAAATAATTTACGAAAAGAAATTGAAAAAGAAAAAAAACGAAGCTTCTATCAGACTCTCGAGAGTCCGGTCTTTTATAGTCGGAGACCTTGATATATGCTAAGAAATCAATTATAAAGAAAATTTGAACTGCTGTGCATAAAGGCCCATAAAAAAATTTGTTTCTTATAATTTTTTTTGTAATATTTCTCGTAAATCATTTGACTAAACTTTAATAATTAAAATTTTTTTTAAAGAAAAAATGGCAAATTGGTAAGGTTAGGTGAAATAAAAAAGGTTACTATTTATGTTACATATTTTACGGGAAGAGATTCTTTTCTCACATGACTAATTAGTCAAGTACTCCCGGTTTTTTTTTTTTTAATGCTTATAATTGTTGGAGACATTTTTCTCGCAATTTCAAAAATAAATAATTTATGGTTACTAAACCTCCCAATAAGTGCAATTTTCAGGGTTTAAACTTATATTCTCACTTTTACATAGGACCAGCTTATGACTCTCTTCGATTTAATTTATTTTTAAATTTAGGATTTTCTGGTTCTTCAATTTATTTCTCTATTTTGAATATCAAAATGTCATTAAGATTCTGATCTATACCTTACTTTAAGAATGACTACTAATAACTAAATGGAGTTGGAAGAAAAATGTATTAATGAGATTACATCCTATTTGGGGCATCATAAAGGATAAGGCCTGATAGTATTAGACATAATAATATAAGATTTGATAGTATAATATAAGGAATCCATTGTATAAACTTTTATTCTATCCATTATTTGGTGCGCCACATGACTAGCGGTGGACGAGTAGGTGGGTAGGGACGAATGTGGGGTAGGAAGCAACTGCTGGGGTGGCAAGGGCAATCAGAGGATGGCGGGAGGTGACTGGCAGGTAGGTGGCGGGCGGTGACCAACAAGCTGGCAGGCGACGACCAGTGACTGGTGGGTAGTGACCAGTGGGTGGCAGGCTACTATCGACGATGGGTGGGGACAGGACATTGATGTAAAAGACTAAGTTAAAGTTAATTTGGGATTGACTAATAAAAATAATACTATCAGGTGTTATCAGGTTTCTTAAGACCTGATAACTTAATCATATAGTCATAGAATAAAAATGACTTGGCCTTATAACGTTATATATATCATCATATGTGACATATAAAAATTAGTTTTATAGTATTATTTAATATTATTAGACCTTACACTATATATCAAATCAGGACCTTAGTGTTTTAAGATATGGGTGATTTTGTCAATTTAACTTTATACAATTATTACGGTCATTTATTACTATTTTTAACCTACATGTAAAACTTAAATTGGGAAATAAACTAAAATGAAAATAGTATAGATTTTCATCATTAACGAAGTAAGCGAGTCTCAACTTGAGTCTTATAAGAAAATTTAATCAATAATAAAAATATACACATAATTATATCATACGAAATTTGAGGAATGATTTGTTGACACTAGTATAAAACTTGCTACATATCTTACACATTTGATAATTTTTTATTGAATAATTTTCCTACAAAATCTACCACTAGTTTGAAAGTTTATACATTATAGATTATCTATATAAAATCTCTTAATAGTCTGAAATCGCTCAATACATATTTGATATATATATATATATATAAGATATATATAAAAGCATAATAAATATTTTCTAAATACATGCAAACAAGAACTATTTGTTTATACCTTTATAAACAAATGTCCAGCTTATATTTACAATTAAACGGTTTGATGGAAAAAAAACTCTATGTTATAAAAAGTTAAATGTGTACGGGTGTCTTAAATCTCTCGTCGATCTCAACAAATCCCTCATGATGATTTTTTCTTCCTTGAATAGTACACATAAAGTTATAAGCTCATGTGTTTGGGGAAAAAATGTGAATTTGCTACTTGAGATGATCTATTTCTCACTTTATATCAACTGAGATTTGTCAATGGATTGTTTAAGGAGGGCACGCACAAGGAAAATAGTGGAGATGGTGGGTGATATATGACACGTGTTTGGGATGTTGATGTTAGCCCAACAAATTTTTATTGTTGAAGAATGGTTTTCAGGAATTGTTGGCAGTGGCAGATGATTAATAGAAAGATCAAAAGAAGTTTCTTTCCTGAAAGCCAAAGAATTGAGGAGTTGGTAGCAGTTCATCTCATTAGACTACTTATGTTCATGCTGACCACTGTTCCATTCATTTATTATAATTATTGTGTGCACATTTTTCTAACTCCTGCCGCCTTTTCAACATAACCACTCACCTATTCTCCCTAATCCCCCAAAGAAAGTAGACAAATGAATACATAAATAATTCATGTAAAATTCTGCAACCTGTGATTTTTTTTTTGTTATTTTGTACGGATCTTAATATGAAATTTGATAATTAAATACAAATATAGGTTAAAATAAAGTACTAATATAGCTCTTTATTTCTAAAAAGTTAAATGAGTATGACATGTATATTGGTGATAGCATGTAATCAAGCACTATCAGATTTGATAATTTAATACAAATATACTTTAAAGTACTATAAATACATCTTTAATTCTATGACGTTAAATGAGCATGACATGCATGTCGGTAATAGCATGTAATCAAGCACAAATAAGAATTGCACTATCTTAAATGTTTTCTATAATCACATTTTTATAGATGTTGCTACGTTTGCAGAATTAAAGTATTTAATTTATTTATTTATTGAAACGTTACATATGTTATGTAGACAAGCTTCATGTATATTGTTTGCATACGAGCGAATATATTCTTATCAGTTATAGTGGATTCATGTGATGTCACGATGTAATTTTTGTTTTTATGAAATATTTATATACTCAAAATGTATTGATATCCTGCCCAGTTAGCAAGCTTCACTATCTTAAATTCTGATTTTTTTAAAGTTGTTCAAACAATTTTGAGTTTGGAGTGGTGGTTAAATAAAATTGATCTGAAGTCACAGTTCCACCATGCACCAGGCTTGTTGGGTCTTAAATATAATTCTGTCTTTTTAAACGAAAATGTGAATTTAAATTAGCGTGGCAATTAAAATCGTTTAGCAAAATGAGCGGTTTTGATAATTGGCATAAAGTCATAAGTTTAAGGCCCTGTTTGACAGCTAATTGTATTAACTAATATTATAAAGTTTTTTTTTATAATATGTTTGGTGTGACATAAAATAGTATAATATTATACCATAAAACTATTTTATCTTATAACTATAAGATTGAGAGAGCATGTCCCAAGTGTTAGGCAACAAAAGTATAAAAATAAACTCTAAATAACACACAAAATTTAACATATATTTCGGTCTTTACTGTCTATGTTTACAACTTCACAAAAATCTTTCAACTATCTGTAACTTTTGAATGCCTAAAGTCTTTCATTATATAGACAACTCTTAAAAACCACCCATACAATGAATCACTCATACTCTTGAAGGATATCTAACCCAAATAATCAAAGCTCATATTTATAAGCCAACGAACTAGCAAAGCCTCTACATCTTCTCAATATGGGACTTTGAGTCAAATCCCCCCTTAATCCAAAGCCTCGCCAAATCTTCACCTACACCACCGCTACATATGAAACAAGCTGCATGACCTCCACATTGCTAAGACTTTTAACAAGCTATACTCACTTGCACCATTATTACTCATGGAACATGTCGTCTAACCTCCACATTGTCACCCTGGACATAACAGACCCTACACATTGATCCATAAACTACCATGCCCAACTAACCCAACCATTGACTCTGATACCATTTGTTGGGTAGCAGAAGCATAAAAACAAGCTCTAAATAACACAAAATTTAATATGGTTCGGCTCTCATTGCCTACATCCACAACTTCATAAATAAATCTAAATCTTTTAACTATCTACAATTTTTGAATAACTAAAGTTACAAACTATCCTTACAAATCTTTCACTACATGGACAGCTCCTAAAAATTACTCATACAATTTATCATTCCCACTTTTTGAGGATATCTAACCCAAATAGCCAAAGCTCATATTTATAAGCCAACACACTAGCAAAGCTTCTACATTTTATCGATGTGGAACTTAAGGTTAAATCCCAACACCTAGAGGTCTAATTACACCTTATAGCATTACTTTTACTAGTCAATCTCAAGTTAACTTTGATAGTAGTATACTTGAGAGGGGGATTGAATCAAGTATACATTTTTAATCTGTTCCTGTATACTCACAAGACTGATCAGAAGTTTAAGCAAATATCTCCTATTATGATATGAGACTTTTAACATATTTCGTTGAAAGAGCCTTTTATAGAATTCTCAAATTATAAAAGAAGCTAAGTTAAAATCATTTGGATTTTGTTGCTATTAGAATGAAATGTGAAAGGATATTTTAGTTTTTAAATGTTTTTAGACAAAATTGAAATATATAGCTAACAATAATTAATAAATGAGGTTAAGGAAGAAGAGTTGTGCATACGTATGTATACTAGTTCAGTTCCCTAACTTTGGAACCTATATCTAGTACCTACCCCAAGGTAGGATTTCCACTAAATAACCAAGTTTACAAAACAAACAAAACCAAACAAGCCTCACACTTACTCAGGTGTGCACACAAGCCCAAACAAAATGAACTCAACAAACCAAGGAACATAACACGAGGGCCAACCTAGCCCTTGTCCTTTCCTCGTGAGGTGGAACCATCTACAGCATTGAAATATTTTGTCCTTATGCCGCTTATTCTTTTCTCCTTACTTCTTATATTTCTTCTAGAAATATATGACCTGTCAATTCCTTCATTCTTAGCCAAGAATAGGATGTTCTCAACATATTTTTGCTTGTATACTAGTCATTCTTCATCCAATGAATAGTTGCCACTTCAACATATATATATAATATCTTTTTCAAATAGCATAGTGTTGATAATCTCATAATCTCCTAACAGACTAGGAGACATTCTATTTTATGTGCTTAATTTCAAAGACAATAAACTAAAACACATAAGCAAGCACAATAAAAGGTTCATAATTATATTTGTCATCATTAATTACTAGGATCCATAAACCAACAAACTCACGCCTACTCCTCTGCATCAGCACCTGCCCCTCACCCACCTGCTGCCCAACAGTTGCTGCCGTTCCCGTTGCTCACTATCGGTCTTCGCATGCCACTCATCGCTAGTTCCCACCTAACGTCCACCGCCCATCGTCGATGGTTGCTGATCGTTGCTTGCCCCTCGCCAGTCACCACCTGCCAGCCGCCTGCTCATCTATTGCTAGTCATCTAGCACTATCAAACACGGGATCGGATAAAAATTTATACAATGGATTTTCCTTACACTATGCTATCGAACATTATACTATCATGTCTAATACTATCATATTTTATTCTATACTATGCACCAAACAAGGCCTAAGGGTGCATTTAACAAGCCGTATTAATTAGATATGATAGGATAAAATAATATTATATGTTAAGTCATTATTTCTTATTCCGCGTAGACAAATAGACACTGTATTATATAAGATCATTCATTATAATCTCTTTATACGTTAAAATGTTGTATAGTTTAATCGTCTTGGGAGGCTATATTAGATCTAAATAGCTTTTTAATGTATACGTTATTTTTTAATATTTTATTGAATAAAAATATTTCTTAAATAAATAATAATAATTAAAATTTATATAACAAATCAAAACTTCTTTGATAAAATTATTTCAAAATAAATAAATAAATTTTAAAATATAATGTATAATATCAATTTAATCGTATATAATAAAAATGAAAATAATTACAATTGACAACAAAATTTTTATTAAAATATTTGATTTTCAAACCAAATTTTGAATAGATTATAAAATATTATTATACTATAATTTTTATTTAGTATTATGTATTTTAATTTTAGTAATAGATATTTATGTTAAATATATATACAAATAATAAATGTTTTAAAAATAATTTTTTTGAATTTATTAAAAAATAATTAGTATTTTATTTTTTGGTAATTTTTCTTAATATTAGAATTATTGGTAATAATGAGAAAGTAGTATTATAACATATAATGTAGCATCTTATGCAATATCATACCAAATATTATATAATATTAAAATCTTAATAAACTTTACACTATCAAATCTTATCCTATCAGTTCTATTAAACATATCCTAAATTTCAATATCACTGATGTAATATATGTGTGTGTGTATGTGGAAAAAACAAATTCTTTTTTCAGGTTTTTAATGTGTGTCTTTTGTTGATAAATTAATTTGTGTCTTGATTGGTATTTTAATTAAAATTTAATTTCTATACACTAACAGTGTAAAATAATTTCACATTATCAATCAACATAGTTTCACTAAGCAAATCATTGAAAATAACTATCTACTATAACATTCATCCATAATGATTTATCATTTTGGTAAAATTTTATTATTGATAATATAAAACTGTTTTACACTATCTATAAAAATTAATCTCTTTTAATTATAGTTTAATGGATCGAACTGGCTCTACTTGATTATCATAATCAACTATAATAGAATTACTAATTAAGGCTTCAAGGTCCAGTTCATACTTTGGATGACGTTATGATGCTCCATTGTAAATTACATTAATGTCCAAATTATTAACATCTAAATATTTTTTAATATTTTCACTTATATATATTTTCTTAAGTCTCTCACTATATCTAGCTTTTGGACTGCTCTCTGGCCTCTCTACTTTCCTTGTCAGGGCAATTATAAGTCTTCTTTACACGTGTTCAATATATATATATATATATATATATATATACACGGACACACATATTGTATTTTCGATGTTAAGCATAAATTTATCTCTTTATTTTTTTTATTTCCTAGATATATAATTATTTTCATAAAATCATATGGTACAATGAAAAATTAAATAATAATTTTTCAATTAATATTAAAAATAAGAAATGAAATAAAAAATATACATTTTCATATTTTTTGGCGCATCAAAATTTCAAATACAATAAGGTTTGAACCAATAACCTTATACTTGCTATACAAGTTCCTTATCACTCACTAATTCCTAATGTTCACACATTTTTCTTAGCTAACTAGGGTAGTGTCTTATTCTATGCTCGAGAGTATTTGGGCTTCAGCCCATTACCATAACAAAAAGAAAAAGTAAAAAGGTAAAAAATAGAGTAACACAAGCAGTATGCAGTGAGCAGAAAAATAAGAACGGGGAATAGAGTGGAGCTGAGACAAGTTTAATAGAGGAAATGATGACTTGACGAGTTTGTCTATATGATGATTTCCATTGAATGTTAGATCCGTGTCCGTAAGCTCCACAATTTCATATGGCACACCACTGCTATAAATGAGAGAAATTTCTTCTTGGGTTGCCGAAGTTCTTGTAATGTTTCTGGATGTAGCATACCTTATCTTTACTTTAGATGAATTCTATAACCATTTGAAAAAAAAAAAGTCAAGTTAGAGGCAAATTAATAACCTTTTCTAATCTTGGTTTATCAAATATTTTCTATTGTAAGTAATGATTTTTTTTTTCAACCTTGAATTTGGGTGTAATTGTCCAAATTGAAAACTGAAAAAGAAAAATATTAAATTAAACTAGATTAAATGGCTTTAAGTTAAATACCTCTTCATTGCAATGATTCCATGTGCAATACTCTTGGTCTATAATTATAGGATTGCTGACATTAACCATTATGATATCTTCAATATGCAAACCAGTCACAATAGATGCTACTGGGGTATTGGGCCAAGTCTTGATCCTAACACCATTGTCAGTGTTGTGTAAGGTGCAATTCCTCACCGAAACACCCTTTACAGTCTCTTCATTTGCATATCTTCCTAAGCTTCCAATACTAATACCATGTCCAGGCCCACATGTCACGTTTTGGATGGTGATTTTCTTGCTACCATCACCCAGAGAGATGCAATCATGGCCAGTGCCAATGATTGAGTTAATTACGTTCACTCGAGATGATTTTACAATGTGAATTCCATCAGTGTTAGGACTGGTTGCTGGTGCTTTCACATTGAAGTTTGTAAATGTAACATTCTTGCACCCTAGAACATTGACATGAAAATGTTTGCTGTCCTTCGAAGTTATGTCCCGGATAATTGAGTTATTGATGAAGCCAAAACCAAAATTCTGTGGAAAATTTCACCAGAAGAGTACAATTTGTCGAGACATGTTATGAAAGTGCACTAATATAATACTTTGTCTGTTCAATATTATCTGACTTTATAGAAAACTAAGTTCCTAAAGAGTCAGATAATATTGGATGGAAGGAGTAATTACGAAAATATTGAGAAATGAGCACTTCATTTACCATGGAAAACGTCTTGCAATACAGTTCTTTTCCACAATCATCATTTTGTTTCCAAGCCATTTCACCTTGGCCATCAAAAGTTCCCCCTCCAGATAAGGTGAAGAAACTAATGTATTCAAATCTAACCCATTGAGCATTTCCATCGAATTGGTTGGGGTTTTTCGGTGCTAGAATTGTTCCATGAACCTGAACCTCGATAGGAGCCTTGCAAGGTCCTCTAAGATATATTTGTCTTAACATGTATGTACCCTTTGGAACCACAACTTTGCTTGGAGTTCTTGATGCACATGCATGTGTCCAAGCAATTGCCAAAGCCTTAAGAACAAACCAAACAAAATAAAAATGAAAAAGTAACATTTGAGATACAACTTTTAACTATTTTATACACAAATTAACATAAAAGTATAATGTTCAATGTTGTGTGAACTTCATATTATCTTACCTTGGTTATATCTGCATTAGGAGATGCACCATATTTTCTTACATCAACTGTCACAGATTGGGCTTTGTCGACATAAGAACCCAGCAATAGCAACAAAGCGCAGGTGATCATACTCAGTTGAATATCCATTTTTTTATCTTCCCTTGTTCTCTATGCCTTCTCCTAGGTGCTTAAAATGAATTATTAGGATTAGCAGAATGTAATAGAACCTATTTGGTGTCAAAATACTTATAAGCTGGCAAAATTTTTAAAGCAACTAACAGAGCAAACAAACTTTAATCATAAGTTTTGTTGTGACAAGTAATTTTGTAGGGATAGTTTGGTGGGAAAAAAACACTAAGAAGTTAAAGCAACGGCAACTTCTTCAAGCCATAATCACAATTCAGAAATTTGTGTGACTCCAATAAAACAGAAAAAGACACGATTTTGGTGAGATTATATACTATTATTAAGGTTTCATTTTGCTTTTTACTAAAAATGTCATTTGTCTATGAAATAGACGAAACAGACAATGAATTGTTTTTTATGTTGGTTACACCGTTATGGTTTTGTATCGGTATGGTAATGTCAATTCTGTTTGCCGTTTATTTTTTTTTTTTCAGTTTAAAGTTATTCAAGAATATCAGGAGTCAAATCAATATCAATATATATAAGCCCTCAAACTACATTTAAATATATTTTATTTGGATGGGTTTTTTTTTTTTGGTTTCCCCGTTGATGTCTGTTACATATAGGCAATCTCTCACCACATGAAAGGAAAGACAGGAGAATGATGAGAAATTGATTCACGTTCAGGCTGTACTATATATGCTCTCCCAACCAAATAATTAATAACAAATAATAATAATAATAATAAATAAATAAATAAGGGAAAGACCACTTGCGCCATGGGCCAGTCAGCCCAGTAACATAAAAGGTCAAACACACATTGTAAAAAAATAGGAAGGAGCCCTCCGATGAAAAAAAAATTATTATTATTCTATAAGTTCTATAATTATTTGTAAGACGACTTTTTTTTAACAAAGGGCAAGAAAGGATACAATAAGCGACTCTTCTGACAAGACACTCTGAGAATCTTCAAAACACTTGAAAATTCAATTATAGTACAAGAAGATCACAAAACAGTTGATAAACATATATAACTTCTCTACATCGCATTAATCAACATTTCAAACCCTCAGCCTTCTATCCCCTAATCCTTCGAGCTAGCTAAATATCCTTAGGCATAATAGTAATCCTCTTGGCATGAATAGCGTAGAGGTTAGTGTCCTCAAAGAGTCCAACAAGGTAAGCCTCAACAACTACCTGAAGAGCTGACATAACACTGCTCTAGAAATGGAGGTCAGTCTTGAAGTCCTATGTGATCTCCCTCACAAGCCTCTAGAATGGGAGCTTCCTTATGAGGAGCTCAGTGCTCTTCTGGTACTTCATGATCTCTCTGAGAGCCATCGTGCCAGGCTTGAAACTGTGTGGCTTCTTTATGTTGATGATTGAAGTTATTGGCAACTTTTTTAGCCCATTACCGGTAGATCCGTCCGCATTTGAATTTTCAAAAATCATGCTTGACTGTTGAAGTTATCGGCAAATTTTTCAGGGCAAAAATCCCCTAATAATAAGCTACTTTCTTAATTTTAATATCATTGGCAGAAAAGTCTGTTGGTAATGGGTTTAAATTTTGACGGATACTAGGATATAATTGAGGGTCAATGCCTATATCTTACAATTGCTTTGTTGGAAGCACATGGGTGCGATACGTTTCATGATTGCATGTGCTTTTAGCCATGCTTTGCAAATGTGGCTAAACAGTTTGAAACATGTAGCTAAACACCATCACAGTCTCCCCCTCCTCCTTGGCTGTTTTTTCTACTTTTGTGGCTCCACCATCACTCTGCCCACCTTTGCCACACCCCTCCCTCCTCCTATGACCTTTCCCCCTCCCAAATAATCACACTTCAAACCCCAACCAACAAATCAAACAATCAAAGCCTCACAATCAGATTTTTGTTTTTTTAAAAAACAAACAACAACAATTACAGAGCAATAAATAACCACATTTCAAACCCCAACCAACAAATCAAACAATCAAAGCCTCACAGTCAGATTTTTATTTCTTTTTTAAAAAATAACAATTACACGGCATAACCGTTCACCACCATGGAAGCCACACCATTCAAGGTGCAGGCACCACCGCCGTTGCACCATTCCCCTCTACTAAAGCTGTGCACTGCCGCCATCCACAAGCTCAACCTGTTCCTGAAGCGCCACCGCCTCGGCCTTTAGCGCGGCATCGGAGGAGCTCATGTGTCGTGCTGCATCATCATACTAGCACCCTTCCTCCTCGTCATTAGTTGTAGTTGCACCCTTTTTCGTCATCGCCTTCGCAGTGAAAGTGAAAGGGGTGTTCATTGAAGAACACTATGAGCTCGCGGTACAGCTTCTCACTCAAGCTAATGACCCAACTAAGGAGAGCTCTATGCCGATCGTCCACAGGCCAACATCAAACTCTGCAACTTTTCACTAGTTCTTGCTCTATTTTTGTTGTGATTTTCTTATTTTTCGTAAAGTTAATGTTTTTCTCAGAAACCCTTTTGTGTTGAGGACTAAACCTATTTTCAAATGGGTCATCTTTTGTGGAAATAGAATATACCAAGATTGTGAGAGTTTAATAAAGATGTTTAGGATAGGGAGAAGTAGTTGGAGGAGGGAAGGGCGTGGCGGAGGTAGGCGGAGTGAAAGTGGAGCCATGGAAGTAGGAGAGAGAACCAGGTAGGAAGGTGAAGACTACGATGGTGTTTGGCTATATGTTTTGAACCGTTTAGCCACATTTGCAAAACATGGGTAAAAACACCCAGGGTCATGAAACGTGGCGTGCCCATATGCTTCTACCAAAGCAACTATAGGATAGGCATTGACTATCAACTGTGTCCTAGCATCCACCTTAATTTTTTTTTTTAAAAAAAATTATAATATTACCGGAAGATATTTTCACCAATAATTATGTATATGTGAAACGTCTGTGTTTTTGGGTTAAGTTACGTGGAAATTATGCCAGTAATGACTAAAAATCTGTCAATAAGTGTTTTAAATATTCAATCACCTATCCTCTTCCTCCATTTCTTCTCTCGTCTCTCTCTCTCTCTACCCCACCATTGCTCTATTGTTGTGCTACTATTTTTTGTGAGGGGACTACCACTATCTTTGTCTTAAAGTTTTTTGAATTTTAATATGATCGACCACTACTAGAAAATTGCAAGATATTGATGAAGGTTATCGATTGGTACGGATCAATCGATAACTATTGATGGACGTACCAATGGGTTGACATTACATTTTTTTTACATATAATTTTTCCACAAAAAAATATGATAACCCATCGGTAGTGCTTGGTCTTATCATGCGCCATATGGCGCACACAAATTTCGAGGGATATACCAACGGGTGTACTGACAGAGTGGATATTTATTCCATTCTCGTCGATATAGGCTAGCGTGCCACGTGGCACGAACGATATACCAATAGGTATTTTTTTTTTTAAAAAAAAAACTAATGTTCCAGTGGGTTTACCGAGGGATAGACCGACGATTTTTAAGTAAATTAAGTTTTAATTTATTATTATTATTATTAATTACTCACGATTAAATTTTATTTTTGAATCATATTACCGATGGGTACACTGGTAGATTTTAATTAAATTAATTTTATTTGTTATTATTAATTACTTATGGGTATGCCCATGAGTTTTTGAATTTTTGGGACGTTGTCGCGGGTCTCTTGGGATTCCCTTTTCCCGTTGATATACCTATCGATAATTAATGAAACCCAAAACACACTATTTCATTTACTGTTTGTTGGAGGGTTTACTTGTTGGCAATTCGCAAATAAGGTGCTCCGAAACGCCTCTACTTCCTTATTCTACAACCTCTCTCTCTCTCTTCGTCGCTGCCATCCTTCCTTGACGTCATTTGCTGCCATCGGAGCTCCATTCATGAAACCAGGTTGACACTGGAATCTAGATATGTCTTTGAGCATTTTAATTGATGTAGCTCTTTGATTTGACTTAGTTTTTCTATACGTTTTTGTTGCCCAAAACGTTGGTTTTTAACGCACTGGAAAGTGATTGTTATTGCTATTTTGTTAATGTAGGAATTCTATTGGCAAGAACACTGATGGAGTTGGTTATGGAAGCTTTTGGTTTTTTATAATTTTTTATTTGTATTTTTGTTTTTCAAATTTTATAACTACATAGAATTGATTGTTTATTCATTTTCCATTTTCAAGATTGAATTGGATTGCGTATTGGGAGCTTTTGAGTTTTTGTTTTTGCACTGCTCTATAGGCTAGTAACGAAATCCTTGTTATTTATATACTTTAATATATATATATATAGGATAAAGACTTATGGTTTTCAGGGTATAATTATACGAAATAAGGATTGCATAATTTGGAGAAGGGACATAAAGGTCCTTTCTCGACTTGTTTGAATTGTTTACTATTGAGTTTATCTGTATTTGCGTAGATTACGGTATATATATATATGTCGTGGGGTTATAAGAAAATGTTTTAGCATGATTTTTAGGACTTTGTAAATTGTATGTAATTTTTAAGTTGTGATTGTTTAAATGTATCTATTATGTTGTTGTCATTTAATAATGTCTCTAATTATTGAATGCATTGATCAATGGATGATAGAAGCTTGAAATTTAAGCGGAGATACTATCAAAGTTGATATAATTGAATGCATTAGTCATTGCCCAATGAGAAATCACGAAGATGAACTAAACTATAGTAGTGATGATGATCCAGATAATGAACTTTTTCATGATGATCATGATCAATAATAAAGTGATGATGAAAATAACTCTTAACTTTCAAATTAATTGAGGTGTTAAATATTATATATAATAATATTTTGAACTAACTCTAAATGCTTTTTGAAGGGCTCTGGAGCGAATACATTTGTCAAGTTGGGTTGGGAGAACTAAGTTATATGACAATTTATTTTTGCAGGAATTAAGTTGGTAGGCATTTTTTTACACGGATCAATTTATCTTATCTTTCAATTTTGCAAGACTTGAGAATTTATTTTTTATAGAATCAATTTATTCAACTTAAAATCTAGAAGGACTATAATGGTTTTTTTTTTCTTGAAAAAGTGTTGAATCTTGAAAAACACACTTTCAGGGACCGGAAGAGGGCTTTTGTTTGCAAGCTTGCAGCCCCACATTCGAGAGACCGAGAAGATCACTGAAGAAGAACCACCGAGCCGCGGCCAAGGTAGAACTGCCGCCGCGCCATTCCTTTCCCAGCCATCGCCGCGTCTCCTTCAATTTGAGCTTCCCAGTTCTCGCAGGTGGAGGTTCCCGGCTCTTCAATCTGAGATTTGTGTCGTTAGAATCTTTACTTATTCTTCTGTTATATATAAATTCATCGCATCATCTCATCTCGCATTTGTGTTACTTGTGTCTCTGTTTGGCGTTTTTTTGGTTGTGTGTTGATGCCGTAATTTTCTTTTTAGCTTCTTAAAATTTTTTATATTCATTATTTCATTATATCCGTTTGAACCAATATTGAACCACTATCGAACCCTTGTTGGTTTTCAGAACCTTGCTACAAAGTCCTAAAATAAACCAAAATGAAACACAGTACGGACACGACGGAACCACGTAACTGACCCTAATCATCTTTCAGTTTATTACACATTCATTGGAACTCTTCGCTTCTCAATGGTTCGCAAGCGCTTTCAGGCACAGGAGCCCAAAACAGGTACCTTTTCTACTTACCAAAAAAATGATATTACTGTAGCTTCACTAATTCTGAGCTGAACAATTTCTACACTAACTGGCCTTTTTCTGATCATAGAATCCAATCTTGTCCACAAGGTGTTTGATGAAATGTTTAAGACAAGAACCCCAGGACTTGTTTTTATTATTATTAGTGTAAAACTGCACTTTTGATTCCTCAAAAATTTGGAATCATAATACTTTGGTTCTCAAAAGATCATTGCATATACCTTAGTCCTCTAAATATTTGAGTTATAATACTTTGATCCAAAGTAAAATGGTAACAGTGGACTAAAGTGCTACAATACAAATCTTTAGGGGAGTCAAGTATATGCAATTCATCTTTTGAGGACTGAAGTGTTAAAACACAAATTTTCATGCTCCAAAGTGTAATTTCACTCTTTATTGTTATTTGTGGGTAATAAATCGCTAAGTTTGACTAATTTAGTTCGAATTTCAACTTAATGAAAACAAATGTCAAACCACCTTAACTACTCAAACAAAAATAGCTTTCTTTTATCTTAGTTTCATTGAAGCTTTTGTGTTCATTTTTGGTCCAATTCAGGTCTGCACTATGCACAGAATTTCCTGAAGAAAATTGGGTTGGGAAAAGAGAACTATTACTTTTGGAAACAAATCGGTAAGGCTTTGCTTTGCACTTACGCAATCATGGGTGCAGTGTGGTTATATGATGAGACATCGCCACTGGGATGGTGGACACTGAAGCCACGGCCAAAGGAAGAGTGGGAGCTAGCGCATTTGTACGAGTACCGGCAGTTCCCATACCCTGGCGATGAAGAGGCAATGCAGGAGTTCATTGCAAAGGGTGGAATGATTGGAACAACAATTGGTCCTAAAGGGATGGTTGAGACTGATAAGGATGCATTCAACTATCAGAAGGAGCTGCAGGACAAGAAGTTTGAGCAGGAAGCTCAGAAAATGTGGATGAGGATGAGGAATGAGGTCATTGCTGAGCTTCAGGAGAAGGGCTTTGATGTGGAATGAGGCTAGTTAAGGCTTATGTCTGTGTCACTACAATGATAGTGAATTGTTTGTGTGACTGAAGTACACATGCTTGGAAAACTCTTCATGGTAGTAAATATTGTGTCTGAAATTTCTCTATTTCAGTTTTATAATTTCAATAAATGATGGGTTCATGCAAACGGCTGTTCAGTCTGTTGTTCTTTGTGGGTATCTATATGTGACTTGTTTCTCTTCCCCCACATTTTTCTTGTTGCATTGGGCTTTTTTTCGTTTTCCCTTTTTCATCTTTCGGAAATCCAAGCAAGGGGAGTGCAACATCGTTGTCATGTGGAATAATTGCTATTTTTGTAATAGCTTAAAAACAGATTTGCTCGGCTTGATTTACAAGTGCAAAACGTCAAAATTCATTTAGTTCATTTTGAGGGAAAAATAGTGTTCCATCGGTTGAAAAGCTGTTATATATAAGGAGTAAGCGGAACTAAACATGTCCAATCTCAAATGTGATTATGATATGCGAAATATGGTAACAACAAATAGTGAGAAGAAATATAGCAAAACTAAAATTGCACCATGTCAAATGAGAGAGATTTTACGGGCAACGAAGGGTGGCTCAACTGTGGATATCCTCTAATTTCTTTTATAAGCTTCGGTTGAGGAAAAATATCACTTCAGTCTAAGATCTTTTGAGTTCATTGAGTACTTATAAATTATGGACTAATAAAGAAAGCTTAATAATCGAATCTAGATCATGGTAATTATTACTCATCTTGGTAAATGTATTAATTACTTAACTAACTTATCTATACTAAGGGTATAAATGGAAAAAAAAAATTAATATTATCTAGATATTATAAATAAGTGGATATTTCTTAAACATGAAAAAAGTACAAAAAATAAATAAATAACAGTTATTATGAAATAAATAGAGTATTGATTACTTAACTAATATATTTATATTAAGGGTGTATAAATGAAAGGAAAGAATTAATACTACGTAAATATTGTTAATGAACAGATATTCTGAAACATAAAAAAATAAAAAAAATAACAATTATTCTAAAATAGATGGAATATTAATTACTACTTCTTCCATTCTTTATTAATAGTGATCATAGAAAGAGTTAATTTGATACATGAATAAGCTAATACATCTGGCTACAAATTATCAGCTACCAATATCTATGCATAAATCTCCTCTAACTTTGAACTTCTTTTCAAGATATGAAAGTGGGCAACTATCCATCATAACTTAGTCAAATGTAGTTACGATGTGTGTGTAAATATGCATCCCTTTATTATTTAGAGACAAACTTTAGAAGAGTTTTCTTTCCTATTGGAATCACGACAATTGAATTCCAGTCCTGTATCGCGTAAAATGCGATATAATTGGTAAAGAAAAGACTCAGCAAAAAAAAAAAACAAATCGGTATACAAATGCGAAGTGATGTAGAATATTCATGGAAATGAGTATTTCCAAGCTGCAAGTCAGTGATTAGTGAAGCAATATACGAACGGAGTTGTATTGAGGAATGGACAAAAGAATTGAGAAAAAAAAAAACAAGACAAAAAAACACCAGAGGTACACTTGATCGTTGTGAAAGTTTGAAGACTGAAGTAATCCCTTGGACGAATGAGCCAATTCTAAAGAGAAATTGAAATCCACCTATGCTAGTACACTAGTCTCCGCTACCCAATGTAAAACCATGTGTTAAAGAATTTTAAACTCAAAATAAAGGAAAAAGTTAATGAAAAATGTCATGTGTACTCATTTGATATAAGACACGTATTAACTCACTTATCAGCCACCATTGAATAAGATATGAATCATACTTAAATGGGGTTTACACCCTATCCAATAATAGATAAGTAGTGAGTCGGCATAACATTTCATGTGTAGTAAGTACAAATATCATGACTCAAAGTTAATACATCAAAAAAAGGAATGTAGGTTCTTGAATAATTGAGGAAAGCTTATATTTATTAGTTCATGCATCTGTAACAATAACTGAACCAGCAAATTGGAAGGCAAAGCTTGCTCAGTGATATATAAATAGAGCATAAGAATTACGCTGAGCCTTTCACGCTGCATTTAGAGAGATACACCTTCATCTTGCGAGCTGCCATTGCAACACTTGACTTGGCAAATTTCCAGTTCATAGGCATTTCAAAAAAATAAATAAATAAATAAATCATTGAAATTCTTGCAAAATCAAGTGTCTGAGTGATGTTATTCCTAAAATTATCACAATCAGAAGTTTACCATTCAACAACATCACTGAGTACTTTGTTTCTGCTACTAACCAACATCATTAATAAAATTGCAACCAGAAACTAGCAATGTAATGATGTACTTCATCTCATGGAGAAGAACAATTACATTTATATATGTTTCTACAAGAAGATATACTTCCAATAGTTAATGCAGCTTTAGAATACACTTTGGTTATTGGCTGCAAATCCTTGAGGCTACTCTTCACTGACTTGCCTCTTCAAAGGTGCCAAATGGAACCTTAGCAAGCCATTGCAAATATTATTAGGCAACGAAACATCCATCCCAAGAGGTTCTTGGCGCATCCAATGCAACTCCCGATTCATTATCCAGTGAGATTTTGTCCGTGGATAATTATATTTCAGCACCCACATGGGTGTAGATACCTATATGGAACCCATGTGGGTGTGAAAAAAGTGATGAAGAGAAAATAAGTTAAAACAAAAAGTAACTAGTGGGACCTATATGTTTTGTGAGTAAGGTATTTTGGTGTTTGAGAATGTTAGGTGTTGAAATAACAAAGTTGTTTATCTGCATCAATACATAAATCATCATCCACTTAGATTAGGCTCAATTCAATGATTCATACCCTTGAACCAGCAAATGAGTAAATTGTTGCTAAAAAGGATAATATTAGAAAAAAAGAAAACCAAAAGGCAATAAAGATGAACTGAGTGATTAAAATCAAAATGACTTATACTTTTTTTTTCGGTACAACAAAATGACTTGTACTTACAGGCCAGAAATATATTTAAACCTACTTAAAAATCTATTTTACAAAGATAAAATGTTTGAATTAATTGTTCTTAAACAATTTTTTAAGTTAAAAGCAAAAAATTGAAATAAAAGTGTTCTAGAAATAAATTTTAAAAAGGGCTAATTCTATAGATCAATTATCAACTATCTTATGAATTCTGGACGAATGAGATAAATTATACTTTTTTTTTTATAAGGACTATATACAGTTGTCAGCATGCATCTTCCATTGTTTTTGGTCGATATGACTGTCCTAGATCTCATTACGTTGTCTTGAAAAGACATCCATATTATTAGTTGTCATTAGTAATGTTTGCATTAGATTACAAAAAAAAAAATGTTAATTTCTACCTGTCTGTAGTATTGTACATGTCCCATTTTCCAGCAATAAAAACGTCACACGCAAATGAACACATGACAAATGACCAAATACTATTTTATTTATATCATTGGGCAATGTAATTTGGTGTTCAAACTTTGTTCACTATATGATAAACAGAAGCTGCTTCTGATGTTGCAGTTTGAAACCTTATTTGTCAAGATTTAATTACGTAACTTGGCAAGTTGCAACAAAGGCATTGTTGTTGAACACAATGTCCTCCTTGTTTGTCTATAAGTAATAAACTAGTCATGACATTCTCCTTCCCACTCTTAGATTTCATCGAGTATTTAATTGCCACCCATATTTTGAACTCAGGCAAATAACCGTACAGTGTAGAATTCGAAGCAAGGTAATTCAGGTTTGTTAGTTGTAATTAAGTAGCTACGTTTTGGCATAGGAGGAATGAGCTGAAAAAATAACTTTTTCTTGTAACCTTGAGACAATAGACATGACTCAATATGAATTTTAATAGTTTTATTCCAGTTTTCTTCGGTTGTGTTAAAATTTATATGAAGAATGCATGCAGTCTGCATATTTACGACTTCAATTTATTAGGCTTTATACTAGAATTTTATATAAATATTGATTTCATTATTGAGTTTACACACTTAGGCAGCGTGCATGCGTTTCCATCATGCCATCTATCAGGTCAGTATGCATTTCTTGAATCAAATCAACCACTTGCTAGGTTCTTGAGTCCTTCACATTGCTGTCACTAGATATCTTTTTGTGGCTTGGTTCTGACAGAAACTGCTTTATAGAATTGATTTTTTGTGTACAATTTTAATCTTTATTACTTGCTTGCATTTGTCAAATTAAAACACTGACCAGATTTTCATTCATGATTTTATTATTTTAAATATGTCAATTCCTAGGTTGCTCGGTTGCATGTGAATGTCCCTCAATCGAAATTAAACACAATGGCTGAGGACAATGATGTTTACACAAAAGATGGAACAGTAGATTACCTTGGAAATCCAGCTAACAAAAAGGAAACTGGAACTTGGAGAGCATGCCCTTTTATCTTAGGTGATTATTGGATAACTTCATTCTTCATATATGTTTTGTGGGGTTAAGATATTAATTAGAAAGCACTTTGTTACAATTCCACAGGAAATGAATGTTGTGAGAGATTGGCTTACTACGGGATGAGCACAAATCTGGTGATTTATTTCAAGCATCGACTACACCAGCACAGTGCTATTGCTGTAAAGAATGTTTCAAACTGGGGTGGAACATGCTACATCACTCCACTAATTGGAGCATTTGTAGCTGATGCATATCTTGGAAGATATTGGACCATTCTTTGTTTTTCCATAGTTTATGTTATTGTGAGTACAGTCTCTTCAACCTCTTGAATTGATTACTAATCTACTGAGAAGACATTCAATAACCATGTGTACAATATGGTCCAATTTTATGTCAAATTCTATCTTCTTGATTGATAAACAATATCTAAAATACCATACCTCCTCTTTCACAGGGAATGACACTCTTGACATTGTCTGCATCAGTTCGAGGCATAAGACCAACTTGTCATGGAGAAGACAATTGTTATGCTACTCATGGACAAAGTGCAGTGTGCTTTGCAGCTCTCTACCTTATAGCTCTAGGCACTGGTGGGATCAAGCCTTGTGTTTCCTCATTTGGTGCTGATCAGTTTGATGATGCTGATGAAGCTGAGAAAGGACACAAGGGCTCTTTCTTCAACTGGTTCTATTTCTCAATCAACATTGGTGCACTTATTGCTGCTTCTCTATTGGTCTGGATACAAGATTATGTGAGTTGGGGATTGGGATTTGGCATTCCAGCAGTGGCAATGGCAATTGCTGTGGTGAGTTTCTTCTCAGGTACAAGGTTGTATAGGAACCAGAAGCCTGGAGGGAGCCCCCTCACTCGCATCTGTCAGGTGATAGTAGCATCCATAAGAAAGTATGATGTCGAAGTACCTGATGATAAGTCTCTCCTATATGAGACTACAGACAATGAGTCTGCTATCCAAGGAAGCCGCAAGCTTGACCACTCTAATGGATTAAGGTAAGCCAGTGGCAGCAAATTTGTTGATGACCAATTTGTGTTTATTGATACCAAGAAATATTTTTTGAACATACAGGCATACTGGTAGGCATCAATGGATTGCAGTTCATATAAGTGTCGATTTCTGTCATGTAAATGTCAACTGCGATGTTAACTAAGAATGCACATACGCTGTTAGTGAAGACAAAGTGTCGATTCACATTTACATAACTGAAATTCACACTCATTTTATGTTGTTCACATATGTTGATTAGTAATATCTAAAATTCTAAATGGGTTTGTACAAATAGTAATATTGCATTGATAACAGAATATGATGTTATACTTGATTTTAAGAAGGTAATGCTTTATTCAATTGCGAATTGTACAACGGTTGTTGTGTACTGACAGATTCTTTGACAAAGCAGCCGTGCTAGACAAAGCAGATAATGTGATTGACTCAGGAAACCCATGGAGACTTTGCAGTGTAACTCAAGTGGAAGAACTGAAAGCCATTATAAGATTGCTTCCTGTATGGGCCACTGGCATCATATTTGCCACTGCTTATGGCCAGATGAGCAACTACTTTGTGTTGCAAGGGGAAACCATGGATACTCATGTGGGAAACACCAAGTTTCAGATCCCTCCAGCATCTCTTTCTATCTTCGATACGCTTAGTGTCATCTTTTGGGTCCCGGTGTATGACCGGATCATTGTGCCAATAGCCAGAAAGTTCACCGGCCGCAAAAATGGCCTAACTCAGCTCCAGAGAATGGGAATTGGCCTCTGCATATCCATATTTTCAATGGTATCTGCAGGAACTTTGGAGTACATAAGACTTGGAATGGTGAAGGAGCACAATTACTATAACCTTAAGGAGATCCCCATGTCAATTTTTTGGCAGGTTCCACAGTATTTCATCATAGGTTGTGCTGAAGTCTTCACATTCATTGGACAATTGGAGTTCTTCTATGAGCAAGCCCCTGATGCCATGAGGAGCCTGTGTTCTGCTCTCTCACTACTCACTGTTGCTCTTGGACAGTATGTCAGTTCTCTTCTTGTAACCATTGTGATGAAGGCCACCACTAGGAATGGTAGTCTTGGATGGTTACCTGATAATCTAAATAATGGCCACCTTGATTATTTCTTCTGGCTATTAACAGTGCTAAGTGTGGTGAACTTGATAGCATTCCTTCTGGTGTCAAAGTTGTATACATATAAAAGATCAATTGGAACCCTCTGCTGAAAACTGGACTAAATTGTACAAAAAAAGGTTCAAATTCTGTAGTTTCATTGCCATTAAGTGAGTTTTATGCTGTCATGTTATGGTATTTGCAACAAATTTGGGGCATATACTGCACACAGGTAGTTTTCTTCCAAAGTTCTGTTTCCACCTTGTATTACACTATCAGTCAGTCATGGTCAAAATCAATATATACAATAATATATGTGATCAAATCTTGAACCGTTCAAATTTCACAGTCCTTATTATTACTACTCAATAACATTGCTATGTTCTGCAAAGATTCGAAGTTTGTGTACGATGTTCCTCATCGACATGGTTTCATTAGATAATTGATAAGCTTATAATACAACTCATGATGTAACATGCAGGAACCAAAGCCAAATTAATGGCCGTTGGATTTCTTGGAATGATTGCATAACAGAAAATTCATCTCAGAAAGTTAAATTGTCTAGAGAAATTAGTGATTTGTCCACGTAAATAACTCATTACATTGATTGATTCGAGCATGCTCAAAGAATAGGCAAAAACAGTTCAGATAGCTAAAGAAACTTGTTTACAGGCTACTCTTTCATCAACTGCTAGAGAAAAATAAATGTCTCAAACTCTCAATAGGAAGCTTTCGCTTCAATTTGAGGAAATTATCCTTTTATGGCTTTTTTTTTTAATATATACTAAAGTGTGGAAATTTGTGGATATCTACATAAACATGTTTTTTTTTCCCCTAATTCACAGCAAACTATGGCAAGTTTATCATTTTTTACAGCTCTCTATTGATTAATTGTGATCAATGCATTTTACCACACTTTTAATTTGGATGCTTTTAACCACATTCAATGAATGTGGCATCAATGATAGCAAGTTCAATACTTTTTTATTATTTTTCTAACAACTCAGCCACAGCAGGTGACAAGTTTAATTTTTAATTTTATTGTTTTTCTTACAATTCATCACAACTGATGACAAATTTAATTAAAACATCATATTTCTGTAAATATATATATATACATTATCATATTTTGGTGAAATGAGTTATCAAAACTAATAAATAATAAAAAGCCTCAATTTGAAGTAAAATGATGAATGGTGTTAACACAATGACATTTCTATTGGTTTTGGTGCCTTGAGAGTTGACATAGTTACGGGTAAGGGGATTCCATCCTTCAATTCCCATCTCTTCCTCCGCCTTCCTTTCTCTCGAAATTTACTATGGGCTTGTCTTTTTTTTCTTATTGAAAATAATATTGTTCTGACGAAAAAAAAAAATGATATCGTTTGAGCTGGATAGGATTATTGAGGCGATAAAATCTTTCGTTTCTTTATTTTTAGTTTGGACATAGCTATATTATCATACTCGAATCCAAGGCCACTAATTAAGCTATGACAGTCCCCATCAACTAATTTACGCGCAGTTGGTAACTCTACTATCGGCTTCCGAGAGCAAACAAGGGATTATAATTAAATTAGAAAAGAAAATAGCTAAAAAAATAAAACCGAGAAATGCAATTGAAAGCCCATAAGGCCCAAGCCAAATTGCCATCCCTCCCTCCCTTCAAGAATTAAGAGCGGCACTGCGACCAAAAACCAGAAAGAGGAAGATGGAGAAGGCGAGGGAGTTAGCGCAGGTAAGCCAAGAAGAAGCAGAAGCTCTGTCACGGCTCCGCTCTGTTCCTTCTTCCCTCGGGCCCGGCGGCGACAACTCCAGCTTCTACGAGCACTTCATCCTCCGAGGCATCCGAGTCGACCGAGTTCAACCCGGTTTCGTAACCTGTTCTTTCAAAGTCCCTCCTCGCCTCACTGTAACTTGCTCACTCACTAACTCTCCACAAACCTATCCTCACTTAATTCATATCTTTCATTCTTGTTGAATAATTTGGAAATTTCCTATAGTCCTCAATCATGTTTTTTTAATTAGATAATTAGATAATTCATATCTTTCATTCTCATTGAATAATTGGGAATTTTGCTGTAGTCCCCAGTCCGGTGCATCTACACTTGAGCTTTAACTTTTGCGAGATATGTTAACGACATGATATCAGAGTCACGTCACTGGGACCAAGTGGTCATGGTTCGATCCTTGTTTTATATATATATATATATATATATATATATATATATATATATATATAGCCCAAAAGAGCATTCTCATGTATTCTAATAATATGTTCAAAGTCACTATTGGTGTACAAGTATGAGAAGCTTATGAGGCAATGTGTCTTCAATGTATGCAATAATAATTTCTTAGAAGAAATTTGATACGGATAGTGAAATCTTGGCTGTTTTTTTTTTTTTTTAAGTATTGATATATGTGTGCGTATTTGTGTAGATCTTTGAGTATTTGTAACCTGTGTGGTTTGTTTTGTATACAGGACAAGACTGGGAAGATGGCTAACGGTGCAATTGCAAATCTTGTGGATGAGGTGGGTGGTGCTGTGGTCCATGTTGAGGGTCTCCCCATGAATGTTTCAGTTGACATGTCCATTTCTTTTCTTTCAATTGCTCGCGTCCATGTAAGTCGTAGCATCCTTTTTATGTGCCTTTCTGATTTGATGTCAGGCTCTTGGTTATGTTGTTTTGCTAGGTTGAACATGGTTAACAGGTTACACTTATACGGTTGTATGAGTGAAAGTGGGAGGAATGGGTCATCTATCTGTCAAACCTTGCATATTATATAGATACATCGTTAATTTTTGCTCACAGCAAAGTTGAAAAATGGAAATTGAGAATTACAATTACTATGGATCAAACTGTACTCTACCAAATCCACCCTTGGTATGCTAGTTTCTGTCATAATACAATTGCAGAAGTTCGTGAATTGCTACACTATCGTTAAGTTTGATTACTTATTGCCTACATTATTATGCCTGTATAGATTTGCTATCAAACAGTCCAGTTATTCCCTGCCAAATTGTTCGTAGTATCCCACCCCCCCCAAAAAAAAACAATGTGACTATATCCTGCACTTTGTTAAGATTTATTCTTTGTCATGTGTATTGCCACTTGCTATAGAACCAATTCATATTGTAAGTTTTTTGCTTCAGACTTAATCTACAACCGGATTTTTCTTACCACAATCCGGTTTTCAACTTCCATGCTCTTTTTTCTGTCTTTCTTCTGCTGCGTGCACCAACGTGCACTCGTGCTGTACAGACTCTTTATGTTCAGGGTGTGGGAAATGCTTTTACTGATTTCCATGTTTTCTATTGCAGGATGAGCTAGAGATAACTTCTAGGCTGCTAGGAAGGAAAGGAGGTTATTCTGGAACGATTGTTCTCCTTAAAAATAAAGCAACTGGAGAGTTGATAGCAGAAGGTCGGCATTCTCTATTTGGTAGACATAACAGCAAGATGTAATTGCAATATGGTGTCTGTAATGCAAATGCATCAAGGTTTTCTTTGGGGAAACAGAATAGGGTATGTGTCACTAATTATATATGTTGTGAGATTTTGAGGGCATAACTTGACATGTTGTACATTGAAAGCAAATAAAGGAAAGAAGTTCCCTCCATAGTGCTGTGTTTATTCAGTTTCTCTATGCATAGAATTGCTTATCATATAATTCCGTATTCAATTATTCTGAGTGGGGCTGAGGTATCAAGTTTAACACGAGCTGTTTGAGTGTTGTTGTTTGCATTATATGTGTAGTACTCAGTTTGTGTACAGGCCTAGGAGGCTCCACCCGATTTCAAATAAGACAAAAAGGGAGTCATTTTATTATCCCTGAAAATTGGGATCAGGGAATGGATTACTGTGCACTCTTTTTAGCTTTTCTCTTTTGATTTGCAGTTAACAAACAATTGATTGGGAAATTTACGTAGTTGATTGATTCAATCATAATATTAACAGAGTTATTCTTTTTAGAAATCACTGAGAGTGAAAGATATAGGTGAATTACTAGTGTGACTGAAGTGAAACTTCTTCGGAACCTTATTCCCTCAAACATACAGAGACAGAATTTTATTAGGAGTGTAGGGCAGTTCTTACAAGTTTCTTCGGTGCACAGATCCTTTTTTAGTACAGTGTTTATTACATTCTCAGCCTCTTTGTAAAATACTTATAAAATTTGATGATGGTGGCTAAACTTCTAACTACAGAAACAAATGAATGTTCAAATGTGTTCTTGATCCTTCAATCTGTTACCAACATTACGCCAGTAATTGAGTCACTTTGAATTTTCCGAAACTGAATGCCTCAACTGTACTTGAAGGCATGCTTTAAATTCATTCTTAAGGCCAAAACTCAGCCCTGTTATGTTGCCGGGGTTTCACCAAAGTTTAGAATGCAGCATCATATCGTATTTCCCTTATTATTCATCATAACATGCCAGCATTTAATTAAAGAGAAAACATTCAAGTACATGTCATGATGCATGGTAAACATTAACCAAGAAAAAAAAATTAAAAAACTGAGTATGATTATTTGGTAAGGGAAGATGACCCCTTAAAAAATAAGATAATGGATATGATCCGATGTGATCCATTGATAAAGAAAGGTGATCCCAAAGACGGGAACGATCCTTCGTTAAGGAAGATGATGCCAAGGACACGATTCTCCGATAAGGAAAGGCGACTCTAATTTTCCCCTCTCCTATAAAGGAACCTCCAACACGGCAACAAGCACGGTATGCGAACATTACCATCCAAGTTTAGAAGGGTGGATTAGTAAAAAAAAACAAAGTCAAGGCTAAGATTAAGAAAGTTAAGAGGCTACAGCCAAAGAGTAAGACTAAGAGTGAGTTTGGTAATATTCTTTCACCGGTGCTCTAATTTATAAAAAATATAAGCCAATTTTTTCTGCTTAGTAAATTGAAAGTCGGGGTGCTCTTGCTCCCGGCTTTTAGAAGCCAGGGGTGTGTTTGAGAGCACTTTGTGAGGTGATTTTCAGAGCAGACTTATATTTTTTGAAATTCAAAAAACTAATATAACTCATGAATTTTAAGAAAAATCTAACTTTATCATTCCATAAATTAAGGCTTTTAATATTTTATTATTTCTACAAGTATTATGTCAATTATAGTCATTTTATATTTTAAGAGCAACTTTTATAATATATGTATCAAAAACTACTTCAATGACTCACATTTATTGAGAGCAACTTTTATATTATTTTATCAAATGGTGCTACTACGGTCTTCTAAGAGTGGCATTTTAAAAGTCCAAAGAGCTTAGTACCCAAACTTCTTGGTTTAATGGACATAAAAAATTAGTTTATACTTTTCATAAGCTATAATACCCAATTCAAAACATTACCAAACCCACCCTAGGAAACAAAGAGAGGACATGGAGCTTGATGTTTAGTTAGGCTTTTGGGGAGGGCTGACATTTGTGGATCTTAGCAGCTATAATGGGAGCAGATAGGACATTCATGACGCTTGATATTTCCTCTATTTCAATTATGGATGTTCACGATTATGGATGATGGCCCATTTGGAGGCCAAGTTTATGAATATTTTTATGTTTATGTAATTCAGTTTTATTATTAGGTGGGTTTTTTGGTACCCTATAAAATTTAAGAACATCGATACCTCTTAGTTATTTATGGTTAAAAATGAGTCACATATTTCACTGACCATTGATTACACAAAATGTATCTATAAACGAAAACCATATTATTATCCATGTATATTATTTTAGATTATTGTTTTATCCTCCGATTGATATCTTATTTCATTTACGCATCGTTACATGCGTATTTATTCAGCACTCAAAGCTTACATTTTCAAAAGGGGGTTCACACTTTACAGAACATCTCAATCACGTACGAATTTTCATTTAACAAACTAAAATCAAGTATGAAAATATAAATATTATTTCAAGTTGATAAAAATTTATTATTTTACTTTTTTTTTCTTTTTTTTTTAAATATACATATTGTTTGTTAGTGAAAATTGAAACACTAAATCATATTTTTGTTGGTCACCAATGCATGAAAGTGGGCGTAGTTGGTTAAGATTTGGCTTATACAGTTATACCACATAAAAGCATAGATTTGAATCCTCTTACTAATGTAAGGACTTTATTGGTGGAATAATATGTAATCTCTCCCATAAATCCTTAAAGAGATTAGGGGATCTTCCCTGACTGACGCTTACTCCACCTAAACTTTCATCTAAAAAAACAAAACTCTTGTTTGTTGGTCTTCTGTTTTGCCTTCGCTTTTTGGGTTGGAAAATTCATCCGCATGTTACCATGGCATTCGTGATTTTATATATACTACCATTTTATTTGGGGCATGTTCTTGATTGTAAAACTTAGGGCATGTTTGGATGTGATTCTAAGTCCTCAGAATCACTTTTTCCACCAAAAAAAAATTAATTTTTGGATATCTTTTTAAAAATAATCAAAATATAAAAAAAAAACTAGTTTTCAACTATTTTATAGAAGCTAAAAAGAGTAGCTTTTAAAAAAATCAGTTTTTAACTTTTTCAATTATATATAAATTTTAAATTTTATAATAACTTTTTGCCAAGATAAGAAACAAACGCATCCTTAGTTTATATTCTCCTATCACTCGATTACTTTTTGTAAGCACTCAAATTTGTAATTAAATTAAAAAATCAAATGAAAATAGAAAATAATAGATTCTGTTTGAATTACATGATAATCATAATTAAATTTTTTCCTTTTATCCTGCTACACCAGGCATCAACCCTGGGTCCTTTGTTTTAGACTAGGATGCATGCTTATTTTGTGCTCTAAATGGTTAGTGTTTCTTCTCGATGCTTGATCTCCGCAATAATGAGAGGGAAAAAAAAAGAAGGAAAAATTAGAGTGTAGGGGTGTGTGCACAGTGAATAAGTGATCGAGAAAATTTTGAGCCCTTTTTTTTTGTTTGAGTGAATTTTGTTAAGTGAAGAAAATTTAAATCAAGTGGATGTTTGTTTATGTGAGAAAAATTATTTTATGAGATTGAGTATATTATAGTTTTGGTTTGAGAGGATTTGTCATGAGTATATTGGAGTTTTGATTTGGGAGGATTTGTCCGATTGATGATTGCCATTTTTGACACAAAATAGGTGTATTGGATTTGAAAATTGTTCAAGTAGCCAGTGAAAAGCAAGCTATATTAAATTTATTATGCTCTTTTTACTTTATTTATTTGTTTGACTTGTGTGGATTGTGAAATTTTTCCAACAACTGATATCAGAGTGGACTTTGATCCTATTTTTGATCTATTCTTTTTATAGCCAAGATGCAAGATTTGGGAATGAGCAAATTTGAGGTGAAACTCTTTGATGGCAAACAAAACTTTTAGCCTATAGCAGAGTAACGTAGAAGACATTTAGGTGCAACGGGGACTAGTTGAAGCTCTAATTTGCAGGGAAAGAGTTCGAAAAGATAACAAATGAAGAATGGAAAGAAATGGCAATGAATATAGCTAGTACAATTCGCCCATGCCTAACACCTGAGATAAAATACAATATTTTGAATGAAACTTTTGTTATTGACTTCTAGGAGAAGTAAGAAAATATGTATATGTCAAAGTCTCTCACAAATCATTTATTTCTTAAAAAATAATTATATCAGTTGAAGATGGATAATGGTGAAAACATTACAGATCATGTGAATAAATTTATAAAATTGATTATACAATTATCTAACATTAGTTTTATTAGTTTATGTAACCTTGAATGATGATAAACATTTGTTATTTGATTTTTTGATGTGTGTGTTAGTGTTTCAGGTCTCAAATAGAACACATGAGAAACAATACCTTGATGTGGCATACATCAAGGAGGAGGGAAGCACGCTTTTATCAAGGAAAAAGAACCTATACCCTCTAAGAAAAAGCTACATACAGTACTGGGAAAATAACAGCTCATCAGCTATTAAAAGAAAGAGAAAATCATATGAAGAAAAAGACAAAGAGCAAAAGACAAAATTCAAATCTGTCCAACTTTGTGACAGCTCACCAACAATTGAAAATGGGCAACTTGTATCAGCTGTCCCTATAGCTTGCAACGGTCTGCTTTCTTCTCTATATTAAGAGGCATTTGAGATAGCAAGCAAGTGTCAGACAAAGAGAGCTTTCATTGAATAATACCGTTGACACTCTTTCTCTTCTCTCAAGTTCTGCTCATATTCATAGAGCACTTCCTATGCTATTTTTTTTTTGTTCTTAAGAGTTATGTGAATCAATATCATATTTGGAAAAAAGCTAAGTTATTTCATAAGAATCATTTGATAAAAAGTTTTAAGTGTGAATCTTATTTTCTGCTATATGAGTAATCATATTCTTTGAGAGAAGCAGAAAATATTAAAAAGACTAATCTAATTGTGAGGCTTTTGCGAGTGATAAAAGCCATATTTTGTGAGAGCCTTTGTTAAGGAACTTGGTTCCTTTGTTCTTGAATGAATCTTGGGTGAGCTTGGAGAGGCTCTAGTAAAGACTACTCTTTAACTTGGAGAGGCTCTTGTAAAAGACTACTCTTGGGATAAGCTTAGAGAGGCTCTTGTCAAAGACTATTATTTGTTAGTGCTTACACTTGGGTTTTGTGTAAAGTACTATTTGTTTGTAACTATTTTGTAAACTTTTGATTTTAGTAGAACTTGGACTAGAGGTAGGTTCAATGTTGGGGAACCGAAGCAGTATAAACACCTTGTGCAAACTTCTCTTCCTTTTTCTTTTGATAGCATATATTCTCTATTATTTATTTTCTTCATTTATTTGTTCAAATCTGTTTTTATATAGCCATCTAAAGCTTTTCCTTAAAATCTATTTTACATTAGCATTAAAAGGGCTTTGTTTTAAAATATGTTATGTGAACTCGATTTTTGGAAGTTTTGGAAGACATTTGTCTGAAAATCTCCTGCATCGGCAAGAGATATTGCTTGAAAACTTTCAAATTGTTTAGTGAGTGTGCAGAAACTTTAAAAATGACACTTGATTCAACCCCCATATCAAGTGACCCAATACCATCAAGTGTGAAAATTGATTATGAAAATAAGACGTTGTTATTATCATTTCTTCTAGATAATTAAGTTTAATCACTCTATTTTAGTGGGAAAAGACACATTAAAAGTTAATGATATGACTATTGCGGTATTAGAGAATGAGAAATTGAAAAGGTTTAGTGATTAGTTCGAAGGAAGTGTCTTTGTTGTTAAAACTAGTCATGGTAGAAGTATATCTCGTGGCAGTAATTTTGGCAAGAAAATTCAAGATCAAGTTCTATATCAAGACTAAACTATAAAGAAATACAATGTTATTATTATCATAAGATGGGTCACATTCAATTTTATTACAGAAAATTGATAGTGGGGATAAAAAAAATTTGAAAGGAGTAGAAGAAAAGAAAAGTTTGAAAATGTTGCATTTGTACAAAGAATCTCCTAATTATGAAATTTAGCTGTTGATAGTTGAAGATGAGAATAGTGCTTACAATAATTATGATGCCAGGGTTGTCATTTGGTTCACCAATCATGGCTATGTTAATAACTCCAATATGTTTAAAATGGCCAAAAATACACCTTGGTTGTCAAAGCCAATGATTTTAACTGGACCTCTTACTCTTTATAAGAGCTTAAATGAAAATAAGAACAAAGCGTGGTGACTCCTACAATGAGGAAAACCAACTTTGGGTCCAAGTGGTCCTATAAATAGATTATATCTGTGGGGCATAATTAAAAATACAAAATAATATGTAAATAACCTGATAGTGGCGGAATTAGAAATTTAAAAAAACTGAAGTGTAGAAAAAATAAATTCCTCCCCAAACCATAATCCTTCCCAAACAGTCGTTTGGTAAAATACACTACCACCCCTCACCTTTGTCGGCAAATCAACTGGGACCAACAACATAGCCATAGTAGCATCCTCAACTCAACCAATATTTAGTTAAAACAATATCACTTTACACAAATTTATACACATTTAGAAGGGAATGATAACAAAATCTGTACAAAATCTACAAAACAAGGGACGAATTCTAGGAGTATAAGGAATGAAAAAAGATCTGATGGTACTAGGTACAATGGTTCTTCAAAGGAGTAAAAAAATACAAAGACAATAAACTAGGTGTAGAAGGGAACTACTCTAGTGGTAGGTACAATGATTCCTCAAAGATCTGATGGTAGGTACAATGCATCAAAAAATAGCAAGTCAGTGTTGTTTGTCTTGACGTCTGGCGAGCATTGGGAACATCTCCAACCTAAACAAAATCATTCTGATGAACTTGCCAATGTCCATTTCTAAGGGGAGAGGTGCTGTAAATTTTTTTTTTCTTTTGGTAGATAGCAAATCAAAAGAAAAGAAAAGGAGCACCACAAGGAATGCAAGGCTAGCTTCCCTTAAAATCAGATGTATAAAATCTAATACTATATCAATGTATAACTTAAAATATGGGTCAAAATATAATAAATAACTTTTTATTTTGCATTTTAATGGGGTAATTTTTATAATATTAAAAGAATCTAACTCACTTTCATCATAGTTATCAGATTTGTTTTTTAATGGATCAAATTTTCAGACTATCTGAACCCAAACTTAGCTTTGCCCACCATACAACTCACCCAGAAAGCATATACAAAACACACAAACTCAATTCAACTCAAGATGCCAATCAAATGGATACATGGGTATGGGTATATTTATACTAGTGCCAAGGGGGGAAATTTTGAGAGCTAAGCAATGTGGGACTTTGTTTCCTCATTACAATTGATCAAATATACCAACCACTAACTCTTATGCACCTACATCATGTACTAGCTTTTAGATTTTGTTGTGCCAATTACGTTTTTTAGGAAAAAAAATTGGTTTGACACTTATCCTTATGGTGATGAGGTTATTAGATTGGCTAATGGTGATTGGTTGGGCATCCTTAGAAAGGGAATCTGAAAATCAAGATTTATAATTGTTGTGTGCTGACACTTGGTGACATAAGGTATGTATTTTCTCTTGGGAAAAAATTCAATTTCTTTGGGTAGATGTAATGTTTTGGGCTACCGATGTTTTGCAAAAAATGGAGTTATGCAAGTTAGTAGATATTCTTTGATAATGATGAAGGATAAGAAGACCGATGGTAGTTAATAAAAAGTTAATGGGAGATAATGTTGTGGGAAAGGATAATGATATGGTGTACAAAAATATGAAAAAGGTGTCTGAATGCTTATTCTATATAGGTTTTAATAAAACCAAAAGGATAAAATTCATTCAAGACAAAAATGAGGTGAATAAATGAAGACAAAGTCCATGACACACAATGATAGAGATTTACTAGGGTTAGGATTCTTTGTGCAAAAAGCTCTATGACAATTCTTATGGCCAATCTCTTTGAAAAGTAAAATTGTTTTGAAAAATGCTAAATTGGATTATGTTTAAAATATTTAAATTTAGTTTCACAAAATGTTTTGATTCTAATTAAAATTTGTTAATTAATTAAATAATGGGGATGACTCAAGAAAGATGAGTGATTTATTATTGGAATAAGAATGATAAATACGGATTGTATAACTATACATAGATGGTCAGAATTAAAAGTTAATGATACTTAATGTTCACATGATCAGTTAAAAAATCACATGATTTTATATTTTAATCTTGACTACTCATGTAATATCAAATAATCAAGATTTATTCCTCTCACTCTTATAATAAACTACCCTTATTAGTTAAATATTTTCCTTAGAGGATACTCTAACCGATAAATTCTGTATTAAAACTAGTACTAATAATTATTCAAACACTACAATAAAAATACTCTTCGGCAACATAGGAAAAATGTGGTCTTTAATAGTGATAAGTGTGGCCTTTGATAATAGGTCACACTTTTCAACTTTAGGCCACGCTTTTCGTGGTGTGGCTTATTCAGCTGTTGCCTTTGCTCTTTGGCCACGGTTTTTGGGTTCAACAGCCACAGTATAGTTAAAGTGTGGCCTTTGATGAAAAAATGTGGTCTTTGGTTTAACTTGGGCCACACTTTTTGCTATACCTATAGCCACACTTTTCAAGAGTTGTCTATGATATACACTTTAGGCCACACTTAAATGACGTTGTCGTAACTCTGCACTTAAGACCGCACTTCTAAGGGCAGTCAATTGTATAAACCTAAGGCCACGCTTTAAGCGTGGCGTATTCACTATACTCAAAGGCCACAGTTTTAAGTGTGGTGTATTCACTATATTCAAAGGTCACGCTTTTAAGGATGGTCGATTATGTAAACCAAAGGCCACGATTTTAAGCGTGATGTATTCATTATACTCAACGGTCATGCTTTTAAACATGGCATATTCCTTTAAGCTAAGACCACACTTATTGTATGTGCTCTATAGTTTGCACTTAAGGCCACATTTTTTTAATGTTGTCTATCCTTTGACATCAAAGGCTACACTTCTAAGTGTTGTCTATAATTGATAAGCTTTGTAGCTTTTTTTGTGATTTAGAAAAAATTTATTATTTTATATATTTAATTTTGTTATTCAATATTTTCTAATGATAAACAAATAGAAGATAAGCCAACATCATTTAATCAATTAATTATACATATTAAACTCCAAAATATTTGTATCCTGGTGATAGGATAATCAATGTTAAAAAAGAACAATTCAAATAACACCCATCAATAGTTCCAATACTAACATATTAGTGTAAATACTTTAAAGATTAACATAGTCTAAGTAGAAATAAATTTAAATAAAGCACATCAATAGATCTCAAAAAATGTCATCATAATTCATCTCGTCTTCACTCTTCACAATGTCAAATGCTAAAAATCTTCATTATCATCCAATGATGAATTCATATTAACCTACACAAAAATAAAATTCAAAGATGTTAGAACACCAATGAATCCACCATGTTTTAAACAACATCAGTAGAACAACAAATATAATTATCAAAAACAAGATACTAGCAACAGAGATTTGATAAATCTATCGAAACAATCTCATGAACTAATGATATAATTAATAGAATCACTGGCCCTATGAAAACAAGCTCCACTAAGACCATTCCTTAAAAATAAACCAAACTCCCAGACATAAATGCCAACATGAAGAAAAGATCAATACGATAAAATTAGAGGATCAATTTTATGGCAACCTTTACAATAAAGTACTACATTATCAATAGTAACAATCTCAAACCCAAGAGTGTAATATATACAATTATCAAGTTCGAGAGTACTTACTTTTTCATTTATTGGAACATGACTTGATTCAGAGGAATGGGGAACATTTTGTCGTGCAACAACTTGTGCACTATTTGCATCAAGTGGAGATGGCTAGGTGGACTGTAGTAAAGCTGCCACATCTTCTGCACTAATTCCAGGGTTGTTTTGTTGCACTAGTACTTTTACCAGATTACACAATCCATCCATTCTACAGTTCATTTGTTGAATGTGACTTTCCAAGCATGTAACTTTCTCATCATGTTGCCGCTTGATTTGCCAAATTTCTTCATCCTTTTTAAGACCACTTGCTGTAATTGATCTACCAAAGCAGCAAACTCGACCAAGTTTCTCCTTTCCCAACACTACTTCAAATGCATCCTTATCATTTTTTCCCACGTCTTGGAGATTTTGAAGATGGAACTGTGAAAAGAAATCATTTACAATAATATAAGTAATTTCATTAAAATATCAATGAATAACAATAACACTTAAACAAACTCACTATAGAAGTTTGTGTTTCAGAATCAACTTCCTTTCCTTTTCGACTTGTGCGAGTTGCAATAAACATTTCAGATTGTTTTGGATCTTCATTGTTCTCATTTTTTGCATGCTATAGCATGGAAATGAAAGCTATTACAAACATAACTATAACCAATATAATATGAAAATATATAAAAACAACAATAATAAGAAAGTAGAAGAATAATACCAATTCCGTGCGTACAATTCCAAAATTTATGGGTCTCATACGATGTACCTGCTTTTGTTACTTTCTGTTTTCAGAATTCTTTTGACAGATGGCCTACATTCACACACAAGATAAGCACAAATCAATCACTCATTTTTTAAGTAAAATAGTATATATAAATCATGAAATTAAAAAAAAAAGAAAATATTCCATCTTACTTTAACACTAGAAAGACTCCAATACTTAATCAATTTGCGGAATTGAATTTCAGGAATATCCATAGGACGATTTTGCAGCATATCTTCCTCAGAATTATACTTATCAAAGTGTTTTTTCTTGATCTTTCCCTTATATCGCTTCCAAGCATCACAAATACCACTCATTACCCACTTTTTCCTATCTTCCAGAATAATGAACTTGGACTATGCAACACAAAATATACATATTATCATTTAGCACAAATAACAAAATAGTATCAATTATTTGAAATCTTTTACTTACATTAACATAGCTCCACATGAGATTTTTGTTGTCATCTGGCACTCCACGCCAGCTAGTATATACCAAGGTAACAAAGCTAGTATTTCTTGCAATTGTGCCCAAAAAATTACTAAAGTTGGACACTAGCTCTTGTGTTGGGCCTACAACTTGTCCTTGATCCAAAGTTATCTCCACCCGCTCCTCCGTGGTTCTAGCATGAGTTTTCTTGCACATAGTTCTTTCACGAGTTTTTTTCTTCTCCATTGTGCCTAATTCCATATAACAAATTAAATATAAAAAGCAAAAGTTAGAAAATTTGAAAGATAATCAAACATTCAATATTTTCATATGAACAAAAGTTATCTAAATAATCAAAAAAAGTAAACAAGAATACCATTGTCATCTTCATGATTAATACCATCATCATCATCAAAAAGGTCTCTTGCATCCTCGTTATTATGATCAAGTCCCATATCATTTCCTTCATCATTAACCTCATCCATTGCAGGCGCAAGTACTTGTTCATCTTCTTTTACTTGTACCCCTTCCTTTTCCAACATGATCAGGAAGTATGCTTATAATCGGGATTTGTAGTAAGTAATGCAACATGAAATGAGCATCATGGGTCTTATAACCGGATATCTTTCTTTCGGCTAGTTGCACACGAGAAATGTTGGAAGCACTGCCATCGGGCAGTTTCGTTGTCTTCAAAACACTACAAAAAATTGATTTATCCCCAACAATCATTGAGAAGAACGCTTTTGCTAACTTCGTTCTTTTCCCATCCTTTGTATCTCTTGGATGAAGGTTCTTTCTAATACCCATCTCTTTCAAGTCAAAACGTGGACTTGCATGATCCTTTGTCTTTCCAGGAATATCCAAAAGAGTACCAATTATGTTATCAACTATGTTCTTTTCTATGTGCATGACGTCAAGGTTATACCTAGACACTGTGTGCTGCCAATAAGGTAATTCAAAAAATATTGATTTTTTCTTCCATGGGCCATGATCTTTTTTTTTTCTTTTTTCCAAAAGCATTGTCCACATTTTGCAGCATCTCAAATACATCTGTTCCCTTTAACAAGCGTGGTGGATGCCTAAGTTCTGTTTAACCATTGAAAGATCTTTTGTTAGATCTCTATGGATGATCCATGGGTAAAAATATTTGATGACCCATGTAGCACATCTTGCGACTATGCTTCAAATACTGAGAAGAAGTCTCATAATTACAACAGGGGCAAGCCAACTTTCCTTTTGTACTCCAACCAAATAGCATAGTGTCTGCTGGAAAGTCATTAATTGTCCATAAAAGAGCTGCTTTCATTTCAAACGTTTGATCTTTTGAAGAATCATATGTTTCAACCCCTAGCTCTCACAACTCTTTTAGCTCTTCTATCAATGGTTATAGATAAGGTCAATGTCATTTCCAGGTGATCGAGGTCCAGGTATAAGTAAAGAAAGCATACAATATTCTGGCTTCATGCTCATCCAAGGAGCAAATTATATACCATCAAGACAATTTTGAGTGGAGTGGTGGTTAAATAAAATTGATCTGAAGTCACAGTTCCACCATGCACCAGCCTTGTTGGGTCTTAAATATAATTCTATCTTTTTAAATGAAAATGTGAATTTAAATTAGCGTGGCAATTAAAATCGTTTAGCAAAATGAGCGGTTTTGATAATTGGCATAAAGTCATAAGTTTAAGGCCCTCTTTGATATATAGAATAGCAACTAATTGTATTAACTAATATTATAAACTTTATCTTTATAATATGTTTGGTGTGATATAAAATAGTATAATATTATACCATAAAACTATTTTGTCTTATAACTATAAGATTGAGATAGCATGTCCCAAGTGTTGGGCAACAAAAGCATAAAAATAAACTCTAAACAACACACAAAATTTAACGTATATTTTGGTCTTTACTGTCTATGTCTATAACTTCACAAGTCAATCTTTTCAACTATCCGCAACTTTTGAACGCCTAAAGTCTTTCATTATATAGACAGCTCTTAAAAATCACCCATACAATGAATCACTCATACTCTTGGAGGATGTCTAACCCAAATAATCAAAGCTTATATTTATAAGCTAACAAACTAGCAAAGCTTCTACATCTTCCCAATATGGGACTTTGAGTCAAATCCCCCCTTAATCCAAAGCCTCGCCAAATCTTCACCTACACCACCGTTACAAATGAAACAAGTTGCATGACTTGCACATTACTAAGACTTTCGACAAGCTATACTCACTTGCACCATCATTACTCATGGAACATGTCGTCTACCCTCCACATTGTCACCTTGGACATAAGGGACCCCACACATTGATCCATAAACTACCATGCCCAACTAACCCAACCATTGACTTTGATACCATCTGTTGGGTAACGGAAGCATAAAAACAAGCTCTAAATAACACAAAATTTTATATGGTTCAGCTCTCACTGCCTACATCCACAACTTCATAAATAAATCTAAATCTTTTAACTATTTACAATTTTTGAATAACTAAAGTTACAAACTATCTTTACAAATCTTCCACTACATGGACAGCTCCTAAAAATTACTCATACAATGGATCACTCTCACTTTTTGAGGATATCTAACCCAAATAGCTAAAGCTCATATTTATAAGCCAACACACTAGCAACGCTTCTACATTTTACCGATGTGAACTTAAGGTTAAATCCCAACACCTAGAGGTCTAATTACACCTTATAGCATTACTTTAACTAGTCAACCTCAAGTTAACTTTGATAGTAGTATACTTGAGAGGGGGATTAAATCAAGTATACATTTTTAATCTGTTCCTGTATACTCACAAGACTGATCAGAACTTTAAGCAAATATCTCCTATTATGATATGAGACTTTTAACAGATTTCATTGAAAGAGCCTTTTATAGAATTCTCAAATTATAAAAGAAGCTAAGTTAAAATCATTTGGATTTTGTTGCTATTAGAATGAAATGTGAAAGGATATTTTAGTTTTTAAATGTTTTTAGACAAAATTGAAATATGTAGCTAACAATAATTAATAAATGAGGTTAAGGAAGAAGAGTTGTGCACACATATGTATACTAGTTCAGTTCCCTAACTTTGGAACCTATATCTAGTACCTACCCCAAGGTACGATTTCCACTAAATAACCAAGTTTGCAAAACAAACAAAACCAAACAAGCTTCACACTCACTCAGGTGTGCACACAAGCCCAAACAAAATGAACTCAGCAAACCAAGGAACATAGCACGAGGGCCAACCTAGCCCTTGTCCTTTCCTTGTGAGGTGGAACCATCTACAACATTGAAATATTTTGTCCTTATGCCACTTGTTCTTTTCTCCTTACTTCTTATATTTCTTCTAGAGACATATGAGCTGTCAATTCCTTCATTCTTACCTAAGAATAGGATATTTTCAACATATTTTTGCTTGTATCCTAATCATTCTTCATCTAATGAGCAGCTACCACTTCAACATATATATAAGTTCGGCTAAAGGCTATCAAAGGCTTTCCATGATTGGCCATCTGCAGGAAGCCTTAACTTCCCATCTTTAGAATGCTGCTCATCATGCCACCTCAATGTATCTGCTATTTTTGAGCACATAAAAATCCTTTTAAGTCTAGCAATTAAAGGAAAATGCCTTAAGTTTTAGCAGCAATTTTACGAGGCTTTTTCGATAGCTCAGGATCGTCATCCATAATGGGATATTCATTATATCGAGAAGCTCCACAAACATAACAACATGAGTCATTAACATGCTCTTCTCGATATAACATGCAGTCATTGGGACATGCATCAATCTTTTCATAGTCAAGACCCAAGTCTTTCACCATAGTCTTGGTTTTATTAAAAGAAGTAGGAATGTTTAAGTCGGGCATAGCTTCTTTTAACAACTCTAAAAGGGAAGTGAAAGATGCATTGCTCCATCCATGTAAGCACTTCAACAGGTAAAGACGGATAGTGAATGACAATGTTGAGAATTGTTTATAGCCCGGATACAGTTCTTGGCTTGCCTTGTCTACCAAGTTATAAAACTTTTTCACATATTCATTTGGGCCTTCATTTTCTTTTTCAACTTGTGCCGTATCTCTGAATGTATTACACAGCAACCCATCAATGTCATCATTATAGTTAACTTCAGCATCCATGTCCTTATCAACATCCATCGGGATTACTCACTCCCTGTGATTAATCCACCTAGTATAACCTTCAACAAATCCATAGGCTATTAGATGATCACATACTACTTGTCTTTTATACCAATGGATATTGCAACACTTTGCACATGGACATTGAATTTCTTCTCCTTGAGGATCTCCAACTAAGAAAGCAAAGTCCAAAAATCTTTGAACACCCTCAATATACTCTTTACCATATTGTGGTAAATCTATCCATTCTTTGGACGCATCTCGAGAAAACCTAATTATGTAAAGGCGGGAGTTCAAACACAATAAATTAAAGCAAAATAAGAGTCTAATTATTGGTACTTTATGTCTTTAAAATATAACATTCAGGGTTATAACAAATGCTCTCTCCTAGTTCCTAAATTCTAAATTATTAATCTTAAAAAGCTCACCTAAATTGAGGAATCCTAAACATCTTAGGCAGTGTTTGTTTTCTGTCCCAGGACACAAATACAGGGACAGGTTGTCTCTGTATTATGTTTGATAGCAGAGACGGAGTATGGGGACAGAAAATTTTTCTGTCCCAGAGACAGAAATTTTCAGTATTTTTGTCCCTCCAAAAAGTGGGGACAGTGGAGACAGGACACAGACAGAAATTTAACTCCTTTGTGGGAAAAGTGGAGAAAGGGGGGATAATAATTTTTATGTCTTTGTCTCCACCGTCCCTGTATTTCTGTCTCTATCCCTGTATTTCTGTCCCAGGACACTAACCAAACGCTACCTTATAGATGAAAGTCTAATCAATTAAAGTGGAACATATAAATCATCATAGCAATGTGCAAAATAGCAAGCTACAATAATGTTCATTGAGTTTATAGCCTATAAGGAATTGATAAGTGGTTTTTTAAGTTATGACTTGAAGCATAAAACTTACAAGTTGAATCCTTGAGAAGCCATCTATAACAAATCTAGTTTCACCTCCCCAGTATTCTTCTTCTAGCCTCTACAATAACAGAACACCAATAACAATTGTTATTAATAACGTTAAAAGAAATGTATTGACAGTTAACCACTATGAATTTTTGAAATGAAAAGAAAACTTCATTACTAATCAATTATCAGAATGAGACAGTGGAGCCCAGCTACTACAATTCATCAATCCACTATGGTGGTCAAGAAAATTATTATATTAGGCAATTACGGTAAAGGTGAAAGCAGCGGTGGCATCTCTAACAAGAATATTGGTACCAATTATCAGAATGAGACAGTGGAGCCCAGCTACTACAGTTCATCAATCCACTATGGTGGTCAAGAAAATTATTATATTAGGTATCAGAATGACTATGACTCGAATAAAATGACACTCAAAACTTCACGAACCCATCAGCTATTAAAGTTAAAACCAGTGAGACATATCATGCAGCAGGGTTTGATAAAGCGGAGGCCGCGCTGGGTGGGCGGAAGTCGCGACGCGAAGGCTGGGTGGGCGGAAGCCGTGATGCGGAGGCTGGCTGGGCTGGGCAGAGGCCGCGATGCAGAGGCTGCCTGGCCGAACTGGGCGAAGACCGTGACATGGAGGCTGGCTGGACTAGACGGAGGTTGTGACTCGGAGGCTGGCTAGCCGGGCTGGGCGGAGGCCGCGACAGGAGGCTGGCTAGAAGAAAGCTTGGTCGCGCAGCAATACACAGACGAAAAAGCTTGTTGCCTCTATAACTCGGAATTTACTGAATAGAAGAAGTTAGGGTAATTGGAATAGAGACAAGGCACAGTGATTAGTTTGCTACCCTGTAGAAAATAAAAAAGAAAATAAACTTAATTACTTGATTTTGTTTGATTTTAACTCTAATTGGTTCCCTCTGAATTAAATTTTTGAGATGATTGCTTTAACTTTAATTTGTTCCCTCCAAAGAAATTTTCTATGTAGAAATTGGTGGGAATGCCAAATTTGCAAGAAGAATATGGAGAACAGATTTTTAAATTAAAGTCCAAGTAAAGAAAATATCGGTCATTGTTTTTTTGTCTGGCTTATCAATTGGGCAAACATAGCCAATTTGTTTTAAATACAGGCTATGTAATAAAAAGCGTTCTCCTTTAGTATGTAATATAATAATATATTTTTAAGAAATGTGTAATATTAAATTAAAAATTGAATATGATAATAATGTATCTTTTTCATAATATTTTTTGTATAGTACATTTTAAATTTGGACTGATATTTTTAATTTAATATCAATGTGGCCCCAACCAAAAATTTTATATAAATTTACTCATATTTTTTTTAATTTTGACATCAATTTAAATATTTTATTAGATTTTTACTTTGATTTTTTCAATTTAAGTTACTATCAAAGCCCACCCTTGTGAAAGGAGTGGTTAAAAGATACTATCAAAGCCCACTCTTGCAAAAAGTGTGGTCTTTGCCTGTAATAGACTACACTTTTTAAATGTTGTTATATAAGCATGGCTAAAAGGCACTCTCAAAGCCCACATTTACAAAAAGCGTGGCTAAAATATACTAACAAAGCCCACCCTTGTAAAAAGTGTGGCCTTTGCTAGTAATAGGTCACACTTTTTAAATGTTGTCATGCAAGCATGGCCAAAAGACACTATCAAAGCGCACACTTGTAAAAAAAAGTGGTCAAAAGGTACTATCAAAGCCCACCATGATAAAAAGCGTGGCTAAAAGATATTGACAAAGCCCACTATTGAAAAAAGCGTAGCCTTTGCCAGTGGTAAACCACACTTTTTAAATATTGCCATGCAAGCGTGGCTAAAAGGCACTATCAAAGCCCACACTTGGAAAAAGATGTGGCCAAAAGTACTGTCAAAGCCCACCCTTATGAAAAGTGTGGCCATTGCTAACAATAAGTCACACTTTGTAAATGTTGCCATGAAAGCGTGGTCAAAAGTTGTAATAAAAGCCCACCTTCAAGAAAAGTGTGTTCTTTACTAGTTTTAGGCCACACTTTTTAAGAGTGGTCCAGAAAAGTGTGGTCGTAAGCCATTTTTGTTGTAGTGAAATCAATAATACAAAGTTTAAGAAAACTTTCAACCGATTGTATTCAAATGATTTTATTTATTTATTTAAATAAGAAAAATGTTATTTATACTCATTGTATGTGAGATAATATACTGACTTATATCTAGTGAATAATATGTGAATTTTACTTAAATGGGGGCCACACTTCATTCAATAGTGGATAAGGGGTGGATTAATATGATATCTCACACAAAATGATTAAAAACAACACAACTCTTTAAATTAAATAATCCTTTAGCTATCTTTTGCAAAGTGGTTGATATCTTTTTAGGCAATTACTCACATACAGCTGGTGGTCAATGCAATCCATGCAATTGGCCATCGGTAACTAATAAGAAAATCAACAAGTAGATAGTGGGTTAGTTAATTTTAAAATGAAAAAATTTAAATTATTAGTTTGCCCTTTCTCTATTCATTCTTCGCTACCAACCCCTCCTTCCTTCTCCCATCCTGTCTCCCTCTCTTCCTCTTCATTGTTTTTCTTCTTTGTGTGAGTATCTCAAATGTAATAATGATCGAACAAGAAGAACTCTTTTATCCCCTGTAACTACCTTCTTCCACCAGTAAACTCTTTAGTCATGTAGTACCATGCACCTCACACCTCCCACACACCATCACACTGTTCCTGCACGAAAAGCATTAAAAAAAAGGAACATTGCTATTTCAATATCCAAAAGTAGTGTTTAAGTGAGACATCCACTTTATTATCATTGGATATGATGGATGAGTGAAGATAGTGGAGACCATCATCTTATCTAATGTTGATAGAGTGGGGTGTCTCACTTAGACATCCACTTTTAAGTGTTAAAATAACATTAATAAAAAAAATCCAGAAAAAATAAAAAAACACACACACAACATAGAAAAAGAAAACACAAAGAAAGACAACAACTTTCAGCAATCAAATCAAGACAATCTACTAGATGATATTTTACCCTTCCATTGAGTTTAATCCCCTAAAGCAATGATTTTGATAGTCTACGCAATGGGTAGGTGAAAGGGATGAGATTTTTCATTATTGTTATTACCTCTTACTATGTAGTAGGTGCCTCTAATGGTGTATGTATCCAATTAAATCGCTTTGGCCAGGCCTCATTTTCACTATGTATGAAAGTCCTAACTTTGTTTAGCGGGTTGAGGAAAATGGGGTTTTGGAATGTCGATAGGTTGAAGCTTTAACAATGGTAATAATGGTTAGCATGTTGAGTTTTTCTTTCTTTTATTTATTTGAGCTCTAATTTTTTGTTGTTATTAATTTTTCTTGTGTGGCTTTTTTGGGCATAACAAGAACATAGAGGAATGTTCTTGTTCATGGAGATGAGAAGAGGACTGAGAGAGAAAGAGGACAAGGGGAGGAAGGAGGAGTTGGTTGGGATGGGTAAGTGAGGAGATGGTAAGCTAGTAATTTAGTTTTTAATTTTAAAATTAATTGGACCCACCATCTACTTGTTGATTTTCTATTAGTTGTTGATAGCCAACCGCATGGACTGCATTGATCACCAACTGTAGGTGAGCGACAACCATGTTTTTAATATTTGTTTATCCAAAAGAGTATGAGTGGTTGTCTTTTGCTGATGGTTTCAAATTTTTCAGCCACCTTTAACCAAAAGTGGTTTTAATAAAATAAAAACTGATATCTTAATGTTATGGTGGCGGTATTTTTTTTTTCTCAAGGGAAGTTATAGTTACCTTCGTTGAGATAAGTTGATAATGATATTACAGTTGACTCTTCTCTCTTTTTAAAATAATGTTTGAATGAGATTGCAATTTGGAAGTTGGTTCCAATCTAGAAGTGGGGGTAGGTGGTAGTCACAGACAGTGAAGATGGAGGTAGCTTCACATCACAATAGTTTCTTAAAAGTAGCTTCTTTGCAGGTTCATTTGGTCTTTTTCGGACAGTATTTCTAAGCCCCATCACATAGCCTTTCACATAAAATTTGCCAACCACAAACCCTTGGTTTATCCTCTTGTTCATGGGTTCATGTTGATAAATGTTGTTCTTGGTGGTTGCTGGATCGGGGAGAGAAAGATGCTAGGTAGAAAAAAATGAAAAAAAGAGATGTATAGAAGGGTAAATTTGACAAAATATGAATTGATTTAGTTTCAGAATTAAATTAAATCCATTTTATTTGATAAATCTAGTCCATTGATTTATTTTAATATTATATTTAATGGTGTTAAAGGATGGATTAATGTTGGTCCTCAACATAGAGAGGATCAACTAATCTTGAGCCATGTTACTTATATGGCCAAGGATTAGTTGGTCCCCCTTACATTGGGGACCAATGATGTTCACCCTTAAAATTTGCCAAAGCATCCTTCCGTGCATTTTTTAAAGAGGCCATGATTTTCTTTATTTGCAAAACTGACCATTTTTCAACACCAAAATTTTATGTGTAGGGAAAGGCATTAGTGACTGTGCTTCTCCTTTCCCAGAGAAAAGGTTTAGAAAAGGCTCATGTGTGGTGAGACTGCATGGTGCCTTCAGATATCAGTTGGAGACTACAAGAAAGCAAGCATCACAGCTTCATCCAACAAGAAGTCAAACCAGAAGATTGGGGGTTTGGTGTTGGTTATGGATCTTCAGCTGAGCAATATGGTTGAAGTGCTACAAGCCTAAAAAAAACATTGAAGCATAATTATTGCTGACTGATCTGAACTCAATCAGCTGAGAACTCATGCAACAATATACTATTGTTGTGATGTGTATTATTTTATTAGTTGAGCATCTAGGAGGTTAATTTCATGGAATATTAAAATTGAAGAGTCACATGTACCTGAATTTCATTAGGTTGCTATTCAGAGTGCTTGTTGGCCCCAACTACTTGGGAGCAGGTAAATTATGAAACCAGAAGGCATGACAATCTGCAGTGGGACCTTCTAGAGGAAAACATAAGCTACATCTACTCTTCCTTAGGTATATTTGGTTTGAGAGTAAAGATACAAATAAAAATTATTTATGGATGAATTTATGTATAATACAAATGAAGCTCATTCGTAAAAATTTACCCTCTATTTTTATCTCTCAACCAAACACACAATTGGCAATATTATAATGCATGCTCTAAAATTAGGATATCAAAGTGCAAGGGTAATGCATGGATTAATACTATATACTAATTTTCTTTCTACTTTTTTTAGGGCTACCTAAAATAGTTCCTTAAATCATAAAATAGTTAATATTAGAAAAGAAAAAAGGGCATTAGCTTTATAGATTCATCATTTCATCTGACATCTAGGTGAACAATTACATACCAAATAGAACCCAAATAGACCCAAGATTCAATTCAATTTTTTTTTCAGTGGACGAGAATTCAATTTTCAGTCAAATTCGGAATAAGAATTTTTTTTAATGTTAAATACAACTTTATTAAACAGAGCCCTCAATGGCCAATACACAGATACAATCCAGTACCTTGTTACCCAGACTCGGTCCCCTCTAGCATTAGCTATTCTAGCTAATTTATCACTTACCACATTATAGGACCAAGGCACATATTGAGCTTTAAAAAAATAAAACTGAGAAGGTAAATTGAAGGACCTAGTCAAATTATTGACCTTTAAGCAATTTTTACATTTTTAACATAATTTTGCTGAAGAGTAGTCAATGTTACCTAATAACAGATAATTTCTAAAACATGATACAATAGAAATCTAAACATCTTGTACCATGCAACAACACTTCAAATATTTGCAGAGCTAAAAAATTTGAGAACATGGATCGATGATTTGCACTACTTGGTGGCCTAACTGCTGCAGTTTAACGAATATCCTTATGAGGCATCATTTTTTGTACTTGAGCATGACTTTCTGCTTCATGTTGAAACATCCTGACCAGTTCTTGAAGCCCTAGTTTTCTTACTGCAACATTTTCTTCAATGATAGATTTTTTCAGACCAAGATAAAGCAGTCCAATTCTAATCAGCACAGCTCCTAACACACACAAGATGACAAAGAATAGGACACATGAGTAAGAAGCTCTTTCAGCTCCAGGTATTCCATCAATGCCAAATAGTCCAGTGATGATGGAAAGAACAAGGCCACAACCGTGAAATACTCTCAAGTTATTTGTAACCATGAGGTTTTTGTCCTAAAACAAGTAGCAAGAACGTGAGGCTATGCAAAGATCCCAGCATTTGAAGCTAGTAAGTAAATAGTCTCTTAGGGTACTTCCATCTATAAAGATGAAATGGAAGTTACTGAAATTTACTATGTAATCTTGGGATTTATATAACATACTGTTTTTCATCAATACAAAAAATGCAAACAGTATATGAAACTCAAATTCCCTTTTTTTTTGGATAATTAGGAAGAGCTTAACTCTCAAAGAAAGGAGCATAACTACATCATCAAGTGTTGAAAACAACACACTGATATGCAAAGGGAACAACACAAAAAAACCAAAACATCACAGCTAAAATTGAAAATGCAGGCCATATACATAACAGGAATTGGACCATATAGAAGACATGGCAAGTCCAGCCCCAACCTCTTGGTCCTTAAAGCCACCAAAGTGCAAATCCCAAAACATTTCAAGTCCACAACTCAAGAACATCAACAAAAGTAATCAACATTTTGCCAATTTGAAGTATATAAATAGCATTCAAGCCATAATTCAGAAGCCTTAATTCAGGGAATTAGCAAAAGTAACAAAAAAAACCCGTTATATCATGATGTGAAGGGGAAATCAGCATACATCCACAAAATTTCTAAGTCAACAAACAACCTCGAGATAAGTTTTCAGATTTCATAATGTAAAGGATAAACTGATGTAAATAAACAAGAAAATTTCAGCTTTCTTTCTTACGTACAAAAATCTAAACTCCCTCCAATATAATGCACACTCTATGTGTATGACTGACTAGTGACCGCATCATCAAATTCACTACTCATTCCAAAACCTAGAACAGTAGAAGCTTCAGCTTTCGATTTTGAAATAGAAATATTAATTGTGCACCTTCATAGATAGTATATAACACATTTCTAGCACTAATCTTCAACAAACTGAAGATGGGAGCAAATGGGAAAATAAAAATAATATCATGGCTGTCTAATTCTAAAAACACCAAATTCCCACATGACTACCACTTGAAAATAAATTGCTTTTTTTCCACAATGAAGCAAAGAAAAGAACGATCAAATTGAATTGAGTTGAGATAGTGTTCAAACACCATACCAGAGTGTTGTCGAAAGTGACAACGAGGCTGGACTTGCCATTAGGGGAGAACTTGGCAAGGAAACATATGCGTTCTTATCGTTGATAAGCATCTTCATACGATGCCCACATCATAGCTGCGGGAAACAATGAGGGAGCCATCATGTTTGAAATCAACGATGGTAACAGGGCCGGAAGCAAGAGAAACCTCAAGTACTTGCCATACTTGATGTCCCAAACCCTAACAGTCTTGTTGAAGGATCTGGAAGCGATGAGGTAGGATTGGGGGTTGAAGTTGGCCCGCAAGTCATAGTTGGTGTGGCCACAGAGGGTCTTGATGAGGGAGCCAGTAGAGTGGGAGGTCCCAGTTTGAGTTGGAGATGATGGGGCTCGGAGGAGAAGACTTGATCCAAGAAGACGCCTAGCTCTTGTGCAAGGGTATATGTGCAAATAATATATGCAATACAGACTCATTAACAAATTCACCAAAAAACCCAGATGTTCAGAACTGAACCATTCGATCAAAAATTGTGGATATCAAACTGTTGAAAACCATTTAAAAAGAAGAGACTAACGTTGGCACCCAATATAGGGGGAACCAAGTAATCCTGTGCCTACTTATATTTGCGGCAATAATGTGTTGGTATATTGGAGTACTTTTACAAAGGTGTATGGATATGCATCCGAAAATCAAATCCTATCCTGATATAGGTGATGTAGCTTTTGGCAGTAAAGGAAGATTTATGATAGCCACTTTCATGTATTTAGAGCTCTACTTGGTTGCTGTAGAATTTCTCATAATAGGAGGAGATAACTTGCATTACTTGTTTCCAAACATGAACCTCAAAACTGCTGCTCTTATTAGAGTCAAAGGGAAAACATGTTTTGTTCTGATTACTGCTTTGGCAATCTTGCCAACAACGTGGTTGAGAAGCTTGGGAGTGATAGCTTACATTTCTGCTGGTGGAGCATTGGCTTTAGTTATTTTGATTTGTTGTGTTCTATGGGTAGGTGTAGTTGATGATGTGAGGTTTCATGAAGGAGGTCAGCTAATGAAACCTGGAGGATTGCCTACTGCCATGAGCATCTTTGCATTTTGTTACTGTGGTCATTCATTGTTTCCCACAATAAGCAATTCCATGAAAGACAGAAGTCAATTTCACAAGGTAAATTGATTTGTGTTATTTAACCGTTCAAATTCATTTATAAGATAAGTGCAATCTAGTAAAGAAAGTAAGATAGCTTTACTTAGTTATTAACTTTATTAATTGAGTAATGTCATGGGAGCAATAAAATTGCACAATAAATGCACATCACATATCTTATCACCATAAGATATGATGAGTGGTCTCTACTCATTCCATTCACTCATCACATCTAATGATGATAATGTGTATGGTGTGTATTTATTATGTAATATTATTAGTTCCATAACATTATCTTATTAATTAGTGTTTACTTTCTACTGACTTTTTTGTGCACAAGTCACACTATCACAAGTATATTAGTTGCTAATGACAGGTTTTACTATTATGTTTCATCACATGTACCGTAATCCATGGGTTCATCGCTATTATAGGCTACTTGATGTTTGGAAGCTATTCAAAGTCACAAATGACCTTAAATCTGCCAATGGAAAAGATAAGCACCAACATAGCCATTTGTACCTTGTTGTTCATCACATTCTGTAAGTTTGCCGTTATGATCACTCCAATGGCCTTTGCTATTGAGGAGAAGTTGCTTTCTCACAGTCGGAGACTTGTTAGCATGCTCATTAGAACCGTCATTGTGATTAGCACCGTGCTTGTGGCAGTATTCGTTCCATTTTTTGGTTACATTGTGTCATTTATTAGTGCTTTCTCGGGTGTTACTCTCTCATGGTTGTTGCCTTGCTTATGCTACCTAAAGATAAACATAGCTGCACAACAATTTGGATTAGAATTGGAGGCCATTATAGCGATTATACTCGTAGGATCATTTGTTGGGATACTTGGTACTTACACTTCTGTGAGTGAAATAATAACTCACTTGTAGAAGTGCTATCATATTTCAACAATAGTAGATTAGTACTCAACTTTTGTAGCTCGTAATATGGCTATGTTCATCCTGATCTCTAGGTATCTTTATATAATATCAGCGTGCGTACGACACAAGGGAGATTTGTCGATATAGAGTATATGTGTGTGTCAAGGTTAAGAAAGTCGGATTGAACATTGTATAGGACAAAGAACTGATTCAGATGTTCGTTAGTTCAACTGGGATGCAGCTGAGATTTAATAAAATATACATATTTATATAAAAATACATAAACTTATAGTTAATTATATATTATGAAATAAATAAAAAATTATTAGATAATGTAAATAGAGTATAACCAACATGTTATATATACACAAAACTCGTGCACTTTAGCATCCTTTCCATGTGCCTTAGCGCTCTAACAAGGCAAATTCACGAAACTGACTTCAAACCGTGTTTTAAGGTTCGTTTGCATAGTAAAACTTATAGCTTTTTTTTAACCTTTTAAAAATTAAAAGGCATATTTTTACTTTTTATAATATTTAGCTAAACGATTCATTATCTCTCTCTAAAAATTATTCTTAAAACTTTTTGAGAAGTTAAAATATCTAACTTATTAAAAAACACTAAAAATAAACATATTTATTATGTATATGAATATAAAAAGAACTTATCTATAAATTATTTTTTAAAATTTATTTTTATATCAGTACTTAGATAAATTATTTATCCAAACTATACCTTTACCATCTTTCATTGGCTTTACACTCATGCAAGTGAAAAGAATCCTCACAGCTTCAGCATTTGTGCTTCTTAGCGCATCTTGTTGTGAGCCTTGGACTAATTAACAATTCCAGATCCCTTCCAAGCTTGTTCTTTTCCCATATACTCTCATAAATCTAATAAAATATCGGTAGACATCTAAATTAATTCCTAAAATACAATAGTGTTAGAAGGCATGATGGAGAAAGAGGAACACAGAGAGAAAAATGAGATATATTTCTTAGATGTGTGTGTAATTTACAAAAGGATAACACCGATTTATATGCAAAATATAACATCAAATGATAAAGACAAAATTAATTTAATATCAAACTCAATCAATCCAAATCAATCTAAGATATCTCTAAATCCATTAATTCAAAATATACTAAGATGTATTTTTTTTTTTAATAACACTCCCTCTCAAACTAAACTCATCGAACTTTAAACTTGTCACAATTAAACAGGTGGAATTAGGAAGCAAAGATGGCCCTAGGTGGAACCAGAAAGCATGGGGCCTCGGTGGAACTAGGGAACATCGGAGGGCCTGGCCAAATGAAGGTGGTCGCGGCTATGGTGGGTAGATGAAGGTGGGGGGAAGGGCACGACAAAGGTGTTCTCCTCTCCCCTGTTCATTGTCATTTCTTTTATATTGTCTCTTGTTGACTTTTGTTGAATAGGCGATGAGTTTGTTATTGATGGGTTTACCTTTGAAAGATCAATGTTATTATTAGCTTAATAATGGAAGAAAGAAGTAAGTCTCCAAATAGCTTCAACAATTTTTGTGCTGATGAGCATTGAAGCGATAATCGGCAACGCGAGCAGCAAAGCTGGTGTCATGGAGTAGCAACATATAGCTAAGGCAACACAGTGGTCACGAGTCACGACTTAGACTATGAAGGAGTGAGGTGCGGCTGTGGCTCCATCATGAACCAAAAGGTTCTTGGATCCAAATCTCTCAACACATTAGTTTGCCTTGAGGGCTTCAGATGATAAAGGAAGATGGGTGGCGCAGTCAAAGTGACTAAGTGAGGATGGACGACAGATGTTGGTGGTTGGGATCGTGGTAGTGATTGTAGGGTGGTGGGTGAAAAAGAAGTGAATAGTTAGGAGAGATTTGTCGTGTGAGGGCTTAAGTTAGTAATTGCAAACCGTGGATTTTTTATAAAATCAACGAACCAGATTAAGTGTAACTCTGTTAAAGCTACAATGATGTGATTTGATCCCAACACAATATATACACACACACAAGGATCAAACAAAATCATGAGCTATTGAATCAAACATAGCAAAACTCATACTCCACTAATTTAATAGATAAACTCAAATCGTTAGTTCAAACTCAGCTCTTGAGCTTGTGTGCTATCTTGACTCGCTTCCAGCCCTATCCTCAGGGAATTTCAAGCTGGATCTCCTTGAGGCCTCAACTGGAATGATGCACATGTTAGCTTGTCGACTCCATGGAGTTCATGTTTCCATATTTTAATTTGCTCTTCTAACTTATGGTTGTACAAAAAAAAAATGTATTTCCTCCTTTATAGATGACAAATTAATCTACCAAGTTATAACCACGTGTCTACGTGGAAATCCTTTCCAAAGATATTTTTCTATTCATATACATAAATCTCAAATCAAACTCAACTTCATAATTAATGAATCCAACATCCTCTCATAAAAGTACTTTTAAATCCATAACATAACGTACTAGGGTGGACAAGGGAAGACTAGGTTGGATTGGATTAAACCTAAACGCGACTCGATTTTTAGATTTAATCAATTTTTTGGACTCGAACCTAACTTGATAATGACCCAACTAATGACTAGATTTTTTGAACGTGAAACTGACCCGATAATGACCCAACTAATGACCGGATCAATCTGATATTCAAACAACATATAAAGATTTGAACATTATATATAATAAAGTTATTAAATTTTATAAGTAAGAAATAAAATTTAAGAGATATTTGGTCATATATATTTCAAGACAAACCATATCAATATAAAAATAATATTAAGTTATATAAAATATATTAGTTCAAGTATAAGATCTTGTAACCTGTCACTAATTATCATAAAAAAAATATATCTCCAAAAGAATTGTTTGACTTCGTGCCCTGTTGGGTCAATCCGAAATGTAACCCAAATCCTACCCAAAAACGTTTATAATATTAAGTTATTTTTTTCACTTCAAACTAGGTCGAGTTATGAACAACCCTAATATAAACGTTTAACATGTTAAATTATCTTTTTAAGTAGCTGTCAATTGTCATATTGAAAAATTTGGAAAATAACATTTTTTCCTAACATTTTTAATTTGACGTCAATTTGGTTCCAACAAATTTTTTTATATCGATTTAGTCCTAACATTTTTAACATTAACATCAATTTAGTTATTTTGTTGGGTATATACTTTAATGAAACAACTAAATTGATATCAAAATACAAAATAATAAAACTAAATTGATGTATAAAATTTTGTAACAATAAAAAAAAACTTTGTTAGGATTAAATTGATATAAATCAAAAAAATTTGGAAAAACAAAGGTTGTATACTCTTAAAAAAAATTGGTAGGGTACATTAAAACCCTCAATGTAAACGTGAATGGTGTTAGAGTAAATTATCTTGTTAAGTGGTTGTCACTCAATCCTTAAATTGAAAAATTTGCCTTCAACGTATCTCGCACATAAAACAAAACACCACGGGGTCCAGGACTCTCTTTATTAACAGCGGCCATTTCTAGTGGGTTAACTGCTTGAGGATCCCGTTTCGGCATTTTGACAACTATGCACGTGCAAACAAACCTCACCGTCACCAAAGCTCGAGGCCATTTCGGTAATTTCATACCCAGCTCCCACCAAACCCTTCCGGTCAGATAGTCACCGTCGGAAGCCAACCACGCCGCCATGTCACTCTCCTCTGCCATCGCTCTCGGCCGAGCAACCGCCGCAATACCCCTCCCGCCACCGCAAAAGAACCACCGCAGCACCAGCAGAGCCTCGAAGCACCTCTGCCTCCCCTCTTCGCATATCCACTTCCTCAATGCCTCCCCTTCTTCTCTTCGCTCCGTTCCGCGCCTTCGAGTTAGGGTTTCTTCCAACGACGCTCACTTCAATTCGGTTCCCGATAGGAACCAACTCCAGCAGAAACGGCAACAACACCAGCAGCAGCAGCAACAGCAGCAACCGAGTTTCGCAGAGTTCATCACTTCCGAGAGGGTGAAAGTGGTGGCCATGCTTGCTCTCGCTCTTGCTCTCTGCAACGCTGATCGTGTCGTCATGTCGGTCGCAATCGTTCCCTTGTCCCTCGCCAACGGCTGGAGCCGCGCATTCTCTGGAGTCGTTCAGGTCTCTCTCTCACACGCACACCAAGTGTTTGAAGAATTGCCTCTTCTGAATGATTAAGATATATTTTTTAAAAAACAGTTTATTTTGTATTTAAAACAGTTTATTTTGTATTTAAAACAGGTTATAATTAAAAGTGTGAATGTTAATTTTTGACCTTGAAATTGCAGGTATGTTTTAATTTAGTTCTCAAATTATGAAATTAACGATTTAGTCCTTGAAGTGGTAAAAATTGATTCAAATTAGTGTATAGGATAATGTTTGCTAGGTTCAACTTGAATCACGAAAAGACTAATTTGAATTATTTTTTGTAGTTTTTGAGACTAAATTAGCAATTTATTAATTTTAAGAATTAAAATTCCAAATAATCTGGTACTCATTACTAAGTGCTTCAAAAAATATTGCGATTTTTCATTTCTATAAAATTTAAGCTAAACCAACATGTACTTTGTTGGTTCATGATTATTGTGCTGATTTTTGATTGATGGTTGTGTATTAGTCATCTTTTCTGTGGGGGTATCTAGCTTCGCCTATAGCTGGAGGGGTTTTGGTGGATAACTATGGTGGCAAGGTGGTCATGGCATGGGGTGTGGCATTGTGGTCGCTGGCTACTTTTCTTACTCCCTGGGCTGCTGAGACATCACTTTTGGCGCTGCTTGCCGTTCGTGCATTGCTTGGCATGGCTGAAGGAGTCGCTTTGCCTTCCATGAATAACATGGTTGCCAGGTATAGAACATTGATGATGGTTTCAGTTTGTACAGGTTCCCATTTAGAGATGGTAGCTAAATTGTCATATTATGGTTATGATGAATGAGTTTTGTTTTGTGGCGCGACTGGGTTACCAATTTGTGATTATTGTATTTATGATAACTAGAATGTGACTATATGGTTATCATTTTTATGGCATGCCCTTTGATTTATCACTTGGTGATAATTGTGTGGAGTTGTTGGAGGAAGAGAGGCTTGATGATGACTGGGTTTTGTTCTTCCCTTTTAGGTGGTTTCCTAAAACTGAACGGGCAAGGGCTGTTGGAATTTCAATGGCTGGATTTCAGCTCGGATGCGCAATAGGGCTCACCCTTTCTCCGATTCTTATGTCGCAAGGTGGAATATTTGGTCCATTTGTGATTTTTGGGTTGTCTGGGTTTCTTTGGGTCTTAGTATGGTTGTCTGCAACATCGAGCACTCCTAACCTAAGTCCCCAGATATCAAAATACGAGTTGGAGTATATATTGAATAAAAGGCAAAATTCTATTCCTGTGGCGACAGCGAAACCCAAGAAAGTTAGAGTGATCCCTCCTTTCAGGCGCCTGCTTTCTAAGCTACCAACATGGTCTTTAATTGTTGCAAATGGCATGCATAGCTGGGTAATGATTGACATTTGCTGCACCTGTTTATCTTTTTCATTGCTGTTCTAAATTGGAGCTGATAATTTTCATATTTGATAGCAACATTGCAATTTGTTATCTCCTGACTGGCTTCACTTATCTCAAAGCTTGACACAATCCTTACCTTCTGTTCCTATTCCCCAATATAAAAACATAATTGAGATTCCTGAAATGTGGTTCAGGAGCCCACATCATGCAATGTTGTGGGTATTTTTCATGCAAACCCATATTTTCTGCCCTTTTTTAAGCATTTTTTTCCCCTCTATTTCACAGGGGTTTTTTATTGTTCTTTCTTGGATGCCCATATACTTCAGCTCGGTAAGGCTTTAACTACTTGCTTTGTGATTGTCAAATGTCAAGCAATAAAAAGATTTAGAAATCAACACTTCATAAACCATGTATAAATTACCTTTCACTATAGGTATATCACGTGGATCTCAGGCATGCAGCATGGTTCAGTGCCGTTCCATGGGCTGTGATGGCAATCATGAATTTCCTTGCTGGCTTGTGGTCAGATATGATGATACAAAGTGGCACAAGCGTCACTTTGACTCGTAAAATTATGCAGGTGTGTTGCATTTGCATATATTAGAAAAAAGAGGAATGTATATACTCTAAACTTTTAATGTAGAGTAATTCTGAAATTGTCTTATTTCTAATTCAGTTATAAGGGGTATTTATTTGCAGTAGCTGCCTGAAATAGGTACCAACTACCAACCTGAGTGGAGATTTATGTATAATGAACTGAAGAATAACTCTGATGAATGATTACTTGGTACTTATGCATAAATATCTCGCCAGGCTGGTCCCTACCTCAAGTTCATTGGTTTATGTTTAACGATAAATTGATGACACTTACTCTGCACTTTTGCTGCAGTCCATTGGTTTTGTCGGTCCTGGAGTTTGCCTCATTGGTTTAGCAACTGCGAAAAATCCCTCAATTGGTGCTGCTTGGCTTACTGTAGCCTTTGGCCTGAAATCTTTCAGTCACTCTGGCTTTCTTGTGAACATTCAGGTTTCCGATTTCAGCCATATAATTTAAAAAATTAATTTGGTCAGATGTATTCTCACTCTAATAGAACATTCTCTTTCTTTATTATAACAGGAGATCGCACCACAGTATACTGGTGTTTTACATGGTATGATTTCATCTTTATCTTGTAAGCTTGTATGGATTCTATATATTTGGGCTTTGCAAAACAAATTTGATTACTTTTCTAATGCATCTCTTAACTGTGGTGTACGGCTAAAGGTAAATTGGTAGCTATGGTCTTTGGTCTAGAATTTGGTAATTCCTTAACTTGTGTGGGAACCTAGTTGAAGAGCTACTCTCTTGTGCATTTTAGTCTCTAGGAATTTAATTGGCCAAGCTGTGCTATGATAGTATAAAGCATCTGGCAATGCCCTTCACTTAATCTCCCTGGGCTAGGATAGATATAATAAATGGAAGGTTAGCTGTTGGACTTGACTTTTAACTGTCAATGGCACTTTTACTGCTTGGTAATGGCCTGTAGTGGGGAAAAATAAGGTGAAATATGTGCCGAATCTTGATAAAAACTGAGAAAATAGCTGTCTTTGACTCTCTGCACTCAAGAGGAAGATCTCTCATAAAGAAACTTCTTGATTCTCTGTTCTAGGAATTGCAAATACTGGTGGAACGTTGGCTGCTATAATTGGAACAATTGGAGCTGGCTATTTTGTTGAGCTAGTTGGTTCATTCCCCGGATTTCTGTTGCTTACATCACTCCTTTATTTTCTTGCGGCTCTTTTCTACTGGCTCTTCTCAACTGGAGAAAGAGTAAATTTTGATGATCCGGTGAGTATAAATGTATGGTTATATTTGTCTTCCAACTTGCCAGATTATTTAGAATTTCTTCTTCCTGCTTTGTGGATACTGTTATCCTTGGTGGCTTGTTCATGGTCTTGCACACGCTCTGCTTAATAACTTCTGAAGACTACATGATTCTTCTTTGCTTTTTGGCAGAACATTATTGATATCTTTTAGTTACTTTTTATCATAGTTGTCAAATCATGAATCGTGTCATATCGTACAACTCAGAAATATGTTATAAAAAGCCTGAATATCAAAATTACATACCTAGAACATAAAGATAGCTTAAAAAAATTGTAAATAAATACTTAGATTTCAGGATATCATTGAAGAAATAGTAAAACATAAGCCCAAACAAAACATGTTAGACTACAACACAAAAAAATCACAAACCCAGCCCAACAAATAAATGCAGACCAGCAATAAACAAAAAATAATCCATAGGAAAAAGGAAAATGTACAGGCCAGCGCAACATCCCTTGCCCTAGCCCTTTAACATTTTCCTCAAGGTGACCTTAAACCATATACGTAGAAATGAATCGGAGGGTATGGCTGGAAAACACAAAGGCAAGCCAAGGCATGGCACTCTTTGGCGACGGTGATGGTAGTTCAAGGTGCTAATGGACCACGAGCTGCAGTGCAAATGATGTCGACATTCAGTAAGGGAGATGACGGAGCAGTGCTGAAATGCAGTGCCACGAGAAAGCCACATGGTTGAGGACAACGACAGCACAACGAGTCTCTCTGTTTCACACCGTATCAACCAAATCGTCAATTCGCTAGCTCGATTTAGCATCTAACTGATTCATGCAATTCACATCCGATTCATGTCCATTTCCGATTCAGCTGCCGGCAGCACGAATTGACTCGAATCGTGCGATACTAACAACTATGACTTCTATATCTTTCCAATTTTAAATGTTGGATTTGTATTAATTTGTGAGTTGCTGATAAAATGTTTGTTAAACTCTCTTGACAGTGAGCTGAAGAGTGTCGGAAAGTGCATGCTGCATTGTACAGTTCAATCTCTTGTATATGAAAGGAAGTTAGATGAAGAATGGCAGAGAATGTCGGAAAGTGCATGCTGCATTGTACAGTTCAATCTCTTGTATATGAAAGGAAGTTAGATGAAGAATGGCAGAGAATGTGACAATGTGTAGCTGTCATGTCCTGTAAAAGAGACACGTTAACCTTCTACAGCTACCTGGGGTCAAATCGTTGATGTATACCTGTACAGTTTGTTTTTGCTCCCCTTGAGGGTCTTTGTCTTGGGTACACTTAAGTTTTTTTCTCGGATGTGGAGAGTATGTTCAAAATATAATGGACGAGATAAGGTGGTGTGTGGTTGGCGGAATGATTATTTCATTCCTCGGGATGCTATTCCCAAAGGGAAGAAAAGATACATTACCAGGGTTTCTGTTTTTTGTTTTCCTTGCTGTTCATGATATACGTTCGCACACGCAAACATCATGGTGCTTCTGCCCTAAATCATAGTAGGCTTTCTCAGTGGAATCATTGGCAAATGGCTTGGGCAATTGCTGACCCAATTTGCTACTAAGCCTTTACGACCCTGCTTATCTGCTTGCTTGTCTTTGCTACACAGTATCCGCTTAGGCTGTCTGGGCTTGGAAAGATGGAAAATGAAGAGGAAAATAACACTGTATATAGCCATGGCAAAAAAAAAAAAACCACTAAAGCAAATACCTGTGCGGATACCCGCAATGGGGATGAAGATAACAATAAGTTTAATCCGCAGGGGAGCCAGGCCGGAGTGCCTATTTATTAAATGGGAGAAGGAATGAGATCCCCACTTGATGGAGACTTGTCAATTTCCCATCTTATGAATATGTATTAAGAAATCTTAGTACACCTTCATTTTTATGTTATTTTTATTGGATTTATATTATGTATTGATTTTCATTTTAAATTTGGATTATGTTATATTAGTAGTATTTGTTATTTTAAATATTTATGTTTATAATTTCAAAGTATTTTTGTGATTTTCCTCTTTTCTTAGATTTTTTAAAATTCTTTTAATAAATCTATGATACCTGTAATGATTTAAATCCCTATAGGAAATAATGATGAATGGGACTTGTGGTGGGATGGAAATGGGATGGGAGGAAAAATTCTAAATGGGGATAAGGGTGGGGGTATGTTCTTGTTCCTATGGATACTCATTGTCATATATGAGAAAATTATAATAATCTTAGTTTTGATGCATTGTGTATTAAACTTTTTTGTACATTTATTGGATTATGTATTGACATAATGAGATGTCAATAAAAGTGTTTCAACTATAATCATGATTATAACTTTAAACGTCATATATATAATAATATATTTAAAGAAAATTTCTTTACATTGATAATGTATCAAATTTTGTTATTATGATATTGTCTAACCTATGTAATTGCCTTTATGAAAAAAATTGGTTGCCAATGGTTCATATATATATATATATATATATATATATATATAAGGTGATTGGTATGCTGCAAATGATCATTCCTAACCACCAAAAACATTTCTAATTGCCTTCTGCTTTGCTACTCCTGCTTTTTGGCATGTTGTCGTGTACTCGAATCAAGACTGTACATCTGCCACAATAGATTTTACTTTAATAAATGGGTCAAATTGTACCAATGGCTCTATGAAGTGTACAATTGTGTCCAAATCCAACTTTGAATGGTCTTGCGAAAGTCTCGGCCTAGAGCAAGTGCGTGGGTTGTTATATTTCCTGATTTCCCACTAATCCTTATTCTTCCTCAAACTTGCCCTAAGAAGCCATTTGCAATCTTTCTTATATTGTAGGTATTGGTAATAAAATACTTTTTGGTTCTGACTCAAACACTTTGTAATTCATTCCATTGTTTATGTTGTACCTTTTAATTGCTTTAATAATAGCCTCCATATTATCAAATACCATTCCAACAGAGAACTCACCATCTACACTGGAAGCACCTACAAATAACCAACATAAAACAATAAAAAAATTGTAAAAATTAAATGAAAATAACAAGCATATGACCAAATGCTACATACCAATGTTTGCATAGTGTGGAAACTTACGTGCATTCATAGCTTCAAGATTTTTTGCACACGCATAAAAGATGGATGATGGTTCAGATGTTGCCTACCTAGCACATTTGACACGCCATCTTTATACTCATCTTCATCCGTACTTTCATCTTCGCTTTGATCATCACTTTTTTCCCATTCTACTTGTGGAAATGTGCTCGACTCATGAGCCTTGTTCAGAGCAACAACAACTTCAAAATCTAGGTACAACCCAATGGCACTAATGTTTGGTTGATGTTGTTGTTTTATCCAAAACATCAATTGAATGTTTTTCTCCGTTCTTGCAGTTGCTTGATGTTGTATGTTGCAAAAATCAAGATTGGATACCTATATCTTGTTGATGGCATTGTCTTTCTAGTGATGGGGTTTATTGATTGATAGAGAAAATCTTATAGCTCCATAAATGAGAATATGTAGAGAATAGAAAGATGTTGGGGACTCTCACATATAAATGTGATACCTTTACTCGCATTTATAAGAATATGACCATTGAAATATACTATTATCATAACACTACTACTCATTTTTTTAATACTCAATTTTTTAAACAATAGTTTTCTATACATAACACTTTTTTTAAAAAAAATAGTGGCACAATTTTCTTTTGATGGCCACGGTGAGCATGTCCTGTGCTTTTAAACTCAACAGTGAGAGTTAAAAAGACCAAAAGAGACATAATGAGAGAAAAGAAGAACACTAAAATAGAAAAAAGGGGAAAGTATTGGATGGATTGAGAGAGAACTAGAGAGAAAGGATGAATGGTTAGAAGAAGGATGGCCTTAGAGGGAAGGTCTTGTTCAGTTTATATAGAGGGAGTGAAGAAATTTAGCAACTGAACTCGGACAATCTTTAAAAATTATTGTTTTATTAAAATATTATTCTATTCGTGCATTTTAATTTTTTTAAAAAATATCATTCTATTTTGCAACTAAACTCGAACCATCCAAATTTAATCAAGCGTAAATATATTTTGTTATTAAAACTATATTTTATCCATGCTCAATTTTATGTACTTCGTATTATAAAAATTAAAAAGTAATATTTTATTTCACAACTAAACTCAGATAGTTCGAGTTTAGTGTGCTTGACTTCCTCCTTTTTCTTCAAAAACATGTAAAAACATTTTTTATGTAGAAGCCCATTGTTTTCATGTTACATAATTCAGATAATCTAAATTCTTTGTAAAATTTCCCACTCTTTCTCTTTAGACCAATATACCCGTAAAACACCCCATCACCCAATAAAATCTTAAAATAATCACACAAAACCCATAACAAAAATAATAATAATAATAATAACTAGGAAAAATGTCACTTTTCCTTCCTTGAAAATTACCCTAAATAAAGAAATAAAAAGGATATAATTACAACACAAGAATTTAATATGACAAACTTTAAAATCGGAGAAAAACCACAACTGTTGCCAAATGACAACTAGAGAATATCACTATATGAAAATTATTATAACACATAGACTTCTTTCTCAAACACCCACATTTTCCTAAGAAAATACATGAACCACTCCTCACAACACTCAAAGAAAATAGGACATTGGAAGAAAGAAAAGTTAGATACAAGTTTAAAGTGTTTTCAATCGATAAAAATTGAAATGAAGAGCTTGGGCCCATATTTATAGCTTTGTCAACTCCCTTTCTATTCCAATTCTAAGCAATGTGAGACCCTTTTTTTTCCAAAACAATTTCAATTAAAACTAACAATCTCCACCTTGATTGAAACAAACACAAACTCAGCTTCCACTTTCAACACCAACAATCCATTGCTGTCTTGTCTATACCAACAATCATCATTTGAAGAACTATCATACTGCACCATAAAAGTATGCCTATTTGGAATTAGATTACTCCAAGCATTTCACCTCGGCACATGTTGAAACCATACTGAAAAGTTATGATGTAACTTTCATGTTAGCTTTTCCTGAAAGTTTTTCAACCATCGACACAACCCCATCACACCATCTGCATCTCAATGCCAACCAATGCCCATGTGCAATTGTGGATCTGCTAGTAATAACTTATTCTTTTCCATGGCAATATTGTAATGCCATAAGGATACACTTCTTACCTTCTAGTAAACGTCATCCTTTCCCACTAGGAGACTAACATAGCAAGTATCAAATTAAGAGTCTCTTTCCAACACTGTGCCACTTGGACAATTTTTTGTTATATGGCTAGCCTTTTCACGTTTCCAATATGTCATACTCCTTCCACGATTCCTTTTACCATAAGTGTCACTTCTAGCTACTAACATTAAATCCAATGAAGTGCAACCCTCATTCTTCATTCTTTTTCTTCGGTAATGACTTTACTGGAAACTTCTTCAAAATTTAGAGTTTCCTTGTCATATATCAAAACATGTTTGATATGCCCATAGGAAGACAAAAGAGACAATATGAGCCTTAGTGTCTTATCTTCATCATCAATCTTCACTCTAGTAGCCTCTAATTCAGAGATAATATCATTGATAGGGCTAAGATGGTCGAAGATTTTCATGCTATCATCCATGCGTATATTATGAAACTGTTCTTTCAACAATAACTGATTTGAGATGCCCTTTGCATGATATAACCCTTCGAGTTTCTCCCAAATTTCCTTGGTTGTTGATATTCCTTACACATTTGTAAGACCATTCTTAGCCAAACATAAATGAGTTGCACTTGCTGCTCTCAAATCTAGTTCCTCCCATTTTTCATCATCCATATCGGCAATCTTCCCTTTCAACGTCTTGTGTAAACTTGATTGTATCAATATATCCTTGATTTGTATCTGTCACAAGTCAAAACTGATTGTTCCATCAAATTTCTCTATGTCAAACTTTACAGCACTTGAAAAATTTGACATTATTGCAACCGTATATTAGAATAGTGTAAATCAACTGTAAACTATGTACAGGAAGGTTTCTAGGAAAGATAGGTGAGTTACAATGGACATACTTAGATACCAAGTCTTTCCTTAGCTAGAGCCTTTCCAAATTGCATTCTTATAGTATCACACTGCCTTCTAGCAACAACAATATGATACCCCAGGTACATGTGTTCTTGGACAAGTTAGATATGGCCCTAGGGTCTCCTGAGACCTACCCATGTTACCAGGAAAGCCCCGGTAGTGTGAAGGGCCAAGGGATAGAGTTGGGGTGCTGCTGTTGTAAAATTCTGCAGAACATGCTTATTGCAGCGAGGAGGTGAGCCAGCAGGCTGGCTACAACGAGAATTTCTCGCTGCAACGAGCGGGCCTGATGACAGCACAGTGCAAAACGACAAAGCTTCGTTTAATGAGTCCTATATATACCCCAACTCGGTTTCTCCTCCTCCCAGAAGCTGAAACCCGAACCCTAACTCACTTAAGGTGATCTCCTCCCCTTCCACTCTCATCCACTATCAAATCCACCTCCTCAAAGCCTCAAGGTGAGTTTGGTTATTGGTTTGTGCTTCCTTTTCCTCTTCCCTTGATGTTCTATGGTTTGGGTTGTGGTTTTCTCCCATTGTTGTCAGGTGGGGGGTGCTCCCCCAATGTTGTTAGAGTGGTCTAGAGATTAATAGAGATTAATCTTGGGTCTATGTTGCTTTATGACAATTGATAGTGCCATTCCAAGCTCTCCGGGTCAAGTTGGTGGTGCGCACATACTCCCGGTTACAAATGGTGAGTGGGTTTGATCTCATAACCTTAGTTTCAATATTATGAGTATATTTCTTGCATTATAGTTATGAAATATGAAAATTTGAGATGCAAATATGATTTAGATATGCATTTACAAGTAATGACAAAACTAGAAGTATATGATTTTGGTGCTTGGCATGAAAAGTGTATTTTGGAAAACCATGGGACCATGATTGTTGTGTTATGTGTTATGAAAAATATTTTACTTGTTTGAGAAAGGTTTTGTTAAGAAAATACGTATTATAGCAAGATGACTATTTTGGCAAATATGGATTCAGGAATTTCTATGATATCACTGTAATTGTAAAAGATGTTGGATTTTAGATTATGTTCTTAGAATATCAAGTTTAATTATTATGTTTTGAGATTTTAGATTTATTCTTTTGAATATTTAGTTAAGATATTTATATATGTTAGAGAAATGAAAACAAGAGTATGACCTAGCTTTATGAATAAATATGTTATATGATTTCCAAATTTTATAATTATGAACCCTAGTGTTTTGAATTCTGATTTTAGAGATTTTATGATTTCAAGGAATAAAGTAATTATGTATGAAAAAGTTTTGATACCCAGATTAGAGAATGTAATAGAGTTTCAGCGCCTTAAGAGCTTTTACGAGTTTTTAGATTATAAGAACTAAGTACAAACTAGTTTAGACGGTAGTTATAAAGAAACAGACAGCGAGTTAACGGCTAGAAAAAAAGATCGTTAACCTTAGAACCAAGTTGTCCTTAGAGGCAATCTCATAGAACAGAAGATACATGTTCTTTTCCATGCCCGTGTCTGAGGGGAAGGAACAAAGTCTTGAGGGTGGAGTTCATGTTTGGCACCCAACAGAGGCTGAGGGTGGAGCTTGTGTCTAGCACCCATAGAGGATTGGTTATGTCATGGTTGACATGCATAACTAGACATATATCCCTGCTTCTCTATTAGAGTACCATTAATTATATGTTTAGAGATTATTAATATTTTCAGAAAATATTTGCTTTAAGAGTTGCTATGTATAAGTACAAAAAATGATTTCTAGTTGGAGTAAGAATGTAGAGATGTTTTTATGTGAATTTATAAATATAGAGATATCTTTTCTATATATAGTTGTGCATATGAATATTAAAAGGTTTATGATTGTTGCATGTACATTATATATAGTATTTTTCTTAGTTGTCTCATGTGGGTGATAGGTAAGAGTTCACTCACTGAGTCCATTGACTTACTCCTCTTCCTTCCTCCTTATAGTTGCAGGTACAGATGTTGCTCAGCCTTTGGTATGGTAGACACAGTCATTTTCAGCAGTGAGTCTTACTTTGGAGTAAGGGTTAGATTAGAGTCATGTTAGAGTAGAATGCTCTAGTAGATGTGCAGGTAGGATCTGAGCTATATATTATTTTCAGATCATGTATTTAGTTTCAGTATTTGGGATAGTGATGTATACGTTTTCAGTTTATAAATATGAATTTCAAATTGCGAAATTTGATTAGATTATATAAAAGATCAGTTATGTAGTTATGATTTCATGATCAGCATATTTGATTAAAAAGGGGTTTTCAGAGCTTGAATATTAGATACTTTAGTTTTGTATTATTTAAATATTATGTTTTGAACAGAGAAATCAATATTGATTTAGAAGAAAATTATATTTTAAGTATTTATATTATGATAAAGTATGTATTTAGAAAGACTCAGAGGTCACGAGACTTATGTAAATATAAGATTCTTCATGTGCCGATTACGTTTCCTAGTCAGGTTGTGACAAATAACCAAGGATAATCCTCTCCAAAGCAAATATCTAAACTTCACCTTACAACACTAAAAAAAAAGATTACAAAGGAAGAAAGAAAAGTCATATACATCTTAAAGTATTTTCAACTTCTGCAAATTGAAATGGAAAATTTGGGCCCATATTTATAGTTTTGGCAATCTCCTTCTATTCTAATTCTAAACAATGTAAGATTTTTTTTTTCAAAAGCAATTTCAATCGAAACTAACAGATATTATAAATAGTATATTTATAAAATTTTGGATTTTAGGAATAATATTTAATAAATAACTTATCATACATATTTTGAAACATATCATATCAATATAATATCTGGTATGTAAAATGTAATAAAAAATAAAACAACTTTATAAGTTATCACTAATTATTTAAAATATAATTTTTAATGAATTATTTATTTTAGGCCAATTTAGACCAACTTCAAATATAATGAAACCTAACCCAAAATATGTAGGGAGTTATAATCAAATTTTAAAACTCAAAGCCTCAAACTAAGTCCAATAATTTTTGGTGAAATTCACTTTGATTAGAATCAATTTGTAAAATTTACAGATGAAGTCCATAAATTTATAAAATCACTACAATAATCTTCTTGAGCTTGTAAAATTATTACACCACTCTTCCTTCTATCATTCGATAAATTATATATCTAGTGAAAATTAGTGTCACTCCACAAAATAAATAGAGTTGAGAGGTCATTGTAATTTTTTGTTAGAGGTCAACCTAGGTATCTATTGTCAAAATCAATAGCTAATCCTCTCGAGTTATATAGTCCACGAGCATAAATTTTATCCTTGACCACGAATTAATTTGCCAAACAGAAAAACTTTGGACAGAGGTGCATCATTATCGGGCTATCAGCTATGAACAGCCCAGTCCAGCAACTACTATGCGCGCCCCGGTCTCCAAGGCAATAGAAATTCAGAATCCGCAATTCCTTTCCACAAAACCAATCCAACCGTCCAAACTAATCTATCCACGCTCAGGAACGACCCACGCAACAAGCCACGGATCATCATTTCCATCCGTCGATCAACTCGAATCCAACGCTCAATATCAAATTCAAGACCCACTCCCATTCATGAAACCCCACACACTTTCCCGCTCCAAAATAAATACCCGCACCTTCTTCTCCCTCATCAAACCCTAAATCCCCAAATCACACAACAAAAGCTCTTCCATTTCCCGGACTTTCCTTCCAGCTTTCCCGAGAAAATGTCAGGTCGCGGAAAGGGAGGCAAGGGATTGGGAAAAGGAGGAGCGAAGAGGCACCGCAAGGTTCTCCGCGACAACATCCAGGGAATCACGAAGCCCGCGATTCGGAGGCTTGCGAGGAGAGGTGGAGTGAAGAGGATCAGTGGGTTGATCTACGAGGAGACGAGAGGGGTGCTCAAGATCTTCCTCGAGAACGTGATTCGTGATGCTGTGACCTACACGGAGCACGCTAGGAGGAAGACTGTGACTGCTATGGATGTCGTTTATGCGCTCAAGAGACAGGGAAGGACCCTCTATGGGTTCGGAGGCTAATGCTTTTGTGGGGTGTTTGGATATGGGTATGTGTAAATGGATGGGGGGGGGGGGGGTTGTGATGATCTGGGCGAAGTTGTGGTTTTTGAATTTGTCATCATTGTGTAACTATGCCGGGATTGGGTTTGTCTTGGACAGTGCAAGGAATTAGTTGTGTCATCATTTTCTCACTTGTTTTATGTTTAAAAGATGGTTCTGTTGTTGCTGCCTAGAATGTTGTTTAATTAACTGTTTTCTATTTTAATGGTAATGGATCAGTTGCTCTCTGCCTTTTCTATTGCTGTTGTTATTCAATTGATGCAAGTGAGTAACAAGTTTTGAGTGTTTTATTTATTTTCCTCACTCAAGCAGTTGTCACGTGTTTACGTGTACCTTATTGTGCTTGTTTCTTACTTCAGCACCAATTGCACCCAACTGTCATTGCCTGGTTAGAGATTGATTTGAACAAATTTCACGATGGCTTAGGGATGAAACATTGATGTAGGAGTTTTTAGTGCAGCGGTTCCTCTAAGCTTTGTCGAGAACTGGAAGGATTGCATTCTTTTTTGGTGCATCTTGGAAGTCTCTGAACACTAGTATGTTGTCCGATGGTCAGGAATACGATCTTAAAGCTTACAAGTGCTATGTGGAAACGCGAATTCCATATGCAACGGAATTTACATTTTGCTTTTCACCGTCTCGGAATCTGCGCGATTCGTTGTTTTGTGAGGCTCAGATGCACATGATTAATGTGATGTCAATGCAACATTTTTTCAGAAACAGTGACGATACACTCGCATTTCTGGATGCATATCATGAGCTGTGTTATTGGGTCGAAACCATTTGTCAATGCAGTTCTTATTAGTAGACAGAAGATAAAATTAGTTAACATTATCCAAGTAATTTGACCGGCTTTGATTCTTAACATCTGATGTCTTGTTTGCTTTTGCCTTCTTTCAGCTTTTACTTGCAGGCATTTTGCTTCAAGGGAGTGGTTAATGTGGCTTCTTTTTATCATGGTTACTTCTGCTCAGCTACTTCCTTTTTGTAAAATATTTATCAAATTTAAATAAATATGAATATTAAAAAATATGATAAATAGTATGACAATAAAGTATTATTATATATTTATTAAATTTGGATAAATATAGATATTAAAAAATATAATAAATAATGTGGTAATAGAGTATTGTTATATAAAACAATAGTGTAATGGATTAATATATTTTAATGGTTATTAATTGTGGAGCATATCAAATGATTGAAAATAAAAGGTTACACTAATAGTTATTAATTATTCAGAAATACTATGCAAACTAGAAAAATCTATTTTATTGGATTGTAAAAATAACACATTTTAAAAGATGACTTTATTTGAAGTAAATAGATATTTTGAAAGTGGGGGAATACCTTTCTAGTTAGTTAGTCCTAAAATTCTTTTTTCATTTTACAAACTAATACCTTTTAAGCTTGTAGTCCTAAAATGCTCTTTTTTCATTTTACAAACTAATTATATATTGCTATTTCAATGTTATTCAAAATCGTTATTATTATTTATTAGTTTACTTAATTTAATTTTAAAATATTTAATATTGATTATTATATATATATTTTTTTGATGTGCAAGATATTAGATAGATGTAATAAGAATGTAATATCACTTTCTGTATGCTTCGTTGCTGCATACAATTTGTTTCAAAAAGTTTGTCAAATGCTATCTATAACAAATATTACATTACCTTTCAAATTTTGTTATAATACAAATAATCATTTAATAATATAATAATAAATGTTAGAGAATAAAAGAATTTAATTTTAAACTACTAACATTATAAAAAAAGTTGTGTTTTTTTTAGCCTGTTGTCAAAAAGGAGTGGCAGTAAATATTTTAAAACTTTTAAAATTAAATTAAACTGCTTCAATAAATAGTTCAATACAATGTTCAATATTAAATGTTTTAAAATTAAATTAATTAAACTAATATAATAATAATAAAGGTTTAAATGTGTTTTTACTCTCTATAATTACAGGCTATTTCGATTTTGGTTCCTTTAGAAATTTATGTTAGTTTAAAGTCCCTTATTTTTTTAATATCATGTTTTTGTTCCTTTTATTTGTTTATATTGTTAAGTGGTAATGTTTATAAGGATTAAAGGAAGATTTTAAAGATATTTATAATAACAAAAAAATATTTTTTTTTCAATATTGATAAGGACTAAATACATGTTTTAAACTACTTTTAGGGACCTAAATATAGATTGCAATGACCAAAAAATTAATATTAGAAAAAAAGGGATCAAAAGCCAATTTTTTTAGAATGCCTAAAATCAAAATGACCAATATTTTCAAGGAGTATAAATATATTTAAGTCTTATAATTTTTTTTCACCAAATAAAAGATAGAAGCACAAATAATATAATAGTCAGAATATTCTGAGTTCGAATAACATTGAACTAACACTATATAATTAGTTTAGTTGTGGAATAGAACAAAGATATTTTAAGACAACTAAATTAAAAGGTAGTTGATTAGGAGTGGCAATAGCCCCTCCCTCCCTCATTTCAATTGTTCATTTCAATTGTTAACTTGTTTGTAGGTTGCTTCTGCTTGCACTCCATATTGAGCTCACTGTTGGAGGAGGCTTTGCACTCTGTTCTAATGTTCTATGTAGAATTGGATATCTCGTTTGTGGCCCACGTACTAGTCTGGCTAACAACTTATGATTTTCGCCTGTTATAGTAAATTAAGAGTTTACTCTTGATGTAACATTAGTATAAAAATGATTCTGTTCTGGTTAAATTATATGTTTCTATTATATGATTTTTAAAACAGTGGGTGATTAAATCATATATTTTTTCTGATATAGTAGTACATTATTCAATTTTTTTATGAACTTTTTTAACACTAATAATATATTCAAATTAAACTCAAATTATAGATCTGTTTAAAGTGAATAGAGTTTAATTTTGATACATTATCATCTAGCTACATTCTGTCACACTAGTAGATATGGTTAAGTCTCTTCTTAACTACTATAAAAATCAAATAAATGGAAAAATTTAATTAAGTGATATTGTAAAAATGCATACAAATTCATCCAAGTATATAATTGTAGAAGTTTATTTGGTGTAAATTGCAGCCCATTTGAAAATCCGAGTCCATAAAACCAAAAGAGGTGCAATTTGGTGATTCTCATGCACACTAAAGAAACAATGGTACCTTTCTTTATTGAGTGATTGTGTTGAAAGTTGAATGTGTGTGTGAGACCGTGGAAGCCGTGAAGGCCCAAACAAATTGAAAGCGTTCTCCTCATTTAATTAACCACCTTGTAAACAACATATGCCATCTCATTTAATTAATGCGTTTAGATACACAAAAGCATTCTCATTAAATTAATCCTATCATCGAGGCACACAAGCATTTCAGACTTGGTAGCAGTTTATGACATTTGGCATTTTAGAGGGTGCAAATTTTATGGATTAATATAGAACGATGTCTAACATGGAAACCCTCTTACAAGACTGACCTGCACTCGCTCACAATAATGGCCCAAAACTTGTTTTTTAATGGTTCACGCACTTAAAGCCCAATCCATGATAAACAAAAAACTAAGGATAAATTATACTCATCTCTCTTGAGGTTTGTGGAAATACAACTCACATTCTCTCTAGTTGTCTACCTTACACTCACAACTCCTCTACCCGTCAAATTTTAAGTATTTATATTATAGTTACACTCCTCATTCACATAATATCATTCGTAAACTTAATAGAATGATATTTTTGTAATATTAACTATTTTTAATTAATAAAATTATAAAAGTACCCCTAAACTTAACAGAGTGGGTAAATGTATTTTTATAATTTTATTAATTAAAAACAGTTAATATCACAAAAATGTCATTCTGTTAAGTTTATTAATGTTATTCTGTCAATGAAGAGAATCAGAATATAAATACTTAAAATTCATGAAATGTAGTGTGAATATAAGGTAGACAACTAGAGGGGATGTGAGTTATATTTCTACAAACCTCAAAGCAGGTGAGTATAATTTACCCAAAAACTAAACATTACAAACCCTTGCTGAAGGGCAATTAGGGATGGCAAGTGTGATGGATCCAAGAAAATTAGATGATGGGAGCAAATATAATACATAAGCATATCAATATATTTTACATAAATTTTATTTTAGTGTAAAGTCAAACTTAATAATATAATGGGCCAAAACATGTATATATATCTATATACTACTTATAAAATTATCTACTCTTAGTGGGGGCAAATGACCCCACTATTTACCAGATGCATCCATCCCTAGATGGTAATAGGGTGGGTTTTATCTCAACCCTGCTTTGCATTTTTTATTTTAGTCTAAATTTACTTCGCTCCTATTTATAGGTTTTAAAAATTAAAACATGCACTTGCCCCATAGGTATGCGCCGCTACCCGCAACCTTTTTGAAAAAAAAAATTATTGCAAAATCTAATAAACACAATAATGATAGGGATGGTTACCCATGGAGTGGATAGTAATCGCCATCCTTAAAGAGAAGTTAGGAAATGATATACAAAAAAGGAATTACCTGCAGTATTAATTTCTATCATGGCATCACATTCACACGTTAAGGTTGTTCAAACTTTATCCTAATGAAAAAAAAAATGAAAACTGAGAAAAAAAATCAATGAAAACCGAAAAAATGTACAGCATTCTTGTATATGAAATAAAAACTAATTATAAGAAACAAATGAACAATTTGCTGCATACCAAAACCAGTTGGAATAAAAGAAAACAATATCCAAAAGCAATTAATCGCAATGAAAAAAGTTCAAGTAAATTTTATTTGTAATTTAAGAGTCCACATATTGAAATTTTTTTTTAAAAATAATTTATGAAATTGGCGGTGGAGTAGGTGAGAAGGGGAGAGGGAGCAGTTATGCTAGCTTTGTATCGATGGGACCTGGATAATTAAATTTCATGCCAGCCAAAGCCCACACAATTTTATGGTGATAACGTGCTGTCTTCTGTGCCTTCAACTCCGAGAATTTCCTTCTAGAGTGGTGGCTTAAGAAAGTTCGTGTGTATAATTGAGCTATCTGACTTTTCAGACTGATATTCAAAATTTCAAATAACGCAATGCTTATTAGTTCTTTTCTACATTAAGAAATTCAAACTGCTTGAACAAAGAGATGATGATAAATTAAATGGAAGTATGATTAACAATACCAGAATTCTCATTGATGATGACAAATTGTAGTATTATTAATAACACTAAAATTCTGATAGCTTTAAGAGCCGGAGGCAAACATCAAAAGTTGCAAGCGATATTTGGTTCCTTTCTGTTATTCTACTTAAAAAAAATGATATTATAGGGTGAATGCATTATATAAATAAATTTGGTTTCAAAAATATCTTGACACTAATTTCATTGTAACATTTTGAATTTTGACATAATTTTATACTTCCATTAAAATCATAAGCAATCTTTATCATGATTTATCATAATTTCAAATTGATGAGGTGAAAATTATTTTCTCTTAGTAATTAAGGAGATAAATAAGCAACATACTAGTGCACTAATGTGCCAACTAAAATAAATTATAATGGAAGTTACTTATAATTTTAATTAACAAAAGAATAAAATTGATGTTAACATTTAAAATATTAAGATTAAATTGATATAAAAAAATAGTAATAAACCGATATTGACTTCAAAATATTGAAATTTTAAAATACTAAAATTAAAAGGGTGTTTACTATATATATATATGTGTGTGTGTGTGTGTGTGTGTGTGTGTATACCTCATACTTTTAATCAATTTTGGAATTCTTAATTCTTTTTTCATTATCAATTTCGAAGTGGAGCAAAGAAGATGAAAAATAAGCAGAGAAAAGTTCAATCCAAGTTGCAAGTATGAATATGGTTTTGGTTTTGTGGACTAAGGATAGGGAAAATTTCAAACACGATGGATAGACATGAGGGAGAGACTACTATACTTATGTATAATTTTGATGTGACACTAGATTAAATGTATAATAAGAAAAATATGTATGCATTGCTACAAAACCATGATAATGGGCATAAATGGTTCCACACCCTAAAGTGGTCCTATTTCATTTGTTTTGTTTTTTAGTTGTGTTGCATGCAATCCTTTCCGTTGATCGTATTATGTTACGAAGGGTAAGTTTGTTGGATTGAATTCACGGCTCATTTTCTGTAGCAATTAATTCTTAGTATGTGAAAAATAAATAATATATTTTAAAATTATTTAAAATTTTAATTTGATTAAATGCTCACCTTTTATATATATATATATATATATATATATATATATATATATATATATATATATTGATAGTTTCAGAATCAGATTCGACAATATACATTTCAATATAATTTTAACAAAAAGAAGTAAAGCCTTTTATGCTCGTTGTCGTTGGAATCACGCCTGTTGCCGACCATTATGGGTTAGAATTTTATTGTGTTGTGTTTAATAATTTTGTTTTATTTTTTTGGTGTAATCAAATAAGGGGTCAAAGCTGCCACTATGCTAGTGTTTTAATTTTAAAAAAATTTGTTGATAGCATCACAAATATTAGCAGGAAAGATAACATTTTAATTAAGTACAAATTTACGGAAGCTTATAAACATTTGAGAAAATAATATTTAGGAGACAGTTTTAGTCCTATTTGCTACATTATTTACATTGTACTAAATAGGGATGACAATTGCTACTCTAACCCTATGACACCCACCCCACCTATCCTGGTTGGAGCGGGTTTTAAATCCACTCTGTACGGGTCGGGTTTTAAATCCAGCCTACACTGGGATGAGTAGGCACGAGATAGGTTTTACCTTCAAGGCAGGATGAGTTAGGGTTTTTTTTTTGTGGTGTAAGATAAGTAAGGGTTTAGGATAAACTCAGCCCCACTCATCGTACATCTCATAGAAATACCAATATATATATATTTCCTAACCATAATACTTTATCAAACAATTAATGATGAAGAAGAGGACATAGAAGTTGAAAAATAATAGCTTGAAGAGTTGTGAGGCAAGACATGAAGTAATAATATATTTGTTATAATTTAAATGACTATGTTAATGTTATCTGAAATTTAGTTTGTTATTTTCTTGTTATTGAGAATTTTCATGTACTTAATAAGTGTTGGCATTTATTGTATTGTATATGATTGTATTTAACTTATTTGATTTTTTATTTCTTATCTTCTTGAAACTTTAGTTCACTTATATGTCTATTAAGTTTTACAATAATTTTACACTTTTTTTTAAATAGCAAGCAAGGACAGGTGCAAGTTATATTTTTAAAGCCCTTGAATAGGGATGTGTTTAGTTGAAACTAGTGTTAATAAAGTGCGGGGCGGAGGCAGATTCAGCTAAAACCCATCCCAAGGCCATCCCTAATACTTATGGGGATTCAATCTAGCCAAAGGGATCTGTTCCTCATAAGATCACAAATTATAATTTGAATTCCAATTGAATTATCTCGAATAAGATTGTCTCCCATAAAAGATACATGTTAACTTTATCACAAAATTGAAAAAATTACATGTTAATAATAAAAGTAATAAATATTATGTAAAGAATTAAGAGTATGCTTGGTTTGGTTTGTCAACAGAGTTACCTTATCTGACCAATCTTTCACCCCTCAGCCAACCATGACTTGGGTTCAATTACTATGTGTCATCCCCTTGTTGAGTCCAAAGACATGTCTCCCTGACGTTTTATGTTCTTGACTTTTGGTCATGTACGGGGTCTCACCGTGAAATACATCACCATTTTCTGTCTTGACTGTCTTCATATCAAATCACCTAAAGCATTGTTTTCGCACGGCTTTTTATCGTGCCATTCCTTGAATTGCATCCGTTACTTTCTCGAAGTTTTCACCAAACAACGAAATAGTCAAAAACGGCTCTTTCTACTGAGAAGATTGGGATTGAATCAAGGGAAGTCGAGATTTTTATCAATCCAACAACGTTTGACGGCTTACAAATACCTAATGAAAGCCTACTAAAAAAAAAAACACTTGTGCGGTTCAATAACTTTAGTGGTTCGAAGTTTGAATAAGTTAGGAATCACTCATGTTGAAACTTTCACGTCGTTATTTTGATCAAAAGAAAAATGCTGCTGAATTGACATGGTTGCGTTGATACTGATTTCCGCCAAAGTATTTTTTTCAGAAAGCATAAAAAAATATTTCTACATGACCTTGAAATTTTGTAATTGCAAATTTAAAATTAGTAGGCATCTCAGTTAAGTTTGCAGGTTCAAATGTAACATGACCCCTAATTAAAAATAGAAAATTAACACGTTTATATAATCCAGCCTTTTTTCTATTTAAGAGGAGGCATCAACGTTAGGCAAAATGAAACAAAAGGTATATAGTCTATCTGCTTTGATAAGAATCATAGTGTATTTAATTGATAGAGTTACTGATATCGGTGGAACATTATAACTATGCTCTAAATATTTTTCTTTACACACACTCTTGCGTACATAAAACACAGAACCAAAAAAAGCTCTAAATATTCTTAACTCTTTATTCATACTTTTGCAATACAAGCTGTAGCCTTTTATAGGCTTTTACAAAGTAATATAATATTATATTTAGGAAATCCATTTGCAAAGAAACAAGAAAGTTGGTCTAGTTGGTCTAGCAATTGGCTTTGTCCATTTCAATTTGTGGACTACAATTAATGGTGCCTGCAATTTCAATGAGATTTTTGAGGTGAGACTCTCCAGGATCACGTGACTATAGGTGGTGTAGGAATGTGACTTTGTAGGCTAAAGTGATTATTGGTGGTGTAGCAATGCGGCTTTGTAGGTGTCTACAATCTTGATTTAATCAATTTTGACACTGTCTCCCTTAAATCAAATTTGTATCAGTTCAAACATTTTCTTCAACTTGTAAAATAAGTCAGCTTTCAGTGGTTTTGTAAAAATATCTGCAACTAGTTCTTTAGCGAGACAATACTTGATCACCACTTCTTTTTGGCCTACCAGTTCTCGAATTTTATGAAATCGAATGTCTATGTGCTTAGACCGCCCATGAAAAATTGGATTTTTGAAAAGTGCAATTGTAGACTTGTTATCACAAAATATCACTATGGGAGTATCTTGCTTCTGATTCATTACTTCAAACATTCTTCTCATCAATACTGCTTGTGTAGCACAATTTATTACAGCTATATATTCTGCCTCAGCTGTTGAGAGTGCAATTATTGGTTGTTTCTTCTAGGACCATCATACTGTACCCGTTCTTAGATGAAATGCATACCCTGACGTGCTCTTCCTTGTCTCAATATCCAGCCCAGTCACTCTCTGTGTATCCAATCAGCTTTACATTAGAATTATTAGCATTAAAAATTCCCTCAGTCAGAGGACATTTGATGTATCTGAGAATTCTCTTTGCTCCTTGCAAATGACTTGCACATGGTCTTCCTTGAATCTGCTAAGTAATCCAACTTCAAATACAATGTCTAGTCTGGTGGCAGTTAAGTATCTGACGCTTCCAATCAAGCTCTTGTAGTAGGTTGAATCTACTCTTTTGCCATCACTTTCTCTTGTCAGCTTCAACTTTTCTTCAACTAGTGTTGAAATTAGCTTTGAATTCTCCATCTTAAATTTCTTCAAAATGTCTGCTGCATACTTCTTTTGAGAGATGAAAATTCCATAATCCTGCTGATCTTCTTCAATGCCCAGAAAATAGGACATTAAGCCCAAATCAGTCATCTCAAAATATCTAATCATATCCTCCCTGAATTCTTCAATTATCTTTAGATTATTGCCATTAAAGATTAGATAATCAACATAAAGGCACACAATAAGAATAGCATCAGGATCAACAAATTTAATGCATAAAGTGTATTCAAATGGGCATCTTTGAAGTCCATGCTGCACAAAGTAAGAATCAGTTTTCTTATACCACACCCTGGGTGCCTGCTTCAAGCCATACAATGCCTTCTTCAATCTATACACTTTATCTTTTTTTCCCTCTACCTTATATCCTGCAGGCTGCTCAACATATACTTATTCTTCCAAAATGCCATTTAGAAAAGCAAACTTAATATCCATTTGAGGAATTTTCAAATTATTTTGAGCTGATAGAGAGATAAGCATACAAATTGTATTTAATGTCCCTACAAGAGCAAATACCTCAAAATAATCAATACCTGGTTTTTGTTTGTACCTTTTTGCTACCAATCTTGCTTTGAAGCGATCAGTCTCTCCGTTAGGCTTGTACTTAGTTTTGTACACCCACTTCACTCCAATTGCCTTTTTATTTGCTGGTAAGTCTATCAGCTCCCACGTTTAATTCTTCTCAATGGCATGAATTTCTTCATTAATTGCTTTTCTCCAACGTTGGTCATTTGAGGCTTCTTCAAATGTTACAGGCTCACAATATGCAAATAAAGCAAAGTTGATAATTTCTTCATCAAATGGGTCATTACTCACAACATAATCCTTCAATCTGGCTGGTAATCTCTGTTGTCTCTATGGTCTATTTGAAGATTCTGGCACATCAGGTACTAGATCCGCTTCTTGATTTTCTTCTTCATAGTTCTCTGGGGTTACCATAAGCTCCTTTTGGGCTTTGTAAGACCAATCCCATATTCTTTCTTCATCAAACATCACATCTTTGCTGATAATTACCTTCTCTGCCATTGGATTGTAAAGGTTGTACGCCTTTGAGTTGGTGCTGTAACAAATGAAAATGCACTTCTCTCCTTTGTCATCAAGATTCTTTCTGAGTTGATCTAGTACATGGGCATATGCTATACATCCAAAAACTTTGAGATGTCGGATTGATGGCCTTCTCCTACTCCAAGCATTTTCTAGTGTTTTATCACAAACACCCTTTGTTGGACACCTGTGCAAAATATACATAGCAGTAGCAACTGCTTCTGGCCAAAATTCTTTAGGCAATTGTTTAGCCTTCAACATGCATCTGACCATATCCATGATTGTCTTGTTCTTCCTTTTTGCTATTCCATTTTGCTGGGGAGTGTCTTTGGTTGTCAGTTGATGTTGAATTCCATGTTACTCAAAGAAATCTGCATAGGCAAGATACTCTTATCATCTGTCTGTTCTGAGACTCTTGATTCTGCAGCCACTTTATTTTTCCACAAATGCCTTAAATGACTTAAAGGCATCACAAGCTTTTGATTTCTATTTCAAAAAATACACCCATGTTTTCCTACTAAAATCATCAATAAAGGTGATAAAATACCTGCTGCCACCATGAGTTGGTACATCAATAGTGCATAGATCTGAGTGCACGATCTCTAATAATTTATTTGCTCTCCAGGATTTTCCAACAAGAAATGAATCTTTGTATTTTTTCCCAATTGACAAGTCTCACAGATAGTTAAGAATTTCAACAATTGGCAAACCAGAAACAAGTTCTTTTCTCGACAGATTATTCAATCCAGAAAAGTGAAAGTGTCCAAAACGCATATGCTATAGCCAATTATCATCAGGTATAATAGAACTCAAGCGGAAAAAATTTTCATGCTATATTTTCAGTGAAAAAAGCCTATTTAAAGTCATTTTTACCTTTGCAATAAGTCTCTCATCCTTATCAAATATCATGCAGTAACCATGATAAACCTGAATGTTATGGCCTTTTTCTGATAATTGTCTAATACTTAATAGATTGTGATAAAGTCCATGAGCATAAAATACATCAGAAATGGAATTGTGAGAACCATCTTTCAATTTGATTTCTATCCGACCTTTTCCTAAAATAGGAATATTTGTATGGTTACCAAATGCAATAGATGATTTAACTGACTCATTAAGTGAAGAGAATAATTCTTTTTTGCCACACATATGATTGCTATAGCCAGTATCCAAATAACATGTATTTTCATCTTCTGAAAAGGAATTGATTGTTAGAAAAAAGACTTTGTGGATTAGAAATCTCACCAATTTCTTCGCATTAGCTTTCAGCAACATTGGCTTGATTATTAAAGTTATTTTAATTCATCAGCTTGAATCTAAAACTAGTAGCTTTGTGACCAAATTTCCCATAGTGGTAGTAATTGAAATTTGTCCTTTCCTATTAGTTGTTGCCTCTTCCTTTTCCACGGTTGGTAGATTTGAAATTGTGTCCACATTTTCCTTGATTAGGTAGCCTGAAATTGTTGTCTCTCCATTGTTGATTGAAATTACAACGACCTCTTCCTTTGAAGCTGCGACGACCTCTACATCTGAAATTTATATTTCCACCTTCACAACCTCTACCTTCTTCACTTTGATTGGATTCTGCTACTTTGGTAAAATTCACCTGGCTCTTCAAAGCTTCTTGATTCACTTTTTCAATCTTTTACAAAATTCTACTTAAATGGCTTTTGATGCTTTCTTGCAACTCAGCAACCGTCATGGTGTCTGTGTTGTGAGATTCTATTATTATAGTCACAACATGATCAAACTTTATTGGCATGGTGCGTAGAATTTTCCCCACCACCTTGTTTTCATGGATGTCTTCTCCATTCACCCTCATCTTATTGACTAGATCTATAATATGAGAAAAATATTTCTCCACACTTTTTGAGCTTGACATCTCGTATCTCTCGTATTCTCTCTGCAGGGATTGTAGTTTAGATTTTTGGGCTTTCTCCGCACCTTTTTATGATAATTTCAAAATGTCCCATGCTTCTTTTGTAGTCTTGGCATTTGCTATTTTGCCAAAAATTGAATAATCTACGCCTTGATGAATTTGTGAGAGTGCCAACTGGTCCTTTCTACAAGCACCATCATCTGCTCCATCTTGTAAATCTGGTTCAATAAAGCTCCAAATATTATGAATTTTCAAATCAATGAACATCAACAAGGGCCAATAATTATAATCAAGCTTCCCATCCAATTTAGGACCAAACCAAACAATATTGTAGTTTGTGGCCATCTCTCTCTCAAATAAACTCAAAAAATTTTGGTAAAGTGAGAACTCTCTTGTTGCTCACACACTCAATATTATTTTTTTTTCTAAATTTTTTAACACTACCCCTCTCACAAACTCACAAAATAATACTGGATCTAACCAACTCTGCTACTAATTTGATATCAGTGAGACATTGTAACTACACTCTAAATATTTTTCTTTACACAAACACTCTTGCGTACACAAAACAGAGGACAAAAGAAAGCTCTAAATATTCTTAACTCTTCATTCATACTTTTGCAATACAAGTTGTAGCCTTTTATAGGCTTTTACAATGTAATATGATATTATATTTAGGAAACCTATTTGCAAAGAAACAAGAAAGCTGGTCTAGCAATTGGCTTTGTCCATTTCAATTTGTGGAATACAATTAACGGTGCTTGCAATTTCAATTTCTGAGATTTTTCAGGTGAGGCTCTATAGGATCAAGTGATCATAGGTGGTGTAGTAGTGTGGCTTTGCGGGCTAAAGTGGTTATTGGTGGCATAGTATTGCAAACCGGTTAGAGCCGGCCGATTCGACCAGAAAATCGGTGAACTGGTCGTGAAATCAGTCCGAGTAAATATTTGGATCGGTCCCGCGTTAAAACCGGTGCAACCCGATTTGACTCGGCTGATTTTGTATCAAAACCGGTGACTTGGCTGGTAAAACCGGGTCAAACTGGTCGAGGTTTTTTTTTTATTTTTTTTTACTTTGTTATTCTAAATGATGAGTTTTTCAAAAACTTTAAAAAAAAATCTAATTTGACTTATAAAAAAATGTAATAACTTTATTTGTATGGTCATAATTTATGAGTTTGTGATGTAAAACTTTGTGACTTTGCTTGTATAATTATGTTTTAAACTTGTCAATTGCAATTCGTGAATGTGAAATGTGAATAATATTTTGGAATTTATGTTATTTATTTATACTTTTATATTTGAACCATTTAAAGAGTATTAAATTATTAATTAGTTGTCATTTTATTATATTTTATTTAAATTTTTATATCTTTTTGTATAAATCCAGTTCAGTCGGTTCGATCACTGACCTACCAATTGAACTAGTGACCCGGTCGAGTCGACCACCGGTCCGAGTTGATCACCGGTCCGAGTCTGAAAACTATGATTGGTGGTGCAACAGTGCGACTTTGTAGGCGCCTACAATCTTGATTTAATCAATTCTGACAGTCACGACAAAATATCAAAATATCAGCATCCTCTATAAACCATTGATGAGGAAGTTAGTCAATCATTCAATGGCTAGCAAAGACATATGACTTGCTGTTGGCCTACCCTCGTAACAATGGAAAGAAGAATCTTAGAACTTAAAAGTGTTCATGTTTGAGTTTTTTAACATCGATTTTTCTGACATATGGGTTAAGAGTCAAAAGTGATAATTTTTTTTTATTGAAAAGCGAATGTATTTTATATTAAGTTTCTAATGTATTGAATGCAACTAAAACAAAAAATAATTTACTATTTTTGATTTGCTAAAGAGTGCTCTCAAGACACTCAGTCTCATCTCATAAGCACAGTAAAAAAAAAATTGTTCCCTTTTAAGTCACATAGTTATGCTATTTTTATGTATGTTGTATGAAACATCATTGTCATCTATGGATTCCATTGTCATATTATCCAATAATAGAAGAAAGGTGAATCAACACAATGTCCAGAGTAAATCTATGTTTATGGAGACCCCCACAGTAATCTAAAATTTTTTAGAGCCATATAAATATATAGATTCTTTACCCCATAATTTTATTGAGTCTGACCCCACACAAACTTCAGACAAGATAAAATAACTAGATATGATATAATCCATTAATTCTTCTTATACTAATGTATCATTCTTGTCCCATTGTTAAAATTTTTTGGATTTGACAATGTCCCATGTAATATATGCACAAATAACATTTTTCTAAGTCTAAAGTTAGCAATGACCGTTGGCCAAGAAACCGCACAGGGGGGAGCAAGGGCCAAACTCTGGCCAATTTACTGTTGTAAAACTCCAGTGAGCCAATTGACTTGGTATCACAGGAGGTGATCCGGGGAAAAAAAAGAAAAAAAGAGAGCCATTGACCTGGTTTTCTATTTCTGGATGCCGATCCTATGACCTGGCAGCAGTTTACTAGTATTACTTAAACTATTAAAATGTTAGCTTGAGAAGAAAAAAACTACTACTGCAGGCAGCTCATTTTCATTGGACTGGAACAAACTCAAGTTTGTAAGAATTGGTCTGAGAGAGAAATAAATAATTATAGGCATTGAATTGAAAAGGGATAAGAGGGCCATCTCCCTTTTTTTTACGGCACAAACAAGAAATGATCTGGATCTTGAATAGCTTTGGCATCTGCAAATGAAGAAATCACCTTCAGGCCATACTTTCCATCAGCCCAGCAAAAGAAGACAGAATGCTAACAACAATCTCCAAGACAGTGGTGCAGGGAATGACACAAAGAAGCACAACAATCCTAAGGCTCCTTTCATGACATCTTTCAAGTCTGCTGTCAAGAAATATACAGCAGTTCTTACATCGATTCTCTCGGGAAAAAGCAAAAGCAAAACAGGCTCAAATGTTATTGAACTTGATGGCAGAAAGAATACCTCAAAAGTCAGAGGGGCATCATGTAAGTTTGGTAACGGAAAAAAAAAAAACACGCTTTTACTTTAGGGTCATTTGAAGTTTTGAACTATTTTATTGTGCTTGCTCATGGTCAACCCTTTAAACTGGGGTTCAGATTATGGGAAAACTCGTGGATTTTTTCTTAGTTTTTGAGAGATGTAACCATGATTTGCAGCTTCAATTGACTCATCATCCAAGAGTTCATCAAAGTGGAAGTTTTCTTATTCCTATGCATCATCTAGCACTGCAAGTGGACAGCTTGAACTTGGCAACTTCACCTTTGAAGAAATTTACAAGTCAACATCAAAATTCTCTCCACATAACCAGGTAGGCGAAGGTGGTTTTGGAACAGTCTATAAAGGAAAGCTTAATGATGGATCTCTAGTGGCTGTGAAGCGTGCCAAGAAGGTATAGCATAATGTTCAGTTTTTGACAATTTCCCATTTCTAAAATTTGTTCAATTGTGACTCAAGATTATGAAAGAGAAGCATATGCATCAGATACCATTGAATTTTAACATAAATATGTCAATAGAGGGCCACTTTTTATGATTTCTTTTTTGTTGCTTTTATCTGTGAAGCATATGCATCAGATACCAGAGAATTGTTACATGCATAGGTCACTAGAGGGCCATTTTTTGTTTATTTATTTTTCATTTTTTGTTGCTTTTATGTGTGGTCCTGATGTGGTGAGGTTTTTTAACAGGATGTAAACAAACACTTGTATGAGTTCAAGAATGAAATATACACCTTGTCAAAAATTGAGCATCTGAATCTTGTGAGGTTATATGGATATTTGGAGCATGGAGATGAGAAGATTATTGTTGTTGAATACGTTGGTAATGGGACACTTCGGGAACATCTAGATGGTAAGTGCTGGTCTTTCTGTTATGTTTTACATAAAAAATGAAAGTTCCTTTGATTTTATGCACGGATGAATAAAATGTGTGATCATAATCTGGTGTCTTCTAAGTTAGGAACACTAGCCAATTTTACATAAAGAGGATGAATCTTGAGAAGTCAATTCAATTTGTCCAAAATCCGAACTCAAGAAGCCTAAGGACTTGGATCAACTAAACTGAAAAGGACATCCATTATGTTAAAAGAAATCCGGTTGCAAAATTAAGAATATCCGCCTCTTTGCATCAATCAATGTAATCTCACATTCATATATTATTGAAGTCCACAAATCCCATCCTCTAGCATTAATGTGGTTAGATGTCGTTTCATTAATGGAATGGATTGAAATTAGTAGAAAGTGATTCATTGGAAAGGGAAGGAAGGGAAGAGAACAAAGTTTCTTCCTTGTTTGTTTGGATGATTGTTAAGGAAAAAGAATGAAAATCTATCAATCGTGTTTAGAATTTACATAATAAAAGAATGAAACAAAACAACTATTAGTTTCACAAATCTGCAGTTTTCCTTATTCCGCCCCAATTTTAAGGGGAACGAAAATTAGGTTGTGATTCATATCAAAAAATAGTTTTCAGTTTTTATTTTCCGTTTTTCTATTTCTAAATTTTGTGAAGAAAATTTTAAAAAATATGAAAATTACAAAATCCAACTTTCAGTTATCGTTTCTGGTCTTTAGTATTTTCTTCATAATATAAAAGTGAAACAGAATTATTTTTTGAGGGGAACTATTCAGTATTCACCATGAGTTTCCTTCCCTTCTTGCTTAGTATTAAACTCCCAAACAAGGGAAGGAGTTCCCGCCATTCCCTGTTTCCCAAAAACATCGTGAATAATGAAGCAATGTAAAATCTAATTTCTTCATTATTCTTTCACTCATAGGATGCCCAAGTCTTCTCATGTGAAGCTTTTCAGAATGTTTAGGTTCACATTATTTCAGCTCCTGGAATGTGCTTCAATTCCATTAAGGGAATTTCATTTATTTTGTACTTTACTATTTTCCGAATGTCTGGTACTACTATTTATGTATTTTCTGTGTATACATTAGCCGTGTGCATAAATGTGGGTAGAGTGCAGGCTCCTAATTTACCAAAATAGACTTATGCATTGTAAATGTTATTCCATATATAATACATTTCTCATAGTCAGGTGCAATCACTTTGAATAATTCTTAGATGGACATAAATATAAAATACACTCACATAAAAGTAGGTAGGACCCACAAATAAGTAATTGTATTTGAATAAAATTAGTAAGACCATTTTTATTGTGAGTGTGTGTAAATATGGGTTGTTATATTTGTATCCATGCAAGAATATCTCAACGGCTTTATAGTACAATGGTGATCCAAAAGTAGTCAACTTTTAATACAGGTACTCGGGGAGATGGACTCGAAATTGGTGAGCGTTTAGACGTAGCTATTGATGTAGCTCATGCAGTCACTTACCTCCATATGTACGCAGGTATGTCAATTGAACTGAACTAGAAAGGAACAAAATCTTTAACATTATATTGAGTTGTATCATGTATGTAATTGTTTTGTATATCTACCAGTATTCTCAGGGAAGGCTATTTGCATACCTGTTCAAGAAACCTTACAAATTACAATTGCTTGTTCACTTAACCCCAAATCATCAATAAACAAGTGAAAGCATCTAAATGTTTGAATCCGTATTGTTTAATTGGCAGATAATCCAATTGTCCATAGAGACATCAAAGCATCAAACATCTTGATCACCGAGAACTTAAGGGCCAAAGTTGCAGACTTTGGTTTTGCACGGCTATCTGATGACCCTAATGCAACCCATATTTCAACTCAAGTTAAAGGAACAGCTGGCTACATGGATCCTGAGTACCTTCGGACGTATCAACTAACTGAGAAGAGTGATGTTTATTCCTTTGGTGTATTGCTTGTTGAAATGATGACAGGAAGACATCCAATAGAGTCAAAGAGACCCCTTGAAGAGAGAGTGACAATCAGATGGGTAAGTATCTTTTGCCTGCCAAAGCATTACAAAAGAACTAAAGTAGTTTTTTTTACTACAATGAGTCCATCGCTTTGGAATAAGTGGTGATCGCTTCAACTACTTATAAAGTCAAAGTGTAAAGGACGGTTCAATGTAAGAGGCTCCCACCTAACGTGTCTAGAGAGAGTAGGTGTACGCAGCCTTACGCATGCTAGTGGAGTGGCTACTTCTAGGATTTGGACTCATAACATCTAGGTTACTAGATAGCAATTTTACCGTTATACCGAGATCACTCTCTTACGAAAGTCAAGCTATATCTCAGTCAAAGTTTAGAAAGGAGAAGATGAATTTGTTATTTAACATATTGGATTATTCAAGAAAGGACACACCACGCTTGCATTTTTAAGTTTACAATTCATCAATTCATAGATCATAGATAAACAAAATCTAATGGCAGGATAAGTCAAATTCAATTGCTCTATTTACTAAAAAATTGTTTGGAAGAAATAATGGCACTTTTTGTTGAGTATTCCTTGCTGAATGGAGTCACCTTTTGATCATATTTCTGCAGTGATCTGAATTAGTTACCTTGCAAAAAAAACTACTGCTCATCCAGATACAGTATAACTTATTCATAGGTTACTTTGCCATACTAGTATTTTTGTAAGAAACACTTTTCACAAAAATCCTCTCGCAGAAGTTTACTTAATAGGGACCTTACTTATGCAGATAATATGTAATCCTATACATAGTATATCTTGAATTGATATGACAATGAAATTGGTAGAAGAAACTCTCCAAAGAATAGCCGAATTGATTAGTCAGATATGATTTGCCTCATGCAGGCAATGAAGATGCTGAAACAAGGGGATGCTGTGTTTGCCATGGACCCAAGAATGCGAAGAAATCCAGCCTCTATCAAGGCAGTGAAGAAGGTTCTCAAGCTAGCTTCCCAATGCCTTGCATCTTCGAAACAATCACGGCCATCCATGAAGAAATGTGCAGAGGTTCTATGGGGCATCCGTAAGAACTTCAGAGATGAAGCGACTTCTAATCCTCCCCTTCCTTCTCACCACTCTGCAAATTTTCCTCGAAGAGAAAAGAATATGCATACGTTACTTGGTATTGAAGATGATGACAGCTATAAATTTGTATCTGCACCTAACAAAATTCATTCATAAAATTTGTTCATTGATCGTTTGGATATAGTGTGTTTGGGTTATAGTTTGCAGACCATGGTTTGTCTTCAGGGAAAGGCAATCTTCTTCATATTATCAAACCATGGTTTGAAACCCAAAAACATGTTCACTATTATCCGAACTTAGTTATGGTGTATGCCAGATTGGCTTCAATATGATTGCAGTTTAATGCTGATATGATTATTTCTATTGATTAGTATCTTCAGGTCTGCCATTGATGGAAGAAGTTTTAAATTGTTCAATGTAGTTTATTTGCAACAATATAAGAGGAAAGGGGTTAAAAGAATAGTACAAGCTAGATGGAAAAACAAAAACTTATGACGAGAAAATTTTCCTCAAGTCCAAGGTAGTCCTTTGCAGAATTTGAATGGGGTTCTAGTCGTGTCATAAAGTCATGTGCCTACCACAGTCCAGAAAGGTATAGGACTACAGGTGGAAATTGGATAAAGTCATGTATGCAAGAAGGAAAGAGATTGTTTCCAGGATTTAAATCTATAATCTACATATCACAAAGCAACAAGCTTATTGATGCTTCATGTTTAATATCAATTCTAATATCATCTCTGTGGAAACCCTTTAATCTTATCTTACACTTTCTTCTCTTTACATGCTCCAACACCCCTCTCTCTCTCTCTCTGTTACCGGTTTCCTCTCTATGAGACTCACTTGAATTAAGAGGTATCCTCTACTCTTCTGTAGAGTAGCATAACCTGAAATAGTGAAATATCTTCTTTCTTCTCGAGAAATGCTTGAACAATCATCATTAATTTTCTCTCTGCTTATTACTCAGTCCCTACTTTTGTCTAGGTCTTTCCCATTTCCACATGTCTTGAGCTCCATATTCAGCTCTACTCCAAGGGGCATGTTCTGATTCATATCATTGTAATTTATATAAGATAGTAGTTACATAAATAAAGGGCATTCATTTTATTCTCATAGTTTAAATGAAGGGGGCTCAGTTTACAAGGCTCATATTTGGTGGGGTTTGGAAAAGGGAGATATTGTCAATTATATTCTGCAAGCAGAGAGGTGGTTTCCACAATTTAAATTTATCATCTCCAAGTCACAAAAGAGACAACCTTATCATCGTGCAAAACTCACCATCTCAGTTCTCATAATTTAAATAAAGAATGAAAACAAAAAAAATCAAATTTGGAATATAATGTGTCCTTTTCCTCTCGAATCATTTAATTTCTCCGGTTAGTGGTTGGATAGGACTAATGCTGTTATTGTATGTTGACGACAGTCATTTCAGCAATGGAATGCAGTTCAACAAAGTTAATCGCAAGCAAATATGCCCCTTATCACAAACCAGCAATCTTTATCATGTGGAGTTTAGCTTATTTAATTTTTGCAATGAAGCTACAGATCTATTGGCTACAACTTGCTGGCAGAATACAATAGAGGACCTCATGTATTGCCAACTCTTCCTTGACCATGGATTAGTAACTACCCGTAGTTAAAGCTCTAAAAACAGAAAAAATAAAAAATAAATTGAACAGATTGAATGCAACAGAGAATACCATAAAAATTGATTAAAAAAGGGGACAAAATAAACCTCCCTTCAAATATCAATCCCTGTATCCCGGTTTCCAGCATCCAGGTCTTCCAATTAACTTTGAAAAAAAAAAAAGGAAAAAACAAGCAAATGGCATCCATCACAATAGTTGTTATATCCATCAGACTCATAAATACAAACTAACTTAACAACCTTGCTCTCTATGACTCAAGTTTGTAGGCACAGAGAACCAAGCAGAACTCAAAGGTAGCAATGTTCAAGGTTGAATAATAGCCGACACTGCCATCATCGCTGTCACAGCCTTCAACAGCACTACCCTCCTTCTCACTTTCTGCCTCGGGTGGCCCTGGCTTGAAGATGAACAACCCAGGACCCGCACCGGCCCCACTAAACAACCAATCATGCACATCCCAGAACACCTGCACGGGCTGCTTGTTAACCATAACAGTTTGGTTCCCTCTAAACTTCCACTGCAAGTTCTTGACATGGATCAACACAATCCCATCAATGCTGATCCACATCTCAGGGTCACTAGGCCCCCCGGTCGAGCTGTCCACCACAATCTCACTGTCTTTTCTCTTCTCGTCGAATCTCGCCTTGGTGGAGAAGCTTTTCTTGGCGAACACGTTTTCTTTCTTGACAACCAACATGGCCTCAACGAGCGCCGGCCGCGATTTCGTCCTCTTGTAGGCTTTCTTCTTGTTATCCCCCAACAACAGCACGACCTCCTCATCGGACACTAAGGCTACATAATAATCGCTGTTCGGCTCCGGGCTGCCGGAGAATTTAGCCGACCGCAGATCCCAATAGACCTCCACAGGGTGACCATCAACCTCAAAGGTCTTGTACCCTTTCTTGCTCCAAAAGTGCCAAGGCTTCACATCAATCTTGCAGTTGTAATGCAGCTCACCACCTACACTATCAACCGTGATGTGTAGCGAGTGGTTCATGAGGTTCTTGCACCACAAAACCGACACATTTCGCCAATAGCCTGCGACATTGGCTTGGTAGAAACATGTGACCGTGCTTTGTGCAGCTTTGCTTGGCAAAGGCTCCTCCGTCGTTTTCTCTGCAATGAATGATCCTTGATTTGACACTGATTGTGCTCTAAAGGAACGATGGAAAGCCATTTTTGTGTTCTCCACGAAGGTCAGAATAAAAAAGGACTCAAATTTCCAAACCCCTTTTGGTATCAAAAGATGGATATTCTGGTTCTAAATATCTCGTTTTTTTTTTTCATCCCTTTGACGTGATGAATTAAAAATGGATACAAATGAAGCAGGCCTTACCCTTTTTATTCTTTGTTTTCAGTGGGAAATGAAGGAGATTTTTACATACCACTTTTTGATGATCAAAGCATTGCAAAGATTTTTTTTTTTTCCTAACAAACGCGTAGAATTTTCAAGAAGGAAGAGAAATTAGGTGCTATGAGTGAAAAGGTTTTGAGGGTGGTGGTGATGGTTTTTGGTCATTTTCAGAGGAAATTTGTTTGCCCTGAATTTTTGGGGGGCAAAGAAAGGGAAATGGGGAAAGAGGATTGACGAGAAAGTTGGTTCTTTTTTTCTCTTCTTGGGAGAAAAAGTCTCCATGTATGAGGCTAGGAACAAGGTGTGCCCGAAAGACAAGGACCACAAGGAATGTCGTTGCAAGCCACATTTGTACAAAAGTTTCATGCAACTCTTAAAGTCGAGGAGATAAAGAATGTTAGTTAATGAAAAATACCCGGTCCAAATGTTTGTTAAAGATCACTATTGTTTTACTAGAAATGTTATTTCTAGTCACAAACTTTAGGATAATGTGCCGACATATTTCCATTTATCTTTAGATGGCTTATGGATCCTATTTAATTGTGGTTCCACATGGCACATCCAAGAATAGATGAGAGTGTATCGGTACGGTGTCTCACAAATTGTGAATATAAATAATACTACTCTTGTTTTACAGATGCTTTAGTTAGAAGATTTATTTATAGTTTTTGTTTCAATACCCGTGGGTAGGAGTACCTTTTATGTAGTTATGAATTGATAGATTTTATAATATTTGAATTAGTAAAATATCTGGCTCAAATTTAACCACAAATGATATTGATATCCTTAAATTTTATAGGGTACCGGAGCAATCACATTTATTTATTTATTTTTTGGTTGTTTGTTAGAGGATCTTAATTTACTTTTTAATTTACATACACTATCCTTGTAAAAAATAAAATTACATGAATATCTAATTATATATAGCCATATATCAATAGAAATATTTGACACAAATTACAATCACTAACTATATCAAAAATCTTATAAATAGAAGTATATGATTGGATGACTCAGTGAATCTTTTTAGTGTAGCAATTTTCATGGTATCTATAATTATGTATTAATATATTCAAAATTAACTTGACTGGATTTTTTTTTTGTACATTAATCATTTTAATATTATGACACTATGTAGTTGAATTATGAAAAAATAGTGTTGTAACAAGTTGTTGGAAAATAATCTCTGCTAACACAAATCTATCAAATCAATAGAGTAAATGAATATAAGAAAATTAATGTGATTTGATCTCAATTGTATAATCCATGACGTCACAGATAAATCAACTAAATCCAATAAACATTATAATCACAAATATATAAAAAAAATCTCTATTAGATCTCAAAATCAAACTTCATTGCTATTCATGAAATACACCGCCTAACAACACATTGTTAAGAAGATTTTCGACATAAATTATTTTTATTTGTACCGCCACTACTCATGGAACATAGCATTATCAATGCATTGTTTTAGGACAAAGTCACAAATTCTCTATCAATGCTACTTTTCTAGAAAAGCATGCAAACCCTCTATTAATTCAATTTTTTTAGCAAAAAAATTGCAAACACTCCATCAATGTAGCTTTTCTAGACAAGGCTACAATTCCTTTATCAGTGCAATTTTTCTCACAAAAGCTACAAACCCTTTATCAGTGCAACTTTTCTAGACAAAGATGCGAACCCTCTCTCAACAATGCAATATTGCAGCATCATCATCACCACTTCAGTGTTTTCACCATCCTCGCTACCCATCATCTTTAATCTTAGTTGTTCTCCACTCACATATCAAACTATTCTCAATGCTAGTACTTATTATAATAGATTACATGACAATCGATAAATTTCACACTTAATACTAATCATGAATAACTTCCTTATTTAGATAAATATGAACAAATTCCTCCCATATCATTTTCTCTTTCAAATCTTCTCCAAATCTTTTTATTTCTTCACATTGATATTCTTTTCAAATTTTATTCAAATCATTTTCTCTATTTTTTTCAAATCTTTCAAAAATATAAAACTATCAAAATATTATTGATTAAGAATTTGGATCAAACCCAGCAATAACAACGATGGTACATGTGTTAGTAGACAACAACTATTGTATATTTTTAGGTAAAAGTTTTTTAGTTTAATTTTGAAGTATTGTCTGTAGGAACTATTGGATTTATGCGGAAGCGATTTAAGGACCTAGTACATTGGTATGCTTACCGAATCATCATAGTTTCATAAACACAGAAGAAATATTACCTCTCGGAGTGTTTTCCTTGTAGTCGGTTGATGGCAAACCTTCCAAACTATCTCTCAAGGAGGAAGGAGATGGTGTGTGGGCACTTTCTCTCTATCAAGAGATGACCTTGCCTCTACGGCTGTGACCACTCTCATGTTTCACAGGGAGGGTTAAGTGTAGTATATATATAGGTTCCAAGAAACCTAACCCTTAGATGAAACGGGCTCTAAGTTTCTTGGGCTTTTCTTACACACTAGCCCCTATTGGGCTTTAGTGAAAGAGCAAAAACCCAACAATCTCCCACTTGCTCTTGAGTACAAACTTGAGCCTAAAGCCCAAGACCATGTAACTCACTAGTCGTCATCAACTGAAATTTTCCCATCCCTTATCTTGAGCTAGCCCGGGGATCTACCAGCTGTTGCTAATCAAGGCTCCTAATAATCAACAGATGATTATCTAATTCGATGCTACTCCATTAAAAGCCCGCACTTGAACTCCAAGATTAATAACATATACAACATGTATATATATCACCCCTTTGTAGAACGTCTATAATTGATTGACTAGTTTTCTGTAATCCAATCAATTATTTATTCCCTTGACTATGATAGTTTCTCTAATGGATTACATGCACTGGCCAGTGTCTTCAATATCCAAGTACCGAACACATATCAAGGGGGCATTTCCTACAAATTTCATATTGTTTATCTCATAAATACTGATAATCAAACAATCTCACTCCCAAAATACCGAGTTATTGGCTGTCAATGGATCGCACCTCACCCGTTGGTAAATCAAAAAATGAAAACTATTTGATTACCTATTTATAATAAACTCAGAATTAAGAGCAATCTTATAACTATAGTTATCTGGAGATTTGATACCTTATGACAGAAAAACACCCTTAATCAAATCTCTCCTTGATCCTTTCAATGTGAATGTTAATTCACACCAATATTTTACAATGATTAGGACAAAACCATTTCATAAAATATTACAGCCTAAATAAAGTGCCCAACTTTATTTAACAGCTATGAATCTGTTCATCAATTATGAGAACCTATGATCATGTCTTCCATGAACGTATCCATATGATCATATACTTCACAATTGATCCGGACCTTAGTGTTTGTAAATAGTGTGTGGAATAAAAGAATAATACCTCATTTATAACATTCAGAAAAAAATATAATGTCATAATGTCTTGCTCAAAAGGCACAAAACAACAAAGTGAAATAACAACTTCCTAAAGCTATAACAAATCTGGACTCCTCCTAAGACCCATAGATGTAACATGCCTCTCGAACACACGTTCAGGAAAACTCTTAGTAAAAGGGTCAGCAAGGTTCTCGTCCGATGCTATCTTGACTACCACTGTATCTCCTCTTTGAATTATATCTCGGATCAAGTGGTACTTCCTCTCTATGTGCTTTTGTCTTTTGTGACACCTTGGTTCCTTGGACTGTGCTACTGCCCCACTGTTGTCACAGTAAAGTGTGATGGGACGACTAACACCTGGTATCACCTGAAGATCCATTAAGAACTTCTTTAACCATGTGGCTTCCTTTGCAGCCTTAGAAGCAGCTACATACTCCGCCTTTGTGGTAGAGTCAGCCACACATGATTGTTTGACACTCCTCCAACAAATGGCCCCGCCATTAAGAGTGAACACATACCCAGAGGTGGATTTTCTTGAGTCAATGTCTCCTTGGAAATCTGAGTCTGTATAACCAATGGTTTCAAGACTCCCACTAGAATAGACCAACATATAATCTCTCGTTCTCCTAATGTACTTGAGTATATGTTTAACTGCTATTCAGTGTTCCTCTCCAGGATTAGATTGGTATCGACCTACTACTCCCACTGCATAACAGATACCTGGTCTGGTGCACAGCATAGCATACATAAGGCTACCTACTGCTGAAGCGTAAGGTATCCTACTCATGCGTTCTCTCTGCTCAGGAGTTTTAGGAGAATGCTCCTTAGAGAGATGAATCCCATGCCTAAAGGGTATAATTCCCTTCTTGGAATTCTCCATGCTGAACCTGGCAAGTATTTTGTCGATGTAATTAGCCTGAGATAATGCCAATACCCTATTCTTCCGGTCTCGCAAGAGTTTAATACCAAAAATATAATTGGCTTCCCCCAGGTCCTTCATATCAAAATGATTGTTTAGCCAGGTCTTTATGCCTAACAATACCTCCATATCATTTCCGATAAGGAGTATATCATCCACATAAAGTACAAGAAAAGATACTGCGTTACCTTGGATCCTTTATACACACACAATTCATCAGGACTTTTCTCAAAACCATAAGACTTAATGGCTTGATCAAACCTGATGTTCCATGATCTGGACGCTTGCTTAAGTCCATAAATGGATCTTTACAACTTGCATACCATGTTTTCTTGCCCTTTGACTATGAACCCTTTTGGTTGCTGCATGTAGATATCTTCTTCCAAATTTCCATTTAGAAAAGCAGTTTGGACATCCATTTGCCAAATCTCATAATCAAGATTTGCTGCAACAGCTAAGAGAATCCGGATGCACTTGAGCATGGCAACCGACGAAAAAGGTTTCTTCATAATCCATACCTTCTATTTGTGTGTATCCTTTCGCCACCAATCTAGCTTTGAAGGTTTCAACCTTCTCGTCCGATCCTCTCTTTCTCTTGTAGATCCTTTTACACCCAATGGGTCTTACCCCTTTTGGTGCATCTACAAGAGACCAAACTGAGTTCGAATATAAAGAATCCATTTCACGATTCCTAGCCTCAAGCCATTCCTGAGCATCAACATCTCCTAGTGCCTCTTCATAACTCGTGGGATCATCATCTTCTTCAATGATGACATCTTGAGACGATTCGCCCAACAAGAGAAATCTTGCAGGTTTAGGAATCAATCTCCCACTACGAGTTTGCCGCACTTGTTATTGTGCATCTACAGGGGGATCCAATTCTAGATGAGGACCCTCATTAAGTGGATTAACCAATTCATGATTTTGTTGTTCTTCCTCAAGCGGTAATTGCACCAATCCATTCTTCCCAAAACCTCAAGGTAATGAGTCATGGATCCTTCCACATTATATACTACTCACTTAATCCATTCTTAACCAATGTGGAACTTCACCTCTCACACTTAACCTCAACAATTTCTCCCCTAAGTGTGAGACCCACCACATTGCTCCCCCATCAGCCAACCGCTCTTCCTAGCACCTGCCACCCACAGCTCATGCCTTTCCGGGAACCGAGCCCAACCTTGGCTCTGATACCATTGTTATGGCGGGGAAGCCCAACAGGGGGAAGCACAACCAATGGGCTAAGTGAGAGCACTATAATACTGGGCCGGACGCCACATCTTGACCCAAAACCTTAAGGCAATGAGTCATAGATCCTTCCACATTATATACTACTCACTTAATCCATTCTTAACCAATGTGGAACTTTACCTCTCACACTTAACCTCAACAATCCCTTTATCATTGTAATTCTCCACTAAACAAGCCTTAATCACATGTAAATTACCCATACCCGGTTTTTTTATACGTGGGCAATTTTTCTTCCAATGCCCCTTTTGTCTGCACTTGAAGCACTTACCTTTTGGCTGCTTCATTGTAACTGGTTTGGCAATTGGAACACCTGATTTCTTTTTCTTATTTTTGTTCCTTCCCTTGGGTTTCCCCTTAGGTTTCACAGAACTCTCACCAGTAAAAAATGCACTGCCCTGCTTGACTAGAGACTATTCAGCACTCTCAAGCTCGTGCATCAGCTGAGTTAGGTCAAGATTCATCTTATTCATATTATAATTCATCTTGAACTGATTAAAGTATTCAGGCAGTGATTGCAAGAGAAGGTCAACTTTTTCTTCTTGTTCAAATTTAACCCCATGGTCTTCAGCCTTCTTGACGTTTGCTATCATTATCAGACAATGATCATGCACACTTCCTCCAGACATGACTGTCTTGGTGACTGCATCCAGCGCCTTCTGCCTAGCAGAGCTGCTAGACGTAGCAAACATGCCATCAAGAGTCTGGAGCATCTTTGCTCCACTCTCAATCATGCTCACTTGCTCTTGAAGGTGATCAAGTAGATCGGCTAAAATATAGCAGCGAACTGCCACATTTGTCTTCTCTCATCTTTCCTTTTTCTGCTGAAAATGTGTCTTTGTTGCCTCAGGTGCATCTTCAGCAGGCTGCGCTGACATAGGGGTAGTTAGAACAAAGTTGAGTTTTTCATATTGAATAACAATATCCAAATTAGTTTTCCATTGTTTGTAGTTTGTACCATCCATAGGTTTTTGGCTCAAGATAGTAGCTAAAGGATTGAATGAAGTCTTTTTTTTCTTCTGAAAACAAGGAAAAACACACTATTTACAAACAAGAATAACAACAAACGGAAATAGCGCTAGTAGATTCTAATAACTACTACTCGTTTATAGTTCAACAATCTATTAGTTATCTTTACAAGGCTTACGATGGGCAAGATATTGTAAAACTAATCTTGTTTATTTTGGGCCTTTAGTTCCCTTGCCAGAGCCTCAATGAGAGGGTTAACAACTTTACCAAAGTTGAATGTATTTAACCATTGTTCACTTTCAAAATTATCTTTAGTGTCTAAGTGTTGCCGACGATGGGCCGTACAAAACTTTACTAAAATTTTGAAAATATTAAGGTTTAATCTAGCGAAATCCGATTATCCTTATCCGATGGGGCTTCAGCGATAACCATTTCACTAATAAACCCACAATTGGAGCCCGTAGGTTTTAAATTAATTACTTAATTAAAAACCTTCACCCATTCAATATTTTTAGAATTTTTCAATTTCCAAGAATTGTTTAAATTTGAGTATTCTTTGTTTGTTTTCAAAAACTATGTAAGCACCCACAAGCCGATGAACGTGCAAGCTTAGCTTATCAGAATTTTGAAAACATTAAGGTCCTAAAATCCGGTCATGATAGGCAGCGTGTGCTCCACACAATCATGATACATGATTATGGTATGCAGCGTGTGTTGACACATGACCATTTCAGAAAACCCACAAAATACTCGCAATGTAAACAATTCTCTTAGGAAAAGAAAATTGGATTATTTGTATAGATTTTAATTCCACAATTAATTAATTCCATTATTAATCTTGATTTATAACCAAAAATCATAATAATTGATAATTAATCTAGTGGACTGTTTAAAATCTAAATAATCGTGCATAATAACTATATACTAGTCGTATCATGACAAAAGTAGCTATTATGCTCATGTAATTATTAAGTTATGCAACAATATAGCACCTCCTATTCTATATGACATGTTATCACAATAAGCATGTTATCAATCATATAATTCATCCATTCATAAAATAACTAATTTAAATAAAAAAAGGACTTTAATCCATGGTTTCCTAAAAAAAAAAAATTACAACTTTGGAATTTCTCTTTGATCCAGCCCACAGTATCTGCCTCAAGCCCCTTTAGGGTATCCATGGGCCCAAAAGCCCAAAAAACCCAATCCTTGGCGAGAAAACCCTAGGACACGAAAGAGGAACCCTAGCTGTCAGGATTGCCAAGCCGTCAGCCGAATTCGTCTCAGCACGAAAATCCAGGGGAAGGACCGCCATGAGGAGACGAGAACACGGCCGCCAGAACCACCAGACAAGATGTCTCCACGCGCACTCACGCGCGGCTCCTCTGCCGGCGCTTGAAGGCCACTCTCAGCCGCTTGTAGCGGCGCGTGGCGGCGCATGCGGGCTCCCCTAGTCGCGATCCACCCACCATTTTGTTCGTCTTTTCGTCCTCTTTCCAATGATATATGATATGTCCAAAGCTGAGATCCAGAGGTCCATGAACATGTCCAAACAGTGACGAACGTCCTTCTTTGTGTATCTTCTTGATCTTCTTTTATTACAATTTTTGTATACAATCAAAAAAAAAAATCTATATATACAAGAATTGAAATAAAAAATCAAGGAGGAAACCTAATCATATGGGATTAGCCTCCTTGTTACAACCCAAGAAAATACATTCAAATCTCTACCATGGATTAAAGTTGAAAAACAAATAAAGAATTATAAAGATAAACATACAACACATATGATCAACAAATATAGAATCCTAGGTGCCATATTTCATGAAGTAAACTAATTACATGAATAGTGAAACTAGATTCACATACCAATGTACAGCCAGGCTCTGATACCAATTGTAGGAACTATTGGATTTATGCGGAAGCGATTTAAGGACCTAGTACATTGGTATGCTTACCGAATCATCGTAGTTTCATAAACACAGAAGAAATATTACCTTTCGGAGTGTTTTCCTTGTAGTCGATTGATGGCAGACCTTCCAGACTATCTCTTAAGGAGGAAGGAGATGGTGTGTGGGCACTTTCTCTCTATCAGGAGATGACCTTGCCTCTATGGCTGTGACCACTCTCCTGTTTCACAGGGAGGATTAAGTGTAGTATATATATGGGTTCCAAGAAACCTAACCCTTAGATGAAATGGGCTCTAGGTTTCTTGGGCTCTTCTTACACACTAGCCCCTATTGGGCTTTAGTGAAAGAGCAAAAACCCAACATTGTCAATGTAAAAAAGTTTTATATTGTCATCTAAATATATGATTCTATTTGATGACTTTTAAGATTGTGGGTGATATGTCAAACCCTTTTCCTAATGTGGAGTGACAATATATGATTGGATTTTTGCATATAAATTTTTTTCCACTAATACTATATTCAAATCAAATTCAATTTTTTTTTGTCATCCTTATTAAAATATTTTAACAAGAGGTCATTGAAGAATTCTTCTCTTCATAGTTATCAGACTCGACCAAATGATGGACTCGGTTAACGTATTGGGTCATTAGTTAAACTAGTTTGAACCAGATTTAATTGAATTAATATATAAAAAATAGAAGTTAATGTAACTAAATATATAATATATCTAATTAATGAGACGTAATGACATAATCATCTATTTAGCTTGGTGATAGCGAAGGCTTCCTTCTTTATTTTCTTAACAAACCCTTCTCTAGACTCATTTTGGACTAGATAACATGTCTAAATGAATTTCTATTTCCCATTTATATCTTATATATAAGATTGTTAATATCATTTCCCGAAATCACATGTATTCTTCTCCTCGAGAAAATCTTGCTCAAGTCGGTAAGACTATTCAGATAACAAAACTCTCACTTTCGAGTTTTAATGCATTTGTATACTCAGAGTTCAAATAAGATATCTTTGATTAAATTAGAACAGCCCTTACTAGTTGATTAATGTGCTCATCGTTAGATTTATAATTAATTTGGATCTATCTTAACAATTTCATTACAAATTGTGACTTTTGAATTTCAAATTTGGGTAAATATGTAATTAAACCCTATAATTTCTTGTGATTTAGGTTTTAGTATTAAATATGCAAGTAGTTCCTTTTTATTTTTTGGTTTTGATTTGTATATTTTAAAAGTTGAAGTTCATAGAGGAGTGATATTTGACATCCCAAATCTTAGTCATCCTCGATTTCCCACTTACAAAAGCATTGGACCAACTCATATATTCTTTTCTCCACTTATTCTTTCACCATAACTTTCCCCTTATTTCTTTCTTCTTAAAGAAATATTATTTGTACTCATAATTTATAGAACACCATGCCAATACACTTTTATCTATCTTTGGAGGAGGCGTGAATCTCACTTTATTTGGATCTCAACACCATGTCTCATCACGCATTGTAAGTCCAAATGACAGTACTCTTCTTTATTCTTAAAGTGTTGGGTGTCCACCTCCTTTTAGATGTTTAAATATCTTTATTCCCAAGGAGAATAAAGAAAACCACATTTCCTATGAAATAGGAGAAAAATAAAACATGATGGACGAGGTGAATTATTTCATGTGTAAATTACATATAAGGGAGTCATGTGCTTATCGTTACCTTTATTTTTCCAAATATATTTTCTCATTCATTTTAAAATAAAGAGATCAAGGGTGTGGATTATTAAAACGTAACCCTCTCATGTACACATGAGAAGATCCATTCCCTATGATGGACATAATGATGAATCAAATATTAATATTTTGAAAATGCTAACTATGATTTCTCTACAAATAAATCAACTTGATTCAATTTTAGGATGGAAACACCTTGAGAAATTAAGCTTCAAATTGCAGGAAGCTAACTTCAATGTATAATCTCTTTTCCTATTTTCAAAGTAGTTTTTATTTTATTCTTTATTAATATTTTTATTCCCACTGGCTAACTTTGCATTGAACTAGTGAAAATATATAAATAGCCTATAAATTAAAATTTAATTTTTATGCATTGATATTATTTTATATTGTCAATCGATAAAATTTTAGCATAGAAAATAACTGTTTGTTATCACTATTATCTTTTCTCACATGAACATTGGGCAACTGGGAGAATATCTCTTCCCAGTAGAAAAGTGTCTCTTCCCAGTAGAAGAGTGTCTCTTCCCAGTAGAAAAGTGTGTGTGTGTACACTTCTTAATGAAACATAAAGGGAAAAAAATATAGGAGTCTAGCAACTAGCAAGTACTTGTTTATTTTACATTTTTTGAGCTTTAAAGGTACTTTCAGTGGAATGAAAATTAGATTGTATAGTAACTCGTTGTGTTTGGTAAATTTTTTTTCGTTCTACTAAAAATACTTTTTAAAAGAATTTTTCAAATAATTAAAAGTTTGTGAGGAGTTTGGGTAAAAAGCATAATATCCTAGGTTCAAACCTCGGTACAAATAATATTATTGATTAACCACCAAATCGGTAAGTATTTTAAACTATCCATTGAAAAAAAGTAGTTTTGGGAAAAGGATTCTTGAAGATACTGTTCATACTAATAAAAGTACTTTTGAAATAAAATATGAGTTTAATTTCTATGTATTGACAATGTAAATTTTTTTTACACTGTCATTCAATCAAATCACCTAATTTGTATGACTTTTTAAGTAGTGAGTATAAGACTTAACTAACTTTGCTAATATGACAATACCTAATTGGATAATAGTATAAAAAAGTTTTGTATTATCAGTGTTGTTGATTTAGTGATCTTGATTATGATGACAAACAGTTATATGAAAGTGCTTCAGAAATTATTTAGAAAGAAAATACACACAAAGCAGAATATCTCCCTTGAGGATTGGAGATTTTCATAGCTGCCAACATTGTGCAACTTGAAGATTAATCACAAAATGACGTGGCAGTATCACATTGGTTAGGGAACAAATTAAATAAAGGACTCTAAGACAATATTTTGCTCAAAGGTGACAAATAATTATGTATGAGGAAGGATATTTACAGCTCATTTTCAAAAGGAAGAGAAAGAAAATCATGGGCATAAAAGGACGAAAGTAAGCACAAATTCAAAAGAGGAGTACCCACTTTGTAGCTCACCAAAAAGGAGTCTAGAAGCATTTTTATCCGGCCCAAAATGGCTTGAAAACTCCTTCACATAAGGGCATTCCTAGAAAAAGAGCATAGATATTAATCTTTAAAGCTTGTATCTTGGAGAATATTTTTAGCTTCTTCTTTCTCTCTTTTCTCATCTCATGTTGTTCCATTCTTGCAAACACCTTGAGTGTTTTTCTTATTGTTTGAGAATGAAAACATAGAATTGATGAAAAAAGACTTGAGAGCTTAATAGTTATTCTGTTTTCATTTCTTGAAAAAGATTTTTATTCTCAGATTTTCAAAATCAGGAAATGTGTTCAATTTGTGAATGTAGATTCTATTTTCAGAAAGTAAAAACAATGAAAATATATTTGGTTTGTTTGTTTTCAAAATTTATTTCTCAAAATCAAATTTAAGATAATAAAATTATATTTGGTATTAAATAATTGAAATTGCATATATATATATATATATATTTGATTTGCATTAGTTCATTTACTAAAAGAATTTATAAAAGTCTAAAATAACTCCATAAAACATTACAACTAAGAATAAAATAAATTGCTAATTTTTATTTATTTTTTTAATTATGAATAATTATATTTTGATTTAGATATTGATAAATATTTAGATACTTTAATGAATATTATGTTATTGCTTAATTAAAAATTTGCTTGAAATTTTTTATTTAAAGTGATAAATTAGACAAGGCAAATCATTAGAACCAAGGATTACACAAAGCACCAAAAGCTCTATTCCAAATTCCACAAGTTAAAATATAGTCTTTGACAAACAATCAGTGCTTGTAAACCCACAAAAAAAAAACTTGAATTCCAAATAAATAAATAAAATCAGTACCCAACAAATAACTAGAAGATGGTTGATTAAAAACAAACAATTAGAAACATAGTCTGAAATTTTGTGAAAATTTATCCAAATATATTTTTAATAGAAAACTCAAACTCAATGAAGTTTTTTGGTTTTTGCCATGATGTTTGATGAATATTTTTTTGGGTCATGGATATTTAATGAAATCGAAAGTACTGATTGTGCATTTTTTTTTTCGGTCATGCTAATTATTTGAGAGGGGACAAAGGATGGATAGCCTGTGGATTCCCCCATCACAAGGAAAAAAGTACCGAACTAAGATACTATAAAAAAAATGAAAAAAAAATCGAAAAGAGGTATTGAGCTGAAAACAAGAAGTTAGATGGGATATTTCCAAAGGTCCAGGAATCGAACACAGTGCTTTAAAGTAACAAGAAACAAAGTTCTATTTATTTACAAACGCACCACCACGTTTTCAACTCAAAATATTTTCACTTCTTGTTAATGAAAGTTATGAAAACTAGGGAGTCGACAAGCATGAAAGCCTTTTTATTTTTTGAAAATTATTATAATTAGTGCTAAATATTATATATAATAATTTTATCTTAATAAAATAAATATTTAAATATAATATAGCATGTCTAAATATAAAATAAAAAAAAGAGTAGAAGAAATGAATATTAACTTCACACACTCAAATAATATATTTTTCAAAGTTATGTAACATGTTTTTTTAAATGTCATTTTAATTGTACTTGATAGTAATCAGATTTAATTGGAAGGTAAAAAAATAATGAAATATTTGAAACTTTCTTCATTTCACTGTATTTTTTGCAAATAAAGTATATATAAAATAAGTTTAGTTGAAAATAATTAAAGTTTACTTAAGTAAAACTTTTCATGTTGTAAAGATTCTAGTCAACTATTTATGGGTACGATGGGTCGGAGTGTTGAAAAACATGTACTAATATGAAGAAAAATAAAGAATTAAACAATTAGTAAGTATAAACAAATCAATGTAACATGTGATATGAATAATAGTAACATGATTTAAAAAAATAAAAAATTAGTAAAAAAATAAAAGTTTTGCAATTCATGAAACTTCTATAAATAAAGATTTAATAAGAGTGAATGGATGTATAATATTATTGTATTGATCCTTCACATATATTGAAAGAAGTATTGAGAAGAGTACAATATTTCTTCAAATAATAAGATGATATCATGTAAAGGAGGAAGGATGTGATATTTGTTTTTCAGGAAATAAGAGAAGAAGAAGAAGAAGAAGAAGAAGAAAAAGAAGAAGAAGAATGAAGAATATAACACTACTACATCATGTTAATTTATAAAGAGTTCAGATGCAAAAATTTAAATGTGAAACAAACATTTCAATTATCCCTAAAAAAAGATAGAAAAGATATCCCTTGTGATATAAAATCCGTTTAAATTAATTTGAATCTTTTCAGAAATTTATTACTGCCACTGTATTCGTTTTAATGTTAAATTTATGAATAGAAGATAAAGTATAAAAAATTTGAATTTAAAACAAACATACTAGTTATTCCTAAAAATATGTACATGAGATATCATTTTATCTAAGGCCAAAAAAAAAACCTGTCTAAATTGGGGTTAGTAGGTTCAGTTTCCATTGCATTTCCAAATATATAACCATAAACAAGGGTACCTACATATTCAATATGCACAAAGAAATAGATAGAGTAGACAATAAAAAAAAAAAAATCAAACACAGAAATGTGAACCAAACCCAAAAGAAAAAGTAAAGGAGAGATGACTAGCCCTTTCTTTGTAGACACTGCGAATTCAGCCTTTGCATATCCACACAGAAGAGCAATATGAAAAATTGCGTTTCAGTTGCATTCAGTGCGGTTCCAGCAACAAAAAATCAAATGGAGAAAAATGGGTTCTATGAATCGTTTACACAAACAAATTTAACAAAAACCTTAGCATAGGTTCCAGAAACAAATTGAACAAAATGAAAATAACAACACCCAATTAAAATCTGCAAAAGGGAGAACGAAGCCACCCATAAAATAGCGAGAACCAGAACCTCCCAAGGCCAAAAGAACATTCACCACTCAGTACTTCTCTCTCAGTCACTTTTTCTTTTCTCTGGTTCATGTTTCCTTTTTTTCATCTTCGGCATCTCCAGCGCCTGATCCATCGACTCCGCCGCAAGATCCACAAACATCCAACCTCTCTCTTGCGAGATCTCGTCTCACGCGCATCAGAGAGATCACCTCATCATTCTCCTCCGTCATGTTCGTTCGGCATCTCCAGCGCCTGATCCATCGACTCCGCCGCAAGATCCACAAACATCCAACCTCTCTCTTGCGAGATCTCGTCTCACGCGCATCAGAGAGATCACCTCATCATTCTCCTCCGTCATGTTCGTCAGCGGAGGGAGGCCATTGAAGAGCATGAAGAGGAGAGTCGCCGTCCCTCGCCGCCTTGGAGAGTTTCCCCAACGGTCCTTTCCGATCTGCTGTGTCCAAGCCTTCCTTACCACGCCACCGCCTGGGCTCTTTCCTCAGCGATGTCGCTGCCGATGGAAGTGATGGCGAGGCCTATCCGGCGGCGGTGTGCGTCGACATATGAGCTGAGTGGGTTCCATTTTTTTGGCTTCGATTTGGTTTCATCGACCTTCATCGATTTGTTTTCCATTTTTGTAATGGATATCTTTCTAATTGATAAATAAAGGTTGTAGGGTGAGTGTGTTGTGAGAATGGGCATGTGGGTCTCGACTTTTTATTTTTTTTTATTTTTAACTAATGACATGCCTGTTGTGCCCATCAAGTTACGTTTTTTTATTTTTTAAAATATGATATAACTATAATAATGACATCTCTTAAAAAAAGTGATTATATTTTACTCATAAATAATATATATATATACTTTTTTTTCATATAATCTCTTACTGAATTCATGTTTATTAGTGCGAAAGTCTTCATCAGAGTTTTCAAATAATACACTGTATGATTTAAAAAAATATCCTATTATAAATCATAACTTTATTGACGTGAAACTAATATTGAGAAACAAAATATGCTTAATATTTGTTGACTGTAACGCTATAAATTAACAAAATAATGAGATATATCATATATGCTTTACATTATTTGATGCATTAAGAAAGAAAAGTTAGAAATATTCTACCAAAAATTACACTTTGAACAATATTATACCACTCTAATTTCTTCTTTCTCTTCTCTCTTTGGAAAAGAGACCATAGAAAAAGATAAATACGATTATTATATTACGGTATTGGATGGACTTCATGGAATGGAAATACCACGTTTCCCCTTGTCTTGTATTCATGCACTATTTACATATATATAATAAAATTCTAAACAATGAACAAAACCAAATAAATATGCATATTAATGTAATCTACTCCTAAGAAAATAGAAAGGAAAGGTTTAAAACAATTACTCATAGGGCTTTAGACTTTATCTTGTTGTCTCAATGACTCATAGGTGTAAAGTGTGAATAAAAATTTTAACTTTTATCTCTTATTCTGAATTACTATTTATAGAATTCTTAAATTTCTAAAATGATGACATGTGTCAATGATCGTTGCATGCAGTGTGCCATGTGTCGTCGACAATATCTTCCTTTGATGTTTTAAGGCAATGACACATGTCATCGATGATTGCAAGCAACATGCCATGTGTCATCGATGGTTTCTTTGTAATACCCAACGATGTCACTGACGAGTTAGTATGGCCTTAAGGTCCCACCCATGCGATGGTCCCAATTTCACAAAGTCTGGACCCCACACCTCCTTGGAGGGCTATATGTTAGAGCCACTTTCTTGGGATTAAAAGTCTCGATAATGGTTCCTAATGGTAAAACAAGTTAAAGAGTGATTTTTAACGAGTTTTATGAAATCTTCAAATATTTCGTTTTTAACCCACAAGTTTAGAAAATCACAAAGTTTCTCGGATTTGAACTAAAACCCAAAATTTGGATTTTGATTTGTTGGAATTTTAGTTTTTATGATATTTTATTTGAATCCAAATAGGGGGCATTTCCTTATTTACATTTATGTTTTAAAGTTAATGGAGAGTAAAATAAAGGGTTTAGGGTGTGAGTGACATTAACTTATGTAAATAAGTGAGTATTGAGATAACCTAGATATGTGAGTGACCTTTTGTCTGCTGTTTTGGGTGAACTGCCACCTGTGATTTTAGTGGTCTGTAGATTGCTATAGCGGTCTAGGACTGCTATAGCGATCATAAGTGTAATAGCCAAGGTCACGGGGTATGGCAAGACCGCTATAGCGGTGTCAGCTGGACAAAAGTAGTGTCAAACGATGCCGTTTCACTTAATGAGCCCCTCTACCCCTTTTTAAACCCCAAGCTCGGGATTTGGCTCCCCATTTCCGAAATTCCCTTCCGCCAAACCCTCTCTTAACCTTTTTCTCTTAATCCAACATCAAATTCTCTTCTTTCAAGATCCAATGTAAGTGATTGTTGTTGGTTTATGTTAGATTCCTTTGTGTTCTTCTTTCCCTTTGTTATGGGTTGTTGTTTTTCTTCATTGTTATCAAGTGATGGTGCTCCCTCAATATTGTTAGAGCTAAAGTAGAGTTGTTTAGAGATTAGCGGAGACTAATCTTGAGTCTATATTGCTCTATGGCAGTTGTTGGTACCATTCCATGCTTCGGAGGTCAAGTTAGTGGTGCTCACATACTCCCAGCTTCAAATGGTAAGTGGGTTCAAACTCATGACCTTATTTTAACCATTATGATTATGTTTGATGCATGATATTTGTGAAATATGAAATTTGAGATAAGCAAAAGGAGAGAATATGATTTTACATGATTATGTTAAGCTAGAAAAACTATGATTTATGATGATAGCATGAAAGAAAAAGTTTTGCAAAACTATAAGACCATGATTGTTGAGTTGTGTGTATGGAAAATGTTTTATATGCTAATGAAATGATTGTTGGAAGAATATATGATTTTATATAGTTGCTTTTTATTCAACTGTGTTTTATGAGTTTATGACCTCATTATGTTTTCAAGATTTAGATTTCAAGCTATGTTTTGGATATTCAGTTAAGATAATTATATATATATTAGAGACATGTGAACAAGAGTATGACTTAGCTTTACAGATAAATGTGTTAAATGATTTCTGAGTTTTGTGATTACGAACCTCAATACTTTGAGTTATGATTTTAGATTATCAAGTATATGGAAAGTTATGATAGTTTAAGATATGAATTTTGAACTTCAGTTTTAAGGTACCAAGAGGTATGAAATTCAGTATGATTCTTAGCAATTGTCAGATATATATTCTGTGGGCTTAAGATCGGGTTGCCTGCAAACAGGTGATCCCCTAGGCATGATTTGCATGGTCACAATTATGCTAAAGTCAGATTGTTAGAGTTATGTGAATTTAGAACTCCCAGTGTACTAAGATTATAGGGGCTCTGTTCGCCAGGGACAAAGTAGCCATTTTTCAGCCATGGATTTTATCAAACTAGTTTAGGTGGTAGAGATAAGGAAACAGACAGTTAGTCGGCTGCATGAGATCGTTAACTTTGGTATCATGTTGTCCATCAGAGGACAATATCGCCACATAGTAGATATAGATAATGGGACCTAGTTAGGTACCCTCAGCTTGTCTGCCAAGGACCATTTGACTTTACAACTTCAGTTATTATATATGTATTTATTCAGCTCAGCAGATACTATTTTCCTAGGCTCTGTCGCACTTTAGTTAAAAATGATTTCAAGTTGCTTCTGAGTTATAATTGTTTGTTCATGAATTTGTGAAATGAGAAAAGTTTTCTTATATAGCTATGTATATAAGTATCAAATTATTATGGTTGTTGCGTGCATAGTATTATATATATATTGCTTGGATGTCATATGTGGATGATGGATGAGAGCTCACTCACTGAGTCCGTTGACTTACCCCTTTCCCTTCCTCTCATAGCTGCAGGTACATGTTCAGTTTCAGCTCAGTTTGGTTAATTCAGCTTTTCCCAGTGGTAAGCCTTATTTTGGAGTAAGGCTTAGTACAGGTTTATGTTAGTATTAGTATGCTCCAGTAGATATGTAGGCAGGATCCAAACCATGCATTATCTTCATATGTTGTATTAGATTTCAGTATTCGAAATAGTTATGTATATGTTTTCAGAGCTTCAGTATGAACTTCAAATTACGAGATTTGATTAGATTATGTAATAGATTAGCTATGTAGTTATGATTCAGTTTTCAAGGATTAAACAGGTTTTCAGACTAAGATTTATATTATGTGATGAGATAGTTATGATTTCATGATTAGCAGAATGGATTAAAAAGGGATTTTTAGATTTTGAATATCAAATACTTTTAGTTTTATGAATTTAAATAACATGTTTTGAACAAAGAAATGGATATTGATTTAGAAGAAAAATCATGTCTTAAGAATAATATTATGCTATTATATGCATATGGAGAGACACGTCACTTAAAAGGCTTACGTGGGGATGGGAATCATCACGTGTCGGTCACGTTTCCAAGTTGGGTCATGACATTCTTCCTTCCCAAATTTTTTTATTCCCAAGTGTTTCAAAGTGTCTTTTGAAAATTGAATAGGAAGGATAAAATTGGAAAGGAAGATTGGACACCAAACCTACCCAATTCCCTTTATTAGTAATAATAGATTAGTAGTAATAGATATAAGTCACATTCCATGAATTCATATGCATTAATGCAAAAGTCTTTAACAAAGTTTTTAAATAATACATTGTATGATTTTAAAAAAATATAACTATTATAAATCATAAGTCAATCGATGTGAAACTAATATTGAGAAACAAAATATGCTTAATATTTATTGACTGCAATTCCATAAATTAACAAAATGATGAGATATATCATACTTGTGTTATATTATTGACGCATTAAGAAAAGGAAGCTAGGAATATTCCACCAAAAATTGCACTTTGCACAATATTGTACCGCTTTAATTTTTTCTCTGATCTCTTTCCTCTTTGAAAGAGATACCATAGAAAGAGACAAATATGATCATCATATTGAGGTGTTGGATGGACTTTATGGAATGGAAAGACCACCTTTCCACTCTAATTACTTTATGTATACTTTTAATAAGCTATCAACTTTTGTGTGACTTTTCCACTATGGCACCAAGTTTGACTGTCTAGTCATTAATTTAATTGCTCAGGTTCACTGATAAATCACACAATCAAAATTGGGGATGTTAGAAAGTTCGTGAAAAAAAGAAAATAGAAAAGTCACCTCCTCAACTTTACCCTTCTCAGATGTGTTCTTATCAATGTCATACAAATTATAAGGATCCATATTGTCATTCGCTAGGAAAAAAAAAGAAAAAGAAAGTGGACATGCACCAAGTTTTCTATTTGTAAAAATAAATAAAATTACTAATTATCAAATGGATACTTCATTGTCACTCACTATATAATGCCAAAAACAAAAGCGAAAAGAGAGATGAAACGTGAAAGTGCTAAGAAGTTGTGAACGAATGCCGTAAATGTCAATCAAAGGAACTGTGAAATTCAAAAATATCTAATTTGATTTGAATAAAACTTTTTCAGTTATAAAAATAACCCCAGAAGAACCAAAGCAACAGGAGTAGCACCACTGACATGCATAAAATTCACGAACTGAATCCTTATGACAAAATAATTAGCAAATCGAATTTAATTTCAATCCAAAATGAGTTGCTGAAAGGGAAGCTATAGTAAATGAATGAAAAATAAAAGACAGTAGCAGATCACAAAAGACGCACATGAGAACTTTGACATTGCAGAAGAAGAAAAAGGAAACGCGAGGAGAGAGTGGCTTTAGTTGGCTTGAGAAGAAGTACAAAATGCTTTGGATGAGGACTTTGGTTGGCCTCAGATTGGTCAATACTTAGGGAACAATACATTTTTCTCCACCACCATCCTATGCGAAAAATACAGAAAATCACATGTGGGAACACCACATATAAAATGTAAATTTTTGCAAATCAAGCCTGACGAATTGACAGATCCATAGGTGCAAACAGGGCATCATAGCAAATGAGAACGGGGAACAAAATGAAAGAAAAATTAGTAAAAGAAGGAGAAAGATTAATTTGAGGCTGAGGACGCCATATAGTGAAAACCATGAGATAAATGGGCTTAAGAGGGGATTGGATGGGAAAATAACTGCCAAGAAAACTGTGAAGTTCAACTGAAAAAAATTGACTTTATAAATTTATCTGTACTAGAATGCCTTTTGAAAATTGAATATAAAGGATAAAATTGGAAAGGAACATTGGACATCAAATCCACCCAATTTTCTTTATTAGTAGTAGTAGATTTTTAGGACTTTTTGTGCTTTTATTCAATTATGTTTAAACATGAAATGAATGAAACAAATGAAAAAAAAAAGCGGACGTGAAATCAGAATTAATTATGTTAGGAGACACCAAAAAACAGTTTTTTTTTTGTATCCACTTTATTGCATGGTATGGATAATGAAAACGTAAAATCAATGTTTTCAGATTTTCACTTTTTTTCAGAAAATATTTTCATGGAAATGATTCTATCAAACTCCAATCAAACATATTTTTGTGATTATTTTCTATTTTCATTGAAAATGAAATAGGAAATGGCAAACCAAACACACTCCAAGTACTCTAATTCCGGTTTAAAATTTTAGTTGAAAAAATTCTTTAAGCAAAAGAGAGGTATTTTGGAATACCTCTTATGTATGCAGAACTCTATCTATAGTATCTATATCATCATCTTCGTCATCACCAGTGCCGGTTTCGAGTCCATGGCACGAGGGTTAGAGTACAACCTCCAAACCAACAAGCTACCTGGGGAACCTAAACAAGGCTCCGCAATTCATCCAAACATCATACATAGGATGAAACAACGTCCAAAATTGAGAAATTATTTAGAGTCCAATGAAATAACCAAAAGATAAACGCAAGCTATACATTAAATGTATTAAAAACTTCCAGCAAGTTTCATGAAATCGCAAATTCTTAAACACCAACTGGCTAGGGCGAAGGAACTGAAGCACAATCATTCCAAACTTCCTCACTCCTCCGAAAAATTTGGGTTTGGTTTTGTCTGAATTTCGGTGATTCTACAACGTAATTTGTTAAGTCTCGGTGGCAAATAATTCCCATGTCATACACAAGGTTCAAACAGCAATAATTACTAACTGTTTGCTTACCATAAAACACGTTAAGGAAAATCTGATCACCACAATGTGAGTGTAACTTGGCAGCACACTCATCCAGATAATCTTGATATGCTGAGAACATTTGCTGTGGAGCATAATTAGTTTCCATGGATGGAGCTTGAGATGGTTGCAAATCTTCGGATGAAAGCGTTATTTTAGACAACAATGCATAGATTAAGGCCAATCCCGAACAGAAGTTATTGAATGCTGCCATGGCCTTTTTAATTTGGATATGATGATATTTTCCTGGACTGTAATAGGTTGGCCAAGCTATATATAGTTCAAATGACGGTCTTGCACTCTTGCTGTTATAAAAATTAATCCTACTCTTAACATAAAAAATAAGAGCAATTTATTGCTCCCAATAATTAGTTTTAAGAGTTTATCCTAATAATTAGTTTTAAGAATTTAATTTTTATATATTAACCGTATCATTCAATTAAATTATTTTATTTATATAATTTTTTAAATAATAAATATAATATTTAATTATATTTATTAATATGATAATACATAATTAGATAATAATATAAAAAAATTATACACGTAATAAAATTATACTCTAATTATATTGACGTTTGTATTTTGATTGACATGTCAATGTGTTGCTCCTGGTGACTTGGTTTGCATACATATCATTGACTTTTGATATGCAGTTACTAACCGTGGTAAAAAACACAGCATGTGCAGTTATGCTGACATAAATAAGCTGCAGTTATTCTTATCTATTATTTCTTTTATTATTAAAGCTAATTAACTCTCAAAATATTAAGTTACAAGAAAAATGAAAAGATGATATTAAATCTTCAAAATACTTTATTTAAATGAATGTAAATAATTAATATTTAATTATTATGATGACATGAATCACTATATATATATATATATATAGTGGGGATCCATTTATACTAATTATAAGTCTTGTACACTTATAACATTCACTAACTCTTTATAGAAACTAGATTTAATTTATCGAACCTTTGAATTATGTGATATTATATTGAAGATCAAACATGTCAAATTTCAAAAAAATTGGATAATGGTAGGCATGTATTCTAATGATAGATATTTTACTAATATTTTCAAAAAAATATTTTTCGTCAAAACAAAGTGACATGATAAAATATAAAATCATTTCACACTGTATAAAATTCGATATATCTGATTTACTATGTAGGAACTTTGAATTCAACGGTTCGAACGATGAAATTTTATAACCATAAAAAATTATTAAACGGTGTAAGTGTACCATGACTTACATATGGGGTAAACAGATCCCCACCCATATATATATATATATATATATATACACACACACACACTTAAAATTAATAAAAATAAGAGCTTCATGATTGCATTGCTATTGATGTTCAATTTTTATGAAATTTGACACAAATGATCTTTATGATAGATAATTGTAATTCAATGGTTGGATCGAAAAAAAAATTATATCATTGAAAATTGCGTTTTTTACACATAAACAAAAAAAAATCATGATGCACCAATATAAACTAAAAGAAGATTTGGTATCGATGTGAAATTTGTTTTTATGCACTTGAATATCTTTAGGAGCCCCACAGATTTTCATATGAACATGAATACATCACAACCCCTAACGTATTCATGTTCATATGGAATACGCGAAGGGTCCTAGCATATTCATGTTTTTATTGATTACACGGAAGACTCTAGTATTTCCCTTGTATGCTTTTCGCTTAGCCATATAACCACAAGCTCACCCCAGTTAACAAACTTAGTGTGATTAATTTTGTTTTGTGTAAAAAAAGTTGTTGAGTGTTTCATACTTGTTTATCAAGATGAAAAAAATTGAAAATACAACAAATGAATAAGTGGCATTCATAAATCCCAGGAACTTTCCGGCCTCGATTACAAAGGTGCATTTGAGGGGGTTAAGTCTCATGTTGTACTGTTCTAGGGTGTGGAAGACCTTTTCCAAGTCCTTGATGAGCGTGGCAAGGTCTTCCGTCTTCACGAGCATGTTGTCGATATATACTTCCATTAGGCCCCCAATGTGATCATGGAAGACTTTATTCATGAGCCGGTGGTAAGTAGCTCCAGCATTCTTGAGTCCAAATGGCATGAGCTTGTAATAACAGTTTGTCATGGGAGTTATGAAAGTTGTCTTTTCTTCATCCTCCTGGTTTATTGGGATCTGGTAGTACCTAGAATACGCATCCATAAAGGAAAAAATCGATAGCTGAAAGCCGCATCTACGAGTTCGTCGATGCTTGGTAATGGATATGGTTAGCTCCATGTAGTCCACACACATCCTTAGCTTCCCATTTGCCTTGGGGACCACAACCACATTGGCTAAAGTAGAAAAGGTAAAAGAAAGTGACTTCAATTTATAAGGGGGAACACATCATTTGAACAAGAAGAAAAAAGGTCGCGGGGGCAGGCACGTCTTCTCACAAAGCTCAATTGAGGGCAAAATGGGAAACACTTCTAAACTCAGGGGATGCAAATTAAAATCCTGTCTCAGAGTCTCCATGTGGCGTCTCAGAGACCTCAGGATCAGGCACAACAGTTGAGAAGGCAAGGAGGTGACGTTTGAAATTTGAACCCATACGGCTCGCTTTTCGGCCACTAGCCCTGCCTACGCCATTGTAAGTCATTCAAACTCGACTCCCCAGAACTTTATCTCAGAAATTGGGCCGGGGGCACTGTTACAGACTATGATCCAAGTCCAAGACCAATGAGTAATTCGCATTGGAAGGCCCACGTCGAAGGCCCAAGATGGCCAATCTGAACCCAAAAGGGAACCACTCAAAGAACCGAACACACCAGCTGTGAACACATAGGAGCGGTTACCCAATTCTCCTCCTCCAGTTTCCTACTCCTTCACCACAATGAATGTGGAAGCAAGAATAGGAGGAAGGGCATGGCCGTGGTAACTGCTCTACTGTTTCTCCTATAAATATCCCCAGGGACTTCAGGTATTTTACGTTCCTTTAGCCATACCCTTACTCTGCTAAAATACTTACTCTCTAAGTGGAGTCCTTGCAGGTATTCCCCCACCTTTGTATGAAATCATGCTAGGTTACCAGGAAGGACCCAGTCAGGAGGTAACACTTAAAGTTTCCCCTCGTTACAGAAGCATAAAAAGCTTCTCAAAGATACGAGTGGGATACTAAAATTTTCTCAAAGAAGCTTTTTTTTCAAAAAAAATTATTTTGAATTTTGAAAGAGCTTATGAGAGAAACTTAATCAAAATATCAAATAATATTTTGCCTAATGGATTTGTGCCATTTGCTAAAAAAAATTGCTAAATGAATGTTAAGTGTTACATTATGGATATTGCTATTGATTGTTGTTTGTTGTTGAGTAAATTCAATAACACATGTCCAATAAGAAAAAGTGGTTATGTGAGAAAAGAACGGATGCAAGGTATAATAGTGGTGTCAAAGAATTGTGTGAAATTAAGTGAAAATTAGGTCCACATGTGAGGAAAAGAGCAGTGTTGAAATATGGGTGGAGACTCATAGAAACGGTAGTACGAGATCAAAGTGCTGAGATTCTAAAGTCTATGGCCAAGAAAACAAATGAAGATGGAAAATATCCCTTGGAAATAGAAATGCAATTGAATAGACTGTGGGTTCTTGGAGAGCAAATAAGTAAGGGAGAGGAATAAGCACGTCTACCCAATCAAAGAAAACAATTAATAGTCAGTTAAGATTTTAGCATATAATTTTCCTATAAATAAGAGTCTTAAACTTAGTTGTAAAGGACTCAATTCGACACTCTCACTCGTTGAGTTTCGGTCTCCAAGTCACTTAGCATATATGGAGCAACAAACTCTAATTCACGCATGAGGATTGTTTCGCTTTCTTTTAATATAATTAATTACTTTGTTATGAGTTGTTGAAATTTACTTTAAATTTCTTGTTTTACATGTTCATTTCTTATTTACACTTTAAAACTTTTATTTATTCATTTTTCTCACTTCTTTGTCAAAAAAATTTAAGCACTTTACATAAATCTGGTCTTAATTTTTTAAGATGAAGTGATTCTTATTCTCGAATGGGGATTTGGAATCAAAAGTATTGCACATGCAACATTTTAACAAAGGTCACTAAAAACTATATCTCACAACGATAAATAGATTGATGATATTCTCATTTCTTCAACTATAAAAGAGAGGATTTACATTTCATTTCACTTGTCTATCTAATTAAACAACAAGAAAGTAAATAATAAGATATATATATGAATTAATGTAACATCCTCTGCTACTTTATGGATTGACAACTATCCCCACAAACCAATATGGGTCTTTTCAGTGTGCTTTGTCCTCACTCACACGCTTCTTGGGAAAATTTTCCAGGAAGTCACTCATCCCAAAATTGCTCAAAGTCAAGCACGTTTAACTGTGAAGTTCTTTAGTGATGGGCTATCGAAAAGAAGATGCATCTTGTTAGTATAGGTAATACAAATCAATTCATATAAGTGCTCCTCAACTGTATAGTCTCATACCTATACAGTCTTAGGATCCCTCTCATTCGGGTGTGTAATTGGTTCTTTCATGTACCCCTCCACTTTCGAAGTCTACTAGGAGCTGCTCCTTGTCCGTGCCTCCTTGCACTAGCGATCACTCCCCGACTTCGCAATCCCTGGACGTTACATGGAGGGGTACATGAAGGAACCAATTACACACCTAAATAAGAGGGATTCTAAGACTGTATAGGTATGAGACTATACAGTTGAGGAGCACTTACATGAATTGATTTATACTATCTATACCAACAAGATGCATTTTCTTTTCGGTAATCTATCACTAAAGAACTTCACAATTAAGCGTGTTTGACTTGGAGCAATTTTGGGATGGGTGACCTCCTGGGAAGTTTTCCCATGAAGCATGTGAGTGAGGATAAAGCACGCTAAAAAGAACCGTGTTGATTTGTGGGGACAATTATAAATCCATAAAGTAGTAGGGGATGTTGCAATTAAACATTAAATACAAATATATTTCTTCCTTGGAGAAAAATATATTTAGACCGTAATAACTAACCTAATTTGATTCCAATATAAAATTTTACTAAGCAAAGCATCATATATATCTATATCAGTTTAATTTATATGTATTAATAATGTAAAACTGTTATCAATAGAACCTCGTCAAAATAACAAATTATGATGAGTAATTGTGATGATAAGTATAAGTACTTTCCATAATAAAATTCTATTGGTTGAGATTTGAGCATGTACATAAGTTAAATCGTAAGTTTTTTTGGTCTAGTTCCCTCTGATTCCAGATTAAAATTTCACTTAAAAAAAAAATTAAGCAAAAGAGAGGTATTTTGAAATACCTCTTATGCTAGAACTGTCATCATCATCATCATCATTCAGCATCATTACCAGCTCGTGTGGGTTCGAATCCACGGCGCAAGGGTTAGAGGCTAACCTCCGAACCAACGAGCTACCTGGGATACCCGCGTTAAATTCGGCAATTTGAAAATTATATATAACATCTTAAAAAAGGGATCCAATACCATTTTCGCACAAAAATCCCATATCTAAACATTTGAATCATTTTATAGAGAGAGAGAGAGATAGTAGTTCCCTGTAAACTTGCAACTGCAAATTATGGAGCCTTCAGGCAACACCGAAACGGAAGACGAAACCGTCGCGCAGGCGAAGAGAACCGCCTGTCGCGTCAGCTTCGCCGACAACGAGATCACCTCCGTTCACCTCTTCCGCACCGACGACGCCGAACAAACCCCTCCGCTCAACAACGCCTCCGACTCTGTGGTGGTGAACGACCAGAACGACGTCGTCGTTTCAAGCCCCTTCCTAAGGCCAACCACTTCTCCTCCTTCTTCCACTGACGACGGCAAGTTCCGAATTCTCACGTTTTACTTGCTTCGTTTTCTCTTTTAACACACATCTCTTTTAAAATGCTTCAATCGCTGATGTTACATGCTCCCACACTAATACAATACAAAAATACTGGATAAATCAAATTAAAAATAGTAAGATATTAGTAGTATTATCTAAAAATACCACAGAGTATCCAAACATAATTATTAAACTCTTGAGTTAATTCTTAGATAGTGTTTAGAATCATAAAAAAAAAGAAATGATTTGATTTGATTTGAAACTAATGGTCTATGTTAATACGGCACTAATACGATACAAATATACGCATAAATCAAATTAAAAATAGTAAGATATTAGTAGTATTATCTAGAAGTATTGGTAAAGTATCTAAACATGGTTGTTAAACTCTTGACTTAACTCTTAGATAATGTTTGGAATCATGAAAAAATAGAAATAATTTGATTTGATTTGTAAGTTAAATATTATGTTTAGAATGATTAAATAGGAATTAAATTGATTTAGAAATTTACCTTATGTTTAAAATATAGTACAATGTGTTTGGAATAGTTAAAAAATGGTAATGAATTGGTATAATTTGCCTCTAAGTTTTAAAATCAATTTAACTCTACACAAATTCTATCAAATTTGATAGGATTTTAAAACAAAAGAAGAAAATTTCATGAATTTGTAAATCAATTTGTTTTTTAAAAGATTTAAACAAAAGTTTTGATTTACAAATCAAATCATTTTCATTTTTAATAATTCCAAAAACACTTTTAAATTTTTACCAATTTACAATCTTATTACACATAAATAAATTTGTATAAACTTTCTATTTCAATAATCTTATAAGACGTTAACTCTTAAATTTATAATTTAAGAGTTGTTACTCTTTTGAATAAACTCTTAAATTCATATAAATTTATAATTTTACCTCACAAAAATTAGTTTATCAAAACTTTCTAGTTTGATAACATTGTATCCGACACTCTTAAGTTTGTCAACTATTTTGAAGTATACCTGCATTGTGCATGATAGTTGATAATTTTGCCGGAGATGAAGGTTTTCGCGCTACGGTTTCGGCTAGTTTCATTGCACCTGGACGGTTATCCGGCTCCGATTCAGATTTCTCTGATGATCTCACGATGGACTCAACGGCATTCTCGTTGCACTTTCGGAGCCTCGCTAGGTCAGATTCTGCGGATCTCAGAACGCCTAGCCAGACTTTGGTTCCTACTGCTACTACAAGGAGTCTCATGATGACGCTGAGCAAAGCGAAGAGCCAGTTTTCTGGCTCCTCTGTCCGTATCGATGATTCAGCCAGTGGCGCAAGAGATTCAAATGACATGAGTGTTGTGGAAGCAGATGGAAATCCATTTAGGTATGATTATCACAGAATTTCTCCTTCGTTGGATGCGATTTTAGCAGAAGGAACCAAGGTTGCGTCTTCTGTCTCAGGATCGTCTAATAGGAGTGGTTACTTTTCAGCAAAAGGCAATGAAGCTTCGATTATTCGGAGTCGTGGTTCTTTGATCAATGTAAGAAGCGTCTTGTGTTGGCATTTCATTTAGTGTGCATTTGTTTCAGATTATTTTGAATTTGATAGAAAAACGAGTTTTTAAAACTTAAAAACTTATTTTTCAAAGAAGCTATTCGTAATCTGTTTTTAACTTTTGAATAAGAGCAGATATGAAGAGCTTTTATGCAAAGTGATTTTTTAGGTTCAAAAAAATCACTTCTGTATCAAAATAATCTTAAACAAATGCATCTAGTTTATTGGCTCGTTATTTCTTGTTGATTTTGCAATTGCCACTGGCTTTTGGCGTTTGCATGGCTTATAGAGTGTGTCTGAGAGGAAACATGGCGAGAGTCCTGCTAAGGGAGTTATAGTTGTAAGCAATTGGATCCAGGAAGCACCAACTCCGTCAATGACTTTTCTGCAAGCGCGTCTGAGTGAATTGCGCCGCCGTAATACGCAAGACTTGTCTCACAAGGGCAACTCCGATGGAAACAATTTTGGTGCTGAGATCTCCTCTGGGAAGAAAAGAAAAGGTTATGAGATACTAAGGTATGGAGACCGAGTGGATGAAATGGGGAGGATTGACACAAGCCCACAGCTTCATAAAGAGAGGAAGAGTGACCAACGGTCGGCTTTGGAGGGAACTGGTGATATGAGAAGTGAAAAGGAGAAGCTGGGAGATCAAACAAGGAAGACATGGACTGATGTATGATTAGTGCTTCATGTCGAGGGTTAAATATTATTCAGTTGTGTGTTGTCTGGCCTCTCAACTTTTCAGTTGCCTTGCAGATTGTAGAAGATTTCTTGTGGGGCACTAAACAGTTGCTTTCTCCTTCAGTTGATAAGCTCAATTTGAGAGCGGTATGTTCCATGGAATTCAGTAACTAGAAAATGATAGCATCCAAATAAAATTGTGGATGTTGTCTCGTAATTATTATTGCCTTCAGAAATTTCATCAAATCTGGGAGAAATATTTATATATTCCTGGAGCACATTTAATGCGTATTTCAGGAACAACCATAACCATTCGATCTTGATTTAAAATGCTTAAAATTTATATAAAATAAAAAACATGTGGTTGTGGATGTTCCTAGGGCACACGTTAAATGTACTCCAGGAATATGCAAGTATTTCTCCAAATCTGGTTATCATTATCATATAGATAATTTATTCATATTTAATGTCAATATTTAGATTGGTGCGCTGGAAGATATTTTGGTTCATCTGCAGAAAGTTAACATATGGGAGGCTTTTTGTTCTGAGATTCATGATCAGGTCTGTTGGATAATCATCTTTCACTATTCTAGGTATATCATGAACAAGCTTACATTATATAGCAATTAGAACATATCATGTCACCCAAGATGATATCAAAGGCTGATATTTCCTATCTGTTATCAACACGATTCATGTTTTTCTTTCTGCAGAAAATAGCTGATCCTCTGAATATTCCTGGGCTTAAAAGGTTTGTTTATTTTGTTTGACTGAGTCACTAGATGGAATGTGAATTATATTCTTTCATATGTGTCACTTCATGGCATTGTTTGGATTAATGGTTACTGACATTGCAAAGTAATTCTACTGTAGATTTGGGGAAGCAAGAAGTTTGCTGTTTAACTTAGCATTTGGGAGGGCAAAACTACAATTAATGCATATCAAGCGTGAGAGATTACTGGTATTCTCTCATACATGTCAATTTTTTAACAATGCTTGCAGATGATGATATGCACTTTCATTAGTGGCAGGAAAAAATACAGTTAAGCAGTGGGCTTCAGGAGTTTCATATGATGAAGTTAAATGGCATCCTATCTAAGCATGAGGCTGTAGATAGTCAAGCTAATGCTAGTCATCTACATTCCATCTCACTCAGTTCTGAGGGAGAGTTTCAGGTGTTTCTATCTATCTGTGTACCTACACAAACACACATTTTTATATCAATATATGAATTTGTTATTTAAATTAACCCTCAGATGACGACTTTAAAAATCATCATTATGGAAATACAGAGAGATGGTATAGAGAGAGAGAGAGACACACACACACAAATAAATTGTATAATGCAATGTGCTACCTTGATAATTGTTTGGCCCCTTGTGTGTGTACTTAGGCTATATAATACAAGAGTAGCACAACTCGTACATGCCTAACCCATAACACGCAACACACTGATACCTTGTTATATATATGACTTCTGTTCAAGATAACTCTAGATGTTAATCATGTCCAGCTTGTTACAAATGTAAACTAACCTACTCTAATCAAGTCCATTGGTGAATTTATCTACTAAAGGTTCCCAGTCTGTACATGTAAAAATAACTCCCTGTTAAAATTTCTCTTGAACAAAGTGACAATCCATTTGCCTTAATATGGTTTTCCCCTCCTAAAAAACTAGGTTTGATGCTACCAATCTCATCAATCAGTCAGCAATCATTTACACAAGTTCACAAGTAGTTTAAGCTATGTTGCACGAATAATGGTACAAAGTATCCGATACAATATAGGTGCGATATGAAGATATTTTTATAAATTAAATAAAAAACATGCAAAATATAACTAAAAGTATGTAAAACTATCATATTGGTATCTGATACAATACATATCCGATACAGGTGTTGGCTTTAATTAGTCAGCGTTATCCTTAGGATTCAATGTGCTTAACATCCCAACCCATGGTGCCTGTAATAGGTGCAGCCCCTCAAGTTAGATGCGGATCTGACCTTTTAAGGAAATAAGATTGCGTCCTTGCTAACAGCTATAGCTTTTGGCCTAGTGGTAAGCGCTTATCCTACAAGTTGTATTAGAGTAAGGCCATGGGTTCGAATCCCCCGGCTGACACTGGGGGGAGATTGTTGGCTTTAATTAGTCAGCGTCACCCTTAGGATTTGATGGGCTTAATATCCTTGCCCATGACGCTTGTAATGGGTGCAGCCCTTCAAGCTAGATGCGGTTTTGGCTCTTTAAGGAAATAAGGTTACGTCTTTGCTAACAGCTATAGCATTTGGCGTAGTGGTAAGCACTTGATCCTACAATGGGAACGTTGACTATTATGAAGTATCCATGCATCACTAAGTTTAAGCCATAGCAATTTTTTTGATTCTACAATTAACCGTGCCAAAGCTTTTTGGTTCTTACTATTCTCATAGATAATGTTGTCCAATAGTTACATCTTTCCTTGTAGTTTGAGTTCGCTAATACTTGCTTCATCTTTCACAAATGTGTTTTAGTATTGTCGAATGGATGTGGATCCATTTACACCATGTGTAAGTCTTGTACACTTGCACTTTTCAATACTCCTTCATAGAAATTGAATTTAATTGATCCGACTATTAAATTATGCGATACTATATTGACGATCAAGTATGCCAAATTTCAGAACAATCAGACAACAGTTTAATTGTATTTCGATGATTGATATACAAGTATTTTCAAAAACATATTATCTGTCAAAATAAAGTGGCATGATGAAGTATCAAATTATTTTTAAACTATATGAAATTTGATATATTTGATCTACTTGGTAAGAACTTTGAATTCAACAATTGGATTGATTAAATTTTATACCCATAAAAAATTATTGAATAGTGTAAGTATACAAAGACTTGCACCTCATATAAATAGATCCTTACCCTTATCCACTAGTGACATTGTGGCTTTTGATAAGTTGACAAAGCATTGACTACATTGAATTTTATCATATTTACACTTCCCCTTCACTAATACATGTCTATAATATGAAAGTCATTTTGTCAATTACTCAGTTCTCTTGAAAAAACAATAAATTGTGGTTTATCAACGTTGAATTTGGAGGAAAAAATTAGACAAGAGGAAGTGAAATAGTAATATGTGTGGGTAGAATACTTAGGTTCAAAATTTACATAACATAGGTACCCGCAGCACTGTATATAGCCATAAAGGAATAAATACATTCCTAAATTCAAGAAAATATAATTAATACTAAGCTATTTCCTAAGACATACAGGTTTTCAATGACACATATTAAGCACATGCTTAAACAACAACAGTTGTCTATTATTCTTAACAATCAATAAAATAGTTCAAATAAAAAGGAACTCCAAAGTGAAAAGAACAAAATAAAGTGGGGTCTGAATTTCAGAGAATGAATTTGTATCATAGCCAGATCATATCAGAGCAAAATGTATACTTGGTCCTTGAGGATTGCACTATGCCCTCTAAAATTGATGAGAGCTGGAAATGCAAAATTGAGCTACATTTTTTGATTAACTATACTTGGTAAAATAAGGAATAAATCAAAGAATATTAGTTGGAAACTCAGTGCCATTTGAAGTTTACCATCCAAGGTCCAAACATTATCTGCTGCCTAAGATTTTAAAATCTGTTTTCGCAAGTTTTCTAAGTCAAATAACTGTTCTCCATTTCCACCAAACTGAAAAGTTAGTAACCTGTTTAAGCAGTTCAACAAATTTGAAATCATGTAGTGTGCCAATTACCTTATCATCATTTCTCATGATACTATGATAGTCATTGTGCCTGACAGCTTGGCTTCAATATCTGAGCTTCTAGGAAAGATAAATGCTAGAAATAGCCTCTTCTTTCCAATATCGCCAGTCTTAAAAAAAGCAGCCAAAAGAAAGAATTGTTAAAGGAATTCTCATAAACCACTAAAAAGTCTATCATGCATATAGGGTGCGTTTGAATAAAACTTCAGTGAAAAAGTGATTATAAAGTAGCATAAATAAATTTTTTTGAGATCTTTTATAGAATGCGAAAAAAAAGAGACTTTACTGGGTTAAATGTAAACTTGATTTCTGAAAGAACACTATGTTGTCTGGTCTATGTGGCCAATCCTGTCTAGTGGAATAAGACTTAATTGTTGTTGGTGGTGTTTTTTTTTTTAATTTATTAAAAGCAGAAGTAGTCTTGTATTTGAATACAATTGCAAAAATCAGATTTTACTTTATCTCTTCTATTTGCACATCTCATTTAATTGATTATTTGGAGAAGCAACTATTTTCTACTTCTTATAAAAAGAAGAAAACTGCTTTTTTTCCTTTCAAAATCTTTTCCAAAAAAAGTCTATATCTGAGAATTTTTTTTAAAAAAAGTTCTTTTCGTCTGAAAAAAGTACTAAGACACATTCATAGTTACTTTGTAGGACTTCTCTGTCCTCTGAGCACTGCCCTTGGAACAGATCCTATTTTACATGAAGATATGCATGCATTATCTCTTGGATGCAAGGCATGTTTTCCATTTCTTGGTGTTCATACTCCTGTTTGTAGTTGGTTGATGCAATTGGATAATGAAAGGTTCGATATGTTGTGCAATTGCATGTTAATCGGCAACTTTTTACTGGACAATGCTAGGTTTCTTGTGAAAAGATCACCACAATGAGGCAGGAGCTTGAAACTTTGGCTTGGAAAGCAAAATCCTTAAATAAATCCTTTCATACATACTGCAAGATGGAAAATCATCAAAGCTTGGCTGACACCATAGTATCTGTTAGTGATTATTTGAAGAAGAGAATATTTTGCAAGTGTATATTCCAGAATTTGCAGGTCATTCTAGTCTTTGTGCAATTCTTGTGTATGTTTATTGTTTAGATAAAATACCATTTCTTAATAGGCATCTTTGTTTCTGTGCATTTTTTAGTTGTGGGACATTACTGATTTTGAGCATGTGGATGGTTGTTACCGAGTTGTTCTCAACTATTATGGCTATGTCATTCAGGGGTTAGTTAGATCTTTATTTACTTCCTTACTAATCTTTGTATTGGAGCTTAGTATATATCTTTCATGATACAACTGAACGATCATGAGCCTCTTTGTTTTGGTGAAATGTAGGTTCACAGTAAATGCTTGCCCATCACCGAGCATAATAATTTCAAATAAATTGAATGATGTGAAAATTGTGAAGGTATTTTGATAACCAATTAATCTGTTTTATTACATGATTCATGCTTTTTCTTTTCTTACTTGTTTTGGTACAACATACGTTTTTCTTCTGTAATGTTTTTAGTATTTAGACCTTTCCAGGCATCGATGCTTTTTTTGCATTTATGATCATCTTCAATCCTCATACAACTAAGAAATACACTGATACAAAAGGTTTGGCACAAGAAACACAGGTAAATTACTCCACTTCTGTTATGTTGTTTTGCCTTAGCAAGTTTATTTCAGTATAAACTGAATTTCTCATGTTTTCTTTTTCTTTCTGGAGGCTTGAATATATTTGACAATGGTGTTGGTGATCCACCATCAGATATTTGGTTTACAAAATTTGCTTTTCCTATATTTTGCCCATGAAACAGGTTTTTTTTTTTTTTTTGGTTTCCTTTGTGAAGTAAATACAATTCGTTGTTATGCAAAATTTGCTTTAGATGGAGCAGGAATTTTATAAACCCAAGGGGTGTGTTGAGGACGGACTCTTATAAAAGCTTATGCTTTTAGATAGTCTCAAGAATGGTTTTGTATCTTTAAGATTGCCTTTTAAGCAAGTGCCTTTTCAGCTTTGAGCATGGACAATTCACAAACCCATTTTACCTTGTGCCAAGATATAACTTGGTTGTGAAAAATGGAGACAACAATCATCTAAAACTTGACTATTAGGTCATAGTGGATACATCATCAAGAACCAACTCTCTTATAACTATTAGTATGATCCGTTAGACCTAAGAATAGGAGAAAGTAGAGATTTTAGAGTGTGTTTAGAGGCCTAAAGGAAATAGTGTAATACGCTCTCTATGAGAAAAATTCCTTGAATAGTATTAACTTTGGACATCAAAGGTTTTCAAATTCAAGAGCTTGTCCTGAGACATGCATGATAACTTCAATTCTTGTTTCTTTTGAATGCATTGAAACTCTTATTAGAGATTGTATGTGAGTGCCTTGAACTTTGGATATCTCGACTGGGGTTGGAACCTGGAAATGAGTCAAGCTGAGCTAAGCTGGGCAAAGCTCAGGCTTGGGCCGTTAGTATTGAGCTCGGCTCACAAACAGTCTAGGCTAAAATTTAAGCTTAAGCTTAGCTCACTAAAAGCTCACCGAACTCGAGTTGGTCGTGGCTAGCTCATTTAAATAAAGATTGAATCTTTTAGCTCAATAGATTAGAATTTTTACCATAAATGCATAGCCTATTTTCAACATACTTTACATACCATACACAAAATACAAATATTTTTCAAGTTACATTAAGTGTTCATAAACAACACACCATTATGCATATAATGCATACATATAATAGATAATATATATTGAAAATATAATATATATACATATATCGAACTAGGTAATGAGCTTTTGAGTCAGACAGAATAAAGCTCAAGCTTGACTCATTTAATAAATGAGCTCAAATTATTAGCTCAAGCTTGACTCATGAGCTTAGATTATTGAGTTATTAACGAACCGAGTTGAAAATAGCTCACGAACTATCGCGACTCACTTCCAGCCCTAATCTTGACCTTTGCATGTGATTTTGGATTCTATCTTTGCATGAGAGCATAGTGACAAAAGGCTTGTCCAATCATATATGTGCCTGCTTAAGAATAATTTAGATGATAATCTTTTTTCTTTGCTTCTTTATATATGTTTTGTGTGTGTGTGGAGATTTATGTACTAACATCTAAATTTAAGTGTTGAAAGCTAGGGCTCAAATAGGCAAGGAGGAAAAGATACAATAAAATAGAAAATATGAATAACAGGATATTAGATTGATATAGTGTACTATGACAGGATGCAAAAGACAAAGCACTAACCTCTATTTATAGCTGGAATTAGGTTACTATACTTGTCCTACATATAAGGGAGCAATGTAACTATTGAAGATAAGATAAAATTCGTAAGAAAAAGATAATATTCCTAGAAAGATAAGATCTTTAAAAATAAGATGCACAATTATCATAATTCAAATAACAAAATGAACATAAAATGTGTAAGCATATGTAAAACAATAATGAAGTTGAAAATCAACTATTAATGATATTGCATGTGAAAAGATTAACATCATTTATTCCCAGAGCAAAATACTTACAATATACAAATAGTAAACTTGTTACAGTAGTCTTGAATTGCTTTGAAGAAAGAGGGGAGGAAGAAGGCAGTAAGAACAAAAAGGGTTAGGGCATTTGGTTATGATCCTTGAGGAAGTGTAATCTTAACTTTAGTGGAGGATCTTTATTATGAGCATCTTAAATGTTTTTGAAGTATAATGAAATGCTTTTTGTTAGTGAAGATCCTTCGTGATCAGCACCTCTGGATATTTTGGAAGCCTTTGAATGCTGTGTAAGGCTGCAAGCATTATGAAAGATATATATATATATATACACACACACACACACACACTCAAAGAATCATGATAGATTCCACTTCCAAAATATATTTCATAGTGCTTCAAAAGCATTTAAGATGCTAATAATGAAAGATTCTCTTCTAAGCCAAGAGCATGTCTGGTTTCCACGTTTCCCAGGATGTACCTTAGTAACCAAAATTTCAACACCACCGAATCCTGTTAAGTTTTGTATTGTCTTTTTACTATTTCTTGGATTAAATGCTTGCTTGTACAACCTTATCTTGCAGTAATAGCAATTGGCAAATGATAAATAATAGATAATACCTAACAACTTTGTGCTGAGTGTTTTCCAGGATGTTCTTGTTGCTAACATGTTGTTCCATGCAGGTGACAAGTTCATTGTTGAGTAATCTGCTAGATGTGATTGGCGAGGTTCAGTTAGCTCGGATAGAGGTGAGAAATATGATCCAGGCAAAATTCTGTTCTGAATCAGGTAAGCAAATTTCTTTTCTACTCCTTCAATATTAATCTGAGCCTTCGGGTTGGAATCTTAATTATATTTGGAAGTTTTTCCATTATTTGATTGGAAACTGTTGCTGTCTTGCTCTTTCTGACTTGATTATGTTGATTCTTGGTCTCTTATATTCTGTTTGAGTTTTTAGTTGTAAATTGTATATTACTTGAACTTTTTGTTATGTGAAAATAAAAAAGAAGCTTCAATATCAATTTGGAGCAGCATCGAATATTTGGCAAAATAAGGAAAAAAAAAAAAGAAGAGAAAAACAGTACGGAAATCACAGGAGATAGATGGGGAGAAGGCGCATGATCACATCCACAGATAAGATTGAACTGCCCTGCAGTACAAGGCTTTCTAATTTTTTTTGCCATTGTAGAACGTTGCACTTTTTTATGACTTTCTGAATATGATTGCTAATTTTGTCTGGTATTGATAAGGACAAAAGCTGGAGTTTCGCTCTAATCTAATGTATCCCGGTATTGCAGTTGGGCAACTTGATTTGCTGCTATCTTTCATTGACTTTTGTAGCGGAAGGATGGTGAAAGTGACTCTTGATATGACATGCTTGACATGGTAAAGTCCTGCCCTTCTTATGCTATACATATATATAATTCCTGCCCAGTCGATTCCTTCATTGCTTCAATTAAACTCATGACCTTTAGGCCCCCCGCTCTGATATAACATTGTCTATGAATCACTAGAATTGAGGCTCTGGTGGTTGTTCCATTTTCTAAGATCATTTTCTTGCTGGTATTGATTCATATTTCATACTTGCTGAAAATATTTTCTCCTTAATTTAATTTTTCTTTTTCGGTTCCGATCTAGTGTTATGATTGCCTAAACAAACCAATGCTTCTGCTTGGATCTGATGCAATCAATTTCGTTGCTATTTCTACAATTTTGTGTGTGTGGCCATAATGCATGCTGCCTCTCAATCAGATAAGCTTAGTTTTGTGAAGGACACTGATTGATTTGACAAATGGTTTCTGAGCAGTGGGGTCTATCCTCTAGACATCCTTCCATATCGGATATATGATCCTGCTAGTGGGGAGCAAAGTCTTCATCCCTTGTAGCTGAAATTGGGACTGCACTTAAGAGTGTGCGAGTTGGGTATTCAAGAATTATGAGGCTTTGCAGGTGCATTTCCCAGGCAGTTCAAGCTTTCACCCTAAACCGATGACCATCATTTGTTGTATCATGTATGTTTGCTATCCATTGTTGGAATATTTGGATGTTGGTGGATTGTGTGTACGATAGATCTTGCCTTGTATATTTTCCACTTTATAATGGTTTGACTGTAGTTTTCATATGTTGAAGCTTGGTACTGCCACAAATAAATAAGTTGGTTGTTGGGTGAGATTTGTCAAATTTTAATCAGGTAGGGCCCTTCATGTGGTTCAGATCGTTTTCTTTATAAATTTCCTCATTATACGTGTTGTGCTAGTATCATCTCCAATTTCTTTGCAGTGTTGCAGCAAGGACCCCAATTTTTCAACTACACACGCCTTCACATTCACATTTACATTTCAGTATTTATCATATTGAATGAGGTTTATGTAAATTTTTGTATGTTTAATTATAATTTGAATCCTGAGTTTTATAATGAGTTGAATTTGAATGTCATTAGTGTAATTTTCTATATTTATCATTTAATTTTATGTTGATATATTATTCAATAAATAAAATTAAAATTATGTATCAAATTCATTAAAGTATATAGAATGCATCATTAAGGGTATGTTTAATTGGGGAGTAAAAATAGAGGTAAATTTTTCATGAATAAAATTCGTGTGTAATTTTACACATAGAGTTCATCCATAAAAATTTATATCATATTTTTACCTCAACCAAACATACCTTTAAAGTAAGTTTTTTCATTAAAATTGCATCATATTTTTCCACTTATCTGTTTTTTCCTTTTTGTTTTTTCTTGCAGTTTTTGGTCCTCTTGAATCTGCAAGAAAGATTTTAGAGTTGGAGGTTGATTATTTTCTACGTTTACGTGGGTCCAAAACTAATTTCTTTGACTTGGGGTTAAATGTATACCATCTTTCCTCATATTAATTCTATGCACGTCTCTCGCTATGTCTTTCACAAGCATTGCATATGCTCCCAACAGGGGCTCAAATGATTCGGCTCTCCATACACTAGCAATGGTTACAACATTTGACAAGGTAAAATCTAAATTTGATAAGCGTCATAGTTTCAATTTTGTATCCACTAATTCAATTGCAGAAGCACAATCAATTGTGCGGTTGGTTTGAATATGATCCTTAGGATTTTATAAGTAAATTTTTTAAAAAAGAATATGATCTTCAGGTATGCATTCTCAACTCAGTTTGAGTCAGATCTGAATAACTACTCATTATTCAATCACAGCTACATTGACTGTTTCTAAGATTATAACCCCTGTTGCATTTTGTTTCGTGGTGTGGCACTGGTTGCTCATAAGAAGCATTTGAGACACACATTTACATTGACAAAATAATAATAATAATAAAAAAGGCTGTGATGTATATTAATGAGCTAGTTCCAGTAAGAAGGCCAAACTTGAGCAGAAAATCCCAACAATCCCTTATATATATAAACAATGTTAGCTAAGCTAATACCGGACAGCAGATTCGACCATGCGACCACTCCCATTACCCCAAATTCCCCTGTCCCTCAAACCCAAAAAAATATTTAGAAATATGGTCTGTTTGATTTCCATTTCATTTTTTATATTGTCTACTTTCAGGATTTTGTGAAAAAAAATATTTTAAATATTGGAAATAATAAAATTTTATTTTCTATTTTTACTTTTATTTTCATTATTTCATTTATAAAATTCTATAAATAGAAAACAAAAACGGAAAATAAAAATCCAAACCAACAGACCTCTTAGATATCCGTTATGTTCTAGAGCCAGAAGCTTGGGATCAAATTCTTGTCCATTACGTTCTACTGAAGACCAGTTTGCTAACATCTTCGTTAAGGGTCTATTTCGCTTTCTTGTGCATCACATTATTTTCGACAACTTGAGCTTATATATGTCGCCTCCTCAGTTTGCCAGGTATTAGATAATTTGTAATTATTATCATCATCATCATCATCATCATCATCGTCACATGTATAATACATTATGAAGCATAGACACTTACACAAACGGGCATAGATTAAAGTTAAAAAATTATAGGATATAGAAATAGTATATATGTAACTAAAATGTTTTAAAAAATAATACATTATTAAAATTTTATTTATATTTTATTTTCTCATAAAATAAAAAAGTTATGTATTATTTTCTTTTTATAATCCTATTTATGATGTGTTTTTCTACATTAGAATAAAAAAATTAAATTAAATTAAATATATATAAATATATATTATTGATGTGTCATGTAAGATTCAATACTGATATGTCTAACATGTAGACATAATGTGTTCGTGCTTCAAAGGTCGTACATAACTCAGCATAGTTGGTTTGCCCTTCTGCCAAATAAAACCGAAGTTTACCTCTCATCCCTCGTTTATGCGTCAAATAGGATTTCATTTAGCCATTTAGCCATCTAGCCATCCTGAAGTGAGCGAAACGGTTTAACCTTTTAACTCTCACTGTTTATCAGTGGGTATTTTCCTGTTCCGTGTTGCTACTTCAGTTAATAAAAATTGAAGACATGTAAAGAAAGTAACAATTTAATTCTGGCAAATTATCTTTCTATTTCAATTTTTTCCCTATTTTTTAGTCCTGTTGCTATGGCATTATAAATAAAATAAAACGAAAGATATCTTTCTGTAAACCAAGTGCATCAGTAGAAGAGGAATGGAATAATTTGCATAAAGTTTAGTTGTTATAGATTCGAATCATAATGTCACTACTGAGAAAAAGAAAAGGGCATCTTCCTTTGGCAACTCCAACAGCTTTAATGCATGGATTTTCTTTCCTTATTAATGCAAGGAACAGCGCATTCAATGCCAATTAACTTCTGTGCTGTATTTTATTTTATTTTCCAAAGCAGGATCTTAGGCACAAGGTAAGTTAGTGTTAGGTTTTTGATTGAAATAATATTGGGATAGAAATCCTACATTGCTAAGAATTGAGATGGGAGATGGTTGTCAAGGCTATATATATGAACCTAAGTTCTCCATTCCAATTTGCACCTGTCGGAAACACTTTAAATTTGTATCTGACTTTTCTTTCTCTGTACTATTGTTGTAGAGTGTTATGAGATATAGTTTAAATATTTGTTTTGGAGAGTGTGAATGTATTGGGGGGCTGATGGGGTGTTTTAGAGTGAAGTCTATGTGTTGTAAACATTTTCACATAGTGTTATTCTTTAGTTGTCGTTTGACAGCGGCCATGGTTTTTCTCCGGTTTTAGAGTTTTCCATATTAAATTTTTATGTTATGGTTGTATTCCTATTTTATTTCTCTGTTTAAGGTTGTTTTCAAAGAGGGAAAGAGGCGTATTTTCCCAACAATTGGTATCAGAGCTTTGGTTCGGTGAAATTTATTCTTAGTTTGCTCTGTAGTTGCAGCTTAGGCTGATCTTCCATATCAGAAAAGAATTTCTCTTTGGTGCTTGAGAATTATTTTTGGTTGCTGTTGCTGGAAGGTAGTTTGGTACTATTTGTTGCTGGAAGACAGTGTGATACTATGAGAGTGCGATTTAGAAAGGTTCTGGCTAAGGAAAGATTTGATATTCAAGCGTGTCCATTGTGACCCGTCTCTCTTTCTTGGGAACCCTCTCGGTGCACGGTTTTACAGTTGGCATACACTAATCCAATATTCAGTTGGATAGAGAAATTGATGGAAGGATTAATTTTGGCTTATGTCGAATACAAGTCAAGGATATCGTGATACAATCAAGATTACACAAAAAAAAAGTGTTGCTAGTAGGTCCACAATTGCACACGAGCATTGGTGTTTATGCAAGGTGTGTGGTATGATTATGAAGGTGTGGCTAGTGGATCCACAATTGCACATGGGCATTGATTGACATTGAGATGCAGGGTGTGTGGTGGGAGTTATATTGATGGCTGAGGAACTTCTAGAAAAAGCCAATGTGAAAGTTGCACCATAACTTTTCAGTAAGGTTTCGACATGTGCCAAGGTGAAATTCTTGAAATTGTTCTATTCCAAGTGAGCATACTTTTTATATTGGAGTATAATAGTTCTTTGAACTATGATTGTCGGTATAGACAATGATAGCAAGGGATTGTCGGTGTTGACAACAGAAGATGAAGCTGTGTTTATTTCAATTAAGATAGAGATTCTTAGGATTTTGATTGAAATAGTGTTGGGATAGAAGTCCCACATTGTTAAGAATTGAAATAGAAGAGTATTGTCAAGGTTATATATATGAACCTAAGTTCTCCATTTCAATTTGCACCAGTTGGAAACACTTTAAGCTTGTATCTGATTTTTCTTTCTCTGTACTCTTGTTTTAGAGTATTATAAGATGTAATTTAAATATTTGCTTTGGAGAGTGTGGGTGTACTGGGGGGCCGATGGGGTGTTTTAGAGTGAAGTCTATGTGTTGTAAATATTTTTATATAGTGTTATTCTCTGGTTGTTGTTTGACAGCGACCATAATTTTTCTCCTATTGTAGTTATGTTCCTATTTTATTTTTCTTTTTAAGGTGGTTCTTAAGAAAGAAAAATTACGTATTTTCCCAACGGTTAGGCAAGCACTTACGCTGCCCTTATCATTTGGGCTTAGTGGTGTTCTATTTATAGTATAGTTTATATATTTGACAATACTTCTCCGTCTGTTTATGAAGTAAATAACTAAAAAGAACTCATATTGACGTTTTTGATAATCGGCGGATGTTGAGAAATGATCACATGTTGGATAACTAGAAAAATAACGAGAACTATTAAAAATGAGACGCATTTGCATTGTCAGATAGTATTCATTATTTTACATAAATGTTGGTAAGAAACTAATATTGTACATAATACAAGCTATCTATAATTTTATTATAATATGTTTAAATTTTTTGAAGTCTACGAAATATTTTTGAATATAAAAATAAAACTCAAGATTATTTAGTGATCTACGAGCATCTAATAAATGCATAGGTACACGAATGTCAGTATAAAATTTTTGTTGGCTTAAATTTTGGTAATTTTTTTTAATGGTTTTTGTCTAATGTGGAAGGGGCACAACATTTGTCATGGTAAGGAGTCAAATTTTGAATTATGAGGAATTTTAGGATGATTGTTAAGAGAATATATCACTATAATTATAAATTTTATGTTGTATAATTGATTGGCAATGCATAATAGTAGTAGTACATTAAAATTAATCCCTCTATTAATGGGCTTTAATTTGATGTGTAGAAGTTTCAAACACAAATATCCAATCATATAACAAGATCTTAGTGCCACAAAAGCCATGCCTATAATTTTATGCGATTGATTGAGTGTGTGAAACATTTTAATTTATCAAAATTAATTTTTCTTAATTGTATTTGATTTTTTGGAGATTTACTTAGAAAAACAAATTTTAATTAAAAATATGAATAAAATTTTATGATAATTAATTTTTTTAAAAAAATTCTAAAACTCAAAAAATATTTTAATATTTTTCGTATGTTAAAAGGAATAATTTGAAAACATTGAAGAAACTTGTATCATAAAAAATACTTTTTATGGTTAAATAAACTCATCTTTAGCTTGTTGAGTAATTAATTTCGACTTGAATGACTTGATCGGATTAAATAAGTAAAGCAATAAAGAATTAGTAAGCTGGCCTAAAACAACTTGCCTTATAAGAAAATGAAATAATAACACTAAAAACACATAAAACAATTAGCACATGTTAAACAGCTTTAGACAGAAAATAACGTGACATGTATTAGCATTAGAAATGGATAAGTCACGCAAGTGCTTGCATTAGGAAAAGCGGAAAGTAGATAATTAATTAATGTCCAACTACAATTATATTATTGTTAAAAATTAATTGAATCAACAGAGTGTATACTAATGATGAGAGACTTGAATAGTTTGTATGAGGCTATATATTCAAATTTCAGTGTTGTCAATGTATTTAAAAAAATTGGATATACATATTATTATAAGCTATAAATTGGAGTGTGTTTAATTGAGATTTTTAAACCAAGTGACTATAAAATTCAAATTTTTTGTAAAACTAAAAAAAGTTCAAAATTTAATCTTTTTTAAAAGTTATTTCTTTTAACTTCTATGAAAAAATTTAAAACTGAATTTTTTTTAATATTTAAATTATTTTTTAAAAATTATTCTAATAAATAAAAATATTTTTTAAATGAAAAAATAGTTTTTACTTCAGAATATGATCCAAACGCCCCCTTATACTAGCGATTGTGGTGCCGGTGTGGATACGAAACTGAGTCCACACCCACGAGTCCATGGAGCACACCTAAGACCGAAGCGTGAAAAAGCCAACTGAAAGGTGGAAAAACCGGATTGTGAAAAAGGGCCGCAAAACAAGCTCCCATTTGTCCACCTCACCCAACATGTGATGCACTTTTTAGCATAAAGTTCAACCTTCCTACGACCATTAACAACGCCCTTTTTCTAATTATTAAACACAATAAACAATGGTAAACAAATGCCGCCAACAACAACATTCACACGGACACGGATAAGAAAAAGGGCGCGGAGAGAGAAAAAATAGAAAGAGGGTAGAGAGAGAAACAAAAGTCCACGTAATTCACTAGCAGAGAGTCTTAGATACTCTAGGACAAAAAAGTTAGCTCTGCACTATTAAAAACTTCAACATCTCATTTATTATATTGAAAATTAATAAACATAAAATATAACTTTTGTTATAGTATTTATGATGAACCTCTTACTTTTGTTCATTATAAATCATCTATTTTATTTATTGAATTAAATTATTTAATAAAAATAATCATAATTTAAGGACTAATAATAAAATATCCTTCATGAATTTAAAAATCTGAGATCCAAATATAATTTTTCTAATTTTTTTTCCTTCTTAAACAGTTAAGAATTTCACATTTAATAGCGCCACCATGGCAGAAGAGAAAAGCAGTAGAGTAGCAGCTGTTTTTTTATTTTTATTTTTTGGTTATGTGTCATGGGAGGGACCAAGAAAAGGGAAAGGCCTAAGCTTTTGCTTTCACTAGGAAAAAGACATGGCCCCACATGCATTATATGTTTTTTTACTCTTTTGTTTGCACTTTTTATCAGCTTTGCTTATGTCACATTACCTACATACACATCAAACACCCCATTGCATTATTCTCATCTTACACCTACACCAAACCTCTCTCTATTTCTCTCTCCCTCATATCTAATCTACAATCTACAATCTACCTATTCCTTTCTATCTGCACAGAGCAGAAGAGAGAGAAAAGGCAACGGAAGAAAGCAAAGGGCAAACAAAAAAAAAAGGTCAGTATTTTGTTCTCTTGAACAGTCCAGCTTCTACCCCCTCTTTAGGGTTCCTTTGCTTTCAATTTATGCATAAAAAAATATTAAATTTTTCTGAAAAAGCAACAAAGCCCTTTTCCTTACCGATCTTGTCCTCTCTTTCTTTCTTGTCGTATGGTAATTTTCTTGCCTTGTGATCTCTCCCTCCTTTCTGTTCCATCTTTGCTGCAACTACATGCTTATTCTTCTCTCTGTGTGTTTTTTTTTTTTCAAAGTTCATGTTTTTCTGGGCCTGGAGCTTTTTCTGGGAGCTTGAGATAAGGAAAAGTTGGGAATTTTATGTTGAGGGTATTTTTTTTTTCGGGTTCTCTGGGGATTGGTTTTTGATTGGTTGTTCTTGTTGTCTCTGTTTCCTTATGTGTTTTTTTTCTTTTTCTTTTTCCTTTTTTCGGTGGTTGGATAATGCTATGTTAGAGATGTTTCTGCCCGTTTGTTTGTTAATAATTGATCTGCTACTTGTAATTCATCCCATGAAAGATGTTTTTAAGGATGGTGAAAAATTCAAGTTTAGTTTTTTATGTGGTGAATCTTCTAGTTTTATTAGGATTCTTTTATGAAGGAAATGCACTTTTTCGCTTTTAGAGAAAATATAATTTTGGTCCCTTTGCTCGAAAAGGTTAATTCAGCTGTATAAAGTTGTACATATTTTACACGATTTTTTTTTTTCAAAATCTAAACTAATAATAGCCCTTGGAAGTTCTTCTCAGTTCTTTTTTTTTTGTGTTAGTGTTGTCTTAATTATAATTTATCTTATTAAGAGAGAATCTTATGCTGTTGTTTAGTTTCCTTGCGGCCGTGAAATTGTTAGAGAGTTTGCATGTCAAGGATTTTTTTTTTTTTTTAACTCTGTTACTTGGTTCATTGCTTGTAACTTTTTCTTTACTGTCTCTTTGGTCTTTACTGTGTGGTCTTGGCTGCAAGGTTCATGCTTGATCACAGTTACATAAATCCCAATATCCCATGGCATCTATCCGTTGTTCAGTTTGCAGTGGAATTTCCATGATTTATTTTCCCTGTATATTACTAATTTGTTTCTGTCCGTATCAAAATGCTTACTTATTTGTCTCTTGGCAGCAGCTGAATTTGCTGAGCTAAAATTTCACTTACCTTGTCAGCTTGCTTAACACTTAACAGCTTGTAAGTTATACGACTGAGTTCAGCCTCAACATCTTAAAATGAGGAGGAAGTTTTGTTTGCCAGTACATATTGCAGTTTGAGTAGACAATTACTAATTGGAGAATTCTTTATTTTAGATTAAGGAGCAAGCCAAAAGTCAGTTTAAAGATGGGTTATTTATGTGATTTTTGTGGAGAGCAAAGGTCCTTGGTGTACTGCCGCTCGGATGCTGCATCCTTATGTTTGTCGTGTGATCGAAATGTTCATTCTGCCAATGCCCTGTCCAGGCGACATTCGAGAACTCTTGTATGTGAGAGATGTAACTCACAACCTGCATTTGTAAGGTGCACTGAAGAGAAAATTTCACTTTGTCAGAACTGTGATTGGTTGGGTCATGGTACCAATCCATCTTCTTCAGCACATAAGAGACAAACAATCAATTGCTACTCTGGCTGCCCTTCAGCTGCAGAATTTTCTTCAATATGGTGCTTTTTCTCAGATATACCCTCTATCGGTGAAACATGTGAGCAGGAACTTGGTTTAATGAGCATTAATGAGACCCCAGCAAGCCAGAGTGCCCCTGGTTCAGCTGAAGTGACTAATCGACTCAGCAAAGATAAATCATGGGTTGGCACATCTTCAATACCTGAGTCAAGCTCAGAACCTCTTATTCTAGACCAGCTGCCTGGACCTTCCAATGAATTTATGCCCAAGGTATAGCCTCATGCTTTTGTTTTTATCCAAAGTCTTATAACCTTGTTAGAAATAAGGAAATATCTAGTAATATCTCTGTTATATCTTAGAATATTTCATATCATATCTTAGAATGATTTAGATTTATTTAGGTTGATTCTATCATTATGATTATATTTTATCTTTACCTTATAAATAGGATTATGTTATTGTATTACAATCACAATACAAAATATCAATATATTTTCATATTATCTAGAGTTGCTATTCTATCTCTTTCCCTCCTCCACTATCTAAAACGCTGAATTTCAACAAACCTCACTGTGGTGGACAATCTAAGTATCTAACAACTGTATAGTGAATGAAATTGCAAGCTTGTTAGGGATGGATTCTCTGTCTTAATTTGCTGGATGGTTTATATCATTCCTTTATAGAATTCACAGAGTAATAGCAAAACTAGTGGAAATCATAACCAAACTAGGTGATGGACATGCTAAACAACAAAACACAGTGAATGAAATTCAAAGTTTGCAAAGGAATGAGTTCTGTTGTTGTGGAAATTGTTTTATGGTGTTGTGATTTTTTTTTTCTGTGGAAGTGAGAGTGTAATAGCAAAAGTATGTAGTTACCAATCTCCAAGGTAGTTTCTCATCAACCACTTCTTATGGCAAAATCATGATTTCTTCTGGCTATCTAATTCTTAGGTGGCTAATTAATAATTCATTTTCTAAATGAGTGATACAGTATTCAAAACTGCTTTGCTTTGGTTCTGTACACTTACTGTTTTTTGGTCCAAAGTATATTTTGGTTTCACAAAATTTCAGTTTTCCTCATGCATTAGTAGCTTGAACTCAAAGCAAGAGCAGATGATGAACCTGTATCTTTCTATCATGTAGATAGTTTCAGTGCATGCTAGAGTAGCCATTTTAATTTGAACAGTTTTCTTTCTCACAAGGTGGGGTGGGTATTTGGGGCTGGGGCTGATGGTGAAAGAAAATAATATTAGATGTGCCAATCTGTATTTACATGATTTGGATTAGTCGGCTGTTGTAGTTGTAACTACAGTCTTGTTAAATTCCACATTTCAAGTTACCAAGATGTTCTCTCATGCACAGGTGTTGAAACTTTGTCTAAAAATTTGGTTGAATGGTAGGTGACATGATGACTTGCTGAGTTGCTTACTAAAGATATGAATATCCCCTTTAGCATATTTAGATGGATAATTGCACCTTATCTACACGGCCATTTGGTATCAACGTATTTTCTCTCTCTAGAGGGATACCAAGATAAAGTATAGGTGAAATTATTAAAAAAGATTTAGATTATAATGGTTTGACTATAAACATGGTTTATGATAGGAGATTATGGCATCATTTGATCCATATAACCAACCCCATTTAGTGGGATTCCAAAAGGGCCCAATTGTTGTTGCTGGTGTTAATGAGTTTAAAACTTTGACTCAGGAATTTGATGACCGTATATGTGGCATAATGATGTGCTTGCAAAGATACGATTGACTTGTAGCTTAAATGCATTGATGGCTACTCGTTAGCTTAAAGCCCATTATATAGGATTTGGCTACTATTTACCTTGTTTACGGAAATAAAATACGTAGCTATTAGCTTTCTATATTTAAAATCTCATAAGTTCTTCAAATCACTTGGTTAATTTCTCTTGATGAATCTGCAGTTATATTGCCCTGGTAAAAAAGCTTCTGCACTCTGTGATGATGATGATCTTTATGATGATTTCAACATGGATGAAGTGGATCTGGATCTTGAGAACTATGAGGAACTTTTTGGGGTGGCTCTCAGTCATTCCGAGGAGCTTTTTGAAAATGGTGGAATTGATAGCTTATTTGGTACAAAGGACATGTCTGCTAGTGCTGGTGATTCTAATTGTCAGGTTGCTGTTGCTGCTGAGGTACTCGAATCTCATCATCCCTTGTTTATGATAAGCTATGTTTTTCCATTATTGGAGCATAATCTGTTATTTTTCATATAACTGAGTCATGTGTCTTGTCAATAATTTCTCTTTGAATTTTAAGGCAACACATCTGGAAACTTTAGTGTGATTAAGTTCTACTCCTTACAATAATCCTCTAGTCTGTTCACTCATGTATATTATTTCTCGTTATCTCCTTGGTCATCTGGTGATTATGATTATCTTCACTCCTGTGATAATAAAATTTGGATATAGGGCCCATATTCAATCACAACAGGATTTTTCCAGTTTTCTCCACCATATAAATTTGTCTGAAATTCTGTGTCAAATACCTTCCTGTTTGATTAAGCTCTAGCTTGTGTGTTATTCAATTAAGCAGTGTAATATCCAATGGTTTTAAGTGGAAGGAGATTGGAAGACATGGTCAGCTTGGTGGCTTCTACTATCAGCACTAATTTCTTTCACCATAAACTGTATAAATCATCTGGGGTATAGCCAAACTGATAATACAAACAACCAAAGTGCTGATTTTAATCCTGGTTGTCTGAAATTTGCAAAATGTTTACAGCAGAAGGAACCAAAAAATAAAAATACTGTATTTATTTATTGGTTTGTTTAGCAGGATAGATCAGTATAAATTATTTATTTATTTGAAGGTTTACTTATATTTTGTTCACCCACATATGGTGCACACATTTAAGTGAGTAATGGGTTTTTCACTGTTCAGTGTTTGCATGCTCGTAACGTGGAAGTCATACTAGACAATAGACACTTAAACAGAACATTCAGCTGCTTTTGTGCCAGCTGAGTCATATGTTCCTGGGTTTTTTTCCTTACATATTATCATATCTAAACTACTTGTTTCCAGGGTTCATCTGTTGGCTTGGTCAGTGCAATACAACCAGCATGCAGCAATGCTGCATCTGCAGATTCAATGATGAGCACTAAAACTGAACCAATTCTTTGTTTTACGGCAAAGCAATCCCAATCAAACATTTCCTTTTCTGGTGCTACCAAAGATAATAGTGCTGGTGATTATCAAGACTGTGGGGCCTCTTCAATGCTTCTCATGGGAGAGCCACCCTGGTGCCCTCCTTGCCCTGAGAGTTCTCTGCAATCTGCTAACCGCAGCAATGCTGTCATGCGATATAAGGAAAAGAAAAAGACACGGAAGTAAGTCAATAGCTTTGATACTATTTATATATCCATTGGTGTTTGTGCAGTATTACTGGTAGTTGACATAAAAAATGTATTGTTGGCCATCATCTAGTAGTGCCTTTGTTTTGATCTTAACTTGTGAATTTTCATGTGACTAGTTGCTTCTTATCATGTTTTTACCTTATCATTGTTTTACAACAATAGTAGCAATCTCGATCCTATTAGGTGAAGTTGGCGACAAGGATTAAGCGATGCCATTGTGCTCTATCAAGAACCATTTTTAGTGAAACCATTTAGAGCAATGTCATTTTGAATGGTTTGTATTTTTCAGTTCTGCTTCGACCCCTCATAGTCACACTATCTTCACACTGGGGTCTATTGATCTACTCACATGACCAGATCCTTTTTTTCAGCTGAAAACACCATCAAAGAACCTTAAGTGAGCTTGTCATCCACTGCTCAATAAATGCAACTCCAACTTCCTCTCTTGGATATATTAATTCCTAAGGGGCTATTTGTTTTGCTGAAAACTGAAAACTGTTTTCAGCAAAGCAAACAGCCCCTAAAGCGCTTCTTGTTTTCCCTCTCATCCACTTCTCATATCTGCAAAACTAATTTTTTTTTTACCCCGGTTTTTTGAGATTTTTTTTTTCCCTATGTTTAATGCCTAACACACGTAACCATAAAGCATACTAATCATATTATCTCATTTACCAATACCTTTTGCCCCCTAAACACCAACAATATTCTGTCACTGAAGATCTGTGCAAATTAATACATAATCTGTTGTGTAAATGGTTGTTGTTCCTGTGCTCGAACTTAATCACATTTGTGTGTGTATATATATATATTTGTCCCTAACTGTGACATTAGATCAATCGGTTACCTTCTGTGTTGCATTCAATGTGATCATCCAGTCAGGCATATTCCCTTATTTATTTCTTTAGTTTGGGTTACCTTTGCTTCTAAGCAATATAACTATTGTTGGATTTGATTTATTTCTAAACTTCAGAACTTAGTATCTCTATGGGTGATTTAACATCACTTCTGGTGATCTTGTTAGGTTTGAGAAGCGAGTAAGGTATGCCTCTCGAAAGGCAAGGGCTGATGTCAGAAGGCGCGTGAAGGGCCGGTTTGTCAAAGCTGGTGATGTCTATGATTACGACCCTTTGAGCCAAACTAGAAGCTGCTGAGTGTACAGCTTTTAACCATGTTCCTAAAAAAGAAAAGAAACGCTCATATAGTTGCAAAAGAAAACCGTAACTGTTACCTGAAAAACAAATGGATGAAATTTGATGCATTTTTTCTCCACACAATGACAAGCTGTCTGGTTTTATCACAGGGGCCTAGATTTTCTTCAAGGGGAAGAAGGTTGTAAAGAAGGCCATGTTCCCAGGATTTGACAGTGTGAGGTTCATGAGCAGATTATGTGTCCTTCACTGAGAAGGACATCCAAGCTGTGTGATATTAGCTGACATGACATAATATCACAAAGTGCCTGCCTCCTTCAGGCAAATGGATTTTGATTGCCTTTCCTGTGGCAAATGCTGCCTCTCTTTATTCTTATCTTAAGAATGCAGAATTCTTTTTAGCCCTTTTGACCTTGATATGCTGCACCCCTGTCATACTTTTATGTCAGCTCTCAACTGATCTTAGTCACATTTAGAAGTGCCTATGATGGCATGATAAGTGACTAATTTGATAGCTCTAGCTTATGCTACACTGGTGTATGTTGTAATATTTTGCCTCTTGCACTTTGGCATGTATAGCATAAAGCAAGCAGTATATATACAAATATATTTGCAGTTTAGATGTGTAATTGGCCAACAGTTATCAGGTAAATGACAAATTGTAAATTCTAAGGTTATGTATAGAATACAATGCTATTTATGCTGATGGTAGGGAACGGTCTATGGTGGATATGTATCTGTAGAAGTTTTGTTTTGTATTTTATTTGGAAACTCGGCGTGTTTGTATCATTTGTTAGCCGCCTCTTAAAAACAAGCGTTACCTGAAGAACTTTATTCGATTATCTAATAATAAATCCATGTGTAAGAGATGTTATATATTTTAAGGGTATCGATATCCTTTGAGTTTAAAGGTTATTTTTTAATTATGAGTATTTAAAATATTAATAAATTTAGTTAGTGGGATATGTGGTAAATTTTTTATCGTAAGTTATCTAAAGGGTTTCAATATCTATAAATTTTATAGGGCATTAAATGAATTTTGTTATTTGATATTTGTTATATTTTTTCAACCGGAAAAGAAAAACTGTTATGTCGACTTACTTTGAGATAGGCGTTTAACTTTTTTGAGCTGTTCAAATTTTCAATCAATAAAGTCGAACGCAACAACTTATGGCTTTTTTTAATGCTTAGCTTATTTTTTTTAATTTAATTTTTTTAACCGTTAAAGTTACTTTGTGCAGGTTACAGTTGGTGTATTATTGTCGTTGCGCTTGGTTCCAAGGTAATCGAATTATTATTATTTTTTTTATTGGTCGAGGATTATTATAATGTAATTTTATAGTTCAGCGTCAATCAATTGACACCATAAATACGAGCGGATGAACGGGGCACGTGTCCATCTATCAGCACTTCTCAACAATCCGTATTTCTAAAATTCTCTATTTGATGTGGGCCTATTTTTGTATTTTTATTCATCCATTGATTGATGATTCTAAGATTGATATTTATAATTATACCAAATATAATAATTACCTTATTGCAATATTATTTTTTGAAAAATTAATCGTAATTTAAAATTTCAATACTTTTATTATTAATATAACTTATTCAGGCACGATATTTTTGTCGGAACAGAATTAATAAATTTTACAACGAATTAATATACAGCCCGAAAGCATCGCAATTTAACAGATTAGTTCTATAAATTTTGATACACTTTCTATTCTTAAAACCTAAAATTAAATATATCGTAGCAAGTCAGTTTTTCTGTTAACCTCTTAACGGGCCGATGTTCTAAAGACAATAAGTTGCAATTGGTTTGATAATGTTATGACTTTACTGGAACTGTCAAGTTATATAGACTCTCTAAATATTGCTATTGAAAAGTCATAGTAATACTGTTTCGTGTATCGTAAGATGGTATACAAGTTATTCTCAATAAGAAGAAGCACAAAAGCAATATTTGATAAATTTACTTTAAGTTTGCTTTTAAAATCTAAAATGGCTATGCTCTATAGTGGCTATAAATAAAATAATTTCTGAAAATTAGAACCATTAATTAATAAAAAATTATATCAGTTCTTAAATTTTAGTGAGAATAAGTTAGCGTTGAAGAACATATTATGAGGATGAGGGCTCTTAACAGCATCCCTGATTTTCAAAATCAAGTTGCAAAAGAACCATATTTTTTTTTTTGAGGAAATTATACTATCCTCTCATGAGGTTAAATATAATTACACTTGACACTCCTTAATTTTATAAAATTATCACTGACCTCCCTCATGGTCAATATAATTACACTCATATCCTCTGAAGATACTGGTTCATTAATTTAACTTATAAAAAAATATAACAAGTAACATATACATAATTATTGATGAAACAATTATAATATTTTATCAATATTCAATATATTAATTGAATAAAATATTTCTTTTATCACATAAAGATGAAACTTATAATAATAATTTATGATAAAAAGAGGTATTTTGGTTCAAATATATGTCAAATATTCTAATTTTGTTATTAATAATAATGTACATGTCATATGTTATTTCTTTTTGTCATTTAAATTAATGAATTAATATATGTAAGGGAGATCAGTGTAATTTTGTAAAATAGAAGGATGATGAATGTAATTACAGTAAATTTCAGTAGAAGCGAGTATAAATTTATTCTTTTAATATTTTTCAAACACAAAAATTGAATTCAGTATCCACTTTTGGGTATCTCATCCAAACACTCACCTTATCATTATCTCTATGGGATAAGATAGATAAGTGAGAATAAATGAGAATTATAATCTCATCCAATGGTAATAAAGTGAATATCTGGATGAGACACCTAAAAATAAATATTGAAATAATATTATTGTAATGGAAGGCACTGCCTAAAGAGCATTACCAAACAAGTCTTCTTATTGTTAAAATGAAGTGTTTCTATTAATTTTATGTAAGGAGAACTGTTTAGATTCTATCAAAGTAACCAGGTTATCAGTTCGCGAGCTCACTTAAATTCATGGAGTTGGGATAAACTTGAATAGTAAACCGGTAAGAGTTTACTTATTTGAAAAACAATATTAAAAAATATTTATAATATCTAATTATAATAAAATAAATTTATGATAAAATAAAAATACGTAAAAAATTTAATTACAACATATTAAATACAAATTAAAATCTTAAGAAATATAATAGATTAAGACTTCATGTTGTGAAAAATCAAAATAACTTAAGTTAATACATTATAACCTTAACTTTGGAAGGTCTAATTTTGAGTACTTATATTGAAGTATCATGTTTTGTTGCTAGAGAAAAACACTAAATAAAAGTGTAACTCGTGATTTTAGTTGAGTTTATCAGAATATATAAGAGTTTACCTGAGTTCATCCAAATTTACTCATATATGAGTTTTCAAATGAGTTCACTTGAGAACTTGGTACCATGATAGTAACATTTTTTCTCTTATTCTAGGTGCAATTAAAAATTTCTTGTAAGATCAAGTATTGACCCTAACAATCATGTTGTCGTTTCTATTAAGAGTCAGCGGATAGTCATTAACGCATGATTAACTTGTTACAATGATTTCAACTTTAGAAATAAATGTTACACATTTCTTTTTTAAATCATTGAATAATCTTTTATTTGTGTAAATTATTTTATAAAATTCACAGTTAGATTAGAAGTTCACGTCATATAAATTATATATATGAAATTTTAAATTGATTTAAAACCATTTGACATAATTTTATGTACATAAAATTCAATGTAATATCTTAAAAAAAATTAACATAATATATATTTTAAAATGACAAGGATAAAAGCTATGTGATTATATTCTTATTTATTCAATTTTTATGAAATTTGACATAAATAATCTTTATGATAAATATTTTTTATTCAACAGTTGAATAAAAATAATTATTTTATAAAAAGTTATTAATTTATCTAACTATATTGAAAGTTATATCAATATAATTTGATTTTTGCCCATATATATATTAACTCAACTTCTTAATATGCTAACAAGAGTCCCTTAACTATGTGGTTGGGGATTCAATCCCCATTCATGGAAATATAGTGAATTTTATGGTCAGTCGTTTATCTCTTGAGAGAGCTCCTGTGATGAGAGGATTAGTCACTGTTGTTGATGGTGGATACCTGGATCTCAATAAAAAATAAAAAAAGAGTTAGCTTATCTTGTTAACTTTTGGCTTATTCACCATCATGATTTGAGTTCAATTTTCAAGTTTCTCCTATTGGTGGATAATCTATAAATATCTCTATAATTGCTCAATTAGTTGAAGCGATGCCATGGCCCTGGGGTGATTTTCGTCTTCAACCTAAACGTTTATGTTAATAAAAAAAATTTAATTTTGATACACTGATAATATAAAAAAAATCAAATATCTCTATTTGCATAAGCTTTTAAATAGTAAATATAAAAGTTAGTTATACTTGATAATGTGTTAATATATGATTAGATAATTGTATAAATTTTTTTTGTACCGATCGTGTATCAAAATTAAATAAGAAAAAACAACTTTCCAATGTTATTAGCAACGTGGGAAATGCTATCAAATTTGTGTCGCGGGCAAATTGTCTACGGAAGTTCTTTCACCAGAAGTCACGAGGAAATCAATCTTGAAAAGAAAATAGGATTTTTTTTTTCTTTTTTAAAGGAGTGTACAATTTTATGAACTAAGATCTTTCAACGTTATACACTAATATGAAAAATATTATACTACAAAAAGAAATAACTTTTTTAATATCACAACTTCCTCTAATTTATTTTAATCCCTTAATTTTATCTATTTACATTTTTTTATAAGTATATAGGCTTCTAATGTTAGTATATAAATATGACGAGGATCCTTATCCGCAGTTTTGTAAGTATTTATAAAGGCATTGTACTATAGTAGCATGTCACTGTATTAAAACCTTTGGCTCTATGTGCATATTTTCAGACAAACAAACTTTGAAACGTTTGTGATGTCATAAAAAAGCAACATATTCTCTGGGGTTCATAGAATTGTTTATAGTGTTAACTATGGTCCAACAGAAAACCAAAAAAATCTAACCATGGTTAAGGTACTGGGTTTTGTTACCCAAAGCAAGTGCCAATTATCAATCCTTAGGAGGGTGATGGGGTTCCTCTATCTATAAAGCAAAGAAGAAGAATTCAGAGTTCCCATCATCGACCCAGAACCGTAATCTACAAATCCTTTCCATGTAAGTCTCAAAGGTGCAATCTTTTTCTTCTGGGTATTGAGTTTTCTCTTCCGGGTCATCTTGGAAATCTATGTTTCTGATGAAAAAAAGGGCTAGATTGTGTGTCAATCATTGATAATGTTCTTGTTCTCTGGATGTGTAAAGTTTTTATTTTCATTTTTCTTATATTATGATTTTTCTTTCAATCTTTGCATATTATGTGATGTGCAAATTTTTTTTTATCAAAATTCAATTCCATGAGGTTTTTGGTTTATGTTAGATCTTGCTGAGGAAGAAGACACTAACAAAATCCTTGTTTCTTAGTTCGCTTCCTCTATTTGCAATCTGAAATATTTTGGCTTCAAATTACATGCTACTTCGGAATTTTTTAACTTGTTTGTTCTTGTATTATTGTGATTGTTTGTTCCTTTTGATTTTTTTAATTTATTTTTGGGGTCTCTTGAAACGCAAAACTTGCATGCTCTTCTTTTCATTGAATCTAGCCCAATTTTTCTGAGCAACTGTTCCTCACCCAAATTCTGGGGTTTTGGTAATAGTTATGTTTTTCCTCTTTCATATTGATTTTGATGCTAACTTGTGAAATCAGATGTTATATATAATAACTGCTATGGAACCATAGAAAGCAGCTATATGATCACAATTTAAGCCTACTTTGTTTTTCATTTCAATCTATGATTGATTAATTACTATCTTATTTACTCTATTTTAATTTTGGCTGAGTTATCAGTGTTCTAATCTTCTTTCCCTTAATGTGTTTTGCAGGTTCTCACACTTGTGCCTTCCACTCTGGATGATCAAGCTGACATAGCAACTGGTTCCCTTTTTCCATGTTTGTTGATTCTGCTTGACTCAGAAACAGTCTTTTGTCGATTTAGCTAAGTTTCAGCATTGATCAAAATGGGCCTCTCAAGTCTTCCATCACCATCTGAAGGGGTGCTATGTGCAATCTTTGTTAACACTGTGTTGTCAATTTCCATATTCAAAGGCATTGTTAGGACAATTCTACACATTGTTGGCATCCCCCTCTCATCATCGTCCACTTCACCATCCCCTTCACCAAATGCGTCCCAACACTCGCCACCCGAGTCCTTTGAGTATCTTCTTAGTAGCCCCAGCAGCCCCACTGAGTGTCTAATTGAAGAGTTTAGAAGCCGGATGCCGGCGCTCCGGTTCGACAGCGTGTGTTCCTGTGAAGAACTTGAGCATGATTGCTGTGTTTGCCTCACTGAGTTTGAGCCAGAATCAGAGGTGAACCGCTTGTCTTGTGGCCATCTCTTCCACAGAGTATGCTTGGAGAAGTGGCTGGACTACTGGAACCTCACATGTCCACTTTGCAGGACTTCCTTGATGCCTGAAGAGGATGATCCATGGTCAATAGTAACCAATGAACCTTGGTCTCTAGTGACCAATGAGTGAGCATACTACTAAGCGGGGGAAAAATGAGGTCTTGTTGTACAGCATAGTGTACATATTTTTTAGAGTTTTTTTTTCTGATGTTCATGCATCTGAGTTCTTCAGCCTTTAATTAACACTTTGCCTTTTATGATCTAGAGTTTGTAGCTTGTTGGGGGGGTCTTGTTTTTTTCTTTTTATCTTTATCTCTTTTTTGTGCTCTTCAGCACTAACGAGGGATATACTTTTTGCTTGAAATTTATGCTTGTTCATAATGCTCTCCGGGTTCTGAGCCTTAAATTCCGTAGTGGGAGTTTGATCCTGGTACGTGAAAGAAGCATGAATTGTAGTCCTTTTTCTTTTGCCCTCCGAGCACTTTCATCACCATGTATGTATAGTGTAGCTTGTAAATTGATGTGGTTGGCAATGAGTTTGTTATTACAAAATGCAAACTACCAAACTTACGATTTTACTATATAATATGTATATATTGGTGTATAAGTTATTAGAAATCGGTGCATCTTGTAAAACGAAGGAAATTACGTGTACCTATGTCATGTCATGTATTGTTTATTTAATCAACGTTAATGGTCACACGAAAGATGGGTATTTAAAATTTGAAACTGTTGCTGAACATATTTAATTGATTGAACAAAAAAGGGATATGATTTAGAGATATATGATTCTTATTGTTATACTGAGGAGAAGAATAGAGTAATGGAATTTTTGCAGGTTTGAAGCGGGATCAAATATCACCTTGTTTTTAAGGTGTTAATTGTTCCCATTAGTTGTTCATAGGGATTACCGCAATCCACCCATAGGATTAATCCAAGCAGCCTAAAATCTTGGGACAGCAAGTCCAAAGATTTTTTGTAGAGTGTTCGTGAAAAAGAGAAATTTTGATTGCCTGTGTGTTTTTTATTGTGGCAAAAGAATTAGATATATATAAATATTGTTTTGAAACAAAATGACTTGACACTGGTCATACCCCTTGGCAGGAGTCACGTCTCTTGACAGTAGACTCATTGCCAATAAACTTAACAGCCAATTTTGTTTTGCAAACTACTCTATTTGTCAACACCAGTTCAACTAATTGGATCATTGGATTGGTCTTTTCCACTCCTAATTATGTAGTGACTTGGATTTTATTGTTTATATTATCATGAATTTGGTTTGATTTTTAAAAAATATCTTTGATCTTGGGTTGAAGACAATTTTTTATTTTGAGCTAAATCTTTTATTATTAAAAGAAAAAGGGTATTCGGCGCTTCCTTTGGGATTTTCTTTCTTTTTCTGTAAGAATCTCAGAAGAGATGCGCATCCAGCCGCATGCCAGATATAGAACAATGAAGAAAACAAATGAACAAATCGATATTTGACTTGTACATGCGGTGTTACTTTTTCAGTGTTAAATTAACTAACTCCATATCAAGGCCTCTAAAGAGAATATCATAGTGATACGAATTACTTTTCTTGGCATGGAAGGAATATATGAACATGTAAGTGGAGCTAGTTAGAGTTGAGCGATGAGATGAGTTAAATTTAGCGTAATGTTTAATTTAGTTTCGTTACGTTTCATCAAAGTTCCAATTTAGTTTAAAACCTTTTTTCCCCCTTATTTATGTTGTTAACGTTTTCCAAATGTTTCAATTTTGTTCTTTCGATAAAAAAACATCTAAATTATAAATTAAAAAATTAACATAAATTACAAATTAAGATGTTAAAAAATTATAATAAAATATAAAATATTATATTATAATGTTGGTGATCTAGATAAAATATAAAATATTAAATTTGAGTTCATAATTTGATTAGTACCATTTATGTTTTGAAAATATTAAGAACAAAAGTAAAACAAAATATTTTGGGACTACATCAAAATCTTTCTCAATGGAGATTTATCTTTAAATTTATATGTTGCATTGTAAGTGTAGAAAATTGACGTGCAAAGAGGATATGTGTCTTGCTCTAAATTTCATGATATTTGTGAAACAGAGCTGTCTAAATGTCAATGTCGAGAAATTTACAAAAACGTGGCCTTATTAATATGATATTTTTGTATTGGATTTCAAGCGGAGGGTTTGGCTTCTTGGAGTAATCATAAAGATTTATTTGGATAAATATCTACACTTATATAAAACTAATTTTATGAAAACAATCTATAGAAGATAACTTATTTTATATTTGTCTGAGATAATAAAATACTTATTTCGAATATTTTAAAAAATGTTTCTTTTAAAAATGCCAAATATTTTAAATTTTTGAAAGGCATTGAAATTGAATTTTAAAAAGTAATATGTTTGTAGTTAAACATGATAAAAAATTGAAAATGCGACCTTTAATTGCTTAAAAATCGAAAAGTTCATTCGTAGTATTATCCAAAACGAACCCCAAATCATCAATGACTTGAGAGATAAATTCCGTACGTGTCAATTATTTCCGCAATAGAATGGGGGTTAATAATTGAATGGGAATAAAATAAAAACTAGGGTGAGTTGGACCATAGCTCTCCGTTGTCAATGGAAAGATGCGACATTTGTGGGAGGCGGCGTATAATACAACCTGTTTGATGGTGACATTGATTAGGAATCTGGAACGGCGATTGCTCCACTTGTTATCTGCATGCAAGGCAGTGTGGCAGCAAATTTACCAATTGTCAGGGATCATTATCTTTCTTGACCAACGGGATTTTCTCAAACAAGTGAATTTTTACAGAAAAGCTTCACAAATGTGCATTTTTATTTGAAGATCGTAGTTGTTTTAATGAAAAACAACCTCACAACAATTTGTCAATCTCATTATATTTAGTTCGTTTAATTCTAAAATTAAATAATAATCATAATAATGATAATAATAACAATATGTAAATATTTTTTGTGAAATACGTGTAATATTAATGGGAATTAGATTTAATAGAAGTGGGTAGTCTTTCAAATATGGTAAATATAGGTTGTGTCTTTGCTCCCTGAATGAGGGGTGCGTACTTGCAAGGATTTCAATAATCAAGTTAGAGGGTGCTTAAGATGTTTACAGAAATAAATGAATTATGTGTACCTTTCATCTGTGCAATACTATGCCCAAGGGATATTTATAGAGATACATGGGATGTCATGGAAGCCAGTTAGGCTCCTATTGTGCTTAGAAGCCAGTGACTAGCCCATCAAGCGTCCGAGTTCCATCTCAAATCATCTGCATAGGAGGTCCAAATTGTAAACATGAGCTGTGGAAGACTGTAATGAAAATGGAGCCCCCCTCCCCCCATTATAAGGGTTCAATTTCTTGTGAGGTTATGACCTCAGACTTCCTATGGATACTACTTTGTCTTGATCTGTAGGTTGCATTGTTTTGACATAGAACTTTCAAGCTTTAGAACATTTTATGTCGTGCCTTATTTCTAGGCTTTAGATCAAGTTGATCTGCTAGCCTCAATTTGGGCTTATCTTTTCAACCTTAAGATGTCACTTTTTCACAACTTTCCCTTGTGGTTTGTTTTTCAAATACCAATAGGAAGCATGTTCCTTTGCTGCCAAGTAGGTGTATAAACAAGTGTTAAGAGCCTTATCTTCAATTGGCAGGGATTATTATCATTTGCCTAAGCTAGACTCCTACACAAGAGTATGGCCCTATTAAGCGTGGATGTATGATGCTTTATATGTTCATCTCGAGGTTCAGGATTCCATTTTTCCCTTCAACATGTAATAAACTTCACCCTACTATGTGCTTGTTGTACATTTTGCCTCAGTGTAGGCAATGTGTTAGTTTATACTTACATTTTTTGTCTAAGAGAGAGGGTTTGTACTCGCACTCAGAGCAGTCGTCTAAGGGAGTTGATTTCCACTCTGCACTTAGGGAAATTGTCTAAGGTGTTATAATTAGTTTATACTCATCCCTTAGGGAATTTGCCTAGGCGAGTCTTAGTTTGTACTTGACTCTTAGATTACTTGTCTACATGAGTTCTAGTTATTTTATACTCAACTCTTCGATTGTATATCTGGAGGGAGTATGTGCTTGGTCTCCAAGATTTGGACTTGAAAGGAGTTTTTGCTCAGCCTCCAAACTTTGAATTTGACTCCAACTTATAGTATATGTTTGTGGGATCTCTCGACTTGGGTCACAAATCTAGAGGGAACATGTGCTCAACCTCCAAGTTTTGACCTTGGAGAGGAGTTGTGCTTACCCTTCAGGTGTTGGGCTTGAGAAGGCTAGGCACTTCAAGTTAACTTGGCCTCCAGACTTTGGATTCAAGGGGAGGTAATGTTTGATAAGTGCTCAATCGCTGAACTTTGGACCAAGGGAGCAAATGTTTAGTGAATACTCAACCTGTAGGATTTGGGCCCAAGAGGAGTTATTGTTTGATAAATACTCGACCATTAAGAGTTATATCCAAAGGGAGTTAATGTTTAATAAGCACTCGACCTCTAAGCTTTTGACTTGAGGGAAGTTTAGAAATCAAATTAAACGGGAGTTTCTAGCTTTCTTCCTTAGTTACATTATCTCAAAGAATTTAATTTGCTTTGGGTTTGGCCACAAGGCTTCTTATGTCATCCATGATGTAACTAGTTTGGAACATGGATTCTTGGTATTTAGGAATCTGGGGCATTTCTACTTTTGTTCATAGGTTCACCATCCTGGTAACTTGGCATTTCAAATCCTAGAAGGAGTTTTAACTATGCGCTCAAGTTGCACTCAAGTTGGAGCCTATAACCACGATTCATGGAATCTCAGAACCTAGTTCCTTAGGAACTTAGAACTTGCAGAGCTCGCATCTCAAAGCTCGCACCCCCTGAGATTATTAATTTAACACCCAGGGTGGCCATCTTGGGACTTTGGGGATTTTTATCTTGAACCCGGGTTAGTGAGCTCGCATCTCGAAGCTTGCACCCCAGAAGGATTTTTTTTATCTCACATGTCGGGTAGCATTTTGGGACCCTGGAGAATTTTATCCTAGGCCTAGGTTCGCAAGCTCGCACCTCGAAGCTCACACTCAGGAGGGATTTTTTATTTCATGTTGAGGATGACCATCTTGGGACTCTAGGAAATTTCATCCCATGCCCAAGTTGGTGAGCTCACACCTTGGTGCTTGCACCCCAAGGGGATTTTTTATTTCACGCCTATGGTGACCATCTTAAGACCCTAGGGATTTTTATCTCACGCCCAGATTGGCGAGCTCACATCTTGGAGCTCGCACCTCAAAGGGATTTTTTTATTTCATGCTCAGGGTGGCCATCTTGGGATGTTGGGGATTTTGATGCAGCATTTATATACAATTGTGCACATAAAGACCATCGAGATTATATAAATGAACCATGTCAAGAACCAACAGTCCAAGTCAAATAATAGTCAATCACAAGACTAATTTAGTCCGTACATAACAAGCGAGTTTTAAACTTTTGAACTTTGGGTCCAGTTTAAATGTATCGACTTCCAGGTCATGACTTCGAAAGGATTTTGACCTCAGTCCCTTTGTTTGCGAGAGGAGTTATGCACTTTACCTTTTGGGGCCCAAGAAAAGGATTTATAATGCATTATGTAGCCTTATAGACTTAGAAGCTTAGAGGGATCATATAATAATCTTGGTTATAGGTTTGGACCTGGAACCATTTAGGAAGCTCAGGAGCTGGAACCTGGAGCTTGTCAAAGTGGCTTGATCCCAAGGCATTAAATGTTGTATGTTTGAACTGAATTCCAACATGCCGGAAAGTTTAAATATTTAATAATGCATCTGAAATAGCATTCACTATGTAGCCTGGTGGTAAGTTCGGAATATGGAAGTCGGAAAGCATAACTTTGCGACTTTGCATGTGGATAAGGCCTTTGAAGTGGCCTGATTGTGGCTGTTATTGCCTGGCATGTAGCATGCTAGTTGAGTTCGAAACTTAGAACACTAATGCCTAGGTCTAAGAGTTATCATGCTCCTTTTCTCATATATTCATCATTTGCTATGGTTGGAGCCTCCTGCATTTCTCCACTTAAAATATATTTTGACATGTCTTAAATAGCAGTCAACACATGGTCAGTTGGTCAAACTTGGAACCCAAATTTTAAGGGGAGCGAGCTCAAGAAGATTTGTATGTCTTTCTCGAATTTTTTTTCCAACAATTAATAAAGCTAGGTTTAGCAAGGATTTCTCCCGTTACAAACCACAGTTTGAAACGTTCTTGGTGTCTATAGATTACTCTCTCAATGCTCTACAAAACCCATATTATATCTTAATAATTCGTGGTCTATGTTTTGAAGGCTTGCTTGAGGAAGTCTAACACATGTTTCCTCGGCTTTTCGAGGATATATCACTCAAATTCCAACCAAAATTCAAGTTATATAGCTCTTTAGACTCAAAAAAACAAGATCAATAATAACCCCCATAGAATTTTGAATCAATTAAGCTAGAATACTTTTTCGGGTTTTAAGGATGGGAGTTTGGGTTCATGCTATTTTATTTAAAAAATTCTCTCAATTCTAAACGAGAATAAGAGTTTGGGACTTATTAGATTCACAACATGGTAGTTACCAAAAGCCCTCAATTAATTTTATACAAAAATTGAAAATTTTCAAAAAAAAAAAAAGATATACAACTCTAACATAGGCAAGTGAATCTTAGCCCTTGGATGTTGAATCTAACAACCAAAATCTATAAAATTCAAGATATATATATATATATATATATTTGTTTTAAATTTATAAAATAATTTTATAACTAATTTTCCATTTTCCCCTTCCCTTTTCTCTCCCTCAACCTCCATTATTATGCTACTACCTCTGACCACTTGCCTCTGCTACAACATGATGGAAAGGACTTTCAATGCATCATGACGATGAGCAAACTTGCATGTCGACAATCACATGAACTTCCAACATTCTCATGAGAAGCTTCCAGATCCGCTCCACCATGTAGCAAACTATGGCCGATGTCATTAAGAGTAGACCATGTACGACTAGGTTGGTTCCCAACTATACCTAGCTTAGGTTATTATCCATAGTAACAACCTTAATAAAAGAGTAAGAACATGAACACAAATGTCATCACGAATAATACTAATAACACTTACCCTTACACGTTCTTTTGCTTCTATTGTGCTCATTCCAACATGGATTTTGTTGTTGCGAAAAAGAAGATGAATATATATATATAAGTCCATGCCATGTAAGGTGGTAAAGCATATGCTGATATCGCAAGCTGAGCAAGAATGGGGCGATGAAACTCCATTATTTGACTTGGGACACGCGTGTGGTAGAGGATGGAGGAAAGGTAGAGTTTAAGGGAGGGCATAATAAGGATGATGAAAGACAAGTAAGGGTAAAAAAGTCTATTCATTATTATTTTTATTAAAATATTATAATAAGTCACCACATGGTCATAAACATAACCTTCTCCACATAAGAATCCGCCTTCTAACATATAAGTTAGTGTTCTTATGATTTTGTAAACTTCAACGAGAAAACATTTTGCATAGGCCATGATTTTATGCATTTCAAAACCTCAAAAAATCACTTTCAAACAAGATTTTGATCTCTCACTTCTAATAACAAAATTATCCAATCTCACATAAAATGACTTATACCTATATCGAAAATTAAATTTGGCTCTGATACCAATTAAAGAAATTTTAAAGATCAAATATAACAAATCAAATCCTTTTCATTCTAATAATTAATTTAATCATGAATATGACATCTGTGATAATAATCATATTAACTGTAAATAGATTGAGTTAAGAGTTACCTAGAGAAATTGAAGAAGAAGATTTCTAACTATATAAAGAAAACCCAAGAATTCATATAGAAATCCAATGGAGGATTTTAGGAAATTTACTCTTCCTACTCCATCATAGGTATTGTGTGTCTTGTTATCAATATGGCAACCAAGCACGCTATATATAGCTAGGAGAAGGGCATATCCTTACCCATAAGCATATCCATCAATAAGCAGTGCTAACCAAAATAAGCCTAATAGTAAGAGTAATACTGAATTTTAGGCTAAAATCACTAAATTAAAATAATTGACATTTAGTTAATCTGTTTCTAAAATTAAATTCAATATTAATTTATGTCAGTTCATAAAATATTTCAATAAGGGCTACAAATGTAACGCCTGAATATGTTAAAGCAATGGCTCACATGACTTGTTAAGTCATTAAATGACCCATTACTTTATATTTTAAAATAGTTAAATTTATTTTTTCCCAAAACACATACCGCTATCCTGTTAGGATAAGTTTGATTCACCGATTTTACCAAATTTTGACCTTTTATGATGGTTGTTGACCGATTTTCAATTGTCAATTGTTTTACCACATGCAGACTGAACTAGGTACCGGTTACCAATTTAATCGGTCAAATCTACCATTTCAGTTTGATTTTTAGAACTATGTTAATAAGGCTTGTTTACAAAAATAAGCCCCAAAAAATGAAAAAAAAAACCAAAATAAACTGCTAGCACATTATTTACATAGAATGGAGTATAGATGAAATCTTGAGGCTTTTCATTGAAGCCTTCTACAAAACCAGTATGAACATGATTTCGCAAAAGGCTTAATAAAATCATGAAAATGCGCTTTAAATACCCTCAGTATTAAGCAACATCTGAAATTGTCTAATCTCTGTTGAGTCTTCATTTAGTAAGATCACCAAATAAATAAATAAAAATATGTGAGAGAAGTTCTAATAGGATTCTTATTCACCTTGTTGCATTTGTTAGTGAAAATCCTACTTATATTCTGGTTCATCCATCTATCAACTTCGTAGAGTTAAAAAACAGAATTTCAGGGTGGTTGCATAAGGAACAAATGAAAATTAAGATGTTCTATAGGCTTTCGATAGCATGGGGCAAGGTATGGTCAAATATAAGAAATTTCATATTACAAATTATGCAGAGGTAAGCCTCATGTTCCATTTGAGCTCTGAGATTGTACAAGTTTGCATTATGGAGGTGTTGGTAGTCTTACAAGAGGTGTAATGCCTCAATTTTTGCTAATGTGCAAAAATTACCGAAGTACCCCTGAGTTAGTTTAACATGAGGAATTTTTTTTCATAAGATTTTACCATCAGTTAGTGCTAATTGAACTTAATTAAAGTAATTAGGAGGTATAAACAATATTAGGCTCTAAGGAAAAATAAATTGAATTTTCTTATTAATCATGAATCAAAATAATTGGTTGAGATTAAGTTATATAAGGAAATCTAAAATTTGCATATTTTATGATGCTCTTTTTTTACGTTCATTTCTTTGAACGCTGAACAAAAGTGATTACTCAAAAATACAAGCTTAACTTTAAAGTTATATGCATTGTAAATAATATTTTTTTTTCTCCTCACACTTGAACTTAAGCATTTTTCTTATATTGAGTGCTTGTACAATCAATGCACATTGTAAAGCATGACAAAGAAATAACTATATAATTCTCCTTGCTAGACTATCTACTATAGGAAACATCATAATGTAAACATAAAGCAGCCATATAGTGTGAAGGTGTTTACAAAATAGCAATGATGATTAAAATTAGACAACATAGCTTTAAAGCACAAACATAACACATGCTGTTACACGGATACTTTATTAAACTTTTAACAACCAAGAATATGCTATTATGCAACGATTCATTCCCATCCCCCGCACTCCCTATTCCTGGCGAAGATAGGCACTCTGCTAAAACATTAAACCAAAAATGATGGGCAAAAATGGAAGTGTGGAGGACAAGTGCACTGGCTCTCCTGCAAAGCATGGAACCAATAATGGATTATCAAAACAAGTTAGGGGAGCATCAATATTTGAGGAGGCTATGAACCCCATGAGGAACAGACTAACCTTGCATCCATCTTCATCATCTATCAACCTTTAATCTCTTCCTTCTCACCACACTTTCATCAGCAGCACTTTATTTCTAATTGTTGAAAGCAAAGAAACCATAGAGATTTAGAGTTTTGGGATATCAAAACACAAGGAGAAGTAAGAAATCAAAACTCAATTCATTATACATTTCTGGCATTTCATCTGTTATTTATTTTTTTGAAAGCCAACTTGATTTAGAAATTCATTCCTCATCCTAGCTGTAAAGCCTAGTGACGAAGTCGAAGAGTGATCATCGGTGCAAGAAGGCACGGACAAGGAGCGGCTCCTGGCAGACTTCTAAGCAGAGAAGTATATGAATGAACCGATTACACTCCCGAATAAGAGGGATCATGAGATCGTGTAGGTATGAGACTATACAGTTAAGGATGACTTATATGAATTTATTTGTACTACCTATAGCAATAAGATGCATATTATTTTCGGTAGCCCATCACGAAAGAACTCCAAAGTTAAGCGTGCTTAACTTGGAGCAATTTTAGGACGGGTGACCTCCTGGGAAGTTTTCCCAGGAAGGGTGTGAGTAAGGACAAATCACACTGAAAAGACCCATGTTAGTTTGTGGGGACAGTAATCAATCCATAAAGCAGTAGGGGATGTAACAAATGGTATCAGAGCCTGCACCTCTCCCAATACAGTGTGGTTCGCGGATGAACCAAGTGGAAGCTGGTGGGCATGTAACTCCCGGCGACGAAATCGGGAAATGATTGCCGGTGTAAGAAGGCACGGACAAGGAGAGGCTCCTGGCAGACTTCTAAGCGGAGGGGTACATGAATGAACCGATTACACGCCCGAATGAGAGGGATCCTGAGACTGTGTAGGTATAGAACTATACAGTTAAGGATGACTTATATGAATTGATTTGTACTACCTATACCAACAAGATGCATCATCTTTTCAGTAGCCCATCACTAAAGAACTCTATAGTTAAGCATGTTTGACTTGGAGCAATTTTGGGATGGGTGACTTCCTGGGAAGTTTTTCCAAGAAGCCTGTGAGTGAGGACAAATCACGCTGAAAAGACCCGTGTTGGTTTTTGGGGACAGTCATAAATCTATAAAGCAGCAGGGGATGTTACACTAGCAAATATAGTATTCTCCGAACTATGAACAAACACAAAATGAAATTTCTTGTCCACAATCAAAATTACCAAACCCCTTCCAAAGGAGAAATAATCCTTAGAACTATACTCAACACATCATCCAAAAATCATAGCAAAAAAGAAACCAACAACACAAAGATGAAAAGCTGAAAATCATACCTTTACCAGAATACCATCACAATCAAGCCACTATCCTCCACCAACAAGTGATACCATTTCAAACCAAGACTTCATCAACAACCACTATTTTCCTAACCATCAATGCAACTGCAAACCAAAACACAGCTAGTGCTAGCAATCATTAACCAAACGGTTCTATTTCCAAACATAAAAAAAAATTAGCCAAGGATCACACCTTTTCAAACAAAGAAATAAAGGAGAAGATAGAGGGAGCAAGGCTGCAGTTATTGTCCTTAGCAGCACCACCGCCTGGTTCGGTTCCCCCCTCGCCAAGACCATGCGAAACAAGCCCCTTGCACCGCCTCCCTTATTGCCTCTGGAAGCCCCTCCGCCTTGGGCCTGGCCGGGCCCAACTCCTCCCTTGCAGGCACTCCTCTCCTTCCCCTTCCTCTTCCCCTTCCGCTCAACCACCCGACGGTACCCATCGCCACACACACAGCCTCCGTGCACAGCGCTGTGGCTTCCCCTCGCCAACCACCCACGCGGCCATTCCTTCCTCCATGAGCCGCGAACTGTGTCCCGCCGCCGTGCAAGCTTCTTTACCCTCTGCCAGCTAGATTGGCCTCCGCCGCATGGCCACCGACCTTCCTCTGCCGCGGAGCTCTTCCCCAATCGCGCCGCGTCCATGCGCTCTCGTCGCCGGCCCTCACCCTTGGCCGCGATCGCCAACCTTCGACGCAGTCCCTCCCTCTTCTCTGCTCCTCTCTTCGTGCTCTCTCTCTCTTGCTCTCACTCACTTTCCTTTATGTGTTAATGGGCATGTGTGTGTGTGTGTGTTTGTGTGTGTGTGAGGATAAGATCTGTGGGTAAGTGATTGCAAGAGTGAATAGGCGTGTGTGTGTGATGGGGTATTTGTGAGAAAGAGAATTTTATTTTAAACAGCATGTGTGTGGAACCCGTGCACAAATGCTATTTTATTTCTAAACCCAATCTTCGGAACTAGAAACTTGTTGGGCTATCAAGTAGTAGTTGGGTTGTTTAACAAAAACAATTAGGGGAGATGTTTGGGCCTCTTTCAAGTAAAAAGATTTAATTCTTGAGGGAACAACGAGCCTTGTTCAAACGCTGGTAGAAAGAGAGGGAATTAAAGAAGATTTTGGGTCATCATGCTTAGGCTTTGCCCTTGGTTTGAAGATTAGGAGCATTTTGGGTTAAGTTCTCTCTTTAGAAGCTAAGATTCAAAAAAATTTAATTTTTTTTTAAAAAAATAATAATAATAACAGTAATAATGGTGATAATGATAATACTAATAATGAGTAATATCGTTTAAGTTAGTATAGGTAAATAGGTAAGCACAAACATATATACTTGACTAAAATTTTGTGTTGCACTGATATTAAGTAGTTTCTTTAGTTTGGTTGAGTCATTAAAATAAAATAATAGTAATAATAGTAGTAATAATAACAAAAATAAAACAAGGAAGATGAAGATATTTGAATGTCTATTAGGCCCAATTCAGCTTTTAATAATTTTCATTATTTCTCGATTTATTCTGTACTTATCTAACCATTTGATTAAACTTACTTTTGTTCATTGTATATAATGTGTATTTAATTGTGATAACATCGTTGTTGTACTATGATAGTGTATTTTAATTATAGGATTCTTTAAAGAATATATTGTTAATTGTTATTTTACTTTAGCCCGTGGATATATCTTGCACTAGGTATTATATATGATGACAATGTTATGCTGGGAATTGTTTATCAGGATTAAGGACTGTATGATCGAATATTATATATGCTGTTAATATTACTATAAATCTACATGTATCCTGCAATGCCGGTCAATTTACTTTTCATTAAAGCATAATATGTTTGGTCAACAGTTTGATATTTTTAATTCCTTTTCAAAGAGAATAAAATCAATCAACCAATGAATATTTTACTGAGAACGACATGACTTTGAATTCCTCATTGCACCGAGGAATACGTCGGTGTAGCTAATAGCAATCAAGCTAAAATTAATTTTTCCTAAAATTTTACTCTCCCCTTATTATTATTATTATTATTTGATTCTTCTTTCCTCAATTTTATTTTATTTCTTTGGAGAAAGAATTATTATGATATTGAGTAGTAAGACATGCAAATGTTAAGTGATGATCTCTAGTATACTGTGCATATCCTATTAAGCACAACATATGTATTAGCTGAGTCCGATCCTTGAATTTTGATATACTAGGTAGAAGCATGTTATTGTTATAAGCTGTTGACTGAGGACTTGCTTGTGAATATATATTTCATGATTATATGCTCATGTTTGCATCTCTACATGATATACCAAGATTAGAGGTGACATAAGATACATGGAAATGATCCTCTAGACTCCTCGAATAAAGGTTATGAGATGTGATCCAAATAGGAAGTGATCCTTTGGACTCCCTGAATTAAAGGTTATGAAAGGTGGTCCTAATGCCCCTATCTCGTACCTTAAGAGTTGAGAATCTAACTTATCAAAAAGGATAAGATTACGCTAGTGACGACTAGTAAGGTATGAGCTCATAACCTAGAACTCTTGAGAAAAGAGAGAATATAAGGCGGTCCCAAGGAAAAGAGAATAAAAAGTTTAAGTCACCTATAAGAATGATGATCATGATTTTATGTTCTTTATATCATATGCATTGTTTTATAAATTCTATGATATTTTGTATAAGATATTGACATGCATTTATGATTAGTATGTTGTATTCATAACATTAAGATTCATGCTAAAAGATACTAGCCTCGGCTAATGGTATTTAGAACTTGCTAAATGAACCTTACATATATGTCCACCAATTTCATAATGAAACCCGAGGTTCTTGGGGACAATGATGATGACACATGTTTAGAGGTAAAATATATCTTCCCGAGATTCTTATTCAGGTTTTGTATTCCTTTATTTTCTTCCCATCTCGTCTTCAGAGGGCGATGGCAACATTCATGATCTTTGTTGATGCTCCCACTTGGGAAATGCACTACGACCCTATCAATCGGTCACATCATTTTATAAGTCGTTGTGTCGTTCGACTATTCATGTTTATGGATCATCCTTTAGCACACCCAGTTTCCAGTTTTCGGTTCTCTCTTACTTTTCCCTTTGGCGACGATCTCGTCTTCGAGCGTGCACGACCTCACTAGGAGAAAACTCACCGCACCCAGCCAGCCACTTCTGCCATACGTGACTTCCTGGAGTATGTGCCCTTTTCCCCCACGGATCATTCAAAGACGGATCCATCTGAGGACTCCGCCACCCAGGTGCCATCCGAGGGCTGTTCCCTTACCGTGCCCATAGATTTTGGCGAGGACAGTGAGGCCACCATAGTACAGCCGATGAGAGGAGCTATGCCCGTACGTGGAGGAGCTATTTGTTCACGCTGAGGTGCCCATGTCCATCTAGCAAGGTGCCTCACCACATGTGACGAGCCGAGACTTTGACATTTGCTCTAGGTGCTACAAGGCGGAGTTGTGAGGGGGAGGGAGCGTGCGTCAGTTATTTATGTTTATTCGTATATTACGTATTATGGAGTACTATATTTGTCATAACTTTTGTTAGTAGTGTTATGTTTCTATGTTATGGTGCAAATGCAGAACGATCAGTACTTGCTTTGATTATATTGTTATACGCTAATATTATAACTTGTGGTGCTTGTGATTTGCTTTATTCTCTTTCTTTGACATACGGAGTGTCAACGTTAATCAATTCGTGTACAAGGCTTAACTTTTGTGTTTTAAAAAAAAAAAAAGTTTTACCCGTATTTTTACTAAAGTAATTTTCAAAAGCTTAAGTTAATGACTGGAACAAAAGAGTACTAACTAATAATTAACTTAAATACATCCTGGTGTATTGGGTTAAATATTAGGGTGCTATGAGAGGGGCACTTTAGTTTTGGAGGCTCTACTCCTGAGGCATCATTTGCAGGACTGGTTTATTCAGAAATTAAAATGCCTAAGTGTTCCCCAACCTTTGAAATGCCTCAGTATTCCCTGACCTCTGAAGACCTGGTTGATCCTAATGAACATGTTAGTTTTCAACAACTTGTAGTCAAAGTTGCGCAGCCATTAGTGCAAACTGACCTTGTTCCTAATGTTGATACTTTGGCTGATTACAATGCTGTTGAGGACGAGGAGAAGCTGATGCAAGCATCGGTAGGCGACAGTGACATGGAAGAGGACTCTGATAATGAGGGAGAGCATGAAACCCATAGTTAATGAAGGAGGCCTTAGTCTCAGTCTCTTATTATGGACCAACCTAGCTACTATTCCTCATTGAATATGGTAGCTATGCATCTGAGAGAAGAAACAAGGTTGAGCGATATAGGAGAAATTGCATCTGGTGTTGATGATGGACAAAATGAGTTCTATGTTGGACAACTATTTTGTGACAATAAGACTATAAAATTTGTGATTAAAAATTATAGCATCAGAAGATTTGTTCAAAACAAAGTTCCCAAATTAGGCCACATACAAAATATGAGGGTAAATACACTGAAGTTTGGCAATGGGTATAATTGGAGTTTATGTGTGACATATCTCCAAAGAAGGGAAGTTTTGGAGGTCCAAAAGTATAGTGAGCTCCATACATGTTCCTTTGCTATGCCTTTACAACAGCATTGCCATATGGATAGTAATCTCATATGTCACTGCATATTCCCCATGGTTGAGACAGATCTAGTATTATCTATTAGAGCGTTGCAAGAAGCCATAGAGTACCAATTCAATTTCAAGACAACATACCAAAAGGTATGGATTGCCAAACAGAAAGCAATTAACAAGATCTATGGCAACTGGAAAGGATCTTACATTGAGCTTCCAAGATAGCTTCAACGTTTGCAGCTTCATGTTCTAGGTACACATGTCTCTCAATTCAAAGCTTTATAAGTTGTAATACTTTACAATTATTGTGTATGAGTTCTAAAATGTTGCATTTTGCACAGGTTCACATATCTGTATAACTACTCAGCCATATTGTGTGGTTGATGTTATTAATCATAATAGTATAATACTTCATCTTTTGTTCTAGATATTTCCTCCATGCGTAGAAGCTTTCAAATATTGAAAACAATTTGTTTCAATTAAGGGTACTTATTTGTATAGGATGTATGTTGGCACATTATTGATGGCAATTGCCTAGGATGGCAACTCAAACATTTTGCCAATTACATTTGTCGTGGTTGAGGGAGAGACATAAGAGTCATGGTCATTCTTTCTCAAAAACCTTCGATGTTGTGTGACACCACAAGAGGGTATTCTTGTGATTTTTGATTGACACAGGTCTATCAAGTCAGCTTTAAATGAAGATGTTAGCAACTGGTATCCTCCATTGGCATATCACGCTTACTCTATTCACCATATCGCCTCAAACTTTGTAGTTTGCTTCAACCGCAAAGAGGCAAAAAAAGCTCTTACTAATGTGGCATATTCAAAGACCCTTAATGGTTTTCAATACTATTGTGGTAAGCTGAACACAGAAAATCCGACCATGCTTGAATAGGCTAATGAGGTTCCACATGTGAAATAGGCACAATATGCTAACGAGGGCTGTCGATACAACCATATGACAATGAATTTGTCAGAGTGCATCAATGTAGTCATGAAGGGCACTAAAAATCTTCCTATTACAGCATTAGTGAAAGCCACTTATTTTCATCTTGATGAATTGTTCGTTAAAAAAGAAATTGAGGCATAGGCACAACTAGAAGCAGAAAAAAATGGTCTCAATATGTGCAAAAAGATATTCATTCAAAATGGCCAACAACAGGTATCATGGATGTTACTACACTGGATCGAGCAAGGACTTCATTTGTGGTATAGGAGAATGTGTGAATTGGATGAGAAATGAGTGAAAGATTTCGAATGAATTTAGTTGAGTGAACATGTGATTTCAAGTACTTTCAGGCGTTGCACTACCCTTGCCGACATGCATTCGCTTGTTGTGGTAAACTACATGTCAAGTGGGGCACTTATACTAATAATATGTACCGACTACAAACATATTCAATGTCTATAGATTAGAGTTTCCAACCCTTAGTGATGATGGGTATTGGCCTGAGTACTATAGACCTCAATTACATTCAAATCCATCTTTTAAATGAGTCGATAGAGGACATCTGGTGTCATCGAGGATCCGTAATGAAATGGATGAGATTAAGTCAAGGGGAAAAAATGTTATGGCTTGTGCAGGCAATTAGGCTACCCTAGATAGACATGCCCAACACAGCGTGCATTGTTTTCATCGAGAAGTGCCTAATGAGTTGTGTTTAATTAATTTCTTGTGATTCCTGCTTTTTGTTTCACTGTTCCGTTATGTACCATTTTCAAACTGTTATGTCATCTTTGTGACTTTGAATTTAATTTCTTGGATTTTTGTTTTTGTGATTTATTCTTTTTAATTTATTTTTGTTTTGTTAACTTTACTTTTCAAATTAATTAGTAATGTATTGTACCGGGAATAATGTAATAATTCCATGACATGCATAATTTGGTAATAAGTGCACAATATTCACAAAATAACATACATAAATGATGTTAATAAGTCCATGATAGATACAATGATAAATATCAGCAACTACATAAGTAATAATAACTACCCTATTCCCCTTCTGCTCCGTTGTGACTGTCAAATACACCCACCCATTTGGCATCGAACAGATCTCATGATAAGGCCTGCCTTGACTCTGCTACTCCTAGTCATCACAGTCCTCATCATCATCATCATGATCCCTAACAACACCAACCTAGGAATTCGTTACAATCTAAGAGTTAGGCCAAAATAGGGCCCAACCATCCTGCCAGAAGCTTATTGCAATGCCTCCTAGAATCGAGCCTCCCATAAGTAAGTTTCCATATATATAGGGATGAAGTAGTTGACATTCTACATGCCTATAGGTCACAGGATAAGATCGGGCTGTATAAAGAAAGCAAATGATTACTTACTAACTTCTAAGAAATACTTATCTATTATATAAATTAAATAATATTATTATAAAAAATTAATTTATATTTATTATTTTTACCTACCAAACTTAAAGAAATAAATAAAATGGAGTCCCTAAAACTTAACCATTCACTAGGTATCCCTGAACTGGAGTCCCTAAAACTTAACCACTCACTAAGTATCCCTAAAATGGAATCCCTATAACTTAATCATTCATTAAGTATTAGCTAACTAGTAATAATCAACAAAGTAAATTGAACAACAATTAACAAATCAAAATAATTCATAATCAACTACTATAACCAAACAAAATTAAATTAATGTACTTCAACTACTAGCTATTAATTAATAATTGAAAAAATAACTTAATTAAATAAATATAAATACCATCTACTCCAATCATTCTCCAATGTGGATTCTCGCATCAAGTCAATAAAGATTTTCTTTTGTCATTCCTCCAATGTTAAACCATGTCAATTTTAACAAATGGAGTGAAAAGTGAAAATGATGGGGGACCACTACCTATGAAAAGGTTTATATAGGGATGTCACGTTTTCTTAGAAGGGTTTTATGAAAATGTTTTGCCCACTTTTCATAGAATACTCCTATGAAAACCCCTAAGTTTTCCCAAACGATTCATTTCTTGTAATTAATATTCCAATGGTTTATTATGGTATTTTTTTATTTTCAGAGGGTTTATTTTAGTTAAAAAAAACCATGCTAATAATTAAATGCCAAAGTTTTATTTAAAATATTTATTAGCACAGTTTAAAAGGATAAGAATATCTCTAAATAAAAATAAGACAAAATTCCTAATTTAGTCCCTCTACAATTTTAAGTTGAATAAACTGGTTCCTACAAAAAAAAAATTCTTGAATTAGTTTCCATAAAAGTGAATTATCAAACAAGTTAATCTTCATAGCTCAATTTATTAGAAGGACTAATTGGCAAATTATTTAATTTTATAGGGACAAATTTGTCCGATTTAAAATTTTGCATGGATCAATTTGAGATTTTTGTTTTTTGGAGATCAATTTGTCCGACAATTTAATTTTACAGTGACCAATTTAATATTTTTTTTATAGCGACCAATTTATCCCATTTGAAATTTTAGATGAACTAAAATGAGTGTTTTACCTAAAAATTAGAAGAATATCTTTTTAGGTGGGTAATTGTCGAAGTCCAAACAAAAGAAAAACTACAACAAAAGCAGTCTAGGCAGTAGGCATCGCAACGCTAGCCCCATCATTACAAGTAATCCAGCACAAACCATGTGGTGGTTCTAGATAAAAGCAAACCCCAAATTGATTATTATGACCAAAGACTAGTAAGAAGTTAGCAACTCTATTTGCTTCTCTACAATTAAAGCGTGATGAACCTGGATCGTCCATTGTTGCTTAAGTTAATGTTTGATGTGTTCGATAATGAGCATAAGGGTGGGATTCTTTTGAAGAGTACCTGTTATATCTCCTGGCTATATATGTGTGATTCTTTAGAAAATAAAGAGCGATCCCAAAAAAGTGTTTCTAACCTTGCCTAAATTGGAACACATCATGTTGCAGGTTGTCAATTAACTACTATAAGGGGGATGAGGTATAAAATCTAATGTTGTGTGAGGAGAGGATGAAGTGTTGCTAAAAACCCAACAAGATAAGGAAATCCCGAAGAGCATGGATAGAAATTTTGTGGAGGCCTTACGGCTGCAAATGGGATCGACAGAGATGTGGCGATGATATCTAAAGAAATTAGATGAGATAGCAATATCTTCAACTTTAACTTGCCATAGAAATACTTTAATCATCCCCAAACCCTTCTATTTCCAAATAAAACAGAATAACAGGTTAGACCCCTAAGTCCCATGACCCTCAAGTGAAGATATGATGAATGGGGAGAAAGCTTGCCATCATTACTCCTAAGCCAAGCAATGGAATCAGGCCATTCAAGATAAGATGGTAGAGCCAAATCTATAATGAGCTCATAAACAGCATGGGAAAATAAAGGGAGAACATAACTGCAATTCCAGCTTCCGTTTTCAACTAGAAAGTGGAATATTATTGGGGTCTTATGATTGGAAGGCAAGGGACCCAGAGCCTGTTAGGCCAAAATAGTAGAAGAGCCTAACTAGTTGCCATGCCAAAAATGAATGGTGTGACCATCCTTAACTCACCATACCAAGTTTTCCTTAACAAAAGGCTTTACAAATACCCTTACAAACACTCCATAAGCATAACAAGCCCACAAAACTTTAAGTCAAAGCTCTTATCTTTGGTGAACCAGTCCCCAGTCTAAATTAGTCATATAAGCAAGATTGGTAGCCTTATCATGACGATTCCCCAATCTTCCTACAGCCTTTGGTGGACAGACATCCTCCTAGTTACACAGAATTTTTTCTAACACCATCAACAAATCTCCACAAAAAGGTTATGCAAATACTATCAATCTTATAAACAAATAGGATTTGGGATAGTAGCAATTCTCACAGAATAAGAAGGGATAGCAGTGAGTAAAGAAGGACATAAAGTCAATCTACTCAAGTCAATCTACTCCAAAGATAAAGAATTTGTCTTCCAAGAGCTCAAGTATTGCATTAACCTATCAGTAATATGACTAAAACATGCTGAAGAGGTGCATTTGTATTGAAGCGAGGCCCCAAGATACTGCCCAAATCAGCAATAAAAGGAAAAACAAGGCTATCTGCCTATCAATGGCACGAGCATGATGAACATTACTAAAGTAGTAAACTTTCGTTTTCTCTCTACTAACTCATTGCACTAAATTCCTATTAAAACTATAAAGACATTGATTGATAATACCAATTTGGCTCATAGCTTCCCTCGCAAAAATAAGTAAATAATCAAAAACGCACAAATGAGTAATCGGGGAACCATCGCTGGATAGAAATATAGGCTTCGATAATTGATTATCACCGTAATCTGAATAAGATGGGAAAAGGGTTCAATGCAAATCATAAACAAGTATGGAGAAAGTGGGTCACCTTGTCAAATATCTCTGGTGGGTCTAAACTCTCTTATAGCATCACATTCAAAAAATATTCATGGAGGAAGAAGAGATGCATAATCAATAACAAACTACTAAATTGAAAATGTTGCTTATGATTATAAGTTTTTTTTTTAAATTTAAAATTATTAACTTTTTATAATAATGTATTTTAACAATTTTACCAAACAAGATTAATTATTTGAAAATGAATTTAAAAAAAAATCCAATTGTTTTTAAAGGTTTCTCAAATGATCACTTAATGTAGCAAAGGTCCACGGGTGATTCATGTCTGATGCTATTTTTTTTTTTGAATCATATGCTATTGATTGGATGTATATATATTCCTTTTCCTTTGTCCTTTATGTATTGTAATGTAATGAGGTTCTTTTCCATTGTATGGATCCACATTAGTTGAGTTTCATAATTATCAAAATAAAAAAGAATTAAATGGAATGTAGAAATGTTTTGGGGTACTTAAATCTATAAATATTTGTACTATTATTAGTTGTTAAGATTTGAATAAAGAACAAATTCAGGGAGTCTATGCTTCGGTCCACGTCATTGTGTATAGTAATTGCATTAGGAACAATATCTATCAGAATAAAAACTAATTCACAGATTAAATTTACAAAGAATTTTCCAAGAAATTAAATCAGTAAATCATTACGTAGTAAGGGAGTTTATTTATTTAAAAAATTATTATGGTAATAAATAAATCTTTATAAATATTGAATTTTATCAATTCAAATGTTAATCATATAAAATTATCTTTAAGATTAAGCCGACCAAATTTTATACTCATGCACACGTGCATGAATGCACGTGCCACACACAAGCATGTATGACTGCTTACGTGCCTACACGTACATATACATAATTACTAACTAAACCAATTGTGTCTCAAGTCGCTATATAAGCTTATTTTATTCCCAACCCTCGCACCTCTCATTCGTATTGAAGAAACCCTAGCTGTTGCTCCTTTTTGTACCACACCTATCCTTTCAACCTAGGTAATTGTATCATTTATTGTTGTTGTCATTGTCAGTTCTATCACTATCTGCCGCTTGCTGTCCACCCAAAGCTACTCTTTTCCTATCAACATCGGATGCTCAATAAGACAAGGTGAGCGAACAATACTCTCCTTTGTGTCGACTAGTTAGCTATCTCCTTTGCCCTTACCGTTGTTTTTCTTTTGTAATTAGTATTGATGATGATAAATATTTTTTTGTGCTTGCATATTAATTAATTTTGTTTGATTTTTTGGCCAATATTAAGATATTTTAGGAGAGTTATGAACATGATTTTCTTAGATGGTGTTTGAAGATCTAGTGTTGTGATTGTGTTCAATTTTATAATTATGCTTAATTTTAATTTGATGTTGCTTTGGGAATGCATGTGATTTTCTAATTAGAAAGAGTTGTTCTATGAATTTGGCATACTTGTCAACTATTGCTCTAAATTCTTGCATATGTTTGATTTTTTTTGGGGTTTTATTTCTCAGAGTATCCTCTAACCTAATAGGTGAGGGATTGATCTCCCTGAGTATAGTTGGAGACTTAAATAGGGATCTCTCCTGATGATATTTTTGTAATATACATGAATTGTTGGATTGAACACAAAATCTAATGTGAAAGGGATCAAACCTTTTTTTCCCTCTAATATCGACACTTATTGGTTCTTGCATATGTTCGATTAAACTACTATTGATGAACACAATTGATGATAATCTTCTAACTCATTTTACTTTGGTATTGGCACACATATCTATGTCTTTTCCTTCCATCTATTGTATGTTCATTGACTTTAGCTCGGATAGTTGTTCTAAGTGAATATTATTTGTTTGTTTAAAATATATATTACAATATTATTATAAATTAACCATGTACAAAATTTAAATTTATCAACATTATAAAAATGTCAAATAAACTTAATTGCAACCTAAATATTAATCAAAACATGCTCAAAAGTAGCCTTGAATGCAAAAATTTTGCCAAATCAAAATTTTAAGTCAATAGACCAAGTTAAATCTATTCATAGTTAGCATCCTTATATACATCATAACTCACCCTGAATTTTACATTATTTAAGAGAGTCTCATTTCCTCGATGAATTGTACTAATTGGAATTGGGACTCCCCTCACATTATTGGAGTAAGAAGTAGAAAGGACTAATCCCAACTACTTATGATTAATTTCACTTTATTCTCGACAAATAAAAATGTGACACATAAATGAAGCAATTTCTTCTACATGACAATATTTTACTCATGGAGCCAAGTTAATTAGAATCAAAGCACTATAAAAAAAGATAGAATCAAAGTTGATCACTTTCATTTGGAGACAAGAATCATTTTTTTTTTTTTGAACTAAGGAGGTCAAACAACCCAAACAAGGGAAGCCTATGCTTGATAAAGCTTTTTTAAGGGTTGGTCAGGCTTATGAAAGCATAAGGTACTTTTTACTTTTTGGTAAACCAAAAGGTTATGGTGCTTTTGCTTCTCACTTTTAAAAGCCAAAGGTGCTTTTGAGAGCATTTCATGGAATGCTTTTTAGATCTAACTTCTTATTTTTGAAATTCAAAAAACTAATATGATCTTACTATAATTAATGATAATAAATATATAAATTAAAACTCTTTAACATCTATATCTGTTATTATCAGTTTGAATATTTAGAGCATATTTACCAAATACTATTATCATGGCTTTTGCTTGTTGAGATTAAGTGTTTTATTATTTTACCAAATTATGCTACCTTGACTTTTTGAGAGCAGGTTTTATAAGTTGAAAGAGCTCAGCAGCTTATCAAGAGCCACAACAATACCAAACCAAGCCTACGCCTCATAATAAAAGCTCCAAAACAATCAGAAAAGACAGAGAGGGAGATACATGTTGGAATTGTATCAGCAAAGATTTTTATCATCAATATTCTTAGTTGCTTTTACTAATGACAATAATAACATTTTCTCAATAATTCAATTCAATGTTGCTTTCTTTGGGTGAAAAATAATACAAGACTCCATTTAACCTTAGATTTTGAGTATGTGAATTTGATGAGTTTTTGGTTGGAGAACTTATATATAGTGCTATCCGTCAACAAAGTTATTATTTGAATTTTGTCATGATTGAAGGTGGGTAATTGGATATTTCTAGGTAGAGGAGATCACTCTCCATCTAGAAGTTCAAAATAATACTACATCAATCATTCTAATAATGCCATTAAAAATATAAAGAGGTAAATTACAATGGACATTTTGTCTCATTATATTTTAATGGCATTTTTCTCCATGAATTAAAATAGAAAATAGTTTTATTAATACAAATTACATGCATGTAACAACAATGATGTTTCCTCTCTTAAATTATACTTTTATTTATTTTATAAAAAAATGCTAAATAATCAAAATTATGGGAATTTTTATTAGAATGATTGACGTAGTATTATTTTGAAACTTAGATGGATAAGTGATCTTCCCTATCTCGAATTACCTAACTACCCACCTTTAATCATGACGAAATTCGGATAGCAACTTTTGTTTCTGGACACTACTACATATAACTTCTCTAAAACGTGGCCAAAAAACTCATCAAATCCAAATACTCAAAATCTAAGGTTTATAGGACTCTTGTATTATTTTTCTCCCAAAGAAAACAATCTTGTATTATTGAGAAAATGGCAAGCAATTAAGAATATTCATAAAATCTTTGCTAATACGTACTATCAGTAACACTATGAAGAAGAAAGGCAGTTGTCCTCCAAAGTTATATCAATAAGTTGTCAACCTTGGCCAGGTCCTCTCTTTTTCAATTTTTAGATTTGAAATCTACTTTGAAATTTGAATTTTATTAAGATTTGCTTTGTTTTTGTTTGAACAATAACGAAGAATACATGTTAGTAGATTTTATGTAAGTTTCACATAGACATTGAATTTTACATGATTAGATAAGTATCGGGCGGGCCATAAGATAATCACAAGAATGGAGAGATGATTGTATGGCCTTGCAAATTATACCGCAATACATGTGTTGGATTAGAAGAGGGCTGCCTAAGCTGGATGACTTTTTCTATTAGAGCTATCCTTATACATGGTAAAAATTTGGTGATGATATCAATAAACTAGTGTATAAAAGTATTTCCTACAATTATCACAATTGTCTAGAACATCTAGTTGTCAATTATATATTTATGTTGTTATTGTCTTCCTAAAGAAAGTTGTAGCATGTTATAAATATGATTTGCTTATATGTAGGTTGCAGGAGCTAATTTCGTTCTTGGGATACAAAGTTATGTATCAGCATTAAGGAAATAGATTCAAGGAAGGAGCTACTAGTAGTCTTTACTCTCTATCATATCTTTCAGAGTTGGATTATCCATTATGAGTACTTATTTTAGAGGAATTTCTCGAAAACAAAGTATATTTGGTTCTTTTAACATGATTATTTCTCATATTAGTTGTTGTCTAGGCCAGCCAAAATTATTGTAGGTAATATCAATGATACATATGCCGATGACCTTTTCATTATTTTGCAGGCAATTGTGATGGAGTTGGCTAAACTTTATACACAAAAGGATTTTGGACTTAACAAAGGAAAGCAACTTCAACTTCATTCATCGAAGAAAGTACTTGTCCCTAATCAAGTTGAATCATAACAAATGCTTGACTAGATGAAAGAACTTTTGAAAAGGGCTTTAATTATTAACATGTTGGACACCCTTTTGGATCAATATGGAAAATCAAAATCTAATTGATTGTTAAAAATTTTCGATTGTCAAGCATTTTGTATGACTTTCCGTCATTTGAATTGAATCATAATACCTGGTTTGGGAAGCAAGTCAAGCTTTTGGACCAAAGTCGGGTAGAACTTTTCACACAAAGCTTCAGGAGGTGGAATGAGTAGTAACATTTGTTGTTATTCTAATTCTCATCATCATGTACACTCATGGCCATGTAAAGAGAAAGTCGAAATCCAAATAATTGATTCAAACTTGCATTGCAATTGTTAAGCTTAGTTTATATAAGGCTTTTCGTTATTACTTAAGTTTACTTCAATTGTGATTTGACTTGAAGCATAGTTGGTTTTTAAATTGTGAAATATGGAGCCTACAAACTAAAATATATATGAAAATGACATAATGAGACTGAGGTTAAATAGGTAAAAATAAGTTTTGAATGTATATGAACACCACTTTCAATAATTGAATTTATTTGATGTGAAAAAAATTATGCAAGCAATGTAATGGTGCCTATTTCCCCCACAAAATCTTTTCTTATGCAATTCATTGGCTACTTCTGTGAACCTTTTGGTACAATCATCATGATGATAGCTTGTTTCCAGTGGTTACAAAGTTTAATTACACACTTCTTCACGATTAAGAGTTAAGGTTATATGCATCTAATGTCCTAGAAAACTAAATTATACAATGACAAGAGTATCATGTATTAGGTTACCTTTTGATCGTTTGGTACTCAACACGGATCCAATAGTCTTGGACCTAGTATGGTGTGGTCCAATGATGGACTCTATACATAATTTACATGTTAATGGAATCAAATGAATGATGTGGGGAAAAAAATTATATAACCTTTGAATAGGTGAATATGAGACATTTTAATATCTCTAAGTATTCTCTTCCTCCTTTTTTTCTGTCAAAATCTTTTTCGCCCATCTAGCTACCTAGCCTCTTTCTCCATTGATTGTTGTGGTCAGCCCCCAAATGCATTTTATCTGCAACATCTAGCTAGCGAAAAATGTGGTCATTGAAAAAGGTTATCCAAATTGGCCCACCATGTATGTCTTTATAATTTCCTCGGCTTTCTATCATAATTACTTGACATAGAATATTAAATAAAATTTAATTTATTTAGTGTATTAGTAGTACAAAATTTTTGTATAGCACATGACACTACAAATTTTTTATTACTTGGAACAATATTCTATTAAATTAAAAAATGTATGTTATACATCTTAACAATTTGAAAAATAATTCAATATATCTTTTAACTAATTAAAAGAATTAACTTGAATTTACTAGGAAGATACATACAATAATTTATATCTCGTAATAAATAATTTAGTTAATAACTTAACAAATAAATTATTAAATAGGTTCTATTTTTATGTTTTTAAATCAATATTATTCTTTTAACTTAGCATTGACTAATTTTATATTTTAAGTAAATTTTTAATAATTATTATATTTCTCTATCAAATTTATGATATAGGAAGATTCCATTACTATATATAACTATTGTGTATATACATTATCAATTATGGGAAGTGAAAAAAAAATTACAGGAAGATATTTGAAAAATCTTAAATTAAATATAGTATAAAAATAAGAGTTTAATTTTGATTCACTGATAATATAAAGGAGTTTTACACTATCATCCAATGAAATTTATCCATTTAATGATTTTTCAAGTAGTGGGCATGGAAGTTAACTATATTTATTGATGTAACATTACATGATTAGATGACTATGTAAATTTTTTTTTACATTATCAGTATATTGAAATCAAATCATGAAAGTAAATACATTAATTAATATTAATAATTTTTATATATTGCCTTATTACTTTTCTTAGGTGAACCAAAGTATCTACCACCATAAGTAATGACTAATCCTGGCCATGAGACTTTTTTTATACATATTGTCAAGAATCAAACCCCTAATAATTAGATACTTAAATAACCAAACTAGCTATCAACTATGTTAGGTCTTATGGTATGCCTCATCACACTTTAATGGCATTATTTCTCCACGAATTAAAATAGAAAATAATCTTATTAATACATTTGCAATATTTTTTATATACAATGATGTTTCCTTTTCAACTTACACTTTTATTTATTTTCTAAAAAATGCTTAATAATCAAAATGTATGTTGTTTCTAAGATTTTTAGTACAATGATCGATGTAGTATTATTTTGAACTTCTAGATGGATGAGTTACCCAACTACTTATCTTTAACCAGGACAAAATTAAATCTGGCTAGTAACCTTGTTGCTGGACAACACACTATATATAAGTTCTCCAAGAGGTGCCCAAAACTTATTAGCGTCAAATACTGAAAACTAAGGTTAATAGGGGTCCTGTTTTATTTTTCTCCAAGGAAAAAGGCAGTAGTCTTGTATTACTGGGAAGATGGTATTGTTGTCATTAGCAAACAAGCTGAGAGTATTGGCAATAAAAACCTTTGCAGATACTATCATCAATTCCATGAAGGAGACTAATCATCCTTCAAAGTTAAAACAGTTAGTTATCAACCTTGGCCAGGTACTCTCTTTCTCAATCCTTGGATTTGTAATCCAGTTTAAAGTTGAAATATTATTGAGATTTGTTTTGTTCCTTTTTGAGCATTAAAGAAGAATACATATTATCATATTTTATGTAAGTTTCACATGGACATTGAATTTTATGTGATTGTGTATCAGACCAGTCATAAGGTAATCACAAGAATGGAGAGACATTCGCATGGCCTTGCAAATGATACTCCAATACACAAATTGGATGAAAAGAAGGCTATCCATGTTGGATCACTTTTTCTAGCAGAGCTATCCTTATACACGGTAAAACATTTGGTGTATAATATCATTAAGCTAGTGTATAGAAGTGCTTCCTCCAAATGTCTGGAAGCTAAGACTAGAACATCTAGTTGTCAATTATGTATATATACTGCTATTGTCTTCCAAGATGTAGCACATTACAATAAATTTGATTTGTTTATATATAGGTTACAGGAGTCACTGTCATCCTTGGGGCACAAAGTTATGCATCGGCAATAAGGGAGGAGAGACAAAGAAAGGAGCTAGAGGTTGTTTTTACCATTTCTCTTAGTTGTGGATTATCCATTACAAGTATTTATTTTAGAGGAATTTCTTAAAAACAAAGTATATATAGTTGATTCTTTTAAGATGATGTGCATTAGGGTGTTCATGACCCGACCCGACTTGGCCCAAAGCTCACTGAGATGTTAGGTTCAGGTCTTGAAAAATGACTTGGTTTGCTTTTCAGGTTGGGTTTGGGTCATGCATTGAATTGGTCCGACTTTACTTGGAATCAAATAATTGTTTTAGAGGCATTTTTTATAAAAATCATATGATTTTATGGTTCCATTAATATAATTTGCTTAATCTGATGTTATTTTTAATTGAAATGATTTGTTTTGAAACATATATTACAAAACATCTCTTAAATTTTATTGCATGCTTGTAAATTTTATAACTTTACTATATATAATATCCAAATCCCTATATATTGCTTGAAGATCAGGTTGACTCGATACGACTCGGTTTATAGTCAGGTCATTATCATGTTGGATTTGGGTTCCAAAAATGACCCAGTCTAGATATCGGGTCTGACCCAACCCATCATTTATACACCCCTAATGTGCATGCATTTTATCTAAAGGCTGCTAGAATGGGAGATGTTAAATTGAATATAAATGTATTATTTTGATTTTTCCCATAGTAGATGGTTGGGAGGTTGAATTGTTGTAATTAATATCAAGGATACATGTGTTAACCTTTTCATTACTTTGTAGGCAATTGTGATGGAGTTGGCTGAACTTCATACACAAAAGCAATTGGAATTTCATGAAGCAAAACAACTTTAGCTTCATTCACTGAAGAATGCTAAAGTTGCACCAAATCAAGTTGAATTAGACCAAATGCTTGACGAGATGAAAGAACTTCTGAAGAAAGGCTTTGCTTCTTAACTTGTTGGACACCTTTTCAGATAACTATGGAAAATCAAAATCCAATTAGTTATTACAATTTTCAATTGTCTAGCATTTTGTACGATTTTGCGAGTATCAAAATCCAATATGCAACAGTATTTGTAGGAGTTGCGGTTTCCTTGTTTTGTATTGTTGTTTCCTAGTTTTATTTTAATGGTGTATTTTGGTTATTTGTTGTTTTTGTACTGTTTCTCTAGATGATCCTTTCATGGTGAGCTTGAATAATATAACTATCGAAAAATAAAAAATTGTCAAGCATTTTGTGCTACTTTTCAGTCATTTGAATCATAAAACTTGGTTATGATTGGGGAAGTGTTCTTGATGCAAACTGTAATTTGAAATAAGATACAAAATAATGATAATATGGGCAGAAGGAGATCCAAATGTGAGCCTTCAAGAGATGTGGGTGCATGAGATGATGCCTTATGATTGATATGCTTGGAAGGTTGACATTATGACCTTGGGAACTACTTCCTTCCATGGCATGGTAGGCTTTGAGCCTTGCAATTCCTAGCAAGGGATGTATAACCCAACTAAGGTGGCTCATGAGATGGTAGAGAAGTTTCATCCCCTCCAAAAACCAAGACATCGTGTTAGGGTAAGAGAGAACGAGATCCTTTGGTAGCAAACCCATTTCTAGCAATGGCACAAACCTTAACCCATATCTTTTGTTAACCAAGGTGAGATAAAAATCCCATTTGGACAATGCCCTATTTGCATCACGAGGAAGGTAAGTGCTACTTTATATCCTGTCATACAATACTTTGGAAGTACAAATTAAATGGCCAATAATACATGTAAAACATCCCATCCACTGTAAAACAAGAATATTAGATCGGATTTGAGAGAGATGGAACAAGGATATAGAAAAAAAGGATACGCAAGGTAAAGATCATTTGAAATGGAAGGGAGAAACCCATTAGAGAGATCATCTTGAGAAAAATGAGATGATGTCTTTGCTCGAGGAGGAAAGGAGAGGCTTCTATTCATTCTCCATCTATCTCGAGGCTTGCAAAGTTTGTTATCTATCAAGGCCACCCAAGAGAGTGCATTCCCACTCTTTATCATTTTCCACATTCTCCTCATAAGCTTACAAAGCCAGGGATTAAGGCTTAATTAACACAACTAATCCACCCCAAAACTTTAGTCCAGAACAAGAAGCAAGTCATGCTTTTAGACCAAAGCAGGGTAGAAACTTTCATAGTTAATAGGGACAAATAAGTTAGTGAATAAGGCGGTTATGTCTGTTTACATTTTAATCATTGATCACTATGATACGCATCTAGCTACCTAGTAAATAAGGTGGTCTTGGAAAATGTTTATCTAAATTGGTCCATTGTGGGTTAATAGGGAAATAAGTCAAAATATACTGTATTTTTAGTTAATGTATAAGTTAACCATGGTGTGTTTGATTGATGCGTAAATAAAGGTTAAAAATTTATGTGAATAAGTTTTATGTTTAATTTTACATTTAGAGCCCCCATTAAATCTAGACCTAGCCTATTGGAAAAAAAAAGGCTTCTAAGTGAGTCTGAACCTAATTTTATTTTTTAACAGACCAAACTAGAGGCTTTGATAGTGTACTTGCCATGTTTTCACACTCTAGAGATCTATTTGATTTCAGTTTTAACTTTTCAGTTTTCTAGTTTTTGTAAAGAAAATACTGAAAATTACAAGATTCAATTTTTGATTTTTAATATGTATTTTACAAAATTTTAAAAATTAGAAAATTAAAAACAGAAAAATGAAACCAAACATGTTCTAGCTATCTTGAATGTCCCCAAACATTTGGGTTCAAATATCATTTCTATGAAGAAAAAAAAAAATAATACTAAAAATAACACAAGGCGCCAAGAAAACCCATTATCTTCTGCCCTCTCTCTAGGTAGCACCAAAGCCATAGCACAGCAGCCCCGTCATCCCCACCATCACCACCTATCTTATATGTTATCCATACCAACACACACCTCAACCCCTTTTGTGTTCCACTGTGTAGCGTAACTTGTTCAAGTGATGAAACTCTAGCACACTTTTTCACCAACCAGTTGGGGGGAGGTGGGGTTCGTGGTTCATTCAATTCATGTTCTCTTCTCTTCATGGAGCGTTTTGCTGAAGTTGGTTTTATGCACCACCACCACCACAATCAGCTTTTTCGCTGTTATAGTCCTTTCTTCTATAGCCCTTTTGTTGTGCTTCCTCCAACAAAGAGGTTCCAATCACTGTAAGTTTCTCTCTCCACCCCCACCCCCCCCCCCCCAAAAAAAAAAAATGGTGTGTGCCACTGTACTTGATATCCTTGTTGCATTGTTTTTGAATTGTCCTTGATTTTATTTGGTTGATTGTATTTCTACACTGAATAATTGAAATGTATACCCGATTCATTTGGTGGTGGCTACTGCACTTTGATGTTGTTATCTTACTCTGGCTAGTTGTTTTGATTTTCTTTTTTTCTTTTTTATTGAATATCCATTTTGGTCATAAAACAAATATCGGGGAACAAATTAGTGCCTGGGGTTTAAGAGTTCGTCCCTTGCCATTCAAGAAAGTGACAAATTGATCACTCCATACATACATATTTTTTTGATTTTTTATTTCTGTATGGACTTGTACTGATGTACCCTTTTGCTCCTTTTTTTTGAATGATGAGGGACCAACAGAAGACTTTTAAATCTTGATGGACTAATTTGTTCCGGAAATATTTCTAGAGACGATATTGGGGAGTAGGCTTTTTTTTTTTTTTTTGTGGTGAGATTATGAGGTATCTTATTGGTTTGGCCTATTTGAATTCCTTTTGGAATTAGCTCCTTGTTAACTGCTGGAGCACAGAGTTGTGCATTCTTCTCATAGGAGTCCTTCGTGGGTGTTCTGAAGCTTTTTGCTTGAGACTTGAGAGGGAATTACTTGGCTATGCATGGTGAGATGGAAAGGTGGGAAATTGAGAGGAGAGTGACAATGGAGTTAGATGAAAAGGGTTTTGGTTTTCGCTCATGGTTTCTTGGTAAGCCACTTTGAATGCATTTTGTGCTATAGGGCCAGCCAAAGTTTGTAGGTAGATTGTAAATGACTAGCGCTTCCCTTTCAAACCCTGCCGTATTTTCTAAGATGAACCAAACGTGGAGTGATTTTCATAGTTGATTTTGACCTTACCAACCATTTCCCAATTCCCACCTGCTCAAACATTCAGATTTTTTTTTATCATGTAATAAGTTTTATGTGTCAAAAATTCTGATGGATGTATTTTAAGAGAGGTTTTCTTGTGTAGTTCACAAAAATTGAGACTGATAGCCAGCTTAGATGTTTTCTTAGTTACTTTACTTTGTGAACAAAAACCAGCATTCCACACTTCTTGAATTATAGTTAGTTGCATCGTTTAGTTGACTAGAAAGTGATTGAGTTCTTAAATTGAAACAAAGCAGTATTCGTGGTTATTGAGAAATGAGAATTCATTACCTGTGCTGGCATCGCTCATATTTTGCACTGAGCATATCAAATAATGATTTGTTGTCATACCAATTGGTGGTTATTAGAACCTCCGGGGCTTATGGTTTACATTAAGCACTAAATATGTGCTTTTGGGATGACTAAGGATGCTAATTGGATTACTAATTAAGCTTTTATATTTACAAAAAAAGAAAATTATGGATAGATTGAGAATGATGATCAATACAATTAGGGAAAGTGATGTATTATCAAGTTGATGGATATGCACTGTGTTATCCCTACCCTCCCTGTTGGATCTTGGTTTTGCTTATGTATTACGATATTGGGACAGGCATATATGCCATCACGTGCCACTGCACGGTGTATACAGGTTCATATACTGTATGAAGAATCACAAATCAGTCAGAAGATTAACTGCATTGCCAACAGAGAAAGAGAAAGGTAATTCAAGCTTACTCTTGTAAACCCTCATAGCTTCATTTTTTTTTTATGACTTTGTTTTATGTATATTGTTATCTCCTTTCTTTAGGCTACGAATTTCTCGCTTTAATATGTTTTTTGCTGTTGGATCCTCACCAGAACTGATTGTTCCAGTGTACAACATCCAAATCATACATTTTTTTTTTTTGAATTACAATTGTAAATCAGACTATCAGTAGAATTTGATTCATGTTTGGCTTGTCAAAAATCACAGGGTCAGGAGTTGGATTATGTGCTTCATGTAAAATATTATATTTTTGTTGCGATAGAATGAACAATGGTGTTTATTTGCATTTTAAATAATTATAAATCACTATGTGCTTCATTCTATGTAATCTAATGGACTCTATTTTTGCTAGTTATCATATAAGGCCTCTCTTGGTAATATGAACTCCGTGTAGGTGCAACTTCAGCCTTTTTGCATCAATGTGTATTTCTCTCCAGTTAGAGTGAATAATGAATCTGGACAATCTTATATCTCAGGCAAGCCAACTGCTGATGTTGATAAATTCTGCAAGATCATTTGGACCGTAGAAGCTGATTTAGAAGATGGTCACCTTCTGTATGTAACTGGCGATCCTGCTGTATTAGGCTGCTGGAAACCCAAGAAAGCTGTACCAATGTCTCCTACAGAGCATGCTAATGTGTGGAAAGCTGAATTTCAGGTAATTTGATTGGGCTTACAAATTTAATCCTATATAGTTATTTATTTGTACGGAAAGGAAAGTTAAGAAAGGTTTAAATGAGAAGATGTTTATATTTTCAGATTTACTTTTGTATTCCTTCTGCCCTGGTTGTTGAGTTCAGCTGAATAGGTTTATTTGTACAGAGAGAGAAATACTAAAATAAACAAAAATATATCAGGAATAGTAGAAAGAACCCTTCCACTACAGAGGAATTAAATATTTGGGTTCTATCATTCAAAGTGATGAAGAGATAGAGGGAGACATTAATCATAGGATCAAGGTAGGATGGTCAAAGTGGAAAGGCGCTTTGGGCCTTATTTGTGATAAAAAGTACCACTAAAGCTTAAGGGTAAATCCTACTGTACAACGATAAGACTGGCTTTGTTGTATAGGACTGAATATTTGGCGATGAAAAGTCAATATGAAAGTAAGCTACATGTGGCGGAGATGAGGATGTTGCTATGGATGAGTGGCCACACAAGACATAATAGAATAAGGAATGAATGCATTATAGAGAAAATTAGGGTGGTGTCTATCATAGAGAAGATGGTAGAATCTTGCCTTAGGTGGTTTGGGCATGTTTGGATGAGACTTGTAGAGGCCCAAGTGAGAAGAGTGGACCAAATGGAGAATAGCACCATAAAAAGAGGTAGACGAAGACCGAGGAAAATTATAGGGGAAATAATCAAAAGAGATTTAAGTGTCAATGATTTTAATATGAATATGATATATGACAGAGTTCGGTGGAGTCTCCTGATTGTAGCCGACCCCACATAATGGGACAAAGCTTAGTTGTTGTTGGTGTTTGTTTTCCTTTATATCTGGAAATCCTCAACACAAGTGGCCTTGGAAAGCAAACCCTCTCCCTTGAAGATTCTGCTATTTCCGTCAATAAAGATGTAGTCTGTGTTTTGTAATAAATGATAGGGTATTGGTTGCTATTAAGTTTTGCATCCTTCAGATCAAATGCCCCTTCCATTAAAGGGTAGACTGTTATATGAAGCTACAGTCTTCTTGAAGTACTGAATGAACATCAAAATACACATTTTTTATGAATTAAGTGACTCAGTTGTAATTTTATGCTTGCAGATTGCTTCTGGCTTGAACTTTAAATATAATTATTTCATTAAAGGAAAATCAAAGTCCTCAAGTGACATTCTTTGGAAGCCAGGACCGGTGTTTTCTCTGTCAGTACCCTTCACAGTACTTGGAGACGATACAGTTGTGGTGAGTGATTTATGGATTAGATCTGATTCCCAGATGTCTTCAGCTCAAGCATGGTGCCCCTGGACAGAGGAAACATATCTTCTAGAGCAGCCCTCTAGATCTTTACCAGTTGAAGGTATTACTTCATCGTTTTGCGATACTATAAATAATATTGGTCTTTCCAAATATGTTTCTGAACACTCAAATGCTTCCAGTGGTTTGACAGATGAAGGAAAGATTGAGAGTCTCCTTGAAAATTATGTGTTAAAGTCAGAGACATTCAGTTTGGAAGATCAATTGTACTATGACAATGAGGACATGGTGAGTGTGAATGATGGGGATTCACATTCTAATAATATTTTTTCTGAGAATTACCAGCCTGTTGAGGAACCCTGGCTACTCCATTCACTCCCTTTTACTGTCTCTAAGGATCAAAAGGAACCCAATGAATCTGAAACTGATAACACTGTAAAAGACCAGGTGAAGATGGTAGATACAGGAAGATTATTGCCTGAAGAAAGTAGTAATGTAATTTCAAAAGATCCTGTTTCAACCATTATACTTATTAACTCTTCGATATGTACCATGCAAAGAATTGCAGTACTGGAGGATGAAAAGTTGGTTGAATTATTATTGGAACCCGTCAAAAATAATGTGCAATGTGACAGTGTATATGTTGGGGTAGTCACAAAGCTTGTTCCCCATATGGGTGGGGCCTTTGTGAATATTGGGAGTTCTAGACCTGCCCTTATGGACATTAAGCAAAATAGGGAGCCATTTATATTCCCTCCATTTCGTCAAAGGACAAAGAAACAAAAGATTGATGTCAGTGACAAAAATGATCACGAGGCTCATGGTGCTGATGACTCTGGTGTAATATCAGACGTACATTCTGAGGATGGTTGTTTAAAATCTGTACACACTGACTATGATGGGCTTGAAGGCGAGGATGATTTTTATATTACAGAAGTTCTTAAGCAAAATGTGTATGGTAGCATGGTTGATGATGAAGTAGAAGCAGACTTTGAGGATGATATAGAGGGAAGTGAAGTCAACATAGAAGAAACCAGTAACAGTTCTCTTCCTTTTGGCATAAATGGGTCTATCAACTCTCATATTTTGCAAACAAAAGATACAAACAAAGCAGTCCACATGGCTTCTGGAGAAAACAAATGGATCCAAGTTCGCAAGGGAACCAAAGTCATTGTCCAAGTTGTTAAAGAGGGCCTTGGTACTAAGGGTCCCACTCTGACTGCATATCCTAAACTAAGAAGTAGATTTTGGGTATGTGCTCTTTTATGTGTTCACCTTGCATGAAGTTTGATTGTATATCATTCTTGGTCTTTTGCATATATTTGTTTATCATTTTGTCCACACTCTGTAACTCCTTAAGTAAACTCTCTGACCTGCAGGTTTTGATTGCATGCTGTGAAAAAATTGGAGTCTCCAAAAAGATTTCTGGCGTTGAGCGCACAAGGTTGAAAGTTATTGCAAAGACATTGCAGCCTGAGGGTTTTGGCCTCACTGTAAGAACTGTTGCTGCTGGTCATTCTTTAGAGGAACTGCAGAAAGACTTGGAGGGTTTGCTTTCGACTTGGAAAAATATAGTGGAACATGCAAAATCTGCAGCTCTTGCTGCGGATGAAGGAGTGGAAGGAGCTGTTCCTGTTATTTTGCACAGGGCAATGGGTCAAACACTCTCAGTGGTCCAGGATTATTTCAATGAAAATGTTAGTTCTGTTACGTATTTATGTCACTTTCCAATTGATCCTTAGGATGTTTAATGGTGTCTATTTATATCAAAAGGAAAACCCAGGTTATATTCTGTATCCTGATTACGTTTTTTTAATGATATACTTCAGGTTAAGAAAATGGTTGTTGACTCCCCACGGACATTTCATGAGGTAAGGTATCTGAAAAACATTTCAGCTAATTGCAGAATGCTAAGCTGCCGCATTAGGACTAGAGCATATCAGTTTGTATCTGAATGACATTGGCTTCCTCTTCCCCCATAGATAGAGTTAATAAAAAAGAGTAGGGCAAGCAATAGTTTTGAACCTGACTGTAACTGTAGGATAGGCCGTCACATGTTGGTTTACCGGTTTCTGTTAGCAAATGCCAGTCATATCTTGGAAAAAGTGAAGAACAGTATCTTACATCTTTGATGTGTCTAAGTGTTTAGACTTTAAATCTTAATTTATGGTCCTATTAAAAGTGAAGAACTGTATCTTACATCTTTAGATGTGTCTAAGAGTTAAGACTTAAATAAATCTTAATTTATGGTCCTATGTTAGCATGCTGATCCAGCTGTTTTAATCTCAGTGCTATATGAATGGTATACATAATTTTTGCAATTGCAAGTTGCAACACTTATACCAGCAACTAATAAGGTTCAACATACAAACTGATGCGACACTTCTGTTTTGGTGATTCCGACTTTCTTATTTAATCCTCAGGTGACCAATTACCTTCAGGAAATTGCCCCTGATCTATGTGATCGGGTAGAGCTATATGATAAAAAAGTTCCCCTTTTTGATGAATTCAACATTGAAGGAGAGATTGACAATATCCTAAGCAAAAGGTGAAATTTTGTTACTTCTCAAGTTATTAATCATCCACATGTAGCTTCTAGTGTGTAATATCTTCGTCCTTATTCCCTTCCGTTTGTATTTAGACTGCTTGGTGATATACAACGTAGTAGGAATATTCTTATTTGGTAAATAGCAGTCTCTTACCTAATATTCTTATATAATCACATTAACTTGCAAGCTTTCTGTATGTTGATCACTTTATAGGGTTCCACTTGCTAATGGAGGTTCACTAATTATTGAACAAACTGAGGCATTAGTTTCTATTGATGTGAATGGTGGACATGGGATGTTTGGTCATGGAACTTCACAGCAGAAGGCTATTCTAGATGTCAATCTTGCAGCTGCAAAACGTGTATGTTAGATGCTGGACTACTTATTATGATTTATTTGTACGACACATAAGCATTAGTAAGACAGACTTTTCCTTTTACAAACTTCTACAGACAAGTTTTGTTCCTTTTTTCCCTGCACAAAAAGCTGTTTATTCTTCATTATATTTTTAAAAATCTTATGATATATGTTAGAATCTATGAATATCTGTACTTAGGAAATATTATATCTTTGTAATTATTGTGTATTTATTGCACATTGTCTATATATACTCTTTCCGTTGTGTAGTTGAGACACAGGGGTTCATTCTATGATTTTCTCTCTTTCTCTGTTTCTCAACATGGTATCTAGAGCCTAAGAAAGAAAGAAAACTCTAATCCGTGTCGTCAGGAGGGCCCACTGGCCTCTGGTGAAAATTTTTTGGCCAAGCCGTGTATCCTTTCCGATTTGTCTGCCTTTTCCCTTCTGCTGTGCCTTCCTCCCAGCTAAATAACCCCCTTTTCCGCCGCCTTCCGGCACCGCCGGCCACTTTTCTGGCGCCACCTCTGACTGCTAACCCCACCCCTCGCCTCGTCGTGCGCGGCCAACCCCCACTGACTGCACCTCTAGATCCGGCTCCACGTGCCTCCGCTAGTCTCAGCGACACTGTTCACTCGCGCCTGCTTCAGCCGCACATAGAGGCGTGTCCGGTGACCTTTCCGGCCTCTTCCGCCGCCGCTGTACTCGCAAGGACCAGACCCTTCTGGATCTACCCTCCTCTTCGCCATCTGTGCACTTTGCAGAAGTCGTTTTTTGAAAATACCGCTTCTGCCCTTGTCCTTCTGTGCCCATGGCTGCCACCGACTCTATCTCTGAACATAAGAGTGTTTCGACGCCGTCTCTAGCTGACTATGCCGATTTTTTGAAGTGGTTTGAGCACTGTCAGAACTCTGATTCCACTGCCTTTGTTACACACTGGTAATTCTTTTGCTTGTCTCTCTTGGTCGGCCTCATGGGGTCCTTGGGTTCTTGATTCTGCCGTCATTGCCCATATCTTCGGTAATAAGGTTTTATTTTTCACACTTTCTATTTTTGGATGTTTACCTACTATTACTTTAGCCAATGGTTCTCGCACATAGTCTCATGGGGTGGGCACCGCTCATCCCTTACTTTCTATGTCAGTTGATTCTGTCCTTTATGTTCCTGGTTTTCCATTCAACCTACTATCTATTTCTCGGTCAACTAAAGCTCTCAAGTGTGTTATTTCTTTCACTGAAGATTCTGTTTACTTGCAAGGCCAGAGCATAGGACAGATAATTGGCACCGGATGTGAGTCTCGTGGCCTCTATTGGCTCTGCCTCCCATCAAGTGTTTGCTCCCTCACGACCGATCTTCCCACCCTCCATGCCCAGTTGGGTCATCCCAACCTTGCCAACTTGCAGCGTATGGTGCCTATCCTGTCCAAACTATCCAGTTTGCCTTGTGAATCATGTCCATCCTTTTTTAACACTATTCCCTTTTTTGACCCCTCTAACCATTCCACCCCTCCTGCTTCTAAAGAACTCCCACTTCCCGTGATCTCTGTGCCTTTGCCACCTCTTCTGCCTACACCTACACCTACACCCCGCCCCCTTCAGGTCTACCATCATCTAGCCTGTCTACTAGCCGAGCTTGTTCCACCTCAGACACCCATTACACCTAACCGGCAATCGTTGCCTGCTCCTTCCTCCGAGCCTGTCTTGGCTAAGGTGGACTCACCTCTGGTGCGTGATCCTTTGCAACTTTCAGTCCTACCTGTTGTGCCTAATCTTCCCATTGCCCTTCGTAAAGGTATTCGTTTCACTGGTAACTTATCTCTTCACTATATTGCCTTGAGTTATCACCGTCTATCTTCTCTACATTATGCTTGTCTGTCTTCTTTGTCTTCTGTGTCTATTCCTAAGACTGCAGGTGAGGCCCTTTCTCATCCTGGGTGGAGACAGGCTATGATTACTGAGATGTGTGCACTTTAGGACAGTAATACTTGGGACTTGGTGTCTCTCCCTCCAGGTAAATCTGTGGTTGGTTGTAGGTGGATTTTCATGGTTAAGGTGGTACCTGATGGCCAAATTGATTGTCTTAAAGCTTGTCTTGTTGCCAAAGGGTACACTTGGATCTTTGGTTTGGATTATGGTGATACATTCTCCCCTGTTGCCACGATGGCTTCTGTTCGTCTGTTTCTCTCTATGGCTGCTATGCGCCGTTGGCCTCTTTATCAGTTGGATATTAAGAATGCCTTCCTCCATGGTGATCTTGAGGAAGAGGTTTATATGGAGCAACCTCCTGGGTTTGTTGCTCAGGGGAAGTCTTCTGGCTTTGTTTGTTGTCTTCGAAAATCACTGTATGGTCTTAAGCAGTCTCCTCGGGCATGGTTTAGAAGGTTCTCCACTGTGGTTCAGCAATTTGGTATGACTCGATGTGAAGCTGATCACTCCGTGTTTTATTGTCATACTCAAAGAGATTGCACCTACCTAGTTGTGTATGTTGATGACGTTGTCATTACAGGGAGCGACACTCAAGGCATAGCCCAGATCAAATAGCACCTATGCAAGTATTTCCAGACCAAAGACCTTGGTAAACTCAGATACTTCCTGGGTATTGAAGTAGCTCGGTCCAAAGATGGTGTAGTTCTCTCTCAGAGAAAATATGCTATTGACATTCTGGAGGAAACAGGTTTACTTGCTGCAAAACCTATTGATACTCCTATGGATCCTAATGTCAAACTCCTACCAAATCAGGGGGAGCCACTATCTAACCTTGGGAGATATAGAAGATTGGTTGGGAAATTGAACTATCTCAAAGTTACTCGTCCAGACATTTCTTTCGCAGTAAGTGTGGTAGTCAATTCCTAAACTCACCATGTGAAGTTCACTGGGATACTGTTATACATATTTTGAAGTATGTCAAAGGAGCACCAGGGAAGGGCCTTATTTATGAAGATAAGGGGCATACTGATATAGTTGGGTATTTTGATGCAGATTGGGGGGGGGGGGGTTCCCTTCTGATAGGCATTCCACTTCCAGGTATTGTATACTTATTAGACGCAATCTCATATCCTAGAAGAGTAAGAAGCAAACTGTAGTGGCACAGTCTAGTGCTGAGGCAGAGTACCTGCCATGGCCTCAACCACATGTGAGCTTATCTGACTCAAGCAACTCCTCAAAGAACTTCAATTTGGGAAAACCAAGCACATGACACTTGTTTGTGACAATCAAACCGCTTTACACAGTGCCTTAAATCCAGTTTTTCATGAAAGGACCAAATACATTGAAGTTGATTGTCACTTTATCAGAGAGAAGATTCTATCTAGAGACATCACTACAAGTTTTGTCAATTCAAATGACCAACTGGCAGATGTTTTCACCAAATTATTGAGAGGTCCTAGAATAAGCTACCTATGTAACAAACTAGGTGCATATGATCTATATGCCCCAACTTGAAGGGAAGTGTTAGAATCTGTGAATATCTGTAATTAGGGAATATTATATTTTTGTAATTATTGTGTATTTATTGCACATTGTTTATATATACTTTCTCCGTTGTGTAGTTGAGACACACGGATTAATTCTATGATTTTCTCTCTTTCTCTGTTTTTCAACAATATATATTAAGAAAACCCATTAAAACGGAGTATTAGCCTTACTGCACAACCACACATTTAAATATTCCCTTTTTGCTTTAATTCGTCAGGCCCACCTCCTCCATAGAATAGTTGAAGAGTGCAAATAAATAAATAGGATGAAAGATTACACATTAACTGTTTAACACTTGTTGCATGGCATGTACAATTTAAAGAATTCTATATTTATTTTGACAATCTTGTAAGATAATTGTTGGGTTGTATTTCATCATTGATTGTTGATCCTGAATCATTTCTCTGCTTTTTCGAAACAACCACTTAATAAAAACAATGTTACAGATTGCTAGGGAGTTGCGGCTACGGGATATTGGTGGGATCATTGTTGTAGATTTCATTGATATGACTGATGAAGGTAAATAAAAATCTCCCACTTGTTTGTGCAAATGAATTATATATCACATTACCAGAAGATGTCAGATATTTTTATATATTATGACTTTCTAGAGTATTTTTAATATCACTGACTTGAGTTTTAAAATCACTAGCTAAAGCTTTGCATAATACTACTTGGTATAGTTTTGTGCCAACATGTTCATTATTATTAGTGACGCTTCTTGCATATGCTTGGGCACAATACATGTAGTCTTTCCCTTATAAATTAATGACTGCAGTTTTTATAAAATGCATGGTATAATTCATATGCTTGATTCTGGGTTGCAGTAGTTAATGATTTAAACCCGTTGATCAAAGGAATCAAAGATCTAAAAGAAAACTAAATAGATGCCATAGCTGGAATACCTGAGTTTTGCATTGTAGTTGGTGGCTGTCGTTCGTGCTTGAAAACTAACAAATGCCACAGTAGATATAAGATTATGCCTGATTTTTATTATAATTATTTCCTCACCCTGTGTCCTCATGATGTATCTTAATGAAGGAGTAAGGACTGAGAGGTGTAACTAAGTCATCTAGTCTCAATGCAAACAATCTGCTGAATGTATATTTTTAAATTTCAACTGATGCAGTGATATTTAGCTCAAAGATATAGTAGTTCAATTTTTTGACCACTCTGAAATGTCATCTGGTGTTATGAAAGTCCATACCAATATATTTATTCATTGAAGTTGTATTCTTCTTGATCAGCAAATAAAAGATTGGTATATGAAGAGGTCAAGAAAGCTGTTGAGAGAGACAGATCCATGGTGAAAGTTTCTGAATTGTCAAGACATGGACTTATGGAAATAACACGAAAGAGGGTATGTTGCTTGTCTCTGGTGGATATATAAGCACTATGTTGGTTCATCATCGTAGACTTCGTTGTAACATCATGATTATTGTACACTGCAGCAGCCACTATGCGTGTACTGTATTCTATTTGTTGAAACAGAAAAATGGTGGAAATAGATAGAAATAGATAGATTGTTTCGTGAGACATTTGGTGAATTTGTTTTTGCTCCTTTTGTTGTATACTTCCAAAGGTTTTGTTTTAAGTGTAACTTCTCAAAGTGTGCCAATTTTACTTTGTTTTTCCAGTGTTTTACTGATCATCCTCATTCATGCTTGCCCCAAGTCATGAAACAAAAATGACTATGGATTTAAAAGAATTGTGCATGCATGCAGTTTTTATATGTTGCATCTTCCTTTGATTCTGCTGACTGTTGGCACAGCACTCAGTCAAGTTTATTTAGGGTTTATTAACTTATGAATGCTTTACCGATGTTTGACAGGTTCGACCAAGTGTGACATTCATGATTAGTGAACCATGTGCTTGTTGCCATGCCACAGGCAGGGTTGAAGCTTTAGAGACATCCTTCTCAAAAATTGAACAGCAAATCTGTCGGTTTCTTGTAAGTAGACATTTTCAATCTAAAAACATTTGTTTCAGCTATAAGATAATGAGAAACAAATTGGAATGGGAGTCAAAAACCTTTGAGAAGCTCTATTTTATTATAATTCCTTGAGCACCTAGGATCAAGTTTTTGTAATATTATGTAAGATGGACTTTGCGGTCTCCCCATTGGCTTGCCTTGGTGCATATTACTTGCCGTGATATTTTTTCTTTCTTCCATTTTTCCTCATAGCTGTTGGTGAATCAATAGTCATTTCTTTAAGATCATAACAGTGTTCTGTTCACTTCCCTTGGTATTGTTATTTTGTTACTCATTGTAGTGAGTCTGATTTCTTGTTTCCTCTTCCATCATATCTCAGGCAACACTGGACTGTAAGGCAGACCCAGAAAACCCGAAGTCCTGGCCAAAATTTATCTTGCGGGTTGACCACCATATGTGCGAGTACTTAACTTCAGGGAAAAAGACAAGGCTTGCAATATTGAGCAGTTCCCTCAAAGTTTGGATTCTCTTAAAGGTATAAAATGATCGATGGATATTTCACTCTAATTATTGTTGCCATAATTATAAAATGGTCAGTATGTTTTGTTTTATCCATTCAGGCTACTTAAATTTATATAAAATACCTGTCATTGCGTAAAGAGAGTATACTAGTGTTGGATTTACATTACAAGGTGTGGGAGTAAAGCCCTCACTGCCATTGTTTATTTAGAAAACAAAAGAGATTGTTTTATTTGCTACTTTGGCCTAAAATATTTACATTAAATTGCTTCCATGAAATTAAAAATTTTGGTGTTACTTAAGCCACTTTCTCCACACCGTGATTACTTAAAAAGAGGGGGTAAGCAATACCCATGCATGTATAAGTAAAATACTGTAGTTCAGTAGAATATATTTTGAATAGGGGGGTGGGTCTTGACATGACAGCAAAGATCTTCTGATCTAGAGGTCACACGTTCAAATCCTAAAAATAAACTTTATGAATTTGAGTGTTGGGTATAATTGCGTACATCTACTCTCTTTAAACCCCATAAGGTGGGAAGCCTTGTGCATTGGACCATCTTTCTTTTGTATTTTATCAGAATCAACTTAGGAATGCTTTTGAAAGAATGACTTCTATGAACAATAGTGTTCACTCATAATTTTGGGTATAATTAGTGGGGAGATACTAAAAGTGCTTTTGTTTAGAAGTAACAATAGAATTACATTTGAACTCAAAATTCAATTTCGGGGCTGCAGTAGCATGTCCCCAGAACTACTTTTGGGGTCGAATACTAATTGGGAACCTTTAGAATAAGTTTTATAATGGTATCCATACAAACGGTTAAATGGCACTGACTTAAAAGTTAAAATCGTATTAGGTTTTGAAAATATGAGAACATGTATAGAATAATTGTAAAATATGAACAAAAATGGTGGCTTAAATCTTACTAAAATAGGGGGACAACTGGTGTGTGGAGTCACTGAATTGCATATGCATTTGTACATGGCAGTTTTGATTTGATTCTGCATTAGATAAATTTAATGATGCATGTACCACGCCTATTAAATATGGTTTTGGGCAAGATAAAGCATTGCTATGCTTACCATTGATGTATCAGTTATTTCTCAGAGGCGTAGATAATTTTCAAGCCCTGCATTGCTAAGCAATTGTTGGCTCTTCTTAATCCTTCAGGTTGCTAGAGGGTTCACTAGAGGAGCATTCGAGGTCAAACCATTTTCAGATGACAAAGCAGAAAAAAATCAGCACCAAGCTTCCATTTCAATGCTGAGATCCTCGGAGGCCAGTACCAAAAATCCTGGCCAAAAGCTGACTCTTGTTCCGGTTAAGAAATCAAAAGCAAGGGGAAAATAAGTATGCCCTGATGTCCAATGCAATAGTTCTTGGAATAGGCTTTTTTCCCATTGTACACAATTTTTATTTAAGTAGTATTATTTATACTCACAATTTGTGGGACGTGGTGCCAACACACTTCTATTTATCCTTGGATAAGATGTGAAACCTAAATTAAGTGGGGTTCACAACCCATCTAAGGGTAGATGGGAGTATGTCGACACAGAGTTCCACACTCTAAGTACAAGTAACATTTCTGTTTTCGTTTATGCCATGCATGGCTTAGGGAGAAAAACTGGCCAGAGGGTGGAAGAGCAAGATCTTTTGGTTACTTTTTTTAGAGTCAAGTTAGAAACAGGCTGTTATTTATAGGTACAGCTTTTAGGCAGATAGATACCATCCATTGTGAATTTGTGAGCAGTTTTGTTGTCAATTACAACCTGTAAGGTTTCATGGCCTCATTGGATTCCCTATCAAATAACTCAATCTGAAAGAATGGAAAAAGAGATGACTCGTGTACTGCAGGAGTAACTTAGCTGGAGTAGATATTCACTTCACAATTATCTACAACAATAATGAGAAGACTGACTACCAATCTGAGCTGAGAGAAAAATGTACATATTTTAAGAAAATGCTGTTTTTGGTATAAAGAACATTGGGTTGAGCAGAGCCAACCAAAGGCTACCAGCAAATTCAATGGCTTTATGCTATTGTATAACTAGTGAATTTGGAAGACAGATTTGCTTTGCGAATGCTATTTATGCATCACTTTCACCCATTTAACAATTTGATTGGTTTCTGATTTCATTTTCTGTCTTCATTTTCTGGCTTCATTTTTTGTATTTTCTATTTTTAAGATTGTGAAAAAATAGCGAAAATTATGAATTTTCATTTTTCTTGTTTTTACTATTCATTCACAATTTTAAAAAAGAAAAAAATCATAAAAATAGAAATAAAAGGCCTTAATGTATCCATTTTCACTATTGTTCCAATATGAACTTGAATAATGTTACATACCCAGCTTCAGATATTTAAGTATGAGATCCCATATGAAGCATAACTCTCCCGACATCAGTTTTTCCATATTCAAAAGCTCGAACCCAAGACCATGTGTTGGAACTGACAATTGAAATTGCTATTTTATACTATTGAATTTCTAAATTGATATGGTTTTAGCAAAAGGGGAAAGCAGAATGTGAAAATATATAGAGTAAACAAAAATATGTGTTGTGTGTAAATACCAGATATATGGGATCTAAGCACGAAACAAATTTCAATTAAGAACTACAAGGTCGTTAAAAAAAAAAATTAAGAACTTCAAAACCTCCAAGTAAACACTACTCTTACAATACAAAACGATTTTACTCCTAAATGCTAGGACTATAGGTTACAAACACTCAAGTTCAACACAAAACAACTAAAAGTACATGGGAGTATACTTCAATCTATCAAACATTGGAATCTCAAATCTCACGGAAATTTAGTTTGTTGCAACATTACAGGCATTAATGCCATCCTTGCAATCACTGGTCAAATCATTGAAAGTTTCAATCTGCTTTTTACCTCTCAAGAACACTTCTGTATCAATGGATACTCTCATGTAACCATCGAATTCTACTGGAACACCGTTGTTGAGTTTTGTTGTCTCCGAGTACCATTCACTATTTTGATCCCAAAGATCCTTATATTCATCAAGAAAATGAGTGGTGTACTTATCTTTCAAAGGATCAAAGAAAGAAGTATCAGGTTCATTTGTTGCTATGTAGAGGTTCCTTCCATCATCGATCTTGTCACGCAAGGTTGAGAGAAGCGCATCTGGTGAGGTATGCGCATCAAGATTAGGCCAAAGCTCCTTGTTCCTTGCCTTTTCCCCTCTCTCAATGTGAACAGCATCATAGTCCCAGTTTAACCTTGAAGCTATGGCAGACACTATATCCATCAACCTCCTTGATTTCCATATCAAATGCCATGGCCTTTGAACAATAGATTCTGTCTCTCCTTCGCAGACTCTATACCAATAGTTATCTGGCTCGACCGTTCCAAACTTTCTCATGATTAAAGAATCCTTCACTTCCCTGATCTTCATTGGCGTCACCCTGAAATCCTCCACAAGATGAAGAGTCATCCCATCCTTCTGGTTCCACTTATTCCAATCTGCCCAAAACTGCTCCTTGTCTAACACAGATGCTGCCTCCTTCAAATGCTCAAAATCAAAGTAAAACCTGAAATCTTTGCCTTCCTCATCCTGATTCGATGAAGTGTAAATCCAAGACAGACATATGCTCAAATCCATGACCAATGTTCGGTTCAGGTACTGAGCTTCCCCAAGAGCACACAAGAAACTCCACAAGTAATGATTCATGCTCTTACACCGGTCTCCACCACCCATGTATATCAAGTATTTACCGTGACTAAACGAGCCTTCTGACTCAACCACAGGGAGACTATCATTAACAGTCTCACCAACAACCGGCAAGGAGTTCGCCTGGTCCAGCTTTGGAGGCATCTTCTCAAGCCCCGGTTTCTGATTCTTCTTCCTCTTCCTCGCATTCCCACCACTATGATACTCCCCAATGCTAACAACACTAAGTGTACAATTCTCAGACCTCTCAATCACAAACCTCCTATAATCCTTATAAAATGCGGCAGCCTTCCCTTCCTTTGGCCTAAACCGCCACGCCATATCACAAGTACTATCATTCGACCCGGGAACCGATTTACCGAATCGATAGAAATGGATATCCTGAAACTTCTCTATTGTGGCCCTCATCATCAAATGGAACACCTCAGGGTCCCTACAATCAATAGGGCCAGCTGCATTGCACTCAGTGGCGGCCACAGCACCCTCGCCACCGGATTCAGCATTAGCCGAGTTCTCAACATCATCCATGTTGATGACAGAGCCAAAAACAGTCTCATTGGCAGCCATGAAATCCTCACCAGTCTTGACAACAGTGTTGTCTGACTTGAAAGTGGCATTGGATTTGGAAGTGAGGAATGTGGTGATCTTGGTTGAAGGGTGGAACAAAGGGTCATCAGGCTCATAAGTTGCAGCTATAATGGTGAAGACCAAGACACCGACAACAAAGACAGAGAAGCAAACGTTCCTAATCATGGCCAATGCATCCTGGCCCAAATTCTCTGGCCGGAAGCTTCCAGGTCTAGAAAATGCAGACCGACCCAACATTTCTATTGACTATTAGATCAACACCAAGATATGTATCCTACATTAAAATGAAAAAACAATGATACCCAGTTAACTAAAATGGAAGAAAATAAGACCAAAATGTATAAAGTTCCCATTTTTATTTTTCAAAAAATGTTTACATTGAAGAAGGATAAGAAGATGAACAAATAATGGATCCGAATATGAAAGGAAGCAGAAGAAGCTAATATCGATTTATCGAAAATTGCAAGATCTGAATGCAGAATTGGGGTGACTAACCTGTTAATGCTGCTACCTTTCACAAATGAGGAATCAAGAAAGAGGGCATCACTCACTGAGACCTCTCTCTCTCTCTCTCTCTATTGTGGCGCTCGCTCACTCACACGCACGGAGTCTTCGTTCTGTTCTGTGCTGTGCTGAGCTGTGGCTTTGGCTTCTTGTAAACTCGAAGACAGATTTGTATAAATCCGAAATAAAAAATAATTAAAATAAAATAAGAAATTTTAAGTTTACCTAACTCCTCTTATTTTTGTCCGAGGAACTGATTTTTTCCTAATGCAATATAATGTAATAATTTTATAAATTTTAAATAAAATTATATAATAATTTTATAAATTTTAATATATTTTAAATAAATTTTATAATTTGAAGGATGGATTTTTTTTATATTTTTATAAAATTTAAGGTTATTGATATATTTTAGTTATTTGTAGTTAAAAATAAACTATATATCTCACTATTTAATTTTTTAAATGTTATTAAATTAAAATTCAAATTACAATGGTTGATTATGTAAGGGTATTGATGTTCATGAGAAAAAAAAACCATGAAAAGAAATTAAAATAAATCGCTTAGTCAAATCAATGGATCTTTGGATTTAAAATTTTTTTTATTCAATCACAGTCGGATCAATAGATATTTGGATTTAAAATGTTTTTCATTCAATTATAGTTGTTAATTCAATTTTCAACTCACACAAGTTTTTAGTCTAAGGCAAGTTTCACTTATAAGGTCGGGGATTGTATCATCTACTATTCAAACTCTAAGAGCTTAGACTTCTTTATCTAATTTTTTTAATAAAAAATCTTTTAAAATAAGTTTATCTCTACTTTTACGATACATTTTATGAATTTAAAAATATAATTTTTAATGTGTTAACAGTATAAAAAATATTATACTATAAATCAATAAAAATTAAAAAATATTAAATCATGATCATACTAGATAATTACTTAACATACTTTAGAAATTTTTAAAATTTTTATTAATTTACAGTATAAAACAATTTAACAATTTGTAAATGACAGCACACAAATCGAACTCATAACTTTTAGGATTTTTTGTAGAAATAAAATAAAAAAGAGGTAAAACTTTGTATATGTCTCGTTTTGGATAAAACTCGAAAAATGTCTTATTTTTTTATACATAAGTCGTACAAGGTTTGGGTGAATTATATTTATTACATAAGTCATGCAAGGTACGGGACGACTTGATGACAAACACAACATATAAGTCGCACCGGGCTGGATCGACTCAGTAAATAAGTCGCACCAGCCTGGGTCGACTTACACAAAACATAAGTCGCATAAGGCTTAGTCGACTTAAGTGTTGTGCAAGTCGAGCCAGGCTGGTGCGACTTATGTACTGAGTCGATCCAGCTTGGTGCGACTTATGTGTTGCAGTTGTCTATATAAGTCACCAGCGTCTTCATAAGTCGCGCAGTCTCCTCATAAGTCGCCCAACGGGAAATTTGAAAGCATAAGTCGCACGAGAGAGTTTTCAGAGATTTTTTTTTAAAAAAAAAAAATTGATGGAGCAACGGAGCCTGATCCGCTACGATAATGAAGGGCACATTGCAGTGAAATTGGAGGAGCTGGTAATTCTTTTTATCTTAACTTATTTATTTTATTTGATATTTAGTGAATGGGTAGTTAGAATTAGTTAGACAATTTAATGACGAGTGTAGTTTTCATTTTTGATGGAAAGAATTTATTAATATTTTAGTACACTTGTACCTGTACAACTTGATTTTGATTTTGCGTAGTTATAATTGTAGTTATTATTTGTACTTATAACTTAGTTAAATTTAAATTTAGCGGTGGTAATTAATTAATTTAGTTAAACTTATTCAATTATATTATTTTTAGTATTAATATTTTGTACTTATAGTTATTTGTGCTTATAACTGAGTTAAATTTAAATTTAGTAGTGGTAATTAATTTATTTAGTTGAACTTATTAATAATTATATTTTTAGTGTAAATTTAATTTTTTGTTTGATTCAATTTAGTTTAATTTAATATTTTACTTCAATTTCAATTTGTAGTTTAGCATAGTATAATTTTATTTTGTTAAGTTAAATACTTTGTTCAGTTAGTTTAGCCTAGATCGTACTCATTCCACATAAAAAATGTAGGTGAATTTATAAGTTTATGCAATTTGTTTTGTTATTAATTTGTTTAATCTAGTTAAATTAATAATATAGTTTAATTTCAGTTCAATGTAATTTAGCATAATTTTATTTATTAAATTAGTGTTGGTAGTGCAATTGTACATAATTTAGTTTAATTTTAGTGTAGATTAGTATAGTATAGCATAATAATAATATGCTGTTAAGTTAATTAGTTTGTTTGGTTAGTTTAGCTAAAATTGGGTGTTGGTAGTTTATTTATTAAACTGTGGAAATTTTAGATAAATTTTAGGTCAAATTATGTTAATGTTTTTTTTTGTAATTAACCTATTTAGTTTACTTTATGTAAATTTATTTATTTAGTTTAATTATTTTTTATTTATTACATTAAGTGTTGGTAGTGTAACTATACATAATTTTAGTTTAATTTCAGTTTAATGTAAGTTTATTCAGTATAACTAACTAAAATTTGTTGCTTTGATACAGCCCACTCGCGTCCTCCGTACTAGACGTAGTTCGACAACTATTAAGCCACCTGATCCACGGCTACAGCTTTACTTGGAGATTGCAGGTTTTTGGCACTTATCACAGGTGGGGTGCTATGATTATGATAGGGCCTTTATCAGTGCACTTGTTGAGCGATGGCGCCCTGAAACACATACATTTCATTTTCCATATGGGGAGTGCACAATAACACTTGAAGATGTGGCATTCCAGTTAGGACTACGTGTAGACGGGCCGGCGGTTAGTGGATGTATGGATGGCTGGACAGGATTTCACAGCCGCGATATCATGGATTTGTTTCAGGATATGTTTGGAGTTGTCCCAGGTAGAGGCAGCATGAAAAGGAACAGTGTGAACCTATCATGGTTTAGTGCAAAATTCAGACAGTTGCCAGAGAATGCTGATCAGGAGACACTTTTGCGCTATGCCCGGGTCTATATTATGCAGGTGCTTGGGGGTTTCTTATTTGCGAACAAGTCAGGCTCCAGAGTTCATCTTAAATGGCTACTGCTTCTGAGTGACTTGCACCACTGTGGGACACTTAGTTGGGGATCCGCAGTGCTAGCCTTCTTGTATCGCGCATTGTGTCATGCTTGCAAGTATAAAGTGGTTGAGATTGACGGCTGTCAAGCTCTTTTACAGTCTTGGGCCTGGTATAGAATGAGAAGTATGCAGCCTGCTGGTCAATTTCCACTATGGTTTCCACTAGCAGCAAGGTAAATATCTATAAACATTTATGCTTTTATATATGCCAAAGATTATGTTGTTTCTAATCACGTGGCAATGATTCATAATTTTGTTCAGGTGGCAGGGCTTCAAATGTACTTCTGATACACACAACGGCCGCTTGGTGGCATTTAGGACTCAGCTTGACATTATTGGTATTGAGGGGGTAAGCAATGTAAAATTTATTGTATTTAGCTGTCAATTTAATGGGTATGCTAGCATACTAATACAATTTTGTTTACCAATGCAGTTTAGGTGGAGGCCATATAATCACTCAGCTGTTAGGAGGATTACACCTGGATTTGTGTATGGAGACGCTGGTGTTTGGACCTCCGTATCCCCTCTGATATGCTTTGCCATTATTGAATGGCATGCCCCAGATCGTGTTCTCCCTCAGTTTGGCGGAGCCCAGCACATAGCAGGTCGTGCTATGAACATTGATAGACTGCATGGTAGTGATGGGCGTAGGGTGCAGGGTCGAGCACGCTGGTGGCCTGATCACTTTCAGGTGTATCATGAGTTGTGGGATCAGCGTATTCAACGCCGTATTGAGGTTTACATGGTTGATGACACCCGACCATCACAGGAGTACTTCTAGTGGTACTCGGCGTTTGCACATCGATTTTTATCCGGGGTCCCCCTTGATCGTGCAGTGGTTGATTTGCCAGGTGATGTCCTAGCCATAGCACCTGCAGCTCCGGTGATCACATATCCCCGTGATGTCCCTGATGAGCGAGGTGCAGCTCGTCGGCTTCGAGTTGGGACCCGTGCTAGTAGACGCCAGTATCCTGGGGACGCAAACGAGGATATTGATGAGGAGGAGGCCCAGGACCATGACTACTATGATGACGATGACGACGATGATGATGCTCATCATGGTATTCCACAGACGCAGCCATCTACCAGCCACCAGACCATGCATGGGCCGGGCACCAGCTTTCAGCCATTTACCAGCCACCAGACCATGCATGGGTCAGGCGATGTCTTTCAGCCCTCTACCAGCCACCAGACCATGCATGGGCCGGGCACCAGCTTTCAGCCATCTGCCAGTGACCAGCACATGCATTCCCCAGGATCCACATTTACGCCATACGGCAGCCACCAGCCCATGGGTGCCATACATGATATGGCATTCCCTTCTGTATCCACACCAGATGTCCTGAATTTTATTTCATTTCCACACGATGAGGGATATTCAGATATTAGCCAGTCTTTGGGGGCCCCTATTATATCAGCTCCAGTTTCTACACCAGATTGCTATCGTCCAGTCATGCCTCCATTTGATGTTCTTGGGGGAACTCCAGTGTCAGTGTTCTCACATTCACGGGCACCTCAGTGCGGGGAAGACTAGCAGGAGGCCCCTCAGGGTGGGGAGGACCAGCAGGAGGCCCCTCAGGGTAGAGATGACCATCAGGGCAGACCCGCAAGGGCAGTTCGAGCTCGATATTGTCACTCAGGTTGTGAGCTTCCAGCACCTAGGCGAAACTAGGCTTGTTTTTTACTTTTTTGCTAATGTAGTATGTAACCCTATATAGTTTGTGTCATGAAACATTATTAGTTGTATATTAACCAAACGTTGCTTTATGGCTATGTTGTCGTTATCTGTGATTGTAATTTTTATTCGCACAAACCAAACTAAATGTTCCTAAGCAAATGCATAAATTAACTTATTAAACTAAATATATAAACAAACAAACAGAACAAGAATTTTCTTCATACTGAAAATAAATGCTCATCATAATATTAAGTCAACATCCAACCAGCTTGAACAATCACAGACACTAAATGCAAACACAAAATAAATTGACAGAAAGTAATAGAAGCTCTTAAAAGGAACCATAAACCGATCAACCATTTTGACTTGAGGATGCCCCGGTTAAGGCTGGACATGAGCGTCTAGTGTGACCCGCCTGCCTACACAGTCCACAACGTTTTGTTCTAGATGGTTCTACCGCATCCATTTCATTTTGTCGTCTTGTGGACACTGGTCGCCCATCCCCTCGCCTAAGTGCAGGATTAGGCAGTATTGCCGGTCCAGTATATGCAGGCCAGCTGTCATCATTTCCAATGGCTCTAAACTCCATTCTGTAAACTTTCAAAATTTGTTCTAGACTATATGCTTCATGCGTATAAGATCCCCACTCAACTCGAGCCTTTCTACAAGCTTTAAGTGCATGACGACATGGATAGTGCAATGCCTGAAAATACCCACAGTCACAATATCGTTCCGCTAAGTTCACCCTGAAATTATCTCCTGTTTCAACCTCACTAACCATGAACTCAAGATTTTCTCGGGAAAAAGGAGGGCCAATATCCATTCTGCTCAAATGCTGACTGTTAAGATCAATTGCTCGCAAAAGAGCCTCAGACCACTTCCTACCCGCTGCAAGTTGTGCTTGTGCCTCCAAACGCTTCTTCACAAACAACTCAGCAAGACGAAAGTAAGTTGACTTCACTATGGCTGTAATTGGAAGATTTCGGGTACCTTTCATGACAGCATTCATACACTCGGATAAATTGGTTGTCATAACCTCCGACCCTCGTCTGCATACTGCGTCCATTGTGCATGCGGGATCCTATCAACCCATTTAGCCATCCGTGCATTCCCATTCCGCAAGAGACCATGATAATACAGAAAGTCTCGTCGAGTCTTTGAGTATGCTGCATTCACCAGTATTCTCTTCGCATCTTTATTCTTGAATTGAAGTGCAAAGTTCGAGCAAATGTGGCGAATACAATATGCATGATAAGCCATTGGAGGATGCCACCCACTACCATCTGCATTTAAAGCAGCTTTTATAGACGAATGCCTGTCTGAAATTACAAGAATACCTTCTTGCGGAGTAACATACTGTCGAAGGTTACTCAAGAAAAAAGACCATCCTTCCTTTGTCTCTCCCTCCACTAGGGCAAATGCAATAGGCAATATGTTGGAGTTACCATCTTGTGCGATTGCCATTAACAGTGTCCCACTATACTTGCCGTATAAATGTGTGCCATCAATTGAAATAAAAGGCTTACAATATTTGAACGCCTCTATGCATTGAGGGACTGTCCAAAACAATCGGTGGAACATCATGCGATTTTGATCAACAATATTACACACATAGTATGGTTGAGTCAATAGATGGACTACTGTACCTGTTCAAAAACCACACAAATAAATTCACATAACATTCAACTTTCTAATTTTTATTGCTTTCATATTTCACATCATTAATTTTATTTGATTAAGACTTTTGACAAAATAAATATCTATTGACAATAATGCCGGAATTTATAACAACAACAACAACAACAACAATAATATAATAATACGAGTTAAAAAATAGAATAGTACCTGGCAAATACCACTGCAGACCAAGAAGCCATCTTGGAAGCTCTTTGTAGGAACCTTCCCAGTCTCCATAAAGCTTTGCAATTGCCTTCTGTTTTGCATACCATACCTTCATATACTTTGGCTTGAATTTAAACCTCGACTCCACAGCCCCTTGTAGCACTTTAATAGATATCGTTGGATCTTTCTCCACCATTGACAATATACTACCACAGATAATATCACTATCCAATTGCCGATGGCCTTGGAGAACCGAATCAAACATACATGTGTGAGGTCCATTGTACCTTCGTACCTCCCACATTTGCATTTTTCGGCGATAGGTAACACGAATACTCCAATTGTACCCGTTGCCAAACTTCACGCATTTACCGTGGTATTTTATGTGGTCTGACTCATAAACTTTATACTCAGCTGATCTTCGAATATTGTAATTCTTTACTGCAAACAATACATCATTCTTATCCTTGAACAATTGTCCGACTTCGAGCTCTCTTCTTCCATCCAAATCAACAACTCCAGTAGGCTCACTTCCAACACTACTTGTATTCATTGCATCCAAATTCAGTATTGAGTAGTGACTAGCCTGACCTTGGGACTGTGACTGCGATAAGGATTGTGACATCAACTGTTGGTTCTGACTGCTTTCTTCTACTTCCCTGTCAGATCCTTCATCGCTGTCATTGTGTACAGGCCCATCAAATTGCTCTTCTTCCACATCTTCGCCATGCTCAATGAAATTCGAATAATCAAAACCCGCAATAGGCTCACCTTGCTCCAATGGTTCAGGAAGTTGTGCAAAGCTTGGACTTGCCACCATATCCCCAGCATTTTTTCTTTGCCCTTCAGAGGTATTCATGGCAGGCTCAATGTTTTGGGAACAGGAAGCCCCAGCAACTAATTGATTAGGATTGGAACCCCCAGAGCTAAATTGACTTCCTTGCAAAGTAATGAATATCTCCATAATACGAATATCAGGAAATCGACCTTGAAAAATGAACATCATACTCACATCATTGTTATTGTTGATTGGAAAACTTGTATACTTGATCACGCCTTGTCCTATCGCTATAGGCAACTGATACAGCATCTCGGTAATCTGCATGTTATTTTCTTGGCCTATTTGTTGCAATATACTCCTTTCCAACTGTGAAAAATTGATAGTTGGACGAACAATAATGCAAACTGGCCGGACACTAGTAAAAGTAACTCCCTCTACTGTATTTAAAACCTCACCATTGTGATGAACTAAAATATAACAACTTTCTGCCATTGCACAACTCAGTTGAAGTATGATTTCATCACATTTGCTGCAGCGGTGATGGTATTTGAAGAGGAAACCGATCATAAGTCGTTCCAGGTTTGGGCGAGCTGCACAACACATAAGTCGCCCAACCCACCGATCATAAGTCGTTCCAGGTTTGGGCGAGCTGCACAACACATAAGTCGCCCAAGGGTTGGGCGACTTATGTGTTGTGCATTCACCAAACTCAAACGACTTATACTAAACTCGTCTTCTGCAGTGCGACTTATTTAGTATATATAATTCGCCCAATCCTGGTACGACTTATATATAAAAAAACAGGACATTTTTCGAGTTTAATCCAAAACGAGACATATACAAAGTTTTACCTCTTTTTTATTTTATTTCTGCAAAAATTCCTAACTTTTATGTGAATTACGTCATAATTTTTATTTATCTCTAATTTTTTAACGGTAAATAATCTTGCAATTTTTTTTTAAATTTTCGGGATAAATCTTCTAAAGAGAGGAGCTTCCCCAAAATAAAGGACGAGAAAGTAGATACATTTTTTATGACGGTGATAAAATAGAAACATTGGCTTGGACTTTACAGAGACACGAGTATGATAGTGTACGCTTTCGGCGCAGTGCGCACCACGAACGTGAATAGAGTGGAGAAAGAAGAGTGAGAAGCTGTGGTGTAATGCGCACCCTCTGAGAAGCGCCCATAGGAAATTAAATGAATTATTAATTAATTAATTAATTTTTTTGATAAATTATTAATTTATTTATTGATAGTCATGAACATGGCATGGCTTTGGCTCCTTCTAGAGATAGTGACCACAATATATGCGTATTATATGATACACTTGGTCACCGACAGTGGCATCATGGTAAATTTTAATGCGAAGTATGGCTGGATTCTTTCTGTGGAATGGTTAATATATCTACTGGTGCAGCTGCTACCTAGTAACATGCTTTTGGGAAGTTACATTTAAGAAAGAAAATTTATTATGCCAGATTTAAATTTTTAATGCAAGTATCATATGCGCTCTACTATTTACATAATTTAATATAGCTAAACTTTAATTTAAAGATTAGTTGCTGCGGTTTCGATCTCTTTTGTAAATTTTCGTATTTAAGAATAATTAACATATATGATTGAATATTATATTATTATTAGTATGACAAAATTACCCAAGGATAAAAAATATTTTTATTCCCGTGAAAAAAAATACATATATCTTTTTATTTTGTATAATTTTAAAGATATTGCTTCTTTATAATGACTGTTCACTTGATAATGTACGGATATATTTGGCATAAAAAAAAGTATGCTTAATATATGGTAAAATAAATAGTTAATATTAATAAAAATTATTATAGTAAAGAGTTTGTGAGTTGGATTCATATGTAATCATGAGTTCAATTTATGAAAATTTTACTTTTATTTTTACCTTCATATAAACATATCCTAAATGTTAATATATTACTTTTTCACTTTGTAAAACATTTTATATGACAAGTATATTTTAACAGCATATATACATCTATAAAAATGTATCATATAGTTGACAAGGATGTCCGATGTATAATAGAGAGAAAAATATGATAATATCCATTATGAAAAAGGTGACATCACCTCACTTTAAGTGATTCAATAGTCTGATGCAGTTGACTAACTCCTGGTAGTAAAATATTGTTACTGCTGTTATATCCATTATATCTACATAAGTAACTGGGTTCAGACCCAAAATAACAATAATAACAGTAGAAAAAGTAATGTACATGGAAGGAGAGATTTCTTGTAAATGTGCGAAATTTCCACTATGCAGGTCATGGTATACAACCAAATTATGAGTCATGAGGTCAATTGATCAAACCCAGGTTAGTCTCGTAGACATCACAATGCTAGTTATGTAGAGCAGTTTTAGACTCGCTTTGGATGGTGATCTAGCTGAAAAATGAAGATATTAGAGAATTAACTGGCCCCCAAAACGGAAAAGAAAAACTAACATATATACAGATTAAAAGCTGGATTCAGCACAGTAACTTGTTGAGCCAAGAAAAGGTATACATCAAGTGGATGGAATCACAGGAGTACAAGATGCTGCCCTATGCTGAATGCAGTTCAAGCTTTGTTCCATACTCCTCTGAACCATATCTTGCAATAGCCGTTTGGCAGTTTCAGCAGCTTTGTCTACACCATCTACTCTCTCAGCAATGTCATAAACAATTTTCTCCAAAACTGAGGAGGCTAATCTTCTCTCTGGGGGAGAATCTCTAAGCAAATCCAAAAGCATGCGCGCTCTATCTTGAGCTTTGGTCGTGCCCTCCACCGTCAGTTGCAGCAGACCCGGGATTGCTCCTTCTTTAAGGATCAATTCCCGGTATTTATCGCGGCAGCTTAGGCACAATGACAGCAAAGTGCCAACAGCATGTTCTGTGCTGACTAGTGATCCATCTTCAACTGTCTCTACTATGGTTAAAATTCCACCATCTGCCATTGAGATTGCAATTCGTCCCTCTTCAGAGTTTGAAAGGATTTCGAGTAGTGCCGTAGCTTTTTCTGCAAACTTGGAGTACTTTTTGCATTCTTTAAGGAGGCTGATAAGAGGGGAAACAGCACTGGCATCAAGGAGTTCGGCTGAATTTTCGATGCTGGTGGAAAGATTATGGAGGGCTGTAACGGCATCAACTTTGCCTTGAACACTTCCAGAGTTGAGAATCTGAACAAGGAGGGGTGCAGCTCCCGAAGCAGCAATAATGGGCTTGTTGGGAGCTGCAGCCGAGAGTGTTAAGATTGCTGCCGTAGCTAATTCCCGTATACTGCCATTTTGCATCTTGAGGAGCTCCACCAAAGGAGGAATGGCACCAGCTGTCACTATTTTGACCTTGTTTCTAACAAATATATCTCCGAAATGTTATACAAAGAACTAAATGAAATGAACATTTCCCTATTTACAAGAAACATAACTCATTAAAGAAAAGTAAAGAATGAAGAGAAGGACACAATGCATAAAATCAGAGAGAGTTGTATAACCATGTTAAACACAGTACAGAATGTTACGCACAATGTATCCAGTGCACAATCACTTTTCAGAGTCGAAACAGAAAATTACAGATTGAGATATGCCACACCCTAGAAATGTTATCCATAGTCATCACCATAATTAGACAACTTGGTTCAAAGATTTAGAAGCATTCATACTAATGATCAGATTAGGGTGGCTTCTGCCATGGACATTGGTCTATATTTGGGAAAGCTAGATAGATCTAGGGTCAAATTGAAATTTAAGAAGTAGAAAAAAATGATTAATATTAACTCTATTTTACAGCTGGACAACATTTGCAATTAAATTACTTGTTTATCCTCTTATTTTCACCATTCCTCTCTCATCAGCAAAATTGCTTCCTCTGGCCAATTGCACACCACCCTCCTCCACCTCACTGCCACGCAATAACTTCACCTTAGTCTCAACCCATCTTGGATCTGAACCACAACCTACCAAGCGCCCAGCCATGAACATCCTATTCACATTCTGTTAGGACCCCAAATAATGACATAGTCCCTGGGCCTAGTAATGCTATTTTTCCTTATGCTAAGGTTTATTGTAGAAGGGGTAAAAAGGAAAATTCTGACAAAAGGGCAGCTGGTAACCGAGAAGAGAGAGAAGGGATTTGTAACTAACTTGCCTAGCTAGCACAGTTAGTAAGGGGGGAGGGGATGGAGATATTATCATTCTGTTACGGGGAAGGCTGGGGGGGATATATGGGGAGAGGGAGGATGCTGAGGGGAGCATTCAGACTTGTGGGAAAGAATTAGACTAGGAGAGTGTCAAGTGTCTCAAATACTTGACTATCACATACATTTTCTCTGCTCCTTTCTATCATCATAATACACACAGCAAGGAGGAGACTAATACTACCCTGGTATTGCTCTTCTCTAATTTTTCCCACCTTAGTTTCTGCCTGTTTATCTTGCTGATACCAGTTCTTACACATTCTCATCATGCAAACCAATCAGATCTGAACACTATGCACCCATATAACCAATCTTGGTTCTGACACTACAACCTCCACCGAATGGGTGGCATTCCCATTGCCGACTGGTTTTGGCCCACTATTCCCTCCTCTTGATTCTAAGTTTTCTTGTTCATGTTGGATATTCTAGATGAGAAAAGTTGCAAATAATGTTGCAATATTATGACTCAAACATTTGGTTTCAGAAGTCATAACATTCTTGTATTGTTTTAAACCAAATAACATCATTGTATTGTTTTAAGAAAAGAGGAGTTATCCTACTATGAAACATATAACAAGTTTTGTGTCTCCTGTGTATGTGAATCTCACCCACCACCTGCAGAATTGTGGAAGATACAAAATCAGCTAATCTGCAGTGGTGGCATCAGGGAAGGGGGCAAGGAGTGGGTTTGTTGGCGTCTGGGGCAATAAGGGTAGTGGCGTCAGGGCAGGTGGTGGCAACAATGAGGGGTAGAAACCAGAAAGTGCAGTAGACCAGTAGTTAACAACAAATGAGAGATTTGAAAAAATGGGGTAAAGAGATCTGCCAAGAGATTTCAGTTTAATTATATATTTATTTGTCTAATCTGTCATGTTCAGCAGTAAAAATGGGTCAAAATACAAATACAATTTTTTATTCTTAAGTTTCTAGGGTCAGATTTATAATTTTAAAGTCTTTAAAGGAAGTAATGTGAGCCAGGCAATCAAATCTCACTGGCCATGAATCAGTGACCAAATTGGTCACAAACTCATGAGGACCATTTCAGAAGCTGTCTCACTGACAACTGGTTAGTCTCAATCACCAGTACATGATCACTATAAAATCAATATTCATTTAATATTAAGAAAGATTACCAAAAGGTGAGCCTTGGCACAGTGATAGGATTGCTGCCTTTTGTGACCTAGAGATCACGAGTTCAAATATTGAAAACAACCTCTCCGCTTCTAGGGATAGACTCTATATGTATACAGGATTGCCCCTTGTTTTCATGAAGAAAGATTAACATCACTAACATCTTTATTTTAACAAGCCAATGGAGAAAGTGGTCTACTCTACACATAAATGAGACTCAAATGCAATATCAACTGCCCATTCAAACATGAAACGATGAATTTCACTCTAAAACATCAACCATGGATCTCGATTTGGTTACCAGCAAAGGTTAGGAGTTAAAAATCCATTTAACCAAATCATAAATGGAAGGAAAAATGAAAGGACACTGAATATCATTATTTTTGTTGAAAAACAAAATGGAGAGACGGCAAAAATCAAATTACCAAGTAGTTCATTTCTATGCATCAGGACAAGCAAATAAAGTAATTTTAGCTTTGCATTCCAGAACAGGACAGGAAAGTTGTCTATTCAGCCCTTGCAACCTGCCGGCTTAGTTAATCACACCCACCCACAGGAAACATGAGATATAAGCATGACATATCCTCTGAACTTCATCAATTTGCTCAACATTGAAAAGATGAGTTGCCAAATTTCAGTTTCAACTTATGGAGCTATTCAAATGTAGAAACAACCTAAAAGGGAGGGTGTTAGGGACCCATGTATGGTCAAGTATATGTTAGGAGACATAAGAGGATTTTAGTTAGATGAATAAAAAGAAGGAAGGGACTAAGGGGTAGAGACATTTGTTTTTTGAGAGTGACCTAGAGGACTCTCTATTATCCTCTAGGATTCACAATCATTCTGTAATTCTTTCTTCGGGTTCTTGGCACGTTGCTAAGAATTCCCAATTCAGTAATGCATACATATTCAATGAGATATCAGTGCCTAACATTTGGTATCAGAACCTTTGTCTCATCTTGGGTAGAAGCTACCATGGTGGCACAAAAAATGGAGAAGACAACGGAATCTGTCAAAGCAACTTTGAAGTTTGAATGCGATCCAGAAGCAACTGGAGGAGGACCACGAGAGCGTAATGGAGGATAGCGAGCATGTGTGAGCAGCTCACGCATTCAACCGCGTCCTTGACCTCCATCATGGAGGTGCTTCTACAGCTGAGCGCGCGTTCAGGAGCGTTGGAGAAGGATCACGATCTCAATCACAAGGAATTTCAGTGCCATGTTCCAAGGCGCGAGCAAGAAAATGGGGATCCGTCACAAGTGCGGCGATGCAATGAATGGCATGGAGACGGCAACGGCGAAGAGTCTCCAATGAGGAAGTGCCTAACAAAGGGACATGGATAATGCCACATATTCTGAAAATTTGCTGGTATCTAATCGAGAACTGAGAAGTATGATTAAATACATATGTTGCATCGATACTTCACCATCCCATTGTGCGTGATATCTAGGACATATCATGTCCAATACCGATACCAATACTTCGATACTTCAAGATGTGTTAAAATTAACTTTTTTGGATGGTTTTACAAATTGGTTTGTCCATAAAATGTCATTGATATATATTTTTTATGTTTTCTTAAGATAGCTATGATAAGAGTCAGGTAAATTTAATAATATGTTGATAATACCACCTTAATGCACACGCACGCCCGCGTATCCCCACACCTTAAATTCCCATATCCGCATCTTAAATTTCAGACACGCACGTATCCCCGCATCTTAAATTCCCATATCCGTATCCTAAATTTCAGAATTTCACCGTATCCCCATATCCGTGTTGGATCATATCAGTATCGTATTTTATCTTTATGCTTCACAGTTAGATACGAGATCAGAGAACAGTCAAAATAGCATGCATGCCCTATTTACAGTCTAATAATGCTTACTGCTGATAAATGATATTGTTGTAATGAAATGACAAAAATCACAAATGAATAGTCATAAATGTTGTTGTGCATTGTGAGAACAAACACGATTGCTCGGGATAAAACAGGAAGTAATTCTAATAATATTATGCCTCTCAAATTGGCCAAAAATAATTGTTGCAGCAGTAAAATCAGGAAATTGATACACAACCAAAAATGATGTCGAATCTTTTGAATAAAGGGCATGATGCAATGGTGACTTACAAAGGAGGATCAATTAAACCCTTGGCTAATGTTTATGATTGACTTTGGATAACTATTTTTTAAATGAAAGTCTTATACAAGAATTGATTTTGGAAAATCAATTTCTTTTGAACATCATTAACAAAAATCACATTTGATAGATAAATTACTTATCAATTATATGCTGTGGTAAGGATTATTAGCAAATTAGTTCCCCTTTTTTTTTTCATAAAATTATCAAGTTGAAGCCACTATCTTTACATCTTATGCTTTAACTTATCCTTTTCCATGTAGCTTGTTTATGCAGTGAATAAGTGAATTGCCTATTATTATTGTATACAATGTTAAACAAGCGGTATCAAACAGTCCTAAGAAACTATTAAGCCCTCCCCTTCCTAGAAGTCGGGTAACAACTTTCCTCCCACATCGAGTAGAGTTAGTCTCTACATCATTCTTCAGTCCACAGATTTTACAGCATTCAAGATTCTCTTTAATCATGGAATTTTCACGTTCTTTTTGTAGTTCAAATTATTCAGGGTTTTCTGATTTGGAGTATATTTTGAGCTTCATTGACTCTATTCTTTAGTCATCTTACCGGATAATATTAGGGTTTCATCTCTTGATACTTCAAGGGCTTTTCAAGGTAAATCTTCTTTGCAATTCCACGCTCATTCCTTTATAAGCCTTTGTGTAAATCCAAAGCTCCGGCTAAGATGCAGTCTTTTTACTTGGACAGTTGTACTTAATAAAATTAATACTAACAATGTGCTGTAAGTTCATGGCCTTTCTTCCTTTTTTTTTTTTTTTTTGGTCCTTGATTATTTTAACATTTTCTCTTTCTTTTTTCGTTGGTCTAAGTAATTTCATCACGCAATCATCAGTCTTATTTCCTATTTCCTCCTCTTAGTTCAGAAACGATTCCTTTCCGTAAATCTTCTATCTTCCTCTTGATAAATTTCTTCTCTTGTTTAATAAAAAACACCCAAAAATAAAAAGAAAGAAAAACACTGCACATTTAAGATTTCCAAAAATACTGAAACACCCACGAACTTTCTCCCCCCAAGCACACTTCAGATTTCACACAGACACACACCCAAAAAAAAAAACACGCATCTTGCTGCGAGAGAGAGAAGGGGGGGGGATATGAGAATGATGAGTTACCGTTCGTTGCGCACAGCGAGGTTGAGGAGAGCGAGGAGAGAGGACTCTCGGGCATCAAGATTGGAAGAGGAGAGCATGAAGACCAGCGGCTGGATGACACCGGCCGCCGCGAGCCTGGAGCGGGTCTTGGCGGACGACGAGGACTTCCGGACGAGCTTGCGGATTTCGCGGGCGGCGTCTATCTTGGACTGCAGGCTGCCGTTTATGAGCTTCTCCGACAGCTGCTGCAACGCCACCTGCTGGCTCTGTTGTTTCGCCATGTGGTTCCACGTTGTTGTTGTTGTTGTTGTCGTGTCCGACATGGGTTCTTCTTCGTCTTCGTCGTGGTGGTCTCTGGGTTCGGGTTCTGGTTCTGGTTCTGGTTTTGGGCTCTCTCCCTGTCCCATCTCTCTCTCTCTCTCTCTCTCTCTCTCTAACACAGTCACTGTAGGAGAGCTAGCGGTGGTTCGTCCCTATTCTTACCCTTCCTTACCCAGGCAGGAATCAGGATATTTCTTCTTCTTTTTTTTTTAATTATGAAGAAAATTACTTCCTTAAAAATTTAATTTTTAATTAACAGGTAAACATTTTTGTTGTCACCTTGATAAAAGGGTTTTGTCCTAGGTGAGCGCACAAAATTAATACTAACAGAACCTGATAATTTTTTCTGGTTGGGTTAATTTTGAGTGTTCGAACTGAAACCGATAATAATTCTACTAGTGATATGGTCAAATTAAGTTAACTCAACTATCAAATTCTATGTTAGGATTCGAATATCATGTACAGCAAAGTTATGATATTTTATAAGTAATAAAAAAAATTTAAGAAAAATTTCATAATATATATTTTAAAATAAATTATATATTTTAAAATAACATCAAATTAGGTAGAATATATTAATTAGACTATAAAATTGTACAATTTTTCAGCAATTATTATAAAAAAATTAAAAATTATTTCACCCGGAGTTTGGTCGGTTCAACTTGCTATTTATTTGTATTTAGTGAGTATGAGTTAAGTCTTTTATTTTTATTTTTTATTATTCTTGGCAGAAATATTTTTATTTTAAATTGTTATTTTCAATTTTAAATATACTCTTCCCTCGATACAACTATGTCATTTGTTTTCTGTTAATTGAAAATGACATAACGAGCCATTGAAAGTAGGTTAATGATAAAGGATTTGAGTACTTTACATGAACTCGTAATTTCAAAATCCATTGCCGTCTATATATAAAGAAAATGACATACTTGCTTCACTTCTCATACCACGGGGCCACCACACCTTCGAGTAATTTTGTCCACTTTTTATGGATAACAAATAATGACATGAGGTACAAGCTGCATGCAAATCTCGATTTATTGAACTGACTACAACGGTTAAAATATTGATTTATCTAACCAATGCTTTTAATTAACGAGTTAAAGACGATATTGAATAGGCTAGTACTATTTGAGGAGATTGATTTTAATGCATTATCAATATAAAATAATTTTATATTATTATTTAATCACATAATTAACTCAAACATTTCTATTAATGTGATGATACATAATTAAAATTTATGTAAAATCTTTTTATACCGAAAATATATGAAAAAACTTAAATTCTTATTTCAATGGTGGATACTGTGCTGGGTTTAGACATTGGCATTGTAGGCTCGTCTTTGCTAGGATCCTTGAGCTTTGAGAACGGTCAAAGAAAAACACAGTACCAACATTGACACAAACGAGAAGCAAGCAGCTCCACAGTATTGGAAGCATAAGCCTTCATTTGTTATTTCAATACCGCATCTTAAACACACACACCTAGGAAGGATACATCTATCTCTGATAAGAGTAAACATGTGGATTCGGCTTTAAAGCTATATATATATATATATATATATATATATATATTGCAAGAGTAAATATATCTTTATTTTTTGCTTTAAACATACACTTATCATCTTCAAAACATGGATACACTTCTCAGTAATAATCTCATACTGAAAAGTCACACAAATTTCTTGTTATCAATCAATCCTCATCGAGTTAATAACAAAATACACATGATTAACCAAACAAACTTGTTAACTACATGTTATAACCATAGAATATTATCACATTAATTGCTAAACTACGTGATGAGATAAAAGCTTGCTCGCAATTAAACTCACGTAAGACCGGAATGAGAAAACAAGAATATTTATTCTTAATGCTCCCCCATACCCAAGCAAGTTATTTGCACATATGGTACTAATATTCCTATTCATTTGATTCTAAGGTGCATTGTGCAAATTAGTTACACCAATCTACATAATGGCTAAAGGATGAAATGCAACTTCCAAAGGCATTCCTCGGATTTAAATTACAACATTGAATCCAAGTGCATTCTATCACATTCTTAGACACACGCAGGAACAAAACTGGGATCAGGAATCAAACATAGCCAAAAAAATAAAGAAAACACCTAACCCCACTTTTCTTTTCTTTAAACCATGACAAACAATATTATGGATGCAGCATCATTTATAGCTGAAACAATTGCCAGTTTGCTTAGCCTAGAGCAATACAACAGCTTCAGTAAATAATTTTCTTGCTATCAAAATTCACTTTACAGGTAAGACAAGAGGCAACAGAAAAAAGCTTTCCCCAACAACCTAAACCTTTCAAACCCTATAAACTCACACTAGAAAAAAGAAAGAATGGACATTTTCTCACCACTCAACAATACTCTTAATAGAGTTCAAGAACCTCAATAAAAAGAAAAAGGGAGGGAAAAGCTTAGAGCTATGAAAAGGGACTAATGGCAAACACAAAACAGCAGGAGATAAAAAAGAGAAGGCCTGCATATGTTTCTAACTCGTCTAACTTTAACGGTCAATATCGGTTACAGGTGTCCTACCTTTCATGTCATCAACCCAAGCAATCAGAAGATCCTTATTGGCAAATTTTCCCATGTTGTTACACTCAAATGCAGCCAATTATTGCCATGCTGTCCTCATGGAACTCCAACCACATTTTGGAGTTTCCCAAAAAAAATTCCCCCATTTAGGACTCAATTAAATAGTTTAGCTGCCACGAAGATGGCCCCGGCTTTAGTAGTTACTCGGCCAATTGATCTGTGCATGCTGAGGCTGCTGATAAACATTGCCTCCTGGTCCTACCATATCAACTGCTCCAGCCATTGTCTGAGATTGTTGTAGCAGTGGATGAACTGTTGCGGCTGTCACTGCTTGTGCTGGGTGATAGATACCAGCAAAGGTCCCATGGCCAGCCTGAGTTGGGGCAAATGTCACGTGTGGGCCCTGAGGTGGAAGGTTGTAGAATGAACTAGTGGGCAAACTGGAGATGTCTCGGCCAGGTGCAGCCACCCAAACTGCCGAACCTTCGCTCTGCAGGGGAAATGCATAACATAATTATCATCGCAGATCTTTTGGTACCGAAAATATAAACATTTGTGAAGTACAGCAGAAAATTTTACGTCATGTGCTTTTCAAAACTGTTTCTTGCAGGAGATAGGGCTAAGCCTCTGCATGTGAAGGTGGTATATATTTTTCCATTCAAATATATAGCCTGTAAAATTCTTAATTAAATTACCAGACTGAAGATATTATATCAAAAGGAACAAACCTGCTGTCCACCGAGGTATACGTTACTTTCCTTAAACTGGGATGAACCAAGATCCTCGTTAGACGTTGAATTCCCCACAGATGCTGCAGAACTGTGATTATAACCGGCTGGAGAGGAGCTGTATGCACCATAGGCGCTTGGCATTACAAGGTGAGTTGGATTAGCAGCATTTGCTCCAGGTTTGAATTGCGGAAGAGGATATTTCATCCCTGTGGCAGCCACTGCTGGGGGAGGTGGATATACAGTGCTCGCCTGAGGTTGTTGAGGAAATGCACCATTACCCATAAAGTGGTGGATTGCTGGAGGTGGGACATAAAATGGTGAAATATAGTGACCATAAGGAATGTAGTTAGGAGGATAATGGGATATATGAACCCCGCTCGGTGGTCGGAAGACAGGTACAGGCTGCTGAGTAACAGCTATTGAGCTTTGCATCAGACCAGCAGCTTGAGTCACAAGTGGTGTTGGACCTGCTGTGGACAAGACACCTCCCTGCAAATTTTAAATAGCATTAATTTTTTCGAAAAATCATGTCTATATGCATCAATCAGATGGACAGAATTATATTAAACACTCAAATATTTGGAGGTTGAGACTCTTCCACATGATTTTCGAAAACACTATACAATTCCACTAGAAGAAAATAAAGATAAAAATAATTTCATAGTAGTATTATGAAATCAGTTATTGCCATCGTCAGTGCAACAGGAGAAAACAAGCTAACAAAAGTAGAATCTAGACTTGATATTCTCATAAAAATAAAACTTTTCCATATGATAGAATAAAGGAACATCGCTGCCAAATATTTGCATAATAAAGATATAAAATTAGAAATTAAATCCAATTTTTTAATCTAAGAAGCAAGCAGAAAAATAATATGAAGGGAGAAAAGTATTCTTAAAACAATTTTCAACTTTGAAACATAGGGCTTTATATGGTTGGTTTGGTTCTGAATTTAATTTTAAATAGCAATAATATCAATGCAAACCTCTTGTGGAGACTGAGAATTTGGTGTAGGCAGCACTGTAACATTGCCATTGTATTTTGTAGCAACCCCGGCAGAAGGAAAGGGAGAAAGACGACCATCACTGTCAGCACCTGAGCGGTAAAACTGGCCATAATAACTAGTTGGATCAAATGGCTGATGGACCTATAACAAGAAAAAAATCAAATTTAACTCTAAAGCAACAATGATGCATAACAAACTAAACAATGAACAAAGAGGTATTTGGGTGGCAGGGCTCACAACATAGCTTGGAAGCCGAGAAACATCACGGGCTTCAGAATCAGAGTTGTCAAATGGGGTAGCCTGAGTACTCAACATTGGGGGCATCAAACCAAAACTGTAGTTTGGAGAAGTATGCCCCCCCGAGTACTGATGACCTCCAGATGGCAAAGCAGTGTCTTGCTTGGACTCATTATACTCCTGAATAGCACTGGATGACCCATCAAACTCACCAGATGGCAAATTCTCAGCTACATTAGTGGGTGACTGTGGATGGTCAGCATAATCTCCCACCTCAGAAGTAACAGCAGCATTTTGACTGCTGAAGTAAAAGATGCTATCAGTCAGAAGAAACAGAAATCTACAGAAAATCAAGAAAAAAAAATACTTGTTGCAGGCAAAGAAAAAAAAAATCCAACAAAATGCAATCAAGTTTATTTAGACTGGTCAGTGGTCACCGGTAAAAAACTTCATTATCCAGGGCAAAGATTCTCAGAAATTAGGGGGAAAAAGAAAATTAGACTTGCTAATGACTAGCCATAGGCTAGTTATATTACCTAGTCGTAGTAAGAAGGTATTAAAAATACTTATTCTATCCATTGTGAAAATGAAACTACTCCCACAGTTCTCTATCTATATTGTTTCTGAATTTTAATAGAATTTGTCAAAATCAGATTCTAAGTGTTTGAAGAACTAGATTTTCAAAGAACATAGTAAAACATTACAACCTCGAAGCCTGCTCCTCCAGAGTTTCTTCAACAGCCTGAGATGTTTCAGAAACAGCTGTAGAGCTCTTTTCGCTGTCTGGGCCACTAATGCAGCTTGTATCAACTCCAAAAGTGATTCCCAAACTTCCAAAGCTAAACTTATTCTTCTCAGACTCTGGTACAAAGATATGGTTAGGAAGTATAACATGCTGGCGCTGTGGAAGATGGAAATCCTCCAGCTTCTTCTGCAGTTCTGAAGTAGCTTCTTCAGAGACATGGGGACCAGGTGCAGACTGTAATTGCCCAGTTACTTCAGCTGAAACGCAAGAAGTCTCAGACGCACTAGCTGGTCTAGAACCCTGATTGATTGTATTTGTTGGCTTCGGTTTCCACTCCTTATTAGAACCAGCTGTAGGAAACAGAGTAATTATACATCTTGAAAACTCAATCTAACTAATTCTAACAAGCCTTATCCCACTAAGAGGAGTCAGCTACATGAATTAAATGATAATATTGGGAGAACAACTCAATCATCATAAATGGCTACATCAGGGGGAAATTAAAACAGCAATCACCCTAAGCTAGTAAGTTCAAACCACACAGCTAGAAAGTAAAAGACACTTGGACCCTGGATTGTGGTCATCAACTAGGTAATGACTAATGACTAAATCTTTGCAATCAAGTGATAACTGACATAATAGGACACACACAAACACAGTAGTAAGCATCATGCATACTACTAAGGCATGGGAAATTTTTCACATAAATGCAACAATGTGATTCTAACAACATCATAATTAAACTTTACCTGGGTTACCTTTTAATCTGATTTACTCTTCTTATCGGAGCTTCTATAGTTCTTTTCCTCACATGACCAAACTGTAACATTGCAATACTACAGCAATGATAACAACACCCGAGTCTTTTCCAACTAAATGAGGCAAGCTACTTAAGTCGAATGAACCCATTGTGCCCTATTGAAAACCACGTCTATAAACAAACCATTTGAGCCCCTCTTAAAGGTTTCATCTATAGTTATTCTGTGTCTGCCTCCACCTTTAATGATGGAGCTAGCCTCCATCTGATCTATTATTCTTGCTAAGGCTTTAACAGGTCTTCTTCTCACATGTCCAAACCTTAACATGGCAACACTACAATAACAACAACAGCAGCAAAATAACCCCAACGGAGTAATAACAATAACAATGCAGTTTCTCACCAGGTAAGGTCAGCTAAATCGATAAGAAAATGCTAGCGTATCCTATCATAAATCATGTATATAGACAAGTGATTCTAAGTACCTTGTAATGGTTTAATCTGTAATTTTCTCGGTCTCCCTCTACCTTTACCTATTGAGATACCCTTCACCTAATTTACTCTTCTTACTTGAGCTTCTAGAGGTCTTTTTCTAGAGGTCTTCTCCTCATATGACCAAACCCTAGCATGGTGATGCTACAAGAAGTTTTTCCAACTAGATGGGGTTAACTAAATAAATCAAATGACGCCATTGAACCCCAACAAAAACCGTGTCATGTCTATGGCAGGCCATTTAAATATTAGTCCCTCTTAATGGTTTCATTTACAGCTATTATTGGTCTCCCTTTGCCTCTAACAATTGGCCTATCCCCCATCTAATCTACTTTCTGTTACCAGGACTTCAACTAATCTTCTCCACCCACATCCAAAGCACCTACTGTCTTTTCTGCAATAAGTGTGACCCCAACTCTCTCTCTAGTGTGTTCACTTCTAATCCTACCTTGTCTAGTCTACGCACTTATACAATGCAATATTTTCATCACTGCAATTGAACTTATTCTCTTTGTGGCTCTTTAACACCCAACATTTAGTCCCATACACTTTTAGAGGACTGAAAAATTCTCCCTTATGGTTGAATGGTACTTTGCAATAAAAAAAATAAAACTATTCACAATGCTCCTGCATTTCTTTTCTTAAGGTTGAGTGAAACTAGGACTGCCATTTACAAAAGGCATGCATTGTGGTTTAGTGGTTAAGCTTTAACTTCCCATTCACCAAGTCTTGAGTTCAATACCTAATGACTTGCATATTATTATCACTGAGCCACTCACCATTTCAACACTTCAGCTTCAAACATACCAGCACCTAACATGGCAGTACAAAACAAAATATTCAATTCTTATACAGTAACTAATCACAACTGAAACTTATACGGGGCTGCCAGCCTACAAAGACATAAATAAAGGCTAGTGCAACAACTTTACCCATTTTAAAATAACACTTTCTTCATACGATTTTCTTTTTGTCCTCTCTAGTTCTCTTTTACTCCCTATTTCCTATTGCATAAACATCAGTCATTCACATTTTCAGGACAAACTTTCAAAACAATGCGAAAATAGGGAGACGGATGCAGACACATGCAGAGAAATCAATGCTCTATCTCTAACTCATCAACCAGATCATACAAACACACTGGCACCATAGTTATCTGGTCAATTGCATTGCTTGAGCAGAGGAAAGGTTCAAATAGTATATGATTTCTATATTCGTAAAGTAACAAGAAAACTACATTTTATTTATGAAAGAATCAACTTGTTAAGACAACTAGAAGACAATTAGAAGAAAATCAGTGGATAAGGGACCCTCTGCCAAAAAAGGGTAAATCAAAACCATATATGAAAAGTTGAAAACAGAAAATATCAGTGGAGCAAATCAGAATTAAAAAAGGCACATGTGAAACAAATCCAGGCATAATGCATCTGGGTCGCATGTAAACAATGAGTGCAAGGAAATAAGAAATGGCAGAGGATATGGACATTGTAGGAGACAAAATGCACTTGTTGTACCGCATAGATATAAAGTACCTCTCTGAAGGCCAACCGATTGTTGTGACCGGCTACTGTAATTAGAAGAAGGTCGACTGGTTGAAGAGCTCCCATGAGTTACTGTTGATGAAGTGGATGAAATCTCAGGAAGGTGATTCTTAGCCACTCCCTGAGATTTTACTTGAATCTTCCCTGGCACAGAAGAGCTACTGGTATCAGAAGCTGGCACACAGTTATTGTTGTTTTTTTGTAAAAGGAAAAAAAAAGGGGGGAAGGGGGGGGGGGGGGTTTCTTCGTTAATTACATTAGAAAACTGTAAAACCCAACAAATTATTAAAGTAACAAAAATATTAAATATCCTAACCACTAACCCGCACTTAATTTCTTCTCAGCAGAATTAATAGGATTTGAATCCCCAGGAGGATGTTGGCTCCCCACGTCATGTCTGATCACACCAACAGCACCAGGAACCCATAAATCACTAGATGGAACCAGTACTGAATCTGAAGAAGAGAAACAGACAGCCGATGAAGATGCTGGTACAGGCCCTGTGCAGTTACTGGATGAGTGCATTGATCCAACTCCAGAAGTGCCTGATGCACCCTTATGTGAACTATCTGAAGGCAAAGCACTACCCAAAATATTATTTGTGCCAGAAGATGGACCCATTCTGTCTCCGCTTTCAGCTGATGAAGGGGAAGGACTCACACCACTAGTGGTTCCAGAATCTTCACTTGTAGGACCATTAGCAATGATGGATGCAGAACTGCAAAGCATGTTTAGTTATATAATAATCAACATAGCAGTAAAATAATCAACAGTCAGGATATCAATGGCAGTTACCAAAACCAGACAATTAGTTAGCATAGTCACCTGGCTCCAGAACTTTTTTCTTTAGATATTGTCTCCTGAGCAGCTGGCAAAAGTGGTGGAACCTTCTCAGTGACTTGATGGGTTCCAATATCTTTGCCCATACCAGAATTCTTGCTTCCCCCAGCATCTGAGATAAGGTCAAGAAAAATACAATTTTAACTTAGGTGCTCTACTAACATAATATCTGAAGTTGAGTAATAATGCAGATTGGAATGCAACTATAGCCAAAACTTTTAATCTCAGCAGCAAGTTATAACCAAGGGCTCCAACCTCCAAGATATGCAAGCGGCAAGCCCAACAACGACAAGAACTAAGCTTTTTTTTCACTAGGTGGGGTTGGCTACATAGATGGAACAACGCCATTGTATCCTATCACAAACCATGACTATAGACAGAACAACACCATTGTGTCCTATCACAAACCATGACTATAGACAAAACAAGCAATGAGTGATTAAATCCTTCATAACAGTTTCATCTATTTTTCAAAACAATGCCATGGCATCCTATCATAAACCATAACAATAGACAAGCCATTAAAAATTAAGTCCTTTCTAACAGTTTCATCCTTTTCCATTTTATCCCTATCCATGCCTATTGGACTACACTACATTTGATCAACTATTCTTACAGGAGTTTCTACAAGTCTTCTCATTACATGACCAAACTACCTAAGGTGGAATTCTACCATCTCTTTCACACTAGTTGCTACCCAATTTTTTTCTTTAATGCATTCACTTCTAATTCTATCCTATCAAGTGTTTGTTTCCACTCATCCATGGCAACATCCTCATCGTTACAACGTCAAACTTGTTCTCTTGTTAGTTTTTTCTTGCCCAACATTCAGCCCCGTTCATTCGAAAACAAAAGGTGACAGAAAACAGCCATGATGCTACAACATGTCCAGACACGTCTATCTATTTCTAAACTTGCTAGACATACAGAACCAAAAGGTAGTAATATGCGGCATAGAAGCAAGAAGGGATTATCAAACAATGATGACGAGCAACAACGAAAAAACTAATTTTAGCTCAAAATAAGAATAGTTACCATGTGATGCACTATGAGGTGAAAAATTTCCCCGACCACCCCTGAGCCCCCGCCCTTGGGTGCCAGGCCTCCATCTTGACTCCACAGACTCTCTGCTGTTAAGATTCTGCAGAATTACAAACAAATGAAAGAAGAAACAAAAACAAAATTAGCAAACAAAATTGAACGATTATGACAAATTTTAAAAATAATTAGAGCATAAGAAAATTACAAGAGCAAGACCCACATCACATAAGCAAACAACAGATATAACTTCTAAAACTCCAAAAGATCCCAGCCGTCCAGCCAGTGAGGAACAAAAATCCTTCTACTCACTAAAAAAGAACTACTGGCAGAGAAGAAAAATGGCCAACAAACAACTTAAATTGAACAAAACAGGGGGAAAAATGTTTATCCCAAGCCACTTGCCCACCAATGGATACTCCTTATTTCAAGTACTAAAATCTAGACAACAATGAGTTCAATGGGAAAAATGGATAATCAACCACAAGCCAATTCAGAAACTGACAATAAATATCTTACCTCCTTTCTTCTGTCCCTCTTTCTTTTGACCTCATGAAATGTGTCTGTAAAACAAATTACTTTTGTTATTTTCTTAAGATACAAATGCAGCAAGAATAATTACTATATAACACCAAACAACTTATAAATTCATTTATAATTGATGTAAGTTCAGAACCAATAGCGCATAGATATTATGCATGAATGGAAGGCAAGAAAGATTGAATCAACATCGCAGAAGAAGGCAGTAGAGTGCCCAAGCTACTTCAAAATGTCTTTATAAATAGCAATACATTAACAGATCCTTATATGCAGTAGGATGACGACTTGAAACTTCACACACCAACCAATATCTCAAAAGGGAAAAGCAATGGGAAAGGGCATGAAAGCAACTATAAAGACAATAATACCAAAATGCATCTTACAACACACCGACATCCAATTGAATACATTATGCATGTGAAACAAACCATGCATAAACCCAGGAATTAATAGTTTACAGAAAATTTAGTAAATTATAATTTATCTCAGTAAGACAAGTAAAAGTACTGATAAGAGTTTAAACAATGCTGGGTTGGCTCAAGTGATTCCACACCAGTTTCCCATAAGCAAGATATGAAGTTCAATTCTTGTGAATGGAAAAAAACTAGCGCTAGAAAAGCTTTACCCCCATAGTAGACCAACTCAACTTCAGTCAGGGTCCAGTAGACTCCGAATATTGGTGGTTAAAAAAAAAAAAAAAAAACTAGTAAGAGTTTAATAAGAATATCAAAGAAAATTGATGCATAATAAAAGCTTCATGCTCCAGCCCACTGGAACAGGTACTTAAATATTTTAACAGCAGCAGAGAATCTTTACAAATATCAGTACATGTAAATAACAAAGCAGCATCACTCTTGGCCACTTCCAAATGCTTGTAGCACAACACCTCACTACTATGGCAGGAATCACCAGAATAACAGGCTATAGCATGATGCAATAATGGGCATAGCATGATGCAATAATGGGCATAGCAGCTGCTATTGGACAAGGAGCCAAAGTCCCCATTTTAACCTGACTAAAAGTCTAAAACCCGCCTCCCTCAATGAGCTGCACCAATTTTGCAAGTTGAGGATTGACATCAACAAACTACATTAGGGATCAGAAATAACTTTCACAGAGGATCGCACACAGCATCTTGCTCTATTCCAAATTTAGGGCTTGTCTGTGACTCTGTTTTCACATCACTTCAACCCTCCAACACTAGCAGTTGACACTTGAACCGGTATCACACACTCAGTTTTGTATTTCTGTTTCGCATTCAGCTCTTTCTTCTTCAACTAACAAGGTGAGGTCACGTGCAGCTCTGTAAAGCAGTTGTCTGTTAATTGTTCTCCCTTTTTTTTTTCCCTATCACTCTTCCTATTTGTGGGTTATTGCGAGTTATTTGTGTCTTTAATAACTACTTCCATATAACTCATAATAAATTAGTTAAAATTGACCTTTTTTCTACTAATTCCTTTGCTTTTTCTCTGTTCCATCAGTCCCGTTACTAAATTGTTTTCTTCATATTGGCATAAAGTACCAAAACAACTAGGACTATCAATTATGTCTTTCCTACAAATATTTGAAAATTTTCTAATTGCAGCCCCTTTCTTTGTTGTAGCTTTGCTCCACAATCTGCTATGTTGCCATGGCTTTGGATTTAATAACGCTATTATGTATCATGAGAAACCAGTCCAAGCAAGGTAGAAGAGTACAGCTTATGCATAACAAGAACCCCAAACAAATAATTCTGTAAACAAGTAGCAGCCCTACAATGCAAAAATCAAACAAAGACATATTCCATAACACGGTTGACTAAAAATCTAAGAAATAGTATTAAGTCTGTGAATCTGCAAATCTGCAAACTCAATAAGCAGACGCAACCACTTTCAACACACGCAACATAAGCCCCTTGCTCAGGTAAATGACTTCTAAATTTCACACAACCGAAAAGAACATTGAACAAAATCAAACACCAACTGAACTCAACATTCAGTGACAGTGAAAGCTTAAACACAAAATCAGCTCAAGTTAATTACTCACCACCATACAGACTTCAGACGCTAAACATGATTGAAAAAAACAAACCATTATAACACACACAGTCAAGTCCATAACCTAACCAAAAATTTGCCATGCTCATGGAAGTGAACACTGAAAGTATTTTTGTCCAAAAACTGAACTTTCTTTATGCCAAGCTACACAAAGCCCCTCAGAAACCAAAAGGAGTATTAAAACATTTTCCATCATAGCCACCAAACAAAAGTGCATCAACATTCAACAGTAAAAAAAAATTCAAAAAAAGCAAAAAACAGAAGAAAAGAAAAGCAATCATAGCAAACACAATCATTCCAAGTCCCTCCTCCACACACTACACCAAAAAGTGTGAAAAAAAAAATCAAATCAAATTGAAAAACAAAGCAAAGGAAACCCAGATGAGAAAAAACACAGTCCAACACATGGATCACAGATTAAGATCAAGATCAGCAACAGAAAAAAAAAATAGAAAAAAGGGGTGAATGGATACCCTGAAGGAGGAGCTTCTGAGCGGTCTCGTTGGGATCCATGGAACACTCCTTGAGCATTGCATAAATGTCTTCATCACTGTGATTACCTGTGATCTCCCTTATGTTCTGGATCGTCTTCCTCACACTGCTCGGAATTGAAGCCCTAAACCCACCACCGCTCATCCTTCTTCGTGATGCACCAAAAAAATAAAAATTCAAACTTTGAAGAGAAAAAAGGGTATTGCGGGTACGAGAGAGAGAGAGAGAGAGAGAGAGCAAAGAAGAAGAAGAAGAAGAAGAAGAAGGGTCAGTGATTGATTGGTGAGAATACCCAAAAAAAAAGCAAAAAGAAGGGACTGAGAGAAACAGAGAGTTAGAATGAGGGAATTGGGCAGAGAGTATTTATGATCTGTGTTTCATTTGAATGGAGGCTTGAATTGATCTGTGGGTGAATTTCTCTCAAGTAGGAAATGAATGAGAGAGAGAGAGAAGAGAAAGAGGGAGCAAAAACCAACCGTGTGTGTGCGTGTTTTGTTTTGTTTTGTTTTTTTAATATTATTATTTTATTTTTTAACAAATGGAAGGAGGGGGCTTTTTGGTTTCCTGTTGCTTGCACTCCATTTTCCTTCTACTTGCCTTTTCTTTTCCTCGAGTTTTCCATTTCTTTTTTTCTTTATTTATTATTATTCTTTTAATTAATAAACGGTGCTCCTCGTACTTCAGCCAGTTTACTGGGAGTAGAAATAGGATAAAGCCTGTAGGATAAAGATGGATATGGTAAATTTTTAACACTATATAGTGTTTAGTATAACATTATATAAAATATTAAATTTTATATTTAATAATATCATATAATTTATTTATAAATAAGTTTAATATCTTAATGAAATATTAAATAAAATCAAATAATAGTTGAATAGATGTTTTTATTATAATAATTTTCAAATATTACATTTATGTAAATATTTACTAATTAAAATTTAATTTATATTCAATATTATTATTTATTTTAATATTTTATAATTAATGTTTATTTATTGAAATAAAAAATATTATTTTATATATTGTATATTTTTAATCATAATTATTTAAATTTAAGTTACTGATCCTTACTTTTATATATTACCTATTATTTATTTAAAATATTTATTTATTATTAAATAATTATTATTTTATTTTATTTATTATTTATTAATTATTTTTATTTTTATTTTTTATTATATATAACTAAATTGATATTATATATTATTTTATTATAAAATAATTTTATTAAAAACTATTTTATTTTATTATTATTTATTTAAGAATTATTTTATTTTAATAAAATATTTTAAAAAATGATCTTATTCTTTAAAAATTAATCAAGCCTAATATGGTCTCCCTATGTTATATTGAGTTACACAGTATTTGGACGTGTAAAAGATTATGACGTATAAAATTATACAATACGTTGTTTACATCAAATAATAGATAATGGCATAATGTATAGTATTAATTTATATTATCATGTTTAATACATCGTACCAAACACCCCCCTAAATTTTTAATCAAAATGTTATTTGTACCATGTGTATTGAACTTATAATGTATGAGATACTATCCAATATGAAACCCATTCACGTCTCATTCACTGATGAATGAATTATTGCACATTGTTATATGTACTATGGGTATAAATAATATAATTAAATTTTTTATAAATGAAATTCATGTGAATTTTATGTACAGAGTTCATCAATAAAATTTACGCCTCATTTTTTTCTCTTAAGAAAATATACCCTAAATTTGATTTTTAGAGACCAACAACCAATCAATAAAATTGTATAAAAATGATAAATCATGATAGGCAGTTGTGATAGTGAATAATTATTTTATATAATTTGTCACTTTAATGAAATTCTAGTAATGGATAGTATGCAATTATTTTACATTATTAGTGCATAGAAATTAAATTCTTTTAAATTAAGTTGATTAACAAATTAACATGTGTATAAAAATAAGGGTTGTGATGATCTAGGCCATAAACTGTTTCATGCTATATATTAAAACATTATGCAACTTTGTGTTGATTCCATTTCGAGCATGATATTTAGTCTTAATTTATGATTATGATTTATGATGAGATTTATCTGTACCTTACATGTTTCTTTTCACATTTAAAAATGAAATAAAAAAATAAGTAATAAATATATAAACAACGGTAAATTCACCCTAAATTGTGGTTGAAACGTCATATTTTAAGTGGGATGGGCACAACTCTATACAATGCTGAGTATGAATGATTTCTCTAATCTCAGCTCAACCATTTATATGCTCATCGCTCGAGTGTTTTGCAGCATTCAGTCACATAAGTATAGAGAGGCATGAATATGTGATTTATTTGTTGTCAGAGAAGAAAAATTGAGAAAATTAAGTTCAAATATAACTATCCATTGTTCCATATCAATTCTTAAAAATAATATTCCAAACAAAGGAATAATTTCACGAATTTAGTTTTTGGATCTACACTTTAAACACAGTTACCTTGTGATAAGAAAAATAACTTATAGTCGTGTGATTTTTTTGATTTTAGGTTGAGTTTTTATGAAGTATTTTTAAATTTCAAGAAATTTAAAATGTAAGGAATTCTAATTGTTTTAATTGAATTTTCTTCACTTTTAAACTCTATTATTTATATAAGGTAATTATATAATTTTATTCACAAAATACTTTATTTGTGTAATGAAATTATATCACATTTTCTATAGGTAAGAGTAGATGATTGGCACCTCATGATATGAAACAATGGGCAAACAATAGTGGACGATAGACAAACAAACGACAATAGGTGATAGGATGTCAATGGCAACATGACTGGTGGTGGGTGGTACGTGAGGGTAGCTTATGCTAGCGATAGATAGTTGGCAACCAGCGGTAGGCAACAAGCTAGCAGTGGCTGGTGACGGGTTATGGGTGGTGTGCGATGGGCGACCGATGCTAGCGCTGGACAATTGGTGATTAGCGATTAGCAATCGGTGGCGGGTGGGTGGCCAGTTGATGGTGAGAAAATAATAGTTGATAAATGATAGTAGACTTGTGAGAGTAAGAGTTATGAAACAAATATGACATGAAATTTCAAAATTCTCTCTATGGAGAGGAAATTTGAAATCAACTCTTTTCAAATTTTGCTAATTCCTTATAAAAATACTTGAAATTTTGAAATCTTCTTACGTTAATATCCAAACAAGGAATTTCTTAGCAAGTCATTTAAAATCCTCTAAAAAAATTACATCATCCTCTAAGGTTAAATTGAGGTCCCATAACTCATTTGAGTATGAATTTAAGGGTTTGCCTCATCCTACAACATAAACATGATATTAACTTCCCAAATTTAATATTAGTGGTTTACACACTCGACCACACTCAAATGATGATAAGAATGAGGAATTTATTTATTAAAGAAAGAGAAAATTGAATGCAAATGCAAATGTAATGCTGGATCTTTCACAACAATTTTATCAAAAAATAGCAAATTATATAAGAAAAGATATTAACTTCACATATTTAATTTTGACTGGTTCAAACACTCCAACACACTCCAAAAATGACATAAGGATGTTGTAGGTTGAAGACAACACAAGAAAGGGGTTGAATCATGCTTTAACTTTGTTTAGATTCTGAAAAACTTAAACAAGACCTATCAAGTTTACAGTTATAGGCAATAGAAAACTTTGTTAATACCGCTCAAAAATTTATTTTCTGAACTAAGTGAAAACTTAGAAACAATTTTAAAACATTTTTAGAACTAAATATAAAAGTAAATCTCTAAAGCAGAATATAAAGGAGATAAAAAGAGGTAGAGAGATACTGGACAAATATTTTTATACTGGTTCAGCTAACATTGCCTACATCCAGTTCTCAATAACCTATTGAGTTCCACCAAATCCTTTTCATAACCTAGAGAAAGAACAATAGTCCTTGTATAGCCTTCTCAAGCTATTTCCCATGACTAGTAGTTCCACTCTATTGTCACTTTCAAGTAGTTTTTGACTAGCTTCTCCAAATTAACTTCACAATGATCACTAACAGATCACGTTGCAATGATTTGATTTAAGGTTGGTTCTCTCCAACAACTGAACACTCAAGTGTTTTTGTAAATAAAACAATGTATGACCTGAAAACTTGAATAACTTCTTTCTAACAATTCTTCTTAAAAAGAAGATGTTATCTAATAAGAACTTAGCAAGAAGATTTTTATGGAAGATGCAACTAATTACAAGATGAAACATGATTTACAGAAGAAGAGGGTTTACATTTTAGCATTCTATCAAAGATCTTGCATAAAGTCTTAAGTTGTATGCACAGGACATCCTTTTATACTTGATCTTTAAATAAGATCGTTGCCCCTTGATTTTGTTTCCTCTTGACCGTGTAGATATTCTTTTTGTGCCCTAGGGAAAGCTATTTAGAAGAATAGCTCAACTGTGTCAGAGCTGCTTTTGCAGGCACAGAGACTATTGTCAAATATGGTTTCTAAGTAAAGCTTCAGAAACTACTTTTTACTTTTTTGCCATGACTTATGATTCTTTTCTTCTAGAAGTTGGGACAATTGACTAAGTAAAAAAGTAAGATATCACTATCAACACTTTTTGGGTATTGACTTTAATTTGAATTTTGAATTTTTCCTTATTTTCTACAAAGCACACGGTTTCTGAAAACTCGTGCTTTCTTGTGTGCTTTCTTAGTTTTTGATGTTCTAGCTAGTTAATCTCCATTTCTTCAATTTGATCTTGAAAGCAATTTTGTCATTGACATTGAAAACTAAAATCATGACTTTCTTCAGGAATAGATTGATTTCTTCATTGTAAAGCACTTTCTGAACGCATGAATCTTTTTTAGAATATCTGGATTTGGTTTCTTATCTCCAAAATCCTTTCTCGTGTATCCAACATACACATGTTCATTCTTAGAGCTATTTTTCACATCATTAAGATTATGAATCTCTTTGAATGAGATTATAATCATGTTGGAACATGACATTGTGAAAAATGATGCATTGAATTGAACCAATATGTCTACGAGAATGGTCCTGTAAATGCTATGGAAACTCAAGTGAAATATTAGTCAATTCTTCAATCATTTCATCAAAATTTGCTTTGTCATCATCTAAAACTTTAAGCTCTAAAGCTTTCTAAAAGGTTCTAGAGTTAATAGAGATATGCTTCATTTGATCTCAAATAACCACTTTCTAATGCTATCATGTTACTTTGAGATACACCAGGTTATTTTATGATGTCCCAACCCACTTTCTGATGCTTTAATATACTTTCTAATGTATTTCAAACATTGTCAAAAAATTGTACACTCTTACAATAAGTTTTCTATCATGTTAAATCATGATAATATAAAAATGTTTCACGAAATTAGTTACATATGACATGAGAAAGTTCTTATTTAAGACTTGAGAAACTGATGTAAACCATTAGTCCTTTTTTCAAAATATTTTATAAAATTTTTTTTTTGTTGTCACTTAAAACTTAAGCATTAAGAGCCTTTTCACAGGTTTCGGAGCTAACAATCTCCCTTTTATTATGATGACAAACCAAAATTTGAGAAAATCTTTTGGAAAATAATGAAAAAAGTTTCTTTGTAGTTCAGAGACTTGAAGAACTTTCTTTCTAAAACTTAGTAAGATTTTGTTTACAATATAGGTCTTCAAAAAGTAATCTTTCTTGAGACTTTCTATTGTGAATCAAAATTTTGTCAACTTTCTCATAATAAATTATCATAACAAAATTTCACAAGGTATATCAAATATGATAACATCCGAATTTATAACTTTATAACCAAATAAAGCATACAACACATATAATCCAAGAACATAGATGAAGACAAAAATAGAAACATCATATTTCATTATTTAAGATATTAAAGGAATCAAGTACAATGGACATATGATAAAGACTCAAAAAAATCAAAACAAAAGTGTTAAGAGAGAAACAAAACATGAAATAGAACAAAATAAAATATGAAAAGCATGAGATGTATGAAGAGTCTTCAAAGCTCTTTATGTGCTCCCCCTCAAACCTTGAATATCTAGACTTTATGCAAAAGATTTTTCTTCAAAGTTCTCATCCCCCCCCTTTTCATCAACAAAGAGGGTGCATAAGCTTTTACCATCTTTGACCACCCTTCTTAAGATCTTTAATTGCATCTAGAATCTAAAACAAGAGGTTCTCATGCCTCCTCATCTATGCTCCAAGTTCTCTGTTGGCTACATCAACTCTGTCCATCCTTGTAATAAGATCTCTCTAATTACATAGTAGAAATTGAGTCTCAAAGAGAAAAGTAAGGTGTTGGTTGTAACACCCTAATATTTGACCCAATACTACTAGTACGTACTTAGGCCAAATATTAGTCATTATTTACTGTCGTGGTTTTTTTTACTTGGAAAAATAACTTAGCGAAAATACGAGCCAATTTTTTTTCAAAACATTACTTAAAATAGAAGCCGCGCGTATTTTACCGGGTCGGTATCATAAAGTGCAGAAATATACACATAGAAGTGGCTCCAAACCATAGCATAATCACAACTGAAATACTTCATATATAATATGCCTACCCTATGGGGCAGGACTCTTCAAGTACATAATAAACATGGATATAGCGGGGAATACAGAATACATGGAAATGAACTAGAAAGAAACATCCCTACCCACGTGCAACCTAAGGTGGATAACCTCAACACAAAAGAGGTTTCATCCATACTACGTGTCGTGCGTGCACAAAGGACTACCCTCCAATCTATATAGTAGAATCACAGGTACGGAGGAACGTAGCCAATTCACGGGCAGAGCTCGGCGAGTGCAGGCATGCCCTGTGACTAAACGTGTCATCCACGCCAGGGTCGTGGTCCGGGCACCGAAGCCCTCCGACGCTGAGTGACTGTCTCCTCGCTGCCCATCGGTCACCGAGACGGAGTGGGGGCAGAGTCCTCATGGTCCATGGGGGAATCCTCTAAAGGGTCCTCCTCTGAGTGCTGCGATAGTGGCACGTACTCCGGTATGTCAGTTGAACCGGCAGAGTGGGTCCGTAGGTTCCTCTCATGTTGTGCCCGTGCACGCTCAAAATTCGTGGGGTCACCATAGGGGAATGTTGGGGAGAAGCGATAACTATATACGGGGTGTGCAAACGGCCGTCCTAAAAACATGAAGATGCGTACGGTACATCGGCCTTCAAAATGGAATGACCCGTGCTCCGGGTCATGGTGGACCTCCCACCAGGGTGTATCAACGAACAGTACGAACGTTGCCATCTCGCTCTGAAGACGTAATGGAAAGAAAGAGATAGAGAGAGTGAGATTCTTACTAAAGAAACTCAGTAGGGTTCTCCTCCTATCCTAGGTTTCATTATCTACGTCTTCAGGAATCTCGGGTTATTTATAAAACTATGGACATATATTGGTTCAATTATGAGTTTTCTAAAGTTTCAATTTCCGAGATCCGTTCCTTGTAACATATCACTTGTATTTACATAAATTATGGGAAATAAATTATGGGACTTCAATCATATAATTTGAATGGAAATCATATAACTTGGATCATAGAACATAAATCATATAACTTGGTACTTGGCACATGGTGACTTATCTTGGTTACTTAGGTGACATTAAAACTTTTACTTAAACTGGGGCCGCTCTAATATTTCTCCCTTTTGAGAAATCTCTAGGCTATGAGCTCATACCACACTAGTCGTCACTAGTATCTAGACTTTTATCCCTTGGGATAAGTCAACTTCCCGACTTTAAGTACGGGTTTAGGAGGCTAGAATCACATTGTCCCTACCCTTAGTTTGGTGGTTTCAAAGGATTACATTCTCATATTTTAAGTCACCCTAAGTTTAACATGTTACTTTAAGATGTCACATAATTAATGCATAACACATAATTACCACTTCGGCATCTCTAAGGTTCTTTTAAAGAAGCAATAACATGAGATTACAAACCATCACATAAGGGTAATAGTTCACATGGCACCACATACGTCATGAGCTAACACATCAATTCATCATTAAATGAGAGGCACATAATCATCCCTTAAGGTAGAAATCCCTAAATCGGGTAACCTCAAACTATCCCATTATTTTCTTGTATGTTTATGGGATTGATTAACCTCATTACCATAATCCATTAAGTTCTAAATCCTAATTAATTATGGTTGGACAGCTTTAGGTAGTTGATCAATTTTGATGAATTATGTGTCCTAGAAAATGCGTTTTAAGCCCTTTCTCACTTCCGACTTTTTCTATGGTACATTAGTTAATACCTAAACCAATTATGAGTCACTCTTACTCATCTAAGCATCATATTATGTGATTCCAACTACTTTAACAATGCTGGACAGAACCTCAATTTTTTTGTTTTTAAGTAGCACTAGAATCCACACATTAAGCAAACAAATTTACAAATGATGCTTTGGAATGCCTAGAAAAATTATCACATACTTGGTAAGGTATTCAAGCATATTTAGACCACCCAAAATAGATTTTAAGGTGCTGGAATTTTAACAAGGCAGAATCGAAAACTTGAGGCATGAAAACATGGGAAAACTTCACTTTCAAACATATGACTCACTAGTTTCTCTTGGAACCTTTTTGGGACTTCAAGACTACATAAAATCAAAGTTTATTTTGCCAAAACCCATCATAAAACACCAAGGGCAGTAGCTATTTAAACTTGCCCTTGACAAAGAATCTAAACTTGAAATCACATTTAAAGCTTTTGCTAAGTTCATCTACTCTTAGGAAAAATTCTAAGACATACACTTATAGGCCTTTGTAACTAAATGAACTCATTTTTGAGTCATTTCTATACTCATGGCCGAATGCATTTTCAAGGAATATCTCCTTGATAAATCTTTTCTCAAGATGAAATGGGCAAGTCTTTAAGCTCTAGTATTTTAGGTGATGACATAAAATAAAAGTGCTATGCATTTCATTTTAGAGTCCTTTAGAAAGTAAAGTGATAGCTCCAAGTAAATATGATGTGCATATTCATTTTTATTCTTGGAGTTTAGTGAGGACTTGAAACATAAAATGAGATGCAAAGCTCAAAAGATAAACGTGCATTATGCAAGTTCATTCATTATCTTGGGTCTTAGTGAAAGCATAGAAAATAAACGTGCTATGCAAAGCATAAAGTAAATATGAATGCAAGTTTCTTTTACATCTTAACTAGAGCTCTTAGAAGACTTTAAAAAGGAACTAAGTCCAACCCAAAACTCATCCTCACAAGAAAAGACACACTAATAACACCAAGATATATAAAAAGAAAAGTTATATCCTCAAAAACCATAAGGTAGCCGAATCCTCATCATGAAGAAACAAACCATTTTTGAACTCTAGGGACCAAGATCTTGATGATTCAAACACCAACATCTCAAGTCCTCATCATTGAGTATTTTACTATGCTTTAAACTTCCATCAAAACCAAACTCATGGTAAACATAAAGGAATAAAACCGAAATCATACTTGGTCTAGGAACCAAGTTCAAGCTCTAGAGTTGTGTTCATGTGACATATATCAACATGAAGCCCTCATCATCAAGCTACCATTTTTTTTCAAGTCCCAAAGGCCTTCATGGCCAAAACCTCAAAGAAAAGAGATGGAGTTTTCAAAGGTTCAAGAGAAACACAACTATTTCTTGAGTAAAACTTGGAAATAATAAACTTTTCTTAAGAAAACTCAAGCTTTAGAGGTTGTTCATGTGACAAATATCAACATGAAGCCCTCATCACCAAGCTATCCTTTTTCCAAGTGCCTTAGGCCTTTATGGCCGAAACATCAAGGAAACAAAAGTTCCAAAACGGTTTCATGAAAAACATAACCTTGTCCTAACCAAAACTTGAAAAAGATGAAACTTTTCTCAAACAAGATTCAAGCTTTAGAGGTCTCATGTTAGGATGAACACATGGTCATCTCAAGAGAATGCTCATCATCAAGCTCTCCTCATCTTGGCCTTGAGGCCAAAAAAGAAAGAAAAAGGAGAAAGAATGGAACTTTTTCTTAAGAAAGGTTCAAGCTTTAGAGGTCTCACTTTAAGATGAACTCATGGTTTCATCTTGGAGAGCACTCATCATCAAGCTCTCATTACCTTAGCCTTGAGGCCGAAAATGAAAGAAAAAGAGAAGGAGAAAACCAAAATGAAACTTGTGAGAAAACTCACCACAACACAACATTCAAGCAAGATCAAGCATTAAGCATTAAGATGAGAAAAGAAATGCATTATTTGAAAAGCTCCCTACCTAGTGTTTAAGGTTGAGAGGAAATGAAGAAGATGAAGAAGTTGGAGAGGATGAACTCTTGAACTTGAGAGAGAAAGAAAACCTCAAAGTGCTCTAAACTCTAAGCTTTAGTAAAGTGAACAAAAGGTGCTTCAAGTTCCCTAAGCTACCTATTTATAGAGAAGTAAAATGAATTGAAATAATGGTGGCCTTTTTTGGGGGGAAACTCGTCCATTTTACAGCCACAAGAGGGAAGAAATATCTTTGTTCAAAGCATGGTGAAAAGTCTAGCTATGCATGTCCTAAAGTATGGCTAAAAATGTAGCTTATTTCCAAACCTTTTAAATGAATAAAATCATAAAATTTTGGGCTGTAAAGGAGTGGGAAAACCGTGCATTCCATGTCCAAAAAGAAGAAAATATTTTCTAGGCTTGAATTTCCAAAGCATCGGTAAGGTGGTGTAAGACATGGTGTCTTGAAAGAGTTTGATTGAAAGCTTGAATAACCACAAAAACAATTCATTCTTTTTGAATTTGAATGACATAAATATTTTTAATTTAGAAATTAATTGAAAACCTTGATTGACTATATAATTTATTCTTTAAATCTTTGAATGACATTTTTCTTGAAAGTTGGACATTGATTGAAAGAGTACAAGACATGTGTCAATAGGGTAGCTTGACAACTTAGACTAACTTTTATTTGATTTCTAGGGGGAGGGTGGCGGCACTTGGGCAACCTTGGAGAGGAAAAATATATCCTCAAATCATGTTCTAGAAGTGTGCTTTGGTGTGACATAGATTAGGCTTAGGATTAATGGTTGTTAAGTAGGTACTTTAAGTAAACTAATTAGTTAATTAAAGCCATAATCCCCTAGGTTAGAAATGGTCTTGTAGGTTTAATGGAGTCAATACCTCTATGACTAGTGATGTGGGTGTGACAACCTTTCTTGGAAAAGGGAGCGTAAATAGTGAAAACACTATTCGTAGATACTTTTTCTCTTTAAAGAAAGAGACTAGAATTAAGTTTGAATTTCCTTAAGCAATTCTAGGTTCCAATTAATTTTAAATAATGATTTTGGCTCTAGATTAATTACAAAAATTAATTAACCTTTAATTAGAGCCTAATATTGCTTAAGTTTAGAGTTAAATAATTCATTGAGTTTAAAATGCAATATGCAAGGGCAAAATCGTAATTTTCACCAAAAGTTGCCCGGAACCTCCGGGACTTAAACAAACATAGTTCATGCCTTAAAATCATTGTTTTAAACCTCGGGACAACGTCCGGGTGAAAACAGAACTTTAAAACTGCCTTAAATCTGTTACAGGGGTATTTTGGTCGTTTATGCGCAGAAATCTCAGAAATGAGGTTTTTCTGCTCCGTTGGACATTCACAATCATACAATCCCCTTCATATAACATATGAACCCTATGAGGATGGCCAAAGCTGACCGTCCTCGTGTTTCGGGTAAAAATGACCTCAGGAACATTTTGGTCATTTTGAAAGTTTAGTGAAAATCGGGGCGTTACATTGGTAGCCTTATTTTTTGAGTCATCATCAGTGTTAGAAAGATGTAAAGGAACACTGTCACCATATCCATGCATGTGTTCAAAAACCCATTTCTGAATTTGATCATTTGGAATAGAAGCAGTTTCTACTGCCTTAGGCCTTAAAGATGTGATTATGATGGAGGAATCATTCTGAGGTTTTCTTTTGAGAATGAGAGCAATAAAAGATTCCTTAGGTTATTCTATGATTAGTTCTTATACAATGGAGAACTCAATCATGAAATGATTTAAGTCTTCAGCTCTTTCCTTCTCAGCATTCAAATTTTCTTCTTCCAAGTCCTTAGAAACATATTGAAGGAATTGGCCTAGAGGTACTTGATCATCATCATCATCATAATTGACTTTCTTAAGGGTTCTTGGTTCTAGGGTGGCCTTCTCAATTTCTAGAGCAAGTTCTAAAGTAGGTTCTAGAACAGGTGAGCATATAAACAGTAGGAAGCTGGTGTATCCAAATCATTGAGAAGTTGTTCTAGGTGTTGGCTTATAAATCACCACAAAAGATTCAAAAACTGTAGTGGCTTGTCCTTGCTTGAGCTTTGAATGCCCTTTGCCATATGTAGTTTCTTAGCTTGTTCTATTTGCCTTTTCTCTTGAAGCAATCTACTTTTTTTGAGGGCTTGTTTAGTTTCTTCATTCTCTAAGATTCCAAAATCTTCTTCTTTTATAGTGCCATTTTTCTGCATTGCTATATCACTTAGCATATAATCCATAATGAGTCTAGGAGAGTCATTTTTCTTTTGGATACCAAATAGAACAATAGCATAGAATCCATCCTAATGAGCATATCAGTACTTCCTAATCTAGGTAATATTATGAATTGAACTGCAGAGAATACTACCTTAGCCTTGGAATTTAACATGGTAGTAGTGATTTCTCTTACTTTGTTAACTCTAGTATTAGTAAAGGCCTATGAAATATCACCTTCATTGACTTTAATTTTGTGTCACCATCCATTATTAGGTAAGTAAGCCATACCATCATATGATGCTTGGATCATCTCAGCCATGTTAGAGGTTGAGGTTGAGAATAGAAGATTGTCACTATCCTAGAGAACTCTCTTCTTGAAATAGCCAAAAAAAATAGTCCTATCCTTGAGTAAAGGAAACTTCTTTAAGATTAAGCACTTGCTCAAGCAAATTAGGCTTCAAAATCTTTCTAGGACCTACTTTTCTTAAAGAGAAATGCATCTTATAATGCTTTTGCATGTTTGGTTCATCATCAGTATTCTTATCTGTTAGTTTCAAATGGTATCCCATGATAAATGATTTGTGTTTATATATATAGAAGATGAAGAATATTTGATTTTAAGAAAGGAAGGATTTGGGGAGGAAAATTGTTTATCTGGAATAAAGATTAAGGATGTGCTTAAGGTTATGAATGGGGGTTAATGAAAAGTTTAAGGTCGTGGAGAGTAAGATCAAGTATAGGTTCTAGAGTGATTTATTAGCCAACTTCTAAAAGGGTTTCTGAAGGTGGTTTGGAACTAGGAGCAGCAGCAGAAATTAGGAATGAAGTGTGCCCAACTTGTTTAGAAGTCAGGCCTGAGGGTTGCTCATGGATTACTACAAAAGGTTTAGGAAGTGCAGTACTTTGGCTTCTGTTGGAGCTTTAGACCCTTTAGCTTTTTGTACTTTCTAAGCCTCCTTCATCTTTATCTTTTCTTGCAAAATCTTACCCTTTTTGAGAATGTTTTCAATTTCTTCATTGTCAGAGAATGCAGATTTCTTCTCTATCATCATTTCAGCTCTCTCTGTAACTAGTTGTTCCCATAAAACCAAAGATCCTTTAGGCACACCTTTTGGAAGGTTTCTGAACTTTTACTCAATCTCTTGTCTTCTAATAAGGAGTTTATCAAGTTTTCCTTGTGGCTCTTTACTTTCTGAGGATTCCATTTGAGTTTATGAAGCTTCTTTTTGCAACTTATGCCTCTTCTCCTCTCCAGTCTTGGATTTTTTCTCTAAGTTTCTGATGGGCACATCCTCAGATTGAATATCCTCAGAGTCTTCTCCTTCACTCTCTAAGGGAAAAACAATCTTTCTCTTCTTTTTCCCTTATTCTTCTTTTTGAGCTTTCCTCTTAGACTTTTTCTTTGGACTTGGCTTCCTGGGGCTAGCTTTTTGAGCTATTTTCTTAGTTCTTCTGATAGATTTAAAGGAATTGATAAAAAAAACCTCTATTCCTATTATAAACTCATAACACTCATCAGCCAAAGGATATCCAATATATTGGAAACTCGTCATCAACAACATACCATATAGATTGTAGCAGTTTTCCTTTTCTCTTTGGTAGTCATACTCAACATGTAGTCCATGATTAAATGGGGCAAATTTACTTTCTTCTTAGTTAGAAGGCAATACAGAAGTATGCAATCCATCCCATTAGCACATCAATACTTCCTAGCCTAGGTAATATAGAGAATTAAACTACAAAAAATACTATTCTAGCCTTTGACTTAAGCATGGTAATGTAATTTCTTAGGCTTATGCATTGTGGAATTAGTTAGGTGTCCTAAAACATCATCTTCATTGACAACCATTTTATAAGCGCATGCTTCATGAGGCAAACACACAATGCCATCGTATGGGGTGCTGATTATTATTGCAAGTCTAGTTAGACCAATGTCAATTCCATAGCCTCTAATCATAGAGGAGAGGGGGTTTCTGTGGTCTATTCCAACTAAGATTACAAGGCTGTGACTATTTTAGAAAAAACTCTTTTCTGAAATTGCCAGAAAGTTTTCCCACCCTTAAAAAGAAAAGATTTCTTTGAGGATTGGGACTTGATCAAGAAGATCTTACCTCAAGGTTTTGAAAGCCATGGACTTGTTTCTCTTTATTATTTCACCATGAGCTTCAAGCAAGACTACCTCATGATTTTTCAAGGAATCTACGAGGCATCTAAGCTAAGAGTTTTAAGGTTCATAACTTCTATAATAGTTGTGACCTTGTTAAGCCATTTTGAAGGAAGACTTATAAGGATCTTTCTGATCATTTTAGCATTTGTATACTTCTTACCCAGGCCTTTGAGCTGACTGATGATGTGCATGAAGCATATGGTCATATCATAAATATTTTCATGTTCTGTTATCTTCAACATTTCATATTGATGAACTAATATGCTGATTTTGGTTTCTTTCACTTAGTTTGTTCCTTTCTGAAGCATTTGCAATCTATCCCAGATCTCTTTGACAGCATCACAAGCTATGATCTTGTCATACTTAGCCTTGCTTAAAGCACAAGGCACTTATTGTAACTCTTACATTGGCTGGCTCCCCTACTACACGCAGCCCTTTCCATGGTACAAGTCCCAAGTGGATACCATACTCCTTCATCTCGTGCATGCGTGAGCTCTCAAGGATAGAGGGTGTTAAGCGTTCACTTTCATCCTTGCTCTGTTCCTCTTCTCTTGCTTCTGACATGGATTGATTCAGGGGGGACCTAGTGTCCTCAATTCTAAACTTCCTTACTCTATATGAGCGTTATGCATAGAAATCAAAAGTAACTCATTTGTACACATAGAAAATGCAAACAATGAACATGGCATTCAAAAGTATCATTCTTAATTGGTATGTTTCCACAATCAAGGTCAACTTAATCGGCCACAAGTCTATACTCCTAGCAAGTAAAAACATAACAATTCATACATATCACATAGGAATCTGCACTGTGTTAAATCCACATTACAAAGAACTACAACTTAAGACAACTTCCTTAAATCTTGGCCTAGGTTAAGAAAACCAATTCATGAAATAAGCTAACATCTAACATGCATATTGAGGGGGGGGGAAAGGCTATTAAATCTCTAGGGTCCTAGGGGAGAAGCTAACACATAGATAAGGCAAACGCAACATGCATAATGATTATGAAAACATCCATTATGGCAAAATGCACCTGTAATTTCTCATAAATCAAATCTTCCTATTTCTAAGCTTCCTACTCGTTAACCAAGTTCCTTCAAGTGGAAACACATGCTTTAAGGTATCAAATCATGTTCACATAACATGCAAATAATCAAGGCAACAAGTTTTAGGCCAAAATTTGTCCAACATGTAAGCGAGCATTAGCGCGAAATTTTATTTTATTTTATTTCAACTTATCTTGTTATTGCATACATAGACAATTTACATGTAATATATATTACTTTTTGGCCGAAGGAAATCATGAGTGACAGGCTATAATGTACCATGTTTCCCACTGCCTTATTAATTATTAGAACACGTTATCAACTATGCTATCAAGTTGCTGCTTAAACATGACATATTTCAACCTAGGCCTTGCACATACAATTCACATGCATGGGCTAAGAAAAGAATGTTTATTCTTTACATATGGATTAATTAGCTTGGTCAAGTGAGAGTCTATTATTTTAAGACTTAAAACTAATCAATTAACACCTAATCTAATCATACATTTATAGTGCTAGACTCAAAGGATCTATCATGTAAGCATATAAGGTTTAGATTCATGTTACATGACTTCAAATAACACCTCTGGATACATTCACAATAGAGAAGAACATTCCAAAATAAAAACTCAACTTGTGACAACATCAAGCCTTGAACCAAGTTGTTCACCTTAAGAATGGAACCAACTATTTAGGATGCTAGTATCTAAATATTTTTAGTTCACATGAGTAAAACAAGTTTCCTTCTTTCTTCTTTTTTTTTTTTAGTAACCTATTCATGGTAATATAGCATAAGAGAATCATGATTTTGTTTTAATCCTTTCAAAGAAAAGAGAATCAACCTCAAATTTTGTTTATTCCTTGTTTAACCTTAACACAAACACTCGTACATGTTGTCTCACTAAACTTGTCACAAGAACATTATAGTGAACATGTTTATAAATTGTCATGGGAACCTAATTTGTCAAATATACTGTAAAACTTTTATCAAAATCCTCAAGTGTTCATAAATTTCATAATACAATAGGAACATGGCCGTTAAATCACGTCTTATGCATATATAAAATAGTAGTATTAAAGAAATTGCAAAACTAGAAATCATGGATTTCCATGGTCATAAATGCATTTGAAAAATACTATTCTACTTATCGTCCCAAAGGCATAATAGGATAAATATGCACAAGCATAAAACTACACGCATAACAAACATAGGCATGTTACTTATGTACTTCAGTTTATTCAAGCTAATAAGAATATGTTAGACCTCCGTAAGGACATATAATCTGAACACCAAAGCTTTAGATATTATATGGCACATGCATATTCTTAGGTCCAATTTGTTGATTTATGGGATACAATGCTAATTTTTTATATGCTTACACTGCTATTAAAACATTCTCCAAACACCAAGTCTCCTTAGCCTACTTATACCGACTCACACAGTCGATCATTCACCTTTCAAAGCTACAAATCATCACCATGGAGCCAATATTATAACTTATTCATATTAATCATCACAAAAGCAAATAGGACACTTATATCCTCTATCATTTTCACATTATGAACTTAATTAGTAAAGGATTAAGGGCAATTAAAAGCAATGTTAATTCAATTTACATGCACAACGATTCACAAATGTTATTCCAAACTTATCAAACAATATATATCATATTGTTAACCTATTCTATATGCACACCATACTCATATTATACAAATCTTAATTTCAAACATGAGTCATGATGTTGTGTTCCTAGAAATATGATGTGCACAAGGGTCATGACATCGATGGTTACATGAGATGGCTAATGCATAAAAACCCAACTAACTTTTCTTTTAAGATATCTACATGCATTCACAATTCATGATTCTATCGTGATTCTACATGCTCTGATGTAGTAGGTAATCTTTCTTCTTGTGCCCTTCCTATCTGCAGTTGTAGCATCTGGTCATCCCTAATAAGCATCTATTCAAATGGTGTTTCTTACAATTTTGACACATTGGTTGAGTATATTGGAGCTGCCTTGAGCTTTGGTTGTTCTCTTGCGCCTGAAGTTGCATGGTAATAGGACGCATTAAAGCGGTCATTGAAGGGTGGCCCTGACCGACTGTACCAACTACGAACCCATGGCTAAGCTCGTCAACCCTATCATGCTCCCTGCTAAATTACTCTGCTCTTAATGTGTTCATTAACTACCTCTATTAGGCTCAAAATAGCACGTTCAAGGCACCGAATATGATTAGAACTGACTAATAGAGTGTTGCAATGACAGTAATAATGACGACAGTTAGTGGGTGGCAAAGCTCATTTCAGAGAAAGGAGAAAAGCTTAAGATTGGATCAGGAGTGGATTATCATCCTCAGCCATATTTAGGACAATAAAGGAAAATACATAAATAATAATGCAACAATTAGAAGAAAATTCTTTCATATTACATAATTAAAATAATAATTTCATCAATCTCGTATATACCATAAGAAAACATAACAAATTTTATTAAGGAATTAAAAGAGAAACAGAATGGTGAATAAGTCATAAAGGCAATGCTCAGTCTTCACAAACAACAGTATCTAATCTAGACTATAACGGTCCCATGGACAAGAGCACTTGATTAAGACTGTAACGGTCCCCTATGGACCGTGCCCTTTGCAAACTAATTTGAGTAAAAGGTAGTTGCGCTTTGTAAGCACCATGGTATACCAAGGTTAACAAATTCACTATCGTTAACTCACTGCTCTTTTTTTCTGTAATTCCTATCCAAATATCACTCAGTCAACTTGCTAAAATCTCAAAGCTAGAAATCTCAGTTTAGTGTATTCCATCACTTCTACTGTTCACATTTGGTTTTTTGGAATAAATACTCTCTTTTCATGTCAACATGTATGATAACATAAATGGCATACAAGCATCAACAATGGCCCCATGTATCTTCTAAAAGTCATGCATTTTCATAGAATGCCAAAAAATCATAATTTTCTCTAATTTGGATTAATTCTAATAGCATGTTAATAGTAATTAAATTTCTAAATTCATGAAAGGTATAAACATTGTGTGAAAACTACTTGTAATGGCCAAACTTAAAGCCATGAGCTTAAACCCACTCGCAGAGAGGTCAGAAAGGAAGAGCTAGAAGTAATGAAGCTTCGAGCAGTGCAAATGATACCAACATATACTATGAAGATAATGAAATTCATAAGTAAGCTATAGCCATATTAGAACAACTCTCTGGATATTGGGAGAGTACCCAAAGTAGTAGACAACAACAAGGGCATAAATACCCAATGTAACATCCTAATAATAATAATAATAATAATAATAATAATAATAATTTGTGTGGTAATATTTTTTTAGTCATGTATCAGATGCAAACATTTTATTTTTCTTACTAAATAATTTTGCATTAATATCTATTTTAAAGATTAGATCAAAATTTTAATATACAAATATTAACTGTTTAATGTAAGACCATAAATTGATAACAATAAACTCAGAATATATTGTACTGAGTTAAGAATAAAATTTATTAAAGAATAAAAAGTAATAATATTATAAGTGTTGATAATTAGGTGCATCATTTTTATACACAAAAAAAGAGAAAGTGCAAAAAGAAAAAGAAAAAAATAAAGAAAGGGGTGGGGTATAGCACCGCCACTTACCCCCAATTTGTTTTGCCCACAATAACTTACCCACAGGGATGTACACACAACAATGGATTTTTCCGTTGGGAAAGAGAGAAGAGTTTATGAAAAGAAGAATAGAGAGAGAGATAACATGAGAAAGAGAAGAAAAAGAGAGAAGAGAGAAGAAAAGAATAAAGAAAAAGAGAGAGATAATAAGGTAGTGCACTAAAAAGGTTCAACTAGTATAGATAATTTCCATCTATCGATAGAATTGAGGTAGGAAATAATTTCTTTTATGCAAAATAAAACCATGACTATAATTGTTATTATTACTAATTTTATATATTGTCATTTTTATCATAAATACTTATAGTTATTTATTATTGTCATTTTTTTCTTGTCATTTTTTATATTTATTAATGATTATGGACTTGAATATTGACTAAAATAATATAATCCTCTTTTCTTCCTATCGGTCCCATCGATTTACTGTGCTCTGATTTCCTTTATCACTTAATTATAAGGATTCTTTTCTCTTCTCATCGGTCCAGTGTGGAGTACCGCCGCTCCAGTTTCTTTCTTTATTTTTATGTTTCTTTATATTTATGTGATTTATTATTTAATTCAAGTTAATTGAATATTCCTTTTTGTCTATGTTGTTATCTGTTGTACATTAATCCATTTTAGAATTTATCATATTATCTATATAATATTATATTAATCTGAGTTGTCAATGTTTATAGTAATTTCTATAAGAAAATTAGATGTAAAAATATAATTAAATTTTGTGCATTTATGCTTCACTATTAAATTGTTGATTTATTTATGAACTTTTATTTAAAGCTTTATTTATGAATTAATTGTATGAATTTCATATTATGAAATTATGCACAATAACTATTAATTAATTTTAAAAGAATATGATTAATTAAAATTTTCTGCTAATCACTAATAAGGCAAAGGGATATATGTAAGATTCTTTTATGTTACCTGCCTTGTTTAGAATGGCATACATGTCTTGCTTTGTCGTCATGATGTAAAGAACAACATAAAAGAATGGGAGGTCCCTAAGATAAGGCCTTCAACTGTGTGTGAGAAAAGCAGATAAATGAAATAAAAACTAAAGGAATCATAATAAGATATGCATGACATGCTTTGCATGACATATTTTATGATAGTTGATTATGTTTATATAACGTTACTGTAGTCCTGTGTATTTTCCGTGCAGACACGGCTGAAACCAATCATAGTTCAAATATTTTAAAACCATTCATTTTCTATCGAGAATTTATTTTAAATTCTCATTTTTCTTTATTTTTATTTTTGATGGTTTTAGATTAGCTAAGTAACACCAAATGGAACAAAGCTGCTAGAAACTTATGAACTTATGTTTAATTAATGTGTGATTTTATATTATAAATTTCAGAAAGAGTCGGTTTGTATTTAATGACATTAAGTGGTCATGTTAGAATCTTATGCTTGTAATATTTTTACTTAATGTTAACCGTTGTACTTCATGTGTAAATTCATATTATTAGATTTTGTAAGAATAGGTGTTACAGTTTTGGTATCAGAGCACTGTTCTCTAACTATTTTGCAAATTATATGTAAAATGATTTACTTTTATTTGCATGTCATAAGGCCCTAATTTCTCTCTGCATGCCTTATAGCTCTTAATGCACTAAGTATACAATATTGAGCTTGATCAACTCAATATTGGGTTGCTTATGCACTAGTAGAACTATATGGCATCAAGAGATCAAGGAATTCCAGAGGATCAAAGTGCACCAAATGTCACTCTATCAAGAATGATGGGGGCTATGATGAATCTGGCTGAAGCCGTCAAGGCCCAGACAGAATCAAATAAAATGATTTTCCAACAAATGCAAGAAACTCAACATAGGAACAGTAACCATGGTGAAAATAGTGGAAACTTTGCTGGGGGAGGACTTGTGACAAATCACCATTATCAAGGGCTATCAGAATTTAGGAAAGCCTTACCACCTTCATTCCATGAGGAGTATGACCCAATCCTTGCTGAAAAATAGGTCATACAACTAGATAAAATCTTTACTGTTTTAGGGAGTACTAATACACAAAAAGTGATCTTTGCCACCTATATATTAGAAGGGGAAGCAAAACATTGGTGGAGGGGTACTAAAAATTTGTTAGAATTTAGCAGGACTGAAATTACTTGGGAGGTATTCTTAACCACTTTTTTTAATAAATTTTTCCCTGATAATGTTAAGGATGTGAAAGAAGCTGAGCTTATACAACTCAAGCAGGGAAATATGACCATAGGTCAATATGTGGCTAAATTTGATGAGCTTTCCAAATTCTCTTCTTACCTGAAAAGTAAATCGGATGGGCGATGGAAGGCAACAAAATTTGAGTTAGGTCTAAGGCCTGAGATTAGAGACAAGGTGTCCACCCTAGAGATTAAAGACTATGCCACTCTAGTCAATAAATATAGGATAGCCGAAAAAAGTTATCGAGATATGGAATTTGAAAAGAAAAGACAAAATTTTCTCAAAAGAAAGAAAGTGATGGAGGCTTGAAAGAAAAACAATTTTAAAAGTGGAGTAAACCCAAGAAAGGGAAAACAATTTCCAACTAGGGAACCTTTACCTGCATGTAATAAGGGTGGAAAATCTCATGGATCCAAACCTTGCCTTTTTGGACAAAATGTTTGCTACAGGTGTGGAAAGCCAGGACACTATATTAAGGACTGCACTAATTGATTACCATTGAACAACCTTACACCAAGACCACAAACTAAAGGGAGAGTATTTACTCTTAATGGAGAAGAGGCAATTTGTTCTCCTAACCTGATCAAAGGTACATGTTTCATAAAAAACTATCCCTTAATTGCATTGTTTGACTCAGGAGCTATACATTCCTTTATATCTATTGACTGTGTGAAGAAGTTAAACTTGTCTTTATCTTATTTTCTTTTTGATCTGTTAGTTTCCATTCCCACGGGAGAAATGTATCCACCTCTTATGCCTATTTGAACTGTCTCATTTTAATTAAAGAAATACCTTTTATTGTTGATCTTGTTTGTTTACCTTTGTCTAGTGTTGATATTATAATTGGAATGGACTGGATGTCTTCTAATAGTATTCTTTTACATTTTCCTAGAAAACTTGCTTATTTTCTTTATGACCCAGTCATAAAACAAAAATTCTCTAACACCATTTCCCTAAATGCCACCCACGTAGGGAAGTATCTCTTAGATGAAGATCAAGAGGTTCTCCTTTATTCTTTAAATTTTGAGGTTGAACAACATATAAATAGCATACCTTTAGTAAAAGATTTTCCAGAAGTATTTCCTAAGGATATAGTAAACTTGCCACCTGAAAGAGAGGTTAAATTTTCCATTGATCTAATACCACGAACAGGACCTCTATCCTTTGCACCCTATAGAATGTTTCATGTAGAGCTTGATGAACTTAAGAAACAAATTGAGGATTTGTTATCCAAAGGATTCATTAGGCCTAATGTATCACTATGGGATGCACCAATTTTGTTGGTTAAGAAAAATAATGAAAGCATGAGGTTGTGTATAGATTATAGACAGTTAAATAAGGTCACAATTAAAAATAAGTACCCACTCCCTAGAATAGATGACCTATTAGATCAATTGCTAGGAGCATCAATCTTCTCAAAAATTGATATGAGATTAGGATACCATCAAATAAAAATAAAGCAAGAAGATATACCTGACTAGGTATGGCCATTATGAATATCTTGTGATGCCTTTTGGACTTACCAATGCTCTTGTGGTATGTATGGATTACATGAATAACATTTTTAGACCTTACCTTGACAAATTTGTGGTCGTCTTTATGGATAATATTCTTATCTATTCAAAGACTAAGAAGGAGCATGAACAATATCTTAGAATAGTGTTACAAATTTTGAAGGAAAAACAGTTGTATGCTAAGCTATAAAAATGTGAGTTTTGGCTACAGGAAGTAAAGTTTTTAGGCCATGTGATCACCCAAAGAGGTACATTATAGTAAATTCACCATGCATCCAAAAACAACAAAGATGTATCAGGATCTCAAGAAATGGTTTGGGTTTAGTGGAGTGGCATGAAAAGAGACATAGCTAAGTTTGTAGCTAAGTGTCTTACTTGTCAAAAGGTTAAGATAGAACACCAGAAACTTGCAGGGTTATTTCAACCTCTAGATATTCCTGAGTGGAAGTGGGATAACATATCAATGAATTTTTTTGTAGGATTACTTAGAACTCCTTCAAGCTATGATGTTGCATGGGTAATTGTTATTTAACCAAGTCCACCAATATCCTGCCAATAAAGATTAGTTGGCTATTGTATAGATTAGCTCGTAGTTACATCCAAGAAATCATAAGATTACATGGGGTACCAGCTAGCATTATTTCAGATAGATATCCTAGATTTACCTCAAAGTTTTGGGTAGCCTTACAAGATGCTTAGGTACTAAACTTTGTTTTAGTATAGCTTACCTCCCTCATATAGAAAGAACTATCCAAACATTAGAAGACATGCTTAGAGCCTGTGTGCTAGAGCTGCAAGGAAGCTGGGATACTCATCTACCATTAATAGAATTTGCCTATAATAATAGTTATCATTCAAGTATAGGCATGACACCATTTGAAGCTCTATATGGTAGAAAGTATAGATCACCCTTGTGTTGGTTTGAAGTAGGAGAAAGGAGTCTGCTAGGACCTGACAAAGTACAACAAACCATAGAAAAGATCAAGTTCATTAGGGGAAAGATACTCATTGAATAGAGCAGACAGAAAAGTTATGCTGATAAAAGAAGGAGACCTTTAGTATTTAAAGAATGGGACCATGTCTTCCTTAGAGTCACTGCTACTACTGGAATTGGCAGAGCCTTTAAATCCAAAAAGTTAAGCCCAAAATTCATAGGTCCATTCTAAATTCTTAAAAGAGTAGGATTAGTTGCATATCAAAGTGCACTTCCACCTAATCTTTCAAATCTTCATAATATCTTTCATGTTTCTCAGCTCAGAAAGTATTATTTTGACCATTCACACATTATAGAATATGAGACAATGCAAGTAAGAGATAATTTAACATATGAAACTAAATCCATGCAAATCATTGATAAATTTGTCAAAACCTTAAGAGGAAAAGAAATTCCTTTAGTCAAAGTGGTTTGGAAAGGATTGTCATCTGAAGAGGCAATGTAGGAACTAGAAGATGAAATTAAGAAGACCTACTCAGAATTTTACTAAACAGATTAGTGAATTTTAGAGGCAAAATTCCTAAAAGGATGGGAGAATTGTAACATCCTAAAAATAATACTAATAATAATAATAATTTGTGTGGTAATATTATTTTAGTCATATATCATATGTAAACATTTTATTTGTCTTACTTGATAATTTTTTATTAATATCTATTTTAAAGATTAAACCAAAATTTTAATATACAGATATTAACTGTTTAATGTAAGACCATAAATTGATAACAATAAACTCAGAATGTATTGTACTGAGTTAAGAATAAAATTTATTAAAGAATAAAAAGTAATAATATGATAAGTATTGATAATTAGGTGTATCATTTTTATACAAAAAGAAAGAGAGTGCAAAAAAAAAAAAAAAAATAGAGAAGGGCACGCATAGCACTGTCACTTACCCAGAATTTGTTATGACCACAATAACTTACTCATAGGGACGTACACACAGTAATCGATCTTTCCGTTGGCTGTGCATCCTTATATATATATATATATATATATATATATATATATTCATATGTGCTTGTGTGTATGTGTCAGGAAAAGAAGTAAAAGAAAGTGAAAAAGAAAGAGAGAAGAGTTTATGAACAGAAAAAGAGAGAGAGAGAGATAACATGAGTAAGAAGAAAAAGAGAGGAGAAAGAGGAGAAAGAGAAGAAAAGAATAAAGAAAAAGAGAGAGATAGTAAGGTTAGTGCACTAAAAAGGTTCAACTAGTACGCATAATTTCCATCTGCCGACGGAATTAAGATAGGAAATGATTTTTTTTATGCAAAATAAAACCATAGCTATAGTTATTATTATTATTACTACTCATTTTATATATTGTCATTTTTATTATAGATACTCATAGTTATTTATTATTGTCATTTTGTTCTTGTCATTCTTTTATATTTATTAATGATTATGGACTTGAATATTAACTAAAATAATATGATCCTTTTCTCTCCCCACTGGTCCCGTCGGTTTACCGCGCTCTAGTTTTTTTATCACTTAATTATAAGGATTCTCTTTTCTCCTCATCGGTCTAGTATGGACTATCGTCGGCCCGGTTTCTTTTTTATTTTATTATTTAATTATAAAGATTCTCTTTTCCCTCCACTAGTCCAGTGCGGAGTACCGCCACTCCACTTTCTTTCTTTATTTTAATGTTTCTTTATATTTATGTGATTTATTATTTAATTCAAGTTAATTGAATATTCCTTTTTATCTATGTTGTTATCTGTTGTACATTAATCCATTTTAGAATTTATCATATTATCTATATAATATTATGTTAATCTGAGTTGTCAATGTTTATAATAATTTCTATAAGGAAATTAGATGTAAAAATATAATTAAATTTTATGCATTTATGCTTCATTATTAAATTGTTGATTTATTTATGAATTAATTGTATGAATTTCATATTATGAAATTATGCACAATAACTATTAATTAATTTTAAAAGAATATAATTAATTAAAATTTGCCACTAACCACTGATAAGGTAGAGAGATATATGTAAGATCCTATTATGGTCTGCCTCCGTTAAAATGGCACACATGTTTTGCTTTGTCGTCACGATGTAAAGAACAATATGAAAGAATGAAAATTCCCCAAGATAAGGTCTTCAACTTTGTGTGAGACAAACAAATAAATGAAAAAAAACTAAAGAAATCATAATAAGATATACATGACATGCTCTGCATGACATATTTTATGATAGTTGATTATGTTTATATAACGTTACTGTAGTCTTGTATATTTTTCGTGCAGACACAGCTGAAACCAATCATAGTTCAAATATTTTAAAACTATTCATTTTCTACTGAGAATTTATTTTAAATTCTCATTTTTTTTTATTTTTATTTCTGATGGTTTCAGATTATCCAAGTAACGCCAAATGGAAGAAAGCTGTTAGAAACTTATGAACTTATGTTTAATTAGTGTGTGATTTTATATTATGAATTTTAGAAAGAGTTGGTTTATATTTAATGACATTAAGTGATCATGTTAGAATCTTATGCTTATAATAACCGTTGTGCTTCATGTGTAAATTCATATTCTTAGATTTTGTAAGAATGGGTGTTACACCCAATCACATCAAAAGGAGGAAAAGGGAAGAAATTTGGCATAACCTATTGTCACGACCCAACTTGGGAATGTGACCGGCACGTAAGGAATCCCATCCCCGCATAAACCTATTAGATGACATGTATCTCTAAATGCATACCCTATCATAATATAATGCTTAAAATATGATTTCTTCTAAATCATTATCAATTTCTCTAATTAAAACAAAATATTTGAATTCATAAATTTGAAAATATTTAATATCCAAACCTTGAAAATATCTGGGCCAAAACCGATGGTTATAAAATTATAAACTGGTTTATCATATGATATAAACATCAAAACCCGCTCAATCTTTGAAAATTGAATTATAACTACTTAACTAATCTATTACATAGTCTAAATCAAAATCTGTGATTGAAATCCATACTTCGATGCTAGTAACATATGCAAAAATACATAAACTTTGAAACTAACTACAATATCTCAAAATACATGCGTGGCTCAAATCCTGCCTGCATATCTATTAGATCCCTTTAAACTAACACAAGCCTAAACTAGGCCTTACAACAATGTAAAGCTTACCAAAGGATAACTGTGGCTATTGAACCGGTGACGTAAAGATATCTATATCTGCAACTATGAGAGAAAGGGAAAATGGTAAATCAACAGACTTAGTAAGTGAGCTCTCATCCATCACCTACATGGGACAACCAAGAAATATACCATAATGCAATATACATGAAACAATCACAATCATTTGATATTTAGATACATAACTATATATGAACGCATTTCTCATCTCATAAATTCATAAATAAACAATTATAAACTCACAAGCAACATGAAATCATTTTAACTAAAGTGCGAAAGAGCCTAGGGAAATAGTATCTGCTGAGCTGAATATATACATATATAACAACCAAAACTATAAAATCAAATAGTCCCTAGCAGACAAGCTGTGGGTACCTAACTAGGTCCTGTTTTCTATGTCTGCTGTGGGGCGATATTGTCCTCTGATGGACAACTTTGTCCCAAGGTTAATGATCTCATACAGCCGTTAACTAACTATCTGTTTCTTGATCTCTACCGTCTAAACTATTTTGATAAAAACCCGTAACTGAAAAAAATGGGTACCCTGTCCCTGGCAAACAGAGCCCCTAAATTATTAGTACACTGGGAGTTCTGTATTTATATAACTCTAACAATTTGATTTTAGCATAAATATGGTTGTGAGAATCATACCCAAGGGATCACCCGTTTGTAGGCAACTCGACCTCCAGCCCATAGAATATATATCTGGCAGTTGCTAAGAATCATACTAAATTCTGTACCTCTTAGTACCATAAAACTGAAGTTCTAAATTCAAATCTTAAACTACCATATCTTTTTCATATACTGGATAAATCTAAAATCATATTTTAAAACATTGGGGTTCTAAATCATGGAAACTCCAAAACCATAATAGCATATTTCTTCATAAAACTAATCATGCTTTATTCAACATAGCTCAACTTAATATTCTAAAAACTTTCTGAAATCCAAAGTCTGGAGTATATACATAATGATATCATAACTCTTAAAACATATTTGTCAAAATAGCAAATAGATAAAATCATACATTCTGTCAAATATCGTTTGATTAGCATATAAAACATTTTCCATACATACAACACAACAATCATGGTCCTATGGTTTTGTAAAACTCATTCTTTCATGCTATCATCATAAATCATAATTTTTCTAACTTAACATAATCATATAAAATCATATTCTATACTTTTCTTATTTCAAATTGTGTTTAACAATTATCATGCATTAAACATAGGCAAAATGGCTAAAATAAGGTCATGAGTTTGAACTCACTCATCGTTTGGAACTGGGAGTATGTAAGCACCACTAACTTGTCCTGGAGAGCTTGGAATGCCACCAACAACTACCATGGAGCAACCATAACTCTAGATTAATTTCTATAACCTCTAGATAACTCTAATATAACCCTAACAACATTAGGAGAACACCTCCACTTGACAACAATGAGAGAAATAACAAGACCTAACCCAAGATCATGAAATAATAGAGAGAATAGAGACATAAACTAAAAACACATACATACCTTGATGATTTAGGGGAGCTAAATTGGAGAGAAAAAGGATGAAAATAGGGAGGAGAGGGTTTCTGATCATGAAAAAATGGGGAAAAAATCTGAGTTGGGGTGTTTAAATAGAGGAAAGGGGTCTGCTAAGTGAAACTATGTTGTTTTGTACTATTTCTGCTATACTGACACCGCCATAGCGATCCTCAAACCAAAAAACCATGTTGTCTCACCCACCGTGACTGCTATAGCGGTGACAGTTCACCCAGTCTCAATATCCTTCTATCATCTTGGCATCTGGGTAGCACTCACTTATTTACATTAATTTAAGTTAATGTCAGAGGACATTAACTTTAAAACATAAACGTAAATAAAGAAATACCTCTATTTGGATTCAAATAAAATATCATAAAAATCAAAATTCTAACCAATAAAAATTCAAATTTTGGGTTTTAGTTAAAATCCAAGAATCGTTAAGATTTTCTAAACTTGTGGGCTAAAAACAAAACGTTTAAAGGCTTCATAAAATTCATTAAAAATTGTTCCATAACTTGTTTTCTTCTTGGGAACAATTATCGAAACTTTTGATCTCAAGAAAGTAGGTCTAACATATAGCCCTCTAAGGAGGTGTAGGATTCCAGACTTAGCGAAATTCAGGAACTGAAAGCATGGGTGGATCCTGAGGGACCCTAGGGCCATACGGAACTTATCCACTAATATGTGTATATCGGGTATTACACCCATTAAGAAATCCTTAATTTGAAGCTTGGGGGAGGTAGAATTGAAGAAGGAAGAGGATAAAAGGGTGAGAGATAATCAGGAGAGACTAGGATTTGTGTTTCTAACTCAAAACATGCATAAGGGAGGAATTTTTAGAGCATTGAGGGATCACTTAATGAAACTATGCCATTTTGGCATGTTCTTTTATCAAGGGCACCACTATAGTAGTATGACCACTACAGCGATTGATAAGGGCAACGTCAATTGCATACCTATATATGACTATTATAGGAGTCTCCGGTGACACAAGCACCCGATGCTTAACCATACCACCTTTATAGTGGTCACCCATGCCCAAAAATATTGTAGTTGCACCAACTACCACTATAGCAGTCATAAGGATTCTGGTTCTACAATATTTAGGATTTTTCATGGATCTGGTGCCTTCTCAACAATGTGATGGGTCACGGAGGACCCTTAGGTCATATTATACTTATCTAGAGGCACATGGACCTCATGCATTACAACGTATCCTAATGCAACATGACCGAGTTATGGCTTATACCTCATGACAACTCAAGAAGCATGAGCAGAATTACCCTACTCATGATTTGGAAATGGTAGCCGTGGTTTTTGTCTTGATAATTTGGAAGCATTACCTGTATGGAGAGACTTGTGAGATTTTCACAGACCTCAGGAACTTGAAGTACGTCTTCCAGCAGAAGGATCTAAATCTGAGGCAATGCCAGTGGCTAAAGTTGTTAAATGATTATGATTGCACGATTTCCTATCATTCATGCAATTCTAATTTTATAGCAGATGCTTTAAACAAGAAGTTTATGGGCAGTCTGGCCCATATAGCACCAGTAAGACAGTCGTTAGCAAAGGATATCCACAAATTAGAAGCCAAGGAAGTTCGGTTTGGTTTGAGTGATGAGGGGTTTTTCTTAGCTCATATCAGGGCTCAGTCAACCTTGGTAGAGTAGATCAAGGCATAGTAGGGAGAAGATCCTAGGTTGATCAAACTAGTGGAGTATGTTTATAAGGAGGAGAATTCATAGTTCTCACTTAGTACAAAGGGTGTGTTATGTCTTGGGGATCACTTCTGTGTGCCCAATATGGGTGGGTTGAAGAGAAAAACAATGAAGGAGTCCAATAGCGCAACATACTCAGTTTATCTTGGTTTAGCCAAAATGCATCAAGATCAGGCAGTTATTTTGGTACGAAAGTGTAAAGAGGGATGTTAGCGACTTCGTGTCACAATGTTTATTGTGTTAGCAAGTCAAGGCTAAGCATCAAAGACCTCTAGGGTTTCCTTAGCAGATAAAGATCCCAGAGTGGAAGTAAGAGAGGATAACCACAGACTTCATAGTTAGGTTGCCTTAGACCACTAAAGGTATTGATTCCATTTGGATGATAGTGAATAGAATGACCAAGTCAGCATATTTTCAACCTGTGAAGACCACCTTTAGTGCAACACAGTATGCCCAGTTATATATTGATGAGATAGTCAGGTTACATGGAGTGCCAGTGTCTACCATTTTAGATACAGGATCCTAGTTCACTTTGTGATTTTGGAAGGCGTTTCAGGTAGCCCTTAGGACTCTTATGGACATAACCACATCTTTTATCCACGACAAACGGCCAATCAGTGAGAATAATTCAGGGCCTAGAAGATTTGTATTGAACATGTGTTTTGGATTTCAGTGGGAGTTTATGTAATCACTTAACACTGATAGCGTTCTCACATAATAATAATTACTAGGCACTATCTAGATGGCACCATTCGAAGCCTTGTATGGGGTCGTTGTAGTTCACCTATGCTGATAACCGACGCTAAGACTTGGAGTTTATGGTTGATGACCATGTGTTTCTACAAGTGTCTCCCATATAGGGATTAGTAAGGTTCCGTAAGTGAGGCAAGTTGAACCTTTATTACATCGGCCTTTGTGAGATTCTCGAGAGAGTTAGAGCAGTGACCTATAGGTTCACACTACCATCCAGTTTATCAATTATCTGCCCAATTTTCCATGTTAGTATGCTTAGAAAGTTCGTATTTGATCAACCTCATATGCTCACATCATAAGGTGTTTAGGTTGATGAGAGTTTGTTATATAAGGAAGAGCCAATTGCTATCATAGAAAAGGTAAATCAAGAAGTTTTGCTCAAAGAAGGTAGCCTCGGTGAAAATCATCTAGACTAGTAAAGAAGTGAGTTGGAAGCCGAAGAAGACATGAAGATCAAGTATTCATATCCCATCTCAAGGTACGATTGTTTAAGGTTTAGGGACCAAATCCCTTTTAAAGGGAAAAGTATGTGATGTCTTAGATCCACATGTTCTTAGTTAAGTCTGGCAAAGCCTTTAAGTACCCTAGAAACCCCTGATTTGCTAGAATCACGAAGTTGCTGAAGTCTACACTGTTTTATGTAGACAGGCTTGCCACAATAAGAAATCCTTGCTGAAGCTTGCAAGTGAGCCAGATAGGCTTGCTGTAGCGAGCAGGAGGGTCAACAGGTTTGCCATATCGGGCATGCAATGAGACTTCCTTCCTCGACCCTGATAGACGTCCCAAACAAGTAGTATCATTAAGTGACCTCCTTACACTATAAAAACCCCTCCCCACATGTTGAAACCCCCTACAAACATGAAACTCATGTTCCCAAACCCCCTCTTTTGTTCTCACTATCTTCCTTCTCCAATCTTATTTTTTTTGAAGCCTCAAGATAAGAATTCGTTCATGGTTTACATTGGTTTCCTCTCCATTCCTCCATATTTATAAGTTAGGGTGTTTATGTTCACAGTTGTTGTCCAATTTGGATACTTCCTCAGTGCTCATGAGTTTTGTTGCCCAGAGCTATGTTGGGGCTAGCACCTCTTTCCCGATCCCTCAAGGTAAATGGGTTTAAGTTCATGGCTCTAATTTCGGCTACTACGAATATTTTTTCTATACTATTAGTATATTTCATGAATTTAGAAATTCTATTATGCTATGAACATGCTCTTTAAATTATGCTAAGTTAGAAAAATCATGATTTTACAGCTTTCCATGAAAATGCATGACTTTTAGAAAATACATGGGATCATTGTTGATGCTTGTATGTCAATTGTATTATCATGCCTTTATTTGCTTCCAATAAATTATAAAGAAAGAGTATTTATTCTAGAAAATCAAATATAAACTGTAGAAGTGATAGAAAACACTAAATTAAGACTTTTAGCTTTGAGATTTTAGCATGTTGACTATGAGTGATGTTTGGATAGGAATTAAAAAGAGTCAGAGCTATGAGTTAATGATAGTCAATTTGTTAAACTTGGTATACCAAATTGTTCACTAGTAGTAAGAACATATAGCATCTAATAAAACTGGGCCCACAAATAGCATAATTATTTTTATTCAATACTAAGAGCAATCAGATACTAATTTTTTAAATAAAAAATAACTCAAAAATAGTATCAAATAATATGTCTAATAAAACTTTCTTCATTAAATCAAATAATTAATATTTCTATCATAATATTTAACGATAAAAAGATACATCCAAATGACTCATATTAATCATGAAATAATTTCACAATGTATCTTGAAAAAAATAGTCGCTAGCTTTTTTTGATTCTCCTTTGATGATACTTGATAAAAATCAAATAAATGTCTCAATGTACGAGAGGTACGTGCCAAATTTATTTTGATGTCATAATGATAATGTTTATCATATTTATGTAATAAACATAGCCACTCCCAGGGTTATAACTTGTCACATTCACTTCAGGGAATGAAGTAGAGCCAACTGGGCAAGTTTCACGATTCTTTATTTTCATGAACAACTCATTATTTTATCCAGCCATGATAAGGCATATGCGATCGATTTATATGTGATATCTTGTAAAGCCCTTTTCTTCACATTGGTACTCTAGGAGCACATTTGAGACATTAAAAAGAAGGAATATTTTTCAACATATATTTATCAACAATGCAATTGTAAGTACATTCATAATGGGCTTTTAAAAATATTACCATTTTCTTTTTGTGGTCATACCTCTTCTTTGCACTTTATCAAAAAGATCGGCATGATCTTTTAAAAATATATAGACATAATCCATTATGATGATAGCGAAGAAGGAAAATAAATAAACCCATTTATTATTCTTTTCAAGTAAATATAAATATTTAATATAAATACTCAAAACTGAAAAAAAATACATTGCAAATACTCAAAATTATCCTTGGATATACATTCGCTACAGGGTGTGTAAATATGAAATGTTCTATCTAGGAAATATACAAACTTATTTTAGATTATAATGTCACACACTTTAGGTGGTATGAATAATCGATTCATTCATTTTATGAAATGATCTTTTGACGTATTTAATTTTGGGAATATGCAAATCTCCTTAAATAGAGAAATAACTAAATTTTATTTTTCAGATAATTTTGAATAATAAGGATCCATTCACTTCAGGAAATGATTATCCTTTTATTATAATTCTCATTTACTTCTAGGAAAAGGTTTCATTTACTTTTGGAAATAGTTGACATTCACTTGTGGAATGGTTGCCATTTACTTTTGGGAATGGTATTAAATAAATAGAAGTAGAATAAAGTAGACGAATTACATGTTGATACGGTCAAATCATAACAAAAAAAAATTAAAACAATTAATAATTATTGCTTTGTGTGATCTTTCTATGACGCAATATTTTTTCTTAGTTTTTTAATGGTGTCTCCAAGACCCATAAAAAAACATTATTTTGCATAATTCTTTTGGGATGCAGTATTTTCTTAGTTAATGATCTCCAAAACCCATTGAGTAAAGATGAATCTCAACATATAGTATTCAAGATAATTAAAAAAAGAAATTATATGATTAAGATGTCTTATCTCAAGCCTTCCTATTCACTTAGATGATAGAGCTTTTGCGAATAAACTGGTAGAGCTCAACAATAATAAAAATTGAAGTATACCGATGCTATAACAACAACAACAACAACAACAACAATAATAATAATAATAATAATATAGGAGAGGAAAAACTAACCAAGAATAAATGTCTTCGTAAGTGTAAATGGCACTGGGAAAAGAATTGTCCCAATTCACCACCATAAACCAAGAATATTAGAAGAGGGAATTGTGACTACACTGTATTGACGAGCTTCTTCACTTTAACAGCAAAGTCATTCTAAAAATAATGATTGAGAGAACAAATAATGGAGGCAAAAAGAGAATAATAGTATTAATAGTCTCAAAGGTACTATATAGGAAGCATCTAACAGACTGTTTATAGCTAAATGATGAGAGACACAATATCATATCAAATTATAATAGATTTTATCTAATCAAATCAATCGAATTAGCTAAAGATATAGGCATCCATAAATGAATAATATTTCGTAGAAATATCGAATAATTTCATTATATTTTTTGATGATTTATTTTTACTAACATCAATAAGAAAGAAATGAATATTTTTATTTACTAAATTATTAAATTTATATCCTTATTTATGAAAAATATATGTACTTTTCTATTAATTAAATTCTTTCGGTTTTAAATAATTATGATGATATGGTGTAATTTTCTACAATGATACACCCACATTACTCGCCAAAAATTATTATGAATAAATTATTAAATTATTTTTAAAATTTTAAGATATTAAATTTATTTAATTTTCTACAATACTTGATAACTAGTTAGGACGATGCAAAAAAAAAAGAAGCTAACTAACAAGGGTTGGTTCATCTGGTCAACCTTTTATTCATACATTGCTAGACTTGAGTTTAATTATCATTTTTTTGTCATTGGTAAGTGATATGTAAATAGCGCTTCAAAATAGGCTTTAATGCTAAATTGGGATGAACCATTGTTTCAATCTAAATTTTATCTTTATGATATGTTTGATTAGAGGTGAAAATTGGGTGAAAATTTTCACAGGGAGCTTTAAGTGTAAGATTATATATAAAACACATCCATAAAAATTTTCGACTTATATTTACTCCTCAACCAAACACACCCTAATTAACATATTCATAGACTTTAACAACCTATTTTGACTTGTTTCCTTATTAACTCGTGATGGGCCAATTTCGATAAACTTTTTCCTGGACCACCATAATCACTAGCTGCCTAGATGCCTGCCACAAATAAAATGCATTTAACATAGGGGTTGATCACAATGATCAATGATTCAGATGAAACCAAACTTAACCACCTTATTCACAGGGTATGTGTTGGCTTTAATTAGTCAGCGTCACCCTTAGGATTCGATGGGCTTAACATCCTAGCCCATGGCACTTGTAATGGGTGCAGCCCCTCAAGTTAGTTGCGGTTCTGGCCCTTTAAGGAAATAAGGTTATGCCCTCGCTAACAGCTATAGCTTTTGGCCTAGTGGTAAGTGCTTGATCCTACAAGTTTTATTAGAGAGAGGTCATGGGTTCGAACCCCCCAATTGACACCGGGGAGGGGGAGATTGTTGGCTTTAATTAGTCAGTGTCACTCTTAGGATTCGATGGGCTTAACATCCCAGCCCATGGGCTTGTAATGGGTGTAGCCCTTCAAGCTGGATGTGGTTCTATCCCTTTAAGGAAATAAGGTTGCGCCCTTACTAACAACTGTAGCTTTTGGCTTAGTGGTAAGCGCTTGACCCAACAGTATGTTTGGTTTAGGAGTAAAAATAGGGGTAAATTTTCCATGAATGAAGTTCATGTGTAATTTTACATATAGAGCTCATCTATAAAAATTTATACCCTATTTTTACCCCCTAACCAAACATACCCTTCATGATGAAAGTTTCTACCTTGCTATGGTCTAAAAGCTCGACTTGGTTCTTATTCCAAACTAGAGTTTTATGGGTGAATTAGTGATGGTAGTTAAGCTAGTGATGTTAGTAAGCCTTAATCCCTAGGTTTTAAGTTAATAAGGAAAATGTAGAAAATGGTAACAAGTGAGAACATACTCTCTTGGGTAGCCTTGATAAAGAACAAACCTTGCCAGCCTTGAGAGATAGATAAAGGATGAATGGAAGCCTCTCTTTTCTTCCTCAAGAAAAGACATATCTTAGTTTTCTCAAGATGACATCTCTAATAGGTTTCTCCATTCCGTTTCTAATGATCTTTATCTAGGGTACACTTTTTTGGTTCTATATCCATTTGTTCCCTCTCTCAAATATGGTCCAATCTTCTTGTTTTATAGTGGATGAATGTTTAAAGTGTATTATTGGTATTTCCAAAGTTCTATAGGACAAGACATAAAGTAGTACTCACCTTTCTTGTGATGCAAATAGGGTTTTACGGGCATTCTCTAAAAGGGATTCCTATCTCACCTTGGTTGTAAATGATATTATACTTTTGGGATATTTTAATAAGAAAGACATGGGATAGGTTTTGTTCATTGTTAGAAACGGGTTTGCTCTTCTCTCTCTCATACACTAACATAACATCTTAGTTTTTGGAGGGGAAAAAACTTCTTTACCATCTCATGGGTCACCCTAGTAGGGTGATACGCCCCTTATTAGGAATTGCAAGGCTCAAAGCCTACTATGCCACAAAAGGGAATGGTTTCCAAAACCATAATATCAACCTTCCAAGCATACCACATCATAGGGCATCATCCCATGCATCGAGATCACTTGAAGGCTCACACTAGAACCTTCTTCTACTTATGTCATCATTATTCTATTTCTTAATCATCCATAATAATTTAAATTACGATTTGGCCTAGGAACACTTCATAATCATAACCAAGTGTTATAATTCAAATGGCTAAAAATCATACAAAATGCTTGACAATTTTTTCAATAGTCATATTATTTAACCTTACCCACAAAAGGATCATGGGGACAAACAGTACAAAAGCAACAAATAACAAGAATACACGATTAAAATAAAACTAAGAAACAACACAAAGCAGAATAATGAAACCACAACTCCTGAAAACACTGCTGCATATTGGATTTTGATACTCCTAAAGTCAGAGAAAATGCTTGACAATTGAAAAGTTGTAATAATCAATTGGACTTTTATTTTCCAAAATTATCTAAAAGGGTGTCCAACAAGTTAACAAGTAAAGTGTTTTTTCAGAAGTTCTTGCATCTCATCAAGCATTTTGGTCTAATTCAACTTGATTTGGTGCAGCTTCAACTTTCTTCAGTGAATGATGTTGAAGTTTCTTTCCTCCATGAAGTTCCAATTGCTTTTGTGTATGAAGTTCAGCTAACTCCATCACAATTGCCTATAAAGCAATAAAAGGTCAGCTTGTGTATCCTTGATTTTAATTACAACAATTCCTTCTGCCTCCCCCCACCATCTACTATGGGAAAATAAAAATAATTCATTTATACTCAGTTTAACATCTATACCTCTAATAACTTTTAGATAAAATGCATGCACATCTTGTTAGAGGAACCAACTATACTTTGTTTTCAAGAAATTTCTCTAAAATAAATACTTATAATGGATAATCCACAACTGAGAGAAATGATAAAGACAACCTGTAACTCCATCCTTAGTTTCTCTTTCCTTAATGCAGATACCTCACTTTGTACCTCAAGGGTGATAGTAACTCCTGCAACCTATATATAAACAAATTACATTTATTATAATATGCTACAACTTTGAAGACAATAACAATATAATACATAATTGACAACTACATGTTCTAGTCTTCTAAACAATTGTAGGAAGCACTTCTATCCACTAATTTAATGATATTACACCAAACGTTTACCGTGTATAGGTACGATTTTGCTAGAAGATTTGATCCAGCATGGAAAGCCTTCATTCTATCCAATTTTTGTATTGGAGTATCATTTGCAAGGCCATACCAACATCTCTCTGCTCTTGTGATTACCTTGTGACTAGTCTGATACACAATCACATAAAATTTAATGTCCGTGGAAAACTTACATAAAATATGCTAACATGAATTTTGATTCCTTAATTCTCAAAATTAAACAAAACAAATCTTGATAATATTTCAACCTTTAAAGCAGATTACAAATCCTAAGATTGAGAAAGAGAATACCTGGCCTAGGTTAATAACTAATTGTATTAACTTTGAAGATTGATTGGTCTCCTTCACAGTATTGGCAATAGCATCAGCGAGGGTTTTTTTGCCCAATGCTCCCAGTCGCTTTACGAATGACAACAATCCCATCTTCTTAGGAAAAGTAAAATAAGACTCCTGTTAACCTAATTTTTTAGAATTTGAATTTGATGAGTTTTTGGTCACCTCCTAGAGAACTTATATATAGTGTGGTCCAGCAACTAGGTAATTATCTAAATTTTCTCATGGTTAAAGTTGAGTAGTTGGATAATTCTAGGTAAGAAAGATCACTCATCCATCTAGAAGTTCAAAATAATACTATATCGATCTTTCTAATAAAAATTTCCAAAACAACATTTTGATTATATAGCATTTTTGACAAAATGAATAAAATTGTAAATTAAAAAGGAAACAACAGTGATTCGATTCTTGACAATGTGTATTGAAAATGTTTTGTAATTAGGATTAGGGCCCGTTTGACATGCTGAATAGGATAAGGGCTTGAGACCTGATAAGATAAGACTTGATAGTATAAGGACTGATAAACTTTAATACTATACAGTATTTAGTGTAACACTATATAAGATATTATATTTTATATTTTATAATATTATCATTTATTTACAAATAATTCTAATATTTTAATTAAATTTTACATAAAATAAATTTTTTATTGATGATTTACATATAATTTTTAAATACCATATTTATGTAAATATTTATTAATTAAAATTTAGTTTATTTTAAATATTATTATTTATTTTAATATTTTATAATTATTTATTATTTCAATAAATTATATAAATGTTAAATAGCTCTTTTATATATTTTTAACATTTTTTTATAGTTATAATTATTTAAATTTATATTTTAAAATAAAGATTAAATGAAAATATTTTTATTATTGATTCTTCCTTTTATATATTACATATTATTTATTATCTATTTTAAATATTCATGTCTATTTAGTATTTATTATTTTATTTTATTTTATATTTATTGATTATAATTACTTTTTCATTTTTGTTGTATATGGCTAGATTGATATCATATTATTTGTTATCAACATTTATTTATTATGAAATAATTTTATTTATAAATTTTTACTTATTATTATTTATTTAAGAATTATTTTATTTTAATAAAATATTAAAAATAAAAGTAATCTTATACGGTAAAAGCTAATCAGGTCTAATACGACCAGTCTCCTTACTCTGTATTAAGTTATATAGCATTTTAACGTATAAAGGGATCATAATGTATAAGTTTATACAATATGTTGTCTGCACCAACTAACATATGAGAGCATAATATATAGTATAAGTTTATACTATTATGCCTAATACAACATACCAAACACACCTTTGGTCATTATTTCTGGCAGTGGATACCTTTATTCACCTATAATAAGTGTAATGAGGCAATACATAAAAGTTATTAATATTAATTAATGCATTTACTTTTATGATTTAATTGATACACCGATTGTGTAAAATATTTTTATACAGTTATCTAATCATATAGTGCCATATCAACAAGTATGATTAATTTTCACCCCACTATTTGAAAAAACATTCAAATAAAGGAATTAATTGGATGATGGAGTAAATAAAACTCCTTTATATTTTCAGTGCATCAAAATCAAACTCCTACTTTTATATTATAAAATTTAGGATTTTTTAAAATATTTTCCCATAGTTGTTTATTAATCGATTAAAAATTAATAAGGGATATGTGAGCAATAGTTATATACAATAATGGAAGCTTTCTATATCATATATTCAATAGAGAAATATAATAATAATTACTAAAAATTTACTTAAAATGTAAAATTAGTCAATACTAAGTGAAAATAATATTAATTTAAAAACATAAAAATAGAGCCTATTTAATAATTTTAACTAAATTATGAGGATAGATATGAATTATTATATGTATCTGTCTAGTAAATTCAAGTTAATTATTTTAATTAGTCAATCGATACACTGAATTGCTTTGTTAAATGGAAGACTACCTTATGATATTAAAGTATCTCATATTCACCTATTCATAGGTTATATAATTATTTTTTTCCCACATCATTCATTTGATTTCATTAACATGCAAAATTATATGTAGATTGCATCGTTGGACCTCACCATACTTGGTCCAAGATTATTGGATCTGTGCATTGTAACAAATGAATCGAACAATAACCCATTACATGAGACTCTTGCCATTGTATGATTTAGTTTTCCTGGACATTAGATGGATACAACCTTAACTCCTAATTGAGATGAAGTTTGTCATTAAACTTTGTGACCACTAGAACACAAGCCAACCTCGTGACGTATGTACCAAGGTTCGCAGAAGTAGCCAATGAATTGCATAAGAAAAAATTTCATGGGGGGAAAAGGCACCATTATAATGATAGTATAATTTTTGTGACATCAGATAATTTTTTCATAAGTAAACAATTACTGAAAATGTTGTTCATATATATTAAAAACTTATTTTTACCTCTTATCTCATAATCATTATGTCATTTATCATATTTCAGTTTGAAAACTCCATATTTCACAATTTAAAAACTAACCATGTTTCAAATTAAATCACAACTAAAGTAAACTTAAGTAATGACAAAAAGCCTTGTAGAAAATAAGCTTAACAATTGTAAGTTTGAATTAGTTATTTGGATTTCAAATTTCTCTCTACCTTGTCATGGATTTTCTGATGATGAGAATCTAGATAATAGCAAATGTTACAACTCATTCTACCTCTTGAAGCTTTGTGCGAAAACTTCTACCCTGCTTTGGTCTACAAGCTCGACATGCTTCCCAAATCAAACATTATAGTTGAAATGATAGAAAGTCATACAAAATGCATGACAATTGAAAAATTACAATAATCAATTGAATTTTGATTTTCCATATTGATCTAAAAGGGTGTCCAAAACTTATCAATTTGAAACCCCTTTCAAAAGTTCTTTCATCGATTCTATCTTGATTAGGTGCAAGTTCAACTTTCTTTGTGAATGAAGTTGAAGTTGCTTTCCTCAATGAAGCTCAACTCCCTTTTGCTATAAAGTTCAACCAAATCCACCACAATTGCCTACAAAATAATGAAAAGGTTATCATGTGCATCCTTGATATTAGTTACAATAATTTTGGCCAGCTCGGACCAACTACTATAAGAAATTGTGTTAAAAGAACCAACTATACTTTATTTTCAACAAGTTCATCTAAATTAAATACTCATAATGAATAATCCACAACTGAGAGAAATCATAGAGTAAAGACTACCAATAACTTCTTCTTTAGTCTTTCTTTCCTTGATGCCAATATATAACTTTTTACCCCAAGGATAAAAGCAGCTCTTGCAACCCATATATTAACAAATCACATTTATTATAATATACTACAACTTTGTTTAAGAAGACAATAACAATATAAATAGATAATTGATGACTAGATCTTCTAAACAATTGTGATCAGTAGTAGATACTTCTATACCCTAGTTTAATGATATCATCACCAAATGTTTACCATGTATAAGGATAGCTCTAATAGAAGAAGTGATCCAACTTAGACAGCCCTCTTCTCATCCAATGTGTATATTGGAGTATCATTTACAGGGCCATACAAACATCTCTCCATTCTTATGATTATCTTATGACTAGGTTTGATACATATATAATCATGAAAAATTCAATGTCTGTGTGAAACTTACACAAAATAAGCTAATATGTATTCTTTTTTATTGCTCAAATAGAAACAAAAACAAAGTAAATCTTGATAAAATTCCAATTTTAAAGTAGATTTCAAATCCTAAAATTGAGAAAAAGAGAACCTGGCAAAGGTTGATAACTGATTGATATAACTTTGGATGACAATTGCCCTCCTTCTTGACAACATTGGCAATAGTATCAGTAAAGGTTTTTGTTGTCAATATTATTAATTGTTGTGCTAATTACATGTCGACAACAATACCATTTTCTAAGTAATACAAGACTCCTTTCTTTGAGAGAAAAATAATACATGACCCCTATTGACCTTAGTTTTGAGTAATTTAATTTGATGAGATTTTGGTCACCTTTTGGAGGACTTATATAAAGTATTGTCCACCAAAGAAGGTTATTATTTGAATTTTGTCACGATTAAAGGTGAGTAGTTCAATAATTCAAGGCAAGGAAGATCACTCATCCATTTAGAAGTTGAAAATAACACTATATCGATCATTCTAATAAAAATTCCCAAAACAACATTTTGATTATTTAGCATTTTTATAAAATAAATAAAAGTATAATTTAAACATGGAGACATCATTGTTGTATACATGTAATTTGTATTAATTAACCAAAAAATAATTTCTATTTTAATTCATGTAAAAATTATTAATATTAATAAACCTGTTTAGTTTTATAATATATTTAATTTATGATTTTTCAAAGTATTTTCCCATATATTGCTTATTGATTGATTACATAATTAACAAGGGATATACACAATAGTTATATATAGCAATGGTAGCTTCCTAATCAGATATTCAATAGAGAAATATAATAATAATTGTTAAAATTTTACTGATAACGTAAAATTATTCAATGATAAGTAAATAGTATCAAATTAATTTAAAACAAAAATAAAAACTATTTAATGATTTCTTCTTTAAGTTAAATTATTAGGAAATATGAATTATTGTACGTATATATCTTCCAAGTAAATTCAAGTTAATTCTTTTGATTAGTTAAAAGATATATTACATTATTTTTATAATTGTCAAATATAAAATACATTTGTTTCATTTAATAGCTTTTTTGTTAAGTAATAAAAAAATTGTAGTATCATATGCTAGACAAATATTTTGTACTGCTACAAAATTAAGAAAAATTAAGGCAAAAGTATTTTTTTTTTGGAAAATTATGAAATGCTAGATTCCTAGAAGAGTAACAAAAGGTTACAATACAAGACCCACATCTGAAGAAAATGATGGACAACTGAAAAATATTGCAACATAAAAAATAAACTTATTAAATGAAAAGAACAAATATTTAATATCTTTAAAATATATATGAAATATTTGACGGTTTTTACCTTTGAGTAATCATGTTAATAGTACTTTTTTCTTATATGCGCAAAGGCACATTTTAACAAAACCAATGAAAAATCATAATAAATAATTCCATAATTTTCTAATTGGTCTTTGTACCTTAAATATTACTGTACTTGATTTGAAAACAAATAAATAACATCAGTTTAGAGAAATATAATTGATTTAAATATGATTTTTGGTCGCTATAAGTATAGTAAACTCTAGTTTTGGTTCTTACAAAAAAAAATTTAATTTGGTTTTGATTTAGATTTTTTTATAAAATATTTAATTATAGCCCCACATGTTCCAAATTTTGGTCCTTATTAACATGCTACATGACTCCTGCCTCCAAATGAAAGTGACCGGCTTGCTATCTTTTTTTTTTCTCTTTTTGATAGAACTTTGATTCTAATTAACTTGGCTCCCACATGTAAAATATTGTCATGTTAAAAAAAATTACATCTTTCATGCCTGTGTCACATTTTTATTAGTTGAGGACAAAGTGGAATTAGTCCTAATTAATTAGGATTAGTCCCAATTCCACTTATTCCAATAATCTGAGGGAAGTCCCAATTCCAATTACTGGGACTCAGAGAGCAAATGAGACTCTATTTTTAAGTCATTGGAATTTCTTTAATAGATAGAAACAATATCTTGAATAGTGTAAAGTTCAATGTGGGTTATGATGTATATAAGGATGTTAATTGTGAATAGATTTAGTTTTGGCTTAAAATTTTGATTTGGCCAACTCTTTGCATTCAAGTCTGCTTCTGAGCATGTTTTGATTAATATCTACATTGCAATTGAGCTTGTTTGGCATTTTTATAATATTGATAAATTTAAAATTTGTACATGGTTAATTTATAATAAGATTGTAATATATATTTTAAAATAAATAAACCAATAAGATAATATTCACTTTGAACAACTGTTTAAGTTAGTAAACAAAGTTCACAGAATAGATAGAAGGAAAAAAGATAGATATGTGAAGATAGATATGTGCACCAACACTTCTAAGTAATATGATCAATGGGATTATCGTCAATTGTGTTCATTAATAGTAGTTTAATCAAACATATGTAAGGACCAATAAAGTGTTGATATGAGTAAAAGGCGTTTGAATTCCTCAAACATGAGATTTTGAGTTCGATCCATGAAATTATGTATATCACAAAAATATTAGTGGGAGATATCCCCATTTAAGTGTCCAACTATACTCAAGGAGATCAATCCCTCCTCCGATAAGTAAAGGGATAATCCAAAAACTAAAATCCCACAAAATTAAACATATGCTAGAATTTAGAACAATAGTTGATAAACATGCCAAATACATAGAACAACTCTTTCTAATTAAAAAAACCACATGCGTTCCCATAGCAAAATTGAATTAAAATTAAGCATAATTGTAAAATTATACATAATGAAAACATTAGATGATAAAACACCATTTAAGAAAATCAACTTCCTACAACCCCAAAAATATCTTAATGTTAACCAAAAATTCAAACAAAATTAATCTATATGCCCACACAAGGCAAACTATTATCATCAACTCTAATTATAAAAGAAAAACAATTGTAGAGGCAAAAGAGCTAACTAGCTAGTTCACACAAAGGAGAGTATCATTCACTCACCTTGTTGTAGTGAGCATCAAATGTTGATGGGAAAATAGTTGCTTTGGGTGGACAACAAGTGACAGATATTGATAGAATTGACAACGACAACAAGATTCAATGATACAATTACCTAGGTTGAAAGGAAGGGTGTGGTAAAGAAACGAATAGCAACTAGGGCATCTTCATTGCAAATGGGAAAAAGGTGCGAGGGTTGGGAATGAAATAAACTTATATAGCTACTTGAGTCACATGTGTGTTTGTGCACGTGCATGTATAAAATTTAATCCGCTTAACCTTAAAGATAATATTTTATGATTTAATGTTTCAATTGATAAAATTCAATATTTATAATAAGTTATTTGTTAGCATAATAAACTTTAAAATCAATGGATTCCTTCACTATATAATGGTTTACTAATGATCTAATTTTTTTGGAAAATTCTTTGTAAATTTTGCCCTTGAATCAGTTGTTATTTTGGTAGATGTTGTTTCTAACATAGTTACTATACACATTGAGATGAAGTGAAGCATTTCCCAAGGTTTTTTCTTTATTAAAATCTTAACAACTAATAATGGTACAAATGTTTACATATTTAAGTGCCCCTAAAGATTTCCCACATTCCATTTAAATCTTTTTCGTTTCGATAATTAAGAAACTTAACTAATATGGATCCATACAAAGGAAAAAGTATTAGCTCCAAAACCCTTTTACGCTTATTTGTTTTGAATGACAACAAAGCCAATTTAAAAAAAAATATTCTGAAGAATGTCTAGTATTCTCCTTGAGTCTCTTGACAAACATAATAGGCTCTCTCGTTTGCATAATATGCATTTGAAATGAAAATAATTTCACTTCACATGTGCAAACATGTTTTATTTTATGAAAAGAGATTTTGATTAAAAGAAAGTGAATATTATATCCCAAAAAGAAGGCATACATGCTACACAGTTGACAAAAAAAATCATATCAAGAACAAGAAATTAAGACAAGGGATTTCAGAAAGTAGCATCAGATTTCAGAAAGTATGCTTGAAAGAAAGATGTCAAATATCATATGAAGTCAAAGTGATCTACTATCTTCAAGCATCTTTCTCGTAAAGGTTTAGAGTATCAATGAATAATGTTTGAAGACACGAAGATTCATTCTTCATCAAGAAAATGATATCGAAATTCAGAAAGCTTACTCTCAGTGAAACAGTGTTTTCAACAAGAAGAATAAGGGAAAATTTTGAATTTCAAATTTGAATTTGCTTATGGAAAAGTCATATCCCTGTGTCAGAACTGGCTAATCATCTCTTCCGCGCTTGAAGTCAACTATCAAAATGTTCTAGAAGAAAGTTTTCAGAAATCATGGTTCAGAAAGTACAAAGTAGTTTCTGAAGAACATTAGAAATCTCTTCTCTCACAGTGACTTCTGTAGGCAGATCTGACAAAGCAGAAAGGTTACTCTTCTAGACTTTCTTTCCAAGACACAAATGAATGATCAAAACGTGTCCTTGAAAGATCTGATTAAAGGCAATGGTCTAATGGAAAGCCCTCTATAAATAGAGATGCTGTGCTCCTTAAAGGATTAGACTTAACATTGAAAAATAGAGCTGAAATGCTACCAAGTTTTCCCTTCATCTGTTTTTTCTTCTTTGTTTGAAAATTATTTCCTTGTACATTAAATCTTCTTTCTACACTTCATAGATCATACACTCTTCTAAATAAAAAAATATAGAAAGAAGTCATTCAAGATTCTCATAGTTCTTTTCATTGTATATTCAAAAAGTCTTGAGTGTAGGTTAGTTTGAATGGCAATCCAAACATATAACCTTTGTATCATTGATCCAAAAGTGATCAGTGTGAGATAGTTTGAAGAGGCTCATTAAATACTACTTGCAACGTGACTGTAAAAGTGTTCTTTACAGCTCACGGTTTCAGCTTGAAGAGGTTGTTGAATAACTACTCAGTTTGTGACAATAGGGGTGTCTACTGGTCACTAGACATAGCTTGAAAAGGCTACTGAAAAGACAATCTTTATTCTTTCTTTGGTTGGAGGAAGAGGAAGTGAAACTCTATGGTTGTTGAGAATTGGATGTAGACAAGTTGGCCGAACTAGTATAAAATTCTTCGTGTTGGTTCTTCTCTTTCCTTTATCTTCTTTTATTTCCATATCTGTTATTGTTTCAGTTTCAAGTTTTGAAAAGGCTTTTATACGTTTTTCTTTATCTACTCAAGTTCAGAAAGCTCACTTTCTGAAAGTGTTTAACTGTTTTTCGTTGCGCTACAAGTTCATCTTGATACCCTTTTCGATAAAGTTTTTTCAGATCTTCAGTGAAAGGAGAAAAGTTAAAACACTATTTAACCCCTAATTTTCTTGTGTTTTTCTACTTACAGAAAGAACCCCCTTATAGTAGAATACATAAAGGACAAAGGAAAGGGAAGATATGTACATCCAATAAATAGCATAATTAAGGACATGATTCAAATAATAATAAAAATAATAATATAATAATAATAGCTAGCATAAGGAAACAAATCATATAATAGCGCCTGCTTTCCACTCCATTACTTAACTGATTATGGACACTCACTCGTAGATCTCAGCCATATTAAGATGTTGTTTGAGAAACCTTTAAAACAATTTGTATTTTTTTAAGCTATTTTCAAATAATTAATCTTGTTTGGTAAATTTAAAATATCTTATAATCAAAAGTTAATAATTTTAAATTAAAAACAACTTATAATCGTAAGCATTTTTTTTCAAATTATTAGTTTGTTATTGATTCTCTTAAGGACACGGGCTTAATGATCATTTTACTAATGCTGGGTGGTACTGTATCTCTTCTTCTACCATGAATATTTTATAGATAGCTATCTTATAGGAGAGTTTAAGCCTACTAGAGGTATTTGACAAGGTGGCCCCCTTTCTCCATACTTGTTTATGATTTGCATTGAACACCTTTCCTACCTTATTTAGGCTGCGATTAATGATCAACCATGGAAGCCTATATTAGCGTCCCTAAATTGGACGTGCAGCCCCTCAAGGGGAATAACCTACATAAACCAAGGACACTTTGGATTGCTCAACTCCATCCGACCTTTCATGCAAAAGCTTCACTCTTGAACAATCACTTTAAACAATGTCTTCATTTGAGAGTCCTCCAGTTCAATTGCTCTATAAGGATATACCTTTGTTACCAGGAAAGGGCCATCCCACTTAGAACATAACTTGCCCACCATGAGTTTGAGGTGGGAATTATACAGGAGAACTTGGTAACCCTCTTGGACTTCCATCTGGAGGATTTGAAAATCTAAGTTGCATTGTTTGAGTGCCTAAAAGGCCCGATGTTCCAACTCAACAGGCAAATGACAGGACTTCCCAAAGATCAACCTGAAGGGATTTATCCTAATAGGAGTCTTATAAGTCGTCTTGTAAGCCCAAAAATCATCATCCAAACATTCACTCCAATCCTTCATGTTAGGTCTCACAACTTTTTCCAGAATCTGCTTGATCTCTGTGTTAGAGAATTCTACTAGTTGTTTGGTTTGGAGGTGATAGGTATAGAAATCTTGTGAAGAACCCTATACATACAGAGTAAGGCTTCCATACTATAGTTGCAAAAATGAGACATGGGTCACTTATGAGAGCTCTTAAAGTGCCAAACCTGTAGAAAATATTCCGTCTAACAAAGGCACAAACTATAGCAACGTCATTAGTCCAGGTGGCAATAGCCTCCATATACTTGGAAGCATAATCAACTACAAGGAGTATGTAAGCATAGCCATGAGAGACAGGAAAGGGGCCCATAAAGCCAATACCCCATATACATCAAAAACCTCACAGAACAATAAAGGTTACTATGGCGCCACATTTCTCCAAGAAATTGTTCCCACTTTCTACATTACTCACATGCGTTGCAGAACCCATATACATCTCTAAACAGTATGGGTCAGTAGAATCCACAGCTCAAAACCTTCCTAGTAATGTTTTGGGGCCTAAAGTGGCCTTTACTTGTCTCAGAGTGACAAAAGCACAGGATGAACTGTGACTCAGGATGATGCACATGCCAACGAATTACTTGGTCACTGCAAAATTTCCACCGATAAAGGTAATCCCACACATAGTATTTGTAGTCACTTTTCAATCTAGCAACTTGAGCCTTAGAAAAATGTGTGGAAGTAGCCTTTGCAACCAAGTAATTGACGATGTCCGCATATCACAGAGCCACATCAACTATCAATAGAAACTCATTAGAAAAGAAGTCATTCAGGAGTGTTGTCCAGCTGGAAGGTGCTATAGTCTACTCAAATAATCAGCCACAAGATTTTGAGCATTGCTGCTGACTTTGATTTCTAAGTCAAACTTGTACAAGAGCAACCTCACCTGATCAGACGCACTTTATCCTCAAGTTTCTTCAACTAATACTGTACAGCTGCATGGTCAAAATACACTACCATCTTGGAACTGAGCAAATATGATCTGAATTTATCTAGGACAAAAATAATTGACAAAAGCTCTTTTTCCATGGGGCTATAATTATTATGTGTAGTGTCTAAGGTCCTAGAAGCATAGTAAATGACATGAGATTTCTTACCCATAATTTTCCCTAAGACTACTCCTAGTGTGTGGTTGGATGCATTACACATTAGCTTGAATTGTAGGGACCGATCTGGAGGCTAGATGATTGGAGCTGTGGTCAGATGCTCCTTCAAACTGTCAAATGCCTTCTTGTAGTCTTCATGAAAGAGGAACTCAACCTCCTTTTATAAGAGCTTGGTTGTGGGTTGTGCTAGCTTGTTGAAATATTTGATGAAGCACATGTAAAACCTTGCATGGCCAGGAAAAGAATGCACTTCCCACACGTATACGAGGTAAGGCAAAGAAGCAATCATACCTATCTTAGCTTTGTCTATAGTTATGCCTTCTCTAGAGATAACATGCCCCAGTACTACACCTTCCTTTACCATGAAATTGCATTTTTCAAAATTGAGAACCAGGTTAGTGGTAATACATTTTCTTAAAAAAATTTCAAAATTACTAAGGTATGTAACAAAAGACAGACCAAAAACTGTGAAGTCATCCACAAACAACTCCATGCAATCATCAATAAAATCAAAGAAGATACTTACCACACACCTCTAAAAGGTACTCAGTGCATTGCATAACCCAAAAGGCATGCGTTTGAAAGCATATATGCCAAAAGGGCAATTAGTCTTTTCTTGGTCCTTTGGAGCTATGGGAATATGAAAAGACCTGTAGAATCCATCTAAAAAACAGTAGTGTGACTGACCTACAAGCTATTCCAATATCTATCCAATGAATGGTAGTAGGAAGTGATCATTCCTGGTAGCTTAGTTTAGCCTACGGTAGTCAATACATACTCTTCAACTATTTTGGACTCCTGTGGGTACCAACTCGTTCTGCTCATTGTGCACTACTGTGATCCCAGATTTCTTGGGGACAACCTAGGCTAGGCTTACCCACTGGCTGTCAGAAATCAGATAAATGATTCCTACTGCCAACAATCTTACTACCTCCTTTTTAACCATATCCATGATCAAGGGGTTTAGCTGTCTTTGGAGTTGCCTTGCTAATCTTGCACCCTCTTCCAAAAATATGCAGTGCCTACAGATAGAGGGGCTTATGCCAGTTATGTTTGCCAATGTCCACCTAGTAGCCCTTTTGTGACCTCATAGAACATGTAACAACTTACTTTCTTGCTCTGGAGAGAGACAATCATTGGTAGGTTTATGCCTTCCCCTAAGAAGACATACTTGAGGTGATTAGGGAGGGGCTTCAGTTGTTCATATTCTGCCTTGAGTAAGCACTGCAGCACTGTCTGACCGTTGTAGCACTCACCAGTTGTCACAATGCACTCGAAGGGCACCACAATAGAAATGACAACCAATTTAAAATAAAATGGAAGTCACCACCAATTTTAATTCTAGCTAAAATTGGAAAAACATTTTATTTGAAAAAATGGTCTTTTAAAGAAATTTAAGTCCGGGAGTCTAATTATGATCAGGGAAAGGTGAAAACGTAATCTCACTGCACTCTTAATACATCCGTATAAATACGGTTACCCTAGAGCTTATTATGCAAAGTTATTCATAACTTTAAAATATTTATTTTCCCCCAAAAATTATAATAATTACATATTTACAAATAAATAAAGCTAAAATTAAAACAAAAATAAAGAACAAATTTTATGAAAAAAAAAAAGATTTTGGCTTGATAGTTGTTGGCTACGCCGACGTATCCTCTGGTGAAATGAAGAACTCAAAGCCACATCGTTCGTATAGAATATGTCTGGTGTTTGATGGATTTTAATTAAATAAAAAGAAAATGATGTGTTAATTGATTTTATTTGTGAAAAGATTTATAATAAGAAAATATTTAAAAGGAAAACATCTATTTCTATATAGGATTCAAGACAGCAATAGGCTACTCAATAAACCTTTACAGTTCAACAGTTGTAAAGGAGGCATCGGCCTCGTAGTCATAACTATTGATCATTGCATGGAAAAAAATGATTTTTGATAAGACATTTTTTTGTTTTCTAAATAATAATAATAACAAATAAAATAAAATCCTAAGATTCTGCCAAACCCAATATGCAGTTCATTCTAAGAAAATAAGAAGAAAAAAGAAAAAAAAGACAAAGGACAAAACTAAAATACTTAGACCAAAAAAAAAAAATAGCACCCAAACCCACCGAACAAAACATAAAATAGAACAAAGGCCCACGTAGCCTAAAAAAGAATCCAAAAGAAACAAAAAGAAAAGACACTGGCCCAACAAAATTAAATTATCCTAATTCTCTAAAACTAACTTATCGCAGCACAAGAATATGAAAAGAAAGAAAGAAAGAAAGACTAAACAAATGGCGGCGGTGTACATGGCAAGGAGAGGGTGATGACATGGTGTGGTTGGGTAGCAGGTCCTTGCCAACTCACGACGATGGACAGATCTGTTGCGACAGGTGCACGACATTAATGGAATAGGAACCACGGAGCTCGTAATTGTTGGAGGAGGAGGAAGCCAACCCACCGCACAATGATATGGCTGTTCGCGACTATGGAAGGGTGGATCCAAGATGAGGAAGGACATGGGTGATGATAGCTGAGATGGTGGTGCAGAAGTTAGGGGCAAGATGGTTTATAACACCCTAACTTTCAACACAATATGCCTAGGATGGATAATGGTTAATTGTTAGTTGTTACTCTTTCGTCTCAGAACTTTACTTGATTTTAAACTTTGAAAATAAGTCTATAGAAAATACGACCCATTTTTGTTTTTAAAAACCAAACTATGAGCCGTTTGCACATAAGTTATAGCCTATAAATATTCATCATATAATACTTAATATTAGTACATATCATTGGCATATTCTTAACCATCCATCACATAGCACACATGCAAATCACAACAGAGTATAACATAAAACTGAGAACATCATCGTATCATAACATTGACTTTAAATATCATATCAAATAATATTAATAATAATAATGTAGAAATATTCCACAAATATAATACCATTACAATTATACCAAGCCCACCTATAGAGGTTGAGCATACATTAATTCAAAAGCTAAGCATAACTATGACAAAGCTAAACCCTTCGTAAACTAAGTTATGAGCATGTATGAAGACGAGACAACTTTTAAGTGCTGTAAATATATAGGACTATATCTCTGCTTCCACTGTGCCTCTCTAATCCAGACCTTAGTGTAACTCCTACTACGGCATCTCAAGGAAGTCTACGGACATCGCCATTAACCTGTCTGAAAACGAAGATGAAAAGAAAGAAAGGGAGTGAGAAACTTATATAAGAATCTCAGCAGGGATTCCATCTCCACACACGTGTCATCATCATCGTCCCCAGGAACCTTCGATTTCATTATGAAAATGGTGAACATAAATAAGGTTCATTTATTATGTTCCAAATACCATTAGCCAAGACCCATATCTTTTAGCATGAATCTTAATGTCATAGATGCAACAGGTTTCTCTTGTATGCATGACGATGCCTCTAGTGCATAAGTAACACGTGCAAATAACGTAAGCATGCTTATGGCATGAATTTGTACACATTCAAATCCAAATCACAAGATAAGGCTAAGCATATAAGCATAAGTTCAACTAAAGAACTAAAATCACCTAGCCATAACACATAAATACACCAATATACATATTTACTTTACTCTCTTAGCTGACTTTGCATTCAAATTATGTGATTGAGTGACAAGTAAATGAATGCATGATAGAACAAACGTGATGAGTCATATAACATTTAGCATGCATGGGAAGGATAAGAGAACCCATGATAATTTACTTTCTCATAATCAAGTTCTTTTCTTAACAACCACCCTCTTACATCATCATCATAAACTAACCATCTTATCTTTCCCGGCGATTTTCAATCATCACTAAAACTTCACGTCATCGATCGCCTAGGATGAGCTCAACCTAAATAGTCATCACTAGATTTAATATGGGGTGATAGAGGGGGAAAACACATCACTTCCTTGCCTTAACTTAACTTTCTTATTATGAACATACAACTTTCTTGGATCACCTTTCATAACCTTTAATTCGGGGAGTGTAAAGGATCACCTTATTAGGTCACCTCTCATAACCTTTAATTTGGGAAATCTAGAGAATCATTTTCATGTGTTTTATGTCACCTTAACCTTGGCATATTATCTAGAGATGCACATATACAAATATATCATAAATTATCATTTAACATTTCATGCTCATAAAATACTTAGGTTGTGCACCTCAATCATTCAAGCATAATCACAACATGCCACAATTCTTTATGTAATTGATCACATAAGCATGCATTATATTCTTTGCATATATCCATAAGCATGTCCTTAATCAATATCTTATAACCATAAACATGTTCCTACCCAGTGTGCCGGAATCAAGGATCGGACTCAACTAATACATATGCTATGCTTAACACGATGTATACCACTTACTAGAGATCATCATTTGCATAATTCAAGAATCAAGCATGCATAATCATCAACTCATATTAATATCATCAAGTTGTTAATAATTACATTTGAGTCCAAAAAAAGGTCAAAACTATAATTTCTCAAAGATTATGGGTCAAAGTATAAATCCCCTCCTTAAAATTTTATCTACACTTTTAAGAGACCCATAACACTTAGAAATCATTTAGACTTATCATAAAAATCTTTTGGGCCATAGACCAAATTTTGCTAGATTTTAGGGGTCAAAGTGCAAAGTTTCTCATTCTTGACACTTAACAAATGCAAATATTTCTAAAACTTTTTCTAAACATCATAAATGGTATTCTAAATACATGGACACATTTAAAATCATTACTAATTCTAATTAAATCCTTTTGGCCATAATACGATAATGACAATTTAAAAACAACTTGCCATATTTTGCAAAATGGTTCAAACTAATAATTCTAATTATTCTTTTAAGCACCTAAAACACCAAAAATAATTTTTACAACAATTATTAATGATTTTTACCCATCATGGCAGCACCAAACAATACCTTCCAGAATTTTATAATACCAAACAGAATCCATAAATTTCAATTTATAAAAGCTTTGAAAATCACACTTTTTTATCCTTTCTAGTTACTAGTCTTCCCTATAATGCCAAAAATAATTTTTACAACAATTATTAATGATTTTTACACATATAATTATTCCCAAACAGCACCTTATAGAATTAAATAAGATCAACCAGTAGTCATAATTTTAATTTCCAAAAGTTTTGCAAATCACATTTTTAATCTTTTCTAGTTACTAGTTTTTCTCAAAAATTATTCTAAGACATAGAACACACTTGAAACTAATTTATCTCTTTGAGAACCTAAATATAAATGCCAAATTAGTAGCAAAACTAAGAATTTTATTAATAGATTTTTAATCACTTAGAAATCACATTTTTACTCTTTTTGAGTTCTAAATTTTTTTTAAAATTTTTGTATATCCTAGAAACAAGATTCATGCCTCTAAATAAAATAAAACTAACTTTAAAACTCAAAAGCTCATAAGGCTATATATATATATATATATATATATATATATATATATATATATATATATATATATCAAGATGTGTCCATGATCAAAATTTTCATTTAAGAAGAAAGAGGGCTTTAGAGATTTAGGTAATGGTTAGAATCATAAATATGTTATGCAAGTCTCATTTTAATTTTTATCATCATAAGGTAATGGTTTGAAAATATAAATATAATATGCAAGAATTGAAATATAAATATGAGAATGCAAGTTCATTTTAAGTCTTTAAGGTTTAGGTGATGACTTGAAATATAAACATGCAAAACTTCAAATATAAACATAAAAGTTCAAATCCATCTTCTTATCTTCAAGATTTAAGGTGATAACTTGGAATATAAACATCATGCAAGGTTTGAAATATAAACATGAAATGCAAGAACTTCAAACATAAACATGAATGCAATTTATTTTTATATCTTATTAAGCTCCAAAATCAAGACTTTTTAAAGAATGAAACTCTTTAACTCCAATCAATCTTACAAAATGGAAGTGAGCTTTAGAGTCCATCAACACCATGATTCCAAGAGCCTCATTTCTTTGGACTCACTATCAAGCTCAAAAAAAAAACCAATGAAAACCAACAACATTGCATTTCTCATATTCTTTTGAAACCAAAAATCAAGCCTTGAGCTCTAGAGGTCAAATATATGATGGCAACACAACTAACATCAAGAACCCTCATCATCAAGCTATGGTCTTGACTATCAACTAACAACAAAAATCGAAAAAGAAAAGGAAGAATAAGAAAAGGAACTCAAAAATAAAACTCCTACCAAAGATGTTTTCTTGTTGTAAAAGAGAAAGCTTGATCTTTTAAGAAGAAAAGAAAAGAAAAATCTTCTCTCAAAGCCAAAGATGATTTCAGCCAAGGGGGAATAAAATGAATGGAGGATTTTTCTTGTGTTCTTATATTTGGGAATAGAAAGGTTAGGTGTTTAGGAGTTGACCTATGGTGGAGATGTTTTGGTTTGAGGTTGAGAGCTTAGATGGAAGTTGAGAATGGAGATTCTTGAAGATGGAAGAGAGGAGGAAGAAGAGAGCTTAAGATGGAGAGAATAAAAGCACTTTTTTAACACAACTTCGTAAACAAGTTGTGACCAAAAAAAATTGTTGGTAAGAATGAGAGTTTTTGTGAGTGTATGAGTGTTTAAAAATCAAAATATGAGAGAGAATTTATGGGAGGGAGGCTAATGCCATGTGAGGCTTTTTGGGGGGAAACTTTCATTTTTCATGTAGGATAGAACGTGGTTTAGAGATGGGTTTAATTAGGTAATGGGTTAGGAATTGAAAATTAAGTGTTTGGATTCGTAACCAAGTGTTTAAAGCTTTCAAGACATGATCAAAGAGTGGTCTTACACATTTAGTTGAGTTAAACTCAATTAGTTTGAAATTTAAATATCAACATGCTTCCTAAATTTAAGGAAAAGAAAGAGAAAAAAAAATTCTTTTTTAGTTTTTCACTTTATATCACATGAGTTCTTTTGAAAAAAAAGAATAAATCTTTCCTCAAGCAAACTTGGATTATAATTAATCTCAATTAATTATTTTGACTCAAGATTAATAAATAAAATTAATTTATCTTTAATTAAAGCCTAATATTGCCTATACATCCTTAATTAAACTCATTTAGCACTAACTACGGGCAAAAACATAATTTTATACAAAAGCTCCTGGGACCACCCGGACTTCTTCCAGATATCAAGCAACACTCATAATCGACATTTCCAACTCCTGAGTGATGACCGGGTTCAATCATTACTTAATCCCACGTTAAATTACCACAGAGGTATTTTGGTAATTTCACGTATGGAAAAAATCAGGAATTGAGATTTTCACCTCTAACATCATTCATAAAACATCTAATCTCTTTTAAACATTAAACTAGCTCCTTGAGGATAGCCTGGACCCGCTGTCCTCAATTCCTGGGCAGAAATAGCCTCAGGGCTATTTTGGTCATTTGTACACAAGAAAAATCGAGGATTGCAATTTTCTCATGGACTGTTATCTAAACCTCATATAACCTCATTCTAATATTAAACTAACTAATTGAGGATGGTCTGGACTGGCCGCCCTCGATTCTTTTGCAAAAATGACCTTAGGGGTATTTTAGTCATTTTGCACAGCAGGAAATTTTGGGGCGTTACATGGTTGGGCTTGTCACGCCGAGCATGGTGACGGTTCTGTCATGGCCAGGTTCATGGTGAAGATGGAGGTGCAATGAAGTTTTGTGGCCTGGTTTGCACAACGGTTTGCAACTTTGACATAGTGGAACTCCGACAATGGTTGAGGTGGTTTGTGGCAGAGTCCGCCACAACCTCCCCTCTTTCTTTTTTTGTGTGTTTATTTTCTAAGTTTGGTTTGTTAATATTGGGCTTGTTTTGGTTTTGATGTGCTAATTGGTTTTGTTTTGTTTTCGACTTGGTTTTCTTTGGTTGGGTTGCGGATGGTGGTGGTGGTTGTGACAGTTCTAGGTTGTGATAATGGTTTGAGGTGGGTGTTGATGAAAGCAATGGAAATAAGGGAGTAATGAAGGGGTTGTGATGATGTTGATGGTGAGGATGAGAGGAAGGCTATGATGATAAGGCTATAGATTTGACTTCTTTAGTGAGTAATGGTGATAATGATGCTGTTAATGAAAATAAAGAAAAATGTATGTAGAAACTATGATATGCATATGCTTCAGGAACTCATTCTACCTTGTTGAACCCCTATGGTCTATATAAGACTCACTATGTCACTCTGTGTTTTTGCCCTCTCTGTTGCTATATGTTACTCATCGTCGCCGTCTCACCTTCTCTGTGTGTCTTGTTGGATTTTTTTTTCAATCTCCCACCTCATCTCTTTGAACTTTTTTTTTTTTTACTTATACATACTAAGGACTGCTGGAGCATTAAATGTGATGATCCCTTGACTGTTTAATCATTAAATGCATTGATCGTTGGATGGTTAAGAGAATTAAATACGTTGAATTATTGCCCCCCTCACTGTTGAAGTATTAAATGCTTCTGTCCCAAATTATTGTCACCCAATCTCTCTCTTTTTTTCTTTTAGTTCTTGTTTTAGGCATGCATACCTTCCTTTTTTTTTTACATGGGCTAGGAAAACTAGAATGGGCTGGTTTGGTTTTTTTTTTTAGAGTGAATAAGAGGTATTATTCTTTTTTTGGGTGAAAAAAAAACAAAGATAAAAATGCTTGGACAAAATATGGTGTTCACACCAATAACATTTGTTCCTGTGCTTAGTGTCTCTGGTGAAAGCTGTGGTACTCACCAGTAGCCTCCATTCTTGCAAATTTAGAAACCTCTACAAGAACAATTGCATCATATCTAGTGGCAAGCAAAGATAAAGTGGGTGAACTAAGTGTGGGGGTGTGTTGCTGGATGTGGTTCCCAAAATCTCATCATCAATTAACATGGTATCCATCTCAGCACATTCCTTACACAAACTATCCTTCCCATCATACTTGGGCCATATACAATCATGGTCTAATCCCCCATTCAACAAATCACAATCTGAATCAAAATACTCATTACATATATCATCTAGAACTCACCACACTCTAATGTCAGTGTACCAACATATACCTTAATCTTGGTTCTGGTAGTTTTCAAAAAGGATCTACTAAGAATAAGTGTATGTTGGTTCACATGCATATCATTTGCCATTTCCAAAATATAAGAATCAGCTGGAAAAATTAAATCATTAACTTTTACCAATACGTCTTCTAACAATCCTTTTGGCCTCTGAATAGTCCTACTAGCCGGTTGCATGTTAGTCTCATGGGCTTAAGCTTACCAATGTGAAGTGTCTTATATACTGACTTTGGAATCACATTGATAGCTACTCCGAAATCAGCTAAAGTATCATTGAACTTTGAATTCCTAACAATACATGGGATGATGAATGATCTTGGGTCCTTAAACTTCTTAGGTGGATCTGGTGTAAGGACTGAGGAAACATTCACCCCCAAATCCACCCTCTTATTGCCCTTTAGCTTGTACTTATTTGCGCACAAGTCCTTCAGAAATTTGGCATAACACGGGATATGCTTGATTGTAGCCAAGAGAGGTATCTTCCCCTCTACTTTTTCGAAGGTTTCTAGTAGCTCTGGATCTAGTTCTACTACAGTTGCTTTCTTGGGTTTCATCATTTGAGGGAAAAGCAATGGAAGAGTAGTGTTGTTGTCCCTGACAGGCTCTGTTAAGCATTGCGGTGCTCCTTAAGTGCTGTGGTGCTCAACAAAAAGATTAGTTGATACTTACTCACCCTCGGTTAAGTGTTGCGATGCTTCTGTAGTGTCGTGGCACTTAATAGAAGCTTCTTCGAGTCTATTATTCTCCTGCTCATCTTTCTTTTTAGGCGTTCTCACCTTGAAAATTTTCATCCCAGACCTCAAGGTGATTACACTAACATTTCCCCTAGGATTTGGCATAGTTTAAGAGGGGAGCTAGAAAACTGGGGTTTGTTGACTTTGATTATTCTTTATTTGAGCCACCTCCTCTCTTAGCTGGGCATTCTCTTTTTTTAACCCCTGCATATGTTCCATCATCATCTCAGTTATAATAGGATCTGAGGCAGATGATGTAGGGGGCCTGTAGCCTCTGATGAGGTGCCTATTACTTTTGCTATGATGATTGGCCTTGTTGTTAAGAGTTGCTTCCCTATTTCAAATTGGGGTGATTTTTCCAGCTTGAGTTGTGTGTTCCCAAATGGGAACTTGCCCATTTGATTCTATTTGAACTGGGGTTAGCCTAGGAAAGGGGTTTGCTGTGGCTACTTCTACAAATGATTCATCTTGTAGTGTTAGGCGCATATCTGTGTAATAATCATTAGAGGTGCAAATGCTTGACCTTGGGAACTCCTGGTGTTGCTACCTAGTTGACCACCAACTGTTTCATGAACCTGGAGAACTCCTATAAAGTTTGAATCAATGTTGGATTCTCTATCCGGCTCACCTCATGAAGCCCATTAGTATTGGCAACCGTCCAAGAACTTAACTACTGAAAATTTATAGTCATATTCTCTATCAAAGGATGGGCCTTTGCCAGAGTCTTGTCTAGGAGTTCTACTCCATGAGTAGTATCAATCATGCACCTGTTAGTAAGTATAAGACTTGATAGAAATATCGGAGGAGAAATTGCTCCGATTAGCACAGAGGAGCTTAAAACGCTCCCACTATTCATGTAGAGTCTCATTTGTCTGGAAGATCCTAAAGATGTCCTTTCTGATGGATGCCTCTCGAGAGGTAGGAAAATACCTCTCAAGGAAAAGTCTCTTCATCCCCGTCTAATTATTCATAGCCTGATCTGGCAAGTTTAAAAACCAATTTTCTGCAGCACGCTATAAGGAGAAAGGGAATGCTTTTTGAGTTTGACATCATCCACTTCCATCCTATTGGGTCTCATGCCAGAGCACACCATGTGTGGCTTTTTCAAATGCTGGTGTAACAACTCATGGAACTTGGGTAAAGCATGAACGATATACCCCTTAAGCTCAAAATAATTCTCAAGCCTAGGGTAAGCAATTGCCAGGGGCTGCTGGGTAAAGTCAGAAGCAGTAAGCTTCCTAAGTGTCAGATTGGGATCTCCCATATCAACAGTGTTTCTTAAAACAACAAATAAAGGATTAGATTGCTGGGATTGTTCTGCTTGTTGATGTCTTGCTTGTCTAATTCGCCTTAACATTTTCTCAATTTCAGGATTAAGATGTATTAGTGTACTAGCAGACAGGGAATGCCTTATACAAGGAAACAATAAAAAAGAATAATAATAAATTGAAGATAGGGAAGAAAATAAAATAAAAACACTACTAAGTACCAAAGTCTCCATGGCAACAATGCCAAAATTTGACGGAGGTCATCACTACCTCCTCAAATTACAATTAAAATAGTAAAATAAAAATCAAATGCTGAATGGACCAAAACTATAGTTAGGATGTAACTCAGGTCGTCTTTGAAGGAGGTTGTCTCACTTATTCGGAAATTGGGGGTTTTGAGAATTAAATTGAGATAATAAAAAATAATTGAAAAAACCAAGAATGAAAGATACTAGTATAAGGTATTCCTAGGATTGGAATTAATTATCATAGACCAAGTGTTGAACACATTGGTGGCTATTAGTAATCACTTATTGAAAATTATATTAGTGATCAATTAACCTTTAAAATTTGACCAATGCAAATACCTAGTAAACGGAATCCCAATTTATTTGTAATTATATTGATTTAGTGTATTACAGCCTAATCGTCAATTGGAAGGTTAATTCTAATATTCTCTTTCAAACATAAACCAATTGATTAATCAATTTATGCCCAAAGGGTTTTCCTAAATGACAATCGCCAATGATTATCAGAACAAAAACTTCTGAACATTGAGAAAATAAATGCATTCAATATAAAAATATGCCTCAAATATCATCTAAACCCATACATAATCTTTTACACTAGTAAAGGAATATACTCATCTATCTCTAGAGGATTACAATAATAAAAATAAAAGAGTATCTGAAGATAATAATAATGATCCTTGTGAAAATCTCTAAGAACAAATTGAACTCACTAAAGGAATTCCTAGAGAAAGAGAAGAATATAGAAGAAGAGATAGAGAGAGAGACTGCCTAAGTTGCTGCTCCAAACTAAGACTTCAAAACTAGGATAAAAGTATGAACGATTTCCTTAAATACTGCTCTCTAAAGAAATCTAAGCGGGGCTTAAAAGCAAAGTTAAAAACCAGCAAATCGTGTTATTGCACAAGCACTACAGCGTTAAATGAGCACAATAGCGCTCGCTAGAACCTTCAGCTCTAGCATTTCTTCATATGACTCTACCGAGGGTTGTAGCACCCTTTTAGTGGTGTGCCACTTAATAGATAGTGGTCCTTTGCGCTTTTGCTCCTTTTTTGCAATTCCATTGCTCCAAGATCTCTCCAAAAAGCTCCCAGCATTGTTCCTGATATTTTGCACTCAATCTAAAACTCCTGTATACAAAACCATACTCAAGAGACAAGTAAAATGCCATAGGCTCTAATTCACTGGTCATTCCAAAATTAGTGGAATAGTCAATGATCCTATAAAAAGGGCATAATGAGGACCAAATAAATATCCTAACTATTCACATCAATAACATAGTCAAATCTATGCAAAAAGCTAAAGTTTAGAAACAAGATAAGTGGCATAAATGCCCATTATTATTGGGGCCTAGAAAAAAAATCCAAAATGAGATTATGATTTCCTTTGATATATTTCACAAAGAAACCACACCAAGAAAGCTATTCATTCACTTTGTAAATGTGTGGACGTATAAAGGAATTTTGTTTTGAATTATGCATTTTTGGAAAGGATGAGTTGTCGAGGTGAATATCAAACTGATATCCTCTGAGATGAAAATTAAACTTTTGAATTCACACTTCACTGCTAAGGTTTCTTTGTAGGTTGTGTGATAATGGAATTGTGCTTGTTTGAATTTTCCACTGGCATGCCCACACTAGAATTTTTTTTCCTTTAATCCCTTCGATCGGGCCTATTCCCGAATATTGAGCACTAGTATTGGTTTGCAATATTCTTTTTCCTTCTCTATATATTTTGAGAGGAGGAGGATTTTGAGTTGCCTTCTTGAGAATTTTAATAGCCTTTGTCTATTCAAGACTTCATGGAGGAGGATTCTTTTTGAGGAGCTTTGACAATTTTGCTATGTGCTCGGAAATGTGAGGGATAAAGTCTCTGACGTGATTTAAGATTTCCAAGAACTATTGGATTTGCTTTGTCGACATATTTTCATTAGAAAACTTTGGGAGTTCTTCAACAATATGAGGGTGGGGCACGTATTTCCCTTGTGCAAAGTGCATGCCTTGAAAATCCACCTTATTGGTTCGAGTCTGAGATTTTCTTGAGGAAAGCATGACTCTATATCGATCACAGATCTGATGAAACTTTTATAGGAGTCTTTCGTAGCTCTTGTTATCTGGAGAAAATGGAAGTATGCCATCAATATAATGAGAGCAATATCTAGGATGGGTTCAAAAACTCAAGTCATTGCTTTCTAGAAAAGTGATGGTTCTGCTTTGAGTCCAAAAGGAAGAACTGTCCATTAGTAATGGGCATTTGGGATGTAGAAAGCTATTTTGGGCCTATCCTTCGAGTTGAGACCCAATTGCCAAAATCCATATTTTGAATTGAATTTGTTATGTATGGGTAGATTGAATGAATGCTTAGAAGGGGGAATTTATCATCTTTGAGGAACTAGTTCAGGGGTCTGTAGTCAATGACTAGTAACCTTTTTCCCCTGGACTTGCTCTAACCTTTTAATTACACAGAAAGCTCGGCATGCCCAATTAGACTTTGTTGGTTCAATTAGACCCTACTTCAACAATTGTTGTATTCTTAAAAAGCTGTAGCTCTAACAAATGGAGATATCCTAAGATGAACTACTTTAGTTGGATTAATGCCTATGTTGAATTTGAAAGGTAATTCAACAAAAATTTCTTCATTTTTCCATAATGGTAGTGGGTGGGAGAAAAGATCATGACTATTTGCGCTTATTTTGAGAAACATGTCTCTGATTTCCTCATACTCTGGAGTCATTTCTGTCAAGGTGAACAATTTATGAGTGATGGAAAATGGTTTGTAGCTTCTCCTGTGTTTGAGGCCATAAGTCAGGGGCCGAAACCTTCTATTTTGAAGAAGTATATACATGCTTATGACAATGTCCTTTTCTGGCAAGCCCGCTCCTATTACTTTGGACCAAATGATATAATCAGGGAAGAACTTTGATTTCAATTTTGGCTTTGGTGACCAAAATTGTTCAGAATATTTTCTAATCTATGGCTTTGAAAAAATGAACGCCTATTTCCCATATTGAGGATAGGAGGATGGTTGGATTCATTAGGATTCTTTGGGCACCAGTATCTATGTAGGCGATGACCCTTATAGGTGTATCATACTTGGATGGAAGAATATAGATTTCAATATTTGGTTGAGGACCAAGACCATCAATTTCTTGGGCCAAAGCTTCTTTTATCCTACTGATTTCTTTGGCAATCATGGCAAGTGAGTATTTTTCAAGGTCTAAAAACTATGCTTCACTAATTTCTATGGTTGACATAACATGAGAGTGTTTCTCAACGCCTAAAGATTTTGATTCACTATTAGAGCTGAAGTCTGTAGACTCTAGAGCTAATTCTTCTATTTTATTGGTTTCTTCGATCATCATGATAGGAAAGTATTCTTTGGTCATCATAACAAGAAAGTGTTCTTCAAAATCTGATGATTCTCTTTCACTGCAAGAGTTAGAGTCTGTGAACTCTATACCAAATATAGTGTTGTCATCTAAATGTTCTTTTTCATCGTACCATGACTCGATGTTTTCATCCTTATCAAGGCACAAGGAGTGGACAAGCTTAGAGGATTTTTCCCTCTTATTAAGACAATTTTTGGAGAAATGTCCTTTTTGCCCGCATATGAAACACCTCTTGCTAAATTTTCCTCAAAAAGGGTTTCTTTTCAAGAACTTGATTTTCTTTGTACCCAAAAAATATATATATATTTTTAGACAAAGTTTTGTAGCTACAAACTGTTTCTTTATACTTTATTTGCATACAATTTTTCTTGCAAGGTTTGGCATATTTGGTTCTATCTTTGAACATGTTTTTGAAAAAATAACTTGTTGGCTATATATGTTGTCCAATGCTGAGGGATAAGTTTGATAGATTTCTCCGAGAGTCAAGCTAGCAACATCTTTTTGGAAGAGATTTATGATCATGTCCATTTCTTCATGCAACTCTTCAGGAAGAAAGTTTACATAAGTGTTTTTGAGGTTGTAATCATTATACCCATTTAGCAAATAGAATCTTTGAGCCATCTTTTTGAAATGACATTCAATGTCTGATTTTTAAGAGAGCAACATTCCATCCCGTAGTATTCCTTTCTAATTCCTTTTACAGTAAGGGTTTGATCTCCAAGGAATTCATGGTGCAGAACAGCAATGACAGTTTCAATACTATCAAGTCAATGTAATTCATCTTACTTAATTGGCCCAAGACTTGTGTACCATTCTTTTAGTACCCCCATCATGTGAACACAAAATTCTTCAACGACATTATATCAGTCTGCATCCAGTGACAACATCTTTGCATATATTCCAAGCTTTAAAATCTAGAAATCTTTTTCTCCATTAAGATAGAGGAATATCATCTAGAGTAAACAAAGGCGTTCCTATAGGATAAAAAGTATTAACTTCCTAAGGATTCAATGATGATGATGGTTGATATCTCATTGTCTCAGTATTTATACTTGTAGCCAGCATTATTCTTGTGATATTTGCATATTCATTGTCACTATTATTGCTAGGTGTTTGGCTATTATCATCATCTTCTGAAGATCCAGAGGCTGAGAAAGACTGAGACATCATCATGGCCTGAGTTAAAGGAAAAGTCTTTGGAATAGTACTAATATGTTCGATTTGGGCCTTTTGTGGTGATAGTTGTGGAGACTATTGTTCTTAAAAAGGTTGTTTAAAAGAGGCAAATGTAGTTTCAACAATGTCTTTTCTTTTTTGGTTTTCATTTAAGGTTTTTCTTCTTTCTCTGAAAAAAGTGGTTCTTTGTGTTAGGATAGGAGCTAGAAGTGATGGAGGTTTCTATGGTTGTGTTGAAGAAAACATGCTTGAAGATACTTTTGGTGGGGGTGCATAATAATCATTTATCTCAGGCTATTTTGCAAAGTTTTTGTGTATTTATACAACTCCTTGACTTGTTATTAAAGCCTTTGCAGTTCTCTTTCTCTTAGCTCAAAGGCTGGATCATGGATATTCCTTATAGGAAGTTGTTGGATTTCCATGTCTAACACTTCAATCTTGGCCTTTGTATCCTTGTAATGTCTCTGCAATTTTTCTGATAGCGTCCTTAGCCTTTGCTCTACTGTCTACATCATATCATCAATTCTTTGGTCAATTTTCACCAAAACTTGATTTTGTGCTAGGAAATTTTCAGTCTGCAAGTTTAGAACTTCTTTAGCTTGGGATATTGGCTTAAACTTTCCATTAGATTGTACTTCTGATAGTTGGACAACAGGCTTAGTGTAGTCATCTGTCTTTTTTTGCAAAGATGGAAATTCAGATTCATAAGAGGCTGAGGAGGATGCAAACATCATGCATAGAATTTCTATTGTTTGAGGGACAATGGACTTCCTGTTTCTGTAAGAGAAAGAATTTGATACACTTGGCATTGGTGGCTAACTAATTAGATCAGGATCCTCTGGATTAAGAGCACGTGTTTCTTTCTCGAGAATTCTCATAGCCTTTTCAAAGATGGGGATAGATTCTTTCTTTTCCATGATCCCAACCTAGGGACCATTGTCTGGATCTGTGTTTTTCCTTGGTGCAAGAGGAGGTTTGCATCTAGGAAGCTTTCATCGAAGATCAAGGTATGGTGAGATTCCATCCCTATACCATTTTGAGTTTTGTTCTGGTGAATTTGGTATCATCTTCATCATCAAACTCATTGTAGTATTGACATTCATAGTTGGGATAACCCATTCCTGATCCTGGTACATCCTAGATGAAATGTTCATCAATAGTATATGAGAAGATAATTGTGCCATTTCCCCATACAACATAAATGGGGTATTTCTTCTCTGCTTTTCCTTGAATGGCCATAGTTAAAATAGTAGTTCCTACATTAAGTGTTGTCAAAACCATTTCAATGACAACATGTTCATAGTTTTGAAATGTGGAATATAACATGGTGACTATGCGGTTAAGAGGCTAAATTGTTAAAAATAACAATAATTTTCTACTATTGTTTTTTAAAAAATAAGAATTACGTAGTTTCTCAACCTTTTAGAATTTTTTTAACTATAACTTGTGACAATTAATGTTAATAAATGAATTCTAATAAATTTTTTCGTATTAATTTATTGAAACAAAATTTAAATGTCAAATTTATATCCCAAAAATAATTAAATAGAAATCTAATAATCTTAATCACTATAGTGTTATTAATATTAGCCTATTAAACATGGTTTTTATATTTTACCTTGTATATATAGTTTTTATATTTTACCTCGTATATATGTTTAGAAAGGAAAAGGAAAATAAAACTAGGACTCATAAACATAACTCTTGCAGAATCATGCACGAGTTCTTAAGTGTACTAAGATAACAACTTTTTTTTTTTTGGATTCTTATAACAACTGCTTATAGTTTAGATAAATTATTTTTTATTTGAAAGAAAAATCATTAACTAATTTAATTTAATACTGAATCCTTTTTTTTCGTGGGGTACATAGTCGGGCTGAAGCCTAATTTAATACTTAAATCTATTAGTATACAAACTGTAATTCTGACCGAAAAAAAGTAAAAAGACTCTAATAAACAAGTTTTTGATAAGTGGCATCCATGGTCCATAAAGCGAAACACTTAAAAACATGCCCAATGCACACATTATTCAAATTGATGGGGGTTCGAAACAAAAACAGAAGTGTAGGGGCTAATAACTAAAAAGCCCGCTCAATAAATAGGACCAAAATCACCCATAGGCTTTAAGCTTAGGCCCAACCGCGAATCCAATGTAGTGCACGTCATGCACGTGCACGTGGCCATGACCCCCTGAAATGGCTCCTTGGTTCATTGGGTTATCTAAAGATGCAAACCAAAGCAAACAAAGTAGATGCAACCTGCAAGCATAAACCAATATCACATTTTCGACCCAAAGAAAACATCACATTTAAGTTTTGATCATGATTAGTTGATGTCAAAATAATTAGAATTTACTATTTAAGCCTAAGATTCCCTGGACCCAAAAAAAAAAATTAAGATACCTAATCATGAGACTAATACAATTAATAGTTAGCAAGATTCCTTAAGGGGTTCAATGTTTTGTGATATGTATGGAAAGAATTTTATGACCAGAGGTTTATCTCGTAGGGAGCTCCTATCATGAATAGATTAATCACTGTTATCAATAATAGATATCCTTGAAAAAAAAAGAAGTAAAGTTTCCAATCACATGGTTGTTATTGGGCCTAGTGTTACTAGCCATAGCTTGTTGTGAGAATCTCATGGATACTTGGGTATGAATTTCATAATGGCAAAACTTAGCCTATTAGATTATTTTACAAGGGGAGAGACCTTGTTCCTGACCATATAAAGATGTTTACCTGCCTCATTAAGACTATCATACAAACTCTAACTATTTAAGATAGAAATAGTTATCCCTTCTGAAATCCGTGTTTGGATTTCTTTCATCTTGTCATTCAAATCAAATTACCAAGACGATTCTCTTGTAGTTGGTTATGGATTTATCATATTTATTCCTTCTAGGCAATCCTAATTTATTTTTTTCAATGATCAATTTATCCATAGGTACATGATCTTAATAGGAATTAATTTGAAGGTTTACTCTTAATTTAATTTTTCTTTTCAATCAATTAAGCATGTTTATTTTTGGTATTATTAATTTTATTTTTCGTTTGATCACCTACTGACAAAATTTTAGTTTCATATTGCTACATTTTGTAACTGCTTGAATAAAAAACATTTTGAAAGTAATGTACTTTTTAAAAGGAATTAAAATGACTTGGAATAAAATACCTCATTTAGTAGTTAAAAATGTAGAGAAGATGGAAATATTAGGTGTTTAACTAAGTACTCATTTAATTGAAATCGAAAACTTGGAATAATTCTCGCCTCTAGTATGAGAATTTTCAACATCCCTCCCCTCTCTTTCTCCCTCATTCCTCGTTGAATGCAATTCAACATAAAGCTGCACATAGCCTCAATCTTAATTAGGGCTACTTGACGGTGGTTTAGTTGCTTCGTCCATTTCTATCATTGTTCACCACAATGAAACCCAAATCCTTTGCCAACAGGTTACCACACTGATGCACTTCTTGTCATCCATAATTGTCGCAGGGATTAAGCATATAAACCCCAAAGTTGTTTCATTCCCCATTTTTTGTGACTTTGTTTGTTAAGGGTGGTAGAATCTTATACTACAGCCAATTTGTAGCAAATCAACGGTTTTCATATTGAGTTATTGGGTTGTTATGACCCAGAATTTTGAAGACAAACAACAATGCTTTGCCAAAATAGTCCGGCAATAGGAAGGGGGAACTTTACTAGGACTGAGGGGCAACTACCCCATTCCTCTCTTAACTGTATGTTTATTAACCCTCCAAAAAATATATTGCTAATTGTTAATTGTGACTATTAGAAAATTAATCTGTTTTGTTATAGGAATAATCCACTAATATACCCTAAGGATGTGTTTAGTATGCTGTATTAGACATGATAGTGTAAGTTTATATTATACGTTATGCTCTAATTCATTATAATCCCCTTGGACGTCAAAATGTTTTATAACTTAATGCAGTATGAAGAGGCCATATTAGGCTTGATTAGCTTTAAACGTCTAAATTTACTTTATTTTTTAATATTTTATTAAAATAAAATAATTCTTAAATAAATAATAATAAGTAGAAATTTATAAATAAAAATAAATCTTAATGAAATTATTTCATAATAAATAAATATTGTTAAAAAATAGTATATGATATAAATTTAGCTATATACAATAAAAAGTAATTATAATTAATAAATATTAAATAAATATATGGATGTTTAGTATTAAATGTACATGCGCGCGCATGCATGCTTATGTTGAAGGTGTGTCTTGGGCTTTTATGTTTGCAAGTGTGGTGTTTATTTTATTCGTCCGTTGAACGAGTAAAACATTTGTACATATATGTGCGGTTCATGTTTTATATTTGATTCAAAACAAAAAATATTACAGTTTTTAAGGTTAAAGATTGGAATAAAAGAGAAACAATTAATAATTAATTTGAATGCATTTTAGGTGCATTGGGTTGAATATTAGGGCATTATAAATATCGTTTAAAAGCTTTTGAAATTTTTTATCCCATAAAAGAATAAGATTATTCAAGAGCATGTCCTTTAGGTTAGCTGTGACACTCTTGAAAGTAATTTGTCTACACTGCTTCAGAATGACTGCTAGTGGTGTGTGTTTGTGTTAATGCAGCTCTCTTGTTGTTTTCCTTTATTTTTGTATAAAAGAAATGAAAAATCATATATGAATATGAATAATCTGAGTGGGTTGTAATTGTTTAATAATTGTATAAAAGTTGCTTTATTGAATTAAGATTAAATATATAAGTTTAATTTCTATGCATTATTAGTATAAAATAGTTTAAATTGAAATTTACTCAAGTGCTACAACATACGTAAAAGTGGTTCCTTTTTGAAATAGTAGATATAATAGTTAACTATTTTTACTTACATAGAAATAGTTGATTGGTTATTAGTGTAAAACTATTTTATGCTAACCATGCATATAAATTAAATTAAAAAATATTTATTTAATATATAATATGTATTAACATTATTTGATTAATTTTTAATGTGGTTTATATGTTACATAGGAAAGAGAAAAATCATAGAGAAGTTTAATTAATTAAAAGAGAGAAAAAGTTAAAATAGTAATCCTCGTATATAAAAGAAAATTATAAAATTATCCATAACTATAAATTGATTAAGGAGTGAATTTTTTGTTGGAAAAATACATTTTTGGGGTCCTGTAATTTATTTTTGTTTTTCATTTTAGTTCCTTAACTAATTTTCTATTCTTTGTAGTCTTCTAACTTATTTTTATTTCATTTTAGCTCCCTAACAAATTTTCTATTCTTTTGATCCCCTGACTTATTTTTGTTTTTCACTTTGGTCCTCTAACTAATTTTTTATTTTATTTTATTTATAAAAAATAAAATTGAACAAGACATTACCATTTTTTCAATTGTAAAATAAAATCAGAAATTGATAAAATATTAATTAAAAATTAAATAAAAATTAAATTAATAAAAGAAAATGATAAGAACCTGAAATAAATAATTAAGTAAGAAAAGTAAAATAAAAATACATAATTAATGAAATCTAAGGCAAAGTAAAGAAAAACATAAAAATAAATAAAGCACCCTTTTCTCAAATTTTTTTAAAATAAAATAAAAAATTAACTATGTATTTATAGAACTGCTAATCTACATGTGGAGTGGAAATTAGCAGTCCCTATAAATAAAATCTATAATCTATAATATAATATTAATATTTCAGACTCTCATGAAGAAAATTTTTACAAGTATAACTTCTAGAGCGATTTATGACCCATAATTTTCATTTAGAATTTGAATTCTCAATCTATATTCATTATACTTAATTAATAAATATCAATCATATTAATCATAATTAATTATTAATTATGAGATATCAATTAAAAATCATAATCTTATTCCCACTACACAATCCAATTTTAAAGCCCATTATCAGATACTGCAATATCACTTTGCAAAAAAAATTTATTAATTGACTTTTCAAATTTTTTCTATATTTTAAGCTTATGAAATAGTATTTTTTTACCTTCTAATATATTTTAATTATATTTTTTGATTATATTATTTGACTTATTTATCAAAAAAATTATTTGGCTTAATATATAGTCATGGTTTCTTTCAAATGTATTATAGTTTTATACGGAACATGTAATTTATATATTATCAATACATATATAATTTGAAATTAACTTGTACGATAGTTTTCAATCAATGTGTAACTATCAATTTGTAATTAATATAATCTATCACAATGATGTCAATCATAAATAATAAATGGATGTTTTAAAATTATATATTTTATTTCAAAACATGCCTATCAAGATAAATAAATTAAAATCTTCTAGTATTAATTCAATAATAATTTAAATAATTTAGTTAACCTTTTGAAATATATTTCACTTTTAAAAATATAAAATATTTACAATGATATATTTATTTTAACTTAAATTTAAAGAATTTTCTTTATTTAATGCTTGATTATTTTTTATAAGCTCATATATACTCTATTATTATTTAATTTTAATATGAAATTTTCAAGTATGGAAGTAATTCACTTATTTTAAATGGAATTTATAAAGTTTTTAAGGGTTTTCAATATTGTTTAAATATGATATTCTTCTAGTTTTGTTATATTCAAATTAAATTCATATATGGTAATTAACAATTTAATACTTTAATTTTATATAACTAAATATCTATGTAAAATATCTTTTTACATTAACAATACATTAAAATTATATCTTGAAACAATATATTATAAAAATTAATGAAATATATATCTTTTAATCATAATATATGTTAGCTTTAGACAGGTCCATGAATTTAAAGAAGAGATATCAAATCGATATTATTAATTCAATTTTAAATTTGTTCAATTATTGATATAGCAGCTATATTAATTTAAAATTATTTTATTAATTAAAATCACAGTAAATACTATCATGATCAATAAATTATAACTAAAAATTTAATTCCACAAATTAACAAATAAATATGATCAATCAGTCACGCTCTAATTAATCAATCACTCTCAAATTTAAATTTAAATTTTAAAGAATAACATTAAGTACATATTATTTTATTTTTGCATGTCAGATTTAATTAGTATAATACATAATTTTTTAAAAATTATTATAATACATAAAATTTTCCATATTATACTGTAATGATATTGATAATAAAAATATAATAATACACGCTATACTATATTAGCTTTGATATTTTAATAAAACTTAATATCATAGTTAATGTATTTTCAAAGGATTTAATATCATATACAATCTATCTATAATAATAATAATTAATATTCATTACATAGGCAGTTTTCTATGTCATTCATAGAGAAAATTATATCCCGCCATTTTCATAATATTAATATTTAAAGTAAGTTTTTGGATTTAATTTACTTTCTAATTATTTCTTATTTTTTGGGGATAAATACATTTTACCCCTCCTGAATTTTAAATCATGTGCAATTTACTCCTTGACTTTTCAAAATATGTATCGGGACACCCTGAACTTTTCAAATTGTGCAAAATACCCCTCAATATAATTTTAGTAACTAATAAAGGTAATATTTATATGCATTTAACCCCCTGATATTTCTAATTTGTGCAATTCAATCCTTTGTCCTTGAATACTATGTGCAATTAATCCCTTGATTTTTTTATTATGTGCAACCCGATAGTCTGCTATAATTTAAATTTTTGGAGGTTTTTTACACAGTTTAAAAATTTCAAGGTGTCATAATGTATTTTTAAAAAGTAGGAAATTTTTTGTACAATTTGAAAAATTCAGGCTGTCGTAATGCACGTTTGATAACAAGAAAGTCTTAGCACACATTTATTTTTTAGTTATCTTTACTGGATTTAATTTGCATCATGAATGTATTTTAATTTTTAATTCGAATTATGTGTATTAGTAGTATTTATTAGTATGGATATTTGTGTTTCGAATTTCAAAGTATTTTAAATTTTTTTTGGCTTTTTGAAATTTTTTAATAAATCTGTAAATACCAGTAGAGATTCAAATCTTCGCAGAAAATAAGGAATAGAGACCCGTGACGAGGACAAGAATGGGGATAAGAGGTGAAAATCTAAATGAGGACGAGGTCGGGGGATGGGGAGTTTCTAACTTCAAATGTAGAGCTTTTGAAAATTATAAAAAAATATATATATCTACCAATTTCACTATACCATACTTAATTTTTTACAATTTAAACATCTTAACTTATCAATTCCACAATTGTTTCATATTAATTTTTTTTTGAAAAACAAGACTTCAATTTTTTAACATTAAAATATTTAAAAAAGTCAATCCCATAATTTACACTTCTTTGATAATGATACTAATTTTTTATTAATTATTTTTTAAAATTAAATAATTACATCACTTTTATTCTTGAAAATAATTGTGTAATTGATATACTACTCTAATAACTGAGATGGCATGAATTAGGATTATATGTGATTTTTTTACTAATTATAACATATTAATTATAAAATATATTTTAAAATTAATATTTTAATTTACTAAACATGTGTGCAAAGAAAGGGGGTGTAATTGAAATCACACAAATAAAATTTATTAATTATTTTTTATTAATTATCAAATATATTTTAATTTTTTTATAAATTAAATATTTTAACTTATTAAAAAGATATAAATAGTTATGAATGATAAAAAAAATGCTGAAGTTGGTACATGTAGGATTGGATTACCCACCATAAAGATGAGAATAGGGACAGATTTTGTTTTCATGGGGTGGAGTCACTATTTGTTAAATGAGGTAGAGACGAGAATAATACATCTTTATTTTTTCTAATTATCTATACTAGATTTGCATTATATATGCATTTTTTACATTTTAATTTGAATTATGTTGCATTACCAATATTTTTTATTATAGATATTTATATTTTGAATTTTAAAATATTTTAAAAACTTTTTTCTTTTTTGAATTCTTTTAATAAATATGTGAATATGCGCAAGGATTCAAATCCTTGTGATGAGTGAGAAATGAGGATATGTGATGCTGATGAGGATGGGGGATGAGAGACAAAATTATAAACGGGGACAAGGCATAGGACATATCCTTTCTGACATGGATACCCATTATCACCCTTATAAATGGCTTATGATATAATAAAATTATCCACTTGTTCTCTTTCATTATTCAACAATTTTAACTTTCGAAATGCATAAAATTTTCATAAAATAGGCTCTTTATTGATATAGATCATCTATCAAGATTTTTTCAATCTTATAAATATGATAATCAAAATAAATTTATATAGTTAATTTTCTATAAGATATATTTAAATAAATTATTTATTTTTTATAATAATCAATAAATTATTTTTATTATCACTCCATACGTCATACAGATTAAACGACTAGCATATTTATATAATTGCTTTACAATTTTGGGCTGTGGTGGTGACTAGCTGGGTGAAGTTTTCTCCAAACCGACAACTCCAAAATTCAAACTCTAGACGTTGCAAATAAAGTAACATTTGTGTCTGTTTGAATGAAAAACTTTTAAAATGCAATTCATTTTCAAACGGAATTAATGTCTTGTTTAGGCATTAATATTGCGTCTGTTTGAATGAAAAACTTTTAAAATGTAATATATTTTCTAACGGTATTAATATCTTAAATAAAAAAATAAAAAGAGGTACTTAAAGAGGTATCTATTTAAAAAGGTATTTATTTAAAATAAATAAAAATAAATAAAGAGGTATTTATTTTCAAACACAAAAAAATAAATAAAAATAATATATTAAAGATTTAAAGAGGTATTTATTTAATTGAAAGTGAAAATTTTTAAAATCTCTCTTTTCTCTTTGCTTTAAATACAAATCAACATATAGCTAAATAGATTTCAATCCTAACTATTCTTTTCCCTTTTTATTTTTGTGAATTTAAGGATTTACCCACTGATAAAAATAATGACTAATTCCTGCAAGGTACAGAGATCATAGATGTGAGTTTTGTCTTTGGTGACCAAATGATCTCCACAACACCATTTGGAACTGAATCATGAGTAGATACTTAAAAAGCCTAGTTTACTATCAATTTGTGCTAGGACAATGTGGTTTCAATCCAAACTAGCCAGGGCTACTCTATGGTTCTTTAGTAGATTTCTACTTCCATTTCCATCATTGTTCACCAAATCAGTGAAACCTTTTCTAGGAAGTTGCCGCCATAGTAATGCATTTTGTGTTCCATAATTACAGCAAGGATTAAGCAATTAGCATATCAACCCAAAAGTCTTTTTTTTTTATATTTACCAATTTCTAGTTATTCTGTAGGAAGTCGTTGAATCTTAGAACCAAGCAATTTGAAGGATCGTGGAGCTATTGCTACAACTCAGATTTTTGAAATAAAACAGCAACTCCCTGTCAGCAAAGAAGGCAAGGTAAGATTTCCTTTAACCTTTTCTTATTTTTAAAATAATATTGGAAATTGAAATTTGAGACTTTAGAAAATTTTCATTTTGAGTTTTTGATGTTTTATTCATATTCAGTGACAATTTTTTGTATCACAATGATAATTAGAAAATGTTATATCTTTATTTATAAATATATATATACAAATAAATATATTGGTTTCATACATTAATTTGTGAATATGATTAAGATATAAAATGAAAAATATAAAATATCCATAGGTAAGTATGCAGACAGGATTTCAATTTTCAAGCCGCTGGTCTTTTTCTTGCGTTTTTTTAATTTTATTTCCAGGTGTTCAGAGAATTGCTTTCGTAATCTTAGGCTAAGGTGATGGTTAGATAGAGTCGAGATTTGTTTACATCCTTAATATTTTATCCAGATTTTGATTTAGTCTTTTCCAAATTTTTTTCAAAATATTTCAATCTTACTCTCTCAATAAAAATCTTCCAAATTATAAATAAAATAAGTTGATGTAGAAGTCCAACGACAATATCAAAAAACCTTGACAAAACATAAAATATCATATTACAATGATAGAAATCACAACATAACATAAAATATAAATTTTTTATTTATAATTTGCATGTCATTTACATTTTGAAAACATTAGACGTAAATAGAATAAATGATTGTTTTGGGACTAAATCGAAATCTTAGTAAAACGTGAGGGACATAAATAACAATTTACTCATTTTTTGAAGTGCCAACTTCAATAATCAAATCCTTGACTTTTTTTAAATGTAAACTACTTGATCTTGGAAGTAAAATATTAACAATTTGTTTTTTAAATATATCAGAAATTAGAAGCAATGAGGCTTGACCTTTATCACTTTATGCGAATTACTCATTATTTGATCAACCCTAATTTCACATTTAGGTTGACTTTGGTAAAATTTTTCAGAGGGATGCTCTGACTTATAAAAGTATAAGTCAACCTTTTGTGTTTAGTAAACTAAAAAGTTGAGGTACTTTTACTCCAATCTTTCAAAAGTTGGGGATGCTTTTCAAAGCTGGCTTTTGCTCTCTGGAATTAAAAAGACTAGTATGACAATATTTTAATTAATAATAATAAATATAGAAATCACATTCTTTAATATCCATTATTGTCATTTTGAATATTTGGATGATATTTACTAAACGCTACTATCCTAACTTATTCTTATTGAAAGCAATTTTTACAATATAGCTTTTTGAGAGCCTAAGGAGCTCACCAGCTTTTGAAAGCTATAACAATATCAAACCAAGCCTTAGGATGGGTTTGGTAATGCTCTTCTGTTAGGTGATCTGGCTTATGAAATATATAAGTCAAGTTTTTTAATTTGATAAACAAAAAAGTTGAGATATTTTTATTCCTGGCTTTTAAAAGCCAAGAGTGTTTTTAAGAGCACCTCATGTGGTGCTTTTCAGATCTAGCTTCTACTCTTTGAAGTCTACAATAATAATATTTCAGAGTAGTTTAAGGGAAAGTTTTACACGTATTGCAATGAGAATGTTTTAGGGCCCACATTTTTTAAGAAGTTAGTCATTATTTTTTTTGAAAAAAATAAAATCACAATTATTACATATTATTAACATATCATAGATAATCATCCATATTTAATAATAGGATTGCATTACACTAATTAAATATCTTTAACTATTGCGATGCTGAAATCATAAATTATATTGATAAATTAATTTCATAATTTTATATTAATTTCGCATGTAAAATTTTTATATTTGATGTGAGTGGTGATTTGCTTTTGAATACTATTATATTAAATTTATGAAATCATGTATATAAATTATAAGAAAGATGCAAAATATATGCGCTAGGTTATATCATTTATCTTTTTTATTAACAATAAGATTATGATGAATTCAATTATTTAAAGGCAGAATATTTTTTTGTGTCATTAGTGATGACATTATTTGATTATATATATATATATAGACTAATTCAATGATTTAAAGACCAAGAATATGCCAATTTAATAAAAAAAAAATTATATATGTGTATAGGTGAAAATGAAAATCCTGGGATCATCTGGGATGGTCATAAAATTACACCTTCAATAACCTCTGAGTTCTTGCAAATAATCTTGATAATTTTATATTTTAAAAGATTTGAATGAATTTTTAAAAAAATCAATCATATAATTCATGAAAATTTTGATAATTTTATACTTTAAAATATTTGAATGAATTTAAAAAAAAAAAGTTAGTGTTGAAAAAAATTGAAAAAATTGCAGAATATTTTAAACAGAAAAAAATTATAGAGATTTATTAGAATTTTATTTATAATTAGAAGTTATTAATAATTAAGATTTTGTATAAAATTTATTAATTGTATAAATTTACTATACTAATATTTCAGACTCATTTTATGAAAACTATTACATACAATGATTTAGGCCCAACTTTTTCTCAATTTTTATGTCTAAAGATTTTTTTAAACTTAATTTATAATTTACTTATTAATTATTTTTCATATGAAATAAAATTAGATATTATAACATTAAAGAATCAAATATTATAATCATTAAATATTACAGTTTGTACTAAGAGAGAACTCATATTAATATAATTATGATCTACAATTAAATTAAGAACTATTAATAGCCTCACATTATTAAAGTAATATAAAAAATTATAAAGAAAATATTTTTAAAATAAATAAGCTTTAAAATTAAAATTTTCTTAAAAGAAAACGGATAGGTCAAATTGTTAATAAATTGCTAATTGATTGATTTTGATATGATAATAATTTAAAATTAAATTTATACCAAATTTATTCTTAATCAAATATTTAAGACACATTATACTACTAATATAATAATTTATTCTTAATTAAATATGATAATAATTGATATAATACTAATATTTAAGACTCATTATATAAAAAGTCTTTCATGTGTTATTTATAAAAAAATTATACCCCACTCTTTTCATAATCTTAACACTTAAAGTAGGTTTTTGAATTTAATTTACTTTCAAATGATCAATTATTTTTTCCAATCATATCTTCATATCTCCCTACCATTAACAAAATCAATATAAAAAATAAAAAATAGTATAAAAAATTATAATTCAATATATTATACCATAAAAATTATATATATAATTATAGTATTAATGATAACAAATCTATTATAATTGTGTTGCATTAATAGTATTTTTTATTATAGATATTTATATTTTGAAGTTCAAATTATTTTTAAATTTTTTTAATAAACCCATAAATATCAATAGAGATTCAAATTTCCATGTGAAATGAAAAATGGGGATCCGTGATCGGGATGTATATGAGAATAGAGGTAAAATTCTAAATGAAAATGGGATTAGGGGAAATTTTAATTTTAAATGTAAAATTTTTAAAAATTATAATAAAAAAATTATCTATCTATATGTATCACTATAACATTCCAATCTATCAATTCCATAATTTTTTTGAAAAAAAATACCTTCAATTTTTTAACACTAAAATATTTTAAAAAATCGATTGTATAATTTACACTTCTTTGATAGTGATATTAAATATTTACTAATTTTTAAAAAGGTAATAATTATATTATTTTTATTAAAAAAATTATAATTGATATACTACTCTATTAATCGAGATTATACAAATTAGAATTATAAATAATTTTTTACTAATTATTAAACATTAATTATAATATATATATTTTAAAATTGATATTTTAGTTTATTAAAAGGATGTACAAGGAAAGGACGTGTAATTGAAATCATATAAATTAAATTTATGTATTATTTTTATTAATTATAAAATATATTTTTCTATTTTTAAATTAAATATTTTAATTTATTAAAAAGATATAAACAGTTAGGAATGATAAAAAAATTGAAAATGAGTACACATGAGAATTACTCCATGATAAAAGGAATTGACACATATTTTACCTTCATATGGATGATCTATAGAGGCTAAGTCCCCGTTTGTTAAACAAGATAGGGGCATGGATAATACATATTTATTTTTTAATTATTTTTATTATATTTGTATTATGTATATATTTTTAATTTTAATTTGGATTATGTTGTATTAATAGTATCTGTTATTATGGATATTTATGTTTCAAATTGTGAAATATTTTTAAAAAAATTTTCTTTTTAAAATTTATTAATAAACCATTGAATACCATAGGGATTTTGAATCCCTATGGGCAACGAAGAATGGGAAATTGGAACCTATACGGGGGATAGGGATGGAGATAAAAGACAAAATTCTAAACTGTGACGGGAGACTTGGGACATGTTCCCTTTATCATAGATACTCATTAGCATCCCTATAAATGGCTCATAATATAGTGAAATTATCCATTTATTTTTTTCTTTATTCAACAATTTTAACTTTCAAAATGTGTAAAATTTTCATAAAATAAGCTCATGATTATTAGTTATATGTTATCTATTAAGATATTTTCAACTTTACAAATATGATATTCAATATAAAATATAAAATAAAATAACACATTTATATTTTGTCTACTTATTTAATTATTTAACTATTAATTTATTTTTAAGATAAATTTATATACTCAATTTTCTATAAGATATATATAAATAAATTATTACTTATTTTTTATAATAATCAATAAACTATTTTTTATTATCTCTCTGTGCATCGCACGGGTCAAACGACTAGTTCAATAAAATTAAAAACACTAGTATAACTTTTGAATTTTAATAAAAATCCAACTTTATTCTTCCATTAATTAAGGCTTTTGATTTTTCATTCTTCCCACAAAATTTTATGTCCATTACAATCATTTTATAGTTTGAGAGTAATTTTATATATGTTTATTAAACACAACTTCAATAATTCCTGTTGAAAGTAATTTTTATATTATTTCATCAAATAGTACTACTATAACTTTTTGAGAGTCAGAGTACTAAACAAAACCTTACAAATGTGTGTAGCTTAATAAAAACTTTTGATACCATGTATTTTCAAAAGGGATCAACGCACTGTTTAGATATTCAACGGAAAAAATTGTATATGTTAAGTATTTAATATTGAATTAATCTAATTAAAATTAAAAATTTGAAAATAGTGCTTCCGAATTTTCAAAATCGCTTCTCTCTAGCTTTAAATGCAATTCATAGTATATATAGCTAAATATAATTTCAATCACAATCAGGGCTACTTTACAGTGGTTCAGTAAATGGCTACTTCTAATTTCATCATCGTTAAGAGATAGATAAATGATAGTTTTTAAGAAATTTTGGTGGGAACAATGTTTTTTCTTTTTAATCGTAATTAAAAGCTGTCATCTAACATGAATCTATTTTCTTAAAGATAATAAATAAATAATAGATAATTTTAGTAAATTTTGACTGGAATAATTTTTTTAATTGTAATTAGATTAATCATGTAGTATTTAGAGATATTTCATATAATAGATAATAGATTTGTTGTAGAAAACAATAATAAAAAGAATAAAACAATATAGAAATAGAGATAATTATATATTTATTAATAATTTCAAAGGTGTGTCATGCCATAGACCACCCGAAAAAGTATTTAATATTCATAGATTGAGCCTGTGTATAAAGAAGTCATATTAAATTTTTGCCTTATCAAATCTCTCTCTATTTAAATTAAATCTTAGCCAAATCAAGATAATGATATATTCTCTCCAATCAACTCCTAACCAAATCAAAATATCACCATCCAACCGCCAATCAATATTTCATAACAAAATTTGAATAACCATCGATTAGAAAGAGATAAATAAACAAAATACTTTCAAAATATGACAGATCTTTACATATGTTATACAGAATTTGGTTCAGTAAAACAAAAGCTGCAACAATATTCCGATCATCCATTATCTCTTTTCCATTAGCAGTTTCTCTTCAAAAATGTCAGGGCAACCCCCTCATGATGATGCTGCTGAGATTAACCTGCTGCACCACCAGATGCTATTGCAATCACAGCAACAACTCTTGAACTCAATGCCTCAACAACAGCTTCAAACACCACCCCAATTTCAACAAGGGAACATACCAACTTGTGTATATGGTATGTGTGTTAGGCGCATGACAGATTACACTCATTACCAGCATCATAGACCTCAAGACAACAACATTGATTTCTGGAGGGCCTTTGTTGCCGAATTTTTCGCGCCTAATGCCAAGAAGAAGCTGTGTTTCTCTAAGTACGAGAGTGCAAGACAAGCAACTTGGGTTTATACATGGAACTGTGAAATATGTGACCACAAATTAGGCCATGGTTTTGAAGCAGGATTTGAGGTTCTTCCTGTGCTTTTCAAAGCCAAATATGAAAGTGGCATTTTAAAAGAGCACCTTTATGTTGACTTGCCTCGTGCATATTACCAAAACCCCTCCGGCCAGATTGTTGTCTACTATGACACAGCAAGAAAGGAGACCGTACTCGAGAATCTCCGCGTCGTTCATGATGGCGGTCTTCGGGTAGTTTTCGCGCCGAATCTGAAGATATGCTCTTTGGAATTTTGTGTTAGGGGACATGGAGTGTTCATGAGTAGAAAATCTTTGGTGCCAAGGTATAATCAGTTTGTAGCTGTTGCTGAGAAGTACAGGGCCTTTGCAAGGAGCGAAATAGCCAATGTATCTGCTGAAGAGGTGCAAAATAGTTCCAATATGTTGGTTGCATCAACAAATAATTTGGCTAAGGGATTGGATGCTCAATTGGTTAATGAGTTAGGATATCCAAAGAGCTATGTTCGAAGGCTACAAATATCACAGGTGGCAAATAGTATGAAAGATTTGATTGGTTACAGCACAGAAAATAGGATTGCACCTGTGGAGAGCTTAATTAAATTCCCTAAGAGAACAAGTGGTTCACCTGGAGTTGATGATCAATTGAAACATAATGAATATCAATTACAGCTTAAACAACATCAAGAAGAGGGGGCTAATAATGTCTCAAATGGTGGTGATCAAAACATCGAGCAAGGTGCTGCCATCAAAATTGCTTCTTCTTCCAATGATGTGATTAATGTTAATAATAACTCTGCCAACACAGCATCTGCACCACCCCCTACTAGTACTGTTCAGCCTCTCCAAAATTCAATGAACAATGCAGGAAGTCCATTTGGGTGCTGCAGTAATGTGCCATAGGCAGAACCAAAGTCAGTGGCCAACACCATCTTCATTTTTTTTTTCCCTTTTAGCATATCTATCTCATCAATGCGCTCATCGTATTCATGGTGAATGTGTAGAGAATATTTTTAAGGTCAAGTACTTTTGCAATAATGTTTGTTTTAGCAGAAATTTCTCACATACATGACATAAATTTTACATAAGTCTATGTCAAATACTTTGAGAGTAATTATTGGGTCTTGTTTGAACTGAATCGATGATGTTATCATGTTTGTGAAAAGAGGAATCATACATCACTATCACTTGACTTACACCACACACTTAAACTATGGTACAAGACAAAAAAGGAGTATAAAATATAAAAGATAAAATGAGAAGAGAAAAAATAAAGGAAAAAATAACGTTTTTCTCTTCCTTTGACTTATTTCTCCTCTTACTTATCATTGCTCAAAAGCTTTCATTCTCTCTCTTCTATCATGTCTCTCCCTCGTTCTTCATGGTTCACAGGAAGAAAGAGAATTAAGATTTGTTGGCAACACACAAAATTTATCCTTACACATTAAGGCTTAACTCATGCCATTTTAATTTTTCACGTGTTTGTAGTTTATGTCCCAGGACATGGATGATTCTTTTTTTTTTCAATTTTTTTAGCAACAAAATGAATTGAAAATGACTCTGCTAAAAGTTAAGATTTGCTGTTATTGTTGAAAACTGGAGTTAGAAAATTGTAAATGTGTATTACGAAATGTTATAAACTAATACCCATAAAGTTGTAAATTAGTATGTAAATAGTTGTAAATCAGTACACAAAAGTTGTAAATTAATTAAGGATATATACTAAACAGGTTCAGGATTAAATGTGAAACCATATGCAGAAAAGTTGTGAATGAGTATGCAAAAAAATTGTAAACCTGTATGAAAAAAGCTGTAAACCTGTATACAAAAAATTGTAAACTAATTTACATTTAAACAAAACGCACGGTAATAATATAAAATTGAATGTTTCGAATTTTATATGTATTGGAAGAATGCTTTATGAATTGCATTTATTTATTGGTACTTTTACAATTACTTCAATTTGAGTTTTTCAACTTTTTATGTACAGATTTACAACTTTTTCCATACAAATCTACAACTTTTCTACATATGGTTTCACATTTAACCCTGAACTTATTTAGTATGTGTCCTCAATTGGTTTACAACTTTTGTGCACTGGTTTACAACTTTTTACATATTGGTTTATAACTTTTTAGTATTAGTTTACAATATTTTGTAATACACATTTATAATTTTTTAACTTCAATTGCCAACAATAACAGCAAATCTAAAATTTTAGTAGAGTCATTTTTAGATCATTTTATTGCTAAAAAAATAAAAAAAATAATCATCTATATCTTGATATATAAATCATAAACGCATGAAAAATCAAATTTCACTATTTTTGTCAACTTATGTCTTAATAGTATTGATTGAAGAACTCAAATTGAAGTAATTTTAAAAGTAGTAAAAAAATCTAAGTCATAAAGTATTTTACAATACACATAAAATTTGGAACATTCAATTTTATATTATTATCGTGCATCTAGTTTAATTGTAAATCGGTTTATAACTTTTTGAGTACATATTTACAAGTTTTTACATATTGGTTTATAAATTTTTTGCATATGGTTTTACATTTAATCCTAAATCTATTTAGTATGTGTCCTTAATTAGTTTACAACTTTTGCATATTGGTTCACAACTTTTTAGGTATTGATTTATAACATTTTGTAACACGCATATACATTTTTCTAACTCCAGTTTTCAAAAATAATAGCAAATTTCAACTTTTAACAGAGCCATTTTTAGTTTATTTTGTTGCTGAAAAAATTGAAAAGAAAATAATCATTTATATCTTAGGATATAAACTACAAATACATGAAAAATTAAAATGGAATGAGTTATGTCTTTATGCATAAGGATTAATTTTATATGGTGCCAACAAATTTTGATTCCCCTTCTTTTTCTTTCTGTAAACCATGAAGAACGAGAGAAAGAGAAAAACATGTGATAGAAGAGAGAGAATGAAAGTTTTTGAAGGATGGTGATTGAGAGAGAGAGAAATAAGACAGAGAAAAAAGAATGTTACTTTTTGTTTTATCTTTTCTTTTTCCATTTTATCTTTGGTACTTTATACTCTCTTTTTTTTGTCTTGTAGCATAGGGTAAGTGTGTGGTATAAGTCTGATGATAGTTATGTATCATTTCTCTTGTGAAAATTTACACTTCTTTACTCTACAAGGCACTTAGGAGTGCGACAATGTTAAGCAAATGCATATTTAACTAGTCAATACATACTTTGTGTTGTTACCACCTCTCAAATTATTGAATATTAATCAGTTCTATTATTACTTTTTTAATATTTTAAATTTTTTCATACACAATGCTTGCAACTTTAGGCTACTCCCCTTTGAATTTTTGAAAGACAGAACACGATTACTTTTCTATGATTTTATTCAAACATACAATTCAATTTTTTTTCCTTGGATATTGTCATGAACTCGTGATGCAAATTTGAAAATCACTTTTGTTTACAAATAAGTCATGTCATATATGTAAGGGATTTTTTTTGTACCTTTTCTAAATTAAAGGGTTTAGAACCCTTTTTATTTGGCCAATATAACTTGACCATATGATAAATTTTGTCCATCTAAACAATGACATATCAGTAGATGAGGTGACGACTTCGTGGTAATGTATGTTAGCCTCACAAAGACTGCACCAAAGGAGATGATAGGGGCAGTGTTGGACCTCCATGGGCCAAGGGCCCGCCACCTCCCCTGGTGAGGCCCACCACCACCATGACCTACACCTACAATGACTAAAAAATATGAAAAAATTGTGACATATCACTTCTTAAAATATTTATATTTATACCATGTAATTTTTATGGGCTTTCTCTTCCACCTCTATAAAATTCAAAGATACTACCATTTATTAGTTATTTATAGCAAAGAATGAGCCACATATCCCATAAATCTAAATTTTTAAAACTTTTCAAATCATAAATCAAATTATAACTATTAATTACATAAGAGTATCGGTGCTTATGAGGTGCCGAAGGAAAAACCAATTTTTTATTATTGCAATTTATTTCGGTGCCTATTTACAAAATTAAATTGAAAACCTATTCTGAAACATCATATTTTACCATTCTAATTTTTCAAAACACTTAAAAGAAGATTTTAACCCAAATTCCAAATATGTAAAAAGTATAAAGCCTACAAAAATCACGATTACCAATTCACTCAAAAAGATAACTCATTCAATCTTTTTCTTCAATTGCTAAGCTACACAAAAAGAGTATTTTTCCTAAGAATGGGGTACAAAAAATATAAAAGCAAAATAACAATGATGTTTTCCTTTCTCCATTCTGATTATTTAATTTCTAATTGACTCCATAGTCTTTGACCATTTCTCTTTTGAGTTGCTAAATGATAGTGCTAGAGTGTCATGGCTCTAGCTCTACTAAATTAATAAATTTATTTATAAAACCAAATTGCACAAAAAAAAAATAGTATAATGGTGTATAACTCGAGTTATTTTCCAATGATATTGGTAAACTATTAGACTATACAACAAGGGGTTTTGAAATAGCATTCAACATAAATTAAATAAGCAACAAACAAAAAAAAATGTTAAAAACACTAGCACAAGCACTAATTTTGTATTAATTAAATTAGCTTCGAAAATTTGAAAGTCCTACTTGTGTGCAAAGATTCTTCAAAATCCCCTTTTTTTTCTCTTTTTTAAATGCTATTCAACGTATAGTTAAATACTCCATCTGTTTTACTCCATACAAATAGCCGTGTCACGAATATGAAATGAGAATCTTTGCTTCTTGCTAATTAAATAGAGAAACTTCTTCATACTAATTAAATAGAGTTTTTCTTTGACAATTTTGTGAAAGAAACTATGAAAACAATGTTTCCTTAATTTTTTTTTTGGTTTCCTTCATAAAATTATTAATGAAGATAAAGTGATGATTATGTAATTAATATTTATAATAACTTTTCTAAAATCGAAACCAAACAATTCCTTAAGTATTTAATTATATATTCATTTAATTGACTATGAAAATTTGAAAATCCAGCCTGTGATTTTGTAATTAATATTTATAATAATTGTTCTAAAACCGAAACCAAACAGCTCCATAATTATTTAATTATGAATTCATCTAATTGACTTTGAAAATTTGAAAGTCTCGCCTCTATACTAAGAATTTCCAAAATCCCTCCTCTTGTTCTCTCTCTTCTTTAAATGTAATTCAACATTCAACATATAGTTAAATACTACCTTTATTTCAAAATATCTGTTTATTTATCATATCAAGGAGGCATTAATTTTTTTTTTTACCAACACTGTCCTTGTGTAATCAATTGTATTTACTTACTTTAATAATTATAATTGTTTACTTCCATTTTCTAGAGAGGCAATCTTATCCACTTACACAATCTTATATTATTACCAAGATTCATTTATTATTTTCTTAATATATGTGATTTTTTTTTTGACCAATGGAATGAAATGGAGAGGTATAATTTCAATCCATATTAGGGCTATCTAGCAATGGTTTAGTAGACCGCTTCTTCCATTTCTATAATTCTTTGCTACTCAAAAAAACTCAAGTCCTTTGCCAGCAAGCTACCATAGCGATGCACCAATCATCCTTCATAATTGTGGTATAAGTTACACAAATCAACTCAAAAGTTTCTGCACCACCCCTTTTTCGAGATCTTGTGAAACGTGGTTGAATCTTTGTATCAACAGGCAATTTCACAACAAAACTTATAGTTCTTCATCAAAATAGTAGGCACGGTGAGATATGTTGTCCCCTTTCCTTCTGTTCTTAAAGTGATATTTGAATTTTTTATTTTTTATTTTTAATTTTTCACATATTAATTTAGATTCTATTGTGAAACTCTCATCATGATGATATGAAAAGTGTAGTGCTAAATTACTCAAAACAAAAATTGATGAAACATTTAGAGTTTGAAATATCTGAAGAGGAGCGAATGTGCAGTCCGACTTTAGTAAAAATCACTTGGGTAAAAAAGAAAAAGAAAATTCAATGTCACATAATATTTATAGTGTATATATGTGTGCTATATTTATATATATAATATTGTTGAGAGATCCTTAAAGAGGAGTAGATGTGTAGTCCGACATAAATCATCTAGGGAAAAGAATGATGTGGTCTGTACTAAAATTAATGCTAAAAGTATTTTTGAACAAAACAATTGATTTTTCTTTGTTATTATAAACATATAAAATTTTCAACAGTAAGATTCATTGAAGAATTCTTCCATAAAAAATTATTTAATTATGTAATATATTTATTTAACTTAGACGAACATGGGTATCAACAAATTTCTTCCATATATATATATATATATATATATATATATATATATATATTCTAATGCACTGATAGTGTAAAAGAGTTTTACATTGTCATTCAATCATGTGTTTTTATTTATAAAACTTTCAATATAGCGGATGGTTAAGTCTAACATTTCTACTAATGTGTCAATTATGATTGAAAGTCTGTATAAAACTATTTTACACTGATAATATATATATATATATATATATATATATTATATACGCACGCATACATAGATAGTGAATAATTGAATTGATTATAGAAAAGTGCACAAGACATTAAATTGGTCTACAAATTGAGTCTTTCATAGTAAAAAACACATTCATCAATTAATGACCAAATAAATGTCGAAATATTTATTAAAGAACTAGAGTGATGTCCATTTTAATAATTAAAAATCAAACAATTGATTGGAATATGTTAAAAGATTAACCTGATATCGCATATATTTTAGAAGATTAATTTTGGTATTTATTCTATGTGCCTATTATGTAAACAGCACAAACATTCCTCTCATAAAGTTGGAACCAACTCTGCTATTGGTAAACAATGGATCCCCAACACCCTGATCAATCATCATTTTGGAATTACTTACAACAACAACAACCTCAACTCCTCTACTCCTCAGAGCAATCTTATCATGCTAATGCCACTCAGCTTGGTTGGTTGGGCCATCAAAGGCTCTTGCAATTACAACAACTTAGTCAACAACAACAGCAACAGGAACTACAACAACAACTCTTGATGGCAATGCCTCAACAACTGTTCCAAACACCACAACAATTTCAACCCCAGAATATGCTTATGATGAGGTCTCCTATGATAGTTTATGAACCTGGTAGCTGTGCTAGGAGGTTGATACATTACATACACCACCAACAACTTAAGCCAGAAAACAACAATATTGAGTTCTGGAAGGACTTTGTTGCTGAGTATTTTGCTCCTAATGCCAATAAGAAGTTATGTGTTTCCATGCATGAAAGTGGCAAAAAGACAACTTGTGTTTCCCCTTTGTGGTATTGTGAGGTATGTAATCACAAAGGTGGCCATGGGTTTGAGACAACTTTTGAGGTTCTTCCAAGGCTTTTCAAAGTGAAGTATGATGGTGGCCTTTTGAAGGAGTTACTTCATATTGAGAAACACAGAGAATATCTAAATTCATCTAGACAAATTGTTCTAGAATGTGCCAAAGTAACTAGGGAAAGTATGTATGAGAAATTCCGTGTGTTACATTATGGCAATCTTAGAATAGTTTTCTCTCTAGATTTGAAGATATGCTCCTGGGAATTTTGTGTTTGGCATCATGAAGTGTTCATGATTAGAAGGTCCTTAATTCCTATGGTTAACCAGCTTGGAGTTGTTGTTCAAAATTGCAAGGCTTTGGCTCAAAGTGAAACAACCAATATTTCTGCTGCAGAGTTACAAAATAATTGCAATTTGATGGTTGCATCAACCAAACAATTGGATGAGACATTGAAAGTTCCATTGGATGATGACTTAGGATATACAAAGAGCTATGTTCGGTGTCTAAGGATGTCACAAGTAGCAAATACTATGAAAGATTTGATAGATTACAGCAGAGAAAAGGGGATTGGACCTATGAAGAGCTTAGCTGAATTTCCTCAGAGAAAGCAGCAGTAGCAAAAATAGCAACAATAGAAAATGGGGTCTCATGACTCAAATGGTGATCAAAACATTAAGAAGTTGCATCAACTACCAAAAGCACAAGCAAGTTGCATCAATTACCAAAAGCACTGGTTGACATCTCTGTTTATGTCACATTACTTTTGCAATAATGTTTCTTTTTTTGCCAAAAGTTCTGACAAATATTATAGAGATTTCACATAAGTCTATATCAACTACAATGCTTCTAGTAATAATAAGATATTGTTAAGTTTGGACTATGAATCTTATATTAGTTTTGATGTTAATGTTATTATCATGTTTCCTGATTTTAAATCTAGTGTCAAATTTTGTTTTTTTTTTTAATTCTATAAAGCACTTCAAATGCTTAATTTTATGAAAACACATACTTAAATAGTTAGTTCATACAATTTGAGTTACATATCTCAATTTTTAGAATAACTAATACAAATTTTAAATATTTTAAATCATGTGTAGTACTTGTAGATTTGGTTTGGGCTCCTTCATTTTGATTTTTTTTTATAGGCAAAACTTTTTCCTATGATTTTAATAAAACATAATTTGGTAGTTTTGATGTTGTCATAACTCAAATTTGAACTTTATTTTTGTTTACAGATAAACCATACCGTATATATACTATTTTTTTTATACAGTAAGTAATGTATTTATTGATGACATCTTTTCTTTGGTCTATGATTAAGTCTTAACTATTGGATTCAAAAACAAGAAAATCAAGGGCCTATTTGATGAGTGTTTTTGAAAGACTTTTAAAAATAAAAAATACCATTGACACACTTTATCAAAAAAACTTTATCTTAGTGTTGCTTGCCACCCTACTCTTATGGCAACATTGAGCTTAAACTCAGCAAGATGTTATTTTTATACAATTTGAACAACGTGTGGCCTTCCTATCATAACTCTCTTCTAAGCCTGCAATTTGCCCATGGTGGATGCAATTAAAGACTTGGGGGAATCTGCCTACAGCGAGCCAATATGTACTGTTGGATGATAAAAAAAGAAGTGGCCTAAGTGGATAATAAGGAAGATAGGAAGGCCACTGACTTCTTCCTAAGTGGAATAACAAAGGGAAAATTCACCTCCAAGAAAAGAATATGGCCATTATTCATAACTCTTTTTCCACCCTACTGTCCAACAGTACCTAAGTGAACATCCTATTATTCTAAGACCACTGTCGGTGCTGATAAGTCTGCTTACAAGTGCAGCCATTATAATAAGATAGGTCATACTAAAAGTTACTGCTTTGAACTAGTGGGATATCCAGATTTGTGGGATCATAGTCATGACAAAAAAGGGAAAAACTTCGCTAAAGTTCCAACTGCAGTTGCTGTTGAAATAAAGGCAAAAGATGAAACAAATATGGCCTTGATTACAGCTATGGATATTATTGGTAAGGCTTTAAATATTTCTACACCTATTTCCAATAGTACATGGATAATTGATTCAGGTGCTACGATACATATGACATTTGATTTTAGACAGGTCTCATCCCTTAAATCATCTTCACAAAAACTTGTTTGCATTGCTAATGGTGACACAACTCCCATTATTAGGGAAGGATCCTTAACTTTTTCAGATACCTTAAATTTAGACTTTGTTTTAGTTGTCTCATCTTTATCTTATAACCTTTTTCTGTCTCTCAAATAACAACTGCTTTATCTTATGTCGTAATCTTTTGGCCTGAATTTTGTTTGTTTAAGGACATTCAAACAAGGAAGATGATTGGTTGTGGAATTAGGAGAGGGAAGTTATACTATTTGGACTTGACGTCCAAAAGTACTAATAAGTTACAATAAGCTTTGAATGTGAATTGTTCTAAGGGGGAGAAGAAGAAATTTGAAATTTGGTTATCGCATAGATGCTTAGGGCATGAATCCTTTGGTTATTTGAAGAAATCATTTCCTAGTTTGTTTGAAAAGTACAATGTTTCTAATTTTCATTGTGCTATTTGTGAATTGGCAAAAAGCCATCGTGCCTCATTTCCATCAAGTTTAAACAAAAGTACGATTCCTTTAATGATTATCCATTCTGACATTTAGGATCCATCTAAAGTCCAAACTTTGGATGGATCAAAGTGGTTTGTTACTTTTATTGATGATTGCACAAGGATAACTTGGTTATATTTAACAAAGTCCAAAGGAGAAGTGAATATATTGTTTCAAAGGTTTCATAAAATGATTCAAACTCAGTACAATGCACAAGTTTAGGTTATTTGCAGTGATAATGAAGGACAATACCATAGTGTCGACCTTCAACAATATCTAAAAGCGAATAGAATTATTCATCAAACTACTTGCTCTTATACACCACAGCAGAATGAAGTAGCTGAGCGGAGCGGAAAAATCATCACTTGTTGGAGGTTGTACATGCTTTATTAATAGAAGCTCATATGCCATTATTCTATTAGGTAGAAGCACTTATTTCAGCTATATGCTTAATCAATTGAATACCTTCCAGCACTAATGACTTTCGGACTCCTTTTCAAACTCTAACTGGAGCAGTTGTCGCCCTCTCTGTTCCAAGCTTGCCACCACGTTTTTGGATGTGTAGCTTTTGCGCATTTCCATAAGCATCAACGAACAAATTGACCCCTCGAGCATTACGGTGTGTGTTTCTTGGATATTGTATACAATAAAAAGGTTATTGATGTTATCATCCTCCAACTCAACAAATGATTATCTCCATGGATATGGTTTTCCATGAAGATACAATGTATTTATCTTCTAAGCCTGAATCTTAGGGGGAGCATCATTAAGAAATTTAGACTTCAGATTATAAATTGTTGGATTATGATTATCATAGTCATATGAAGCATAATCTTTCTTAAACAAGTAAACTGGGTGTTGACGGCTTGGATATAAGTGGTATAACCTTGGATCAAAGTAATGATGAACACTCTGAAGGTGGAATGTCTCTCACCCTAATCTTGTGAGCTTGAGTCCCTCACTAATATACCACACCAATCACCTGCCAAGGATATTCCTACTTTAATCCCTGAGCCAACTAAAAAACAGTTACCATAATATCATACTAGAGGTATTCCTGAACCCATATATGAACCTGTTCTTTCTAGTAAAGCTAAATATCGTATGAGTAAGTATATATCTAGTCACCGTTTATCAAAATCAAATAAGTCATTTTTAAATCAATTATCTACTATATCTATTTCTAATAGTGTGTAGGAGGCTAACCTAAATTGGAAAGCTGCTATGAATGAGGAGATGCAATCCTTACAAGATAATGGAATATGGGAATTCGTTGACTGTCCTACAGAAAAAAAAACTAGTTGGGTGTTGATAGGTCTATAGTGTGAAGTATAAAGCCGATAACTCAATTGAACTTTTTAAAGCAAAACTAGTGGCAAAAGGATACACTCAATCCTATGGGATTGATTATACAGAGACATTTGCACTAGTAGCCAAAATCAACACAGTTCGTGTATTATTGTCATTGGCCGCAAACTTTGATTGGCAATTACAACAATTTGATGTGAAGAATGCTTTTTTTCATGGTGAATTGTTTGAAGAAGTATACATAGATCTTCCACCAGGATATATGAGACCAGAAGAACATAGCCAAAAGGTGTGTAGATTGAAAAAGGCAATTTATGGGTTAAAATAATCACCAAGAGCATGGTTTGGAAGATTTACAAAATCAATTATAGTTTTTGGATACCACCAAAGCAATTTTGATCACCCTTTGATGATATGGTAGTTACAGGAAAGGACCCAGAAGAAAGAAGTGCTTTGAAAGAACATTTATCTAGAGAATTTGAAATGAAAGATCTAGGATTCCTGAAATATTTTCTTGGGATTGAAGTGTCTCAATCAAATATGGGAATATTTCTATCTCAAAGAAAATATACCTTAGATCTTTTACAAGAAATTGGAATGTCAGGATGTCAACCAATTGATACACCTATAAAAGAAGGATTGAAGTTGTACATTGAACCTAATCAAGTTCCTACTGATAAGGGGAGATACCAAAGACTTGTAGGAAGATTGATGTACTTAGCACACGGCCAAATCTTGCTTATGCATTAAGTGTTGTTAGCCATATATCCATAATCCCGGAGAACAACACATGAATGTTGTCATGCGCATTTTACGGTATCTAAAATCTTCTCCTAGAAAAGGAATTTTATTTACAAAAAACACAGATTGTCAAAGTACTGAAGCATACACTGAAGCTAATTGGGTTAGTGCAATAGATGACAGGCGATCAATTTCAAGATACTTCACCTTTGTAGGTGAGAATTTGGTTACATGGAGAAGTGAAAAACAAAATGTTGTTGCACGTTCAAGTGCAGAAGCTGAATTTAAAGGAATTGCACTTGCACTTTGTGAAGTATTGTGGCTAAGGCTACTTTTACAAGACCTGGGGTTTCTATCAAGATAACCAATTTGATTGTATTGTGACAACAAAGCTATGTGTGAAATTTCTCATAATCCTGTTCAACATGATCGAACAAAACATGTTGAAGTGGATAGATTTTTCATAAAGGAAAAGTTACATGAAAAAATTATGGAATTGCCCAAGATTCGATCAGAAGATCAGTTAGCAGACATTCATACCAAAGCAGTGTCAAATAAAGTGTTCTCTATGGTTCTACACAAGTTAGGCATGTTTGACATCTATACACCAACTTGAGGGGGAGTATTGAGATTTCCTTGGATTGATTTCCAAGAATAGGATTGGTTTAACCAGATTTCTAAATACACGTAATCTTTGTTGCAAACTTTTTTTTATAGATAAGTTTAGAAGTTTAGGAATAACTTTAAGTCTATTCTTAGTTATTCTTCTTCTATAAATTTATTGTACATACACGTGAAACAATAATAGAAATAAAAGGAGTAATTCCTGTTCTATTCCTATTTTTCACTTATATATTTTGACACAAAATAGAATCAAAGAAATGATATGGTGGATGATGAAACATAACATATCCAGGAATCTAATTGCTTTGTTTGTAGTAAGTACTTCTTTTTGGGCCCTAATCACATGATTGTTTTAGAACATTGGCCTTTCAACTTAACACTGTAACCGACGCCAAGGAAAAAAGGGAAAATATCACAGGAGAGAAGAAAAAAAATTCTTAGTTTGGTGATTGTCTGGTGCCATATCAATGGCACTTTCACATAATCAATTGGCTTTTGCCAAGATCCTTTTTTTTTTTATTTCTCGAAGTATTTCTTCGACTGACAGATGATAGACAACTAGTCTCACCTTGATATAATTAGACACCTAAGTGAGGACTCCACTCAATAGTATTTTTTTCATACACATAAATCTCTATATGCTTAATGACTTGAATCGCTTCCACTTAGGCGAATACCTTGACAAGCTTTTTGCCAAAATTCTAGTGGTAGATGTGTTTGGATAGTCCTTTGCCATATAATTCGTATACTTCTTATTTACTATTCTTTGAACAAATTATATTAATTCTCCTGAGGTTTGGTAAAATAAAAAGTCATATTCCCTCTATTTGTAAAATTTACTCAAGAGGTCCCTGAATTTATGAAATCATTATGCTGATCTCTCATGAGTTTGTGAAATAATTACACCTACCTCCCCTCTATCACGCAATAAATAGTATATATAGAGGAGGTCAGTGTCACTTGAACAAATAAAAGAGTATTGAAGTGAATTTTATCAAATCTCATGGGAGTTCAATGTAATTTACCCCTATTCTTTTGTCATCAGGAGATGGGGGAAAAAAGTGAAAGTCTTCAAAATTTGGACCCTTCTTTGTCTAGATTTGTCTGTAATGGGATAATAAATGGAGGAGTGATCTCTTGCTCAATGAAAAAAGGAGCTTTAAAATCTGTCTTGATCAAGTTAGTGAACCTTCACTTGAAATAACAGGATAACTAATATCAACACCGTAACATGATGATGTGTGATCTGTATGCAAGTTTTATGGACAAGAAGATCATACTATTTTTGAGGATAACTTGGAATGGATCTTCACATGCCACAATTGAACATTAAATTCACAGACACTGACACGAGTTAATAATTGAACTCGTTATGCGGCTGTCAGCGTTTTCATGTCCTTGGGTGCATGCCCTTCACATCATCTTCACACTTGCCTTTCAATGCTTCACTTTTCTGCAAAGATACATGGATTATAGCAAAGGGATGTCCTTTCCAATAGTAATGTTGTAAAGAAGCCATGCCAAGTGAATAAGATAAGGTCCCAAAGGAAATTGCCATGCAATGGCAGAGAAATGCCTCACTCTCAGCACCCTATCATTGACTCTTCGTTGTTGTTTTTTATTATTATTATTTTGACTACTACTACTACTAATTCTTCTACTATAATTATTATTGTTTTATGCATCAATCACTGGAAAATTAAAATTTAAGCATTCTATTTCATTGGATGGACAGATAAACTTAAAAGTACACCTGGATATACAAGAAGAATTTTATAATTTTTTCTTCAGAAGAGGATTATCTCAGAAAAAAGGGATATCATCTGATCTACTTAATTATGACTGAAAGAGCAACCTGAAATAATATCCAGTTTAATCTTTAAAATTTTTGTTCAATGAATAAAGTTCAGCATTTCTCAGAATCAAGCTGACAGTCATTGGGTTAAATCTTGATTGCCTATGCTTATTTTATTGATACTTTTGATTTTGGTTTACTTGAAAATTTTGCATGCTCATTCTTGAAAATTTTGAACTTGGTTTTTTTTTTTTTGGCATCTACATTCTTCTTTCTTTCTTTCTTTTTTTTTTTGAGTCACACTTCAGGAAGCTTTTGCAGCTGAATAATACTTCAAGGTAAGGAAAATGGAATGAATATCAGATAACAAAAAAGCTGAAACGGCTAATCCTTAATAATAATCACAAAATTTGAGCCTTAATTACACATCAAATGCAACAGAGACTAACATGGCCTATGCCTCATGAAAAAGCTAATCCTCTACTATTTTTGTTCATCACTCCTTCTTCTCCTCCTCACAATCAATTTATTATGCAATAAATAAATATTTTAAAACAAGATGTGCTAAAACAAATTAAATTATCCTAAACCATTAAAAAAAAAAACTAAAGACAGTTTCTGGTCTTATACAAATTATATATGACTAAAAGTAAACCATAAAAGAAGCTGAATCTGAAGAAGAATAAGAAGTTGTGGAATTAGCAAAACGAAGGCTCCTGAGAACACCAAAACTACTTGTGCCACGCCGTGGAAGGAGGCGCTCTGTCACCCTTGTAAGCACTGCTGTGTACTCTCCCAATATCTCTGTCATAACCACAACCATTATCATCTTTCTTTGCTTCTTCTTCTTCTTCTTGTTTCCTTTGAAAGTTGAAAAGTGAGAACTCAGAACTTCTGAGATAGAAGCCTTGAGGGTGCGAGTCCTATAAGTAATGCTCCTTTTTTTTCTTTTTTCGTATCTGAGGTTGGTAGTTATAATGTGAGCTTGTTCTAATGGATTTTGGAATGGTAAGGTTGGAAAGTGATGCCATATATATATATACATAAAGCACAAGTGGTTAGGCAAAAAGGATTGGAATTCTGGCACTTTCTTGTGTATGTACAGGAAAAATTAGGCACATAATAATTAGCAAACTTTTACATGGTAATTACCCTATGATGCGATATATAGAGTAAAGCTTTCATTAATGATTATCCCTAATGAACATTTTGACGGACAAGTTTGTCCATCGGAGAGTTGGGTTTCTCTATAGTTTCACACTAATTCGGGATATGATTATAATAGCTTTTGTAAATATTTGGGTGGAGTTAGACTCACAATTTTAAGATGATTTCAGAGTTTATTCGTTTTGTATTAAGTCACCTGCACATGTATGATCTTATAAAATTTATGTTCCATATCTCCAAAGTTGATGGGTGAAGAAGTTCACGACATATTAATTTATCTGTAAAAAACTACTTTAACACACATTTTAATTTTTATATACTTTGATGGAAGTTTTAAATTTTTCAAAGTCAGAGTCAATATGAGTGCTACTCATGTATAAATTATAAAAATTAATAGACCGTGTTGAAGCAACAAGAGACACGTATTCACATTTACATGCTGTTTATTTGGGTGGATTCACTACATTATAACGCGTAGATGCTAATCATCACAAGGGGTAAGGGATTTATTTTAGCCACGTTTTTTGTACAACATTGTGTGGTTTAATCATATCTTTTGAGGAGCTCTGATCTGGTTTGATCCTATTGGAAGAAATATTAGAGAACATGGAGTGGATTGCAAGTATTGAGCATGAGGTTCGGTAGATTAGATCTAGATGCATGCACTGGATTTATCAGGCGGGGTGATTTAACTTGGCTTCCTTCTATCTTTGAAATATGATCTGTGTTAGGCTCATGTTTCCTTCACATGGTTTGGCAGAGCTGAATTGAGAGGCTTCAATCCGTGATAATTGACTCTTTATATTTTGGTAGGAGTTGTTGGGTCTCAAATATTGCTGCTGCATTTTGGGAATGTGCTGTTACCATGATTGTCATGGTTGAATGGCAAAATTAAAAACGATGACCGTTGTTGTCTAGCACAAAATGAAAAAGGGATGAATGGCCCGCAGGATGAAATTTTTATTTTATCCATTTTCTATACAAAAAATTTTCTCCCGACTATTTTAATTATTTATTTTTTCAGCATTATTAAACTCTCAAGCTCACTTTTAAACTTCTATCAGTTTATGATTTTACTACATAAAAAATGAATTTATCTAAACTCTCGAATTCGACAATTTTATAAAACTGAAAAGCTATTAAACTCTCGATTTAACTCTTAAACTCTAAGAGTTCACAATCTTATTACATAAAAATGAGTTTATCTAAACTTTCAAATTTAATAACCTTATATTTTTTTAATCCATTTTCTCATTTTCATCTATATAACACTTTAACTATTATTTTTTTATTGATTCAATTTTCCTTTACCATCAGTTGATAGATTTAATGATAAATTATGTGAAACAACTATCTATTATGATAATTATCCACCATGATTTATTATTGGATTCAGATTTTATCAACTGGCTTATTACTTTGATCAATACAGTAATATATATATATATATATATTCTTCCCATTTTCTTCTTTTGTGATATGAAAAAAATCCTAAATGAACCAATTTCAAAAGGTCATGTTTAGGCACACTTATTAAAGATTGATAAAGTTCACAATTAAGTGATGATTTAGAATAAAATTGATAAAACTTATTTTTATTGTAAGTGTGGCTAAATAGGAGATGTTGAAATTGTGTGTTGAATTGTATCAAAGCAAAAATCTGTACTTTTGGTATTTAATGAGTGTTGTTCACCCAAAAAATTATTCCCACAAGAATATCCTTGTCCTAGAGGATGGATATGCAGATAGGCCCACTACAACATATACAGCACTGTTGTATTTGTAAAAGGCAGTGGAACCAAATGTACCTTCAAAAGAACAATACATGCCTTAAACAGAAAACATCCAAATGTTGCATAATGAGTGACCGTCTTTTTAGCATAGACTACATTAATGTGCAGTTGGTTGATATGATATGATGTTGTGAGATCAGATTCAATGAAGAAACCGAAACTGCATCACATGTGAAATGGAACAATGATAGGACAAAGGAGCCCAAGTTCTTGAATAAGCAGAATATATACAAGTGAGAAATGGAACACATCCATTCCAAAATTTACACTCATTTTTTTTTTCCCATAAAACCAGTTACTTATTCCTCATCTTCCATAGGTCAGCTTGATAATATTTTAGAAAGAATATGATCTAGTGAAGACTTTCTTCCACGCTTTCAAACTTAGAGACCGAACCTTGGTCAAAGCTAAAGAGGGCTTAAAATCCTTATGAGGGAAAAGGGGTTGTGAATTTGGTGAAGATGAGGATGATTCTGAATCCTCTAATGCAACACTGTCTTCAGGGTCCCAAAAACGAGCCTCTGTTCTCTTGCATCTAACGGTTTCTAGCACATCATATTTGTTGCAAATTCCCCACACAGTCACCTTTTGTTGGCAGTGATCCACATTCACTGAGTATATACCTGTCATCAATAAATCAATTAAGTTGCCACTTATTAATATATTTACGGTTTAATTTTGATGCACTGAAATTGTAAAACAATATTACACTGTTATCTAATCAAAATATTTAGTCTAGATAACTTTTCAAGTAGTACGTATAAAAATTAACTACCATGACTTATGTGGCAATACATGATTGGATGACTGTGTAAAAAAATTTTATACTATCAATGTACAGTAATCAAATCCATATATTTAAGCTTAAAATTTGACTAGAAAAAGGCTATGAGAAGTTTTATTTTTCGGATGTGTCTAGTTTGTTTCAAGAATTTTCTGAGGAAAGGGGAAGTTCACTATTTATGTACAGTAATGGTGTCACGGAAAGTGATATGGACCCAATATTAAATGTTTAAATTCAATGGCATGCTCTATAAAGGGTGCTGAAGACATGTATTTATTTTTTTTCACTCTAGAAATTGTCCAGCTATAATAGAAACAAACTAGAGTAAGGTATCAAGTGTACTTCAAAAAATAATTTTACGAAAAATCCATTGAAAAGTAAGTTCTACTTTCCAAGACAGTTCGTAAAATTATTGACGCTCTCATTTTGTGTTTGTTATGGTCCAGGGATCAATTTGATAAAAACAGCTACTGAAAGCGCCAATGTGATCAACAATTGAAGAACCTTCATGATTATTAGTAGTTAGTGTTCATACCAGCTCAAATATCCATTTTTTTTTAATCCAGTAGAGTCTTGTCTTAGATGGCTAGATATATGCGTGGAAAGAGTCTATAAAAACTTCAATAAAAATAAATTGGATGAAGGATAATCCAATAATTAAGGGTAGAATATGAAAAGAACTACCAAAAGAATGTAAATTTAATAGTTTGACTATTGGCATGATTTACAATAGGATACTAGTGTCATGTGACCTATGTAACTCACAACAAAACTTGGTTTGGATTTTGGCTGGTTGGTTGTTTTCTCTTTTGGTCATCTTGTTTGGTTGACCCATAGTCAAACTAGCCCTTTTTTTATTTTTTATTTTTGTTGCTACATTCCTTTAAACAATTAAATGAAAACAGAGGTCATCGCACTGGCTGCAATGTGTTTTCCATGGACCCAAAAACAACCTTGTGAATTTCAAAAGCCCATGCCAAACTTGGCCAAATGTTGTCCAATTTGGAAATTTGCAACGTGAAGAGAGCTGTACATGACCCACAAAACAACCAGCCTTTGACCCAAAAACAAAAAGGACCAGCCACAACCTCTTTTTGATATAGAACATAAAAGTAAAGCCCCCACCCCACCCCTCTCCCTCCAAAAGCCAAAAAAAAAAAAAAGCATGTGTTTATGAAGACTAAATTGAGAACCAATTTGCTAAAATCTCAGAAAAGATAAAACCATGTTCCAGACTCCAATGGCTGTTGATATTTCAAATTATAGCCTTGATCTTGAAAACTGTCACCTTATGAACAACCAAATTTTCCGTGTTAATTATGTACCAAATTTTGACTTGGTAAGACGGAGTTTTTGGTAATGATCTAATTAATAAGTTAATAGTCATGAAAATTGATGACAGTGTCATTAACTAAACCACACAATGCTAATATCAAATGTGCATACATTATTAACAAGTGTAAAACAGATATAAATTAAGGTTGAAATCAAAGATTTTCCATCACCGAAACGGTTTTTTTTTTAATTTTTTTTTCTTACCTTTAAGACTAGATAAGGCTTTCTTTATTTTCTTCTCGCACCCATAAGAATACAAGGGAACCATCATCTCAACGTACTGTGCCTCTACAATACTCTTGCGAGCCGGGACGATTTGCATGTTAGCCATTCTGATTTGCCGCAACTCACAAATTAAAATCCAATTTGCCAATCAATGTTTTCAACATGGTCCTGTGGATGTGTCTCCAAGCCTTATATAAAGTCTTCGTTATGGACACATGATTCATGGTATATAGGCTCATGATCCATCATAAGATTCTCTCAAAAAGAAGCTTTTAGACTAAGTAGTAAGCTATCTTATTCTTGTCTCTGTCTTTTATTCTTTCTGATGTTTTTCCTAAGTCTAAGAGGACCGTAAGTTAATTAACTAGGCTTTGAAAGATGTTGCCTTTGATTAAGGAAATTGAAGTCTTGCTTTGAAAGGTGTATGGGTTGTGACGTGGATGTGCCAAAGTTGTGTCAGCAATGTTAATCAGAAGTCGTTGGATTGTAGGAGTATTCTCCTTTTCTTCCATTGGCAATTGGAAACTTTGGGAGTTCGGCTCCCACGTGGGTTGTTTTCCTTACCAACGAAGATAGTAGTAAATTGAACTGAGAAGTGTTAGGAACTTGGGCAGCTTAATAAATTAAGGATCATAAACCATGAGGCTTTGTAGAACATGATCATTGTGCCTTCTCGAAGTTTTTATTATGCTAAATGGACGCTTTTACGCTCTAATCATCGATGCTAATGCCATGCACTTGCAAGTGTCGTTTCCTTTGATCCTTGGGGAAAGCCAGGAAAATAAACGAAAGGAAATTGAAGAAAGCAATGCATGGCTTTATACTAAGGTGAATAAATGATTATTTCAAAGATTAAACTGTTAATTCACTCATATCATTGTAATGTTGATAATTCGCATTACTGCTCACAAAATTAATCAAAGCACAAGCTACAAACACATCCACGTCAAGCTTACTAAGCAACATTATTACAAATGTATGCTCAATACCAACTCTATTTTATTCTCGCCAAAAGAACTGTTAATTTATCTCAACACAGTCAATGAAAGCAGCTAGCCTTTCTTTCTTATATACTCGAAGGTGTCACAAGAAAATTCAGTACAATAAAGTTGTGCCGTGCTTTGCAACCTCTTTCAAAATTATAACATAATCCCGCCTCTAGTTTAGGTTAACCTGTGTGTCCAGACAAGAGTGTACCTTTGGCATTAGATCCGAATATTTTATGAGATTTAGACATATCTAAACCATTTCCGATCCATATGGCTAAGTAGATGTGAATCATTTCTGATTTTGATCTGTTTCCTCTACTTGAGTAGTTGTTCCCATCAACCTCTTCCGCGTTTGAGAATCCAATGCAGGCAATTAATAACTATGGCGACGAAATAGTGTACGGGACAAAATAGACAAATTAGAGACAGTACTCATGGCTTCACCATGGCCGACTTTTGCCACATTGGAAAACAATTAAGTTATTTGTTTTCATAAAATGTATGTTATCATCCTGACTTATATATCATTCATTATTAGATGAAATATGAATTTTATTTAAATAGGATCTACACCACATTTAATAATAAATATGTAAATTAATATGACATCTTAGATCCTATAAATATAAATAATATTTTTTATTACAAAAATGGTCCCAATGAGTACCATTCATCTCGCCAGATGGATGTTGTGTCTCATTAGGCTCCATTCGATGACTCAGACCTCATATTCAGTGGGACCACCTTCCATGTGAAACCCACACGTCTAATTTCTATGAAGGAATCTTTTTGGGAGGGAAAAAGAGAAAGAAAACGAAATGGATTACATTGTGTTTGATAAGATAAACTAGGTATCATAGTATAAATTAATGCTATATATCATATCTTTATTTATTATTTAATGTAAATAATTTATTGTATAAATTTATATATTATAATTTCCTTTTACATCAAAAATATTGTATAACTTAACACAATATCAAAAAGTTAGATTAAGCATAATTAACTTTAAACGTATAAGATTATTTTTTTTTTAATATTTTATTAAAATAAAATAATTATTAAATAAATATGAATAAAAGAAAATTATAAAAATAAAAATAATATTTACTAAATTTATTTTATAATAAATAAATCTAATTTGTAAATAATAAGTATTTAGTAAAAATTAATATTTTAAATATATAATATTAAAATTATAAATTATTAACTAATAAAATACATAAATAAATAATAAATAATATGTAATATATAAAATTAGGGATTAATAATTTAAGTTTAAATAATTATGATTGAAAATAAAAAATATTAAAATATATAAAATATTTTTTATTTGTATAATTTATTGAAATAATAAATAATTATAAAATATTGAAATAAATAATAATACATAATAAAAATTAAATTTAAATTAATAAATATTTACATAAATGTAATATTTGAAAATTATATTTAAATAATTAATAAAAATTCCCATTTTTATTAAATTTAATATTTACTTAGTCCCTGTGTATCGGTGCTTCTCCTTTTCCATCGCACAGCACAGTGCAGCAGCAGACCTGCGAACACTGCACGATGGAACCGCATGGCGGTAGTAAGCGCAAACACTGGGCTCCCATCTCGCTCCGTGATATCCATCGGCAACTCAAGAAGCCAACAACCAGGCATCCTTCTGCCATCTCGGCATCAGCGACGGCGGGTCAAAATCGGTGACTGGCCGCGCATGCGAGGTACTCCGTCGAGGATACCCAGAACCGCAAGGCACTAGTGGACCAGTGGTGGTAGGTTGCAGCCATGATGGTAGAGCTGGCCGTGGTGATTTTGAAAAAGAAAGGAGAAGAGGGTAAAATAGGAAATATGATTTTTAATAAATACTTATTTGCAAATTAGTTGTTTAATTTGATCTCAAATAAATTTTGGAAAATTTTAATCTGACCCATCTATTTTCATTATTTTGTCTTTCAATTCTGACACTATAATTTAATTTTAGCCCACTACTTTTCCCTATTGATTCCCAGTGATCCCGAACTCATCAGAGACCATATAAGAACTCCCTATTAACATCATGGGCACCTTATTTTTACTTGTTTTCTATTTCATGTTTTAAAAACCCACATTTAGTTTTTAATTTTTAGAACCAATGTAAAAAAAGCATCTTACCAAACACTTTTTTCCTTTTTTTTTCATTTTAAAAATCAAGAACAATTTTTAAAAATCCCTTCCAAATAGGCCTTAGGTTGATCATCTAAATATACGAAAAAATAATTTTTTTCAGTGAAAAAAATCTTATCCATCCATACACCCAATATTTGTCCAAGAAGCCTAAAGATTACATGGATGCAACTGCAAAAAATGGAAGCTACCATTAGCATTTGACCACTTGCTGCTCTTAATAATTTCATTACATATCAAAGTTGCACATTTTCTATTTTCTAAATTGCTAAGATTTACGAGAAATTTTATGAAAGTCCTGAACTATTAGGTGGATTGTGCTTTATCAAATGATTGAATGGAGCACAATCAATCTTGATAGTTTAAGACCATACAAAAATTACTATCTATTTAGGTTTCTTATTGAATACTTAGGGCAAAAACTGTTTTCCTTCAAATCAACTATAAATGTGCAAGGGTTTAGGATAAGTAATGATTAAGGTTGCGATTATAATTGAGGGAAAATGTTTATATTTGTTATATTAGGGTTCAAATTTGGGGCAATTTTGTTTTATATATATATATAACAATAGATGAAAACTTAATAGATTTAAGTGCGTGTTTAAAAAGTCCATGGACCATATTATACTTTTTTTTCTTTAATTTTAGAGGCTAAAGTATCGTAACTCAACATTTTTTCATGTTAATAAAATAATTTTCATGTCATAGTGCTGCCCTTTTGATTTGAGGCTTCCTGTGCTTTATTTGATCAATATTTTTTGTTATCATCAATATAAAACTATGAAAGAGGACGGAATGAGATCTCATCCATTCTTTTTTTTTTTTTTTGATAGGCGAGATCTCATCCATTCTTTTCGCTTTGCTTTACTTCATCGGAAATCAAGTACAAAGCTTCAAAATCTCATTTTGTGAGATTCCTCAAATAGTACCCTTTTGCCTCAGTTCCAATAGGCAATCATGTTCAAGTTTGATTACTTTTAGGAGAATAGTTACTTTACTACCAAAGGTTTTTTTTGTAGAAGGATTTTAGTTATAAAGTATTGTAAATTTAAATTAATTCAAATACATAATTAACTTTGTATAATTACCAGAAAATAACTAAAAAAATGAGTTGTGACATACGCAGTCATGAACCTTCAGTGTCTATTTTGTTCATTGATATTTATTTTTATTTTTAACGATTCAATATATGTGGGATGTATTCTTTTGTGACAATTTATTGCCGTCTCTATTTACGCCAGAAGTGAAAGTTGGTAATAATATATGGGTCTGGCCAAAAAGATCTGTGGGGCTCTTTGAAGTAGTACAGGCATATAGCTTTATCCCTTGATTCATGGGTTTTGTCGGCTATCACATCCATGCATCCAATTTTCATAATCATATGCCAATCATCAATCTATAAAATTGATTAGTGAACATCATACTAATTTACTAAGCTGAAAAAAAAATAGAATAAAAAATCAAATTGAGAAATGAGGATACGCGTATTTCACAAGTATTTTATTTGTACAACATTGATTTGTGACTAGAGCAACAATATATCGTACATACATAAAAAAAACTCAGAACGATATATTATTAATTGAACTTATTATAGGATTCCATTTGAAACCTTATCTTCCATTCCACCAACCCAGCTCCAAAAATTCACATGTTGATAGTACTTACAAACTACTTGGAAGTTTGAACCCTTTTTTCATTTTTATTTATTTTTGCTTTTTTTCCCTCTTAAATATTCATAGGATGAGTCTATGAAATGCAGCACGCATTAGGATTTTCATCACTGAAGAGCTGAGGAGGTGGGATTCTTTCCATCACATAGAGTGGTGGGTATTGATAATAGTACATCATCCTCTTCATGCCTTCCTCATCAAAGTTAACCACTTGCATGTTCATGTTCATCAAGTTCATGTTCTCTTCTTTCTTGGCTTCTTCTTTGTCTTCTTCACCACCCTTTTCCTCTTTGTTCCCATCCTTATTATTGTCACCACCACCTTCACCACCCTCACCACCCTCTTCTTTCTTTTGTTCCTCTGGTGGCTTCTCCTCTTCTTTCTTGTCTTCAGGTTTAGCCTCTTCTGCTGCAGGTTTCTCAGCTTCTTTGTTCTCTGGTTCTGGCTCTGGCTGAGGAACTATCTTGGCTTGCTTTTTTGTGCGTCTATAGACATAATCCACTAGCTTGTTTGCATCCATTGTCCCAGTCACAATTACCTTCCCTGTGCTAAGCTCAGTCACTGCTGTTTGAACCCCTACATTATTAATGAACACAAATTTTCACTTTATTTTACAAATAAATATAGCAATAGTCCACTATTGATACTGTATTTTGTGCAAAGCGTTTTGCTCAAAACCATAAGGATAAGACTGATTAAACAATTTGATTTTAAGGCATGATACATACAAGGTTATCACAGTATGATGAGTGATGTTATTTGTACCATTTTTGTACATATCCTTTAAATATTTGCTAAAAAAGTTGAGATCAAACCCACTTTTAATGAATATTTAAGAGACACTTTTAAGCATTCTTTACGAGATGTTTTCAACATTGATATAAATAATATTTCTCAGGTATTATTCGTGTACTATAAAGCATGATTAGTTATGTGACATCAACCATCTTCATGAAAGGTGTTAAAAAGAAAATGTGTTAGGTGAATGAAATGAAAGTTTTTAAATTGTGCCTTTTTTAAAACAAAAAATTATATTTGTGAAGAGAGTTAAAGTCGTTTCATCTCTTTTAGTTGACAAAAATTGGCAATCACATGAACATCTTTATAGAAATTCTGCCCACTCCCTCCCCCACTATACTTTTCTTTCTCTTTTTGGGGTGCAATCTGATGCAGGACATAGACAATGGGGCCCAAATCACTTCACCACCAACCAAATTTGCGTAAAAAGCATGACACGTTAGAGGGTCCACACCATCAACTGCTTACTTGGCAATCTGATGGGTACAATGCATGAAGAAGGACATGCGTAATTTCCGGGGTGATGCATGATTCATCCTTTTATGGGATTGCTTTGTAATTTTCTTCTTGTTGCAAGGCTCAAAAATGGGTTAGTCAAAATCATAAAACTGAATTTGCCAACACAAAGTTATATCATTACTAAAGCAGCTGTCTATTTCTTTCCCTTTTTTTATCAGTCCCTTCTCAATTACAACCAAAAATGTAGCCATCAAATTAGAATCAGGAGCAAAATGGTACCTCTCATTTGGAGTATCTTTCTCTTGAGTTGCTGAGCACAGGCCTCACAGTGCATGTTAACATTAAGTTCCACAGTAACTGGCCCTGTAACCTGTAACACAAACAATTTCCAATTGTTGATTAACAGTTTATATGCAACTAGTTTTTTTTTTTTTTTCTCTCCTTCAGCTAGAAAAGAGGAGAATTAAAAATTACGTGATACCTGAGAATTAACAACTTCTGGTATAGGTTCTCCTTCTGCTGCAGGCAATGGAGATATAACATTGGCTCTTCTCTTTGTCTTCTTAGTAATAATATTGCAGATGGCTTGAGGCTCCACTATACCCTTTATAGTCACTTCATTTTTAGCCATATCAATTACCACTCCCTCAACACCTATTTAGTAGATAAAACATAAAAAATGAAAAATGAGTGCACATGCATGCATGACATTTGGAAACAAAAAGCAAAGAGAAGTGTGTCAAAAATGTTAACCTCTCATTTTCATAATATATCTCTCAATTTTCTTGGCACATCCCACACAATGCAGGTCCACAAACAGCACACAAGGGGATGGTGGTTTAGGCTCTTCCTTCTTCTCCTCTGCTGGCTTTTCTTCTTGTTTTTCCTCCTCCTTCTTCTCTTCTGCTGGATTTCCCTCTGGTTTTTCTTCTTTCTTCTCCTCCACTTTTTCCTCTGCCTTGGCCTCAGCCTTAGGTTGTTCCTACTCAGTAAAAAAGATAAAAAAACAAAAAAAACCGTATAAGTAGAAGGACTACTAATGCAGACCCTAAACCCGAGAATTCAGCTTTAAAAATATACCACTAAGAAAATAAGCATAATTTAATGACAAGAGAAGGCTCACCTGTTTTGCTTCCTCACCCATTTGCTCTATGAATTGAATTCTGAACAAGGGAAAAAGATGGAGAGGGTTAACAAGAGAAGTCAGAGGTATTATAAAGAAGGAGTAGGAGTACTATGATATATGGGCTATGACTGGTGGGTGATTTAGCATATAAAAGCTGAACTGAGTGATTCCTGATCACATGCAGTGCCACTATAGCTGCACTGATAATCTCTTAGTTTAATATTTCTTTTTAGTGAATTCTTTTCAATCTTCAAGGCTGAAGAGGTAGAAGGGGTGAACTAGTGGAGCAGGGCTAATAGATTTATAGGAAGGGAAAGAGGAGGAGAGAGGGGGGATTGTGAGGCCAGGTGGGGAAGACAGAGATAAAGGCAGCTCTGAAAAAATTGATAATACTTCCATAACCCACCGACTGGTGGAATTTTCATGACATGTTGACAAGGTGGTGAAGTGTCACTTTGTCAGACATGCATGGCATATGTGTAAGTGTAGGACCCCTTTAGGACAAGCTGGAGGCCTACCATAGTTTTGATGATTAGCTCTCTCACTACCTAGGTGTGCATCTATAGTGTGAGCACCTATTCATGTGAATCCTCAAGAGGATTTGGTTAATTTGGTGGGCTTTTGCTCATCTGGTATTTTAATTTAAATTTAATTTTTAGATTATTCTTATGGATGGATGATATGTAAATATCTCTATAAAGACTCGATGAGTCTAAAGATATTCCCTAATCCTAAGTTGAGCGATCTCCTTAACCTAAAGTTTCATTTATAAAAAAACACCTATACTATTCTAATAGCCAAATTTTACTAGTAGCCTTTTTTTTTTTAAGATGTACATCTCTATTTGCAGAATTTCTATACCTCTAAGCAAATGACAATGCACCTCCTAAGCTAAAATGATTAACCATGTAGCATAAGATTCTCTCTGTCTATGTGCATTATATATAATTCTTCAAAAGTTCATTAGATTAATCTTGAATTGGAAATTGGTTCAGGTTTATGATGCAGTTAATAGGTGTGACATAAGATGTTGAGTGGGGATTTATCATAAAGCGAAGAAGGGATTTAACTTGATCCCTTTAAAAGATGCGTTTGATTAATTTAATGTTGTAAAGAATCTTTTACCTGCTAACTACATAACTGCAGCCATCTGAGTATAAAACCTCTTTATCTCCTACTATTTCGTGATAGGAATGGTAGACATGATTTTCTAACAATTGTGGAATCAACTATAAATAATTAAGTAAAGATTTCAGTTACATAAACGATACATTTTCTTTTTTTAAAAAAAAAAAGTGAGAAACAATGTGTATTTTAGTTATAATTGGTAAACCTACTAATCTAATAAAGTATTTTTCATACACTATCAATTATCTAATCACATTCAACTCATCATATTGATCAACACTTAGATGTCTAAAATTTACTTGCAAATAAAATCTTCCTAAATACAGTGCTTATATGCATTTATCCTACTTAGGCTTAAACTTGAGGTATATGTCCACTCAAGTGATTGACATAAGGGAAATTACAGATCCGTTGCAATTACCTGAAAAGTGATATTAACTACTTTCTTTTGAGTTATGCAAGAATTTGAACATAATAAGTTGATGAAAGTGCAGGTACCACTACCAATCAAATAAGCCAGGTGTCATGAATTCGATCACACATATATTGTGATTTCTAAAAAGGAGAATGAGTGAATAAGCATTTGCTTTTTACACGAATTAGAGCTTAAGCAACGTATTTCTCATTTTCATGAAATATGATTGGGATGGATGAAACGTGGGAATCAGAGAAATCCCTTTACTATTTTGCGTGTCAAAAATTAATCCAAGAAAAGTTCATCTACTCCACGTGGGCTGTTGGTGACCTCTCTAGTTTCTATGACAAAAAGCTCTTAATCTGTTATGCATCAATTTCATTCCCTTGCACACATAGCACATTAGATTATGAAATGCATTTTCTTTTTCTTTTTCTTTTTTCATTTTTCCTGATTTTGCCAATCAATCCCCTCTTCCTCTATTAGATGTTGCAAACTAAATACTATATACCAAAAAGTGATGGGGCAAGCTTTCCATTGAGCATTAAATATTGTTTGCTGACCAAACTATGCTAAAATGTGTGGAGGGTTTGGATTGGTAAATTTCTTTGTTCAATCATATCATAGCCGGTGGCTAGGCCCTTTACAAGGAAACCTGAAAGCCAAGCTTTTCCAAACTTGATTGTTCTCAACAGCTCATTAGAAAAGCTTTTGACTAGATTACTGCTTTCCTTTTGGGACAATGAAGAAAGAAGAAATTCAACTTACTAGGTATGTGTGGTACCACGTGGAGATGACTCATCATAGTGCACTAACAGAACCCCTCCTTTTTACTGCCCCTATGGTTAATCTGTCGAGAGATCTTGACCACAAAATCTGAAAGATTTATCTTTCTACTAACCAACAATTTTTTTGTTTAGTGAAAAAGTGAGGAAAATTTTTGCCCAAATCTAAGATCATGACATGTCTTTGGACTCACTGAATATTTGTAGTGATATTTTTGTCCAAAAAAAATCTAAAAATTAAATTCAAGTTATGATAATATACGAACAAAATAAGGAGCTAGTGGCTCATAAGCCTTGTTGGTAACCAACACATCTTCTATTTGGTGCAAAGATATGCAAAGTCCTGCCAAAAAGGACTGCAACCTAAGGAAGTTGTAGTTGATTAACTTTGTCCATTTCATATAATCTAGAAGGGGAAAAGCAGATTTTTGATCATGTGAATGAGAATGGGGTTGTCTAAACATTGTAAGGAATGCTGATTAAGGGATCATAATCAAGGTATTGCCCCTTCTATTGTTGGCTTGGCCGGTTAAGAGGAATCTGGATGGATGCTTAGCTTGATTAGTAAAGCAATCATACTCAACCGCCCATTCTCTTTCTTGGTACAAAATATATTGTATTTATAATCTATAATTCACAATTTCTTAATTGCATCATGAATTTATGATATGATGTTTGGGACTCTTGGCGATTTGTCAATTGTTCAGCTGAGTCATTGCTTTATAGTTTGACACACAGGAAGCTTATGGAACATTTACCTAAAGGAAAGAACACCATGTGTCCACTCTGTTATTTCAGTTAAAAGGGGGCTCAGCATAGTTATTAATTTAAGATAAAAAAAGTAGGAGCTGATCTAAAGGGCACCCTCAAGGAATACTGGTCATTGGTCTATGCCGATCATGGAATTGTAGTCATAAGTTTTTGAGATTGATTTTGTTACAATTTTTATATTATTATTTGATTACAAATTGATATATGAGTAAAAATAGTTTATTTTCACATCTATTATATTAAAAATGTTACTTAAAACAATTACAGCTAAATAAAAGTTTTATATCATCAACATATCAAAATTAAAATACTCCTAATAAGTTTCTACTAACAAATATTGCAAAACTCTTAATTTCCCCTTTTCTCTCCATTAGATTTGAACTAATACTCCTACAGGTCTAATAAGTGTGCTGTCAATACCTGTCAGAACCCTTATTTTACACTTCCAATGAGTTTTAAACTTGCAAATTTTAAGTTGATCTACTCTCTTGTACTTACCTCAATTGAGGTCTCTAATTATAATAGGCAAGTTTACAATGTTCTTATAATTTTACATCACAAAGCTAGACAAGTTAAATGCCTGTTATTTATACAACAAAAGAATGTAGGACATGAAATATGCCTATAATTGTTGGCCCTGCTATGAATGCAGAAGGTCTGCTGGTTCTCTGATGACTTTTTCTTCTTTTTTGTATTAATTCTCTTTAATTTCTACCATGTGAATTTTGAATCGCTTTTGAGGGGAAGATCTCCAATTTCTGTGTGATTACATGTCAGAAATCTCAACGACCGAAATTATCAGGAAAGATACAAATTATTGAGCAATGTATTATTGAATATTGGAGATATAGGAGTAGTAACACATCATATAATTGCATGAGAAAAATATAAGAAGCATTATTGGAGAATCTAAGAGAACATGAAAAGCATTATTGAGAGTCGATAGCCTACATGTTAGTTCTTCACAATACACTTAACACTAAACTAAGGAAAGGAGATGAGGGGATATAATAGTAAAGATACAGAAGTATATTGTTTCATCTATGAAGGAACCTAGTACTAAAAATGGAGTGACATGTGTAGTACATCGTTTAGCCTATGAATGTTTTAGGCGCCAATCCATGTGATGTATATTTGACCTAATAACAACTCATATTGGATACAACAAAAACAATAGGATAGAAAGAATGGACATGGCACGCACTTTGTAAAGAATATACTACTTTGTGATCTTACAGGGAGGAGGGAACATGACCTTTCTTGTCTTAGAGTACGTTCAACATGGTCTACTTTTCAAGCATGTCTCACAATAGTACACCAGTGAGCAAGGTGGGGCTGAGGTCAAAAAGAAGCCTCAAGAATTAAATTGATTCGTGCAATGAATGCATGGGAGGGCACATGGGGGTTGGTCACTGGGTTCCCAAAACCATTTATTATGTGGGTATGGCTTAACACTTAAACTAAACTGCAATTTTTATGAGGAGAAAGGCTTTAAATTTCTGGACGAAATCACAATTGTAGCAGCAATATTACAGTTTTGAGAATATCCACAAGTGCATTGCGACCAAGTCGCAGCCGTATCAGTAGCATTTTTCTGCAATTTTTAGCAGTTGTAGTAACGCAATTCCATTCATGACTGCAAACATATTCTAAAATCTATCTTAAATGGATGGAGCCATCAATCTGTGCAGCACCAACAGTAAGAAAAAAAAATTGGCCATTTACAAAGGGTTAGTACTCATCTAAATAAAAATCAGCAACAAGAGTGCAGTGCAGCCCCCCTATTTGAAGGACTTCCTCAACAAGAAGGGAAAAGTGGGGACCCGGGAAGTGAGTAGATCCCACTTTTTCATTTCTGATTCCAATGCTAAACAATATTCTAGGAATCATTTATTGTTCACCTGTCATTATTCTTGGCTGCCTTGTCACTGTCAGGAACAAGCAAAAGTTGGCCACCCCTTTGCACATGCAGATGTAAAATCGTTTTCATCCTGACGTTTTCTCCTCTTATATCAGCACATGCATCCTATCCTTCAGTAATCTGTAAATAATTCTTAAGTACATTAGCTAAACCAAATTTTTGGAACAAATTAACAAACTCATTCAGTTAAACTGTTTGGTTTTCTACCACCGCACGTAGAGAAGTGCCAACAGCACAAATTAAAAACGCAGACAACAAAACTGAAAAGCAAATTAAAGTAAATAAAGAAGCAAGCACAGATTATAAGTATTAATCACAATTCAAAGACTGCTAGACATACATTCAGTTCAGTTATATCTTCACAGCTTAAACAACTAGTACCATGCTTAACCATAGAAATGCCAATTTCTTCACTTCAATGCCCAATTAATGACACAAAAGAAAACTGAACTTCACAACTGAACGTTGCAACTAGCTGCAAGCATAATGATTATCACCACTCAAAGGTGACTTCAGATTATTTCTCAGGTCCCTTTATGAATTTCTTTCATGACAGCAAGGAAATATACCTCGACTATGAACATTAGGAAGAAATACAACTTGATAAATAATTAAAGGAAACTGATTTGATGGCCAAACCAAAATTGCTTTTTAATATGTCAGTGAGGTGTTGCATATTATAGATGAGCCAAAACTACCCAGATAGGCATAGGCATGTACTCAATTAAAGAATGACATTGATAGCAATGATGCTTGATGTTCCCCACTTAAAACAGAAGTAATTTGACAGTTCTTGTGGCCAACCTATGATTGTCAAGCATTACATCAACTGGTAGTTTTACAAGCATTTTGTTCTTAACTTCTTATATATGCACTTCACGATTACATAGCTTAACAATAAACAGAAATAGTTGAAAAGCTTTTAAATATGAAAGGCGTTAGGCCAAGAACACAGATTAAACAAATTTTTCCTTTAATAATGTGTGTGAGAGAGAGAGATTTACAAAACCTGCTAGCTATATCAAACAACCGGGATTCAAAAGAGAGACCAGGAAGAAAAGAGGACACGTCATGATACTCAAGACAAAAGTCCAAAACATATTATATGAAAGTCTCATCCATATATAATCAATGTTAACTTTGAAGATTGCTTCGAACTCCTTTTCCCACTTAAGATGAACCAGCAACAGTTGTGAGACAGTACGACCTACATAATAGATTCGTAGTGTTAATGATCACATAGTAAGTACGTATATTCTCATTTTTTTTGTGCTCTTTCAGTGCTGATTGTGATGTTAACTATTCTAACTTGCTCTATTCATAGTTCCTTCCGTGCTACCAGAGTAGTGCATTCAATTTTCATTAGAAAAGCAAAACAGATTCATGGGGTCATGGGGATTTTTCCTTGGCCAATCAGGTTCACACGAATATTTTGCCATGCTAGTCTACGAAGATTATAGCAACACTACACTCTTTTGTAGGGGTATGTGCATCTCCAAAAACCAAACCAAAACCAATCTGAACAAGTTTTTTGGTTTAAAATCCAAACCACACCAGTTTCATAAGGCATGAACGGGCTTTGAACTGGTTTTGAACCAGGTTTTATTTAAAACCGGCTCTGAAACTGCTAATTCAAATCATACAAAAATGTAGAGTAACAGTTCACTTTGATGCTTGCACTTGTATGCGTACTTCAGTTCAGTTTAGTTCCTAACATTTTGATATTAACTATTTTAGTACCTAAAATTTCATTTTGTAAGTTACTTTAATCTCTAGTTAAATAAATATTAGCCAACAATTACTTCTGATGACATGGCACCAAATTAAAATAGATTTATTGTAATTTCTAAAATTTTTAATTGTATCAAAACAGTTCTTGAAATTTTCTAAAATATGTTAAAAAAATCTCAAATCCCCAAATTTTTCCTATTTTTCTTTATAAAATATAATCCTCAATATTTCTTAAACTCACTTATTTTCTCTCATTTTCATAGCTTATTTAGACAGAGATCTTTTTCGTATAGAATAACAATGATAAGAGAATGTGTCATATTTAAGCATACAATACTTGAACTCGATCAAATGACTTGCGGATACATTTGATATGGGAGTAGAGTTTCTTTTCCTTAACATATTATATTCCTTTGATGCCAACTAAAAGATTTCAAATAGTTTCTTGATTAACTCCATCCACACTTGATAATATAGTCTTTCCTATACATCCTATTTTTCATATTTTAAACCCAAATTTATTTCAAGAAATATAATGCAATAACTAATAAATTGGCCATGTTAACTAAACATGAAGGGTCTCAAATTTGGTCTAATCAATGTCTCACTTATGTTTAGAATATTTAAGAATTTCAACTATTTAATTAGGGTGCGAAATTAATTAAGGGCCAGTGGGCACCAAAAGATGTAATGGCACGGAGGCTTAATTCAAATCTCTGTCTCTGTTGTTCTGGTTGGTATGATGCCATGCCATATATCGAAGAGAGAAGAGATGGTAAGATCATTACTGCCAGTAAGAAAGGCTTTGTTTGCTGGCAGCAAATTCTAAGCTTCTGGAGGTAGAAATCCAGTCTTAATTACAACTTGAAAACTGGTCCTAATGTCTCCTTTTCCCAACATGCTTATCCCAGTTAATGTTGGATTTTGATTCTTTAGTATAACAGTCTAATGTGGAACATAAAATGCCATATTATGACGGCCAAAGCTCTTGAATAATTGTGTTTTGTTTCATTGAGAAAAGAGGGAAAAAAAAAAAAACTTGACTAGCATCTTCAATGCCATAACGTCTACAAGAATGAAACATCAGTCCTTGCAGGAGATTTATCATGAAGTTTTAGCTATTTTTAACTTGAAATATAATTAAAACCTGCATAGCACAAGCCATAGAATTCTACACAGAAATCTCAACCATTACCTGTGGCACATGAAAGCAAAAATATTATATCATCAAAACATTTGAGCACAAGAAAAAGTGCATATACAAGGAAGATTGCCTTATAAATAAATAGCAGATGCTTCGATCTGCTAATTTCATATTGCTATTTAAGTAAAAAGTTCCTCTAAACTAGGTTCATGACCCCCAAAACAAGGAAGCTAAAAGAAAATGGGGGCGACGACCCAAATGGCCTAAACTAGGTTTCTTCCAACTCCATATTTCAGGAGATATTGCAGTGGTGAAGAAGCCTTGTATAACAGAATAACATTGGTTGGTCATGGAGATATTCTATTGCTGTTCAATAAAATGGGGGCGAGTGGATGATCCGTTGCATTAGAATCAACCAATTTATACAGAATTCAGAATATTTTTTTACCAAGAAATTTTTTTTCTATTTTTTTTATTTTTTCTTGCTAAGGCTCTAGAACCCTTGGAAAAGCAACCATAGCTTAAGTTTTAAATGACAACAAAATAAATTTTATTAAAATATTTTAATGAAATGACTAATAGCTTGTATAAGTTTCTTTAAGTGCTTAATAGATTTTCTCATGTACAAGTAATTCATTTCTTGACATATATTTTTTCAAATTATCATGACTTAACATGATAGAAATTTCATTCAAAGAGATTAAAATTTTTAAGAATATGAAAAATAGTTCAAAAAGCGAATTATAATGTGGGAGAAACTCAAGAAAGTATGCCAGAACATCAGAAAATGAAACTAGGTCTTCATAAACTAATTTGTGAAATCAGGAAGTGGCATAACAACTCAAAAAAGTGTTCTCTCATAATCAAATCAAGTAAATCTTCATCATATTCGTTTGTGCTTCTTACTTAGGAGGAACAATACTCTTTGAAGATCACCATCCATCTCAAAAAGAAGCTCAGCTTGAGTATAAAGAGCTCAAAAAGTGTAGATGTGCATCAGAAACTACACTTGATTATCAAACTAAAAGGAAATTTGAATTTAAATGAAGTCAAAGCTTTAGAAAGTTATGATTATGACCTATCAACTTTATACTTGAAAGTTCACCATCCCCAATGAAATATTTACAAGTACCATCCCCAATGAAATATTTACAAGAAGAGAAGTTTAGAGAGCACGCTCTATGTGAAAAATAATTTCTAAAACTCCTTAAAAAATAAAAAGGACAATGGTTTTCTATACTACAGCAGCTGTCACTAACACAACTAAGCTCACATGCCTAAAATACTAAATCCTATGACACACGAAGGTTGAACAACACATGTCAAGAGGAGAAAAGATTAAAGGGACAATGGTTCTATTCAAATTCGAGTATAAAAGAAGAAAGCTCTCAAACAAGCAAAAAAAACTTTTGCACACAAGAGGTTCAAGCTTTGCTCATATTTTTTGAAATTTCTATTCTAAATGTTTTTCAATTTCTCATAAGAAAAATCTTTGTTCTTGTAATCATTAGCTAGCACTCCAGAAGATTAGAAAGAAGTCTATCAAATATATTCCTTACACATTTCTTTATCTTAGGAAACTTGAGTGTATTTGTTGAAGTGATAAACATCAAACTCATATCTTTTGTACCTTGAGCCAGTAGTGATTAAAGTGAGATTAGTTTGAAGAGGTTAGGATCAAAACTACTTGTGAGCAAGGATTGACTGTACAAACTGCTCACTAGAAATAACTTGAGAAGGTTAATAAAAAAAATATTTGAGTATCGTCCATAAGAGAAAGAAGTTGACAGTGGAACTCAACAACTTTAGTTGAGAACTAGATGTAGACAAAATTGACTGAACTAATATAAAATCATCTGTATTATATTCTCATTGCTCCATCTCATTTAATTATTGTGTATTCCTCTTTATAGTTATATGCTATATTAAAACTGCTTTAACATTTTTCTGAAGTTTTTTTTAAGCTTTTAGACACTTCAAAAAGTCACTTTTTGAAGTTAACTAGCGTTTTTTCACTGCCTTCTAGTTTAAACACTTGATAGATTTTGTTCTAAATTCAAGAAGTAAAACAATTTTAAAAGCACGATTCAACCATCCTTCCCATGTTATCTCTTCACCTATATTTGGTGTTTGAGCTCAAGCCTCTAAGAGGTTGAGCACCCTAACCATTGTAGAGGAAAAATATTGCTGAACAGAATGGCACTCAACGTTGTACACATCGCAAGGGCATACTCCATCACTAGATCTCAATTCTTTGATGGTGATGATTATACCTATCTTGATCTTCAAAAGATTATTTCTTAGTTTTTGTTGATAATTTTGCAAATATATTGAAACTATAATACATTAGGGGGCATCCTCTAATATGAGTTTCTATAACCAATAGATTTTCTCACAAAGGAGTAATAATGAAATTCTGAAATGTCTCAACACATTTCCATATGGAATTACTATACATTTACATATAAAGTAAATGTTCATATTAGAAACTAAACCACTTATTAACGTAATACCAAACTTATAAGTATATGATGAACAACTTATCAACAGAAAAATTTTACTTATCAGCTGAAGCAATACCCATATACAAGTCATTTCAACTAATCAAATGCCTTGTAAATAGTTCCCTGATGCATTTTGAGTTAAAAACCCCTGAATTTTTATTTTTGATATCTTTCCTATCACTAACAATTTACATGAGTGTGCTTAAGCTTGTAATAAAGATAATTTGGCTGACAAGTTGTACACAAAATGCTGATAACTTTGTGCTACTTTAGATTTATGAGAAAAAGCTTTACCATACATGTGAACTAATAATAGTCACATATGAAACCATACTGGAACAATTCAAACTACACTATAATGTTGTATTCTCTCTTCATCAATTTATAATGTTTTGTTCAAATAACTGCAAGATATAATGGATGTTTATGTTAAACATTTTTTCCCCAAATCTTACAACTTGTGCGTGAACATGTCTTGAGGCAACAATATATATATGTGCATTGTTTGGTTAGTTTTCTTTTTCAACAACAACCTATGAATAACATTTTTCACCATAAAGTGGTACATATCAAAATAGCTTCAATGGAGAATCTTTCAACACAAGAATCTTTCAACATGAACACAATCAAAGCATTCCCCTATTTGAAAGGATTTACAAGAGACAAAGAAAAAAAGATTTAACATTAACGTCAAATTTCATTTTCTAAGAGCTCTTCAAATTTTCTTATTATAAATCTTCTTTCCCATCTTCCTAACTGGTTCCCTATCAGACTTGCCTTGATCATCATCAATCTGAACCAAGGCCACAACATAAGAAATTTATCATTTAAAATGCTCAAAAAGGTCATGCTTGGATTAAAATTTGAACTTCTTGACCACCATATCTTCCATCTTTAACCTTCTTCAAACCAAAAAAAAAGAAAAGAAAACTTGGAAATGAGATCGAAAATGGGAAGCAATGCTTGTTTTCTTCACCAAGAGTATGGTTCACAGATAGATCCAAACACAAGAAAAATTAAAAAAGATAGAAGGGAAAAGTAGACATTGAAACTTTACAGCCCAAAACTACACTAAATAAGCTTTAAAAAAAAATTGTCACACCTCAATCCAAGCTCTATAGCTCTACTTATACTGTGCATGATTTTGCTACATAGTAGGTAGAGTCTGAAACTTCAAAAATTTGTAATTCACTCTCAATAATATGGATGACCCTAATTTTTCATAAATGGGTCTATCTAACCTCAATCCATCAAAGAAAAATGGATTTACTCAACACCTAGCTCTCTAGCTTGAAGTGAAGTGTCAAAATCAAAATTAAAGTAGTTTTCTTATTCAGTTTTTGTAGCAATATTTCTAATTGCTCCCAAAATTTCATGATATTTGGAAGGCGTATATTTGTATAACTTGGCTTTAATTCAAAACAAAATCTAGCTTGATTGAGTCTTTTTAGCTCCAATTATGATTGTTAATTTGGATCTAGGCAGCTGAACCTAGAATCATAAGTTGGCCAAGAATTTTAGCAACCAATGCCTAAATTCTAAATTACTTGAAAATAAGTAAACTGCATTAGTTTTTACTGAAATTTCACAGGAAACAAGTACTAAATGTCTAGTTTAAGCAGGAATTGGTTTCATGTCATTCTAAGCTCTCTAACTCATTATCCGCAGAAAAATATCTCTGACTGTCATATGTTGAATTATGCAGAACCAGTAAATTTGGAAAATCACCATAATTTGGTTTTGACTCCTTCAGACTTGAAATTTTACAACCAAAATCCACAATAGCATATCTATCTTACAAAATTTGTCCCAGTTAATTTCATGAAGCCTAGCTCAAATTATGCTATCTCTGCATCACAAGCTACCCTATGTAAAGTTCTATAGGACACGGCCAACTTAATTAATTCATGTGGAAGTCGTAATAAATTAATATATAACTCACTAAGTTTTGATATTTTCCAATCTAGTACTTCTACATTCTAGCTTCCTAAACAAATTAGTTTCACTTTATTTGGGTATACATAGCTTGAGTTTTGCAATCTATATAATACAAACTTTCAAGTTTTGCATTCTGCATAAAACAACTGGATTCTAAAATTCATAACTAACCCATATTTTTTCTCTATTGAAACTACGAAAAAATAACACCAAGAAGAGAAACAAAAGAACAAAAACTGCACATTAGTTGAAATTTCGTACATGACACAAATCTAAATAATAAGACCTTGTATTGGTAATAAACAATGAAATGAAACCAAAAAGAAAGAAAAATTGAAAATTTCAAAAGAACTAAGATATCCCAAGAAGCTAATTAACATTGACCTTTTTGGCTTTCACACAGGGTGTGTCACCAATAGGGACCTTATGAGTGATGAAGATGGAGGAATCAGGAATTAGAAAACCAAAAATCCTGAACAAAAAAACTCAACCAAATCAAATCTTGAAAACATAAAGAAAATGCAACAAAAGAAGAAGGAGGAGAAGCGAACAGAGATGAGAGCACAGAGGAGGCGCTGCGGCGGAGCAGACGAGGTGCGTTGATGGAGGAGTAGAGGAAGTGAGGCACAATGACGGAACAGATAAGGCGCGGTGGTGGAGGAGTTGACGAAGTGGGGCGGTGGCAACAAAGAGAAGGGAGAAGAGGGGGACTGAGAGTGTATGCGTGAACCAGAGAAAGAAGGGGGTGAAATTTAATTCTAGGAGAGTTGCTATCGTAGGCACGTTTTTTTCACCCCTATTAGTGCAGCCGTATCTCCTATGTTGTGCAAATTTGTTGTGAAAGTATCATTATTGTTTTTATTATTAACTCAGAAGTATTGATTACACTATGATACATCGGTAAAAAAATTTAGTTATATATATCATAATGATTTCTAATGGGTTTTCGAGAATGGATCAAGTAAGCTTAATGATTTGTTGATAAAAGAGACGACCATACAGTGGGTAAAAAAGTAAATTACTAGCCTGCTTAAAACGTAAAGATTAATTCTTAAGCAATGGAAAAACTAAGAATAAAAATCTTATATTCTCAAATAATGTCTTATCCTCTATTCCCTCAACCATTAAAATAGGAATATAGAAAGGGATATTATTTAGGAACAGAGGATTCCATCCAATAATTAATCGCACAAAAGAATAACATGCTTAATACTTCCTTATTTAGCCTGAATAATTCAACGGGTAGGCTGAACGAAGCAGATTGTCACATAGGTTTGGACCACCGCTCATCTAGTTAAGGTGAATGTAGATTCCTACTTTGAATACGAAGATTTTTTCTGTTTTGTTCGATGACTATAAAGTGACTGTCTGAACAAACACCCACTTTTTAAGTGTCAAACTAGTATTACTCATAAAAGACAAAAGCTTTCATTTCCATTCTCTCCTCTCTCAAATCCCAACTCCCTGGGAATCGGATTCCCTCATAGTCTCTGCACTTTCAGAGGCAAAAATACCACAAAGCTGAGCCTCGCTGGTAGGTGGGTGTGGAGAGGAGAAACCGTGATACACTCTCCTCATTTAATTAATTGTTAGCTCGTGCCTCACACAATATTTTTTGTTTTATTTATTATTTAATCAGTGCATTGATCCACACAAAACAATATTTGAAAACTGTTGTGTGAAAAAAGCATGAAGCATGCAGGCCTTTTGCAATGGTGATCTCGCGAGAACTGTGCAATTTTTTCATCACTACCAACTATCATAAAAACACCCGAAACCCGGACGTTGCTCTTCTCTTACTCATATTCATTCATTCACTCCTATCGTTCGCATCACCTACCCCTCTATCCCTCTCTTTCTTCTTTCTCTCTTCAGTTCTTTCTCCGATCCAATCAACAATGTCTCACTTCAAGAGCAAATACCATGGTAACATCTCTTTCTCTACCATCACTTCCTCCCCTAAGATAGTTTCCTTTTTTCAAAGAAAAAAAAAATTATGAAGTTCGCATCTTTGTTCCCTTTTTTTCTTTCCTCGCTTGGCCCGATCTGTTGTTATGGTATCTTTCCCTGTTGATTGTGAATCGTCTTTTTTTTTCCTGGTTACTTGATGTGGTACTTTTGATTTTTGTCAGCAATGTTGTACTTCTTGATTCAACTCTTTTTTCGTTTGGTGATCTTTTGTCTCTTGATGTAAATCGGTCCTTGTAGTTTTTGAGGAGCAGTATTACGAACAGTATCGAACCCCAGACTTGGCTAAAGTACTGGGAAAAAAAAAAAACAATGCAAGGTGGCCAGCCAACTTAAATAAAAGAAAAATATTACTTGTATTTATTTGGTGTGAAATATGATATTAATTTACGCTTTATTTACTGTTAGATAAAGTATGAACTATAATTAAATGGTATTCACAGCCTATCTAATAATAAATAAAGAATATGTTGGTTATCAAACACTAATTACAAATGTTCTACCAAATTATTTCTACACATCTACCGAAAACTTATTTATGTGCAAACAAAACCTTTTACATTTGTTAGTTACGCGTAAGGGTATAACACATAAAAATTTTTATAATTATTATATAAAAACAGATTATGACCTATTATTTTTTAAAAAAATTCACAAATATCATCATTGTTATACAACATAGGATATTATTGATAAAATATGAGTTTAATTTCTATATATCGATATTATAAAAAAAATTTATACTGTTATTCCATCAAATCATCTCATTTGCATGAGTTTTTAAGTTGTGAGCGTGAAATTTTACCATTTTTGCTAAAGTGATAATATATAATTCGATGATAGAATAAAAAAGTTGACAACAAAACTATCAAATTTGTCCCTCTAAAATTTCGTGTCGACTAAATTGGTCCCTGTAAAAAAAATCTCAAATTGATCCTCGCAAAATTAAATAGTTGGACAAATTAGTTCCTATAAAAAAAAAACTCTCAAATTAATCCCTACAAAAGTGAATTATAAGACAAGTTAGTCCTCCTTACCTAACTTATCAGAGAGACTAATTTGGTCGATTATTCAATTTTTTAAGGACTCGTTTGTCCAATTTAAAGTTTCTACAGGGACCAATTTGAGAGATTTATTTTTTAAGGACCAATTTATCTGACTATTCAATTTTGTAGAGACTAATTTGAGAGTTTTTTCTTACATGGATTAATTTGGTCAACCCAAAATTTTAGAGGGATGAATTTGGTAGTTTTGTTATAAAAGTTTTACACCATCATTACATAGAAATTAAACTCATTAAATATTACTAATATTTTTATATATAAGTAGAATAAGTAAATATATAATTTGAAGAGAAAATTTAAAACAACAGAGTTAGTGAACATTGAATGAATATATATTGCACTTTATAATATAGTGATCATTTACAATTTTTTTTAGGTTCATATATCTTGAAGATATGTTTGGTGTAGAGGTGAAAATAGAGCAAAAATTGTATGGATGAGTTTTATATTTATAAATTATTTGTGTCATTTTCGCACTCCAATACTAAACATGTGCTAAAAAGTTTTTCCTACGAAATATGACATTGAGTGGCTCTACGAAGAGGCCCATGTAAACATGAGAGATTGAGTAGTGTTGTGCGTAATTTTACCTAACTGAGTGTCAGTTTCCTTTTATTTGGATATAACGCTTGTGCATTGCACATGTTTGTCAATACTTTTTTGAAAAAATTATATAATACTAACTAAAAATTAGATACAATAATTATATATTAACTTTTAGTTGTTCTATATGATATTTTTAGTGTACTATGTGTATTTAACATCTTTTTTAACTATTAGAATTCTCAACTCTTTTGATGAGATCACTATAGATAATGCAACATATAATTATTCTTGACAAATTTGTTTTGGCAACTATAACCTTATATAATCTAATGGTCTTCATTTAATTTGTTCATTATCATTTGAATAGCACAATTTTATTAGGAATAATTTTTATCATCAAAATACAAAGTCATTTTGAGTCCTTTAACATTAAACCTATTTGGCGTATTTTTGAAGTAGTAAGAGTAAAAATCAATTATATCTTGTTAATGTGATAAGATGAGTGTATAATTTTATTTTTTTTATGCTATCACTCTATTAAAATTAAACTTTATCATAATTATTAAAGAAATATTTTCATTACCTGGTCGTTAAGAACAAATAATCATTCAATAAAAGGGAGATCATGGGCAGCAATTCTCTATGGTCAGACTTGGGGGTGAAAGTCATAGCTAAGGGGTTGAGTGTTTAAGTTTTGATTAAGAAATAAAAAAAATAAATCTGAAAAAATGATTCAGTAAATCAGTTTTACTTTGATTCATTGCACTTCAACATTTATTCCTTGTCATTTGTCGGATCCATCATATGGTATGTGGTATCGAGACCGTAATAGCACTCCTCTTTTTTGAGTTGTAGTAAATCAGTACCCGTTGATGTCATCTTAGCAGGCAAGGATTCTCTAAGCTGAGGATCTTACGTTAGAGTAACAGTAAAGAGGTTTTATTCTTAGATCAATAAAATTAAAAGTGGGTCTTTTTTACTCTATCAATCTAAAAGTGAAATTGCTCATTTTACGGTCTAAAATGAAAGAGGATCCAAATCCACCTTGGCGTATGTTTATGGGTGAGCGATATGTTGGTCCGCCGTATCTTTTGATGGTCCACCATTGTTTACCATTAGGTTAAGTTTTAATGAAATCTGAGGGCCAAAACTTTATCCTGTTTATTTAGTTGTGAAATTATGTAACAACACGAAAAGTATTAAATTTTGATCTTTAATTAAGAGCCACCCATCCATCATCACTGCGTTTCAGTGGTTGCCGCTGGAAGGGGGAGAGCACAGCCACCGTGTGTTGCTGTTGACTTCTTATACACCGCTGAGTTTTCATTCTTAGATCTAGTTGTTGCACAACTTACGACTCATCATATTACTATTCTGCCATTGCTTAGGAAGAAGGAGGTGGTTGACGTGACTACTCGCCCGAAATAGGTTGAGAAAGCTAGTGAAAAGAATGTCTGGATTTCTCATGTTAAGACAAGGTGATTGATAGTTGAACTGAATAGATTTGGTTGAGAATTGGAGCTGAGCTAGTATAAAACGTATGTATAAAACCTTCTCTCTCTCTTAACCACCGTGTGTTTTTCATTTCCATATGTGATTTTTATAATTGTCGTAATATGTTTCTGAATGAAGTTTATTTTTTAAGTTTCTGGACACTTTAAAAAGTAACTTTCTCTATTATTTCAAATTTTCCGCTACCTTCAAGCTTAAAATACTTGATAGACTTTGTTCTAGTTTCAGAAAGTTAAAAAGAATCTAAAAGCACGATTCAACCCCTTCCTCATGCTATATTTTCACCTACTTATATGTGGCCAAGAGCCAACACTAGTTATTAGATGAGGTGCTAATTCCCGCATGATTGTTGTTGTGTTTGGACTTTTATTTGGCTATGGGCTAACTCCAATTAGCATTTAAGGTGCTAACCTACATATGACTTCGAGTTATGAATGGACTTGTGGCTATTTTGCTTTAAATAACTCCCTATTATGTTGGGTTTAATGTGATTATGTAAAGATATGTTCTCGTGAAATCTTATTTCATGATTTAGAACTATATTTTCATGAGTACACATATGTAATTATGTTTGGATTGTTTTATGCTTGTCTCTAATGAACTATGGATACCCTATCTCTTATTGTGTTGCAAAGCTCATCCTGTTGTCTTTCCTCTTTTTTAGATACGAGTACTGACTTTGGTTCTGTTCCTTCGACTTTGCTGTAGTCAATCCCGAGTGGGCAAGCCTTCTTGTGAATGCCCTTGTTTTTCCACGAGAACCCTTATTTTTTTTCCTTAGCATATTAGTCTATTAATTGCTTCATATGTTATAGGCAAGGTCCTTAGATTATGTTGGTGGTTATGTTTGAAAACTTGCGACTTAATTGTGTAGATTATATTATGGAAAGGATTTGTAAATTTAATTTGGTTTTATGCTTTATACTATGTTCCAAATTGTGTTTAAACATATAACTTGTGGCTTTGAATTTATGTTTGAAAGAGTTTGAAAACCTGTATTATGTTTGGACCAATAAACAAGATTATGATTAAGATTTTGGGCCGCACTGCTAAACTGCATCAACTTAAATTTGACCTCGCGATTGAACACATTGCTAGACTAAATAGCTGATTCGCTATACTTCAAAAAAAAAAAGGACAAAAATGATGGACAACGATGAAAGGAGACGAACTCTAGGTGATTATATTACACCCATGACTAATGGGTACTCTACAAGTATTGTTCGACCTCATATACAATCAAATAATTTTGAGATAGAGCAATTTGGAAGATTTTCTTCAGAAGATCCTAGTGTTCGCTTGGCTAACTTTCTATAGTTGTGTGACATAGTAAAGGATGAATGATGTTTCTGGCAATGCTCCTAAATTGTGTTTATTCTCTCTCTCTTTGTGAGAAAAGGCTAAGAGTTGGCTAAATTCTCAACTGCCTTAGGCATATCCACATAGGAAGACCACTCAAGGAAATTTCTTTGTAAATTTTTTGCACCATCAAAGATGTTGAAAAAGGAAGCTGAGTCTCTTTATGAAGCATGGGAGAGATTTAAAGAGATGTTAAGATAATGTCCACACCATGCTTTTGAAGATTGGTAACCCATGCAAATTTTTTCATGATTGCTTTATTTGATGCATTAGCTGGTAGATCTCCTGAATAATAAGACTCCTGAAGAAGCATACCAGTTGATAAAGGTGATGACCTCTAATAATTATTCGGCACCTTCAAGGAGGATAGATTCTTGCCAAGTAGGGAGTGATGGAACTTGCATTGACACTCAATTCTGTTTTGACTCAGAATGCATCTTTATCTCAATAGATGATGAAACTTACTAAGCGGCTTAATGAGATGAAGGTGAATGCAGCTAGTTCTACTCTTGTGGTTTCATGTTATGAATTCTGTGGTGGCAACCTTCTTAGAGGTCGGTGTGAGTTTAACTCTTAATGGATCTTCTGAGCATGTGAATTTTATCGGTAATCCTCCAAGAACCCAACATAATTCTTATTTAAAGACACTATGGAATGGAGGAATCAGCCAAACTTCTCATGGAATAATTAAGGACTACCTCAACATCAACCTCAGCCTCAACAAGGTGGTGATGCACCTAAAAGAATTTCCACGCTGAAAAGTGCATTACAGAATTTTTTGCAAGAGACTTCAGTTGGTATGAAGAACTTGAAAAACACAAATGAGTCGATTGACAAGACAATTAGCTGACAGATCTCTAGGCACTTTACCATTTTACACAGTAGTGAATTCAAAAGAACAAAGAGGAAGCAGAGAGAAATAAAACAAAATTTTCTTTTGCTAGTTGATCTTCACTTAAAAATTAGAAATAAGTTTTATTAAATAACTTACACTTGTGTAACATGATTTTATAAAATTGATCTAATAAGTCACTTGTTTTATTTAAAATACTTTTAAAGTTGTACCTTTCTCCTTGCTGACCATTGTATCCTGGACAATTTTGTTGTAATTAATATTTGGATTATTTTATATATATGTTAATATGAAATTAACAAATTTGTTGAACTTATATAAGCAAATTGTCAACAAATATATGTAATTCATCAATATCGTAAATATAGTATACATTATTTATATCATGCGTATTGCATGAATTTCCATAACAATAATGAAACATTAATACTATTTTAACACCTAAAAGTGATGTCTAAGTGAGATATTCGCTCTATCACTGTTGAATGGAATGATGGCCTCCATTATTTTCACTTATCTATCACATTCAATAATGATGAAATGAGTGTCTCACTTAAATACCCACTTTTAGGTATTGAAATAGCAATGCTTATAATTATAATGAAAAGAGCTACTTACCAAAAAGGCCACACAAATCCATTAACTTAAGCAAGAAAAAAAAATTCCATTAACTTAAGAGTAAAACCTAAAATTGATCATTTAAAGAGTTGTGGAACACTAAGTCTGCTTTCTTTCGTTTAGGTTCTGATTTTCCATTTATAAAGGAAAAACTGAAAAAATTGAAAACTTTCAGTTTTCAATTTTTCACTTTTTCCTTCACAAAACTAAAATCAAAAACTAAACTAAAACTAAAATCAAAATAGAAAGCAAAAACAAACTAGTGATCGAAAAAAGTTGTAATATTAATTTAGTCATCGAAAAATTTGTGATATTAATTCAGTCATCTAAAGACTAAAATTTGTTTTAAGTTAGTGCAAAAGATTTTAAAAAAAAGTTCAGAGTAACTTAAAATGAAATTTAATCTTTCAATGACCAAATTAATGTCACAAGTCTTTTAAGAACTAAATTGATATCTCATAATTCTTTCATAGACCAAATTGAAGAATATGTTATTTGTAATTAAGAATATGCCATGTGTCTTGCTAACTGAATTTGTTATATTATAGAAAATCAAATATTCAATTATAACCATTGAAAATAAAAGGTAATGTTATCCTATCATACAAAAAAAGAAAAAAAATTATTATTTTACAACTCTTTCGAGACCAATTTGAAGTTTTAGCCATTAAACTAATTTGAGTTCTTTTTTTGTTTTGTCTAAATAGTAATTTTATTGTTAAGAAGATAGGTCAAGGCCAACTTTACAAATTATAACAACGAGAACATATACAACATGAACTTACGCCCTGCAAATTATATTAACCAAAATAACTAATAGAGATACAAAATACTCAACTTATATGTACATCCCTAGCTTTCCTAGTAGCAAGCTTTCCTGAACATGCTACAATTAATAGAGAAAACAATTTACACAGACAGGATATTCCGTAGAAACTCTGAGTTTTTCCTATGATTGATCTTTCTTTCTTTTCTTGGGTTAAGAACAATTGTAATCTCAAGTTTATTGTTTTGTATAAACTTCAACCCCCCACAAGCATGATGAACTCATCGACAAAACAAAGAAAAGAGAGCCAAACGTCTTAATAAAACCACCACTCATATATATAGGTTGTTGATTTATTATCTATGCACTATTCCGAAGCCACCAAAATTATGAGCAATCACAAGAAAATCAAGATACAAGCTTTATTATGCTACTCACGATTCAAACAGAGAGAATCATCAACAGAGAAGTAAAAATAAACATAATATAGTGAGGATGTGAGACAAAAAGGAAATGAAAAACACAAAAAAGTAAAAAAGAAACATAAAGAAATGGGTGGTGCACAAGTGGATGGGCTGTCAAGATAATTATGACTGGGGAGGCGACGTCGGGCCCAAGAAAAGTGTGGGCCGTTGAATTGATTGAGGTACGTGGATTTGGAAGAAAAACCGTCAACCAGGTTTCTGGTTTCTCCGTTGTTTTCGTGTCGTGATTCCAACGGCAGTCCACAGAGAGACCAGACACAAAAAACCGAGGTCGATGCCTTCGGGAGCCAAGTGCGCGTCCTTTGCACAGTTGTCATCATCCTTTCATTTCTATTGTCCTCGAACATATTTTATAGAGTTGTTATTTTTATTTATTGTTTGTAGAATATTATGATAACATATATTTTATTTATTATTGGATGAGTTTTAATATTTATATTTATTATTTATGAGATATTATATTGATATATATTTTATTTATTATTGGATGGGGTGTGAACCTATTCAATTATGATATACACTTTTTTTAATAATGAATAAAATATATATTAATATAATATCCCAATATAAATAATATTTTTTTATTAATATGGATTTAGATGAAATGTGTGTCAATATAATATTTGAGAGTACAAATACCGTTTTTCTATCAATATATACGTACACAATTAAGCCTGAAACCCTCACTTTCTTCTCCCACTCATATTCTTCACTCTTGCCTGCCTTCTTCTCTCTCTCTCTCAATATTCTCCGATCCGTTCAACCTACGATGTCTAACTTCAAGAGCAAGTACCATGGTACCCTCCTCGCTTTCTCTTCAATCACTTCCTCACTTAAACAGAGATTTTACTGTTTTCTTTTTCCTTTCTTTTTTAATTGTTAAGTTTGATGAAGTTTGCATCTTTGTTCACTGTTATTTATTCTGTCTCGCTTGCTTCGATCTGTTGTTATAGTTATAGGTATTGCTTCTTGCCTTGTTTGTTATGAATCTTAGTTTTATCGGTTACCTGCTGTGATTCTTGTTGATTCAGCCTTTTTGTGTTCGGTACTTTCTTGTTTCTCTGTGTGAAAAATTGGTATTTGTTGATGTCGCTTTAGTGTCTGGCGTTGTGTGAAAGTTTCAGATCTAACTTTGTGTGGAAAATTCTTGTGAAAAAAGCATGTCCCTTTGATTTATATCATATTCTTCATCTCTCACGAGGGTTTTTATTGAACTCATAATTTTGCATCATGAGTGCAATCTTTTCTTTGTCATCTATTGAATCAGGAATTTGCGTCTAAGATAACGAAGATAAGTCATCAGTGAAAATTTTTTTATCTTTTGCCCCTTTATTTTGTTCATTCAAGTTTTAGGTTTGGTTATGTCTTATCAGTTTTGTTTTGAGGGATTTTGTTATTTGGTGTGTAAATTAGTGGTAAGGTTTATTATATTTGTGTGTTAATTATAATTAATCGATCACTTTGTAGATGAGCTCATCGCCAATGCTGCATACATTGGCACTCCTGGAAAGGGTATTCTTGCGGCTGATGAGTCAACTGGAACAATTGGTAAGCGTCTCTCCAGCATCAACGTCGAGAATGTCGAAACGAACAGGCGTGCTCTCCGCGAGCTCCTCTTCACCACTCCTGGAGCTCTTCAGTACCTCAGTGGAGTGATCCTCTTTGAGGAAACACTCTACCAGAGCACTGCTGCAGGTACCCTCGACAATCTTGGGAGCTTATTATATGTTGATTGTTTGATTCATGTACTGATGAGCACTGCATCAATGGCTTTGAACTTGCATTGTTGCCATTCCAAGTTTTTGTTAAAAGAAAAATTATGCTTTGGTAGGCAAAATGCATTCTATTTTTCAATTTTGAACAACATGAGTAAGTGGTTTTCGTTTTAGTGAGACTGTTCTCCATTGCATTTTCAACAGTCTTGGTAGCTTGTTATATTTCAATAGTTTGATTAACTAACTGATCAGCATTGCATTAATGGGTTTGAGCATGTATTGTTTTTATGCTAAGCTTTTTCCTTTGAAAAATAATATACTTTGTATAGCCAAAATGCGTTTTCTTTTTTTAGTTTGAATAACTTGGTTAAGTGATTTCCTTTTGGTGGGGTTGTTCTTCATTGCATTCATCTGTTTGTGGTATCTTATTTGAATGAGGATTGTTGATAATGGGCATTGTTCTTACACTGACAACATGAATGGATTTTCTTTAGGTAAACCCTTTGTTGAGGTCCTGAAGGAAGGTGGTGTGCTTCCTGGCATCAAGGTTGACAAGGGCACTGTTGAGCTTGCTGGGACTAATGGAGAAACCACCACTCAGGGTCTAGATGGCCTTGGCCAGCGTTGCCAGAAGTACTATGAAGCCGGCGCACGCTTTGCCAAATGGCGTGCAGTGCTTAAAATCGGCCCCACTGAGCCATCTCAGCTCGCTATTGAGGAGAATGCGTACGGCTTGGCCCGGTACGCAGTCATTTGCCAGGAGAATGGTCTGGTTCCAATTGTTGAGCCTGAGATCCTTGTCGATGGACCTCATGACATTAACAAGTGTGCTGAGGTGACCGAGCGCGTCCTTGCAGCATGCTACAAGGCATTGAATGATCACCATGTCCTGCTTGAGGGCACTCTATTGAAGCCAAACATGGTGACCCCTGGATCCGATTCTCCTAAGGTTGCTCCCGAGGTTGTCGCTGAGCACACTGTTAGAGCCCTTCAGAGAACTGTCCCTGCTGCAGTTCCTGCTGTGGTTTTCTTGTCTGGCGGGCAGAGTGAGGAGGAGGCAACCCTCAACCTCAATGCCATAAACCAGGTCAAGGGGAAGAAGCCTTGGTCTCTTTCCTTCTCTTTTGGAAGGGCACTTCAACAGAGCACACTTAAGGCATGGGCTGGGAAGGAGGAGAATGTGAAGAAGGCTCAAGCAGCATTCCTGACAAGGGCCAAGGCCAATTCTGAAGCAACTCTTGGTACTTACAAGGGTAGTGCTACACTTGGTGAGGGTGCCTCAGAGAGCCTCCATGTTAAGGACTACAAGTACTGATCTAAGTTGGTGTTATTTACGTCACTATAGGATAGGAATTGGTATTAAGAGTACAAGTCTATGATGTTTCTGAGGGTTTGAGTGAATGTTGGACAATGAATAATCGCTTTGAGCTTTGCTTTTTTGGTTTTCTCATTTCAGTTCCAGCGTATGTAAACTGTATTGTTGAGAGTTATGGTTTTTAAGACCCTGTTCTGAATGAGCGCCTGAGTTTATTTTTCAAACTGCTTGCCTTTGTGTTCTTAGATATGTCTCTGCCGTCCATAACTCGCCTGAAAAATTATTTTCTGGATGTGTCATATGTTTTTACAAGGTGATAAGCCAGATACCATACAAAACTCGTCTGTCGACGTTTTAGAAAGGTTAAAGACGGCATTTTCAATTTCATTCCTGATAAAAAATATAGGAAACAGAGTTATCTTCTACATTTTGAAAGTTTATCAGGGTGGCATGGTCTTTGAAGCTTATTGGGTTAGATTTGGGCTTTTAAATTTAGCCTAATATATTTTTCAGATCAGATTTAGGCTATATTTTGAGTTGGATTTATTCGGTTCAAAATCAAAGTAATACTTTTTATAATAATTAATGATAAGTAATAGAATTTTATATTTTAATTAATATATTTTAAATAATATAATATTATTTTTATAGTTATATAATTTATTTAGAAATATAAATTATAAAATTTCTGTTGGATTTTATTTTTTACCGGTAATATTTTATAATTTTACTATATATAATGTTAAATTTTTATAAGTTATTAAAGAGGCAGGTTGACTCAATTCAATCCGATAATTAATTAAGTCATATTTGGGTTGGGTTTGGGCTTAAGAAATGACCGAGTCTAAAAATCGGTCAGAATTTGGGTTTGGTTCAACCTAGCCCAATCTATCCTTTATATAGCTCTAGTTTACATGAGTTTTTCACCCAAGAAATGATAAATATATACCATTATACTTACACCATATACTTACATCAAGTTAAAAGTTTAAACTAACATGCAAAAAGTTATAAACTAATATACACAGGTTTACAACATACTGGTTTATAACATTTTACAAATTGGTTTACAACTTTTAACTTAGTATAAATATGTGGTATAAGTGTGATAGTATTTGTGTATCATTCCTCTTTTCACCCTTTGACATTTTAGTCTCTTAGTATGCAAAAATATGCAAAATTGGAGAAATCGAGATATTAGGTTTTGTATGTTATATAATGAAAGATTGAGCGGGCTCTTAATTTTTTCTTTTGATATTTTGATGAAGATTAAATTGAGAATTCATTCTAAATTAAATGTTACTAGTGTAGTACCCATGTGATGCACGGGTTTGTTCATCTATTTGCTGATATAATTTTTATATATTAAGACATTTTAAAGTATAGATACTAACAAAAAAAAATGATATGAATTGATAATAATTATATGGTATGTGTAAATCATTACTTGTTTACATACTTGTGATCGGTTACCATGTTTTGGGGCTTAGACCTCATTTTTAAATGAAAAAAAAATGTATGTGCAATATATATTTCTAATATGCACCACTTGTTAGCTTGGTATTACTGTTAATAAAATAAATTATTTTATGACTAATTTCTTTTGTCATGTGAGGATCATAGTCTGAGTTAAATAAGATTATTAATATGAACAAGTATATAAGATAAAGCCTTATAAAATTCGCCATCGCCTACTTCTTCAAGCCAAAAAGTGTTGTATTTTAATATTAACAAATCCTTGTAAAAAATATTTGAAAGCATAAACTTCATTTAATGTTTATAAATTGAGAAGATATTAAAAATATTTGAAAATGTAGATCAACACAAATTATTACACTTTTTGTAAAAATTATTTCAAGTTAAACTATTGAATTATTTTAGTAATTATAAATTAAAAAGATATATAATCTATTTCTTTTGATCATAGATGTTTAATAAATTATTTTTTATTATTAGCTTGTGTATTACCCTATGGACTATTATTTCAATCTGTGAAAATTAAATTGATATTAATTTAATATTTATAAGATAAAATTAAAGATAAAAGGTAATGATTATTTTAGTAGATATTAAAAAAAACTTTGAAAGAATAATATTAAAATCATTATTGCATATATAAAAGATAAGATTAAATGATTAAATTAATACTGTATCTTATTATTAAATACTAAATTAATGTTATTTTAAAAAACTAACAACATATATTTCTGTAGAAAGAATATTATTGTATTGAGTTTGCTTTTTTAAATCTCTATATTGTGCATTACTATTTAAGGTAAATTTGAGATAGATATATGTTCAAAATATTAAACAATTAAATTAATATTTTTTCTTATTATTGAATATAAATTAATGTTATTTATTAAAACCAATAACATATATTACTCTAGAAAGAATATTATTGATATTATTGTATTAAATGAATTATTTAAATATCTATATTGTATATTACTGTTGAAGATAAATTTGAGATAGATATATGTCCAAAATTGTAGCTTAATCTAAAATATCAATTATATCTTGATTTATTTCATATATGGTGATTCAACTAATTCTAAACATAATTTATTCCATTACAAAAAAATATATATATTCAATTGTAAAGGAAAGTATAGGCTAACTACATGTAAAATGTAACTTGATACATATTCATTATTAATTAATATTTAATTGTCAAAATTAAAATATCAATAAAAAAATTCATGTCAATAATAACAATAATTATTAACTTATTAGTTACAAATATATCAATGTAATTAATTTGACAAATTTTAAACAATTGTTTTTATTAAAAATAGGAAAACATTAACCTTACGAAAATCATTATAGAGCAATAACATCAAAATATTTTAAACTATACATTTGAAGCAGATAATATCCATTTTAAATCAAATCAATCAGTCTTCTCCTACTTAATTATTTTTCAGTTGTTATCTCTGTCAAATAGGATCATAGATTTATTATATGGTCTTTAAAGTGAAATCAAATCGGCCCCCATCAAGTAAAAAATATGTTCCAAGCAATTGGAAAAACTTTGATAGAAAAATTTTCCATCCATGCTACTATGCCCCTCAACAATAGAGTTATGGACCCTGATGGTACAGAGTTATGGACCCTGATGGTACAATCACATCCTAAAATTTGAAATAGAACATTAGAATATATGCATTAAAGAATGTTAAATAGATTTTTTTCAAAAAAAGTGTATTGACAAATGGATGCACCATCAAACATACAATATGAGTAGGAGTAGAAGTTTTGAATTTTTCAATTAAGGATACATCCTCTTCACATGACATGTCTCCCCTTCTTGTAGTCCATTCAAAATTTAAGATCAATGTTTTTTTAACTGAGGTGTGAACTTACCTCTGTTCAAAAAGGAAAAAAGATATAAATTAATAACTGTATAAATACTTACACAAATAAACAAAAAAATAAATATGATAAATATAATAGACTAACAAATTTGTGCGTCATCAAAACTATTTGATGTGAGAAAGTACTTGGATTTTCCAAAGCTACGTATATTCCACCACTGAACAATCCTTACACACAGATACTATGACTGTTATGTAGGATTTATTTGTGCAACATGGTAGGTATATGATAGCCATTCAAACTCACAAACAAATAACACAAACAAATAAAGATTTATTAAAGTGTGAAATAAAATACAAAGACAACAAATCACAAAATCAACATATATATATATATATATATATATATTCAATTTTCATGATTAATAATGTAAACATTATGCCATAATTAATTTGAATTTTAATTACTGATTTATATTTATGTTTGATTCATTGATTCCGATTTATATCTATGATTGATTTTCAATTCGAAAAGGAATCTTTTATATTTGATATTGTTATTATTATTAGATACGGTACTACTATTTTTTTCGTTGGGTGATATGCTATTACTATTTGATATATATGTTAGTATTATATGATCTGATATATGTTATATTTGCTATCTTTCCATGATCTATAATATTATATGATTTGATATATGTTATATTTACTATCTTTCCATGATATATATGTTATACTTGATATATAAATAATCAATAATCATCCATTCTTATATACATTTACAATTTTTCAGCAAATATCACTACAAGAAAAACCCGAGTTACTGACAGATTTTATCAACAGATTTTACAGATTTATCGATGGAAAATGAGAAACCCAAGACCAAATTTTCTTTTTTTTGGATTCAGGTCATTATCGACAGAAAACTCATCGATAATCTGCTGGTAATTTTCGCGCTAAATTACTCGTAATATGGCGGGCGTGTTATCGACTCACAAATTTTCTATCGGTAATTATGTGAAAGATTTAATTGAAATTAATTTTACCAATGAAAAATCCATCGTTAATTAATTCAAAATATAAATATATAAAAATTAAATGTTATCAACAGAAAATCCGTCGATAATTTTATTTAAAATTTTTTCAAAAATAATTTTTACCGACAGAAAATCCGTGGGTAACTATGAGAAAAAATAATTCAGAATTTAATTTTACCAACCGAAAATATATCGATAATTTTATTTAAATATTTTTTCAAAAATAATTTTTACCGACGAATTTTCCGTCAAAAACTATAAGAAAAAAATAATTCAGAATTTAATTGTACTGACGAAAAGTCCTTCGGTAATGAATCCAAAATATAAATGTATAAAAATTAAATGTTACCGAAGGAAAATTCATCAATAATTTTATTTAAATTATTTTTTTCAAAAATAATCTTTACTGACGGAAAATCTGTCGATAAATGTTTTAAAATTTTTTAAAAAATCTTTTGCAACACTAATTTTATCGATAGATTTTTCGTCGATAATTTAAAAATCCATCAGTAGTTTATTTAAATAATACACACTCTCTTTCATTTGACAAATAATGTTACACAATCTTTCCTCTCAACTCTCTCTCTTTCTCTCTTCAATTAAATCTGGCAACAGATTTGGACTACCCTGCTGCCTATTGCCCCTACCTCCCGCCCCCCCTGCCACTCACGCCCCGCCTCCAACCTCTTACACCCTAACGCCACCCTAGCCCTACGCCCGGCGCCTCTTGCCCTTCAACGCCCATGGCCCTTTGCCCTGCACCGCGCCTCTCCCGACTCTGGCGCCAGCGCCATGACCTCTCGCCTTGCATCACCCCCGCGCTTCTCGTCCTGCAACACCCACTGCCCACTGCCCCCCGAGCCCCGCCCCTCTTGCCACCGACCTCTATGCCGCCAGCCCCTCTATTCCTGTTGGAGCCTTCTTCTTGTTTATGCTAGTAGCTAATGTGTAAATCTATCATAAGCAGAGTGGCAAGTCTATAGCAGTCTATGCTTGTGCCCAAGAGCAAGGGTTTGAGATTCTTGAGGTATTGCTATTTATTAATATATTTTGAATATTTATTCTTATATACTGATGCACCTTTGCATTGAAAATATTCATCGATCTCATGCATCTTGTAAATAGTTGCTTTGATTTTTAGTAAGCATCACTGAAGATCAATCGTAGTAATTAAATGGCTATAAATGGCTATCTTTGGATTTATTCTGATGTAGAATTAAGTTTGCTCTCTTTTCTGATTGTTGGTCTCAAGCTTGTTGTTTCATGATCAATTTGAAGAATGATATTCTGAAAGATTCTTTGCTATATATTGTTTTAGATAAAAGCATCGATGAAGTATGGTGGAAAGGCATGTACTATATTTTATCTTCAAACTCCAATTGGCATCTTTTCTTTTCCTTGTTAAGACATTCGTTTTCTTTGTTTTTCATATACCTGTCTTTTTAATTATGAATATTGCCAAATATATCAAAATTTAAAGATCATGCTGCCTCAACAGCTCAATGCATCACATTCTTTGAATGGACCTGCTGTCAAGTAGTATTTTGGAGATACACTTGGTTCACTTAGGTTCAAAAGGTGTGTTAATTTTTCCCATAAGTCATGCTGACAAACTGTAATCTTCTTGAGCTGAGTAATTTTAATTGACTATAGTTTCCTTATGTTATACGCATGCTTTCACCTTCTTACAATATTTTGTTGGCTTAGTTGAATATCATTTTTTCTAAAAAGGAGCATGACATTTCACAGGAAATCGGTAGTTCACTGAATATGGGGTGTTGATGCTCTTGTACAAAGCTTTTGCTGTGGTCATTATGTCAGTAGTTGGAGGTTAGAGATTTACAAGCTATAGATTGTAATTATCCAATGGAAGAAAAAGAACAAAATTGTAGATGCTAAGGAAGCAAGCAAGAATTGAGTATGTTGACGACGATGGTAATACTGACGATGCTACTGATTTTTCCAAATTTGAGTTACTATTTTTTCTTTATTTGTCATATGTTGACTTCTTTATGTTTATGTTTGTAGACTTTGTTGCATTTGTATTTATTTTACATTTCGAATTCAAATTTGTAATGTTTATTTATTGAGTATTTTTTATAATTTGTTATTATTAAATACATTTATAATTATCGTTAAATAAAAAATAAGCTCTTAAATAATCAGGTAACATACAAATTGCTAAATATTTATTTTTTAAAAAAATAATTACCGAAGAAATTTCTGTTGGTAAAATAAAAAATGAAAATACAATTTTAAAATATTACCAATAAAAAATCCATCAGTAAATTAAAAATAAAAATAAAATTTAAAACATTAAATATTATCGATAGAAAATCCGTCGATAATTTTCAACTTTTTATTTTATTTTTTAATATTTTACCGACGAATTTTCGGTTGGTAAAATTTCCGATGGATTTTTTCCGTCAGTAATACTTTCCGAAGACGTTATTACTGGTTGACAAAATTCGTCAATAATTATTTTTTCCATCGATAATATAAAAAATTTGTCAATAAAATCTGTCAGTAACAACAGTTTTTTTTTTTTGGTAGTGTATTAACAAACCTACTCAGCATTAATCTTAGAAGACTAAAATTTATCAGTAAATAATAAATATATAAGAACCATTTCCATACCCATTGGATAAGTTAGGATAAGAAATAAGTAGCAGTTAAAAAAAAAAAACTTAACACCAATTTGTCAACAAACTAGAATATATTAGTTATCCATTAAAATGAAACAAAATCATCAACAATTCCTCATATAGAAATAAAGCATAAGCAGTGAAAAGTATATGTCATAACAATATGCACAAAAAATTGATACAAGGAGGCCAACAAAAAAAAAAAGACGAAAAAAAAAGGAAAAGAGAAACATAATATAGAGGTCGAAGGAACAACATGCGGCTTGAGTGAAGGGGACACAACATAGATCGATGCCCATGATGATAGGAGCAAGTTATGAAGCACAAAGAGAGAGAGAAAAGAAATGTCACGGAAGGGGTGGAAACAGAACCTGCAAATCAAACTTAAATGGTTAGAAGAAGGTAAAGAAAATCAACAAATGAAACAAAGAAGAAAGGGTTAGCCAGCAAAGGCAAAAGCAAGACAACTACTGATCATTAGAGAGGCAAAAAGGTAGCAAACATTTGCGTTCGTCACGTGCGATTGGAAGAGGGATGTGTTTCTTTTTATTGTAATTGGGGTTGGATTCCATTTCTTGTAGTATTTGAGAGGCCATTGGAATGCGAGAAGAAAAAAAACGAACTATAAGCAGCAGAAACAAAAAAAGAAAAAGAAAGAGAGACAATGAGAATAAGTTGGGGAAGGAGAAAGTGTGGAAGTCAATAAGAGAGAAAATTAAAAAATAAAATATATAGGGAGGTCTAGAAAGAATGTGGGATAGCCTGGTAGAAGTTGACAAAACTCTTGCAACAACCTTGTGCTGAGTCTTAATCAGTTGAACCTCCAAATTTCTGCTCTTCTACTGGTCTTCTCCAAAATCGTCACTCGTAAGGAGTCTCAAACTCCTCGAAAAACTCCTGTATCCAATTCCAATCTCGAATTCCTCTTCAAATAGCCTTTTCAAATATTCCTTGTAAAATCCCCTGACCTCTTACAGAAAAACTCTTCAATTCATTTGTAGGAATCTTTATCCTTTCTCTTGAGAATCTTCGACATTTCGCAATTCATTCAGCATATTCCTGAACATACTTCTTTTTTTGGTCATTCTCCTTTCATTTCCAAATCTAGAAAATTTTGATACCAACAATTAATTAGCCGGTTATATCATTAACCAAGAAACTTTTGTTGGTTAATAAGTTAAAAAAAATAATTGGAGGCAGTGAAACCACAATGGTGTAACACAATCATGCAACAAACTATAAAGACCAATAGAAGTTAGAGTGAACTGATAAGCAAATTATACTCTTCCTAAAGATAAGACTAAGGTCCAAACCATGTGAAAACAATTTTCAAGAATACCTTTTAATTGCAACAATACTCAACAGATTAATCTGATAATAATGTCTATAAGATGCTCTTCAAAAAGAAAAATGGGTAATGAGGCAACAAAATCCCCAGGTGACAAGGTGGTATCACCCCATCAAGGGGGCAAACTAAACTGAACCCCACAAAAGACAATGGAAAAGGTGAAACTCTGAATCTAACTGCAGCATCATGAGTCTACATATTACAGGCTAGCAGACTAAGCATATTCTGCATGGACTACATACCCATGTATACATTATATTCATCAAATCTAAGAAAGTCAACCCTACATACCTCCTTAACTAAGCCAAAAAAGCAATGAGGAGGCAAATTACGTACAAAGGGAATAATATCCTAGTATGCAGTTTAAACTTTAAGATATCCCCATGGATTAACAAGGAATACTAGTGCCAGTAACACCAGCACAGTGGCAGAAACTGCAAAAACAGAAGACCACATGCCCAGATTGGAGGATGCCTTTGATGTGTAAGAGACCCCTCTGCTCAACAGAGTCTCATTTAACCCCGAGAAGGATTCCACTTTTGCCTTTCCAACCAGTTGTCTATGACTCACTTTTCTCACAGCTAACTTGCATGGTATTGCGTCCAGTTCATCCGCATCATTACTAACAGCGGCACTCTCACCAGAAGCATGGTCTTCAGAAGCTTTCGTCTCCTGCAAGAGAAGAACAAACAAAGCTTACAGCACATGCAGCAAAGTCTCTGAGTTGGATACAAAAGTTAATCAAACAGACTTCTTACCCCAGCAGCAGTTGGTTTTGGATAATGGTCTTCTGCCGCATCATCTTCTGATGCACAACTTGCCGCCTCATTGGAAACTGCAAAAACAGAAGATGTCTTGCAGGAAGCCTCTTGTTTACAGTTCAATATTATCTCAGCTAACTCGGGCGATTTCTCCTCCAGTTCATCCACATCATTAGTAACAGAGTCACTCTCACCAGCAGCATGGTCTCCGGAAGCTTTTGTCTCCTACAAAAGAACCAACAAATCTTACAGCACATGCAATGACATCTCCGAGTTGGATACACAAGTTAATCTAAAAGACTTCTTACCCCGGCAGTGGCTGGTTTTGAATTATGGTATTCTGATGCACAACTCTCCTCTTTTGGGGCCTCATCAGAGCCATGTGAATGCACACCAAATCGCTGCAGTCGTATTCTCCTAGGTGCAGTACCTTGTGACTGCATCACATGGCTCATGTTTGGCTCTTCAATCGGTACTTGTCGAGTCCTTATCCTGATTCCAGTCTCACCACTCATATTGAAGTTTCTTTGTTGTTCATAATCACTGGCCGCACTGTACACTTGGCCCATAATAACATCAGTTGAGAAAGGCATATGGGAATGGTTTTCAAACAATCCCATATTGCTTTGGAGCTCATTGCCACTGAGGTCACAGGTCATGGCATTGAATTCTTCAGTTGTCACCGAAGGAATCTCTGTGTCAATTGGCTCTCCAGGATAAGAAGCACCAAATGCTTGCAGATGCTGCAGCATATAACAGCAGCTAACATTATACATGTGGCACAATACATTGCAATTGGATTTGTATCAATTTAGAGGGTAATTAGCATTAAAAAGTTAATTAACAAAGGGCTCGGGATGCCATTAGATATTCCCAAACTAAATGTCATTTGGTGGCAGAACCTAAACTGACCAAAAGATAAATAGGGTTAGTGCAGTCACTCACCATCATGTCGGTCATTTCTACATTTGGGTTGCTCCATGATCCGTTGCCCTTAACATCAAACCAGCCAGAGTTTGGTGTTTGGCTGCTGGACTCCTCACATGGGATATCATCCCAATTAACAACCGAGTCAAAAAAGTCCGATATATTGATCTCGTTTGTACCATATTGATGATGCACCCCATATTGACCATTTGATTTGTTGTTTGATTGATAATTAAATTCTGGCGGAATATTATACATGTTGATTGGGGAGAATAATTTGTTGTCAAATTGCTCAGTTGGGTCAAAAAATATGTCCAAGTTCAATAGCTGATCATCCTGAAGAAGTAAACATTAAGTATAGTTACTAAGTCAACAAATCCAATTTCTACAACATCAACTAAAGAGGGCTGAAAACAAGAAAAAGAATGGAAGAGATAATAGGTTAAAACTCAGATTGCCCATCTAACCTCCATCGCTGGTTCTACTGCATTTGGATTTTGTGCATCATATCCATCGCTATGGCAGTCAACTGGGGTTATAATGTTGGATATTGCTTCCTCTGAGTTCTCAGGGACAACTGCTAGTTGCCTATCATCTTCTGTAGCCAGTGAGGAAGATCCTGGGTGCAGAGTTGCATCAGATGGTATTTCTTCTGGGGAGTTGTTAGCAGTAGTTGGAGTTGAAGTAGTCTGCTCAACTTCATCGCTGTTTGGACTTTCAAGACTCTCATCTTGTTTCTTAAATAATCGACAAAGGACATATGGACTCTGGTACGAGTAAAATCAACCAAACTGAAAAGGTTAGCTACGTATCACTGTCTACATACAATTGCTCAGCAAGTCATAAATTGCAGTAGCTTTATTTAAATCCATATATGCACCATGTTTGTCAAATCGGAATACGAATCTTGAATCAGAAAGACTATTTTCTGAATCATGAATTGAATCGTCAATTGCAAGATTCATGATCACTAACATAAAATAGTATAACAATATTTCCATGTAAACATTAAAAAAACAATGTTCTCATGTTACATCCTTCTTTGTTTTCTTAGTCTTAGGAGAAACATAATGTAACTATGTGAATTTTGAAGTTTTAATTTCAAAAGAATGGAAATAGAACATTGGAATAATCAAACAAGATGGATATAGAGTGAAGCAGTAACTGTGAAACCTATTTAAATGGACAAAAATTCAACAGTGGAACAACCAAATAAGGTGTGAATAGAGTGACTGAGTGGGTGAGTGTGTGATATCACAATTTTAAAAGAATGAAAACTAAGCAATGAATAGTAAATTACGGTTTAGTTACTAACACCTCTTAGTTAATTCAATTAACAATTTGAGTTTCTTTGACCATTCAATTTCTCTTGTGAGAATTGGAAGAAAAATGTTCAAAAACAAAAGAAAATTAATGAATCGTTGAATCGCTGAATAGTATGAATCATATTCAAATCATACATGGATTCATACTCATTTTAGATACACTGCATGATATGTATCACTAGTCTATTAAATTGTATCAAATCTTGACATTCGAAATCATGAATCGTAAGATTCTAACTACTATGATATACACCTGTAGGCAATACTGCATTATGAGGAGATGGACCAGAGACAATGAAAATGTGTAGGTGTGCACTCTAAGAAACTGATAAAAATGAAATACAAGATCACCAGGAACATTTAGAATCAGAATAACCAAGTGCAGAATTAATTCAAAGAGTTATTAGCTACTACACTCAAAATGATTGGCTCAAACTCAGCAAACAAGAGCTTCTGATAGACATGAAAACTTGCAAAAGTATAAAATTCAAAACCCAAAAATTTCTGCTTCACCAAATAGTAGGAGGAGGAAAATAGCAACCTGCTGACAGAAAATGATCATTTCAAGAATCAAATAGGAAGAAGAACAAACTTAACTCAGTATTCATCAAAATGACAACGAAACAAAGACCAGATCAACATTTCATATGGTTCAATATACACACACATCCAATCAATTCTTTTCATTTGCATGGTCATTCAAGTGATGGGTGTCAAAGTTAACCATTAGTGCTGACAAGGCAATAGATGATTGAATTGTCAATATAAAAGTAAAATAAAATTTTTATACATTATCGGTGCATCAAAACTAAATCCTTAAGGTCAATCTCCATTGTAAGTTAACAACAAAGAGATTAAAAACAAATGCAAAAACAATAAAAACAAGGGATGAGACATTACCTGTCCTGGATTGGTACCATCAAGCTCCTTGAGTGTAGGCCTGTACTCATGCATAACCCAATTGGTCCTCTTCCCTTTCGGAGCGCGGCCAGTGTAGAAAACAAGAGTCTTCTTCATTCCAATCAAGGTGGAGCCAGACTTAATCTTCCTATCCTTGCCAGTTGCCTTCCAATACCCATGAGTCGTTGCTCGGTTCAGCCGGTGCCCGTTTGGATACTTCCGGTCCTGTGGACAGAAGAAAAACCACTCTGGATCCTTGTTCCGCACCACTGACAAATCTACAAACAAAACCAAACACAAAAGCCCCCAAACCTCAACCCAAGGAACAACAAAAATTCAACATCACATACATAATCATCCAAATTCATGTGTGTGCTTCTACACCATTTACCCTGACATATCTTGATTCAGACCACTTGTTTCTTCTTGAATTAAAATTTAAGGTGAAGTCAAACCAAGTCATGTCTAAGCAAATTCAGCATTATACAAGCTTGATCACATGATTCATGAACAAGAAACCAATTCATCATGCTCAATCAAAACAAATTCCAACAACAAAACCACATAAAACCCAGAACTTCCAAAACCAAAAAATAAAAATCAGTAAAGTCAAATAAAAAAAAAACTGTTATTTTTTTCTTTTGGGTTAAAAAAAAGAAAGACTATAACTTTCTCAATTGTTGAAACGAGATTGAAAATCGAAGTGAAATTACAAAAGAGAAGAAGCAAGAGGAGAGAGAAAAAAAAAAGAAAATACCAGGCAAATCCCAAGGCTCCCATTTGCAAACATCGATTTCGCGAATGACCCAAACGTCACTGCCATTCCCGTTGATCTTCTGCCGCAGGTAGAAGTCGATCAGCTCCTCGTCCGTTGGACGGAAACGGAACCCCAACGGCAGCGAGTTCAGTGACAGAACCGTCACGGCGCCAACCACCACAGGCTGCTGCTGGTCCAACTCAACCGCACCCATGATAACGGCGTTAAAACAGCGTTTTGTGTGTGTGCATGTGTGAGAGAGAGAGAGAGAGAGAGAGAGAGAGAGGAGGAAAAAGAAAAAAAAAAGAGAGGAAGAGAGTTTGACGAAGCTATATGGATTGTTTTAATAATAAGGAGAAGTTGAACAACTCGGAATCAGAGGATTCTGAGAATTTCCGCTTTTTTTTTTTTTTGGGTTTGTCAGAAGAAGCTGCTGATGAGAAAGTGTGATTAAATAAAAAAGAGCTGAACAGAAAAAAAGACACAAGCAAGCACGACAGAAGAGAGAGAGCGCGCGCTAGTGAGAGAAAGAGAGAGGCATTTGGCGCAGGTTACACAGAGAGGATGTTGTGTTACGCTTCGAGTGAATTAACGTAGGAGTAGGGTGGGGAGAGAACCGCGTTAAAAATTAATTCCCTCGTATATACGCAGCGGGGCTATTCTCTGGCCTCGGTTTTCGAGTAAACTACGATGATGCCACTTCATGTGTCTGAGGCCGATGTTTCAATCATGAGGGGCGGAGAAAGTGTGGTGAATTTGATTTTTAAAACGCAGTATTAAAAAGTTTTATGAGAAAAATTTCACACAATTAAGTTGGAATTTAATTTTAACATATTTACGATGTAAATGTTGTTTATATAATATTTTTAAAATAAAGGTATTAAGATTAGAATTTCTTTTTAGAGGGAATAGGGGAGGAAAGGTGAGAGTTAAATATGAGACTACTTACTCAAAAATATAAAAAATAAACATAGCCATTAGACAATTAATTCAACCATATTTATATAATTATTAAGTCGATTATTATTATACCAGTAAAATAATTTTGATCTTCACTTATTGTTTCAAAAATGATGTCTAAAGGAAGTTTTTTATTTTCCTGAGGAGGCCCTAAGGCCCTCTAAAGGAAGATTTTAGTCAAATAATAGTATATAAATATCTTATACTTTCAATACAATCTTAGTTACTTATAATCTTTTCTTATAAAAAAATTTATGAGTAGATTTTTATCAATAAGGGTGTGTTTGGTTGAGATAAAATAGAGTGTGAATCGTTATAAATAAGTTATATGTATAAAATTATACATAAAATTCATTCATATAAATTTACTTTCATTTTTACTCTTTACTAAACACATATTAATTAAATTCTTAAATAAATAGTATAACCCACCCTTGAGGTTTGAGTAAATTGTACTCTACCACATTCTTATAAAAAAAAATGCACTCAACCCCACTTGTTCTATTAATAATTAATGATAATTATTAATAATTATAATTACAATACTTTTAATATTAATATTAATTAATCATTATTATTGATATTATTACTAATTATTCCTAAACATTATTAATTATTATGTTAGCAGTAAAAATAATACAATTTTACATTAGAAGCATGATAACGTTACGCCTGTTAAAATTTTAATATTATAACGTTTGACGTGATATTGTATAACATGTTACATTATATAATATACAATTATTCTCTCACTATTATAAATAAAAAAAATATTTACGCAAAACATAAAATTATAATAAGATAAAATATTTATTAATTATTTATTTATAAATTTAAAATTACATAATATTATTTAAGGATTTATTTTTTTATAGATTTATTATTTGTGTGTATACTTATTATAAACCCTTATTAATTTTAATTATTTAAAATTATAATATATATTGATGTAACTTATTTTTTACTTTACTTTTAATAATTATATATTAATTTAATGAAATCTAAAATCAAATATTTTATTATAATCTTTATTAAATATTTGAATGTTTTTAACTCATATTTGTTATCATATACTATATAAAAATATTAAATTATATTAAAATATTAAATTTTATTAGTTATTTAAATTTAATAGGGTAGTTTGTACTATTTATCCTGGATTCTTTTATGAATTCCAACTCTAAACTTATCTCCCTAATGATACGTGAAATGCTATATTAGTATAAATTTATAAATTTATATTAAAATAAGATTATTTTATGTATAAATTTCCATGACCTGGTCGTTACAACTGATTTCTTGCTTTTTTCAATTTATAATTTTTTTAATATAACGGTGGAAATTTTGCGTATATGCCCGATTTAAGTATGAGAAGATAATCCTCCTTGTAAAAAAAAATTAAAAAAAAAATCCTTTAAAAAGAGAGGGCAACAGAAGGGTAAAATTGGTATGCCGTATGGGGAACAGAACCGGGAAATGGTATTTCGACACGTGGAACTAATCTGGGCCCTTCATATGACTTGGAGAGTAAGGAAACCTTATCAGTGTGAAAGGGCGCTCAAAATGTTTAACGCAAAACGACAAAAGTTAAAAAAATTGTACGACAAAAGTTGAAAAAATTGCACCATCAATAAACGACAAAATGTCCACGAACGGCCACCTTTGGCCTCTCTCTCTCTACCCCTCGCCCGCCCCCCCCCCCTCCCCCCCGGGAGTTAATTCCTTCCATTTTTCTACTTATTTTATTAGTAAATATATTATCTATTATGTTTTAGATTTTGTTTTTATTGTGGTGACATGGTTTTATAATCCTCCCAAATGTGGCAGTATACATAATATAGGGCTCAATAAAGGGTAAAGTGCTACATGCATGTGCAGCATTAGTCCAATACATATATGGCCGTTTCAAGGTTAGGATTCTGTTCACATTGAGTTAAATTTATGACATTAATGTTCTTCTAGGAATAAGAATTTATCTTTCCTTTTGGTACATAAATAAGAATTCTATGTTTGAGAATTACTAGATTTGCTGTTTTTGAGAAATGTTTATTGTATCAGATACTTTCACTTTTGTCATGTGAATGATATCTGTGCGCGGTGCACCCGCAAAACAAAATAAATAATATAGTATGCATATATTTTGGTGATTTTTTTCTAAGTAAACTCCGTATTTAGTCCTATAAAAATAATATTAGATAAATTAATTCTTAATATATATATATATATATATATATATATATATCCTTCTTAGTCCCTCATAAATAAAATTAAATAAATTAATCCTTAATAATTTATAAAACTAAGTCAAATTAGTCCTTCATAGAAATATAAATTGGACAAATAAATCCATCAAAATATTGAGAATAAACTAATTTATTATATTTTTTAAAATTATAAAGGATTAAAAAGAGTATTTTTTTTTTCTTTGAGAAACTAATTTGACTAATATTATTTTTATGTTTGCAAATTTGGGATTTATTTTATTTTATTTTTTATACTTGCGGTAAGAGACTAAGAGCAATGCAATATTTTCCCCATTAATTTGGTGATTGGTATTAGAAGTCTCGGTATGTTTAGACTCGAGTGAAACTCTGAAAGGTTTTAAAATAAGTGTTTATTTTAAAAAAAAATTTCTTTATACAAATAAGTATCCAGTTTAGAAATTAACGTAATATTAATTAATTTTTTCAATTATATACCTATTAATAGAGGAGAGAAAGAAATTGAGGGAAGAAAGTAATTAAGAAATAGAGAAAAATTGTGAAGACAATTCAGTAAAATATATTTAAATTATCTTAATATCAATATTATGCTAATCATTTTCTCAATCTATCCATATAAATATTTATAAGTGGACATTTATTTGTGCATGGAGGGAGATATTTTTCCGACCGAATAACAAAAATTATGACTTTCATCTCTATTAATTATTCAAGTTGCATGATTTCGACATTTTGCTAATTGGATCAGAAAACTACTAATTTGGTTTGGTTTGACTTTTGAATTCTTCCTTTAAATTTTAAAAAATCGGTGGACTCAGAAGACCAATTAACTCGGGTTGATTCTTTTTCTTATTATTTAAAAATTTAAAAATAAAAATAAACATGCATTTTTGTCCTTTAGTCTTTTTTTTTTTTAAGATTCATATAGTGTCAATTTAGTCAGTGAAATATTTATTTCATCAAATAAATCCCTAAACTTAAAAGATCAAATGTGAAATTTCATTAATTTCTGAAATTTTTTACATTAATTAAATAAAGATCCTTGAAAATTAAAATATGATTTTACTTATTTGATGTCAAACAAACAACTTTTAGAGCACCGAAATAAAATAAAAAAAAACTTTTTGTGACGTGTTGATGTGAAAAAAATTTTAAGGAACTGTTTGATATAATTTTTTTTGAGAACTAAATAATTGATGTCACCTTAATCTTTATGAACTTAAAAATACATGTTTACTCTTAAAATAATTTAATATTTTTAAGTAATTTATCTTGTATGAAAATATTTTTTGTTATAGTCAGTATATTTCTCATTTTCTTGTCTTATATAATAAATAAAATTTTCTTACTTATTTAATAGAGTTTGTAGAAAGGTCTCTTTTGTCTTAATAATTAATTAAACAATTTTTGATCGGGCGATAGTTAAGAAAAGTATTTCCCAAAGTAATTATTTTAAAATTCAAACGCCTAACATTTGATGCAATAACATAGCTAGAAATCTATTTGGAGGAGGATTGGACTAAACATATATAAAACGTAAAATAAAAATAAAATTAATTGACATACAAAAGCATACACATATAAGTATACAGATACATCAATATATACTCAATCGATATAAACTATTTGTCACATACACATAAGGACAGTTACAAACCTAAAACCTTTACTTTTATTCTTTATAGAATAAAAATCAACAATTATCATTTATGAAGTGAATTTTACAGCAATCTCTTCTTCAATGTAAATAATCAAGTAATTCACAAGAAAATAATTTTTTATCTTGTTTCAAAGCCTTGTTTTAATAGTTTCCATTACTTAAAAAACTCTTTCACTTATTGTTTTGTTGACACAAGAAGAGTCAAAACAAATTAATTTTACATATTAATTAAAGTATAAATATTTGATTTGCCAGCTTCCACTACTTTAGCACAATTTAGCAATAATAAAACAATTCTAAAAATTTGAAGCTTTAGGCAAATCAAGCTCATAATGCTGTAGTTTATATACCAAGAGGATCTTTACTTGACTCTTTTTTTTTTTTTTAAACAAGATTATAGATGCTACAAGTATTAAATGATTTGTAAGTATATTTAGGATCTAAAGCTATAGGATGACTATTGTCAACCCTATTAAAAGACATTTTGCTTAATTATCCTAAAATACCCTTATACAAAACATATACGAATTATATTAGATATAAAAAAAACTAAACAAGCGAACATATAAATTGTAATATATACCATACATACTCAAGGATTTTTCAATCTTGTGTCCACTTTTTAATTACTAGTATATCATGTAGATAATTATTATATATTAAAAATTTTAAAATTAATCTAATATTCATGTTTATGTTGTTGTATTAAATTAAATAAATTAACTGAAACTACTTAGAATATATCATGGTCATATAAAAATAAAAAAATAAAAACAATACGAAATTTTTTAAATTTAATTAATTATTGTTCAATAAAAACCATATAAAAGTTTCAATTTATACAATAATATATAACATAAATTGTAATAAACTTGTGCCTATTATAATTTTTATCCTTGGTAGTGTTATAATTTTTTATTGCAAATTTTTCAAATTATTTTATTACTAGAAACCTATTAATCTAGCCCGATTCCTAGTAAATTTTTTTTTTATTTGTAAGGCTCGAATTCGATACCTTTGGTTAAGGGATTAAGATACTTTTCATCTTAGTCAATCTCATAGTATTTTACTTTAAAATTAAAAACTTTTATTTTCATTTTATGATTAAAAATATAATATTATAATACCTTGTTTTTAATTAATTCAATAATTATTAGTTAAATTAATTTGTAATTGTATATTATGATAAATAGCCGTACAATGCACATGCTATGGTTATTAATATTGTTAAGTAACTAGCTTAGAACCAGTGCGACACACAGACTTTTTAAAAATCTTTATCTTTGTCTTTATACTTACATAATAGGAGTGCAAAGTCCCTTGATCCAAATGGTATATTGGTATTCACATGCTTACCCGTATCAGTGTTGGGTACTAAAATTTGGATTTATATTTTAACTTTATTGGTATCTATTATTGTGGAAAGTCAATTTTTTTGCTTCAACTGAATATGATTTTTCCAATAATATTTATTTATTAATGATATTTGATTACTTTGAAGTAAATGATTATCTAATTCACAATGTTATAAGCCGAGTAGCCGGTGCCAAGGTGTCATACTGAGGCCTAGTAGCTTGTTTTAAAATTTATTTAAAACATTTGTCATTAAAAATGAAAACAAAAGATATCCTCAAGAAAATTCAAGGTAAATCCACTGGAGATTTTTTCTGTATATTTTTTAAAGAAGATGTTTTCTTTATCATATTTTTAAAGACCAATGAAATAATAAAAATTATTTTTCTATATATTTTTTAAAGACCAATAAAGCCACAAATCACTTTAATTTTTGTGATAGACCCTGAGCTTGGTTATAGGTTGAGTAGCTGGTGCCAAGGTGTCATGCCGAGTTCAAATTTGTGAATAGGGCGTGAACAATAGAAACAAAAAAGAGTTAATGCTCAATTTAGTCCTTGATATTTCATGCATGAGTCATTTTAATCCCTTACTTTTAAAATGAATCAATTTGGTCCCTACATTTACAACCATGAATCAATTTAATCCCTATCTTAACATTTGTTAAATCACCATTAGTTAAGTCGAGTTTCAGGTAAGGATGGAGCTCGGTCAACAGGAAATAGAGCTCGGTCAATAGGAAATAGATCTCAGACAATAGGAAATAGAGCTTGAACAATGTGAAATAGAACTAGGACAATGTGAAACAGAACTCCGCCAAACACAGGACCTGGAATGGCATATGGCCAATCTCTTAGACCCATGTCGAAGCTTTCTTGTAAACAGGGCATGAATAGTAGAAGTTTCAATACAAATCCTGGAGCCCCGAGCTTGGTTGTAGGCCGATTAGATGGGGTGTAACATCCTAATTTTTAACCCAATACTCTAGAACATATTTAGGTTAATCATTAGTCTGTTACGTCATGGTTTCCTTATTACTTTAAAATACTTAGCAGAAATACTGGTAAATTTTTTTTTGAATTATAAAAGCAAAGTGAGAGCCGCGCAACACGATGAACAATAAAGCATGAAAGGAAATAAAGCAAGCAACTCATAGCATCATAACATAAAGCAAGTAAAGGCACATCACAATAAAACTGAACTGTGTATTATATAATATGATATGCCTACTTATGAAGAGTGGGACTTAATTTGGTACAACTGGAATAGAAATACATGGAAAACGAAAGTACAACAAAAGGCATAAAAAGAAACTCTCCTAACTCTAGTGCGCCGACAAATAGATAGCCTAAAGACAAAAGGAGGCTATCCTAGCCTAGTCGAAGCTCGGGCACCAGAACTGCGATGGTCGTCCCCTACTGCGGGCCGCTTTGGAAAGGAGGTATGTATCCAATCCACTGGGCTATCTCGGCCGGGGTGGCTATGCGTTGCATCAGTCGGGTATGAGCTCCACGGCAGAGAATCATCCTCACCCGTCCTCCACGTACTGGCTGAGCGACAGAAGCCTCACTGCCCTCCCCAACGTCCATCGGCAAAGTGGGGGAGGATCCCTCGGAAGGTACCTGAGTGGTAGAGTCCTCCGAAGGGTCTGTCTCGGAGAATGATGAGGGCAAGCGGGGCACATACTGTGGGTAGTCCCGAATGGCAGAAGCTGTCGGTGGGGTGCTGCGGATCCGCTCCTCTCGAGGGCGTGCGCGCTCGAACACGAAGTCGTCGCCGAAGGTGAGGCAGGAGAGAATCGATGACTATGCACATGGTGACTGAAGGGCCGTCCAACGAACATAAATACACGAATGACGCAGCGACCCACAAAATAGTATGACCCGTAGTCCGGATCATGATGCACCTCCCATGTCGGGGTGTCCACAAAAATCACGAACGTCACCATCTGAAGACGTGACAGAAGAAAGAGATAGAGGGAGTGAGAATCTTGCTAAAGAATCTCAGTAGGGCCTCCTACTACCTAGGTATCATCATCTACGTCCTCAGGAACCTTGGGTTTAGTGTACAAAATAAGTGAGCATGCATTAAGTCCATTTTTAAGCTTTTGAAACATAGTTAGCCAAGGCCCATTCATTTTAGTATGATTCTTAATGTCATGGATGCAACATATTAAAATATGTATGCATGGCTCTACTTAATGCAAGAATAATAATCATAACATTAAGAACATCATAGTAGTGGCATAAAGTGGCAATTGAATTCTCATATGGAAAACTTTGTGACATAAACATCATACTTTACTTCCTCATAGGCCACCCTAATAGACAATCGTTCTGTGGGTGCTCGGCCGAACCGGTGTCACCCAGAACGTGTCACATCTCTAGGTTATGAGCTCATACCTTAACTAGTCGTCACTAGTTCTTACTTATTAATCTCGATAAGCGTATCATAATCATAAACATAATCCCGACTTATCTAGTACGGGCTAGGGGGCATTTCTTGGGGGTGCTCGACTGAACAGGTGTCGCCCAAGAATACATCTTGGTACCGATGTCACATGAGTTCTCTGGAGGTGCTTGGCCGAACCGGTGTCATCCAAGAATTCATCTTAGTACCTCATAAATAAAATCTCATAGATTTTTCAAAAACTTTCTAAGTCCCCAAATTTGTCAGAAATTCGGCAGTGCGATAGCAGCTTGCCGGATTTCTTCCAAACTTACTTTATGCCACATAAATAAATGGATCGTGCATCCTCAACCGTAAATTCATACGTTGACATAATCATTCCCGAATAGAACATACTTTCACTTATAACATTGAAACTTGTGATACTCTTAATCCTACGGTATCTTATGCTTTGACCCTTACGGGCCTTAAACTTGAGATGTAATTATTCTATCATTCCCTATCAACCTCTCGTGCATCTAAGGGTTTACTTCTAACAAATATTACTTTCATTTATGTTCCTTAATAATTCTGGGTAACACCATTCCCTAAGGGCAGAGTTACATATCTATGGTTACGGGGTTCTAAAACTTATGTTTTAGACCCTTTCTCGGATCTGTTTTCGCCTAAGGCGCTATAAATTAAATCTAAACCAATTATGAGATATTCCTAAGCCTTTGAACTAATTATAAATCATTTATACCACATTTTAAGGGTGCTGTACAGAATCAGAAAATTAAATGTTCTAAGAGTTCTAGAATTGCAATTTTTACGATTTTCTAGTTGTTAGTTTCTCTATAGGCTCAAAAATTCAATCCTACTCCAAATGTAACCAAATTTTTCATGATTAATCAATCCTAATCTGATCGTTATCATACTAAAATAGTTTGGGCATTGATTAAGATTAAAGGGATCAAACACTTGTTAAATTCTAACTTTACGGTTTTTCTAGAAAGCTAGTTTCTCTCCTATCATACATAGAAATGTTCCTACCTCATCATACATCATTTTCACACATTCTAACACATCAAAACATCATCACACAGCAGCAAACTCATCATGGCAGAATCGAAACATCAAGTCCCAAAAATATGCATAATTTGACATTTCTAAAGCATATAAATTGCTAGTTTCCCTTGGAATCATTTTAGGACTTTTAAAGCTCTTTTGCAAACCATTTTATTTTGTCAAAGAGGCTAAAAACACCCTTAGGTCAGTAACCAACTTGATTCCTCCTTAAAAGAGGATTAAATTCATAAATCTTTTTTGTCTTATCTTCATAAAATTCATGAGGCTTAAAGAAAATCTCGAAACTTAGATTGTTGGCCCTTGTAGCTAGATGAAACTCATTCCAAGTCCGTCATCACTGCATGACCGAAATTATGCATTTATAGAATGATTCCATATTAGACTTTAACTTGAGATAAAATGGGCAAGTCCTTGAGCTCTAAGGTCTTTAAGTGATGACATAATTTAAACATGCTATGCACTCCATTTTTATTCTTCGTTACAAAGTAAAGTGAGAACTTTAAAGTAAATGTGCAAGACTTAGAATTTAAATATGAAGACTTGAAATAAATATGCAAGGCTTGGAATTTAAATATGCAAGACTTAAAAATAAATATGCTATGCAAGTTCATTTCTTTATTTTAGTGCTCTAGGCCCAGCAACAATAGACTTTAAGGCCGAATTAGAAAGGCTTTGAGAATTAGTTAGGTGATAATGCAAGCTCTCATTTTAAATATTTATGTTCTTTAGCAGTGACAAGTAAATATGCTAGACAAGAACGTAAATATGAGATGCACTCCATTTCTTATCCTTTAACTTTAAGTGATGGCTTGGAAAATAAATATGAATGCAAAGCTCAAAGTAAATATGTAATGCATAAGCTTGAATTTAAATATGAATGCTAGTTTATTTTATTTTTTATTAGAGCTCATACAAGACTTTTAGAGGGACTTTAACCTTAACCCAAACTTATCATGACAAGGTAAAGTGAGGTCTAGAGTTCTTAGAATTCAAGAGATCATTCCTTAAAGAAACACAACCATAAATGAAATTTATAACACCTTTATGAAAACTCAAGCTTTAGAGATTTCTTTGTAGTGAACACAAGGTCACCAACTAGAACTCTCATCATCAAGCTATCATGTTGGACCACCAAGGATGGTTGGCCGAAATTTTAGAGAAAAGGAAAGAAAGGTGTGAACACTCGATTTTATTCGGCCCATAAACAATAAAAAAAATTCAAATTTTGCATAATTTATGATTTACGGTTGCTTCATTCATTTCTTATAGAAAAATCTGATAAAAAGAGTTTTTGGTTGTTTTATTTCCCAAAATTAAAACAAAACAAACAAAAAAATCCTTTTTAGTTGATTTACATTTTTAGCCCAATTTTATTAGTCTAATACCCAAAAACTAATTTTAGCCCATTTATGTTATTTTCAGCCTATTCCTTTATTTTTGATTTGCTATTCAGCCTTTGAAAAAACTCAATTTGTTGAAACCCGTTTTACTTCAAAAAAAAACAAAAAACAAAAACAAATAAACAAAAAAAGGGGAGTCACGAGCTCCTCTGTTCGAGTTCCTCTCCTCTCTTTTCCTTGCTAAATTCACGGGTTCCTTTTCTCTTCTATCCCCGAAACAAGCTCGTGAAGCATGGGGATGAGAGAAAGTATGAAAAAACAAAACCAACACAATGATAGTGTCCCGGGCAATTTGGCAGAATTGGGAGAATCTGAAAAATCCACGGTATCCATATTGAGAAGGGGCATTCATATAGACCATCAGCGGCAATAGCAAAGGGGAGGATCACCAGAAATTTGGGAAGCAACAAGAAATTTTCCAATCACTCATCAGCAAGAATTTTTCAATCAACAAAAAAATCAAAGAGCACATCTGATATATCAAGCAGCCAGCAAAACAGAAGCAGGTTTTTTAGCATGAAAAATAGAGAGGCCGCGGCCTCCCCCCACCACTGCCGCGACCTCCTCATCACCATAGCCTCCATCATCTTCTTCCCCTTCGTCCCATTTTCACATCATCATCATCAATAGCCACCTATAGCTTCCATTCCCTGCCTCAGAGCTACCATCGCGACGCCTCTGCTCCTCACCAGCCGCACCGCCGTGTTTCCCTTCACAATCGTGGTGGAGCTCATAACTGCCGTGCAGGTTGCGGCCTCCTCCTTCCACCTTTTTCTCTCCAACCGCCACCATCCGTTCCCTGCCTTCCATCATCATCATCAAATCAAGGAAAAAAATTACAATCAAACATAGATCCAGATCTTTTTCAAAACAAAAAAAAGAGCTGAAATGGAGAAGAACATAAACGAACCTTCACCTTCATCGGCCGCCTTCTCATCCATCATCCTCCACAAACCACCACCACTGTTCACGGCCAGCAAGGAAAAAGAAAGTGGCTCCACGCAGTGTGGCCACCGCCGATTCACCCTCCTCTACTGAAGACCGGAGAACCACTGCAAGTGGCACCCATGGGAGCCTCCGCCGCCTATCCTTCCTCGGATCGGCCCCAACCCCTTTATACCTTCGCCAAAGACTACCGCCGGATCTACATCCGCGAACCCCCACTGCGCCACCCCTCTTCTCATCGTCTTCGGCGTTGGATCGCGACGGACCGGCTGTGCGGCCTCTCTTCTTCCTTGCCAGCGCGACGGTCACTCTCTCTTCTCTCCGCCTTGATCTTTCTTTCTTTCTTCCTTGCTCTCTGTTTTCGCTTTCTGCTTCTTTCCATCTGTGAAATGTGTATATGGGTAAGTGAGTGAGAGAGAGAGAATGTATGTGTAAATGAGAGAGAGTGCTCAGTGTGCGTATGCGTGTGAGAGAGTGAGAAAGCCGTGTGTGTGTGTGTGCACGTGTATACATGTGTGTGCGTGTGTTTGTGTATGAGTGGGTGAAAGTGTGTGGGTGCAACAAAAAGAATAAGCCTCACTCTTTAGTTTTTCTTCTAATTAAATAATGAGCTAGATTTATACCCAGGTTTGGTTTAAGAATAATGATAATTGGGCTGTTTAATATTTTAGTTTCTTGGTCAATTATTGTATGAGATTCATTTCTTATCTTCTTAGATCTAATTTTTTTATTTTGTCAATGAATTGATTCTGCTCTAAAAAAAAGAGATTTTGTTATGTAGATTTCTTAGCAATCTTTTTAAGTTATTTGAGTGGAATTAAATAAATTATTCTCAAGAGTGATTTAATTGTGTAATAATTAAAAAAGGAGAGTGATTTAGTTGCTCCTTCGATTTTGAGTGAATTTTATGCTTTTTTTTATATAAAAAAGGGAAAAGATAAAAAATAATAGAAATTAGAACCTTTGTTTTTTTTTTTACGTATGTGTGTTTCCCTCGAATTAGTTGAGTGTTTGTATTGTTTTTGAATTAATTTTATTAAGGTCATGATTGAGATTAGTGCTTTAAAATAAAAATAAAAATATGGTTTTCTTTCCTTGATTTGCTTTTAGTTCTTAATTATTTTATTTGTTTGTGTTGGCTTGAAATAATAATTTGTCCTTGAATTAATTTTGTGAGAAAAAATAAAAATAAAAAATAAAAAAAATATATGTTTTCTTTCCAATAAAAAATCAGGAACTTTCCATCCATGCAATGGCCAATAACGATGATTCAGTAGTCGATGTTACCTTCATTGTTATTCGAATCATAAGAGTTCATTGAGTGGCCTAGTGCTAACTTGATTTTTGTGCACAAATGGATTTTAATTGATTTAATAATCATAATTTCTTTCTTTATTAAAATCAAAATTAATTCTTTTTTTAATATTGTTCTGATGCTCTTTTTATTCTTTAAATTTTAAGTTGATCACTTGATTGTATAATATTTTACTTTGAACAAAATGTTAATTTAGTCGTGACGGCTTGTTAACTTGATATTTGGACATCTGAGTTGTGACAACTTGATGTTCCAAATATCTCTTGTAAAGACTTTTATATCTTCTCTTACAAAAATACCAAAAATAAATCTTCACTTTTTTTTAGTTTTTATTTACAAATATTTATTATTTAGAAGAATTCTTTTATTTTAGTGTAAAATTAATTTAAATTATATGCCTATTGTCAAATGATTTGTTTAAAAAAAAAAGGTTAACTTAGTCGTGACGGCTTGTTAACTCATCATTTAGGACACCTGAACTGTGACAGTTTGGTGCTCTAAAAATTCTTTTCTTTTAAGGAAAAAACAAATTCCTTTTAATTTTCTGGTAATAAAGAATAAATATTTAAAAGGGGTTATTATTTAATTTGCACAGTTAATTAGAGGTACCGTCTAAGGACGGGTGTACTAGGGGTGTGCAGGATTAAACTCCTACCCTTCCCTATGCATAACCGACTCCCGAACTCAAATCTGGTTTCAAAGACCATTTTCAAAATAAATGGATTTTTCCATGTTTTCTCAAATTCTAATAAACTTGGTGGCGACTCCATAAATTTCAAAACAGAATTTCTTTCTTTTCACCATCTCGTCGTGATCCCGGTTGCGACAAAAGGAAACCGAAAACTTGAGAGCAAAAAAGAACCATTTTGAAACTCTAGAGACCATGATCTTGATGATGTATTAACACCAACATCATGAGTCCTCATCATTGAGCTCATGTAACCATTTTACAACATCATCAAAGTTAAAGATTTCAAGGTTCAAGAAAGAAAGAACTAAAAATATTTTTAACTCAAGAACAAAGATCAAGCTTTAGAGGTTTGTTCAAGTGATGAACATCATCATGAAACCCTCATCATCAAGCTCTCATTCCTTTGATCTCCAAGCCTCATGGCCAAAACAAGAAGGAAGAGAAGAAAAAAAGAAATTCCAAAAAGATTCAAGAGAAACTATGAACACATAAAGAGATTAAGAACTTTAAATGAAAGAAACTCTTGAAAGAAAATCCCTACCAAATGATTGAAGATTGGGATGGGAGAAGAGGATGAAAAACTTGAACACTTGAACTTGACAGAAAAGAAAACTTTGAAGTGCTCTTTGAAAACTTACACTTAGCAAATGAACCCAAAATGATGCAAGTTCACCCAAGCATGCTATTTATAGAGAAATAAAACAAATGAAAGGTGCATGAGGGAGAGGAAGGTTTCGGCCAAGCAAGGCAGCCCTATGAGGGCCATGAGGTGAGATGTTGTGATCTTGAGGCATGGTGAGGTATGGTTCAAAGTATGGTGAGGTATGGTTCAAGGTATGGCTCAAGTATGGGTCAAGCATGGTTCTTGGAGTGAGAAATAAATCAACATGTGATGCAAATAGGAGAGAGGTGGCTGAAGGTGCATCAGCCATAGGGGAGGGTTTTCTTGCATTTTAATTGTGGTTTAGAGTTGTGTTTAGGTGTATCTTTGATTAGGATTAAGATTAGGAATTTGTAAGGAAGTGTTTAGGTGAGAAAATGAGTAATCAAGGTTGTCAAGACATGTTTAAGGAGTGGTCTTGCATCATTAGTGAGTTATAAACTCATTTTAGTGCATAAACAATTCTAGACACAATTCCATGATTTAAGGAATTGGAGAGAGAAAACACTATTTAAGATTCCAAGAGTGGAATCTTGAGTTTTAAAAAGGGATTTAAATCTAATCTAAGCAATTTTAGGTTCTAATAAATTAATTAATTTTTGATTAGAACCTAATATTGCTTAAGTTTGTTTAATTACGTCATTAAGCACAAAAACACTATCCTAGGGGCAAAATCGTAATTTTGCACTAAAACTGCCCGGGACCACCGGGACTTAGAAAAACGCTTTTAAATATGTAAAAACATTGTTTTAAACCTTCGGAGAAAGTTTCGGGCTCAAACGGTACCTTTACCCGCGTATAAACGCTATAGGGGTATTTTGGTCATTTTGACCCGAAACTGCAGAAAATGAGACTTTCGCCTCCGAAACCATTCAAGGGTCATCCAATCCCCTTCAAACATTGAGTTACCCCTTCAAGGACTGCCAGGCCGGCCATCCTCGAATTCTGGGCCGAAAATGACCTTATGGGCATTTTGGTCATTTTCCTTTCAGACAGAAAAATCGGGGCGTTACATAGGGCCTAGGTGTCACGGCTGAGGCGCCATTTCAAGGTCGAGTGGCTTGTGAATAGGGCATGAACAATAGAAACAAAAAACTCTAGAATTGTATAGTAGAAATGCATACGTATGGCTTGTGAATAGGGCATGAACAGTAGAAATTCCATTGGCCGAGCACTAGTTCCTATTGGCCGAGTTATATTTCATATTGGCCAAGCTCCGTTTTCTATAGGCCGAGCTCTACTTCCTCTCAGACGAGGTTTATCCCATAAGTACTCCACTTGCCATGTGCCGAGATCTTGGACCCATGTTTAAGCTTTCTTGTAAATAGAGCATGAACAGTAAAAATTCCATTACAAACCCCAGAGCCCTAGGCTTGGTTGTAGGCCAAGTAGCTGGAGCCGAGGTGTCATGACAGAGGTGTCATTCCAAGGCCGAGTGGCTTGTGAACGGGGTGTGAATAGTAGAAACAAAAACTCTCGAATTATATAGTAGAAATGCATAAGGAGTAGATTCATGGCTTGTGAATCGGGCATGAACAGTAGAAATTTCATTAGCTAACTCTATTTCCTATTGGTCGAGTTATATTTCCCATTAGCTGAGCTCTATTTCCTATAAGATGAGCACTATTTCGTATAAGCCAAACTCTATTTTCTCTCGGACGAGCTCCATCCCCACCAGGCACTCTGCTTGCCATGTGGCTGAGCTCTTGGAACCGTGTTTGAGCTCTCTTGTGGACCCGAGCCTTGAGCTTGATCATAGTCGATAGCTATTACCGAGGTTTCATGCTAAGGCCGAGTGGCTTCTGAACAAGGCGTAAACAGTAGAAACAAAAAACTCTCAAATTGTATAGTAGAAATGTGTAAGGAGAAGACAGGTAGCTTGTGAACAAGGCATGAATAGTAAAGATTCCATTGGCAAGCTCTATTCCTATTGGCCGAGTTATATTTTCCATTGGTTGAGCTATATTTCTTATAGGCCGAGCTCTATTTCCTCTCGAACGAGCTCCATCCCCACCAAGCACTCTGCTTGCCATGTGGTTGAGCTCTTGGACCCGTGTCCGAGCTCTCTTATGGATAGGGCATGAATAGTATAAATTACAGTACACAGCACCCCAGTGTAACACCCAAAAAATTTATTTAAAAATTATTTTGAGCTTCATTTGACATAATTTCAAAAATTTGACAGTTTCACTAATGATGAGAACGGTCCAATGGATTTGTAAACAAAAAATGAATAGTAACTTGCGGGCTCACCGGGACAGCCGAAACTCCAGATTTAGGACCTAATCATGCATTTATTACATGATGAACTTAAAACCAAGCTTGTCATTTAAGCTTGCACATTCTTGGCCAGCAACATTAAGACAACCAACTCCATTGTTGCTTCATGAACAACCTCAAAACTTGATTTCAACCCTCCATTTTCCTAACCTACACTCACTAAAACCACAAACTTTATTCACTAAACTTGTTCTACATTTCAATCTCTACAAGTATAACCGATTAGAATTTCCAAACCTCACCTTATTACCCCACACATCACTGATTAAAGGAAGGTTTGAGGGTGTTTTACAGCCTTGGAGTGAAGAACTTCCATATTGGAGCAAACTAGAGACAAGGACATATTAGCTTCAAGAGTAGGGTTTTCTTTGGCCTTTTTCTTTTAAACTTTTTCTGAGAAATTATGACTAGTTTCAATCCAAAATTTCTAGTTAATTTGATTGATATTATGTTCATATTGAGGTGTTAATTTTAGTGGAGTATTTGGATGAGGCTAGAAAATCATTCTTGTCAAAAGAAGTTTGGACTAGATAGCTGGATTTTCAGTTTGGTTGCAGACAGAGAAATTTCATGAATTTTTTGACATATTTGTGGTTATTTTTATGAGCTTAAAAAATTATATGTGGAAGATGACATCTTAAACTAACTACGTGAATTTTCTTGAGCACTGGTTTTAACGGATACTGCCTTAAAAAAATCAGAGACGAAAATGGTATTTACACTATCAAAATTATTGAAACTGAAGCTGTAAAATCGTATAATTTTGTTATCATAGCAAATGATTGATTCATCCTTTGAAAATATTATAGGAAGTTAATAACATATGTTGAATTTTATTTTGTAGTGGTTCAATCATTTGATAGGATTAAAAATTATGAGAATACCAGTCTGAGTTGTAAATAAATGGTCTTTGACCACCAAACTTGTATAATTTAATTAACATAGTTAGAGAACTCCGTTTGCTGTGAAATTTTTACATGGTCTCTTAGACACATTGAGGTGTCATGGAGAATTTTTATGGCTCTTGACTTAGCCATTTGATATGGAAATTAAATGTTGTTACTAGAATGGTAAATCTGCCAGGGTGCTAGAATGGTGAGAATGTCTTAAATTAATTATATAATGGCATTTAGTCCAAGTATATAGCACATGAATGCATGTTAATTGTTTCAAATAATTGCTTATGAGGCATGATTGAAGTCACAATGTGAATGAATGTCTATATGTATTTTATGCATGCATTGGAAAAAGAAAAGTGAATGATATATTGAATTAAGTTTTATAGCCACAAGTAAAAATGAGATCCTCTTTGGCTTGTCAAGGGCAAATAAGAAACATGAGATCCTCTTTGACTTGTCAAGGGCAAATAAAGAAACATAAAATCCTTTTTGACTTGTCGATGACCAATAGAGAGAGATGAGATGAGATCCTTTCGACCTATCCAGGGCAAATAGAGAGAGATGAGATCCTTGCGACTTATCGAGAGCAGATAGAGAGATATGAGATCCTTTCGACCTATCGAGGGCAAATAGAAGGAGATAAGATCTTTTCAACTTGTCAAGGGAAAATAAAAATAGATGAGGCTCTCTTCGATTTATTAAGGGTAATTAAAGATAATTTCTCTATAATTGGCATATACATATTTGTATCATATTAAATCATTTTGATTGGCATTATTTACTATGATTATGAACTTATGATAAATATGTACAAAGTGATTGATTTTTAAAAACAACCTATTTTAGAAGTATGGTTTGGAAATTTCAAAATAAATCGTTATTATAAACTGCATGATCACTTTTTTCTTAATAAATCGAAGTGGCTGGGACGATGACGATGACATTACGATTATATATTTGGGGAAATACTCTACTGAGAATTGTATAATTTTCACCCTTATGTGTTTGTGTTTCCGTGTCGTCTCCAGGTTGATCCAAAAAACAATGGGGCAGCTACACAAAAGGAATCAGATTGCAGTAATTTAGTAGTTAGTATTTTTATTATGTTGTATTTAGTTGTATGTATATGCTTGTAAAAGTAGTAGAGAACATATATGTATTAAAACTTATAGAAGAGCTTCATTTTGTACTTAACTATGTATTCAATAAGTATTGTGTTTTTTTGTCATATATTTTAATAGAATTACGTTTAGTTATTTCACGTGTTAATTGAGCTTGCTATAGATATTTAAGAAATGTCTGTTAATTTATAAGTAAAAACTCTTGAGTCTGGTGTCATGGCTTAAGACTGATATTGTACTTTAGAGAATGTTATACTAAGCCCTGAGCTTGATCGTAGGCCGAGTAGTTGTTGTTAAGTGTGTCATGACCGAGGGCAAGTGGCTTGTGAACAGTGAATAGGCCGTGAACTGTAGGGGAGTAGCAGAAACAAAAAACTCTCAAACTGCATAGTAAAAATGCATAAGGATTAGACGTGTGGCATGTGAACAGGGGGTGAATAGTGGAAATAAAAACTCCAGAATTGTATAGTGGATAGATTACTCTTTTAATATATGATTATTTGTGTTTTTGTAATTTTTATTTTACAAAAAAATTCATAATAATTTAAGTGATTTTTATTAAATTATAATTAATTAAATTATAAAAATTTTATATTGATTTTATATTTTATTTTTATATGACCATGATATATTCTAAGTTTTTTAAATTAATATCTTGAATATAACAACATATATAGACATAAATATTTAAGTATGATACGCACTTGTAAGCGCCGTCTGAAATATTTTTAATTTTTGTAAATATCCATCTATGTATCTGTCTGTAACTGCTATCTGAATTTGTCACGTGCCATTTAGCAAGAGTTTGCGTAAACATTTACAGATAGATTTATAGACGAATAGGCTAACTATTACAATTTTTTTTTCCAATTTTCCATTTTCTCTTCTGTATTCCAGGCGAGGAAAATCCATCTGTAACATTTGTCTATATTCTGTGAGTTTCTAGTAGTGCTTGAAGCAAAGCTCACCATTTGGAAAACTGTTGATAACTACTGGGGAGAAATCTAGGACCTATTTGGAGCTACAATTATACCTATAAGGGGATAAGGGTAAGAAGGGTGAGTCATTGGACTTAGTGAGATAAAACATCACTCATAGCTCATATAGGACAACAAGTTGATTTAAAAACAAGTATCATACACATATTTTAACACATCTTTAAGGACTGAAATATATGTTTACTCTTATATTTATTTAAAAACAAGTATCATGCACATTTTTAACAATAATGACTTTAGAAGTATTTTTATGGTATATTACATTAAATTGTGTATTGAATGAGATATTATGGTTATGACTCAATAGGTCAATTTCTTAAAAATAATTTTATGTTTACAACAAACATTTAAGAAAAGAGTTTGAACTATGTAAATATAATCAAATATTAATGTGAATTTGGTTTTTTGCCATCATAGATCACCAAAGAAATATAAATTTTACGAATAATGTTATTATTGACTAATCCAATATTAGGTGACAAAATTATGATTACTTTATTTAAATATTTTTATTTTAAAGATTTCTTTCTTATTAATTTTAAAATGTATAGAAAATGATATTATACATTACAATTAAGGGTGTTTTATCAATAAATACAAAAAAATCATATAAGAAAAAAATATTTTAACACACACCTTATCATAATCTTAAATTAATATACTTGGAATGCATACCATGAAAATTTAGGCAAAAAATTGTATATTAAAGTTACTATTAAGGGTATGTTTGGTTGGGGAGTAAAAATGAGAATAAATTTTGTATGAATGAGATTCATATGTAATTTTATATATAAAACTCATCCATGAAAATTTATACTCTATTTTTACCCCTAACCAAACATACCCTAAGAGTGATTTATCATACACATTTTGTATTTTAATATAAAAGTATAAAATATCATTATAAAAATAATTGATATTTTCTTTGGTAACTAAATAATTGATATTTAAAATCAAATCAATTTCACTTAAGTCATATCAAGGATTTAAAAAATAAAGGAATTATGTAAAAAAAAAAGAAAGCAAATGCCATGAGGAATATTCATAACCTGATCCCAACCTTGGCCCACCCATCAAATCAACACCATTCAAATTATATCAAGGATTTAAAAAAATAAAGGAAGGGCATACCCAAAAAAAAAGGAGGCAAATGTCATGCAGGGATGTTTATGTTTATAACTTAATTCAATCTACTAATCTAACTTGACCTAAAGCTTTTCAGATTCAAATCTTAAAATTTGATTTTATGTACTTTTTAGGTTGAGTTTGGATCATATTTCGAGTTGGCCTAACTTGACCCAAAGTCAAATAATTTTTTTATAATAATTAGTGAAAAGTTATAAGTTTTTATAAGTCAATTAATATATTTTACATTTTGAAACATATATTACAAAATATATCTTAAATTTTATAACTTTATTATATATAATCTCTAAATCTTCATACGTCATTTGTAAGTCGAGTTGACTAGGTCACTAATCAAGTTCGAGTTTAAGTTTAAAAAATTGACTCGATTTACAAATCAGAATCAAGTTTGATTTTGATTTAACCTGGCTTAACCTATTTTTTATACACCCCAAATGCAATGTATTTAGAAGTAAATTATTTTTTTTATTTTTTAAAAAATCTAAACACAATATTATCATTTTTTAATTATTTCAAACACTTAATATGAAGGTGCGTTTGTTTCAAATTTTAGAAGAAAATGACTATGAAGATTTTTTTATTATTTTAAAAAATTATCTAAATACACAAAAAATAAATAAATTTCTTGGGAAAAAAAAGTTCAAAAAATCCCTTTCAAATGCCCTGAATCTAATCGGAAAATGAAAACCATGTTAAAAGATAAAAAAAAAAAACTTCTTTATCTGAAAAACAAACAGAGCAGGTCATCCCCAGCCAAAACCCTTTGCAGTTTTCCATTATCCTTTCCTTTCTTTCTCACTGCTCACTGATTCAGAGCAGGGCAGAAGCCGAACGAACGAACGAACCAGTGAAACTTGAACACAACACAGCCTCTTCTCTCTCTCATCCATCCATATTGTGAAATTCCAAATTTTTGAGCTTGGTGGATTCTGTTGATTAGCGTGGCCGATGTTGTGTGAGCTTTCTTTTCTTTTGCTTTTGTGGATTTCAGCATTGGCATGACATTATCCCCTTTTTTTTTTTGGAAAAAAAAATTATTGTTTCAGGTTCATTCTGATAGCGGTTTTTTTTTTTGGGGGGGGGGGGGGGGGGGGGTTGTTAGTTAGTTGTATTTGTGCCTGATACAATGTGGTTATGTGAGCTTGGAGTAGCTTTTTTTGACAAATTAAAGGTGGGTTATTCTTGTGTTGATGGTACATGTAATGAACCTCAGGCAAACAAACTCAAATATGGAAAACTCACTCAAAAGAAGTAGAACTGCTAGGTTGATCTTTGGTGGCAAGTCTAGAAATGCATTTTGTGGCATGTCTGCTATCCATCCAATGATTGAATCTTACTTTCTGATAGCATTAGACGCCCATGCCTTTGCTTGCTATATGCTTTCAACTCCCTCATTGTCACTTGTGAGTTGTGAGTGACTATACTAGCTATTTTGCCAACAACTAGGCTGTATGTGTCATATACTCAATGTTGGTTGTGATGCTATGCTAATCTAATCTTGTACTCATTTTGGTTTTGGATTTCGAATTAGTCAGTGACATTCTGTTGATGAATTATAAACATGCCAGTTGTATAAATTAACTATTTTTGTGATTTCTCATTGCATTAAAAAGCAATCATTTAGTTCCCTTTCAAATTCTGTATTCTCCAGTGTAGTTCTGTTACTTCCCCAATTCCCACTCTAAAAAAGAGAACTAAGTTAACCGTGTAGGCTGTAGTTGAGAGATCCAAACTGATATAACGATTATGAGCATAAGTGACAGGAAACAAAAACATTATAGTAGTTTTCTACTAAGTTCCAACTAGCTACTTGAGAAAGTGAAAAAAAGTAAAAGTTGGCGGCAATGTATTCTAAATAACCATTAAATCTTTCTGAAGGATTTAATCATTTTTTAGTTTATTTGAATCCATCTTTTGCATGATGTTCATGGGTGGGCCTGCAATGCTGGGGACTGGTTAATCTTATAATGCAATACCTGCTCCTAAGGGGTTGGGCCAACCCATTTGACTGTTGTTTATGCATCAGCATGTTTAATGGGTTCAATGATTCAATTCAAAATATTGATCTTTTGTGGTATTTTGTTTTTTTGTTGGTATTTACCTTTTTTGCATTTGTTAAGAGTTTGTAAATTGTTTACTGTTTTCAATTAAATGCTTGTTACCTTCCTGTTTCTGCAGATTCAATGGTACTAAAGATTGACCCTTTGAAAATATGGAAGTAATGAACTTTTCTGGTGGAATTACGAAACCCAGTTATTTGTTTGCTCAAACAGAAATGCCTATTCTAGCATTTGGTCATTCTAAGTTGAGTGCTACATTGGCTCTTCGGTTGCCATGCAACTGTGTGAGGAGGATGGGGTTGGTTACAAAGGTTCAATGTTCTGTTGCTGATAGGACATTGGCTTCTAGTTTTGTGGATTCACCGGCATCCAAACCGGAGTCCAGTCCAGTGAGTAGGAGGCGGGGAGGAGGCTCATCATTATATATTCGTCCTAGTTTATCAGCAATGAAGAAGGATAGGGTGGAGATGCGTGAAAAGGTTTATGAATTCTTGCGGGGAATTGGCATTGTCCCTGATGAGCTTGATGGTCTTGAACTTCCTGTGACAGTTGAGGTTATGAGGGAACGCATAGATTTTCTTCACAGTGTGGGGCTTACAATCGAAGACATTAACAACTATCCACTTGTTCTTGGTTGCAGCGTCAAGAAGAATATGATTCCTGTGCTTGATTACCTTGGTAAATTGGGAGTCAGGAAATCCACATTCACTCAGTTTTTGCGGAGATACCCACAAGTGCTCCATGCTAGTGTTGTTGTGGATCTTGTACCAGTGGTCAAGTATCTTCAGGGGATGGATATAAAGCCCAACAATATTCCTTGTGTTCTTGAGAGGTACCCTGAAGTGTTAGGATTTAAACTTGAGGGAACCATGAGCACGTCAGTTGCTTATTTAGTTGGAATTGGTGTATCAAGAAGAGAAATTGGAGGTGTCTTAACTAGATATCCTGAGATTTTGGGGATGCGAGTCGGTAGAATCATCAAGCCTTTTGTGGAATTTATGGAAAGCTTGGGAATTCCAAGGTTAGCTATTGCTAGATTGATAGAGAAAAAACCTTATATTCTTGGATTTGGGCTGGATGAGAAGGTGAAGCCAAATGTGAAATCCCTTGAAGAGTTTAATGTTAGGCAAACATCACTTCCCTCTGTAATCGCTCAGTATCCTGACATCATTGGAACTGACTTAAAGCCAAAGCTTGTCCATCAGAGAAGCTTACTCAACTCTGTACTTGATGTGGATCCTGAGGATTTTGGCAGAGTTGTTGAGAAGATGCCGCAGGTAGTTAGCCTCAGTAGTGAACCTATGCTGAAGCATGTTGATTTTCTTAAGGATTGTGGATTTTCCTTGGAGCAGATGAGGAAGATGATTGTTGGATGCCCTCAACTACTTGCTTTGAACATTGACATCATGAAACTTAGCTTTGATTACTTCCAAATGGAGATGAAGAGGCCTTTGGAAGACTTGGTTATTTTCCCAGTATTCTTCACATATGGTCTGGAGTCAACTGTAAAACCTAGGCATAAGGTGGTTGCTAAGAAAGGATTAAAGTGTTCTCTTGCGTGGATGCTTAGTTGCTCCGATGAGAAATTTGAGCAACGAATGGAGTATGACACTATAGACATGGAAGAGATGGAAATGGAACCACCATTTGAGATGAATTCATTGATGCAACCAAGGAATGATGAATCAGGTTCTGATTATGAAGACAGTGGTGATGATGATGATTATAGATGATGCCATTTCTTCAATAACTAGCTATCTGGGAGAAGTTTCTTTTTCTCTTGGATGACACTGATTGCTAAGGGGATCATTGCTATGCTATTGAAAAGATAAATTATTACATGAGTATATGTGAAACATTTTGCAAGTGTTTGCATCCTATATGCTTGCATTTAATATGTTGTTGAGTTTAGTACTTTAATGCTTTCGAGTTTCTGCCTCCTATTTGATTCACACTACACTTATTTTGTCTTTTGGATATAGGATTACATTTATTAAGATGAATAGAAATTGTGCGGAACGATCTTAACATCCTCTATAATATTCCCAATACTAAAATTATATGAAATTGTGAATGAGAAGTTGACTCAATGAATGATTATAATCCTTCAATTGAAATGGAGAACCACTATATTTTGTTCTCTATCTCTCCTCAAACTTCCATTCTTCTTTATTTATTTATTTTATTCTCTTTCTATTATCTACATGTTTAACTTAAAAAAGAGAAAGTTTTAGGAAAGTAAGAAGACCTTTTCCAGGTATTTGGTGTGTAATGCCTAAAAAGAACGAATCTCAGTGTAATATGTATAGCACTATACCTTCTTAACTTCTCTGCATTTGAGTCCATATTTGTCAACCTCTATAATATATATTCCACTTTACATTTCTGGGTTCTTTTAATTTGAGTGCATGTATTCAACCTGGGTGAAAGACCGAGGAAAGGTATCAGCTAAGTATGTTGTTTGCACTCGCACGAGTATCTGTTGTTGACTTTAGGCATGCATATTATTTAATATCTTTTGTGTTTTGCATTGTTTGTGATGTAGTCTTCAAAATTTAGTGTTCTCGTTTGAAAAATTTATTTTGTTTTTAGTGTATGTTTTCATGGGGTACAAGTAATTGTTTCACTTTCTTTGCTAGTGCAGCTATTCAGTTGCAATCGTCACACTTACGTCCTATATGTAGCTCATTTTCTCGTTTTCATTTTATGCTTGAATATTTATATGCATCACATTTCTTTTCTTGCTGTCCAGCCATCCTGACATAACAAGAACCACAGTGACATGTTCAGCTCCTGGCCACCAGCTTAGGTAAATGATCAAAAGAGTGAAGGGTAGTTGGATGTTCATGAATTAAAGACATATTTCATGAGTTTTCTCCCCTGCTAATTTGGCTTACTCATAGTGTTACTTTTATTTGGCAGAAAAGGCCCTGCATAGAGGTCAGCATTATCTTAATTTTCTCTTCTGTGCTTGTGTTGTATGTGTAAAGAAATATATCTCGTACCTTTACTTTCTTCCTTTCTAGTACAAAGTGAACCAGGAAACCCTCTTGACTTGATTTTTTTGATTTTTTTTTTTAAAAAGGAATATCAATGCCAATTTAATTCCATTTATATATTATATTGCAATTTTCATAATATAATAAAGTGCTGTCATTGAGTGCTGCTACTGCTGCTCCTATGCGCACCATGTCATCTCATCTCACGTGCTGACCACAAAGGCAAAGGCAGGAAAAGAAAAGGAATCTAGGAAAGTCACTTATCATAGAAAGGTTGAGAAGTTAAAGCTAAAGCTAAGTTGCATTACTAAATTATTGATTGCTAGTCTAAATGTCCAAAACTCAATTTCCAACCTACCACTGCATAGCTTTCTTTATGCACTTTAGCCATCAGCAGCCTCATTCCACCTTTTATCTTATATGACTGCTATGCTTAAACTAATGTTGTAATGGGGTATTTGAATTAGGTCCCACAAGTTTTGTCAAAATTTTAATTTAGTCCCAATTTTTTTTATGTTCTATTAACATCCCTAACATTTTTAAAACATTTCAATTTTATTTTTTTGATTGAATGTATCCAAATTTTAACTGAAAACTTGACATTTTATTTCTTGTTGTGATCACCTGATACTCTGAAGTGATATTTTATGTCTTATTGTTGCTTTTTAACATCATAATTTGACCTTTATTTCATCTTATCATTTATAATTTGGGTATATTTTATTAAAAAGAATAGAACTACAATATTTTGAAAACATTAGCGATGTAAATAGAACCAAAAACAAAAAAAAAAAATGAACTCAATTGGACCTAATTGAAGATTTATGTAGAATACATATATGCTCACAACTACTACAACACAAGGAATTTGAATTTTGGACGGATTTCTTATCATTTACTTTGGTATAGTACTTATCCATTCCCAACTTGAAAAGTGAGAACTTGCCTTTGTGAATTAAGTCACATTTGAAATCGGTGCAAATGGCTTTTGTCGTATGTGGCCGCAGCATAATGGTAAATATTACACGATGCAACTATAATTTGATGCTGACAATGAATGTTATTATTAAGAAAACTGCAGTATCAAAAGTGTGTGTGAGGATTCAAGGAACGACCATTTTATTATGAGATGTGTATGCTGTCATTTTCTTCGAGAGGACAGTATCATCTTAGCTGAGAATAGCACACATTACATCTGTTTTATATTGGTAGAAGAGAGGGGGGGGGGGGGGTTGGGGGCATAAGGCTTTTTTAAAGTCATAAATTCAAAAAAGAAAATATTTACTCTTAAAACTATAAAGTATACCATTTAAATGGTTTAGGGGTGGGTGTATTTTTATTTTCTCATTTTCAAGATAAGGTTAATTTATTCTTTAGGAAAAAAAAATTCAAATCTAGTTGTGGACGCCTGTCAAATAAAGTTTGTGTGGTTGACATTTTTTTATTGGGTTAGTTTTAAGAAATCAGAGGATACAAAATTGATATTGTGAATGCATACCTGTAGTTTGGGTGGTGCCCATATCATACATAACCTGCTTAGAAGTGGCAATTGGATTTTGGCAGCAAACAAGTAAGGGTGGTGGCACTGTCAAAGTAAAGAGAATGACAATTATATAATTCTTTCATTTTGAGTTAGATTGCTCTAGTAGGGCAACGCCAAATGATACTAAAGTTTGGTGAAGGGCTGAAAAAGTGCCACACATTAAACATAGAGTACTTCCTTTTCAAATCCTATGCAATTTCTGACTAAAAAATGGTGGGGTAAACCTCTTTTGCACTTCATTTAATTTAATTAAAAAGTAAAACGGCCTAAGAGAGAATCTAGCTTTATAATGCGCTTTAATAAAGGTAACTAAAAGCATGCGTTTTAATTTTAGGACTGATGTAAGGCTGAGGCTTTTGACACAAGTAGTGGGCGAAAGATAATGTGTCCCTTTTACTTTCATTGAAGCAAGCAATTTTAGAGGGGCAGGTGAGGAAAGTGGCAACTAAAAGATTGTAGTGTTTCACTTCAATTATAATCCTTCACTTGAAGAATATAGTCTTACAACAATTCTTATCGAAGTGAAAAGAAAAATAACTCTCAGAAATTTCTAATCGAATGCTAGAAAAGTCTTGAAAATTTGAGTCCGTGCTGATTTAGTTACAAGTTCATTGTCATTCGGCTATATTATTGTTTATAACCTTGTGTTAAATTAGTTGTTTGATTTCCATCTGGTTCCAAATTTAGACTGTCCCAGCATCAATATTTTTGCAACTTCGAATAGCAAGGCCACAAAAGACTTAAACACGTTTCTAAAATCCTTGTAAATATAGATTTTCTTTAATTCTTCGGAAAAAAGGTTAGATATTATGGTACGACAAAGGCTTGCGTCAATGAATATTTTATTGAAGCAAACAATTTCAGAGGGGGATGGAGGAATTATTTATGGTTTTTATCCTTGTCATTCTAATTTCCAGAAATATTTTAAAACACTTATTCTTACAAATATTAGAAAAAAAAATTTCTTATAAATATTTCAAGAATATTCTTTTAATCCTTATAAATATTATCATTTAACAGTACTAACAAACAGTAGAAACCAATAATAATACTGAAAAAAGTAAAATCAAAACCTTTTTTCTTTTTGGTCCAAAAAGTACAAAAAACAATTTATCTGTGTTTATACAGACCAAACCATACTAAATCCTGGTAGGACAAAGGCTTCATACATAGATTGCTGCTTGCTGGAATAAACTTCTAGTGATATGTATCGGTTTAAATTTTCAAGTGACACCTAGTTTAAGTTATTATTTTGGGTCTTATTTGAATAAGAATTTTATACATACACACACTTACATATAAAACATTTCACATTAACGTAATTATTACTATGACGTGCCATCTACCCTGCAAGCTGATAAAAATTATTTCAACCTGACTATTGTTGAGATTTATGGTGAAAAATATAAAACTACAAAACTATAAAGTACAGAAATCAGATTACAACCCATAATAAAAATTATTCAACCAGTTAAAAGGTATATAGGCAGTTAAAAAAAAAAAGTGTACATTGGCCATATTTAGCCTTTGGCTGACCACAAAAAGGAGGGCAATAAAAACAAGTATTGCTGTGGAGCTCGAATTAGCTGCTGCTGCATATCTTCGTCCCACTAAGAATGTAGCCACCGAATGCGCTCATTTGCATGGATGGGTGAGTTCTTGATGGAAGTACCTGCATACATATCATAAAAATGTTAAAGGAGATGATGAACAGGTATACTTCTATTTCAAATTTTCAATCATGGCCAGCCAGCAACCATAAACAAACAAGATATGCAAGTATAGTGTATTATTTTTTCAGAAACTAATATATTACAAATCAATACTTCAAAGACTAGTGTGTGTATGATTTTCAAGTTACAGAGATTAATGTGTTTGACATAAAATCTTTAGGACTAAAGTATATGAAAATTTTTCAAGGAGTAAAGTGCAGATTTACTCAATAAATAAACAATGACAAGGGTTAAACATGGTGATGAAAGCAATCTCCTTATCTACTGATGTGGTTAGCCAGTGTTAGATATAGGTCTGCATTCCAGATACCCAAACCAAGCTCATGATTTGAACATAAAGGTACTTTTTTCCCCCCCTTTTTTCTCTCAAAACCAGAAACTTAAGAAATAAATGAAGCAAGCTCAGAAAAGCTGCACTTTTCGTAACCAAAGGGCTCCATAATGTGGAATTTCACAATAATGATAGTGATTAACGTAAACAACTTAAACCTGGTATTCGCGTAACCAAGGCTCTGATATTTGCAGCCCAATGGCCATTTTCCCAAGCTGTAGATTGTGCATGCAAGTTGCAAGAGGCTGCAATTTGAAAGGTGAACAAGCAAGGGAGTTGTGTTAATAACTGAATGAAAAGAAACATGATCTCTCTAGTTATTATTGGCAAAGCGAAGCATTTCAACTCTAACATCCCCACCCCTAGTCATCCTTAAAGATTTTCATTTCTACAGGCTAGAGGGATACATTACAAGATAATTAAATTGATAAACAGGTTTAATCAATGATCAAAAGGATGAAAACTTCATCTTTAAATATGCTTATGGACTCTGAACTCTTAGGGTTGCTAGTATTTGCAATCTTTTTCTGAAATGTTCCTCAAGTTATAACCAAAGATAGTGTGAACAAATAACATTTTATCCCCAGCAATCCCAAACAATGAAGCAAAATTTAAAATTTAAGTTAAAAGATTGCGTAGCACAATTCATTAAGCCTGACAAGTGAACTAAATTACCTGAAGATATTGGTGATAAATAGCAAATGGAGCAGAATTAGCTAAAAGGGGCAAGAGATCTCGAGCCAATGTCCAAATATCCGACTCTGGTGCGGCAATAATTAGGCTGTACAAAGAAATGGAGAAGAAAAATAATCAGCTCTATAATAGCCCCCCCAAACAAAAAAAAAAAGCTATATGATTCTTTGAATTGTCAGTCAAATGTTTTACTTCAGATACCTTGAAAAACCATTTTCCTTCCACAAGTCGATGGTTTCTTGTTGGGCCTTTTCTCCAGCCTTTGTAGCTTTGCAAACTCTTACAGAAGGAATGTTGTCAATCTCAGTATTCTCAGCACCAAGATCAGAAATTCCATTTTCTGATGAATGACTGATTTCCTCCATGCTGACTGAGGCACACATTTGATCCTGCACACACCATATCTCCAGATGAAGTATGCAAATTAATAAGAAAGAACTAATCAGGAGATCAAGCACTACTTACATTTGATTGGCTTTCTACATTGCAGACATCATTCACATCAACACGTTGCACAATTTGTTCAAGTGATTCTTTCGATGACAACAAATGAGAAATTGGACACCGTACGATTCTGCCACAACCACAAGTAAGAGATTATAATATGGCGGAAGCAAGAATTCACACCTAGAAAGACACATTCATATGAGCCACCTGATGTGGCGATAAACAAATGCTTTTTTGAAGCCATTTTATTTGATTCTTAGATAGTAACATCAATTTTATAAGGAGAACAAGCATATAACAACAAAATAGTATTCCTATTAATTTAACACAGTTACCTCGGAAGAAACTTTCATAAACTCTTCCCTATCTTTTTCCTGGGATTCATAAGTTAGCTTTATTTGAGGGATGAAAAAGTAGTATCTATGACAATTCGTTTAGATTAAAAAAAAAAATCTAATTGCATTAATAATGACAAAAATATCCAAAATATTCAACGACCATACAAAACTATCTGAGAAATCAAAGCTTGAAAATTGTCAAAAAAATGTCTCCCAGTGCAGTCTATGAATTGCCCCATCAAGAAGAGTGATAAAGAAGTTTTGATGATTTTAACTGAAAAAATTGCAAGTAAAACACATCATCTCACCTCTTGCAGATTCCACCACTGAAGTTAAATATCCTCACAATATCCATGGAATAAGGAGACTGCCCAAGATATGAGTTGCATACAAAACCTGTACCTGTATAATAGAACATTGTTAGACCTGAAAACAAATATATTAGCAATGAAGGGCCATTTCCATTATATTATCATTGCTGTGATAATCTACTGCCTATTAAACTTTATGAAAAATTGAAAATAAATCAGCAATATCTAAATGGTCAATTTAATTTGAATTTATATTATACCTCCTAAACGTTCTGCCACAGCACCAGTAAGAAGGCCACCAACCATATCAACTACAAGAATGTCAGAATTTGAAGAAACATTCGCCATGGAAAGTAGAAGGGACAATGTATCCACCCGCAAGAATCTAAATCATCAATATTTTGTTAGAAACTCTTAGAATTGAATGAGTCTAACTCAACCCCAAACGCTAGCTCATGATGAGAGGATTGCCCAAGCTCTTATAAAGGTTGTCCAGTCCATATCCTTAACAAATGTGGGACTCTAACAGAAACAATGTCAAGGATATGAACTTCATCTAGAGAGAATTAATATGACAACGAAGTTCTGTAAACAGCCAAGACACTCCAAATGGTAAACATGGAATAAAAACAGCATTCTTGAGCATAAGATAAAAACCTCACCCAATTTTAGATGGATACTTTTTAAAATAGGCCTCACATATGCTGAAAAAACAAATAGTGACAACCGTAAGTCCTTGAGTAGAAACTAAACATACCATTAAAGCTGAAACAGTATACATATATAAAGATACTTGAGATGAAACATATACTGCAGATAGCTTAATAAACATTCTATGAAATAAGTTGGGTTATATTTTACTTACTAATAGGCAACAATATATGGATAGATAATTTTAGACAGCATTGTTTTTTCTTTATACTTTTGAAGAATTCTTCTTTCCAAGGTTCAAAGAGCATGGTGTATCTGCTGTGCTATTCTCATTTTGTTTATTGAATCATTATAATGCGATTGTCAAATTGGTTGTAGTGCAAAGCCAAAATGCATAAGAGCAAGCAGAGACAGATAACGTTATTAATATCATTTACAATCAAAAGGACAAAACCCACATGCTCCAAAAATATTCAAGATCTTTCAGTAACATCTTGATATTTCAAGGAAAATTTATTGTTTCCAAAGTGTAAAGGAATGCCACAGTTATGAATATGTCAAATAACATTAATAATGATGATGAAAATTTTAAAACAAGACTGAAAAATAATTCAGGTCACCTTCGAGCAACAGGACGCCTCATAAGTACTTTTGGTGCATATTTCTTCTGCTTCTTTCGTCTATATTTCTCCTGCACAAAATGCATCATGCATGAGATTCAGTTCATTCCTAATTTATATATATATATATCAACATACCTGTGAGAAAGCTGTTTTCTTTTCAAATGTTGCACTATTGGCAATGAGAGCTTCAATTATCTCATTACCTCCTGCTCCCTGCCTGCACAAAAAGATACAGGATATTTTTCACAGTCTAATCTCATAAGCAGGGTAACGAAACAATAACTTGACAATTTATTTCATGAAAGCAAGTGCATGCTTGGTATCAGCTTAATTTTTGGAAATAATATTTCTTTTTTGCCAAGAAGTTCTCTAAGACTTTTGACCCAAAATAAGCTTATCCAAACACACCTTTAAGTTATGGATTGTAAAATTCCTATGAACAAAGAATGGTTATGGTACTAAATTGTGTTAGTATTACTATAACACACAAAATCAAGGCTATAGATCCAAAGCATCTGTGGACAGGGTGTCAAAGAGGATACTAAGTTCGATTTGATTCTCGGATTCTTATCCCTGATTCTTTTCTGTAAATAGATTTGATTGCTTTATTATTTCCTTTATTTAGATTAGTCTATTCTAGGAAATCTTTTATTACCAGAAAATCTTTCCTTTTTTAGGCTAGGAATTTCCCTTTTTTAGTTATTCACCTTCTGTAATCCCTCTACAAAAGGGGAGACCTCTCTGTACATTTGGATACACAAAATTACATTCTAAACTCTTCAAGTTGGCATCAAAGCAGTGATCTCTGTGCGCTGTGCTTCTGATTTACAGCCATGGCTGACAGTTCCTCAGCTGCTGGCAATGATCAGAAAAAGGAGAACGCCACTCTTAAATTTGAGCAAAAGGTGCTGGTTGGTGACTCCCATCCCGTTCGGATCACCATATTTTGACTCAATGGGTCAAACTACCTCCGGTGGTCCCAATCGATTCAATTGTACATACGTGGTAAAGGAAAGATTGGTTACCTCACTGGCAAGCGAAGCCAGCCTGCCATTACTGACCCACAATGCAATGCGTGGGATGCTAAAAACTCTATGGTGATGACATGGCTGGTGAACTCAATGGAGGAGGATATCAGTAGTAACTATATGTACTAGTCCATAGCCAAGGAATTGTGGGATAGTGTCATGGAGATGTACTCTGACCTTCAAAATAAATCCCAGATTTATGAACTCACCCTACAAGCAAGAGAGATTCGGCAGGGAGGTGACAACATGACAAAATACTTCCATACCTTGAAGCGGGTATGGCAAGACCTTGACCACTTCAACACTTACAAGTGGAATTCGGCTGAGGATTCTAAACATCACCAGTAGACAGTGGAAGAAGGAAGGATATTCCAGTTTCTTGCAGCTCTCAATGAGGAACTAGATGAAGTTCGTGGCAGAATTATTGCAAGAACAACCCTACCCTCAATTGGTGAAGTATTTTCAGAAGTTAGAAAAGAGGAAACCTGTAGAGCTGTGATGATGGGAAAAACCAAAGCTGAACCAACTTCCCTTGAGACCAATGCACTTTTAGGGGAAGCTGCTGCACTTAAGAGCAGAACAAATCAGAGGAACTCCTCAAATCTTTGGTGTGATCACTGCAACAAACCTCGTCACACCTGAGAAACTTGCTGGAAAATTATTGGAAAGCCAGCACATCTCAAAGGCAGCAAAACAGGCCCAAAAGCTCGTTCTTTTCCAACTGCTCATGAGGCTGAAAAACCCTCTTTAAGTAAGGAACAGGTTGACCAACTCATAAAGCTGTTAAAGTCTAGTTCTTTGTCTGGTACTCCTAGCATTTCTTTGGCACAAACAGGTAATTTTAGTTCCCCTATTTCCCTTAAGTGCACCTCAAATTTGCATACACCGTGGATCATTGATTCAGGTGCATTTGACCACATGACAAGTCTTTCCCCTTTATTTAAAACTTACTCTCCTTGTTCTGGAAGTGAAAAGATTAGAATTGCAAATGGTAGTTTTTCATCTGTTGCAGGAAAAGATAGGATTGACTTATCCACAACTATTGATCTAAGAAATGTCCAACATGTAACAAAACTTTCATGTAATCTTCCCTCTATTAGTAAAATCTGCAAGGATTCCAACTGCACTGTGAAGTTCTTTGACACTCATTGTATCTTTTAGGACTGGACTTCGGGGAAGATGATTGGTAGTGCTAAGATGATGAATGGACTCCATTACCTTGAGGATTTTTCCGAAGACAAAGTAGCTCGAGCATGTAGTGGTAAAAGTTCTTCCCTTGTGAAGGACCAAATAATGCTTTGGCATAATAAACTAGGACACCCTTATTTCCAGTGCCTTAAACACTTGTTTCTAAGTTTATTCAAAAAATATTGATTGCTCCTTGTTTGAATGTGAAAGCTGTGTTCTCGCTAAGAGTCGTAGAGTTCCTTACCATTCTCAACCTTATCATGTATCTAAACCATTTCATTTGATCCATAGTGATGTGTGCGGTCCATCAAAAATTACAACTCAATTTGGAAAAAGATGGTTTGTAACCTTTGTCGATGATCACACACGGTTATGTTGGATCTACCTTACGAATGAAAAATCCGAGATTCCTAAAATATTTAAATGCTTCTCACATATGGTAGAAACACAATTTGACACAAAAATTTCCATTTTAAGAAGTGATAATGGCACTGAATATTTTAATAAAAACCTTGGTGAACTCCTTCAAAATAAAGGTATTCAGCATCAATCTACATGCCCAAATACACCTCAGCAGAACGGCATTGCTGAAAGGAAAAATAAACATCTTCTTGAGGTAGTCCATGCCATTATGTTCGAGGGTAATGTTCCAAAATATTTGAGGGGAGATGCTATCCTAACAGCAGCCTATCCCATAAATCGAATGCCCGCACGTGCGCTAAATTACTGCACACCTTTCGACACCTTCAAGAAATATTTTCCAGCATGTCGATTGCATACTGACTTGCCTTTAAGGGTTTTCGGTTGCACTGTTTTCTTGTATACACCCTTTCCCTTTTGGTCCAAACTTACCCAAGAGCAGAAAAATGTATTTTCATTGGTTATTCCCCAAACCAAAAAGGGTATAAATATTTCAACCCTCACAAAAAAGTCTCACATTAGCATAGATGTGACTTTTCTGGAACATCAACCTTTTTTCAAGAAAAATTCTCTTCAGGGGGAGAATATACGAGAAGATAATTTTTTGCATGAAGCTTTGCCCACTCCTATCTTACATATTGAGAGTACAGATTTCACTGAACAAACAATTGAAATCAATATGGAAGAACATGTGGAAACAAATTCTGAAAAATTTGTGCTAAACATAAGTGGAACCCAAATAGGGAAAGAAATACCACAGTCAAATAAAGAGCTTCAAGTTTATGTTCAGAAATTCCCCAAGCAAACTAGAGACTAGTCCAGCATCTCTGCACCAAGCCAATCAGATATCCCAGAAGACGGCCTAGCAGAAATACCTCATGGACTTCCAGGTAACTCTGAAACTTCTACCCCTAATACTGACCTGCCAATAGCTCTTAGGAAAGAAACTAGAACCTGCACAAAGGCACCCAACACCAGCACCAATCATCCCATTTCCAAATATGTCTCTTACCAAAACCTCTCCCAGAGTCACCAAGCCTTTACATCTAAAATTTCACATTTGTTTGAACCTAGAAACATTAAGAAAGCACTAGATGATCACAACTGGAAATTAGCAGTCTTAGAAGAGATGAATACACTCAAGAAGAATGAGACTTGGGAGATTGTAGACCTGCCACATGATAAAAAACTGGTGGGATGTAAGTGAGTTTTCACCATTAAGTGCAAAGCTGATGGAAGCATAGAGAGGTATAAGGATAGATTGCTGGCAAAAGGGTTTACTCAAACACATGGAGTAGATTATCAAGAGACCTTTGCACCTGTTGCTAAACTCAACTCTGTGCGGATTCTCCTCTCACTTGCTGCCAATTACAATTGGTTTTTACACCAACTGGATGTAAAGAATGCTTTTCTAAATGGGGAACTAGAGGAACAGGTGTTTATGAGTCTTCCCCCTGGATTTGACGAAGAACTTGGGAAAAACGAGGTGTGCAGACTTAAGAAGTCCCTATATGGACTGAAACAATCTCCAAGGGCATGGTTTGAACGGCTAGGGACAGTGGTGAAAGGTCTTGGTTATATCCAAAGCCAAGTTGACCACACACTTTTCTACAAGTATTCAGCAGATAATAAAATTGCTATCTTAATTGTATATGTGGATGACATTATCTTGACAGGTGATGATAGCTTGGAACTAACAAACCTAAAGAAGAGGCTTGCTGAAACTTTTGAAATCAAGGAACTTGGCCCATTGAAATACTTGGAATTGAATTTGCTAGGTCCAAGGAAGGCATTTTTATGAATCAACGGAAGTACATTCTAGACCTTTTGAAGGAAACCGGATTACTTGGATGCAAGGCTGCGGAAACTCCCATGGAGCCCAACTTAAAATTGCTGCCAGCAGAATCAGAAAATGTAATGGACAAAGGAAGGTATCAACGACTGGTGGGAAGGCTAATCTATCTATCTCACACACGTCCAGATATAGCCTTTGCTGTGACCATGGTAAGCCAGTTTATGCACTCACCCAGCCCAGAACACATGGAAGCTGTCTTTAGGATCCTAAGATACTTGAAGGGGTCACCTGGGAAGGGGTTACTCTACAAAAACCGTGGGCACCTTCAAGTAGAAGCCTACACAGATGCAGATTGGGCTAGAAGTGTCATGGATAGAAGATCAACATCTGGCTATTGTACCTTTGTTGGAGGAAATCTGGTTAGTTGGAAGAGTAAAAACCAGAGTGTTGTGGCCAGGAGTAGTGCAGAAGCTGAGTTTAGAGCTATGGTTCTGGAATTTGTGAAGCACTGTGGGTTCAGAAACTTCTGCACGAGTTAAAGGTTCCTAATTCCCCACCAATAAGGTTGTATTGTGACAATAAATCAGCAGTTTCCATTGCTCATAATCCGGTACTACATGACAGAACCAAACATGTGGAAGTTGACAAACATTTCATAAAGGAAAAGATTGAAAGAGGACAGATTTGCATTTCGTATGTTCCTACTGCTGAACAATCAGCAGACATTCTAACCAAAGGATTACCTAAGAAGACCTTTGATAGCATAATAAACAAGCTGTCAATGAAGGATATCTTCAAGCCAGCTTGAAGGGGAGTGTGAACAGGGTGTCAAAGAGGACATTAAGTTCGATTTGATTCTCTGATTCTTATCCCTGATTCTTTTCTGTAAATGGATTTGATTGCTTTACTATTTCCTTTATTTAGATTAGTCTATTCTAGGAAATCTTTTATTACCAGAAAATCTTTCCTTTTTTAGGCTAGGAATTTCCCTTTTTTAGTTATTCATCTTCTGTAATCCCTCTATAAAGGGGAGACCTCACTGTACATTTGGATACACAAAAATACATTCTAAACTCTTCAAGTGCATCCAAAAAAGGAAAGTATATTTCTAGCCGTTCCATTTTGTTGAATACCCAAAAACTAATATTAAAAACTAGAATCCAAGCAAAAGGAAGTTGCTCCTACCTTCGCATGGCTTCTATATCTTCACCAGTGAGGCTTTGTGCTGTGTTATTGTCAACCAATTCACGATTGTCCTTCAAATCAACATTTAATTGACTGTCTCTTACCTCTTCAGTGTTATTATTACCTACAATTGCAAATAGAGAGGTAACTAAGTGACTAACACACAAGTAACACTAGAACAAAAATAAATGAAATTTTAAAAATAATAAAAAAAGATAGCGAAACTGTTAGAAAAGGAAAGGTTTCATCAAACCCCCCAAAAAAGAAAACCACACATATGTTCCATACACTGATACACATATGTTCATCCATAACCATGACATTGCATTGCAGTACATATATATACACTCCAGAAACACATGTATATTATGAATGAGTGAATGAGAACATGCCTTGAGGTTGAGATGAAGGGATAAAGGGACAGAGGCAAGGGCCTTGGGGTCCAGAGTCAAGCTGAAAGACAGAACCGAAGGGAGAACCAATCAAGGGTTGCAGAGAGCAGTTCTTATTCCCAATCTTCAATTTCCTGCAAATCATTCATCACACCAAATTGTAGATATATTTATATTAATAAAATAATTGAATTAAAGATAATAATAAGAATAAGAAGAAAATCAAAATAAGAGAACAGACGCAGCGAGGGAGAGGCGAGCGAAGACAAGACGGTCTCCATCATTGATGTCGAGCAACACGCTGCATCCTTCCCACGTCACTCGACTGCTGTTACTGTTATCGTTACTGCTGCTGCCATTCATCTCAGAAGACATGATCTTCTTACTATTATCTATACATAGAAAGATAGATTAGAAAATTAAGTGAGAATCCAGAGAGAGATAATGAGAGAAGGGAGATTTGAAGTAGGGTGATGCTATTTAAACACCCAAAAAGTGGGTGTCTATTGGGACACCCACTTATTAACCATTGGGTGTGATGTGATAGATGGAGAGTGTGGGATCCACCATCACATCCAGTGGTTGTTAAGTGGGTGTCCCAATAGACACCCATTTTTTGGGTGTTTAAATAGCATTTTTGTTTGAAGCATGTGTATGAGTGTATGATTGAGGCAGTTCCACTATATTCACTTCGACCGACTCAGTTATGAATCTATCCTCTACTTATTTCTTCTCACATATGAATATGTTGCCTGCGACTATCATAAACCCTCCCTTGCTCCACCTCTATCCTCTAAATTCTTCACAGTTTATGTGGCCTCTATTTTTGTTACTAGTAGGGGTGGAAAAGGCCCGATCAGGCCAGGCTTTCCCCTTAATAGGCCAGTTTGTACCGCAAGTGATTGACTCAACCAAGGATCTAGGTCAAAACGTGACCCAGTGCCTTGGTCAGTTTGAAGGAGCCAAATGCAAGCCGTCTTTATTAACAGGCCTCAAAACCCAAAAATATACCTAAATAGGCCACTAAGCGATTATATACCCATTTATAATGACAAAATCAAAATATATCCGGTATCTACTTGATAATAACTCAATCCAAATTATTCAAAAAGCTGATTTAATAGGATAACAATAAGGGTACCAAATTATCCAAAACTACACTCTGTCCAAACTATCCAAAATACTATTTTACCAAGATATATAACACCAAATATGAAAGTGTAGCCGATCTCTCCAGACAAAGCATCAAATGACCCAAGAAGCTAAATGACTCTCTCTTGCTACATAAGCATTCAGACCCTAAAAGCCATCTGATATCAAAAAGGTGAAAAATCAGCATCTTCAAGTTCAAGCACTCACTGTCAATGTCTTGCAAATATCCAGGTACACATCCAAAACCTTTTCAAAGTTTGAGGGTGCACTTCTAAAACCTCTCAACTTTATTTGCACTAGTGACTAGGCCCAAACCTGGAATCAACATGAAAAAAATGAAAAAAATAAAAAAAAAAACAGTAAACTAGATGAACAATACTAATAATAAACATTTATAAGGCAACAGACCAAGTTAAATCACAAGAACCAAATATGGTTGCACTTTTAAGAACACATTAAACACCTGCTATTGCTGTTAAATAGCAATGATACGGCTACAGGATCTAGCTACAAAAAATTTCACTGTCAAAAGTTAACCGAATTCTGACGACCCCAGCTTCAAGAGAAGTGTCAAAACAAAGCCAGTATTTGAAATACAACAATCATATACATATATATAACGCTCGGATCACTTTGTCAATTACATTTTTGTACACTTCCAGCCTTGTCAATAACACAACAACAACAACAACAACAACAAAAAATCCATCCGATATTTTGTATACCATAACACAGTGAAAATACATTAATTGTTATCTCACATACAATGGCATTGCAATATTGATGTCATTATTCTATGAAGCAAAAAGGACATGGTGACCCTGACATGTATTCAAATTCAAAACAATAAAAGCCTAGGAATGAACGAACATGAAGGGACGAGATGACAAACACACCAAAGACAAGGGAGGTTGTGGCTACTTACACTGTTCGACAACGACGATTAACCAGCGACGGCGCGGCGGCAGCAAGCTGGTGGTACGGCGTCCAGCACGGCGGCGTGGGCGAGGTGGTTGCGTAGCGGCGGGTGTACCGTTGAGCAATGAGCCCTGAGAGCACTGAGGCTATTGCGATAGCTGAAAGCTGCCTGATAGGATGGGGGAATGAATAAGAGAGGAGGGCAGGTGGCAGCGGCTACATGAAAATTGAAAGCAAGAGTAGGGTTTTAAATTATATTGAATTTTAAATTAAGTGAAAGATTATACTTTTGATCCACTATAGTATATGTTGAAGATCCGATCTGACCCGACCCACGTGCCCGACCCAAATATTATTAAGTTGGGTTCGGGCCCTCAAATCTAATCTAATTTTATTTTAAAATTATTATAGAGTAAATGTTCATTTTGGTTCCTAAAATTATATGTCTAGTTTACTTTAGTCCCTAAAATTAAGATAGTATCACTTTAGTGTCTAAAATTTTAAAAAGTGATTCAAATTAGTTATTATATTAATATTCCTGAAGGTTAATGTGAATCACCAAAAGGACTAAGCTAAATCATTTTTTAAAATTTCAGAGATTAAAGTGATACTCTCTTAATTGTAGGGACTAAAGTGAATCAAGCATATAATTTCAAAGAACAAAGTGAATTTACTCAATTAGCGTGGTATAATTGTTGTGTAGTGGTTTTGATAAAATGCTTGTCGATATTAACAACTCCGACACTAATAAATGTTAAGACAAATTATTTAATTTTAAATTGTAAAATAAATAAATTATTTATGATCTTATTTTTGGTTATTTAATATTAGAATTATTTTAAATAGTAAAATCTTATAACGTAACATCTTATATATTAATTATTGCTATCAATGGTGGGGTATACTAGAAAAAATCTTATGCATTGGTCACTGCATTCGTTATTTAATATTAAATTTATTTTAAATAGTAAAATTATAGTGACATATCATATAATGTAATATTTTATGTATTGGTCACTTGGCAGTGGAGTAGACAAAAAAAAATTATGCAATAATATGTGAAATATTATATAATATTAAAATGTTAATGAAATTTATATTATCAGGTTCGCTTAGCATTGCTATGAAATTGAGCATGTAATTGGAGTTTAGAAATGGAATTGGGCTACTCAATGTGTAGATGATGTACCTTATTATTTTCTTTTAATTTCTTCATTCAAAACACTACACTTTGCAAGATCCGTAGAGATGATGTCATCAGGAGTAGAATTGGATAATGAAGTTTTGACAATTTCTGAGAATTTTCGATGACTCTAGGAGGAAGCCAAGAAGCAATAACCCCTTTATTTCTTCATCAAACTTGATACCCATTGAACATAAATCATTCATAATTCCCTAGAATTTATTCGAGTTATCTATCATTGATGTTCTGTTACTATATTTCAAGGCCAACAATTGCTTTATCAAAAACATCTTAATATTCCAAGATTTTCGAGCATACAATTCTTCAAGCTTAAACCATTGAGTATGAGCACGCATCCCCCTAATAATATGGTTCAACACATTATTGTTTACTTACCGTCTAATTGTTTGTGTAAAATTATGATTTTGCCCCTAGAATAGTGATTTTGAGCATAATGACATAAATAAGCAAACCTAAGCAATATTAGGCTCTAATCGAAGATTGATTATTTTTCATAATTAATCTAGAGTCAAAACAATTAGTTGAGATTGATTAGGACTTGAGATTGCTTAAAGAAAGTTTAAATCCTATCTAGAATCAAAATGGTCTTCAAGTCAAAAAGTGAATAGTATTCTTTCCATGATTTAAGGAAATGTGTTGGTGTTTGAAATTCAAATTAAATGAACTTGATGTCTCTACATATTTGTGACCACTCACTAATCATGCTCTTGAAATTCCTAAATGCATGATCATCAACCTAACCCTTAATTACCCATTCCTAACCATTCTCCTAACTAAATCTACCTCTAACATACACCTTAATCCACAATTAAGAAACAACTTGTTCCCCAAGTTCTTCTAGAAAGTCATGGCCACCCATACCTTCCTCATGGCCACCCATACCACACCATGCCTAGGACCATACCTTGAGCCATGCCTAGGACCATGCCTAGGACCATGCCTTGAACCATACCCACACCATGCCATGATATGATGCCTTTGAATGAGATATTTTCCTCCCTCTCTTCCTCCAAAATGGCGCCACTTCCTCCTCCCCTCACTCCCCTCATGCTGAAAATCCTCTATAAAAGGAAGAAGCCTCCCCAAAGAATCCCTTTGCTTATTTCTCTTACATCTCCAAAAGTTTTCTTTCTCTCAACTTCAAAGAGCTCTTCTCTTGCCTCTCCATTGTCCCAAGAGTAAACTCCTTCTCTCAATTAAGAAAAACACATCTAAGGTAGGGATTTTATCTTGAGTTTTTCTTCCTCTCCTTATTCTTTCTCTTTTTTGATTTTTGAGCTTATTCTACTCGTTCTTGTTTTGTTAAATGTTTGAAAACCATGGCTTGATAATGAGGATCTTTGATATTGGTTGTAAGACCATCATTTGCTTGAGCTCCAAAGCTCAAGGTTTCACTTCTAAGAGTTTTTAACAAATAAAGTTGTTACATGGTTTTTTTTAGAGTTAAGATAAGATCTTAAGTCTAGGTCTTAAAGAATTAATAAATGGATTGCATTCATATTTATATTTCTTTGCCATCACCTAATAATTAATCTCGAAACTCGCCTATTTCGGCCTTAAAATCCACTGTTGTGGAGCCTAGAGCACTAAAATAAAGAATTGGACTTGCATTACATGTTTATATTCAAGCTTTATATCTCATATTTACTTTTCCATTGCCATCTGTGATATCCCAGGTACACGTGTCAGTGGACAAGTTCCATATGGCCTTAGGGTCCCCTATGACCCACCCATGCTGTCGGGTCCTGGATTTCGCTAAGTCTAGATCCTACACCTCCTTGGAGGGCTATATATTAGAGCCACTTTTTTGGGATGAAAAGTCCCGGTAATTGTTCCCAATTGCAAAACAAGTTAAAGAGCGATTTTTAACGAATTTTAGGAAGCCTCCAAACGCTTCGTTTTTAGCCCATAAGTTTAGAAAATCACAAAGTTTCTCGGATTTGAACTAAAACCCAAAATTTGGTTTTTGATTGGTTGGGATTTTGATTTTTATGATATTTTATTTGAATCCAAATGGGGCGTATTTCCTTATTTACATTTATGTTTTAAAGTTAAAATGTAAATAAGTGAATAGTGAGGCAACCCAGATGCCAAGAACACCAGAGGTGCTGACAGTAAGGTGAATCAGTTTTACTGTCACCGCTATAGCGGTCCAGGACCGCTATAGTGGTCACAGTGTATGTAGCAAGGCAAATTTGCATTCTGAGGACCGCTATAGCAGTCTAGGACCACTATAGCGGTCATGTATGGCAACAGCGTTATGTTTGGTCCTCTGGGGACCGCTATAGCGGTCATAAGTGAGTCAGTTGCGATCATGGGGCATGGTGAGTCAGTTGCGATCACGGTGTCAGTTTGACAGAAACAGCAGAAAATGACGTAGTTTTGATTAAATGAGCCCCTCCCCTCCTTTATATACCCCAAACTTGGGTTTCACTCTCAAAATCCGAACCCCAACCTTCCCAAGGAGCTTTCCAACCCTTTCACTCCCAATCCAGCATCAATCCTTCTCCCTCCAAGATCAAAGGTGAGTTTTGTTGTTGGTTTATGTTAGTTTCCTTTGTGTTCTTCCTTCCTCTTGTTATGGGTTATTGTTTTCTCCATTGTTGTCAAGTGGGGTGCTCTCCCAATGTTATTAGAGCTAGATTAGAGTTGTTTAGAGATTAGCAGAGACTAATCTTGAGTCAATGTTGCTCTATGGCAGTTGTTGGTGCCATTTCGTGCCTTGGAGGTCAAGTTGGTGGTGCCCACATACTCCCGGCTCTAAACGGTGAGTGGGTTTGACCTCATTGTCTTAGTTTTATCATTATGATTATGCTTGATGCGTGATATTTGTGAAATATGAGATGAGACAAAGTATAGAATATGATTTTATATGATTATGTCAAAATAGAAAATTATGGTTTATGATGATAGCATGATAAAATGAGGTTTTCAAAACCATGGGACCATGATTACTACGTTGTATGCTTTAGAAAAATGTTTCACATGGATAGGAATGAATTTATTGAGAAAATATATGTTGTAGCAACCTTGCTTTTTTTATCAAATATGTTTTTCGAGTTTACGACACTATTATGTTGTCAAGATTTAGATCTCAAGCTATGTTTTGAATATTCAATTAAGATAGTTATATACATATGTTAGAGAAATGTGAACAAGAGTATGAGCCAACTTTACGGATAAATATGTTAAATGATTTTCGAGTTTTATGATTACGAACCCCAGTATTTTGAGCTATGATTCTAGATTATCAAGTATATGAAAAGTTATAGTAGTTTAAGATTTAAATTTAGAACTTCAGATTTAAAGTGCCAAGAGTTACGGAATTCAGTATGATTCTCAGCAACTACCAAATACATATTCTGTGGGCTTGAGATTGGGTTGCCTATAAATGGATGATCTTTTGGGCACAATTCTCACAGCCACAGTTATGCTAAAGTCAGATTGTTAGAGTTATATGAATCCAGAACTCCCAATGTACTAATATTTAGGGGCTCTGTTCGCCAGGGACTGAGTACCCATTTTTCAATTATGTTTTTGTCAAACTAGTTTAGATGGTAGCTATAGAGAAACAAACAGTGAGTTAACGGCTGAGAGAAATGATCGTTAACCTTGGTACCAAGTTGTCCTTAGGGACAATCTCACAGAACAGAAAACACATGTTCTTTCCTGTGCCCGTGTCTGGGGGAAAGGAACAAAGTCTTGAGGGTGGAGCCCGTGTCTGGCACCCATAGGAGATTGGTTATGTCATGGTTGACATGCATAACTGAACAGATATCCATGTTTCTCTATTAGAATACTGTTAATTATATTTTCAGGGATTATTGATGTTCTTTTGAGGATACTTGATTTAAGAGATATTATATATATATGAGAAATGATTTTCTTATTGGAGTAAGAACGTAGAGATTTTCTTGTGAATTTATGAATACAGAGATATTTTTTTATTGAGATTATGCATAAGAATGTCAAATGATTCTGATTGCTGCATGCATAGTATTATATGTATTTTCCTTGGATGTCCCATGCGGGTGATGGGTGAAAGCTCACTCACTGAGTCCGTTGACTCACCCCTCTCATTTCCTCCTTATAGTTGTAGGTGCAGGTATTGTCTAGTCTCCGGCATAGTAGCCGCAGCTATCTTTTGGTGAGCTTTACATTGTTGTAAGGTTTAGAGTAGGCTTGTGTAGTTAGAGTGCTCCAGTAGATTTGCAGGCAGGATTCGAACCACGCATGTATTTTGAGACATTGTAGTTAATTTCAAAGTTTATGTATTTCCACATATATTACTAGAATTCAAAGTATGGATTTCAATCACTGATTTAGATTTTTATTATGTAATAGATTGGCTAAGTAATTATAATCCAAATTTTTTTAGATTGAGCAGGATTCATATTTATATCATATGATAACACAATTTATGATTTCATGATTAATGATTTTGGCCCAGAAGTTCTTACAGTTGGAATATGTAACATCTCTTGCTGCTTTATGGATTGACGACTGTGTAAAAAGTTTTGAAAGATTGTAGGCCCCAAGAGGATTATATGTGTGTTTGATTTTAAGAAAAATGATGGAATAATGTCAAAAGCTTTTTAGAATGAATGGGTAGTTTTAAGAATGTCAAAACTAGAGTTTTTCACCATTTTAGGTTACTGGTAATCGATTATAGGGCTTATGTAATCAATTACCAGAGTGCATTGCACGCTCGGATATAAGTTTTTGGCCTGTGTAATTGATTAAAAGATGATGTAATCGATTACACGATGTTCTGGGAGACCTAGAATATGTTTCTGGACTCTAGGAATCGATTACCACTCCATGTAATCAATTACTCAGGTGTTCTTGAGACCCAGAATGCATTTTCAACCAAGGTAATCGATTACAAAGCTCATGTAATTGATTACCAGGACCTCAAACTTCCCTGTTTTAGAAAATTGAGCCTAGTAATCGATTACAAGGCTCATGTAATCGATTACCAGTATCTAAAATGTATAGATAAGTGTTCCTTCCTTTGTGTAAATATGAATTGATGATCTTGCATGCTTATTCTCGGATTATGAACATGATGATTTATAGCTTGGTGAATGTATATATATGAAATGAATGTGAAAGCATGCTTGCATGATAAATTGCCTGAATAATTGTCATTGATCGAGATGCATGATTTATAAGTTTATGACCATGATAAGTTAAATAATGATTCATGATTGTATTGCATCTCTGAAGAGAACATGTGTTTATGTTGGATTCATGCATAGCATACTGAGATACGTTCTTGGTGACACCGGTTTAGCCGAGCACGCCCAAGAACAAATGTGACATAATACCGAGACACATCCTGGGTAACACCGGTTTAGCCAAACACCCCCAGGAATAAAACCGTGAGGTTATTGACATCGAGATTACTAAAGCGGACAATATTACTATGCACTGGATGCCAGTAGATGCGTTTCAAAGAAGAAATGATGTGTTACCCCCTCTATTACCCTATATGAAATCCAGCAACGACTAGTTAAGTTGAGCTCATCCTAGGCGATCGGTTAGGGCTCTGGTGGTAATTGTAAAATCGCCGGAGTTGGCATGTTGGTTGGATTTTGGTGATAAAGTAAAAGGGTGAAACTAATGAGAAAGAAATATGATGTTTTACTCATTACATTGCTCTATCATGCATCCATCTTCTTGCCACTGTTTTAGTTTTATAGATTATCCCCTGATCTTGTGCTTAGCCCTGCCTTGTGTCTTGAATTTGCACGTTGTGGATTTATGTCGCATGCATTGAGGTATTGCCATGTATACATGAGATACTTGTTACATTCATGCATTAAGATTCATGCTAAAAGATACGGGCCTCGGCTAATAGTATTTGAAAACTTAACAAATTAATCTTATCTATGCCCACTATTTCATAATTAAACCCGAGGTTCCTGAGGAAATTGATGATGACACGTGTGTGAATAAGGAAGCCCTACTGAGATACTTGTATAGAGATACTTGTATAAGTTTCTCTCACCTCCTATCTTTCTTTTCCATTTTCATCTTCAGACAAGGTTGACAACGACGTCCGTGGACTACCCTGAGGTGCTGACATGGAAGTAGCTTGATGGTTGAGAACAGAGTAGCGCAGTGGAAGTGGGGACATAGTCTTAGCTTATTTACATCATAGTTATGTGTAGTTTTTGAATTGTTGTATGCTCAACCTTCACAGGTGGGCTCAATATATTTGATGTGGTATTATTATGTAATATTCCTATATCATTAATACTATTAATATTGTTTGACTTGATGTTTAAAGTTAATGTTATATGATGATGTGTTGTCCTTTCTATAGAGCCTATCTGATGATTCTGTTATGTTATTCTTTTTATGTTTACGCTTTATGTTAACGACTTTTTACTTTATGCGCGGCTCACGTTTTGTTTATGTTTTCAAATTTCAAAAAGAAAAATCCTACCCGTATTTTCCGCTAAGTATTTTAAAGAATGAGACTAAAAGAGTAATAGACTAATAGTTAACCTAAATACGCTCTAGGAGTATTGGGTTAAAAATTTGAATGTTACAATTTCAACCATGATTATGTTCTTTTTCTTTATAGAGAAAGGAGACCCTATGGCCAGGTTGTGATCAATAATGGTGATGGTCAGTATAGGGATGTTTGTGTGTATATATATTCAACATCAACAAAATTTCAGTAGGGGGATCGGATATCAATTTTTGTTCAGAACAGAGAGTGAGACAATCAAATTTCAAACAAAATCAGCAGAGATCAGCCAAAAAATTTCAAGCATATCAAAAACCATAGTTAAGAAAACCGGACCGGACCGACCAATCCGACCGGGTTAACCGGGAACCGGTCCAGTGACCGGTCCAGTTAACATATAAAAAATCGGGAAAAGTCAAAATCGGTCAAAACCGGGAAAATCGGGGAAAATTGGACCGGTTGGACCGATTTTTTTTTTGCAAATTTTTTTTTTCTAAAACTTAAATATTGATATCTTATAGTAGTCATAGAGCAAAAATAAAAAAAAAATGGAACCAAAGAAGGACATTAATAAAAATTATTGGGTTGTTATTATCCTCTCTCCATTATTTGTAAACTGCTCACCATAAACCTCATTGGTTACTAACAAATATTATTTTCAAATGCTTTGTGATCGTACTGTGAGGTTGAGACTAGAGAAATTTTATATGGATTATGTTTATTTTTATATATCTATGAATATTTTTTATTGATTATGTTAATATTAATGATTTAATATATTTATTTATATTCTAATTAATCATATCAATATATTTATATATATTTTTATTACATTCTGGTTGAATCCCGGTTGAACCGGTTAGACCTCTAAACCTTTGAACCAGTACCTTGACCGGTTCGATACCTGGGCCGGTTTTCTCTTCCTTGTCAAAAACTTTCAAGAAAGAGAATCAACAATTCAATCCAGCAACAAAACATGGTAATAACAGCAGCCAGGAAGAGATCTTCAAAATCATCAAAAATCAAAAAGAAAGAGAGAGGGGAGGGAGGCCACGGCTTCCACCACCATAGCCGCGGCCTCTTCTTGTTCTTCCATCACCATGAGTCGCCCTTCACAACCACCGCTAGTCTCCTCGCATCGCCTCCACCATCACCAGCAACCTCACTTCAAAACCCCTTCCATCATCCTCTTCCTCCCTCACTGCTTCCTCATTGTCTCATCCTCAGGTGCCACTTCCTCCACAGCTCCAACCCCATCGGCCACACACCCATTCTCCCTCAACCTCTCCTTCCCTCTCTGCGCATGGCCTCCTCCTTCCACCATCATCCCAACAACCGTGAGCCTCCCTACCACCATACGCGCTAGCCACTGGTCCTCCGCCTCCCTGTCGATGAACCCATCGCACACCACCATCACCGCGTCACTCCCCTTCAAATCTGCCATCAGATCACCTTCCTCCTTCTTCTTCCCTACGCCGTCGTGCCCCCTTTATCCCCTTTCCATGATTTCCTTCTTCTGACATAATGACAACTTTCTCTCTTTGTGTGCTGCCCATGTGTTGTTGTCTGTTTTTTTTTAAAAGAAAAACCAAGACAACGTTAAAACCAAGTTATGAGAAATGCTGTTTTCCATTGTGTTTGTTTTCCCAAGAATGAAAACCAAGTATCCCCCACCCCTACTGTAACATTTTCATTCCTTTTGCTGATATCTTTTTTTTAGACCATTCTCTTTTATTCCCTTGGTAGGATCTGGCTTGGTTAGATTTTTTTAGAAAAAGAAAAAAGGATGCTTGGGACTTTGATTTTTTTAGTTTTTTTTTATTATTCCATTTGTTTATGCTTTGTTTTTTTAATTAATTTTGATAATTAGTGCATGTTAAAAAATAAATAAATGAAAATATGTTTTCTTTTCAACAAAAATCTTTTCATTCTGTCAATTCGCAAAATGATCAATGATGATAATTGAGTAACAAATATTATCTTTATTATTATTGAATCATAAGGATTTATTGAGTAGCTAAATGCTAACTTAATCCTAAGCAAAAGGTTGATTTTATTAAAAAATTTCTTTTTTTTTTTAGAGAAAGTGAAATTTAATTCTTATGTAACTTTTGTTTTGTTAATAGAAATAAATTTCAAAATATTTTCTCTTTATTTATTAATCTTTTTCTTTTTATCCGTGCAATGATCAATAAAAGTGATTGACTAACAGATGTTACCTTCATTATTACCTGAATCATAGGAGTTCATTGAATGACCTAGTACTAACTTGGATTCCATGCGAAAATGGATTTTATGTGTCTTGTTATAAATTCTGTTCTTCGTAAATAAAATCTGTCAACTCACAAACATTTTCTATAGAATTACGTGACTTTGAGTTCCTCATTGCACCAGAGGATACGTAAGAGCAGGCGATCCCTGTCAAGCCAAAATTATTGTTTTATTAAATTATTTATTTAAATTGTAAATATGTTTTATTCTTTTTATTTATTTGACTTCTTCTAAAGGTTATTATTTAATTTACACAACTTGCTAAGGTATCTTCTAAGAACGGGTGTATTAGGGGTACGTGGGGTTAAACTCCTACCATTTCCTATGCATAACCGACTCTCGAATTCAAATCTGGTTTGAAATATCACCTTTTAAAATAATTGAGTTTTTCCATATTTTCTCAAAATTTAATAAACTTGGTAGAGACTCCTTATTTTCAAATATTTCCTTTTTTGCCGTCCGTGATCCCGGTTGTGACAGACTCATGAGCAGCCCCATAAAAATTTCAAAATCTTGACTTGTAAATAGCCCCATAAAAATAGTCACGAGACTTCCATTGACGTACACGCTCCGAGATTCAGAGTACATTTATTCCTTAATGGTTTCTGTGCTGTGCAACACTTGCAAAACGTTACCAATCAATTATGGCAGGCTCCTCCAATTACATTCTTTATAATAATGTGAAAATGAGACTGTTTTTTCTGCACACGGGAGCGTTGCTATGTGGAGGAGCCACCCCATGACAGACGCTACAGAGAAACAAACTGGGAAGAAAAGTGCACAAAGGCGCAACAACAGAATAAGCTTTTCAGCTAGCCTTCCCAGTGATGTGCGTGGTGCATTTTCACGTTGTTTTTGTGCAGTAAGCTACTCTGCCAACCCTTTTGTTGACATTAGAAGATCAATTCATGATATGATTGTCAATGTTGGGGTTCATGATTGGGAGGAAATGGAGGAGTTGGTTTACTGTTATATTGCTCTCAACTCATCAGAACTTCATGATGTTATATGTCAAGCATTTGTTAGTCTATGCTGTCCACTTTGTAATGAAAGGCTATGCTAGAGTAACTATGTTTCTAAAGTAGGAAAATAAAGGTGCATATGCGCTTAAATCAATAAAATGTGCACTAATTATAACCCACAAATTTATCCAAGTGTGGATAAATCCTTACTTTCTAATTTTAGAGATAAGCTCACTTTAGAATTTTCTTTTTAATCTTTATGATATTTCTAATTCTAATCACTATCGTGACTAAGAGGCCCTTTCAATAATTGTCTTCTCCAAAATTTGAATTTTAATCACTTTTTTATGAGTGCAGCTTGCTTAACACTGCACTTAACCTCGTCTTTTGATTATCTTTCTCCCATTTTACAACATAACCTCTTGCAATTATACTGTTATAAGTAGCCACAAATTCTATGATTTCCACTTATTTTGGTAAATAAGCAGTGTAAAGTAATTAGATAGATGTTTAGCCCACCATTTATCTCTGTCTCTTCAGAAAGAAACCATGGGACAGAGATTAAGAGATTACTTGTTTATAATTATCTGTTGAGATTTAACAGAATTATATATATATTATGAATATTACTTTTATTCAGCTTTAAGGGCAAGATAACTACAAAAAAAAAAAAGGGTCGTCCCATCAAAGGTTTCACTCAGTTGGTGCCAGTCTTACTTTCTATTTCTAGGACTACACTATTATTAGCTGAAGGACTTGGTACAACTACTGCTGTTGCTTGCACCCCAGCAGGCTCAGCAACAATGTTTGTTGACATTTCTCCAGCTGGTAAATTTGGTTGAGGCAGCAAGCCCCATGTCTCCTTCTTTTTGCCCCACAGAAATGAGTACAGTCCTGTTATGATCAAAACCATGCCCAAAATCCTGCAAAATTGATTTTAGATTTGTGAATTTTTTTTCCTATATATGCATATGTCATAAGGAAATACCAAAGTTTAGATTATTAAGGAAATCTAGTCTGCTATAGCTACAGTGTTGTTCATTCCTGCCAGTGAAGTTGGACAAGTGGTTGTGATTAAAGTGAGAAATTAAAGGAAAAATTGAAAATTGGTATAATATGCTAAGATGGGAATGAAAATTAATGTTCATACGTTCCAATACTTAATGGTTCACCAAGTATGAAAGCTTCTGATAAGGCCACAAAAACAAGAGCCAGGGGATTGAACATTGGGGGGTAAGTAGGTCCTTTGATCGAAATAACCCATGATAGCAAGCAAAATGTAGCAGCTGTAGCAAGTGCTCCCTGCACAAACAAAATATACTTGTTAATTAATAGCATTGGAGAAGTGTCCGTGGTCCTGATTCAAAGTTTAATCTCATATTTAATCATATTTGTTATTTTACAAATATGAATAATCAAGCTACATGATTTATGACTGACATGGATTTCAAATCGTTTAATGATAAAAAAAATTAAAATTATTATTATTACTACAAATCATAATTGATCAGAAAGAAAATTGTGAGGCATGTAACATGTATGTTATTATTGACTTTATTGTTATTATTATTATTATTATTATTATTATTATTTAATCTTTAAAATTTAAGAGTGTTTGTTTTGAAGATTTAGAAAGAGAATCAGATTTTATTTTCTTTAAAAAAATGTTTTAAGAAAGAAAACAAGATGAATAAAGCAAATCTTTATTTTACGCATTATTTGGTCCTTTTCTGTACTATGAATTTACTATTACTTGATATGGAAGTTATTATAAAAAAAATATGTTAAATGATAAGAAGGGTCGCTCTCACACACAACCATATAAATGAATAGTGATGCACTTAATATCAAATTTAATAAGATTTTTAATTTAAATATCTCAATAAAGGCTACAATGTGGAGGCAAGTGTTCACACAATATCTTACCGAGTACACTATAGTGATAAGTTGTAGATTCCACTGTAATTTCCAAGCAGCTTTACTGGAATCTATACATACACCTATGACTGCAGATTGCAATGTTGCCATTACGCATGCTAGCATCGTTCCCCAAAACCTAAGTGGAAATGCTTTAAGCAACTTGACCTGTTTAAATTGAAAATATATAGATGTTTAAGGAGGATAATAATTTCATTCAAGGGAATTCTGAACAACGAAGAGCTGGGTGTGAAATGAGGGGGTGTGGTTACTTGTAATCAAATATTTATTGCGTGTTTCTAAATAATAAAGGTTTAAAATGTCGTTAAATATTTGATACTTTGAAAAACTTATTTATATTTTTGATATAATGTTAAAAGATCTTTTACTCTCGTACCCTTTTTATGTTAATTTTGTTTTTAGAAAATAAAAAATGTATTCCAAGTTTTATAATATTCTTTGTTGGTTGTTCCTATTAAAAATTTATCCAAAATATTTCATAACATAAAAATTATTTTAAAAAAATTAGTTTTTGGGAACAATGACGCATTAACGAATTCTTAGATGTAATTGATAATTTTTTTTTGAGAAAAAATTAATTCTGTCATTAAAGTGAAAAAACAATATTGTATTTAACTTCAAATCAAAAAGTTATTATTATTATCATCATCATAACTTACCATATTATTTGAATAAAATACCAAAAAAATCATTTTATTTTCAGAAAAAAAGTGCCTATGTTGTTTTTCATTTTAAAAGAAATTCACTTTGCAATTTTTTTTCCTTTTTGTTTTTCATGGTAAACCAATGAAGAAGGAATTGAATGGGGGGAGCATGTATGTATGTATGTATGTATGTATGTATGTATATATATATATATACTTGCACAATAAACCAAGCTGTGTAGGCGAAGCAGCTGCAGATCAAAAAGAAAGTGCCACGAAGCATGTTGGTCTTGTGTGTGACAACATCAGAGGCCTTAGCATGATGACCCCCAATATAGAATTCCTTCCCTTTGTAAAGGCTGGTGGCCAATGCTCCCCCAACACACAAAATTGCCCCCACACACTTGGCTTTACCTGCCCATGTTTGAACCCCCAGTTTCTCCATCCTGCAGTTAAATTAAATTATACTCATTTTAACTAAATTTTTGTTTTTGATAAATAAAAGTTTACATAGGTTTGGCACTGATAATCCCATTAAGGGGATACAGTCCTTGGGCCCTTCAAGTGTTTATAAGTATTTTTACGTGAAAATCCTTACCGTAGGAGTTGAATTCATATCTTTGTGAGATATGGGCCAATTTCTTAATCTCTGCGTCACACTTCATTTGCACTCATTTTAACTAGTGCTTTTGTGTAATAATGCTTGGCACATGAAACTGATGGAAGAGGTTTAATTTTTATATATAAGGCTAGTATTTCTAGGTTACCTGCATATGATGGAGACAACGAAGGTGCATATTGGAACCAGGTTCAGAAAGTTGACAGAGTAAGTAGCTGAAGTGTCTCTTAGGCCATAATAGAACAGTCCCTGTGCCATGGTCATCCTGCAATTATATTGATGCCATCACAATTTTAGAAAACCACCAGAACTAAGCCATCAGTAGCTTATATTATTACTATTATTATTATATCCATTCTATAGAACGTGTGACAATTATTATTTCGGTGTTTCTCAGGTGCGTGAGGTGGTCAATGGTAATGGTGCGTATGACACTGTGGTCATTAATTAGTAATATTGGAATAGAAATACAGAAATACTAAAAATACAAATTTGTTTGATGATGGAGACACAAATAGGGAATAGAAAAAATTTTCTATTTTCAAGATATGAAAATATAAAATTTTTATACTACCAAAAAATAATAATATGATACAAAGACAAAAATTTAATACTATTTTTTCAAAATATCCCTATACATACTTTTTATTTCCTATTATGTCATCATCAAAGATGGTGGTGTAGGGTGGTCCGGCGACCGGCCAGCAATAGTCAATAGCCGATCAACGCCAACCGGTGATGTCATAGACATCATAGGCATTAATCACGCGACCATAGTGTTGCCCTTATTATTTATACATGTGTATTGAATTTATAGAAAAAGTTAAAAAGTGACGGATCATGTGTGAATGTTAAGATGGATAAACTATTTCAAATTAAATAATGCTACTACTTGCACATAAAAGGTAATTCACTCGGGAAGAAAACCATCTGTTTTAAAATTATGTACTATTTTTAATGAATTTTTTTTGGTAAGTGAAAGAGAAAAAAATTAAAAAAAGATAAAATTAAACATAGAAATCCGGGTTTTTTTTCCCATTCACTCTTATGACTCCAATCACCCAATTTGATTATTAAAAATAGGAAGATAAATTACTTGGATCATATAAAGTTGTTTTTGCTATTTAAATACATTTGCAGCTATATGTAATGTTCTTCCTCAAGTGGCATTTTATTTCAAATTCACACGATGCTTGGGGGCAAGAGGGTTTAGCTTCTATCCTAGGCATTGAATGGAAAGGATAAACATAACAAGTGTCTGACGAATAGGCCATTAATTTATGAGCTCGATTGGTCTTGCAGTGAAGTTTTCATGATTTATTAATTTCTTCTATTTTTGCAGTCAGGAAGGGCTACCAGTACCTATCATTATCCACCCAAAAAAAATAAAAAAGTTCTATTACCGCCCAAGAGCAATGTTATTGGTTATATACCGTTTCAAGAAATACAAAAGTACTTTATTTGATTAGTTAAAAACACTTTAAGAATTAAATATGCAATGTTTACGGCTAAACTAACTCATTAACTCTCAATTTTATTTTGGCATAACTATGTAAAAAGCAAAAAATAAAACAAAAGTGATGCATATTAGCTGGGTGTTGGAGTTAGGGGCCGAAATGGGGTCTGCTATTACAACCATGCAGTTGGCATCTCATTCAATTCAGCAATTATTCATTTTGGAATTTTGTTCAAAGTCTAAGGAGTAATTCTGGGTATTGTGGATGATTTTCAGAAGGAAGTTAGGGTTCCACTGGATATGTTTGTATTGCCTACGTATGTGCTCTCCTCACTGTTTGGTTGGTAGAGTTCTTTTGAGTAATTAAAATAAATAAATAAAATAATTGGTTGTATTCAACAATAAAAGGACTAGGTTTAATTTGCTAAAAAAGAGTAAAGAGGAGAACTTTCGACGCAAATCTAAGCAGGACTCCATAAAAAATAATTATGAACAACTTTCCTCCCCAGCAAAGCCAAACCAATCACACAAGAGAAACGCTAAATTCTTTTATTAATTAATTAGTGTACTTAAAAATTCTCTTGATTCAATATCTCACATGCATTAAATAGTGTTTATGTTTTTGAATAGGAGAATTTTTAAGTTGATTATTATATTAGAAGGATACAATTACACTTAACATAAAATAGCAAACTACAAAGCTCGTATTCTTTGAAGAATGTTGATATATTCTTCTAATTAACAATAAAAAAATATAGTAATCCTTCTAATTCAAAATTGTACCCACATTGGCAAGAATTGTAACTTACACTCAATATCCAAAACTTATTTAACACGTGTGGGTGAAATTTTGAATTAGAAAAATGATTAAGCATATTATTTATGAGAAACTCTCGAATCACCTCTCATAATCAATTAACCCAAATATACCAAATGTAAATTGATAAATGGACGATGGGTTGCCATCGAAGACTTGAAAATTAGAAGAAGGTTAGTCTCACTTTGTTACCCTTCTTTTGCCTGTATTTAGAAATGGTGCTAATAATTGCAAATAAGCTTCCAAAATAAACTGGTCATTGACACAGTGCAAACTAGAATTGTTTCATAAAAGGCTAAAGCAAGTGAGAAGGAAAGATAAGGACCAGCATTATGTTTCCATGAAGTTCCAAACTTTAGCGTCTAATCTTATAGAAAGCTAGCTGGCCATAATAGACATGTTTATCTTCCAAGAAATGTATGTTTATCTTCATGCATGAGTTTTTCTATCTAGCATGAAATCGAAGGGAAGGCAATGGAGGTTCATTCAACTTTCAATACTTTGCAACACATGTTTTGTATGTGTTTGGATTGATTTATTTTGGATTCAAAAATCATTTATAACAAAAAAATTTATGAGAAAGGTTTACAAAGAGCGTATTATCTCTTCTAAAGTAATCAAAATTAAACCAAGCATGCTTAAGCTTGTTAATCTCACATCTCAACACGTTCATTTAATTTTAAGGAAAAAAAAAATCATTCTTTTTCATCTGTCCTGTTAGAAAAATTTGTATTATAAGCTGTATTCATTACAACGTAAGCAAATCCAAACAATACATGAATATATTTAAAACCATATTAAAGTGGTTTGTCATTTAATACACTATTGTTTCCAAGAAGAAGTAAAGAATACGTACCCCACTAAGGCGTTAATGAAGATCCAAAACCAAACTTTCAAACTGAACTTCTTTGTGCGGCCCCTGCAGTAATCAAATGACCCATATCATTCACTAGAAAACAACATGAATGGAAGAAATTTGAAAATTAAAGATATAAAATAGGAACAAAGACTTATTAAATAGAGTGCCATAGAGGAGAGATGAAGACTATATAGGCTATAGTGCGAAACTGCATGGTAACAAAATTAGGTGGTTGCTCACATACAGATGATGATGAATGCAGTTGTTTATAATTGATTTTAACCACATTTCATAAATATAGTTAACCGCAAATAAAAGTGTGGCCAAACAACCCTTCTCAGATCCACTCGCCACCACAATTCACCATGTCAACTCTCATTGAAACATGACCGAATTAAAGTTTTTGTTTTCGTTCCGCCTAAAATGCTACCATTTTGGTCATTTCCTTTTTATTATGGAAGATATGAGTAGCAAAAGGTGAGTCTGGTATTACTTGAACTAGTAAGTGTTGGAATCGCCCGAGTCGAAGCAGTTCAGGGACAATTTACTCGAGTTCTTCGATGGAGCCAATGAAACGCCTTCCATTCAGGATCTTGACTCGGTCATGAGGAGCCTTCAGGAGGAGATTTCTGTGTCCACCTCACTCGGTCCACTTCACATGACGTCAGATTCAGGTGAGTCTCAGCCTCAAATCGGGTACCTTCTGGAGTCATCGGACAGTGAGCTTGGGCTTCTATCGTTGGGGAACTCGTCAGTATTGGAGGAAAAGAGCGCAAGAAGGTTAGGGCCTACTTGGTTTGAGTTTCGTTTAACTTGTCCGGAATCGACAAGCTGTGGGAGTTCGAGAATCGGATCCCAAGTTATGACTCGTTTGGTTTAGCAAGTGGGTTTGGTTATGAAAGCAAACCATCTCCACTGTTATAGGCTGTGTGTCACCGCCCTCCACTAACAATAGTGTACTGTCACGCTACGAACCTCAAAGCCAACCTTGACGCTGAATCACCAAGCCACTGCAAGCTTGCTGTCCATTGTCATGTCTTCCCGAAAAAACCGCCACATCACTTCATCGTTGCTACCCTAGGGCATCACTGCCCTATCTCACAACCTTTTGCCTCTGCTTCTACTTTCCTTTTGTGTGCAGTGTCAAGTTAGGTTAGGGGGATTGGGATTAGGGTGTGTGGTTCTACCTTCCTTAATTTTCTTATTTGCATTTAATCACACTTAATAAATGTGGTTAAAGGAGGAATGGCTTCAAGAATGGTGGAATTGAGGAGAAGAAAGATAATGGAAGCTTAGATCTATGTTTGACCACACTTTTGTTTGCATTGAACCACATTTACAAAATGTGATTAAAAACAACTGTAAACATTCATTTAACTGTATGTGAGCAACCACCACATAATTAACATATGAATAAAGGAACTTATTAGAGTAAATAAAAAGGACTCATTAATGAAAAGAATGAAAAGCATGCATATATAATTACCTCTCATAGTATAAAGCAAAGGGGGCAACACAGAAAGCAGCAACAATATGGCGATAAGCAGTGAGTGCAAAAATGAAGGCGCCATGAACCAATATGACCCTTGATAGCAACTGCATCCCAGTTGCAAAAACTTGCACCAGTAGCATGCTCAGAAGAGCCTGTGACGACTTGAACCGTTCTCTGAAAGTCTTCATGGTCCCCCACCTCTCTTCCACTTCTATCTCTCTCAGTTTCCCGTCTATCCCTCTCTGCCTAAAGCACAGAAAAAAAGTTGAAAGGAAACAAGCGAAAAATAAGGTACAGAACTTGGTTTCTTTTTTGTCTATTTCCACACAAGTGAGACACAAACACAAATATATTAATAGGGGGGGGGGGGGGGGGGGAGGGGTGAAATTAAATAAAGAGAAATGAAATTTCCACTCAAAATCTAGGCTTATTTAACGCACATTGAGAAAGAGAGATACAACTTTAATAGGATGGAAAGAGAAAAAATTATGGACCCATAATTTTGTATCTATGATTCTATCTGATTCTGACTAAGTTCACATTTTGGGTATATATATACTACAAGAAAAATTAATTTTTTTATTAAAAGTATTATCAAGAAAAATAATTTTAATATAAAATAATTAATAACTAACAATCAATAAAAATTTATAAATATTTTCAATCATCATTTTATATAAAAAATATTTTTCTTGACAATAATTTTATTAGTATTTTTTATATAGTTAATAGTTGAAAACACTTATTTTTCTTACGGTCATATCATTCCTCTTTGAAAAAACGGATTTAGTTTTGCTGGCTTGCTATGAGTAGCAAACATTACACCGAAAAAAACTTATATATTCTTAGAGTGTATTTAATGTGTTTTGAGAATAATCATAATCATTCAATCTTAATTTAAAATACTTAAAATTTATATAAAAATTAAAATTTCGTGATTCTAGATTCTAGAAACATGAAATGATTTCCCCATTACAACCCACCGACAAAAAAAAGGGCAAGTGAAAGAGAACAATAGGGAACGATCTTATGTTATATGGCACAGAAATTAGCGAGGTGAAATAAATGCTTGCGAAGATTTTTGAAGGGAGGAGGGCGTGTGGTGTGATGTGGTGAGTGACAGATGCCATACACTGAAGCAAAACTATTGTGTTAGGAAACTCTTTGTGTCAGCCTACCACTGGTCTCCTCCATCTTTGTCGCCATTACATGTTATGCTATGTACGAGCGTATAATAAATAAACAACAATAACAATTTAATTTTTATTCATAGATAGTGTAAATTTTTTTATATTATTATTAATTATATATTATTAATAAATATAGTTAAATTTTATATTTATTATTTAAATAATTATTCAAATTAATAAGATAATTTAATTAGAATAAGTTATATTCTAAATGAATCAAAATTAAACTTTAAAGGTATGTTTGATTAGAAAATAAAAATTAGAATAAATTTTTTATGAATCAGATTCATGTATAATTTTACATATAAAATTTATTCATAAAAATTTAATTATATCCTATTTTATTTTCTAACCGAAGATACCCTAAGAGTAATATGCACCATTCTTATGCATGCGTATGTGTATTAGCGATATAGCTAGTTGGGAAATTTCGTGAAGGTAATTGGTGCCGTTCTCACTAGGAGTTGTCTAATCTAAATAAGGCAGTGGCATTTTTTGAGCTATCAGAAAGTTAAAATTTTGAATAAACCGTGGAAGTTAAAGAAGCTAAGTGTGATCAATTGACGTGTTTACTGGATCCTGTAGTCAGATTTTGTTTAATATGATGTTTAAGCGAGAGTAACGTTAAACTGTTATTTGGGTTTTTTCCTTTTTTATTTATTTTCACTTTTTATTTTTAGTTTTGAATTGCTTTATCATGATTTTTAGATGACTTATGCAGCCGGAAATTGTGACAAGAAGTTTTTAAAAGATATAAGATTGTTGGAAGCAAGCAATGTTTGGAGTGATAACTTCCTCCTTAAGCTTGGGGCACGTTTTTTCTGTGAGATTGTATTGTTTTGATTCTATATTTTCATAGTTTTGATTTTTATATATCTGTTTGTGTATGATCTTTATTTCTGGGAAACAACACATGGATGTTACAATCTATTTTCAATGAAACAATTTTACATATATCAAAAAAGAAAAGAATACTACAAGAATTTAAATTTGATGCATGTAAAAAATTATTGACTTTTTATGTAGTGGATGTGAGATTCAACTATGCCTTTTTTTGATATGATAACACATGATTAGATAATAAAAAAAAAATTAATATATAAAAATTAAACTCTTTATTATTTAAATAAAAAATAACTTATATTTACTATTATGTAAAGAGAATGTGTTGGGTATCAGTTTTTTGGTCTCTCTAAATTATATTAAATTTCTTTTTGAAGTCCACACACATTTGAATAACTACAAACGTCATAATTAAATTCAATAATTTCTATCACTATATATAAATTCAATAACTTTAAACATTTTTAAGTTTAATTACTCTATAGGTGCCTATAGTTTCACTCAATTTTCAATTAAATCCCTATAGTTTAAATTTGTTTAAGTAGATTCCTATAGTGTATAAGATTTTTCAATCAGATCTCTATTATTATGAAAAAAAATATTCTATGAAATATGGAATATTTCATTTCCATCTCCCGCTTCACATAACGACAGAGATTTGATTGAAAATTCTCATACATTATAGGGACTTACTTAAAAATAAGGATCTAATTAAAAATTGAGTAAAACTATAGGGACTTGAAGAATAATTAAATCTCCAAAATATGAATTTATCTTTCAACTGATGCCTCATTTGTACGAGAGGTGCAATTTTAGTTTCTTGGTGGAGTACAAATTTTTTATTGTATATTTTACATTATCTTTAGTATTAGATCTATTTGTCCCTCAGTTGAAAGACATGCATATTTTAAAAGTTTAATTATTCTTCAAGATCCTATAGTTTCATTCAATTTTCAATTAGGTCACTATGTTTAAGTAAATGCCTATAGTATATGAGAATTTTCAATCAGATCCCTGCCATCATGTGAGGAGGGAGATGGAAATGAAATATTTCATATTCTATAAAATATTCTATTTTTTTATAATAGCAAAGACTTGATTGAAAAATCTCATATACTATAGAGACCTACTAACTTTTAAATTATAGAGACTTAATTGAAAATTAATTGTGAAATCATAGAGATCTGCAGAGTAATGAAACCTAAAAATAAATAGGAATAAAGATGAAGACGATTGTTTAGCTTTAGTTAACATGAATCTGTGTTACCAACTATGAAAATTGTAACACACGTTAAGAATTTAAGAGTTTAAACATGTATTTGATGTAGCTGACGTACTCTCAGAGTGTTTTGTCCAAAAAAAAAAAAAGCTACCGAAACAATTTTCTCTCTTTTAATTTTCAAAAAGGATGAATTTATTCAAAAAAGATTATGTTGTTATTCAATTCTTCCTATCTTTTTTAACAAGCCTGAAGATGAATCAAGCCAATGAAACGGATGCAAAACAATAAAAGCAAATTATGATAGAAAAGGACGCATAAGAAGCTTTTAAGCTTTGTTTGCATTATGGAATCACATTTTGATACAAAACAAAATATTCTCAAACTGCATAACACAAACTAGAAATCTAATTAAGATATATGAATTGGGTTGGGGAGAAAGGTTCACCTCTCTAGCCACGTACACTTATAGTGGACAACTTTCCAAGAGATGCTTAATCTGAATAGGTTGAGCCATCATGATGAGCCTATTTTGAAGATGATTTTTTGTTGTACATACAACAATGGAGACATTCAAGAATCTCGGAAACTGCAAGGCTTAATTATATACAGCAATGTATATCCATGTAAAGGAAAGAAACGAAATATTATCGTTTTCTACCCAAGCCCTTCTGGGAGTGCATGACTCTTAGCTTGGTTCTGCAATTGATCAACAACACCATAATTATAAATAAGTTCTAAAGTGACGAGCAGGGATGAACGTGAGGAAAAAAAGGACGGTAGAGAATAAAGGGTTGCGTAGCTGACTTCTTTTCGGGAGAAAATAACCGTCATGCCATTTTGATGTGTTGGGCAATTTTTATCAGATACCATTCTAGTATAACTATTTACCGAAAAAAAAAAGGAGTTTGACTCTTGATTTTCACGTGTTAAATTAATAGGAGTAACTATCCTATTTGGAGTAGGATCTCAACCGGTTGTAAAACGAGAAAATGAGACGCTAACGGTATGTTTGGTTTGAGTTTATAATTTTTTTGTATTTTAGATTTTGTGAAACAAATACTAAAAATTCTGAAAACTATAAATTATAAGGCTTGTTCGGTTTAAATTTTTAGTTTCTAGTTTTTATTTTTAGTTTTTTAGTTTTCATGATTTTGTGAAGGAAAAATTGAAAATTAGATTTTGTAGTTTTCAGAATATTCAGTATTTCCTTTACAAAATCTAGAAAACTGAAAAATTGAAAATAAAAACTGAAAACTCAACCAAATAGGCCCATAGTTTTCAATTTTCTTTTATAGTTTTCAATATTTCATTTCAAAAAGCTGAAAACTTGAAAATTGAAACCAAATACACTCAATCATTCCTTGATCAATTATTATCATTGTATGTGAGTGTCCCTTAAATGATTTAAAGGTGATTAATTATTTACTTTTTCAGCTTACAATTACGCTTACTTTAATTTAGAAGATACAAATCCATTAAATTTTTTTCTTCAAAAAATAGGTTTGCAAATAGCATTTATCAATTAGCATGAGAAAAAATTAGTAAAAAACTATTTCTTAAAAATGATTATAAATTAGTTCGTTTAAACATAGGTGATTTTCTGTGATTTTTTTTTTTTGGGTTTACTTTCAATTTCCATTTACTTTGTTTTAATGTAAAATGTGCGTCACACCCTTTGTAACGGATGTCATGAAATACTTTCTTGTGATATCCTGCCGCTAGTTCAGCCTTGTTTATTGGGATAAATGAGATTTGTATTATGAAAAAACAAAAGTAACTCTCTTGGCACAGAAACTTACAAAATAGCAGGTGCATTTGCAATTTATTTTCACATGCCAGAATAATTATTCACAGCTCAAAAGCAAACATTGACATTCTGAAAGATAGTTGGCTTTCAGAGATTCAAATTTTGCTTAAAGCATCTTCAAGCACCACCTTTTTATTGACATCGTCCTATTTCCTTGATATAGGCTCACTAGAAGGGACCATGACAGGCACTTTGTTATTGGAGAAAAAAAGGGTCAAATCTTATCTCTCAAATTTCATCTCTCTATTTTGTCAATTTTTCCAATCGAACATTAACATATAAAAATTTAGTAGGTTTTGTTATCACAAAATAGTGGAGTTTAGTGTATAGGATAAAAAAGTCCATATGTAACTACGAGGTCTAGCATAATTAATAAATAATTAAGTTATTTAAATATTCAATTAATGATTTAAATTTTAATAGTATATATGAAGAGGATTTCATGGCCAGAGTGTTATCCCTTAGAGAGCTCCCGCTTAAAGCGATTAATCACTTGGTAGATATCTAAGCAATTAAAAAAAGTCAATGTGTGATTATCTAATTGGAAAACATAATAAAATGGAACAATGAAACTTGAGGTAAGTTGTATAAATAATAATAATAATAATAATTAACTTCTCATTTTCTCACTCTATAACTATTCTAATAAGAGGATTTAAATCCATGTCATTTAAAGAATTGAAAAAAGTTTATAGAGAGCATTTATCAGTTTAGCATGGGCAATAATTAGTCAAAAACTACTTCTCAAAGATTATCATAAATTAGTTGGTTTAAACACAGGTAGTTTTCTCTATATATTATATGAACATATGTGATTTTCTCACTTTTTAAACTTTTAATTTCTATTTACTTTTTGATGAATTAATTTCTATTTACCTTTTGTTTTAAGGAAAAATGTGTGTCACACCCTTTGTAAAGCAATTCATGAGACACTTTTACTGTGATATAATGCCCCTAATTTAGTCTTATTTATTGGGAAAAAATACTTAGGTATACTGAAAGTAAAAGATAACAGTTGCTCTGATCCATTTATTAATTGACACATAAGTTTTGTGAATTATTATTATCTCTCACCTCCCTTACATTTTTAATACAATAGCTGATTTGTTAATAACCAAATAGAACAGAATAAATATTTTATCTTATTTTAAGAATACCTAAAAATTTCTCTCTTTATTGAGATAAATGAGATCCTTTATTTGGCAAAGAAACTAACCAAATAGAAGGTGCTTTTGTAATTTATTTGCACATGTTAAAATAGGCTAATGCTACAGCACTCTCTACTTTATAGGAACCACCACACACTTTGTTATCTAATAGATAAGATTATAGGTTTATCAATGCACAAATTAACTGAGCTACACCATAGGAATTCTTTAAATTTGGTCATATTGTTGACTTGTGGTTAACTGTATTTTAAAAAGGGTATATAGCATAAATCACCATTGAGATTTAGTTGAATTGCACATCGCTTCATTCTTTCAAAAAAATTATACTCCAATCATTAAATTTAAATAACTAACAAAAATTTTATTTTAAAATTATTTTCTTTTTTATACAGTATGTAGTGAAAATACAAGTTAAAAATATCAAAACATTTTGATAAAGGGAGTATTATATAATTTTTAATTTCTATATTTGATACAATTAATAAATAATTATTAAATTGAAGTAAATAATAAATTTCATCAATATAAATTATAATTTTAAATGATTAAAATAGAAAAATATTTATTATAACTATAATTATGAAAAATAACATTGATATTATAATTTTAATTTTTTGTTAAATATTTAATTAAGACAATCATTAGCTGTAATAGTGTGAGGATAATTCTATATCGTATAATGTAACATTTTATTCAATGTCACTTCAAATATTGTATAATAACATTTTAACATACCTAATACAATTAGGACTTGCACTATTAAATCTTATCCTATTAGGCATATCGAATCTATTCTTAGAGGGCTGTATTATATATATTTTAAAAGTACCAAAAAAATTGATTTGTATAATTCTCAAATATTTCTACAAATTTCTATTTAATTGTGAGATTATACAAATAAAATTCTGCTTAATTTCAAAGCATATGAATAAAATTTAAAAATGATTTCTATGTATTATAAATAAATAGTATATTAACTATCGTATAGAAAATCGGACTGAACCCACCGATTCAACAAGGAATTGTTGCCCATCTAATCCAAGTATACCATAAGAATAAAAAATTTCAAAATCGGCCAAAAACTGATGAACCGATTAAAATCAATTGTGGGCTACATGGTTGACCAATTTATCTATTAATTTTTTGTTTTTGGCTCTTTACAGCAGCTTGGCCCACTCACTTAATGGGCTTGGCGTCCGTTTAATATGTCTGCTATAAGAAGCAGCAGAGCCAGGGCTCCCTTTATAACATGAGGGTCGTGGGCCTCGTGGTTTGATTTTGACAATCTTTCAACGTGGGAGTTCAAGGGATCCAATAATATTTCTGAGTCACTTTAGTTACAAAATTATTTTTCAATTCATAATTTAATTTTGGATATATATATATATATATATATATATATATGTATATATTAAAAAAAATAGAAAATTCATTAATAGGGATATCCGAATAAAATTTCTCTTGCTAATGTGATTGTGACAACTATATTGATCCAAGACATTAACATAATAAATATACAGGACCTCCCATTTTATATACTATTGATTTGGTTCTTTTTTAATGGATGTGAGACTACAATAGTCACACTTAGCTTGAACTTTTAATGGTAGAAAATGTTATGCAAAATGGATACAATTTCCAGGGAGCAATAAGACAAAGAATGTAGTTTTTAAATCTCTGATTAGTTTTGATATGGTGAAATTAAAATGAAGACCAATTTCACGTGATCACTTTTTTTTTCTACAGATTTTATGAACTACCTTTTGACCCAAGCTTTCAAAGGCATACTTCTTTCGATTCTTAATTTAGTAGCAATGTATATATTAGAAATATAAAATAAATTTTCAAATAAAAAAGTCATTTAGAAATGTCACAGATATAAAATAATAATAGATAATTGAGATTCTAATGTATAATTTTTAATTTAATTATGAAAATAAAACAACAAAAGCTAGTTATATTTAAAACACCTTAAGACTATTTGAGGCATAGTCTAAATGTAAGTAATTAATAGGGAGTAACATTAAATAAGTGGGAGTGGCTAGTTGGTGTTCAAAAATTCAAATTTTATTTAGACCCACCTTGGGGAACGCAGGTTCTGCATGACTACCAACTGCATCGAACATGCACTATTCAGGGCCATAATGAGCCCTTTGGTCCCATCGATCCTACAAGTTAAAGTGTACCATTGACTTCTAGTTACACTTTGTTTTGTGAAAAAAAAACGTGAATATATTCAAACACCAAAGTCCAAATGCACACAATTCAAAGTTTGGTCCATCAATTCTACAGAAAGTTAAGTCTACCACAATATAATTGCTTTTTGTCAGTTGCAGAAAATTATTCAGGGTTTTGTACACATTGTCTATTTACATCACAATGCACACAATTCAAAGATTGAGCGAATCCAACAAAATAAAATTGTGTGCGTTCTAGCTTAAAAACAACAAATGAAAGATCAATATATACATTTAGATTTCTCTTGGTGCTAACACACTTCCTAGTCTATAAGATAGTCTGGCTTAGTGGAACAATTGATATAAAAAAGACTGCAAGATATACAATATGATGGATAACTGATGAAGATTTTAAAGTGCTTTACTGGTTCTCATGAACAGAAAAAGTGTGATTCGGATGATGCTAACGACTTGCACAAATGAAGGATACAAAACACTTGTTTTGATTAAGCTTTACTCTATTGGATTGATATTCTATCAATATAGTGTTACAGTTTGAAAGACTACTAAGATACCGAACCTGAAGTATACATTCTTAATTTTCACATAATAATCGCCATTTAACATGTATGTGCTTGCTACGGGACTGCTTCTTGGCTCCAGAGCCATTTCATCATATTGATACGAAGGATTTATAACTGTTCATCATGTTTTTCGTACACTGTTTTACGAAAAGTTGTTCGAGGCTAAACATCTTTTCTGTATTTTCTCTCTTCCTTTTAGTTTTTTAAACTCTATTTTTTCTCTTCCTTCGTATCAATATGACGAAATGGCTTTCGAGCCAGGAAGCAGTCCTCTAACTAATAATCGAAACTGATATGTAAATGAAAAGCATAATGTAGCACTTACTCTTACATTTTGTTGTGGAACATATATATTAATTCTCACCTATACATGAGTGAGATTACTATGTGTAGCACTTTCAGAACGCACAAGTACTGGGGGTAAGGGCGGGAGCGGGGTACTATGACCAATGATATGTGTGATCAATAACCACCGAGGCATCACCTTCTTTTATATACCTCTGTGTGTGTGATCTTGCAAGTTCGACGTTTCTTTTTTTTTCCCCTTACATGAAGATATTTCTATATTATTTTTTGGGGTGCGTGTTATCTTGTAAGTTAGATATTTCCTCTTTTTTTTTTTTTTTTTAGTAAATAACTTATGTAGTCTGTCAAGAAAATTTCACAAGATCATTTATTTCCTAAAAACCTGAAATTAAACTCATAGTCCCTCAAGATTTTAATAATAGGACACATTAGTACCTCTGTATGTATGTGATTCTTTAAACATAAAAATAGATTTGTACATTGACCTACTAACATGATGTTAAGTTATGTATATCTCATTTAAAGTGGAATAGAATTTAAAATGACTCATTTTGGTGGTTAAAATTCACAAAATGAGTCATTTAAATCTCTAATATAAGTCATAAAGTGATTCATTTTGTACAATTTTATATATTAAAATGAGTGTAATATGTTCCAAAATAGCTTTATTTAGTTTACCTCTAACGTTTTAATGATACATATTGTGCCGCATGTGTAAGTTCACGAATAAAAAACTAATAAAGGGATTAATATGTCTATTATTTTAAATCTTGAAGGACCATGAAATTAATTTCTTTTCTTGAAACACGAAACAATTCGACGTAAAAATCTTAATGGACCAAATGGGATATTCACTTTTTTTTTTGCCTTATATGAAGATATTTCTATTTTGTTTTTTGGTTAAAGAATATACTCATTAACTATGAGACCTAACATAGCTGGTAGTTATTAGATTCCTTAATTTATTGTCTGAGATAAAACCCATATCTATAAGTTCTATGTCTCAAGTGAATTAATTATTGTTCTGTTTTGCTTTTTGGTTTGTGTGTGTAATCTTGTAAGTTAGATATTTTCTTTTTCCTTATAATGAAGATATTTTTGTTTTGTTTTTTGGTTAAAGAATACATTCATCAACTATAAAGTGTAATATAATTAGTAGCTACTTAGGTTGCTTAAGCATATAGTTAAGGGTTTTGTTATTAGAGGCAAAACCCACATCTATGAGTTCTATGCCTCAAAAGGATTAATTATTGTTTCTGACGGTGGATACTAAGGGTAGATCTACCTACAAATTGTTGGGGGCTCATGCTTCCATAAAAATTTTATGATTTGTTTAGGAATATATAGGTATGTATATATTTTGCCTCTATTATTTATTAAATTTGACCCACATTAAGATAAAAATTATATAAAACTTAATGTTGTGCATATATATTATTCTCTTCCCCACTGTTTAAATTTTCTGGATCCATTACTGGTGGATGCCCTGAGTTCATATGTGTGTGTAATCTTGTAAGTCACATAATTTTTTTTTTCCTTATGTGAACATATTTCTATTTTGTGTTTTGGTTAAAGAATAAATTCATTAAATACAAAACTTAACATAGTTGATAGCTTTCTAAATTCCTTTAACATATAGTCATGATTTTCATTGCAAGAGGTAAAACCTATATCTATGAGCTCTATATCTCAAATAGATTAGTTACTATTAGAGTATGTTAGTGTATATTGTGAGCGCATCCAAATAATATATTCATTGATTCATAATAGAAGACAAGAGCTTATGTACGATAGATAGGTTTGGACCATAGATACTAACAAGTTAACCTATCATTAAAATCCAGGAATCCACACATCTTTACAGAAAACATTAGAAACAAGGAGCCTTCTAAGATGGGGAGGGAGAAGTTGTGGAGTATGATGGGGAGGGTAGAAAAGTGAAAATATAAAAAGATCAGGGTGACATTTGAATTTAGAAAAGAATGATATTTAATTTAATAAATGAGTTGAGTAATATGAGATTAAAACATTACTAGCATTTTTCAATAATTACCAGCGCATTCAAAGATAGTTACTAGCAAATCATGCCAAATTATCAGCATCTAATAGTCCAATTCAAGGGGAATTCTAATAATTTTAACACTAGTGTCATTTTTATTTGTTGGTATTGATCCCAAAAAAGGGGACTACTGGTTATCGAATACTTTAATTAAGTTGAGTATAACTTATGAGATTAGAAAAACATATTTTCGAAGAGACCTGGATGATTACTAATTTTTTCATAGAATTACTAGCACCTTCTTAATGAATTACTAGTGTATTATGCAAATTTACCAGCAATGGACAATCCAATTCAATGGGAATTCTAATCATTTTTGCACGAGTTTGATTTTTATTTGTTAATATTGGTCCCAAAAATAGGCTACAAGATATGAAACACTTTAATTAACCTGAATAAGACTTATGGGATTAGAAATTTTTTTTAAAAGAGATCTGCATGATTACTAGCTTTTTTTACAAAACTATCATCATTTTCAGGATGAATTACCAACGTACCATGCCAAATTACGAGCAATGGGCAGTCCAATTCAAGAGGAATTCTAGTTATTTTAGCACTAGTGTCATTTTTATTTGTTGGTATTGGTCTCCAAAAAAGGCTATAGAGTATAATAGCAGGAATTGGTATAAGACTATGGGATCCTTTTAGTAGGTTGAGTAAGACATATGAGATTGGAAGCTTCAACTTCAATTTCTCCAAAGATTTGTTAACCATGAGTAAAGTAAATTTTCATCACTATTTCATATATTATATCTACATAAAAAAATTAATGGGATATTTGATTGCACAATTGACAAGTTTACAAGAATAACTCAAGATTTTCTTGATATACCATTCACTACAACCTATCTTGGATAACAACAATCAATATAGAAGAGTAAGACACATTTAAAATTATAACATTATTGTCTCATTGTAACAAAAAATTTAATTTTAAATGAATATTTAAAAAAAAAACTAAAGTAAGAAATTTTTTGTGTAAAGTTTGGTATTATTATTTAAACATTTATTCTTTCTAATTATGTAAATTATATAAAAATGAAAAATATAATAAAATAATAAATTTAATTCCTTTTTCAAATTTAACATTAAATAAGAATGCATGTAGAATGCTTTATAAAGCACTGTATAGTATTATAGTATTATAATACTAGAATATTTATAAATAAATGACAATATTATAGAATATAAAATATATTTTATACTGTGCTACACAAAACAATTTCCTAAATGACCACACTTTTATTGTAATTTACAGATTACTTATATTCCAATTTTTATTGCTTTGTTCATGATAAAAAATTTGCATCCACAACTCATTCCAATTTTATATGTCATTACAATCATAAAAGTATTATTAAGAAAAATAATTTTGCATAAAGCAATCGTTAAAAATATCTATAAACTTTTATTGACAATTAGTACATATCAAAAATACCTAAGAGGATACCTTTTGGGTATTTTTGACATATACTAATTGTTTGTAAAAGTTTATAAATATTTTTAACAGTTGCTTTATGTTAAAATTATTTTTCTTGATAATATTTTTATTAACACTTTAATTATCAAGAATCGTTAAAAATACTCTTATTAGACACTTGATAGAATTTGAAATTGATCATATATTATATTATCAAGTTTTAACTTTTCAGGCTTGTCAAGCAGATCCTAATAATATAAGGTATATTAACATTTTCACTAGATTTAAAAATTAATCTTCAAAAGTCCATCATTTTTGTTGTTAGTGCTGGCAGGAACAATCATCTCTTGCTAATAATTTTTATAATTTTTTAGGTAGTATGGGACAGAATTAAAGATTAATTTTTAAATTTAGTAAAATATATTTCTTATTCAATGTAAAATATGATTTTTATTTTAAATATTATAATTTTTTAAATTAGACGGATGCAGTAAAGTATTTTTTTAATGTTCAAGAAATATATCTTTTGAAATTTTTCATTGGTCTGAAAATATTTTTATATTTGGTTATTGCTCTAATTTTTTTTAGGGGATCAGATGCACGTATTACTCATGTTACTCATGTTGTTACGGTATTTGCTTTTTGTTGGAAATAAAAAGGTAGATTGAAGCTAATTTATACTTCGAGACTATCTATTATAAAATTTGCACTAACCTACCCTCCCCATGCTAGAAGGAGCCTAGAAACAAAGGGGACTTTACGTCACACTAAAAATAAACAAAAATTACCAGTAAATGATCAGGATTGATCTTTGCTATCATTGGTCCTAGCCCAACACTTTCCGTCAGAAACCCAAAGACTTTCTCTTTATCGTAGAATACTTACGAGTTTTTCGGCTCACGACCCATGGGCCTTTATTTTCAGCCTTGGGACTTATCTATATATGTATACATATATACACATATTTTGGTCAAAGGACTTAGGTATGACAAAGATAATTGATTAATCCGACCAAAAGAGAAAAAGAAGAAAAAAGGATGATTGATTAAGAAAAGGGCCTGCTGACCAATAATATCCCTAAACCATTGACATAGGAAGGCCCTCAACCTAATCCAATTCCTAATATACCTAATCTAGTTATTATTCACTTTTTTATCTTTTTTTTTTTAGTGGGGAGGGGAGAAGAGTTTTCTTATTTTAGTCTCCAAAAACTAATTTCTTTTCAATACAATTATTTTTAAAACTATTTGGTTTTAATCATTATCGCCAAATTATCTATATTAAACGCTGAACTAGCTAACAAAATGTTAGATCATTTCATTGTACATAAGAACCAATCACATGCATGTGACAGGAGCTAAAACCAATCAATCCTAGAATTGTTTGGACCATAACCCAAAAAAAAAAAAAATCATAGACCAAAACTAAAATTTGCTTATCATTTAGTGACCAGAAATATATATATTCTTTTGTTGATACTAGAAATATATTGGGAGTTTAACTTTGATGTATTATTATTGTAAAACTCTTTTACACTGTCATTCAATTACATTTTGACATATCTATAAAAAAATATGATTAATATTCTATTTTATTATTTTAAAAGTCATGAAAATGGAGGAATTCAATTGGATATCTGCCTGTGACTACAAATTAAATCCACATATTTAACTTTTTTTTTTCTTGTAGAAGATGTTGTGCACTCAAGAAATGCCAGACCCAACACCAACGGCCCAATATCACACCCATTCCTCTTTCACCCACTCCTCCTCCCCTCTTCTGCACACGTTCTGCAACTTATATATACGACCAATCATCGCATTTTGGGGATTTCCAAAACCCTAATCTCCTCGCACAGCGCCCCACACACACACATACAGAGACAGTCACAGCGCAGAGAGAGGGAGAGAGGGAGAGAGAGCGCAATGAAGACGATTCTGTCTTCGGAAACGATGAGCATCCCTGAGGGGGTGAGCATAAAGGTAAACGCGAAGGTGATCGAGGTGGAAGGGCCACGCGGGAAGCTGGTGCGTGACTTCAAGCACCTCAACCTCGACTTCCAGCTCATCAAGGACGAGAGCGGCAACCGCAAGCTCAAGATCGACGCCTGGTTCGCCTCAAGAAAAACCTCAGCGGCAATCCGAACTGCGCTCAGCCACGTCCGCAACCTCATCACTGGTGTCACCAAAGGCTACCGCTACAAGATGAGATTCGTCTACGCTCACTTCCCAATCAATGCCAGCATTACAAATACTAGCAACTCCATCGAGATTCGAAACTTCCTCGGCGAGAAGAAGGTGCGTTTTTCAAAATTTTATTTTATTATTATATATCGACATGTTTTGGACCCTTTTTCTCTTCTGTCCTTTTCCTTTTAAGGTTTTTTTTTATGTTTTGTTTTGTGCTTTTGATCATTTTTATAATTTGGCTGTGCGCGCTTTTATTTATTTTTTTTTTTCGGGGATTGAATGACGTTGTCTGTGGTTCAGTCATAGTTTATAGTTGTGTTTTATGGCCGCTTCTTGGGGATTCAGGGGTTAGTTGGTACTTTCCTTGTTGGATCGAACATATGCTGGTTGAAAGTATTGTGTGATGTGAAATGTTATTGCTGAGTTTGGAAGTCATTTGCTTTGTTTTGTTGCTGCAAAATTCGGACGGTTGTTAAATAATATATGTTTTTTTAATTGTGTACTTCCTTTTTGAAATGATGAATCGAAATAGAGAGTTTAATTTCGATGCTGTAAACACTTTTTATGGTATATAGAAACAATAGAATTAAATCTTTCTACTTGCATGATTTTTCAAGTGGTGGGTTTGAGAGTCAATTATGTTTGACAATGCCATAGGAGACGATCAGATTGCATTGCATTGTAGGTTTGTAATACTCGTTGCATCAAAATTAAATTCGTCTTATAATTCGTCGTCAACCTTCTTTAACTAAGGTTCTATGTGCGTCCTTGGTGTTAAATGATTGGTATTTGGTGTTTGTTGAGATTGATATCCATTTTCAAAGTATTAGATTTCCTAGTCACTTAAAGCTAAGCCTGAAAACTAAGTCAGTATACCAATGACGGGGGTGCTTTTTTCATAAATTGATCTTTTGGAACTGATTGGTTTTGGGGGCTGCTTTAGGGTCCATTTGGTTTGTCTTCTAGTAGAAGTACTTTTGGTAGAATTAAATTGAAAAGAATTATTTTTGGAGGAATTAAGTTAAAAAGAATGGATTTGTGTTTGGTTTAGATTTTTTAGAAGCAAGTTCAAGAGAATGATTTTTGTTTGGAAAAGCAAAATCACTTTCAGAAACATAATTACCAAAGAGGACATGATGTAATTTTAAGATAAATTAATATAAATCACTTTTATTTGGTTAATAAGGGTAGATGTGTAAAAGTGGATTTCATTCTACTAGAATGAGAATTAAAAGTAGGTTAGATCTCCTTCCACCAAAATTACTTTTCACCACCTTAAAAGTATTTTCTATCTTGAATAATGAGCAGCCAAACACAATTGAAAATTTTGATTCTCATTTTAAGGTAAGTGGAAGTATTTTTGGAGTTACAAAGTTGCAAACCCAACAAGCACTTATATGTTCTTTTTGTTTGGACAATGCTTCATTGTTCTAGTTCTAGTTTTGCTTACTTCTGTTTCCTCTCTGCTCTGCCCTGAGTTGGTGTTAACATGTTGACAATCCTAGATATCTTTTGCTACTGCTGTCAAAGTTGTTGCATTCTCATTTTTCTTATGTGTTTTTACCTTTTTGGGTACAAGTTTGGTATTGCTATTGGTTTTATTTCTTTTTTTTTTTTGCAATAACATTGATAGATTGAGTGAAGTACTTCCCTGCAGGCATAGAATCTATTATTAACTTGAAATTTGACTTTTTGTTGCCATATTGTTAGGTGAGGAAAGTGGACATGCTTGAAGGTGTTTCTGTTATTCGATCCGAAAAGGTCAAGGATGAATTGATCTTGGATGGAAATGACATTGAGCTTGTTTCTCGCTCTTGTGCTCTCATCAACCAGGTTTGCACACTTCTCTCCCTCTCTTGTGAAACCTTATCCAATTTTCTTCTTGCTTTGGTTGTAATTGGTTTTTCCCCCTTTATTTTTTATTGCAACAGAAATGCCATGTCAAAAATAAAGATATCCGGAAGTTCCTTGATGGTATCTATGTTAGCGAGAAGGGGACAATACTTGAAGAGTAGATGGTCGACAATTAGTAATATTCATAGTAGTTTCAGTCTCTCATTTTCCTGGATTGTTTTCTGTTTAGTGCCGAGTCTTTGGAGACCCTTTTTGTTAACTTGTTGAGATTGGATTCGCAATTTTGTGTTATCAAAGTTATCTTTCTGGAAGATCTTTTTTTTTTTAAATTTTTTATTGCTGTTGTATCCTTCAACTATTGATCTGGAATAGTTTTGAAGTTTTGGTGTTGCACCGCAATTTTGGTACCCCCTTAGATTGAACCCATGTTGTAGTCTTCTATGAGAATGTTCAGGGCATGTAGCCACCCACCCAGCCTTTTTGGTCCCAACAATTTTAATTTGACATCAAATTTGAGCCTAATGAAATTTTTGACATCAAGTTAGTCATATCATTTTTAGTTTTGACATCAATTAAATCCTAATGTTTTTATTTTGATATCAATTTAGTTAGTTCATTAAAATGGAAATCCAACAAGATGACTAAATTGATGTCAAAATTAAGAATGCTAAAACTAATTGATGTAAAAATTGTTAGAATCAAGTTGATGCCAATTTGAAAATGTTAGGATCAAAAAGGTTAATTAGTCAAAAACCTTTTGAAATTTTATGTTTTCTTGTTTTTCTAATTTGGGCTCAGGTCTGCTTTCAGACCTAATTAAACTGACTGGCGAGTTTTGCATGCTTAATCCGCATTAGGAAATGAGCAAGGCTTTTAGGTAGATTGTCCATATTGTTATCATCATCAGATAAAGAAACAGGAAGCTAAAAGCCCGAGTCCTTAAACTGCATGGTCCCTATGTTGACTTACAGCAAGGAATGAAGTTTAAGAAGGTGATTCTTCTGGTGATGTTGTTGGCCAATACCTATGGTGAGGTTGGCATTTAACTATGTTCTGAAAATGTGGTTAAATGAAAAAATAATGTGGCTAATCCCTTTCTAGTTTCTCTTCCCAAGTGCTTTCAGTGGCGGAGTGGCCATGGTGCTTGCCTATGTTAAGGTTGTCTTGTCTTACTCGCTGTCTCTCTCTACAGCAGAGCATGGGAAGCAAATAGGAAGGGTTTTTCTTCATGAATTGGAAGGCCAATTCTACATATGCGGCATCTACGATGCTCCTGTTGAGATGCTAGGCCAATTCTACATATGCGGCATCTACGATGCTCGTGTTGAGATGCTCCTGTTGACCTTGCCCATGACCGTATCTCTCGGGTATGGTCTATACGGTCTTTTTTATCTTTTCGTTACCTGTGTTCTTCGAATTGTTAGTTTGGATATTGAAAAATAATAATAATCAGAAAAATGCTGCAGCTTGTTTGTCTGTTGTTATGGGTCTGTACTTCGAAGTGATGAATGTTTTTGGTAAAGATTGAATTTTGGCTCCTTCAATCAGAGCTTGGAGACACCCTTGTGTTGATTGTGTTAAAAGTGGATAACAATTTTTTTTATTTTGTAGGTTGTTGATTGAAAGTAACTGGGTTTGGTCTAGTTGTATAGATTTTTATGCTGCTCATCATCTGGAAAATTGCAATCCTTTGTGCAGGGTGCTATGTTCTGTGGCCCTTCTGATAAATTAGGGCATTAGTGATTGCTGATTCCTTTTGTTTTTCATTAAAATGATGTGTCAAATTTGATATCAATGTTTGGTAAAAAGATGGTTTCAGTCTCTGAACTGAGGCAAGCACCTAGTACATAGCCACATTATTTTTTCATTTAATCACATTTTCAAAACTAATAATCAAGGGAATGGAAGATAATATATTGAAGTGAATGATAGTTAAATTTCAATCAATTGTTTGGATATTATTCACGAATAAAACGAAAGTAAAGTTGTCACCCATTGTTTGGAAATTAGAGCGTAAAAGGGTGGGATGAAGAGGATACATCTTCTAAAGTGAGGATTCCATCTCACTTTTTCTCAAACTTGGGGGAAAAAAAAAAGGTAAGAGGATATAATAGCGGGAGGATGGAGGCCACCTATTCAACGTTGATGCAGCCTTAGGAATGCTCAAGGAGAACTGAAGGCTGGTGTGTCCTGACTCATTTGTGCTTCATCAAGCTTGTTTTCATAAGCCATGGCTTCTTCCATAGTTTTAAGAGAAGCCCGTTATCTTCACCAGTATTTTGGGATGGCCACAAATAGTTTTTGAATCTGACTGTCACAACTTGCAACTAATTGACGCATTGTGGGAGTAATACATGATGATATTCAGAGCGTATCCAGTTTCAACCATTGTGCCTTTACTTGCACTTAGAGGGAAGGTAACAGAGCTGCTTATGAAGCTGCTAAGTTATCTTCACGAGGCCAGTTTCTTCAGAGTTGGGTTCTTTGTGCTCCGGGATCTTTGTGCTCCGGGTCGTCTTCAAAGTCAATCTACTTCCCTTTTTTTTTTTTTTTCCTTTTACATTTTTCTTTTTCGAGTTTCGGTTACAATTCCACTTCTTTGTTTCAAAACACTGTTAAACATTCCTTGCAATTCCTTCTCTTGCCATCATTGTAAACATCAACAATGATGAATGATTAAACAATGCAATGATTGATTTATTTATTTATTTATTCAATGTAAACTTAACAAGTTAAATCTAATTAAAACTTGCAAGGGTGATAATCGCCATTGTATTATTATAGTGTTGGATTTTCCTGGAAGTTACAGCCGGAAACGTTGACAAAAAGAAGACAGAAAGAGCAAATCAACCTTCTTGTTGCATTACAATTTTTTTTTTCCCTTTAATACCATTAGCTGTGTTGTGGGCATATATGCATCACTATCACGATAGGGGTATCTAATTTTTTTTTTCAATGGGAATAGGAGTAGCAAGTTTATCACTCACCTGTAGACAGAGCTCACTGTTCTAAACAAAAACTGCACAAGCACAACCAACACGGGATTGGTCAAAGTGGTAGGTGTTTCACCCATTTAATCAAGAGTTTTAGGTTCAAAGTCTGGAATGGAAAATATCCTCATTGGGACACCTCCCTTCTCAGATCTTTATGGGTCAAGTTGGATTAGTCGAATTCCTGATATCAAGACTTGATTAACAGGTGGGCTTTGAAAAAATAAAAACCCAATTTGAGGGTTAACCCTCATAAAATAATATTTCAGTGCAATATTTATTCATAAGAAAAGGGAGAACTATCATTTTAGTTTCCAAAAGATCATATCACTAATAAAATAGTCTCCGAAAGAAACTATATTCATCTATGTTCTTTCAAAGATCCAACCCGTTTGACGGTTTCACCCAAACGTTGACTTGTTTTTATTTTCGTTAATAAAAATAATTCTTTCATAAGCTATTTTGTCAAAAAAAATATAATCTTTTCAGGGTTAAAATGATCATTTTACAATATCAATTTGGCATAAAATAAACTATTTTTTTCAAAGATATGATCTTTTGGGATTTACGTAGTGATTTTACAGTACAAACTTAGTGTAAAACGTAAAATGTAATAACTTCTTCTAACAAAAATAGAGGTCAATTGACCTTTGTGGGTGAATTTGTTGAATGAGGTAGATCTTTTAAGGGCTATGTGCAAATATAGTTTCTTTTAAGTCCTATTTGGTCAACAATATAATCTTTTGAAGGGCAAAATAGTAGTTCTCCCTAGAAGAAAAATTATTTTTTCAAAATTTTAAGATCCTCTGCTGGTTAAAACAAATCAGATGATCCTGTTCTCATATAAATACTAGTCGTTTGACAATAAAAAGTAGTTTATTGGTTATTATAAAAGATAAATGATAATTTATTTATATATATCTTATAGAAAATTGAGTATATAAATTTATCTTAAAAGTAAGTTAATAGTTAAATAATTAAATAAGTGGATAAAATATAAACATATCATTCTATTTTATATCTTATATTGAATATCATATTTATAAGGTTGAAAATATCTTGATAGATGACCTATAACTAACAATAAAGAGCCTATTTTATGAAAATTTTGTACATTTCAAAAGTTAAAATTGTTGAATAAGTAAAGAAAATAAATAGATAATTTTACTATATCATGAGCCATTTATAGGGATGGTAATAAGTATCAATGAGAAAAGGGACATGTCTAAAGCCTCCTATCATTGATTAGAATTTTGTCTCTCATCCCCATCCTTATCTCCTTTATAGGTTCCCATTTCCCATTTCTCATTTTCTATGGGGATTTTGAATCCCTATGGTATTCAAGGGTTTATTAACAAATTTCAAAAGGAGAAAAGCTTTAAAAATATTTTACAATTTGAAATATAAATATCTATAATCACAAATACTATTAATGCAACATAATCCAAATTAAAATTAAAACTAGATATATAATGTAAATATAATAAAACTAATTAAAAAATAAAGATATCTTATCCCTGTCTCTATCTGATTTAACAAATGGAGACTTAACCCCCATATATCATCCCTATGAAGACAAAATATATGCCAATTCCTTTTCCTATTGGGTAATTCCCATGTGTATTCATTTTCAATTTTTTTATTATCCCTAGCCGTTTATGTCTTTTTAGTAAATTAAAATATTTAATATAAAATATAAAAATATATTTTATAATTAATAAAAATAATACATAAATTTAATTTATACAATTTCAATTACACGTCCTTTCCTTGTACATCCTTTTAATAAATTAAAATATCAATTTTAAAATATATATTATAATTAATTTGTAATAACTAGTAACAAAATTATTTATATTTCTAATTTATATAATCTCAATTATTCGAGTAGTATATCAATTATAATTTTTTAATAAAAAATAATATAATTATTTACTTTTTAAAAATTAATAAATATTTAATATCATTATCAAAGAAGTGTAAATTATAGAATTAATTTTTTTAAATATTTTAGTGTTAAAAAATTAAATATTTTTTTTCAAAAAAATTAGTATGAAAAAATTATGGAATTGATAGATTAAAATGTTTTAAGTTGTAAAAGATTAAATAGAATATAGTGATATATATAGATATATAATTTTTTTATTATGACTTTTAAAAGTTCTACATTTAAAATTAGAAAATTTTCCCTAACCCCATCTTTATTTAGAGTTTTGCCTTCATTCTCATGCACATCCCGGTAACAAGTCTCCATTTTTATTTCACATCAAGATTTGATTCTCTATTAGTATTTACGGGTTTATTAAAAAATTTAAAAATAAAAAAAATTAAAAATACTTTGAACTTCAAAACATAAATATCTATAGTAATAAATACTACTAATGCAACACATTTATAATAGGTTTGTTATCGTTAATACTATAATTATATATATAAAATTTTTATGGTATAATATATTGAATTATAATTTTATTTATGATATTTTTTATTTTTATATTGATTTTGTTAATGGTTGAGAGATATGAAGGTATGATTGAAAAAATAATTGATAATTAGGAGATAAATTAAATTTAAAAATTTACTTTAAGTGTTAAGATTATGAAAAGGATGAGATATGATTTTTCTATAAATAACACATGGAAGATTTTTTATGTAATGAGTCTTAAATATTAGTATTATATCAATTATTATCATATTTGATTAAGAATAAATTATTATATTAGTATTATATTGTGTCTTAAAATATTTGATTAAGAATAAATTTGGTATAAATTGAATTTTGAATGATTATCATATTAAAATCAATCAATTAGTAATTCGTTAACAATTTGACCTACCCGTTTTCTTTTAAAAAAATATTAATTTTAAAATTTATTTATTTTAAAAATATTTTCTTTATAATTTTTTCTATTACCTTCATAATGTGAGACTATTATTTGTTTTTAATTTAGTTGTAGATCATAATTATATTAATATGGATTCTCTCTTAGTACAAATTATAATATTTAATTATTATAATATTTGATTCTTTAATGATTTTAACATCTAATTTTATTTCATATGAAAAATAATTAATAAGTAAATTATAAATTAAGTTTAAGAAATCTTTAGATATAAAGATTGAGAAAAGTGCGGTTTAAATCACTATAGGAATGACATGTAAAGCCTAAATCACTATATGAATGACATGTGTAATAGTTTTTATGAAATGACTCTGAAATATTAGTATAATAGAATTATACAATTAGCAAATTTTATATAAAATCTTAATCATTAATAACTTTTAACTATAAATAAGATTCTAATAAATCTCTATATTTTTTTCTTTTTAAAATCTTTCCCAATATTTTAATTTTTTTCAACACTAACTTATTTTTTCAAAATTCATTCAAATCTTTTAAAATATAAGATTACCAGGATTTTTATTTTCACCTGCGTATATATATAAATTTTTTTATTGAATTAGCGTATTTTTGGTCTTTAAATCATTAAATTAGTATATATATAATCAAATAATGTGATGACATGAAAAAATATTTTTCCTTTAAATAATTAAATTCATCATAATCTTATTGTTAATAAAAAAGGTAAATAATATAACCTAGTGCATATATTTTGCATCTTTCTTATAATTTATATACTTAATTTCATAAATTTAATATAATAGTATTCAAAAAAAATTACCACTCGTATCAAATATAAAAATTTTAGATGTGAAGTTAATTTATCAATATAATTCATGATTTCAACATTGCAATAATTAAAGATATTTATTTAATGTAATGCAATCTTATTATTAAATACGGATGATTATCAATCACATGCTAATAATATGTAATAATTATGATTTTATTTTTTTAAAAAAAATTAATGAATATCTTCTTAAAAGATGCGGATTCTAAAATATTCTCATTGCGACACGTGTAAAACTTTCTCTTAAACAACTCTAAAATATTAGTATTATAAATAGATTATAGATGTAACCTTCAGTGAATATGTTAAAAGAACATAAAATGGAAAAATCACGGGCAAATGAATAATACAAGAAATACAAGTTAGAGGTCCAAGTATTTGAACCTGTCATTTTTGTCTTTATTTTAGTTTTGATTTTGAGATCCCCGATCTCATTTATTTATGCCTTTCCGAAAGAAAATTTTATTTATTTATGTAGCAAATGTTTCAAAGTTGGTCCATTATTAAAGAATTACGCATGATGTGGAAACAGTGGTAGTGGCTGAAGTCGAGAAAATCTCTTCCAAGTTGGGCATTGATAACTCCTTCTGTGGTGGATGAATATATTGATTGTATTTTTCCTGCATGTTTTATACGTTTTGTGTACTGCGATGTTGATAGGTGAAAGGATATATCATTTAGATCCTTTTCGAGTGAAGTGAACCTCTTAATATAAAATTAAAGAACAGAAAATGCACACAAACTTATCCTTATGTTACCCCTTCTGAACTGTTTACATCTGTAGATGATTCATTGTGAACTCTCGACTATTCTCTCCCTTAAGTGTAATTCTAAACTTCTAATCACCTTCCATATCAGCACCCAAAAAAAAAAAAAAGAAAGAAAAGCACCTTCCATATTCCATTAGAATAATGTTATCGGTATTCATAATTTGTGAGATACTATACCAACACATTTTTATTTATTTTTAAATGAGATGTAGAATCCAAATTAAGTAGAGTCCATAACTTATCTAAGGATAATTGGGTATGTATCGATACAGTGTCTCATACTTTATCAGTGTAAATAATATTTCTTTTTTTTTTTATTAGAATAAATAATATTTCTCTTTCAATTATGCATGTAATGTAACATAATTCACAGAACCAAATTTAACCAACATAATCATGGAGTTTAGTAGTTAGTTTCTTCAACTGCACGCGTTGTCTTCCCTCCTAGATTTGGATTTCCTTTTACGATTTGGGTTCGCATATGTGGGCACAGCATTCCTGCAACTGCAAGACGTATTAATTTGTTGACAGAGACAGGTTGTAGGAGATGAATTTTTTTCCCCTTCTTTGTTTTGTCTCTATAACGAAAGTTGATATATTTGGCGAATCATTTGCTTGTATATTGCTGTGAATTAAGTTCAAATTCTTAGGTTATCGTACTAGTGGATTATCTGAAAATATTTTTATAAGTGCTTGATTTTCACTCGAATTAAACTTAGCCTTCCCCTCAACCTAACTTTTATTAAAAGGGAGTATTTATTCTAAGAGAATTTCTCTTGTATCCTATAAAATTTATAGATATCAGTATGTTTTAATTAACTTATAATTAAAAATTTATCATATGTTTCATTAATTAAATTTATTAATATTTTAAATATCCATAATTAAATCATAATCTTTGAATTCAAATAGATACCAATACTTTTGAGATATCAAAATAAAAACATTATTTTAAAATGGATTTATTTTTGAATTGATGGAAAAAAGTATTTCTTTTTAAAAATTATTTAGTGAGTTGTAATTGAGATATATTTTAAGACAATCGAATCATACCAGTGGAAGATCTACATTTTTTCAAATTATTTAGTGAGATGTAATGGGGTTATACTTTATGGAACAATCAAATCGTGTCGGTGTAAGATCTACATTCTTATATTAATATTTGACCATTAATTTCATTTTTCAATCTATTAGCCTAGCCACAATTGATAACTAGTTAAACTCTACAAGTACATAAGCATATAGTTAAGAATTCAATTTTTGATAGTATGTATAAAGAAAATTTTATGAATAGAAGTAAAATCTATATTTATGGACTCTACATCTTGACATGATTAGTCATTACTTCTAAAGAAAGAAAAAATATTGACATATACATTCTTTTTCAAAAAATTTAAAATTACAAAATTTAAGGACGATCAAAGAGAATTGAACTATAGTTTGACTGGAGAGAGAGAGAATAATTGGATTAAATAGTTAATGAAAAAGTTGAATGTATAAGAGAAAATTAAAAAAATGGAAAAAAAGGTAATAGATTTTTTAGTGAAATAACAAATATAAAAAATTATTTACATTTTTAACAAATAACTATAAAAGCAAAAATATAAAATATCTTCATAATGAAATTTTCAAGACAATTATAAAAGAAAAGACGATGAAATTTTTATAATATTGGAAAATTTCAATAAAAAGTATTTAATTTTTTCAGTTATTCATAAAAGACTAAACATTTATTATTGAAATTTATAATTTTTTCACTAAAAAGTATTTTCTTTTACAGTTATTTCATTTGCATTTTTATTTATTTTCATGTGAAATATGAAGTTTGTAGCATTCTTTATTAAAAATTTAAATATTTTCATTTAAATTTTTTTATTTTATTTTATCACAAAGTTCTTTTGTTTTTTATTTATTACTTTTAACATCTTTTAACATAAATACACTCAAATTTTTATTCCAAATTATTTGCCATAATTAATTGTTCCCTCTCTTCATTTGAAAACTATTTTTATTTTTTTTTCTTCTTTAAGAAATTATGAAAAAAACAAAAATGTTTTCACATTAAAACATTCAATAAACAACTATAATGTAATTAAAATTAAATTTAAAATACAATTCAAAATAACCGGAAATTTTTGTAAAATAAAAATGATAAATTTCATTTAAAATATACAATTCTTATAAATAATAAAAAAACACAGATATTTTTTTTGAAATTTTCAATGAATAAAATATTTATAATCAACTCGACTATTTTAAATATTGCTAATTTTCATTTCGCTTACATTTTTCTGTAACTGTTTATGAAAAAGTTAAATGTGAATATATTTATGTTTTTTATAATTATTTATTAAAATAATAATTTTTTATTGAAATTTCAACTCTTATATCACTACAAATTCTGTTGTTTTATTTTTATTATCTTTTAGTTTTATGTTCTATACTAAAAGTCACTTTCTTCATAAATTATAATGCTACACATTTAGAAAAATATATATGGAATTTTTGACAAAAATCATGTTGGTTGTTGGAACAAATTAGTGGTATGACCCAACAATTCATTTAAATACTACTAATTATGTCACATCATTGATAAGTTTCTAGTTTTCTAGCCTTTTTCATTATTAAATTTGATTACTTTCTTTCTTCATACAAAATAAAATTTACTCTTCTCTTTCTTCATTAAACTGTATATTTTTGTTACCAAAAACTTGTATAATTTTAAACCGTTGAATTAAAATAAAATTAATGGTCTAATAAGGTTGTAGAAGTAAAACTTCTTTTTTTTTTTGGGTAATGGTAGAAGCAAAACTATGACAATGATGTCGTTAGATTCTACCTCATATTTTCGTTAATTTAAAGATACATATCCTTATTCTCTTAACTTCACAGATTCATTCTAGGAGGATACTAATTTAACTAATCAAATTTTAATTCTTCTTAAAATAACTTATGAATAGGTGATTAAATTACAAGCGATTTCATTGCCATTTAATTATTATATAGAACGCCCCATTGCCAAAACAAGAAAACAGTAAACGTTGACAGGAAAATGCAAATGGACTTTCTTCTTCTTATTTTTTAACCATAACTCTGTAGACTATAGTCGCATAACAAACTACATCTTACTATAGAAATGACATCACATGTCACAGAAAAAAACAAAAAAATCATGAGACTGAAATACACCTTGTAAGTACGGCATTTTGGAATTAACAAGGTTCAAAGATTGATTGAACTCTCCATCTCATATTTTCTTTTCTTGTACAATTATACATTGACTATCCTAATCATGAAACCATATAATATTAACCAGACGGTGCACCTAATTTCTTGCTCTACATTTATACATCTAGATTATCTATAGATTATCATTATAAAATTAAACAATAACTCTGTGGAGAGGTTCCCTTGTGACACGTGCTACTTGATCTAAGGAAAGCATCTAAATTATGGTTTCATTTCATTTTCATTTTATTTATGGAAAATATATTGGTATGATTGCCTTCACTGATGATAGACTTAAACCAAAAATGCTGAAACACAAATGGACCAAGAATTCTCATGGCCCCTTTTGCACCTCATGCATCCCTCTCTGTCCTATACCCCACAAGAGCAGGTTATCTATTTGTTGTTATTAGTATTTGTTTCTTTCCCTCACAAGATTGATAATAACTCAAACTTTAGTTGATTATTGCAAAATTATTTTCCTCCTCTAAATCATTTGTGTCACAAAATTTCAATTGGTTTTTGTCCCTACCAGGCTGAGTATGAGCTCATCATCTAGTCAGATTTGCATTCTTACCTGTAGCACCTAATTCAAAACAATCTCCCTAGCTTTACCCGTAGCAATTGCAACCATTATTATTAGTAGCACTTGTCATATCAATATATCATCCTTTCGCTGAAATTGAATGATTAAGGCTTCACCTATCTTCTGGCATGAAATGGCTTCCTCATGCTATATTTTCTGCAGTTTTTGGTTACTTAATCTTCTAGCCTCCATAGGATCATACCAAATTGCAATTTGTTCAGCTAGTGATGTTCCAATTAATGTTACCAAACACTTCTTCTTCCCAGATTTCAGCCTCGACAACAACCCCAGACTAGTCCATGATGTGAAGCTTCTAGGCAGTGCCAAGTTCTCGGATGAAAAGGGTGCCCTTCAAATCCCCAAACAGTCCCAGGACACAGACATAAGGCACCAAGCTGGTAGAGGAATCTACTCCTTCCCAATCCGCCTTCTAGATCCAAGAACCAAGACCCCAGCATCCTTTGAAACCACTTTTTCCTTTCAGCTGAGCAATTCTACTTCCTTTGATCAAACCCCTTATGGTGGTGGCAGTGGCCTCACTTTCATCATTGTCCCTGATGAGTTCACTGTTGGAAGGTCAGGTCCATGGCTTGCCATGCTCAATGATGCTTGTGAGAATGATTACAAAGCAGTGGCAGTGGAGTTTGACACAAGATGGAATCCAGAATTTGGAGATCCAAATGACAACCATGTTGGCATCAACTTAGGTAGCATAAGATCCACCAAAGTCATCAATGTTTCTGATGTTGGGGTGTCCCTTAAGGATGGCAAAATTCACCAAGCTTGGATTTTCTATGATGGTCCTCAAAGGAGAATGGATATTCATCTTGGACTAGCCAACCAAGATGTTTATTCATCAAAGCCTATCTTCTCAGAATCCCTTGATCTCACTCCTTATCTTAATGAGTACATGTTTGTGGGGTTCTCAGCTTCCACAGGTAACCACACTCAAATACACAGCATACTCTCTTGGAACTTCACTTCAACTAGCCAAGCTTTCCTTCGGTTGCCTTCTGAAGAAACTTGCCAGGGTAAGATCTTACTTGAGAATAGTACAACAGCTGCAGAAGAAACTACCAATAAGTCTGCAAAGAATGAACCTCCACGCAGCTTCTTGATTTTTGTGGCTGCGGTGGCATTTGTTCTGGCAGTTCTGATTGGTTTTTACTTTGTTAGAAAGCATAGAAGAAATGCAGCCAAATCAAACAATTCAATGGATGTAGAGATCCACAGGCCAAGGCCTCCAAACAAGCCGCGCCGGTTCTCTTTTGCTGAACTTTCATCTACAACTCGGTCATATAGCGAGATAGAATTGCTTGGTAATGATTCTAGAGGTGCGTACTATAGAGGGAAGCTTTCTAATGGTACCCAAGTAGCTGTGAAAAGGTTCTCAGCTCAGTTTCTTGGCACACATGGATCGGATAAGAGGCGTTTGCTGAAGGAAATCAAGACAATTAGCCATGTTCGCCACCCGAATTTGCTTCCGGTTAGAGGGTGGTGTCATGACAACCATGAAGTCATGGTGGTCTATGACTTTGTTCCCAATGGCAGCCTAGATAAATGGCTATTTGGGGCCGGTGTTCTTCCATGGACGCGGCGGTTCAAGGTCATTAAAGATGTGGCTGATGGCTTAAGCTTCCTCCACAGTAAGCAATTAGCACACAAGAACATGAAATACAGCAGTGTGTTCCTAGATGTAAGCTTTAGAGCTGTTTTGGGTGATTTTGGGTTTGTGCTAACGGGGGCAGAATCAAAGCAGTTTGAGTCATTAGTGTGTCATGGTGCTGATGTGTTTGAATTTGGTGTCCTTGTGTTGGAAGTGATAGCTGGAAGGAAAAGGAATGAGGAGAATGTAGAGGGAAAACCAGAAGAGAAGAACTTGTTGGATTTTGCTTGGAACTTGCATGAGACTAATGAGAAAGTAAGGCTTGTGGACAGAAGGATGGGGTCATTGATCAACTTGGAGCAAGCAATTCGTGTCCTAGAAATTGGGTTGCTTTGCACTCTCAATGAGAACAAAGGGAGACCCTCTATGGAGCAAGTGGTGGAGTATCTTCTTAACATGGAGAAGCCTATTCCTGAGTTGCCAAGAACTCGCCCTGTTGCCTTGTTCCCCTATAGTAGTGCCAACTCTGGACTTTGCAATGCATATTCTTGTAAATTTTAATGGAGTCATGATGTTGCTGAAAAATGGTTATGTGGGGTGGTTTATGAATAAATAGGGAAGGGGATCATTCTTAGGAATTGAAACAATTGATTGAATTTCTAAATGCAGCAATTTGTTTAGAGCGCAGTGTTTATGTAAAGAACCTTGAACCTAGATTGAGGTTGTGTTGTAGTAATCTTGTGGGGTGTGAGATAGTTATGTGAATTTGGACAAGTGCAGCAGAAAGGGTGAAATATGTTTGCATTTTGAGAATGCTCTAGCATTTCTTTCGATAGGACTATTTGTGATTCTACTTAAGTCTTCTTGTTATGTGCATGTGAAAAATGGTTCTATTGGTTACAAGAAGAAAAATTGATTCAGCCATGTGCCACTAGTCTATATAAATCTCAATGTATCGTACCAACTTTTTTTTTTCTTTCCCTTCTTTAATATCAAAATGTTAAAGACAATTACTCAATTTGATTTGAATTTATGACTACATGTATAGTTCCCAGACCTCTCATATATCAGTGTTTTTGATCTTCCAATGACACTTGAGAATATCCATCTAAGGATGCGGCATTCAGATAGAAGCCTTGGTATACCATGGAATGACTGGATATTGACACGGTTATTTCATTACGAGATTTAAATGTCTGATGTCTAATGAGCCAGAAAGAATTTCTGGCTAATACTTAATTGGAAATGCTCAGGTAGGTGTAAAATATTTTGAAAACTAATCAGAATTGTTCTTCTAGTGCAAGAATATTCCTATAAAAGAAGCGGCTTTCAGTAAGAATTTGGAAAACTTATATTCGCTTTTCCAGTGGGCTAGCAAAATGCAACCTACATCCATTTTATTTTCAAAATTTATATGTAAGTTATTGAGTTTTGAAAAATCCTGATCCCCTATTAGTTTATTAGTGACTTTGATGTAATAGTACACATGTGTACAATACATGATTTTTAATGGCACCATTGTAAATATTAAATACTGATATAACTAATAAATAACCATATTATCCTTTATCAAGTGATAAAATTACATCCTCTTCCCATGATTATTTAATAGTTATAACAGTTTTTAATATTTATAACAATACCATTAAAAAAATATGCTTTGCACATATTCCCTGTTATGTTAAAATCACTTATGAACTAACCTTATTAATGGGGAAGGTCAGTGTAGGATTTACCAAAACTTAAGACCTGACATAAAAGTTTGAAAATAGAGTAAATACGAATTGTATTTTGTCAAATTTCAAAAGAATTGAGTGTAATTTTTCCTAAGAATCTTAAAGGGATGGATTATTTTTAAAAAAATATAAAATAATTTGAAAGAGGAATTTTAATTGATGAATGTTTGATAGGAGTTGTCACTACCCCTAAATATATTAAAATTTATTTAGTGTCAAGTTCCATAAAAAATGTAATAAAAAACATAACTCAAATCGATTCAAAAGGAAGTGTTACAAGCCAATCAAAACTTCAAATTTTGTTTGTTTGCCAAAATCTATATCATTAATATTTAAGAACCATAGACAGGAAGTCTATACCACTTAAAAGGAAACTATTCAAATGCTTGATATATAAATGTTTATTGATCAATTTTTCTAACAATCAACTCAATTTTTAAAGTTTCAAATTTGATCAATATAAAATAAAATTTTAAATAAATGATACCCGTTTGATACTTAATTAGAAAAAATGGAGTACTGCAACAAATAAATAACTTGCTGAATATTATTAATGTTTTCTCACTTATTTTTTTTTATAGGAATCAAAATATTCAAAATAAGATCAAAATAGGATTTTGAAAAATTTTGAAACGTTACTGTAGGATTTGAAACAAAAATTGAAAACTGAAACCAAATATACATTTACATAAAGATTTGAGAAAAATCATATTTGACAATAATTTTGAACAAAATCTGAATTAAAACTAACCGAGATTTGATCTTAATCATCTTATATTGATTGAAAAAATTTATTTTTCAGCATTTGAATAATCTGATAATCATTATATAATCTGATTATTTGAGAATTATGACAACTAATTATTATTCACAAATAAAAATTCAAAAATAATTTCAAATTAAAAATAATTTTTAAATCTAATATTCAATGTAAAGTTGTGATTTTCAATTTGATTATCTGATCAATTGTTATATAATCTGATAATCAGATATTTTCAATCATAATATAACCAGACTAGATAATCTGATTCAGATTTTTAATCATAAATTAAGAATTATTTTTTAAATCCTATCAATCTTCATTATTAATTAGATTTTTATCACTATCCTAGATGTTACATAATCAACTTCCTTTATCTTCTATCTGATTAGTTTTCAAAATTATAATGATTTTAAAAGCAATAATAATCTTATTTCATTTGTTAATTACATTATTTAATTTTAATTGGATCTTCTCACTCATTGCATATTTAATTAATTGAATCCAAAGTTATTCAAATTATTATTTAATCAATCATAAATAAGAAATAAATTAAAAATGCTAAAGAAGAATGAAAATAAAAAATAAATGAGTTTAATTTTGATGCTAATAAGCTTTACATTATTATCTAATTATATGCTTCTATTTGTTATACTTTTAAAATAATAGACGGTTGAATCTAATTTTCTGCTTATATACTAGTATATGATTTGAGACTCATGTGCGCGTCATTATTTTGATTAAAAAAAAATCTGTTTTCATTATAAAAAAGAACTCTTTAAGTTCTTCCTATATTGGCATATTTTTATTTTTATTTTTTAAAAACAGAATCACTAAAACGATTTCTTTCCAAGTAGTTATAATTTTCATTTTTTAGAAAAAGATACTTAAAAATCAATAAATATATTTTAAGATTACATCCAAATACATTTAAACATCAAATAACTCTTACTTCTTAAAAGATCTTATGTGAAATTTTTTTAAAAAAATCTTTTTCTAATATCAAGTATATCAAATTAAATCCAAAATAAAAAACATCTTTCTTTATTTTTTTATTGAACTTTTATTTTCATCCTTATTTTATGTTGACAAAACCCCAAATTTGGTCCCTTGAATTTTAAAAATTTGAACAAATTGATCTCTAAAATAAAAAATAAAAAAGGATCTGTCAATTAGAAAATCAAATAAATTCCAATTTAATATTTTTCATGACTTTTTGAAGGGACTAACTTATTCTATTTTTTTTCTAAAGAGATCAATTTGTATGATATTTTAAATTTATAAGGTTTGTTCGGTTATTCTTTTAGAGGGAGTATGCAAAAATTTAAGAAGCAACGATTTACGGGGTTTTGTGCTTTTATGTTTAAATTGTGGCATGTTTGGTTTGTTTTCAATTTTTATTTTTTTAGAATCTATGAAGAAAAAATTGAGAGGTTATTTGTTTTGTTGGAAATATTTTTCAAATTTTCTCTCACAAATCTAAAAATTTAAAAACTAAAAATTATTTTCAGTAAAACAAATAGCTAACAAGTTTTAGGATTTTCAGTTTTTTTTTTTTCATAAATTCTGAAAAACTGCTAATAACTCATTTGTCTGCCCCATGAGCGAAAAACTGAAAACCGTTGGAGCATCTTTTGTTGTCTTGGAGAAGGGGTTTATTATCTTTTTCTTGGAGAAGGAGTTTACGACCAGGGTTTAAGATTAAGAACGGCTTTCATTCCATTTCACTACAAAACAACCTTTCATTCGACAACACCACCACCAACAACAACAACAAGAGCAACAACAAGCAACAAAATGTCTCACATTTGGAAGGCCAAAAACACTGTGAACACTCTCAAGCATTGTGCATCAGCATCATCATCCATTGAAAGGAATGCTTATGCCAGCCACTCGCCACCACCACCACCACTACCGTGCTCTATCAACTTCGCCACTCTTCCGCTCCAATCATCATCTTCTCACTACGTTCCCTTCTTCTCATGCTGCTGCTTCCTCCGTTCGGTTCCTCCGCACTGTTAATGATCCTTCTTCCAGGTAGTAATTATTCTTTCCCACGTGGGTGTTGCATTGTTTTGAAAATTACTACGTTTCTGGGCTGTGATTGAAACTGTTGGGATTCTTAATTATTTTTGCTTGCTCATGTAGGTAATGTAATGTGTAATATAGTAGTTTTGATTGAAGCTATTGACATTTTAATTTTTCGGTAGTTCATCTTTATGATATTGTTAATGCTATCCTGGGTTGTGCTTGGAACTATGAAATTTTGAGTTTTTGTATACGATGTTAATGCGTAAAATTTGGAAATTACGTTTCTGGGTCGTGCTTAAATTGTGAAGTTTTGAATATTTTGATTGTTTATATGTTTTGTTTTGGGAATTCTGTCTATGGGTTGTGGTTGAAACTGAAAAAAAAGAAAAAAGGAAAAAAATGAAAATTGAACTTCTGGTTGTCTGTTTGATCAGTAGCTACGAGATTGCTCCTCCAATTAACTGGGGGATAAGGATTGTGCCCGAGAAGAAGGCGTTTGTGATTGAGCGGTTTGGGAAGTACGCGAAGACCCTTCCTTCCGGGATCCATTTCCTGATTCCCTTTGTGGATCAGATTGCGTATGTCCATTCCCTCAAGGAGGAGACCATCAAGATTCCTGACCAGTCTGCCATCACCAAGGACAATGTTACCATCCTCATTGATGGGGTCCTCTATGTCAAGATTGTGGATCCCAAGCTGGCTTCCTATGGGGTGGACTGGAGAACCCCATTCATGCTGTCATCCAGCTTGCACAAACCACCATGCATAGCGAACTTGGTAAGATCACACTTGACAAGACCTTTGAGGAAAGGGACACCCTAAATGAAAAGATAGGGGCGAGTGTTTACAGCTTTCAATTGGTTTTGTCACGCATACACATCGACACATTTTTTGGATTGCAGTTAAGCTCACTTCATTTTCTGGGCACTGTTATCTTTTGTCACAAAGGCAGATGTGATAGATTGGAGTTAGTGTATTCCACTAAAAGGAGATAATAAATGGTCAATTGTGTGATTATTGTCACATAGTAAATGAAGATGAACTCTTCCTCTTACATCATCTACGACCAAAGTATAATGGCCAATTGTGCGATTATTTTTCAGGCGGCCATTAGTGTGGCTGCAAAGAGTTGGGGTTTGGAGTGTCTTCGATATGAAATAATGAGTTTCGGCACTCTCTGCAGGAGTTTCCTTTGTTACTTCCTTGACTGTTTTTTAGTGCAACTTCTCCTCTGGTTTTCCTTCGGCAGGCGATATATCTCCACCTCGTGGAGTGAGGGCAGCTATGGAGATGCAAGCAGAAGCAGAACGGAAAAAGAGAGCTCAGATTCTTGAGTCTGAAGGTAATGAATTCGGTATTTCAACTCTTTGGGTGTTCAAGGGTGATAACATTCTACATTATGTCTCGTCCTGAAGTTACTACATCATCCAAATTTCTACCTTTGTAATTGTTGGCACTGACAAACTTTACTGTTTAACTGGTGAAAGACAAGCCAGTATAAACATTGCTGATGGAAAGAAGGGTGCAGTAATCTTAGCATCAGAAGCTGCAAAGATGGATCAAGCGAACAGAGCTCAAGGTCAATTACGTGTTGATATATCAATTCCTAGTATATAGCAATATTGATTCTTTAATATAGCTTTGATGTATGCTGAGAATGAGATGCTGATGATTTATTTGACCTTCGACTGTGTTATTCATATTCTATGGCAAGCTATTCATGTATAAAAATAGTTTTCTCTAGGATTAGAGGATCATGAACTTTTGGTTGAACCTAAGTCTGATTTTTAGTGACTGTGTTACTTTGTAACTTTCCCAATTAGTGCTAGGCTTTATATTTAATTGCTGTCATCTTTTCCTTCATCTATTGATTGCTCTTGGAAGGTACCACATCCGAAGAGCTTGATTGATGTTCCCTTGATTTATTACTACTTCTCTTTTGATATGTCCAAAACCTTAGAAGTAGCTCCATTATTTTTCAGGTGAGGCTGAAGCCATCCTTGCTAGAGCAAGAGCAACAGCTGAAGGACTTGCCCTTGTGTCGCAGACCCTCAAAGAAAATGGCAGACTAGAGGTTAGATTCTTCATTTTTTTTTCCTTTTTTATATATTGCATATATTACACCTTGTACAAGCAGTGAATTGTACACAGATATGAATTCAATTCATGGATATTGTATGTTGCATATGTTCAAAATCTTTTGTGCATAATAGTTTAGTGGCTTCTGGCTTTCGTCAATGAACAATGTGTTTGCACAGAAAAAGATTAGTAGTTAGCAATGTCTTATGCTTGGATAACGATAGCATTCATGTCAGAAGGAAGGAATGCAAAACTTTGAAAATTGCATTTATTAACCACATTATATAGTTTATCACAGATGTCTCCACTGCATGATGTGGTAGGTATGTTTGATTTCTTTTGAAAAACAAAAGTATGACACCGTGTAAATATTGTGGAAGCATTCGTTATATTTGAGCTGATTTATCTTTGAAGCTGAAAATATATTACATTGGTGGCCAGTGGTTCTGTTTTGTGTTAAAACTGCTTCTTAATTACCGCATATATTTTAGCTTAATTGAGTCACAGATAACAAGGAAGTGATTGATTTTTGAGGCAGCAAGTTTGAGGATTGCTGAGCAATATGTCCAAGGCTTCGGCAACATTGCCAAGAAGGTAGTAGCCTTAGCCTTATAAGCTACTTGATATACATGTTTCTGCATTGCACAACTCAATTCATTTTGAAACCCATTTCTTATATTACTCTCTACTGTTTCCTCAGGGGACAACAATGTTACTTCCTAGTTCTGCATCCAATCCTGCCAACATGATGGCTCAAGCCCTCACTATGTATAAAAGCTTGGTTGGTAATGTTTCCAGTGATAAGCTTAATGGAACCAAGCCCTCTGCCATAGAAGGACAAGTGAAAGATGATTCCACTTGAGTGCCCTAAAGGTGGGGAATAGGCTTCGATTTTAGATAACATGTCATTCTGATTGGTTAATTGTTTGTTTGTTTTTTTTTCTTTTTTTTCTTCGGAGGGCTTACATATGATACCATGAAACTGCGTTCAGAGAGGGAAGCTGAAGAGTTTAGTTGGACTTGAGAGTTTTGTTTCTAGGTGTTAGCATTGATCGTAGGATACCAAGGGCTTTAGTTAGACTTGAAAGTTTAGGTTTCTGGTTCTTAGCATGGACTTGAGAGTTTTGTTTCTAGTTGTTAGCATTGATCATAGGAATGGATACCAATTGTTTCAACGAAGTTGTTTTTCAGCCTTGATAAAACTATTTTCTTAGTTGAATAATGCTTGCTTCCTCAAATGTTTACTACTTCAGTTGAATATAGCTGAAAGAATTTTAAAGAGTATCAATGGACAGATCTTAATAGTTGAGCAGGACATCATTTTACATTTTTGTGGTTTAAGAGTGTGATATTTTCTACCCTCTATAGTTTCTCTGGGTAGCACACATCACTTTGTTCGCACATAATAGTTTGGAAATTTGTTACTAGCTAAATTTCAGTTGTGATTAGGCATGCTTTATGGTCGAAACATTTAATACAAAATGGAAGCAGTGGAGAAAATCATTTAGTATGTTTATTTGTTCATCATTTTAAATTAATTTGGGGTATGGTCTTTATTTTTTTGTGTTTTTGGTAATTGACCTCATGAAGTTCATTTAAGAAATTTTTTACTACTCAAACACCATTATTTTTTTTTTGTTGAAAATTGCAAAACACTACCTAGGTAAATTGAATCAAGGGGAGGATTCGTTGGAGGATTTCGTGCCATATGGTTGACCAGTGGGGCTCTCTATCTGAGCTCCCTAAGGATTAGCCAAGATTTCTGGCCTATATTTCTTGTCCAATACATAGCCCCCAAGCTTGGTCATATGCTAAGTATCTGGTGCTGATGTGTCATTGCTGAGGCGTGCCTGCTGAGGATTACATGCCGAGCTCGAATGAGTTGAATTGCTATACACAGCCTAGTACGCCTTTTCAATTGCTGTAGTGATGGTCTATGGAAGATCATGTTATGACACGTGGTACACTCTAAATGGAGGATAATCACTTCAAAATTTCAGTGGCAACAGTTGCTTATATGCCAGCCATTGGATTTAAAGTGACCAGGCCCCAGTAGTTTGATGAGGTGGGCAGTTTAAATCTTTTGGTTTTGGTAATAGGTCAGGTGATAAGTGCCAAGTAGGGGTGTACAAGGACGGATCAGGATAGATTAAACCAAATCCCAACCCGGCCTCATTTTTAGATTGGATCATTTGTAAAACTTGAACCCGACTCAATAATGACTTGATAAATGACCAAGTAAAACCAGGTCAACCCGGCTTTGTAACAATTTATAAAGATTTTGACATCATACATAGTAAAGTTATAAAATTTTACAAATAAGAAACAAAATTCAAGAGATATTTTGAGATACATATTTCAAAACAAACCATCTTACTATAAAAATAATATCAAGTTATTCAAAATGTATTAATTTAAACATAAACACTTATAATTTATCACTAACTATTATAAAAAAATATATAAAACTATAAAAGAAATTTTAATTTCGAGCCGAGGTGGGCCAACCCGAAGCATGACCCAAATCCAGTCCGAAAATTGCATCAGGTCAAATCTAAGGACCCGAATCTGACCCAATAAGCTTTGAGCCAGGATGGGTTGAGGGATTGGACCAGATCTTGAACACCCCTAGTGCCAAGGACTTTGAGTGAGCTTGAATTGCCCGATTATGCAAGCACGGTTATGGTGCAATTTTCCTACTGCAGTGAACCATGAGATCAAAGTGAGGAGGCCCCGATCATCGATTATGTGGGCTGTCTATTTTGCAATCGTGTTTGTGTTGCTTTCTTTGCTTGACGCAATTTTTAGGTCCACTTTGAATAGTCTTGTAGTTGTTTGAGGGCAACATGAGTGAGTCAAGGCTCAAGTTTGTACTAATTGGTGTGAGCTATTGGCCTGTAGATTCAGTTTGATTGGTGCAGCTCTCAAGTTTGGTAATTGGTTACAAAGTGTGTGTTGAGTGGTTTCTCGAATGTGTACCTTTAGCTATGGAGTGTTACTAGCCATGGATGTTCACATGGTGTGTGTCAGATGACTGTTTAGTCATGTGGCACATTTTTGTTTGTGTCAATGGGTAATTAAAGGCCCCAGTTCATCGATTACTCCAAGGCCTTGCTTTGATTGGAAGCAGAGTCATGTTCTTTTTTCTCTTCGTTTGTTAGCTTGAAGATATTGCTAGGGTTTTCTCAGTTGAAGAGATCTACTTGTTTAAGTATGAAGTTGAGTCCCTGTAGTTGAATTCGGTTGTGGATGACAAGTCTGCTCAGGTTGTCGATTTTGCTTAGTTAGAACTTGGCCAAAAACAGCAGAGTGCCTTGCCAAGATGCCAACTAGGACTTCTATTCCGAGCTTAAGCCTTTTGTTGCTTGAGTTTGTTAGCTTTCTTCAGCTTACATCTTTAAAGATATGCTAGATCACTTCTCCTTGCGGTTATATGTGATTATGCCATGGAGTTTTGAGTCAGATTGGCAACTTAAGACTTGGTCCGAGATGTCTTTATATTAAGTATGCTTCGTTTGAGTAATCATGCAGTTGGTTGCTAGCCTGAGCTGTATATTTTGTCTGCTCGCTTTTTAAATTCTGATTTCTTCCGAACCTAATCGTGAAAGAATTATGATCTTAACAAATTTGAATTCTTAGTTGCATTGGAGCGAACCGAGAGAGTGGAATGTCTAGTGTGGAGCTTGCTAGGACTTGTCTGGAGATTCAACCTGAAAAGGCAGAGCACTTGGCCGGAACGCCAACTTCAGAGTTTATGTTATGAAGGCAAAGCAATTTTTAATCAAAGGTTAAATTACAAGTTACCCATTTATTGTTTAAGTCATATTCAACTTTCCTGTGACTCAACCTGATTGAGGGTCCCCAATCATGATTCATTCCAGTTTCAACAAATTGCTAAAGACCACACACTTACGGGTCTTCACATGTTTAAAGAGAAACTTTCGCAGTCAAAATAACTGTGTTAAATAAATTTGATGTGTAAAACTTCAACAAAATCAAACATGCAAATCATTGATAAGCAATTAGCATGTTTGATTTTTTGTTTGCAGAACTGAACTCAATTTAAGCAAAGTCAGTCTCTTATAAATCTCATCCAAATCATAGTTTAGGAGCTACAAACGGAATCTAAATATGCACCGATAAATGCATGGATTTCGCAACACCAAAATTCCTTTAATCAATTTTTACAAAGACGAAGCTGTGGGCAACTGAATTACTGAGCACAGGTGACCATTGAAAAATGCATTTCTCACTTGTAAGATGTTCTCATTAACATCAAACAATATTAAGGAAACAGGAATATGCAAGCTTGTATAGCAGCAACAGTTGATGCCACATAAGGTCTCTCTTCAAATGGTAGATCACGACCAGTTTTGAATGCAATAGAACGCATGTAAGAGTATTACAAATAACCTTTATTTAGAATGCCATATACTCCAAGTGTTTACAATTCAGTTTGCCCTAACATGACCAGAAATATAAGGACAGTTTCACCACTATGTCATCATCCACAGTGTAGAAGAAAAATTTCTCTTATTGATAGGTGATACATAATTCCTCTGTGTCATCATCCAAAGTGTAAAAGAAAATTCTCTCTTATTGATAGATGATACATAATTACCCCTAATAAATGTTCCATAAATCCAAAGAAATGTACTAACCTTAGACAGAGGTGAACTTTCCCCTCAGACCAAAGTTCAACTTACCAATAAATAAATAAATAAGTGAAAAAGATTTTGGATACTTATCAGTTGAACTAAGCCGGTCAACCATTCCATGAAATTAACATACATTGGGAAATTTCCATACAGGTATGTGACGTCTCTCTCTGTAAGGTTCATACGAAAATATAATCCAAAGTCGTCTACTCGTCTAATTTGAAGAACATACTGAGGAGTTCCAGGTCAGATTACCTGAAATCTACCAAGTTTCCAAAGCAACAAAAAGATCACAAAAAAGAAATCCACAACAAAAGAACATATATTCTCAAAGAACAACAATCTCAACTAAGTTGATAGTTATACACACAACACACAATACAAGAATGGCCCGTCTCATCAATCAACAGAAGAAACAAAATCAACGAAACTCTTGAGTTCCTCTGCAACAACAGAGATCAATGAAGTCAATGCACTCATTTGCCGCAACAACTCTCACAACCAATACTACCACCACCAAACCCTCCAGGAATATACACTCAAATTAGTCTTCAAGAAGACACACGCGACATCATGCTAGTTTCCCCATCAATTTAATTCTTTATAATGTAAAATAATCATCAATACAAGGTACAAATTAACACCCACATTTACACTGCACAACTAAATCAGAGCCATTTTGATCATTAAGCACCCAAATCAACGATCAAAATCTCCAGAAAACTAACACATGATGCCGCGCATATCTCTAAATAAGTCTAATTTGTATGATTACTCAATAGGCTACCTACATGTAAAACGAACAAATCAAATCACAAATCCACAATCCTCAAAAAATCTACACAATCCCTTAAAACTAAAAAAGGCCAAACAGCACAGAGAACCCTAACAGAATGAGCCACACGATATGCACCAACAGCAATGCCTGACCAGGTAGCGGTACCGATCCAGCACTCCCAACTTCACAGAACCCTAATCTGGCAACTTCGACGCCGGCGCACGCTGCCTCGGCGCAGCCGCACCAGTAGGTGACGCCGTCGGCGCCGCAGACGGGGTCGGTCCGGAAGCACTTGGCGGGACACCAGGAGGGTGGCGGCGTTCCGGCGCAGAGGCCGGTGGACTGTGACGGCAGCCGGAGGACGGGGGAAGGTCGTTGCTCTCGTTCGGCCGTTGCGACGGTTAAGATGGTGGAGAGAGAGAGGATGAAGATGAGGGAGATGCGTTGAAAGGATGGGGTTTCTGTGGAGAGGTTCGCCATGGGGTTGAATCGTTGGGAAGGCGAGCTAAGAAGGCTCGCCGTGGAGAATTCGAGGGCTCGGTTGGGTGAAGGTTCGAGATTTCGAAGGGGATTGAAAATTGGATTGAACCCTAATTTGGCAAAAATTGGGGCTTTTTTGGGGTTCGAGAGAAATTGGAAAGGATGCTTCCGATGCGAAGAAAGGGTCCTTGTTTGTCTTTTTCTTTTTTTTTTTTTTTAATGTCGTCGTCGTTGTCAAAGAAGGAGAATGGGTCTTTTCTATTTCTTTGGTGATATATTATTTCATATTTGTACCTAACGAATGAAATTAAGCTCAACAAACTTTTTACCTAATATATAGTATGTTAGACACGTTGATTTGAAAATTCTCAGACAAATATATTTTCGAGTTGCATTTACAATGTACCCAGCTAAATGTGCCGAAAATTTTTAACCGTTGATCAAACAAGAAATTAAATGTAATTGTTGATAATACACAAAAACTAATTGCGGTGCAAACTTCACATGATACTAGCAGTTTGGGTGCAACGGGCATGATTTAATATTAGAAATTTCTAGCAAGTAAAATCACTTTTTTATAGAAGTTCCCCTAACCCCTACCATCTCTGGGTCTGGAGCTTTTTTATATGCAAATGTTTACTAAGCTAGAATCTGGTGTCAACTAATTTCATATGCAAATGATTAGTAATAGGTGCTTTTTCGTATTAGTGCCCTGGAGGAGCTAAAACATGTTTACCAAGCTAGAATCTGGTGCCAACTAAGCTGAAAGGTGGATTAATGAGTTTTTTATGTTAATGTTGTTGGGAATTTTTGGTCCATTAGGCATTGCTTGATGACTGCTAATTTCTTTTGAAAATCTTTGTTTTTTTTAAATTTTAAAAAATGGTATTATCTACAATCTACAAGTGAAAATTCATCTTACCAAAAAAAAGTGAAAATTTATAATGGTTTGAAAGGGAAAATTAAATTCAAAACTAGGGGTAAAATAGACTTTCTATAATTATCAAATTAAAAAGTTAAAAGAAAAACATTTTACAGCCAGTTTTTCCAAATAGCACATTGAAGTACCAATTTAATTGGGTACATTTCAAACTCAACCATATTTTCATCATATATATATATATATATATATCATTTCAATGTGAAAAATTTTCATCACTTAAAATAAATATTTTAATATAAATTATTTTATTTTATTTTCATTTTCATTTCATGGTCAAATAAAATTACAATATTTGCTTTGAATTCTTAAAAAATGTAAAATAATTCTTGCCGTAGTTTTTAAATCATATAATTCAATTTGTATTATCTTCTTATATGCTTCAGTCTTAGTAATGAATGTAAAATCCTCAATCTTTTTACTTCAGTTAACTATCCCACCCCTATTATCAATTAGTAAGATTAATTAGATGCCCCATGAATTATAAGGTAGTTTTTGAGCTAATGAGATTAAAACCTGAAAAAAATTTAAAAATAAAATAAAATAAGGACAAATTTGTAATTTTGGAAAATTAGTAATGTCACTTAACTGAAATTCATAAAGTTAAAAGAGGATTATGACTGATTGGTCTAAGCCCACATCTAGTTTTAAATTAAATTGTTATATTGATATGTCATGTATTCATAATGTCATTATTTTTCTTTGAGGCTTCAGTAATATTTAAATAAATTTAAAATATTTATCATATTTTTACGTGAAAAAACTTATCTTGTTAAACGATATTTCATTATTACATTCCTTTTTCTTATATGGTTGAATAATTTATATGATATTTGATTACAACTAATATTTTATAAGTTTAATATAGTTTGTGTAAAATGTTTTGCACCAACAACTAATCACATTTCATTCTAAAAGCTTGGAAATCAAACATTTACAATGATGTTCACTACATAAATAAATTATTATGTAAAATAGTTTTATAGTAATTTATATTCACCTCCCTTTGAGGTTTAGTGTAATTACACTCGACATCCATCTATTTTATAAAATAACATTGATCTCTCCTATAAATATTAATTCATTAACTTAAATGATAAAAAATACTTGCATATACATAATTATTAATGACAAAATTATAATATTTTAATATTTAATATATATTAACTAAAATACCTCTTTTTTATCATAAGTCATTATTATCAATTCATTTTTGTATGATAAAAAAATTTATTCAAAAATTTATTCAATTAATGTGTTAAATATTATCAAAATATTATAATTTATTATATATATATATATATATTTCATGTTATCCTTTTTTTATTACTTAAATTAATAAATTAGTATTTACAAAAAAGGTTGGTGTAATTTTAATAAATATCAAGAGAGGCAGTGATAATTTTGTAAAATAGAAAAGTGCTGAGTATAATTATATGAAAACTCGAGAGATGTTAGTCTAATCTTCTCATCATTTTATGTTGACATTATATTAAGAGGTAAATTTTAATATATTGATAGTATAATATAGTATTAACAAAAAACTTGTATGGTGATATTCAATCAAATCATTTCATTTATATGGCTTGTTAAGTAGTGAAATTAATCATATTTATCGATGTAAAAATATATAATTAAATCACAGTAAGTACGTCAAAATTAAATGCATATTTAATTTTAAATAATAGTCATTGTGATCATTTTTTTTCTTCCTTCCAAAACACAGCCTGCTACATGTCCCTTTCAACATCCAAAGAAGCCGGAGGCCGAGGAGGGTGCTCAGGTTCCTTTCTTTCATTTCATTGTATCTATCTCACATGCCACCGAAAATCAAAGTATGTTTGATGCTCCAATTTATTTGTTTCTGTTGCTACCTCTGTCCATTTTTTTAAGTGTCTCTTTCAGAAACAAATTTTTTTATCATATTCCAAATTATTTTTAATTTGAAAATACATAAGAAACAATAAGTAATTTTGTCCAACTTCGCCCTCATCTTTATTACCACAACAAAATTTGATAACTATGTTCGACTGTGAGAGAAATGAAAACTCATACTAATATCAAGCTATTTTTCTCTGCATCTGAGCTTATCTAATGGCATCCTTAATTAATCCTTCCGCGAAAATGTTAACATTTTGCTTCGATGAGAAAAAAATAAAAAGGAAAAAGAAAGAAAATGGAGAGAAAAATATAAAGAAAAAGAAATTTGAGGTTGCATTGTTGATTTCTATTTTAATATTTTTATTTCTGTTTTGATCTTAATTACGAAAAATATTATTTTGTTATCAATTTTTTTGCTTTTACATAATCTTTAAAATAAGAAATAAACTCAAAACATGGCAGGTATTTTGTAATAATAAACACGAAATATAAATATAAATCAAATATGCCCTTATTAATCGACTATTACTTGGATGAAATGAAAATAAAGAAAAAGTAAGTAATTAAATTTTCTCCATTACTTGGTTGAGAAAAATGTGAGATTTTTTTTTTTGGTTTGAGGGAAGAAAGAACTATAACGATAATAAATTTTTTTTTTCTTTAGTGCAATATTAAGTAGAGAAATGTACCGGTGCAAAATTGACATTTTGAATCAAATATCTCTTTTCCTACTAGGGAGAAAAGATTTTGGTGGCCTCTACACCAATATTTTTTTTTCTTTCCATATTTCAGCAAGAAAAAGCCTTCAAAGTCCTCTAATTTTCTCATGTCCCATTTTCTTTTTACCATTTTCTCTCATACCAAGTAATCGGATTCATAGTATCAATGAAAAAAAAATTATGAAAGCGCAATGACCATGAAAAAGTAAATAGAAGTGAATTGTACAATTTCTTTTTTTTTTAATTAAAAATAAGGTAGGGGAAAAAAAAAGTATCACTTGAAAATGTGATAGAGAGAGAGAGAAATTCTCCTGTATTCTAAGAACTAAGAAATATCTTGTTGTGTACTACTTAAAATATTTCTTGCATATATCGTCACAAGTGTAACAGCTCAAAGATTTAGGCACACAGATGAAAGTTGTTATGATCTACATATGAGTGACTATATATTGAATAGAGTTATTGAGATTCATTTTTATTGTGAATTGTTAAACTTGTGTTATGCAAGAATATCTCGCACGACTTATTTTTTATCTCTTCCTATGAGTTCTCTTGCTTACTTCTATATGTTTTAATTCTACTTTTAATGCAATAGTTCCAAGTGTTGAATCTTAATGAATACAAAGCAACGCATTTTTCTTGCTCTAGATCACCTGAGATTTTTTCCCTCCAAAGAAACCAAACAGCACCTTATTTGCCTTGTGTCACTGTTTTTCATAGTCTTTTTGGTTGATGGGTTTGTGCAGTAGGGCGGAAAGGAAGGAGGTGCGACTGAGAGTAAGCAAAAAGTGGAGCCAAAAGAGGAGGAGAGAAGGTAATAGAACCATCTGAGCCTAAGCCTGCCCCAGCTGAGGCCAAGAAGCCAACTAAGAAACCAAATGAAGCCCCAACAGCCTCAAAGGATAAGAAAGATGAATGAACAGTAACACTTGTTACCATGTGAATGACAATCCAAGTATCTAATCCTATCGTAGAGCCAGATTGAATACCATGATGTTCAAGAGAGGTTTTGTAATGTAGGGATTAGCCTAAGTGATACCAGAATTGTTGGACTTTATGAGCATCGTGCAAGAATAGAAATATTCTTTTATGTGGTACAAAATTTGCGGTCTTGCTCCTATTGCCATACCAAAGAACTAGCTGGATTTACACACTAACACGGTAAAGATAATAAAAAGGAAGCAAGTATGAAAGAAATTAAAATAGACTTTACAATAAATTATGGAAAACTAGACTTGAAAAAGCAAATGAATCCCACAAAATTGAGAAAATGGAACCAACTTATATCACGATTGTAAGAACATGCCAATTTCTAAATGTCAGATGCACTTAAGTTAAAATTAAGAACCTAAAAAGGTAAACAAGGGAAGGTGGCTTCCAGCCAGACCTTCTGCACAGAAGTTTACCTGAAGCCTTTAGAAAACAGAGATGAGAGAGAGACATTTTGCAGAAGTCGCAAGCTTCATTGCAATACCACAGCTTTGTCGTATGACATGGAGCTGAACCATTGATCTTCACCCTTTGGAGACAGTAATCAACTGCATTCTTAGAACTGAAATGAGTACACCCCCAATTCATGAAGCAAAAAGGATAGTCCTGAAGTTGAATGTATTTAGCATGCTACATACTCTTGCTGCCACAAGCTTCCACATATGTTCTGCCATTTCCCCTCTTCCATACCATTTTTTTTTTTTCCTATTCCCTTGATACCTTTTCATTTCCCTTCTTTTCTTCTCCAAGTTTTCCCATGTCATTGATCAGCTCCTCAACATTAGCTTCTTTCTTATCTTCAATTGCTGCTTTTTTAACACTATTATCTGGGACATCTATTGACATCTTCCCCAAATTTTCAGCTACCACGTCAGCCATAGTAGTGCCTGTAAATGGTTTGGTTGCTTGGGATCCACTCGTCCCGCCTTCTGACTTCCCAATGTTAACTTGTTCACAAGTATCTGTGCTTCTTATATACTCTTCCCCGGCCTCATTTACCCTTTGCATGTCATCAGTAACTGGCTTAAGTTCCTCTAGTTTCCGGCTAATTTCTTCTATACCTAGCTCCATACGGCGATTCTGAAGTTCAGCCTGGTAGGCACCTATTGCAATGATGTCATGGGCTCCACTTACGTCACAACATTCAAAATCACCTTGTTTAGATTTGCAAATATTAGATACTTCTACAATTCTATTCCACGCTCCTAGTGGATTTTCAGGCGACTCACCATGGCTGCTCAAGCTTAGATCCTCCAAGGCTTTACTTAACTTAGCAGGACTGAAGTAACCTCTTTTAGCAACATGGACGTCCCCTGGAAAGGCCTCTTCCCATTTGTGTTCCTCCTTGCGTTTTCGATTCGCCTTCTCATATGCCTGCTGAGACACATTTGCGGCTTGAGCTGTTGAGGAAGCACCAGAAGTCCTTGGTAATGGACCCCAATGGAAGTTGCTTTTACCAAGCACTTTCTGAATGATAGTTTGCCGATTCTGTAAAGACCTCCTTGGTGCTACAAATCTGTGAGTACCCCGTACAGGTCTATCTATTTCTACAGCAAAATATGGTTCACAGCAAATGTGACACACGAGCCTACAGTTAACATAAACCCTGGAGAATTGGTACCGCAATTTGCATTGATGGCAAATGGTCCAAAATGTATTTGATTGTGATGTTTGTGCAGTCTTGGAAGCATCTTCTACAGCAGTTTTCTTCTGAATCTTGGCACTTGAAGTGACACTCTTAGTAAAGTTGTAATTGACATTAGCCCTCATCTGTTCTGGTGAATCTACACACTCAGTTGAAAATGTACATGCTACTGCATTTATCTTCTCATTATATGCTACCCTTTTAGCCTTATCTGATAGCATATCCCAAGCCTGTGAAACAAGGTTAAAGGCCCCATCAGCACCAATGGACTTGTTCTTATCAGGATGAAGCATGAGAGCTAGCTTCCTATATTGTTTCCTCAATGTGTCATCATCAGACAGGGGATCCACTCTAAGTACACCATACCAATCTGTTTCACCATTTACTTTATTCATAGCAGAGATGTACACATTAAAAGTTACTATCATTTGAATAATACCCTCAAGAGCAGGAAATAAATTTCTGGCCTCCAAAGCAAGCCTCAGTGCACCAAAAATATCCCTTGCAGTAAACATACTCTCAGCAACTTCTTTAGCTCTGGTTGCCTTATCCTTATTGCACTCCATTTGTGCAGCCTTTCTCCTTGCCTACTTTCTCAGTTCTCGGTGGTAGTATCAATATACCATACCATCAACACTTCCACATGCAAAATTATTCTGCGACCTGAAACAAATGTAAATAGTTTGAGTTCTGATTGCTACAATACACAACCTTGCATGGCAAAAGCATATTTCAATTAAGAAATTCACCAAAGCAACATCAATCAAATTCCAAAGAAGTAACTGAAATTCAAGTGAGGAAAATATTAGGCGAATAATGTTATTGTTTCTGTGCAACTAGAATGGAAAATAGTGGGGAAGAAATTGGCCTATTTCAGTGTTTGGCACAAGAATTGGACGACAATTCCAATTCATTCCACTGAATTCCTATGTTTGGCACGTGGGAACGGAACTAACATGTGATAAGGCAACAAAAATAACATGAACTCATCACCATAACTCTAGATAACACTCTTGGGAGATTTTCTCTTAAATAAAACAATTGTGCAAGTATCCACATTTAGATGGGAATATTCACATGTGAGAAATTTTAACATGATCTAGTCATATTTAGGATTTCACTTTTGATTAGATTGTTTTTCAAATTAGTATAGACCATTTTTTCGATATAGAACAAGCAAGAGCCAACCAAGGACAGTAGTAAGCCACTGAACAACAAGAGAAGGAGTTTAGAAAATGAATACATAACAAGCACAAAACAAAGCAAGCAATAAACAGGCCCCAAGAGGCAGAAAAGGGAGCAACGAAAAGATAAAAGGATCAGCAAAGATGAGCACAAACACTCTCCACCACCAACACTTTTTAGCAGAAGCCGTACGGTGAATTGTTCAATAGCCCAGTTGCAACCTAATTCAATGTGGATGACTAACAATGCATCTGGGTAGGACATAACCTTATTACCATGCGAGATTGATGTTTGGGAGCCAGAAACAGAACAAATCACATGCATACCTTGCTATATCCATGTCAATAAGAAGATCATGATAAAACCACTTCCACATGATTCACCACATCAAACAACAGAGCTTGGTCATATCATAAACATTTAGAGAAAGCCAATCCTAGAATAAGAGGATTCTTCAAAACCAAAAACACATCTTATACCATATCCCATAAGGCATTGACAGTCAAGTGTGTCATGTCCCGCTTTAGTCTGAACAGTTCAAAGATCATCCTCTTTCTCACCACCCACCAAATATACAGTCCAACAGTAAAGATAACGGAAGCTTTCTATCAAACCCTCCAAATAGGTCACCATAATCAATTTTGAAAATTTTTTCACATGGAAAAAAATTCTCAGTATAGATCCATGATGTGCAATATTGTGCATTGTAATCATCATATGTTTCACCTCTGCTAACGGGAGACAGGTTCACCTTTTTTCTTTTTTTCTTTTTTTTCAATTGTCATCCTTATTTTCTACCATCACTATTCACAGGGTGCCGAAAAATGTCATACCAATAACCAAAAATCAAAAGCTTTGAACTGGATTTGAAATTACCTATTGTTGCAGAAGTCAAAAACACCATGACCACGAATGTACAGCTAGTAACAAGGGAAATAATCCTGGAATGACAGAAGAACGAGCATTGTGGGACTTCGGTTCTCTTGAGTTTTTTCTTTTTTTTGGGGGTCGAAGCAGTGCAAGAGGAAAAGATTTCTTTTCTTTCAAAATTGAAGTTTTGAAAAATAAAAATTAATTTATATTTATATGTAATATTAAAAGGGGAAAGTATTACTCTACTCACTTAAATTGTAAATATACTTCACTTTTGTCATCAAAATTTTAAAATTAACTTTTTAGTTCATAAAATTTTATTTCATATATCATTTTAATTTCTAGTTAAATAAATATTAGTTAACTATTACTTTTTGCTAACGTGGCATACTAAGTGACATATGGCATGCCACATGTTGATAACGTGTCATGTTGATCGTACATGGCATACTGACGTGACACCAAATTAAAATAGGTTTAGATTAGCCTATAAAATTTTTAAATATGTCAAAAAAGTCTTAAATCCTAAAATTTCTCCTATTTTATTTTAATAAGATCTAGATCCTCAATATTTCTTAAATCGACTTATTTCTCTCTTATTTTCACACCTTACTTAAATAAAGATCTCTTTCACATGGAATAACAATAAGTCAACTATCTTGATAAACTCTGTCCATGCTTGATAATATAATATTTCCCTTGCATTCTATTTTTCACATTTTAAAACCCAATTTGTTTAAAAAAAAAGGTAATGTAATAGGTAATAAATTAATTATATTAGCTAAGCATGGATGTCTCAAATTTGAACTAATCAAGCTCTTAATTGTGTTTAGGATATTTAAAAATGTCGATTATTTAAATAGGGTATGAAAATAAGAGAGAAATAAGTGGATTCAAGAATTATCGAGAATTTAGATTTTAGAGTAAAATGCACTTGCCTCCCTTGAGGTATTATGAAATGACACTCCACCGCATTTATTTGAAAAACCTACATTCCATCCCATTTCACTAAGGGTATGTTTGGTGTTTTCTCTTTTATAATTTATTTTTTATAGATTATATAGATAATCTGGGATAAATCTACGTGGTTGATCTCTAGAACCCATGTTCGAGCTCTACTAGTTCGGGCCGAGCTATCCAACCCATATTTCTAGTATAGTACATAGCCTCCGAGCTGGGTCGTAGGCCGAATAGTTCTCGTTGAGGTGTAGGTTTTTCAAATGGGGTAAAGTGTAGGTTTTTCAAATAAATGGGATGGAGTGTCATTTTTCAATACCTCAAGGGAAGTAAGTGCATTTTACCATAGATTTTATAAATCAAAAGAGAATAAATTTAAGATTTAACACTTCTTTTTAGGCATTTTAGAAAATCTTAAGGATTGTTTTGACATATATGAAAATTTTATGGATCAATCTGAACCTATTTTGATTTAGCATCCCATTAGCATGTCATGTGGGGTTAACATGATACATTATCAACACGTAGCATGTCACGTATCACTTAATATGCCACATTAGTAAAAAGTAATGGTTGATTAACATTTATTTAACCATGGATTAAAGTAACCTACGAAATAAAATTTCAGGAACTAAATAGTTAATTTTGAAATTTAAAGTATTAAAGTGAAGCATGTTTACAATTTTAAGGACTAAAGTGACACTTTACTCAATATTAAAATATCTTTATATATTGTTAAATTTCATTTTTGTGTTATAAAAATGATTTTTTTTTAAATTTTTTCTAATGATTCTCTTTTTACTTAAAAAAAATTATCCAAACATACCAAAAATTATAAAAAGATTTTTTTTATTAAAAAAGATCTTATTTCATTATAAAAAACACATTCAAACGAGCTCTGTAAGGTTTGAATGGAAACCCTTTCTTAAACTATCCGGAATAAATAAACACTAGAAAAAAATACAAAAAGAATTTTTTTAAACTCTATCTGCAAAAATAAAAATCTTATCTTTAATAAGTCTTCAAATGTAAAAAGATATTTTTATTTAAAACAAAAAAAACTTCTTTTAATATAACATGAAGAAATATGGTTAAAAAAAATAAAATTTTACATTAGAAGTTATCAATTTTTTAAAAAAACTTAAATTCACAAAAATATCCATAGATGTAGCATGGCAAATAGAATAATCTCGGATAGAAATGTGTGTGTAGAGGTTGCCTTCTTCAGGAAATTAAGTGTGAACAAATTGAAGTAGCTCGAGTGCCCGGTATAATCTTTCTCCCTCTGACACAGTAAGTGATTCATTTTCGTTTATAATACTTCGGTGAAAAAAGCCATAGTCCCTTGCACGTTTACAAATAACAACTACAATAGCTAAAATAGTGAAATTGTGTCATTCCTTAATACTTCATAGTACTGCCGCTGTACCGCTAACAGTCACAATGCTATGTGAAATCACGATTTTTGTCCTATTTGACACGCTGAGCCTTGTGCTATTTTGAATGAATCAAATGGCTCTCTATTGAAGCAAGCAGTATTCTCTAACCAAATTTTATTGAATACGTCAGTTCAAATGGCTCTCTCTCTAGCTCTACCAGCACAAGAAAATGCTTATGAACATTGGATGAAAAGATAAATAATAAGAAAAAAAAAATGCACTAAAGGCAGTTCACCCTGGCTGCACATTGTTTAATTTTTTAAGGGAAATGATATTTTGACACCCAAAAAGTGGATGTCTAATGTTATAACCATTTGATGTGATGGTGATCCTCACTTATTTTTAACATTCATCACATTCAATAATTATAAAATTGATATCTGAATAGACACTCGTTTTTTGTCAACCAAGATTACTTCGTTTTTAAACATTGCATTGGAAAATGGAATACCCAGAGCACTTGGATAAGGCTACATTCAAGAGCTTTTATGTCACACTTCTTTTAGATCCATATTGATTCATAGAAGTGGTTTCTTAGAACATGTTTCTTCTATGACATTTATTATTGAATATCAAAGATTGCAGTTGGAGGTTGGGAAAAAATCCATTTCTCATCAAGACAACAGGGTACCATTGAGTTCCTCATCCATGAGTCACTACTGACTAACTGAGCTTTTAGTTTCTTTGGTTTCAATTCCTCATTAATGACCAATAGCAAGAGATAGAAATTTCCAGACACCACGAGCCCATAAAATCAGTAGATCATAGTAGCTATATGGCCATTTGCTTTCAAGTTTCAACCATTTCTTTGACAAAAATATTATTTCTAACACCTAAAAAGTAGGTGTTCCTTGATACACCTATTTTACTGTCATTGAATGTAATGATGATCTTCATCCATTCTATTAATCTATCACATTCAATAGCGAAAAGTGGATGTTTCAATTGACACTCATTTTTTAGGTGTTCAAATAACACTTCAACTCAAGAAAATCTCTGGACACCAAGTTGTTCGGTAGAGTTGTTCTATGTACCGAAAGCAATGTCTAGGCAATACAAATTTGTGAACAGAAGAGTCAATAATTTGGATTATAGGTGTATAAAAATTGCATAAAAATACACACACGCACACAAATCTGCGCTGGATAAGAAACTGGCAGTTTTCTTTTTTCACTTCACTTGTCTCTATTATGTTATACGAATTAGTTCCATACTTCCATGTACACAAGGAAATTTCAATTGTTTAAGAGCTCTATATTATGTCATGATCAACAAGCTAACTTATTGAGTAATGCTATTGTCAGGTGATAATCGAGTGGACTTTTTGACGGGTCCTTCTTCAGCCTTGTTGTCATCTTTTACAGCCAACAAGACCAGGGCCATGAGTAATGGATAGCTTATTGTAGTGAGTGCCCAATTCGCAATCAACTGGGACATGAAAGACACCTTGTGTGCATCAATTTGCCAAGCAGCTGCAGATCCTGCACTTTGTACTCCTTTATAAAATCCACTGTACCTGCACAGGTGCAAAACATAGTTTGGTTAAGATATCAATCATGATCTACATCAACAACAACAACAAAGCCTTGTATCCAATCGTAAATCAAATCATGATCAACATCACTCATAATCAACTACTTCTTTTCTTTTACCAAAAGCTAATAAATCTAAGTACAAATAGTAGGAAGAATTGAGCAAATAACAGATAGATAATGCTTTGCATATAAATTACCTGCTAAGAATCTGAGAGTCATCAGCCAGGGCTCCAATGACCCAATACACCATGCTTTGGAAGATGGCATCTAGCAAACCAAAACTAAAATACAAGACAAATGGGCCAGCAAAGCTAGACCCTGAGTCCTTAAAATCCAACTTTTCAGGCAAATCATTTGATGAATACCTAAGCTGATTGATGAGTCCACCAACCCATATGGCAGACCCCAGAAGAGCAACCACTCCAATTCCCACAACCCCTCTCTTCCTCCTGCTCCTGAAACTGAAATCCATTATGTATCCAATCCCAACTGACCCCACCATCTGTGCACCCCAGTAGAACACATTGTTCAAACCCCTAGTCCTCAAGTTGAACAGTGCCCCATTCACATTATTGAACTGGTATGTGTAGAAAAAATTGCTGGACCATGCAGCAGGAACAATGAGAAGCATCTTCCAATTAGAAAACAATTTCACAATCTCAAAGAACTCAGTGTACACATTTGAGTACAAGATGTTACTGCACTTGGTACCATCATCACGCACAACCTTACTAGCTGGCAATATAGCCAAGGACAAAAGTATCCCCAATGACATGAAACACATGAAGCCTATGTAGGTTCCATCATTGACAGAAGCAGCTTCACCACGATGATAGTTCAATATGAAAGGGATTAAGCCACCAATAACACCCCCCATGTTGAAGATGCTCCAGAAGATGGAGATGTAAGTCCCTTTCCTATTAGCAGGAGGGTAAGATGTCATGATAGCACCTTGTGCAGCCCAAATGAGACCTGCACCAACACCAAGTAGTGCACCAGAAACAATGGCAAATGCTTGGTGCTTGTGATGGTTATAGTAAAGGAAGGAACCTGTATAGAGGACATAGGTGGAACAACCTGTGAAAAGGGTTAGGTGGGGTCCTAGGATGTTGTAGATGCCACCACCAAGGACACCAAAGATTGCAAAGGTGGTGTAGAGTGCAGTTAGGGAGTTGTTTGAGGCAGTGTGGTCAACTTGGCCACCACCACCCATCCCAGAGAGGGCATTGAACATTCCAGGACAGCAAAAGCAAACAAGGCCAATGAGGATGATCTGAACAAGGGGTGAATTGTACCTTAAAAAAGATGATTTTTCTGTGTTTGATCGCATCTGGATGTCTGATTGTTCATTTCCATTGAGACCCATTTGCCACCTTGACAAAAAGGAATTGAATTTGGCGCTGTTGTTGATATCTGGTATCTGGGTCTGTGTTTTTTTTTTTTCTTTTTTCTTTTTGGTTTTTTGGTGTGTGTGAGGATGATGAAGAATTTGGGATCAGAGGGTATGCAAATGCAACCTTTGTTTGCTATGAAAATTGAGGATGATGGTGATCGGAGAATTTAAGGATAATAAGAAAGAAGTGAGTGTGAAACCGAGATACCGTTATGTGATGAACCAGGTACTGCAGATTTATAATAGCGGTGGCCTTTGCAATTATGGTGACAATTAAAAGAGGAATTAATTATACCGCAAGGAAGGGGGAGTTCAGATTTATGTTTTCAATCATGAATTAATCACCTAGGTGGATCTTTTTGGAGTTTAAACAGGAAAAAAGTTGAGAACAACTCCGTCCTTGAGAAATTATTGTGGTATTAGAATTAAAAGAAAAATTATTGTTTATATTTTTTTTTATGGAAAAGAAAAAAAAATATTACTAAAAGACTCTAACACTTACATATCCGAATAGATACTTTATATCTAAATAATAAGAAACAAATATTTTTTTTTTACTTTGTATTATCAACCGATAGGCGGGTCTGCTTCTATTAATTGCATGTGTAAGATTTTTTAAATAATAAGTGGTTGAATTAATTATTTTTATAAGTTTAATTTCTATATTTTTTTATACTGTCAATTAATCATATATTATTAAATTAATAAGAGTGATTGAATCTCATAAACTTATTATTTAAAAAGTTATATAAATGAGTGCAATGACAATGTAAAATAATAGAAATTAAACTCTATTTTTATAAATGTGATAATAAATGAGTAGTTTTACAAAAAAAAATCAAAAAGTATATCGATATTGCATACAAATAATTATTTTATATTTTTCTTCAAAAAAAAATCATTTAATGATGAATTTATTCGTATTTTCATTAATTACAGTCATTTCTCTTTCATTAATTTTCTTACTAGATTGTCATTTTTTTATTTATTGTAGTTGTTCAATCAGTCGAAAGACAATTTATTTTTTATATTTATTTCTTCAAAAGTAAAATTATTAACAAGGGTCCTCATCGTGAAATGGAAAGAGTAACGCCCTGCTTTTTATTTGCTCGTCCGAATTACTAGTATCTATATTAATTGTTTTAAGCATAAATATGAACTCCGATGAAATATTATAGCGTCATTTAATTTATATAGTTGACCTAATTAGAAACTTATAATTTATTTCTTCATTTATTTCAGATTGTTAATATTTAAAATCATTAAATTTTAATTAGTTTGATTTAAGTTAAGTTTGAAGTAAAGTAAAATTAAATTCGTTTAATATTAATTTTTATTTATAAAAATCAAATCAAACATTATTGAAGAAAATGAATGTTAAACTTTTTGGAGATACCAAACGTTGATAATTTATTTAATTTCTTTATTTTTAATTTATGAGATCTTAAAAAATATATATTAAATATATCCTAAGAATATAAAATAATTTCTCGTGTTAACTCATTGACAATTGATTGCTTTACTTTGTCAACAGTATTCCATGCGTAATTGGCAAGTGATTTAAAAATTTAATTCATGCTGAAGTGGAAAAACATCAAAACTTGACCTATAACTATCACTTTCAATTTTTCATAACTTGCGTACTTAAATCAAATAATGCATAGGGACCAAAACCAAGCCAAATCTTGGACCTGGGCCATCTAGGACAGCCAGAATAGGAATATGTTCTTCCCCATTATCAGAATTCTCAATCAGTGCTGGAATTGTCATAAGAGAATTATTCTTCTTTAATATATATATATCCAAGGAGTGGATAAGAGCGTGTTTGGTTTGATCATTTTCTATTTTTATTTTCAATAAAAATGAAAAATGAACATGAAAATATGTTTGGCTCAGTTTTTCAGAAAACGTTTTCATGAAAATATTTCTTAAACACTTGTAAAACTAAAAACACAAACGCCAATTTCATGTTCTCTTCATTTCCATTCCCAGTTATTAGGAAACTGAAAAAGGTGAAAATGCGGTGGCATCATCGTAATATTAATGATATTGCTTTTTTCTTTTCTTTCCTTTTCTCTTGCAACTATCCCAAAAACCAATCGCATGCGATGTGCCACCATGGGAATAGGGAAGAAGAAGGATGCCATGCTAGTGGTAGAGAATAAAGATGTGCAATTGTGGTGTGGTCTTGATAACAGTGAGTGGAGCAGTCTTGGACACCAAAACAAAAAGCCATCCTAAAATAACTGCAGTTTTGCATAAATCTGTCACGACTTGATTTGGATCGTGATCGACACGTGAAGAATCCTGTCCCCACATAAGCCTTGTGATTACTGTGCCATACTATATGCACATTTTATTTATAAAATATAATTTAAATCTTAAATCAAATCTAACGTTAATCCTTACAAAGCATAAATAAAACCTTTTTCTCATAAATAGATTCTCAAGCTGTAGCATATACTTCAACTGGGTTGCTCATATAAAAAACAATCATGGTAAAATCGAAATGTAAAATAAGACTATATGGGGTCTGATATCCTGCCCATCATATCACTTGAGCACTCTACATAAACAAAATACTATGGCTTTACGCCAGTGTGAAGCTCACTCAGACTGGAGGTATCTAGTGTTGAGGAGGAGGGAGAGGAGGATCCTATGTTACACCTGTATTTGTGAAAAAAAAGAAGAAAAGAGGGATGAGTTTTGCAATAAAACTCAATAAGTGGATCTTCACTCATAACTATACATGGGACAAGGAAACATTTTACATAAATAATGGTAATGCAGCATTTATAAATAATGTTATTTACTTTACATAATATCTATCGTGTTTATCCTTTCAAGAATTACAAAAGGGAACAAATTATCCATAACTGAAAGGTGGGTGCTAAGTCCCTTAGAAACGACAGCCCCTAACTAAGATCTTAATGGTCTCTCATGAACCACATCCCTCCTAGACAAATCTTGCATGTAGATAAATGCCCTTCATGGGCCTTAGTATACCAAGGTTAACGAAATAACTGTCGTTAACTTACAGTTCTGTTCCTCTCAGTAATTCCCTAAACTAGATTAAACTGACTTCATAAAAGGAAAGTTCTAAAATTCTTGGTTCAATCTGTCTCATATTCTCATAAATAAACTTAAAGCTTTTCTTCTCATTCTAACAATCATGGTGAATTACTAGAAAAGCAAACCAAGGTCCAAATCATGAATAAATAATATAATACCAGTTATATATCAAATATCCTATGCATTTTGTTAAATATAGATTTCATGCTAAGCTGCAAAACATATTCTTTAATCATCATAAAATACACATAAATATTTTAGCTCTTATTAAAACTCAAGCATGTATACTCTAAACATTTTGTAATGCTAGAAATAAATTATAGGATGACCAAAATAAGGCCGTGAGATCAAACCCACTCATCTGAAGGGGTAGACTGTGAAGCACTAACACTACGAGGACTCCAGGGAGGAGGCATGGCACCAATGTCTGCCATTGAAACAACAAAACTTATAAACATCCTATGGAAAGCTATAGATTACTCTAAACATACATTAACAACTTTAGGGGAGCACCTTTACTTGACAACAATGAGAGAAATAACAAAACCTAACTCAAGATCATGGAAGAATGAAGAGAATGAAGACATAAACTAACAACATATACATACCTTGATGATTTATGTGAGCTAGATTGGAGAGAATGAAAGAAAAAGGGATGAAAAAATGGAGGCAGAAAGGTTCTGCTTCACTTCTAGTTTCTGTTCGAGGGAGGGGAGCTCGATGGGGTTTTATTTTGGGTCAAAAATGAAACGACGTCATTTCTCTAATACTGTGTTGATATAGGGTGCTTGCTATAATGAGAAATACCCTCACTCGTTGTAGCGAGTCTATGCTACAAAAAGCATACAGGAAGGCTCGCCCTTGATTCGCTAGCTGTAAGGAACCTGTTCTGCATAATTCTGCAAAACCTGGTGCTGCAACTTGTTTTCTGCATCAGTGACCGATTTGGCTACTTGAGTGAGCCCTGGGAGACCTAAGGCTTTATGGAACCTACCTATGGACATGTGTACCTCGGGTCTTACAAAATCAAACAAAAAGTTGCATTTTTTTGAAAAAAGTAGAAGCAAAGGGAGAGGGGTCAGTCTCGACCACATACTTCCATCGATGGCTGTCGATCTCCTTGCAGCAAATGAACCTGACAGTTTATTCAGTAGGCCTTGTGGTGGTGGTGGTAGGTTGAAGAACGGGGGGACGAGGAGGCCAAATTGGCACTAATGTGCAACGTTTCAAACACCAGGATGTCCCAGGATGAAAACGCAATGGTGGTAGTGGTGGTGATGGTGCTGCTGCTGGCTAATTGCTTTACATTTAGATTCATAGGAGTCATCAATTCATACATACACTCCTGATAATTCACAACTCAAATCAAAATCCTTTCCTTTTTCCTAAGGCTTCTTTCTTTTGCTAATCTATTATCTATCTATTATTATTTATCATAATAACAAAATGCCAAGAATGATAGAGGAGAATGAGGGAGGTTTGATAATGAGTTGAGACTAAGAGAGGAATGCTGGGTGCTGCATAGTTTTCATTGGAAAAAAGGGAAATGGGAAATTGAAATTGGAATGGTAAGAATATGAGGCATGTGGTTTCTCAGTCACAGGTGATGTGGCTTTCATTAATCAACTTAACAGAGTGGTGTGGACACGATGACGGTGAGTGGAAGAGTCTGGACACAAAAATAAAAACTATCCTAACTAAACATATTTTCATTGTTTTCATTTTTTGAAAACAAAATCTACTTGCTAAACCAAATGCATTTTCATATTTTGAAAATTTGAAAATGAAAATCCTTTTCAAAAATTGAAAATAAAAAATAAAAATAGGAAATATTTTTACAAACTAAACATGCTTTAAGCTTTGAGGCTCTTTCCGATTTTGTTGGGATAATTTTTCAAAAAGCTATCATTCCACTCACTTATCACATCTAATAATGATAAGATATTGATGTATATTTGTTATGCAATCTTGTTGTACACATAACATTACTCTTCTTCAAAATAGTTTCTTCTTAAATAACTTTACTTCCCCCCTCTTTCTTTCTCTCTCTCTCTCTCTCTCTCTATATATATATATATATATATAGAAGACTTTGTTTTCCATCTTGGATGGTGACTTGTATTGGCTACTACAATTTGTGTCTTTGCACTAGAACTCCAAATAGTTCTTTTTGCATGCTTTAGGGTGGGTTTGGTAATGCTTTTTAGTTGGGTACTCTGACTTTTGAAAAGTATAAATAAATTCTTTCTATTTAGTAAACTAAAATATTAGAGTACTTTTTCTTTTGACTTTTAAAAGTCAAGAATGCTTTTGAGAGCACCCCATTTGATGCTTTTCAGAGTTGACTTTTATTTTTAAATTTTTTTTTAAAATTTAAAATACTAATATAACCCTTAAATTTTAATAAAAATCCAATCCCTCCATTAATTAAGGCTTCTGTTTTTTATCAGTCTGACAAATATTTATGTTTATTATAGTCATATTTTAAAATTAACATTATAATATATTTATCAAGCACTACTTCAATGACTCTTGCCCATTAAAAGCAATTTGTATACTATTTTAGTATAGCTTTTTGAGAGCCCAAAGAGCTTAGTAACTTTTTGAAAGCCACAAAAATACCGAATCAAGCATTAGAATATTTACTTCAATCATTGAGAAAATTTTCAAAGAGTTGTTATTGGCTAGAGAGCTTATGGAGAGCAAAATTAAGACAACTTTGTTGGATTTCTCAAAGAATTATGTTGACAACATCTTTTGTGCATTAGCATTACCATGATCATCCTATACAGTTCTCTTTAGAGTTCTTTTGGAAATGAATTAACATGTATGTTTTTGAGATTAGAATCATTGGTTACCATTTAACTGGTTGAATGTTTTTTGTTATTCTTTGGTAAAATGTTCAAATTTATGGTCTTTTTAGGATGTGCTTGGAGAGAATGAGAGGGTTGAATAGTTGAGATGGAATCTTTACAATAAAATTGAGTTTACAATTTTTATGAGGTTAGGATTATATGGTATAGGTGGATGTACTTTTCTCTTGAGGACCCTAAGAACCTCCTTATAAAGGGGTAAGGATTCCATTTTTTTTTTTCTTATCAGGACTCAAAGACCATCCTCTAGATTTGATCTTCTTCTTGGTGGAGAAATGGGCTTGTAGGAGGCTTTAGATCCCCTTTTCCATGTGCTTTCATCTTTTCTTTATCCCTCATCTGGTTCCACCAACAATCACAATTCATGTCATGCACGTTGGAGTCCACATTCCACATAAAGTGACCATTCATCTTATTTGAGTAAAGGTGAATTCTCCCTGTAGTTGTTGGTCGATGCATGTGCCGTTGTTGTTGGTAGCTGAAGGCTTTCTAGACCATGAAAATCTTAACAGGACATAGAATGAATTCATGATATATCAGAGCAGAAACTCCGGGTTCTGTATTTCAACATTTTTTGGCCTCTAATAAGATTTCACAGAAGAATGACCACAAAATCTAAAATGATGCTCTAATGCCATATTTGTGCTCAAAAGTGAATCAACAAAATTAATGCACAATGAAATACCGTTCAGATTCTAGGAATTAAAACTTTCAAATTGTATTTCCCATGTTTTAAGATTAGATGTTAGTCTCTATTTATCATAAAAAAACATGATCTTTTTTACTTTTTAAATGGGATGATTAACCAACAACTATAGAGGAGAATTCACCTTGAGTAACTATTAGCTCTAAATTAATATAGAAGAATGATTTCTTCTACTTCTCATAGAATGATCACCATGAATGGTGTAAAAGACAAATGAAAATTCTATTAGAGAATTCTTCATCCTAACTTTTCTAAAATGGACTTAATAGCATCAATGACAAATCGTTTGAAGGTTCCTTTAGTGGCTACAACAAGAAATAATGATTTTTCTTCAAATTTTCATTATGGTTATCCATTCTAGAGGAATGAGCAATTGTGGCTCTATTTCATGGATTTGTTTTGAGATTTAGATAGTTAAAGGGGCTTGTTCTTCAAAGTTAGCAAGAACTAATAGAGCATTTTCAACAATGTTCTTTTCAAAAGGTAGATGCAGATAGTGGCTTGAAGTTTGTAAATAACTTGGTGACTCAAGCATAAAATAAAAAAAACTATTAGATTCAACATGCGATCAAGGTAGCTAAGATCGAGATCTTACGTAGGATCGGAAGAAGGATGTGTAAAACGTTGAATCGTAACACGAATCGTAAGATCCCACCAAAATACAAAAGTTATATTTATATAAATATATATACCACATAATATAATATAAATTAGTAAATAAGTCACAATTAACATAACTAAAACTCCATAGTGTATAAATAATATTTACAAATTAATTACTTTTTCAAAAACAATTAAAAGATATAAATCTACCATTGAACTCAAACTCCCTATTATTATTTGTCTTGAGCTGATATAAATAAAAAACAATATGGGCCAACATTAAGCATCAACAGCAGCCCAAAAGTCCAAATAGCAACAAAGAAAGAATAAAAAAATAGAATAAATTGGAAGGAAAAATTAACACAAAGTGGAGGAAGCTTCTCGTAGGCAGAGACTGAGTAAGGGACTTGGGCTCATCCAGTAATAGAGAGAAAGGGAGATCATGTGCATGCGGCCATGGAGTGAGCAGTTGCAGTTCAAGGCGCTAGAGGATGGAGGTGGTTTTGCTGGTTTGCGTGTCAAAGGTGTTGACATGTGAAGTCAATGTCGACATCAGTGTCGGGGCAGAAGAAAGAGCTCGTGCACAGTCGAGCCAAGGAGTGAAGGGAAAGAAAGACGATAAGAGTGGAATGACACATTGTCCTCGTGAGCTCGGAGCTGAGAGAAAGGAGAAAAAGTGGCGGTCGACAATGGCTGTGAATCGCACCGGAGAGCTTGAGCTCTGACAGTCTTTGGTGGCGGCTGTCATCGAGCAGAGAGAAGAGAGGAGGGCTAGAGGAGTTGTGGACAGAGATCGAGAGAGAATGAGCAGTGTAGGAGCGCCCGGCTCGCCCAAATCGCTTGATTCCAGTGCTTCCACGATCCCATGGTGAGGCAGTAGCGCGAGCCCAAAGGTGGAATCAGGATCACGAAGGGCTGCTAGGAGCATAGGATCGTGCGATTTCATGATCTTCCACGCGATCCTAGCTACCTTGCATGCGATACTCATATGTTCTAAACCTGAACCTTGAATCTTTTAGGAAGAGCAAAGATCAGTAGGATTGACATTGAAGTTCAGGAACATTGTTAAAACAACATTCCTTGCATTTAGTATTGTTAGAAACAACTTTAGTAGTTACATGTTCATATGCATGAAAAGTAGGGTTTATGAGTGACACACAAAACTTACATGGCATACAAAAAGACTTTTTCTGCTATATGAATGGTAAGGAAAGCCTAAAAACTCCAAAATGAAGGCAATCATATTCTCTTTGCTACAAATTTATAGCTGGAGGATTGATTTTGAAATTGATATACTATTGGTGCTTTTTAGAACACATGGATCTAGTTTAGTGTTGGGATTTTCTATTTATACTGAGTTGAGGGGTGAAGATGAGATTTTTGATTGGTCAAATAAATTTTATCCAACTAGTATTTATTACCCATACACTACGTGTGCAATGCACAAAAAATAAAAATTTTAATTATTAATTTAAAAATACAAGTTATTAATGAAATATAAAAGTTAACATAAAATTTATTATACAATGATTGATTGTCACTGACTATTAACTATAATTTTTTAAATATATTTGATTTATGATAATGAAGATAAAACATTATACGCATAATATGTGTTTGCTATCACCAATACAATTTATAAATTTGGTGTCACTTATAGTTAATTTCTTTTGTCATGTGAGTATTTAGCTTATTATTAATTAGTATCAAAGCAATTTGCTTACCAAGTTACCATTAACTTAACATTTAAAAAAGAAAAGTTATTCTTTTTTATTTTAAAATCAATTGATTATCAATTACCAAATACAAATAATGTAGTGGATTTATTAAAGTCTTATAATGGTTTCTATAATTAGGAAGATTATCTAAGTAGTAGACGAATAAATTCAACTATAGTTGACACATGTAAAAGTTTCATTTTTAAACCTCTAAAATATTAATATAGGATAGATAGTTGTTATTGTTTTAGCTATAGATAAAAGGTAGGCAATGTTCATAATGAAGTTGGTTCCTCTCTTTCTGCCATGGATGAAGGGGGCATAAATACAGGTAGGGCATTAATAGGAGAGCATGATTAGGCTCAAATCATGGGATTGTGAGACTTAATAAAGGCACGGGTGGTGAGCATATATAATAAGAGGGAGGATAATTAGCACAAGATACTGATGAGTCATTCGATATAAGCTTAAGACTACCGAGGAGAGCCGATGGATCAAGTCAAATGGAAGACCATGGATCGAGGCAAGTCAAGAATGAGGGTGGATTAGTTGGCCTATGGTCATGGGTGAGAGCTAAAAGGTTGGGAGGTCGGTCGATCCCATAGATTACTCATAATGCACGTGCAACACACATAAAATAAATTTTTAAATTATTAAAATATAAATTATTAACAAAATATAAAAATTAACATAAAATTTACTATACGATAGTTGATCTAGGGATGATAATGAGAATTTACTCACGGGATATTCATAGGGATCCCTACATTCAGATACTTGTAGATGAGAATTTTTACCCTGCAGGGATGGGGATGGAACAAAAGTCCCCTCGTGATTAATTCGGTGAGGGAGACGGGGACTATGCTATTCACCTCGTGGGGGATTCCTGCTTTGAGGATAACTTAGTAAATTAAAATATATTAATTATATTTTTTATTTGAAAAACAATCTAACCCTAAAAACAACATATTTAGGACTCTTCTCATCTCCTCTAATATATTTATTTTGGGTTGCATGTCCCAATATGTTTTAATCAAGTAATTATAAATATAATTTTAAGATTAACTAAAGCATCAAGCTACCAACATTCAACAAACATTCTTAATGGACCGTGAAACCAAACATAGCAAATCCTTGAGAAATTAAATAACAGTATTTGCCAACAAAATACTAAAGTTTTTATTGGATAAACGAAATCCAAATAGCAAACAAAATACTAAGGGTTCTTGCAAAATTCAACAATCAAACCCAAAAATACCCAACAAAATACTCTAAATAGAAATAGAACAACTAGATCCAAACTATGCAAGATATATAAGGTCAACACAAAGACTTCAACAATTGTCTTTAATCCTTTTTTGTTTGTTGCCGTCGGGTTTTGTATTAGAGATATCTCCATCATTGGGAACCATGATTGAAACTACAAAGAAAGGAATTTTACAAATTAAATCAAAGGACTAAGTAAATAGCAATCAAATTTATCAGTTTTAGATGAAAAAGATAAATGTAATGTTATATTAGAGTAGAGGATTGGATGAAATCACATTGCAACTTGAAACCTCAAATTGACCAATTTCATAGATTAAACACAACTACCTAGGTAGAAAATCAATCCCTCAAGAAGCATGTTCGAATATAATTTCAATATATCAGATCAGAAAGAAAATCATATTTAAACCACATTGAAAAAATTAGGTACAAATTATTGTATGCATGATTATAATATATGAAAATAATGAATGAGAACATCTCAAATAGAAGACTTGAAATGTGCAAAATAATACTTAAAATAAATAGGTAAAATAACCCGAAATTATAACTCAAATAGAATCATATATGTTAAAGAGAATTAAAATACATATGAACCCAAAGAAACTCATTGATCAAAATGAAGATAGAGAATACGAACTAATGATAAACATTGAAATTAAGATCTCAAATTCTCAATCACATTCAAATGCGCTCTATTAAAATATTTAAGACAAAAGAATATATAATTATATGAGAGTAAATAATTACCTTATGCCTCACAGTACAACGGGCATGTTAAAGAAAATAATTTTCCATATAATAAATAAAAGACCTCTAAACTCAAAAGGATTTCATAAATTAAAGGGAGAGACTAAGAACCTAAAAGCATCATGGAACACAGCCTTTTCACAATATATCAGGTAGGGAATCAGAACAAGCGAAAAAAAAGAAAGAAAGTGAAAAGAGAATGTTGGGCCTCATTACTTGAACAAGTCCTCATGTTCTCCAAATAGATCTATTAGTTGTTCAGAGTCAATATATATGGCATACTGTTATACATCAAGAAGGTCAACCCAGTGACTATTCTGCCAATTCATGACCAATAAATTTCACACTCAATAAATTAGTCGTTAATAACTTCTTAAATAATATCTAATAATTCTCTATAAAAATAATATCTAATAAATCATTTTTATAATACATGTTAAATATATACAATATCTAACACTTTCAAATAAATATAATTTGAATTCATCGACAACTAGAAAATATTTTCTAAATCGTAATTTTCATAATTTTAGTCATCTGTCAATCATTCTAAAAATTTTCACTATTATTTGATAATCAACAAGTATCGATTTATCTATATTTGAATTTCATGAAACTAATATATATATATATATATATATATAGAAACATTTTTTTTTAAAATAGTCAATTAATTCTATATATTTATATCATTTAAAATGTTTGACTCTTTTATAATTACTTGAAAAATTATATCTATTAATAATATGAAATACCTTATGCTAACATCATTACTATAAAAGTAATATCTGTAAATATTTCATATATATACACTAATAATCAAATTTTAATAAAATAATTACAATCTCTAATAAAAGAAAGGAATCAACTTCAAATTAATACTTATATATATATATATATATTCTCAAATTAAATCAAAATTGGTATTTACACCATAAATATAAATGATAGGTATCCAAATAAATCTTAACATAATCTTAGTAATTATACTAAAATTAATTTCTAAAGAATATATATATGTGAAAAAAAGAAATATAGTATATTTTATCTTTTCTAATTCCAATGAAATATATAATATATAATTTCGATACAAATATTGATATCAGCAATAATTATAAACAATATTGCATCCAATAGATTCAATAAAATAATATTATCAAAATTTAAAAATCAAACAGATAAGTCCCACACACACCGAGAGTATAAATAACATATCGGATTCTTAAATGGAACAATTTAGGTTTTGTCTTGAAAACAAAAAATACAGAAGAAAAGAAAAGGAATTTTCTTGTTCTTCAACTGCCATCCGACCAATCCATCCAGAGTTTTTTTCTGTTGTGTACCAGACCCGCTGTGCTGTTGTCGACTGCTGTGGCACCCTATCACTCGCTGCTTCTTCTCCTTTCTTCCGCACCCCTATAGTATCAACAAGAAACAACCATGTTGGGAAACCCATTTGAATCCATTCTTGTAACAACACCAACAAGACCCTTCAAAATGTTTTCACCTTGCATCCCCACAACAACCACACCATCATCTAATTCCCCAGTTTCCCTCAACATGATAATGATAAACAGATTCAACAGCAGTAAAAAACTGAGGCTAACCATGGCATTGGCACCTTCCTCCTCCTCCTCTTCTTCTTCTTCTTCCATTCACTATGACAGCCTCAGAGTGCTTGAATGGGACAAGCTCTGTGACTTGGTTACTTCCTTTGCCACCACCACTTTAGGCCGTGAAGCCCTCAAGGTACCCTCTTTCACTGTGTGTGTGCGTGTGTTTTTTTTTCCTTTGTGGATTTTTTATTATTATTATTATTTTTTTCTCTTTTGTTCCATGTTGACATGTTATAAGGGTGTTGATGGAACAGACCCAGCTATGGTCCCTGAATCAAACTTACGAGGAAAGTCTCAGACTTCTCAGTGAAACCAATGCAGCTGTGGAAATGAACAAGCATGGAAACTGTAGATTGCACTTTGGGCACGTTGATGTTATGCTGGTTAGTAAATGTAGTATATAGTTACATACATATGAGTTTAATTTCTACTTTTCTATACCCGGGCCGATTTACACCGTCAACCAATTCAAATTCAAGAAAACATCAAATCATACTAAATAACTATCCACTATAATAACTACATATCGTGATTTGGCACTTTCTTGAATTTATATTGTTTGACAGTGTAAAATTATTTCACAACATAGAAATTAAGCTCTATACATATATGGGAACCCAAAATATGATCATATAGAAGTATTTTACTTGAAGAAGTAGATTACGACCCTGGAAGAAGTAGAATTTTACTTGTAAGATAAGTTAAGTGTAACTCACGCATTTTTCACAGTAGACATTTAGATAAGCAGGTTTTGTGGGATAAGATCAGACACTAGGCGTCTATTTGGTGTAAGGCACATGACCTTTTTAGAGGGTTGCCATCTCTGATATGATAAGAGATTGGAAAGCTTTGATTTTTTTATGTTTTCTTTCTTCTTTGAGGATCCCTTGTCCTCTTCACTTTGTATTATTCTTCTCTTCTTGTTAAGGAAATTTCTTCTTTTATCCAAAAAAATAAAATTACCTGTAATGTCAAAGAATCAAATCATGGAGTCTCAACTTTGGGGAGGGCTTTACCTTGCTATCGGTCCCTGCCATACATGTATATATGGGGAACTGTAGCATTGAATTGTATCTTTGTCTAAACTGATCACATCTGTAAATGCTTCAATGTGATCATGTAAAAGTATTTCACTGATACGACCACTTCATGTCAAATTGGGTTCTTTCTATAATCTCAAAACACTGGAAGAGAGGAGAGTTCTTCGAATTTCTGTTTTCTTTCCTGCCAAGTTGGTAATTTAAGATTCTTGTAGGTGAAAACTGCCATTCAACAAGCCAGGAGAAGAATACCTGTGAATGGATACGAGGCAAGGGCCATCATGACTCTTCTGCAGTGTGCTGAGACGTTGCAGGGTGATCTAAAAGCAACAATTAAGCAAGACAAGGATTGGTATAGTCGTTTCATGCCTCTTACAGAAGTGGTAAATGGTTAAAGAATAAGTTGGATATATATAAATTGTGTATGAATATTACTATGTCTCTGACTGTATTTTTCCCACAACTATGCTTGCAGATAATCAAATTTGTCATTAATCGATCTATAGTTAAAATGATAGAACAAGTTATTGATGAAGATGGCTCCGTCAAGGACTCTGCGGTTAGTTCCATATCTTGTATAACTATACATACTGTGACAATGATAAACGATGAGCAACTGATTTTCTTTTATTTGAGATGGTTTGTGTTGCATCTTGAGTTTTCTTAACATTCTTCAGTACATACTATTTGGTAAAAGAAAATGCTTCAGAGGTGCATCTCTTATTCTTGCTTCTCTTTATTAAACACATGTATAATCTAAACCTATATCCTTGTTGTAGAGTCCAGCGCTTAAACAGTCACGTCAACAAGTACAAGTGCTTGAGAGAAAGGTAATTCGTGTTTATTTGGGTGTGTCTCGTAATGTTGGTTTTGAAGATTGTCATGAACTATCTCTCCCAAAAGTTTAAGCGGTTAGGTAAAGGCACATGAATAATTTTATACTCTAATACACCCTTCACACGAATGCCTCTTTTGGACTAAAGTGTAGACATTATACAAGCCCACTTATCTTGTGTTGAAATTTAATCATTTATTTAAAAGAATGAGGCAATGAGGGTGAGTCTTGGCGCAACGGTAAGGTTATTGCTTTGTGACTTGGAGGTCAAGGGTTCAAATCCTAGAAACAGCCTCTCCGCAAAGCGAGTGTAAGATTGCATACATCTATCCTCCCCAAACCCCATCTGGTGGAAGCCTCGTGCACTAGGCCGCCTTTTTATTTATAAGCATGGGGAAACAAAGGTGAACTCTAGACCACTTGGTCATAGACTCTAATACCATGTCATGGACCAAATCTCCCAAAAGTTTAAGTTGTTGGGTAGAGGCACATTAATGATTTTTTTACTTTAACAAAGATACTGACTCTATATGGAGTTTTAAACGGGTTATTACACCAATCTAGTGAATTTCATTTGAGATTTTGACATAGGAATTAAATGCTCACATCTCTCTATTATCTCTTCCTCTATACTTGAGCAAATCCAGGTTGGGTTTGGTATTTTTGTGGCTTTTCATTTTTCAGAGCTACTGAACTCTTTGGACTCTCTAAAAGTTGCTCTTAAAAAATTGCAATAGTATTGTTTAGTAAAACAATTTAGAAGTTGCTCTCAAGTAGAAACCATAATAGGAGTATTTGGTATATATGCTTTAAAAATCCAAAATGATAATAATGGATATAAATATTAAAGAGTGTAATTTCTATATTCATTGTCATTAATTAGAGTAAAGTCATATTAGTCTTTTGAATTTTAAAGAGCAGAAGCAAGCTTTGACGAGCACCCCATGAGGTGCTCTCAAAAGCACCTATGGCTTTTAAAAGCCAGAAGCAAAAACACTCCATCTTTTTGGTTTACCAAATAGAAAAATTGACTTATGCTTTTCATAAGTCAGAGCACGCCTCTAGAGAGCATTACCAAACCCAGCCCTAGTAAATAACATGCTAATTTTGCAAACCATGTCTTGTGTTTTGACTTAATCAATTTTTCCTACGGTTAGCTATAAGTTGTGGTGGCCAAACATACTACTTAAGTTTTTATTTTAATTTTAAGAAGTCCATTTTATATTTGCCATTATTTAGGATAATTTGTTTCCTTTGTTCAGATACAACAGTTAATGGAGAGCTTAATCAGGAATGAAAGGAGTGAAACATCAATTCTTGTAAGATTCACTGGACTGAAGATGTATTTCTTTTCCTCCTGCACGTTTCTTTCCCTATTGATTTTGTGATCATTTAAATAGGAAATGAATAACGTTGATGGGAGGTGGTGCATAAGAGTGAATTCTGGAGAGAAGACAAGTTTTAAGGGTCTATTGTTGTCCAGGTGCATAACATTTGTTAGCATATCTTCATTTATGCATTGTTCATGAAATAACCTGTTTGTCAAGAAAGCTAGTATGTGGGGTTAAAATTCCATTCCTTAAAGATTGTACCCGTTGGCAGTGGTTCAGGAGCTGAGAATATTATAGAGCCACTTTCTGCTGTTCCATTGAATGACGAGTTGCAGCAAGCAAGAACTTTGGTGGCTAAGGCTGAGTCAGATGTGCTTTTGACATTAACCAAGAAGGTTGCAAACATGATCTGATAAAGATTCTTCTTGTCATGTTCTTTACTTCTCTTATATTGTCACATTTTTTGTGCAGATGCAACTGGACCTTGATGATATTGAAAAGATATTGTACGGTTTGGTTCAATTGGATGTGGTAAATGCCCTGTAATCTTTTCAGAGAAATGGATCACCGTTTTCTTGTTTCCTCTCTCTGGTGCCCTCTTCTGGTTCACTTGTGAGACAAGTGCACATTTATGTGTCCAGGAAATTTTTATGCATCTAACTTAAAAAGTGATAAAATGGAGTTGACCATATGCATATTGACCCTTAAAATGAATTTTGCCACCATATAAGATATAAGAACTTCTATTCGATGTAAACTTGGCATTTAGTGCCCCTGCTGTGAGTCAGTACCCTAATTAATTGCTTCAAAAATATGAACTTGCAGTGCTTGCTTTGGTAGGTGACCTCAGTTGGCAGTTTATCTTTGAAAAAATAGTACAGAAATGTTTACTATGCTAAATATAGTCATTTAGTCAATAATGTGACTCATGTAATGCAGATTAATGCTCGAGCTACTTATGGTCTTTCATTTGGAGGGTCAAGTCCTAATATGTTTCTACCGGATATGAGTAGCTCTTCTACTTCTGAAGCTTTCTTAACAAGGAATAACAATTCCTATGGACCCAATAATAGGGAATGGAAGTTGTATCTGCCAAAAGCATATCATCCTTTATTGCTCCAGAGGCATAGGCAGAATTTTCAGAGGGCCAAAAAGGATGCCAATGTTACTACTTCAGTTAAGTCATAGAGAACACATAGCTACTGTTTCCGTATGTATTAAATTTTTGCCCCATTGTTTTCTCCTTTATTTGGGGATGGAGAGGGAATGGCTTCCATTCCTAGGTTAGGCCCTTCTACCTTTAGTAAAAGGGTCTTCTTTGTTGATTGTCTTTTAGTATTATGCCCTGTGCAATCACGAGATGCTAAGAAAAAAAAAGGCCTCCTGATTGTTGTATATAATGATTAATTATATACTTTTCCCCCTTTTCTTTCTTTCGCATGGGAAAATATCTGGTGAAAAAAAGAAACATGGAGAGGAGAAACATTACTTGGTGGATTTTGTAGTTGGGTTAGGTTACTTTCATTATGTTAGACCCATGTATGTAAGGACCAAATAGGAATTCTGTTGACAAGCATAGCTGAATGCACTGGGAGAAGGGGAATTCGCATTTGGGAAATGAGAGAGTATGAGACGGAAGAATAAGTAGTGGTACAGGGCCATGAATTGAGAGGAAAGGAGTAGGGGGTTTGAGTAGAGGTTTTATGCATATGCAGTTCTCAAGAATTATCTTTCATTTCCTGCATTCTTCTGTTATATTAAGGAGCTAGTCTCCATTGTTCTTATCAGTAAAATCAGTTCCTATCACATTAAAAGTACCGTATATGAGAAAATATATTTGTAGATATATGATATATTTCTTGACAGTGTTATTATCAGATGACTTTGAATTTTCCTTTTCTACACTTTGTCATGCATCTGAAAATCATTTTAGAGGATTAGTCATGATGATGCATTTCTGGTTGGCAGGTTGTCACACTGGACAATGTGCACCCGGTACCAGTTGATTTTTTGGTATCTCATAAAACTCGTGTTATAGTTATAACTGGTTCCAACACTGGCGGTAAAACCATATGTCTGAAGACTTTAGGACTGGCTGCTATGATGGCAAAATCAGGTGTTTTTAATGTTTCCTCTGTTTCTCTCCTCCCCCCTGCCCTTCTCTGTTTCAGTTTCTGTCTCTCATGTTTAGCATTCTTGTGTCAAGTTAAACTTCGTTTAGTTCATTTTTTTTATTGTGGTGAAGCCCTTAATGTGTAACAGTTGGGGCATGAGTTCCAAGGCATCTTGCCCCAGCACTTATTGTCCTGTTGCACCTACCCTAAACCTAAGCAAAAAACATGTGGAGAACAATCATGTGTGTTTAGTTAATGCCGTTGCCAGTCTCTTCTTCCAAGCTTTATATGTGATGTTCACTCCAGAAAGAGTCCAAAAATTGTGATTATCAATTAACCAGCTCTCACTTTGCTTTCCGCTCCTCCCTAAAATGTTGCCCGATGTAAAACGTGATACAAGAAGAAACTTGGTGTGGGTTAGCTACGCTGTGTTAACAAATCTGCAGTCATGACAGTTATAGTAACAGTCTGCAAAGTGTAAATAGCCATCAAATGACATAGATTGGCAATTAGATATCCACTATGGGAGTAAATAATGTATAGAGATAGGAAGTTAGATTAAGACATTGTCATATGTGTTAGAATAACCAATTAGATTCAAGCAAAAAGAAAACATCAAAAGATCAGGTTGAGTAATTTCTTATTATATGCTAACCTATTCATCATTATATAATCTTCATTTCATTCTTAATCTACCATTGTGATTCTTCAATAACCTATGTAGGATTAACAAGAGAAGCAACACATCAGCAGCAAATAATTTTTCTGCTTACTCTGTTTGAATACTCATTGTAGATTTTTTATGCTCTGAATGTGTCTTGTCACAGGTCTCTATGTTCTTGCTTCTGAATCTGCACAAATTCCTTGGTTTGATTCAGTTTTTGCTGACATCGGTGATGAGCAGTCCTTATCACAGTCATTATCTACCTTCTCTGGCCACTTGAAACAAATTAGTGTAAGGAAAATATTTTGTACTTGTGTAGAACTGAGAATACTAAAGTCGCTTTCTTTGATCCTGTTATTCTTTTATTTATTTATTTATCTCTCATTTCTAACTAAATCTTTAATTCATCAATGCATAGTAGATCTCCAGAGAAATTGAGACTTATAAACGTTCCAGTTCAGGCTTATCAGCATTTTATTCATCAATAACATATAATTGACTTCAATTATTTTAAAACTATATAAGAAATTCTTATTTTGATTTTTATTTTAATTTATCTTGCAGAATATTAAATTACAGTCAACAAACCAGTCACTGGTGCTACTAGATGAGGCATGTATTGTATGAGTTTCGTTAAGAGTTTGAATATGCAATGTCATGTACATGTATGATGGATAGTTCTGTGTTTGCAATTGTTAGGTTGGTGCAGGAACAAACCCTCTTGAAGGAGCAGCACTAGGCATGTCATTATTGGAATCTTTTGCTCAAGGTGGTTCTTTGTTGACTATGGCTACAACTCATCATGGTGAACTCAAAACGCTGAAATACAGGTAGTCAGCACAAATGATGAAAACAAAACTTTGAATTCACAATTTCTGCCTGACATTATCTCCTCCTGTGAAACAAAAAGAAACATAAGTAAAAGGAAAGAAATTGCAAGGAAATTATCAAAAACAAATTCATTCATTGTCATTGATTGGCCAGTACCAATAATTTTTTTGGTCTTGTGTTTTGGTTCCCAAGATGAATTATCAAACATTTATTGGCTGTTGGCTATATTTAATAGAATTTCAATTATCTATTGTGAAACTAGCTGCCAATAAATGTTTGACAACTCATCCTAGTTGTGGTAACCATAAGGAAACCATAGCAACTGCCTATATTAAGTAATTCTTACTTCTTTGAGGTTTACTCAGAAATGTGTTGCATTATTGTTTTTTAGTTTAAATTTGATACAAATTTAGTGCTCAACTTTTTGTACTATCTGCAAATAAGAAAATGTCACAAGATAAAGGTTTTTCACTTGTAATAAAAGTTTTTAATTGGTTTTAAACAAGTGGCATCATATCGTTCACTAATAATTTAAAGCATTGAATGAGGTTATTATCCTTTTATATTTTCTCCTGCTCTTCTATTGTAAGAAATGCTCTTATCAAACGTATAAAACTATTGTCTCAGATTTTGCTTTGACATTTCTGAGTTTTATTTCATGAGCAGTAATGAAGCATTTGAAAATGCTTGTATGGAGTTTGATGAAGTGAATTTGAAGCCAACTTACAAGGTTCTCTGGGGGGTACCAGGTTAGTACTCTGACTCGAGAATAACAAAAATGATTTAAAATTTTTTGATGCATTTTGTGCCGGCTTTTAAATACTTGGTTTGTCCTTTTAGTCTTTTAGTTTCCACCTTTCCCTTGTCCTTGTGTTCAACTGAAGCATCTAAAAGCTGGAGATTAATCTTGGAGGATTGCAAACCCAAAATAGGGTTGAGTATAAAGGTTTAAGCTAGAAAGCACCTCCCTTGTGTGGTTTCAATGGCTAAAGAATAAGGATACAATGTTCACCGGGAAAGATACAGTTCTATTTTTTCACTGCAACCTATAGTGATTGCAACTAGCCTTCTAACTGAAATTTAAAAATACAAAAAAAATATTTCAGGCTCTGTTGGTGCTTATTGCTTACCAATTTAGAGTATAAAAATATACCATTTGTTTTCTGATTACTTTTTTTCATTGCAATTTTTTTATAAACCTAGTCACAACATTTGAGTTGCGACAACTAGTATCAATTTGTTTTCCTTTATTCAAAAATGAATTTATTTTGATATATAGAAATCAATATTATCTGGTTGTGTTACTTCAAAAGTTGAGATGTGAATGTGGGGAGAAATTCCATGGTGTATGCTGTGAGAAGAAATTTATTAAATTTTGTGGCCATAATATGAAAATGCGCGTTTATGGCTCATTTCAAATGATAGTCTGATAATATATTGCATACCACATTAAATGTAACTCAAGAAGGGATGTTCATTGTAGGGCGCTCAAATGCAATCAACATAGCTGAGAGATTGGGGCTACCATCTGTTGTTGTAGATACAGCTCGCAAGTTATATGGTTCTGCTAGTGCAGAGATAGATGAGGTATTTGTTATATATCATAATCGTATGACTTCCTGTTAAAGCTGAAAAGAATGAAGTTTTTGAATGAGCGGTATGGTATTGTTTTTTTTACTCAATGACTAACATGACTTTTATTTATGTCATTTTGTTTTCATAATGAATGTGTCACTGGTTTCATGCCTTAAAATTTGGCGCCAGAGCATATGTTCATAATAAATAATTAAATATATTGATGAGTTACATGTCTTTAAGGTAGCCATTTCAGTGGCATCAGATAAAACATACAGGGCTCTGGCTCCTTTATTTGCCACCAATTAATTTACTCTGATTCTTTTCAATGTTACAGCCTGTCAATGTAGTTTATTTTTCATGCAGGTAATAACTGACATGGAAAAGTCAAAACAAGATTACCAAGAGCTATTGGATGAAGCGCAACATCATCTGATGTGAGACTCTTTGCTTTTGAAAAATTAATTGCATGCCATATCCCTCCACATATGTGCATTTCATGTACGATATAAAGAGGGGTCATTTCCCATTGGTAGATAACACAGGCACTTATTCTTACATAACAGATAGTGGATTAACCTCATTCAATTGCTATTGCATTCCAAGGATAAATGGACCATACTATCATATTTGCATCTTGTTTCTTATGCTTTTAATTATTTTTTCGATCATTATTGGAATACTGAAACACATGGAACAAGGCTTCCAGAGCACATCCTTGTTTTAATGATTGGAGCATATTTCATGTTACGCTGATCACCTTGCTTAATGTTGTTTAGCCCTGTTATCTTTTGCGCAAGGAATACCTTGTTTAATTAGGGAGGATTCTTTAGTTAGAGCAATGAAGCGACTGTATACTTAGTGACCATGTTATGATTTGTAATAAATAAAACAATTTGTACTACATTATACTCATAGATAAGCCATAAATCAAATTTTATTCCTAAATATGATCCTGGCATACTGTTTAAGATTCTCATACCAGGGTCAAACCAGATTGCAAGAAAGAGGAGGGTGGGGAAAAGAAAAGTTAATATGACATCTTTCCATCTATTGTATTAGGATGGCTTATTGTTCAAAAAGTTTCATAGTTATGCATCTCATAGCCACCAGGTACCACAGTTCTCCTTTTTCTTTGCTGTTAATAATTAATGCCCGCAAAAATTAGCAACAAATTCCATCATAACATTGGAGCAGCAGTCAAGCATCTGTAAGTTTTTAATTGTGGACTCTTTTTCTTGTAATTGTAGGCACTCCAGAGAACTTTACAACAGTCTTTTGGACACCAGAAGGAAGATCATGGAACATGGTATTAATCTAAGAATTAAAAAGATGAGAGAGGTTTCTGAGGCTGCAGCTATGGCAAGATCCATCCTTCACAAAAATGTGAGGCAGCTGAGTGCATCAGCCAAGCAACAACCTTCACAGCCCAGTAAAGCCATCAAGAGCTCTCAATCATTAGCAACCAACAATGACCCTACTGCAGTAGATAACAAAGAGCCTACTATCGCAGATAGAAACACACCTTCCATAAAAAATATTAACCAATCATCACCTTCAGGTATATGCAAAGATAATGAAACATGATAGAAAGAAGAGGAAATTAAAGTGTGATGAGCTAATGTACTTCCTTGTTTAATTTCTTGCATTTGAAACAAGTGTGCAGCCCTAGTTTACTTAACTTGGTCATAATACATGCTAGAGCTATGATGTATAGTTTTATAGTGAGGAATAATATCATGGGAATACTTACGCCATCGTCATTCATCTATTAATGTTGCAGATAGGTCTAAGCTTCCCAAGGTTGGTGACATGGTACATGTCTCTTCCCTCGGGAAAAAAGTGGCCATTTTGAAAGTGGATTCATCCAAAGGAGAAGTGGTAGTTCAAGCTGGAAACATGAAGTTGAAGCTAAATGTAACAGACATTCAAATATCCTAGAAGTTGGGCAAGTATGGCCATGATCATAGATGAGAATTTTCTTTGTGCACAAGATCACATGTTGTGCCTTGTTACTTTCTAACTGCAGAATATAGTAGCAACTTCACTATGGGAGGGTAATTTGACTTCACTATTCCCTGAAAATCTTTATTTTCATAGAAACTCTGAGTCACCAAGGAAAAAAAGAAGGTGATTATTTTTTTTTAATGACACACAAAGGTGCCCTATTGATGGTCATTTCCCTATCCCTCTCTCTATAACTTCTAACTTCGAAGTTCGGAAAGTCTTTCTAACTTATTTTTTGCCATTGAAAAGGGGAAGTGTGTATTGAAACTACCATCTTATGCTCAGGTGTAAGATAAAAGCAGTGGTGAGTGACTTTCAGAAACTTCAGTTCCTTAACTGCATTTGTCAAGACTGGTATCAGCATTCTCAATTGTGCAAGGTTTGTGTGCTAATTGCAAGTTGTTGGTGTCCTAATTGTGCGAGGTACACTTTTCTTCTTTATTTATGTGTGTAAAGTGGACTCATACAATTTAAACAGCTCATAAACTGTAAATAAAGAGAAGTTACTCATTTTTATTGGTCTTGTTTCCTTGTCAGAATGGACTGAAGCTGCTAAAAAATGAAAACAAAATATCAGTTGAGAAAGTTATGGGCAACTGGTGGTGCTTGCTTAGTGGAAAGAACAATGGCAAGTATTCAGCAACATGGTAACTGAAAAAAAAAAAATGGTTTAGGTATTTTACCCTTTATTCCCTTTCACTTTATTGAGAACTGCACCCTCATTGGAGGGTATGTTAGGTGCCTTTATTTTTGGTACACTTGGATTCATATGATCACAAAGCTAATTTGTTTGTATTGTCTATTTTTAGGCCTTTCTAGCACTGTTGGAAGTGGAATATCTCTGCACGCTCTTCAAGAAGACACTAACGGATTCCTTGTGTGCTTTTGGTTCCTTTAATCAAGAAAACCGCTCCCACACTCCACACCCGCCGGCATACAGGTTGATGTATAAATTTTGCTTACTTTTCTCTAACACAGTTTTTGCAGTGACTCACTCAAGTTGTGGTATTGCCCCCATTAACTGCTTTAGTTATGACTTTTTTTTTCAGTGGTTAGCAGTGTTTATACCTTTTGTATTTAGGCATGTGATACAGCAGACCTGTTGCATTTGAGGCATAAAAAACTATACACAAAATGGCCAAGTTGTAGATGTACCTAATTGACTTTGTAAAGTAATGCATGCTGATCAAATTAACAATACAAAATGTGCTGAATTTAAAGCTTCCACCAAGTTAGTGGAAGCATTAAATCCTGAAGCACTATTGGGTTGTTAAAAAGGAAAACGTCAAGTGCAAGAAAGACTGAAAGAACATACTAGGAAATTGTGTTTTCGCTGCTGGTAATGGCATTTCACAATTCACATTGTTTAATTATATATTAATCTTACTATAATCTTTTTGGTTAAAATGTTCAAATTTTACTATAAAAGCATTATAATCACCACTTTGTCATCTTTTTTTTTGTTAAGCTTACGTAAACATCCAATTAGTCTGCAACAAATGTGAGATCATAACTTAGTGGAAATGGCATTTTCATTTTTGCATTATAGTTTGACTTTGCTTCCTATGCAATGTACAATGTCACGCAAAATAAGGTAAGCACACGCTTTGCATCTCTTGGTACCGTTGGCACTAATGGAGTTTCAATGTAAAATATTATTTTTGCACTAGTGTCATCCCTTGTGGCTTTCTGCTTGTCTACCCCCATAGATTCGACTAAATTAGATTGTTGAGTTGGAATTGAATTCTTCAATGTACTTCCAATAGTACAAGATCAATCGATAAAGGCTTTAAAACTAAAACAATTCGTGTATCTTTGTATGAAATGAGCCTCAACAAAATTTCACCATACACTTAAAGCAATTATGACTTTGTTATATGTAAATTTTTAAATTAATCAGTAATGTTGGGAATGTACAGCACATCGGAGAATTACAACAATAATAAGGATTTGTACATAGCAAGATTATATGAAATTTTAATGCGAAAAGATTTGTTCTTATATTACTCATACAAATCTACATTCGGGTTACTTCATATATTATCACATTTTTTAGACTAAGAAGGGACTCATTCAATTTGTTCTTCTTTGTGAGAGCATTAAAGTCGATCAGTTTCAATGAGTACAAAACACTTTCCCTTTTCTTTTTTATGCCCAGCTACCATTTTGTCGATAAACAGAAATAGCAATAGAGTAACGACTGAGAGTGCGTTTCGTTCCTTATGTTGGGGGATGGAACAAATCGTAACATCACCTAAATCTGTATGAGTATAGATGTGTTAAAAATAATGTAAAGTAACAATGAATAGAGTAAAAGATTTAATATTAATACACTTGCAGTGTTAAAAAAATTGACACAGTCATTTAATTATATAATATCACATCAGTTTATATAGTTAACTTTTATTTTCACTACTTAAAAAATTATATAAAAAAAGAGACTTATTGAATAACAATGTAAAATTCTTTACGTTGTGAGTGTATTAAAATTAAAATCCCGAGTAAATCAAATTATTATTCTTTTATAGATGCATGAATTGTATATATCTACTTCGCTTTATCTTTAAAACCTACGCTCTCCTAGGATGAGCACTTCAGTTTATTTTAACGTATACAAACCTTTTAAAGGCGGAAAGCAAAGCTAGTCGCTGGTAATAATACTAAGAATCATGAAGGAAAAAAGTAACTCTAAAATGCTCATTTCATAGATATTTACCACTAATATATTTGTTTATATTAAAATTGATTAAACTGTAACGCATTTATATATGAACGGTGATAATCAAAACCCGGGCACATGTATGTCTTAAAACATGTGACAATATATTAATTATTAATTTTTTTATTTTATTATATATATATATATATTATAATTTTAAATTATATTTTAAATTGTTATTATCAATATGTTTTCATACTTAGAATTTCTCATAAATTCAAGTTTATATTAACAACAACCCGTAGATTATTTTTAATTATAGGAGAGTACGTAAGTTTTCAAAATAAAGAGGATGATAATATTGTTAGGTATCTGTTGAGATGGACATGTTAGGTGATGCATGTGCATAGATGAGCAGTGGAATTTCATATGAATATTGTCTTCTTTCATGTTCCGTAATACTCAAGCTCTTCGTCTTGGTTGATGACAAGTCCACGGGAATAAATAAATTATGATGTTGACTAACTATTCCCTACCTTGAGATACATTTATTGCACACTCCTGTAATTAATGCACTCCACCGCTATCTGGAAACTCTATTGGTAAATTAGTTTTTTCGCATCATCATTCATATTATAACATAAATCTTTTGGAGCTATACACATAACGCGTACTTAGAATATGATCAATTCCTTATGTTAGTATAAGATTAAATTGTATTCATAGAGGATAAAAAAGACAAATATAAGTTTTTGCCCGAGCCTACCGTCACTGGTAAAGGACAGTGGTGGAGGTGCTAATGGTTTGCGTCATTTGGTTTGTCTTTTGGTCATGGTTTCGTACCCAACAATTGGATTTTGACAAAATGGTCATTTTCAGTATGAAAGCTAAACCCCATTGAGTCATAATAAAACAACAGAGACAATAATGTAGATTAACATTGTTGCTAACAAAGAAAAAAATAAAATAAAAAGCACTCATATTTCAAAGTTTTAAACCGTATATAATACAAGGCATCAAATCGAGTTGAAAAGTAATGCAATCCAGTTCAACTTGAGTTGAACTCGAATCCTACCCATTACCCAACGCAATTTGGAGGTGCTATATATGTTACACACATTTGTTGCTAGACTATAAGAAAGGTAAAGTAACATACCACTAATTAGCAAGTTTTGAGCTAGAATTTTCATCCGAATTTATTTGTCAGAATGACATGAAGCATATACAAAGACCATTAGATATAATGGATAAGTGAATTATATCACTCTATTTCATCCAACGATCGCTTCCGTCTTCCGTCAAAAATTCCGACAAGTTCCAGCAGCATATAGTATTACTCTCGTAAAACCGGTTCCTAATTGGCACTTGCAATTTCTACAACATGGTTTTCAACAGTACTAGTGCAATTGTCAGTAACAACGGCCCATCCACACTCAAAGGTGACATCCAAGAAGTAAAGTATGAACACAAGGACAAAGCAAGAAACGAACATTGGGATAGGTCCAAAGATCCACATGAACAAAGGGAAAGATAAGTAGAAGGCACGCAACCCGAGGGACCAGAAATAGCTCCCTCTATTGACAGTTGTGGCAACATACTCAGCTGTTAGCATCTGGTGGCGAAGGTTTGGTGAGAGCTTCTTGAAGGGCACGTTGATGAGGATGCTTGCATGGCTGTAGTACCTTATGGACTGCACGTTGAGCAAGAATGCAAGCAAGAAGCACACCAATATGGTGCAGAACTTTATGGAAAGGGCAAACTCACTCCTATCGCCAAGAACCTCAGAGACCACTGTTTTCTGGTGATAATCCTTGTTGTTGCTTCCACTTGTCATCAACACTGCGATGAGGGAACTCAGCATTATTGCCGTGGAAGCCAAAAGGGTCGACGCCATTATGTTGTTCCTCAAAGATTGCACAGCCAGAACCCCGTTCTTGGACACATCCTGATTATTTTAATTTTCACATCACCACATGATCATGAGATCAATATAGATATAATATGTTCAAACCCCATTAATCAAAACCCAAATCCAAATTTAAATACAGAGGAGAATTGAAGGAATAAACCTTGAGAACACTACATATGCTACACAGCCAGCAGAATATTGTTAGAGTCTTTAACATAAATCATTGTGGTCATATGACGAAATAAAGAAGTATGACCCACTTATTATATATCCAAGAGTTAATAAACATAACACATTATTCGCAGCTAAATCCAAATAAAATTTATTGTTATCTAATATTTTCGTGTGTCTGTGTATATACATATATATATATATATATATATATATATATATATATTATATCATGTAATATATGTAGACACATGCATAGAGATATAATAAGTACCTCCATCATGGCTTGAACCCAGAAACGGCGATTGATTGCATTGACACCAATGACAGTTTTGGTGGGGTGCTTGACAACTCTGTGGAGGAGCCATAAATGGTATGCAAGCATTACAAGGAGACCAGTTGGGACTAATATGAGATCAAGGACGCTCTTTTCCATTTAACTTGGGAGAGAGAGAGAGATATGTTTGTATTGAAGATAAAATTTCGCACAAGAGGAAATGGGGTTTGAGCAGAAAAGTTGGATTCTAGAGATTGAATCTGATCTGCTTTCTCTCTTGCTTTGTGTGGCCAATTTTTCGTTTCTGTTATGGGGAAAGATGAAAAGGAATGGTGAGATTAAAGAGAGCACAAGTGCAACACGGGTTTTGCCGTATGTGTATGGAAAATTGGAAAGAGTTATAATGGGGCAGATCACATTGAATAGAACACAAACGTGGGGTGTTTATATGTATACACCAAACAAACAAACACATGGCATTAAACTTGGTCGCTCTATAATGTTAATGAATCGTATGTTTTTATTTGTAAAATTTTTAAGAAATTAAAATTAATGATTGAGCCAAACGTTTTTATTAATATGATAATGTGTGTGTATATATATTTTGAATATATTGAATTCTTTTTTATTGATTTTTTTTACATTACCATTATTTGAAATTTATTAGACGCCAATTAATCTGGCTCATAATTCTTGTTTGGGTATAGTTTTTTAACACGAATTCATAGAACTAGAAGTTGAGACCTTAGAGAAAATAAATGACAAACCACTTGAATTCACCAAATACAGTAAATGCCAACCTTTTACTCCACATATTTCGTGGATAAATTCTTATTTGTTATGAGAGTAGTAAAGGAAAATTATTGTAATTAATTATTTGATGTTCAACATTACAACAATATAATATCAGCTAAACCTTATTTCACTGAGTTGAATCACTATATATATGGATCAAACTATGTCATAATATCTAGTAGAAAACAAAATATTCAACCCTACTTTGTTGCTCAACATGATGGTAGGAAATAACAATGATATATAAAGTTGAGATATTTAATATGAAAGTTGTCATGGTTTGATTACTTGGTTAACTTTTCACTTATACATTGCTTTGAGTTGAGTTCAAATTTTAAGTTTTCGTATTGGTGATTGAGCCGAGTTTTTCTGAAAACTTAAATTATTATTAATAAAAAATATTAATTGAATATCAAATAATATAGAGTAAAAATTTTTATTTATAGGGTACTATATCAGAATTTTCAAGTATCGATTAAGAAAATGACTTTACGATTGAAGAATCAATTTTTGAAAGAAAAAAGAAACTTTAAGAGACATAATTGTCCTTTCGCCTATTAAAAGTAAGCAAATACTTTCTCCCCTAAAAATATCTGTTAAATTTGGATAAATAATAATATTAAGAAAAGTGATAAATGATATAGTAATAGAGTATTTCTATGCAAAATTATGACGTTTAGACTAATATATCCCTATAAATTTTCTAACAATATTTTAAATATATTAATTGTGGTCACTAATATTAGGGGTACTATTCAAATAAAAAAATTATATTTCATTGAAATGTGAAATTGATAAATATTTTGAAAAATGATTTTATTTAGAAGTAAATAGATATTTTGAAATGGAAGGAGTATAATAGAAAAATAACAAAAATGATAAGAGAGAGAGAACAGATTACGTGATGATAAATATAAAAAGATATTAGAAATTAAAAAGTTAATGGAGAAATAAGAAATTAGATAAATAATATAGAATAATTAATTCATCGTTGAAATTTTAAGCGGGGTGACATATAATATGGAAAAAAAGTAAGATATAAAGACACTTATTGATGAGTGAGAGGAAAATTTGTATTTGAAGTCCAATTGTACAACTTAGTGCTCAAAACCATATGTGTGTATTATTTTGTTGCGTGAAATTTAAAAATTAAATTTTTAATTATTGAAATTATAAAATATGAGTTATATTAGTCTGTCATCCTATTTCCATTACTTTGCTCTTGCATTTTAGCCGATGTTTCACATGAATTGGCATACCGGTAATATGTTTACATTCTACTTATTCTTTGCCATTTAAACTGCATGAAGATACATATAATTAAAAATTATAAGGTGAAAAAATTGTTAATGTATCCGGTAGAAGCTAACAATTTATTCGGCTCCATTATTCAACAATGTTGCTTCTAAGGCAAATGAAAATATCGGTCTATTAACCACACAAGGTCGTAAGGGTCCTCTCATTCCGTAACTAGCTTTAAAACCTATGATTGGAGTAGCTTTAAAACCTATTATCAGCATCTACCTTCTTAAATAGACATTATGTGAAAGGATTAGTTATTGCGTTTGGCAATAAATATCCTAGGAAACAAAAAATATATATATTAATTCATCATTGATATGTTATTTAACATAACATATTATCAAAATCATGATAATAACCTATAATGGAAATAAAATCATGGACCACCTTGACTCATATTTCATAATTTTAATGACTAAAAAGTTAATTTCTAAAGTGTAGAGATCAAAGTGATTTACACTGACAATTTTGGGATGAAGATGACCATTTGCTAGCTCTACTATCTCATTATATTTGTCTTCGCCCCAAATTAGGCAAAGTGGGATGGAACAAGTTATTTTTTAATAAAGTTACTAATTATCCTTATTACTAATATTACATACATTATAACTTGAGGTATTAAAGTTTATAATCTCCAATCCATTCCATTGATATAACCAAACAATGGAGCAAAGTAATTATTTCATTCCACTCTACTATGCTCCATTAATCCAAACATACCCTCTAAGGGTATGCTTCTGGTTGATTATGGGTCACTCAACTATGGAGATTTTGATCTATTGCTCTGATGATTGAATTAATCGATTGCTCAATGTGTTGTTAATGCTATTATAATTTTCACTCTTTGGATTTCAATGGTGCATTGCACGCGGTGGGGTTGGAGTTGCAAGCGGTGGCAATGGTGGGTGGACGATGGGGTGCATGTTTTTGGAGGAGGGTGAAGGTTGCACAATGATGAGTTATTAGTTTTTATTAAGGATAATTTTAAAATTTTAAAAAATTAAAAAATTAGTTGAAGATAGGGAAAGTAGGCAAAATTTCAAAATCTAATAGGGGATAAGTGTGTTTTTTATAGTTCTCAAGAAAGGTTGATGTAAATTGTCTATTTTTAATTCATGGTGATTAATTTCATTATGTTCCAGCAAGCAAACAACTTTTATCAACAAAGGAATCTATCAAGATAACGTATTTAATTAAAGGATCAAACCTCCTTTCGTTCGGATGAATACGCATTAGTACAATTAGTGAAGAAAATATTATCTGTACTCATAATGTATAGAATATTATGTCTATTCACATCACATTTATTATTAAATGTGGTATAGATTCTATTCAAGTAAGATTTATACCTTATCTAATAATGGATAAAATATGAATTGACATAGCATCTCATATATTGTGAGTACAAAAAATATAACTCATTGGTAAATTTTGAGCCAACATGCGAGAGTTACGTTTGTTTTCATAGTTTGATTATCTTTTTCATTTTTCAAACTACACACTTCTTTTCTACAAATGGGAGCAATTCATGTGATACACGTGTCTCAATTTCTGGATTAGATAGGATGCAACGCATAGAAGGAGGGCTGCGCCAACTCACTCCGTTCATCGGGGGGGAGACTTCATTCTTTGTTTTCTAACTTTTCTTTGGCAAGCAAGCTAAGAGACCATTTTTTCAGATTTTAGCAGGTCAGAACAAGGTTCGGATGGAGTCAGCTTGAAGTTGCTTTAGGAATTTGGATTTTGGCTTTTTTTTCCTTCTTTTCTTGATTAAGCCGCAAGATAGGATTTCGATAGATACAAATTTATATATAATAAATAACCAACCGTTAAAGATATTCATAAGAGGATTTAATTTTAATGATTTTTTTTTTTTTTGGTCTTGACCACCGGTGCTCAAAGATTATCGCACTTCAATTAATCTAATTTCAGCCCGTTAACCTTATTATTAGGAAGAGTTTAGGGCCTGTTTGCTTTGCATTTTCCAGTTTTCAGTTTTCAGTTTTTTCAGTTTTTCCTTCACAAAACAGAAAACTGAAAACTGGAAACTGAAAATAGGCAAAGTAAACAGGCCATCCTTACTTTCTCTTTTATTTCTCTGATCTTCCTACATGTGAGTACCGTTGAGGGGCTGCCATCTTTTCTTCTTTGTTGATAGCCCCACCATTCTTTTTGTTTTCCATTATTTAGAATTGTTTCCGTCTTATTTTTTGTTGTTTCATTTGTGGGTATTTTTTTTGGTTCCTTTTATAGGTGTTTTTGTTTCCCCTTTTGGGTATTTCTTCCTTTATTTATGATCTTATAGAAGGAGAGATATTTAGATCTATACTTTGGAATGATCGAAGAGTAATATTTTCCTCAAGTTGTAGCACTTTTTCTGTTGGTCTACAATACAAAAGATGCATTGTCATTGATAATTTTTGAATAGAGAGTAGAGCCACCTATCCTTAGTTAGTTCATATTTGTATATAATGTATTTGCTTGTTATTCAATCTAGCTGATTCATCCTTTTCAATTCGTAAGTGTTGTTTGGCTTTTTAATGGACAAAATTTTCTTTCTCATTGAAAAAAAAAAGGAAGAGTAACTAAGCTTTTTTATTCAAACAATTTTAATTTGATTCTAATTTTAACAAAATTTTTTGACATTATTTTAATGACAACATTTTTAATTTTACAATTAATTTGATGCTAACAAATTTTTTTTAATTAATTTGGTCCCAATATTTTAAATTTTGATATCAATTCAGTCATTTTGTTAAGTCTCTACTAACTTAAAATCCATTTGATATCTTAATTTCATACTTAATACCTTTATGAAAAAACTATCCAATATTTTTAACGTCCCCTACTAAATTTAATATCAATAATATTTTCAATAGGATAATTTAATATAAAAAATTAAATAACAAAAGGCACGTTAACATGCAATTTATTTGGTTATATAGGAAAGACGTAGACATGATGATGATATGTTATACTTTTATTACACATGCACTAAATTGATTATAATTAGTATATTAGTGTTGATAATATGTTTCGTATGACCTAAATAGTTCTATTCATGTATTCGATTATTTTTTTTTACAATTCATGTATTCAATTTAGTTTGAAGAAAAGTTTTTATGCATCAAATAAGTTTTTAAAGTTAAAATATGATAATCACGAGGTATGACGTGGTAATAACTTACTTTATTTTTTAACTATGTAGTTGAGGGTTCGATCCTTATTTATAGGAATTGAGCACATTTTATGGCCAAAAATTTATCCTTTTGGGAAGGATTAATTACTACCGCCAATGATGAATAACCACTTCGATTAAAAAAATAGAGTTAAATATTGCATTGATTTAGTTTTTTTATTTTTTTAATATTAAATAGTTCTGAACATGACATCACTTTATTACTTTCATTATTCTAACTTACAATGACCTATTTAATGTCAAAAAACCTTTTAGACAACAAATCTATATTTACACTCATAGTTATCAACAAGCAAGCATTATTATAGGATATAACTACTTTAGAGGAATTGAATTTTGAATTAAATTTTATAGTAATGACTTGATAGGTTAATTCCTTTGAAAATTTTATGCTTTGTAACATTCAGTTAGGAAAAGAGCAAGAATGTGTGAATGTGACCAAATTTCCCTTTTTTTCCCCATGATATCACCAAAGGGAAAAAAATGTTAACAATCATATAATTACCAACAAATCTAAAAATATGGGAAATGTAAAAACACATTACAATTATGTCTTTACTAGTGAATATAGAAGCATTGCTTATAAAAAAGATAATGTTTTAAAATACACATCATCAAAATTTAAATTAATATACTTGAAGTGGATACCAAAAAAATTTTAGAAAAATTACCATTTATGACACATAAAAGCTACAGCAAATAGTTACTATTAACAACAATTTACTATATAAATTTAAAGTGTTAATTAGTTATAATATAAATAAATATAAAATAATCATAATGTACTTATTCTTTGATTTAAAATAAATTTATTTTATACTACCAAAAAATAAAATAAAATTATCTTACATGCCACAAATTATTTTACATTAAATATAATTTCTATACAATGTAAAAATCTTTTTCTTCATTGGTAAAGTATCTTGATTATTAAGAACAAAACATATAAGGCCAATTTTAATAGAGCCCAAAACCAAAATTTAATATAATTTTTAAAGACTAAAATTATATTCAATACTATGTTTAATTTTTAGCTATTATTTTTAAAAAAAATTGATTTTGGAGATCAATGACTCAAACTAAGGAAACGATTAGTAGGAAATCACCATAGATCTGTTGTTGTTGAGAAGTCTAATTTGCCAGCTAAGCAAAGCACAAGGTAAAAGGGTCCAGTTTTGATAATTTTACTTATCTTGATTTATTGGTTTTGATATTTTTTCACTATATTTTAGCACAATGTGAATATTTTTATTCCTACTAGAATTTTATATAGCTTGACTTAATGCAAAATCACGATTAACTTAATATTATTTCAACTTTGTTGACAAAAGGCAAATCTATTCACTCTGTGCAGAGGCATATACCTCCCTAAAATTTGAGAACTTTTTTTATAAATACATGAGTATATACATATTTTCCCTCAATATGTTATTACGGTTGACTTCACATTAACGTAAAAATTGTGTGAAACTCTTTATTATACTTATGTATTATTTTTGCCTCCACTAACTAAATTTTCTGGATTCGATTTTGGTTGTTAGTGTTAACTCAAAAACTCTTTAAAAAGCTATTGTAGTATATATTTTAAATGATAACAAAGCAAATTTTGTTTAAATATTTTTAAAAAAGGATTAATAATTTGCTTGAGTTTCTGAAGTGCTTAGCAAGATCACTCTCATATACATATAAATTCAATTCGTAATATATTTTTCAATATGTAAGAGCTTGAGAAAGCAAGATAAAGCATCTAAAATTAAGTCAGTGTCTTCAGAAAGTTATTCGTAAGTTCGGAAAATGCTATAACTAGTTGAGAAAGTTGTTTTTCATGCCCATATCAAGCACATAATCATCGATCATAGTCTATGACACGCTTATTTATATAATTTTTGAGTTGGATTGATCATCTATATGTTATTTATATATAAAGTTGTTATTATTTAAGCTCATATATTGATAACAAAAAAACTTTAGCCTAGGAGTGTTTATAACTCAGCTCAACTTGCTAACCCGACTCAATTCGAAACTCATTGATCGGATTCGAGCCCTCAAATCTGCACTCCAATACATTTTTTAAGTCAGATTTGTGTCATACTTTGAGTTTACCCTAATCAACCTGAAGCCAAACAACTCTTTTAGAGTTATAATTTTTAAACAGACTATATATATATATATAACCCGTGTAGTGCGCGGGCTCCTATGCTAGTTATAGAATACAATACAGAAGACGAAGATGCTATGATGTTATCAATATCTACACGGAACAATTAAACTACGTAATTCTAGAGCATCTAATATGAAGATTATAATTAACAGAATGAAGATGATTAGTTATTATACAAAAGAGCTAGCGATACCCACAAAGGAGTATTGAAATGTCTGCATCAAACAGGGTGAGGATCATTTGCAATCCCAAACCGGCATCGTTCAACTATCACTTCCTAACATGCATTTTACATGGACATCAAGATGGAAAGGAGCATCGTTGCCCAAAAAAAAAAAAAAAGAAAAGAAAAAGAAAAATTTTCCTCAAGTTTCTCTATTACTAGGTACATTCCCGTGTCGGTTACTAATGCTTTTGATGCCCAAAAGCCCAAAAGGGCTCCTCATTGCACAAATGCAGATGCTGGTCATGGTTATATCTCGGTTTTGGTAAGTTTCCTTATTGAGAAGTCACAATTTCATAGTACTTTTTTACTGTGTCTGTCAACAACTCAACACTAGGGACTAGGAAGTTAACATGTAAATAGTGAAGGATTCACATTAAATGTATGGGGAATGAAGGGACTATGGTGGTAAATGATAATCTAGTCATCTGATTCCTTAATCATATATGTAGAATCCTAAGTCATTTAAACATAAATCCTAAGTCGTTACGTAACGACATTATCACTTATCATTGCGATTCCCCAATTTCTCACTTATCAACGTGAATTCCCCCCATTTATATATGCAATTCCAAACACGAATGAATGCAATAAGGGTGTATTTAAAGTGGGGTGAAATTTTAATTTGTTCCATTATTTGGATTTGTCAAATTTAGATGAAATGAAGTAGCGATGGATGAACTCCACTTCCATTAATTATTCTCAATTTGCTTCCCCCCAAATTGAGAGGAATAAGATTGAATAAAAATATTCAAATAATGGAACAGAGTAATGATTTCATTCTCTTCTATTCCACTGTGGTCCACCAATCCAAACATATCCTACCTTAAGTCTCTAACTCACTTGCAATCTCTTAGCGGTCTAACGTGTAGGTTAAATTAAGGCTATGGGGAAGAGGAGTCAACGAGAACACACAATTTGGATTGGGGTTGCAACTTGCAAGTGAGTTGGAGACCTATAGTGTATAATTTTTATAATTGTAAGGGACCTTAACACTAATTGTTCTTTATCAGGAACTAATTTGTCTATTGACAAATTGTTAGGGATCAATTTAAGGATTGACTCAAGAATTCAAGATTATAAACTACTATTGACACAAAAGCTCATCCAAACAGATTATAATTTGTTTATCAGCTACAATGCAAGCAAAAGAAATTATCCAACTTTATCGAATGAGTGAAGCATTTCCTAAAGTGATGCTAGCGCCCTGGAGGCAGGAGGTTGAGAGAAAAAGGTTTCATCCAATATCAAATTTTGGCTTTCAATTCAGCAAAAGAGCTTATCATTTGAGTTTATATAAAAGATTATCAATAAATGAATTCAGGGATTCTCTATCCAAATCCAGAAAACTGAAGAGAATGACAACATGAACAAACTAGATGTAGGCTCAAAAAATGAATAGAAAAAGAAAAAGGAAGCTTCCATCCGGACTCATGTATCCTCGAATTACAACTAGTCCGATTAGTTACAATGGATATGTAATTCTAAGTGCGAATAATAATAATAATAATAATTATACATTTTATTCTCTTCTCCATTGGCTGAAGGATACAACTCTAGTATACTTACTTTGGTTTAAAAAATAATTGAAGTTGAAAAAATTACTTTAACTGGAATTGAAGATGAAAGAATTAATTTGTAATTGGCAATGATATTTGTAAAGTAGATTTGAAACAATTGATTTTGTTTTGACAGAGTAAAGTAAAATTATTTTTAGAGGCGGCATTGCTAAAAAGGATATAAAAGAGAGTTTAAAAGCGGGAAAATGAGGGGCATAAAGGTAAAAATTAATCATACCTTTACCAACTGAGAATGAAAAGCATCAATGAATATGCTTCAGTTTCGCTTAATTTTGAGCAACAAACCTTAAATTTGACCAACACCAAAATGTGAACTGACTCTGTGAACTCCAGAAAGCCTGGCTAGTGCTGCATAAACTAAAAAACTGACTCTGTTCTGAGAAAACAATGTGCACTACAATAGCATAGACATAAAATTATAGCATTTAATTATAGAGATTAATCACAGCATGTGATAATAGAGATCAAAACTTCACCTTAAATTTTAGGCCAATTTGTGATCACTATTCCTAGGAAAAATGAGTCACTTGGCTGCGGCCGCGGCCAAAATATTCAGTGCTCCAATACTTTGATCTTCTCAAGATGGGCTTGCATACGATTAGTATCATCCGTTGACAATCGATCACCAACCATCAATTTGCACTGCTCAAACTTTCATTGCTCACACTTCAAGGTAGCTTTCCTACAAGCCTTTAAACTTCCTGAACAAGAAGGTAACATTTTATAGAAGTATTATATTGCGATCATTGTTAACAATAAAAAATCCGTAAGTGAAAGAAAAGACAGAATTCTTGCATGTAGCACATTGCGAGATCAAACCAAATTGATGAAAAGTTGAAAACTAATAAAAGAAAATTCAGAAGATTGTTTAAGCTTATATTGCAATCACTGTAACGTGAGTTTCATTCAACAACATGATAGTTTCATGCATCAAAGCAAATTGCAAGATCTAATCAAATTGATGAAAACTAAAAAGAGAAAACTCAAAATATTGAAGTTTTCATTGAAATCACTGTAAAGATAGTTTCATTCAACAGCATGGTTGTTAGTTTCATGCATCAAAGATTTAATCGATTCCTCCTGAAATAACTACTAACACAATGAACACAGCCCTTGTCATTCCATCCAATAGCCACGTGCTTCATCTCAATTGTAATTTATAACCATTAAATTGAAATTTTAGGAATAGTAAACCCATTATTATAAAACAAAACCAATCAGAAACTCCCTTCTTTCCTTGCCAAGGTACTTATCATATACTCACACACATGAGCCCAGAAGACTTAACACTCATTCTACATTTTTTTTGTGTTATGTTATTGTTACATGATGATAAATTTCATCACAAACCCAAACCAAGATGGATGCAATTAGTGGTTATGAAAAATGAAGGCATTTCATTGAGATTGAACAATAGATTCGAGTGACAGGTTTCATAATAGGTTTTCTGACAAATTTAGTGTCCTGGATAGCCGGATTCATCGCTTACAAAGCGAAAAGTGAAATCTGGACAAATTTTAGGCAAACTTAATGACAATAGAAGCGATGGAAAGATGCTAAATTACCAAAATTTATCAAGTTCCTTTCCCCTGAAGACATTATCCAGCATGCTTTCCTCTTCCTATCCCAATATACTTTAGAAAAAACTAATTCATCCATACATTTACATATACATAAATTCAAAAAAAAAAAAAAAAAACACTAGAATGCCGATGATTTTTCTGGGTAATAATCATGTCGTATTTGTTTGTTCTTACCAGATAGATCCAGCAAGTTAAATACCACTGGGTAATTTTTAATATCTTTGACCAATGTAATGGCAGCCCATGCCTTTTGATAGTCCTCTCTCGAAACTCTAATTATACACACATTGGTGATTGGATTTACGTACTTAACTGCACCCAAAAAAAAAAGAAGGAAAAATACCTAATTTCAATTTAACACGAAATTGATAAACAGCCGGTAAATAGATTTATTAAAAGAAGAAGAAGAAGAAGAATTGGCAGCAGCTTGTGACTAACCCTGTACTGATCCAAATTTTGAAACACCGCACTCCCAAAATTGACGAGGACGCTTTCATTTGTAGCGTTGTAGATGTTCGAGCGGGTAAGTATAAGAGGGACATCCCCTGGATGGTCTCTATTGGGGTTCAGAAAAACCTCCATCGCCAAGTACCAATTCTTAAACGCCACCATGATTGATTCCTTTGGCGAGGCGAACACCAACAACTCAGAAAAGGGAAATCGTCGAAATCGATTGATTGGAGCTGTGGAAGCAAGGAAAGTCGGAGGAGCAAGAAAGCAGAAGCGCTGGAAGACTAGGTCAGATTGCGAGAGAGACGCTTGCGAGCTAAGAATGATAAAAGGGAGGTGAATGAACAAGAGCTCGTGAAGAAGAAAAAGGCGGCGTGACGGACGACGGCCCCACGCGGCGTTTGAGAGGGGGGGGGGCTGGTGGTTGGCGGCGGCCGGGTAAGGAATGTTTTGGGCTTACAGGCCCAATGGGATTCGCATGGACGGTGGAGCCTTCACATAGAGGTTTACCTTTTTCCTGAGGAAAAAAATCGTACATGTTTTTTCAACAAAAGCTAACTTGGCCCTAATTCACTTAACCCATGGATTATATGGTTTGGGTCAAGTGAGCCTGAATTTATATGGGTTGTCATTAAGTCAATCCAGCCCACTATTTTAGTGGGTTTAGCAGGTTGGCTCATAGATCCTGGCTTATCTTGACAGTTTTATGTCTGTGAGTTTGAACGTAGGAGAACAAAAAAAAATGACTCGATACTCACATGGGTTGATTTTGCATTTTTATTTTCCTTTCTATGTTGGGTTTAAACAAAGGCATGGCCTTTTTTGAAAAAAAAAGTTTGAATAAAGACAAAATAAGGCTCCCACATATTTTTTTTAATATTTCCAAAATATAGAGTTAAATTTATTTATTGAATTCATATATACTATAGTGTAAAAGAAATCATTTAGATATTCAATTATGAATTGTTATATTAACCAAAAAAAATGATAAATCTAACCATTGACTAATTTAAAAGTCTTGTAAATAAAAGTATATGATTGGATAATAATATAGAATATTTTATACTATTTTTTATACCACTGATATATTAAAATTAAATTTTTTATATAAAAATATAAAATAAAAGTTAATTAATATAATGGAATAAAATTGATACTTTTAATAAAAATTAAGAGTGAGAAAAGGTGGGGATAGGTTGAGAATGATAGTTGGACTTGGATCCGATAGTTCATCCAGAATTTTAGGTGAAGCTGACACCTGCGATGACCCAACCCGACCCGGAACAAAAAGCAGTGGGTGAAATTTTTTCACATTTGGGTCACAATTTGCCCGGAATTTGACGTGCATTTGTGTTTTTTGTTTTGTCGTACTCCAATTTCTCAACGTTGGTGTGTGTCCCACAAGTGCAGTGACCACCAGTGTCTGGTTTTTCTATAAATACTCCACGCCTTGTGCTTTGGTCCTCGCTTTATTTTTATTCTGTTAGCTTTGCTTAGTTTCTGCATTTAAGAGAGAGAGAGAGTCATAGTGAGAGAAAGTTCGTTTTTTTTTTTTGGTTGGTTGGTTGGTTTTTCTTTCCTTGTTTTGTAGGTACTGAGGAGGAAGACTCGGCAGCTTGACTTTGTTGAAGAGCGTGAGTTTTATTTTCCTTCGTTTTCTTCTCTCTCTGGCGTTGGTCCACTCGTGATCTTAATTCACAAAAATTTAATGTTCGTTTTAATTTTTCTATGATTTATTGTTATGGGAGGAATTATTATGTGCATGAGAGTGATTTATACGCATATACCCATGTCTATCAGTTATGCATAATTTAAATATTCTTTAATCTTTGTGGTGCTTGCGTTTATTTTCATGTCATGTGTTGGTTTTCGAAATCATAATTGGCCTTGGTTTAGATCTGCTCCATGTGGGTATTTGTATGCTCCTGGAATTAGAGTTGTTTGTCTCATTTGTCTCTGAGAGAGAAATAAATGTAATTTATGCTTATACTTTGTGAGTGAGATTTTTTTTTTTTTTTTTATGATATCCCATTCGTCATTTGTTTATTTTTCACTCTGCAGAGTTTCCATTTTTGGCTACGGTTCGTCTAGAGCTTTTTAATTTATTTGTGGTCTGGTTTCCTGTTTTAATAGGCTGTTACATTCAATGAATAAGATCTGATTTATTGAAGCAGTTTTCTCATTTAACATACAAGGTGATAGGACCTTTTCTGAATGCGAATGAGTAGTTAAAATTGAGTGTGAAATCAAGATAATTGTTCACAAGACAGGTTATCTGAAACTAGTCTGTGAGATGAGGTTGCTGGTTCTAGTAGAGTGTCGGTCGTTATTATATTCTTCAGAGCCAAGAAGGTCAGTTTCTGTTGAGTTTGACTCAATTCTGTTTTGTTGTGGTGGGCCCTGCAGACGATTCGGGCAAGGCCTTGAAATTGGAGAGTATTAGATTGGGATCCTAGAAGTTTCTGTTTGGACTGAAGGAATGGAGGTATATGGCAAATCTGTGGTTGCAGCTCCTGCAAATGTTATTTATCTGTCAAGTATTTTGGGCCAAGAGGGTCCTGCTCCTGTTCACAAATGCGACCGGAGGTGTGAAAATGAACATGTTTGTGGGAACATGTATCGGTGCAAGCTAACAGGGCTAACTCACATCTGTGACAAGAACTGTAACCAGAGAATTCTGTATGATAACCACAGCTCCCTTTGCCTAGCGAGTGGTAAAATTTTTCCCCTTACGCAGGCAGAGGAACAAGCTGTGAGAGGTGTTCGCAGAAAGCTTGATGTGGAGAATTCGCCCCCTGATAGCTGTGGCTTTAAGCGTAGGCGGGATGCGCAGCTCCATCCTTCTCCTTTCGAGAGATCTTTCTCTGCTGTTAGTCCTATCTGCAGCCAAGTTGGAGACGGCATGGATATGAGCTAGATATCTATTATCTAACCGAGAAGACTCTTTGTCATTTGACTCGTTTTCTCTTATCCCTTTGCATTTTCTTTATTTTACTTTTTCTATCAGATAAGTTGATAACAGAACTTGAACAATTATGGAACTTATTGGTGGACTTGATGCGTCCCCATCTGCTGTAGGAAGTCCTTATATTTCTAGTAGTAATGTAATGTAGCATTTAAAGTAGCTTGCTTGACTGTTGAATGGGGATTTGAGCAGGCTCTATGTGCTAGTTTATGACACTTGAATTGACTTCAGTTTCACGCTATCCTTATTGAGAAGCAGACTATGATTGCTGACTACAGGATGTGTTCTGGCATTTAGAATGCTTGAATTTGATTCTTGAACTGAATGATGTATACATGAGCAATGGACTTAACTGTAACCCATTTCTAGCTGACTTTCAAGTTTCTAGTTTATCTTTGGTCACAAGGCAGCCCCATTCTAGTATTAGTGTACTCATTACTAATACTACTCTATTTAGAGCAGCGCACAACTAATAATCTTGTGCCTTAGGCTGATAAATCTATTCAGGGTTATGTTAATAACCTTGGCTTCTGTAAGTTCAGGTTTTCTCTCCAGTTCTTTATATGAGCACAGTTGTTGTTCTGTTATCTGGTGCGATTTGATTTTTGTTTTGCTGCCTAACCCGTCCTGTTTCTGTTACAGGCTCAAGGGAGATGATTTAGATCACGGTTTCCATATGTCTTAACTGTCTTTCCAATATCTCTTCCTATCTTTCCTTGATTTGATTGACAGTTGGCTGTTTTTGATTGATGTAACTTATGCAGGTTTTGAAGCATGTGCTAAAAAGTAGAATTCAAAACTTTGTGTTGCAATACTGAATAATTTCTTATGATATAGATTTGCAATGTTATGACATGAAATGTTGACAAAATGTCTTATTCTCTCTGATGCAGGCACAGGCATTGCTACTTTTGCTCGATTCCATCTTTGTTGAAGTTTGGAGACTAGGACAGTAAAAGGGCTGTAAAATTTAATGAGCCTAAGCTGGTAATCCTGATTCCTGCCACTACGGGACATCTAAAGAATTTGAGGTAAGAGAAATTATGATCCTGTTTAGAGATGATATATTCACAATATGGAAAGCTGAAAAAAAATAGGCATGCTGCGTTGAAATCACAGACTTCATTGTTGACTTCCTTTATATTATCTATTCCTTGTAGATGGTGGCATTGAGCAAACAAAGGGGTACCTTACCAGGATACTTATCATCACCATCTCCATCTGTCTGTCAAACCTGCATATTAGTGTACATATATTTGAGGATTGACAGTAATAAGCCTGTGTTTGAAAGTAAAGCCGAATCGCCTTGTTGATGGCTGCTTCTTCTCAGTATAGTCTCTCTATTATGTTCTCACCAATGTAAATCTATTTTTGGCACATAAGCAGATGTATATTTTTTATATTCTGATATTTTTGAATTCTGAGTTCTGTAATGCATCTTTTTTTTCCGCTAATTTTTGACATCCATATCTCTTGCCTTTTGTCATTTGGCATTCTTCAACCAATGAATTTTGGTGAATGTGTATTTTTATTATTTTAATGCTAATTACTTCGCCCAACTATGGTTCTATTTCTTTCATGAATTGAGCAGTGTCGTGAAAAATAGGCTTGAAAGGTTCTTGATAATGATGATTTGATTTGTAATAAGTTTACTTTCTTTCTTTTTTTTATAAATTCATATAATATTTTTTATTACAATACCTGTAGCAAGAATTTTCTTTTATATCCCTAAAATGTGGAATTTACGATTAAGCTTCAGTCTTTTTTTTTTCTTTTTTTTTTTGGGGTTCTTTTCTTTTTAATGAAGTCACCCCATGTGTCTCTTTTTTCAATATCATGTGTAGTTGTTAAACCTCAAAAATTGATACCAAAATCTTCGTCCTTATCTTCCGAAGTTCGCGGCTTTAAATTATCAGGGTTGTCAAGGTGGAATCAGTCTCTTAACTGAATAGTATTTATATTGATGATAATAGTAATAACTAGCATATACTTGAAATGAGGTCTTGGTCAATTTTACTGTTGAAAAGTTGTCCTTTTCCTCGCATGAAAGGTCAATAGTAGTTGTTACATGTCAATGTTCTGAAGTCACTCCACAAGGTCAAGGGGGTGTGTTAATTAGGTGCACTACATGGGGAAATATGCACATAGAAGTTTCTGCCTTACGTATTACCTAGTCAACGTACTTGTATGTATGAGGAATCCTAGGTCACTTCTTTTCAGGATCATTCTATATCAACAGCCTACAAGATCGAATCCCAAGTTCACGACACGATTCGTTGAAGGAAAATTCATGAGTCTCCAATCATAATGGATTTCGTTTTTTTTTTTTTTTTGTGCAATTTCCCATGAAACAACAAAAGGCAAAGAATAGCTTCAAAATTAGGCTATCCACAATAAAAAGAAATACTAAACCCATAAAGAACATCTTGCGGCTGAGAATTTCATCAAAGCAAAGTAACGTTTAGGTTTTGTAATACGTATAAGTCATAGCACCTATATCAATACCCTCTTAAGTTGCTCCCAAACACAAAAGCCAATCATACGAACTAGAATCATTCAAAATGCCAATGGTAGCATCATGGAAGTTCCCGAGTTTAATTCTTGTTGTCTTTATGTTCTTCTATTGTTCTTTCTCTTACATATTCACCATAACCAATAACTGCCCGCATACTATATGGCCAGGCACGCTCTCTGGCGCAGGCACGCCTCCACTCGCATCGACCGGATTCCGGCTGGACTCGGGCCAAAGCGTCAAACTTATGAGCGTTCCGGGATGGTCGGGCCGGATATGGGCAAGGACTGGTTGCACATTTGATGCAACAGGAATTGGCAAGTGCCAAACGGGCGATTGTGGTGGAAAGCTGGAATGTGATGGTAATGGTGCTGTTCCCCCTACCTCGCTGTTTGAGATAACACTTGGTAAAGGCATTGATCAAGATTACTATGATGTAAGCATGGTAGATGGCTACAATCTGCCACTGCTTGCTCAACCGCGAGGTGTATATGGTAGTGGTGTCTGTAATGCCACAGGCTGTATAACTGATATTAACAGAGGTAAGATTATTTAGAGCTCAAGCAATAAATTTTATCATGTATGGTTTTAAATTGTGGTCGCTCCATTGCGATTATTATGATTATGAAAAATTGGAGAAAAATGTCGCTGATGCAACCACAGTAATTAATTGTGGTCATAATGTGGTTGGAGGCACTGTATCAAGACCACAATATTGTTTGAGAAATTCTTAGGTGCACCGAAACCAAAAGAAAATATTTTTTTTGATTAATTTATTATTGACATATAAGTTTTGTGGGTTATTATTGTCTCCCACATTCCCTATATTTTTAATATAATTACTGATTTGTCAATCAATAAATAAAGTAAAACAAATACTTTATTTTGCTCTAAGAGCATTTAAGAATTTCTTATATTGCTCTCACAATTACAATCATTGAATGGTAAATAGCAATTTAAAAATAATACCATGGTTACTATAACCATAAATTATCCTATGGCTCATTAGTTGCTATAACTATATACAAATGGAGTATTACGCTGGTGGATATGGAGTCAGTTCATATCTTACAAGGACGTGGATTTAACTTCCGTTGACTGCTGTAAGGCTTTTATTTATGGGTAATCACATAAAAATTCCTAGAAGTGCTCGAAGAGTCCCGAGGCTGTGCCATGATCCTAGTGGGAAGACGGGCGTCGAACCTAGCTACATGAACTTTGAAAAAACCAACTATATGTAGAATGTTAAATGGTTACAATTTTTGCTAAGATGTTTTGACTCTATATTTAACCTCTAGTGGTCTTTATATTTTAACGTGTCCAAAAATCATCATTTAATCTTAGCAAAGTTTGGCAAGTGATTTTAACTGTGTAACATTAATTATATATGGCAGAATGCCTGCTTTTTTCACATTTCAAAAGAAAAATGTTATGTTATAGGTTGCCCAAAGGAACTTCAAGTAGTTGGTGGAGATGGATACCAAGATGGTGTGGTTGGGTGCAGAAGTGCTTGTGAGGCGTTTGGGTTGGATCAATACTGCTGCAGTGGACAATATGCCAACCCAACAACATGCAAACCCTCCTATTACTCCACCATTTTCAAGCGGGCTTGTCCAAGGGCTTATAGCTATGCATTTGATGATGGCACAAGCACTTTCACTTGCAAAGCTTATGAATATGACATTGTTTTCTGTCCCAACAGCAACAGGTATGCATACATTTTCCCCCTCAGTCATGATTGATTTTCCAATTCTAACACCCCAAATAACATATTACAACAACACAGGGCTAAAAAACCAAAGGGTGCATTACTCCCTCCACCAGAGTCTATGACACAGCCTGCAGATGGGAAATTTCAGCAGGCCAATTCTTCTTCAAAGGTTGTCCCGCCCTTTGGAATGGCAACCTTTGTCTTGGTTGCCACTTTTTTGGCATTTGTTTCAAAGACAAGGCCATTGATCTGACAAAAACAATTCCAGAAATGAATCTTACAAGTGTTTGGAAGAAGGGGGAGAAAAAAGAAAGACCAAGACCAGGAGATGGAAATGATAAGCAGAGAAAAAAAAAATGACACAAGAATAAGCAGGAAACAAAATAAAAAAAAAATGCAGAAGTTGCTCTTCCAAAGCCTCAACATGTTTGCAGCTGATTAAGAACCAATGGCGATATGCTAAACAGCACCTTGTCCCTATCCTCTCAAGATAACGTGTAAATCCAGCAAAAAAATGTTTGGAAGAAAACAAGTAGTCATTTGCAATGTAAATATAACCAGGAACATAAGAATCCCCTATATCCTCAATACATGTTGAAATTTCATGATGGGTTATCTTCGAGATGAATTTTAGCCGGCAAAAGCAGCTATTTTCATTTTCAGTTTCAGTTTGGATAAATTGAAAATAGTTTTCTCTGTTTTTGTTTTCTCTTTTCAGACTGTTGCTTGTCTTCATCATTGTGTGAATGAAAAAGTAAAGACTAGACATGAAAATTGAAAATTGTATTGTCTAGTTTTTATTATTTTCTTCACAAAGTTTTTAAAAACAGGGAACAAAAATTAGTAACAGGAAATTAAAACTGAAAACTTCTTTCTAAAAGTAAACAAACTCTATGTTAAAATTATACATTAATGATATTCGTCGAAAGAGATACTCCAAGGAATAGTGTGGAAACTTGAGTCAGACCTAAGAACACACCAACAATGAATTGATTAAGAAATCTAGTAACAACTATTCTTTTTCTATCTTTGACCATCTCCGTCGTGTGCATTTTAATTCAACAGTTTTCTTTACCTTTTTATCAGTCCAAGTTTAAGGATTGAGTATAACGGTTCATGACATAAAGTAAAAACTATGATGCAACACTTAGACTCATTCCTTGGTCTTTTCCTAGCTTTGTCCTTGTTATCTTTGGGTGGTTGTTGCTGTTGGGTTTTATGCATGCACCAGCTAATGTAAGGATCACTTTTATTTATTATGAACAATTCTAAACAGAAATGGACAGTCAGGTAAAAAATCACAATATACGAGAGATAGGCTCATTTTTTGGGATATTGGGATGAAGTGAAAGAATATCAAATATACACAAGTAAGTAGGAGGAAAATCACAGAACTATGGTGAGGAGTTTGTTGGGTTTGAGCACCATCCTATGTGGAAAAAAGCCCAAAATCGAGTTAGGTCACTTATCTAATGATAGGAGTCAAGTAAGGTTATATGAGAGAGCTCATTTGTGATAAGAGAGCAGCCACAAAGTGAGAAAGAGAAGAGAGAACTCGGCCTCCCTTTCCTTTCATATTCCTACTCCGAGCAGCCACCGTAGATCGCCGTTTGCGAAGTTGTCCACTATTGGATCAGGCCAAATTTGGACAGCAGGCTCCTGACAATGGCTCTTCATTCTGAACGGTCGGATCATCAAGTAAAGGTCTAGAATGCGAGATATTGAGCTCGAATAGAGGTTCTGCTTTGGTTTGTAGAATTAGTTTTTCTAGTTCAAGCTGTCTCTGTAAATTGATAGTTGTAAAGTTGTTCACCGTTGCATCGAGCTGAAACTTTTACAGCAGGTTCTTGGTGCCTGGTTCTTCATTCTGAACGGTTAGATCGTCAATAAGGGGTCTGGAGTGTGAGATATTGATTTTGCACCGAAGTTCTATTTTTATTTGGAGAATCACTTCCTTGGTTCAAGCTGTCACCGTAAATTGGTGTTTCTGAAACCGTTCACTGTTGGATTGGGCTGAAACTTGGATAAAAATTTCTACATATCTGGTTCTTCATTCTGAACGGTTGGATTGTTGAGAAGATGTCCGGAGAGGGAGGTACTAGGCTCGGACAGCAGCTCTAGTTTTGAGATATTTCACATATTCGTTGTTTCTCAATTTTGAGTATTAGTGTTTAATTAGTTTTGCTTATTGTTAGCACGAATTGTGCATATATTTGAGACTCTCTTGTACCTATTTTGATCATAGTCGAGCTATTTCTTTGATCTGGATGACCCGTGATTTTTTTATTTCTCACATTGAGAGAGTTTTTCCACGTTAAAAATTTTGATGCATTGTCGCTATTATTCTGGTTTATTGTATGTGTTGATTCCTGCGATAATTTTACTGGTATAGTTGCTCCTCTTGTTCTTCCAAGTAGGGAATTATGTATTTTATTCCGAATATTTGGCATCAAAGCTCATTCTTGGGCATTATTGATTATAGCTTGCTTGAATGATGGAGGCAAATACAAGTAGAATGGTATGCTTGAATGGCACTAATTATCATATATGGAAAGGCAAGATGAAAGATTTGTTGTTTGTTAAAAATCTACATATGCCTATGTTTGCTACACAAAAACCAAATTCAAAAACTGAAGAAGAATGGAAGTTTGAGCATCAACATGTTTGTGGTTTTATTCGGCAATAGGTAGAAGATAATGTTTATAATCACATTGCTAATGAGACTCATGCTAGAACTATGTGGAAAAAGATTGAATCCTTGTATGCTTCCAAGTCTGGAAATAACAAGTTGCATTTATTGAATATGGTGATATCTCTGAGATACAAAGAAGGGCCTTCCATATCCGATCACTTGAATGAGTTTCAAGCAGTTTTTAATCAGTTGTCAGGCATGGGAATCAAGTTTGAAAATGAAGTTCAAGGACTTTAGTTGCTAAATACTCTACCAAATTCTTGGGAGATATTCTGCATCTCCCTCACTAATTCTGCTCCTAATGGTGTGGCAACTTGTGAAAGGTGGTGTCTTGAATGAAGAAGTGAGAAGGTTCATCTCACTCAGAGATGTTAGTTATAGAAAATAGGGGGAGAAGTCAGAACAAAGGCACAGGGGGTAAAGGTACAAGCAGAAGCAAGTCCAAATCAAGGTACAAAAATATTGAATGTCGTTACTCTCATAAAACAGGGCACATCCAAAACTATTTCTTTCTTTGGAAAAAGGAGAACAAAGGTAAGCAAGTGAAGAAAGAAAACAATAATGATCGTGTGTCTACTGCTATTTCAGATGATCTTCTCATTGTAGGATATGAGAATATGATTAATATAGTATCTGATGAGTCTGATTGGGTAATTGACAGTGGCACCTCAATACATGTTACACCAAGGAAAGAGTTTTTCACATCTTACACTTCAGGTGACTATGGAATGCTAAAGATGTGCAATGATGGCTTGGCCAAGGTGATTAGTATAATAGATGTTTGTTTAGAAACTAATGTTGGAATAAAGTTGCTGCTGAAGGATGTTCGACATGCTTCAAATGTCCGCTTGAACTTGATTTCAATTAGAAAGCTTGATGATGAAGGTTAGGTTAGCACATTTGGCAGTAGTCAATGGAAGCTCACTAAAGATAACTTGGTAGTGGCTTGAGAAAAGAAGACCTCAAGTTTGTGTATGATGAAATCCACAATTTCAAAAGGCCATGTGAATGCAGTTAAAAGCAAAGAAGTTTCAGAGTTATGGCATAGAAGGCTTGCTCACATCAGTGAAAAAGGACTAAATTGTTTGGCTAAAAAGGATGTACTTTTTGGTTTGAAGAATGCAGAGTTGGAGAAATGTTCTCATTGCATGGCTGGAAAACAGAGAAGATTATCCTTCAAGAAGCATCCTTCTTCAAGAAAATCAAATTTCTTGGAGTTGGTGCACTCTGATGTTTGTGCTCCATTGAAGGAGAAGTCATTTGGTGGTGCTCTTTACTTTGTGCTATTCATTGGTGATCACTCAAGGAAGCTTTGGGCTTATGCTTTGAAGACTAAAAATCAAGTCTTGGAAAAGTTCAAAAAATTCCAAGTTTTGGTTGAGCGACAAACAGGTAAGAAACTTAAATACATTTGTACTGATAATGGTGCTGAATATTGTGGACCATTTGATGAGTATTGTAAACTGCAAGGCATTAGGCATGAAAACACACCTCGTAAAACACCTGTCACAATCGGGATCACTAGGAGACGGCGAAAAAGAATTATTTGAAGATTGGGAGTCGCCACCAAGTTTATTAAAATTTGGAAAAATATGGAAAAACCCATTTATTTAAAAAAAAATGATCTTTGAAACCAGATTGTGAGTTCGGGAGTCGGTTATGCATGAGGAAGGGTAAGAACTGAATCCTACGCACCCCTAATACACCCGCCCTTAGACGGTACCTTTAATTGATTTGTGCAAATCATTAATAACCTTTCAAAATATTTATTTTTTATTTTTTATTTACAAGAAAATTACAAAGAAGAGAAAGAAAATCTTTTTTTTAAAAAAAAGGAATTTTGAAATATCAAGCTGTCACAACTCAGATGTCCAAAATATTGAGTTAACATTTTTATTCAAAATAGAATATTTTTCAAATAAATGAAATTAAATAAAATAAAATATCTCATTTATAAAAAAAAATTCATTAGAAAAAAATATTGACAAGTAAGACTAAAATTATAAAAGTTTAATTTTGACTTGACAGGGATCGGAATCGCCTGCTCCTACGTATCCCCTGGTGTAATGGAAACTCAAAGTCACGTAGTTCTGTAAAAAAATATCTGTAAGTTGATTTGATTTTATATTTTTTTTTATAAAAGAGAATTTTTGGACATCAAACTGTCACAGCTAAAATATTCCCGAGTATAGAATTAACAAGCCGTCACGGCTTAGTTAATCCCATTAAAAAATTTTCAATTAATTAAGTAAGTTTTTAAGGCAAAATACTCAAGTATTTATTTAAATCTAAAATGAATAAAATTCCTCTTTTTTATTTTAGACTTAAGTTAAACCTAAACCAAACAAGCCAACCTAAAAACTGAAAAAAAGAAATGAGCACTTAACCAAACAAGTAAATTCAAATCCAAATACTAACTCGAAAGTTTATTCCAACAAAAATAAAATAACAATAACTAAAAAAATGAAATAAAACTAAAATTCCTTAATTATCTTATTCCTGGTTTTACTATTTTTTACTTAACCTAATTGTGCTAACCTAACCAAACTCCAGTAACCTAACTCAAATATCCCCCAACATATACACTCATAACAATACACACGCACACACACTTTACCTAACAAACCCACGCACACACACGAACAGAAAGAGAAGCAAAGAGAAGGGAAAAGAGATATTGGGGGGAACAAGAGAGTGGGGGTGTCACGACCCAACCTGGGGAACATGATCGGCACGTGAGGAGTCTCATCCCCACGTAAGCCTCGTGACCTCTGAGTCTCTCTCTTTATGTATAAAATAACATATTTTCATTTTGAAATCATATTTTCATTTAAAACTCTATTTAAACCTTATATCTAAAAATATAAAACTTAAATATTTGATATAAGAAACTCTGAAATTTATCTTAATCATATTCTGAAAACCAATTAATCACATGAACTAAATCATAATTACATCTCTGGTTTATTACATAAACTCTAATCATACTCTACAATTTCAATTCCATAATTACGAACTGAAAGTAGATACATAACTTTTCAAATACTGAAACCAATTATGTAATCTGAAAATAAAGCATGGTTCGGATCATGCCTGCATATCTACTGGAGCACTATACTCTAACAAGACTCTAACCAGGCCTTACTTCAAAGTAAGACTCACTACTGAGAATGGCAACATCTGCCAAATCGTAGGCTGAGCAACGTCTGCACCTACAACTATGAGGAGGAAGGGAGAGGGGTGAATCAACGAACTCAGTGAGTGAGCTCTCGCCCATCACCCATATGAGACAACAACAACCATACACACACACACACACATATATATATATACATGCACTGGAAAAACGTTTCCAATATTTACATAACATAACTACTCTCCTGAAAACACTTTCCATGCCATGAATTCATAAACAAGCATATCTAAAACTATAATCCATTACAAACCATTTGATATTCTTGTATATAATCTAATAGAAAATATATCTCTATATTCATAAATTCATAGAAAAACATCTCTAAATTCTTACTTCAAGAAGAAAATCATTTCTCATATGTATAATATCTCTTAAGTCAAATATTCTCTTAAAATATCAATAATCTCTGAAAATCATTAATACTCTCTGAAAACATAAACAACAGTACTCTATTAGAGAAACAGGAATCTCTGCTCTATAATTCTTTAGGAACTGAAAATGTTATGCTCTATGATCCAGTAGGATCTAATGAGGACACTTAAATAGGTTCCATTCTCTGCTCCATGAGATTGTCCTCTCAGGACAACTTGGTACCAAAGTTAACGATTGGGTTCAGCCGTTAACTCACTGTCTGTTTCTTTATAGCTACCGTCTAGTCTCTAATTCAATAAACATATTATTTTCTCTAAATCTCTGTTATATACTTTAATCTAGGAATCAAACTCTTTCATACATAATTACTCTATTTCTTGAAATCATCAAGATAATTCATAAAATCTCTAAACACAATCATACCCATACTCTAGTTCTTTATAAAACTATTTAAATATGAAAACTCTTAAAACTCTAAAAGCTCTGGACTCGTACAACTCTAGCAACCTGACTTTAGTATAACTGTGACTGTGAAATCATACCCAAAGGATCACCCGCTTGCAGGCATTCCGATTTCAAGCTCACAGAAGATGTATCTGGCAGTCACTACGAATTATACTGAATTCTATACTTTTGGAATATCATAAAACTGGATTGTCTAAAATCCCTTTTCTCAAGATAACTTCTTTTATAAATTAATAACTCTAATAACATAGATTAAAACAGAAAGGTTCAAGACATAAATTCTCTAACGTTATAACATAGCATCTCTATTTGACATATTTGCCAAAATATCTTAACTGTTACTCTGAAATCATATATCAAAGTCTCTAGTCTTGAATCATAACGGTATCATAAACTCTTAAAACATGTTTGATAAAATGTCAACTTATTACATCATATGCTCTTGCAAGAAATCTCTTCATAAATACGTATAAAACCTTTTTCATAGCACTTGATAATCAATCATGGTCCCATGGCTTTCTAAATTACATAATTCATGCTCTTGAAAATCATGCTCTTTCTTTGACTTGCCATACTTGCAAAATCATCTATACAATCATACATTCATCCCTAAATTCTCATATATAACAAATATCATGCATAAACATACTCATAATGCTTAAAAGTAAGGCCATGAGTTTGAACCCACTTACCGTTTGGAGCCAGGAGTATGTGGGCACCACCAACTTGACCTCTGAAGCATGGAATGGCATCAACAACTGCCATAGAGCAATATAAACTCAAGAGTAGTCTCCGCTGATCTTTAAACAACTCTAATCTAGCTCTAACAACATTGGGGAAGCATCCCCACATGACAAAAATGGAGAAAAACAACAACTCAAACCAAGAACATAAGAGAATGAGAAGAACGGAGACAAAATCTATCAACATAAACATACCTTGATGATTTAGGGGAGCTAGACTTGAATGAGATTGAGAAAAGAGGTGAGAGGAGGGTTTGGGAGTGAAGGGAATTCGGATTTTGGGGGAGAAATCTGAAAGGGAAGGTTTATAAAGGGGTTGGGGGTCTCATTTACGCGAAACGACGCGTTTTACACTGTTCGTGCACTATTCACATCACTATATCGGTGTATGACCGCTATAGCGGTCTACCCCCCACTTATGACCGCTATAGCGGTCCCCAAAGGACAAAGCACACTGCTGCCACCAACTGTGACCGCTATAGCGGTGACAGTTCACCACAAAACCCAGTTCAAGGGTCATTCATGCATCTTGGGCCTTCCCAACCACATGAGTGGGTCCCAGGGGACCCTAGGCCAGTACAGAACTTATTCGCTGCCACGTATACCTCGGGTATTACAGGGTGACAGAATGAGAACGAGAGAAAGTGAGAGAAGGAGAGTAAGAGGAGTGTGAGAGGTTGTAAGAGAGAGGGAAAGCATATGGCCGTGGCAGAGGAAGACCACACAAGGGGGCGATTCTCGTGACGGCACATGCGGCTGGGAGAGAGGAAACAAGAGGCAGAGGACAGCGGTGGTCTTGCACAGAGAACAGGGGCTGACCGAGACTCGGTAAGATGACTCGCAACATAGAGAAAAAGGCCGATTTGTGGCTGTTCTCTGGAGATCGAAGCGATCTCAGAGCGGAGAGAGGTGGCGGCGATGGCGCGAATCTGGGTTCCCGTAGTGGCGGTGCTGTGACTGGGAAGGCGTGCGAGGTTTGCGGTTTCCTAGAGTGTGGTGGTTCGGCCGGGTGGGTGGTGGAACATGGCGGCTTCACGACTAGGGAATGGGGAAGGCCGACGGTGGCTGATGGAAGTGATGGTGGTGTCGATGGCTTGGAGGGGTTGGCCGCACGTGGTGAAGTTGAGCGGAGCATGGTGGAGTATAGGGGGAGTGGTGGCCGTTTGATGAGGGGGGAGTGGTGGCCGTTTGATGAGGCGAAAGTGAGGTTGTAATGGTTTTGGTGAGGCAAAGAAGGGGAAGAAGATAATGGAAAAGGGAGTTGGGGAGGGGTCGTTGTGGTGGTGGAAGGAAGCCGCGGCCCCTATGCTTTTTCTTTGCATTTTTTTGGTTATATTTTTATATTTTTGAAGATAATGATGTATACCTATGCTGCTGTTACTTCTAATTTTTCTTTTGTTGTTGTTATTGGGCTGAATTGCTGGTTCTCTTCCTGTATTTGTTGCTGGATTCTTGTTGTATATTTTGCAGGATTCCCGTTCTGATATATCAATGTTCAATTTTTTGTTTGAAAATTTTTCTAGTGATGGTCTTTCTTGATGATCTTTTTGAAAATTTCTTGGTGATTGATTGTAATCTTGACTGATCTCAATATTTCTTGGTCTGAATGTTTCTTGCTGATGATAGTGTCCACCCCCCGGTGATAGTCTCCTTCTCAATATGTATACTATGTGTTTTTTCGAATCCTCCCAACTCCACCGAAAGAAACTTCGGCATTTTGCAAGTAGTGGAGAGGAACATCATCGTGATGTTCTCCACCCTTTTTTGAACACAAAAATTCCCCTCATCCCCATGCTTCACAAGCCTGTCTCGGGGGAATAAGTGAACCCGTGAGACTCTTTGTCTTTTTATCTATTTTTATTTTATTTTATTTGAAGTTAAAAAAAAGTTGCAACAGGTTGGGCTTTTATTTTTTTTTTGATAATTGGAAATAAATTGAAATGGTCTAAAACTAAGAAAAGGCATAGACTGAAAGGGATTGGAATGGGCCGAAAATGGGTTGGCCCTTTTTTATTTTTTGTTTTAATTTTTGGAAACAAACAACAACTGGCTAATTTTTATTTTTTTTTTGAGAAATAATTAACGAAACTGTAACGAAAAAAATGTAAATTAGATGCAAATTTTTGGATTTTCTTATTTAATGACCGAACAAAATCGGATATTCACAACACCTTAGCTGAATAGTTTAGCGGAAAGGATGAACAGAACATTAATTGAAAGAGTTAAGTGTATGCTTACTGAAGCAAAGTTGCCTAAGCGTTTATGGGGAGAAGCATTGTTCACAACAGTGCATGTGATTAATCTGAGTCATATAGTTGTTTTGGATAGTAATGTTTCAGATAATGTATGGTTTGACAAGAATGTCTCTCATGATCACTTAAGAGTTTTTGGGTGCAAAGTATTTGTTCATGTTCCAAAGGATGAGAGATCTAAGTTGGATGTGAAGACAAAGCAATGCATCTTTGTTGGGTATGGTCAACATGAGCTTGGTTATAGGCTCTATGACCCAATCAATAAAAAGCTTGTGAGAAGTCGTGATGTGGTGTTTGTAGAAGACCAAACCATTGAAGATATTGAGAAAGTGAAGAAGACCGAATCTCAGCATAACAGTGACTTGATCGATGCAGATTCGGCCTAGCCACCACATGCACAAAAACTAGCAGAGAATCAGGCCTAAGATCATATGTAAGAAGATGACCATAGGGTTCATGATGACCAACAGATGGGAGATCATTTAGATGCTCCAACTGATGATGTTGTTGATGATCAATATGAGATACCTACAGATTTGCCTGTTGCACTTAGGAGGTCTATTAGAAAGGTACAACCTTCAATAAGGTATGCTACTGATAAGTATGTGACTTGACTGATAGGGGAAAGCCTGAATGTTATGAGGAGGCAATGGATAGTGACTAGAAGCAAAAATGGGTTGATGCTATGCAAGATGAAATGCAGGCCTTGTATGATAATCAAACATTTGAGCTTGTAAAATTGCCTGAAGGTAAGAGAGTTTTGCAAAACAGGTGGATATATATGATGAAACATGAAGGAAATTCCTCTTCTCCAAGGTATAAAACTAGATTGGTGGTTAAAAGCTTTAGGTAGAAAAGGGTATTGATTGTGATGAGATCTTTTCTCTGGTTGTGAAGATGTCCTCTATCAGGACTGTTTTGAGTTTAGCTGCAGGTCTTGATTTAGAGATAGAGCAGATGGATGTAAAAATTACTTTCCTCCATGGTGATTTTGAGGAGGAAATCTACATGGAACAACCTGAAGGTTTTATAGCAAAAAGAAAAGAAGATTATGTGTGCAAACACAAGAAGAGCTTATATGGCTCGAAGCAAGCTCCGAGGCAATGGTATAAGAAGTTTGAGTCTGTAATAGGAGAGCAAGGCTACAAGAAGACTACTTTAGATCATTATGTTTTTATTAAACAGTTTTCTAGTGATGATTTTATTATCCTTCTATTATATGTTGATGACATGCTTATTATTGATCAAAATGCTTCAACAAGTGATAGGTTGAATAAGCAACTTGGGATGTCATTTGCAATGAAGGATCTTGGACCAGCAAAGCAGATTCCTAGTATAAGAATCATTCGGGATAGAAAGGAGAAGAAACTTTGGTTGTCACAAGAGAAATACATTGAAGCCGTGCTGCAAAGGTTTCAAATGGAGAAACTTAAGGCTGTTAGCACTCCTCTTGCTGCACACTTCAAATTGAGTTGCAAGCAAAGTCCATCAAATGAAAAAGAAAAGAAAGACATGGAGAGAGTTTCATATGCTTCAGTCGTGGGTAGTTTGATATGTGCTATGGTATGCACTAGACCAGACTTAGCTCATGCTATTGGTAGTATTAGCCGTTTTCTTTCAAACCCAGGAAAAGAGCATTGGAATGCCATAAAGTGCATTATGAGATATCTTCGTGGTACTTCTAGCTTGAAGTTATGTTTTGGAAATGAGAAGCCTTCTCTACTTGGTTACACTGATTTAGACATGGCAGGAGATGTTGACTCTAGAAGGTCTACTTCAGGTTATTTGATTACATTTGGAGGTGAAGGTGGAGCTGTAACTTGGCAATCTAAGTTACAAAAGTGTGTTACTTTATCCACTATAGAGGCTGAGTTCATTGCCATTATTGAAGCGTGCAAAGAGATGCTTTAGATGAAGAAGTTCTTACAAGAACCTGGTTTTACTCAAGAGAGGTATATGCTATTTTTTAATAGTCAAAGTGCTATACATCTTGATAAAAAATCAACTTTTCATTTGAGGTCCAAACATATTGATGTGAAATGTCATTGGATACGTGATGCTTTGAATGCTAAGTTGTTGGAACTTGAAAAAGTTCATACTGATGAGAATGGTTCATACATGATGACAAAATCTTTGCCAAGAAGTTTGAAGCCTGTTGTTTGATCACCAGTTTTGCGGTTACCTCTACATAGTCACGAGGGGGATATTTGTTGGGTTTGGGCTCCTTCCTATATGGAAAAAAGTCGGAAACCAAGCTAGCCCACTTACCTAATGATAGGAGTAACCTAGGGTTATATGAGAGAGCTCATTTGTGACAAGAGAGTAGCCACAAAGTAAGAGAGAAGGGAGAAAACTCGGCCTCCCCTTCCTTTCATATTCCTACTCCAAGCAGCCACCATAGATCGCTGTTTGCGAAGTTTTCCACCATTGGATTGGGCCGAAATTTGGACAACAGGTTCTTGACAGATGGTTTTTCATTCTGAACAGTCGGATCTTCGAGTAAAGGTCTGGAGTGCGAGATGTTGAGCTCGAATAGAGTAACTATTTTGGTTTAGAGAATCAGTTTTTCTAGTTTAAGCTGTCTTTATAACTTGGTAGATGTAAAGTTGTTCACCATTGGATCGGGTTGAAACTTTTACAGAAGGTTCTTGGTGTCTGGTTCTTCATTCTAAACGGTTAGATCGTCGATAAGATGTCTAGACTGTGAGATATTGATTTCGCACCAAAGTTCTATTTTTATTTGGAGAATCACTTCCTTGGTTCAAGCTGTCACTGTAAATTGGTGTTTCTGAAGCCTTTCACTGTTGGATTAGGTTGAAACATGGACATAATGTTCTACATATTTGGTTATGCATTCTGAATGGTTGGATTGTTGAGAAGAGGTCCGGAAAGGGAGGTACTAGTCTCGAACAGTAGCTCTGGTTTTGGGGTGTTTCACATATTCCTTGTTCTCAATTTTGATTATTGGTGTTTGGTTGGTTTTGCTTATTGTTAACACGATTTGTGCATATATTTGAGACTTTCTTGTACCTGTTTTGATCATAGTGGAGCTATTTTTTTGGTCTGGATGACCCGTGATTTTTTTATCTCTCACATTGAGGGAGTTTTTCCATGTTAAAATTTTAGTGTATTGTCCCTATTGTTCTAGTTTATTATGTGTGTTGATTGCTGCGATAATTTTACTGGTATAGTTGCTCCCCTTGTTCCTGCAAGTAGGGAATTGTGTGTTTTATTCCCAAGAGAATTGTGAGATCCTTTGACGCACTGGCGACTCTAGGCTAAAAATAAAATAAAAAATATTCCAGCATAGAAATCACGTGATAGATAGATAAGCAACTTTACTAGAAAAAATTAAATAAAAAAATGCAAGTTCAAAATCACCTTATTACACATCGACAACTTTAGTATTAAAAAATTAGAAAATTCCACAACATTCATAACTCAACTCACCCTATTATTCATTTTCCTAACAGGGTGTTTGAAAGTTATTAAGTGATGAAATTGAATTCAATTCCATTTAAGAATTGAATTCCACTTAGATTTGAATTGAATTCTTATGTTTGGAATAAACCTTTTAAATTATGAAATTGAATTTAATTCCTTTATTTGAAATGTGCCTGAAATAAAATAAATTATATATTTTAACTATTTTATCTTTTATTAATAAAATATTATATTTTAATAATAACCTTAATTATTCATTAGATAACATATTTATTTTCATATTCTGTAAAATTGAGGATTGATATCCAGACCAGTAACTTAAGAGGCATCACCTTCATTTCACTGTAACAATAACAAACCTGCTCACCACTAACAGTATGTATTTGCATAGATGGAATTATCGATTGTTTGAATGAATAGTTTTGAAAAAGGATTATCCTCAACCAAATACACATATCTAAGTCATTACCATTTGATTCATAATCATGCTTCGTTAAACAATCTATTGAAAAAGGAAAAATAAAGCAAAAAGACGAAGCAAACAAAAAGACCATTTTATATGCCTAGAAAGTTTCTTATGGAGAACAAAACAAAAAGATACTCCAACAAGTTTAGCATCCAATTCTTTGACATGCAGGAAGGAAAAATAAAGCATAGAATTTCATAAAATACGATGACGATGGTGCACAGCACAGCAAGCAAATATGAAAAGAGCAAAGCACACAGAGAATACAGTGGAGCACAGCACAACAAGGATGGCGCACAGAACAGCAAACAGTGTGGAGACGGCGGAGGAGGCAGCGGTGGCGGCACTATAGCGGGAGGTAGTGGCAGTAGCTCTCCAACGATGAGAAGACTTGCAAGTGTGCTGGCTCAGTTCTAATTTAGGAATTAGAGTGTTGTGGGTTTTATTTGAGAGAGGGTAATTTGGTAATTTCAATCTTTAAGATCAATTTTATCACCAAATCAGACCTCTTTTGCTTTGATTTCAATTCCTGAGTTTTGTGAGAATTCAATTCTCATGTGATTTCAATTTATGTACTTAAGTCAGTTTTGAACAATGCAATTCAATCCAATTTTTTTGATGAAATTGAATTCCATGGGCTTCCAAACGTCTCATAAGAAAAAGAGCTTTTTTTTTTGGCGAGCTATTATAAGACTGTGCAATCATAAATAAAAGGCAAAAAAAGCTTAAAAAAAAAATCACAAGACAATGCTTACAATGGGCGGCGTGGCATCTCTGATACAATCCAATAGCGCAATTTGCTATGTATACTGATCTCATCAACAGACCAAAATTATATGCTTTTCAGTTGTCCGTGAGCAGTACTTTAGAACTTGTTGCATAACTTATAATCCACACTAATAATTCTCCATCCCACTCTTTATCTCTCTCCTCACTTCAGAACAACTTCTACCCACTACCGGTACCATCGTCCTCTTTTCCTCACATAATTTTTTAAATTCAATTTTCTCTTGCAACACATTTTTTTTTTCCATTCAATCTTTATTCTCACTTTCTCAACTACCAAATCACTCTGCCCACAGCCCCGTTGATGCTACCCATCCTCTTTGCTCTCACTGTGTGTCGCAACTGGGATCGTGATGGGACCGGCGAAAAAAAAGAATTTATTTTGAAAATTATGGAGTCGCTACCAAGTTTATTAAAATTGAAAAAATATTGGAAAAACCCATTTATTTTACAAAATGGTCTTTGAAACCAATTTTGAGTTCGCGAGTCGATTATGCATAGCCCGGAAAAAAAATTTCTTAAATGACTTAAGTAATATCCATGAAATGACAAGTAATGTTGGTCCTTTCTTCTCGTCTTAAATTAATCTTGGTTTATTCATTCTCCTAACAGGGTGTTTGGAAAATTATTAAGTGATGAAATTGAATTCAATTCCATTGAGAATTGAATTCCACTTAGATTTGAATTGAATTTTTATGTTTGGAATAAACCTTTTAAATTATGAAATTGAATTTAATTCCTTTATTTGAAATGTGCCTGAAATAAAATAAATTGTATATTTTGACTATTTTATCCTTTATTTTAAATTAATCTTGGTTTATTCATTCTCCTAACAGGGTGTTTGGAAAATTATTAAGTGATGAAATTGAATTCAATTCCATTGAGAATTGAATTCCACTTAGATTTGAATTGAATTTTTATGTTTGGAATAAACCTTTTAAATTATGAAATTGAATTTAATTCCTTTATTTGAAATGTGCCTGAAATAAAATAAATTGTATATTTTGACTATTTTAATAATAACTTTAATTATTCATTAGATAAGATATTTATTTTCGTATTTTGTAAAATTAAGGATTGATATCCAGACCAGTAACTTAAGAGGCATCACCTTCATTTTACTGTAACAATAACAAACCTACTCACCACTAACAATATGTATTTGCATAGATGGAATTATCGATTGTTTGAACGAATAGTTTTGAAAAAGGACTATCCTCAACCAAACACACATATCTAAGTCATTACCATTTGTTTCATAATCATGTTTCGTTAAACAATCTATTGAAAAAGGAAAAATAAAGCAAAAAGACGAAGCAAACAAAAAGACCATTTTATATGCCTAGAAAGTTTCTTATGGAGAACAAAACAAAAAGATACTCCAACGAGTTCAGCATCCAATTCTTTGACATGCAGGAAGGAAAAATAAAGCATAGAATTTCATAAAATACGACGTCGATGGCGCACAGCACAACAAGCAAATATGAAAAGAGCAAAGCACACAGAGAATACAGTGGAGCACAGCACAACAAGAATGGCGCCAGCACAGCAAACAGTGTGGAGGCGGCGGAGGAGGCAGCAGTGGCGGCACTATGGCGGGAGGTAGCGGCAGTAGCTCTCCAATGATGAAAGACTTACAAGTGTGCTGGTTCAGTTCTAATTTAGGGATTAGGGTGTCGTGGATTTTATTTGAGAGATGGTAATTTGGTAATTTAAATTTTTAAGATCAATTTTATCACCAAATCAAACCTCTTTTGCTTTGATTTCAATTCCTGAGTTTTATAGGAATTCAATTCTCATGTGATTTCAATTTATGTACTTAAGTCAGTTTTGAACAATGAAATTCAATTCAATTCAATTTTGTTTGAAGAAATTGAATTCCATAGCCTTCCAAACGTGCCCTAAGGAAAAAAAAAAAAAATTTGGCGGCTCTATAAAAGGCAAAAACAGCTTAAAAAAAGAAAATCAGAAGACGGTGCTTACAATGGGTGGCGTGGCATCTCTGATACAATCCAATAGCGCAATTTGCTATGTATACTGATCTCATCAACAGACCAAAATTATATGCTCTTCAGTTGTCCGTGAACTGCCAACCTGGCTGGCTCTCAAAACCTAATGTCTCTCTCGGCCGCACTTCCCAGTGGCGCCTCGCCGTCACTGTGTGTGAGGTCCGGCCGCCGAAGCTTCCACCTCCAGAAGATTCATTGTGCCTTCCCCGGAAGAGGAAAATGTATACCCTAATTCATTCCTTTACGATTAACAATCTGTAATTTTTTTGTATTGTAATCTGTACCTTGCTTGTTATGATGAATATTCAACGATGAACGATTTCAGATACTGGAACTGATAGGATGTGGTTCTTGCGCCACCTGCCTCGCTGATTCAAGATCGGCTCTCAATTGTTTGTATTTTGATCATAATGTGTTGTTGATCTCTTTTTCATCTTTTTTGGATCTGTTTGTGTGTAATGAATTGGGAGTTGTTACTTGTTAGTATTCTGATAGAAAGAGTAGAATTGAATTGCCTCATTATCTTGAAGGCTATGATTATTATTATTCCTTGAAATTGTAATTTGTGTTCTCCTTTTCCTTTTCTTTTTTTTTTGTAGAAGGGCTGATGCATTTTATTTGATTCTTTTGAAAGGTACTTGAGGGCTAATTATTTTCGAGGAGGCAGGCAATCCCATCAGATATTGGAAATCTATTGCGTTTAAAGATACGGTAAATAAATACCCTCTCTTTTTATTTGTTCTCCATTGTTTTTGTCACTATTTATTTTACTTTGAATGGATTTTTATTAAGGTTTCTGTTCGGCTGTTAAAAGAGATTTATTTATTAGTAGCATTTTAATTAGTATTTTGATTTTTGATAAATGGAGATTTGATTACCAGGATTTATTAAGCAACTCATTAAAGGGTGCTATACCTCCATCCATTGGACAGCTGACATTTGCAACTTCTGTAAATTCACTTTGCACATAGCTGCATAATGATATTGTAACTGTAACATTTGTTGTCTAGTGATTATGATCTTTTTTTTTTTTGTTCGGATAATTTTATGTGGATGAATTTTATGAATTCCGGGTTGTGGATTCAGTTTCCAATTATAATATTTATATTTTTTTGTTCTGCAGCTTTTTTTCGTGGGATGAAACCGCCAAAACTCAACAGAAGCCACTGGAAATTTTTGCAAATAAGTCCCTCGGACAAGACCTTGTCTTGGATATGGCCTTTTTTGTTTTTCAAAGATGTTGAGCTCTCACCATTCTTATTATAGAGCTTTCATTTTCCACTTATCTTGCATGATTCAGAGAATAAGAAGTTCCTTCATCAAAACATGAAACTTTCTTGGGTCGAGTCCCACTACTTTTCTTCTTACTATCATTCTTGTTATTATTTCTTGTCCTTTTCTATTCCTCCTTCTCAACCTCGTCAACATAAGAGAAAATTATTTTCACTGCTCGAGCCTTCTCTCACATCATCCACTTGGAAATCTTTGTCACTAGACTTACCATAATCCATTGTATCGCTCAAATAATTAAAATGAAATGCCGAACCACTTTCATCATCTGTCCTTATTCACACAATCTCCAACCAAGTCAGTTGTTACAGGGTTTTCAGGTCACAAACCATGTCCAATCATCGCTCATCCTTGTCTTCCATATCAACATCAATGGCATCATCAAACCCCTTATCCTCATAACACTTGTGGAATGACAGGACGGGTTTGATGACATGGTTAATGTTGATATGGAAGACAAGGATGAAGAAGTTAAGAGAGTCATGTGTCTACTGATAAAGCTGAAATTTGGCGATGATGGACATTGTTTGGGACTTGCTGAATACCCCATAACAATTTATTTGGGTGGAGGTAGTGAGAGTGAGGAAGGAAGTGAAGATGATGAAAGTGGTTTAGAATTTCATTTTAGTTTTTCGAGTGATACAAGGTAATATTGTGAGTCCAATGACAAAGATTTCCAAGCAGATGATGTAAGATAAGGCTCGAGCAGTGAAGATGGTTCTTCTTCTTTTGTTGATAAGGATAAGGAGCAGGAAAGAGAAAGATGTGGAATAATAATGTTGATATAAAACCATTCATGTGTCTCTCTATATTAGCTTAAGCTTTTGCAAGAAATGATTTCATGTCGTGGTATCAAAGCTACCATGACTAAGAAGTTAAGGAATCAATCCTTGTTATCCCCATTCTGATAAAAGGCTCACATTTCAAGCCCAAAATATGAGGCATTCATATGAGATGGTGTGTTAGATATAAAATGTCTTCCTCTACCTATTAGCTTAAGTTTTTGGAAGAAATGATTTCATAACAAACAATGAGAGTAATAGTAATAAGGAAAGTAGTGGAATCAGGTTGAGAAAATTTCACGGTTTGATGAAGGAACTTCTTCTATGGATCACAGGAGATATTTAGAAAGCTTTGCAATTTACAAGAAGAATGGTGAGGGCTTAGCATCATTGAAAAGGAAAGATTAGGAGGGGAAGGAGGGGGAGCTTGCAGACACCCCATCTTCAACACAAAATGATGACTGTGGTGAGCAAGATCAACAGCTATGGAAGCATGCAGATTGTGCTAGTGTTCTTTCTATTCTCTTTGCATCCGATTTCTTTGCTACTTTCTTTCTGCTTACTGCATGCAGCTTGGTAAAACAAACCTTCATCTGGCATTAAAGTAGCAAAAAAATCGGATGCGAAGGGAACAAAAAGAATTGATGAAAATGGCAGTGCTGATTTTGAAGTCTGTGGTGAATCCACCGACTTTGCCATTGGATTGTCACACATATCAAAGATGTCACGCTACACTTTGTAAGAACTGTTTTATGATAGCTCATAAAAAACTGTCTTCCTTAATTTCTGAATGCTTTGGACACTATCATCAGCTAAGTTAGTTGGTACCTTTAATCGTAGTTGCTTTTCACTTATGAATCAGGGTATCAAGGCCAATGTGGACTATTATCTATTGAATTGTTGCTCATTATATTTATGTATCTTTGCCTAATATCTTATCTATGTCTCAGGTTATTTAAAAAGCAAAACAGCAAGTGATTGCTATTTGAGTCTTGGGAGGTTAAATTAATTTTTGCTAATTGATGCATGCGTAGAGCTTAAATTAATTTTGCTATTTTATGGTTGCTTGAATTTGCTTTTGATAGATGGGATTGAGCATGCTAATTGGAGTACATTTATAGGACGGAGTGACATGTGTCCTTGTTTTGCATGCTTCCGATGTATATAATACAGGTGGAAGTGTGTCCTAATGCAGGATCAAGAAAGAGGGTACCATCTGATGGTGTAGATGTCTTACCCTTTGATGAAGATCAGTTTAAGGCTTCTAATGGTGGCTCAGAGGCTGCTTGCCTTGATAATGAAGGCTGCTCATCAGGAAGAAGGTTTTGAGTTGCTTTGGACAAATTTGGCAGAAACCATGGACCTTGGTACGTTGAAGAGATTCGGGTGGATGTATTATTTCTCATGCTCCTGGAAGTTGATGTCTTCGCAAGTATTTGGATTTCTTGGATGAGTATATGGATTAATTAGGGAGGTTATAGAGATTTTTCTTTCCATTAAACAGGCATGAGACTAGATTTGTTTAGAAAATTGATTTTAGAATGGGTGCATGAATATGAATGGAATGGTTGGATTAAAAGTATTTATGACTTTCTATTCAAGTTATATTTGTGCACGGATTTTGTTTCACATCATTCTATCATGTTCTTATGCTAACACATGTTTTTGTTGATATTTATTTCATCATACAATGATCTTAAGCGTTCCCGTAAATATAAATGATTTCTAGACCCGATTACATATGAGGAGTTCATAGGGTATGCTATTGAATATGTATCTCTTACATATGTATAAATGAACTATTTTGAAATTGTCTCGTGCCGGCTATAAGCATACTTGTTTCTCACTGGGTTGTAAACTTGTTTTGGGACTCTCTATTTGGTTTAAGATGCAGCTCTTGAATCCTATTACTCGCATTAGTGATGGATTCAAAAAAAATTGGTTATATGTGTAAAAATAATATATTAGTATAAAGTGGCTTGAATTTTATCTTATTATTTTATCTCATGTAAAATTGATATGATACGGTCAAATTTAAAAAATATTGGGGATAAAATTCTGTGCACCTATATAATTAAAAAAAGTTTCAAATTTTTTTGTGGGGACATTAGGGTATAAGTCCCCATCTTGATAAGATGTGAGGGACGTAAACGAAACTTAGAGGGAAAAAAAAAGTTGTAAATTATTTTTGCAAACGGACAATTTTCTTTTCCTTTTGTTGATAAGAAACTACTATTATATCGTTCTATAATTAGAACTACTTTAGTAATTATAGATATAAAAATGTTCCATTATTAAAAAATACTTAAATTCATACAACACCGTTTTTCGAAAGGAGTTTCATTTATGTTTACCATTAATCCATTATAATATCTTTAAGTTAATTCCAATTAGTTGATTCGAAGTTACAAAAGTGGAAGTGATGTAGCAGCAAATATATGTATATAATCTTGCTGGTAATCTTCTTATATGAAACAGAAGAGACAATATGCATGCGCCACATAAAAGGAGATTGCCAATTAAATGCAAGATTTCTCATTCATGGATCGCAGAACATGCACCAATTTTCTATGATAGAAAGTTAGAAACCAACAACAATTTAGACTGCATACGCCGAATTTTTGCTTGCTTGAAGTCTCTCAATTATTTGGTAGCTTGCAATTTCAGGTGCTGCAAACCGTTTCACATTTCCTTGCTTGTTGTATGATTAAAGTACATGCCAGTGAAGTCACTTACTAAATTGTATTGAACTATTTAATGCATCAAACGAAAATCATCTCGTAATGAACGAAATTTATTGTTTCCATTTTTTTGTCCATGTGTTGAAAGGATAAGTTTTCTGTTTTCACATGGAATTAGTGGGGTTTTTTCTTCGTATTTAGTGAAGGGTTGGACTGTCAAAACATGTTAAACTTGACAAGACATTTTTGCATAAATTATGTGAGTCATATCTTTTATTTGCATAAAAAATTTATTTGATGTACGAGTCAATTATTTGGGTAGCTTTTATGAAAATTTTAAAACTTAGAGTCAGTCATATCATTTTATATGTGTTCCAATGATGAATAACTAGGTGTCAGTATCATCAAAACTTTATGAGGTACAGAGGTAGCGTTTGAAAGGCGACGAAGATAGAAACGTAGGCACAGTAAAAACAGTATAATAAAGATAAAAATAATAAATATATATAATAATATTATTAAAAAATATTAAATTTTATTTTTATATTTTATTTTTATTTTTGAGAGGTATAAAAATTTTATATTTTTCTATTTTAAAGATAAAATTTTTTTATCCCTTATCTCTATCTTCTATTCCAAGTACGTTTCTATCTCTATTGTCCATGTATTTTATGTCTTGTCTCTTAAAACTAAACGGTAGATGATTGAACTAGTGACCAACTAAATTTACATTTTAATTCAATTCCTTGCGTATAATGTGATGTGAATCGAATTAACATTAACACCTCCTTAACATGTTTAAATGCAAGTGATTATAGCTTTTTTTTATTCTAATAAACAAGTAATTATAGCAGCCTGCTCTCTTATCCCGATATTCATTGCGGATGGTCATTAGTATATTGTGCCGGTTCATTTCATAGTCTTATTTAAGATATTTTCTGCTTTTCCTAAAATTTAGAGTGTAAATTGCTAATCAATCAAAACTGAGTAATGCATCTTGTCTATCATTAAGATCAAAGCCAGTTCAACTTAAGAGATTAAACATCTGGTAAAATGAGGAATATAAATTGGATTTAATCTAAATACACGAATAATATAAAATATTTTTTATATGCTCATTCAATCACATTTTTTATGTGCATGACTTTTCAAGTTATATCATAAGTGTCAAACTTATTTTGTTGATGTGCTAAGATATGATCAAATAACTATATAAAACTATTTTATATTTTTATTACATCAAAATTTAACTCAAAAATTTAGTAATAGAGAATATCTATTTTAAATTTAAAAAAAAATCTAAAAGTATGAACTGGTGTATTTATATCAAAATTTAAGGGGTAAATTTTGAATTCAAAAAGAGCCTATTTTTTTATTTAAAAAAAGAAAAAAAGAGCCTAACATGAACGTAGTGATATTTACATCTTACGGCATAATGTTATCCAAGCAAGTATGAAAGTCAAAAGGTCATAATTGCATTTTCATATCATTAAGTAACCAAGGAATGACATTTGTAGCTTTTAATAATAATTGATATCCGTGTGCTGCTGTACCAACGGACGGCATCCCCAGTTCACAATTTCAAAATTTCCACCAACATCACTATTCCCGAAAAAAAAAATTAAGCATAATTCATTTATATTTATACCATTTAATTTTTTAAAAATATATCTTTCTAAAAAGAAAAGGATGTTACACGTATAGAGTTGAATAGAAGACATTCATGAAATTTGACATTTTTTTTTTTCTCAAAACGTGATGACATAAAGTCCATCTCAAATTCAAAGCCACCAATGTATTCCATGAGGTCCACGATCACTCCACCAACCAAAATCAATCCCATCCACACAAAAAAAAAAGAAACGTGAAAAAAGAGAGAAATAAATAAAAAAAAAGAAACACCAATCATAGGTGGGTGCAGAGGAGAACTGAAAGCAAAAGCCCTACCCTAACTCTGTGCCTGCAATTCCCTAAACATTTATCAGTACATGCTAACATACCCATCATTTTCTTTTCCACCAAACAAACATTTTCCACTTATCAACATGATTGATTAAAATAAGACTTTAATTTCTATATATTATTACTAGTCTATAGAATTTTATCATGGTAACAAATCATAATTATTCACTATCGAGCAATCATCCATTATGAATTTATAATTTATTATTTTAATAAAATTCTATTAACTGACAATCACTGTATAAAACTTAAATCAAGCTTTTAAAATAATACAATATACATATCCGTTTATATATATACATTTCATTGTAGTATATAATATAGGAATATGATATAAGAATTAATTTACATGTAAAATAATTATATATAAATATTTAATTATATATTATTATATTAATAATAATATTTAATTAAATGATTTACTTTCTTAAAATTTATATAATCAAATAATGGTGTAAAACTCTTTTATGGTGACAAGGTAAATACATCAACTTTAATCTCTTCAAAATCTAATGAGAATAATAAATTTGGAATTGAAGAAAAAGAGAGAACGCCACGGCAGTGTTTGTTTCTGTCTACGCAACCTCCTTGTTTCTTTTAATCATTCTTCTTCTCCTTTGTTTTGTTGGATTGGCCAATTATATATTTATGGGATTGGCCCATCCATGCCCTTCTCTCTTCTCCTCTCTTCTCTTCTCTTCAAATGCTCCCATACCGATCACCTTCTCCCTTGTGAGTACCTTCCCCTCTTATGCTCTTTTACCCTCTTTCTTCAGATTCACAGTTACTACCCCATGTCAAAAAGATTTGTTTTTTCTTCTTAGATCCTCATCATGATGATGTTGGTGATGGTAGTTTTTGTTTTTTCTGAAAGAATTTTCACTTTTTGGGGTTTCAGTTTGTTGCTTTTGTTGCTGATTACTTGATGAATATAACACATGATCTGTGAACATGGTTGGTTTTTTTTTTTTTTTTCAAACTTTAATGGGCATGTTTGAATCTGCATTATAGTTGTGAATTTCGCTCCTTGATGATGTTGCCATGTTGTTCTGTGAATGTGCTCATGGATTTCTTTTTTTTTGGTTAGCATCTTCAGAGTGGTCAATGATTCCGGTTTTCCTTGATGATGCTGCTTGGGGTGCATATTGAGTGGTGATCACAGAGGTGACACTTTGAACTACTGCTATTTTGATCTGTTCTTTATGCGTGAGTTTGACAAGGAGTGAATTTTTCTGGATAAAGGGTATCTGTTTTTTTTTTTTTTTGAAACAAAAAAGTATGTTATTGAGTAGAGGGAGAGTTTAATAAGGAATTGGCTTTTTCAAATCCATTGGGGTGTAGGATGGATTTGCAGGCTAATATGCAGCCTGAATTGGGCAAACTGGAACAAATTGTTCATCAGTTCCTTTTGAAGAGCTTACATGTCATATTGGACTCGAGGGTACCCTCGATGCGCCAACATGATAGGAGCGGCGACCTGCAAATGGGGTCTCGCGTGAGGAGGAGTGACAAATGGTTTAACTTGGCGTTAGGTGATCGGCCATCTGCTCTGGATAACTTGAGCTTCTGGCACAGGAACTTGATGGATCCGATGATAATTGACATTATACTAGTTCATGAGGAGAGTGGTTCTTCTGTTGAGACAGTTATAGAGAGGTGGGTTGTTCAGTATGATTGTCCCCGAGTAATGGCTCCTCAAACTGGTGGTGACTTCACTGGCTCTTATAAGAAGACATACAAGAAGTCGATAGTATTGTTTCGTGCTCTTTATTCTCAGATGAGGCTTCTTCCGGCTTACAAGATATTTAGACAGCTTAGTACATCGAGTCATGCATGTAATTTTGATATTATTTACAAGGTCTCTTCCTTTAGCGAGCCATTCTCTCGGGCAGAGGGGGGAGCGCTGGAAGAATATAATTTCGCTCCTGTCGAGGCAATTCCAGGCCGCCTTTGTATATCTGTGACCTACTGTACCATGCTATCTGACTTCAACCTCGAGTGTTCACCATCATTGCCAACAAAAATAATTACTGATTATGTTGGAAGCCCCCTTACTGATCCTTTGAGGTCTTTCCCTTCCTCAGAAAAGGGTGTTCGTGCCACTTCCTTTCCACTGAGAGGGATAGCACCTACATCCTCTGCGCCACTCGAACGTCCTCATAGCTGGACCTCTGGCTTCCATAAGGCAGCACCTTTTGTACAAAACCAGCAGTATGTTGGATCCCCACCAGTGTATCGTGCTTCTCCCAAGCCATATGATATCCCATCTCCACCAACCGATAACTATGGCATCAAAATTCACAACTATCGAGTACAAAATCGGCACAGGTCTACAAGTTATGATGAGTACCAACTTTCTCCTCCATTCTCACCCTCGCCATCTCCATCACCACCTACATACTTCACTAGTGGCATTCCAATTCAAACTCGTGTGCGTTCTGAAACAGCCCCTGTAACTATACCTTATCCAATGACGGGCAAAGGCTGTAGAACACTCTCTCCTAATCTTTCAGATCATAGTAGAAATTCTCTGCCCCCATTATCCCCCAGAAGGAATGATGCTTCATCACAGGAGTCTCCATCTGGAATCAGGTCATTCAGGAAATTAGAGGCTTCAAGGATTGGCGAGTTACATCCTGGGGTGGGAAATTATGCTGGCCAAAAGGTAAACTTGGTTGTACAATTATGCTCTTGAAGTTCAAATTAAATGTATTTTTGGCTGCTTGATAAGACTTTTATTTGCTTCATAGATTGTCAGAGATAACAAGGATGATTCAGGGCGGTTCTCAGGATTGTTGTCTTCAAGTGACTCACCACGGATTGGATTTTCTAGAAGCTCAAGTAGATTATCATTTCAGGATGACTTGGATGATGGTGACTTTTCATGTCCCTTTGATGTTGATGATGTTGATACACCAGACGTTCAACCCAGGTACGTTGATAGAACTAAAGCCATAAGGATTTTAAACTTAATGTCAATTAGATAAGAGCCGGTTTTGCTTTCAGTGTAGCTACCTGAGTTTTTCAATTTTGGGACCATCTGATTTAAATGAGATCTAGATGATAATCTTTTGTGGGATAATGGTCATGCTTTTTTACTTATAAAAGATTTATGATTGATCATTGCTCATCTATATCTCTCGGTTGCATTAGCTTCTTCATATATTAGGACTTAGGAGGAGAGTCTAAGCCTCTGGTTTGCATATGATACACCTGAAATCTGATAGCATGAATTCTGCTTTGGCAACTTGCTGAGTGCAAGCTTACTATAGGAGCATGTAATTGCATGGCATTTTGAAGTAACTTTTTGAAAGTCTGGAATTAGTGACCGATGCTTTGGGAACTAATGATAACTTATTGGTTTATATTTTGCTATTTGATGGCCATTTTATAGATTCTTTGTTAGTATGTTTAATTGGAAGAAAAATTATATAGAATGGGCAGGTTGGCAATACTACTCAACTCAAGCCCTTATAAGAGGTTTGGGAATTCTGTTTTAACATACAATTTTCGTCTAATCTTCTGCTTTGAATCTTTGATTTTGTCCTGCCTTTCATAATGCTCCTACAGAGATTCATGATTTGTATTATTCTGTCTAATTGTGTCGTTTCCTTTTCCTCTTTGGTGATTTTCTTTGTAAATAGCCTGAATAGGGATGGAAAGAATGCTTCAGAGATCAGTTCAGCATCACAAACACCATGCAAAAAATCACAAGATGCTGCTGTCGGCGTTCTCGTGCACATGCTAAGGACGGCGCCTCCTTTGCGCCAAGACTCGAGTTGTTATTCGTCCCATTCCGTGAAGCCTGCTGAACCTGACGGAGGAGTCGCCACTGCTTCTGGATTCTTTATGCCTCAAAAGACTGCCAACGCGCTTGAAGAGCTCAGGAGTTACAAAGAAATGAGGGACCTTCTTCTTTCTAAGAGTGGAACTCGGATCCTGAACAAGGATGAAGCTTAAGCATGCTGAAATGTTGGGGTTTCTTTTTTCATCAAGCTCATAAGATAGTTGAGTTGATGCTGACTAAAGAGTTAAGAGTGGTACTTATTATAGTTAAAACATAACAGACACTTCTTTTGGGAAAGATAATGATCCAGTAAATCTGTGTACATATCCTGACTGAATGTTGGCTAGGAACACCAAAAGTTATTTCATTCTTCTTTTTTCTCCCATAATGACCAAAATATTTCTACTATGCTCTCAATCTTTATAAACAATTATAGTTGAAGAAGGGTTGATGAATATCATTGTAAAGATGGCAACAAGGAACAGCAAAAACTATGCTTGAAATGTACATTGAGCTTCTTATCTTTCTGATAGTCATTCTGATTATTTGATTCTACTGATAGATTAATATCTTGAAATTACTGCATTACAATTTGTAATTATAATCTTCAATTTAATACTGTTTTGCATTTTAAGTTTCAAGTTTCAACTTAAAGCAATGGCTAGTGGTCTCTGCTGAACTATGGTCATTTCTATTTTTTATTTTATTTTCATGTAATAATTTATTTGTTTGTTTTAATTTAATCTTTCTTGGCCTAAACCTATTTGAGACTTGGATTTGGAGTATTGTTGACTTAATGTTAGCAACAGTTTTGACTCAAAGTAATTTTTTTAGGTGAAAGAGATTTTTTTTGACTTCAATAAAGCCGAAATAAGCTTTTCTATCAGTAGGGTTAAAACACGTTTTAAGCGATCTATGAACTCTGATATAAATTCGTACTCATTTACCAACACAGGTATTTAAATATAGAATTAAGTTAACTGGTTTTTGTAGTTATTCTCTAGATATGTCAATCTATATTTGAACACCTATCATGCCATTATCAATGTTCATTAAGCAAGCTAATCCCGCCAGCTGTGTTATTTATTTTAAATCCAACTGAATTTTAATAAAGGTATGGGTGTAATAAACCAATATATATATATATATATATATATATATATATATATAAAGTGACCAGGCATCACTAGCTTTTAAAAAAGTGGTTCTACTATGTTTTTAACTAGCGATTTTATTATCCATGAAGTTTTTTTACGAAAAAAATATGCATAAGTTTTAAATGTATAAGATAAATGTAAGTTTATATTATATTATTAGAGGATACATCTTATACAAAAATGCTTAGCTCAAGGTGAAATAATACTTAAAAAAATATAATTGTAAAACTATTGTTGATATAATAAATGACATTAAAAAAATTGTATAAATCAATTTCATTTATTCTTCTTGTTGTTGAAAATATAATTCATTTAAATAAATATTTTAAATTTTAAAGTGATTATAAATCGAACAAATAAAGAGAAAAAATTTATTCATTTCTCATGTCCCTCCAATATATTAAAAAATAAATCATGCTAGATATCCTTCCTACCCCTTTCTTTTTTCCCACATTATTCAACCTCTTAAAAATGATTAACTAAAATTAAATCTAAAAATTTAAATGCATAAATCATAAGATCTAAAGTCCACTTGTTAAAGTGGAATTAAATAATTAAAATAAAAAATTCATGTGTTTGTCATCCACTCCATGTTCTTTAATATACTAGGGTATTTTGAATCGGGGAAAATTAGATAAAAATTTTCATAGAGTAATTTTATATATGAAATATATCCATGATATTTATTTATAAACTCTTACATAGAATTTCATTGTAATTTCTTCCTTATGTTACTCATTTTATAAGACATTTTTCACACTTTCAAAATACATTATTTTCTCATCAAAATAATTTTAAAAGTAAAATGAAATAAATAAATATTTACACTTTAATTTCAATTTATAGTTTAATTATCTAATATTTATTAATTTATTTAATGCTAAACATAGACATGGAAAACATTTTAATTTCAATTATATCAACAGTTAAATTAAATCAAGTAAAGAGCAAATAAATATTTTCAAATAAACTATTCAAGGATTTAAATAGTCAACATTTTTTTATATTTTTATTACATGAGTTCAAAATACATAATAAAATATAAGATAGACATAACCAAACAAAATGAACAACATTTTGAAACAAACAATGACTGTGAGTGTTATGGTGAGATTTATCTATTTTAAAACATTATTTGTTACCTAGCCTATTTAGCACTTTCTTTTCAAGCAATTTGTAGTCTTTCTGTTATCCAACAACTAATGGTGGAAGAAGGAAATGTGAAAAATACATGATCAAGTTAAAGAACAACTCGAAAGCAAATAATGTATTTTTAATTTTAAATTTTAGATAAGTAAAAATAAACAAAAATATTCAAATCATTTTAAATTTGATTGAAACTCATTTATTATGAATTAAGAAATTAATTGTATATATTTATATTATTATCTCCATTTTTTGCTGTGGATGTCAAATGAATATGCATTAATTTACAAAATATTTTAAAATTTAGAGTAAACCCCTAAAACTTGGTGCCCTGACAATATCATTAATAGACAAATTAGTCCCTGACAAAAATAAATTAGTATTGAGGTTCCTAATAATTATAAAAATAGGATATCACAGATCTTTGGTTCAAGTACAAACTATAAGGAATCCGATATGTAGGTTAATTGCTCATATGGACAGTCATATGGCATTAATGAGTTTTTTAATATTAAAATATTTGCAATTCCATTCAAAAATATAAAATATTTACAACCCTAATCCTCTAAAGAAAAACAATTCTTGTCCTCCCTTATTCTTACACACTATCCTCTGCTTGCAATTGTTATACCAAAAAGAAAAAAAGTCATCCATGTAGTCAACATTCAAACAAATCAATTTAAACACAAGCATTAAACTAAGGAAACAATCAAATTTTGCACAATATTCCAATTCAAAATTGAATCCTTTTTTTTTAGAGGGCAAGATTGGGATGCAAAATCTTTTATATTTTTGGGTGGAATTGCAAATATTTTAGAATTGGAAAACTCACTAATGCCACATAGATCAATTAATAATCCTCTGTGTCAGTAATTAACCTATTCATCAGACTCTAAAGGTTGTAGATATATTAGGAACCTGCGATATCTTATTTTTATAATTGTTAGGGACTAATTTGAGAATTTACTCTAAAATTTAATCTTTATAGGTCATTATTAGCAGAAATAAAGTTAAAAAATGAAAATTATCATAAAATGACACATGAAGTATAATTTAATGTTTGAGGTTTCTACACGTTATATAAATAGGAACCTTAAATATATGCAATGTTGGGAAGCTCCAATCATGAATGACACTCTTTATTCCTTTATTTTAAGTCGCACATAAAGTTGTATATTACTCATAAATATGATCATCTTAGAAACATTGAATAAAAAAATATATATGTAAATTTATAATCGAAACTCTCACGTCTCTATCTTTCTATTGAATTATAATATATTTTTTAGGATTTTCCATAATTTCTTCAATTAGTTTCTTGACTGATCTTCATGGCATTCGAGGCCCTGTTTCTTAGCTTTGTAGTTTCCTTATTTTTGGGCGTTAACCATGCTAATTGTAAAAAAAAAGAACATATATCAACTAGTTGTTTAACCCGTGTGATGCACGGGAAGATAATAAAAAATAGTTTATTGATTATTATATGATAATTTATTTATATATATCTTATAAAAAAATTGAGTATATAAATTTATCTTAAAAGTAAGTTAATAGTTAAATAATTAAATAAGTAGACAAAATATAAATATGTTATTCTATTTTATATCTTATATTGAATATCATGCTTATAAAATTGAAAATATCATTATCAAAAATATTTAATATCATTATCAAAGAAGTATAAATTATAGAATTGATTTTTTTAAATATTGTAGTGTTAAAAAATTGAAGGTATTTTTTTCAAAAAAATTAGTATGAAAAAAGTATGGAATTGATAGATTGGAATATTTAAGTTGTAAAAAATTAAATAGAATATAGTGATATATGTAGATAGATAAATTTTTTATTATAATTTTCAAAATTTTTATATTTGAAATTAGAAAATTTCTCTAATCCCATCTTTATTCAGAATTTTGATTCCATTCTCATGCACATCTAGGTCACAAGTCCTCATTTTTCATTTCACATAGAGTTTTGAATCTCTATTGATATTTGTGGGTTTATTAAAAAAATTTAAAATGAAAAATTTTAAAAATACTTTGAACTTTAAAACATAAATATCTATAATAATAAATACTACTAATACAACACAATTATAATAGGTTTGTTATCGTTAATACTATAATTATATATATATATATAATGTTTATGATATAATATATTAAATTATAATTTTGTTTATGCTATTTTTTATTTTATATTAATTTTGTTAATGGTAGAGAGATATGAACGTATGATTAAAAAAAAAGATAATTAGAAGATAAATTAAATTCAAAAACTTACTTTGAGTGTTAAGATTATAAAAAGGGTTGGGTATAATTTTTCTATAAATAACACATAAAAGACTTTTTATATAATGAGTCTTAAATATTAGTATTATATCAATTATTATCATATTTGATTAAGAATAAATTTGATATAAATTGAATTTTGAATTATTATCATATCAAAATCAATCAATTAATAATTCGTTAACAACTTGACTTACCTGTTTTCTTTTAAAAAATATATATTGATTTTAAAGCTTATTTATTTTGAAAACATTTTCTTTATAATTTTTTATATTACATTCATAATGTGAGGCTATTAATGGTTCTTAATTTAATTATAGATCATAATTGTATTAACATAAGTTATCTCTTAGTGCAAATTATAATATTTAATGATTGTAATATCTAATTTTATTTCATATGAAAAATAATTAATAAGTAAATTATAAATTAATTTTAAAAAAATCTTTAGACATAAAAATTGAGAAAAGTGGACCTAAATCGCTGTATAAATAACATGTGAAGCTTAAATCATTATATGAATGATATGTGTAATAGTTTTCATGAAATGAGTCTGAAATATTAATATAGTAAATTTATACATTCAATAAATTTTATATGGAATCTTAATCATCAATAACTTCTAATTATAAATAAGATTATGATAAATCTCTATCATTTTTTTTTAAATCTTACCCAATTTTTTTAATTTTTTTCAACACTAACTTTTTTTTCAAAATTTATTCAAATCTTTTAATATATAAAATTATCAAAATTATTTACAAGAGCTTAGAGGTTATTGAAAGTATAATTTTATAGTCATCCTAGGTGATCCTAAGATTTTCATTTTCACCTGCATACATATATAAATTTTTTTTATTAGATTGGCACATTCTTAGTCTTCAAATCACTAAATTAGTCCATATATAATCAAATAATGTCATCACTAATAATACGAAAAAATATTCTGCCTTTAAATAATTGAATTCATCATAATTTTATTGTTAATTATAATATCCTAATTTTTAACCCAATACTCTTAGAACGTATTTAGGTTAGCCATTAGTCTATTACTCCTTTAGTCTCATTCTTTAAACCTTTGTTCAAAATACTTAACGGAAAATACGGATAAATTTTTTTTTGAATTATAAATACAAAGTGAGAGCCACACGTATCTTAAGCAAGCGTTGTCATAAAACGTAACTCATACAAAAGAAAGTGTAAGAGAAGAGCATCAAATAGCTTCATAACATTGGACAATCATATGCATACCACAACAATATTATATTAATATAATAACTACCCACCTACAGGAGGTGGGATAAGTTTGGTACATCACAAGTATGAAATACAACTGAAATGGAAAATACAAGGAAAAGCATAAGGAAATCACTCCCTACTCTTGTGTGCCTAAAATGGACAACCTCTAAAGCAAAAGAAGGTTATCCTAAACTAATGGTAGTGTGTGCACTAAAGATCCCTCAAGAGTCCTGCTGCTGGTAGTCCGGATAGGGCGGAACATAGCCGATCCACGGATGAAGCTTGTAGGGAGTGGGTACATGGGATGCCTGAGCATGAGCTCCACGTCAGGGTCTCAAAGCTGGCCTCCACGCCAACCTCGACTGTGTAACCGTCTCCTCGCTACCTTCCACCCTCAGTGGGGGAGTGGGAGCAAAGCTCTCGGAGTATAGGTGGGTAGGCGGATCCTTCGATGGGTCAGTCTTCAAATGTCTGGAGCGGGGAACATAATTTGGGAAGTCGCGAACAGCAGATACAGTAGTATACGTACAGAGTATCCTCTCATTGTGTGTCCGCACACGCTCGAAGACCATGTCATCGCTAAAAGGAGAAGTCGGAGAAAAATAATAACTATGTACAGGATGTGCGAAAAGTGCGTCCCAAAAACATGAAAACTCGGACGGTGCAGCTCCCCTTAAAATGATACGATTGGTGGTTCGGGTTGAAATGAACCTCCCAGGTGGAAGTGTCAATGAAAACCACGAATGTCGCCATCAAAGTCTGAAGATGCGACGGAAAAGAAAGGAAGTGAGAATCTTACTAAAGAATCTCAGTAGGGAATCTCCTATCTAAGTATCATCGTCCACATCCTCAGGAACCTTGGGTTTAATTATAAAAAGGTGTGCATGCATATAGTTCATTATTAGGTTTCAAACATAAATATCCAAGGTCCATTTATTTTAGAATGAATCTTAATGTCATGTATGCAGCATATCAAAGCATGAATGCATGGTAATACATTATGCGAGAGGACAATAGAGCGCAACATCAAGAAACATCATATAAGTGGCATAAAGTGACATGTAACTTTTCTTGTGAAACTTTCTCTTTTCTCAACTATGTGACATTAAACATTATACTTTGCATCATGGGAGCCACCCTAAAAATATCTCTAGGTTATGAGCTTATACCTAACTAGTCATCACTAGTTCTTACTTATCTCTCTCGATAAGAGTAACATAATAATCCCGACTTCCAGAGTACGAGCTAGGGGGCATAAGGATCACCTATCATAACCTTTAATTCGGGAAGTCCGTAAGAAGATTTCCTTCTTTGAAACACAATTACTGGTAACTAGTACATAGTTATTTGTCCACTCTGGCAAGCTCGATGTCAATACCCTCACGGTTTTGTTCCTGGGGGTACTTACTAAACCTGTCGCCGTAACGCTGCCTCAGTGCTATGTCACAATTGTTCTTGGGCGTACATCTATCCTTGTGCATGCTCGGCTAAACCGGTGTCACCTAGGACGTATCTCATAAAGTTTTCAAAAACTTTTCTTAAGCCTTCAAATTTGATGGAAATTCGACAGTGTAATGGCAGTACATCAAATTTCTTTCAAATTTTCTTTATGCCACAAGAACCCACAGTGCATGTACTTTCACACTCAAATTACAATGTCATAACAAATCACCAATGTCATACAATATATCTACTCATGGTACATGCATCATCACATCGTAACTTGAGTTAATGAATTCATATTGCTCATAAAATAATTACGCTCATGATCCAAGAGTGGTCATTCATATCTCAACAATTTATATCATGCAAAATTCATAGATTCATGGTAAACAAGATCATGAGTTCATATCATACAAAATCATAAATCCAAGTAGCATAAGGTCATAGCTTTATATCATTCAAGTTGGGAAAATGTCTATTGCATTCATTAGGTTCTGGTAATTGATTACATGAGCCTTGTAATCGATTACACAGCTTCAAGTTTTAAAACAGAAAAGTTAAGGGCTCTGGTAATCGATTACATGGGCCTTGTAATCAATTACCACTGTTGCATTCTTGGGCCCCAAGACCATCTGAGTAATCAATTACATGGAATGGTAATCGATCACTAGAGTTCAGAATATTTAATCGCTTACATGATGTTGTAATTGATAACTTAGGTCAAAAGTACATATCTGAGTAGGGAAAAACTCTCTAGTAATCTATTACATGGACTTGGTAATCGATTACCAGTACCTTCAAAATACATAATTTTAAGTTTAAAACACCTTCTAAGTTATTTCTTCCTTCTCAAACTATTTTGAACCTTAATCCAACACTTACTTTGAAATCAAAACAGTTATGCAAAGATTAACGCTCATAGTTTCAAGATTAAGTTGAAAGAGAATCTTTGAGTTCACCCATACTTATGGAAACCCTAAGACATAGATTATAGGTACTTGTGACTAGATGAAACTTCACACCAAGCTCATCATCATCGCATGACCAAATTTTGCATTCAAGAGAATGCTCCCATGTCCAACCTTTGCTTGAGATAAATGGACAAGTCTTTGAGCTCTAGGATCTTTAAGTGATAACAAGAACCTAATCATGATATACACTTCATTTTACTCTTTATTAGAAAAGTAAAGTGAGGGCTCGAAATAAATATGAGATGCAACTTCATTCTTATCTTTACGTTTATGTGGTGACTCCAAAAAATAAATATGCTAGACAAGGAAATGTAAACATGAATGCAAGTCCAATTTTTTTATTTTAGTGCTCTAGGCTCCACAACAATCGACTTTAAGGCCGAAATAGGCCAGCTTTGAGATTAATTATTAGGTGATATGAGAATCAAAGCTCTTGTTTTAATCCTTAAGTTTTAGGTGATGGCTTGAAAAATAAACATGCTAGACAAGAAATATAAATATGAATGTAAGTTCATTTTTTATTCTTTATTAGAGCTCATACCAGACTTTAAAGGAATATAAACCTCAATCCAACGCACATCTTAACAAGACAAAGTGAGCTTTAGAGTCCTTTGTACCAAGGTTTCATGGAAACCTTATGGTTTGAACACCATGATCAAGCTCAAGAAAATGGATTAAGAGATCAAAATAACTAACAACCTTTCTTTGGAATCAAAAACAAGGCAAGGAAGAAGGAAATCAAAACCGATCCCAAACGGAAAGAAAAGGAAAGGGAAAAATCGAAAGCCAAGGCTAAAGAAAAGGAAATGAAAAGCCAAAATGTGTTATGATCAAAACCAAGTTTCAAGCTTTAGAGATTTCTCAAATGATAACCATAGGTCCATTATCTTGGAACCTCGTCATCAAGCTAAGAAATTTCCTCTCACACCAAGCCTCATGGCCAAGAGTAAAAAAAGAGAGAAAAGAGTTTGAACTAAGAAAAACTAGAACTTTTCATAATAAAACATCAACATGAAAGTTAGAACTTTTAAAGAACAAAACCATCATGGAAGGTAGAGAAGGCCTTGAAGGCCGAAATGAAAAGAGAAGAAGAAAAAGAAACCAAAAAGAAAAGCCCAAGAAGGTTCATCAAAGTAACATTATAATCCAAGAACAAAGCATATCAAAGTAAAGAAAAGAGTTTACAACAAGCTCCCTACCTTGGATGTGCTTCTTGATTGAGAGAGGGTTTGACCTTGGAAAGTAAATGGAGGAGAAGAAGAAGAAGAACTCTTGAGATGAAGAAAGGAAAGCTTGGAGTTGAGAGAATGAGCAAATGTTCTTGCAATTCTCCTTTGGTGTCTATTTATAGACAAAAAGAAACATGAGGGGACCTGAGGAGGAGGGGGTGGCACCATTTTGGGTGGAAGGAGGGAAAGAAAATATCTCTTAGTTGTGTTTTTTCAAGGTAAGGTTGTAGGAATAGCTAGGTATAGGCTTGGGTATGGTATGTCATGTCTCTTTGAGTGTTTGAGTGAACAAACACGTGATGCATTGGGGGGGGATGAGGTGGTGCCATCTTGGAGCATCCAAGAGGGAGGAAAATGTCTCGTTTAATTGTGGTTTAGTGATGTGTTTAGGTGTATCTTTGATTAGGCTTAAGATTTGGGGTTTGTGGTTAAGTGTTGAGTGAGAGAATGAGTAATTAAGGCTATTTAAGGCATGATTAATGAGCATTCTTGCCCATTAGTGGAGTCAAACCATATTCAATAAAGATTTTCAATCACATCCTAGGTTCCTTAAATCATAGGATTGGAATAGTGAAAATACTATTCAAGATTTCATGACTTAGAGTCTTGAGTTTTAAAAGAGGTTTAAGTTTAATCTATGCAATTTTAAGTTCTAATTAATTTTAATAAATTATTTTGACTTTGGATTAATTGTGAAAATTAATTAATCTTCAATTAGAGCCTAATATTGCTTAGGTTCGCTTAATTATGTCATTAAACTCAAAATCACTATTCTAGGGGCAAAATCATAATTTTACATAAAAACTGTCTGGGACCACCGAGATTTAAACAGACATGTCCAGGTTCATAAAAATATCATTTTAAACCTTTTGGGACATTCCGGGCTCAAACAACATTTATACCTGTGTAAAAACGTTATAGGAGTATTTTGGTCATTTTAACCCAAAAGCTCCGAAAAGATATTTTTCTGCTCTCTTAACATTCATTCACATACAATCCCCTTCGAACATCAAGTTGACCCTTCGAGGATTGCTGAGTCGGCTATCCTCGAATTCTGGGTGGAAAATGACCTTAGGGGCATTTTGGTTATTTTTGCTCGGACGAAAAAATCGAGGTGTTACATTAATAAAAAAAGGTAAATGATATAACCTAGCACATATATTTTATAACTTTCTTATAATTTATATACCTAATTTCATAAATTTAATATAATAGTATTAAAAAAAAATCACAAGCCGCATCAATACAATTCATGATGTGAAATTTTAGATGTGAAATTAATACTAAAATTGAGAAATTAATTTATCAATACAATTCATGATTTCAGCATCACAATAATTAAAGATATTTAATTAATATAATACAATTCTATTATTAAATACAGATGATTATCAATGATATGCTAATAACATGTAATAATTATAGTTTTATTTTTTCAAAAAAAATTAATGAGTAACTTTTTAAAATATATAGACCCTAAAATATTCTCATTACGATACGTGTAAAACTTTTTCTCAAACGATTTTGAAATATTAGTATTATTGATTGATTCTGGCTAATATAAATTTTTCAACTCTTGATTATCGCAAGGGAGTTAATACCTTTGAGATTACATCCTTTGAAAACCAATTCACCCACCCTGATTTCTTTCTTTTTTATCTTCTCTATCATTGGTAAGAACTACAAATAGGCAAATAAAATAAAATTACATTTCTAGTTTTGTTTCTTTGCATCACTAAAACATAACTATATAAGTTGCAGAATGAAATTGAAGATTACAGTACATAGCTTGTTATAAATGTAGGGATGCTCATTATACTTCTCCTTCTACCTCCCACGATTTATTCCTCCACAATGGGCTATATATTATCTCTAAACTATATCAATCCGTAAAAGAAAATCAAAATCAATAATGAAAGTGACAAAATAAATAAGAAGGGGAAAGAGAAAAACTAAAAAATGAAAAAGGACAAGATAAAGTGATAGTTTTAACCTTTTGGGATAATAGATACAAAGGAAAAAAAATATATTATCTTTCACCTTTGTCTTTTCATCGTGACTAGCCACTATTTCCCTTCAATAGGTGATCCCTGTTGATCTTCTATGCACTAATCATTAGTTGTTGCTATTGGCACTACAAAGAAGAATCCTTTTTTGCTTATTGTCCTCATTAATATTCCAAACATAAGGTAATGGATGAAAAAATCAAAATAGCATAAGATAAAGAGAAGAAATTGTCAATTATCAAACAAAAAAAATAGAAAAATAGCATCAAAGCATGGATGAGAATGATTCTTAAAAATGAAACACAAATTTGGATGAGTGAATTTCTAATAAGTAAAGATCGGAGGAGATTGATGAGATGATTCAGTTTATGATTTAATATATAATTACAATTAAATGATGATATGCAAAGTAAAAGTAACAATAATGATTTTTTTAAATGACGAATATAATGATGATGTTATTAGTAATTACTAATCATATCATTATTGATACATATAACATTGATACACATTACTCTTTTTCAAAATTCAACACAAGTTTTTTTTCTTTCAATTTTTGGATCTGAAGTTTAAAGACTTTTTTAAAAAAGAACATGCATGCGTTTTTAAATATGAATTCGAATTTAATAATTGGCATTTATTATTATAAATGTGAAAAAGATATGAATTGATTTAAATATGATTTTCAATTGTGAAATTTATTTTCATTTTAGAAGCAAAAAATAAATTTTAAAAAATAGAAATGGTAAGAAAATGACACATATCAATATAAATTTGAGTAGTGTATCAATTTTAAATTTAGTTTCAATCAAAAAAATAAAAAATGATTTGATTATATTTTGTCAAATTGGATCTTATTATATCATATTCGACCAAATTACAGAAATAAGTATTAATATCAGTATCAATTTATAGTTATGTCTTATTATATCAAATTAGACCAAATTACATAAACGAGTATCAATTTATAATGAGTATATAAACTGATTACGAAACAGGATTCTAAAATTTTATAATCGCCATGTTTATTCCGCCTAAATTGATAACTTTTTCTTTTTTCATGGGAATAAATTAATACTAATTAATAGATAGTACAAATCCAAAATTAAATAAATGACCAAGTCTTTATTAATAATATAAATAAACATTATAAGTATTGATTACAGCATTATTATATTCCTTGATATTTTTAAATATTAAATACCAGAAAATAAATAGTTGCAAACAAAAGGGAAAATTTTTAATCAAAAAAGTATATTTAATTATTGGCGGCCATTCATCCGAAATTCAAATAATTAACACAGAAATTGAAAGAACAAAGAGGCGCATTCTTTTCCGCCATCACCTTCTTGCTTAAACAGAACAATGGATTCCTCCTCCACTTGCCCTTTCTGCAATTCATCAGTTCCATCCTCCCAACTCCAATGGTATCTCTTTTCTTCTTATTCGGTTGTGTTTGGTTCACAGCTCACAAATTGGTCCAACATAACATAACGTAATTCCTTTTTTTTTTTTGAATTAATTTTTCTCAAACCCATAGGTTTACATTATGAATCATGTTGAAATGGAACTCTAATAATGTAATTATATGAAACTGGTTTGGACATTTTCAACGTCAAAACAAACAAACACCTTTTTTTTCCGGTTTATTTTCTCGTTTGATACATTACATGAATGGGAGGCTAACACAGGTAGGTGTGACTGGTGCAAAAGTGCAGGCACGCCAACACTCACTTCGACGACGACGATCCCCAACTCTCCGCTGATTACGAGTTGGCTCAGCAGCTCGCCCTTTCTCCAAATTCACCGCCCCATTCTCTTCCGGTACCCACTTTTTTCTTTTCTCTTTCACACTACCAAGTTTTTTCTTTCATATCTTTTAACATAATTTTCAGTTTATCTGAGATAAAAAAATTATTTTTTTGAGTCTTTTTTCTTTTTTTTACCCCGTGTTGAAAGAGTTTCGCTTTGTGGAATTGGACTTGAGTTTTACCCATCACGAGCTTACAATGTGAGTTTGTAAGAAATTTCTGCTAGTGAATTAGTCTCTTGCGATTTAAAAGTCCTTATTGGCCCATCACTATTAAAAAAGGGGGACAAATTGATCTCTCTGTACATATCTCTGCAATTAAAAAAAAAAACTATATACAAACCTTTACGGAGGAAATAATCAGTCCCATTTTTTGAATGATGAGGACCACCGGGGGATTTTTAAATCCTCAAAAACTAATTTGTCCCTCCATATTTTTCTTAGGAACCAAAATGGGTACGAGGTATTTAGTCTATTTCATTGATCATTATGGAATTGTCACCTTAAAGATTTTAAAGTTTAAATAAGATTGAAATTTTGTGAGCTGAGGAATCAACTTGCATCAGTACAGGTTAAAACAACTCTTACACCATTGAATCGCGTTTTATTTATTTATTTTTTTCTGACAAACTATTATTGGGTTGAAAGTTCATTTGTTATAGATCTTGTCCGTAAAATTTCACAACAATCTGAAATTGTTTATTATGTTATTTATATACATCAAAATCAAATAAGAATTATTTGATCATATTCTGATTGATGTCTAATTTTGTTAAAATTTGAAATATAGGTATAATATAATTCAATGGTTAGATTGATAAGAATTATATAAAATGTTATTGAATGGTGTAAGTTTGCTAAGTCATACACCGGTATCAATGGATCCCTTTTCATTTGGGTGATTTATGTACATGTAAGTTAAAACAATTCTTACTCCATTCAATAACTTTTTAGGAAATGGAAACATAAAACAGCATACAACCTAGAAGGCCTTAATGATTGTCTTTTCCTTTCCCTTGAACGCGCCCCATTGTGTTGAATTGGATGTTTTCACATTCTAAACTTGTACTCCTTTTCTCAATCTGAATCTTGTGTTGTATCAATGTCATGATCTGCAGAGTGAGCAAGCAGTTAGTGGCTTGCATTTTGATAGAATTTGTGGAGATTCTAACAAGTGTGATGGTGGTGGGAGTGGTAGAGATGATGAAGAGTGGAGATTGGATGAAAAGATCTCTTGCTTGGTTGAGTTACAGAGAAGGAGCGAGTTTTACAAGGTTGAAGCAGGTTTGATGGCTATGTTGAGAAACTGTTTGGAGTCTGAGGCTGAAGACTCAAGAACCATTTTGTCAGGTTATGTTGATCACTTCCAGAGCCTTGAGTCTGAGGATGTTGGATGGGGTTGTGGTTGGCGTAACATTCAAATTCTCAGCTCGCACTTGCTGGCACAAAGGCCAGAAGCAAGAGAAGTTTTGTTTGGTGGCTTGGGGTTTGTTCCTGATATACCTTCACTCCAAAGATGGCTTGAGATTGCTTGGGAAGGAGGTTTTGATGCTCCTGGTGCTGATCAATTCAGTCATGCTGTTTATGGCATGGAAAAATGGATAGGAACCACTGAGTGTGCTGCCCTTTTGCGTTCATTTGGTCTCCGGGCTAGAGTAGTAGACTTTGGTCCTAAGGAATCAGAATCATTATATCTATCTGTCCCAGGTTCAAGTGTTGGGGCACAGCAGCTAGTGAGAACGGGGAGGAAGCGCAAAGCACTTAATATTTGTGGACCAATGGATAGATATCTGTCTCATGCTGCTTCTAAAGCAAGTTGTAGCCAGGATGAGAAATCATGTTCTTCTTCTAATGAGCTTGATGAGAATGTAGATAATGAAACTGGTAGTAATAATGTGGTAAACAATAATGCAAACAAAAGTAAGGGTCATCAAGTTCTCATGGACTTTGTGTGGAATTACTTTTCTAATGAAAGTTCAATCCAATTTGGCCACCGGCATGTCATTGTCAGTGAGAAAACGTAAGTGAGCTTCATTTTAGATACTCATGTGCTAACCAAACAAAACGAGTGTGTTTCTTATGGTTTTTAAATGTTTTGAAAGCTTTCTTGGACAGACCATTGTACTTTCAACATGATGGACATTCAAGAACAATAGTTGGAATTCAAGTCAAACATCAACGGACTGGAATCCTGCAATATAATCTCCTAATTCTGGATCCTGCTCAAGTATGCATCTCGTGTCCTGCTTCATCTTTGGTCATTAATATGTATTTTCTGGGTTATTATTTTCTTGGCTTTGAGTATTTGCACGTCATTACTGAAACCCAGATCAAAGTACAAAGCTTAACCAATTTTAATTACAACCCACATTATAATCCTTTCCTATAGTTTCATTTGATGAGTGTTGTTCTTTGGACTGGTTTGTGCTCGATAAATAATTTATTCCTTAAAAATTAGATGTAGGTTTTGATATGTTTTCTGCCTGCTTCTCTGTGGTCTCATGTGTTTGTTTTTGTGTGTGTTGTAGTTCTTAAAATAAGTATTCTTGAACAAGCATGTTGTGTAGTAACTTTGGCTTCCTTATAATAGTTGTCACTTGTCATTGTAGAAAACGGCTGCTCTAGAAAAATCACTTAGGGAGAAAGTTGGATGGCAGAGGCTCATAAAAAGAGGAACTCACACACTGAGGAAGCCACAATACCAGGTTTTGCTTCTTTTAACCCAAAAAAAAAGGGAAATTTCCTTGCACCACATTAAATGATGAGGCTTGATCATCTTGTTCTTTTTTTAGTTGTGTTATGTTGACCCTGGAATTGCCAGTGAGGATGAGGTGGAAAAACTCAAGACAATTGATAGTGTCTTCCTCGAATTTTAGACAACCATGTGAAGTCTTTGCTACATTTAGGTACCATCTGTTTCATGCCATATAAGTATTTCCTTCTTTCTATGATATTGCAACAGAGAAGCTGCTGATACAAACTAGTTTAATGCATTGATGCAGATACTTTTTATTAGTTACAGATGCTGGTACTTTATAACATTGTCAATGGTACAAGGTTTCGTCAAGGTTATTACATATATCATCACTGAAGAATGCACACTGCATTTAGTAGCAGTGGGGGATCATCATCAGATACAATTCAGTCTTACAAGGACCTCAAAGATTCTCTTGCATGGGATAATTCATTTGCACTACTAATGAGTGCTACCATGTTGAGGATGTAATCAGACCTTAGACACTGTGTAAACACACTTCCATCTACATTCATCTACTATTTGAGGGAGTGTGAGAACCAAACCAAATGATATCCAAACCCCACTCAATGTTGGATGAGAGTATATCTACCTAGTATCCAAGAAATTATATTTAAATAATATTTCTCATTTTTGTGTTAATGGTAAAATTAATTGGACTTGTGGTCACAGGCAATTCTGAGAAGTTCCGTGTTGAGTCTAAAATTAATTTTCAAAGTTGGGGTAAAATTCAGCCACGTTTAGCCCACCTTAGAGTACAGCACAAACAACATTATGGCCTCTTTCCTCCTCAGCCGCACAATGGGGCACAATGTTATTTGTGTCATATTCTAACGTGTAAGATTGTTGTTAAAACATGCTGTACACCAAACATTTTTCATCTTGTTTTTACTTGATTTTTAATAAGATAATATTATTTCAACCGTCCAAAAATAGGTGTTTATTAAGATACTCACTTTATTACTATTGGATGTGATGGATAGATATGATTAATGGGGATTATCATTATATTCAAGGGTGATAAAGTGGGCTAATCACAAGTTTTAATATGGGTTGATGGTTTAGGCTCTCAGTTACTTTTTTCCATCATTTTTTTCTTTATCTGGTTTAAATAAGAGAGTGAAGCAAAATTAGTAAAGCAGTAATAATATTTTAAACATTTTGTTGTAGAATAAGTCAATTAATAAATATAATCATCTCTACTTATGATTTAAGAAGACGAGTTTCGACGTAATGATAAGATTGCTGTCTTGTGATTTGGAGGTCATAGGTTCAAATCTTGTAAATAGTTTCTCTACAAAGTGGAGTTAAGGTTGTATATCTACTCTCCTCATGCCTCATTTGATGGGAACATTGTGCACTAGGTCGCTATTTTTTACTTATGATTTAAGTTCTTGATTTTTGAGAAATTGCTCAATAGTTTAATTGACAATTAGGAAAAAATAAAATGGGAACTGTTTGGACGTGGATTACGTCCATCGAACTTTTCTGTCTTGGATAGGGATTTTATCTACTAGATATGCTACAACATTGAAACTTTGGAACTAAGAAAGTATTTTAAAACTTCAGTTAAAATATACTAATTATTCATTTTACAATTATTTTAAGATTTAAGATATACGCTGTTTATTTTTAAATTTAACTATTATAGTCAACAGTGATGCTTTTAAAACAAAATGTGCATATTTTAAGTAATGATTATACCAATGGATATAGCAGATATAAAAAATCTCAAATAAGAAAGAAAAGGAAGTAAGGTGAATATATTACTATATTGGTAATATGGATATTAGCCCAACCAAAGTGAGTTGAGTCTTGGATGAGGTTATGTGCAGGGCTAGGGTTTGAATTTTGGAAAGTTTTCTAGGAGAGGGCCGTTTTATTTACCATTCTAAATCCCAGGGGCTGAGGTTTTCCCACTTTAACATTTTGTTCATCAAAAAATATTTTAAGAGCTAAAGCGTTGACAAGGTTCGGTTTGTGAGTTTCAATTTCTTTGACTAGTCACTGAAATTCCGCACTGACAGCGCCATACCACACGGTAGCGGTAACATGAACACATGCCATAACTCCTGACATGCTCCTACATGATTTCATGTTATCTATAGTTTAGTTTCTTTTTTTTTTCACATAAAAAGAAACTTAATTACAAGTGATTGTTAAAACGTTAAATAAATTATTAAGTATACTTATACAAGTGCATAAATCAGCTGACAAAAACTATTTTAGCTTAAGTAGAGGTTTTAGATTTGAGCTCTGTGTGCATAATTCCATTAAAACTTGGGAGGTAGAGTTTTTTTGTCTTATTGATCTGACTCGATCCGAATAAAATTGCTTCTAGTATATATATATGACAGGTTTACCTTTTGTTTATTAAATGTAGTCAACCATATTTTATATATATTTAATCACATTTAAGATATGTTTGAATAATATAATTTATAATTTTTTTTAATTTTTTAGAAATTAAAAGTTATATTTTTTATTTTTTGTCTTGTTTAGCTAAACAACTTATCAGTTTTCTAAAAATTATTCTTAATACTTTTTGAGAAGTTAAAATATTTAGTTTCTTAAGAATTACTTTCTAAAATACTAAAAATAAATACTTTTATTATTGTGTATTTAAATATAAAATAACTCATTCATAAATAACTTTTTTAAAGTTATTTTTCTATAGGTACTCAAATAAGTTGTTTATCCAAATGAAACTTTAGTAAATATGGATAAATATATAATTTAATAATTTGCCATCAGTATTTTTTTTTGTTATTTATTTGATAAACTCATCATAAACAAAAAGTCAATTTTAATTATTTTTCTGAGAAAATTACTATAGTCAGTGGCGAGTTTAATTGAAATTCCCATATTTTTATAAATATGTAAACATTCTCGTGTTTTGGTAAAATAAATTATCAAAACCCCTGTAGAAAAAAAATGAGCCGGATACCTGTGGTTTGAAAAAAAAGATGTTGACTAAATATGTTAGATAATTGAATAATTAAGAAAAATATAAAGTAATGCGGGTACAGCTTGTGTTACTCGTGCCAACTTCACATCAACACAACAAAACAAACTAGAATTTGTCTGAATCAGAAATGATACAGATTTGCATAGCCCGCATGTCCTATGTTGTCAACTTTTCTTCATCCAACGGTCCAAACTTGGCGAATTGGTTACAAACTTACAATAATCGATTGCGTCGACTTCCCATGGAATGTACTTTAAAGTAAGCAGCATGGGCACCACATCGCAACCAAAAAAGCATGGGCGCCACATGATCCTCACTTTAAGCTTACTTTAGCTTCATTTTCTTATTGTACCTTCTAATCTTCAGTAATAATTTTTTAATACTTAGCTCCACATTTTTGGTGTCACACTTCTTCTGCATTACAGCTTAAGAATTAAGACTAATAATTTGATTTGATATGATTTGTTGGGATATTTTGATTGTAGAAAAATAGTTACAGCAACCATCTTCCTGAAATTTAGTGCTTGGAGAGACGTGTGATCTTACACAAACTAGGTTGTATAGTATCATGATCTTGTACAATGTAGTTTTTGACATGGCAGATACTTGTAAGTAGCACAGATGAATAAACTTATCATGTTTCTTGTCCACATGGTAAAGTGAGGTGAAGAGATACGTACAAATATTCAAAAAAGATAAATTTTTTCAAAGATCTAATTATTTTAAAGTATTTATATACATCTCTTACTTAAATGATGTAAAACGAGTATATCATTTTGGATAACACTCTTTTAAAATGAGTTCGTGTCTTGTAAACCGAAAAAGAAAAAAAAAAAAAAGAGTTTGTGTCTTACAGCAAGAAAGTACGTAAATATTTATAATTAAATCATGTGAAACGCTGGCTTCACTCTTTTAATTAGCCTAAGACATCTTTTTAATATTTTCTCAATAAACATAAGTGATGATATCTATATATTTTAGTAATTGAATATATCATTATTTAAATAAATTAACATTTCTCTCTTCTAATAACAATTAAGATCATAAATATTTGTTTAAAACTTTAAATCAATATTAATATAATCAAATATTCTTTTAAAAAATCGTGTAGTAAAATTGAGTTTACTATTATTTTAAAAAATAATATTAAGTTTTCTCTCATTATCAATTTTCATAAAATTATCAATGAAAAATTCATTTATATAAAATTAATAGAGAAACATTGAATTTTTATTTTTAAATATACTAATTTATGAATTTCTATTTAAAAATTAATAATAAAATAATTTAATTTGAAAATCATTAATTTTAATATTTTATTGATTTGTCTTCAAAAAACAATTATATAATAATTTGATACTATGAACTATGTCTCTAAAAAATTATTTATATACAAAGAAATTATTAACAGAGAGAAATTTATTTTCTAATTAATAAAACATTAAATTAGCAAAATAAATATTATCCCATAAGCTGATTAGAAAAAGATCAAAAAATATTTTATTCCAATTAAAATAGAGATTAGTAACCTTAATAATCCAACAGAATTAAAACCAGCATTCCCTTAAAATGATTTGGAGCAATCCAAGAACAATGAACCTTAGCAATCCATGAGCGATCCGGGAACAAAAGTAAATATAGATATTTCTTACTTTTTTCCCTCTACATGGCAACTTGCTTTAGTGGAGCATTTTCCTGCTATAGTAAAAGAAACAAAAGAGGAAAAACAAAATGACACAGATTATGGGACCAATTATTTTGTTCAGTCCTTGTTTTCATCATTTTGTAAATTGTTTCTTTCTACTTGACTTTGCATAAGAAAATCAATAATCATCATCCAAACTGGTCGCTTACTTCTCCATTTGAGACGCAGACAACACACTACCTACACGCTATTTGGATTCCCAAGGTACATGTTTCACAACCATTTTATCTGTTTAGCGAATGCAACACACATTAGTAAGATACAAAATAATTTTCACTATTTTATTCATAAAATTTTGTAAACAAAAAATATATCCAAAAAAAAGAGAGAGAAAAAGAGTTTCTCATGACTTATCCATTTTGATTTTCCATGCGTAGGTGTTGGTGGGTGGAGTGAGTTAAAGAATTATATGCATGTGTCACCTTTGCTTCTCTCAAAAGATCCAATCTTGTCATCGTTTTCTGGGCTAGTCAGCAAGCATCAATGGAGCAAGAGCAGCATCAATGGACACTGCATCACCATGAAGAAGAAGAACAAGAAGAAGTGGAAGAAGTTTCTGCTTTGGAAAGAAGGACATTTCTGCAACAAAGCAATGATAGACTTATTACAGGTGTAGTAGTGTCCTCATCTTCATCACCTTCTTCTGCTTCTGCTTCTGCTGGCAGTGACAGTGAGCTTGTGAATGAAGTTGTTACAGTGGTCAAAGTCAACGACCCAGATGGATCTCTTGTTCAGAAAGAGGAAGAACATGCAGAGAAGGGGAGTGTTGTTGGTGAAAATGGCAATCATTTAGACAATGACAAAGCAGATTGTGCAGCTGTTGGGCTTGGGATAGTAGCTGAATTTGTAGAAGTAGAAACAAATGGAGAGGCTGTAACTGGTGCCACTTCTAGTGCTGCTGGATCAGAGAAGATGAACAGTGTTTACTTTGACAAACAACACGGTACCACAATCTCTCACTCTCTCTCTCTTACTTATTATTATTATTTTTTATTGTGGACAATAGAATTAATTGGAAAATAGAACACAGAAATCTTTTGGCTTCTTAATCAGTTTGGTACACTTTATATAGAATCACTGTTATATATGTACTTGTTGCTGCATGGCTTACCAACCCTTTTCTTCAAATAAAGTTCTCAACTGTAGTGTGAATTGCAATAAGCATTAGTCCTAGTTTGATTGATCTGAAATTCTGGATGTGTTCTAAATGTTGGTTAACATTAGTCTGTGCATCTGGGGAGTTGGTTGGAGAAACACAATCCATATTGGTGTTCCAGAACTCAAATTGTCTTCCTTAGCTGGTTCCATGAGTACCATTGACTTGTGAACACTGCTATCTGCAACATAGAACAGTTATGTGAAGTTAACCAAATAATATGACAGATGTTCTGCCTATGACACCTCTTGGACTGAAATCGTCTTCATTTTACCAAACTTCTGGGATTTAGTTTTCCTTTTCTGATGTTTGGTATCCATGCCATCAACTTTTTATGCCTGAAGGAATGTGGAAATGTCGACACTGCACATGGACCAAGCGATTTGACAGTCCTTGGACTGTGCCCATCAAAACTTTGATTCAGCATGGACAATGTTTTGTTTGTGGAACTAAAGGTCAGTAGATGCCAAGATATGTAGAACACTGGCCAGTGTAGTCGAGTAGACTTTCACTAAGATGGATTCTCTATATCTGATTTGGTGAGACCTTGAAGTAAATTTTTTTGTGAATTTTGCCGGAGGAAACGTAACAGTTACAGTTTTACTTTGTTGCCTTTAAAACTCTTGTTGTCAGAATGTCTATATGAGAACATGCTCCACTCTAGTTCAATGCTCCACAAATGCAAATTTTGACGTTGTGTTTGAGTTTCTTAGACGAACGTTGATTTTTATCATTATTGTTTTAAGCACTTGTTAAATTCCTTAACAGTAGCCGTTTTTCAGTCACATTGGTATTCTTTGAATATTTCAGTTTTAAGATTTTATCCGAAATATATATGATATAAGCTCTGTGTAGCATGGGGTAATGTGTAATAGCCATAACATGTAATAGCCATAATATCTTATGTGGCGATTTGATATTGAAATGGTTATCTATGACATGCTTGCAGGCAATGAAATTATTGGAGTTAATGGAGTTCAAAATGGTGATAGTGCCAGGTCTGTTGTGTCAACAAATCAAGGGGAGAGGGAATTTGATTTACAGGTAGAAGATGAAGTCATTCCCAATGGTCTATGCACTGAAGTCAACAACGAATCCATGAAAGTTGTGGATGACAAAGTCCCTTCCAGTTCAGAATTATCACGTTTGCGTAATTTATCTGACATGCAAGCTGAATCTGTCATGAATTTTGATGATGGGACTAGTGCAAAGGAAGGTCCTAACATCATAAACGAAATTGAACACCAGCTGAAAGAATATGATGTTGAGACAGTATTGGCAAAACAAGAGACGCATGACTTGTTCTGTCCTAATTGCAATTCTTGCATTACTAAAAGGGTTATCCTCAAGAAAAGGAAAAGGATCATTCATAATTTAGACAATAATGCAAAGCGTGATAAGTTGGACGCTGTAGTTAGCTCTACGGTGGTTGACAGTGTTGTACAAGAAGCCGGTCAAGGTGATCAAGCAAATATAACACCTAATATTGTTAGTCTAGAGCATCATGATGAGAATAATGATCCTGAAAGAGAACCAGACGTATTCAGATGTTTATCATGCTTCAGCTTCTTTATTCCTAGTGGTAAGTGGGTTACCTTTCCTGATAAGCAAAGCTTAGTGTGATCTTTGCTTTTAAGTTTTATTCATTTTTCATTAGAGGGAGGGTATGATAACAGGAGGGAATCTGAACTTCCTTTGATTTAGTGACTTAAACCAGTAATTTCAAGAAAACTCGGACCTACCGTTATAAAATGTTCCATTTAAAGAGATCTGATGAGAATATTAAACATGCATATTGTTTAAGAGATGCTATAAGGTTATTGTCAAGTATGAACTCAACCCAAAAGCTTATGTTATTCTGTGAAGGCCTAGGCATGGTTTTGTATCTCTACCATGCTAACATTCATGAATAAATTACTCTTAGTGCATACTAGAAGTCTTCTTATAACATATCTTGAATCATCTGGATGATTATGTGATTATCATCTGTCAACTTAATATTCTCATTCTCATTACTTTGGACAGGAAAATGTTTCCATCTGTTCCGCAATGTTGGTGGTGCCCGCCAGCATGAAACTTCACAAAATCTTGAGAGTATACCTGCATCCAATGTGCAAAATGCTTCAAATCTACAAGGCTCCAATGCAAATTGGCTCTTTTCTCTGTTTACTTCAAATAAGGGGAAAACAGCTAGTGAGAAAGGTTTCTACTCTTCTTTTATTGTTGTTACATAGGAACTTCTAACTAAGTGAAGTAATTTCCATGGGGGCCTCCCCCACTAACTGTGCCACTGGAGTTTCATTCATTTCTTGTTTAAGGTCTGCAACTATAGTGTTTGGTCACTGTCATTCTTAAAGGAAATTTTACAATGGGACATGAATAACATTACACTTGAGACAATTTTGATACATTTGTTAAAATGTGATATTTGAACATGTATGACTCTGAAAAATTGTTTCATGAAGCATACAAAACTTGGAAGTTCTCTGTACTCCTTGTGGTTTATTTCCTTGTTGATTTCTCTTATTATTAGATTTTCTCCTGTTTTCCTTTCCATAACTTTCTTAAGAGGTTGAGCAGTATGTAAACTGAAAGTTATTAGAAATTATGAGCTTAGCTTGCAGTGATTTTCATTTTACCCTGAAGAATTAAATTTTTTTGTTAGGAAATCTTTTTCCCTCAAATTAAATTGTTTTCTTTCTTGATGTATTTGTGCAGATGATGCTTCCCTTGAACATTCTAGAACTGGTCCTGCTGAGCAGCATCACTCAACACCAATTACTTCCGATGTGCTAACTTCCGCTGAAATTGGTCATCCAGAAGGTCCACTTTCTGATACAGACATAGATAAGAAGGTAAAACCTATGCCATATACTGATCATGGAAATGGAGGACTGAATTCTCTGAATTCCTCAAAAGTGGAGGCAGTCAAGACTGAACCACGGACTGAAAATGACATCAAACCCAATATGGCATCAGGGAATCAGCCATTGGTGTTCAAGCATAAGGATATTCCATTAGCAACTGCTGCTACTACTGAAATACTCATTAATGTCGAAGAACCAGCTAAAAATTCCATTCTGAATGCTTATGAAGGGAAACCTGAATCTCTGCTTCCAACAACTGTAGAGTCTCCAATCCTTGAGAAGTCACCAAATGGTGCAGACAAAACACCTGAAACCATTCAGAAAAGTTATTCCTCTTTGAAGCAAGGAACGCAATCACCAGTTCAGTCATTTGGCAGTGCAGTACTTCCAAGTCATGTAGCTAGTAGCAAACCTAGCACTGGAATAGATGTCATATTACCATCAAAAACACCAATTCAGAAAGTTGAAAAGGAAATTGAAGAGGAAATAAATCCTTCTGGCAGAAAAGAAAATGAAAGTACGTGCATGAAAATCCATTGTCATGATTTAATCATCAATTTACAATACTTCTTGCTCGCCTTGTGTCACAATAAATCTTGCTGGTTTGCTTTATATAATAGCCATAATTATTATTATGATGCAGGTGGTGATGTGATAGTCTTGGTTGATGGAGAAGCATTTGATACAACATCTCAGACGGTACATAATGTTCCAGTTGAAGGTGCTGTTTTGACAGAATCACATACTCAAACAAGTGTTGGTGAACAGCCAACAGCTGAAATTGGTGAACCAAAAGAATGGGAAATACTCAAAAGCATTGTGTACGGTGGTTTAGTTGAATCAATCGCAAGTCTAGGAATTGTGTCATCTGCAGCTAGTTCTGGTGCTTCCCCATGTAAGTGTTCTCTCTCTCTCTCTCTCTTTCTGGCTGTCTTTCTCTACCCTCCTTTTTGGGGTTGTGGGAAGCTCTTTTCAGGTGTGAACTTCAGTTAATTGAATAATAATGTATTCCACCATATTTGGATTTGTAACTTTTTCTCATGACAGAAGGAATTCAAGAGATCTTAGTTTGAAGTATAAAATGTCTTGTACCTTGCAATGGATGAATAGAGATTTGTTTGTTTTATGTTTAAACAAATCATTGGTTACACTACACCTTATATTAGGCTTACATCCTCACATGGTAAATGAAGCACGTTGTGGTAAGTATAAATGAAGTCTCCAAACCATTGGTCTATTGCGATTTAACCCAAAGTTCCAATTCGAGAAAGAGTTGAAGTCGTATTATAAATAAGGCCTTTCATTGTTTAGTTTTGCTTCAAGAGTTGGAGTGATATGTCTTTTGGGTAGTTTTTATAAGTTGTAAAGATGGTATGCAATTTGAGTTGTGCAAAAGCGGTGGATAGTAAAAGATTTTGGAACTCCTTATAGGAGTCATAGATATAGATCGAAGGTACTGTACCACATTAAATTTTGTGTGTTGTCTCCTCTGTGTTGTTTTTCTTCTTGCGTTATTGCCCTTAGTGAGAGAGGACTCTGTTTTTGTATTTCTTTTGCTTCCGTTGCCCAACTTGATCAGGCCGTCCTTAAAACTTGTTCTTTGGTAAATGGTAAAATACAAAGATACTATTTGTATTTGTTGGACTGAAAAAATTATTTGATTTCGTACAGAATATGACATGCTACAGTAATTAAAGCTTTCTACGACACTCAATTGGTTCAAGTGATTCGACACTTGTTTCAAAGTAAAGTTTTCAATTCATGTCTAGTAAATGGGAAAAAAAAAAATCTATCAATGTGACAGCTTTACCTTCATAGTGGGGCTGATCTGGCCCTAGCCAAATTAGTTGAGATTAATTAGATTTTAGATATTGGTGGTTTATTAATAAAAACAAATAGTTAAGGATAAAGCTTTTGGACTTAATCTTTCTTTTTTCTTAAAATAGAATTTTTTTAAAGCACAAAAAAAAAAACTGCCCATTTTTTTGAGGTTTTATGAGAAGGTTAGCTGAATTACTTGGAATACTATCTATACTTTTGAAAGTTAATTCAAATTTGCACTTTTTTGCCTCATATTCTGAAAGCTGATAATTTGGTTGTTGACATTGAGTTAATTTCATGATCTTGTGTACATCGCAGTGAATATTATAACACTGGGGTTGGCAAATCTGATTGGTGGACTTTTTGTCCTTGGTCATAGTGTAAGTTGCCTTCATGCACTGTTCAATTTCATAATTTCAACTGAATCATAATATCTCTCTATCATAATAATAACATTGGTTTCTGTACTTATTTCCTAGGGTCTAATTAGCTCTGCATCACCCTATATGATGTGCAGTATTTGTTAGACCATAGTGCATGTATATATGATCTGACATCTCAGGTCACTTGTTAGAATTTGATTGACAATTTACCATGTTCAGTAACAAAATGGAAGTAGAAAATGGTATTGTACAACAAACATGTTTCTTTTGGGATATCTGCTGTGTATCATATCATCCAGCTTGATTTATCTAATGCTTTTTTAATACATGGTGGCATGCCTTTGATGCATTGGAGTTTCAACTCATATTCTATTTCCATCCATCTAAAACTTAGCTTATCCTTTATTCCTGTCCCCAGCTTAGTGATTTGAGAAATGATCACTCTGGAGGGGATCAACAGCCGACGAATGACCGGTATCAAGAACTACTTGGACGCAGAGCAAACTTCTTGCTTCATGTTGTTGTAGCAGTTCTGTCATTCCTAATATTTGGTTCAGTCCCCATTGTCATCTATGGCATCTTGATCAACAAGAATTACTATGCTGAAGTTAAGCTTGCAACGGTAGCAGCCTCTTCAGTTTTATGCATCATTCTGCTTGCTATTGGGAAAGTTTACACCAAAAAATCGCCAAAGTCCTATATTAAAACTGTGTTGTACTATGTTACCTTGGCACTTGCAGCCTCAGGAGTTTCATACATAGCAGGCAACCTATTCAAGGATCTCCTAGAGAAATTCACTCACTCAGAGTCAGGTTTTGCTATTACTATGCCAGTTTCAGGCACAAACATGGAACCAGCATGGATGTCTTACTGAAGCAGTAGGAAGTAGGAACTCTCTAAGGAACCTGAGTTGCTTCTTCTTGTGGGGATGATCAAAAGTGGTCCCTAGAGGAAATTAGTTAGAATAAATGCAATTTTGGTAACATTTGAAAGTTCAAAGCAACCTAGTCAATTTAGTTATATGTCTTCTTGTCTTGGATTCCTGTTACTCACAACTGAAATCAGGATAAGAAAATTTCAGTAAGATCTTTGTCTTCCATCTTTATTCCTAGTAGTCAACTGCTTTCTTGTGCTGCTAATCCAATGACAAAAAAATTTCTGATATGAGTAATATTATGTTGACATAAAAAATGGACATTAAGAACATTAAGAGGTGAATATCATGAAGAGACACATATTACACCTTGTGCTGTGGTGGTGAGTGGGGCTAAAATTGCATGATGTCATGATGTCAAAATATCACCCATGAGATATAGAGAAATGCTATTTTGACACCTAAAAATCGGTGTCTATTGAGACACTCACTTTATAACCATTGGATGTAATGGATGTTAAGTATAAATGGGGACCACCATCATATCCAGTGGTTATAAAGTGGGTATCTGAGTAGACACTCATTTTTTGGGTGTCAAGATATCATTACCCTAAGATATAAATTCTATTTGTGAAAATTATGACACATTAGAGATTAATTTTTTATGTAATGATAATATAAATTTTTTTATGCTATTATCAAATTATATATTATTACATTTGTAAAATAAAACTAGTTTTAATCCTATTACTTCAAAAGTTATGCATGTGGAAATATTTGATTCTAGCATTCAAATTAAATCCCAAATGATATTATGTCTCTAGGTGAAAAAATATAGGGCGAAACTTTTCCAAACAAATAGCACTACTAATTCATATAATCATGTATATTAAGCTGTTTTAATCTTGTGTATTTTGCAATTGCTTTGAGCTGTAGAAGGTAGAGCTCTTGCATTTTGCTTTTAATTTTTATCAATATTCCTTTATGTAAGTATTACTGAAAGGGTCAATATATATATATATATATATATATATATATTTGGTGGTCTCAATTTTCATTTTTTTTGTTTCGGTATAATTTTTTTAATCTAATGAATGAGTCAAATTTTTTGGGGACTTGATCAGATCTTCTGATGACAGACATTGTGCCTTTCGTTTTCTTTTTGTTGTCCAACTTTTATTTTCTTTTTGTTTCTCATTTGTGATTATTTTGGTTCCTTTATGGTGTTACCTATGCAAAGATGTTCCAATGTAGTTTGAAATGAGACATAATCCATCCCAGGCTTCCATGTCAAAAAATAAATAAACAAAAGGAAAAAAGATGTAGCCATTTTCTTTTTAGTATTCGATTTATATTCACAGACACTGACAATATTCAATCCAGAAGTAGAGCACTTGATTATTGATTAATTCAGAGTATATAAAATATTTGTTTTATTAAATTTAAATTTTATGTATTTTTTCAATTTACAAGTGTCATTAGGTTTCTTTATACATAAAATCTTTCTTGCATAAAACTTGCAAACATTTCTTATGTTTATTTATCAAGACATTTGTTTGATATAATTAAAAATTGTTTTATTTTAATCAATAATTATTCTAACTTTTTTGACCTTTCTTTTTCAATTTATTTTAATTATTAACTTTTAGGCGTATCTTTAATAGTTTTTTAGACTTATCTTAAAGAGAAGATTTCTAGTTTAAAAGAGTTTTATCTGTTGGGCTCAGAGACTGATTCACAGTGTAATTAAATGATACCTAATGTGTAACGAAAGCACAAAATAAATCCGATAGAATTAAATCTACCAATCTACCAAATAAGAATAAATAAATACCAGGTGAATAGTAATCCACAGTGGGACCGCTGATCACTATTCACTGTAGGGCCCACTTGTCACTATTCACACGACAAAGACTCAAGAATTGAATCAGATCACTATTCTCGTGAATAGTAAATTTGGAGTTACTATTCACTGTGGTGGGACCCACGTCACTATTCACACCACCAAAAATAGATCAAGAAATATGCACACCGAATTTTTAACGTGGAAACCCCCAAATACCGGAGGAAAAACCACGGGACAAACTCCGAAGAATATTCCACTATATTCAGGATAATTACACAATATCCTTTCCACACTCTCCAACCCAAGAGGTAAATATAGTGTTTCGGTGAACCCTCCTATTCAAATACTACACTTTGCGATGAAAGTAATAAAGATGATACCCAAAAATATTCCCACAGTATATACCCACACCCTACACTCTCTGGGATTTACTCACACTCTCTATCTTCCTCTCACTCTCAGAAAAATAACACACTTTCTGTTATTTTTCTCTCCTTTACAGCTCATATCTCTGTTGCTGCTTGTGATCCATCAAGTGAGCAAACGCCTCTATTTATAGAGGGAGCTCAACGCGTGCACAGTAATTAATTTACTGTTCACGCATTGAAAATTCTCCTTCAGTGCCGACTCTTTACGCGTGAACAGTGATTTCACTGTTTACGCGATGCAAAATCTTATGTAAGCACTGACATCATCATGCGTGAACAGTGATTTCACTGTTCACGCGTGGAAAAATCTCTCCCGGCTGCTTCAAATTTGCCGGCTGGACCCCACATTATCCAAACTGATAGGTTTATTCAGATTTCAAAATTTATGAAGATAATCTAACAACTTTGATCCTAGTAATGATGTTTATGGTCAGGCTGTGGAGACAGTGTTTCATGTCCTTTGTGACTGCTCAAGAATGAATGAAAAGTATATGGATGAACACTGGTGTTAGTTTTTACCTTGTTGAAATTTCTTCTCTGCTCCTCTTAGTGTTTGGTTGGAAAGGAATTTTCAGAGGGTAAAGTTGGCCCCTCTATTTTGCTTCTACATGCTTTTGGGTTATGGCATCATTGAAACATTTGTTTTTGAAGGACTTGTTAGATAACCCAAATGCTCTCTTCAGTATAAAATGGTGCTCTTTCTCATGCTAGCTAGAAATGTTCAAAATGCTATTTCTGCCTCGCAAACAGTGAGAAAATGGCTATGTTTTTGGGGTTTTAGCCCCGTGGTAAATAAAAAGAAAAATTTGTGCATAATCTTGCCTATAAATATTGTTGTAAGAGCACCTCCGATGCATGAATATGTTGTCTGACTTTGCCTTGGGACACACGTGTTTCAATGCCACATTACATTGCCCACTGAAACAAATAAACTAGGACCAAAAAATTGGGGCTGGTCCCGGCAGAGAGGGATGGGGCTAATTTCTGGGACAAAGAATTGGAGCTTAACATGTTACATTATGACTCTATAGTTAAATTATTTTATTGTTGTTTTATTCTTATTCTACTCAATAAATGCTAACTTTGCTCTTTTCTTTCTTCACAATTCATTTCTATCATTTTGAATATTTTCCCAATTTTCTCCACACAAATTCTTCTACTACTCCATTATACAAATTTTACTCTTCCATCCTTTCATGTAAAAAAAAGAAGGATCCAAACCAATTTAATTTAAAATCATTTCTCAATTAATTGCAAAATCCAAATCCAAATCCTAATCCTCAAATTTTAAACTTCTTCCCAAACAAAAATTCACCAAATTTTCAAAATTCTAATTTTCAATTTTTTTCCAAATAATCAAAATATACAAAAGATTCATCAATTCCCATTTTCATTCCCATTTCAAATCCAATTGCATAGCTCGAGATCAGGATCTTTCAATTAGGGGTTGTTTGATTCATCTCCTCAAATGACCATAGATTTGATACCAAGTTCACAATTTTTCAGCTACATCAAGTAGGGGTGTTCATGACCGAGCCCGACTCGAAACTTATTGGGTGAGGTTCGAGTTCTCAAAATTGACCCAATGTATTTTTCAGGTCGAGTTCGAGTTATGCGTTAGGTTAGCTCGGTGTGAAATCAAACAATTTTTTTAGGTGTACTTTTTACAATAATTAGTCATAAATTGTAAGATTTTATACTTTAATTAATACATTTTAAATAACTTGATATTATTTTTATAGTCATATGGTTTGTTTTGCAATATTGCAAAATATCTTTTAAATTTTGTTTTATTTGTAAAATTTCATAACTTTTCTATGTGTAATATTTAAATCTTTATAGGTCACTTTAAAGTAGGACCCGATTTGACCCGATCATCAATTGAGTTATCATTGGGTTGGGTTCAGATACTAACAAATTTCCTGATCTAAAAATCAGGCTGAGTTCGGGTTTTGTTCAACCTAACCCATCCTTTGTATACCCTTAATGACAAACTAGACGCTATTGATCTTAATAATGAGCAAATTGAAGATGGTGACCTAAATAGTTGTCATTGGCGATAGGAAGAGAATAAGTTGCTTATAAGTGCATGGTTGAATGAGTCAATAGATCCCATGGTTGGTATCAATAAAAATGATGATGCATTTTGAAACTAAATCTGTGAGTATTATGAGGAAATCAGCCATGACTTAAAAAAAAAGAGGTGAATGCGATCAAATCATCAAGAAACAATGACATAAAATTCATGAAGGAACTCGATGTTGTCATGGTTGTATTGATCAAGCATCTTGAGGAATAGGGTTGTATCTTTAGCAATTTTTAGCTAGTTTTAGACTTACCATAAAGATAATGTTTAGTTTAAAATAGTTCTATTTAAACTAAGATTTATTCAAATTTCAAAATTTATGGAATCAAGGAATTTTTATCCTAAAAAAATAAAAAGAAAGCCACTAGGGTATGTTTGGTTGGAGGGTAGAAATGAGAATGCATTTTCTTTTTACTCCTCCACCAGAACAGCCTTGGCGAGAAATTTGTGGCTTAAAAATACTAATAACCGTACTTGATCTTGCCTAAAAACATTATGCAAGCAACACATATTTTCCAACTCATACAAAATGGGTACATTATACCAAAACATGTTTTATGATATTGCTTGATCTATGTATTTGATTGCATTTAGTGAGATAAAACTTAGTTATTGCTGTATGCCAAATATGTTTTTACAGCATCCTAAACTGCTGCTCAGTAAGTATATGCGTATGTGGGTATATGCCAGCTTTCAATTCTGAGAATTGAGATCAGATGGCAGACAAGAAAGAAACCATAGAAAAGGATTGTACCCCATGCATTGGATTGCAGCCCTCGCAATCAATTTAAGAGCAAACAGATCATATCTTATGATACTGCACCACGAGGCAAATACAAAAGAATGAAAAGACGAGGGCAGAGAACTAGAAGAGTGTAAATCTGAACACTATTCACATATTTCATTCAATGTGGTGGCTCCACAAATGTAATATAGATTACAGGATAAACATCAATCAATACAGATGGCTGCCACCTACGAAATAAACTTGCCTATGACATGAAAAAGAAAAAATAATACCAAACCAATTAATGTTAGAGCTCCCAAAAGTCTTCCTTGCTGATCAGTACTATCACCCCAACCATGGGAAAGTAGAAAATAAGAAAACAAGGCAACAGTAAAGTTAATTAACAATACATCAGTTGGACCAGACATGAAGCAAACCGTGTCTATTGCCAGTATAGATCTCATTCCGCTCTTCGTCATAGAAGAGAGCAGTAATATCTTCCAAAGATTCTGCAACTGTGCTCCTAATTCTGGAGACACGTTTTCGCTTCCTCGAGTGACAGCCGCTGCCTGAACAGTTGTCACTGCAACTGCATTCGTTTTCTACGGGAGAACTGTTGCTTGCTCTTATCTTTGCGAGACACTTCCCAGTTAAAATGTTGCTGATATTGATGGATCCCGCTGCAATGAAGCAGAATTGTTAGCAATCCGAAGATCAGTGCTACCTTACAACAGGAGATCAAAATTGATCACTAATACATTGGAACAAATTAATATGACTTGCTGATATCCTGTTTTATGTTTCAGTATATTAGGTCAACATGTGAACTGAAACATATAGCCAAATCAGCTTTCCAGTTCAGTGATTAAACAACATGCGAACTGAAACATTTAGCAAAATCAGCTTTAAGTTCAATGATTAGACAACGTCTTCCAGAATCTTGCTCCTGCCTGACCTTCCATTACAGAAAGTGCATTGAAAAGGATGAGGGAACGAAGGAAAATAATTGGCAGAAGAAACACAAAAGTGGGGCAGCTGAGGAGGGATAAAAGAAAATAAGTACCATTTCCTTCGGACAATGAATCTTCGGAATCAGCCTTGCAGTATGATATGATGAGATCCTGATCACTGGTTATATATATGTTGTTTGTATTGCAGTCAGGATGCCACAAGAGGTGATCTTCAAAAGAAGTTACAAGTTCTCCACGGAAGTTCCAGACAGCCACAGTTCGATTTCGAAATGTCAGGAATAATTGATTCTCGTATAAAAATATAAATGCAGATGGTGTCATAAATTCGCTTCTGCTAACTTCTGTTAGCTCAAAAGTCCGCACCTAAAGTTAATTAGAAGTCAGATATCTGGATGTAGAATAGTATACAAGTAAAGTGTAAACAGGAAAATTACTTACATCAAGAATTTGGAGGTTCTCATTTTCTTGCTTGACAAGAAGCTTTTCATTGAACTGTTCTATAAAATCCACCTTTTTATTCCGATGAAGGAGGTGGTTGAAAGATTTCAAAACAGTACCATCATCTATCGAGAGGATTTTAAGTGGGACATGGCTACTTGATTTAGCAAAAATCAACAACATGATTCCCGGACTGACAAAGAACAACAAAAAGAAGAGTAAAGCAGTGCAGATAATGCAAGGTTACAAAAAATAAACAGGAGGAAAAACTGATGCTATCAACAACTAAAAGGTAACGTGATACAATTTTAAAGACTCGAGCATTACCATAGAGTCATAGACCACACATCTACAGTTGTGTTGTACATGTTAAAGTAAAATTCACAAGCACAAAAAGGAAAATTACCTGATCTTAATCTCCTGAACATTTTTATCTGAAATGGAGTACAACATTGTATAGTTTTTCAGGTCAAACACCTTGTAGATGCTACAGAGGAGGAAAGAATCAAAAGAAATATAAGTGTCACAATCAAGAAGTCATGATTCATGAGATATTATATGATTATATCTCTACAATAAAGTAAAAGAAAAAAGAAAAAGCAGGAGCAAAGTATTTACCTATCCTGAGCAGAATATGTGAGTACTTTCCCATTTACATCATCAAACTCTACAAAACCTGGCCATTTCAATGACTCAGATTCGAAAAGAGCAAAGCCAGCATCTGGTTGAACCCTCTTTATATATCTGGACAACATAGATATTTTAGCACAGAACACAACAGCATAAAATTGGACAAACAACTGTTGCTATCTACCCTATGTGTGAGTGTATGCGGGCATGCACACATGCATCTTGAGTGATTTTGTTCTCTATGTGACTTTCTTTCATTGAGCATGGCAAGCAAGGGTAGGAATACAATTTATGAAACAATGGCAAGCTATACTTACTCTATTCTTGTGCTTCTACATTTCAAAGAACTGTAACTGTCTGAAGCATAGACAGAAACTGTGATAAGTGAGTCATTGTTTTTATTATAAAACAAACTTCTTATAACTTCATCTGGACTGACATTCAAGAAGCATATCCGCTCATTGGTCTCTGCAGCAAACAAATGAAATGTGTAACATATATCTACTTTTATGTTGTAAATAGAACTGCACATTATATTGAGATATAATATTATAATAAAGATCAATACCAGTTAATATTACTACCTCGGCTAAATGCTGCACAAACACCAGAATGAGCAAGAGCAAAAACAATGCCCCTTGCTGCTACAATCTCGATAATCTTTGATCTCTTCCTCAGAAACGGTAATACCACAGAGGAAGGACCCTTTGGATCATGTGTATCATATTCTTCCTATAAAAGATCAATCAGATATAATCACCAGAAATGGCCAAAGCAAAGTACACATCTCACTAGTGAAAACACGGAATGCAGATCTCATCGTTCATCCGATGATTAAAAATAGAGCAATGATCATGTTGTACCACTAGAATCAGTGGTGGTTTTCTTTGGTCAACAAAGCAGTGGTTTCAAATCTTGTACAATGCAAATATGTGTGGGAATTGCTACAAACAAAATAACACTCACTGAGCTTGAATTAATATAGGAAATCAGATTTTCTACAACTCAGTCCTCCACTCTTGATCCCTCAGCAATGAACACATCATAAACTCAGACAAATTCACACTTATTCATATGCAGAATTCCGATTTGTATGTCAAATAATGATCACGTGCATTTTAGACCACCATGCCAAAGCCATTACTGATACAGCCTTAACAGAGAAGCCCCTTTAAAAGTGCAAGAATTCATTATTCAAGCAGCACATTGAGAATGTAGTTTCTGCAAGGGGAACCTTCAGACTAAACAGTCGAATCATTCCGTATCAAACGACATAAAGAAAGACATATTGCTTCCGCACCTGAAGAACTAGCCCATGTTATGATAATAACAATTTAAAAAAAGAATACCAGATTATGCTAATTTGTTCATTTTTCACGTATGAAATGCCTAAACACTGGTCATTGCAGTTTTATCAAAAGAGTCTCCCTTGATCATCAAGAAAACTGATTTCTAATGGGAAAAGAACAAACCATCATAGAGAAGAAGCAAATGCATTTTCCTAAAGCAGTATTATGGGTGAAAATTCAATTTTTAACTATTGTATTTTCCCTTCATTAAGGTCAAACATATATGTCGATCAGTGCCATTAAGATTTAACGGTGTTGAGTTACTAAAGACGATATGAGAAGAGGAAGGGGAAAGAAAAAAAAAACCTGTAATGTGATGTTGCGAAACCTCTCCTGCGCGTCGCTCATGCTGAATCCACGGAGGCGCTTGGAGCTGATTTCGCGCCTCTGCAGCTTCTTCACGCTGTTTACGAACCCATTCGCGCCGCCACCGCCATGCGTCCTCTTCTTCGCCACCACTCTCCGCCCACTGCACGGCCTAGGACTCACCGTAATCCTCCTCCCGCCACCAACACCGACTTCCATATTCAGCAATCAGCAGCAGCACCTCCCTCAAAAGCCACCACAATCAACCGATTTTTTCCCCTTCTTCTGCTGCTAGCTACTCTACGCAACAGCAAAAGAACTGAGAGGAGAAAAAAAAAAAAAAACTAAATTTTAGCTTGAGAGAGTAGGTGTAACAGAGAGTGAGCGAGAAATTGAGGTGACTGTGTTCGACTTTTCAAAGGAGGTCTTCTTATTTTGGATCTGGATTTTTCAAATTTGGAAGAAATAGGAAACAAATGAAAATAAATGGGAACGAAAATGAAAAAAAAATAAAAAATAACAATAATAGAGCGCGGTGTGGAGGGGCCTGTTCGGGTACGGACGCGCCTATTTTGTTTTTGAGTACAGTTATTTGTACTCATTATTTATTAAAAACTATGTCAATATACTTTCATATACTTTTAGATGATATGTGTGACCCAAATTACATAGGGTCACAACTCATCTAAAAATATACGAAAGTGTGTCAGTATGATGTCATATATTTTATGGGTATAAATAATATTATTTTTTTTAATGTTTTTGTTTCGGTTTTTCATCAACACCTTTTTTTTTTTCCCTGTGATGCCTGTGAGCTGTGTAGTGTGCTGTTGCCATGATGTTCACATGATTTGTTGAAACGGGCTTTTTTGTTTTTTATTATAGTGGCTTTTTTTGTTTGGGTCTGGCCCATTTTAGGTTCTATCTCGGCCATATTATTGCGATGGCATGCTGAGACCATGCGTCGGCTTAAACTGTTATGAGTTTTTAGACCAAAAAAATAAACAAGCAGATAAATATATCCTTGAGGGCCAATTTCCTCCTAATCCAAATTTCAATATTCTATTTTTGGTTTTGTGTGAGGCACAACATAAAGTACAATGTTTTGAAAGTACAAAAACAAAAAAAAAGAAAAATTAGCACGATGGACTACACTTTAGGTATTTAGATGTGGCTAAATAATTTAATGTGTGATAAATAAATTTACACAAATTTTTTGAAATATGGCTAAATTCACGAGACTTTTTGAATATTTGGTTACACTAAGTAAATATGACTAAATTTCTAGTGTGCGAAGTGCATCATACATTTTCGTGCATGAGAATCTGGGTCTTAATTTGCTAGCTCCCCAATTAAGGTCTTAAAAAAATATTAAAAAGAAATGCAACCAATCAAGATCCAAGAATTTAATAATTCAAAGTTTTTCTTCAACTACGATGATGATAGAAATAAGGGGGAAAAAAAAAGCGAGTTTCATCCTAATTTCCTTTTTCGCCATGGCGGCTGCATAGTTTGCATGGAACACCAGTCTAAAGACTAACTTCGTTAGCCATGTCACAGGAACAAGAAACATTCCTTTCAAAACAGAATCGGAATGAATTTTAATAATAATACATAAAATAAACAAGAGTGAAATCTCTATTTCATATCACCGATTTAATTTTGAATATAGCATATGTAATAACGATAATAAAAGATTGGATTAGAGTTATTTAAAAGGATAAAATTGAGTTGAAGATAATTAATCCTTATTTCTTAGACATCTTCTTACCTAAAAGATAAAACACACAAGAAATCCAGATAAAAGATTTTAGGAAATTTGTTGCTCCTATTTCAGATGGGATGCGTGTTATTGTATCAAAAAAGCAATCAAACAATCTATATATGACTTGGAAAACGGTTTTTTTTTATGTCAATAAAGTGATGGGTCAAATCATCTATCATAATAAAGTCCATGCACAGAGAGTCATCAATATACCTGCAATAAGTAAGTGCTTAGTAATAATTAACCCAATAATAAAAATAATAAACAATTGGTTTAAACAATAAACTTTAATTATTTTGGCATAATTTTTGTCTAAGTTGAACATTACTTTATGTCATTTCAGAACATTATTTCAACAGCATCCTCTGCTCCTCGACTTCGATAGAAGAGCATTGCATCACACATGATTCTCTGCTCCCTTTGAAAAAAAGCTTCGTACGCAGTGTATGATCAACGTTATCAGCCGGCCATACAACTCTTGTCATTTGACAAATTTAAACACATCGCACACGACATATGGGCCGTGGAACTCCGTTTCAGACTTGTAATGATATGCTTTAAGAATACGATAAAATACGTTTTATGATGATTTGTTTGTCAAATCATTATCATCACAAGTATATAGGTTGCAACACTAACTACTATTTGGTGCATACTAAGACTTTGGCGGGTAGCTCTTCCCACAATCATGTGGCGTTTGCAAGATTGAGCTGGCTTTTCTGTAGAGGGATTTGACAAAGGGTCACATTGGAGTGGGCTTTCAGGGGTCACGAAACACTGCGCTACCCTGGAACCCACAACTAGAATAATTGAGATTGAGATATAAATTAACAGAAATGTTATTTATGCTTATCATTTATGGATATTATGACAACAGATTCCTATCTATTATTGAATGAGGTATAGACTCTAGTAAATTTGGAATTCATATCTCATCCAATAGTAGATAAAAGTGTGTCGATATAATGTATGAGAATAGAATGAATGAGAAAGGAAAAGCAAGCTCATCTAAGAAAACTAAGATTAAAATATCCTGTAACTTCTATCATAAGAAGGGGCATCCACCCGATAAATGCTTTATGAAAATGAAAGTAGTAAAACAAGTTGGAAAACCTCCCTTAAAGGCAATTAACCCAAGGGAGCCCAAGAAAGTCTGGATACCTAAAATAAAAACTATCTTTGTTGAAGGTGTATTTGAAAATACAAGTTGAAAATAACAAATGGTATATGGATAGTGGCCACTCTAGACACATACCAGGAAGTAAGAAATGGTTCAGAAACTTGAGGCCAAAGAACTCAAGTTCTGTAAAATTTGCTAGTGGAGGCAAAGCCAAAGTCATAGGCATTGGAAATGTTAATAAGGATGATTCTTAACAAACTCTCGATGTATTATTATTTGATGGTCTGTCTCACAACTTGTTGAGTATCGACCAATTTTGCGATCAAGGCTTTTATGTCTGGTTTAATGCCAAGACATGCTACGTGATGAATCCAATTTCTGGACAAGTTATTTTATTTGGTAAGAGACATGATAACACTTATGTGTTATTCTTAGATGACCTTTTAAATCAAGATGTAAAATATCTTGCATCCTTCATAGATGATAAGTGGTCGTAGCATAAGAAATTTGAATATACTTTTATGAAGCTAATTTCTGAACTATCTCAGATAGAGCTTGTTAAAGTCCTTTCAAGGATCAGTTATGACAAGGATTCAATTTGTGATTTCTCTAAGAATGGCAAGCAAAACAAGGCTTCTTTCCAAAAAAAAAATGTGGTTTCAACCACTAGACCACTATAACTTTTACATATGGATCTTTTTGAGTCAACCAAGACTGCAAGTCTTGCTGAAAAAGATATTGCATTGTCATAGTGGATGACTTCACTAGATTTACGTGGGTCATTTTCTTAGCTTCTAAGCATGAGGTGGTTGAGAAATTCAAATTTTTTGCAACAAGAGTTTGCAGTGAAAAAGATTCTCAAATAACCTCTATTAGATCAGATGATGGAGATGAATTTAAAATCATGTTTTGAAAATTTTTGTTAAACCATGGTATTTCCCAAGAGTTCTTTGCTCTTAGAACTCCCCAACAAAATGAGGTAGCTGAAAGGAAAAACCAAAACTTGCAGGAAATGACTAGAACAATACTCTTAGAGGGTGGTTTATCCAAAGGTTTTTGGGCAAAGACTGTCAACACCTCTTGCTATATTCAAAACAAAATTTTTCTAAAGCCAATCTTCAATAAAACTCCTTATGAGATTTGGAAATGGAAAAATCCCAACATATCATATTTCCATGTCTTTGGATCTAATTGCTTTATTTGTAACACCAAGGACAAGCTCGCAAAGTCTGATCCTAAGACTGATGATAAAATTTTCTTAGGGTATTATTCAGTCTTTAAAGCTAATAGGGTATACAATAAAAGAATACTATATGCTGAAGAGACTATCCATATCAAGTTTAAAGAATACAAGAAGGAGTTTGCCCATGATCTAATCAATTTGGAAGAAAATCATGAGAAGCTGAGTCTCAAGAATTCCTCAGAAAGCAAGCTAGAAAAAACATAATCTTGAGAAAGTGAGCTCCAAAAAGTAAACAATTTAGAAAGCTTACTTAGAACTCCAAAGCCATTAGAAAGTGATATTTCTGAACATGAAGAAGAATAATCTGAAGATCAGAGAAATACTATAGATCAACAAGGATAAAGCAACTACAGAGGTGTTTTTGACTTAAGAGTAGTCTCTCAGAATCAAGTTCTTGGGGATATTTCTAAGGGTGTCAGAACAAAATCATCCCTCCAAAATGAAACCAATTATGCTTTCATTTCCACCATTGAACCAGAATGTGTTGAAGATGCTTTGAATGATCAAAGTTGGGGTGGATGCTATGGAAGAAGAACTAGATCAATTTGAGAAAAGAAAAGTCTGGATACTTGTAGAGAAAGCTAAGGAGAAAACCATCATTAGCACCAAGTGGATTCATAAATAAGCTAGACGAAGTCGGAAAAGTGATCATAAACATAGCAAGTTTAGTAACACAAGGTTATAATCAACAAAAGGGGATTCATTATGATGAATCCTTTGTACTATAGCAAGGCTTAAAGCCATTAGAATGATACTTGCTTTTGCACCCTTCAAGAGATTCACTCTATACCAAATGAATATGAAGTCTGCCTTTCCAAATGGATTCCTTTGTGAAGAAGTTTATGTAAGGCAACCTCCAAGTTTTAAGAGTAAATCCTTTCCCAACCATGTATTTAAGTTAACAAAGGCACTCTATGGTTTGAAACAAGCTCCTAGAGTTTTGTATAAAAAACTGAGTACTTTCTTACTTAAGAATGGATTCAAATGAGGTAATATTGGCACCAACTCTATTTACTTTACAACAAGATAATTATTTTCTGATAGTCCAAATATATGTTGATGATATTATATTTGGTGCTACTGATCATTCTCCTGTTGAAAAGTTTTTTAAACTCATGTGAAGTGAATTTGAGATGAGCACGATAGGTGAACTTAAGTTTTTTCTGGGCCTTCAAATAAAACAAAAAAAAGTGAGAACATTGATCGATCAAGAAAAATATACAAAAGAACACTTAAAGAGGTTCAACATGGATCAAGCTAAACTTATAAGCAGCCTCATGCTTCCACCTTAAGTCATTGATGTAGATGAGAATGGTGAAAAAGTATCAGAAACTAATTATAAAGGAATAATTGGTTCTCTTCTCAATCTTATTGTATTTAGGCCATACATTCAATTAAGTATGGGTATTTGTGCTAGATTCTAATGTAATCCAAAACAATTACACTTAAATGCTGTCAAAAGAATTCTGAGATACCTAGTTGGTACTACTAATCTTGGTTTATGGTATGAGAAAGGTACATCTAGCAAGATTGTAGGTTTTTGTGATGCTGATTTTGCTAGAGACAGAGTAAACAAAAAGAGCACAAGTGGATGCTACTGTTTCTTTGGAGAATGTCTCATTACTTGGCCATGCAAGAAGTAGAATACAATAACTCTTTCAACAACTGAAGCTGAATATGTAGTTGCTGCAAAATGTTATACTCAAATGCTCTAGATCAGAAGCTAACTGGAAGACTATCAACTAAGATATTCTAAGATCCCTATCTTATATGATAATACCTGTGCTATATTTAGCATTCTAGATCCAAACACATTGACATAAAACATCACTTTATTAGAGATCATGTTCAGAAAGGTGATGTTAAGCTAAAGTGTGTGAATACTAAAGATCAAGTATTTGATATATTCGCTAAACCATTAGTTAAGGACAGTTTTTGTTATTTTAAAAAGCTTTTGAACTTTAAAAGTTTTTAAAACTTGTATTACATGCATACATAACACTTTCTAGAGTGCTCTAATGAGACTTTAAACTTAGGTCTCTAAAGAAGACTATGAAGAAAAGTTTAGAAAGTCAATTTCAAAGATCAGAAAGTGAATCAGAGGTTTAGAAATTGGGTTAAAATGTTATATGAGTTGAAAATGTGGAAGACTATTCAATAGAAGGCTAAAAAATGGGATGAAGACCCCAAAAACTGCACTTCAGATTCAGAAACCACTTTTGGTTTCTAAAAAAATATTTAGATAACACTTTAGTTTCTGAAGAGTTATTAATGGTGGGATAATCATCACATTTTGATTTTTCTCTCTCCTACGTCGTGTCAGTTACCATTATTTTTTGTCAAATCAAATTAATAACTCCTCATGTCTCAAACTCTTCATACAAAAAACTTCATCTTTAACCCTAAACATTTTTCAAAACCATTTCATATTCCTCTACAAACCCTTATTCTATCAACCTCTGCTCATCACAAAATCTTCAAACCTATACTCCTCCCAAACTCCAAATCAAATGGCAGAAAGAAGATAACTAGACCTCCTTGTCATAAAAAAAAGGGACCTTTCACATGTACAATGAACCCTTAATACAAGAACATTATGCTAACAACTTTTCACTTAGAAAATTTGCTTCGGGAAAAACTCTAAAGAGGAACTGCTGATTGAGGTTCCCATTTTAAAGGAAGTATTCTCCTTTCAAGGATGGAAAGATTTCCTTGAGATATTTGATAGGGTATTTCCAGGAATGGTGACTGCCTTCTATTACCATCTAGAAGGAAGACCAAAAACTATCCTCAAGAGCACTATCAGAGTCAGTTTCTTAGAAGTTGGACATTCAAGGCTATCTAGCATTGTCAGTACACCGATTGTTGGGATCACTTGCCTAGCTCAAGGCTCTTAGCCTCAATCCCTTGGTGTCACTGCAGAGGAAATCTCAAGTTATCTCACTAACTTTCCTAGATATAAGCCTTGTGAAATTACCACTGCAATGTTAAGTCCTAGGGCTAGAAAAGTATTTACTATTGTCCAATTTACTATCCTACCCAAACTTGGGAGCACTGTGTATTGGTAGGAATGAATTACATACTACTTTATTGTCTATTGCCAAAGAAGAAGGTGAACTTCCCCAAACTAATCATGGACTTTATGCTTAGTGCTATCACTAAGGACAAGAAGAAAATAGCTATTGTTTCCTATGGGATGCTATTGATACAAAATTTTCAATATACAGGATTCCCCCTTGGAGAAGAATAGTTTGTGTACATGGTGGGTACAAAGGGAAGAGAAAAATCATCCTCATTGAGAGTGATTCGGAGGATACTGAAGAATTTGAGGAGACAAAATCAGTGAAAGTCCCCCTTAGATCAGGAAAAATAAGCAAGCATAGAGAAGACAAGAAGAAAAAGAAAGAGCCATCCAAAGTCTCAAAAACTAAGGAGCAACCCTTAGAAAGTGAATGACCCAAAAGAAGGCCTAACAAGCTACCTATCTAGAGGCAGGATATAGAGTTCAAGTATAGAAACTTATCCAAGGATGTTCTTTGGGCTACTTTGATTCTGATGGATAAGCTTGGGGCAGAACAAGAAGGAGTTTCTGTTGAGGACAAGGCTTACTCTGAGGATGAGGAGGAAGAAGAGTAACCTCTTAAGGAAAATAAGATTCTCTAAGAGAAAAGGAGAATAAAGGAGGCTAAGAAGATGGAGGGATCCATAGCTTATCAAGGAAAAGAATAAGAGCTCAAGCTTCTAAACCTTTTGTGGTGATTAAGGATCAACCTACAATGCTTATAACCCACTAGTTTGGGTGCACCTCTTTCCTTATCTCTGCAGCTCTACCAAGAAGCCAAGCTTCCTCAGAAACTAACTGTACCACATAATCCACCAATGCACCAGAAGCTACTTGTTTTGCACTAGATAAAGTCATTGAGGAATCAATAGCGCCTAAAAAAGTAGCTGATGCTGAAGTTGAGAAAACTAGCTCTGTGGTTCTAGAGACTACTCCTAAGGATGATGATGATGATTCCCTAACCTTTAAAAAAATGCTAAAATCTGTGTCCAAAAAATGGAAGAGGAATCTCATCTTGAGGGGGAGAGTTCTGAGGAAGTGAAGTTCTACATGAGTAAGTTATCTCATGTCTTGGACCCTACTATGGAAGAGCCTGAAGAAGAACTTGTTGAGCCCTCAACTACCATCTTTCTGAGAAGCATGCCTCAACCTCTATCATTCATCAAAATAACTTTTTTGGAGGAGGATGATGCATCAGAAACAAGTTCTCACCAAGAGCAAGTCCAAGCCTCTCAAGTGCATATGATGTTCCTTCTACTACCAAACTAACTACTGTTGTTCTTACTACTCCAACTACTGATGTTGCTGCTGCTACAGAAACTGAGCTAGAAGATGCTCAAGATTTACCAAGGTATAGGGATATGCTGCCTTAGACATTCCAGAGCCAAATCCCAAGGCTGCACTGCACCAATTATTAACCTACTAAGCTAACCCCAATCTCAACCTACACTTCAACCTAGCCTTACTGAAGCCCAGTTGCTATTGTACAATCAAAAAGATATGGTTGCCCGGTTAGACATGGCTATTGTATAGCTGAAGAGGCATGAAGAATTAATCCTAAAAATCCTTCATGAGTTGTAAAGAGGAAGAGGAGGGCCAATAATGGTGTAACCACATGCACACCTTTTTGCTGATGACAAAAGAGAGAGAAAGAAAAGAAAGAAAAATCTTTTGTGCAAAATGATCAAGTTTTAGGGAGCATCAGAAAGGAAGTTCTAATTCATGCATATCATCATTTCTTTTTGGATCATATTTATTTTGTGTCTTTTGGAACAATTTCTTATATTTCTAAATAGCCATGGTTATTGTTATTTATGCTCTAATACTTTTATTATGCTTTAACACCTTCTTAACTTATGCTCTGTGGCTTTACATAATTGATACTCTGATATGATTCATAAGCTTGACAATTATGCTCTTATACACGTGTTTATGCTCTAAGACATATATTTCATAAACCATATAATTGATCACATAAATGTGCAAGTATGCTCTAATACATATGTTTAGGGTTTAGTTCTGTATGCTCTGATACAAAGGTTTATATACTCTGGCATATATATTTTAGAAACTCTTGTGTCATTTGCAATTATCAATTTTATGTTTTAAACTGTTATTTACATGCATAGAAATTGATATTGATTCTCTAAGAAAGATGATAGTCAAAAAAAAAAACTTGGAAGAGATCGTGTTGAGTTATGAGTTCTAACACAAGGTAAGTATCACAATGGTTATCATTTTAACTCTGATATCCTATTTGATTAAATTTAAAGAGAAATAATACTCTGATATTCAAGTTGTTTTAGTTCAAACAATTAAAATACTCTGATACAACTTAGAAAATTATTTTCAAAAACAGCTCTGATTCTAGTTATTTGAGGTTGTTATGTATCTTGACAAAATCAATGAGAAACCTTACGTTAGCTACTTTCTGAAAGATTATATCATCATATTTATCATATTCTGAAAAGAACCTTTTAAGTTCCGATACAAGGGTCTAACCTTGAAAAGTTTTCCAAAGTATTCTCCAAAAGATTTTCTCAAAATTTGGTTTGTCATCATCACAAAGAGGGAAATTGATAACTCTAGAACCCTTCAACAAGCTTTATAGCTTGAGTTTTGAATGACAACAAAACAAATTTTGTTAAAATATTTTGAAGAATGGACTAATATTTTACTTGAGTTTCTATAACATCTAAACATGACCATTCTCATAATATAGAAGTTCAATTAACGAGATATTTTTTACAATATCATATTTTAACATGATTATAATCTCATTCAAATAGATTCAGAATTTTAATGATGTGAAAAATAGTTCTAAAAGCGAACTTGAGTATGTTAAATACATGAGAAATGATTTTCAAGCATCAGAAACCAAGTTCAGATCTTCAGAAAATAATTCACGCCTTCAGAAAGTGCTACATCAATGAAGAAGATAATTTTTTCTAAAGCAAGTGATCACAGTCTTCAATCATGATGAGAAGTTCACTATATCAAAGATCAGATTGAAGCAAAGAAGATCAATGAAAAGATTAGAAACTGGAAAAGCACATCACAAAGCTAGCGTATTTAGAAACCATGCGCACTTTATAGAAAAGGAGGAAAAATTCAAAATTCAGATTAAGTCAACTCCTAAGAAAGGATGATAGTGACATATTACTTTTACACTTAGCCAACTATCCCATCTTTTAGAAGAAAAGTTTTAGAAACCATGTCCACAAAGTAAAAAGTAATTTCTGAAGCTTTATTCATAAATCATATTTGACAATGGTCTCTACACCTACAAAAGTGGTTGTAACATAGCCAAGCTAGCCTTCTAGATGGTATTTCCCAAGACACAAAAAGAAAATCAACACATGTTAAGAGGAAGAAGGATCAAAGGGCAACGGTCTAATTTGAAGATCAGGTATAAAAGGATGTCTCCTACATACAAGAACAAACTTTTGAGACTTTTGCCAAATAAGCTTGCCAAGAACACTTAAACACTAATCCTTTTCTTCTTTTGAAAAGCTCATTACATCTTGTAATCAGTTTCTATAAAAATATTCTTTTTAGCTCTAATTAGATATCATCTTCTTCTTAAGAAGAAATTTTAGAAAAAAATCATTCAAGTTTTCAATTCATACACTATTTTATTCATAGAAAACTTGAGTGTATTTTAGTTGGAGTGTACCAACCAAGCCAAACTCTTTGTACCCTAACCGATAGTGATCCTTGAGAGGTTAGCTTGAAGAGGCTAGTAAAAATACTACTTCGAATGAGTGTAAATTGGAACTACTACTCACTGGATATTGCTTGAGAAGGCTATCCAAAAACTATCTTGCTTTCTCTGGGTTAAGAAATGGTTGTTAATAAAACTCAACAGGTTGTTGAGAACTGGATGTAGGCAAGGTTGGTCAAACCAGTATAAAATTCACTATATAATATCTCTCTATCTCTTTTCATCTTTTTTATATTCAACATTTGTGGTTAACTATGTTATACTTTTCTGGAAAACATTTTCTGAATTTTTCACTAAGTTTAGAAAGTAATATTCTGAACCATACTAACATAAATTTTCACTTCCTTTAAGTGAAAAACTTGATAGACTTTGTTTACATTTTTAGAAAATGAAAAGAAGTTAAATCACAATTCAACCCCTTTCTCATGCTACTTTCAACCTACAATCAATAAACTCTTGACTGTGCAGGGCAGAACTCTAACTCTGGGATTGCATGGAGTCAGTAAACTTTAGGACTATATGGAGTTAGTAAACTCTAAGACTGTGCTGAGTCAATAAACTCTGACACTGGATGAAAGCAGTTATCAATAAACTCTAGAAGCAGTGGTCAGTAAACTCTAGGAGAGCGCGGAGTTAGTAAACTCTGGGACTGAATGGAGTCTATAAACTCTGGAATTGAATGAAGTTAGTAAACTCTAAAACTGCTCAGAGTTTGTAACTCTTGACTGTGTGAAGGCATTTGCCAGTAAACTCTGGACTATGTGGTGTCAGTAAACCCTGAGACTCCATGGAGCCAATAAACTTTGAGTACTTTGTGGAGGTGGAGATAGTAGAGTGTAGAGGTGGAGGTCGCAAAGTGCAACATGGAAACAAAGTGTATAACCCATGGAGAATAGAGAAATATGTCTTGGGAAAATAAAAAAGGAGTAAGTTACAAGGACTCATGAAACTGTGAAAGAAGATGGTGTTTCAGGATGGATGCCATGGGTTTGATGCCATGTAAAGTGATGTTCCATCCTGTTATTGATTTTTTAGAGCCTAGAACACCCGATTTTGCATAATTTTAACTCTGATAGAAGTCTTTTGTGAATTTTTAATGTGTAAATATGTCTTGTAAATGGTTTAGCAATTTTTAGAGTTTATCTTAATTTTAGTATAATTTTTCATTTTAATTTCAAGTTCGTGAGAAAATGACAAAAAAGAAGTGATCCTTCATAATTTGGCATCTCAACGTCATAATTTGGCAGGTTCAGATTTGTTCTGGCGTCATAACGCCCATATGTGGCGTCACAACACCCACATGATCCGCAACTTGATGCTACCAGCGTCAAAACCTGGCGTCCCAATGCCCGCGCCCGTGTTTCCTTGTGTTTGTGCCTGTTGGATTATTGAAGGGATATAGATAAGGTTTTTAAGAAAAGAAAAGGGGAAGAACAGAGGAGGAATGAAGAGAATAGGGAGAAGGACTAGGAAAAAGGCTGAGAAAGGGAGAAAACTTGAGGAAGAGGAGAAGATTGGAGGAATTCATCATCACTAACCTTGGGTTTGATGAATTTCTCTTCTTTTTTGCAATTTTCTGTTATTTTTATGATGTGTAGTTAAACTCAAAGTTAGGGGAAAGGTGAATTTCGCTTGTTACGTGTTTCTCTTGAATCAATTTACTTGAGTCTGGATTATGTATGGATTAATCATTTACCTATGTTGTTATTGCAAGTTTGTGAGTTGGCTTCTCATAGACTTTGATTAGAGTTCATATCCAAATTGGGAAATTTGGTTGTGTTCTTGCTCTGAGGTTAAATGACATAATTTTCGATAATTAGGAATAGTTCTTGTGGTTGTATAGAAACTGGATTAGAGCTTATGCTTTCTTCTATTTGTTAAACATAGCTAATGAATTAACATGCTTGATAAGTATAGGAGAATTGGTTTGCTAAGGAATTAGAGGTCAATTACCTATAATCTTTCCATTAATCCTTATAAATTTTCAACTCGAGTTAACCTGGTTAACAAGTTTGAGACACAAGAGCCAAAGGATCTTCACCCCTAACATTTTTGCTTATAATTGTTGCTTGTTGGAATTTATCATTTATCATAACACATTTACAAACTGTCGAAGTTTTAGCATTAGAGCTACCTTCAATTCAAACCATTTTGTTTACTTTTGTCTAATTAGAAACAAACTTGCAAATTATTTTTCAATTGCACTAGTCCTCATGGGAACGATACCCACTTCCGTGGTACTACTGAAAATGATTTGGTATACTTGTCAATTTGTTATCATAAAGATCTAAGGTAAAGTTGAGAAAATAGTAAGATGTATTTCTTAGATATGTGTACAGTACAAAAAGTAATGAGTAAAGTATCACTTTGGTCCCTAAAATTGTATGCATGCTTCACTTTAATCCCTGAAATTTTGAAATTAACTCTTTAATCCTTGAAATTGCATTCCGTAAGTTGCTTTAGTCCCTAGTCAAACAAGCATTAGTCAACTGTTAGAGATGACGAAGAAGCTCGACTAGGAGGAGCGATAGAGATCGGCCAAGGGGAAATAAAGCTCGTCTTAGAGGAGGTAGAGGTTGACCAGCATGTGTCAAGGCTTGGCCGAGGCGACAGAGGTGAAAAATGAGCTCAGCTGAGAGAAGGTGAAACTCGTCTGAGAGGAAATATAGCTCGGCCAAGAGGAGGCGAGCTCGACTGAGGAGGCAGAGCTCGACTGACAGGTGGTGAGGTCAACCAGAAATGACAATTAAGCTCGGCCAAAAGGAGAATGAGCTCAGCTAATAGGTTATGAGATCAACCAGAGATGGTAATGGAGTTCGGATGAGAGGTGACTAAGCTCGTTACCATGCCACGATAACAAAATATAACAGTTGACTGACGGTTGTTTGACCAGGGAATAAAGTGACTCACAGAATACAATTTCAGGGACTAAAGAATTAATTTCAAAATTTTAAGGACTAAAGTGAAGCATGCTTATAATTTCCGAAACCAAAATGGCATTTTACTCATAAAATAATACCTATTTATAGGCCTAGAAAAATATCAAAACATATGTTGATAAAATCAACCTTATATCAACCTAAATTAATCTGATAAATTCAAGATATACCTAACTCAAACTAAATCAATATAAGATATAACAAGATATTATTTATTTCTAGCAAACATGTTTCTCCAACGCGCATTATTGTCTCTTGTTTCAAAGTTGAAAGGAATACACTGGCCATAATGCGTGCAGTGTACTATACGCTAAAATTCATAAATAAATTAGACAATATATCCCTGTGTATATTCTCCTTCCCTCGGCAACACAAAATTCCAGTGTACCTATAAAAAAAAAATTGTTTCTCTCTTTCGATGTCATTAGATGAGTCGGTCCATTGGCATTTACACAGGATTTGTCCAATCATCTTAGCATATATTAGTTGCAGAGGATATGTTGTAGGAATTTTTTATTCATAAAATTGACTAAGCTAATGACTATTCTCATAATATTACTTAAAAGAATGTCTGAGTCAAGAGAGCATAAAATTTTATTAAAAAAATATTATATCACAGTCATACATAATTAAAGCTTTTTAATTTGCATCGTCTTGAGGGTCCACATTAATTAATCTGTAGAATATTTCACCAAGACACAGTGAGAGTTAATTTTATGTGAAAAACGAGACGAATCACTTTGAAAAATTATATTATATTATATTATATATGTAAGATAAGAGAAAGATTAAAAAATCATTTAAACAAATGCTCTCTATTATTATTATGTGACGACTTTAAGAGTTACGTGACAGTCACATAATTATTTAATAAAGTAGCACATGGGTTTTTTTTTTAAAAATCACATAAATGTGATATTCTTTTTTATTTTCGTTTGCTCCTATAAGAGGATTTCACGCGGGTTCGAGACGGTATTAATAAAACGTTTTAATTTTAAAATGTCATTAATATAAGTCTTTTCATATTATATGAAATATAATCTCAAATGTTACTATACTTCGATAATTCTTTTTTTGTTGGCATTTTAAATTAAAGTACTCCTTTTATTCAAACCAGTACCTTGTTGATGCATTTGTTTTCAGAAATAATTATATCAAAGGTCATACTATTATTATATTAAGAAATTAAAGGAAGGAAAAAAAAAGATGTTTTTAACAACAAGATTGTGAGTGAGGATATATAGCTTGATTAAAAACCAAAAGATGACATAACTCATATCTTTTTAGTTGTACACTGATGCTAATCAATTATGAGATTTCAATAATTAATGATCATTCATCATATTCAAGAATCAATACTCAAACAGACAATAAGAAATGTTATATTCATGATTCATGATTATAAAAGAGATGAAAAATAATTGAGCCCTTAGATTGTATTTATCCTTTTTCTTTCGCCCTATCTTTTCAACTAAACATTGAATATATAGATTCATAGGATAAAATTTAATAATGCAATAAAAAAATAATTTTTTATTCTATAATTGTGTGGCATCATCCATCAGATCTACGTAAACTAAAGAGCCTAATGTTGATTTATTGTCAGTTTGTCATCACTTAATCAATCAGTACATGAAAATTAGATAAGGGAAAATAATCACCCATCTCCTCTAACATATAATATAATACATCTTTTATATATATATATATATAAAAATACTATTTATATTCACATTTATTACTAAATAAGATATAAATCTTATTTGAATGAAATTTATACCTCATTCAATAATAGATAAAATATGAATCAACATAATATTTTATATTCTATCAATGCAAATAAAACAACTCGTCATAGGTATATGTGACGTGTGATAAGAAAACCTTTGTTGGGTAGTGTTAAAGGGTCCAAGTTAGAGCAGAAAGAGAGAGAGAGAGGAGAAATGGAGGAGTTCTTTCTGACAATGAAAATGGCTTCTACACTTGCTCTTGTTGGCTTAATCAGCTGGCTTCTCTATGTGTATGGTAGTTTATGGTACAAATCCAAAAGGGTCAGAAGGAAGCTAAGAGCACAAGGCATAGAAGGGCCTCAACCTTCTTTACTACGCGGGAATCTGCCTGATATGCAGAGAATCCAAGCGCAGGTCAGCACCTTGGAAGCTCCTAGTTGCAATATCTCTGATCAGTTTCTTGCACACGACTACACTACCACCCTCTTCCCATTTTTTGAACACTGGAGAAAACAATATGGTATGCTTTTCTTCTTCTTCTTCTAATTAATTTTCTTCCCCACTATATTTGGTTAGTTTCTAGTTTCAGCTTCTCAATATTGTAGTACTAGTTCAGTAATGGGGCAGGCATATACCATGGAAGATACAGAAATGCTTTTTTCTTTATTTTTGTTTTAAAAAAAAACCCAGTTTATAAGCATCATATTATAGAGATATCATAACTTGTAACATAACCAATAATAGTATTGTTTGTAGTACCAATAATAACATTGTTTGTAGTTTTTCTTCTAATTTTCCCCCTCAATATATCTGGCTTGTTTCTAGTTTCAGCTTCTTAATATTGTTGTTTAGTAATTTATTTTATGTTTCAACTTGATATACTCTATTTAATTTGCTCCTCTTTTTTTTTTTTAAGAGTTTAAGCCTTTTATAATTATCTGAAAAAGTATATTGTAGTTCAGTAATGGGGCAGCAAGCACCGAAGAAGATACGGAGATGCTCTTTTTTTGTTTTTTTAAACCCAATTTATAAAGATCATTATAGGGATATCATAACTAGCAACATAACCAACAATAATCGGTACGTATCACTGTAAGTCCTGATCTTTTTTTTCATATTTTTGTCTCTTTCTTTAAGTCCTTATTTAATGGAGAAATGTTAAATATACACCACTAAATTTACACCATATACTTATACTAAGTTAAAAAATTATAAATAAACTTGTAAAATGTTATAAACTAAGATAAAAAAAGTTATAAACTAATATACAATGTTATAAATCATTTTATTTTATAACTTTTTATAAATTGGTTTATAATTTTTTTTACATGATTTATAACTTTTTATATAATAATTTACAACATTTTACTTAAAATATAAATATATAGTATAAGTTTAATAGTAGTCATATATCACTCCTCTATCTAATGTCTCCAACCCTCCATTTGACAACGAAGTAACAATACTGTGGTAGATATTGCCACCTACTGCTGGGGAAACATGTAATTAACTGTAAACATATATTTTGGTGCGGTGCACATAACGTAACATAACTATACAAATTAAAGGGTGTTTTACTTTTTGGAATCCAAAGTCTTGAGGAAATGTATATTAGTATATTTTTATTAAACAGCTCTGGTACAATTTAGATGTCATTGCAAGAAAGCAGTACACCTGAGAATCTAATTAAAATCTCTTAGTACCTGTACTATTTGTTTTGTGTTTTTGTTTCAGTTAATATGTCCTTATTATTCCTTACAAAATATCTTACTTCTATTTTTTTTTTGTTTTAAGATTCTTATTAATTACTTTTACACTTTAAAAGTAAAATAAGATATAAAACAAAAGTAGTATGTATATTTTTCTGATTACCATTAACATATACTGGCAAAAAATTTAAAACAAATAAAAAAAACAAACACTATATAAATTTTGACATGTTATATTCTTATATTTTTAGTTTGGTATAAAGAATGCATGACTATTTTCACTTTTAAAATTATTATTACTATAAATTTAAAACTAGCTAGTTAGTAATTTTAGTAGTAGAAGCTATCTTGAGACTGTAGCCAAAAGCATAGCTGGCCTAATGGTTCAAATCTGTTGAGGCACCCTTTTTGAAAAGACTTGCAGGCATGATGATCGCGGTTCTGTATTTTTCCTTGATTTTATGGTGAACTAAGGGGTAAAAGCTCAGTGTTAGTTTCTGTATATTTCCATTGCCACCATTCGTTTCTTAAGTGGTTAACTTTTGTTTAATAGAGATAATAGCGGTCTTTCGTTCTGGAAATTCCTCATTCATCTTTATTGAATAGGTATAGTTTACTATGCAGGTGGGGAAATTAGATTAGGATGTTGGAAAGAGGAAATTTGTAGTTGAGGATATAATCTATGGACTCCATCAGTTATTAGAAAAATCAATAAGCATTTTCAGCCTTCTGTATTTTTGTTCTAGCGTTTAGCTCAACCCTTTCATGCTGCAGTCGCAGCTCAATTAAGTGCTTACTTATTGACTAAAGAAACATAGGGTGTCTATAAGTACTATAATGCTATTTACAGTCTTTTCATCATAAAATTATAAATGAAGTGTAATTAAAGCTGCTGTGTATATAAACTTTGAGTGACTTCTCCTAAACTTTACTTTTATTTTTTCCAAGAAAATATTATATATTTAATAGAAATGACTTAGATAAGAGAAGTGATTTATTGTAAGAGTAAGAAAAAAAAATATAGGTTATTAAATCTTATATAAACGGTCAAGATTAGACCCTTAAATCATATTAAATTTTTACCATTAATAACTTTTAATCATGGTCATTTAGGCATGATTATACAATCTATTTACTCATCTCACTCTCATAATAAATCACTTTACTCATATTTAAAATATATATAGTTTCCTTAAAATTGATGGAGAGGATTGTATATAAGTGCCACAACCCAATTAGTTGATGGAATTTCAGATATCTTAATTATGTAAAAGAAATATAACGAAATATAAAATTCATCTCCTGTATCAGATATTATTCTTAAAATACTATTAATTAAGCGCAAAAAGGTTTGATTAAAAAGATGCAACAAATTAACACATTAATAAGTTTGATCATTGAAGAAAACTTCAGTGGTTGATGCAGAATTAATCTTTCAGATTATCATTGTCCATAGTTTTCGGAAAATGGCTCAATATAATTTTAACCATTAAAATATTGTATTTTAATTACAATCAGAAAATTGTAAACAGAATTTAATAAATATGATCTCTTAGATGAAGAATTGCAACTCGTGCAATTCTTTTTTAATCTATATATATATATATATATATATATATATATATATATATATATAATCTGTTTCAATTCTTAATTTCTAATTTATACAATGGCCATTATTAAGTATACTAAGAAAATGAAAGTTAAGAACCTCTGATTTTTATCTTATATTATATGTTTGAATTTGATTGTTAACGAAATAATTGACTTTCTCAAACTCTCTTTAAACATACTTTTTAGCATAATTTTTTTAAATATTAAACAAGATAATCTAAATACATATATTTAGTTTACAACCCGTTACATGTCAATTTCGTAGCAATGCATGACATGTGCTTACACACACATTATTTTACATTTACATAGTTTTCTTATCGTTTGATTACTTTCAAGGCCATATTGTTTTTAAGTTCACATGCACATTCTGTATTATTGCTGCCTAATAAGATGTGAGATTAATAATTGTTGTGGGTGATAAGTTTTTCTTCTTTAATTTTATGTATATCAGTTAGTATAATCTAGTATATATACCAAAAAAAAATGTCAGATATATACTATTTTCAAAATTTAGTTTTTACATATATCTATGTGTAGGATCAATGTGTAAATGTGTATTAAAAGTCTTGGTTTTATTTATATTAAAAATATAAATGTAAATATGCATAAACTTTAGGTTGTGTTTGGTTGAAGAATAAAATTTATATGAATAATAAACTTTATTTATAATTTTATATATGTAATTTATTTATGTATTCTTTTTACATTTTTATCTCAATCAGATATACCATTGTTTTGCGGAGTAATTTTTGCATCTTTAATATGTGCTCCATGATTATCTTAATTTATAATATTTAAAGGTTATACGAAAAATTTAAAATGAATAGTTGTATTAGTTTCCTGTAAAGCATGTATTAAATATGCTATAAAATCATTACAAATATATCAGTTTTGTCACAGTTTGGATAGGTCACCATGACCTCATGAGCAACATTGCCCAATAGTAATATGTCACAGCACTACCTCCGGCGGGTCATTTCAATTGGGGCCCCATAATTTAAAAATTGTGGCACTATATATATCTAACAACTAAGGATTAGGTAAGATGAATATAAATGTAGCTCGTGCAATAATATGTATCATCACATGACCTGCAGGCCAGTTGTACACTTACTCCACAGGGATGAAGCAACACTTATATGTGAACCAACCGGAGCTGGTGAGAGAATTGAATCGGTGTATCACTTTGGATTTGGGTAAACCTTCTCACATAACAAACAAACTTGCACCCTTGCTTGGCAATGGCATTTTGAGAGCCAATGGAATTGACTGGGCACACCAGAGGAAACTTGTTGCGGCTGAGTTTTTCATGGACAAAGTTAAGGTATATATGCACAATATATACATTAAATTACTTGGTCATCAATGTCAAACACTCTTGTCTAGTCACTTGTATTTTTCACTTAGATTTAGGGTGCATTTATTTTGAATTTTAAAAAATATTATTATTATGAAGCTTAAATTTTACATGTAGCTAAAAAAAATTGAAAACATATTTTTTTAGATTCTAATTATTTTTAGAAAAAGACAAAATACTTAAATTAGTCATTCAAAAATATATTCGAAGATAAATTAGTCTATCAGAATTTAAAAGTATTAAATTAATTAAAAAATAAATAAATTGATCCCTTCGTATAGTTTCACACTATGAAAAGGGGGATAAATTAGTCCTTTATACATCGTACAGAACTACAAAAAGGACCAATTTTATCCTCCTTTTTGAAATGTGAAGAATTAATTTGAAATTTTTAAATTCTAATGAATTAATTTATCCCCAAATACATTTTTGAGGGACAAATTTAAATATTTAATCTTTTAAAAATTATCCAATATATAAAAAATATTTTTTTTGGATGGGAAAAGTGATTTTCACCCAAGATAATAACCACATCCAAATATAATCTTAATTATTAGATTTCATGTATAAGTCATTTTACTATATGTTATTTTCACGCCAAGTTTGTAATATAATCATTATCATCCATATAGTTTGCCTATGGTAGCTACTTTGTGCCGTGTCATATCTAGAAGACACCAGTTATGCATTATTTGAACATACATCAAGCTCTTAATGTATTCATCTGCAGCTAGCTCCACACGTAGGTAGAGAAGTAAAAACTTTTCAACTAGCTTTGCATAAATTTTCTAGTCTAAATCACTAATTTCTAGAGTTTATTAAACTCAAATTGATTTGGTTTGAGTCGGATTGACTTGGCCTATTATTATGAGGTAAATCTCTTCCAATAGTTTTTCATTCATAAGACTTTAATTTTTGACCTTATTTAAGGGAAATAAGTATCAAACTATTTGAACTAAGTATTAGTACTAGCATTACATTTATGATTATCATGATCAATATATATGTGCTAATAGCTAATGTGTGAGTATTTTTTCATATATTTGTACATCATATAGTTAAATTTTGTCCCACTAGGCGAAGTCATCCATGTATAAATCAGATCATGTTATAATATCTTATCATAAATCATGTTTACATTTAAATTACTAAAATTTAAATATTTATTAATAGTATCACCTATGGTTTTTAGGAATTTCCCTCTACTTCTAGGATCTAGCTATTGAACTATACTATCTATCTAATCTACTCTCCTTAGAACCTCTATAGGCCTTCTCCACACATATTCAAACCACCTAAGATCAAATTCTACCATTTTCTACGGTAGCTGCTATTTTAACTTTCTTTCTATTGTATTCATTATTCCTAATCTTATAGTGTCTAATGTGCTTATTCAACACAACATTCTCATCTAAGTAACATTAGTCTTATTTTTTCATTAGTTTTTCATCACTCAACATTTAGTGCTATACAATATTGTCGATCTTATAGTTGGGTGACAAAATTTTTCCTTAAAATTAAATAGTGTTTATATATATATATATCACAAATATAATAGCACTTGAAAACTTTTCCATTTCATCCACTCTTACTGAGTATTATGGATTAGGTTTCCCATTGTTTTCCAATTGTTTTTAATACTAATTCAAGATACTTAAATTGGGTGACTTGTATAGTATTGTCCCCAATTTTCACCTTTTAAGTTAGGATTTGTGTGTTCTTGCTGAACTTTCATACATTCCATATACTTTTTGTTTTAGTTCCAAGTTTGTTTCTACAACTCTAGCTTCCCAGGCCATTTATAGTTCTTCTCTCAATTCGCCTACTAAGATAATATTATTTACAAAAAGCATACAATGTTGCACCGACTCTTAAATATGTTCAACAATAAGCACATCCAAGAGCAAGCTGCAAAACATTGGGACTCACTTAGAGTTAACCCTTCGAGAAATTCTATTATTCTAGGAAAATGTTCTACTGGCATTCCCTGCACTGTGTTCACAATAGTTGTAATCTGCTCATATATATCATTAACTGGTTGAAGATGAACTTCTTTCATTTTCGTAGCCTTACATATAAAACCTCCCTTGGCATCATAACGTACATATTTTCAGCATTAATGACAAACATATATAAGTCTTTTTTATTCCTCCAATACCTTTATATGAATCCCTATAACAAGTAAATTGCTTCTATGGTAGACCTCCAAAGCATAAAGCCAAACTGATTTTATGTGATGTGAATTTTTGTACAAATACTAGCCTTTTCCATGACTTTATGGTATGGCGCATAATTAACTTAACACCTTTGCAATTTACAAAGTTTTGTATGCCTACCTTGTTTTTTATGGATGGGAATTAAGGTACTTCTTCTCTACTAATCTAACATTTTCTTGAACCTCATAAATCTTGTTGAACAACTTTGTGAGTCAACAACTTATGTCTTTCCATCCTACACACTTGCATATATACCTTAATAGATATATTTTCATGTCCCACACTACCTTATCATTATCCAATCTTGTCGAAGAATTCATTTGCCTCAAACTCACATTCTATGATAAAAGATATAATTTGGGTCCTCTTCACTAGCATTTATCCTATTCGATTGCAAAGGTGTTCTTTATCTTTTATTAAATAGCTTGTGAAAATAATTCTTCAATATTTTTTTGTGGTGAAAACTTGCCCTCTTTATCCTTGGTACGTTTCACCTAGTCTAAATCTCGTATTTTCCCCCGTGTTTAGCTGACTTGTTAATTTATCTTTCCACTCTTCAGTGCCTAAGCAAATGATCTAGCTCTCACATTGATTAACACTTTTTTATTATCTTTCCTAGCCACATTATATTTTTCCAAATTTTCAACATTAACTTTTACACGAAAACCACGGTTTAAAACACTTTTTTTTAACCTTACTCTACAAGCTTCCGCCCCTTCACTAAGATTCTTTACTTTTCAATTCCTTTGGCTATCTTGTCCCATAATTCTTTAGTACTACCTTGTGCCTCATAACTTCCTTGCTTGAAAGTTCTTTTGTGTTTTACACTTTAATTGTCAGCACTTGATCCTTAAAATTTTCTCTTGATTGTTTCTCTTCACTCTTCTCCTAACACATACACTCATACCTAAGACCTTGTGCTGAGTACTCAAGCTTTCTCCGGAAATAAAATTTTGCAATCCATACAAAGTTTTCTATTGGATTTTTCCTTTTAATAAACAAGATTTCAATTTGTGAATAGAGCACGAATCCACTCTTGTACGTGGTAAGATGATCAACCTACACCCTAAAATAAGTGTTAGCTATTGGAGTTAAAATCAAGAGCAAAAGAAAAATGAAATATAATCTTACCTTCTATATTTGGTTATCCTAGACCATATCCCATGCACCTTCATATCCACTAGTTTCACTTTCCAAATGATCATTTAGATCTAATCCTAAGAAAGTATGCCTTGGACAGAGCATGACAAATCCTCTAAAAATTATATTTTGTAGTGCTATTCTAATCCAACATGTGGTGCCTTTGCACTACTAACATTGAGGATATGTCCTATTCTACAACAAAATTTAGAGCCATGATCCTTTCTCCTGGCACTTTTACATATCAACATCATTCTTTAATTTCAATACTTATGTGCAATTATGTCTTACCATGTCCAGATTTTCCTTACTAGTTTACCAAAGCTTAAACCCCAAAGCCTCAAATTCCTTTGTCTTCTCTTCTACCCATTCAATTTTTCGTAGGTACATAAAATTAATCCTCTTTTAAGTCATGTGGTGCAACTATTTTCGTTGATTTACTTGTGAATGGGCTTATATTCAAAGTACCAAAATGTATCCTACTATTATGGATTAACTTTAGATATCCACATCCATTAACAAAAATTTAGGTACCCTTGCTTATTTTCATTGCACCTAGTCACCGATGCACTGACTCTTGTTCAATTTAGGCTATATGAGCCATACAGTTCATTGTTTACGAGAAATAACTTAGAATTAACATTATGACATCTCTAATCCATGTCATAAAGGAATCGACAAACTTTTACATTCATTGTCGAGTGTGTTAAACATAGCTACGTAAATATTTGTAATAAAGCACAATATAGGCACAATTGTGTGTGTGTGTGTATATATAGATATAGATGAAATTAGTCTTTATTTTCATCAATTGTTTTTCTGATTAAAATGAATGAATGTATGTTTTTATGTGAATTGTGAGCTGAAGTGAAATTCATGGCAGGGTATGGTGGGCTTAATGATAGAATCAGCGCAGCCACTACTAACAAAGTGGGAGCAGTTTATTGAGGCACAAGGAGGTGCCATGGCAGAAATTAAAGTTGATGCAGATTTGAGGGACTTCTCTGCTGATGTAATTTCAAGGGTTTGCTTCGGCCATTCTTATTCCAAGGGAACGGTGCTTTTCTCAAAGCTCAGAATTCTTAAGAAGGCAATGTCCGATCAAGGTGGCTTCCTTTTTGGTCTAAGTGGTTTCCGGTAAGCAATAAATTAAAGCCTATATTGCTTTAATACTTTTACTAACACAGCTCTTGCATTCATATATAACTACATATATCCAATTGTCTAAGTGGCTTTATTGAGTATGGATGGAAATCATTCGTTCACAAATTATGTCTCTTTTTTTGTCTCATCAATCACTACTTGTCATGTAAGATAAACATTTAAAAATATTAAAAAGCTTAAAACAATTATTATATATACATTATTTATATTGCATAAGCAAGAACCATGATTGATGGGGCAGAAAATTAGAAATGATCTGAGGATAAGTTTTTGAAAGTTATGCTATTAATTTGAAATTTAGAGAGTCTAATTATAATATTGATGGATTTCAAGAGATATTCATGTAATTTGCCCTAAATTAAATGGAGTATCATAAAAATTGATGAAACTTGCAGTTATTGCAGTAATATGAATTTTGAAAACACCTACTCATACATATATATGGATTTGAATCCCTTGTTTTCTTCTTCTATACCTATTTATATTTATTACGAAATCATCTTTTTCAAAAGTTTAAATTGATGAGTAGAGGCATTGATATATGAATGGTTTTATATTTTAATATGCCCCTTCAGGCAAATGCCCAAGTGTCTCTTTTTGGCCTTGAAGCATAAATAATTTTCTTAGAACGATGGTTCGGATCTCAAACCATTTAGTTATGAAGGCTCTGATACTATGTTATAAAACTGTCTCTCCTAAAAGTTTAAGCTGATGAGTTCATAGAGACACTTGAATGATTTTATACACTAAGCAAATTTTGCATTTCAAAAGTGGCATAATCAATTTTTCTCACTGAACCAATTTTATCACTCATGAATTTGTAGGTTTTAAGTTTTAAACAGAAGGATGGGGAAGTGAACAGAAAGACGAGACTAAAGATTTTAATCTTGTGTACAAAGCCACTATTGGTTTAGATCATCATTAATACATATGAGAAAATGCATGTAATGTAACAAGAAAAATTGAATATGTACACACACACGCCTGATCGTCACACACATGCAAACTATAAAGTTGAAAACAGTGACTCAGTACTTAGTTCAATTGATTCTGCTCTGATTATTAAGTGTGTTTGAATCTGCATTTGTGAAATTGATTTGAGATGGAATTGATTATGTTAAAATCATTTACAGGTAGTTTTGAAGCAAAGTGATTTATATTTGGTAATTTGATGTGAAAATTGATCGTGACAAAATTGATAGTGTTAATTGTAACCTAAAAGCAAAAGCAAGAAAATATTGCCTATGGTCAAAATCAATTCTAGATCCCAAAATAATTTTAAACAAAAAGCAAACTGGAAACCAAATGAGTTTAAAATCCTCCAAAATCAATTTTGGCCCTTCAAAGTCAATTTTGAGGCTTTCAAACTCAAATCCAAACGTGGACTAAAACTGATTGATAATGGCAGTGGCAAACCACTACTTTTTTCAACAAAGAAGCAAGACAAAATTAGCACCTTGGAGAGGGAGATAGAGTCACTGATATGGGAGTTGGTGGAGGAACGCAAGAGAGAGCGCTCATCATCAGAGACATCATGCGCTTCTGAGAAGGACCTGATGCAGCTACTGTTGGAAGCAACCATGACTGATCAGAGTCTTGGGAAGGAGTTTTCTAAGAGGTTCATAGTTGACAATTGCAAGAACATATACTTTGCTGGCCATGAAACCACTGCTGTTGCTACCTCTTGGAGCTTGATGCTCCTTGCTTTGCACCCTGAATGGCAAGACCGCATTAGGACTGAGGTGGCTGAAGCTTGCCACAATGGCATCCCAGATGCAGATTCTCTTCCCTTGCTGAAAACAGTATGTCCATGTGGCTTGCTACTTTCCTTGAGCAACTATGCACATATGATATACATTGGAGATTTAGAGTAAAGCCTCAAACTGATCCGGGAAAGAGTGATGGGATATCAATTTGGTCCTTCAAAGATTTGTGATATCAATTTAGTCTTTAAAAGGGTTATGAGACATCAATTTGATCGTTGAAAGGTTTGGGATATCAATTTGATTTTGGAAGGATTAAAATTTATTTTAAGTTAGTCCAAATTTATTTAATCTTTTGGACTAAATTGAAATCAATTTTAATATTTAGAGGAACAAATTAATGTCATAAATATTTTGAGCACCAAATTGATATTATAACTCTTTCCATGATTAATTTGATATCTCATAACTCTTTTAGATCGGTCATCATGAGATTTTATCCTATAAATAATGTTTGCATAGGCGTAGCCAAAAGGAGAACTTCTATGTGCCATGGCTCGCCTACATCTGAAATTTTCTTTACATAGTTATTATAGTAATATAATTTTTTTAATACGATATATAATTATCTCTTTGCATTGGCCCCCCTTAACAAAAATTTCTGGCCATGCTAATAAAATAAATATGTCACTTACCTTTGTAGGTGGTGAATGTTTTACGAACTCATGATTTTAGACGCCATTTTGGACATCCAGAATCGATGTGTAAATAATTGGGGATTGTAATTACATTTCGAGTGAATATGGTAGATATGGTAAAGTAACTAGTATTAGATATGAAATCTTTTCAATGGATTCACTAGCAAGATAACAGAAATCCCTGGTTATTAACACATGGTTTCTCATATTTTCCCATATATAGATTTACTAGTGAATTATTTGTATGTGATTATCGAAGTGTCACATTTGTGTCTACAAACTTAGATAGCCATTTTATGCTTTCTTGATAGACAAATCACATAAGGGTCCTTTAAAATAAGCTTGTTTTTATAAATTAAGGAAATAATAGTAGTGTATTTACCCTTAAATCATTTACTTATACAATTTAAATTTAAATCAAGGATATATATACTCTTACATATTTGTGAGTGCAACAGGTGACTATGGTGATTCATGAAGTGCTACGGTTATACCCACCAGCAGCTTTTGTGTCAAGGGAAGCATATGAAGATATCCAAATTGGAGACCTCAATGTTCCAAAAGGGGTTTGTTTATGGACTCTGATCCCAACATTGCATAGAGACCCTGAAATTTGGGGACCAGATGCTAATGAGTTTAAGCCAGAAAGGTTCAAGGAGGGTGTCTCTCAAGCATGCAAGTTTCCACAGGCTTATGTGCCATTTGGATTGGGCCCTCGCTTGTGCTTGGGGAAGAACTTTGCTATGGTCCAATTGAAGGTTGTGCTAGCACTCATCATCTCCAAGTTCAGCTTCTCTCTTTCTCTTAGTTATAGGCATTCTCCAGCATATAGAATGATAGTGGAGCCTGGACATGGTGTGTATATCAACATTCAGAAGCTTTAATTTAATCCTAGCTGACATATTTGGACTGAAAATTAAAGCTTATGGACATGGTATGGTGGAGCAGCATTTTGATTGGGGGCACGATTGATTATATTGATTAGTTCTTTTAGGATATATGCTATATAATAATTAATTCTTGGTTTTTCATGCTTCATCAAATCTTAATCCTGCAACAAATGTTTTGGCATGAAGTGATTGAACTTGGTATAGAATATTGACTAAATCACACTTATCAGCCTTAAGAGTTAATGCAATTACAGCTGACATCGCTTTATTTGTAAAAATATTACTAGAAGGATATGAGATTTGCTAGAATTGCATTGATTTTCATTGTAGGTACTTATATGTTAATTTAAGTGGAAAATAAGGTGAAATATATGTTATCATTGATAGCAAAATTGTATTATTTGATATATTGATTGACTATATGTAATATCTCATATATATGTGTTAGCAAACAAATTTCCTACAGTCTTAAGGTCTCCCGGGATTTACCTGTGTAGCCGGAAAGGCCCTGGATACATAAATGGCCAAGTTATGCAGAGACAGACTTTGTTATCATCGTTATAGCGATCAGAAGGTTGGGTTGACAAAGTTTGGGGGGGCATGGGGGTAGCTTGACTGCTATAGTCGTCATAGACAGCTATAGCAGTGTCAATGGGATAGAAACAGTGTCAAATGACGTTGTTTCACTTAAGTGACCCCCTTACCTCTTTAAATATCCTGAACTCGGGATTTTCCTATTTCCAAAACCGTTGCCCCAAACTCTGGATTTTTCATCCTATTTCCAAAATCCTTCTCTTCCAAAGCCTCTTCCACCTTTCTCTCTTAATCCTTCTCAATCTTCATCTTCCAAGAATCAAAGGTAAGAGTTTTTATGGGTTTTTGTCATCTTGTTCCTCTCTTTATCATATTTCATGGTTTGGGCTTTGTTGTTTCTTTCATTATTATCAAATGAGGATGCTCCCCCAATGTCATTAGAGTCAGATTAGAGCTATATAGAGGTTGTTAGGGATTAATAGAGAGTTTATGGTTATTATGGTAGATGTGGGTGCCAACCCTCCTTTCCGGAGCTAAGTTGGTGTCAACACCATCCTTTTCTCCCCTCCGGGTGAGTGGATTCGAATCTTGTAGCCTCTATATTGATCACTAGAGCTGTTTTCATTAGATTTTGGCATAATGGCTCGATTTTAGAGAACATTTCAAAGAGTTTAGAGATTATTGTTGATCTATCAAGTTTACGAAAATTTTATTTCTTGAAATAGCATGAAATACATGTTTTCAGAAACTTATGGGACTATTATTGCTAAAATGATTTTATGAAAAGTTGGATTATGAACATGAATATATTTAGAGATTTTGTGATTACCATGTTGATTTCAAAAGTAGGGTATTTATAAATGATAGAGTTTAGACCCAGAGAAGAGCTTACCATAGAATTTTAGAGAAACAAACATATAGAGCATAATATGATTTAGCTTTTGAAAACCTATGTTATTATGATTTCAAAGTTTTTTATGATTTTGAGGTATGTTGTCAGAGTTACTATGATTATGAAAATGGGTTATCTTGAGATATGATTTAGAAATTCAATCATAAAAGTTTTAGAGTATGAATCTTTATATGATTCATGATGGATGACGACTACATATTCGGAGGGCTCTTGAAATCACGGTGCTTACAAGTGGTGATTCCTTGGGCATGATTTCATAGCCACTGTTATGCTAAGGCCAGACTGTTAGAGCTATATGGATTTAGAGCTCTCAAAATACCAAGAGTTTTTAAGAGTTTTCATATTTATTTAATGTAAGCACAATTAGTATTTCTAGAGTCTCTATGAAATTAAGGAGTGTTTGGTATAGTATGAACAGTATTTACAACCTAATATTTAATATTTTAAATGGTTAACTTATGGGAATAGACAGAGCCTTAAAAGCAAATTTCAGTTTTATTGATTTTATTCTTTTTCAATTGAGTTATATACAATGAGGTTTATTAGACCAGAGTTACGATTCATATTCAGAAAGTAGTTAACCTTGGTATATCTAACTGCCAAGGAGGTAGTGTACCAAGCGACTATGGACGCAGTATTATGAGAAGTTAACTTTGGTATATCTAACTACCAAGGAGGCAGTATACCACGCGGCCATGGAGGCAGTATACCACGCGGCCATGGAGGCAGCCTTATAAGACTTTAATTTAACCTTTGCATACCTAGCTACCATGGAGGCGGTATGTTAAGTGGCCATGGGAGCAAGCTTTCTAAAGACTAAAGAAATTTGAGACCTAGTGAGGTGCCCATAAAGAATAGAGATAATTACAGACAACTATGACCATTCTTGTGTGTGTATATACACATACATATATATATGTGTGTGTGTGTGTGTGTGTGTGTGTGTTTATCAAGTTCAGAGTACTATTGATTATGACTCAGAGAAGCTTAGGGTTTTGTTTTAAAATGTTTATATATGGGATTGCTTGAAATTGTTTTAGAGCTTGTTTTTTATTATTATTATTATTATTATTATTATTATTATTATTATTATTATTATTATTATGCATCTTGGTTGTTGTCCCATGAAAGGGGTTAAGGGTGAAAATTCACTCACTAAATTTTAGATGAAACTCACCACTGTCTTTTTTGTCTTTACAGATATATTAACTGTCGTGGGCTCTTCTCAACCACCTCCTCCCTAGCAGTAGGGCATTTTGGTTGGTGAGTTTCACTTTTGAGTGAAGTATCTTTGTTGTTGATATAGAGTGCTCCAGTATTATAGCGGAAAAGATCCCGGACCATAGAAATAGTTTTTGCATTTTGCATACCATGATAGTATATTCTTGATTTATAATTACAATTTAGCATTCATAGTTATTTTGCATCAGAGCAGCTCTATATATGTATATGTTTTGTATTATGATTTACAGACTTTAGAATTGATTTATGAAATATCAGTTATAGTTATATTGACTTTAAAGACATGTGATTTGTATATAGAAAGTGAATTTATGTTTTAAATAGTTTTTATGATTTAAAATATGCATATAGAGTGACTCAGTGATCACGGAGCTTACATGGGATGAGATTCCTTATGTGCCGGTCACGATCCAAGTTAGGTTGTGACACTATAATACCATTTTTTGTCATAAGATAATTATAAGCTTCATTGTATTACAAAAGAGGGTATTTCACTCAAACTATATGTTAAATATTTTACAATATTATAATTTATTAATTTATCATCAAGAATTATGTATATATATCATATCTTGTACTTGTCACTTAAATTATTGGACTGATAATTACAAGGGAGGGCAACATATTATTTTCAAATCTCAGAAACCGACAGTGACAATTTTACAAATTGAAGGTTGCCAAATGTATTATTTTATATAAAATTATTTTAGTTTATATCTTATTTTTTAATATTTTCTTGGTGGTGTATATGAAGAGGGATCTTATGGTTAGAGGCAAAAGTCATATTTGTGAACTTTATGTCTCAAGAAAATTAGTCAATGTTTGCGGTGATGTTCACAAAAAAATTAGAAATTTTATTAATTAGTACTTTTAAGAGCTCTAATTAATAAATTGAAAATAGAAAAACATTTAATTGAAAATAAATTTAAATTTTTTCAATAAATTTGGCATGTTAAAAATTATAAAAATATTTTTTTTTAGTATCCGTAAATACTAGATAACAAATCCTTTTTAACTGTTAATTGTCATGAAGTTTTTGATGTTACCCTTTTAATACAATGATGAAATTCATGGTTATGCTCATGCAACTAGTCAGAGGTTTCCCTTCAAAAATGAGAAAATGTGCAGCCTCCTTATTTATGTAAATTTCGCTATATACTTTTAAAATATAATACATTTTGGGTCAATTTTTTTCTATGTGGCCTTTGAACAAGTGGAGCAAAGCCTTGTATTTGATATGTCACGCATTCAAACTCACACTCACCTTTTGATAAGGTAAATATAAGTTCATCTATAAGTATTTTTTTTTTATTCCAAAGGCTTTCCCTGCCTTGGAGGGATGTCATCCTTTCACCCTAAATTTTTAGGTACTAAAAAAAAATGTTCTTCAATACGGGTTTTTGGGAAAAATTACCTGGGCCTGAGGATTTAAGAGAAATTGCCACGAAGGAGTTATATAAAACAATAACAAGATGAAAAATCCAAAATTTGCCGATGGCATTTTTTATTTTGAAAAAAATTGAAAACCCAAAACTCTCCAATGATGATTTTATAATTTTAAAAATAATATCACTTAAACAAAGTAAAAAATCCTCAATTTTGAGTAATAAATATAATCAATTGTAGCTTTTAAAACCTTAAGTATATAAATCCCCTTCCTCCTCCTTCTCATTCTAACAATTGAGAAAGGTTTGTGTTGCTAGTTCAACAAAAAAAAGTGTCTTAGTGTGTAAAAAAACAAAAGAGTAGAATAGAAAATGAAAAGGAGGTAAAAATGGATAGCAATGCAAATATAATTTTATATTTTAATGGTGATGTTATAAATCCAAGTGAAGGTGTAACATTTATATGCAAGAATCCAATATATTTCTCTATTTCATATGCTTTCTCATTTCCGGTCGTGGAGATAAAAAGTGGATTTTGTCGATGCATAGATCCAAAATAACATAAAGATGTTGAATCTAAATTTTTGGTGAGTTGATACAATATCAATCTATTGCAATAAGAGACGATGAGAAGATTTAAAAAATATTACAAATACATCAATGGTATCGAGCTAAAATTTAATTTCTACCGTTGAGCTATATGTCGATTTCTAAGAAGTGGTTCTTACCCTTTACTATCAAGTTAATGATAAAAAGGAAGTACCTAGTCAGTTGAGCATATTTCCAGAAAAAAGAGTAGAATAGGAAGAAAACAACAATGAAAGTGATGATAAGGAATTCGAAGGTGAATATGATAGCAATGATCATGGTGTAGATTATATTGACGTTGACGATGAAGCAAATGATGAGCAATTATCAAACACAATGGCTAGTCAGCACCCGTTTATGGAGCTAACATTCATGCCTGCTTTAGATCTCGAAGCTATGCTTGCACCATCGGCAACATCAAGCAAAAAATTTCTACCATCGAATTATACATTGATTTCAAGTAAGTGGTTCCTACCCTTTGTCAACAAGCTAAAGATGAGGAGGAAGAACCTAAGTCGAGCACATTTCCCAAAAAAAAGGTAGAATAGGAAGAAAATAACAATGAAAGTAATGACAAGGACTTTGAAGGTGAATATGGAATCAATAATGGAATTACAAATGATATTGATACAAGTGGATGATAAGAATATGAGCACATACCAAACACAATGGCTATCTAGCCTTCGTTCGAAAAGCCATTGTTCATATGTGTTTTAAATTTTAAAGCTATATATGCATGCATTTGAGTTTCTAGAATATATATATTTAAGTGAACTTGGGCATGTAGCCACTAACTCTTCATCTTAATGATTATCTTTAAAAGAAGATTTATTACCTGATAACAATGTTTCGTTATGATAACATTGAAAGTTATGATGTCAGAGCATGGGGTGAGTTATTTATGCAAGAAAGCCTGCCCCATTTCACCAGCTCGCGACAAAACACACTTAAACGAGCCGGATTGGGCAGGTCCATTTATTAAATGGGCTCCCAGTTACTAACATGCATTCGCACTGCATAGATGCAAGCTCTTGGAGCGGTTTGTACCATGGATTTTATTTTAATTTTTTATTACCTTATACAATTAAAGTCACAGTAAGTTGACTAAATAAGAGTTAAATCTCGGTCCTTTGAGTTATATCAAGGAGCACTTACCACTAATTTACAACTAAAGTTATATCATAGTCTTAATTTAAACATATCTTTTGTTTTGTAAAAGATATAGACTCCCTATTTAAACATAAAAATAAGCCTTTTAGCAGGTTGGTTCACTAACCAATGGTTTAATATGCGACTTAAGCAGATTAGGCTAAAAAGCATGCAAATTGATGAGGTTAAGAATTACCTGGTCCTAACTCATGTGGCTTGAAGGTTAAATTAGCTAACCCATAGATCATATTCTATATACCCAACTTTACTAATTATTGTTCATGAACTTTATGTAATCCCTTGCTTGGCCTTAAATTATGGTTGTGAAAAAAAATGTTGGTTGACTTCATTAAAATTTATAAAATGCCAAGTTGCACCAAAAACGTATTAAAGAGTATAACTCAGGTCATCTATCAATAAAGTTTTACTAGCCAATTGAAAATTACCGGGGGGTTTTGTTTGCCAAAAGTAAAAACATAATGGAAGAAAATAGTTGTACAAAGAGTTTCTACAGACCTAGAATTATGTTATCACTGACTCAAAAAGAATAATTCACTGAGGCAGTTATTTTCACTAATTGTACAATTGTATAACCGGTAATATAATTCTACTTGACAGTCATACAATTTCACAATTGACCTAGAGTTTGACTAACATAAATACTAGGAGATCATGGTCGCAACCCCTATATGCTTATGCCAAGTTAAATAATAATTACAAGAACCCTATTCTTATTAGCATTACTTCATATCTTTTACCAATTAATTATACTTTAAACTATCAGGTAAATTATGTCCGATTAGAACCTTAACTTTGCATGATAGTCACAATTGCAAACATACACATAATTAGTATTGACTCTCGTAAATATAAGTGTTTCATTGACACAAATATATTTAAGAGAGATAAAAGAAAGAAAGATTAGAAAGCCAACTCATAAATTCCATTAAAACAATGGAGTATCAAAACATAATCCTTAGATCCTTTGGAATCCTTGTACTAGGTAGAAAAACTACTCTTCTATGGATGGAGAATTACATCCAAAATAATAAAAATGCTTTCAAAGATAAATCCAAAATTGTAATCGGAATGTAAAGCAAGGGCAAAGGTTGCAAGAAAATATAGAGAGAGTAGAAAGAGAAGCAGCCCTAGGGTTATGATGAAAAGTCCCCTCATGCCTGTGACCTACTATTTATAATGCATCATCTACATGTTAAAAATCATTCCACATTGATAAATTAATGCACTGCTTGCTCTATTCATGTAATTACATGGTTGATATAGTTGAAAAATCTTCCTCGCATGACCGTTATAGCATTCTACTCACTATGCCTCCCAAAAGCTTTCTCGGGTGACCACCACAGTGGTGATAGATCACTATAGTGGTCTAGTTGTAACTTCTACAATTTCCTTGTTTTGGTGATTGCTATAGTGATTCTAGATTGCAATAGTGATCCTGCAGGTATTGCTGCAACTTCAAATTGCTCAAGGCTCCTCTGTGGCCTTCATACACCAACATAGGATATTCTTATAAGCAAATAAAACTCACAAAAGAGTATTAAAAGAATGTAAAACTCCAAAATATATTTATTCATTAAAATGATGCAAATAACCATGATTTTACTCAATGAGGAGTAAATGCAAATCCATCATACATCGACCATTCTAGCAAACAAAATGATGCAATATATTTAGAGTTATAAAGGAAAATGGTGCATGAATGCAACCCTATCATCATCCTTTCCTAATAATAGTATTCTCGATTGAATTTTTCATTACTAATAGTTATTGCACAATCCCTCACTATTACAAACCTCTTAAGATAAACCAAAATAGTCAATGTATCTTAAGGATGATGAAGAACAAGAATTCCTAATGATCACACATATAAGTACTTCTATTCGTAGCTACTTTAACCTATGTTAAATTATAGTTTGGGTTATTTTATGGATAATTTTGGAAATTTGTTTGGTAACAAAGGGGGTAACGATGATGTTAAAAACCAAAAGAGGGTAAATGTAATATCAAAGGACCTTAGGGGAGGTTCCTATAATTTGTCCTTGCATTAATGCTTATCAATTAATATGTGATAAGGTTATGAAATTTCATGCTTATTCTCCTTTGATTATAGAAATTCAAAGTATTATGAAGAAAAATCTGAATGTAAAGTTAAGACATGTCCATAAGGAGGTAAATCTTTAAAGTGATGGGTTAGCAAAATGTAGCGCAAGGGAGCCCTAAGTTTGAAATTTTTTCTCAGCTTGAATTTTTATAGAGTTTGATCCCAATTATTTTGAATAAGAGTTTAATTTTTATACATTGATAATATTATCCAATCAAATTACATTACCTCACTTGTGTGACTTTTTAATTAGCAGGTGTGAGATTTAATCACTTTTGATTATGTGTCAATATATAATTAGATAATAATGCATATAAATTAACCTCTTCTACTAATGCAAACTGATTCGTAAGATATTTTTTTTAATTTTCTTCTTCAAGCTATAACCCAATCTTAATAAAAGAATCAATTAAAAATGATGAACTAAAAATAATCAACTACAAACAACTAACTAAAACTGATCAACTAAAAAAATATTAAATCAACTAAATAATAATGAATTAAAATTAGATAAAATTGTGCTTCTAATCAACTAAAAATAATCAACTAAAAAAAGCTAAAAATGATGAACTAAAATAATCAATTAAAAATGATCAACTAAAGAAAATAATTAACTAAAAGAATCAACCAAAAACAATCAACTAAAATAACCAATTAAAAATGATCAAAAAATTAAATCAACTAAAACAATCAATTAAAAATGATAAAAAAAGTAAATCAACTAAATAATAATCAATCAAAATTATATAAATTGTGCTTCTAATCAACTAAAAATAATCAACAAAAAAACTATAAATGATGAAGTAAAAATAATCAACTAAAAAAATAAAAGAATACACACCCATGTTTGCATGTTTCAGAAACTCTGATACTTGTATAGCTTCCAAATCCAAAGCACGCATGAAATATGGCTCCTTATTCGGATGTTGCCCACCCACTCTGCTTGACATGCCATCATTATCAACATTGTCATCTACATCATTATCAGCATATTCATCACCACTTATATGGTCATCTTCGTCATCCTATTCCTCCATTGTTTTCAATTCTATCTCTTCATCTATAAATGTGCTTGATCCATATTCTACATTTGAAGCAACAATTTCAAAATCAACATATAATTTAATAGCAGAAATGTCTAGTTGATCCTACTGATGTATCCTAAACATTTGTTGAATATTGTTGCCATTTCGTATTGCAACTGCTTATTATTGCCTGAAACTGTCAAAAATCGAGATACGACACCTGTATCTCATTGCCACGATTGTTTTTGGAGTGTCACTATTTATCGATTTACATAGCCCATTTTCTAACTCTGCATATAACAAAATGTAGGAAATAAAAAAGCTCAATGGCTCTCACATATAAATGTAACACTTTTATTAATATTTATGACAACTTCACTATCAAAATAAACTATTATATTTACTGTTCTATTCATTTTCACTCATTTTTTTACACTCTTAGACCCTTTTTTTCTATGAATCTCACATCCTCTCATACCTTCTATTACATACTAACACTAATATAAAATATTGACTAAATACCTAATCCAATCCCTTAGATTTATAGTGAGAGACAAATTAGTCATTTAGATTTCAAAAATCCTATATTAGTCCTTCAGATTTCACAAATGGGGACAAGTTAGTCCCTCCATCAAATTATTGTCTGAACTGTTAACAAAATATCCACATATTTTGTTAATTTACATACGTATGCTGTTAATTTTTACTGCGAGTCCTAATTTGCCTCATTTTTTTGTATTGTGCAGAACAAATGCCAACTTAAAGTCAAAATCTTTTATCTGAGCAAAGAGCTATGGTAAGAAAGAAGATAAAAAGAATGTCTAAATGACTTCGATTAGAGGAGTGCAGTAAGTTAGGACCACAATGAAAATTAACAGTATACATAAACAAATTAATAGTACACATAAGTAAGCTAACATAACACAATTCAGATAATAATTTTATAGAAGGACTAACTCGTTCCCATTTGTAAAATTTGAGGGACTAGAATGAAAATTTTCAAATCTGAAGAACTAATTTGTCTCTCACTATAAATCTAAGTGACTAAATTGGGGTTTTAGTCTAAAATATTTGAATGGACTTGAAAGTCTATATAAAGGAAGAAATATAATTTAATATTAAAAAAATCCTTTATGGATTTTAAAAAATAATTTTTTAATAAAAATTTCGCCTATGGCAAATTCATTTGTCAGAATCCCCACTTTTTCATTTTCAAATTTCAAACTTATTATTTTAATTTTTTTGAATTTGGTGAGTTCTTAATCCGCATGTGGTGAGCTCTTTTATATCCGCCTCATATTTTCATTCTATCTCTGAAAAACCTCATATTAGTGTAAATACCCCAATAAAATCCCATATTGAAAAAAACCCTCAATAATATAAATTTATATATAAAATTTACAAGAAAATCCACCCATGCCACACTTTCTTTTACACTATGTTTATTTGAAAGGAAATAGAGAGAAAGAATTGGGGAAGGAAAGAAAGTGGGGGGAAGGAAGTGATCTTTTGGCGTTTGGTGCAAAGAAATTGGGAGGGGAAAGAGTGAATAGTGCCAAAAAGTATGTAAGACCTACCCAAATTTTTTCTCCCCTATGTGGGCGAAAAAGTGTGGAAAGAATAGAAGATGTTTGCATATTCTAAAAATATACATGCTCATTATTTAAATTCCTATTCCCAATATTCATGACTTTAATATTTTTATTTTAAATAAATTTGAATAGTTTATTTTTATTAATGTTTTATTTATTTATTTGCTTGATATCATTCTAACTTGTTATGTTAAAAAATAGTTAAATTTTATATTTGATATTAATTAATAAAATTATTAAATATATGAATGCTTTTATATAAATATGTATAAGGTCAATTTTTATTATATTTATTTGTATTATTTTAATAGATAACTTTATTATAAAATTGTATCTAATTTTAATTTTTTTTAATAGTTTTTTAGATAGTTCTATAAAAAATAACCTTTTCTTTTTTCATAATGTAAGGATACAAAATTCATTTGATATCATTGTTATTTCTTTCCTTTCACTTTTCCATCTAAACAAACAAAACAAATTAATCTTTCTTCTATTTCCTTCCTTCCTATTTTCCTTTCATTCAAACATATTTATAAAAAAATAAAAATCACTTCAACTTCCTTCCTTTCCATTTCTTTTCGCTCAATTTCCTTCCTCTCTATTTCTTTTCTTTGCCAAATAGAGCCTTAGAGATGTCAAAATGGATTTGATCTATCGAGTTGATTCACAAAAGCTACCATTTTTAGCAGGTTTGGCTGATTTTTTGGGTTCGCTGAAAAAATTCCAGTCTACCTAACCCACCCTGCTTAACCTAAGGGTTTAGAGAGGTTGGAGCGGGTCAGACCCACAGACCAAGCTTTTTTCTTTAAAAAAATTTAAAATTTATTAGTTATTAAATACTATTAAAGTAATACTTGTCATCCAAATCCAAAAAATATGTGAAAACAAAGCCTATATATTGAATTGAACTATTGAAAAAGCCAGAAGACCATACGATGTGAAAAGCAAAGCCCATACTATTGAACAAGTGAAAATCGAAAAACAAAGCCCATACACTTGACAAAAGACAATATTGCTATTACACTGTATCAATATATCGGTGACAGTGAGTAAACTTAAAACTAAAAGTTACACTTCTTTTCACACGAAAAAACTCAAGGAAAAAAAAATTTAAAAATGTTTTTTTTTTAAAAAATCAAACCATTAAAAAAAATTTTGTACAATTTTTTAAATTAGTCCACCCTAAAATGGGTTGAATTATTTTATTTCAGTCAATTTTATTTTGATAGGATCGGCCTAAATAAGGGGCAAGCCGACCCGTTTTGACATCTTTACTCCCTTTCTCCTCCATGAGAATTAGATATAATCAAGGAGAGTACTCCATGGGCCAATACAAACACTTTCACTAATCACAAGATGTCTGCTTAAATTTTAAGATAAATTACGCTCATTTCCCTTGAGGTTTATAGAAATGTAATTCACATTCTTTCTGGTTGTTGTACAGTTTATATTCGCACCCCTCTATTAAGTTTAAGGGTATTTTTGGAATAGTTAATATCACAAAAATATCATTCTGTTAAGTTTATTAACGATTTTTTGTGAATAAGAAATATGATGATAATATAAATACTTAAAGTTTGATAAATAAAAAAGATACAAGCGTAATCTAAAAAATTAGAGTAGTGTAAATTATATTTTAATAGACTCCGAGGAGGTAACATAATTTACCCTTAAATTTTATCAAGAGATTCCTGCCTTGCTGTAATGCACTTAACGGCAACATAAAAAGTTCTCATAAGGGTGCGCTCGTACAGACCCTTACAAGAATTGAATTTTCTCACAACCAAAGTGTATCCCTTCAAAAGTACAGCAAAAACGCGTTCACTTTATCACTTTTCCCTGCACAAACCTTCAACACTAACTTTGCACCTCGTATGGGGAAAATCTGGATTGAGATATGCCTGATATCTGCTCGTGGGGTCCGAGGTTCATCCTCACTCTGGAAGCGTCAATGGTATGCTGTTGGTTGGGTTGATCCTAACAGCAAATACTGCACCAAAGTTGATGCTTCTGGGAATGCAAACCCTTTGTGGAGAACCAAGTTCTCTGTTCAGGTTGATAACAAAGAACCGAACTTCCAAGACCTTGCACTTAATGTGGAAGTTTATAGTAGAGACCCCATATTCCTCACTGAGAAGCTTCATGGATCAGCAACGGTTCTTCTCAAGGAGTTTCTTGCCAAACAGACCATTAACTCTGATGGGGTTTCAAGGCCAGGGCATGAGGACGTTGGGAGTTACCAGTTGAGGAAGAAGAAGTCCAACAAGCCAAGAGGGTTCATTGATGTCTCAATTCGTGTTTCTGAAGACAAGGAAGAGCCAAGTTCCCAACTAGGTGTGTGTTTATTTCACAACCTTCAAACAAAACCGATTAAGAAGTTTATCTTTCTGCAAGTTCTATAGAATTTTTGGATTTAAGTTTATAACTCTGTATCCTTTAATTGCACAAACTGATTTTAATTTATTTCAATAAGATTGAAAAAAATTAAGTTACATGATTTTTGTAGCAAATCGTGATTCGAGTATAACTGAAAAAATTGCTACGCATTAGACCAAACAGCACTAAAAACCAATTACACCCTTGATTTAGTGAGAATTTCTTATCCTATTAGAGTAAGAAAAAAGATTTTGCTACGTACCATTCATCATTTAATACATCAGTTACTCTCAACATTTGTAATATAGCTGCTGATCTGTCAAATAATAAAATAGTAGAGAGCAAAATTATTATTTACTCTTAAGAGCAGCTAACAAATTTTCTAAATAGTATGATGGGTGTCATATTTGAGTGGAAAAGTTGTTAACTTTGATTGAAGTTTTCATCTTTAGATTTGCAAAACTATCACTGTAATATGAGGCTCTATGCTTATTTATGCAGGTAATGATGAAGGGATAGTGCTTTTAGATCGTGGTAATAAGCCCCAATTTGCCACAAATGGTGGATTTGGGCAAGGCTATCCTCAGCAACTTGCTCCACCTTCATTCCATGGACCAGAAAAACATGCACAGACTAGCGTCCCCTACACACATCCAATGCCATTTCCCACAAACTATTCCAACCCGTATGTGGGTGGACCGAGCTACCCTGCAGCTGCTGGACCAAGTTATCCACCACCAAGAGGTCCTCCTCCTCCTCCTCCAACACCACCACCACAACCCTCAAATGTTGGTTATGCTCCCAATTTCTTGCCAGGTAGTGATGGATTGGGACCTAGTTACATCAATATGCCATCATCATCTGGGGCAGGCCCTAGGCAGAGGGGACCCCCTCTAGGATTTGCAGTGGGGGCAGGTGCTGGAGCATTAGCAGCTGGTGCTGTAATGTTTGGTGGTGACTTCATGTCAGGATTTGATGTGCCTTCAGGACTAGGAGATCCCACTATTGCCATAGCAACTGATCCTCTTTTCTGAACAAGAATTAAGCAGCTTCTGTGATTATGATTGCTCTTTTTTCTTTGTGACAGTGCAATTAATATTGGGATGCACATAGGCTATTGTGGCTATGCCATAGCAGTTTCTAATTTCTTCAGGATCAACTCTCTTGATGAAAGTCAAGAATATTGTTCTTGTGAAGGATCAACTTCTATACTTTTCACTTTGTTGGTTGCAATGTGTTCCACTTTTCACTTTGGTGCCTAATAGAAAATTTAGCTAATAGTTGCCAATAACAGATGGCAGCTCATGACAGTCTGCCAAAAATCTTCCAAGGCCGCCACTGAACATCACTGCACTACAGGAAGTCATGTCTTGTTATATCCAAGGTGAACGCTAGGTCCAACATTACAGCAATGTTACACATACAGTTACACTAACATTACCTCATATATTCACATTTTTCACGACTAAGGGCTCACCTGATTTTACATAATTACATTCTGATTTTGATACATCACCTGATTTTACATGATTACATTCTGATTTTGATACATAGGCAAATGTGAGAGACACTCCTTTCTTATAGGTGTGTCTCTAGCATTTTCTATTATATAAATTGAGTTGCAGAACCCTGGCAGGAAAACATAAAGAGCACTTCTTCTAGTAGTGCTACTGCAAGCAGCAGCCATAGAATGAAGTTGGTTGCAGACGAAACTATTTGGTGTGAAAATAATGAAGCATTGTAGTTTGAAAAGTGGACATGGCATGAGATGAACAGTAAAAGGATTCCGTGTTTGAGAAAGAGATGAAGAGAGAGTGGAGCGGTGGCAATGTCCATGAGAATGAAAGAGATGGAGAGGATAGCGAAGACGGTTTTCGTTTTTTGAAAAAAAAAATATATATATATTGTTGGTTGTGTTGGGCAAATATGTTATCTCTTTAAAGCAGTTTTGTTTTTCAAGAAATAAAATGTAGTTGGTCGAGAGATGATGAGTGATTGGGGAGGAATAAACATTTAGAAGTGTAAAATTGGATGCCAAAAGTAACTACCTCAAGTTGCATTCCTTTTATAATAATAATAATAATAATATTATTATTATTATTATATAAATAAATGGTAGTCTATTTGTTTGTTTGTTTTAAAGGTTTAGATCTTTTAAAGTGAGATCCTCATTTTAGGGAGTAAAGTGAAAAGTTTTATTTTTAAATTAATAAAGTGAAAAAGATCTCCCTTCTATCTTTATTGATCTAATGATAAAATTTTCTCACTTTATTTTTTGAGATGAGATTTTACTTTAGAGGATTTAAATTCTTTTTGTTTTTTATTTTTTAATAGTAGGTACCTTGTCTCTTTGCAGCATCTCCACTGTAACATACTGCAATTTCTTGAATGTAAAAGAGTATCACATAACAAGTGAAAATTCTGGAGGCATTTTAGGAATATAGAAGACCAAAAACAATTAAATTCTTGAGGCATTTTAGGAATACTGAAAATTGGGCACAAAAAACAATTTTAGAGGGATATTCCCTTTATATATGTAATCTATAATAAGGGTGAAAGAAGAACGATAGAGGGAAATAGCATTTTATAAAGGAAATATGAAACTTCTATGTCAAGTTCGATGGTTACAATTTTTCTGAAAAAATCTACCCATGTTTTTTTAACCGTTATTCTCTAATTCATTGTGTTAATTACAAATTTATCCTCATTTAAGAAATTGCTGCCATATATAGAAGACCAAAAACAATTAAATTCTGGAGGCATTTTAGGACTAGTGAAAATTGGGTACCAAGAACAGTTTAAGAGGGATATCCCCTTTATATGTGTAATAGATTATGATTATTATTATTATTACGTAATATCATTTAAAACTATTAATTATTACTAATTAATGTTAATTATTATATCATAATTGTAATCATTATATAATAATATTTTTATTTATTACCATAGTAATTAGTAATTCATAATAAGTTAATAACCAATAATAATATTAATAATAATTATTACTTATTATTAATAAATATTTTTGTATAATAGTTAGTTATTGTTAATTTAAATTCTTATAATAATACATAAAGATTAGTAATAACATTAATAATTTTTAATTTATTATTATTAATTATTATTAGTATTACTATTATTATTATATTAGTAAAAAGCCATATATTACTTTAAATTTAGATATATATTTTTGTCATTTTCATTCTTGTGTGCTTGAGGCGAGACTTAAAGAAATGTTGATCAACATTTTCCTTTTAATATAAGTTCAAATTGGTTTTCTAAATAATAATAGAGTATGTTGGTTGTAAATAAATCAGTTAAATATTTAATTTAGTTCTTTTCATAGTTGACATAAGTCTATGCACTTGAATGCAAGGATTGATTCAATATTACTAATTATCACATTAATCTATAAAAAAAAATTGATTATAGGTTTTGTATGTATAGGTTAAGAAACAAGTGATTTCTTACAAAAAAAAGAAAGGTAATGATATAACATTTGAGAAAATTATAAAAAAATATATATGACTTTAGTTCATATACACTATCAATGTAAAAATATTTTACATAAATATACAACTACCATGTATTGTCACCTGTAAAAATATTTATCTTAATCACCTACTACTTTAAAAGTCTTACAAATAAAAGTATATAATTAGATGATAATACAAAACTTCTTATATTGTCATTGTATCAAAATTAATTTATAATCATTTCAAATTATTGTTCGATAAATTATCTAACGCAACGTTACAAAATTATTAAATGGATTATTTTATAAAACTTGCAACTGAAACATCACTACTTCATGAATCATTACCGTTGTCATGATTAAATTTGTTGCAGAAAATAAAAATATAATAATTATAAGTTACAATTAATTTTACATACATATATAGATAAAACTTTTAATACTATATAATTTTACATAAATATTGTATCTAATTTTGCTTGGATATTATGATATATTTTGAATTATATTTATTAATATGTAAATTTTTATAAGTTTACGAGACAAGTGTTGCAATTCAAAGTTTAATGAGATTTTATGAATTTAATTATAACTCTTTCGATTTGTCAACCTTTTCGTTCCTCACTATTTAAAAGTGAACTACCGTGTAGAGCAACTACATCCCTCCTTAAAAATAAGAGTAAACAACCTTTTAGGTTCTATCAGTTTTAATATTATGGTATCAACTTGATTCTAACAAAAACCTTCACATTAATTTAATCCTAGCATTTTAAATTTTGATATAAAGTCAGTAAATTTGTCGGATAGCCACTTTAATGAAATACCAAATTAGGTTGATGTCAAAATAAAAAATATTAAGACTGAATTGATATATAAATTAAAAATTTTATGAATAAATTGACATAAAAAAACTTTTATGTGAGTCAAATTGATCTCAACTTAAAAATATGGGGAAAAAGGTTAGTTGCTCCACTACTACTACTACTACTACTAATAATAATAATAAACTTTTCCTTCAAGGCATTTTTAATCAGATAAAATTAACTTTAGAAATACATAAAGATAGAAATTAATGAATTAAAAAAAGTAAATCTTATACTTCAAGCGATCTTTTTCTTTAAGTTACTAAATGCTAAACAAGCAATTAGATTTTGTATTTATTATTTACTTTTCTTAAAAAATTTAAGTAATGCAATAATTATTTGTTTTAGGTTTTTTGGAAAAAAAATTGATTATTTTAATTTGAAAAATTCACTTTCCATATAAGTTATTTATCTGAATTCCTACTAAAAAAAATTTTGATTATGATTTAATATGAATAACTTCTATGAAAAATAAATTTTTAAAATATGTTTTTATTAAAAAAAGATAAACATACCCTAAATTTAGAGAGTTTAATTTCTATACAGTGAAAATATAAAATTTTTTCAAGCAGTGAGAGTGAGACTTTGTCACTTTCATTGATATAGCAATGTTTGATTGTATAATAATATAAAAAACCTTCACATTGTTAATACATATAAATTCGATAATTTATCTCTAATAATGATAGGTATGTCTAGATATAAAACTGATTTATAGTATTAATTAATTTAATAATAAATAATAAATAAATTAACAAAGAAAAATAAAATAGCTTGGGAGAAAGAAATCTCGGATTCGTGTAAGAGAAAAAAATTATTTATTCTCGGTCATAATAATTACTCAGACTTCTTTTTCTTTTAACCGTTGGCGAATGGTTTAAGGTAATTTTGTGCCGCCCCATGCAACTCAAGCTAGAGCCCCTTCAACTCTGGCATTCTTTACTTACTATAAATTAATTGGATTAGTGTTCATTTTAGTGTGAGATTCTACTTAACCCGCCAAAAATCTAAACTTCCATAGTCTTCTAGTCTTCAAAAAAAAAAAAAAGAATAGAAAAGTGATTGATTTTTTCAGTAGAGGAGATGAAGCATTCAGGTTTCTTCATTCACTGTGACAGACCTGCAAAATCAAGTTCTGGTAAACATTTCTAAGGAAAAAGTCCTTATGCACATAGAAATGGGGTATCTTTTGAGTAAGGATTGGAATAGATCATGTTTTGATTTTTCGTCTTGTATTGCTTTTAACTATAATTCTTTCTTTAGCAAAGATCATATTTTGTGACATATCTTGTCTTAGTTATTTGGTACAAAAATTGCAAATCCTTTGTTCCTTCTTCGTGAAGAAGTATTTGCATTTTAAGATAGTGTTTGATAGTTGTCGCTAGAAAGTGTAGACAGAGACAATATAGATAATGAAGATAGAGATATAAAAAACAATGTCTCTGTATCATGTTTAATTGTGGAATACAAGACATGATAAATGTCTCGTTATTTTATTTGAAAACATGAGGATAATACAATAAATATATGGTAAAAGATATAAGTACACCTGTTAGACCTCCGTAGACCACCATCGAACAGGCATTGACCAGTGTTAACCGCTGCCAGCTGGTTGCCAGAGGTCGATAACTAAGGAGTGTTATTGGAAAAAATATTAAATTTTCGTCTCTGTATCTTGTTCTCACTTTTTGGAGGGATAGAAATACAGAAAAATTTTTGTCTCGAGGATAGAAAAATTTTCTATTCCCGTACCTTGTCTCCACCACCACTTTTTTGGAAATCCATTTCTGTCTCCGAGATAGAAAAATTTTATGTTCTCATATCTTGTCTCCACCACCAAATATGTTTGTGCCTCCACTACCAAACATGTTTGTGTCTCCAGTTTCTCTATATTTTCATCCTAGATATAGGAAACAAATGCTTCCTAATATAACTAACACTATGCAATGTTTTGAAAATCAGACCCAAACCGAATCATTTGGTTGAATCGATTAGGTTGTTAATTGATCATTTGTTCTATTTAGGTATAGTTTAATCAATATTCAACCAACAAAAAAAAAAGTAGGATCGATTAAATCAAGAATAATTGCTTATGGCTCAAAAGAATTTCCCAGCACTGAAATAGTTTCAAACTTTTCATTATTACCCTACTATGTGTTATGCCTCTGCTTTTCTTTACAATTTTACCCTGTATCTACTCACACTGCTTGCATCGTTTCTTTTTGTAACACGTAATGGGGTGTTTCAGATTCAAACATCCAACGACCAAATGATTCCCCAGTCCACAGCGAGGCTCCAATTCCAATCAACCCAAACAAGAATTGTGAGATCCCAATTGCAAATGTGAAAAAAATCATGGAAGAGCATCTTCCATCTAATGTAGAAGTCAATGATGATGCCAAGATGTTATTTCCACCATGTGTTTCAAAGTACATTAGCTTCATAACTGCAAAGGCCTATGAGAAATGCCAAGATGAGCATAGAAAGACCCTGAATGCAGAGGACTTGTTGTGGGCAATGGAGAAGCTTGGGTTTGGTGACTACGTTGGGCCTCTTCGTGACTACCTTAATCACTATCGTTGTACCAAAGGCAACCTCTACATCAATCATGGGGTGTCCATTCCTATCAATGATGGTCAGGCCATTTATCATAATGGGCCTGGCTTTGAGCCTCGGCTTATAGGTAATCATGGGCCAATTTGTGGACCTTTGCCTGTTCCTAGTTATGGGCTCATTTATGAGCCTGGGCCCAGACCTGTGCAAGTGAATGGACCTAATTATGGCCCCATGCCTTGGGCTCTGTATGGGCCTACACCTCAGCCTCCTCATGGGCTATCACCTGTGCCTAGGCTTTTGCCTGGTCTTGGGATGCTTCAATCAACCTTGTCACCACAGCCACCACTTTCTTCTAGCCAAGGCTTTTCGATGGATTCAGAGGCAAATTTGGACCTGGTTGGCCCAACAATGGGCTCTGGAGATGGGTCACGTGATGGTTCCTCAGACAAAGATATAGCCAACTTTGATCCTTTGGTTTTCCTCAACCTTAATTTCGACGACATCTGAGGTGAGAGAAAGAGATGGTAGTATGACAAATTTGAGTGCAAATATAGCAATAAAGTATGAAAAGCAAATAATGCAGCAGTATATTTCATATTATGTAGTAACTTTCATATTTAGATATAGGACAATGCTTTCTTGTTACTGTCTTTGAATCATTTTAATTTTAAACATTTCATAAGAATATATTTTGTATGATTCTAAGCATCAACTGTAAAAGCCATATTCTGATTCTTGAATTATAAATAAAAACCAAAGCTTTATTTGAGAAAACTTCGTTGTTAATGGTTGTTTCTTCCATCAAAGTGTTACATTTACATATAATGTTTCTTAAATAATGATATGCGGATAACTTTTCAACTCATTACTAGCAGTTAAATTGTGAAAATAAAGGATAAAATAGTCAAAGTTATTCAAAACATATAGGAAGAAATCAGTAATTAAGCTTTACATTTTTTACTAACTAGTCGTTTGATCCGTGCGATGCACGGAGAGATAATAAAAAATAATTTATTGATTAGTATAAAAAATAAATGATAATTTATTTACATATATCTTATAGAAATTTAAGTATATAAATTTATTTTAAAAATAAGTTAATAGTTAAATAATTAAATAAGTGGAAAAAATATAAATGTGTTATTCTATTTTATATCTTATATTGAATATTATGTTTATAAGGTTAAAAATATCTTGGTAGATGACCTATAACTAACAATAAAGAGTCTATTTTATGAAAATTTTATATATTTTGAAAGTTGAAATTGTTGAATAAAGAAAGAGAATAAATGGATAATTTTACTATATCATGGGTCATTTATAGGATTGACAATGAGTATCCATGAGAAAGAGGATATGTCCCACGTCTCTTGTCACTATTTTGAATTTTGTCTTTTATTCCCATTTCCATCCCCCTTATGGGTCTCCATTTCATATTTCCCGTTTCCCGTAGGAATTTTAAATCCCTATGGTATTCAAAGGTTTATTAACAAATTTTAAAAAGAAAAAAAATTTAAAAATATTTTACAATTTGAAACATAAGTATACTATTAATATAACATAATCAAAATTAAAATTTAAAATATATACATAATGGAAATATAATAAAAATAATTAAAAAATAAAGATATATTACCCTTGTCCCTATCTCGTTTAACATATAGGGACTTAGTCCCCATAGATCGTTCTTATGAAGGCGAAATATATGCCGATTCCTTTCTCCATTGGGTAATTTCCGTGTGTATCCATTTTCAATTTTTTTTATCATTCCTAGCCCTTTATATCTTTTTAGTAAATTAAAATATTTAATTTTAAAATATAAAATATATTTTTAATTAATAAAAATAATACATAAATTTAATTTATATGATTTCAATTACACGTCCTTTCCTTGTATATCTTTTTATAAATTAAAATATCAATTTTAAAATATATGTTATAATTAATATACATTAATTAGTAAAAATTATTTATAATTCTAATTTATATAATCTCAATTATTAGAGTAATATATCAATTGTAATTTTTTAATAAAAAAATACAATTATTTACTTTTTAAAAATTAATAAATATTTAATATCATTATCAAAGAACTGTAAATTATAGAATTGATTTTTTTAAATATTTTACTGTTATAAAATTGAAGGTATTTTTTTCAAAAACAATTAGTATGAAATTATGGAATTGATAGATTGGAATGTTTAAGTTGTAAAAAATTAAACAGTGATACATGTAGATAAATAATTTTTTATTATGATTTTTAAAAATTCTACATTTGAAATTCAAAAATTTCCCCCAATCTCATCTTCATTTAAAATTCTGCCTCTATTCTCATATACATCTTGGTCACGGATCCCCATTTTTCATTTCATATTTGAATCTCTATTGATATTTATGGGTTTATTAAAAAAATTTAAAAATACTTTGAATTTCAAAACATAAATATTTATAATAATAAATACTACTAATGCAACACAATTATAATAGGTTTGTTATCGTTAATACTATAATTATATATAAAACTTTTATGGTATAATATATTGAATTATAATTTTGTTTATGCTATTTTTTATTTTTTATATTGATTTTGTTAATGGTAAAGAGATATGAAAATATGATTGAAAAAAATAATTGATAATTAAAAAGTAAATTAAATTAAAAAACTTACTTTAAGTGTTAAGATTATGAAAAGGGTAAGGTATAATTTTTTTATAAATAACACATGGAAGAATTTTTATGTAATGAGTTTTAAATATCAGTATTATATCAATTATTATCATGTTTGATTAAGAATAAAGTTGATATAAATTAAATTTTGAATTATTATCATATTAAAATCAATTAATTAGCAATTCATTAATAATTTGACCTACCCGTTTTCTTTAAAAAAATATATGTTGATTTTAAAGCTTATTTATTTTAAAAATATTTTCTTTATAATTTTTTATGTTACCTTCATAATATGAGGCTATTAATGGTTTTTAATTTAATTGTAGATCATAATTTTATTAACATTGGTTCTCTCTTAATACAAATTATAATATTTAATGATTGTAATATTTGATTCTTTAATGATTGTAATATGTAATTTTATTTCATATGAAAAATAATTACTAAGTAAATTATAAATTAAGTTTAAAAAAATATTTAGATATAAAGATTGAGAAAAGTGTGGTCTAAATCACTGTATGAATAACATATGAAATTTAAATCACTATATAAATGACATGTGTAATAATTTTCATGAAATGAGTTTGAAATATTAGTATAGTAGATTTATACAATCAATAAATTTTATACCGAATCTTAATAATTAATAACTTCTAATTATAAATAAGATTTTGATAAATCTCTATTTTTTTTCTTTTTAAAATCTTCTCCAATTTTTTTAATTTTTTCAACACGAACTTTTTTTAAAAAAAAATTCATTCAAATTTTTTAAAGTATAAAATTATCAAAATTGTTATGAATTATATAATTGATTTTTTTTCAAAATTCATTCAAATCTTTTAAAATATAAAATTATCAAAATTATTTGCAAGAGCTCAGAGGTTATTGAAGGTATAATTTTATGGCTATTTCAGGTGATCCTAGGATTTCCATTTTCACCTGTGACATATATAATTTTTTCTTATTGAATTGACATATTCTTGGTCTTCAAATCATTAAATTAGTCTATATATATAATCAAATAATGTCATCACTTATGACATAAAAAAATATTCTGCCTTTAAATAATTAAATTCATCATAATCTTATTGTTTATCAAAAAGGTAAATAATATAACCTAGTGCATATATTTTACATCTTTCTTATAATTTATATATTTAATTTCATAGATTTAATATAATAGTATTTAAAAGAAAATCATCACCCGCTTCAAATATAAAAATTTTAGAAGTGAAATTAATACTAAAATTATGAAATTAATTTATCAATATAATTCATGATTTCAGTATCACAATAATTAAAGATATTGAATCAATGTAATACAGTCCTATTATTAAATACAAATAATTATCAATAATATGCTAATAATATGTAATAATTGTGATTTTATTTTTTTAAAAAAAATTAATGAATAATTTCTTAAAAGATGTGGACCATAAAATATTCTCATTATGACACGTGTAAAACTTTTCCTTAAACGACTTTAAAATATTAGTATTATAGATTAGATGAGTGTAGTAAAATTATAACACATTTCATTTATAATTTGACGGGTTTGTCATTACTTTGGTATTCTCGCTCCTAATGATTTGCTCACACTCATCTTATTAGTGCTATCCATGGACTAGGTTCACTTCATATGATCAATCCAAATCAAGACTAGCTACTTCCTTGGAATTTTTTCGATACTTGATTGATAAAGCCTAACACTCCTTACACAGTGGAGCAAATATAACAATACAAAGAGTTACTTATCCTATGACTAAATTAGAAAACATGACATCATCTTAGGCCAAACCAAGGTACACAAACATAAAACAACAAGCTATAAACGAAATTGCAACACCTAGTTCGAAGGCAATGGTGACACTATAAGCACATAGGTTGTTTATCCTTGTTAGTTAGATTATTAAGACATTTTGGTGTCAAAACCATTCCTCCAATCGTGTAAAAACGCATACGGCTAACATTGAAGACAATTTCAAGAACACATTACCTACATATATAGACAAAAAAACAAAAATCAATCCTACGGAGCATTCCAATCTCAATTCACCTTTAATTCTTTTCGTGAACATTCAAGTTTTGCAACACAATTATCATCTTCAATAGTCCTCGTTGTCCCCCTAAAATCAAATCATGATGACTTGTACATAGTCCCTCAAATTGAAAACGTATGCAAACTGAAAGACAATACCAGAGAACTTTAACTAGTTAAGTTCAATATAAATGGTAACGAAAAGCTCAACCCAAAAATAAGCAAATGGGAAGCAAAAGTAGGTAAGGTTACAATGAAACACACAACAATATTGGAAATCATATGTAGATTTTATCAATCTAACCATTGCGAAATGGAGCTCTTTTTACCCTCCTAACCAATGGCCAATAATATCCTAGTAAGCAGCAACATGACACCAATCTTCTCACACCACCCTAGCACTAAAAGAATACACAGGAATGCGACAAAACATAGTTGTGACTATTGTTGGAAATACCTAGTGGTTAAAGTAGTCTTGCTGGAAATACCTAGTGGTTAAAGTAGCCCTTTATCAACAAATTGAAAATTAGTCAGACTATGTTACAAATCTACACATGAAAGAGAAAACTGCACAAAATTTATACCATTGGTAGGCCATATCTGCCAAATTCCATGAATATAATCCAGCTCATTTAATTTCAATCGCAATTCAGTCTGCAATAAACCTCATCTATATCTCATATCTACATATTGAACCCCTCACCACCTTATGCATATTCATATTCCTTTTTTATGTTTCCCCCAACTTTTAGTCATCACAAAGTTTCTTCCCAATACATTGTTCCCTCTCATCATCTTTATATCACATTAAAATCATCTAAGAAAATAATAGGCAATCTCACTCTTTCTCTCAGTTCACCCGATTCTTAGCATAGTCATTTTTCCCTTGATTTGATCCATATAGAATATATGCAAATTGCACAATTTAAGACATTTTTCTTGATGACTTCACCCATATCCATCTTTGATCCTTATTTTCCACCACCATTATTTACAACATCAACACAATGCCAATCAAATTTGCCACCTCCCTATAATTTTTCTATCAGATATCTATCCAAACTTGCCTTTTTGGTTTCTATGATTCCCAAGAAGAAAAGATTTTCTTCCTTAATCAACATTTTCTTTATTCCATCCCCCCCCCCCCCCCCCAAAAAAAAAAAAACACACACACACACACACCAAACACCATAAACCCCTTACATTCCAACTAGCATTTTCATTTTAGTTTAAAAACACACTTGATTTCCTAGCTTTTAATTTGCTTCACTTCCACTTTAAGTCTTTCTCTTGCAACCCTTTTTCTTCTTCAATCTTCACTAATCTTTAGGATCCAAAGTTGAGATGGTTTCTTCCTTGTTATTTGCATGTAGTCTTAACTCATGACCTAGTTGCCATGTTTTCACCTCTTATCTATCACCTTCTTCATAGTTTCCATCACTGACCACTTCATTCTCCCCGATTATATGCTAACAAAATTCAAAAGAGGGTGGGTGGATTAACTTTTGGAAGAAGCTCAATTTGGAAGGGTGCTTTTGCAAAGTGTTATGATTAGAGTATGGAACAAGAAAGGATCGATTGCTATAACATCTTTATTGGGCCTATTCATTATGAACCATTCGTGTCGCAACCTAACTTAGATTGTGATCGACGTGTAGGGAACATGTTAATTTTTCTCAAGCCTTGACATGCAAATTTTTACAGAAAAATGGATAAAGTTTCCTTTATTTTTCGGACATTCCTAAATTTTTTAAAAAAATACAACCTGTATGAAAACAAATTACGATAATTTAAGTATTCTCAAAATTTGTCCCACAACAGGACAACCAACTCAGCATATAAATTTCAATCCAAGTTCTAATATGTAATTTAAATCAAACCAATTCTAAGATCAAAATGAAGTCAAGTTAGTTTTCAAACTAGTCTCAAATGTAAATTCATGATCACAAGTTATAAGTCTAATCATACGGAAGGACGTAGTTCAAAATATAATTCTAAATTTAGTTTACAAGTCCTTTCCACAATAATATATACCTTAACTACACATACGTAACCATAAACATAAAACTAATATGAGGACCCTATGTAACGCCCTAATTTTTCTTGCTGTGAAAAATGACCAAAATACCCCTGAGGTCATTTTTGCTCGGGAATCGAAGACAACCATCCAGGCTATCGTCAAAGGGTTAGTTTAATATTTGAAGGGGATTATATGTGTTATGTATGATGATAGAGGTGAAAATCTTAGTTTTTGGTTTGCTCATGCGCGAAATTATCAAAATACCCCTACGGTAATTTAACGCGAGATTAATTGCTGACTAGACTTGGACAATATCCGAGAATTTGAAATGTTGATTTTAAGGGATGCATGATATCTGGTTAAGCCTGGGTGGTTCCGGAAAGTTTTTGTATAAAATTACCGTTTTTCCCCTAACTAAGTGCGTAATGAGCTTAATTAAGCGATTAAGAAAATACATGCAATATTAGGCTCAAACTAAAAATAAATTTATTTTAATTATTAATCTTGAGTCAAAATAATTAGTTGAGGTTATTTGAGGCTTAAGATTGCTTAGAAAAAATTAAATCCCTTTCTTAATCAAAGAGCTCTTAAAACTTTAAGAGAGTTAAAAAGTAAATAGTGTTTTCTCTCTCTTTTTTCCTAAAATTAGGAAATTTGTTGGCATTTGAATTTCAAATTAAATGAGGTTATTTCAAACTAAGTTTGTAAGACTACTCCTTGATCATGTCTTGAAAGCCTTAAATACTTAGTTACTAACTCAAACACTTAATTTTCAATTCCTAACTCATTACCTAATTAAATCCATCTCTAAAACCATGTCCTAACCTACATGAAAAAATGAAAATTTTCCCCCAAAGAGCCAAGGAAGGCATCGGCCATCCCTCCCCTAAAACGCCCTCATATTTATTCTTCAAACATGAAGAAACATACACTTTTACCATTTGCTTTTTTGGTGGTGTCTTGCTCCCAAAATTGGCCAAAAATCCTCTATTCTCTCTCATCTCAAGAGTTCTTCTCTTTTTCTTCCTCCACCACAAGAACCTCCATCCTTCACCACCTCTCCACCTCAAACCACCACATCACCACCATAAATTATCCCCAAGTTACACAACTTTTCCATTTCTAAACACAAAAACTCAAGAAAAATCCTCCCTCCATTCCTTTTTCTCTTGGTCTTATTTGTCTTTGTCCCAAGAGAAGATTTTCTCTTCTCATTTCAACACACAAGACCAAGCTTCATCTTTTCCAACAAGAAAACAACTTTGGTAGGGATTTTATTTTGAGTTTCTTCTCTTTTTCCTTGGTTTATTTTCGGTTTGGATGTTGGAACAAATAGAAAAGTTTTCTTCTTTTATTTTCTTTCTCATTTTCAGTTTTGATGATGAATGAATGGTTGAGTTTTTTCTTTTTTCTTTCTTTCCATTTCGGTTTTGAGTGTTCCTTTTTCCTTCATTATTCTTTTCGGTTTTATTATTGTTGAATGGTTAAAAACCATGGCTTGATGATGAGAGGTCTTGATGGTGGTTTTGATACCACCATGTGCTTGACCTCTAAAGTCTAAAGCCTTACTTTTTATTTTCAGTTTTAAAGAATGAGATGAAGATGAAATAATTGTTAGTTCCTTTGAAATGTATTTTCTTTCTTTGCTGTTTGAGACCATAGCTTGATGATGAGGGTTCCTAGATGATGTTTGTGAAATAATCATATTTGTGACCTTTAAAGCTCAAGGTTTCATTTTCGGTTTCAAATTGTGTATGACAAGAAAAATGCTATTTGGTCCTCTTTATTGATTTTTCTTTGAGCTTGATGGTGAGTCTTAGAAATAAGGTTCTTGGAACCATGGTATTAAGAGACTCTAAAGCTCACTTCCATTTATTAAGATTGTTAGGGTTGGAAGTATTATTCTTTAAAGTCTTGAAATATAATGAGCTCTAATAAGATATAAAAATGGACTTGCATCATGTTTATATTTTTAGCTCTTTATCTCATATTTATGTTTCAATGCTTTGTATATCATGTTTATTTTCAAGTCATCACCTTAAATCTTACAGATTAAAGAAATGGACTTGCACTTCCATGTTTAAATTTCCAAATCTTGCATTTCATGTTTACTTTTCAAGTTATCACCAAAAATTTAAAGACTTAAAAATAAACTTGCATTCCCATATTTATATTTCAAGTCTCACACATCATATTTATATTTCCAAGCCATCACCTTACAATAGCCAAGATTAAAAATGAGATTGCATAGCATGTTTATGATTATTGTCATCACTTAAATATCTAGAGCTCAAAGACTTGACCTTGTATCTTAACTGGAAATTTTGATCATGGCTATTTCTCTTGAATGTATTTTCGGCCATGACAAAATGTTGGTCTTGGAATAGATTTTATTTTATTTTAAGGTTCAAAACTTGTGTCTTGTAAATTTTGAGAGAAATGGAAACTCTAAAGCTATTAAAAATATGATTTTCATGGACAAAATCTTATTAATGAAATCTTTGCTTTTGCTACTGCCTAAGGGTTAATAATTATATTTTCAAAGGGATAAATTAGTTTCAAGTGTTTTCATTGACTTAGAATAAATTTAGAGGAAAACTAGTTACTAGAAATGACTAATATTGCAATTTTCGATGCTATTAGAAGTTAAAATTATAGCTACTGATTTGATCTTTATAAATCTGTAACATGTTGTTTGGAATGGTTTAGATATGTGAAAATTACTATTAATTATTGTAAAAATCATTTTTGGCGCTTTAAGGAAAACTAGTAACTAGAAATGTGCAAAATTGCATTTTTGAAAGCTTCTAGCAATTTCAATTTTGGCTACTGCCTGAATTGTTTTGATTCTGTACGATGCCGTTTGGGATTGTCTAATTGTGTAAAATTTGCTAATAATTAGTGTAATAATATTTTTTAGCATTTGGGAAAAAACTAGTAACTAGAAAGGATAAAAAATGTGAGTTCTAGAACCTCTAGTAATTGAAATGATGCATTTTGTTTCAGCATGTATTAATTCTATAAAAGGAGGTTTGACATTGTGTGTATGTGTAAAAATCACTAATAATTGGTGTAGGAATTAATTGTAGCATCTTAGAAAAAGCCAATAACTAGAAAGGATAAAAAATGTAACTTCTAAAACCCCGAAATTGTTTATTTCAAATACTACCCATACTATACAACATTGTTTGGTAATGTTCATGAGGTTAAAAATTAGTAAAAATTATTGTGATAGCCATTGTTGGTCTATTAGATGCATAAGAGAATAATTACTAATATTAGGTTAAACCGATTTCTAGTTTTGACCCGTTTAAGAGCTAATGAGCAATTACCAACAATTCGAGGATAAAATGTGAATGATATCAGTGATGATCGTTAATACATTGTGTATTTATATGTATACCCTACTGAGCATAGCTTATGCATTAGTTGAGTTCAGTCCTTGATTCTAGCATACTGGGTAGGAGCATGTTTACTTTTCAATAAGATGTTGATAATGGCATGTTCATGTGAATTACTTTATGAAGAATTGCAATCATGGTTGAGATATTTGAGATGCATAGTTGAAGTTTTTTATGAGCATGAAATGTTAAATGATAAGTTGTGATATGATCATATGTTTATTCTCTATAACATGCTAAAGTTAAGGTGACATAAAACACATGGAAATAATCCTTTAGACTCCCCGAATTAAAGGTTATGAAAGGTGATCCAAGTAAGTTGCATGCTCATAGTAAGAAAGTTAAGTTAAGGCAAAGAAGCGATGCGTTTCCCCCGCTATTACCTCATATTAAATCTAGAGACGGCTAGTTAGATTGAGCACATCCTAGTCGATCAATGAAGTGGAGTTTGGTGATGATTGAAAAATAGCCGAGGAAAGTGAGATGGTTAGTTTAGGATGATGATGTAAGAAGGTGGTTGTTAAGAAATGAACTTAAGAGTTCATTTATGAAAGTAAATTATCATGGGTTCTCTTGCCTTCCCATACATGCTAAATGTTATATGACTCATCATGTTGGATTCATTCACTTGCCACTTAATCACATAATTTGAATGCTAAGTCACCTAAGAGAGTAAAGAAAAGATGTATATTGGTGTGCTTACTCATGTGTTATGGCGAGGTGATTTTAGTTCTTTAGCTGAACTTATGCTTATATGCTTAGCCTTACCTTGCTTTTTGGATTTGAATGTGCACAAATTCATATCGTGAGTAAGCTTATGTTAATTGCATGTGGTACTTATTCATTGGAAGCATTCACATGTATTCATGACTTATTATGTTGTATTCATGCATTAAAATTCATGCTAGAATAGGCAGGCCTCGGATTAATGGTTTTGGAACTTAATAATTGAACCTTATATGTATGTAATGAAACCCGAGATTCCTGAGGACGATGATGATGACACGTGTATGGAGATGAAATTTTACTGAGATTTTTATATAAGTTTCTCACTCACTCCCTCTCTTTCTTTCCATTTTCATCTTCAGACAAAGTTGATGGCGATGTCCTGGACTCCCTTGAGATGTTGGCATAGGAGTTGCACTATAGTCGATATCAAAGTGGCACAACGGAAGCGGGGATATAATCCTTCATGCTTATTGTAACACCCTAATATTTAACTCAACACGCCTAGGACGCATTTAAGTTAATTATTAGTCATTACTCTTTTGTTCCAGTTTTTAACTCAAACTTCTTTAAAATACTTTAGTAAAAATATGGGTAAATTTTTTTTTTGAACTTAAATACCAAATTGTGAGCCGCGCATACTAAATACCTAATGTCATTACCTTACCTACCTGTGAGAGATGTTAAACGAATATCAGGTAAATACAGAATACAACCATAACATAACATAACTCAAATAATGATGACATATCAATAACTGTATCATAATAGTGATGTCTTGTAATCTTAAGGACATCAATATATATCCATCAATAATATACAAACTCGTAACTGAGATACAATTACTCTAAGGGAAAAATCTCCAGAAGGAAGTTATCTCCGTAGCTCCTCGACCCCTCTGAAGACAAATCACGAACTACACCTTCATTCATGTCCGTCCGAGACTACACCGAAAAAGAAAAGGATGAGAAACTTATACAAGAATCTCAGTAGGGCTTCAGGCTATAACACAAGTGTCATCGCTTGATCGTCCCCAGAATCTGGTTTAATTATGAAAATGGTGAACATATATATAAGGTTCATTTATTAAGTTCTAAATATCATTAGCCGAGACCCGTATCTTTTAGCATGAATCTTAATGTCATGAATGCAACATATTAATCATGGATGCATGTCAATATCATATACATAATATCATAAAATTCATAAAACAATGCATGTGATATAAAGAACATCATGATAATCATTCTTACAGGTGACTTAAACTTCTTTTTTCTCTTTTCCTTGGGGCCGCTCTATAATTCTCTCTTTTCTCGAGAGTTCTAGGTTATGAGCTCATATCTCACTAGTCGTCACTAGAGTATTCTTATCCCTTTTGATAAGATAAATTCCCGACTCTTAAGATACAGGATAGGGGGCATTAGGATCACCTTTCATAACCTTTAATTCGGGGAGTCTAAAGGATCATTTCCTATTTGGATCACCTCTCATAACCTTTAATTCTTGGAGTCTGTAGGATCATTTCCATGTGTTTTATGTCACCTTTAAACTTGGCATGTTATATAGAGATGCAAATATGAATAACTCATCATTTCAACATTTCATGCTCATAAACTTCATGGAATCATGCATCTCAATTTATCAAGCATAATTATAACATACCATAACTTAAACTATATAAACATGCATCATACTTCATTGCATATATCCATAGGCCATATAAGTTTCAACACATGAATATAGCCTTCACAAGATATCAACCGTGATTCATGCCATGAAATTTATCAACAGTTACGGTTAAGCCCCAAAAGGACAAATCCCAATGTCTCAAAGGTAACGGGTCAAATTGCAAATACCCTTTGTAACACCTTTCTCACAAACTAGAGATCTTTAACATTAACCAATACTTTTAATAGAGATATAACTATTAGAAACCGTTATAAACTCATCGTAAAAAATCTTTTAAGGCCATAAACCAAATTTCAATACATTTTAGGGTCAAGTGCAAAATCGCTATTTTTAATATTTAACGACTTAAATTTCTAAACTTTATATAAACTTCATAAATGGTATTTTGACTCATGGACACATTCAACATCATTAGTAGCTTTAAATAAAATCATTTGGCTGAAATAACATAGTTGATAGTTCAAAACACAACTTTCTCAGATTTTGCAAAAGCAAACTAACACTTGTAACTACTCCTTTATGCATCTATGGTACCAAAAATAATTTTTACAATAACTATTAGCGATTTAAACTCATCTAAACATCCTAAATCAGTAACCTTTCCAGTTCTAAAGGATTAGATCAGAATACTACAATTTTAGCATTTAAAATCGTGAGAAAAACTGTATTCTTAATCCTTTATAATTTCTAGGTCTTTCAAAATTTCTTTGTACAAATTTAAAGACAAGATCATACCTAAAAATAAAGTATATCAAGATTTAAATCAGAATTATATAAGTGCCAAAAATAAATAGATGAGAAGTGTCCATGATCAAAGTTGTCATTTAAAATAAAACAAGTAAATCTTGAACTTTAGGATTTAAATGATAACTAGAATCATAAACTTGTCTTATAACCTTATTATTATCATTATAAGGTGATAACTTGAAAATGTAAATATGAAATGAAAGGCTTGAAATATAAATATAAAGATGCAAATTCATTCTTAGGTATTAATGATTTAGGTGACAACTTGAAAGTAAATATGAATATGCAAGTTCATATTATTATCTTCAAGAATTAAAGTGATAACTTGGAACATAAATATGATTATGTAAAGCTTGAAATATAAATATGATATGCAAGAACTTACAACATAAATATGGATGCAAGTTCATTTTTATGTCTTATTAAGCTTAAAACTCAAGACTTAGTAACTCCTTTAGAAATCTTTTTGTCATCAAGAATTAAATCTTGGGCTTTAGAGGACATTTAAATGATGGATTCACAACCACCACCATGATTCCTCATCATCAAGCCATGGTCATTATCAAATCATAAAAATCAAAAATATAAAGGAAGAACAAAAGAAAGAACATGAAATAAAATCCCTACCAAGTTGTTTCTTTGTTAATTAGAGCAAGAGCTTGATCTTGTATGAGATATCAACGACAAAAATCTGATCTTAGTGATGGTATATATTTGGCCAAGTGAAGATGAAATGGTGGGAGGATTTTTGTTGTGTTCTTGTGTTTGGATATGGAAAGTTTAGGTGCTTAGGTTGGTTTACGGTATGTATGTGTTTGTTTGAGCTTTGGGAACTTGATGGATATCAAGAATGGAGTCTCTTGGAGGTGGAGAGAAGGAAGAAAGAAGAGAGCTTTGTATTTAGAGAGAGAGAAGAGAGGATTTTTGGCTACTTGTGAGCAAGACTACAACCAAAATGCAAATGGTAAGAATGAATGTTTGTGTGTGAATTAGGCTTGGAAAACACATATTTATAGGGATTTTGGGGGGTGAGGCAGCTGCATTAATGGCTATAATGGGGAGTATTTTTTTCAATTTTTGTGAGTGGTAGGACATATATTTGATGGGTATTTAATTTGTAATGGTTTAGAAATGATAAATTAGTGTAAGTGGCTTAACCATCAAGAGTTTAAAATTCCTCAAGACAAGATTAAATGGCCAACACTTATAGTGAAAATTTTAGTGCTAATAATCTGAAGTAATAAAATAAAAATAAATCTAAAATATATTTTATTTTTGAGAAAAAGAAATTGTTAGTGGAAAAGAAATTGATACACTAAAGTAAGTGCTTAATAATTAAATATTTAAGGTGCTCCACTACAAAATTAAATGGCCAACATATGTAGTAGAATTTTTAGTGCAAATAATCTGAAGTAATAAAAATAAATAAATATAAAATATATTTTATTTTTAAGAAAAAGAAATTTAATACACTAATTTCCTATTATGTGTCTTAAGAACCCCTTTTTAATTAAGAAAGAAAAACAATCTTTTCTAAAATAATCTTATGCTTTAAAATTACCTCAAATAATTATTTTGACTCAAGATAAATAAATAAAATTAATTTATCTTTAATTAGAGCCTAATATTGCCTATATTTATTTGATTACGTAAATAAGCTCATTTATTGTTAATTAGGGGCAAATGGTAATTTACACAAAAAACTCCAAACCACCTGAACATTTTCAAATATCAAATTACACATGTAATAAACATTTTGAACTCCATGCGATGACTAAGTTCGGGAATTACTTAATCTCGTGTTAAATTACCACACAGGGTATTTTGCAATTTCACTTATGTAAAAAATTGAAGTTAATATTTTCACATCTACAACACACATAATCCTCTTCAAGCATAAAACTAACCCTTTGAGGATAGTCTCTGACTCTGCCCTTGATTTCGGGCAAAATGACCTTAGGGGCATTTTAGTCATTTGTACATTGAAAATTGAAAATCGCGATTTTTGCAATACATTGCTATTTAATCACCACATAATGTTATTCTAATATCAAAATATCCTATTGAGACGTGCCTGACCATTTTGGCCTCTAAATTCAGTAGAAATGACTCCTGAAAGTATTTTGGTCATTTTGCATAGCAATAAAAATCGAGGCATTACACTTATAGCACCTAGGAGTTGTCTCATCTTTGTACATGTTCATAACCTAGTTTTTAGTATATGCACACCCACAAGGGGTTTAGCTATATCATGGATATACTTAGCTTTTGAATTATTGTATGCTTAACCTCTATAGGTAGGCTTGGTATAATTGTTATGGTATTATGTTTATGGAATATTTCTACGTTAGTATTATTATTATTATTTGGCATGATATTTAAGTCAATATTATGATATGATGATGTTCTTAATTTATGCTATACTCTGTTGTGATTTGCATGTATGCTGCGAGATGGATGGCATAGTTTGTTTTAAGTATGCGTGGCTCACGTTTTCTTTTTAAGTTTCAAAAAATAATTTACTTATATTTTTGCTGAGTATTTTAATAATTTAAAGTTAAGAACTGGGATAAAAGAGGAATAACTAATAATTAGCTTAAATACATCCTAGGCGTGTTGAGTTAAATATTAGGATGTTACACCTTGCATGTGACATATGGAGCCTCAAAACAATTTTAACATGTTAAAACTCAAGAGATCGGTTCATATGCAAAAAGGCCTTCTCAGGAAGGCTTACCAGCTCAGATAATCGGCCACTAAGAAGCCGCAAGGAACCTAAAACTGCATCTGTGTTTGGAAAAGAGGGGGAAATAATGGAATGAGTTTTGCAACTTAGTAGTAGACAAAATATCTATAACTTACATGAGACAATATGTAATCCATAAGTAAAACAATAATAACTTCATAGTTCATATAAATTCAACAAATTCTTTTATTTGAAATTTTTTTTAAAACAACCAGCTTTGTGTAAAATAATAGGGAATCGTCAAATTCAGGATAAATAAAAAGATTCACAATCAAGCGGCCATTTTTTTGTGTGATCCTAAAATAGAACAGTTCTACCCATGCGAGTAGCCATAGAATAGAAGGATTCACTATGTAATCAATCAAATATAGTCAAGGTGCACCAAGGCATACTGTCATTAGCTACAAATCATGTTAGAGATTCTTCCCAAAACATACAATAAAGATTTTACATATTTTATCAAATCAATTCTCAGTAACTCTACAACTGGCTGTAACTACAATTTCTCAAGTCAATAACAGAGAAAAAAATAACTTTTTCAAAATCAATATTTTATCATCTTATGTGTCAGTTTTGAATAAACATAAGCTAACATAAAGGATGTAATTTTGTTAAAATTACGTAACACAACCAAATAATTACTTTTTAGTTTCTAAATTTCTAAAATATATTTAGAGCTAACTTAACATAAATAAAAATAATTATAAACATAATGTCTACTCACAAACTGGTTCAAAAGAACTGAAGATCAACTCCCAAGTGCCACCAATCCAACGGTTGATGCTCAAATGCTTTATAAGTTTAGGAACAAGATAAAAACAACATTAATGAGCTAATAATACCATTAATTTACACTAATTAGCTCTATATACTAGAAAATTCTAAATCCATACACATAGGGCTCCAAAAACCACAATCTACTATGAATAACTACATAAGGAGTTCGATCAGATAAAAAGAGCAAGATTGTCTCTAACCCACTACTTTAAGAGGAAGATTAGAGGCAAAGAATGATCCAAAATTCACTGCTCTAATCGGTTCCTCTACTTAGAAAGAGAAACTATGAGTTAGAGAGAGAGGAGAGAAAAACATGGTTGATGGTGGTGGTGGTGGTGATGATGATGATGATGATGATGGGGAAGAGGACAAGATGGTGATGATAGTTGAGGTAGTGATAGTGTGAGAAAGAGAAAAATGAGGAAGAAATGGAGGAAGAAGGAAAAAAAGAAGGAGGAAGAAGAAGAGTGGCCATATGGAGGGGAAAGAGAAGAGAAAGAAAGAAAAGAAGGGAAAATAGAGGATTTAGAGTAGTCTATACCATTTAAGGCCCATAGGTGATCTACTCCTTTTTTTTTTCTTTTCCTATTTAAAACAATTTGCCTCTAGTGTTAAGGTCCAAAGCAAATTCCTCCATCACATCCGTCCTTTGTATGCCTCTTGTCATGGATTGTATTTATTTTACCAACCAACCCTTTTACTTCCTCATTAAAATACGTCACATTGTATATATACTAATCTCTTTTACATATATGTTATAAATTGTCACATGAGTATCTATAAAGAATATTGTAGCATTGGGGGATATGATCTTCCTCTTTCATTAATTTATCTAGGAATAAAACTGCTCCCCAAACTACTCCTATCCTCTTAATGTTTTTAGTAGGCATAGCATGATGGGAAATATCATAGTATACAGTAGTATCCTTATGGTTTGGCACCGTTTTTCTTCTCACCACTTTCTTAAAATGAATGTGCATTAAATCCTTTTTAGTAGATGTTTCCCTGGTACTCTCCTTTGAATCAAAGGTCACCAAGGATTTATATTCGGATATTCATCCATTTCCCTTATATAAACAATTCCTGGCCACTCAGTGCCCAATCTATCTCCTAGCAAACTAAGGTTTATGGGCTTAATAGATTCTCAAGCATTTTTTCTCTACAACAATCTTAAGATCTTCGCACAAAGTTACCTTGCACAACCTTCATGATTCTTTTTTACTCTCTTCTTTTTAGCATAAACATTGACCCTTGGGGGTGTCTGGTTGTCAAAGTGATTTTTAATCCCTAGGAATGCATTATAGAGTCGTTTGATATTAAAATTAAAAATCAAATGACATTCCCAAGAATATGGTATATTTTCCAAAAAATACCCATGACAAAATAATGTTGACCAGAGGTTATTTAGAGTCACTCAGAAGTAATCTAGTGTTGGCTAGCTAGCAATGGTTCGGTGCTGTCCAGAGGTGGTTTAATGCCTGCTGGTAATGGTATTGCTTCGGTCGTAGGTGGTCTAGCAGCCAACTGGTGGTGGTCTAATCTCGATCGGTGGGTTTGGTCTCGATCGGTGGTTCAAGATTTAAGTTAGTAGGCAATTTAGTCTTTTTATTTTCTAAAACATTCCTTTCACATGGAATCCAACATTCCCATAGTGTATGGTGGGAATATGAATTGGCTGATTCTCATTCTTGGGAATACAACTTTCCTTGAAACATTATTGTTATCCATGAACCAAACGTGGGAATTTCTCATTCTCATTCTTATATTCGTAGGAGTGTTAAAACATTCTGCAAATCACGCACCACTAAGGAAGGAACTCTTCCACTAAACGAAATAAATGCATTGTGTGACACTACTGGATGAAGTGTGGCCTTGGTTTAGAATGCACTTCTTGCTAGATTGAAGAGTATAGTGCAAGGGCTTTAATTCGATCATCAACCAACTAGTATGAATGACGATGGAACTTATGCATTTTCAGCCTTTTAATTTCTAATCATCTACTAGACATTCAGCTGAAAAGGGGGACGAGGGAGGAGGATTACTCCAAATGAATTTTTTGGTTGCATTTGTTCTTGTTTGTAAATTGAACTGCACATTGGTTAACTGCATGTTTATTATTATGCTCTCTTTTTTTTCCTTTTGTTAACAAAAGTTTAGGTAGGCTCGGCCCCGGTCATCCTACCAGAGCAAGAGCATGGCTCCTAGGCTCTTTGAGAGCTTACAAAGGCTCTTTGAGAGCTTACAAAAGCTCTTACGTGATTACCTATAAATAGATATCTCACAGCAGTAATTATATTATATTGATAAATAATTAAATACTAGTCGTTTGACCCGTGCGATGCACAGAAAGATAATAAAAATGGTTTATTGATTATTATAAAAAATAAATAATAATTTATTTACATATATCTTATAGAAATTTGCATATAAAAATTTATTTTAAAAGTAAGTTAATAGTTAAATAATTAAATAAGTGGACAAAATAGAAATGTGTCATTCTATTTTATATCTTATATTGAATATCATGTTTATAAGGTTGAAAATATCTTGGTAGATGATCTATAACTAACAATAAAGAGCCTATTTTATGAAAATTTTGCACATTTTGAAAGTTGAAATTGTTGAATAAAGAAAGAGAATAAATGGATAATTTTACTATATTATGGGTCATTTATAGGGATGACAATGAATATCCATGAGAAATGGGACATGTCCTACGTCTTCTGTCACTATTTCAAATTTTGTCTTTCATACCCATCTCCATCCCCTTATGGGTCCCCATTTCATATTTCTTGTTTCCCGTGGAAATTTTGAAACCCTATGGTATTCAAGGGTTTATTAACAAATTTTAAAAAGAGAAAACATTTGAAAATATTTTACAATTTGAAACATAAGTATACTATTAATACAATATAATTCAAATTAAAATTAAAAATATATACATAATGAATATATAATAAAAATAATTAAAAAATAAAGATGTATTACTTCTATCCCTATCCCGTTTAACATATGAGGACTTAGTCCCTATAGATCATCCCTATGAAGGTGAAATATATGCCAATTCCTTTTCCCATTAGGCAATTCCCGTGTGTACCTATTTTCAATTTTTTTAAATCATTTCTAGCCCTTTATATCTTTTTAGTAAATTAAAATATTTAATTTTAAAATATAAAAATAATACATAAATTTAATTTATATGATTTTAATTACACATCCTTGCCTTGTACATCTTTTTAATAAATTAAAATATCAATTTTAAAATATATGTTATAATTAATGTGCATTAATTAGTAAAAATTACTTATAATTCTAATTTATATAATCTCAATTCTTAGAGTAATATATCAATTATAATTTTTTCAATAAAAAATAATATAATTATTTACTTTTTAAAAATTAATAAATATTTAATATCATTATCAAAGAAATGTAAATCATAGAATTAATTTTTTTAAATATTTTAGTGTTATAAAATTGAAGGTATTTTTTTCAAAAAAATTAGTATGAAAAAATTATGGAATTGATAGATTGAAATGTTTAAGTTGTAAAAAATTAAACAGTGATACATGTAGATAAATAATTCTTTGATTATGATTTTCAAAAGTTCTACATTTGAAATTAGAAATTTTTTCTGAATCTCATCTTCATTTAGAATTTTGCCTCTATTTTCATGCACATCCTGGTCATGGGTCCCCATTTTTCATTTTATATGGAGATTTGAATTTCTATTGATATTTATAAGTTTATTAAAAAATTTAAAAATAGAAAATTTTAAAAATACTTTGAACTTCAAAACATAAATATCTATAATAACAAATACTACTAATGTAATATAATTATAATAAGTTCCTTATCGTTAAAACTATAATTATATATATAAAAATTTTATGATATAATATATTGAATTATAATTTTTTTATGCTATTTTTTATTTTTTATATTGATTTTGTTAATAGTAAAGAGATATGAAGGTATGATTGAAAAAATAATTGATTTTTAAAAAGTAAATTAAATTAAAAAAAACTTACTTTAAGTGTTAAGATTATGAAAAGGGTGAGGTATAATTTTTCTTTAAATGACATATGGAAGACTTTTTATGTAATGAGTCTTAAATATTAGTATTATATTAATTATTATCATATTTGATTAAGAATAAAGTTGGTATAAATTAAATTTTAAATTATTATCATATTAAAATAAATTAATTAGCAATTCATTAATAATTTGATCTACCCATTTTCTTTTAAAAAAATATGTTCATTTTAAAGCTTATTTATTTTGAAAATATTTTTTTATAATTTTTTATTTTACCTTCATAATATGAGGCTATTAATGGTTCTTAATTTAATTGTGGATTATAATTTTATTAACATTAGTTCTCTCTTAATGCAAATTATAATATTTAATTATTATAATATTTGATTCTTTAATGATTGTAATATGTAATTTTATTTCATATGAAAAATAATTAATAAGTAAATTATAAATTAAGTTTTAAAAAATATTTAGATATAAAGATTGAGAAAAATAGGACTTAAATCACTGTATGAATGACATGTGAAACCTAAATCACTATATAAATGTCATGTGTAATAGTTTTCATGAAATAAGTCTGAAATATTAGTATAGTAGATTTATACAATCAATAAATTTTATATCAAATTTTAATCATTAATAATCTCTAATTATGAATAAGATTTTGATAAATATCTATCTTTTTTTTTCTTTTTAAAATCTTCTCCAATTTTTTAAATTTTTTCAGCACTAACTTTTTTTTTCAAAATTCATTCAAATTTTTTAAAGTATAAAATTATCAAAATTATCGCGAATTGTATGGTTGATTTTTTTCAAAATTCATTCAAATATTTTAAAATATAAAATTATCAAAATTATTTGCAAGAACTCAGAGGTTATTGAAGGTAAAATTTTATGATCATCTCAAGTGATTCCAGGATTTTCATTTTCACATGCGTACATATATAATTTTTTTATTGAATTGACATTTTCTTAGTCTTCAAATTATTAAATTAGTCTATATATATAATCAAATAATGTCATCACTAATGACATAAAAAAATATTCTTCCTTTAAATAATTAAATTCATTATAATCTTATTGTTTATGAAGAAGGTAAATGATATAACCTAGTGCATATATTTTGCGTCTTTCTTATAATTTATATACTTAATTTCATAAATTTAATATAATAGTATTTAAAAGAAAATCACCAGCCGCTTCAAATATAAAAATTTTAGAAGTGAAATTAATACTAAAATTGTGAAATTAATTTATCAATATAATTTATGATTTCAGTATCGCAATAATTAAAGATATTTAATTAATGTAATACAATTCTATTATTAACTATGGATGATTATCAATAATATGTTAATAATATGTAATAATTGTGATTTTATTTTTTTCAAAAAAATTAATGAATAACTTAAAAGATATGGGCCCTAAAACATTTTTATTGCGACAGGTGTAAAATTTTCCCTCAAACGACTCTGAAATATTAGTATTATAGATTTTTGCTTGTGACAAATGTCTATGGATATCACGTGTTCAAAGTTGGGATTTAGAGAAAATTAGATTTATTTTGTTATATGATTTCGTATCCGGGTCAAGTGACATCCATGACTCAACTTAAATGTCTTAGTCAAGTTTTAATACGATAATTTATGAAATGCTCTTTTTTTTATTTATTAAGCTATAGAAAATGAAATATGGGGTTGAAGGAAGGGAAAGAAAAGCTTTATATGTGTTTTATTCTGTTCATGAGTTTTACTTTTTGGGAAAATTTTCTTTTGAGAGTTTTGTCAACCTTTCCAAACTCTGGTCCATTATCTCTAATCCATAATTTCCCTAAATTTAGTGGTTTTTAATGAAAAAGTAAAATACATATTTAACCCTTTGAGGTATTAGAAAATCAAATAACATTCTACTCATTAGTTTACAAAATTTATAGTACCCCACCATACTACGAGAATGCATGTTTAGGAATATAGATTATACATAAGCTAAAATCAATTTTTTTAATAAAAAGCTAAAATCTATTTTGAAATAAACTATATTATGTTTGAGTTAAAAGAAACAAAAAGACTATAAAAAAAATTACTTCTTTTGTTTCAAAATAACTGTCAGTTTTTAACTTTTTCATGTTTCAGAATATCTATCTATTTATAATATCTAGCTAGCATCAATTTTTTTCCTTACATACATATATACTCTTAATATACATGTGTTAGTTAAGTAATTAATACATTTACCAAGATGAATAATAATTACTATAAAAGGATAATTTTGTCAACTCAATTAAATTTCTACATTTATCAAGATATTTTTCTGTTTTCCTTAATATGTGTATTATTTGATCTTTGACACTTATTTAGAAACAGATGGAGTATAATTTTAAGCCACTTAATACACTACTTTATTACTTTCAAGTTAATACACAAGAATATAAATTGAATTTCATATAATTGATTATAGAAAATAAGGAAGAACTATTATCTTGGCTCCCAAAAGATTATGTTGCTGACAAAATAATTTTTAAAAGAAACTATATTTTAATTGCCCATAACCCTCAAATGGTCAACCTTGTATTACAAATTCACCAAAAGGTTAATTGATTTTTATTTTTATTAATAAAAGTGATCACACTTGCTTTATGTCAAATTCGCACTCTAACTACTATTTTAGTCCCAAATTAAAAGACCATATATATATTTGAAAAATAGCCTATATTATGTCAATTTGGCATTGTAAAACAACCACTTTAGCTTTCAAAAGATCATATATTTAATAAAATAATCCCTAGAAGAAATATTTTTGTTGACAAAAATAGAAACCAGTTGATGTTTGGGTGAATTTATCAAACAGAATGGATCTTTGAAGTGCCACGGATGAATATGCATGGTTCCCTTTAGGGACCATTTTATTAGTGATATGATCTTTCAGAATCTAAAATTATGATTTTCTCAAAAAAGTTAATTATATTTATGTTTGATCCAACTTTAATCCGCTAAAATTGACTTGACTCGATTAACTCACACATATAAGAAACCTCATGAGATGAGGTGATTTGTGCTAAAGCTAATATTAAAAGTTTAGTCTATGGGTTCTCCAAATCACTATAGAAAGATTTTAGAAATGATTAAGCTAATATAAGTGACAGAATAAATAAAAGTAATTTGCATTAATTGGAAAATGAAAAAATACAAAGAAAAGTGACCACTAAAATAAATTAGCTAATTGTGTGGAAATTGTCATGCCTCTTTTCTGCACATAAGATACCATATTTTTGTTCCATTAGCTAAGGGACAAGCATGACTGTGGCCTTTCCTATTCTTTGGCAGCCACTACTCATGCTTCCAAGCATGTTCCTATAGCTATAGTTTCCTTGTTTCACTGGACCGATATTTCTTTTTTTTCACTGAGCTGATATTTCTTTTAGGTATTCAATTTCTCCTTTTTATTATGTTTATAGATAGATTTTTTTACGTGGATTTTAGTAACAATCATTCTTATTTTCAAAATTAAAAAATTAAAATTTAATCCTGCAAAATGTCATCCCATTTTTTACTAACACCCATTACCCAACCTCTAATATAAGAATACAGCAGCTATAGGTCATCCTTATTTACTTCAGCTGTACGAAGCAACTTATGCTTGGGTATATTAACTTAAAAATAATTTTAAAGTAGTATATCCTACTTATATGTTATCAAATACTTCGAAATGTTGCTTATAATTATAAACTTTTTTAATCTTAAAATCAAATGTTGTAATCCATTTACTTCTTTTTATCCGAATATATATAATAGCTTATTTAAAATAGCTTATAGGAAAAAAAATGAAAATAAAAACTGATTTTAGCTTAAAATCTATTTTTATCAATTATGCTTTTAGTAAAATGAGGTGAGATGTAGATTTTGTAAATTAAGTGAAGTGTTATCTTCTGATACTTCAAGAAGGTTAAGTGTATTTTAATCCTATATTATAATATGACTTATAATTTTTTAGTAAAATATGATTTATTATTTTATTTCTATTAAAATATTGTAATGTTATTTTCACAGAATTTGAAAGAACAAATTTATAGGGATAAAAAAAAAGAAATGAATAAAAGGGGCTTATGCTAGTGGCAGAAATGAGGTGATGGTGGGAGAAAGAAGCCACTTATGAAAACTGATATTTCCACTTATAGTATGTGTAGAACATGGTATCGACACACTTTCATCTATACCGAGTTTAGGTCTCATACTTCATTTAAAGGTAAATAAAAGTATGTCGACACGATATCTCATATATTGTAAATACAAATGACGTTACAAATAACACTTCTGTTTATCATCTTCAATGGTTTTTATAGGAAGGAGAGCATGCAGGGGCACTCACACCTGCACACGCATTCAAATGCTTCACAGTCCACATGAAGGAGACATGAAGCTCAGGCTTTAATCCTGTATACGTATATATTTATCTGGATTCTGTTCTGGACCCGCTGTCAGAACCATTCACCGTTAATTTCCAGACCACATTTTGAAACAAACTGTTATTTCATGTGGATAACAGTCCTAGGCAAAAAGACATAATCATTGTCAGATCACTGTTAATAACTAATATCAATGCAATGTTAATGAAAAATTGTGCATGTGCAACTTGTCCAGGAGCATATGAGGTAATAGTAACCGGTGAAGTCTTGCTGAACTTAAACAAAAGTGGATATTATTTTAATATTCTTGTTAAAACCACTTTAAATTACATTTCAACATTATTTTTAAGAGCAAATGTAAACTTATTTTTTCCTAAAAAGTTTACCATAATTATATGCGTAACAATCCTTAATTTGTAAAATTATTACCAGATATTTTAGAGGTTTATTGAAACCTTCATCGTTCTCCTGTATATTTAATAATTCATTAATTTACCTGGTAGAGAAGATTATATGTGACATGCATATACATGATCATTAACAATAAAAATAAAATATTATTTTAACCATTTTAATATATATAGATCAATTAAAATACCTTTTTCTTGTATATCACATGATAAAAAAAAATGATACATCAAACATTATTAGATAATATAATTTTCATTTGCTAAGTAATCATATGTATGTAACAATTTTTTTTTTTTGTTACTTATATTAATGGATCCCAAGGAATGTTATTTGTACTCATATTTTATGGGACATCATGCCAACACACTTTTATTTACTAGTAGATAAAATATGGGTCACAAACTAAGTTAGATCCATAACCCATTTATTAGTAGATAAGAATGTATTGATTCGATATCCATAAATAGTAAGTATAGATAATATTTTTCTCATAATTTCAGAGGTGGCCTTGTCATAATGGGTTTCAGGACACCTCAAAGACTTCAGTTGAGAATTTTCCGAATAAAAGAAGGTGAAATATAAGTACACAAAACTTTTTCAAACCATAATTTGAAAGTAAGTGAAAAAAAAGAAACATTTCCATTAGAACAAATCATAATTTGCAAACTATAAACTGCATACATCATAACTAATGCAGTGTTTATTTGTTTAGTAACATATACCTCGGAAAGTGAAACAAATGGAGTACTCGGCGCATAGGAATAAGATATGTTGCCATCTTCTTTATCTGACTCCATAAATACTATCCATAGCAATCTACTTCTATATGCAATTTCAAAGTCAATTAAACATACATGCACCAACATGATATGCTATACTAGCCTAATATGATGCTTATCAATTACATTAATTATAAGTTCAAATTCATATCAATAATTGGCATGTTAACTATCTGTACCGACGCAGTAGCACTTAATTATTTGGCATAGGAAATACTAATTATGATGCAAATTTGCAACCAGTCCTCTTCTGAGGAGTACAGAAAAACAAGTGCACTGTTAGACCCACTATGACTTGAGTTCTGCTTTTCCAACCTCATAAACAAAGTATGAAAAGATGCAGAGAGGGGTCAAACCTGCACCAAACATGAAAAATATGTTTGTGTATAAAGTAATATCAGTAATCAAGTAAAGTTGTATATATCTCTATTATATATAGTACCAGCAATCATTCAAAGTTTAGAAAAGAAGCCAAATTACTATATCGATCAGAGATGCATGTGAAACAGCTAGTGTGATATAGCTATATATATATGGAGTTACCTGATTTTTTTCCTGCCAAAGTAAAAAAGTACCAAGTGGGTCACCCAAACCATTAAGCTCATATGCAAAACTGTTCAGATGTTTGCTGAATCTTGGGCAGTTTGTGGTACAGATTTAATACTTACAAAGAACTGGAAGATGATGAGTAACGTCAGCTACAGTGTACTGGGGCTGAACATTTTCGTTCCAAGCATATAATAGGCTAGGCTCAGGACATGCATAAAGCTGTTTTGGGTCAATGGTACAAATGGAGGCAACAGAAAGAAGGAGCTCCCTTCAGTCCAAGCACAGAGAGAGAGAGAGAGAGTAGTTTGTAATGAGTGAGTTAGCAGTTGATTCAGCAAAACTCACTTTTCCCCCTTATGTCCATGTGAGTGGGCTGGAGGAAGCTCCTTCACTCTTTTTCCCTCCCAATGTGAGCAAGCTGTGTAGTCACACATTTTCCCCTTCCTGTTGTAGTGATGAGTAGATGAAGATGTGTGATATAATTAATGATTTAAGTATTTAACTAAATGTAATTCCCATAGTGAATGTAGCTAAAAAAATTCTTATGATGATAGCTAAGCAAATGTCTTCATTTTTGTGTTAAGAAATAATAATTGGGAATTAATGTAAAACTTTAGGAAAGGATTATATGTGTAACTGCCAAAAATTAAGCCAGGTTTGAAGAGAAAAATTATGCAATCTGATGAGGGAGGGGGGGGGGGGAATGAGCACAACATCAAATTAAAATTTAAAAGGACCAAATGGACGGCAATATTGACTTTAAATTATATAATAGCTTATTATTATAGATGATTCCATTCATGCATATGTGTGTTCTGATTTTGTCAAATAAATCAATAAATGCAAGCCAGATATGAGAAAATAGAGTTTCAAATAAGTTAGAACCGGTGGTTCATATCCTGATCTGAAACCAAATCCGGTGTTTTTATATTGCAAAGCCAACTAACTACACTTATAATAAATATGAAAATAAAGACAAATATAATGGAAAGCCATTTGTTGGCCCAAACTTCCAGAAGATTAAGCTTCAAATTCAAATAAAAGAAAACTTTAAACAAGAAAAGGAGAGGATGAGTACTTGACAGAAGGGTGGAAAACAAGTATAGCAGCAAAACAGATTATTATATACTATCAAAAGGAAAATGCAAATATATGTCCATGCAAGTTCATAAATTAAGCTCAGAAAGTAACACTAACACATAAGCAAAACTAGTTTCACTTGAAAAATCACTTGCATAAAAATTGGTAACAATTAATCTTTAAGGCTATAGTACAAAATACGAATCTGACACCTACAAAAATTAACTAGCTGGTAGCTAGCTAGCACAGATCACTAAGCAAAAGGAAACCCTAATTCTGGTGAAGAAGATGAGGAGAAACAGACAAATTAAATATCATAGAATTGCCATGGTGACCATATAAAAAAATTAAAAAAAAATTGAATCAGGAGAAAAGATCTGGGGTGTGAAAATTAAAGCCTTCCTTATTAAAGTTTGTATAACAGGAGAGAAAAAGATCTTGAACCTTGAGTGAATATAGAAGTGCCCGAAACCCTAATTCTGGTATGTTTTTATTGGTACCTGCGCTGAAACGAATGAAGGATCAAGGAGAGTTATAAAAGAATTGAAAACTGTAAGGACGAAAAAGGACTTGCAGTTGCAGGTAATAAAGAGTGGCCAAAGAATAGAGAGAGAGAGAGAGAGAGAGAGAGATTTATTTATTATTTACTCAAGTAACTTTTTTTTTTTCAGTAAAAAAAATATTCATGGACACAAATGATGGGTCATTGTCCCCATGAGAGTCACAGATAGGAAAGTGAATCCAAGATTTAAAGAAATATTCCAGTGAAAAGAGGATGGGGGGTGGCAGTTGAAGGTAACTAAATTTCACTTAAGAGTAATTCCAGCCACATTTTACTTTTGAGAAATGTTATTTACACTCGTCGCTTATGGGACACTATGCCAACACACTTTTATTTATGGGGTGTGCATCCCATTTTATTTGAAACTCATCTTATCCAATAATAGATAAAAGTATATCGATACGGCGTGCCACAAAGTATGAATACAAATTACACTACTCTATACTTTTTCATTGCAGAACAACTTGCACTGCACTTCTTTTCCACAGAGTAATTAGATCATGTATTTATTTTATGAAAAAGGGTTTCCTATAGTTACTGCATGAAGTGCACCTAAAGGCGCTCATTTGTCTTACAATTTTCGGTATTTAATTTTAAAAAAAATTATTTGTATACTCTATTTTAACATCTTAACTTTTTAGAGTTAAAAGAGTTAGAAAATTATATGAAGTGATAATAGTAAGATTCCAAGGATCCACTTTTTGGTGTGTGATATATAGAGTGTTTCAAATTGTGGATCGCATCGCATGACACGGCCACAATATTACGGTTGCGGTCCATATCGCAACTGCATCGGATTGCAATTGTAATGTGATGCACTTTCACACAAATTGACCGCAACGCAATTGCATTAAGATTATATCAAAACACAATGACCGTATCAAGGCGGCAATAGACCACATCAAGACAGAAATGGACCGCAACAGGTTCTTTTTCCATTTGTAGATACGCAAAAAAATTTCACATTGTATTGGCTGCAATGCACGACACGATGGCTGGATTATCTGCAATCACAACAACCGCAGCCGCACAATTGCAATTGAAGACATATACGTACGCTTTATTATTGGGTTTTCTTTTTATGTGCTCTATTATTGAAATTTGTTTAGGATAAAAGTGTGCATGATCCATGTCTTCTCATCATTCATTCATATTTTATTTGGAGCAAAGATACTTATGCACCTAATAGGTATGCGACACTCAACAACTTTTTTTAATTTCCTTTGTCTTTTCATCTTTTTCTTTTTTCTTTCTTTATGATTTTTGTCTTACTCTCTCTGTAGGTATCCAAGGTGTCTACGCAAATGAAGTGGTTCAATTAACACAACTCTTTTATTTGCATTTGCATAAATTTATTCACTTCAAACAAGTGTGACAGGCCACATCGTTTGTTCACTTAATTTAGTGAGCCAGGGAATCCTGCAGCGAGTCAATGATATACGCTTCAAAGAAAAAGTACTAGATATACTGACAGCGAAGTTTGCAATTAATTTGACAACTTAAACATCATTCCCGAAAACTAGTGTTCAATCGTGATCTGCTCTCATCAACAACTTGAACCTCATCTCTATTATTATAACGATGGCGAAGTATATGTTGGAACAGAAAGGCTGGACAAGCACTTCTTTTTCACTTTTCATTTTTTATTTTTTCGGTCAGTTTTCAAACCGTTCCCAAACAACCATAATAACTTAATTCATACGCTAAGATTGAGTTATGTTACAGCACAGGTTGGTTAGCTAGTTAAGTGGGTCTCTTTCATTTTCTTATAATAAGTGTCCATTTTTTGTTATACAATAATTGTATGTCCTTTTAAAAAATATAAACAATATTAATTATTTTTCATCTTTTATATCCTTGCTAAATAGAGTAATGCCACACATTCAGAAAAATATATACAAAATTTTTTGACAGAAATCATAGTGATTTTTGGATGAAACAAAATAATATAATCCAATAGTTTATCTAAAGGTTAATAATTAAAGGTGCATTTGTTTTATATTTTGAAAAAAATAATTATGAAATTTAATTTTTATATTTAATTGAAAAAATTGAAAACTCATTTTTTTAAGAATCTAATTTTTTTAGCTCCTACAAAAAAAATAAAAAATAAAAACTAATTTTTTAAAATTCATTTAAATATACAAAAAATATTTTTTTGGTGAAAAATGTGAATTTTGGCTCCAGGATTGCAAACAAACACACCCTAAATCATATTATTCTAGATACAAAATTCTAGATAAATTTGTAGTTATCTAGTATTTCATATTAAATAACATGAGGCAGAGAGAAAGTAAGTAGAGTATTAAAAAATTTAAACAATATAATATTAATTAATTTTTATGTTTTATACCCTTATTAAATAATAGGTCGAAGAGAAAAAGTGAGTGAATTGATTAACTAAACCACGATATCTAACACAACTGGTAGCTAATTGGGCTCATTAAGCATATAATCAAGGGTTCAATTTTGAATGGTGTGTATGAAGAGATCTCTTGTGGCCAAAGACAAAATTCATATTCGTGACCTCTACGCCTCGAGGAAATTAGTCACTAATACGAGTGATAAATACCGTAGGTTCATCTATAAAAAAAGGAGATTAAGTAAAGAATGTTAATATCGATAAAGATATTAAATGATAAGAATAAGTTATTGAAACAACAATGTTATATAAATCGAAAGCTATTAGCACGAAAAGCGACGAAGAGTAATAACTAAGTGACATTGGTTTTTAATAACCAAGGGAAAATTATGCGATCATGGATAGAGAGTGAAGAAAAACCAATAATAACATGAAATTTGTTTTTAATAACATGACATTTGTTATCAAAATGATTTTCTACTTTTTGTTTTTGCCAATGGCAGAACTTGAAGAAAATTTTTGAGGGCTGAAGTGCATTTGGATTAAGATTTGTATGTCATATACATAAACTTTAAAGCAAATAACTAATTACGATAATGCTAATATGTATTTGAATTAGTTGCGAAATTTGATTATTTTAATAATCAAGTATACATATAATTTTTTTATAATTGATTATTGGAAAATCAATTTTACGTTTGAATGTATTAAATTAAAAGTAATTTTAAAATAGTATATTTTGTTTAGATTGTATAAAAATTACGTTTGTATAATAAATTACTAAAGAAAGATATAGACTAATCTTATATATATATTTTCTAATATTTGATACCTAGGTTATTATTTTGACAAAAACTATTAAATTCTAAAATAATTTGTTTTTACATGTAATAACAAGATTTAAATTTATGTATAGGTGATTTTTACACTGAAAACGAAATTGTTTTTTTGTTTTAACTTCTTAACCACTTAAACTTTTCATCTAGTGTAAAAATTATTTCAATACAACTTATATTAAAAAAGAATTGCATTCTCAAGCATACAGCTAACAATGTCAAAAATTTTATAAGCATACTTAGCAGTAGATGCGGGAATCCTAGGAGGGTACTGCTCCCAATCGACCTACTCTCATTGATTAGGAGGTAATGTGGTCCTAGATGCATGGTGGGCAGTCCCTGCAAGGGTCATATTTGTGGTATGGGGACACATTATGCCGATTCAATGTCCCATGCCTCTCTACTGTGACCGGCGATGCCGCCCCTCTGGGGCCTGAGGTAGTGACCATGGTATGCTGCCTTTAATGAGGAGCTACAAAAGAAGCTACAGTAGAAGAAGGACCAAAGATATAGAGGAAAAAGGAAAACAGATGGAATAGAAAGATGAAAGAGTTGCCGAGGAAGGCGGAGAAGAATATCGAGGAGAGCGCAAGATAGATATAGCAGGAGTAGTTGCCTGCCATGCGAGTGCACTCCTTCTTATTCATATATAGCGAGAGACTTTATTGTTAAATAAATAGATCAGAACAAATGTTTTCTCTTGATTCTTGATTCTGGGTGCACCTAAATATTTCTTGAGAGACTGTTCCCAACTTCCTGCCATGCCGCGCCTACATCTCCACCACTACCGATATATATGGGCCCAAGACAATTCCAATTCCTCCTCCTTAGACGATGGTGACGCAGACAAATAATTATTGTTATTATTAATAATGTGTAGTACTTTTGAAAAATAATTATTATGAACTGTTGTTATTATTAATAATTTGTTCACTTAATGCAATGATTTAAAATTTTAATTAAATTATAAATAAATATATCAATATTTTGTATATTATAAGTTAAATTCTTATTCTTTTGATCAGTATAAGCCGAATATATTTTATTCATACATAAATCTCAATATGTAAAATTATTCATGAAGGATATTTTGATAAAAAAATAAAATAATAACATGAGAAAATTAAGATATAATGAAAATTTTATGTTTTAAAAATAGAAGGGAGGGGAGTGTGATAAACATATCTCTCAAGGGAGGTGGTTGTATTTTACACTTAATTTTATGTCCATGATTGAATATATATAGAAGAAGAAAAATTTATTTGAATGGAAATATATTTCTTTTATTCATTAAAAATTATTGTTAATTTATTGACATATTTTTATTATTTTACAATACCAAGATTTTTAAATTAAAAAAGTAAATTATTAAAGAGAATTGTAAATATACCTTCATTTATTAGATTAAAAAGGTCAAAAAAGAAAATAAGAAAATGTTAATGAGAAAGAGAGAGAGGTGACGGAGAGAAACGGGAAAATCCACGGGAAAAAAAAGAAGCTAAGCTCCTATTTATATGGGTGTTCATAAGGATAACCCAAAATGGAGATGTGAATAATGTGGATAAGTTTGGTCCCCACAGAAATGAAAGCAATTAGGCAAAGTCCCTATTTATTAAATGGGGGGAAGGAAGGGGATGAGATTCTCATCCCATGGAGACCTATCAAATCTCGATATATATGAAATAACTTAAATATTCACTCCTATATACATAAACATAATCTTAGAAAACCTTAACGTATCTTTATTTCTAAATTGCCTTGTTTTGAATTTGCATTTATATATGTATTTTTTTTATGTTGGATTATATTGCATTGGTAATACTTGTTATTATGGATATTTATGTATTTTTATTGGATTTTAGACTTTTTTTTAATTTTAATTTTTTAATTATAACAAACTTATTAATATTCATGGGGATTTGGATCCCCACAAGGGAAGGGGCACGGAGACCTGTTATGAGGATGAAGATGGGGATAGGGGTGAAATTCTAAACAGGGACAAATATGGGAGGCATGTCCCTGCACCATGGATATCCATTGCTAGCGCTGCACTCCATGCCAACATATCCTAGATAATAAACACGGATAAAAGCACGTTAAAAACCAAAGGCTAAAAGGATTTTAAAGTCACTCCCTTCCTCAATTACTCTCATACCATAACTCAATGCGCAAAAAACCCTTGTGTGCAATTCTTCTTAGAGAAATATCATTTTAACACACACTTTATGGGACACCGTGCCGACACACACACTTTATGGGACACCGTGCCGACACACACACATATCCACTATTGGATTGGGTGTGGGACCAAACTAAGTAGGGTTCATATCCAATTCAATGGTAGATGTGAGTGTGTTAATAAAGTATCTTACGAAATATCAGTCAAAATAACATTACTCTTCCTCTTAATATTTGTAAGTACGAAAAAACCTCTATCATCTTATTTCATGATTATGCTCTTGTTGATTATGTATAATTATGCTTATACATATTTTGTTCAAAATTAATTAAACATTTTTATTTATTTGATTTTCTCTTGGTTATACGTAGATCTATCTCTGGAATTCAACTATATTCACATTATTATTTGTACTTCATCTTTCTTGAGTGTGTAAGATTTGTGTTCTCAATTTAAATTACTAAATAGGTGAGTGGTGTGGTGTTGTACCTGTGTAGTTTTTCAATTAAAATTGGGTGAAAAGCCATATTGTGCTTTATTGAGAGCTAGGGTTATTATGCAAAATTAAGGGAAAGAATACAATCTTATACTTGAATGCTAGTCAAAATATTGATAATTGTCAAGAATAATTGATATGGTGTAAGGATGATTGAAGCTTATGATTGAAACAATTTAAACATAATACCTGATTTGGGGGAAATAGGAGTAATAATGCCTCAATAACATGAGTGCTTAAATATTGGTTTAAGTAAGGGTGAGACCAAAATCCTTAACAGTAATATTAGGAAGAAGCAAAATAAGCTTCTTGTAGTGTGAGAAAAATAGAGAGTGTGTATAAGAAAATTCCAAGAGTGTAGTGTGAGTATACATTGGAGTTTTGGATATATTCTCTAGATATCTATAATACTACTAATTGTAATAGAAGAGAGTCTCACTGGAGATATATTATATTGTAATTACTCTTTAAATATAGTGGAATATTTTTTGGAGTTTGGCTTGTGATTTTTCCCTCAAAATTATTAGAGGGTCTTCTACGTTAAAATTTTGTGTACAGTTCTCTCAATTTATTCTTATTGGCATGAATACTGAAAAGTAGTTCCCACTACAAAGTACTATTCATGTGCTTTATTTATCTGTTACTCTCCACGATTTTGGGCACACTTCCACTCACATCCATAAAGTGTTTATTACACTTGGGATGTACCCAACTCCTAATACTACTAACAAGTGGTATTAGAGTTTTTGGTTCTATGGGATTTATTCTTAGTATACTCTGTGATTGCAGCTTAGTTTGATCTTCTACATCAAAAAAGAATTTCTCCCTAGTTGCTGTTGTTGGAAGGTAGTGTGATACTATGAGGGTGCAGTTTGGAAAGGTTTTGGCTAAGAAAAGACTTGGTATTTAAGCATGTTCATTGTGACTCACCTCTCTTTCCTTGGAATTCTCCTGTGCATAGTTTACAGTTGATTTACACTAATCCAAGATATCAGTGCCAAAATTTGAAGTGGAGAAATTTGACAGGTCCAATAACTTTAGGCTATGGAAGCTGAAAGTGCAGGCGCTACTAGGTTAGCAAGGTCTTACAAAGGCAGTACAGGACCCGAGATCATTACCTGATGACAAGAAGGAGGAGATGATGGTCAAAGCACTGAGTACAATATAGTTGAGTCTTGCGGACAATGTTTTGCGAGAAGTCATGGAAGAAGAAACAGTTATTTCACTATCGAAGACTTTGGAAGAAAAATATTCCGTAAAGACCTTGTCCAACAAGCTTTATCAGAGGAAGCGACTGTACACGTTCAAATATTTAGGAGGAAAATCAGTGCAAGAGCATATAGATGATTTCAATAAAATGATATGTTGGAGTAGCTAGAATTAAAGTTGAAGATGTTGATCAAGTTATGATCTTGTTGACTTCATTACCTCGGTCCTATGATAATTTCTGTGATACCATAATTTATGGTAGATCCGATATCTCAATGAAAAATGTCAAAGAATCATTGATGATAAAAGAACATCAGAAGTTAGTATCCGGATCCAGTGCTGAAGATACTGCAGATGGGTTTTTCGTGACGAGATGGCGTAGTCAAGAAAGAGGATCTGGAAGCAAAAGCAAGAGAAGATCGAAGTCCAAAAGGCACAAATCTGTAGAGTGCTTTCATTGTCATTAGATGAGACATATCAGAAGAAATTACACAGAGAGAAAAGAGAAATCAGGAGATTCTGCCAACATAACAATGGAAAGTTTTGATGATAGTGATGCTGATGCTGGTTCGGCCTTGACAGTATTCACAGGTGACACCGGAAATAAGTGGATCCTGGATTCTGGCACATCCTTTCACATGACGCCTAATCGAAGCTTTTTCTCATCTTATAAAAAGCGGGTTGGAAAAGTTAGATTGGGAGATAATAGAATTATTCCAATTGTAGATGAAGGAGATGTGCAAGTCAATTTGGATGATGGTACTAAAAGGACATTTCAAGCATGGCATGTTCTAGAACTAGGTAGAAACCTGATCTCATTAAGTACCCTCGACAATCAAGGGTACAAGTTTACTGGAGAAGGTGGTTTCTTGAAGGTACTCAAAGGCTCAATGGTGGCGTTGAAAGGAAAGCTGTAAGGCGGGATCTATATATTGCTGAGAAGCACAATCGATGGAACTACTGCTGTCTTATACTCTGAAAGAAATAATAATACTACACGATTATGGCACATGCGGCTTAGTCATATGAGTGAGAAAGGAATAACCATACTTGTTGGTAAAGGCTTGCTAAAAGACTTGAAGAATTGAAAACTAGGTTTCTGTGAAAACTATGTGTTTGGAAAGCAGAAATGGGTGAAGTTCAGTTCTGGAAAACACAACCGCAAGGGGATATTGGAGTATATCCACTCGGATGTTTGGGGTCCAGCCCCTGTCAACTCCTTAGGTAGAGCTCGCTATTTTTTTACTCTGATAGATGATTATTTCAGGAAAATCGGGATATATTTTCTAGAGAAAAAAGAAAAGGTGTTCGAAAAATTCAAGCAATGGAAGGCCATGGTCGAGAAGCAAACCGGGCTATTAGTCAAGAAACTAAAAACTAACAATGGCGGAGAATTTTGCAGCAAAGAATTTGTAGAATTCTACAAAAATGCTGGTATATTGAGGCATCATATTGTACCAGAAACACCACAGCAAAATGGAGTTGCAGAATGGATGAACAGAATACTTCTAGAGCGTGTAAGATGCATGCGAATTAATGCAATACTTCCCAAATCATTTTGGGCTGAGGCGGTTAGTACAGCTGTATACCTGGTAAACAGATCTCTATCAACTGTTATTGATCTGAAGATTCCACAAAAGGTATGGTCCAGTCGACCTGTAAACTATTCTGATTTGAAGATATTTGGCTATCTTGCGTATACCCATGTGAGTGATGGTAAACTTGAGGTGAGGGCAAGAAGGTGTATACTGCTAGGGTATGCACGAAGGGTGAAAGGCTACAGACTATGGTGTATAGAAAAGCGAAGTTCACCCAAAATCATCGTCAGCAGAGATGTCACTTTTGATGAGGTGACAATGCTAAATCATAATAAGGAATCAAACTTAGATGAGGTAGAAACAAATCATGGCGCTAAGAAGCAGGTGCAGCTAGAGATTAACTGTGGGAAGTGAAGCAAGAAGATCAGTCGAGTACTTCAGGGATTGCTCAACTTGAAGTAGAACAACAAGATAAACCTAAAGATACTGGTGAACAAACCAGAGAAGCAGAGCCATACAGTATTGCTACTGGTAGAGAAAGGCAAAAAATCCAAAAACCAAAAAGATGTCTAGATTCTGCTATCTATGCACTTGATTCATTAGATGCAGATCCTATAGCCTTTGCCTTGGCTATAGCGGATGGTGTAGTTGGAGATGAACCATGTACCTATTGTGATGTAATAGAAAGTAAGGAGTCGAAGCAGTGACTAATAGCAATGAATGAGGAGATTGAATCTCTTCAGAAAAATCAGACGTGGGAGCTGGAATAACTTGTAAGCTGCAAATGGGTTTACAAAAGGAAAGAAGGAATTCTTGGCATTGAACCTCCAAGGTTCAAGGCGAGACTAGTAGCAAAGGGTTATATTCAGAAGGAGGGTATTGACTTCCATAAAGTATTCTCTCCTGTGGTGAAGCAGCTCTATTCGAATCCTATTAGCAATTGTGAGTACGTTTAACTTGGAGCTAGAATAGCTTGATGTGAAGACAACATTTTTACATGGTGAGCTAGAGGAGCAGATATACATGAGTCACCCGAAAGGGGTTCATAGTTCTTGATAAGGAGAACCATGTTTGCTTGTTAAAGAAGTCATTGTATGGATTGAAGCAATCTCCGAGACAATGGTGCAAAAGGCTTGATGCATTTATGATTGGTACTGGATATAGTAGAAACCAATATGATAATTGCATCTACTCTAAGGAGCTTTTAGATGGTTTGCAGATTTATCTGTTATTGTATATAGATGATATGCTAATTGCAGCTCGTAACAGGGCTGAAATTGGTATGTTGAAAACTCAATTGGGAAAAGAGTTTGAGATGAAGGACTTGGGTATGGCATGAAAAATTCTTGGAATGGAGATTCATAGGGAGCGGAGTGGCGATAGGTTGTGCTTGACGCAACAAAATTACATTATGAAAATGCTACAACGCTTTAATATGGATCAGTCCAAACTAGTTGGCACTCCGTTAGCTGAACATTTTAAGTTATCCTTGAAGGAATATCCGAGAACTGAGGAGAAGGTAGAGCACATGTCTCGTATGCCTTATTCTAGTGTAGTTGGCTGTCTCATGTATGTCATGGTGTGCACTAGATCGAATCTTTCACATGCAATAAGTGTTGTAAGCAGATTTATGAGCAAACTTGGAAAGACACACTAGGAAGCCGTGAAATAGATCATGCGGTACCTAAGAGGTTTCACTGATGTCTGTTTGGTATTTGGAGGTCAGAAGAACTGTAGAGTTGTGGATTATATAGATTCTGATTATGCAGGTGACTTGGATAAAAGGAGATCATTGATAGGCTATATCTTTACAATCTTTGGACTTACTATTAGCTGGAAGGCGACATTGAAATCTACAGTGGTATTGTCAACTACTGAAGCTGAATATATGGCATTGACTGAGGTTGTTAAAGAAAGCATTTAGGTGCACAGTCTTTGGATAGTTTTGGGTTGAATCAACATGTAGCAATTGTACATTGTGATAGTCAAAGCACCATTCATCTAGCCAAAAACCCAGCCTATCATGAAAGGACAAAGCACATTGATGTTAGACTTCATTTTGTCAGAGAAAGTATCAGTAATGATACAGTTGCAGTTCAAAAGATAGCCATAGCTGAGAACCTAGCCAATATGATGACAAAACCATTGTCGATTGACAAGTTTAAGCATTGCTTGGACTTGGTCAATATTTGCAGAAGTTGAAGGATGTTGTAAACTGCAAGCCAAGGTGGAGAATTGTCAGAACATGGCTTGCATTATTGCAAAGCCAATAAAAAAAGAGGAAGTCCACTGAAAGTGTTGATTCCCTAACTAATTCACAATTAAAAATTGATGGAGCATTGTTGTGCATTGCTTTTGGCTTCTTATAAATAGCCAAGCATTCAACTGAGAAGAGCATTCAGTGCTGAGACACATTTTCCTCAGCAGTATTACGAAGAAGCAAAATAAGCTTCTTGTAGTATGAGAAAAATAAAGAGTATGTGTAAGAAAATTCTAAGAGTGTAGTGTGAGTATACACTGGAGTTTTGGATGTATTCTCTAGATCTCTATAATAATACTAATTGTAGTAGAAGAGAGTCTCACCGGTGATACACTATATTGTAATTACTCTTTAAATAGTGGAATATTTTTTAGAGTTTGGCCCGTGGTTTTTCCCTCAAAATTATTGGAGGGTTTTCCATGTTAAAATTATGTGTGCAGTTCTCTCAATTTATTCTTGTTGGTGTGAATACTGAAAAGTGGATCCCGCTATGAAGTACAATTTATGTGCTTTATTTATCCGTTACTCTTCATAATTTTGGGCACGCTTCTGCTCATATCCATAAACTGTTTATTACATTTAGGGTGTACCCAACTCTTCATACTACTAACAAGTAAAACTACAAAAGCTAACATGATTAGGCATGGTGAAAGCGACAATGGTAACTTGCTTGTTGAAGCCCAAGTATTGTGTGTGCAACATTGACCATGGGAGGTAAACAAAACCCAAGTACATGGAGAATGATGCTAATGCTCTTGCAATTGAAGATGTTATTAAAGGAGATAAAGGGTAAGAAAATGAAGAATATTTAAATGAAAAAAAGGAAAAAGAAGTAGATGGTGAATTTGATTTTGATATTGATAATAGCTTTTAAAAAGGTGCAGTTATACAGAGTAGGGTAAACAGAAGCAGATACTATCAAGCAATGAGTGATGAAAATTTGTGTTGATGAAACCAGTTTAAAGTGTGATATGAAATAATAGAGCTCATACTAGCTACTAGTTGGGCAATCAGTCTTGAAAAAAAGAAGGAAAAGTTGAGGAGGAAGTGATATATTTTAATCTGAAAGGAAAAAATTATTGGTCAATCACCACAACCTATGAGAGAACATTTTGAAGCTAGTGTTGATATTGGACAATTCATTTGCCAGATTTCTAGTTTGTACCTATACCAGACCAGGACAGTAATATGTTGTCTAAGGCATCAAATACGAAAAGAAAAGGCAGAGAGAAATAAAAGAGTAAGGGAAAAAAGGTGAGAATTGGAGCAGAATTGGCATCAAATATCTATCTACCTGTCTCACATCACATTTGATTTTTTGCAACTTAAACATTCCAATTTATTAATTTCATAATTTTTTTCATATTAATTTTTTAAAAAGAAATACTTCAATATTTCAGCATTAAAATATTTGAAAATCATTTTAACGATTTACACTTCTTTGATAATGATATTAATTATTTATTAATTTTTTAAAATTAAATAATTATATTAATTTTTATTGAAAATAATTTTGTAATTGATACACTACTCCAATAATTGAGATGACATAATCTAGGATTATATATGATTTTTTACTAATTATAACACATTAGTTATAACATTTATTTTGAAATAGATATTTAATTTACTAAAAGAACATACAAGGAAATGAGGTATAATTGAAATAACATAAATTAAATTTATTTATTATTTTTATTAATTAGAAGTGTGTATATATATGTGTTGTTATAAATTAAATATTTGAATTTACTAAAATAACACAAATGGTTAGGATTACAAAAAAAAAAAAAATTCTGAAGTGGGTACCCGTGGGGATTACTTACAATAGGGATAGGTTTAGTCTTCATCGGGATAAGATGGAGTTCATGTTTGTTAAACGGGAAAAGTACGAGGAATGAGGTCCTTGCTTTATAAAACCCACTAACTCTCCATTTATATAAATAATTTAGATTTAAATATCCACTTTTATATATATAACCTTAGAACACCTTCATTTTTTCAATTATCTTTATTCAATTTGAATTATGTATTTTCATTTTTATTTTGGACTATGTTATGTTAGTAGTATTTGTTATTATGGATATTTATATTTTGAATTTCAAAGCATTTTTAAAATTTTTCTCTTTTTGAAATTTTTTTAATAAATCCACAAATACCTAGGGGATTCAAATCTCTATAGGGAAAATGAGAGGCAAAATTCTAAATAAGGATTAGGGTTAAAGGACATATCACCTCTCTCATAGATACACATTGTCATCCCTATAAATGACTTATGATATAATAAAATTATCCACATATTCTCTTTTATTATTCAACAACTTTGACTTTCGAAACGTGTAAACTTTTTATAAAATAGACTCTTTATTATTAGTTAAAGATCATCTACTAATATTTTTTTTAACCTTATAAACATGATATTCAAAATAAGATATAAAATAGAATGACACATTTATATTTTATTTATTTATTTAACTATTTAACCATTAAATTATTTTTAAAATAAATTTATATACTTAATTTTATATAAGATATATTTAAATAAATCATTATTTATTTTTTATTATGATGAACAAACTATCTTCATTATCACTCGTACATCAAATAGGTCAAATGACTAGTTTAAAATAAGCTACACTCTAATCAATTTTCAAGTTTTTCAATAATTCTCTACTTTCTCTTGGTTAATATTTTATTTTGTACCAAAATATCTTTTATTTATAGTGATATACATTATTGAAAAAAATTAAACATATATATAGCTTCAAAAAGAAAGTCTTATGTTGAGGGGGAACTTTAGAAAGCTCATCATACTTCATTCATATCATTTTTTATATTTTTTTAACATTTTTTGTTATTTTAGTTTTAATTATCCTTAATTATGGAACTTTCTTTCAGGCATGATTACTTATGGTGATATATCACTTTTCTTTTTTATAAATCAATTATATACTTGAGAAATGAAAACTATTTATAATTCTCTGTTCAAGTGTGTGTTCTAAAAGATTGGATATTATATGTTGAACTCTAAGTTCTGACACAAGATTATTATCACAATATGTTTTAGCTATGATACCATTTATTTTAAGCTCTGATACTTTGTATGTTTAGTTTCTGATTATTGAAATTGGAGAAACTTAACAAAATTTTTAACTCACAATGATAAACTTGATGAGAGTTTACTTTTTGAAAAGGCTAAGTTGTAAGATAAATTTTTATTAAGTTTTTGAAAGAGAATTTCATTAAGGTTCTAACCTTAAAGAAATTAAAATTCTTTTAAAGTGTTCTTTAAAAGATTTTCTCAAAATTTGGTTTGTCATCATAAAAAAATGAGAGATTGTTAGCTCCAGAACCCCTTCAGAAAGCTATTGTAGCACATGTTTTAAATGACAACAAGTAAATTTTGATAAAATATTTTGAAGAAATGACTAATAGTTTGCTTGAGTTTCTTAGATAATTAACAAGACTATTCTCGTAACATATAAGTTTAATTCGTGACATTTTTTCATAATATCATGTTTTAATATTATTAAATCTCATTCAAAGATATTCAGTATTATAAAGATGTGAAAAATAGTTTAGAGAGTGAACTGGAATACATAGTAACATGAGAAAGCAAGACTAGCATCAGAAACTAAGTCTTGATCTTTAGAAAGTAACTCATGTACTCAAAAAGTGAGATATCTAGTTAAGAAAGTAATTTCTCATGATATATCAACATCGTCATCATCAATCACTTTAGTTATGATCTCTGAAGTATATCCACTTCATGAGAAGATATTTATCAAGCTCAGAGATAAGTACACAAGGCTAACAAATGGCTCGAAACGTGTGGAACCATATCAGAAATCAAATTTACATTAGAAACGGCACTTGGTCAACAGAAATTGAATGAAATTTGAATTTCAAATTAAGTCAACAAATCAAAAAGTATTGATAGTGACACATCAACTTTAGACTTCGATATTCCTCATATTCTAGAAGGAAAAGTCAAAAACCATATTTAGAAAGTAAATACTACTTCTGAAGTTTTATTTAGAAACCATTGTCAACAGTCTCAGTACTAACAAGGACAATTCTAACACAACTCAGCTATTCTTCTAGAGGATAATCCCTAAGACACAAAAAGGAAGATCAACACGTATCAAAAGGAAGAAAAATCGAGCGACAACAGTTTATTTCAAAATCTAAGTATAAAAGGATGAAGCCTTCAAATGTGAAGAAAATTTTGCGCATCAAACGCTGAAGCTCTCTAACACTTTCTGAAGTTCATCTTTTTCTTTGAAATTAGTTTCTATTAAGAAAATCTTTTTTCTTATACATCTTAGAAAACATTTTCTTCTTAGGAAGAATTAGGAAGAAGTATCTTAAGTTAGATCCTTAAACACTATTTCATTTTAGGAGACTTGAGTGTTTTGTTCCTGGAGAGTTACAACCCAAAACTTATTTCTTAGTGTACCCTGATCCAATAGTACTCAAGTGAGGATAGCTTGTAAAGGTTAGCAGCAAACTACTTAAAAGTGAAAGTAAATTGGAACTACTACTTACTGGAAATAATTTGAAAAGACTATTCAAAGAATATCTTACTTTATCAGATTGAGAAAGAGTTTAATTAGTGAAACTCAACAAGGTTGTTGAGAACTAGAAGTAGGCAGTATTTGGCTAAATCAGTATAAAAAAAACCTTGAGTAATATCTCTTTTTCTCTATCTCCTTAACTTTTAGTACTTGTTTCAAGTTCTATTGTGTCATTTTTGAAAATCAATTTAGAACAGTTTTTGAAGCTTGCTTAGTTTTCAGCTACTTTAGAAAGCTACTTTTTGAAGCTTATTAACACTTGCTTTTCCACAGCCTTCAAGTAATATTACTTGATAGACTTTGTTTAGTTTTCAGAAACAAAAAGTATTTACAAGCACGATTCAACCCCCATTCTCATGCTACATCCTACTTAGACAAGAAGGGCAAAAGTAAGTTGAAAAAAGTGAATTGTTATCATTGTGGTGAGAAAGGACATTTCAAAACTGCATTGTGCTATTATGTTTGATACATGCCACGTCTTGATTTAAATAAATTATTAATATATTAATATATTTTACTTTGAATTTTTCATTTTATTTAATATAAAATTTTAATTATTTTTCTTTATCCAATAAGAAAAATGGAAGGGGAAGAAAGAAGAAGATATGACAATTTTCTTTTTTATTTTTTAATAAATTTTTAATAAAATCTACTCAACAATATCCCACTCAAGTGAATTGTGGGGTTTTTATGTTTATATCATAGAGTATTTTAATTATTTTTACCTTATAAGTGGTTAATTATTTATATACAAACATAGAAATCAAAATAAAAAATATAATTAATTTAAATATAATTGTAATAAACAAAGTTACTATATAAAATATTTGACAAAATTATTTTATATCTTTTCTTTTTGTGGTATCTAAAATTTGCATGAAATGTAATTAAAGTGATAAAAAAAATTATGTGTATAAGGAAAAGCTCAATATTTTTTTTTTCTATTGGGAGGTGGGTGTTTAGTTCTTATAAAATAAATTGTAAGTATGCAATTTTTTAGATCTAATTATATGATATTTTTTATGATACTATGTAGAATGAGGTGATGAAATTTTTTTTAATAAATTCTTGCTAAAATCGTTGACATATCTCTTATTAAAGGTCATTATACTCATAAATTCATATTTTGTTATATTTTAAATTTTTTTTATGTAATATGAATTTGAAGCCACATTTCTTTACTCAAGAAAAAAAGGATGAGTAAGGATAAGGATGATGAATTTTTTTTAATTTATGAAAACTATTATGAATATTCACTAGAATAAATATAAATATGCTCATGGGCATATTTTATTTACTAAAATTTCTCAGTAATTTCTTTATTCAGGAAGAAGGAGAGCAGTAAGGGGATGAGATGATAAATTTTTTAATCAATCTATCATAAATATTTATTATTCATAAAGTTGTTTTAATAATATTTTTTCATCATTTCTTATGGCTGCACTTTGATGTTATCATATATTTTATTAATTTTTATTGAAAGCTTATTATATATATAATCTTATATATATTGATACACAATTCGAAGGAAAATATTGACTTGATTTTGGAGGCCTATTTTAAGTCATGAGCATGTATGTTACAACTTCTAAAGTAACCAATCAGATCATAGGATTGGAGATTTTTATGTACATGGTGATTCAAAGAACACTAATGAAACTAATCATGTTGTGTATATAAGAAAATGTTTATAAATATATGTTAAATGTTAGATTATAAGTTGATCAATGATTCATACACAATTTATGGACAATTCATTTTATCATTTACTTCCTTATCACACATATAATTTAAAATTGTATATCTACTCAATTCAATTGTCTATACAACTCTATAAGTCCTAAACTAATATAATCTTATATATTAATCCATAATTCTTAAGAAAATATTCACTTGATTTTGGAGAGGCCTATTTTAAGTTATGACCAAATACGTTGCAACTTCCAAAGTAACCAATCAGATAGGGTTGGCGATTTTTATATACGTGGTGATTCGAAGAACATTAATGAAAATAGTCATGTTGTGTATATAAGGAAATGTTTATAAATATATGTTGAATGCTATATTACAAGTTGATCAATGATTCATACACAATTTATGGACAATTCATTTTATCATTTACTTCCTTATCACACATATATAATTTAAAATTATATATCTATTCAATTCAATTGTGCAGGTCCAAAACTAGCATAATCTTATATATTGATATACAATTCTAAAGAAAATGTTCGCTTGATTGTGGAGAGGCCTATTTTGGATCATGGCCATGTATGTTGCAACTTCAAAAATAATCAATGAGCGAGAATTGTAGATTTTTATGTACGTAGTGATTCGAAGAACACTAATGAAACTAGTCATGTTGTGTATAAGGAAGTATTTATAAATATATATTGAATGCTACATTATAAGTCGGTCAATGATTCATATACAGTTTACGGACAATTCATTTTACCATTTATTTCCTATCACACGTATATAACTTAAAATTGTATATCTACTCAAATCAATTATCATTGTAACTGTACGAGCCTAATCTAGTTACTATTGTGTGTGTGTGTGTACGAAACTTTTCTACCAAAAACAAAGTGCTATGAAAGTTAGTTTACTACCTTATACATTGCAACTTAATACAAGATTTTTTACGTAGGAAGCCTGCTAATTTAAGTGGTCAAATAACATTCCCTTTGTTCACGCTACAAATTAAAATGGCAATCATCCAAGTGTATATATTACAAACGTTTAGCATATTTGACCCAAAAAAAAAAAAACTTTTACCATATAAGTGTCACGTCGTTTTATGCACAAATATACTGAGTAAATTTAGGATATCTACAGTAAAAAATGATTAATTCTCTTGAGCTATTGAACTCACAAATATAAATTTCACCTATGTCAATTATACCCTCCACATGCATCTCATCAAGGATCAAAAACTCTAAACTAAATACTCAAATAACTCAACTAGCTAGAGCACAAATATACTCTAATTGTAACATGCTCCTGATGCGATGTCTTCTTATCAGTTGTGAAATTAGCATTTTTCATTCAGAAGCATTATAAAAACTACAGATTAATTTTTATACACCGAGGATATCAAATAACTTTACATTATCAGTCATAAAATTTATAAAAAAAATAACAAATCTGAATTACTCATCATAATTTAATATTTTCCTCAAATTGTACTTACACTGTAGTAAATAAATCCTAAAATTTATACATACAACATCTCTAGCCGAATAAAATAATTTAATGCATGTAACAACTGGCCTCATGAGTTCAGTAATGCATGTGCGAAGTAAAAGCCTTACTTTATTACTATTTTACCCTCCGAGCAAACCATCTGGCATTTGCTCCCATGGCAAAAAGCAAAAGAAAAAGAAAAAAAAGACATGCACACTCATCAAAAGCATCCAAGTCCAGATTTCTTATAGCAAGTAGCAACTCAAGTGCTTACATCTGTAAGTAAGAACAACTCAGTGGACATGTTTGCAGAAAGAATGTGAAGAAACATTTATATCATATGTACTTAGAAAAGGGATGAATGAGGGTGGGAGAGTGAGATGAATTTCAAAGGGATGTAACAACAACAAATTTGTCTTCATCACAGTGTCTGAGATAGTGAAGAATATCAGGTTAGTGGATCCCCCTCGGCTTTGAGCATCTGGCAGCTGAGTAAAGCCCCTTTTTTTTTTTTTGTAAATCTGAATTCATTACAAGGGAATGAATGTGTGCTCTTAAAGCCATGACTGGTTAAGTCATATCACTGATAATTTCGTTCGACTTTATTTCCAAGGAAATGATCGACGAAAAAATCTCGCGAAATCAGAGCTCAGGTAGAGGTTGGCACAAAACTATGATCCAACCTAAAGAACTTGAGAGTTTAGAACAACTGGAAAAAGAGGCTTGTTGATCCATCTCCGAAGGTCCGCAGATCAGCAGGCTTTACCAACGCTCTGCATAATGGGCAAGTCCTTTCTCTCTCAAACCTGAAAAGAGAAGTGCATTTGTTGGTAAAGAGAAGTCATAAATATGTTAAGAGTCCTGTTATTTTAAACACCCACATCCCCCAAACACCCAAGACTCATAAGGAATGGAAAAAAATTATAAAAGGAAACAAAAAAATGAAAAGTAGTGAAGCAAGAGAAAACTAGAGCGAGGTGTTGGGCATCCAAAGCATTCGGTGGTTAAAAAAACATTTTCCATATGATCAAATCAGAATAAAGTTTAATTGACTCTTCTTTTACAAGTCAAACACATCTCATGTGTACCTTTTATTTTTATTTTTTATTTTGTCTCCATGGAACCATCAGTATCCAAAGCATATTATTAGGAATCCGACTAATCTGGCCCGACCCGAGGTCTCATAAGACCGTAGGGGTTTCCAAATGAGAATTTTTTTTTTTTCTATTCACGAGACTAGAACCCAAGACCTCTGGACAATATAATTAGTTTTACTTAAACATTTGATGACTAAGTGGCAAATATAAAATGTCATAAAAAATGTAAGTTCTAAATGAGGGGAAACCATTGCTTCTGGGCATTAGGTGAAAGCAGTCTGTACTTGGAAGAATAATATGACCAAAGGCATCATTTTTCTTAAGGGCATCTTCATGTCTAAATGTACAATGTCTAGAAACTCTCATTTCCTTTAAGGCTTTAACAATACATGTTTAGTCCCTCATTAGTTTAAAGCAGAAGAGGCAATGATCAAGGGAACTCTCTTTCCTCATACCCGTTTTTATGTTCCATGTAATTATTAAATTACTAGTGTTATATATGGATTTGGCTTCTCTAAAGTGCACCTTGCACTTTGGGTGAAATTATTAGCTGCCCAAAGAATGTCAAAAAGATTATGCTTTGACCACTTGCAGTGTGGCATTTCAGATTCAAGTGAAAGTTAGTGGTGGGTCCTCCCATTACATTAAGTTGAAATATCATTTTCCAAGTATCCAAAGCACAATCCTACATTCCTACTCATTGCTCTATGAGTACCTAATAATTTCTCGCACTTTAGCCACACTTTAGAGACTAAAGTGCACAAGTATAGTTGTTGATGAGAAAATCAAGGGAAACGATTAATGCACACTTATGAATTGTTGCACAGGTGCATGTATCTTATAAAATTTTAAACCATTAATTCTCATCAATATTTATGTTTTTGCACTTCACTCTCTGAAGTGTGGAATACACTTTAGAAAGCTCAACTCCATACATAAATTTCACTTGAGTTCAGTGTCAAATTAGTAAGAGCCACTATACTGATGCCTAGATGTAATAAGAAGTTCACAATAGGAAGCAATAGCATTGCTTGATCCATATAACTAACCTATTGGGAAAAGGCATTGTTGTAGTAGTAGTAATATACATAAAATACGATTAGATATAATCCATAAAAGAAAGAAACACAGAAGTATAGATAGATTATTTCCCAGGACAGATCCTAGCATAAATACATATGCAAATGTATGACAAGCCAGGGTTTCAACCGTAGAGTGTAGAAGATGTAAATAAACAAAATATACAAATTATACCATGCAAAGTTGTTATACACCATATAAAAACTCACGTAAATATATGCCTTTTTCCTCATGCAAAAGATATGCAAACCAAGCCAACAAATTCTTGAGAATCTCTTACAAAAAAATGTGTTCATGTCTTCTTGAAACTTAAAAGTGAGAACTAATAGGAAACATTCTTAGCTGATTTCTACTCTTCCCAAAACAACATCTACTGCCTTTAAGAATGTAGCTGAGTATGTTTCTTTTAAAATATTGTGAACTTTCTATATAAAAAAAAAGTTATAAATGAGGAATAGAAGTTACGAAGGTATGAACTCACCATTCTGATACACACTCCTCACAGAAGATATGTTTACAGCGCAATAATATGGGGGCATGCATTTTCTCCTGGCATATGGCGCATAAGTCACCAGCAGCATTAACCTGCATTTTAATACATAGAGTAGACTTTATAATCATACTTGAAGAGTTTCCCAATACGATTCTTCAATAATATATATATTAGTATTTATATAAAATTTCATCCTCAAATATATAGAAACACCAAGTCAAACAAAAAGGTATAACACAGCATTGAACAAAAGGTCAAAAGCAAACATCATACAGAAATAAATGCAAAGACGGAAAATTTTCTGAAATTTTCACATTTCTCTTCAGCAAGAGATTCAACGCAACTACAAACAACGCACGTTGCCATAAGGCTCATCCCACTGCATATCAGCTATAAAATCCCAGAGAAAGTAGCCATTGACCAGAACCATATAAAAGTCAAAAAGACAACACTGTCCAATAAAAAATGCAAAGGCAGAATATCCATGAAAATTATAACATTTCCCTTCTGCCATGGATGGATGCAGTCATCTAAGGCACATTGCCATAAAGCTCATCCATCCTTAGTCCCATTAAACCCACAAAAATAATCATAATTTGCTCCATTTTTAAAGGACATACTGACACCAAAAACCTTAACCGAAAAATACAAATATACTAATGTATGTACATAAAAATGTACACTTATTCATAGAAATGAAATGGTTCAGTGACTTGCGAGTAACTGCTATGGAGAGTGGGGGAAAAGCATAACAAACAAGAGCATTCACAAAAATCAAATAAGAGCATTCACAAAAATCTTGTCCCTCATTCCATTGCTAATGCTCAAGGAAAAAAGGGGGGGACAAATAGAATGTGCTGTCAAAAGTTTTCTTCCAAATATCCCTCTCCATGTTATCCATAAAAATAATGTTCAACTTTAGTTAAAAATCATCAATCGTAAGGGAAAAACTAACTCCAATATAGGAGTCCAGTGAGGAAAAATGATGTGACAAATTAATTGATAAGTGTAAGCCACATTTACAAGACACTATCCATAATTTTTATGTTGGTGATTATTTCTAAGTAATCTTATTTTCAACAGCTGCATTAACTAGCATAGCTGTACTGTCAGATTGATGAAACATATTACTTGGGGAAGAATGGCTAAGCACGAGTTCTTTACTTATGTGTGTACCATTTACATACTCAACTTCAACATATTTTATAGATACGCATGCGCTTAAAAAAAAAGAAAAACAAGTTTCAAACAGCATACTATCACCTAACAGAATTCAACCATTCTAAAAAAGAGAGTAGAATTATATACAAATTTAATTACTCAGATGCCACGTTGATTTTCCATTTTTCACTGAACTGGAATATTACCTGTTCCATTGTAGCATGAACCCCATAATGAACTTCCTTTCTTGATAATGCTTTCAAGGCAGAAATGAAGCATTGGACCTAACAAGCACATAAAGGGTAGAAGACAATGGAAATATTTAGCATCATACACAAATACCATCAAAGATAGAACTAAGAATATGAATTTTAAAGAATAAAACATACCTTCTCAACCACAGATGTCAACTTAAAAGTTAAATACAACCCTGTGGTCAGTGATGAAAACAGACTGCCATAAGCCCTGTTTAAGAAGAACCGGTACCAAACAGGTGTTGGCAACAAGGCACGATATAATAGCAGTGTGTACTCAACCAGAGTTAACATTTGAGCCTACAAGTAAGCTGGACAAATTCAGATGTTGTAGAAGTAAAATATAACTGAAAATTACATGTTGTATATGGAAGATACTAATCACCTGCCGACGGAAGTTATGACCTCTGCCATTTTTGTAATATATTAACAGAAAACACTTGAAGGCCATTGCTGCCTGCCTCACCAATGTATCTGAAGGTCAATGTGGATGATTAATACCGACAACAATAAGAATAATTAGTTATTAAAATCTACAAAAACATCAATATAAAGGAACACATGTGAGATGTGACACAAACAGTCAACCAAGACTACAAATAAAGCATCTTAATATAAATTAGATGAGATTCAGAAAGATATTGCTAATTATCAGTATCAAACAATAATTCAAACATTGAAGCAAATAAGTGGCTTAAAAAAATGTCTCCATGACGTTGTCAAATGAAATAAAACTACTAAAAATATGGTGCTAACTCAAATCCTTTTGAAAAGTTTTGTTGGTTTTGGGAAAAGGAAAGAAGTAAAATATCTGTGGCAATGTTCTGAACATGCCACTACTTGGAGTATTTGGTTGGAGCATAATTCTTGCACCTTCAATGATAGATTTTTAGACAAACAACTCCGGTGAATTAGGACTAGGCGTCTGGCATCTATTTGGTGAAAAACGCATAGTTTTTTTTTTGAGGAATTTCCCTCTCAGACATATTGAGATTGGAAAGCTATGCTTCATCAATAAATTTTTGCTAGTTTATTATTCTTGTATAGAGAATTGTCTTGTCCGCCTATCTTGTAAGTTTTTTTTCTTCATCTCAGTATTTCTTTTATCCCAAAACAGAAAAATGGTGCTAAGTGCTAACAACCAGTGTTGGTAAATGTAGATGGAACATAGAGGACTTCAAATGTGCACATGCTAGAAGACTCACAGATCTAGGATCAACTTTAAAGCACAGATCTACTATTGTAATTAACTCTTTATTCCAAAAGTTTTTGCGGGGCATAAACCAGATCGCCAACTGATACTATTCATTTCATGTGACATTATCAATTCTACTGTAAGTAGGGGGCCGCATGCTCTCAGCTCACACTTGATGCCAGATAAAACATGTACAGCATTCAGAATAAGCTATTTCAAATCTCCCTAACTGTTAATCTGAGACTCAATTGGGGTATATATACTTATTTCAATAGATTATCAAATGGGTTCGAAGCAACAGGCCATAGAAACTTTACAGTTGAGATCCTAAGATCATGTCTCTATACAGCAATTTCTATAAGACACTTTAAGCTAACATTCCATTTTTCCCTTGGATATACTGACATGAGGGATTACATAAGTGATCAAGCAATGACAGTTGATATCATGCAAAGGAAACTTGATCCCAATGCAAAAAGCATAAAACTAAAAAATAGTAGCCTGTTTGGTTTCTGTTTCACTTTTCATTCTGTTTCCTGTTGTTCAAGAATTTTATGGAAGAAAAAAAAAATTGAAACTTTGTTTTTCTAGTTTTCACTGTTTCCTTCACAAAATCCTAAAAAAAGGAAACAAGAAATAAACAGAGAATTTATTTTCTAAAACCAAACAGACCCTAAAACTGTTGCCTTTATACTGAGTTATCCCACTGAATAATTAAATATACAGAATCCACTTTAATGATGAAAATAGTACAATACATGTTTTAAATGATGAAAATTTTCAAAACAGAAAGAAGCTATGAAACAACAGAAAGGAGGGCTTCAACTTCAGAAATACTGATCAAACAATCAGCTGTAATATTGCACTGAAACAATATAAAATCCCCTGCATATATAAGTCAGTCATTCAGTGTTTCACCTAGACTGCATAACTATTTCTAAGGAGCATATTTTCTGTCATAACCATGCAATATGGACACACATTTATGTCAACATATAAATTAGAGCAAGTAAAAGTTCTACACAAATTCACAGAAGCAATATAGTAAGTGAACAGTGCATACACAGAACAAGTCCATACCATTGACCAAAATGATGAATATTGCATGCCAGAAAGGAGTTGCTCTTGGGGGAACTAAGACCAGTGGATGTAAAATATCGTCATTTCGATACCACCAATAAATGATCATCACATGAAGCATGAAGGCAGAAGAGATACCAACAAGAATTGTGACTTTCCTATCTCCCTGCAAAATAAAACTTGTGTTGAGCCTCTCATTGTTTTGGCATGAGGGGAAGAGAGGTTTACAAATTTGAAAGTTAGTTCAGGAATGGAAATTTTTAAATGATTAACAGTAAAAAACCTTCAAGGCAGTCTGCTTCTTAACAATTTCATTTGACTTGAACATCACAGCTGATATCCAAATTGTGACAAAGAAACCTGCAAGTTCTCAAAAATGAACATCACCAAGTTTTGTGGAAACAATCAAAACTTCGAATTAAGAGAAAACGGAAACTATATGTGAGAAGCAGTCCATCATGCATGATGCAACTATTGGCGATTGTCCTAGTCACAATGTCTCGAGGAAGGAAAGACACAATCACAACTCACAAGGAATACAGAGAACAAACCACCTACTAATTTTCATTTAGTAAAGCTTTCATATTATAAACAAAGGATCATTAAAGAAACAGATGCAATGAACATCCCTTCTTAGTTTAACCCCACAAAATCTGTCTTTACATCTCTCCCAAATCCCAATTAGCAAAGCAGCAATAGCATTTCTGTTGAAATTGAGGGTTTTAGATAGTGAAGGAAGAAAAGAGAGAATAGAGATTTATGGTAATCCGAAAATATATTGATATTATGTTGTGATAATACAATTAGATAATTCTATTTATAAGCTAAAGATAAAATCTAATCATAATGATATAATCAACCTAAATAAATATAAATCAATCTTAAGATATGATATGAAATAATCTAAGATATAATAGAGATATTAATAAATATTTCTTTATTTCTAACACTCCCCCTCAAGCTAAAGCTTACTAAGCTTGAAGTGTGTTACAATTAAACTCTTGGAATATAAAAAAAATGATCTCCATTGAGGACTAGGAAGGCAACTCAGGGATGCTGAATATATCCAAAAAAGATAACACAACAAGACAGTTGGAATGAACATTAGCTTAAACAGCTTGTTGGATAATTGCACGACTAGGAAAAGAAGAGACACACATGGCTATCAGCGCTGGAAGAGACGCAATGAAGGCAGTGGAAATTCCCTATGCATGCAACAATAGATCACAATAATAGTTGAACGATTGGAGATCCAGAGCCAAAAGAGCGTATCACCATCATGATTGAGTGAAAACAAATATCACCATTGGTATGATTCACAATGGGAGGATGGTAGGAAGCACAACCAAATATTCATTACTCACAGCCATGGGTCACAACAGGACAAGGGCAGGGCAGAAGTGGTATTTTCCAAAACACAACCTCTGCAAAGTGCACGGTTGGAAAAATAGTGGGTAAATCCAGAAAGGGAAGGGCATCGTGAGTACGGCGGTGGTGGAAGCGGCCAGAATGGTTGCCAAACATGCGGCGGAAGCAGATGCGGGTGAACAGTGACCCAGAGAGCAACGGTGGCTCGTGGCCGTGCGGGGAGAGGCAATGTCGGGAGTGGTGTCGGAGGCCAGAATCGTAGCCGGAAAACTCGCTGGCAGTGAAAAAGAGTGGCGGAAGGTGGTGGAGGCTGTTAGAAGTGTTAACATAGCAGGGAAAAAAGGAGTAATACACTATCGAAGGGGTTGACACGATGGGAAGGAGACCGGAAAGGTCACTGGAAAAGTGGTCGGAAGTTGAAACAACAGTGGATTGATGTTTGAAATTTTCTGGAAAGCAAGAACACTGTTAAACCTAAAAAAGAATTGAAGCACTTGACAGGCAGAACAATGGTGGGACAAAAAGAAAAGTAAAGATAATGAGGGACACAGGATAAGTGAGTTCCAAATTAGTGGAATCTCTATAGCGAAACAATGGACACAGGTTATGGTGGATGGTACCACTCTAATACCATCTTGAAATTGAGAGTTTTAGATAGTAAAGGAAGAAAAGAGAGAATAGAGGTTTATGGTAATCTGAAAATATATTAATATTATATGTTGTGATAATACAATGAGATAATCCTATTTATAAGTTAAAGATAAAATCTAATTATAATAATAGAATCAACCTAAATAAATATAAATCAGTCTTAAGATATGATATGAAATAATCTAAAATATAATGGAGATATTACTAAATATTTCCTTATTTCTAACAATTTCAAACCAACAGGAAGAAACAGTAAACAAAAGAGAAGTGCATCCATGTGTTCCCTAAAAATCTTCTCACATAATATTTTCCTTTCTTCCACGCCCTTCCATCAGAATTAATAGAAAATATTTTACAGGGCATCAAGGCCAAAATAGATTCAAACAAGATGAGAAGTAAAAACCCCAAAATAAATTTAAAAAAAAAAGGGGAAGTAAAGATGTTAGTTAATATTCTTTCCATAGTTTCTATAATTCCATCACTATCAATGGACAGCAAGCTTTCTTTGTCCTACAACTTTTGTTCAACCAAGCACACTTCCTAGGAACAAACAAGCGAGCACTCCAAAATCAACAGACACACAAATCATATGAAAGGAAAACTGTTTAAGTACTTGGAGCATTGTAATTCCTAGAGGAAAACACACCCCAACCATGCTCAGTGTGCTTGGTTATCACTTTTATTCAAAGTCACCATGTGTTACAGAGAAGGGACAAAATCTTTCTCCATCCAAAGTGCAATGGAATCCAGGAACTCCCGTTACATTTCCTAACCAAACACGATGGTTAGCAGTGGACTTGGTTCAAGCCACATCATCAAAGTCCAACATATACTGCACCGTATCTAGGAAATGGATATACTAATAAGTAATAACAAGTGAAAAGTAAACAAAAGAATATGCACAATGCCGACAATTTTGTTGGAGTATCCTAGGAGGAGCTTTTGAAGCCAAAATTAACATCACAAACATAACATGACCAATGTAATAGAACATAGAAATGATTATACCTTGCAAATGCTGACGGATGAAAACAACCAACAACAAGAGCGAGAAAGGAAGAATCTGCTCAATCCACTTCGCAATCTGCTGAATATCATACCTCTGGTAGGACGATGAATCCCTACCATTATTTTCTACGCCATTCCCAGCATCACTATCGGCCTGTCCACTACCAGCCAACGACGAAGACGAAGGCACCAACGGAACCCTCTCACCGGAGGCAATCCCATCGCGGCCCTCAGCATCATCATCATCCAATGCAGTCACTCCACCACCTCTATCACCAATCATCTCATCACAATCATCATACCCCGCTTCTCCAAGCTGATTATTCCTCGACAACAAGGAAGCAGAACCTAACTCCCCATTGTGATCATGCTCTCCAGCTCCAATTATCCTTATTGCAACCTCTCCAGCACTGTTGCAGGGGTCCCCAGAAGCAGCACCATCACCACCACCAGCATTATCAACTGGCCGAATTCGAGCCTCAGGCCGCAATTCCGAACCGGAAACAACTCCATTGTTCACAATCACAGCTTCAGAATCATGGGGTGAATGGAGAATGCCAGAGTAATCCAACAAAAAGGAAAGCGGGGAACGGAAGGGGCTAACAGATGGTAACCTCATTCCATACCATGTCACAGTGCCACCACTACTAATATCACCATTACTGTTACCATTGTTATCATTACTATTACTACTATTATTGTTATTACTGTTCACACCACCAGAAGTTGATGATGATGGCGATGAACTAGAAGAATTTGTGGCATCCAAAGATTCCATCTTTGCCACAAAACAAAAACACCCTTATCCTCACTTTACTTCTCTACTGCTAGATCTTTCTTCTTTTACTGAAAAATCCTAATTTTGGGTTTGATCACAAATGCTAAAAAATCGATTTTTTTTCCACAAGTAAAAAAAATGTTTTTTTTTTCCTGCCCTGAGAAGGGAATGGAGCTAATTGTGAGAAAGGGAGAAGAAATAAGCTATAGGGTTATCAGAAAGCAGAGAAAAAAAGGGAGAATGGAGGGGTTTGAAAGAATGAAGAGAAAAAAGGGGTGTTTTAGCTTCTCACCTTGGACTGAGAGATGGAGATTGATTAAGCAAATGGAAAAAAGAAGCAGCTTTTGGCTCTGGAGGGGTAATGGAACTGATACAGAAGGTTGAAGTGTGTGAAGAGGTAAGAGGATTTGAGCTCAAACAAAGAACGGTAGCTGAAAATGAAGAAAGAAGATGATGAAGGTGAAAGATGAAGGAAGGAAGGAAGGAATAGGAGAAAAGTCAGAGTCAGGAAGCTGAAACATTCATTTTTTGTATTTTTCTTTTTTTTTAACTTTTTTATAGTGTTTTTGTCTCTTTTCTATTTGTTTTTGAGTGCGTGACGTGTGTGAAATTGCAAACAAAATAATTTATGTGCCAGGACTAAAACAAGGAAGATACCTAGCGGCAGGTAACTAAGTTGTTGGGTGATTGTTTCAACTTAATTTAATTAGTGTGTGTTTCATTCTGCATTTATGAAAGTGATTTTAAAGTAAATTAATTTATATTTAATAATTATTTTAAAATTAATTTTGATAGAAAATAAGAAATTTTCACTACTGTTAGTATCAAGAATTGATTCTAATTTATGATAACCAAACATAACTAAAACAAATTAAAACCGATTTTTCTACCCCAAAATCGATTTTGGGATCCTCACACCGCAAGACCAAACATACTGTTAAGGGTCTCGAACTCAATTCTAGATATGCAGCTGCAGTGAGAAAGGAGAGTTTTAGCGGTTTTACCTAACTTAAACAAAATTACCTCTAATAAAAAAAATTAGTATGTGTGATGTTGGGAAACAAAAAACAAACAAAAAGCAAGGAAGATAATTTTTTCCAACAAACAAGGAAGATAATTTATATTTATACCGAGAGACATTTATTACATTAAATAGTGTGTAAGATAATTTAGATTCTGTTATGAGTCGCTATACTATTATTCTATTCTATTCTATATTCAAATAGACTGATAATAATAATAATAATAATAATAATAATAATAATAATAATAATAATAATAATAATAGTTTACGAATATAAATATAATAATAATTTACTATTAAAAAAGTGATTAACATGAAATGGTTGTGTCGTGTGTGAAACGGAGTTAGTAGGATGCTTTACGCGCATTAACCAATAAATATGGGGGTTGGTAAGGACAACGTACCAGTGATATTTTTAGGATTCGAAAATATCAAAATATCATTGAACAATTACTTACCAAACAATCGTAATAACCGAGATAATTAATGTCTTGTATAGTCACTAACAACACGGGCGATAGAGAAACTCGTATATAATTATAATTATAATATAATAAACGGATATATTATCAGATTCTTTTCTTCCCTTCGCCGTTCCAATCGATGATTAGATGGACCCTCGTCCAGTCCTTCTTCCTTTATTTATTTATTTTTAAATAATCAGTCACTTTTTTGCTTATTTGTTTAGGAAGGAATTATGGATTCTTCTCTGAATTTAGGTTGGCGAATAACTTATTTATGATTTATTTTGTTCAATTTATAGTTAAATAGTAATTAATTAAATTTGAAGTCTTTTAAATTTTAAATGACTTATTTCCGGTCAAACAAATTGAGTCAAGTAATTTGGCTTATCCATCCTAAAACGTCAAATATGACACATCATTTCGACATGAAATTCGAACAAAATGTTTTACCATCTAATATTTTTTTTTCCTTATTCTTTTGTTTTCTTTAAGGCACGTATATTGTTCATATAAGACTTCAATCATATACATATTTTAACATATAGAAACGCAATAGTCAAAGATATTAATTTTTTTTTCTTTTTGTTACAAATACATAGACTATAGGGCCGCAGAAATAGAACAAATTTTTAGTTATAAATGTCATTGATTGATTGTAGACTTCGAAGCCACCGCTTCAAGTGACTACGACATGCGTTTTTGCCATTAATGCCTTCCTTTGCCAAAAAAGCCAGCTAGCTAGTCAATATCAAAATAAACAACGAAGTAGGCCATTATTTTCTATTCCTTTTCCATCCTTGTTATCTGAATCACAGAGAGAAACAAAATACTGAAGAGCATATGCTATTTTCAATTTCTTTTCATTATTAAATATAAAAGGGGAAAGTCACTTTCTGAACATAAGAGAGAATAATTTATCTCAAGTTCACAAGTATATGACATGAATGGAAAATAACAACTTGGTAGTTAGTATTTGGACAAACCAACATTATATGTGTAGGCAACAGTGGTAATCACAATCCACGCCCCTAACATGACAAGCCTCTCCCATTGAGATTTCAGTTTCAGGCAACACAAACCATTTCTTATATCTTATAGAAGTATCTAAAGTAATAGATACACTCACATTAAGTGCGACCTACACTTATGTAAGTTGTATCCATACAAGATTGCTTTCTTCATTTGGAGGAAACGGGGGGAAAATGGAATAGGAAGTGCATGAGAATGCTGGTTTCATTAACCCCTCCAATTGTCTTTCCTCTTCCGAATCTCTCCTATTGCTTCAACAGGTGACTTGCACCCTACCTTCTCCTGCAAATGTTAACATTTCAAGAAACGCTTTATTCAGCCTTGTGTCACTTTATTTTTAATCAACATTAAAAAAAATAAATAAATAAATAAAGGTGGCCATATATAGCAGCTTCCTAATTATATGTTAGAATTTCAATTTGATAATAGAATGCACCAATATGCTCTGAAGAATGCATTCACTAAAAATATCTATTTCATTACTCTCTCCTATTAACATGAAATCTTCTATTTGTTTCATACTTTGAAGATGGGGTGGAGAGGTGACAAACCTGAAGCTGAGGTAGATCAACCCTCATAAATGGATTGGTCTCCATTTCATTCTCAATGGTTGAGGGAATTGTTGGTTGACCAGCTTGCCGCTGACTCTGGGCCCAGGTTAATTTCTGCCGTATCCTCAAACTGTCTGGCTCGACTGTCAGAGCAAACTGCAAGTTCTTCACTGTGTACTGGAGAAGAAACAAAGTCAAACTCTTACAAGTGATCAATGATATAAGCGAGGAACAGTAAGAAGTAAATAAGGCACTAAGAAATAAGAATTTAAGCTTTTGTCGATTTCTAATGCCTCAAAGATGTATTATTGACTTATTGTCTATCGATTTAGTCTAAAATATAAATTTTTAGTTTAATGCATAAATGCACAACCGATTTTGCACAAATAAGCTTATTAAGAAGACTCACTAGGGAAAATCTAAAGCAAAACACTTTTATTCAAATCAGAACCATGGACCTGGCTCTTAAATATCTCAAAACCATTTTTTTCCAGGGAACAAAAAAAGTGTGGTCCAAACATATGAATGAAGGATCCCCAGATTCCCTAGCTCAAGGATTGCTGCATGCAACAGAAGTGGAACACGATTGCCATCTCTGAAATGCAAACAAGCATGTGGGACACGATTGCAGCTGAAGTGGAAGAGGATGAACACTTACAGCAAATAATCCGTGGCCTGTCCCAAGGGAATCAGAACTTCCCTGGCTATAGCCTGCAACAAGGCAAGCTGTTCTACCAAGGGTGCAGAGTCATTCCAAAAAATTCATCTCAGATCCCTATTTTACTTGAAGAATCTCACGATTCCCCAAGAGGAGGCCACTCAGGATTCTTCAGAACCTATAAACGGCTAGCGGCTGCTGTCTTTTGGAGAGGTATTCGCCAGCAAGTGAAGTCTCATGTAGCAAATTGTCAAATCTGCCAAACCAAGAAATATGAGGCCTTATCACCTGCTGGGTTGCTGCAACCCCTGCCAATCCCTACCCAGGTTTGGTCAGAAATCTCAATGGACTTCATTGTTGGATTGCCCCATGCAAAAGGAAAGAACTCCATCATGGTAGTGGTTGATCGTCCCCCTAAATTTGCTCACTTCCTCCCCCTTTCACACCTATACTCAGCCAAAGATGTGGCACAACTATTTGTTAAAAAGGTGGTCCGCTTGCATGGATTTCCTTCTGTCATTATTTCAGATAGGGATCCTATTTTTCTCAACAAATTCTGGTCTGAACTCTTCCATGCAGCTGGTACTAAATTGAAATATAGCACTTCCCACCACCCACAAACGGATGCGCAAACAGAGGTGATCAACCGCTGTTTGGAAACTTACCTTTGATGTTTTGCTGGCTCTAAACCGAAGCAATGGGTTGTTTGGTTATCTTGGGCCGAATATTGGTTCAACACCACTTTCAACACTTAAACAAAGGTCTCCCCATTCCAGGCATTATATGGCAGACCCCCTCCAGTACTGTTTCGGGGAGAAACCTACCCATCAAAGGTCCAGGAAGTTCAGTCCCTTATGGCCTCGAGGGATGAAATCCTCTCTGATCTTAAATCCAATTTGGGTTTAGCGCAACAAAGAATGAAGCAATATGCAGATAACAACCGCAGAGAGGTGACATTTGGGGTGGGGGACTGGGCATTTCTCAAGCAACAACCATACCGCATGAGATCCTTGGCTAAGAAGATGAATGAGAAGCTAAGCCCGAGGTTCTACAGCCCATTCCAGGTACTAGAAAAAATTGGCCCTGTCGCTTATAAATTGGAACTTCCCCTTGGCTGCAAATTCCACCCGGTTTTTCACGTAAGTCGCCTAAAGAAATCCCTGCCACCGAAGGTCCAGCCAGCTACCTTGCGACTTGGATTGTCAGAAGATGGAGTATTACACACAGAACCAGAGGAAGTGTTACAGGTCAGACAACTCCCAGGAGGTGCTGCTGAGGCGTTGATCAAGTGGAAGCACCTGCCAACCCATGACAACTCTTGGGAAGACTTGGCCAAGCTGCGAGAACAATTCCCTGAAGCTCACCTTGAGGACAAGGTGATTTTGCAAGGGGGCTAGTGATAGAGACACGATGTATGGGAAAATATATGAGAGAAGGAAGAGGCAATCAGGACAGAATGATAGGGTGTGACAGCTGTATAGTGGTTAGTTTGAGCAGGAAAATCAGTTAGAAGGAGTAGTAAGAGAATAAAAGGAGAGCAAATAGGATTCATTAGGCAGTTATTCATTCATTTTCATTTGTTGTTTCAGAGTTGAGGGCTCTAACCTCCTCCATCTCTTGTATTCCTTTCTAGGGTTCTTCAGCAATTGCTAAGATCCCCGTTTCAATAAAGATTCCTATTTCCCTCCCCGGTACTAGTCCTATCACCTTCCCACTACAGCAGCCCCAAGATCCTTTTATAAGTTCTGTAAAACCCAGAGTGGCTACCGACAGCAGAGTCATGGAATTCCTGTAAAATTAGAGGAATCCTTGGAGAATCTTTATGAATGACCAGCCTGGCCTTATAGTAAAGCCTCCCCTCTGAGTTCAAACCCTTGCTGGACACTATTTCCCTGCACCAACCCTTGCATGATAGATAGCAGCTTGCTGTCTTTTTGCACTTCCTCTAAAGCTTTCCAATCTTGAAAAGTGACAGCAGAGATCACCCCAAAATAATGCTGTCTAGAGAGAGCATCGGCCACCCTATTCTCCTTTCTAGCCTTGTACCTTATTTCAAAATCAAACCCCCATCAATTTGGCCATCCATTTTTGCTGCTCTTCCCCCATCATCCTTTGGTCAACCAGAAATTTCAGACTTTTTTGGTCCGTGTTCACTATGAATCTTTTGCCCCAGAGGTCGTGCCTCCATTTTTAAATAGCCATCTACTCTCTCTCATAAACAGAATTTTGTCTAGCCCTTTCCGAAAAAGCCTGACTACAAAAAGCCATGGGTTTGCCTTCTTACATGAGGACAGCACCTAAACCCTTCCTGAAAGCATAAGTTTCAATCACAAACTTCTTTTTAAAACAGGGAATGCTCAGGTAAAGAAGTCATGGCTCTCTTCAACTTGTCAAAAGCCATCTGGGCCTCAAAGTTCCAATGGAAAGCTTCCTTCTTAAGTAGTTGAGTCAAGGGCCAAGCTATTCTTCCATATCCTTTTACAAACCTCCTGTAATAACCACTCAGTCCAAAAACCCACCCAGCCCCTTCAAATCAATGGGAGCTGGCCAAGATTCTACTGCTTCTATTTTCTTTGGATCTGCAACCACTCCTTGCTTCGAGACAATATGGCGCAAATATTCTATCTTGGGTTGCACGAAACCGCACTTTTTCATATTCATAAAGAGCTGATTCTTTCTCAGCAGGGTGAGCACCCTTTCAACGTGCTCCAAATGCTCCTCCACAGACTTGCTGAAAACAAGGATGCCATTGAAGAACACTAAAACAAACCTCCTTATGTAGGGCTTTAGAATCTGATTCACCAATGCTTGGAAGGTAGATGGGGCATTAGATAATCCAAAGGGCATTACATTCATAATGCCCTTCGTGAGTACTAAAAGCTATTTTCTCAACATCCTTTTCTCTCATTCTTATGTAATGGTAGCCCGAGTTCAAGTCTAACTTGAAAAAGATCTTGGCTCCACCCAATTCATCTAACAGCTCATCAATCACCAAAATAGGGGATTTATCAGGGGATGGTTATCTTGTTTAAAGCCCTATAGTCCACACAAAATCTCCACCCACCATCTTTTTTCTTAACGAGTAGCACAAGACTAGAATAGGGACCAATACTAGGCCTAATAATTCCAGCACAAAGCATTTCACTCACAGTCTTTTCCATCTCAATTTTTTGAAGATAAGGGTACCTGTAAGGTCTCACAATGGGTATAGGGGCTCTCCTTCCTTCAAATTGATGGCATGGTCATGGTCCCTCGAGGGAGGCAGGCCTGAGGGTGTTCAGCATACGTCCTCAAAATTCTTCAACAGTTTCTTGAACTCCTCAAGTAACTTCCCTTTTGGCTTTCTCCTTGTCTTAGGCTCCCAGGAGGTTATGAGATACCCCTCACCATCATCCTTCAAAGCTTTAAGGGTGGCCTTCCAAGTGGCATGGGTCTTGCACAGGGCTGGGACCCCTTGAATCTTCTTAATTTCCCGATTCTCTGACCACTTTATGAATAATCTCTAGAAATTAGCTATAATGGTCCCCAAGCTTTCAAGCCATTTTATTCTTAACACCACATCAACCCCCCCCCCCCCCAAAAAAAAAAAAAAATTCAGCAAGAAGAAAGACTGGCTTATCTGGACCGCTTGTACCTCCAAAAGCACCCCATCACAAACCCCTTTGCACCTTATCTTCCTGTCAGTGCCCAACTCCACAATGTGTCTTCTACTTCCAAACCGAGCTGCTGGATTAGAGACTTAGAAAGAAAGTTGCTAGTGGCGCCACAAACAACTAAGATTGTGATTTTGATCCCCTTCAAAATCCCTTTCAGCTTAAACGACTTTCGAGAAGTGAACCCACGTAGACCCCTAAGAGAGATTTGGAGGGTTTTGAACTCCAATTCGAGGCCTTCTTTTCTTCTTCTTCAAGCCCAACCTCATCCTCTAAAGATTCGCCCTCTGGGTCCTCCACCAACAGCAACCGAAAATGCTTCAGTTTGCAAACATGGTCGCACCCCAAACGCTCCCCACACTCTAAGCAAAGCCCTCACCTGCTTCTCTCTTGGATCTCGGCCTGAGAAAGCCGCCTTCCAAGTCCTTGCTTGTCGCCCTTCTTCTTCCCTCTTCAGGTTGTTCTCTTCTTTTTGATCCTTAATGGGTGTACCTCTTAGTATGGAAAGGCCAAGTTTGAACTGGGTTGGGCCTTTACTGAAGCGCGCTCCTCTTTCCATCGGGTTTACCCCTCCCTGTCACCACTCTGTTTCTTTCTTCCAACATGAGGGCCCTATCTTTTATTTCCAAAAGAGAGCCCAAATCGAGGCTTTTAATCTCAGCCCCAATCTCTCCCTTGAGCCCATTTACGAATATCCCTATCTAGGTTTTTCAATGGCCCAGAAATCCTTTCAAACTCTTCAATATACTCCAAGACTGAATCTATTTGTTTGACTCGCAACAAAGGCCCAAACTGACCTTTCACCACTCCAAGTTGGAACCTCCTCAAAAGTCATTCTTGAAGGGAGCAGAGTCTGCTCTTCCCCAAGTTTGAAACCAATAGAGAGCTTTGTCCTCTAATGCCAGAACCACCACATCCATTCTCTCATCCCCTTGAATCTCACTCACTGAGAAATATCTCTCAATCTTCACTAACCACGCTAAAGGATCGCCTCCTACAAACAAAGGGAGCTCCATTCTTCAGTCTCGGTTCCGACGTGGTGGAGGATGTCTATGACGGGGCGAGTTCGGCGGTCGGCTCTGCCATGAGTTCTGATAGCGCCATGACCTTCTAGGGGAATAGGGGTAGTCACTACCCTTTCGGTTGCGAGACCTCAAGGGCTGCAACTCATTGTGAGAGGAAGAAGAGCCTTGAGGCCCTCCATCATCTCTGGAACCCTTGTTCCATCGGTCATCAGCGTCCACTCTGCCATGGTTTCCCCTTGGTGGCAACCTCGCAAAAGACCGGCCTCGTCACTGCACCCTCATGTTTTGCATCAACTGTTTCAATGTCTTTTCCACATTCTCCAATCAGCTTTCCATGTCGCAGCTTCCGCGTTACTTAACCCACAGCTCCAAGAAAGAACAAAAATGGAAGAAACTGTGCTAGTAGCACTTGAAAGAAAATAAGCTCAGTAAGCAAATGCAATACAGAGAGAAATAAACAGAGCACGAAAGCAGCCCTTACTCTCCTATGCATACCCTTTTCTTAGAAAATGCCTAACCTCACTACTACCAGTCCCCAACAATTGTACCCTTTTCCTCGTGATCCTCACACGCACACAAACCTACTAGCACACACACTCATATAGCAAGAGTACAAAAGCAAATCAATTAGGACCCAAGGGCCCCACAAGATCAGCATTCTTTGATTCCCTTTCTCTAATTCCTTTAATACCCTTGTATTTTCCTCTCTTGCACACTTGTATCCTTTTGGGAAATCGGTCCCTAGCAATCTACAATTCACAAATCACAGCCAACAATTCGTAGGGTAGCACCACTACACATCATCAAGATGTGCAGGCATATTTTGTGAATCAAGATGATAAATGACTTCAACATGGGAGCACAACATTTTCACAATCAGACAAAAAACAAGTCCTCATCAACTGTAAAATGAATAGGTACTCATATATATTTGCATCATTCCCCAATCCCTATCTTCATAATTAAAATAAAAACTCATAATGGGGAGGTAAAATCATGCATGAACTAACTGTTGAAACAGCTGCATAGTTCAGTCCCATCCATCATTTAAACTTGAAAGAAGATCAATGACATTCCTATTACATCTCTTCAGTAGGGACAGGAATTTTAGTATTATTTACCTCATGGCCACAGTAAACTTGTGTTGGCTTTGGTAAAGAACCTAATGTTACACAGAGTGACTGGTACATTTGTTCTGCAGTTCCTTCAAAAAATTTCCCACAACCAGCAATAAACTGTAAAAAGCAATAATGAAATAAATTTAGAGAATTAAAGTTAGGGCCTCTTCATAATTCATATGCATGGAAGTGTACACTGAGAGAATGGGAGTTAATTAAAAAAAGTATTATATAACCATGACTTCAAATGCTTGGCATAGCTTTAAGAATAAGTGAATATAAGATTTTCCAGGAACTATGTTTTTTGGACATGTTTCAAGAGAACTCATCAAAATGAAAAAAATAAATTGATCAGTCATCTTACCAATGTGTCTCCAGTAAAAACAGCTGGATGCTCATTCTCTTTGCCAGTAACATAATAACTTATGTGACCTTTGGTGTGGCTGAGCAGATCAGAGAAATGGCTTATGTTAACAAGAAAGGTAAATGTATTCAGAGGAAGGGTGAAGGTGAAGTTGAACCACCACAGAAAGTATCATCCAATAACACAAAAGAATGATATTTATTAACAACCAATAATGCACCTAGCAAAAGTAATAATAACTGTCAACTAATAAGGCCAATGAAGGAAGGAATGTGTCCTAGGTTATCTTGTCACACAACTCAGTGCATCAATTGTTTCATCTTCACATAAACAGCTCCAAACCCCTCAAACTGGGGGTGATGAGAACAATTGGCACACCAAATTAAGCAAGAAGCACACAATGTTTCAGTATAAAACTTTTCAGGTAAGAAAAAAATTACAAAGAAGCCATAAATAATACTGACATAATATTTATCATGAGTACAATTCTCAGCATTCAATAAGAAGCTTAGCAGTTAGCAAGTTGATGAGTTTTCCAAAACACTTCCTGCATTCCCCAGTATTTAAATACAGACAGGAGTTAAACTATTTTTTCTTCTTTTCTCTTTATTCTTTGGTTGAGAGATTCGACTACTTTTATTTCATTAGAAATCAAGGGAAGACCCAAAACTCTACAGTCCCACTCTATGATCAACCAATGAACTAAATTCCAAACTCTCCACTTTCAGGTGGGGGGAAAGGGTGCCAATAAGAATCCACAATTGACAAGTTCAGTAACCATACCAAGGGGTGTGAAGCGCCAATATATTAATATCAGCTCCAAGAGAAACCTTATCACCATTTTCAACTTGATCAGTGCAGCCCTTCACGTTATCAACAGAACCACCATAGACCTTGATTCCTGGCACCAATTGCTTTATCTTCTCATTTCCACCAGCATGATCCCTGTCATATCATTACAAAAATATTACAATACAATATACACCGCATCAAGAATCTCATGTTGTCAGCCAAGTAAAATAATATTAGTGCATACTGTAAATCATATTTCCTTCTCAAAACTCGAAAAAAGCTAACACCTGACAAAAATAATCCACACATTGTAACCTAAAAAAAAATTATAATAACAATCCACATAAGGCTAAACAGCTTAGAGTTAGTAAACAAACAGCTTGAAATGCATTAAAAAGAAAAAAGAAACTAACAACTTAAGTACCAAAGCTGAAATTTCAAATAAATAATAATAAAAAGCAGATTGATTATACAGCGTAGACATACTGACATGAGTTCTTTTATTTAATCCACCAGTATCTAGAGTCCATTGGACCCCAAAACATATGGTTCGAGCCAAGTCAATCTACAATGGAGGTAAAGCTCTCTGAGCTAATTTTTTCCATTAACAAATGTTAGTATGTAACACGTATGGTATGGGTTCAGGCCCATTATCACCAGGCCAAGCTTTGGAAGAAGCAAGATGCATAAAATGAGAAAATCAGGCACAGAGAAGGCAGGGATTCAGTTGTTCAATCTCCTCTCTGGTACTCTTTCTCTATTCTGCATTTCCTCTTCTTATTCCTCCCCTGACTCCTTCTGTTATCAGGTGTCGAACTCTTCCTTGAGTAGAGATAAGTGCATGCTTCTGCCCAAGTCATCTTAACTCTCTCATCAGTCATCACAGTTCCCCTACTATAGAAATACCTTCCTTTATTGTTTTTCCCCAATTACTCTCAGAAACTTAAATACACTTTCAGTACATTGTTGCTGTCATCTATACTTAGAAACTTGTAAACATTTTCCTATTCTATTGGTTTAATACACTGCTCAGAGGATAAAAATTATTTTATATGCTGTACCCATATCTTAATTTGTCCATATTCACGTACCATACGCATACTGTAGCGGAAACTCATATCCATTTCGGTGCAACATAGAGTAACAGACAAATTAGTCCCTCTGTACGGCACCAATTTGACCTTTTACATGATTCTTGAGGCACTAATTCGTTCTTTTTTTTTTTTATAGAAGAGCCAATTTTGTCCGACATTTTAAATTTGCAAGGACTTCTTCAGGTTTTTTTCTTTTCTTTCCCCTAGAAGAACCAATTCCTCCGGTGCAAAATTTAAGAGTGAGGAATTTGGGGTTTTGTCTAAAAAGAAAAAATTAAATTCTAAAAATACATCCTCCAAATTCCAAAATTCATAAAGTTTAAAAAATACCAAAAAAAGAAACGAAAAACAAAATAAAAGTGGGAAGTGGTTGGGACTTGGGATACCAGTGATGGTGGGTGGTGAGGACGAATTTGAGATTGACGCCATGTGAATTGGCTGCTTCTAGAACCTTCTCCGGTTCAACTGGGTCCACGACCGCACCTTCTTTGGTGCTCTCGTCCACGATCCTGGTTTGCGGTGCAGGAGGCAGATCAACCAAATTCAGCGATTAGCCATAAGAGTGAAAAAGGAAAAAGAAAAAAACCGGGAAATGCATACAATTAGAATGGGGAGAAAATACGTTGGAGTTAGAAATCATTACAAAGATAATAACAACTTACAAGTAGGAATAATTGTCTTCAAGGCAAGGAATGTGAAAGATTTTCATGACTAAATGCTTTAATTCGTTCGATGAAAGTGAAGGTAGCTGCAGTAAGATATTTTTCGTTTTTAACAACAAAATCAGTAGACCCTATCCACCACCGCCGTTTCTCCTCCTCCTAGAAATATCTCTCTGCAGCTATCATGATTATTACGCAAAGGAAACTAGGAAAGAGTTTTTCCATTTTTCTCTTTTTTCCCTATTTTTTATTATCCATTTATTTTGAGTCTTTTAAAACTAGTTTACGCTGCCTAATCTTGATGCAATTATTTAGATGAAACCTCATGTATAAAAATTAACTGTGATAATAGATAATTGAATAACTATGTAAATTTTTTTATATTTTAATGTATAGAAATTAAATCCGTTAATTCTTGTTAGTAGAAAATTTTATTTCATATTAGAATGGGCAATTTGAAAAGTGTTTTTAATTATTAAAAGCACTTATAAATTTGTCTTGATAAATAAGAATAAAAGCATTTTTATAGCCAAATTATATTAAAGAAGCGTTTGTTTCAAGGTTTGGTTTTCCATTCTTGAGAATCACATTTCTCGAAAAAGCATTCTCAAAAATCACATTCCCAGACGAGACGTTTACCCATATTTCGTATGTAGATTGAAATCTCAGAAATCTTACAAATTATACTTGAAAATGAATAATTTATGTATTTGGTTGACAATGACATTCCTCGAAGTATTAAGTATTTTTTCCAAAAACACCCTAACAAAATGAATGTGACTGCACCAGTGATTTAGTGACTAACGGGGATGGCCCCTTGTCCGGTGACCAATGGCATTCTAGTAATTGATGGCGGTGGTTCGTTGACAACAACAATGGATAGTCATCAGTGTCGATGGTTTGAAGGTAATGGTCTAGTGTCAACAGTGGTGCAATGATTGGTGATGGTGGTCCAACAACCAACGGTGGTGGTGTGATGACGGATATTAGTGGTCTGACGACCGATCTCAATGGAAAAAGATTACGTGTTGATAACATAGGATAAACTATACTTTACCCTTTGAACTATAGCTTGTAAGTACTTTAGCCCCTAAATTTTAAAAATGTATAAGTCAACTTCCTGCACTTATAAATATGTGTTTTAGCCAAAATAAGTATACTATACCCTGGGTTTTAAGACATGAGCAAACTGTTTTTACAAATGTGTAGCTTGATACCTTAAAATTTCTTAAATTTGTCATATTGTTGTTAATAATTAATGAAAAATTAATGGAAAAGTCAATTTAAATATTCAAGAAAGTTCAAGGGATTGAATTGTAAATTTTTTAAAGTTTAGAATCTAAAGTAAACATGATTTATAATTCATAAGGATAAAATGTAATTTTTTATATAAAATATTATAGAGACTCTAACTTTCTCTGCAAATCCAATGTGCTATATCAAACTAATATTTATAGGATAGAAAACACAATGGATAAATATATAGGTCGTTTTTCTTACATGGGATTTGAATGTGAAATATATATTAATATGGCATTTCTAAGAAAATTAAAAATACATGGGATTTTAAGAAATCTCGCAAAAGGCAAATATTGCAAAAAAAATTTCAAAAAACTATTTTTTTTAAAAAAAATCTTGCATCATACGAGATATGTAGAAAATTTATTAAAATATTACAAAACAAAAGAGTGTGATATGTACATAAATATGAAATGGTGACTACTCCCCTACAGATGATGGTCAATGTTATTTGCTGCAGTTGAAAGTAACTACATTTCTAGAATGTGGTTAAATAAAATTAAATGTGTGGCTATTTTAGCCACACACACATATTGTCCCTGCTCCGTCTCCAATCTCCGCCACCACTCCCCTCCTCTTCACCTAGGCACTCACACAACAAATGAATACGAAACACCAAAACCTTTTTACAAATTCTCTTTTACAGTAGTCCAAAAAAAAAATAAAACACAATGGGAGTGTCCTTGATGCTGAGATAAGGCAAAAGGTCAATGGCATAGACATGAACTAGAGCGTGTGGAGTGCCCATGACACCTAACAGTAGTCTTAAATCATACCACAATCAAATCACAACAAATCATAACAAAAAAACACGATTAGTTTTTGAAACGTTTTCAAAGCATCAGTTTCTCTTTTTTTTTTTGGTTTGCAATATCGATTGGAGTTGGAGTCAAAGCTGGTGATTCTATAATCATGCATCTCCGAGGTCACGGAGGTGGCGGTCGAGGTCGGACTGGAGGTGGGCAACGCGTGACTGGAGGGTAGAGAAATCGACGACTAAGGAGAGGTACTTCTGCTCAACGAGGGAGCAGTTCTGCCCCGTGTTGATAATGGCAGCGTAAGAGCGAGCATAGAGGTTGTCGAGCTTGTGCAGAATGCCATGGATGTAGGCATCAACCTTCGTGGCCCAGAGGCAGTTTCGCCGGAGCACCATGCCAATTTCTCATCGAAGCACCGCGCGAACTCTTGTCAGAGAGGAATAAGTTCATGGCGATGCCCTAATAAAGAGAGAGAGAGAGAGAGAGAAAGAGAGATAGACAAAGCAAGAGGGAGAGAGTGAAATGAAGGAAGAGTGTATGTGGCGAAGATGGGGGGAGTGGTAGGGGGAGGAGGGAAGAGTGTGTGTGGCTGTTTAGCCATATCTTTAATTCATTTAGCCATACCTTTAGTTGCAGCTTCATCAGATGGCATTGACTAAGAATCCACCATATGAAATATGTTTAAAAAGAACCTCGGTCAGTGAGAAAGTTTATAGAAAATAATAAAATATTCAAAAGAGAATAACAGACAGTGAATGATTTCAATTTCATTCAACAAAAAATTGAGTAAAATACAATCCTCTCTTTTAAAAGAAGGCTTTATTACACACATCTCTTATATTTTTAAAGAGTTGTATTATTTATACTCATTTTATATGGGACACTGTGTCAACTCACATTTCATCCACTATTGGATAGGGTGTGAACTCTACTTGAGTAGGGTCTAAACTCCATCCAATGGTGAATAGGGTGTGAGTCGACACGGTATCCCATACACTATGAGTACAAATAATATTTTTTATTTTTAAAACATACACTCCTTTCCCCTTGTATATTTAAGAGTATAATACAACTTGGACTGGTCAGTACTAATGTAACACCTCGAGTACACATGTCTCTAGATAAGTTCAGAATGGCCTTAGGGTCACCCGTGTTGCCAGGAAAGCCATAGATGCATGAAAGACCCAAAGATGCTAAAATTGGTTTTGCTGTCACCGCTACGACAGTCTAGTTAGGGGGTGGGGCTAGCAAATTTTGGATCTCTACCAACTGCTATAGCGGTAGCGATCATGTGTTTTTACACGAGGGGTGCTTTAGGCCCCTGGACTGCTATCGCAGTCCCCTGACGTCAAAATAGTATCGAAATAACGTAGTACCTCTATAAATACCTTTCCCTACTCATGAAAACACCCTAAATCAAAAACCCTTACTCCTAAACTCTCATTTCCTCCCTTTCTCACTCAACCCCACTTCAATCCATTTCCTCCAAGCTTCAAGATGAGTTTGGTTGTTGATTTATGTTTCCTCTTTCTCTGTTCTTTCATGTCATTGGATTGGGTATTATTGTGTTCTTCATTGGTAAGTGGGAGTGTTCTCTCAATATTATGAGTTAGTTTAGAGTTACCTAGAAACCCCTATAGATCTTGAGTTTATGATTAATATGACAGATATTGGTGTCATCCCCGCTCTACGGAGCTCAGTTGGTGTTGACATCATTTCTTCCTCCCCTCTAGGTGAGTGGATTCAATCCTATGGCATTTATTTTTGTCGTTATAGATAGCTTCCTAGCTTATTGGCTTAGAGGCATGATTTTAGAGGTTATTCAAAGTGATTATAGATTATCATTGATTTTGTCAAGTTTATGAAAATTATGATTTTCAATAGAGCATGAAATAGATGTTTTGATATAAACTCATGGATCATTGTTGCTAAAATGATTTTTTATGAATAGCTTGATGATGAATATGGTTCTTTAGAGATTGCATGACTATTCAAATGATTTCAAGAGTAGTTTGTTTATATGATATAGCTTCTAAACTCATAGTAGAGCCCAATTATAAAGTTTTAAAGAAAATACGTAGGGGCTCTTTGGCAATGAGTTTTAAAAACTGTTTCTAGTTTTTAAAAGTAAAAGAGAAAAAAAAAACCCGTTTGGCAAAGTGTTTTTGTGACATTCAATTTGAAAATACAAAATATAATTTGAGTTTAAAAAAAAAATAGGAAACAAGTTTAAGATGTTTTTCTATTTTTGGTTTTAAAAAACAAGTAAAGTATGGTGGCAATTTCATAAATATAAGGTTTTATTATCACTTTTCGAGTCTCATATTTATTAAAATAAGTGGGAAGGCTCCTTTTCCTTCAATGTTCTTTACCATCCCCAACAAACCTGTAGCCCTTTCTCCTTCGCATTATCCCTCTGAAAAAGTGTATGTTGCTGGGCAGCCTAGATTGGTGGCCAACCACATTTATCCTTGCTCCATGACTGCAATAGGGCGACTTAATGGTGGGCAACGCTCAAAGAGCAAAACCAACACTAGAACCTTTCTCCTCCATGAGATAGTAATAATCAGAGGCAGCCATGAGAGCAAAAATTTCAACCTATTTTTTTTTTACTGAAATCCTCAAAGCCTAACCTTGTTGTTTGAAAAACCTCAACCTCCTAAACTCGTTCAAAGCCTTTTGCATATATCACAAAATTCATCCTTTGTGTTACTTGAAATTTGAAATATGCAAAAACATTTTAAAATTGGGTGTGATTCAAGGGCATGGGCTATGTTTTTTGGATGTGCTTGAATACCAATGCTATGAGTTGAGCTTGCACTATCTTTGGTTTTGAACTCATAGAGGCGTGGGGTATGCAAGTGCGATTGGGAGGAGGGGTGAGGGGTTGGGGTTGGTTGTAGTCAATAGAGGTGACCATGGGATTAGAGGAGGGGTCAGGCTTGATGTGCCAACAAAGGCGGTGATAGACGGTGGTGGGTAGTTGTGGGTGACGATGGTATGTGATAAGAGATAATGAAATTGAAAAAGGACAAAATAGGAAAGTAAAGACTTATTGCTTCATCATAGAAACCATCTGTGTGTTAATTATTTTTTAAAATATGCATGTCAAACAAATTTTTTGTATTATTGTTTTTAAAATTTATTTTTAAAAATAATTGTCCAATCAGATCTTATCATTTTTTAGACTTAAAACTATTTTAAGAATAGAATTACCAAACAAGTTTTTTTGTTTTTTATTTTTTAAAAAAAGAATTTAAGTTTGTTTTGTAAAACAATTTTAAAAAACTAAAATATAAAAACACTCCAAATAGGTCATTAGTTTTCATGATTTAAAGACTGGATGGTAGCTATAAAGAAACAGACAGTGAGTTAACGGTTGTGAAAGATTGTTAACCCTGATATCAATTTGTCCTTAAAAGACGATCTCACACGCAGAGAAATCAAAGATGGAACCTAGTTAGGTGGCCAATTCAAATCCTTTGAGGAACCCATAGAGTTCAGAGTAAATTCAGAGAATTATATTGTTATGCCATATTTATTATGCATAACCAGAGATCTCAATTAGAGCACTATTGATTATGGTTTAGAGAAAATAATGATTTTGAGTTAATATGTATATAAATATGAAAATGGTTTTCAAGCTATTGCATGGTTTGTTGAGAATATACATATATATATATATATATATATATATATATATATATATATTCTTGTTGTTGTCCTATGTGGAGGTTATAGATGAGAATTTACTTATTGAGTTTTAGATAAAACTTACCCTTCTTCTTCTTTTCTCTTTACAGATACAGTGGCTGTTGTGGGTCCCTTTTAGCCTCCTCCTGTTTCCCAGCAGTAGTAGAGACTTCTTTAGTGTGCTTCACTTTGAAGTAAAGTGCCTTTTCATTTATACTATGGAGTGCTCTAGTGACAATGTAAGCAGAGCCGTGAACCATAGATGATTTTTCCATATTTTGTGTGCCATGATTCATATTTATATTGTATTTAAATGATATAGCTTTCACGTTCTTTTGTATAGAACAACTTGATATATTTTGTATTATAGTTACAGGTTCAGACTTGGTTCATGAAATGATTCATTTATGATTATTATGATCTCGAAAATGCAATTTGATTTATAATTAGAAGTGGATTTTAGGATTTTAATATGCACATATGACTCAACAATCACGAGGCTTATGTGAGGATGAGATTCCTCACGTGTCAATCACATTTCCAAATTGAGTCGTGACAACTAGATTGACCGTATCCTCATGCGTACTGGCCTTGAACACACCCTTGGTTAGCTTAATGGGCACCAACCTAAAACATGAGGGAGAAAGAAACAATCTCTCCCATTAATGCCTCACAACCCCCTCATTAATGCCCAGCTGATACGTATATGTGATACCCAGTGTATATGTGGCAGCGGATAAGTTCCGTATTATCCTGGGGTCCCCTGGGACCCACCGTGTTTTCGGGAAAGCCTCGGATGGGCGGAGAGTCTTGGAATGCAAGTTGGGTCCTGTTCCTGCAGAACAGACTCACTGTAGTGAGTTATTCCTGCTGCAACGAGTGGCTACTTCTTTAGGCTTGCTGCAGCAAGCGGGCCCAATGACAGCACAATGCAAAATGACATAGTTTTATTTTAGTGAACCCTAAACCTTTTAAAAACACCCCATAGCTCGGGTTTCACTCTAGAAACCCGAAGCCCTCCTTCTTTAACCCTTTCCAAACTCTCTTTCACTTAATCTTACTCCATTCCTCCTTCTTCCAAGATCAAAGGTAAGAGATTCATGGGTTTTTGTTGTCTCCTTCCTCCTCACCTTGTAACATAGAGTTTGGACTTGTTATTTGTCTCCATTGTTGTTAAGCGGGGATGCTCCCCCAATGTTGTTAGAGTTATTTTTGAGCAATCTAGAGGTTGTTGGAGTCTAATTTTGAGTTTTATGGCTTTAATGCCAGACGTTGGTGCCATTTCTCTTCTCTGGAGCTCTGTTGGTGTTGACCCCACCACTTCCTTTTCTCTAGGTGAGTAGGTTCAAAACTTATGGCTCTTATATTCGTCATTAGAATTAATTTTCTTAAGTTATACATGATAGCATGATTTTAGAGAATATTTCAAAGAGATTGGAGATTCCGATTGGTTGTTATATTTACCGAAATGATGATTTCCAATTAGAGCATGAAATAATTGTTTTAATTCAAACTCATGGGACCATTAGTGCTAAATGATATTTATCAAAGAGATATTGTCACGACCCGACTTGGGCACATGATCGGCACGTGAGAAATCCTCATTCCCACATAAGCCTCGTGATCTCTGAGTCCCTCTATATGCATAATTTAATATAAAATCTTTTTCCAAAACATAAATCACCTCTGACATATATATCTAACTCTTTGAAAAACAAATCATCATAAATACTTTCATAATCAAGCTCTAGTAAATATCTCTGATACAAAACACTTGAGTTGCTCTTAATACAAAATATTCATGATAAAAACATGTCAGACTATCTTTATGGTCCGGGACGCTGTCCGTCATGCACACTGGAGCACTCTATCTCTAAAGAAAATACCAAAAGTACTTCACTCACAAAGTAAAGCTCACCAACTGGAAAATCTCTACTGCGAGTCTACTGCACCTGTAATGGAGGAAGGGAGAGGGGTGAGTTTCATCTAAAACTCAATGAGTAAGTCCTCACCCATAACCCTCTCATGGGACAATCAAAGGAAATAAATAATAATATATATTCATCAAACTAGTTAATGCAATAACTCTCAAGTTTATATTCATAGGAGTAACAAATAGTTCTAAAATCATTACTCTTTAGAAATCATATACCATAGTATGCTAATAAAGAAATAGGAATCTCTGGTTATGTCCAATTCATGTGACATAACAAATCTCTGGTTATGCATAGCATAACAAAGTCTCTAATCTCTGGGGCACCTAAACAGGTGTCGTTTCTTATTTCTCTGGCCCGAAGGCGACTTGGTATACCAAGTTTAACGGAATAACTGTCGTTAACTCATAGTCTGCTTCTCTATAGCTACTGTCCAGTTCAATCAGAAATCTAAATCTTTTCTCTATATCTCATAAGTCTTCTACCCTAGAGTTCACAAGCTCTAGCATATAAATCAACAATTCTGAAATTCATAAAATTATTTAAATATGAAAACTCTTGAAACTCAAAAAGTTCTGGTCTCATATAACTCTAACAATCTGACTTTAGCATAACTGTGACCGTGAAATCATGCCCAAGGGATCACCCATTTGTAGGCATTCTGATTTCAAGCCTATAGAATATGTATCTGGCAGTTGTTACAAATCATATTGAATTCCATACTTTTGAGAATCATAAAAACACTTATTTTCTCTAAAACATTATCGTATACATATTCTCTACTATGGAAATCATCATAATGTTCCATAAATCTTTAAATATATACTCTAGCTCTTTGATAAAAATCACTTTAACAATAATGGTCTCATGAGTTTTCAGAAAAACTTATATATCTCATGCTATAATTTACTGAAATTAACTCTAATGATCAACATAAGAATCATAGGATTTGAACCCACTCACCGTTTAAAGCCGAGAATATGTGGGCCCCACCAACTTGACCTGAAAAACTTGGAATGACACCAACAACTACCGTGGAGCAACTATAACTCTAGATTAATACTTAAAAATCTATAGAGAGCTCTATTCTAACTCTACTAAAATTGGGGAAACACCCCCACTTGACAAAAATGAGAAAAACAATCGGTCCAAATCTAAGATCATGGAGAAATAAAGACATAATCTAATAATATAAACTTACCTTGAAGCTTGGAATGATGGATTGGAGTGAATTTGAGAGAAAGAGAGAAAAATGGAGGAAGAATGGAGAGAATCGCGTTTCTGCGTTCTTTTGCACGATTTGGGGTTTTAAATCCCTCATTGACACCGCTATAGCGGTATATGATCGCTGCAGCGGTCTAACAGTGTCTGACGGTCACTTATGACCACTATAGCGGTACCTCAATCCGCTGCAACACTCGAACAAGTGCTGGTGACCGCTATAGCGGTCTTGGACTGCTATAGTGGTGACAGAAACTCCCAACTTCTGTGTTTTTCAGTCATTCCAGCATCTGGGTTGTTCCAACACTCACTTATTTACATTTACTAATTTTAAGTTAATGTCATTAACTTTAAAACATAAATGTAAATAAGGAAATACCCCCCATTTGGATTCAAATAAAATATCACAAAAATCAAAACTCCATCAAATCAGAATCTAAAATTTGGGTTTTAGTTCAAATCCGGGAATTTCTGAGATTTTCTAAACTTGTGAGTTAACAACGAAACTTTTGCAGGTTTCATAAAATCCATTAAAAATCACCTTTCAACTTGTTTTCCCTCAAGGAACAATTACCGGGACTTTTGATCCCAAGAATATGGTTCTATCATATAGCCCTCCAAGGAGGTGTAGGATCCAGACTTAGTAAAATTTAGGACCCGACGGTGGTTCCCAGGGAATCCTTGAGGTTATACAGAACCTTACTACTGACCCGTATACCTCGAGTATCACATTAGAGTATAACTATGATTTGATTAGAGATTTTATAAAATTACCATGATGATTTTAAGAGAGAAACGATTATGAATTATAGAGTTTATGCCTAGAGGAATGCTATAATAGAGGTTTAGAGAAAATAGTATGTTTTATGAATTAGAGACTAGACGGTAGCTATAAAGAAACAGACAGTGAGTTAGCGGCTAAACCCCGATCATTAACAGTACCAAGTTGTCCCAAAGGAATAATCTCATAGAGCAGAGAAAGGAACCTATTTAAGTGTTTACATTAGATCCCTGATGGATCATAGAGCAGCACATTTCAGTTCTTAAAGAGCGATAGAGCAGAGATCTCTGTTTCTTTAGTAGAGTACTATTGCTATACTTTTTTCCAGAGAAACTATGTCAAGAGATATTACGTATATATATGTGTATGTGAATATGAATTTTAGAGTTATTGATTAACTAGTTTTGATGATTTCTATATAATTATTTTGTTTTCTTGGTTGTCGCATGAGAAGGTTATGGGTAAGGACCCACTCACTAAGTTTTAGATGAAACTCAGCTCTCTCCCTTCCTCTATTACAGGTGCAGTAGACGCTATAGGTTCTTTTGTTCCACCTTGTCCCCCGCAGTAGAGATATTCCAGTTGGTGAGCTTCACTTTGAAGTGAAGTATCCTTTGCATTTTGTTTAGAGATAGAGTGCTCTAGTGTACCTTGTGGGCAGGGTCCCGGACCATAGAGATAGATTGCATAGATTATCATGATTATTTTGTATTTATGTGATTCTAGTTTTCATGTATATTTTGTATAGAGACAACTCATATATTTTGAATCATAGAGATATATTTAGAGTTTGGGAAATGAAATTGAAATGATTTGTTTTCTAACTTCAGAGATTTAAGCTAGACCTTGATGATGATTATGTTTTTAAAGAGCCAAAGGTTTATTAGAGATGAAATGATGCTTTATAAATGGATTTAATATTAAAATATGCATACAGAGAGCCCTCCCCAAAATGGGTCAGGTTGACTATTTCAGCCCATTTTATTTTAACAGACTGGCCTGCCTCGCCTCATTTTTAGCGGGCTTTTGGCGGGGCAGGCCTAAACTGGGGGGCCGACCCGTTTTGACATCTCTAATTCTAATACGTTCTATTCTAGTATTTGTTGAGAGATTAATAGTCATTATTTTTTAGCTAAAAACTAGGAAGAAAAGGTAATTACTTCAACATCATACTATCGGCCAATTTGCAAAACTAATTTTCCAATTATATTTATAAAGGAATAAAATGACTAATGTTCACATTGAGCTTATAGCATAGTAATTCTCATGGAAGAGAAAACCAGACTGCACTGGCTGGTCCGACCGGTTCGACCTGGAACTGGTCATCTGGCCGGTCCGGTTAAGTTCCAAAAATCGAAAGAAATCAAAACGGATAAAGAATCGGTCAAAACCGGGAAAACTGGTGAATTGGACCGGTTTGATTTTTTTTTTTAATTTTTTTTTCAAAGCTTAAATACTAATATATTATGGCAGCTACAAAGCAAAAAAAAAAAAAAAAAACCAAAGAAGGATACTAACAAAAATTGTTGGGTTGTTATTCTTTTCTCTCTGTCATTAGTAGGTTGCTCATCATAAATCTTGTTAGTCACTAACAAATATTGTTTTCAAATGTTTTGTGATCTTATTGTGAGGTTTAGACTAGATAAATTTTATATAGATTTTGTTTATTCTTATAAACCTATGAATATTTTGTTGTTGATAATGATTTAATATATTTATTTATATTCTAATTAATCATATGTATGTATTTATACATATATATATATTTATTATATTCTAATTGAATCCCGGTTGAATCGGTTGGACCTCTAAATCTTTGAACCAGTATCTTGTCCGGTTCGATATTTGGTCTGGTTTTCTCTTTCTTGGTAATTATAGTTGCCTTCTATATTTTTAAGTAGGTGATCATGTGTTCGACTCTCACCTCATCCCTATCCCTGTCCCTATTCACTTCTAGAAAAAAATTTCTATATTTAATGCCTTTGTTAAAAAAACAAAGACCAATATTGACTTTGAAATAAAATATTAATAAAAAAGAATTTATCCGGTGTTCTATAAAGTTCATGGGTACTGTACCTTTTAGATAACTTGTGTTTGAAAATTTACCACATATCCCATTAACTAATTTATCAATATTTTAAATACTCATAATTAAATCATAATATTTGAATTTAAAAAGGTAAGGTATTCTTGATGTGCCAAAACAAAAACCCTAATAAAAAATACAACAATCCCAACATTTGAAATACTAAACTCCAATTTCAACCAGCATAGGTCTATGTTTTTCTCTTTTTTTTTTCCAAAGATTTTGGTCCAAAACAGGCAGACCACAGTGTACGTCAACCACTGTGTTAGAGAATTTTTGTTTCTGGTCGAGACCATGTTATGGTCCCTCTTCCAAAGATGTGGTTAAAGTTTGGGCCCAAAACAGAGGCCCATTCTCAAATGGAGGAATCTATATGCTATTCGGATTCCGATAAGTCCGAAGCGCCTCCCTGCATATAAAACCCTCATTTTAGGGTTAGCTCTTTCGCCAACGCCCTAAACCCAACGCGTGAGAGAGAAAGAGTGAGAGCCATGGGGAGGAGTAAGCATCTATGTCTTTCTCTTAAAACTTTGATTCTTCGTTTCGATTTCATCTATGCCGTTTCGAAACTCCTGGTTATTTGTTATTGTTATCTTGACTGTTGTTGGATCTGGGTATGTTAATGTGGTTGTCCTGATTAGCTAGGTTTAGGTGTTTTGTGCCCTTTTTTTTTGGTTTTTAATTATTCAGTCATCCAAATATTCTTTTGGCGCTGAGATGGTGCAAGTTTTTGCCTTGTGGAAGAATAATTGAAGCTGTTTTAATGTTTTTTGGTGAAAAAAAAATTGGAGCTGGGAAATGGAATGTGGTCGGACGTTGATATTAGGCTGCTGCTAATGATCCATTGGCTCGTTAAGTGATTGTTTTTTTTTTCTTTTTTTAGGTTGGTTTGAAATGAATGTGAAATTGTTGTAAAGTGAGATGTACCTCTAGAGAGGTTTTGGTTTGAACGTTGGTTTTGTTTGATCTTTGTTTTTGAGGAGGTAATAAGATGAATGATTTACTTCCAGTACTTGTTGGATGCAGTGACCATGTATTTGTGGGATGAATTTAAGGAGGCTTAGCATTTCTGTTTGATTTTGAATTTTTGTTTGATGCTTTTGAAATCCTTTGGTTGACACTCTGTCATTTGTCTTTTATGGCTATGGTCGGTATTGTATGAAATTTTTGTGCGGATTGTATGTTTGCTTACTGATGATTTTAAGAACTTTATCAATCTCCATTCTTTTGTGTAATCATGAAAACCCAGTAGGATGTTGTGCACATAGGAGTTTTATCTTCCATAGGATTTTTTCCCTAGCCAATCCTTGTATAATCCTTTATCTGATGTGTGAAATTTTTTTTTAAGTGTTGTACATTGTAGTATAACAATCAACTTCTAATCTTTGTATTGTATATTGTTCTTTGACTTCTATCTGAATATACAAATAATATAATGTCATCAGAGGTGGTTGTCTGTGTTTCTTGTAATTCTTGACCATCTATATGGAATGAATTGTTTTGAGTTTTGTGTCATCATTAATCTGGCGGTAATGATGGATTTTGTTTGATGTAGGACCTGCTAGGTGTTACCGACAAATTAAAAACAAGCCATACCCCAAGTCACGTTTCTGCCGCGGTGTTCCTGATCCCAAGATCAGAATTTATGATGTGGGAATGAAGAAGAAAGGTGTTGATGAGTTTCCTTTCTGCGTCCACCTTGTTAGTTGGGAGAAGGAAAATGTTTCAAGTGAGGCATTGGAGGCTGCTCGCATTGCTTGCAACAAATATATGGCCAAGTTTGCTGGAAAGGATGCCTTCCACTTGAGGGTCAGGGTACATCCATTCCATGTTCTTAGGATCAACAAGATGCTTTCATGTGCTGGAGCTGATAGGCTTCAGACCGGGATGAGAGGTGCATTTGGAAAGCCACAGGGTACATGTGCTCGTGTTGCCATTGGGCAGGTCCTTCTCTCTGTTCGCTGCAAGGACAGCAACAGCCACCATGCACAGGAGGCTCTCCGTCGTGCTAAGTTCAAGTTCCCTGGTCGTCAAAAGATTATTGTCAGCAGGAAGTGGTATGTATTTGTTTTATTGGCAGCTAGCTATGTGTCTGGACATGAATACTTCCACTTTTTGCAAATAATTTAAATTGTATTATGCATGTGACTTGTATCTATTGTACTTAAACATCATGCGGTTACTTTTTTTTTTGTTGGGGGGGGGGGTTGTGTGTGTGTGTGTGTCTTTCTTTCCTCGTATGGTTTTAGCTCATAGCTCATTATTGGTTTTAATACTTACTCCGGGGATTCACCAAGGTTAATAGAACCCCTTTTTTTTCCCCTGGGGGGTGGGGGGCTGTTAGTGTCTTACTTTCCGCTGTATAGTTTTTACTCATTATTGGTTTTAATGCTTATTCAGGGGATTTACCAAGTTTAACCGTACTGATTATCTGAAGTTCAAGGCAGAGAATAGGATTATGCCTGATGGTGTGAATGCAAAGGTAATGTGAAGTGGCATGCTAATGCAAGATATTGTAGTTAATAGTTGGCATACAGATTTGTTCATGCTGTGGACACTAAGTTTTTTTTTTAACATGGTTCTTGGTTTATGTCAACAAGAAACTTCAAATGCCTGGGAAAGCATTGTTGAATGAATTTTATTGTGTATTCCATTGATTTTTTTCTTAAGTTATTTTGGCTTTTACTTATAACTTCGTGCTCACTGTTTTGCAGCTCCTTGGGTGCCATGGACCACTGGCTAACCGTCAACCTGGAAGAGCTTTTTTGCGAGCCAGTTCTACTGCTTAGTCAGTAAAATAGTAGACTTTGGATAACAGTAGTTTTGCAAGAGTGAAATTTGAGTTTGTTATTTTTTTATGCTTTGTATTAAACTAAGTTTTGGATAATTTCTGTGTGGTCGACTCAAGCAACCTTCCATGGAATTAATGTCATGACTTTTCAGTTTTTCCAATTCGTTTTTAGCATTTGGTTGTCGGTTGTTATTGCGTGACTATTGTCCCTGGCCCCCTGTCTGATTTATTTAAGTCGAACCATAGGATTGCCCCTCCATGTGTGTTTTCCTCGCCTTACTTCCAGTTTTGGTGCAGCTTAATGATATGTATGAATTGAAGTGAAAAATGGTCATAGTAATATTTAGAACTTGCAACCATTACTTTTATGTGTATCTGGTACATCCTCCCGCATGTTGTGGTGGTGTTGGTGGAAGAGGTGTGCAGAACAGTGCTGTTAACATCATACTTTTGTTTGGTTACAAAAAGGCCAGCACCTTCACAAAGGGTCGTTCTTTGTCTGCCCTGGTGACTCGGTGGAATCAACTGCCATCTTTCACCCCCTTTCACTTATTTTACCTTTTCTTGCCACTATCCCATCTCAATTTAGTTCTGTAGTCTGTACAGTCAGAACCACCTTCATCAAACCAACCAATCCAACCCTTTACAAACTCCCCTTCTATCTGTCTAATCCATTTTCGCCCAGCTTATACTTGCGTGGTATGTCAAATAAGAATTAATTTTGAAATTATAAAGTAAAATTAATTGCCAAACCTTAAAATTGAGCTTAGGAATGTGAACGTTCTCCTCATGTTTCCTTTTGATGCCGCCTTTGTTGGAAGTGGAGGGTTTGTTGGTACATCAACTGGCTGCACAAGGACAATATATGAATGCCGTCTTTGTTGGTTAGGGAAGAATTTAAGACAGCATTGTCTACCATCCACTGTTAATTTATGTGCTCATAGATCAGGTACAAGATCCTTGATAATATCTGTTGACGGGTACATGACGTCCCTTCCTGCCATTTCGAAACTTTCGGTTTTAAAATTATTGGTCTTTAGGGGTCCATATAATATGTCTCTAAAGTCCAAAGTATAGGTAAAATGCCAGTAAGCATAGAAAAGTAAAAAATAAATTTTTAGGTGAGAAGTGGCATTTTCAAAAGTTAAATAATTCTTTTACTACATAGCATACTATAAATTTAAAGCCACCTGACAAGTAGTGAGAGATTTAGGTATTATACACAATGTTATGTTTAAATTTTATTGTCTTCAAATTTCGATGTACCAAAAAAAAAAACTATAAATTTGATACCCATTTTTTTTTACATTGGCAGTTTGCCATCATGAGAAGAACTGTGAGAGGTCTTTCCACATTGTATTCTCCAAAAAGCAACTGTACAAAATATGTTAACATTAGTACTTACATACATTATGCATGTACCATATTCTACGAACTATTGCTCTAATTTCACTGTTATACCCATCTTCGGCTGCATTCCCTGGCCGAATGTTTTATTCCAAGAGAGAATATTGCACGCGTGACATGTCCATGTGAATGTGAATGTGAATGATGGTTAGTGTTGACAACGAGACATGAGTTATGAGGGTGACACCCCACTAGTTGCTTGCAAATTGCATGACAATAGTGTGGGAGGAAGGATCAGAAGTGCTTCTTTTCTTTAACAACCAACTACCTTCTTGTGCTTTTATGGTTAGCTCATTTACACGGTTGGCCCCATAATGGCTATAGCCAGTCTCAGAAGCCTAGCCAATTTGTGCCACATAACTCAAGATGTTAAGATGATTCATTTAATTGTTGGGTTTTGACAAAAGAGGGGTCACTCTTTTCAACTCTCATTTTCGACAGGGTCATTCCCCTATTGGCAAAAATTGTGCTCCTATGCTACGTGGCACAATAAATGAACACACATGCTGCTCTATTAAACTAGGCAAATTATAAGGTGTACGTCATATGTTTAGGTTCATCATGAACCTTCGATTATTAGTCATTAGATGAATACTATTTTTATTGAATGTTTTGATCTAATGATTAGAAAATAAAGGGTTTATGATATATTCAAACATATGAGATCTACTAAAAAACCTACCCATTAAACTAACAATATAAAATTATAAAATTTTGTAAGATCTCAACTTATACAACAACTACAACAAGATGCTAGGCGAGTCAGCTATATGGATCAGACAACACCAAAGTGTTCTATTATCATGTACATATTAACATTTAAATCATTGATTTTTAAGTCTCTTTTGATAATTTTACCTATAATTTTTCTAGGCCTTCCTCTATCCCGGACCATTAGCCTACCTTCCATTTGATCTACTCTACTCACTAGAGCATCTATAAATCTTCTTTGCATATGTCTAAAGCATGTGAGATGAGATTCTACTAGTTCTCTACAATAGATACTACTCCAACTTTTTCTCTAATGGTTAGTTTGATCATACATCCAACGCAATCATCATCTCCTTAACATTGAATTTACTTTTTTTGTTGACTTTTACCGCTCAACATTGTCCCATATAACATTGTTTATTATTATAATATCTCATCTTTTAAGAGTAATAATTAATCCTTGCCTATTCAGTATTTTTCCTACATCTAAAGGAGTTGGAGACAGAATAGTCAATTAGTGCTCCATACTGTTCTTCAATAGTCATCTCAAAGACATGCCAGTAAATTCTTATTTATGTAGTGCTCCTTCTTTTCCACCGTTTAGACTTTAAGACTCATGCAAAGCACGCTTTTTTCCATTTAGTTTGGGGCTAATTTCAACAGCAGCAGGTGGGCATTAATGTAATGGCACTTATTAGTTAGATAATAATAAGAGTCGAGGTTACCTCCCTCATTATTGCTGTCACTATAGTTAAGTAGGAAAATGGTTGTTGGTTCTTTCATCAGAGATAACCTTAGAGTAATGTTATTTTAACTCACATTTTGTGGGCATCTTGTTGATACACTCACATCCATCATTGAATTGGATGTGGAGCCCACTTAGTTTGGATCATACATCCCATCCAATGGTAGATGTGAGTGTGTCGGCACAGTGTCCCACAAAGTGTGAGTCAAAATAACATTAACAATGTGTGAATCTATTGACAAGAGAGGAAAACAGATTCTTATAAATGCAATGTTCAGTTTGATGCCACCAACTTCCAAATATTGCTTATTTCTGCTGTGTCTAACCACTTCACTAATTCCATAACTTCATGCCATGTGTTGCGTACCAGGGACGGATCTATGCCCAAATAATTTGATAATTTTCTTAGGAGTGAATATGTATGCATATGTTTTGCCCCCAATTTTCTATTATGTTTGACTCTACGTTAAGATAAAAATTATGTGAAAGAATTTGTTATGCTTAGATATTATTTTTGCCCCCACCGCCTAAATTTTTTGAATCCATCACTAATGTGTGCTTAAAAAGTTTAGCCTTGTTAACTCTTTTTCATTTGATCCTTATTTAATGGAAAGTGGGAAGATTTTGATTTTTGAGCAGGATTAAACACTCCTCTAGAGCTGGAACTGGAAGATATCCCCAACTCATTTTTGTGAAGTTATGCTTCACTCTATGATGTGTTCTTGCTGTCAAGGCTGAAATTGAATTACGGTAATAATCTCTATCACTTACTACAAATATTAATCTTACAGTAGCTAAGTTGTTTTAGGGTGCGTTTGTTTCGAACATTTTTTTGACAAAAGAAGCTTCGACTTAAAAGCTAAAAACAAATTATCTTAAACAGTTTTTAACTTTTGAGTAAATGCTGATATGAATAGCTTCGATGAAAAGTATTTTTTTTTTCACTTGAAAAAGATCATAAACAAATAGCTTTGATGAAAAAAAATAATATAACAATGTCAACAAAAATTATTGGGAAATAAGGCATTTCATACAAAGCTTGTCCATTTTGTGGTTACCACTTATCATTGCTACTCATTGTTGATTCATCGTAACTGTTCCGGAACCTATTCCCCATGATTTTAGCAATCTTCTTTAGAGATCTGCATATATGTCGGTGTAAGAGTGTGTATAATTAATGACATGTTTGCTTTGAGTTTGTTCTAGTTAATTACTTGACCCATCTGAGTTCTTTTCAATTACCATTTGTTCCAGTACATGTCTCAATCTGCTTACTGTGATGCCTAGTTTTCTGTACTTCAAGATGACCTTTTTGGAGCATACACTGACAATGTAAGATGGTAAAAAGTAGAAATCAGCACCAATGATTTCCAATATCTTTTTTAAATTGGGAGAATGCAGCATACTTTCAGAAAGATTAAAGAATGCTTTATCTTTATAGAGTACTGAAGAGAATCAAACTTTAGCTTTTTCTTTTTCTTGAGTTCTATTTTTCTTGGATTCTTAAATTATCACCATGCTTTGTTTTGTCTTTCCTTTCTTGTCTGTTTTTGAAACACATAAGAACTGATTTTATGTGGGAATTTCTTTATTCTCAGTAAAACTAAAAAGGTACACTTTAGTCTTAGTCCTCCATTAACTAAAGTTCACAGGCTCCTTTGCCTTTTCCTATTTTGAATTGAAAGATTAGGAAATAGTAATAACACCTCAAGTATTGAAGAACTGTACTTCCCTCAACTGATGCATCTGAAAGAAGGGAGTCCCTTTCCCAACTTCAAAATCTGCTTAATGGTAAGTTTGTGTAAGACTTAATTTCTCTGAAATAAGTGATGTTTTCTGCACCCACCAAAAATCATTTTCATACTCAAATTCAAGTTCTCAGAGAAAGGAGTTTGTTTAAATTGTTTGAATTCATTCCTGCAGAATTTCTGAATCCAGTATGTAATATAACCAAAACTAGTATCTTATATGGTTAGTTGTGAATTACTTTCCAAATGGTACATCACTGTTCTGAGACTATATGCATGCTTAACCCAATTGAGTCCATCTGAACAAAAAAATAGTAGACTTTGACTTTGAACATGTTCTTCATTCTTAGCTATATGTTCAGCTAACAATTTGCCATAATTTTCCAAAGCCTAACCAGGAAAGGATGAAGAGAAGTTGAGGTCAGAACCTTGAACTACCGCTTGCCTTCATCACCAAACAAGCACTCATGAAGTTCCAGTTCTCTATTGTTCCCTTCGTTCTGTTGTGCTTCACACTGTCTCTCTTTGGCTTGATTGTGGCTGACTTGAACTCTGACGGAGAAGCACTCCTTGAGTTTTCTTCTAGTGTCCCACACCACCCAAGGTTAAACTGGAATGACACTGCTCCAATTTGCACTTCATGGATCGGTGTGATCTGCAACTCGAATGGAACTCGTGTCGTCGGCATCCAGCTTCCGGGGATTGGACTCAAAGGATCGATTCCAGAGAAAACCATAGGAAAACTAGATGCTCTTACAACCCTGAGCCTTCATTCCAATGGCCTTAGAGGCAATCTTCCTTCTGATATCCTCTCCATTCCATCGCTCCAATATGTGCACCTGGAGCACAATAACTTCTCAGGGATAATCCCTTCATCTGTCTCCCCAAAACTCATTGCATTGGATATTTCCTTTAACAACTTCTCCGGCAGCATCCCTCCTACGTTTCAGAATCTAAGACGGCTCACGTGGTTATATCTTCAAGACAATTCAATCTCTGGAGTTATCCCTGAGTTCAACCTTCCGAGGCTCAAATATTTGAACTTGAGCTATAATAACTTGAATGGCTCAATTCCAAACACCATCAACCAATTTCCATATACTTCTTTTGTTGGAAATTCTCTCTTATGTGGGCCACCTCTCAATCAGTGTTCTTTAATCTCTCCTTCTCCATCTCCTTCTCCTTTTTACCAACCACTTGCTCCAGAAGCTAGCCAAAGTCAAAAGGCTTCCGCTTCTAAGAAATGCTTTGGCATAGCTTCTATAATTGCTCTAGCAATTGGGGGGTGTGCCTTCCTTTCTCTCCTAGTTTTAGTGATCTCTGTATGCTGCTTGAAGAGGAAAAAGAGTGAAAGCAATGGAGTATTTAAAGGAAAGGCTTCTTGTGCTGGAAAGACTGAGGTTTCAAAGAGTTTTGGGAGTGGGGTGCAAGAGGCTGAAAAGAACAAGTTGTTCTTCTTTGAAGGTTTCTCTAATAGCTTTGACCTTGAAGATTTGTTAAAGGCTTCAGCTGAAGTTCTTGGAAAGGGTAGCTATGGAACAACATACAAGGCTACTTTGGAGGAGGGAACAACAGTGGTAGTTAAGAGGTTGAGGGAAGTTGCGGTCGGAAAGAAGGAGTTTGAGCAGCAGATGGAGGTTGTGGGAAGAAGCGCACGGCATCCCAATGTCATGCCACTTCGAGCTTATTACTATTCCAAAGATGAGAAACTTCTAGTTTACAGCTTCATGCCAGGAGGCAGCTTGTTTGCCTTGTTGCATGGTAAGTTTTGTGTCAATTTGTCCCCCCTTTTTGCTTCATTAGTCCCCAGTGCAACAGCCTATTCTGTTGTCAGTAACATGGACAACATAATGCTTCTCTTTGTTTACTATCCTGAAATTGCATTAGATTTATTTAGTTACATGATATGAGTGACCAAATGCTTAAGTGGATGTTGGTTTAAGTCTTTGAAGGAAGAGTTCGATGATTTAGTATCATGGAAAGTCTCAGGTCAATTTGTTCAAAAGTAACATGTTCCTTATTTCTACTTGAGCATGTGTTATAACCAATACCTATATTAGGAAAATCCAGCTCATGTCTGAACCAATCACCAATAAAGATTGTTTAGCTGTTAATTCATGTGTTAATCAAGAGAATGGATAAAAATCTGCTTTCCTTCTATTCATCATTCTGCAACAGCAGACATTTGTTTATAAGTAAATAATTCATGGAACTTATTGTCACAGAACTATATATTTGACTAATTCTCCTGTATCCTTCCCAAACAACAACAGGAAACAGGGGTGAATGGAGCAATTCATTGAACTGGGATTCAAGAATGAAGATTGCACTTGGAGTTGCAAAGGGAATCGCCTTCATTCACTCTGAGGGTGGTCCAAAGTTCACTCATGGCAACATCAAGTCAACCAATGTGCTCATAACCCAAGAACTTGATGGCTGCATCACTGATGTTGGACTAACTCCTCTGATGAACACCCCACCAACAATGTCAAGAGCAAACGGCTACCGTGCTCCTGAAGTCACTGAGATCAGGAAGATCACACAGAAGTCTGATGTCTACAGCTTTGGGGTGATCCTCCTTGAGATGCTCACAGGCAAGACACCACTAGGGTATGCTGGATACGAAGACATGGTTGATCTTCCAAGGTGGGTGAGGTCTGTGGTGCGCGAGGAATGGACGGCTGAAGTTTTCGATGAGGAGCTGCTGAGAGGGCAATATGTTGAAGAGGAGATGGTGCAGATGCTTCAGGTTGCATTGGCCTGTGTGGCAAAGGTGGCAGATAATAGGCCAAGAATGGATGAAGCTGTTAGAACCATAGAGGAAATTAGGCAGCCTGAGCTGAAGAACCGTACTTCATCTGAGTCTGAATCTAATGTGCAAACACCATGATTGTTTTTGAATGCCAAATCTTCATCTTCTATGAGGGTGATAAAATGTGTGTGTTCTATGCATAATCAATTGGAGGGCAGGCATGCCTAGTATTATGTCCTCAAGGAAATAAGCATGTTACATTGTGGGAATGCTGTATTAGGATGTGTTTATTTCTGATTTTAAAAAAGTAATTATGAAACTTGAGTTTTATGGATAAATGAAAAAGTTGAAAACTGATTTTTTTCAATATTTGCTCTTTTTAGCTTTTATATGAAAGCTGAAAACTGAGTTTTTGAGATTCTATTTTTTTTAAAAAAAATCTATCTAAATATGTGAAAAGTAATTTTTGAGCAAAAAAAAAAGTGATTTTAAGTCCCTAGAATCTCATACAAATGTCCCCTTATATATATAAAATTATGGGAGGCATTACTCTCTAATTATCGGGATAGAGCAATCACGGTTACTCTTATCCCTAAAGTGTGTGCTCTCAACTTGTGTTCTCATTCAGGACTAAGTTGCATAGTACTGCCCAATAGCTTTTTGGTGCTAATGTTTCAATTCCATGTTGGCCATGCAAGTTTTCATTGTGCACCCTATTCACCACCTTTTGCAACTTTTGGCCAAGTTTTCTATTCATTCGGTGAAAATAATTTAATGTTCATTATGCAGACCAAAAGGCCCCATTAACAAAACTTTTGTCTTTTCCCCTTCAATAATATGAAGCTTGCTTGCTCCTTTGACGTTATACTTATCTATTATGGGACTATTTTATGCGTACTACTGCGTTTTAGGTAATGTTCAAAGTCATTCGGAAACAGGGAATTCAATTATGACATAAAAGCAGTTTATGATTTTGATGATAAATTGACCCGTTACAATTATTATAGATAACCACTAGGAAAAGCTCGAGTTCTTTCAAACTTTTTGTATGATTTCTTCCAAAATTTAACTGGATTCAAATTCAGCTTTTTAATGAATAAAACCTATTTCCTTGATTTTCATGGGAAAAACAGACTTTTTATAAAATATATAACTTTGAACCACATTGGAGAGGAAATTTAGAAAATTAATTATGTATGTCATCTGGTAAGCTAGAACAATCTAGTGTTGAATTAATATATAAAAAAAGAAAATTGTATTTTATCCTGAACTATAAGACTTGTGCAATTTATCCTTAAAATTTTAAAAATATGTAAATCAACCCCTGATATGTTTCTTATCTATGTAAATCAACCATTCTATTAATCTTTTCATATGTTGTTAGTAAAAGTAGCACACATTCAAAAAAATTTAGGATATCAAATGATATATTATTTGTTAGTTTAGATGATTAGATTGCACTCAACATAGAAACTGAGAAAATATAATACATCTATTTTTCATTGGGCTCGTTTGGTCAAAATTCAGAGAGATTAAAAGTAGTTTTTTTCCTAAAAAAGTACTTCAAGAATTTATCTTCAGTAGTAGTTAATAAAAGAGAGAAAGTGTAACATAATTATATTTCCAAAAAGATCCTTGATATTTTTCTAAAATGACAAAAGATATCTCCATATCCCTTTTAATAGTAAAAACTATATAAGTGTAAGATACCACACACATGTATAACAACAACAAAACAACAACAATAATGATAAAATTATTAAACTCTTTGTCCATAAATATAAGACCATTTATTAAAATGATATTTTCTTAAGTATAATTTTATTTATTATATATTTAATTGAATGATTTTAAATTGGAAATAATAAGAATAAAATAATTATAATTTTTAGAAATATATGCTATGTATGAAAAAATAGTTTTATATCTAACCATATTTCTTAACAATTTAATTTTTCTGTCTTCAATTATAATTTTATAACAAAAAGTACTTTTATATTTGTTGTCTCCAAACATAAAATAAATGTATGCTTCTGCTTCTATGTTTGATCCTTCTTTTGAATATGTGCTTTTCTCATAAACTTAACCAAACGGACCCATTAATGAAACAATTACTTTTTAATAAAGTAAGCCAGATAGGCCAAACATAGGCTAGGTCATAGGTTCCTTATAGATTATATTGTCCGGCCTGTTTTCAACCCTATCTATAAAGTAGTGAATGAGCAAGTTAGGCCTTGACTTTATATGTCTTGGTCATTTCGGTTATTGGCTTTAAAGAAAAAAAAAATAACTCCCTAACTTTTAAAATTGTGAGTCGCAATAGTCCATGGCTGCAGTTCTCTAACTATTCGGTTACCTTAGTACTTATATGTCATATTAAATGACATGCAAGCATCCTATGTGGCATCTAAGATGGCATTATTGAGAAATGAGTCAAATTGATCTGCAAAAAATTAGGAAATAGGTCAATACAGCTCCCTATTCCCATTTCTAAACTACATCTCAATTTTTCCTTATTTTATATCTCATTTTCGCATCCTACACATAGCATATCCTCTTCAACCATTGCGGTTTAAGGTTGATGGGCTGTGAAAATTGACTACAAGAAAGCTAAAAGACTTCACAATCTAAAGGAAGCAGTATAGGGACTTCAATGCGATTATAGAAAAGTAGGATGGAGCAAATTATTTTATTATGGGCTTAACAAAGGGGTTAGGACAAAAACACTTGCGAATCCTACTAGACCTTTCTATGGACGCCCTAAATATAAGGTAAAATAACATCTTTTAAATATTCTTGTAGTACATGTTTCAATTTTTTAAATCTCTCTTGTTTTTTTTTTATTGTTGCAAGATGCCTGCTCATTCACTCTCTTTAGTCTCCCAATTTCTGCTGATTGTGTAGCCAATATCCTTGAAAGAAGATCCAAGTACGTCAAAAGAGTATTATACTTCATGATGCTTCCTCCAACCCCTGCAAATTTTATTTTGTACCTGCTCATTTTGTACTTTTCTTATTGTGTTTTGATTTTTAAAGTCAGTTTCCATCTTTGTTATCAAAACAACAGCAACAATAAAAGGAATAGAACATGATACGACAAGAATAAGTATAAAGAAAGCCTTAACCAGACCTTATGGTCCTAGGTATTTCAGTCTTGAAGTAGTACTTGGGAAATACTGTCCGGCCATTTGACCTTTATAAATTTTCCCTTCTTATTAACTTTATGGTTATGTGGATTTTAATCCCTTGAACTTCATGTAATGTGCAGTTTATCGTTGATTTTTCAAAACGTGCATCGTGACACCTTTAATTTTTTAAACAATATAAAACACTCTTAACTTTGAAAACAGTGCAAAACTTTAGGTCATAGCAGGGTGTTGGATTGCATACAATAAAAAATAAAAAAATAGAGTTACGTGCACATAAGAATTCACAAATAAAGTGGCGGATTGTACAAAATTAGAAATATCAAGGAAGTTAAGTGCCCATAAATCATACATTCATCGATTATCAAATTTATGCTAATGAGTGTTTTGCACTATTTAAAAAGTTTAGAGTGTCGCGATACACATTTTGAAAAGTCAAGGTGTAAACTGCACACGATATAAAATCCTGAAGAGTAAAATATATTTTTACCCTTATCTTTGTTTTGGGCACAATTCAGAGAATAAGAAGATAAAAAGAAAGGAAGAAGATCATGAATCCGGAGATCAACCATCATTTCTTTCTTTCTTTTTATTTTTCTATTGGTCAAGTCCATTGGTTCACCAGGTCCTATTATGAGGAATCCGACTAATCTAACTCGACTCGAAAGTTTCAGAGGAGACTTTAGCTCTATCAATGAAAATTTTTCCTTTTTACATAATTCAAGCTTGAAACACCCGATCAAGAGACCAAAATACCTAATCACTTCAACCCCCCAACAACATACCAACTAGTTTAATTATATTATGGTTTCAAATTGTGGATCACATCACATAATGTTACCACAATATTGCAGTTGTGGTTCGCAGCGTAACCACATCGGACCACAATTTGTGATGTGATACACTTTCACGTAAAGTGACCACAATACAACCGCATTAGGACTGTAACGACCACATCAAGGCTGCAATGGACTACATCAAGGCCAACAAACCCGCAACGGGTACTTTTTTAATTTGCAGACATATAAAAATTTCATGCCGCATCGACCACAATACATATTGCGATGACCATATTATCTGCAATCACAGCAACCATAGCTATTACCGCAACCGCAATTTAAAACACTGAACTACATCAGCCTCTTTATATTTCCTTCTCCTCAAATTCTTCCCGACAAAAGTAGCCTTAGATTATAAATTGCTTATAGCGTGAAAACAAATGTAAAATGAGAACAAAAAAAATGTAAAAGGCTTGTCTTTGTAATATACGCGGCTTAGGACGTATACACGGTAACGAGTCAATTCAACCAAGCAAAACGTACTTGGAAACTTTGTTGATTTCATCTATACTCATGCACGTCCTACAGAATATTCAAAAAAGGGAACTTAGGATCAACATCCCTAAAGAGACAAAAGGTGCTAAATGCAGGCAGTAATTGAAACAACATAAAAACAAAAAACCAATGCCTCCGTTTGCTACACTTTGTTTAATATTTTGTAAGCCAGCTTCGGGACGAAACTGATTGCAGCTTAGCCACGAGTACACATAAGGGAAAGGATTTTCCAGCCTTCATGTTAAACAAAGTGTTTTTCCTAAATATCAAAGTCTTTTCCTTGTTGCTGTCAACAACAATGCCAGACTGATAATTTCCCAGCTCTTAGAAAGCAACATATTTTGTCAAAATCCAAAATGACCAGTAATCTCGTTTACAAGGTTGCTCTTATATATAAACTTAGCATGCTCTTGCTCTTTCCTTTCCCCCACACCTTCTCCTCGGATACCATCCTTTGTTGAGTGCCATGGCAACAACTCAAGATGTCTTCTCAGCTCTTGACAAGGCCAAGACACAAGGCTACCATTACAAGGCCATAGTGATTGCTGGGATGGGATTCTTCACTGATGCATATGATCTTTTCTGCATCACCGCAGTTACCAAGCTTATTGGTCGCCTCTACTACTTTAACCCCTCGAGCCAGGAGCCAGGAATGCTTCCAAAGAATGTCAACAATGCCATAACTGGTGTTGCATTGTGTGGAACCCTTGCAGGGCAGCTCTTCTTTGGCTGGTTAGTGTTGGGCATTGGGCTCCCTTCCTATGTGGAGGAAGGCCCAAAATGAGCAAGCCCAAGACACTATTCTTACCTGACCAAGAGAGGGCTGCTAGGGTTGAGGGAGTGTGATCATTTTCGTGTAGAGAGCAGCCACAAAGAGAGAGAGAAGAGAGAAACACAACCAAACTCGGATTCATCTTCCTACTCCGAGCAGTCACCGTAGATCGCCGTTTTCAAAGCCGTCCACCGTTGGATCGAGCTGAAATTTGGACAGCAGGTTCCTGACAGGCGACTCTTCATTTTGAACGGTCGGATCATTGAGAAAAGCTCTGGAGTGTGAGATATTGAGCTCGCACAGAGATTCCATTTTTAGTTTGGAGAATCAGTTTTCTGGTTTAAGCTGTCTCTGTAAATTGGCAGTTGTGAAGTTGTTCACCGTTGGATCGGGCTAAAACTTTTACAGCAGGTTCATGGTGTCTGGTTCTTCATTCTGAACGGTTAGATCGTCGATATGAGTTCTGGAGTGTGAGATATAAATCTCGCACCACAGTTCTATTCTTGTTTGGAGAATCACTTCTTTAGTTCAAACTGTCACTGTAAATTAGTGTTTGTGAAGCCGTTCACCGTTGGATCAGGTTGAAACTTGCACAGAAGGTTTTGAATATATGGTTCTTCATTCTGAACGGTTGGATCATTGAGAAGAGGTCTGGAGTGTGAGGAACTGGCCTCGGACAGAAGCTCCAATTTTGGGGTATTTCACATATTCCTTGTTCTCAATTTGAGTATTGGTGTTTGGTTGGTTTAGATTGTTAGCCTGATTTGTGCATATATTTGAGACTCTCTTGTCGCTGTTTTTGATCATAGTGGAGGCTATTTCTTTGGTGCAGACGACCCAGTGGTTTTTATCTCTCACATTGAGGAATTTTCCGTTAAAAATCTTTGGTGCATTGTCACTATTATTACAGTTTATTGTGTATGTTGATTCTTTCTGATAATTTCTTTGGTATAGTTGCTCCTCTTGTTCTTGCAAGTAGGGAATTGTGTGGTTTAAGTTCCCAACATTTGGTATCGAGCTCATTCTTGGGCATTATTGATTGGGCTTGCTTGAATGATGGAGGCAAATACAGAGTAGAATGGTATGCTTGAATGGTACTAATTATCATATATGGAAAGGCAAGATGAAAGATTTGTTGTTTGTTAAAAATCTGCATATGTTTGTGTTTCTTACACAAAAAGCTGATTCAAAAAGCTGAAGAAGAAGAATGGGAGTTTGAACATCAACAAGTTTGTGGTTTTATTGACGATGGGTAGAAGATAATGTTTATAATCACATTGCTAATGAGACTCATGCTAGAACTATGTGGAAAAGATTGAATTCTTGTATGCTTGAAGTCTAGGAACAATAAGTTGTATTTGTTGAATATGTTGATGAATCCCGAGATACAAAGAAAGGGTCTTCTATATCTGATCACTTGAATGAGTTTCAAGGAGTTTTAGATCGATTATTCGGGCATGGGAATCAAATTTGAAGATGAGGTTCAAGGTCTTTGGTTGCTAAATACTCTACAGTTCTTGGGAGACATTAGCATCTCACTTACTATTACTGCTCCTAATGGTGTAGTAACCATGCAACTTGTGAAAGGTGGTGTCTTGAATGAAAGTGAGAAGAGAAAGACTCAAGGTTCTTCGTCTCACTCGAGATGTTGATTCTGAAACTAGGGGAGAAGTCGGAATAAAGGCACAAAGGGTAGAGGTAAAAGCGAAGCAAGTCGGATCAAGGTACAAAAATGTTGAATGTCATTCTTGTCATAAAGCAGGACACATCCAAAAGTATTGCTTTCTTTGGAAAAGGAGAACAAGGTAAGCAAGTGAAGAAAGAAAATAATAATGATCGTGTGTGTCTCTGCTACTTGGATGATCTTCTCATTGTAGGATATGAGAATATGATTAATATAGTATCGATGAGTCTGATTGGGTAGTTGGCGATGGTGCCTCAATACATGTTACACCAAGGAAGGAGTTCTTCACATCTTACACTTGAGTGACTATGGAGTGCTAAAGATGGGTAATGATAAGCTTGGCCAAGGTAATTGGTATGGGAGATGTTTGCTTAGAAACTAATGTTGGAATGAAGATTCTTTGTGAAAGATGTCAAACATGCTCGGATCTCAAAGCCAGAACTTGATTTACGTTAGAAAGCTTGATGATGAGGCTATATTAGCACATTTGGCGGTAGTCAATGGAAGCTCACTAAAGGCAACTTGGTAGTGGCTCAGGAAAGAAGACCTCAAATGTATGTGATGAAATCCACAATTTCAAAGGCCATGTGAATGCGGTTGAAAGCAAAGAAGCTTCTAAGTTATGGCATAGAAGGCTTGGTCACATCGGTGAAAAAGGACTCAATTGTTTAGCTAAAAGGATGTACTTTCTGGTTTGAAGAATGCGAGTTGGAGAAATGTTCTCATTGTATGGCTGGAAAGCCAGAAGATTATCCTTCAAAAGCATCCTCCTTCAGGAAATCAGATTTCTTGGAGTTGGTGCACTCGATGTTTGTGGTCCATTGAAAGAAAGTCATTTGGTGGTTCTCTTTGCTGTGACATTCATTGATGATCACTCAAGGAAGCTTTGGGCTTATGCTTTGAAGACCAAGAACCAAGTCTTGGAGAAGTTCAAAGAATTCAAGTTTTGGTTGAGCGACAAGCAGTAAACTTAAATGCATTAAATGCGATAATGGTGGTGAATATTGTGGACCATTTGATGATCTTTATGCTTGACAAGGCATTAGGCATGAAAAGACTCCTCCTAAAACACCTCCAGGTGAATGAGTGCAGCAGAGAAGGATGAATAGGACATTAATTGAAGAGTTAGGTGCATGCTTCTTTGAATCAAAGCTGCCTAAGTATTTTTAGGCGGAAAGCATTGCTCTGGCAGTACATGTGATTAATCTGAGTCCTGCCGATTGCTTTGGATAGTAATGTTCCGGATAATGTGTGGTTTGGCAGAATGTCTCTTATGATCACTTAAGAGTTTTTGGGTGCAAAGTATTTGTTCATGTTCCAAAGGATAGAGATCTAAGTTGGATGTGAAGACAAAGCAATGTATCTTTGTTAGGTATGGTCGAGGATGAGCTTGGCTATAGACTCTATGACCCGATTGATAAAAAGCTTATGAGAAGCCAGTGATGTGGTGTTTGTAGAAGACCAAACCATAGAAGATATTGAAAGTGAAGAAAACCAGAATCTCGGCATACTGGTGACTTGATCGGCGTAGATCAGGTCCGGCCACCATGTGCCGCGAGAACTAGTGGAGAATCAGGCCCAGGATCATATGCAAGAAGATGACCATAGGGTTTGTGATGACCAGCGAGATGGGAGATCGTTTAGATGCTTCAGGATGATGTTGTTGATGATCAACATGAGATACCTACAAATCCTTTGTTGTACTTAGAAGGTCTACTAGAAAGATACAACCTTCAACAAAGTATCCTTCGATGAGTATGTGACTTTGGTGATGATGGGGAGAACACAGAATGTTATGAAGGCAATGGATAGTGACCAGGAAGCAAAAATGGGTTGATGCTATGCAAGATGAAATCACGGCCTGTATGATAATCAAGCGTTTGAGCTTGTGAAATTGCCTAAAGGTAAGAAGAGCTTTGCAAAAGCAGGTGGATATCTGAGTTGAAACATGAAGGAAATTCTTCTTCCCCAGGTATAAAGCTAGATTGGTGGTTAAGAGCTTTGAAACGGAAAAAAGAAGGATTGATTATGATGAGATTTTTCTCGGTTGTGAAGATGTCCTCTATGGAATTTGTTTGAGTTTGCTGAGTCTTGATTTAGAGATGAAGCGGATGGATGTGAAAACTGCTTTCCTCCATAGTGACCTTGAGGAGGAAATCTACATGGAGCAACCTGAAGGTTTTATAGCAAAGGAAAGAAGATTATGTGTGCAAACTCAGAGAAGAGCTTATATGGCTTGAAAAGCGAACTCAGAGCAATGGTATAAGAAGTTTAGTCTGTAATGGGTGAGCAAGGCTACAAAGAAGACTACTTGAGGATCATTGTGTTTTATTAAGCAGTTTGCCAATGATGATTTTATTATTCTCTGTTATATGTTGATGACATGCTTATTATTGGTCAAAATGCTTCAGAATTGATAGGTTGAAGAAACAAGAGGGATGTCATTGCAATGAAGGATCTCGGACCAGCAAAGCGATTCTTGGCATAAGAATCATCCGAGATAGAAAGGAGAAAAACTTTGGTTTGTCTGAGAAATACATTGAAGCTTAGTGTTGCAAGGTTTCAAATGGAGAAAGCTAAGGTTGTTAGCACTCCTCTTGCTACACTTCAAATTAAGTTGCAAGCAAAGTCCATCAAATGAAGAAAGAAGAAGAAAGACATGGAGAGAGTTCCATATGCTTGGTAGTGGGTAGTTTGATGTATCTTATGGTATGCACTAGACCAGGACTTAGCTCATCTTTGTTGGTAGTGTTAGCCGTTTTCTTTCAAACCCGAGGAAGAGGCATTGGAATCTTGATGGAAGTGCATTATGAGATATCTCAAAGGTGGTACTTCTAGCTTGGAAGTTATGTTTTGGAAATGAGAAGCCTTCTCTAGTTGGTTCTGCCCGATTCGGACATGGCGGGTGATATTGATTACAGAAGGTCTACTTGAAGTTATTTGATTACATTTGGAGGTGGAGTGTAGGCTTGGCAATCTAAATTGCAAAAGTGTGTTGCTTTATCTCTCTGGTGCTGAGTTCATTGCTATTAGAAGCGTGCAAGGAGATGCTTTGGATGAAAAAGTTCTTACAAGAACTTGGTTTTACTCAAGAGAGGTATGTCTTATTTTGTGATAGTCAAAGTCTTATACATCTTGGTAAAAATTCAACTTTTCATTCGAGGTCAAAACATATTGATGTGAGGTATCATTGGATCGTGATATTTTGAATGATAAGTTGTTGGAACTTGAAAGAGGTTCGTACTGATGAGAATGGTTCAGACGTGATGACAAAATCTTTGCCAAGATGGAAGTTTGAAACTTGTTGTTTGATCGCAGGTTTGTGGATTCTCAGCATATCGTGAGTGGGAGATTTGTTGGGCATTGGGCAAATGCACTATGTGGAGGAAGGCCCAAATGAGCAAGCCCAAGACACTATTCTTACCTGAACAGAGAGAGGGCTGCTAGGGTTGAGGGAGTGTGATCATTTTTCGTGTAGAGAGCGTGCAAAGAGAGAGAAAGAAGCACAACTCAGTTCATCTTCTACTCCGAGCAGTCACCGTAGATCGCCGTTTTCAAAGCCAGTCCACCGTTGGATCGAGGCTGGAAATTTGGACAACAGGTTCTGACAGGCGACTCTTCATTTTGAACAGTCGGATCATTGAGAAAAAGCTCTGGGTGTGAGATATTGAGCTCTTGCACAGGAAGTTCCATTTTTAGTTTGGAGAATCAGTTTTACGGTTTAAAACATCTGCAGCAATAAATTGGCAGTTGTGAAGTTGTTCCACCGTTGGATCGGGCTAAAACTTTTACAGCAGGTTCATGGTGTCTGGTTCTTCATTCTGAACGGTTAGATCGTCGATATGAGTTCTGGAGTGTGAGATATAAATCTCGCCAGTCTGATTAATCTTGTTTGGAGAATCAACTTCGCTTGGATTCAGCTGTCGTAGTAAATCGGTGTTTAAAACCGTTAACCGTTGGATCGGGTGAAACTTGGACAGAAGGTTCTGGATATATAGTTCTTCATTCTGAACGGTTGGATCATTGAGAAGAGGTCTGAGTGTGAACTGGCCTCGGACAAGCTCCGATTTTGGGGTATTTCGCGTATTATTCTCGATTTGAGTATTGGTGTTTGGTTGGTTTAGATTGTTGTTAAGCGCGATTTGTGCGTATATTTGAAGACTCTCTTGTCCTGTGTTTTGATCATGGTGGGAAATTATTTAACAGTCTGGGCAGACGGCCGTGGTTTGTCTGGCGTTGGGGAATTTTTCGCGTTAAAAATCTTGAGTGCGTTGTCACTTATTATTACAGTTTATTGTGTATGTTGATTCTTTGCGATAATTTCTTTGGTATAGTTCTTTCATAGCATTCTTTAGCAAGTAGGGAATTGTGTGGTTTAAGTTCCCAACAGTTAGGTGATAAGCTTGGTAGGAAAAAAGTTTATGGGATAACTCTTGCAACCATGGTTTTTTGTTCCTTGGCATCAGGGCTTTCCTTTGGCTCCACATCCAAAAGTGTGGTTGCTACTCTATGCTTCTTCCGGTTCTGGCTTGGATTCGGCATTGGAGGAGACTACCCTCTCTCAGCTGTTATTATGTCTGAATATGCCAATAAGAAAACTCGAGGCGGGTTCATCGCTGCCGTGTTTGCAATGCAAGGAGTTGGAATATTGGTTGCTGGAGGTGTTGCCATGTTTGTCTCCCATCTATTCTTATCAGCTTACCGAGCTGTGAATTTCGAAGCTGATCCTGCAGCATCTACTCAGCCAGAAGGAGATCTTGTTTGGAGAATCGTGCTGATGTTCGGCGCGTTTCCGGCAGCACTCACTTATTACTGGAGAATGAAAATGCCTGAAACTGCTAGGTACACTGCCTTAGTGGAAGGAGATCACAGGAAGGCTGTTGAAGACATGGCCAAAGTTCTTGACAAGGGCATGCCTATAGGAGAATCAAATTCTTCCAGGTCTGATGCCACAGCTAGCCCCACTTATGGACTCTCCTCATCACAGTTTCTTGATAAGCATGGCCTTCACCTTCTTGGGACAACCAGCACCTGGTTCTTGCTGGATATCGCCTTCTACACCCTTCAACTCACACAAAAAGATATCTACCCGGCCATTGGACTAGTAGACAAGGCTTCCAAAATGAATGCCATAGAGGAGGTGTATCAACTCTCCAAAGCAATGTTTATAGTAGCCCTGTTTGCCACAGTCCCCGGGTACTGGTGCACAGTATTCCTCATTGATGAGATTGGAAGGTACAGGATCCAGCTTCTTGGGTTCCTTGTGATGTCTCTTTCTATGTGGTGTCTGGGGTACAAGTATGAAGACTATAGGGGACAGTCTAACTGTGACTCAAATGCAACGGAAGACTGTAATGGCAACCCTCCCATGTTTGCCATACTTTTTGGGGTTACCTTATTCTTTGCTAACTTTGGACCAAATAGCACAACATTTATAGTTCCAGCAGAGCTGTTCCCTGCTAGGTTCCGTTCAACATGCCACGGTGTATCAGCAGCAGCAGGAAAATTAGGAGCTATCATTGGTGCTTTTGTGGTCCAAAGCTATATAGATAGTGCAGATAGCAAAGTGAAAGGAATGAAGAAGGCGCTTATGGCACTTTCCGCTGTCAACTTGATTGGATTCTTTTGCACTTTTCTGGTACCAGAAACACAAGGCCGATCACTAGAAGAAATCTCTGGAGAAGATAGAGAACTTCGCAGTGTTGTCACTGTAGACGATCCAAATAAGAAAACAGACAATCCAAATGAGAAAGAAGATGATGCAAAAGAGGGAAAAAGAAATGCCAGTGTTAATGATTCTCCAGGAACCATAACAGTTTAGGTCCTTGGCAACCCCATCTTAATACCCCAGAAGCATCGGCATGAGAGAAAGAGCAAGAAGAATGAAACGAACGTTTGTTTTGGTAATGTACACAATAAATCCTGGCATGTTCTACATGTATTGTAGTTCTCAATTATCAGTCTAGCCATACTGAGGGCCAAAAGCATAATGTCTGTTGAAGTGACTGCAACAATAAGTGCTTACTGGCTAGGTGTGTGTGTTTAAGTTTTTCCTTGTTTGTCTTGCACCAATAGAAGAACCCAAAATAATAAGCTTGCTGCTGTAACCTCTATTACAAATAAGTGCTTCTGCTTGTTGTGTTTATATATCAAGTTTTTTGCTTTTTAATTTAGTTCAACTGGAAGAACCAAGAATTAATGCTTGTTTTGCAATTTCTGCCATAAGTACTTCTGCATTGTCTGCAGTCATCTAAGTCCTTTCTTCTTCTCTTGCTCCAGATGATGCAAGATCAAAGACTATTTATCCAGAAGGAACGCAACATACAAAAGGCCATCCATCACACCATCAAGTAACCATGAGATAATAACCAGTGAAAGCATAAAAGTGCTTAGTCAGTTCATCTCAATTAACATTGACTATCAGCTACATAATCATATATCTATAAAATGATTATGTTGTTTCTTTCAGTTCATAAGCATTAATTTGATATGAGAGCATGTCATTGGTATCAATCATTCTGTAAGAAGAAGAATACACATCAAAGAGTGAACAAGAAGTTGGCAATAAAAGAGCGTGTAAACTTTAGACAATTGGTTCACACTGGAGAACACATTAAATGCTTATTACTACTTGCTTGTATAATTACAAGAAAGCATAAACAAGGAGCAGTATGGAATAATACAATTTTCTCAGTCATCATATAAATTACATGGCATGGCAGCCCTAACTGGACCTTAGCTGTAGAAGTCAGTTATTTTTCCCAAGGCATAGAGCAGGAGAACCAAAATAGGAGAACCTCTTGAAGGTCTTGTCATCTGTTTTGGGACTAGCAGCCGGCGAATCTAGCAAGGGCATGTTAGTCCATTTCTCCTCAAAGTTAGCAACACAGTGCTTCCCAGCAACTTCTGGGACAAAGCTTGGCCTAATTTCACGGGCTTCCAGTTTCTTCCAGTTGATTGACTTAAACCACTTGTGGCCTTTTATCCTCTCACTGCCATTTGGTCCAGTGCCAAGGCGTTTGCTGGCATCTTTCTGCAGCAGCTGAAGAGGAAAACTGTATTATACTCCTGTTGCTCAATATATGACAGTTGTGGAGACAAAAAGCTGTTTGGTTACTGTATTCATTTCCTGTTTTCATTTTTAGTGTTTTCTGTTTTCATGATTTTGTAAAGAAAAATACTAAACTGAACAGAGAACATAATAAAATCCTATTTTCCGTTTTCATTTCTTGTTTTCGCTATTTTCCTCACAAAATTATAAAAACAGATAACACATGAAATAAAAACAGAAAATGAAATCAGAAACCTCTACACTACTAGTTCTAGAAGAGAATATATCAGTGCCATATAAGTAGTGGACTTTTCAGAACCTTAGTAGGAAAAAGCTTTTGCATTACAAACAATATAAAATGCATGTTTCCATGAAGCTAGCTATCAAAAAAGTATGACGGAGGCGAAAAATTGTACCCCTTTTAACAGTGAATGTGCCTCACTCGACAAAAATGCAGGGAGCTTGATTTTGTCTTTTATAATCTTCTGCTGTACGTTATGTCTATTTCCACCAGCAAAAGGAGGCTGCAATCATAGTTAACAATAAGATCAACTCGAGGGAAATTTTCATGCAAGTTACAGTAACTCATTCCAAGACCAACAAATTAGTGCATCGGCAATACAAAATCAAACACTTAGAGGCTTCAGAGTCTCAAGAAAATGTCTATCACAGACTCCTATCAAATCATATTGGATGATCAGGATAACTAGGCAAACCTTCACAGACCAAGAAATTACAACAAAATTTGAGAATACTGCTACTAGTGACCTTTCTTGGGGTTTTTGCCAGGGATATTACACAATTGTTTACAAATTACAACAACTTCAAGCCAGAGAAAGAAGCACCGGCAGACTATTTTATTTTGGTTACTCATTAGCCGAAGAGTTGGATGTTGATATCATCAACCACCATTTCCTTGTTTACATAATAAACTTTCACGTTAGCTTCTAGTTCTTGATGCACAAACATTAAATTCAATCAGGGCCAGGCATGCAAATCTTATATTTCTTAGTCGTTAAAACGAATCAGTTATTTTTCACCAGTACAGAAAATATGCGTTTAACATAATTATCAAATTAATTAATCAAGTTCAAGGATATCCGAGCTCCATCTTTAATAGTAGATTAGATGCCTGATAGAGGCATATGCCAAATTGGAACAGAAAAAAAATTCTGTAACCATAACAAATTTCATACTAATTGAGGATTCAAACACACCAATGACACTGACCTTCCCTGAAAGCATTTCGTACATTAGAATTCCCACACTCCACCAATCAGCTGCCTTATCATGACCCTTCCCGATAACGATTTCTGGGGCCATGTACTCTAAAGTTCCACACATAGAATTTGATCTTGCAGTCTCATCAAATTGCTTAGCCAAGCCAAAATCCGTTAACACAACCTGATATCAAGCACAGGAATAATTCCACAATGCAGTAAGATAGAAGTTAGATACAAATCACAAATCCTTTTTCGAAACACAGGCATAGAGCATGCCTAATGCAGACAAACAGACACACAGGTATGGTCATGAGATCTTACATGACCATCTGCATCGAGAAGAATATTTTCGGGTTTGAGATCCCTGTGCATTATACCCTTTGCATGAAGATGAGAAACAGCACTAACAATCTCTGCAGCGTAGAAGCGTGCCAAATCCTCCCTGACAAAAGTCGGATCATGTGTAAGACAGCTATGCGTTAACATTTCATAGTAAGCCACAAATTTGCAACTTACAATGCACCTGAATAGGCCTTGGCGATAGAGCTGAAAGAAAAGGTGACCACCATTGACAAAATCAAGCACGAGGTACAACCTATATTTGGTCTGCAATTACAAACTGCGTTAAATTATGAAAATATGAAAGTACCACTAATACATTTCTGCAATCTACTGACAAAGAATTTGAAACACAAGAGATGGCAATTAACTTTGTTCAGGAAAAATCATTACTTGGAATGAGTATTTGAGCCGCACTATAAAAGGGTGGTCCACCTTTGTCAGTATATCCCTTTCAGATTTTACATATTCAGCTTGATCTCTCTGCATAATCTTATCCTTGCGCATGACCTTCATAGCATATATTTCTGAAGTACCAGCCCTCCTTACCTGATACACCTTGCCAAAAGCACCTTGCCCAACAACCTTCAAAACTTCGAAATCCTCAACTCCTATAGCCTGATGATTCAGATTGCAACTACTGAATTCTAAATTGTTTTCCTTTACATTGGCATTGTTAGCAGAATTTGGCTTCTCCACTAGCTCCAATGCATCTCCTGTCTCTTGTAATGTGAGCTTGCTAAGCGCCAAGGACTGATCATCGATATATGGAGCGGGGGCGACCAAAGAATGGGCGCGGATGTGAATGACAGAAGGATCATTGTAAACCTTTTCACTTGAAATTGGTGCAACCACCAAATTTCCAGGTTTCTCAGAGCTCACTGCTATTGAGGCTTCAACAGGAGCTGGACCAAACACGCCAGAAAATTCGAAGTCCACATATTCAGAAGGCAAAACATCAGGTGGTCCACTCGGAAGAAGCAACCGGTTCAGGAGTGGCTTCTGTGGACTATTCCCACTTAAGGTAGAGAACTGAGAGGAAACCATGGTTCTTTGATAAAATCAGGGGATCACAAGAAAATCACTAAGAATCTTTAGGACTACTATATCGGTGTGGCTTTTCGAAAATTGAAAGACCACAAATGATAGAAGATGGGAGCCCAACAAAATTGGGATTTATTATTTGGAAATGAGCATATATATACTTGAGGAGCTCCCAGAAAACTTGGTAACAAGCAAACCAAAATCCAGAAGAAGAAATTGTTATTGCTTCCCGGTTTACAGGAAACAGTGGATGCAGCAGTGCTCCTCAAACTCATGAAGCTCAGATTGCCAGTGCTGTAATTTCAAGACAATAGAACAGTTATTATTTCAAGTTTGTATTAAATAGAAGTGCATAGAACAGAAGGAATATTTAATTACACACAATTGCACTACCGAATGCAACTAACGTTTAAACACAGTGGATTCAAAGCTCAAGAAGAAAAACATAACTACAAAAGGGGAGGGAGAAATAATCCAAATAAATAGCATCTCTTTCAATTAGAGGGGCTGACATAAGCAGTTTCAAATAGTGTTCCAACTCAGACAAGTTAACATGCAAAGTTTTGTTGAATTCATGAATCTTAAGATAAATATTCCATCATCATATCATAACAAAGAAAGATTGAAAAATGCAATTCATACTAATTCAAATGATGAGATAAAATCGGATCAAAATATATATTGTTTCAATGGAACAAAAAAATCCTTTTAACAAAAAAAAAGCAAAAAAGAAACATGAAGCAAAATATTAGCATAGAACAAGTTTTGGAAGAGAAGGTTGATGGTTCACTCACATAAAGGAGAATGCAAAGTAGACACAGGAATGGCAGGGAACCGTTAAGGAAGGAAAAACATAATATGGATGGTATCAGAATAACAATATTTTTATGGAAAAATATTAAATAGAGAATTTAGTTTTGGCCACGGTTTTTTCGTTTTCGCCGCTTCCGTGCCGCGGCGATGAAAAACAATATATATATATATATATATATAATATTAATACTACCAATTCCGAAAAAACAAACAAATGAATCGCAATCTAACGGTAAACTCTTATATATTTTAATGACCTAAATAAAGTAGTAAGTTCAACTATTACCCCAACCCCCTATCCCCTAAGTGAACTTTACCCTCAAGGTGAGGGTTCGAGTCCTAGAGAGTGAGAGGGGCACACCATTACCGACTCTATAGTGATTAATCTACTATTTAAGTGGCTTTTTTTTTTTGCAATGATATTTAAGTGGCTTTTGAAAGTATTGTCATTGCGCTTTTCAAGTTTAATATTTATATATTTTTTATATTTTTATTCAATTATGTACAGTTATCTCAGTAAAAAATGATCAAATCTAACACCCATTACTTGAAAAGTAATGCAAATAGGATATTTGATTGGAGAATAATAAAAGAAAATTTTACACTATCATTATATAGAAATTATACTCATCAATAAAAATAAAAATTAATTTAATTTGCAAATTAATTCTCGTATTCAGAATTTTAAAAAATAAGAAATAATTTGATTGGGCAAATCTAATGTGATCTGATTGTTTTAATTTTGGAATTTTGTTAAATTGAATTTTCGTTGGAATTGATCTTATTTTATTTTATTTTAAGCTCAAATTTAATTTAAACAAAATCAATTCTAATTTTTAATTATTCGAAATATTATTGATTTTAAGCATGAAATCTAACTTATAAATCAAATCAATTTAATTTGAAGTAAATTAATTTTTATTCATGATCATTCCAAATGCTACCATGAAAAGTGGAAGGAAACCCCTCTCTTTTGTTTGGTACTTTTTAAAATTTTTTCTCGCTATTATTATTAAAAAATAATTAAAATATGGAATCAAACCCCTCTGGCTTGGCTTTTAGGATCAGCTTCAATGAACCTGAAGCGAAGCAACACAAGACAAGATAGCGTGGACGTACGTATACGCAATTGTTTGAACCTTGAACCATCATCTTTCCCTTTCTTTGCGTACGCATATCAAATTCCCAAATTATTCTTAACAATTTATTGATCACTAAATCCTCGAACCTCAATTTTCGTCGAATGCAAATTGTGTGTAACTGAATTCATCTAGGAACATCGTTCCCGTGCACGTGCAGTGTCGGTCGAATATTGTTTGGGCTAGGAAAAGTTTAGTTCGAGAAAAAAGCTAAGTATAAGGTCAGCGCTTGTAGAAGTTTTATAAAATAGATCATCGACTGATAAAAGAAGCATGAGAATTAAATTCAAATCATTGTGGTGCTATAAGATGAGCTAACCCTATTGAGTGGGTCAACTATTGTTCAACATTTCAATAAATGTTTACTTACATTAAAATTAAAGTAATATGTTGACATTGACGTATTCTTCTCTTTGTTTTATCCTTTCATTGTGCTATAAAAGAATACAAGTGACAGGTTTTGCTAGAAGATGCCTCTTTTCTGTCATCTGGGACGAGTCACGTTATTTATATTGCACATGTTTAAAGCCAAAGAGGACACATTGATACAGCGAATAATTGCTATTAAAATATGCAATTGGTCTCGGGGTATAATGCTCCACATCTTGATAAGCTTTTTATTAAAAATAGCAAATTTTCTGTAAGCCATTGAAATTAAATTAGTGGTGAAGATTTTAAATAGCTTATCATGAAGTTATAGAATAAAATTTTGTTTCCTTTTAGATGCCAAAAAAAAAAGCAAATTTATTCAATCCAAAAATATTTTAAGTCAGAAGTTCCAAACTTGAGGGCAAAACAATCTTTTCATTTTATTTTACTTGATAAGTTGAACAGAAAAGGCCCAACACCCCACAATGGCATGGAGCAACGAGATTGCATAATCACATATAGAACAAAAACCCACAAGATCACAATTGTCATCATAAAACCAAGTTGGTGAAGGATTCCTTGGTCCGGGAAAGTTTGGGACCGAGGTTAGTCCTCATAATTAAAGTTCCTAAAATACCCTTTGCACTTAAAATTATCTTTTTTTTTTTTAAAAAAGGTCTCTCTATTTTGTATTTGTAAATAGAGTTTAATTTTGATATACGGACAGTGTAAAATAGTTTTACACTATTATCCAATCAAAACATTTAGTTTGGATGACATTTCAGGTAGTGAATATAAAAGTCAACTATCATAACTTATGTGGTAATACATAATTAGATAACTGTGTAAAAAATTTTTACAATTAAATCCTTGTAAATATATCACACTTTCTTTCTCATTTTGCAAACCCAACCCAACTTGAGGCAAATCTTAACAACCCCTCTGGTAAAGTCTCCGACATTATCTCCGGTGAGATTCCGATGAGGCTTGGACACTTAGATTCAAAAGTTGCACCCCATCTACTTGTAGGGAGTACCAAGGGAAGAAAAGACGAAAAGGTGAAATCTTTTCATCAGGGATTTGGGTTAGGGTTCAGGACTAGCACTATCACATTCCTTCTGTATCTTCATCTTCAACTAGATTCATTCATTGAAGAAGCACCAAAAAAGAAAGAAAAAAGAAAATGTGGTATTTATGCTTCTCTACCACAAGTTGTCGGATTACATAAAAGTTCAAACCTTAAATTGAATATCTCCCACACCTCTATTGCTTTTGGGGACGATCAAAATGGAGAAGTTCCTTCTCAGTTGTAAAGGAAGCTTCCTCTTCACCACCACCCTGATTCCCACCTCGATGTCGTTGCCTACTTCCTCTCCAAATGCCATCATTCCTCTAATTTATCCTATCATCCACCGGTTACAAAACCCTCATTCTCTATGATCACCCAAACCTACACAACTAGCTATTGGGGTCAATTTGTCACTAGATCACTATCCAAGCGAATGAGACACAAATGATTCATTGGCAAATACAAAACAAAACATGAACTCATTGATAAATACATACAAAAGACACGTGAAAGGAATCCAACAATGCCAAACATGATTGCAAAAAAAATTTGGGGACCTTTTTTTGTTAGGAGAGGACTAACGTTAGTCCCCAAGATGGGAGGACTATCGAATCACACACCAACCAAGTTATGTATCAACCTAGTGCCTACATGATCACCTTACATGCTACATTACACGACCAAGGATTCCTTGGTCCCTTTATACTTAGTTATCTCTTTAATTAACATAATTAGATATAATATTAAAATAACTAAATTGACTAGATTTATTACATAAAATAGATTAAATAAAATTCTAAAATTAAATAAATTTATATTTTTGTCAAATTTGTCCTTTTGTGCATCTCTCTTTTCCATTTTTGTCTATTAATCATCTCTTTTTTCTCCATCATGCAACCACCGACTACAACAAACTCAATGTCTATGTAATGGGATCAAAGTCTTAAAGCATCAATGTCAAGCTGTGAACAAGAGCATAGACCATGAATTTCTGTCAACAACTAACAATCAACCAACAAAAATGAAAAAAAGACCACTATGTTTTTAAGGGGAAAAAAGGGGAAATGGGCATGCTTAAATGTAGACAAATGTGGCAACTTTAAGAATTTCTTATAGTGAAGAATGGCACTTTGGATACCATCAAGTTGCTGTAATGCTATGTAGCTGATATTGATAGAGGAGATTGATTAAAGAAGCTTAAGAAAAGGCAGCAATTTCACCACCTTCTGAACCGCCGCCTCCTTCACTTCCATTCCGAGATCCTCTGCCATCATCTTCCTTTATGCCATAAAAAATATAAAAGAAGGAAACAAAAAATTACTCAAGTACTCCAAAATGATGCACAGATTTGAGTTTGTAATTGTGTAGGGGTTATGAAGATTGGAGAATCCATTTATAATACATGGAAATTGAAAGGAACAATTTAATCCACTATCACATCATGATACAAGATGCAATACATCCTCAACTAAAAAATCCAAACTTGATGTATTCTCCAATAAGTAATTGACCCAAACTCAGGTGCTTCGAACTCTCACAGGTGGGATCGAGGCTAAGGTTGGAGCTGAGGGTGGTGGTGATAACACTAATGGGATAGTGGAAAAGAAGGAGGCTGGTAGTGAAAAGAGATCTGAGGGGAAGAAGACTAATGGCATAGTGAAAAATTAAACATTGAAAAAGGACATTTTGGTCATTTCATGGTGAGAAGTAACCTTGGTCGCTAACAAAGGGTGAACTAACTAATCCTTGGCCACATTACACATGTTAGATGGGTCAGGATTCCTTGGTCCACCCCTTGATAATGACTAACGTTACTCCACCCTTTTAATAACATTAGATTTAATATTAAAATAAATGAATGGTGTACATCTAATGAATAAAATAAATAAATTTAGTATTAAAAATCCAAGAAATTCCTGAAATTCTAGATCTATCCTTCCTCAATCCCTTCTCCATTCTTCTCCCATTCGGCCCTTTCAAATTTTATTAGTCAGTTGAAGAGGGAAGGTGGTGCCACCTACTCTACATTGGCTTCCTGAAGCCACTGCTCCCTCTATCTGTTTGCTCTCTTTCCTTCCTCCAACACTATTTGTTCCTTTTTCTTTACAATCACAAAAACCAAAGCTTTGATCGATGCAATCTTCCATTAATAATGCACAAATATTCTTTCATGTTTCTAATTTTACTTTATTGAACAAAAGTAGGTGGAACTGTGGAAATAGTATAGGTCAATACACAAATAATTTTAACAATTTGGTTTTTCTTATGTTCTGGTTATTGTGCCTCTTTTATTCCCTCCTTTCCCTATCACCCAAGCCATCATCAAATGCATCAACAGAGCTACAATGGAAAGCATTAGCAGCAATAATAAAGCGTTACAATTAGTTATTGGTAAGACTTCATTTGTTTTGTGGAACACATAATAACTCAGCATCTTTAGCACATACAAATCTCCAGAGGAGGAGGAAAGAGGGAACAAAGAGCTGTGAGGAGGTTTGGGTTCATTCAAAACAAGAAAAAAAATTCAACTTTTAGTGAAATCTCAATCATAACTTTGGTTGCCACCATAAGACTCAAGATTTGCCACTAGAGCTTAACAATTTGATCTTAGGAACGTGCCGATAATAATGTTTTCCAAAATAAAAAAGAAAACAAGAATCTACAAAACAAAGCTAAAGGAAGCTTCAACTAATCATCAAGTTGAGAAGTTGAATGAAAATGGATGAAAAGGTGTGATAGAAGGAGGGGAACAAAGGAAGGATGTTATTATGGTTGAAGTAGTGAGCAGCAAAAAGAGGATGCAGTAGGTTGGGAAAATGCAAAGTTGGTGTAGAATAACATGCATAGTAAAAAGAAAAAGAAATAAGTTGGTTTGGAATGAGGGAGGATAAATTAAGAGAGAAAAATAGGGAGGGATATTTTGGTCAATTTTGGGGTGAAACATGTTGGCCCCTGACAAGGGGCAGACTAACTAATCCTAACTCATGTTAGATACATCTTGTTTTATTGTCACATCAATGCCAAAATGGTTAAGGATGTCAAGTAACATGCATTCCAAATATATTAAAGGAAAAGTTTGCATTTTATCCCATGAATTATATATAGGTAGAGTAGTTTGATCAATTGAACTTTTGAATGTGCAAATTAACTCATCCATTAGTTTTTCCATCAATTATTAACACAAATATCACAAATTTTATAAATATTAACACAAATATCACAAATTTTATAAAATTTAAGGTATTGGGTTGCATTTATAAAAAAGTTTGAGGAGTCAATTTGTACATGTTAATTTAAAAGATCAGGGGGATATAGTACACCTACTTTAGTTAAAATGCATATTAGTGAAAGGTGAGGGGATTTTTAAAGTTTAGGGGTTAAAATACACATGACCTATAATTTAGGAGGATAAATTACAATTTTTCATAATAGATGAGTGAAAGCAAATCTAAATTTTTGTCAAGAATAACGGATAGAATAAAATATGAGAATAATACTTTATAGCGCGATCCATTTGTTGTCATACACACCAACAAAAATATATCGAGAAAATGCATGATGGAAATTTCCAAGTACCATTTGATATGTGTAATTCACATTGGCTACAAGATATTTTGACTAGTATTGAGTCGTATTTTTATGCATTTGGAAAGAATAAAATATGTGATTCAAATGCTAAAACATCATCATCATGCGATTTTCAATACTAGGAAAGCATGCAATCGAGACCAGAAGATAAATGCTTAAATGAAGAGAGATGACACCTCTACTAGTATAAATAGGTGCATCCAGTAATGATTTTGAAATATTTTGTCTCATGATTGAGTGCTCTCTTTGCTTAGTATATCTTAGATGCATTTCTAAGGTATATTGTGTTTGTTCTTGTTCTTCAAATTTTATTTATATTTCTTTGCCTAAAATCACTTGGTATTAAAGCTTAGGTTCTTTTCATGGCTAGTCGTAATCAACATGGGAATGCAAATGCGGCTATCCATGAGTGTGATCTTCGTGATATTGAAACAGATTAATTAAGAAGGCAACTATAACAACCTCAATAATGACTTGAGTGTCTACAAGATGCACAAGTTGATGATTCGTGTCATGGTTCAGAAAATGACGATAAAGAGGAGGGGACCAACCATTTTCTCAATGGTGAGTCTAATTCATCTAGTGAGAGGGCTCCTTTCCATTGTGGCCAAAAGCAACATGTTTCTTGTGAAGACTATGGCATCAAAATCGAAATTCTCGACGTTCTCGACTTTGAAGAACAACGACATGTAGAGGATTTTATTGATTAGCTAGCAATGATTGAACACATTTTCAACTTAAACTTGAAAGATATTCTCAAATGTAAAAAGGTCGAATTAATAGCCAACAACATGAAGAAATATGCATCAATTTGGTGGGAAAACTTGAAGAAGTATAGAGAACATGAAAGGAAGCATTAGATTGTGACATGGGAGAAGATGAAAAAGGAGCTTAAAGCCTTAAACGAAACTTTCTTCCAATAATTTATAAGCAAGATTCTTTCTATCAATTTCTTAATTTCAAACAAGAAGGCTTATCTATTGAGCATAACACTATCGAATTTGACCATCTTATGATGAAGTGTGATGTTGTGGAGCCTTAGAGGCAAACAATTGCTAGAGATCTTGGTGGCCTTTGTACAGTAATTAGCAAAATTGTCCAATTACAACCATATTGGACTTTTGATGATGTTTGCAAGTTGTCAATTTGATTTGAAAAGCAACTAAACAAAAAGGGTGCTTGTAAGACCATTAACAAATAGGTGATCTAACAGGAGTTACGTTTCCTAACTCCTAAGCCTTCACTGAGTAACAAAGCCAATTCTTTAAAACTAATGCAAAAGCATCAAGGTAACACCTAAGTACTTCTAGCACTACATCAAAACAATGCTTTAAATGTTGAGAGCTTAGTCATATTGCTTTTGAGTGTCCAAATAAGGATAATTTCTTTTATGAAAGAAGGTGGAGATGAGCCAACATTATTTGATCATTATCATGATGGAGATCATAAAGGTTAGAATGAAAAAGTCAATGATGGCAATATGAAGGAGAGACTTTTGTCTTTCAACATATCGTGAAGTCTACACCTGTTGAAAATCCATACAATTTCTTTTGTACTCTTTAGAGCTTTCTTAGCCATATGATCGATTCTCAAATGGGCACGTGTGTTGATGGGCACGTGGTTGGGCATGGGCCTTTTTAGGGTTCAAAGTGCATACATTTTGTCTCTGCATGTGGGTGGACCCGCACCTAATTATTTTGATCACATATGATGTTAATGATTGGATCCTTCCCTTTAATCTTTTCATCGCCTAGCCTCCATTGAAACTCGCAATATCTCCCCTCAATTTTTGCAATTTCCTTCAGTTATACACCTGAATCCAATCCTCATTGATGCTGATCGAATCTGAACTACTTTCTATTATGATACATTAGGAATTCAAATCACCACTGGTAATTTTCCCCCTAGCTAACCACCGTTAAGCCAAGCTGCTTTTTACCAGCTGCCATATCCAAACTAACATCAAAAGCAACCTTTTGCAGTAGACATTCCCATGTAACATGACCAAAGCAGCAATAACGGGTACGTATCAAGTGGAAATTCTCATACTTCACTAGATGTCAATGGTCATTGATCCATACTTCCTCCACCACAGTTTTACCCAAGTTAACTTCCACATAAACTTGAGCAGACTACCCCTTCTCCATCAAGCAGGTGGCCATGTAATCTCAAATTGACTGCCTGAATGCCGTGACGATGGCTTTGATGATTCCCTCCTTGTAGTACATCATATTGAGATTGGAAAAACAAATCTAAACCTTGGTCCCCCAAAACAATTATCACAAGGCTTGAATTAGGAAGCCTATCTTACTTAATAGCAATATAATGATCCTGCAACATTTAGGGCCCTTTCCTATTCACCTTATCCCTATCCCTCTGCTGGTCAAATTTTATCATAAAATAATTGTTGCAAATACTCACCAGATCAAACCTTGTTGTGGTTTTTCAAATCATTTTCAGCTAATCCCACATGACGTTGTACCTCACCTGTAGGCCTAGAGCTTTGACCACTAAAGCATCCTTCCATGGGATAGCTAATTCCTCACATAGTTGAGATTCGAAGAGCAACTTAGGGCATCTTAGCTCCTCCTGAGAGACCTTGATTTGCCCACTACCAAGGAACACCTCCTCAAAAGTGCGAAAGGTCTTAGGTTTCTCCCCCAGTACCTTGTCTTGGAAGGAACTGTCACCATGCCATCTATTCATGTCCTTACCACTCCCACCCTTGTCGCCACTCATTGCTACTTCCAATCCACCCAAATTTAAATCAGATAATTTTTACAAATGAATGAATGATGGTCTTATGTTAGGCGAAGATCACGTATAGAGATTAAATTTTACTTTTCTCTTTATATATCCTTAAATTTTACCAATTAGACTATTAATAAGATAGGACAAGAATTATCCATTTAAATGAGTCAAATTAGATGGTAAAACATATTTAATATTTTCAACTTCTTGAATAGGGCATTAGTTAGTAATTTCTCTTATTAGTCATGTATAAGTATGCATGTGATTACTGGTGGAAATAGTTGGGTTAGACTATAGTTTGGTTTAAATAAATATGATATGTATTCTATAAAAGTAGCTTATGCTTGGGTCTGTTAATGACAAAAGCTTTTTTAATAGTCTGAGTCTAATCTTTTTAAAAGTCTAATTTTGTCTAAAAGCTTATATATTTAAAAACCTATTTAATTATAATTTTTTATAAAATATCAAAATGTAATCTACTCTTAAATAGGCTAAAAAGGGCTTTTAAATACGTGAGAAAATATTTTTAAATAGACAAAAAAGGCTTGTTAAATACATTTAAAACTCCATTTTTAAATAGATTAAAATATTTATATTATCATTATATTTTTAAATAATAGTAAATAATTTACTATTAAAATATGTATATTATCATTATATTTTTAAATAATAGTAAATAGACGAGCTTGTCAGGTTGAATAAATTATTTTCATATTATTACATATAGTCTGACTTGCTTAGATTTTTTTTTTTAAAATGAAAAATCTTTAACCTAGTAGTCTATTTATTAAATTGACTAGGCCAACTTGAACAGAATGTAGGGTTACAAGCCCCTGATGAATCGTCCTTTAATTCCACCCCCACCTATGACATGCTTGTATTAGTAAACTTTGAAATATTATTCTCCTTTCCTTGTAAACCATTTTTCAAAGTATATCCTTTTTCAGACCTCTATTTAGGTATTTAACAAAAAGCCTACACTTACTGTATCAGTTCTTTTGATAAATTAATTTTGATACGATCGGATAAAATAATTACTTGAGTTATTGTAAGAATAAATGTTTACAAAAAAAAAAAGCAATTTAAAGGAATAAAATAAAAACATTATAAAACAATGGAACAAAAAGAAAATAATTTTAATTACACTTATATTTTATTCAATTATCTTAGTAATTTCCATTCTTCATGATTATTTTAATCTTACAAAACACATTATTTGGGAATTATATAGGATTATGGGTGATAAATATGCTATTCATTGAGAAAAGTCTAAAAACATTCCCTTCAAGTTTTTTTTTTTTTGATAAACAACATTCTGTTCAATTTTACTTGACAAGCACTTTGGTCTTGTTACTTTGAAAACAAACAAAATAGTAATAGGTTTTGATATTGTACAACATGTGCAGATTACTACATTTTGTTAACAAACGTTAGTTTTTAGATTAAAAGAGATATGTAGTCGAAATGCTATTTTACTCTATTGCCTTCACGTGCTTATCAAAATGAGACTCTTTTATTGTCACATGTGTCTCATATGACGTTTTCTAATAAACATTAAGGTGGCATTTGGTATATTACCTATTAAAATTATTGGTAATGTAAATTATCACTTAGGGAGATTATCAACTTTTAAATTATCAATAATATTATAATATAGTGTTTGGTATGCACAGGTAATGTAACAGGCAATCCACATTACATTGTTTGGTGTATCAAAAGGATATAGATATACACACACTGTGTGTGTATTACTAAAATATCCTTCTTCAAACAAAAAAATAGTCATTATTATATAAGATTAATAATTATGAAATCATTACAATCTATAGTATTGTAATAATGAAAATGATAATTATAATAATAATAGTAATAAGCATTATACTAATAATTATGGTAGTTTTTATTATATATAATAACTATATATAACAACATGATACTTATACGTACAATAAAAATAATAATACTGAGCATAATAAGATGTAATGAACAAAACCAAAAAGAAAAAAGCAATGCAGACTAATAAAAATAATAATACTAAGCATATTAAGATGTAATGAACAAACAAAAAAAAATAGAAAAAAGCAATGCAGACTAATAAAAATAATGATACTAAGCATATTAAGAAGCAATGAACAAAACAAAAAAAAAGGGAAAAAAGCAATGCAGAGAGCGTTAAAAGAAATGTGATGAAGACAACCTAAAACAAAGAATGGCTGCGCAGAACTTTAAAAATGAAAAAGGAATAGAGATGTAATGCACATGAAACTATGGGAGGGGCGATACACACGGGGGGAAACCGGAGGAGAGTGATATGCAATGTGTGAGAAAGGTTTATGTGTGAGATGCTTGAGATTTCAGATTTGAATGAGGGTGTTTTTGTGGAAATTTTTTTTTTTTTGGAGACTACCACATTGTTGGTAATCCAATAGACACAGCTCTTAGGGATTGTAAGGTGTACAAGAGTAGCTAGAAGAAGAGAGAGAATGAGTGAACGTTTATTGTATTGAGATTGTAAGAGACTTGGTTTTACTGAGATATAAACTGATATATATATGTATCAGTGTGAGTGACTTGTAACAGAAAATAACTAACTTATGTATTATGCCTTATCAACCCCCCTCAAACTCAGGAAGAGAAGCAGTCTGAACCCTGAGTTTGTTACGAAGGTAAGGAAATCTAGTGCTAGAAATTGGTTTTGTAAGAATGTCCGCATTTTGTTCTTCTGCAGGAACATGAAAGACACGAACATGTTGTTGAAGTATACGATCACGGGCAAAGTGAAGATCAATTTCAAAATGTTTGGTGCGGTGATGAAGAATTGGGTTGGCGGATAGAAGGACAGCACTAAGGTTATCACAATAGAGATGAGGCACAGTTGAAGGAGTTATATGAAGTTCAGAGAGAAGAGTCTTTATCCAGGAAATCTCTGAGATTGCAGCTGCCATGGAACGATATTCTGCTTCTGTGCTAGAGCGAGAGACAACCTGTTGCTTCTTGGAGATCCATGATACAATATTTGGTCCAAGATAAATGCAAAACCCGAATGTAGAACGACGATCATCAAGATTCGATGCCCAATCTGAATGACAATAAGAGGTGATGGAAAAGGAAGAGGAAGGTTGAAAGATAAGACCAAAAGTGGAAGTGCCTTGAAGATATCTAAGAATTCGTTTGACAGCTGTCCAATGAGATTGTAAAGGATTATGCATGAATTGGCAGACTTTATTGATGGGAAAAGATAGTTCTGGACGAGTAAGAGTAAGATATTGTAAGGCACCAACAATTTGACAATAAAGAGTTGGATTTTCAAAAGGAAGATAACCTGATTTCTGGAGTTTGGAGGAGGAGGGCATAGGAGTGGGAAGAGGTTTACAGGATTGCATATTGGCACGGAGAAGAATGTCATGAATATATTTAGTTTGAGAGAGGTGTAAAGCACCCGAGGAAAGATTTTTGGCTTCAAGACCAAGGAAATAATGAAGAGGACCAGGTTTTTAAGGGAAAAGAGTTGTTGAAGAGAATGGATGAGTTAAAGAATGGCTGAATGTGAGTTACCAGTAATAAGAACGTCATCAACATAAACCAAAATGTAAATGATGTGCTGAGAATTAGCTTGAATGAACAGAGAAGAGTCACATTTGGCAGTTGAAAAACCAAGGTGATGTAATGTGGAGCTGAACTTTTCAAACCATGCACGTGGTGCTTGTTTAAGGCCATAAATAGCCTTATGAAGCCTACAAACCATTGAGGAATGTCTAGTATGAAAACCAGGGGGTTGTACCATGTACACTTCTTCATGAAGAGGACCATTGAGAAAAGCATTATTAAAATCAAGTTGGTTGATGGGCCATTTGAATGAAAGGGCAATGGAAATGATGATACAGATGGTGGCTGGTTTAACAACTGGACTAAAAGTTTCATGATAGTCCACACCTTCTTGTTGATTGAAGCCTTTGGCCACAAGGCAAGCCTTATGTCGAGAAATTGTGCCATTGGGGTTGTACTTAATACGAAATATCCACTTACAGCCAATAGCTGATTTATTTGGTGGTAATGGAACAATAGACCAGGTTGATTTTTTGAGAAAAGCATCATATTCAAGTTGCATAGCTTGAGACCAAGAGGGGTGTGTTAAAGCCTCTTGAAGAGTAGATGGTTCTGAAGTAGCAGTAAAAACCTTGGGTTTAAAAATACCATCTTTGCTTCGGGTTACTATTGGATGATCAATGTAGGTAGATGGATAAGGTTGTTGAGGATCAGAAGCAGAGGAATGAGATGTTGCAGAGGTAGTGGTAGGCTTGGAAACAGGAGATAGATATGAATTTTGAGGTAAATCAGGTGTGGCAGTAGAAGAGTGGATGACAGGCTCGGGAATTTGAGATTGAGGTGAAGTTGTGGAGGAAGGTGCATGAGCAATAGAAGACCTGTGACACAAAAGAGTAGAAGTAGTAGTCATAGTAGAAGAAGATGGTAAGACAATAGATGGAGGAAGGGAAATAGTAGGAATAGATGCAATAGATGCAGGTATTGGGAGCAGGTAAGAGAGGAGTAGTTTCCTTTTAAGGAAATAATTGTTCATTGAAGAGAACATGTCTAGAAATAACCATTTTACCATTTTTAAGAAGACAAACATAACCCTTATGAGTGGGAGAGTAACCCAAAAAAGTACAAAGATCAGATTTAAAATCCAACTTATGACGATTATAAGGTCTTAATAACGGAAAACAAGCACAACCAAAGATCCTTAAAAGGGAGTAATTAGGAGTTTTAGAAAACAGAACTTCATGTGGTGACTTGAAGTGTAAAACAGCAGTAGGTATAATGTTGATTAAATACACAGCTATTTGAAAAGCTTCTTTCCAGTACTTAAGAGGCAATGATGCATGTGATAATAAAGTTAATCCCATTTCAGTTACATGTCTATTTTTGCGTCCAGCACACCCATTTTTTTCATGAGTGTGGGGACAACTAAGACGATGTAAGATGCCATGTTGCTTAAGATATGATGAGAAGTAAACATATTCTTTTGCATTATCTGATTGAAGAGTCAAAAGCTTGGATCCCAAGTGTAACTCGGCCATTGTTTTAAATTCAATGAAAGCAGCAAGAGCTTGAGACTTAAATTGTAAGAAATATATCTATGTATAACGAAAATAGGCATCCACAAAGATGATATAATATTTACAATTAAATTGTAAGAAATATATCCATGTATAACGAGAATAGGCATCCACAAAGATGATATAATATTTACAACCTAAGGAAGAATTAATAAGAGCAGGACCCTATATATCAGTAAACACTAGTTGTAAAGGAGCATGATAAGTGGTGGTAGATGAAGAAAAAGGTAATTGTTTGCTTTGCCAACACAGCATGAACTACAAGTATTAGGAATTTTAGGAATAGTTACAGAAGGAACACAACCAGCAAGTACTTTAGTGACAGCTTTATTAGAGGCATGACAAGTCTAGCATGCCAAACATCAAAGTTATTCACAGCACTAGAATTACAAGAAATAGGATCAGTGAAAGAAAGAAATTTCTGAGATGGAGAAAACAAAGAATCATCAAGAACATATAAGCCATTCTTATAGGAGCCTCGAAGCATTGTCTTCAGAGAATCCTGAGATTTCACAGCAAAGTGAGATGGATGAAACACAAAGAATGCATTATTATCATGAGAAAATTTTGAAACACTAAGTAAATTTTTGGTAATAGAAGGAACATGTAATAAATCCTTTAAAATGCAAGGTTTATTGGAAAATGGAGAATGAATGAAAGAGTGACCAACATTGGCAATGGGAAGACCAAGCCCATTGCCAAGAAGGACTTTAGCAGAATCTATATAAGGTGTTGGAGCAGCCAAATTATGGAGATCTGGAGCTAGATGATTTGTTGCACCAGAATTCGGATACCATGCTGGATCAAAAATAGAAGAAGGAGTAGCAAGAAGACCACGGGATGAAGATGCAGCAGAAGGAGTTGATGGAATGATAGTGGAATTAGTGGTAAGAAAGGCTTGATTGGAAGTAGCTGGAACATTGAATTGAGAAGGTTGAGGTGGAGTGAATTGTTGTTGAGGTAAAGCAAAGGTGGGGTTGAAACGATGGAAGCAGTCCCAAACGGTATGGCCAAAGTGGTTGCACAATTGACATTAGACTGCACTGAACCCGGTAGCACGACCAAAGTTCCTTCCAAATCGACCACGGCCACAGCGGAAACCACATCCCCGAGAGAAAAGAAACTGAGTATTTGAATTGGGACGGTGTTGAGTTTGGGCACCATTTGATTGAACAGGGAGAGAGTTATTAATATCAAGTTTTTGAGATTTCTCAATTCTTTCCTTCATGACAAGTAATAGAGATTCAATATCTTCAATTTGATAAAGATCAAGATAAGATAAAAGAGAGGCAATGATGGGGTTATACTCATCAGATAACCCTTCAAAGATAGCTTCAATATGCTGAGCATCAGTAAGGGGTTGTCCAATAGCAGCAAGATCATCAGTAATTAACTTGATGTTGGTAAGATATTCATGCATGGAGGTTGTTTTCTTGGTTGTTTGAAGTTGAGTCTTGAACTTTGCAACTTGAGCTCGTGTGTGAGATGCATGAAGGGTGGTGATTTTTGCCCAAACTTGATAAGAGAAGGTGGAGCCAACCATGTGTACATGAAGGGAAGGGGTGAGGGATGCAAGAAGCCACGATAGAAGCAAGCTGTCCTGACGTTTCCATTGGTGAAAGGTAGCAAAAACTGAATTAGTAAGGGCATCAGCTTCAGATGCAAATGTTGGGGGAACTTTCTTGGGGTCAAGATGATCTTCAAGATTATATCCAATGATGGTTGCAAGAGCTTTTTCTTGCCACAGTAAGTAATTGTCAAGATCAAGCTTGACTGAAACACGTGTAGTGAACGTATGAGGGATTGAAGGTGATGAACCAGAAGTGGAAGAAACAGAAGAGACCGCTGAATCTGCCATGGATAAAAAAAAAAAGGAGCTTTGACACCATGTAAGGTGTACAAGAGCAGCTAGAAGAAGAGAGAGAATGACTAAACCCTTATTGTATTGAGATTGTAATAGACTTGGTTTGACTGAGATACAAACTGATATATATGTATCAGTGTAAGTGACTTGTAACAAAAAATAACTAACTTATGTATTATGCCTTATCAGGAATAATGTATATTATTTGTAGGAAGGTAATGTGGATTACTTGGTAATATGGATTTCTAATAATCTTATTTTTCCAAACAAGGTAATAAAAGATCTTGGACCCAGATAATTTTAAGTAATATTATCAGAGTAATACAGATAGATTACCTCGTACCAAACGCCCTTTGAAACTGTAACAAATGTAAATTAACATATTGCAGTGATCCACACAAATTAAAATGTTTGAGAACCAATTACCATGTATTTAAAGTTACAGAACTAAAGTGCAAATTGAATAAAGCTGAAGGAATGTTTTGGACTCATCTCTTATTCATTTATTCATTACAACTAGTAGGGATAGGAACACAATCAATCAATATATTATTCTTCACACACCAAGTTGATTTTCCACTGCACATGGTTTGGGAGAGCAAAAGGGTATTGAGAAAAGCCAGCTGAAAGCAGGGGTGTTGGCCTCTCAAGCTGGCCATATACATAAATAGATATGATGTCGCTGGCAAGTTTGCATGCATATCCACCGTCAAAAGGCAGCAGCAGCTTTTACAAGCAAACCAAAGAGGAGGAAAGGTGTGGAGAAGAAGGGGCTATGGTCACTGTCGAGCTCATACACTGTGGATGGTGGCCACCTCTTTATCATGGCTTCCTGTTGCTCTGGCCTCACCACCTTGTCATGCCTTGTCCTTATGTACACGTGCGGCACCTTCTCAACATGACCACCACCCCCATCTGTGAACCTTGCACTGGCCAATGCTTGGATTGGGCCAGGCCTCAACAGCATTGCAGCTAAGGTCACATCCTGTGATGAGCCCCAATGTTAATTAATTCAGTAAGATAAGTGACATTAATTAATGACTATACAACAATCAAGTAGTCATCTATAAGATTTTTTTTTTTTGGGGGGGGGGGGGGGAATAGAGATACAAATTTGTGAATTTGAATCATCTGTCTCCTTAATTTGTCCCCGATTCTCTGATCCCCTAACTATTTAATTTGACACTTAAAATTTAATTCACATTATACATATTTTTTTCTATAAAATCCCTCACTCCCTTAGTGAGAAATTAATGTCTTAAGTCTATGATAGGGTGATTAAGTAGAGACTATTCTGAGAGTGTTTTTGTTATTATACAAATCTCAAAATCAAACTAGGACATATGTTTAAGATATTCGAGTCTCTTTTACTCAATATACTTGGTTTGATTAAAGTTTTATTCAAATATTAACTCTTTGATTGAGTAGACAGAAAGGGAAAGTAATAAGAGACAAAAAAATTTGGTATACATATATGATATGACTCTCATTTCCCCGTTTATTCTCTAGCTTAATTTGAGCATGGGTAAAATACCATTTTGGGTAGAAATAAAGTCTTTGATAATTCCTATCTGGTGGCTATATTATTATATAAATATTAGATAACACACAAATATTCAAATTAAAGTTTACACATCACGTCAAAAACATAATAAATAATGTTTACACATTTGACTTCTCTAATGTAAGATGCGTGTTTATTTGTCTCTACGTAATTTTATAAACAAACACATGAGAGGACTTATTTTCCCTGGTGGAATGTTATCCAAAGTGTTTTCATTTGGGTAAATTAAAGTTGCCATGCATGGTCCTACAAGTGGCAAAAACAGAGAAGATGAAAATCAAATTGATGGTACACAAACAAGTATATGGCTTGTGGGGTACCCTAGAGCTAAAAGTCCTGAGAAAGTGAGCATAGGTTAGAGCAGTTTTATAGAGATAGCATGCCATGCATGTCCTTTTTTATAGTATACCTCGTGAGGGCTCAAAGGATAGATAATTTTGCGTTGAAATTCTTTCTTCACCAAAGCGCTGGTTGGAGGCTTATCCTGTCCCAACCCAAATCCTAGTTGGTACACATCCCCAAACTCAGATAGGTCAGGTACCCCCTGCTTGACACAAATCAAAAACACTTTGTGAGCATTATTATATCTTTGATTTACTAGAGGCACAAAAAGTTATACAACAACTCCACTATAGTGTATAGAGCGTTACTATTTTAACACCTGGATATTTTATTTTTAAAAATGATGGATGAGAAGAGAAAGTTGAGATCACCATACTATCACATCCAATAATGATAAAGTAGGTGTCTTATATGGACAAACACTTTTAAATATTGGAATAGTATTTTTCATATACTATCTGTCATGCAAAATTAGTCATTATTTGTTTTCTTCTTTTCAATCATTGGAGATGTGTTGAACACAGTGAATTTGCTATTATTACTTAAGTCTGGAGGACAAAATTGATCTGAGGAACATGGCTGTCGGATAAGTATATTATAGCAGTATAGCACCCACTAAAATTGAGTAAAAAAAGCAATAGATTTGACAATTTCTTGTCTCCAAACAAAATAACATGGCTAAAAAAGATGCATATAGATATATGAGAAATGTTATGTGTACTCTTAATTTATGAGATATCATATTAATAAATTTTTATTTATTATTGAATAGAATGTGAACTCTCACTTAATTTAGACCTTTTATTTCATCTAATAATAGATAAAAGTGTGTAGATATAATGTCTTATACATTATAAGTTAAAATAATACTATTCAAAGTTTGTTGTTTTGGTGGGGGGTTTAGATGCCACAAAATTATTGATGATAATAGACACACGTTTGAAGGAGAAACAGGAAAATTTATTAGATTGATTGAAGCTGAAGTGATGATTATGAATGAAGAAAATTGGCTTTTGCTAGTAGACGTTAGAGGATCTGAGAATATTGGGTTAGTATTATTTTCCTACTAAATTTTCTTGATCAAAATATGTTCCCATTATAATAAAAACCACATGCACTTCAGGTCAGAAGTCAGAACGCATTAGGTGAACGGATAGAGAGAGAGCACCCACTTCATTGACCATATTATAGAATTACCATTAAATAGTTGTCAAACCTTAAAAAATATCAGAGGCGCTGCCTTCTAACTAAAAAGTGTATCAATAGCATAATTTTGCCGTTCGCATTTACATGAATGTGAAGTATGAACCATGCATGCACTAAATATGTGTATTTTCTGTCTTTTTAGATTCAAATCTTGAAACATTATGTGAAGTAATTTTCTTAGATGTATCACATTAATTGTGAAGAGTGCATATTCTTAAGATCATTCGAACACATATTTGTTAATACTATATACGAAGTTTTAGTTTGTTACAAAGTTGTTGATTAAGATTAGTTAGGAGGTTGTGGTAATTAGTTATTCCCCCACATCATATAAATCACAATTGTGCTGTAATCATCCTTTTCATTTTTTTCATTCTATTTTTAACTATTTTTCTCTCTTATTTCCCTACTTTGCCATGGATTTCAACATGGTATAATATTAATTGATACACAAATTAGTCATACATGTTATTTTTTTTTTTTAAAGAATTAACAAAATGTCTGTTAATATAATGAACTAAAAAGTTAAGCACTTTCTCCTAAATACGGCAAAAGAAGAAAGGAAGATAAAATAAAAGAGAGCTAAGAATGAAAGAATCACTCTTTTTTTTTTCCCACACTTTATGTTAAATAAATTCCCCTATTGCTGAACAGCTGCTAGTAGTTTGTTGGTACATGGGACTATTTGGAAAAGTATGAAAGTAGGTGCGTACCTAAGGGCAGTAAGCTGTGAAGACAGTTGGCAATCAATTATTTCTTAAGTGCATCAACATCAACCATGCTGGGAAAACTTTGTTCAAAGATTGTACAACAATGGAAGCTAAGCCAATATCACCATCACTATCATATTCTCACCCCAAGTCTGTGTGTGTGTGTGTATATATATATTATAAAATGAGAGACACAAGACATTCATGGCACATTGAATTGAATGCTCAGAAACTAAATAAGGAGCAGGAGACAGTGAAACATCAAATATAGAAGAAAAACACATATTTTGGTGAAAAGGACTCACATCTTTTAGATCTTCATCTGTCAAGAATCCCAACTTGAGCATGGTTGCTGCTAAATACACAGCTAAACGGACCTTATTTGCAAATTTGTGACAGGCCTGAGTAATACTCAACCCTCCTGCACTATGCCCCACCAATATCACCTATAGCAAGAACATCACACAATAGGGTCAGTTTTAGAGAAAGAGCAACACACACACACACACACACACATATATATATATATATATATATATATATAAAAACCAAAACCTGTTCATTCTCAGGCAAAGCAAACATGAAATCCATGAGGGGTTTATTGTAATCATCAAAAGATAGAACAGAATCAGCATCAGATTGATCAATCCCTGCACTCTTGAGGTCTATGCATGAGACCTTGTAACCAGAATTTTCCATAAGGCACCGGATTTTGTACCAGCACCAACCTCCTCCACCTATGCCATGTACCAGCACAAAGTGTTGCTTCAAGGGTATTGTTCCCCTAAGATCATCAACACCTTCCTCTATCACAGGCATGGCTTTCTCTGCCTTCACCAACATGATACCACCTCAATTTCTTTTGCTTTCAACTTTGTTGATGAGCATAATATATATAGGAAGGGACCAGTCATCAAGGATCATCATGCTTCCCTTTTTAACTTTGCCCGATAATCATTATATAAATATATATATATATATATATATATATATAGAGAGAGAGAGAGAGAGAGAGAATGACTCAATATATATATATAGAGAGAGAGAGAATGACTCGATTGAGAGAAGTGTTTGATCGTGAGAGTGAAAAGAGCAAATAAGAGTCATTGGATCTTACATAAATTGTAAAGATTCAAACATAGAATCACATGATATTTTTAAATGATTATGTGATCATCATTTATCATTAATTATTTTCAATCCTAACTATTCATATATGGTTATACTACCCAGATTTACTCCTTAATATATATATATATATTAGTTGAAACCACATGTTTCCTCTTGCTTGAGGCAATCTTACTCGAGCCGAATGAACCACTAAGATGGCAAAACTCTCTTTCTCTCTCAATCTTTAACGCAGCTACACACTCGAGAGCTTAAACTCGATACCTTTGGTTAAACTAGATCGACCCTTACTAGTTGATTTATGCGCTTATCTAAGAGATATCTTTAATTGGGGTTAGGGGTGATGTCCGTCCATCACAGGAACTTTGAAAAATGTCACCATGGACAGCTATGGAAGATAACGTCTTGCATAGCACTGGCGTAGGATGCACTCGGAGGAGAGGCTTTGGACCAATGATCAGTTGGTTCATAAGTGCGCCAAATTGCATTGGCACGTTTCAGCGAGTTCCGTTGGGACTTATGTCAAAGTAAAACTACGAGGTTTATTTAAATAATGAAACATTACATTCATTACCAAAAATGATGAAACATCCGTGCAGAGAAGACTTAGGTTTGGAAATGGAGAGATATCTGTCTTTGAAACAGGACAGCAAGAGTTTTTTCGTATTTAACACCTGATTTTTATTTTTTTTCTACTAGATTTGATAGTGGAATTGTGCCAGTGTGTTACGCCGCATAATTTGCATTATAGTAATTAGTATTGGTATATGTTTGTTTATCATCAGGATATTGCTGGCCCGGCAATATAGACTTTTCCTTTTTTTTTTTTCAAAGATAGCTTAAAAGTTTAGGTTGAGAACAAGTCTGATCTAATCTAGAGCCATATATAACTGTGGACCCATAGAGTGTTTATAGAGATTTTTACAAATTATCTACCAACTAGAAAGGTCTAAAAATCAATTCAAATTATGTCACAAGGCCGACTAAGTGAAACAACACGTATGTGTGTATATATATATATTTACTAACCTTCACGCCTTCATATGGAGGTTAACATCATCCAAATTTTGTTTTAGGCACAAGAACTTAACTATTTTATAAGATGTCTACTCCATGAATTTGCCAGTCAATGGCTTTCATGGATGTGATATGTGTATAGGGTACGCTCATGACATATAGTGGTTACTGTTATGAGTTATGGTGCGTGCGTAAAAAGTGTCATGGAAGGTAATTTAGACATTTTATTTAGTTTTTTTTATTAAACAACTGAAAAAATAATATTAAAAAGAAGAAAGTTTTATTTGTGAAAAAAACAAGATGAATCCACATATCACATTTATGAAAGAAATATATGGTACTTATGGAGAATAAATATTAATAAATTATTAGTGTGAATGAAAAACATTGCTCTACAGTTAATTTTTGTTTCACTCCAAATACTCAAAGTTCAATTTTTAAAATGTTGTCATGTCAAAGTATAATGCTGCTAAGTTGTTGTCTTCCACACTTCCATGAATTTGCTAGGTAAGTTTTTAGTAAAACATCTAAATATTAAAAATAAATAAAATAAAAAATAAAATTTACAAAATTTAAATTAAATAAATATAAGAAACAATAAAAAAAGTTAATTTCGGGCAAGCCAACTTCAACCAAAAAGCAAACAATTGAAAAACAAAGTTAACTTAATTAAACAAATATAAAAGTAAAACAAAATAAATAAGTAATGCGAAAGGTAAAAATTAAAAAGAAGCACAGTTAACTACATATAATTCGGGCAATCCGAATTATTAGAAAAATTATTAAATTAAAAAAGAGAGTAATACTGTTGCCAAAAAATTTATAGTACATAACTGAAATATAAAAAAATATGGAAGGAAAACTAAAAAAAAATTGTACACATACACGAGGAAACCGAATTCTTTGTTGCAAATAAAAAAACAAAAACAATAACTACTGTTCACATAGCGGGATTTGGGACAACCGAATTATTGTTATGAATTTTTTTACAAATAAATAGTAAAAAATAATAAATATGTATAATAATAGATAAATATAAAAATACAAAATAAAAGAAACTGAGACTTGACACATGCCCAAGTTCCCCCTTTCCCTCTCAATTTAATTTTCCTGAATCCTTTTTTTTTTTCCTTCACCTACCCCAAATATTTTTATTTCACTAAATTAACTTTTTTTTCCTTATTCTTCCCAATAAATCCATTTCACTCTCGTCTGCTTACCAAAATCAAATATGACTCATTGCGCCATGTGTAACCTCCTTATTCGCTAGCACCTTCACCTTCAGCGTAGACATTGACTGCCAAAACCATGTGAGAATCCCCATTTTGTAACCATCATTTACCGTAATTGATTGGTAATCTAATTATTGATGGCACATTCTCTCTCTTCCCATTCTTTCATTGTCATTGATCGATAACTAAATTTTAACCAGCATTATTTATGATTTTTTCGTTGTGATGACTTTTTTTTTGAAACTTTTGCAATTGATTTTTTTTCAAATGCTTTCGTATTTTAATTGTTAACAATTATTTACTGCAAAACCGTCTCATTTTTTTTCCAATAAATGATGGATGATTTATTGTTTCATATTCCATTTTTCTGATAAACTATCATTTGTTGTTCTGCATATTCAACAAATAGTAAAAAAATTATAAAAATAAAACATATATTTATTATAATATTTTGGTTCTTCGTTTATGGATTTTTGTTCAAGTATACTTTAAATCAAAATTAAACTATTTTCACGATTAAGGTAATTTGAGAGCATATGAAAATTCATTGTAGTCAGTTTTTAATTCAAATAAAGTCTTTAAACAGCAATATCAATGATTCAACTGCATTTTTTAAAAAAAGTACATTGCACACGTTCAGGAAAAAATAATAATTAATATTGCAGCTTGTTAGGCATCAACGATAAAGTGAAAAGAGAGAGAATGTGCTGCAAAATGTTAGTTTAATCATTAATGACATAAATAGGAGAATTACAAATTTAGCTATGTCATAAATATGATTTCGAATTGAGAAAGTTGGAGTCTTATGTGAAATAAAATGTGGACGATGCTAAGGTGCGGAGATGGAGACTATACATATAATTGCTGCCTTTTTATCTTTAGCTTGCAACGCTATAACTCATTTCTGGTATGTCATTTGACATGTGACTTACTACTTTTTTTTTTGGGTGGTGCCAACGAGGTTGCACATTCACAGAGGCCACTAACTTCATAATTTGTGCTATGCCTCAGGTGCATGTGACTTAATACTTATACTAGTATTGGAGGAATAAAAAGTTTCAAAAAATGGCCCCATGGACCTCCAGCGTACCAAGAAGGAAAAAGAAAAAGGAAAAAGGATAAAGGATGTTCCAAAAAGGAACAACGTTCGTAAAACAAGAAAAAAGAGGATAGATCGTATGTTGGTTAATCTACAAATAGCAAGATTCTAGAAATCGAACTGCACATCAAATTGGATGAGGCCCTAGTTTAGAGGTTGAATTGGAAATTTGACCGGAATATAATTAATATATAATAAAATATATATTTATATGAATATATAAATGTATGTAATTATTTATAAGTGACTAAATAATTTTTTGAATAAAGATAATTTTTTATTAATAATAATATAATAAAATTCTATTAATATTTTATATTCAAAATATCATATGCATGGTTTTATTTTATTAATATTTTATATCTAAAACAAAACCATGGACTAACACCATGCATTACATAAAGAAATACTATGGCCCAACCCATTATTAATGTAGTATGCTGTAATACTAGATATGGTACCATTGGGCTACTATAGTAATGTAGAATGCTAAACATGACCAAAAATATGAATAAAAAAAAATACAAACTCTATGGACCAATCCAATATTTCACAATCCCAGTAAAACCTAATACTAACCTATCTCACCCACTTTCCTGATCCCTGTGACCAAGTAGCTGTCACCCCACATCTCTTCCAAGCTTCAAGTTTCAACTTTCAATACAAAAAATAACCATCTTCCCTCATCTTCTCATCACAACCATGGCTAAGACTTGAAGTTGCACTAAGCTTGAGGACCAGCAATGGGAGGACAATTATGTCTAGATAGCAACCTTCTTCCTCTTTTGGTGGTTCAAATGATGTTAAGCTGTAGAATGATGGTTATGCCAGTTCATCTTTTTCCTTCTTCTAATTTTTTTAATTTGAATCGCCAGATCGCCAAAATTCGCTCCAGTTCAAGCAGTTTTGCCGGTTGTTGATCAGTTTTCCCAGTCTCTAACCAGTTTTTGAGAGCACCGGCTTTTACCCTTTGCCCAAACTAGAAGGAAGTCATGTTCCCGGTTCAATCGGTCAAACCGACCAGTCTGATCTGGTTTTCAGAACAACGACAAATAGATGGTGCTTGCTTTGATACAGAGGACTTGTTTTTTGTACAATGCAGATTTAATAAGGATCTAACACGGGGAGGTGAAAAAGTTGTTGAAATACCGTGATATATACATGTGCGTGTGTATTGCTATTAAGTATTGTTCCAAAGACCCATTTTAACTTGACTGACATTGCCGGCTATATATTACGTCACTTTTAATTTAAAATTTATTATATTATTAATTAATAATATATAAACTTAAATTGATTGAAAGCTTGGGGGTCTCCTCCGTCTGGGATCTATTTACTTCTGTTGGGTGACTCCTCAGGTGTGATGTATATTAGATTGTAGTTCTTTTATTCATTAACAAAACACCACAAAAAAAAAAAATGGTTGAAAGCAATGCCTTCCATTTTAATCTTCTATACAAATGGTGCATATAAACTTTTCACACAGTGTAATATTTTTTTTTACCATTGTATAAGATACCATATCATATAAAATAAAACTATCTTTTCACTGCAACCTATAATTACATTAAGAAAACTTAATGAAAACAAAATTATAATAAAAATAGTAAGTTTTATCAATTACAAATTAATAAATAAATATTATTATTCAAATAATTTTTTATTTTTCAATATTAGTCATCTTAACTTTTCTTTTTTTTTTTGTTATCTAAAATTATATTTCACATTTAACAATAATTATTTTTTTAATATTTTTAATAGTCCATTGTTATTTTAATAAATGTAAAATATGTAGGAATTTTATAAACAAACAACAAAATAAACTCCTACATTATAATGGTCTAATTCTGACTATAGTATGTGAAACACTAAGGAGATTAAATATTTAGGTTATTTGAAAAGGTTGAGAAGATGATAAATCAAAAGGCATCATTTTGATCCATCTTGTACATGCCATAGAAAAAGATTGAAGAACACACACTAGATAGAAGATTACAAATTAATGGAGATAAAACTCCTACGCCTATAGCAGTTAGAGAGTGCTTGTTCTGTCTCAATAGGGCAATAAACACTCAACCAATAGTTAAGAGCAAGGGTCTTTTTTCATATTAGTGAAACATGGGCCAAGCAATCTCTATTCTAGTATTTGGCTCCAACGAGTTATATTTTATAGTAAAAAAAATATTAAAATTTAAATTATACTCCCAATTTGACACTTCACAAAAATAACGTTAAACAAATTAGTGCATCAAGAAAAGAAATTTCTTATTGGTCTCTCATGATTAAAATAAGACAAATTAATCTTAATGATTTATAAAAATGGATCAAATTGGTCCTTGATAAAAATATAAATATGACAAATAAATTCATTGAAATATTGAGAAAGGAATAATTTGTCCTATAGTTAGAGTTATGAGGGACTGAGAAAGGTTTTTCTTTCCTTGAGGACTAATTTATTTGATGTTATTTTTATGAAGACCAATTTGGAATTTCCCTATTTATAAAAGGAGGGGAATATTTTTTTTATATATTTTTAAAATGAAAAACCTATTAGAAATATAATTATAAATAATTTTTATTCTATATAAACTATAACAATATATAACAAAAATAATAAAAATTTTGAATGATAATTTTTATTAATTTATTTGTAACATGACATTTATTACTTTTTACTATAATTTCATTTTTATTAGGCTTTTGCTCTTGATTTTTAAGTATTTGTCATGGTGAAAGGATAATATTAAATGATGTGATACAATATCTTATATATTGAGGAAATAAATATTGCAAAATATTATGAATGAGTCTAAATGAGGGAAAAAATAAAAATAAATAAAATAAAAATTAGTGAAGGCAATTAATAACGTCAAATTAGGAAATGAATTAATTAAAAAATTGCAACATATTTAAAGAAAAGATCATTTGATAAAATAAAAGATAATTGTAAAAAATAGTAGAGTCTAAAATCTAAACAATGACATAGAAAAAAAATTAATATAAAAGGGGATTAAGGCGAAAATCCAATGCATGAATTTTTTTACAATTTTAGTTAATAAAAAAATTGACAACATTAATAAATTATATAGAAGAATAAAATACAGATGATTTTGTAAGTAAAACAATATGCAAAATGTTATTGCAATTGAAAATGCTAAAGAGCCCGACACTTTGCCTAACACTATCGACGTGATATGTGAGGTGTGATGTACATTCATTCTATCTTATTCTTAACTTCTAATTTATTTCCTCATTTTGAAATTAAATTTTGCCTCATTCCTCTATCGATAGGGATTTCAATCACCATGCTCATGGTAGTGGCTACACCTTCATCCCCTATACATGCCCAGAGACAAAAAAAGGACTTTTGGCATGGTAAATGTTATTTCAATACTCAAAAGTTGTTGTCTTTCTCTAACAATACAATGCTCTCCTTTGCTTGACCTATGATCGAGAAAGGACAGCCCTTACAACGATTTGGGGAAATGGGTCTACCTTGTTCTCCCCTACATTGCAAAATCCTCTGGTGAGAAAAATGAGAAGGGTTTTTGAGTCCTAGGTTATGTCTTTGGAGTGGCTATTGCCACTCCTTTTTGCCTATTGCCTCTCCTACTCAACTAGTCTTTCATGTAATTATCCAAAAATATCCTTTATTGTATTTTTTATTATTAAAATAATAATATATTATTCCTTTAATATTAGTTAAACTCACAATTATTAATATTTAAATTTTAAAATATTTTATTATTTGAGCTTTTGTTATATATTATTTTATTAAAAAAATTATTTTTGATAGCATATGAAATTTAACTATTAACATAAAAAAATATAATTTTATTACAAATCTATTGTCCTAATCTACATTAGAAAAATTATTTGCTTGATCTAAAGATTACTTTGTAAATCAAATTAAATTTTGTATACTTTTGAGGATAAAAGTATACTTTCCTATTTTACTATTCTATGAAATCTGATATGAATGAAAATAAGCTATCTAAATTATTATTTACATAATAAAATTTGAATTAGAAATAATTATTAATAAAATTTTAAAGTTTAAGTAGAAGTAATTATTAATAAAATTTCAAAGTTTAAGTAAAAGTTATACGGTTATCTAATAATAATTTTTTTATTATTATTGAATGGTTTTGACGTTTCGTATAGTGTCATAATATTTTAAATTATGTGGTAATATATCATTAAATGTTAATATAAACTTCTATTTTAATTGTAAATAATTATTAAATAAGTAACTAATTGTACGATGTTATGTAACTTTAAAAAATAAAGACAAAAATTTTAAAACTTTTATAAAAATTTAACTTTTTTTCATAACACATTTATATACTTTTCTTTTGTGTGTAAAAAATTAAATTTTATATGTTATATGAGAAAAGCAGTAAAAATAAACTATTCTTCATAAAATAGAATATTGCAAAAGAATAAATAATAAAATATTCAAAAATTAAAATATTAATAATTATGAATCTTATTAATATTAAAGGAAAATAGATTAGTAATTTAATCATAAAGAACAAGGTTATTTTAGAACATTACACAAAAGATTAATTGAGTGGGAGTTGAAATAGGCAAAAAGAACCTTATGTTCTTATTAGATTTGTTTCTTAGTTACATATCTTAAGTGGCTCTGCCTTGTTCTTACAGAGAATGAAGGAAGAGATAAAGTAAATAAAAAATAAAGTGAGAGATTAATTGAGATTTTAACACTCCTGTTATTTAATCTTGCAGTACTTGTATAGATAAAGTGATGTTGACTCTGGCCTGACACCGATGTTGTTGCTTATGCTTATGTAGTAGTGGTGTTGCGTTTTTATTTTCAAACTTTTTTATACAATTCTTATGCCCCATTTGTATAGAAGGTTAGAATGGGAGGCATTGCTTTCAACCATTTTTTTTTGGGCATTCTGTCAATGGAAAAAGGAAACTATGATCTAATATGTATCACCTGTGAGGAGTCGCCCAATAGAAGCAAAGAGATCCTAGACGGAGGAGACTGTCAAGCTTTCAATCAATTTAAGTTTATATATTATTAATTAATAATATCATAATTTTAATTTAAAAGTGACATGACATCAGTGAAGTCAAAATGGGGCGTTGGAGCAGTACTTTATAGCAATACACATGCACGTATCTATATCATGGTATTTCAACAATTTTTTCACCCCCACATGTCCGATCCTTATTAAATTTGCATTGTACAGATAACAAGTTATTTGTATCTGAGAACTCCCCCAAATAGACACATTACACAACTAGAAGGCATTATCAGAGCTTTTTGTTCATTACCCTTCGCACAAATCCACATGCTACAAAGTGGAGGCTCATGCCCCTGAAGTTGATGGTAGGAATTACGCATACATTTGCATGTGTTCTCAAATACTCTATTTAGAAGGATATTTATGGAGATACAAGAGTACAAATGAGAGCAATTAGGTTCCCATTTTTAAGAGATTAGAGATAAATGAAGATAAGATATTTTCTAATAAGATAAGATAAGATATGAGTCGTTAGGATATTTAACGAGGGTAAATCAGTGGCACATGAGATCCAACTTGGCCTTTTAAGAACTAGTGTTCAACTCAATTATATTGGGCAATATAGTCCATTTCAGAGAAGAACAATATGCATAGGAAAGTAAAGGAGCTTAATAGGAATATTTTCCCTCTTTTATTTTTCCTCAAAGTTCCGTTTTTTACATTCCTAAAATTTGGGAGGAATAAAGGGAAAATGAGAGAACTAAAAGTTATAAAAATGATAAGCTCTAAATAATATAAATATTTCATTTCATTTCTTTAAAATATAACTTTTAAACAAGATGAGTAAAGAGTAGTTATTTTTGTTTATTAATTTCCCCAAAACAGATAGAAGGTAACTTTGTTTTATTTCTTCCTTCCGTGTTCATGTTTGTTACTTCCATTCTATTCTATTAAAGAAAAATTCAAACACAATATAAGAAAATGTCATGGATAAAATTATTTTTGAAAAAAAAAATGGAGTACATGTAGTTGGTAGTGTAAGAATATTGTAAATAAATGATTGGAAATGTGATTTCAAATAAGGAGAATAAGTAGATCATGTCCTTGCATATATGTCACCTATTCCGTAATTACTATGCCAACATATATTATTGATGGGAACACTTACAAGCAAAGCTGTCAAATTGGGTACTTTTAGATTGGGTTTGATCGTATTAAGTTAATTTTGGGCTAGCATTTTATTGGCACAATCCTATCCTTTGAGTGCCACAGGCTAAACATCAAGCCCATTTTTTATTTTTTATCTTCAAAATAATACAAATATTTTTAAAATATGCAAAGATAAAATGATAAAAAGAAGCTAACAGTATATAAATTGCTCCATTTTTATGTATCGTGATATTGCATGGGCTTCAGACTTCGAAGGTGCATGTATGGATTTTATTTTATTTTTTTTTACAGCAAAGGTGTGTGTTTTAAGCATGCACATGTACTTTTTTATTGGGACAGAAGGCATGTTTTATTTTTTGGGGGATTAAAGTTTTAAAAGGCTGACATGTGACAGGGAAGTAAGAGTTAAAACAATGGTCATTATAGGAGTGCTGAGAATTTGGGTTATTGGCATTGTTCTAAAAATCAAATCGGATTGGCCGGTCTAACTAGTTGAACCAAGAACCAGTCTAGTGTTCGGTCCCAGCATGCATCCAAAATCAGGGATTTTAAAATCAACCAAAAAACTGTTGAATTAGTCGAAAACTGAGAAAATTGGTGAATAGGACTGATTGTAGCGGTTCAACAGTTTTGCCATTTAAAAAAAAAGGAAAAAAAGGGAGAATTACCACCGTATGCTTCTCACTATCATTGTGAGATAGGGTTGCACTGCTCCTACCCTAGCCACCATCTTGTCACTGCCACCGAGAGATAGGGCCTTGTTGTTTCTGCCCCAGCCAATCACTGCTTCTTTTAAAACCACCACCTTCCTCTAAGCTTCCCACATATCTAGCCACCACAGCCACTAGATCCTTCATCCTTGAACTTTACATTGCTGAACCTTGCATTAATGTTATTGTCGCAAGGAGAAAAAAGGAATAGTAGATGTGTGTTGGGATTTTTTAATTGTTGGGGTAGGACCCAGGGTTTAATTATTGGGTTGTGGCTTTTATATTGTTGGGAAAAAATAATTTGTTATTGTTATTATTATTGCTATTCTTGTTATTATTATTATTATTGTTATTGTTATTTACGACGTACTATTGTTATTGTTATGTACAACGTACTACTATAAACATGGAATCAAATATCTAATAACATATAAGATCCAGAAAAAAGACACTGTTAACATACTAAATAGGGTTTCTTGATACAGTTTTTTTATATGAAAGAATTTAACAAAATTTTATTATATCATTATTAATAAAAAAAATTATCTTTATTCAAAAAATTTATTTAGTCCCTTATAAACTATTATTTATATAAATATATATTTTATTATATATCAGTTATATTCTAGTTGAACCCTCGGTTGAACCGTTGAACCTCTGAATATTTGAACCAGTACCTCATCTAATTCGATATTTGGTCCGGTTTTCAAAACCTTGGTTATTCATGGCCTATTTCAACCTTTCTAAAAATGGAGAAATGTGTAAGAAAAATATCATGTTATTGAAAAAAAAATTATGTTCGTGTAATCAACCTAGCCCAACCCATAACAAACTATCCCATTTTGGGTTGAGCTAAATCAGGCTATATGTCATGAACGGTCTTTCTTGAGGGGTTAATAGACGAGAAATTGGAGAAAATTCCAGAAGACCATAGAAAAATTTAGAATACCATGGAATTGTGTAGATATTTCTAGAATTATGTAGAGTGCTCTAGAAACTTCTGGAACCATGTAGAACCGTGTATAAGCATGTAGAACCGTGTAGAAGCATGTAGAAGTATCTAGAAACATGTAGAGACATGTAGAAGACTCTAGATACATGTAGACATATGTAGAGAAGTGTGGAGTGTCGGAAGGTTCTGGATATGAAATCTGGACCGTTTGTTAGAATCGATCTCCACCGTCCATTGAAAAGATGGAAGGCTATATATAAGAGTGGCCATTCTTGGCCAAACCATCCAAGAGTTCCAAAACCATTTGTAAGTGTTCCATTGTGTAATACAAAGAGTTCTTTCCACCAAAGTTCTCTTATTCTCTTGTGCTCTAGCTTCCGTTGTTAGACATTTTTGAGTGAGGCTGACTTGGTGTTTAGCTCAAGAGGTTGAGTAACTCCAAGTGCCGGCACGGTTGTGTTGAAATGTGTCTAAGACCGTGACAATTTTGGCATCAGAGCAAGGTTCGTGTTAGAGCACAAGTGATTCGTGCAGAGAAAATGGCTTCAAACGTGACTGAGGAACACGTTGATGCATTAAGAGGAATGGATGTTATTGTTCCTCTTCATGGTGGAAGCAAGAAGACTCGAGGGTCAAGCAGGCTAAGGGCCGAGGATTTTGCTACCTTAGAAGAATGGGTTTCTTTGTTGGAGAATGTTCTATCAAACATGGATGTTCACATCCAAAGGGTCGAACATGACAAGGAAACCTTAGAGACTCATGTGCTGGGAGAGCTAGACGTCATGAAGGAAGATGTCAAGACTGTTTTCAAAAGTGGGAAAGGAAGGGATAAACACCTCAACCAAGTTGAAGGCAAGCTTGAAGGTGTCATGAAGCTACTTGAAGAGGCCCAAGCATCCCTTGGGGAGGTCAGGTTGCAACCTACTACTGGTATACAAGGTGGAGTAAAGGAAACTCCACAGGTTGGTCTGCCAAAACTAAAGGAATTCAAGGGCATGAGGGACGCTTGAGAGATGGAGAATTTCTTATGTCAAATGGAGAAGTACTTCAAATGCCAAGGGGTGGCAGAAGAATAACTAAAGATACATACTGCTTCCCTCTATCTTACTGATAATGCAATCTTATGGTGGAGAAGGAAGCATGCAGACATAGAGAGAGGCACTTGCAACATAACTACATGGGAAGCCTTCAAGAGAGAATTGAAGAGACAATTCTTCCCTGAGAATGTGGTTTACGAAGCAAGAAAAAAGTTAAGGGAATTGAAGTAAAGAACCACAATTAGTGACTACATAAGGGATTTCACTATATTCACGCTTCAAATCCCTAACTTAGCCTCAGAAGATGCATTGTTCTTCTTCATTGATGGACTTCAACCTTAGGCAAAACAATAGTTGCAAAGGCGGGGAGTCCAAGATGTTGATGAAGCCATTGTCATGGCTGAGTCACTCACAAATTACTAACGAGGGGATTTCAAGTCCAAACCAACTTTCAAGGGTAGCTCCCCTAAAGGTGGGGGATACAAATGGAAAAACATTCCTCCAAAGAAAGACTTCAAGTGCTTTTCTAAGAGAGAGTATGAGGAGAAGAAGAAGGCTTTTGTGCCTAAAGGAGGATGCTTTGTGTGCAAGAGGCCACACCAAATGAAGGATTGTCCCAAGTTAAGGACATTGGCATCCATTGTTGAGAAACAGGAATCCCAAACACAAGAAGCTGAATATGTTGGATTTGTCCAACTCTTGAATACCTTAAAGGGTAAAGAGGTATGCCCCACAGAGACGAAGAATGGGTTAATGTACGTTGAAGTACTCATATGGGGAAGGCCATTGTAGCTATGATTGACACTAGTACTACACATAACTTCATCACACCTTAGGAAGCGAAAAAACTTGGGTTGAAGGTTATGGAGAAGAATGGCTAGCTCAAGACCGTCAACACCAAGGGAAAACCTCTTAGAGGAATGGTGAAAGGTTGAGATGACTCTTGGCTCATAGAGAGGATTTGTAGATTTCTTAGTTGCACCTATGGATGACTTCAAGATTGTCTTTGGATTGGACTTCTTGAGGAAAATGAATGTGGTACCTATGCCATATTGTGATGCGGTATGTGTTATGGAGAAAGGGTCTCTATGCATGATCCTTACACTCTCTAAGCTTGGAGGAACTCCAATATTGTCTGCCATGCATCTAAAAAAAGGGGTCAAGAAAGGAGAGTGACCTACTTGGCCTTGCTCAAGGAAGAACCCATAGTGGAGAAGAGAGATGTACCCCCACAAATCAAGAAGATCCTTGAGGAAAATGAGGATGTCATGCCTTTTGAATTGCCGAAACAGCTCCCTCCAAGAAGGAAGGTAGATCACAAGATTAAGTTGGAACCAGGTATGAAACCACCAGCCCTTGCACCATATAGGATAGCACCACCAGAATTGGAAGAATTGAAGAAGCAACTCAAGGAGTTGTTAGATGTTGGGCATATTCGTCTGTCCAAAGCACCATATGGAACGCTGATCTTATTCCAAAAGAAGCATGATGGCTCGTTAAGGCTATGCATCAACTATCAGGCACTTAACAAGGTAACAATCAAGAACAAGTATCCTATTCTTTTGATAGCTGATTTGTTTGATCAGTTAGGAAAAACTAAGTGGTTTTCAAAGCCTAGACTTAAGGTCGGGTTATCACCAAGTGAGGATTGTCGATGGTGATGAACCAAAGACAACTTATGTGATGAGGTATGATTAGTATAAGTGGTTGGTAATGCCTTTTGGACTAACCAATGCTCCTACGACATTCTGTACCTTGATGAATGAGATTTTCCATTCGTATCTTGATCGGTTCGTAGTGGTCTACTTGCATGATATTGTGATATATAGCAATACTCTTGAGGATCATGTGGATCACTTGTGGATCATGTTCAAGACCTTAAGGAAGAATAACTTATACGTGAAAAAGGAGAAGTGTTCCTTTGCCAAAGATGAGGTCCACTTCTTGGGAGATGTGATTAAGGATGGAACCCTCCGGATGGATAGGGAGAAGGTTAAAGCTATGAAAGAATGGGAACCCCCAAGCAAGGTGCCCGAGCTAAGATCATTCCTTGGATTGACGAACTATTATAGGCGATTCATCAAGGGATATTCTGCCAAGACTGCACCATTCATTGATCTTCTCAAGAAGAATTACTTATGGGAGTAGACGGAGAAATGTCAGAAGATTTTTGATGAATTGAAGGCTGCTATCACAGAGGGACCAGTGTTATCTTTACCACATCACTCTAAAGTATTCGAGGTCCACACAGATGCTTTTGAATTTTCCATAGGAGGTGTCCTAATGCAAGAGGGGCATCCAATCGCATTTGAAAGCCGCAAGTTGAATGACACAGAGCAGCATTACACAGTGCAAGAAAAAGAGATGACAGTTGTGGTGCATTGCTTAAGGACATGGCGTCATTATTTACTAAGGTCACACTTCATTGTCAAGATCAACAATATGGCCACTAATTGCTTTCAAACTCAAAAGAAGTTGAGCCCAAAACAAGCTAGGTGGCAAGACTTCTTAGTTGAGTTTGATTTTGAGTTCGAGTACAAGCCAAGGAGGGCTAATGTAGTGGAAGATGCACTAAGTCAAAAGGTTGAGTTGGTAGCCATTTCTATTACAGAAGGAGATGTTATACAAGTAATCAAGGAGGGATTGGATCGAGATCCCTTGGCAAAGAAGTGAGTGGAGATGGCTAGAAAAGGAAAGGCCAAGAGATTTTGGTTGGAGAATGGCTTACTCTACACCAAAGGAAGAAGACTATATGTCCCCAGATAGGATAACTTGAGAAGAAAATTGGTGAAGGAGTGCCACAACACGAAATGGACTGGTCACCCAGGACAACATCGCACATTGGCACTAGTAGAAAAAACTTACTATTGGCCGCAGATATGAGATAAAGTGGAAAGCTATGTGAAAACTTGTCTTGTGTGCCAACAAGACAAGATAGAGAATAGGGCTCTTAGCGGATTATTGGAACCACTACCTACCCCAGAGCCACCATGGGAGAGTGTCTCCTTGGACTTTATCTCTACATTACCTAAGTCTGAGGGGTTTGGATATATCTTGGTAGTGGTGGATCAATTTTCTAAGTATACTACATTCATACCTGCCCCCACAAATTGCACTGCTAAGGATATGGCACTACTATTCTTCAAGAATGTGGTAACGTATTGGGGATTGTCCAAGTCCATCATTAGTGACCGAGACCCATGCTTCATAGGTCGACTCTAGACAGAGTTGTTCAAACTCTTGGGATTAGAGTTACACTTCTCAACTAGCTTTCACTCACAAACTGATGGACAGACTAAGAGGGTGAATGCTTTGTTGGAGTGTTATTTGAGGCACTTTGTGAGTGCTAACCAAAAGGATTGGACTAAGCTCATGGATGTAGCTCAATTCTCCTACAACCTGCAAAGGAACAAGTCTATGGGGAAAAGTTCGTTTGAGATCGTGAATGGGCAACAACCTATCATGCCCCATACTCTTTCAACATCTTATGTAGGGAAGAGCTCCAAAACATATTATATGGGTAAGTCTTGAAATGAGTAAGCTGATGTTACCCACTCCTACCTTGACAAAGCCACAAAGAAGATGAAGAAGTGGGCAGATAAGAAAAGGCGACATACAAGCTATAATGTAGGGGATAAGGTAATGGTCAAGCCTCTTCCTCAACAGTTCAAGGCCTTTCGAAAGGTACATAAAGGCTTGATTCGTAAATATGAAGGATCATATGAAGTTGTTGGCCTAATAGGGGAGGTGGTTTATAAGTTAAACCTCCCTCCATCCATAAAGATTCACCCAGTCTTCCATGTAAGTATGCTCAAGCCATACCATGAAGACACGGAAGAACCAATTGGAGGTGACTCAAGGCGAGCACTACCTATAGTGATCAAGTCCTTTGACAAGGAAGTGGAGGAGGTGTTAGTCAATCGAGTCATAAGAAGGAGAAGGATACTACCAAGTACCCAATACTTGATTAAATGGAAGGGACAGCCAGTAAGCGAGGCTAGCTGGGAGACACGAGAAGATCTCTGGCAGTTCCAAGACTACCTAAAGCGCTACGATGACCAAAGCACGACGAGGACATTTGCGCAATAGGTGAAGAAAATTGTCACGAATGGTCTTTCTTGAGGGGTTAATAAATAGGAAATTATAGAAACTTCCGGAAGACCGTAGAAAGATATAGAATACCATGGAATTGTGTAGATAATTCTAGAGAATTCTAGATATTTCTAGAATTATGTAGAGTGCTCTAGAAACTTCTGGAACCATGTAGAACCATGTAAAAGCATGTAGAAGTATCTAGAAACATATAGAGATATGTAGAAGACTCTAGATACATGTAGACATGTGTAGAAGGTTCTTGCTACGAAATCTAAACCATCCATTATAATCGATCTCCACTGTCCATTGAGGAGGTGGAAGGCTACATATAGGGGTGGCCATTCTTGGCCAAACCATCCAAGAGTTCCAAACCATTTGTAAGTGTTCCATTGTGTAATACAAAAAGTTATCTCCACCAAAGTTCTCTTGTGCTCTTAGCTTCTGTTGTTAGACATTTTTGAGTGAGGCTGATTTGGTGCTTAGCTCAAGAGGTTGAGTAACTTCAAGCGTTGGCACGGTTGCGTTGGAGTGTGTCCAAGGCCGTGACATATAACTAACTTTTATTCTTATTTTTCTAACTTGGCCCATGTTTTGTTCAAGTTATTCAGGATGCTCATCAGGTTTGACCCATTTCAATGGCTCTTATTTACTAGTTCCCTAGTCTAAACACTAAGAGTCAAAATTAGGAAAATAAATTCAAATTTAAATTTAGAAGCAAATAAAATTAAATAAAACCTAAACTAACTAACTAAAAAGGGAATTTGGAAAGATTGTGATTTGAAAGAGTCAAGAGAGAGGAGTACTAGGAGTCTGACTTCATCTAGTTGTTTCTTTGAGTAACTTGGTCCAAATTAAATCTAATGAAGATCTATCTATTCAATTGGTATGGAGTTTCCTATTCTAATCAATACCTGATTGTTTGACATTTAAATCCTCATTAATGAATCCTTAAAACCTAATTAATTCCTTAACTTGGATCTTAAGGTTAAAGGTTTTAATGTTCTATGCAATCCCTAATTAATTCCACATAATTATCAATCTGTATTCTCAGACAATCACTAATTATGGTTTCTATCCATAAGTCTTATTGATGTAACACTTTTCCAGCTACCTACACACTTACAGTATCAATTCATGGTGATCAAACTACAAAAACATTCAGCACAAAAATAAAAACTCAATTGAAAGGAAGATCATTCATTATATTGAACGAAAACTTAATACATTATCATTTCAACATAGGTTACATCATCACTCTAGCAAAGAAAAGATTTACACGAAACACATTTAATACATTTAAATCCAATCAAAGAAAGAACATAATAATGAATACAAATCAAGAGAAGAAAAGAAACATAGATTAAATCAAATGCATGAGTTTTTTTCTTAATGCAACCACCAAATCCTAGTATACCACTTCTTGATTTCCCAAATTAGTCAAGATGGCCAAAGACCGTTCATTTTTATGAATATAAGAGCTCTACATTCTTCAAGAATGTAGTACCCTTCACCATATCCTAAAGTTGTACCCGATAATAAATCCAGGTACCCTTAGATTTTTTCAACGCAACCACCTTGTTTCTTTGGCAATGGGTTATAATTGTAAGATGGAAAAACTTTATGTTTCTATTGCAATGAGTAATCAACTTGGACATAGCCTTTTGTGCCCAAAGGCTTTCCCCCTCATCAAAAATATGCTCATACTCTTTCCATAGTTAATGCTGAAGTTTTTCCATGAAAGTTTAGGTTCCATTTTAAGCGTTCTTTTGCTACCATCCAGTCACTTGAGCAGACTTCTTTTCCTCTAGAAGATATTCTTGAAAATATCATGATTCCATGTTGTTGCTGCTTTAGTAAAAGGTTGAATGTTCTCTTCCCAAGCATTTTTATTTCTTTAGTTATTTGCTACTAGCTCACTAAATTGCTCATCAGCAAGCTAGGCAGCAAAGGACCTCAAAGCTTTAAGGAGTTGATCAAAACTTAAAAAATGCATGAACCACCATAGCCTCCAAGAACCTAGGCAACCAATCATTATTAGCCAAAACCTTGTAAAGCCTTTCCCATAGATTATGTCACTTCCATGAAAAATCTAGACCAATAAAATTGTCATATAATAAAACACAGCTCGAAATGCAAGTCTGAAAATTCTTGTTACCTCTACGTTGGCGATTCGAACCATGAACCTCATTGTCATAGAGAACTATGTTCAAATAACCAGCCACGCAACACAAGCCCCTAATATTAATCTTAATTCTAGGAATGCCAAAGATAAATTAACAAAGAGTTTTGAGGTCGACCACAGCACGACGTGAAGAACCAAATATTACCAAAAATAAGAAGATAACTTCAAATTTGCAAATTGTCTCTCACACTAAAGCTTACATCTTCCAAATAGAAGCATCCTTAAGAAACCAAATCCCACTTGAAAATCTCCTCACTTCCACAACAAAGCGACCATCAAACCCTAGATTATTAATAACTCTCTTTGCGTGAGCACTACCAATAAGGGTTTCTAGAAGAACTAGAAAGAAAATTTGGTATTGTCTATGCAAATATCTCATAGAAGACACAAATGTTCTCTTCTAGGACACCAGTACAAGTCCAAACAAAGATGTTAAGATTGTCCTTAATTAACAACAGCTTAAAAAAACCAGAAAGAAAAAGAAAGGAGGTGTCGCCCTTAAGTACTAACAAACTTGTCACTTGTTTCTGCAACGCTTCATGCACCCTTGTAGGCAACTTTTTCCCCGAAAGTGACTTCCGTAGAAACTTCAAAGCCTCCGACTAGTGCAAGGAGTTATCTCTTTAACATCTCCAAGAATGGTGCAAGGATCCAATCACATAGCCATCTTTTATAGTGCAAACCTAGGAAACAAGATACTAATGACTCAAAACTTCCTTATCCATAATGGTAGATGTTTTCTTCTTATGAGCTCTAGTTTTAGATGCATCTAAATATTCCCTGATATTTTTTGAACCACCTTTGCATTAGCACCTCCTTTATTCTTCTTAATGTAGCCCCCATGCCCATATTCTTGGCTCTCAAATTAGTAGAACCATGTTCAAATTGTCTGTACACAATTTCTTTTTGTGGAGTCAACATTACATTAGCTTTTACACTTTTTAGTTTTTTGGCTTCCAAATCAGAGCTTCTGACCTTGGGTTTAACTATAAAACCCTCTTTATTCTACCTCGTTTTCATCATTTGGCCCTATACTCTTCACATATTTAGAATTACTAACTTACCCCTTCTTTGCATGCACTTGCTCAGTCGCATGCAGAGAAATGTCTTTGTTATGCAATTCTTTATCCTTCGTCAATTCCATAATTTTTCTCCCATTTGAATTTGAAAATAGAGCCTTTACTTTCTATTTCAAATCATTCCTTAACTTACCCCATTTTTTATGCGATATCATGAGCCACTCCCTATGCAAATTTTGTGGCATCTCCATCTATAATAATCATTGAGTTAGGGTTAGTGCCAGGGCTGATCACGTTGCTTCCTACTCCTTCATCGTCACTACCATGGTCAACTCCCCCTTCCCCTCTCATGAGGACAATTTCCCCCTTGATCACCTTAAGATAGAATCTTTGGTTGCTTCTTGCATTTGCTGGTAACATGGCCAGATTCTTCCCACAACCGGTTGATCCAAATCAATTTCAACAGAAATTCTATAGCTAACTTTCCACGGGCTCATTTGAGGGTATGATAATATATCTTGACTCGATTCCCAATTACTTTTGCCAACACCTGAATCATCTTGTCATCAAAATACACCAGGTTCAAACTAGGAATATGTACCCACACCATTGTCTTATAAATTTGCTCCTATCTCCCTCCAAATCAAATTTGACTAGGGAAAAATTGTTCCTTGGATCCATGAAACCAAATCTCCCATTAGCTACCATTCCTCAAATGATCTCTCATCATCATGAAACCCAATTTCTTTCCCAAAATCTTGATGATGAGGGAACCTAGCAGGTGCGACCCTAATTGCTTCAAAAGCTTAAGTTGCAAGTCAAATGTTGGCCACAATCTGTTGCCCCCGAGATGATCAATCTTGGCCAAATTCTCTTCCTACAAATCTCTTGAGAAACGTTGATGAGGGGAGCTCATCTCCCCCCACCTTCTTATCCTAAAATGAGAATTTCCCCAGTGATTCCTAGTGAAGGTCTAGGATTTACTCCCATTGCCACTAATGTTCTCTACAATTGTGGTTTCACCTTTTTTCCGATTGAAATTGTGGGCTTAGTTTGAAATATTAGATGTCCATCATATACTTCTATGTATATATTCATCTTTGGATAACTTTGAAACTTATTGCTATTGAAACCTTAACTTGGCAAATAGAAAATAGCAAAACAACATAAAATTTTAAAAACAAACACAAAAAGAAACCAACTCCTAGATGAATATGAGTGGAAAGGGAAGATAATTACAATTGGCCAATTGGCCTTGTACCGAGGCAGAGCCTCTTGTATGGTTGGGTTAGCCATGGCCCCCCTAAATTTTTTAATTGTCATGTCTAATTTATATGTATATGTATACTTGGCTTCCTCTAAAATTTTTATGTTATAAGAATTTATAGAATAATATATTATTATTTTTCATATGTATATTATCTTTTAGTATTCACTCCTTGAAAAATTTGGGTCTAGCTCAGCTTGTGGCCCAACAAAGTTTTTTTTTCTGTATTTGGTCAACCCTTGTGATATAAAGTTTTGTCCATGCTTTTACAATACAGTGTTTAAAATTATTGTATCCAAATGTAAGATATAATAACTGAAGCTAAACCAACTCAATAATCGAAAATGCCATGCAATTAAAAATATGAATGCACTGTTTTTTTTTTTGTTTTTTTGGTCAGTTGAATGCACTGTTAGTGTCTTATACTATTGTTTGCCTTATGTTATTTAACCTAGCTAGCTACCTTCTCTTACTTGGCTTTTTTTATTTTAATAAATGAAAGTGGTTCAAAGCCCAACGGAAAAGCAAAGGAACCTACAACCTCACAGGCCTACAAGCAGAGGCCCCAGAGAAATCAAAAAGAGGAAACCTCCATCGACCAAAGACCAAAAGTGAAAAATGGGAACTTCCTCAAACTCAAGGTTCCTCAGACTCAAGAGGTGCCCATGGTTAATTAGTCAAGGCATCGGCACACCCTTTTTCTTTTTTAATTTAAGATATTAAGAGATAAGAGTAGGAATGAGAGTCGAACTCGTGACTTCCTCATTGATACATAGTTTACAACTAAATTATGAGCTTACTTACAACGGCATGTAAATATGTTTCCAAATGATATCCTCAAAGCTATCGGCAAATCTGTGATACTAGCCACCAACGTTGCGCAACAATCAGTTGGTTATACCATCGTAATTTCAGGTCGATGAAGTTTCTATCTTAATTTTTCACAGCCTATATATACTTCTAGTGTAGAGAAATCTTATTTCTCTTTGCGTCCAATTTTCATGATTTCAAGTTAATGTGTGCGCAGACACTGCTAGTTTTTTTTTTTTTCCTGATTTTGTTTGATGGGATTTGGGTCTAATGTTCCGAACGTGGTTCTGCTCTCTCTCCTCAAAAGCCAATTAATAGGTCTGTTTGAGTTGAATGAAGTATTTGTCACAAAGTTAATGTAAGAGTTCAACCTTTATTTATTAATTCTTTTTAAAATTAAATCTCATTTAGCATATTTTGTAAATGTACTTACAAAAAAGGGCATAATTTGTAATTGCAAATATTAAAGATTAAAGATTAGAGATATGGCCATTAGCCCAAGATCTAATAATTAAGTCTATTCATTTTTAAAAATGATTCTGATAAAATATAAATAAATAAAAGCCAACAAGATATTTTTAAGTGCGGATGCTAGGTTTAGTCATAGCCAACAGGTTACATTATTATTTTTCATTAGAAATATTCTTGGGATAGAAAATAAGATATTAAATGGGAGACTTAGAGTATAAACCAAATATCAATTTTTCAGATATAAATTAAGCTTAATTAATCTGTATGTCCCTATAATTTTACTTTTTTTAAGTGCTCTATAATTTTATTTAATTTTTAATTAGATTCGTATAATTTTATTTTTTTTAATGAAGTCTTTATATTATAAAAAAATTGTAACCAAATCCATAGAACAACCTACTGTTACACAATTTAAATATAATAGACACGTTAAAATCTAACTGACATTATTAAGATTTATCCTCTTCCTGTCGAAAGCATTTAAAGTTTTAATTTTTGCCATGATAGATTTATTCAAGGGGTTGATTATAGTTTTTTTTTTTTTTGAAGTGTAGGGACTACCAAAATAATAATAATAATAATAATAATAATAATAATAAACTATATAAAGACTTAACTAAAAATGGGGTGAAATTACAGAAACCTTAAAATCTATTAAACCTATAAATTGTGATAATAAAGTCTCATATCACTGTATACGGTATATATACCTTACCTGGTTAAAATTTTGGTGTCAATTCATTTGATATTTCTAGCTACATCTGAATAAGATCGAGGGCTCATTTTGCATTTTGTTTCAAATTCTGAATTCTGGATTGTCCATTATAATTTGGTCAAGTCAATTTCACCTGTGGATGCGGTTATCTTAAGTTTTCTCTTCGGAGGAGTCATGTGATTTGTCATCTCAAGCATGACTTTCCCTTGGTCATACAGTCAAGTCAAACAATCAAAATGAATCTTCTGAATGAAAATGCTAAGTCACTCCTTCTGCTGCTTCCAGCCTTTAGACGATAAAAAAAATAATAAATAAGGCCACAATTCCAGCTAGTATAAAAATGCTTTTTAATGGTCCCAAAGAACTCATTTTTTCATGAAGTTTGTTTTTTTTAATTTTTTTATGAATTTTTTTAAATATTTTTATAAGGCATTAAAGTAAAGAATTCTTTGTATAAGGTATAGGGGAGAAAAAATGAGAGTCAAATGCAGAATCATTTACTAAAAAATACAGGAGATAATCATAATTATCAGGCCAAGTTTAAAGCCAATTTTTTATGAAGTTAAGAGGTGAAAAAAAAAAACTTTTTCATTCCGTGACCTTTGAGGTTGGTTGCACTATCTAGTCGTAATTGTCAAGTTGAAATAACATCAAAACCCGAACTCCTAAAAGGGCCGGCTAGACAAAAGACGAGACCAGAAGTTACCCATTACAAGTAATTTTACATGACCATGAGCGATTGTATAAAAGCTTGAGCAATATCAACTGAATTCAGGAGGCCTCTTGCATAGTCAATATGGATAACTGTATTTCAACACTCAGATGGGTGTTACACTTGTGTGGGTCCATACGGAGGTAAGAAGAGTAATAAATGCAGAATAGGTTGAAAAAAAAAAGTGCTGAAATCTATGTGTTTTGTGAATGAGGTCTTTGTATATTTGAAAATATTGGATGTTGAAATAGTATAATTATAGTCAATATAGTTGTAATTTTGTGATTATAAAAAGAGAGTTAAACCAATAAAGTAGTAGTTCGAGTGATAGACTCGGATAAGCATGAGGTCTTTGATTGAATTTTAGATTTATGTGTATATTGAAAAATTAGTCTTTTATTTATTGAATGAGGAGATATTTTGAAAAAAAAAATTGGAAAAAGATTATAGGAGTAATATTTTAGGAATAAATCTCAGGTATGAAATGTAACAAGAGAAATTCACATGATAGGTCTAATAAGAAAGTTTCGAATTAAATTTAAGCATTGTAAATAAAAAAAACTAAAAGTAACACTAAAGAAACTTCATTCTTATTGTGAGCTGACCCACCAATTCAGATCAAATTAGTTATAATCTAATAACTTTCAGATATTAATGATTAAAATGATAAAAAGGTTGGTATATCACCACCAAAATTTTAAAAAATCTCGGATGACCCAAAATTAAAAAAAAAAAAAGACATTCACAAACTCGGTTTAAGGTTTTGGATTTGAAATTTTTTCCCCCAAACTACTATAGTTTAAAATTTATTGCACCAAAATTAATTTAGTTTCGAAATTTTAGTTCGAAACTTTTTCGTTCACAAGACTACTATTAAAAATTTCATTTAAATAAAGTAATTATCAAATCACATGAAGTATATTTTTTTAAAAAAAGTACACTCGTTGGACTCTTCTATAATTAAATTTCTCACCCTCAATCCTTATATTTTCTTTTTAGTTTTGTCTCGCCTCTATTGGGTCAAAGACACACACACACACACAACAGTAAGAGACTGGAAAAATAACGTTACTGAAGGCATTAAAAGTTTCATTAATTCAAATTCTGAAAGCAGTTGTGACTGGCATGATACAGCATACATGTTTTCAGACCTGAGTAGACAATAAACCTTTAACAGAGCACAAAAACTTAACGACGAATTTGAATTTTGTTGTGGTCCTCTTGGAGTTTTGCTTCAAAGGGAAGGCGCACTCGAATATCATATGATATTCATATCGCATAGCGTGCGACTTTTACTTGGTCTATTGTCAACTCAGCCGAAGTCAAACCCTGTTGCTTCTTCTGCACAGCTTGTTTTTGGTAATATTTTATGCCCTTTTGCTTCTACCTCCCCATTAAACAAGGCTAATGACAAGGAAAATGGAAATGCAGTTGATGTCTGACAGGTTTTTCTAAAATTCTTCTTTTTGAAAAATGGTTTCATAGATGAAGACCTGATGTATTGCACTAATTTTTCATGCACACAAATGGATGCTAACCTGGCCAACCCGAAGTTTATTGGGTCGGGATTGAGCATTCAAATTTGACTTTAGTCAAGTTGATCATGTGATACTTTAAGTTAGTCCACTCGACTCGAAATCAAATCATTCTTTTAGAGATGTATTTTTTATCATAATTAGTAAAAAATTATAAGATTTATAGTTCAATTAATATATTTTACATAATTAATTTTTTATATTGATATGATTAATTTTGAAATATATATTATGAAAATCTTTTAAAATTTATTTCTTACTAGCAAAATTTTATAAATTTACTATGTATTAAAATTCAAATTTTCATCTGCTATTTTGAATGTCGGGTTAATCTAATCTAACCTAATCTAAAAATTCACCTAAATTCGAGTTTGATTCAACATGTACTTTCTTGACCCCTAAATTCAAAGGCGATTTTTGTGGAGACTACAACTAGTTTAAATGAACGAAATCAAGCCAGAGGGTAGTATATTGTGGGGGCCATGACCACCCCCTATTTTTTTTAGTTCTTTTTTGTAAATGTTACATGTATATACACATTTGGACCCTCTCAAAATTTTTATATACTTATACTATAATAAAAATAGAAGAAATTACATAAATTCAATAATTCAATGACCCAATTTCATGACCCACTATTTCATTTTTCCATCTCTCTTGTTTTATTTTCTAATTATTTGTTTCTATCTAAATTAGAAAATAAAATTAAAATATATGAGATTATATTAGTTCTTATAAACCTTTTTTTCATGTTTGAATAGTATAGTATACAATATGTTTTGTGTATATGTGTTTGTTGGATTTTAGTTATGGAATGTGTATTTCTTTTAAAATAAACTGTCAATTTGGTCATTGATAAAAATAGCATTTGACAGATTGGTCTTTCAAGGGAGAAAAAAATTCAAGATCATTAACAACTGTAAAAATATACGGCAAGCCAGTCCATTGTAAGTATTTTCAAAAGATTTATAGTGCAAATAGATCTTCAACAATTTACAAAATAATTTAAATTGATTGCTAATAAAAACATAAATAAGACAATGAGGTATCAAAATCCTAAAATGAGACTAATTTGTATTGCATTTTATTTTGTAAGGGATCACAAAATGTATTTTGTTTGGAAGACCAATTTGTTTAGCTCTATTTTTGTAAAGGATCAACTTATGATTTACTATTTCTATATATTATGACTTTCTTTTAAACTTGTAGGCTAATTAGTGAAAATTAGAAAATATATACTGTTACTACCTATATATATATATAAACTTTTAGTATTGACCTTCCCTGAAAAATAGGTCTAGCTCCGCCTCTTAACAAAACCTATAAAAAAAAATACATTCCGATCTTACAAAAATGAAAAAATAATGTTCACATAACATGTTTACGTAAAATTCCTTGTTAAAGTATAATTAGCATGTCAGTTAGATTTTGTTTGTTAGATAGAGATCGGGTAAAATCAATAAGCAGATGGTTACACCATTTACTCTATATAAATATATTGTTAAATTTATATTAGTCACTTTTAAATATTCATAAATTTGCATTCTTCATTTTCTTTTCATTGTCTCGTCATGCTAGGTTAGGTTAGATATTTTATAGTGAGAATGGAATAAAATGTAATAAAATGATTTGAAGCAGCTAGAATGGAATCTTAAAAAATAAATGTTCAATAACATTCTTTTATCACTTTAGATCAATAAACATAGGATCAATTTCACGTCAGACAAAAAAAAAAGTATGAACTAGATTAACTTTGATCATGTTTCTCAAAATCAAATCAAATACATCTAGTTTTAATTTACATAACTGAAGCAAGATTAAAAGAAAAAAAAACCTGATATCTTTTAAGTATGCAGGAAAACCATACTTCATTAATCGGATTGAAAAATTAAAAAATCATCCAACTATATTTGAAAATAAGGGTTTATCTAACTAATGCCCTTAGGGCATTGGTTGAAAAATCAAGAATGGAAAGTTTTGGATTTGAAAGAAGAGCTTTTAAGTTATCAATGCAAGAAATCCATATAAAACTTTTGAAACTCTCTTTTTTTGGGTTCCTTAACAGTTGGCCTTAGGGTACTAGTTAACAAAACCCTTAAAACATACTTTCTTTTTTTGTACCATAGATGCAAAACAGACATATATTTAGATAAATGTGAAATTGTAAGTGTTGCAATGCAAATGTGTTAATGACTCTTATGAGGTATGAGTGTGATGGCTCTATCTAGGTCAGCAGGAGGTGGAGGTCTTGAGCGTCCAAGGGGGTTCCATTTTTCAAGCAGAAATCGATAGATGATAAAAGGGCAAAACCAAGGGAGAGGTGCAATCTCATTAAGGAAAACTTAGCAGGGTTTGATTTTTCTCAATGGAAATAGACTCCACCCTATTTTCAACCTTGATGCTTCTATAGAGGAGCCCATTTCATTTCCATGGAAGGAGGCCTTAGTAATTAAGGGGCTGTTTGGAAGTATTTTTTTATTTTTGTTTTTAAAAACTGTTTTCTAAAATAGTTTTAAGTTTAATTTTTAAAAATAAAAAAATAGAAAAACTTGTTTGACAATGTAAGTTCAAAAACAGTTTTATAATGATAAAAAAACAGGAAACTTGTTTGGATAATTTTTTTAAAAAAATAGCTTTTAAAACTAATAAAACAAAAAACTATTTGGCAAATTGTATAACTATAAAGTCTTAATACAACTTCCTATTCTAAAAATAGTCTTAACACAACTTGATGTCAATTTACATTTATAAATCCATTTATAAGTTATTCATGATTTCCTCATAGCTACATCAAAATTGCAATTTGATCGCGATATCTTGCCAATTTGTTAACAGCAACAACAATAGCAACAAATCAAACCAGTTTCCAAACAATATCAGTCCCACATCCCCTTCTCAAATCAACACAAATCAAACGGCAATAATCCATTTCCAGCAACAAATCAACAATCGTCACCGTCAAAAATACATCTCAGCTCATAGAATCCCAATCCACACATAATCAAAAGTAGATTCAGAATTTCAAAAAAAAAATGAATGGAATGGAAAAAAAGACCACAAACCGTCATGGCCTCCTCTCCACTTCGCCGGCGCCACCCCTCCTTCCAGCATCACCATCATTTCGCTACCTTCAACCCCGCGGCCAAGATCAACCACAACATTTCTGGTGGAGGATCGTGCCAGATTTGGGCTTCATGGAGGAGCTTCGTGGTGGAGGAGCTTGTCACAGAAGCTTGGTCACTGACGAGCTTCATCACGGAGGAGCTTGCTTCGTGGTGGAGCTTTGCTGAAGGGCTTGGTTTGCGGTAGAGCTTCGTGGAGGAGCTTGGGTGAGGAGTTTTGCAGAAGCTTCAGTTGCCGATGAGCTTCGCAGAGGGGCTTGGTTGGGTCACGAAGGAGGTTGGGAGCTGGTTCGCGCCCCTTGCCAGTGGATTGGCGGCCTGGCTTCGGCGGATTTGGGGGTGGCCGCAGTGCTAATCTCGCAAGTGGCTTTGGCCGATCTCGCGGAAGAGGTTGCCTTCTCGGTCTTCGATGCTGTCATGGTGGACCAGCTCGCCTCCGCTTGCAAACGGTGGAGTTGGAAACGGTAGGAGCTCGCCAGCAAATGGGGGAAGATGAGCTCACTATTGTTGTGTAGTGACTAGTGAGTGGTTTTGGGTGTGTGGCTGAGAAATGCAACAAACAAAAGAGAACGTGAAACTGGAGGATCGAACAATGGCACAAACCAATAACTCACAGTATTTACAAAAATACCACTGCATTTTTTGTTGTTTTATAAAACACAAGATCAGAAAACATCTCCAAATTGTTTTAGATTTCTTATTTTTAAAATATAGAAATGGTTTTCTATTTTTAAAAACCAAGTTGAACAAAACATCTCACCAAACATGGTTTCTTATTTTTTTCATTTTAAAAATTGAAATTTTTTTTAAAAATCACAGCCAAACAACCCGTAAGTTCCTGGATAAGGATGTTGGTATTTTATTTATGAGGGATCGACTAAGAAAGCTTTAGAAGTTCTTGGCTAGTTTTGATATTGTGGATTTGGGTTTTGGTTACTATTTGGTGAAGTTTAATGCTAATGAAGATTGAATCAAGGTTATGGATGGCACGGACCTTCAGTGTTGTTTGATCATTACCTCTTCATTAGGCAATGGTCCCTTGATTTTGTGACATCATCTACAAAGATTGACACTACGCTAATTTGGATTTGTTTCCTATCTCTTAACTTGGCTTATTATGAGGAAAATGTTTTTGTAGTACTAGCTAGTGGCATAGGTGAGCCAGTAAAGATTGATCAAAACACCTTGAAGGTGTTTAGAGGCAAATTTGCTAGGGTGTGCATTGAAATTGATCTAAAAAAGGCCAGTGGTGGGCATAGTGTGCCTTAAGGGAAAATGGCTTCGTATTGAGTACGAAGGCTTCAAATTATCTACTACATTTATGGCTACTATGGCCATTATGCTATAGACTTCCTAAAGACTAAGATGGGCACAACGGAGGCTGGTACAAAAGCTACATATCTCTTGGTGCAACTTGTGGAGGTAGCTAAGGTGGTGGTTAACCTTAGTAGTGGAAACCCTGACGTTAGCAGTAAGGTGGAGGCAACCTTGATGCCAGTTCATGGTGATTGGCTAGTTGCTTTGCAAAATAATCAAAGCAAATCAAGCAATAATGGCAAAAATCCTGTGTGAGATTAGGCTGGTGTTATTTTGAGCAACTCTTTTGAAAGTTTGAATATGGATGAGCATGAAGATGTGCATGCAAATATGTCAGGGAATTCTTAGCCTAAGTCAACGAGTGAGACTAGAGTGAATGCTCTACATGGGCTTGCAGAAGGAAAGGCAACTAAAACAAGAAAACATCTATCTTTTAAAGTTAAAAAAAGGTTGTGAGTCTAATTAAGGGGAGTGAGGCAAATAAAGGTGTGACCCATTTGGACAAGTAGGTACAGGCAGGGGAAGATAGGCCTAAGTCTAACTCCCTATGCAATGCAAAAGGCAAGCAAGCCCAAGAAAGATTTGGGGGAGCTTTCCATGCTGGCTTTACATCATGGTTGCATGCAAGGGGAAGTAATGATCATAGTATACTTAAGAGAACCTCGACACCCAAGGATAAGGGGAGGCATTCTTTGTCCTTTTCCAAGCAGAAAGGAGGAGGATTAGTGAAGAATGCAAAGATGTCTAAAAAGATGATGGAACCCAGGAAGGTTAAGTTAGTCTTGATAGAAAGAGCATCAACTTTTCATTACGATTCGCATGCTGACTCTAAGGTTGGGGTGAAGTCTGACCTGTCTGATGAAGATGTGGCATGTGCAATGAAGATGGGAAAAGAAGGGTTCTTTTTGGTGATCAAGTAACGAGTGAGCTAGATTCATCCTGGAAAGGGGTTATTAGGCGTTTTATCCTCTTAAGATGCAGTGTTTGAAGCAGTAAGTACTTTTTAATCTTTTGATTTTTTATGGATATTCCAATTAATTTTTTGATTTGGTATTGCAGAGCAGGCAAAAGGGATTTTACGACTCTTATCAAAGAACTTTGACGAAATATAAATTCTCCATTCGTATTCTATTGGAGACAAAGAGTAATGGTGATGTTGCTGCTAAAACTGTATGCAAATTTGGTATGGATGGTACGAACAGAATTGACTTTGATAAGAGCTATACAGGTGGAAAGTGGAGATTCCTTTTTTGGTTGCTCAGATGGTTCATATGAAAATTGATTCTCCTAGCTATCCCTCTTAGTATCTCTCTACCTGTTATGGCCTGCCTCTATGTATGCTAAGAGAGATTCTTTGGAGGAACCCGTCTCATCTCAAAAAGTGTTTGTGGCCCTTAGATGGTGATTGGGGACTTCAATGCTGTTTTACATGAGAGTTGTCGTATACTGGTCGCGGGTGCTCATAGTTTAGAGATTGTCTCTCCTTGGAAACATAACAATCTTAAAGAACAACTTGATCGCATTTTGGTGAATAAGGATCAGCTAACTTTGATTCCCATGTTGAAGGTGGTTCATCTCCCCATGCTCTCCTCTGATCATTGTCCTCTTTGGGTTAGGTCAAGTGTTGATATGGTTGTCTCTATCTTTCCTAAACCTTTTAAGTTTCTTGCTACTTGGGTAAACCATGAGACCTTTGCTGACTTGGATAGAGAGACATGGCAAGTCACTACTCCTTGGGAAACAAATATTGAGGCTTTTATTGGTGTGGCAGGCTTATGGAATCGAAATGTTTTTAGGAATATTCAGAGATGCAAGAATAAGCTTTTGCAGTAGTTGCATGGCATTCAACTATCTCTAATGAGGGAAGCTAATCCATACCTTGAGAGGTTGTAACAACAACTTTGGCAGGACTATGAGGTTACTCTTTTTGATGAACAATCATTATGGGCTCAAAAAGCTAGATGCAGGTGGTTGAACAAGGATGATTAGAATACTAAGTACTTTCATTTGTTTACTTTAGCCTGTCGTCGTAAGAACAAAATTATGATTCCGAGGAATAGTGAGGGGATGTGGGTTCATGATATTATTTTATTACAACAAATGACATATGAGTTTTTCATGAAGCTTTATTGTGAAGAGTCTCATAGTTAACCATTTTCTTTATCTAGTTGTTATCCAGCAATCTCCGCAAAGGATTGGAATAATATTCATTATCCTCTGGATAGGAATGAGATTAGGGAGACGTTTTTCTCTATAGGGAGCCTAAAAGCACCCGGTCCTTATGGCCTTCACGCTTTATTTTTTCAAAGTCAGTAGGACATTATTGGGGACTAAATATGTTCCATGGTCCCCAAGATTTTTCAGCACCCTGAAGAGGTATGTAAAAGTAATCAAACTTTCATATCTCTTATCCCCAAGGTGGAGCACCTCAAGATTGTTAGCTAGTTCAGGCCGATTAGTTTATGCAATGTGGTTTACAAGGTTGTCACTAAGCTTATTACTATTGGACTTCAGTGAATTATGCTTAGGTTGATTGCTACTACTCAATATGGGTTCATCCGAGGTAGGAGTGAGGCTAATAATATTATTATGGTTCAAGAGGTGATCCGTAAAATGCAATCTATGAAAGGTAAGAAAGGATACATGGCTATTAGGACTGATTTGGAAAAAGCCTATAGTCGTCTTAATTGGAACTTTATTATTCATTCATTGAGAATGATCACTTTGTTCATTTGACATGGCATTGCATCTCTTCATCCGCTATGAATATTCTTTAGAATAGAGAGAAGATGGGTAAATTTGCTCCTACACGAGGGATTAATCAAGGTGATCTTTTGTCTCCTTATCTCCTTATCATTTGCATAGAGAGGCCGTCTTATTTAATCCAGGCCTCAATTGACGATGGGTTATGGAAACCAATTACTCTTTCTAGGGTTGTCCTCATATTACTCACTTATACTTTACTACTAATCTTCTCTTTTTTTTGCAAAAGCATCAATGTCTCAGATAAAGGTTATTAAAAATTGCCTTGATCTCGTTAGTGCTAGTTTCGCTAGTACCAACCTTCCACACCACTCTTTTCTTAATCACTTTCCTAACCTCAAGAAGAATTCTCCAAACCCATTGAAGAGTTTTGCCTAATTTCAGCATGCATCAAAGAGCCATACCTAAAGTATTTGTTCTTGAAGATCTTGTAAGATAATGAGTTCTCTTTTGTAAGCAAGCTTTGGCATTGTTTTCCTAATATTGACATGTTGAACGCTTTGAGATATTTGAATCTAGCCCTCTTTAATTTTTCCCTATACATTTTACTCCAACTTATCCATGCCATCTTCCTCTCATCTTGTTTTTGGTCCCACAAAATTTGTTTAAAATATAGTGAATATAATCTAACAAGGTTTCAGACAGCTCGAAGCAACTCAATGAGTAAATTGGTATTGTTGTGTCCACTGCTTTGATTTGATAAGGACTTTTCTTCCACTAATTGAGATTAAGGATCCCTTCAATTGTTCCAATTTCCTTTGAACTTTGTGTTTACTCATATTGAATGTCTCATTTTTCAATCTCTGAACCATGGCTAGGTAACCAAGATTTTTGTCCTATACACCTATGTGGGGAGCTTATAGAATGCTTGCTAATTGTGTTTTGAGCTATTAGGGAGTGTTGATGCTGAAGAAAACTATTGATTTGCTCATATGCACCTCCTAGCCACTTATTTCACTTTCAATGTATAAAATGAAAGTTTATATATGAGTGGATACTTAAATAATTTCATATAAATGAGGATTTGATAGATGTCTAAGGGGCAAGGACCCCATCCACTATAATATAATTGAGTTTTATTAACACTTAAAAAATGTTACTGAATCATATAATGATGTTAGTAAAACTCTTTGGCAACATAAACCACATACAAGTTACTAAAGAGTTTTAACAACATTTCTTAATAATAAATGAGGTAAATTACATCCATCTCCCTTGAGATTTGAAAAAATACAACTCACACCCCTTTTAGTTGTCCAACCTATAGTCACACCCTCTCTGCTTGTCAAATTTCAAGTATTTATATTACACTCACACCCCTCACTAATAGAATACTATTAGTAAACTTAATAGAATGATATTTTTGTGATATTAACTATTTCTAATTAATAAAATTATAAAAATACCCTTAAACTTAACTGTTAAGTTTATTAATATAAATAAGTAAAATTTGACAAATAGAGAAGGCGTGAATGTTGGTTGGACAATTAAATCAGGGGATGTGAATTATATTTTTATAAATCTCAGGAAAGGTAAGTGTAATTTACCCTAATAAATGTTACTAAAAGTTGAATATGATATAATGATCCCCTATATGCACCCTTGTCCTGTTGGCTGTATTTGGTTTGTGTCTCATGACACAAATATAGGGACCGACTGTCCCTGTATCATGTTTGGTGTCAGAGATGAGGTATGGGGACGGAAAATTTTTTTATCCCAGAGACAGAAATTTTCTGCATTTCTATCCCTCAAAAAAGTGGGGACATGATACAAAGTCAGAAATTTAACCCCTTAGGTAGCAATCTCTGGTGGTGGTTCGGCCACCGATCAACACCGGCTAGCCGCTGGTCAATGGCCACCGGCCACCGGTCAACTATCTCTACTGTCCCTGTCAACCAAACACATTACAGAGATAATATTTTTTATATTTCTGTCTCCACAGTTCCTGTATTTCTATCGCAGGACAGTAATCAAATGCTAGCTTAATGAATAGGGACTCTGCTCCGTTCTCTTTCCGTTTAGGGACGCAACTTGTCCTATTTCCATTGCACATGCCGTGAATAAGCGGGTATTTTTGTTGTCCACGTTTTAAAACCTGCAAGATTAGGTATTGTTGCGCAGCTAATAAAAATATAACACCACGGACCAAGACAAGAAAAAAGCAAAAGAAGAAAAAGGCGGGGACTGGAAAAAAAAAAAAATACTCGTAAAGCAAAAGAAGAAAATATAGATGTTGCCGCGGATTTGGATTTCGCTTTATCTTTTTATAATTATTTTGTCACACCTTTGTCTCAAGTTAGGCCATGGAAGAATACTGACACCTATGTCTGATTAAAGTGAGTATAATTCTTTTTTATGGTTTAAAAATAATAAAACAAAAAATTGGAAACCCAAAAAGTCATGAACGAATATCCCCAAATTAAAGAAGAACACGATTTAGAGGTTTTACACGATTGATATAAAATTTGTTTATTGGATCAACTCTTTATCCCATAGTTTTTAAATCCGGATAAGACCGATCAATTCGAACTGAAATGGTTAACCAAACATCAAAACTACCTGCAAACTACTCGGCTAGCTACTTTGTCATGATACAATGTGTCAAAAATAATATTTAGTACATATCTAATTTATTTTTATATATTTATTTAATTACATTCTACTCAATTGATCCAACTAGTGATTCACCAGTTGAATTAATGACTTAGTAATCCAGTGGTACGACTGAGTTGATCATCTATTTGGGTTTTAAAACTATACTTTATCCGATTTAACAAAATTATGTTCAATTGTAAGCGATTAATACTATATATGGTTAGTGTTATTTAAGTGGAGTATTACTCCTTTTATTTTTATGTGAAGTGGCGCATAATTTTGGAAGTAGTTAGAAAACTGGTTAATAGAGATGAGTTGTTGGTTTACATATTTCTACTCAGGATTATGGTTTTGCACTAAAAATGTGGTCCTTAAATAGGCATTCTGATTACGCTGATTTAAGTATCTAATCATATTTTGAGAGATTAATCTCTTATCAAATTGATGAAGAGATATTTTGAGTGAAAAAGAAATTATACTAATTCTTAATTAGAAAATGAACGAAAGCTATGCATGGTTTTATTAAACGCCATTAGAAAGTAATGTTTCAATATAAAAAAGTCGTAAATAAAAATGTAGTGTGGATAATTTTCCTTTATAATTCTTGAACTACGCATCCGGTATAATAATAATATTATTATTATTATTTGTGAAGTGATCCCAGGTATTAGTTTTATTATTTGTTTGAAATAAATATCATAGGGAAATATTTTATCTGAGAACTTGGAAAATTTTACATTTGGAGAAACATCGCCTTGCCAGGTGTCACATCGGATCTAGTCACGGACCCAGTCAGACACAGCCCTTTCATTTTCTTCCAATCCCTGTTGCGTTGCGCAGTTTGAATTGATCTCTAAAACACTACACTACATTCAATTTTTATCCCTTCACACATATCTCTCTCTCTCTCTCTCTCTCTCACACACACACACACACACATATATATATATATATATATATATATATATAATCAATAATAAAAAATTCAATATAAATAAATAAATAAAATTTAAAAACTACTGTAAATAAGAGTATTCTAATAAAAGTATTTTATAATTAAGTTTTAATTTTTAATTTTTTTATTTCTTATGTCAATGGTTAAAATAGTATATATGAAAAACTTTGGGCTTTTAGTTGTTAATTAATAATAGTTGTAAATTTTTTGTTTAATTAATCTGTATTTCATAAAATTTTTAATTAAGTCTCTATAATTTAAAAATTTATAATAAAATCTCTATAGTAAAAAAAAAATTTAATTAAATTCTTATCATGAATAAAAATTTGTAATCAAGTGCATGGAGCTAACTTCCATTAAAAAATGTAAGATTAAACATAATATTCCCCGATTCCTTCTAATATGGGTGTACACAGAAGAAGTGAGTTGACAACAATTTCATATTAATAATTTTTTAATACTTAATTGAACTTATTTCTTGGCTAATAAAAGAATAATAAAAGTCCATCATGATAAGTTCTATAAGGGTTCTAGTCAACCCATACGGAGCTGAAAAAATAAAATCAAGAAACGCTCCAATTAATTACATACTTTTTATTGCAAAATTTTATTTACTAGCAATTCAGATTATAAATTTTTAAACTATAAAAAAATAATCAGGAATTTAGTATAAGGGTTTTGGTTTAGGACACTAATTAAAAATTTTAAAATAAATTTTTATCGGAAATATGTGCCATTTTAAGTTTGTCTACCGCCAAATTTATAAATTTAATGTAATTGAAAATTTTAATCATTACTCTTAAGGCAATCTTAATCACTGTTGTAAAGCGCTGGTTTGATAAACCCAAACAAAAGTTGAAAGGCAATCGCGGGCCTGGTTGCGTTTCCAAAATCAAGGTAGTCCCATAATGGAGCTGGTGCTGATTTTGATGCGAATAAGAATCTTCCATTCACTCCAATCACGACAAACAATGTTATCGTATTTAATCACCAATAAAATTCATCTCCCAAAAGACAAGGATTCTGTCTGTTGTAGGGTATTTAGCCACATCTACCTTATGTTGCTAACTGCTATCAGAAACGTGATGATGAATTTAGCCACGCTTTAGAATTGGTACAAGATGAAAATGTGATGAATAAGGTACTAAATTACTAGCAATTCATTCCGATTCTAATTTTTGTATTGCACAAAATAAACTTGTAAACCCTCTTTATTTTGTTTCATTTTAAACCTGCCTCGTTAGGTTTTATAGTGAACGCTAAATTCATCGAAATACATTCCTGCCATTAAATAAAACCTTTTCTTTTTATGAAGAAACAATCTTGTATACTCTACGGAATTATATGAGTTTTTACTGCATGGAATATGAAATAATGCTTCTTCATTATTAGTCTTTCTCTATTTCCTCTGAAAAGTCAGAGAAACATTCCGTAGTAGGTAACTATGCACCGTTAATATACAACAGTTTGACTCTATCAATCAATATAAATTTTCAAAAATATCTAATAATATTAAATAATTATCTATTATAATAATTACTAATTTTAATCTGATACTTTTTAAAATTTTGATTTATTGATAGTAAAACTTATTTTGTATTGTCGATATGTAAAAGTTATATTCTTCTCTCTTTTCACTTGAGTTTAAATCTTTTACCAAAAAACAAAACTGAGTTTAAATCAAGTCATGGTAAATATTTAGTTTTTTTTTCCTGAAAAACCATTAAAACTCAAAAGTTGTAGCAAAACCTAGTACTTCAACCAATAATATTATCTAAATTAGATACCTATTTTATTATCATTAAATCAATAGGGTGGGTGAAAATCACTATCTAATCATCCAATAGCAATAGGGTACCCACTTTTAGATGTTTAAATAACTTTTTATACTTAATGGACATTTGGATAATATTTTGTAAGCTCAAAATCACTTTTAAAAAAAACTTTTCATATATTTGAATAATTTTTTTATAAGTCACTCTATTTAAATTTTATAAAAAAATTAAAAAAAAATTTTTAAAAAAATTCAAACTATTCTAGAAAATTATTCAAATAAATATTTTTTTAAAAAAATGATTTTCAGGACAAATAATTTCATCCAAGCGAGGCCAAAATTTAAGTTTGGTGATCATTTTTCTTTTTTCTTTTTTTGAGAAAAAAAATGAAACAAATGCACTCTTCAACCAGCGAAGCGAAAGTCAAGCAGTGGGACCCACAGGTGCCACTTCATCACAGGGGCGGATGCTGAGCTTTAAATGGAAGAAGCGCCGACTTTGAAACCCGTTGCACATGTTCTGTGCTGTCCCCATTTACTTTCACTTTAACTACCAAAGAAACAAAGAAAGAAAAACACAAAACACAAAACACAAAACACGGAACACAACCATCAAACAACAGCAACAACATAAACGCGCTTGACACGCACAATGGGACCAAGATGACACGCAGTGACCAACAATCGCATAGATCAATTCGCAGGTGATTATTCTCCCTTTACCGGCAATCTCGGGTTCAATCCGAGACCATGTTAAAACTCGAGAAAGAGAGTTTTATCGTCTTAGTGTTCCTATCCGACTCGAGTATAGCCGAACCAAAGCTGCAGACTTGCAGTTGCAGTAGTTTAGAGAGAAGAAGAAGAACATGACCCGTATTCATCTTTGGGTCACAGTAGTTGACTCAAACATCCCCTTCTCTTCCCTCCCAACACGACACAAACATAACATAAAGCCTTCCCTCTCTCTCTCTCTCTTGAATGTTCCTCTCTCCTGCTCCTGTTGCTATTCCACAACAGAGTTTTTTTTTTTTTTTTCTCGTTTTGTGTTCAAACCCAAACAACTTCCCCAACAGGTTCGTTTTCGTTACATATTATTAGTGCATCACATTGTTCACCACACAACACGTCACGTTCACACCCTTCTTCACCTTTGCTTCTTCCCTCAATTTCTCACAATTCCCATTATTTCATTTATTTGCCTTTTGCTTTATTGTTTGTGTTCTCAATTTTCCCCTCTCTTCATTCTCCCATGTATCTGCACTCGTGCTGTTTCCGTGCATCTGATCCGATCTAACCTGCATGCAAATTGACTGAGGTTGTTGTAGACTTAACGCTGCAGTACTGGTTAATATTTTACCTTAATTCTTCATGTGGAGAATAATTTTTTTTAAACAAAATCTCTTTCTTCTTTTTTTTCACTTTGAGGGCTTTCATATTGTGAAATTATTATTATTATTTTTAATCTTGAGGGGTGTGAAAATTGCGTTCATCATTTTTTGGGATATCCGTTTGTTCAGTTAAATTTGATAAATATTGTACAAATTCTACTATAAACTCGGCTTATAATTTGGGGGTTATTTAAAATATTTGAGGTTTATGTGTTGAATCCAAACTTTTTTGCTGTCTGAATTTCTGAAATTTTAAACTTCTTCTTCTTCTCGGTTCTTTTCCTTCCGTCTCTCTCCCTTTTTTTCTATTTTTTGTCGCTTTTAGACAGAGTCAGATTTTCTTACATCATATCCGTCTGCCATTTTTAGAAAGATTACAATATAATAAAATTGAAAAATTATTTCCCTGAATGCTAGTTATTACCGGCTTTTTGACTGATAACATATACTTCAGATTTCTTGTTTACATATAGAATTACCATAGAACAGTATGTAATGGATAAATTCTTAGAATTTTGCTTTTATTTTCAAAAATTGGGGGGTGGTTCCTTTTTGGAGAGCATTTCCTGTTCAGGAAAAGCATTTATCCCAGTAGTTGTTGTTTCTTTTGATAGTACTAGTAGTTTGCACTTTTAACTAAATTGGAGTTGGTAGAATTAGCTGATTCAGGGCCCATGAAGTCACTTTGTCAAAAGTTACTATAGGAAAGCGAAGTTTTGATTATCTATAGTCATGTTGGTTTGTTGCATCTTGCAGTTTCATTTTCTTTAATACCGTACTCTTTTGTTCATAATTAACTAGGAAATTGTTTTCAGAGAATCCAGGCTAAAACTTCTATTTTATCTGATGCAGTAGGTGAAGAAAGCTTGGGAGAGCCTTGGTTTTTTTAATTTTTTTTCTTACCAGAATGCTGTGTGAATTTTGTATTTCACTTGAGATCTAGTGTGCAAAATTTGTTGCCAAGACGCAGTATTCAGACAGTAACTTCTTAACAACTTTGGAGAAAGATGTCTGGTGAATCAGCTCCCAAAATTCGGTTTGTTTTATGTCCTAAATGCCGGCAACTTCTTCAGGAGTCTCCAGATTTTGATGTGTACAAGTGTGGTGGCTGTGGCACGATACTTCAAGGTAATAAATCTGATATTGTACATGGTTTTCCTTTTCAAGTTGTGTTCTCTTTGGAAACGTGATACAGAAAAGATTCTTAGCCGTTTATGGCTGTTACACTTGAACTCTTACATAATGTGCTTGGGTTGACTGTATAACCTTCAATATCTTATAATATTCTGTAGTGAACTTATTCAAACCAAACTAATTTTTCATGTACATTTTATTCCCTTTTTCTTGATTGATATATATTTCCCACTCTATGAAACAAATACTGCTGCTTTGATCTATTGAATGGCTCTTTATATATTAATTTTTATGAAATCCTACTTTACAAATGAGGATTTTGATTCTGTACAATACATTTTATTTTTAACTGAAATAATTTCATTGCTCTCCATTCAGCTAAGAAACGAAGAGGTGGGGCTGATAACTCCAAATCCAGAACACGAGAAACTGATCCAGCTCCGAGAAATGCACTGGAACCTGTTTCTGATGATAAGCAACACAACAAAGGGGAGCTAGTTCTTCCTCAGGAGAATGGTTTGAGTGTAAAAGCAACTAGTTCTTCCTCAGGGGAATGTTCTGCAGATACAAATCATGCAAGTGGTCAAAGTGAAAATGGTGAATGCAATGGAGTGCAGGTAGTTCTTCCTCGGGAGAATGGTGAGAGGGAAAAGGCAACTAGATCTTCATCAGGAGATTGTTCTTTGGATGGAAATGATGGAAGGGCTCAAATTGAAAATAGTGAGTGCAATGGAAAGCAGGTAGTTCTTCCTCAGGAAAATGGTGAGAGGGAAAAGGCAACCAGATCTTCCTCAGGAGATCATTCTTCGGATGGAAATGATGGAAGGATTCAAATTGAAAATGGTGAGTGCAATGGAAAGCAGGTAGTTCTTCCTCAGGAGAATGGTGAGAGGGAAAAGGCAACTAGATCTTCCTCGGGAGATTGTTCTTCGGATGGAAATGATGGAGAGCAGGTAGTCCTTCCTCAGGAGAATGGTGAGAGGGAAAAGGCAACAAGATCTTCCTCGGCAGATTGTTCTTCGGATGGAAATGATGGAAGGGTTCAAATTGAACATGGTGAATGCAATGGAGAGCAGGTAATCCTTCCTCAGGACAATGGCGAGAGGGAAAAAGCAACTAGATCTTCCTCGGGAGATCATTCTGTCACTTCTTTGGATGGAAATGATGGAAGGAATCAAATTGAAAATAGTGAATGCAATGGAGAGCAGTTAGTTCTTCCTCAGGAGAATGGTGAGAAGGAAAAAGCAACCAGATCTTCCTCCGAAGATTGTTCTTTGTATGCACATGATGGAAGGGGTCTAGCTGAAAATGGTGAATGCAATGGAGAGCAGGCAGTTCTTCATCAGGAGAGTGGTTTTAGGGAAAAGGAAACAAGTTTGTCCTCAGGAGAATGTTCTTTGGATGGAAATGATGAAAGGGGTCAAATTGAAAATGGTGAATGCAATGGAGAGCAGCTAGTTCTTCCTCAGGAGAACTGTTTGAGGGGAAAAGCAACTAGTTCTTCCTCAGGAGAATATTCTTTGGGTGGAAATGGTGGCAGGGATCAAACTGAAACTGATGAATGCAATGGAAAGCAGCTTGGACCATTTAATTTACCAGATGGAGAACTTGAAAAAGAGGTGTCTAGCAATGGTTGTTCAAATGAGCTGACTGACTCTGAGATTAAGGCCTCATCAGAATTGATAGTGGAGAATTTAGTAGAAAATGCAAATGATACAAACTTGCAACTTGCAAAAGTGATAAGCAATGAAAATATGACATTAGAAGGAGCAGGAGAGGAGTTAACTTGTGCATTGGATGAAGAAAATGCCAATTACGAGAAATCAGCTCTTGTTGGGGTAAAACCTGAAGTGGACATCACAGGAAGTGATTTAAAAGGAGCAGAAGAGTTAGACAGCAAGAACTTGTTACAAGGAGCAGAACAGGCGTCAATTTCTGGATCAGATGGAGAAGAAGCTGATAATGACAAATCAGCTCTAGTAGGTGCAAACCCTAAAGTGGACATTACTGAAAGCAAGCAAGCCGAAGCAGAAAAGGAGCTGAATATATGTGCATCGGATGGAGAAGATCCCAAAAATGGCCAATCAGCTCTGGTGTGTACAAAATCTGAATTGGACAATGCTGGAAGTGCTTCTACTGCCAAAAGATCAAGAACTGAGAACATTGTATCTGGAAGGGGAAACATTGCTCGTAAACATGAAGAAGGTACATCTGATAATGTATTTTCTCCTAATAAACAACAGAGGCATGCTCAGAAAAATATTCATCGTAGTTTTGACTCTGTAAGGTTTGTGGATAAATCTGATGCCACAGAAGTTATTAATCCCAGTTCAGAGCTTAGTGGTAATCTTGGAGAATTGTCTAAATCTCCGACCACTAGAAGTTCTCATGCTTATGAAGGCAGTGTCTCTTCTAATGATGGGGTGGATGAGCAGTTCCCTAGTCGACAGTTAGATTCTTTAGACAACAGTTACACTGATGCAAATAATGCTCTTGAAGGAAGGTCCAGAAAGGGAAAAGGCCCTGTCAATAGTATGTTATATGCAGATCTTGAACCTCAACACCAATCATATTTGTCCAGTGCAAAGCATCATGCCCCACAAGCCAGAAGAGGGGATCAATACCAAGTGCCAGAGACTACCAGACTTGGTCTTCCGCATTGGACGAGAACCAAAGAACATGAGTTTCCAATGCCTTTCCACCGAAGTGTTTCCCAATCTGGCTATGAAAGTGGAAGCCTTTCAAATCAAACATATGATGAGTTCTATTGCAGCTCAACCTTTCGTTCACCAGATGCCAGTGAGGACCCTGACCAGGAACATATGAAACTGTTGAGAATGTTCTATAAACTGCAGGATCAACTTAACAGAACTAGATATGCAAATGGGGAAACAAATGGAAGACTATCCTCTGATGTCTCTTATAAGGGAAAGCATATTTGTGCACACCATAGCCATGATCTTCATGAAGGAAGATTTTATCGTGGTCTTGATTACCCTAGGTGTGATGGAAGATGTACTCATGGAATTAACTGGTGCCGATGGCATAACTTTTCACAACCGTGTTTAGCTGAGGCAGTTAGCGGTTCACACCATGTTGACCACCCTTGTTTCCGTTGCTGTTCCCAAGAGTGGCAATGCTCAGCAGAGTTGCCTCCTCATGTTTTTTACCAGCATGCAGACTTCTGTCAGTACCATCTGGGTCACAATTGTTGTTCATCCCACCACTCTCTTCCTTCAAGTACACAGTTGTTCGTGAGCTCCAAACTGGCAGCATATGGTGATGAAACAAAATCTGGTGATCAAAGGAATATGGATCCCGAGGTGAAGAGTTATCTAAGGGAGAAACAGAACTTCAACAAGCGACATTACCGGCCAGTAGCAGGTGGAGCACCTTTTTTGACTTGTCATAAATGCTTAAAGCTGCTGCAGCTACCTGCAGATTTTCTGCTTTTCAAAAGGGTATGTCATCAGCTAAAATGTGGTGCATGTTCAGAGGTACTCGAGTTTTCACTGCAGAACAGAAGTCATATAGTTTCTTATGCACCAAATGCTCGAGGGCCTCCATCAAGTGACCTTGACAACCAAAACAAGATGATCATTGGCAGCAAGCTACATTCAGCATCACATGCAAACTATGACCATTCTTCTCATGCTGATCCGTTTTCGTATTCTGATGATTATGGCCATTCTGTCAGCAAAAGCTACTCCTCAGAAGGTGATCCTGTTTCTGTGACACCATTACATCCCTCACATGGCAATGAATATGATAAACCAAGTGTTTCACAAGGTAATTTTGAGCCTATAGCGGAGGAGAAGATTGCTTCAATAGCTCCTAGTCCAAATCCTAGTACAAGTGAGATTAAATTGGGGACAGAAGAATTAGCTTTGCATTCCTCCAACATTTCAGGGTCTAAGAAATTGCCATCAGAAGTGGAGACACGGTCACCACAAAAAAGTTCACCACTTCATCAACTGATGGGTTATTCCTCACCAAGTCAAGTCATAAGAGGGGTTAAGTCCTCTGTTGAAGGTAAAAAGACCATACTCAATGGAGAAAATGATCCAAGTCATAGCTCTCAACAGAACTAAAATGTCATGCATTGCCTCAGATGACAATTCTATTCATTCTATGTCCGGTGAATCTAGAGTGAAGCTGGGAAGAACAAGAACTGGGAGTTCCTCATCAGAATCTGTTCATTCTATTGTTTTAGGTTTCTTGTTACTGTTTGGTATATTGATCAAGGCAATGAGATTGACTCGTCGCCCTACAATGTGTACTAGAAGAAGATTAGCTCATTAGGCAATTTAATGTTACACAGTTCGGCAGTATATGCTGAAAATATCATTGTTGTAAAATTTTGATTTTGATGTATATACTATATACCAGTAATTATTGTGTGTATTCTAAAATTAACAATTTCCATGATTCTGTGCATTCTTATATGCACTAAATCCCCTTTTTTTATCGTGTGACTTAATATTCTGCTATAACTTGAAGTTTTACATTGTTTGGAAAGTTATGAGTGTCACAATATATGTTTTGAAAAATTATAGTGTAAACTGCACATTACCTCCAATTCAAGGAGGTAAATCGCATTTAAACCCTTAAATCCTTTATAAATTTAAAACATGACCACATTTATTCTTGAAACGGATGCAAGTGGTAACAAAAAGTTATTGATAACTATTTCTGTGTTTGAAGAACTGATTTGGCAACAAAACCATTGGAAGAACAATATGATAACACGTTAATTAAAGGCGTTTTAGAATTTTACATCTATTCAAATTTCCCACAAGGATGAACCTCCGGCCAAGACAACCCATGCGTGAATATCAACAAAGCAAAAGTAATGTTGTGGTTTTTCTTGCTTTTCTTTTACTTTAGCAATAAAAACAAGTTTGGAAGAAACTAACCCCATCCTAAGGTTTCATTGATAGAATATTTATTAAACAATGCATGGTTTTGTTGCTATCTTCTGGCAATCATATTACTGAGATAGCTTGAGGCCCTTTGGTCTTGCTCCAACATTCAAACTTCACTACTGAATCAGACACCAAAAAAATTGGGAAAAAAAAAATACTCCATTATTGATCCATTTGTTTGGCATAAAGATTCTAATTCAAGAGGAAGAAATTCTGTTTGTTGACAAAAAAAAAGGAGAGGAAGAAATTGAGTTGCAGATTAGCACAAGTTTAATATTCCCAGATTTTTTTTCTTTTTCTAATATGTTGGGATTTCATTCACATTGTTGCCTGATTGCTCATTCAGAATGTACTGCAAAATATAAGCAGAAACTTAACCATGGATCATTTTATAATGCTCTGATGCTCAGTATAAGGCACCGAGTTTGAGCCATGTAAACATGACCTTTGACACACAAAAAATAAAAATAAAAATGGTCAAAAAATGGAAGTCCTCCAAATGATGGCTGTCAATTGTGATCACAAATTTCTTGTATCAATTTTGTATTCTTTCATATAACAGAACTTTTGCAATAAGTATTTCCAACTTGTAACCGAAGTTGGCGTCGTTCAAGGGAGTTAAATCTCCAATGTAGCTACCAGAAATTGAGCTCCCAGCAATGGATTTCTTATATACAAAAGTAACAATACAGATATAAAAATCTTCTGAACTAAAATTAGGTACATCTGGATTTTGAATATAGACTCATTAAGAACTGTCCCTATACCTGCTCCTTCTGTTGGAAGCAATGGAAACCCTCTGATCCTGAAGCATGTTCAAATTTGGAGCCAACAACCGTGTGTATCGGTCAAAATACAAGAGCTGCTTCAGGAGAAGGGCAAATTCTCGAGGAAACTTTAATCCATATGATTCACTAACTTGAATCTACGGTGGACATAGAAGACATAGGGGCTACATTAGTAATTAACCTTTCATCAAACGGCCAATATATGAAACTCCCCCTGAGAAAGAGGATCACTAGGTAAATGTATACAGGTTACAGGATGCTAATCATTTCCAAGTTTATGACTACGGAATGTTGCAATGCTGTTTAATCTACACACATTCCAAGTTTACAACTATGGAATGTTGCAATGTTGTTTCTCATGCTTCAAATATCCCCTAGTGCTGTAAGCAATATAGCATGCTTATCAACTTAAATACTAACGAAGTGACGGCAATTTGAAGCATCAGATTGATTTGTCAAAACAGCAAGGCAGCATGACACCGTTAGGTTGCTTAGTAAGTAGCAAAATATTCCTTCAAATGTCTATCAATTAAATAGCAGTAGCTAACAATGATACTTTGGACCTTTCATATTGACTTACAGGCTGTCTTAAGAGTTCATCTATATCTTACCACATCAAGAAAGAGTGCATTCATCTGCCTCTCATCAACAATTATGTTAGCGGAAACAGCAGTTGCATTTGTCGAAGTCCCACGGGCAGTTGCTACAACTAGTTCAGTGTCCAACTCCTGCACTTGCATAAAGTGTGCATAGCAAAATGTAAGTAATAACACTCAACTACGTTTGGGCCAACCGGCCAAGTTATCTTCATAGTTTTGAAAAATCAATCATAAAATGACAGAAGTAATTATCTACAACATGGGGATAAATAAACAATTCTCCAATAAATTGATACAAATATGCACGTATAAATATACATTCACATCAACAACAACTAAGCCTTGTCACACTAAATCAAATCGGCTATATGGATCAAGCAACGCGACCGAGCTCTATCATGTATCATATTCATGATAAAACCATTAACATTTAAATCTATTTTGATAGAGATACACAAATACATTTTTATTTTACAGAAATAAACATACATCCTCACATGTGTTTCTCATGATCATGTTGTGCAGAGAGGAGAGAAAAAAAAGGGGGGAGGGCAAGACCCAGCACAGGCTCTCTATCTCTCCACATAACCTTGCCATGTGCTGAATCCATAGGGCATACATCAAGAGAGAGCACTGGTCTATTCTATTGTGATGAGCATAGCAAACCCTAAACATCAAATCTTGCACGAATAGTATTATAGTAAGGTTCAAACGACCAAGTGTGCGTGTGAATTGCATGCACACTCCCTACTAGTTAGATGCCACACTACAGCACAAAATTGAAATGTGTTTTACAGATTGCCACAAAACACACACGAACACCTAAGTAGTCAAACCTTAAATGACGTGTATATAAGTGAGTTACAGTGCTTGCCTTAATTGATGAGAATACTTTTTCCAAATCTCTGGCAAAGGCCTGAGAATCAACATCCTTGTTTGTAGCACCCATTTCAATTAAGGAAGATGCCATTGAGTCATAATCTTCAATGGCAATTGATCCCAAGAAGACCTCCATAGCGGCCCAAGTTTTGGGGGCTATACGTCCAACAATTCCTGTGGATTGAAACTAAAGAAAGTCAAAACATTTGGTTGTTTAAAAGAGTGAAGAGATGGTGAGTTAGTAAAATAACAAAACAAAGTGACAGTGGTTGAGTTTGTAATATGATGCCCAACAATAAGCATAGAGAAAAAGAAAAAAAAAATCCTGATTGTCTGACACTCTGAAGCAATAACCAAGAGTTTCTTTGCCCACAAAAAGGGACCCCAGCAACATAGAACACGCAACCCTATATATCAACTTTTCTTAACAGTTAATATAGGCTGGGATAGAATGAAAAATTGAAACTTATGTGAGATGATGGCATAGAAGTAAGAACATACACTTGGAATCATCACCAGCAAGCATTTCAGAGAATTTATCAAAGAACAATAATTTCATGGTTATGTTCACATCATTTTTTTCAAAAGCAAGGTGCCTTTTAATTTTTTTAATGGGCCGTTTAGATGTTAGATAAGGAGAAGGATCACATGTACCAAATTTCAGGAGAACTCATGGTAGCAAAGACTATTGATCAATTGGTGGTGAATGGTGATGAAATCTGAAAATTCAATTGCTGGAAACATGTAAAAATGCTTAAATTTCAAATAAAATGAATAGAGACTATTTTGACACTGTTAGACATAAAAACCATTCTTATGCCTCTACCCATTAACTTAAGCTTTTGATAGAGATGATTTTATGGCATGGTATCAGAGCTGCTACGGCTAAGAGGTCAAGGATTCAATCCTTGTTATCCTTCATTATAATAGAATATTCACACTTTGAGACATTCGCATGGGGGAGCGTGTTAGATATAAAAATCATTCACGTACCTCTGTCCATTAGCTTAAGCTTTTGGGAGAGAGAGTTTCATAACAGACACATTAGGAAGTAACAGATGGCAATTTAGCGAATTTACAACAAAAAGTTATAGCTTAATAAAACCATCTGTAAACTGTGAATAAGGAAGATAGAGCATACCAAAGTCAAGAAATCCAATTCGACCATCACGCAGAAGCCACAGATTTCCTGCATGTACGTCTGCATGAAAAGACTCACATGCTAGTAAACTTCCAAACCTGCATTTTGTTACCAGGATACATAAGTTCATTTTTAGAAAGGCAACTATATATGCTTTCAGATAAATAAAAGGGGAAAGCACAGGAACATTAATTGCAAATAGAAATTTGGAGTCATACCACACATTAAGAGCAGTTATAAGGCTGGTTTCTGGATTAGAAACAAATGAACTTATGGAGTCTAGATCTGTAAGAGGAACTCCATACAGTCTCTCCAGAGTTAAAACTTTCTGTGTACTGCAGTATTGATATACTTTTGGAGCTGTTGCATCCCTTGTGAGTCCCATGGCTTCCAAATATCTCCTGAAAGCCTCAATATTTGCAGCCTCTTTGTAAAAGTCAACTTCTTCGAGCATAGACTCCCTTATGTCTTTGACAATACCAACCTATTGGAAGGATGCACAATACAAGGAAGTTCTTACCACTTGCATTTACAAATATGAAAACCATAATAATGAACAAATGCAAATAGCAGAAGTTCTAAGCATAGTTTTAAAGACCGGCTTGAACCAGCTGGTTGAACCAATAAACTGGTGAACCCGTCAACCAGCCAGTCAAAGGTAAGCAAAAGATCAGACATGCATTTGAACCGAAGTGAACCAGTACAAACCGGCCGGTTTCAATAAAAACTAGCAACTCGGCTGATTTAAAAAAACCAGCCGGGTCATGGTTTTTCTAAAAAAATAATAATTTTGTAAGATTATAACCATTAAAAACAAATTGAACCAAAATCATTTCTCAGCCCAAGCGTTTAACTACTGAAGCCCATTTGTCAAAGAAGACAATGCTTCTATTAGTTTGGAATGAGAGTTGACAATCCTCAATTTATAATAGAACCACTTGGTTCTAGTTTTTTCTTCCCACCGATGTGGGACTAACTCTCCCCGACAATCATGTCCAGGCAGTCCAGGCCAGTGGCTAATGGGTTCCAACATGAAAACTCCCTTGACTTTGCAGTTCTCATTGATGCTTCTTCGGATGTGTTTGGTTGTTGCCATTATTAGACTCGTCGCATTCCTTTGCAAACCCCTCAAACAAGCTAGAGTCATTCCTGAGATCATTGGAATGAGAGCAAAGGGTGCATGGAGGAGCCGTGAAGGAGGACTCCTCATTGCTGCCTTGCTTTCAAATTTTCGATGTTCCCCAGCTTCCATTCAAAAACTGATGATAATATGTTAGGATCCATTAGTTGGTAGTTAGTTAGAGAAGTTAACTAGTTAGGGTACTAGTTGACTATTAATAAGGAAAGTACGGATTAGTTAGAGTGTCTTTGATCATTTGTAATTGAGTTTTAGAGAGACGGGAAACTCTATACTCTCCTAGGGTTCATACGTGTATCATTACTTAGGGATTCTTGGGTATTACCAAGAGTTCTAAGCAATAAAGTGTGTCAATTCAGTTTCAATCATAACACTGGTACCAAAAGCTTTGTTTCATCTTGGGAAGAGCTTCCATGGAGGCTACGAAGATGGAATCATTGGCAACACTGACGGCAATCCAGAATCAGTTGGGAAAGGACCACTGGCGAAAGTCGATTGCATCCATCACAGTCACAGATGAGCTGAAGAAGTTGAACGATCGTCTCGAATGGAAGAAGAATCGCGATCACGGTCAAGAGGGATATCCGCGCTTCGTTTCTTGGCGTGAACAAGACAGCAGTGATCGGAATCACCAGGCCTTACAACGGGAGGGGTCTCAGTGTGGTGATTTCTACCTTGAACAACAGCGCGTGGAAGGACAACCAAGTTCCGGCAAAGGAATAGGGGACTGTCAGCGAAGGAAATGACCGGATGACCATCTTTGGAGGGTGGTTATGGAAGACCAAGAAATCCATCGGTGACGGTCCATTGAGAGGGCTCAAGAAGAGTGTCGAAGGGCAGAAATGGCTCATGCAGAGTGTCAAATGGTAGAAAGTGCCAAGGAGATAAAGAATCTTCTAGAAGAGGTGAGAAAGCAACTTGCTCGTTACACTTTTGTCCTCGATCAAGAACAGAATCTAGAGCAAATGGAAGAAGGTAAGAAGAGAATGGCCAAGGAATTGCCTCACGACAAGGTAAAGAGGGGCAGAGACGCACGCGATAGACAGGGGAAGAGATGGCTTGCAGTTTCTAGGTGGCAAAGAAATGGAAAACGTCAACGGAGAAGTTCGTGCTCACGAAGAAGACGTCACCAATGGACAGCTCCACCACATGCGACAACGAGCAGAAGACGATGGTGAAGCGCGGCAGCAAGAAACCTTCACGATGGACCCTCGTGCAACCGCCGGTGATCAAATTCATCCTGCACTACTTTATACGGTTCTAATGCAAAAGCCCTTAGATTATATATGTATAATTTTTATATTTTTTTAATTATATCCGGTTCAACCACTAACTCACTGGTTGAACCAGTAACCCACTAACCCAATACCTCGACTGAGTCCATTACCAAGCCGAGTCTAAAAACTATGGTTCTAAGCTTCCTTTTACATGTAAGACACTAGAAAGCACATTAAATTTATTAAAAGGGATGACAAAAAAAGAAAGGGCAACATAGTTGAGAATTTTACTATTTGTCTTTTTGGTACTCAGTTAAGAATTTTACTTTACTGTTCATGAACAGATGCTTAAAAATGTAACATTCTTTTCATATTATAGGGAAAATATCCAAGTAGCAGTGAAAGGGGCCATAGTGTTTATACCAATGATGTCCGGCTTATTTCAGGATTCAAGAACTCCAATATGCGAGCAACAACATAAACAAAATTAAGATCTGCCACTAATATGTCCTCTATTCCTGGTTTTAAGACCTTTATCACCACATCTTCCCTGGAGCCCTTTAGCCTTGCAGCATGAACCTGGGTGTAATTTACAACAATTGCATTAGAAGCCATGAAAGCAATCTGAATAACAAGTTCTTAAAGTGAAATACAGGTGTAAATATACCTGTGCTATAGAGGCAGAAGCAATTGGTGTTGGATCAACATATTCGTAAACACTTTCTATTGGTCTTCCTAATTCCTTACGCAATATAGATTGGATTTCCTCAAAAGGAACAGGAGGAGCTTTATCAAAACAATTCTGGAATTCTTGTACATATTCAGGTGGGAACAGTGTGGGCGCTGATGCTATGAACTACCAAACAAAAACCAATGATAACTTCTGAAAGAACTTTTGTACAGAGATCATATCAAGTGGTTAGAAGATTTTATCAACAATTTGTATTTTTATTTCCAACTACAAGCGGATAAATATTGACTATTGAGTCATTTAACACAAACTGGGAGGCATAAGTTGAGGAATCCACTCATACCTGACCTAATTTGATGTACGTTGCCCCCATCCGTTCAAATAACCTCCTCAAATAAAAGGGGGATAGTAAACCAAGCTGTAATTCAGTTGGCAACCTAGTTGATGAATTTGGGGACTGCAAATGATGCAAGAGAGTTAATAGGTCTGTCCAAATTTTTCACAAAGAAAAAAAAAAAGAAAACATCATTAAGAGATGGAATATTAACTATCATTAAAAAAACGGAAGCAGAGTATCATAGTGTAGTACCTTTGATAAATCAGTTAACCATTCTTGACCAACCCCAATGACGGCTTGAACACCTTGAGCCATCCTAAAGACTCCCCTAGGGCCGGTATTGATGGATGTCTGGACAATGTCTTCCACCAGCTTGGGCAGGTTTTCAATGTTATCTGAGGCAATTTCACAGCCAACAACTCAGGAAACTATCAACAGAAAAATAGACTACCAATGAACCATTAAAAAGAAAAGAAAAATACTAATTTGTTAAATGTGATAACTACCCCCCCCCCCCCAACAAAAACCAACACCCCACCCACAAAAAAAAAAAATCCCAATTCTAAATATAAATTGGAAAATTACTGATTATAAAAGGTTCATGAAACAAGATCAATACCACCCAACCAAAATTCAGGGTACATTTGGTTTATAAAACAATGCTCAGTTTGCAGTTAGTTTCCACCTTTTAGGATTTTGTGAAGCTATAATTCCCGAATAATTCAAAATAGTCGACATATCTCCATATTGTACTGATGTGGTACCTAATACTTCTACCAATATCTGTGGGGCATAGTTGTGAAGGAAACAGCGGATACTGTAAAATCCAATATTCAATTTTCATTTCCAGTTTTCACTGTTTTTTTTCGTAGAACCTTGAAAACAGGGGATAGATTGCAAACATAAAATGAAAACTCAAAATTATTTTTCAAAACCAAACGCAACCTAGAAAAAAAGAAAAAAAGCACCATGTAAAATATGTAATTCTTCTGATTAGATATTTTGCAGCATTCTTACAATTTAACATCTTATCTTATCCTTTACCACAAGCAGGAAAAAGAAGCATTCCCCAAGGGACCAGCTGGAGATGCTCCAATACTCTCTTATTTCTCATCAAATTGTGGGTTTAGATTGACTCTTGATTTAATAAATAAAATAAAAAATTTACTACCAAAGAAAGAGAGAGAGAGAACACACTACCAAAAACATAAAATAAAAAATTGGGAAAACTTTCACTCGATTTTTTTTTCTAAAAATTCAGTCCTGAATCCTGCTACCCACTGAACACAAGCCAATAAAAAATGAGACTTTTCCTTCTATTTTTTTCAAATATAAGTGTGTAAATGACTGAAGAGGCATAGCAATGAATTGAAAAGGGAGTAGAACGAGGATGGAGAAGAAGAAAGGGACCTTGGAAACGACGAGAGGAGAAGAGGTCCTGAGCTTGTGCATAGCGAGCGGAGAGAGTGAAGCCCTTTGACTTGGAGTGAACTTTGAGGTTGGAAAAGGAAGGGGACAAACGAAGAAGATGGTGATGATGATGGAACATGCGTAATTGCAAACGAGAAGTGCCACCTCTCACCCCTGAAACCGCCATTGATGTCAGTGTGTGTGTGTCTGTGTGGAATGGAAGAGGCCGCGTGGCTGGCAAGGCAACTACTCAGTTCATATGAGAAGGCTGTGAGCCTGTAATGACTGATGAATTTGGACTTTTGTTCTTTGTTTGATCGTTACATTGATTTTTTTACGTGTGTCTCTGCGGCCAAACCAAACCATACAAACAAAAGACACGGCCGAGGAGGCGGAGCCGTTACATTAATAACCAGGTCGACCCCCGGTCTGGCTAGTTATGCAGTTCGGCCTCGGAAAAAATTAGAGTAATTTTATTAATAGATAAATTGATCTCTAATAATTATAAACATCTAAATTAGTTTCTCATAATTCTAAAAATAGGATATTATAGGTCCCCACTAGCCCGTCAAGGCTTGGCCGGGAAGCAGAGATCAAAAAAGAGCTCTGCTGCAAGAAGGTGAAACTCGTCTTGATGAAATAGAGCTCTGCCAGGAGGAGACAAGGCTTGGCTGAGGAGGATGAGTTTGAATAACAGAGGATCGAGCCCACACACGCTTATCATCTCACCATCACACCGAAGCTCCGCCTAGTCTTAACCGAGCTCTTCGTAGTCCTGTCCGAACTATATTTCCTTCAACGAGCTCCGCCTTTCCAAGCCAAGTTATTATGTCATCTCTGTCTCTCTACCGTTATCGATGCAGTCAGGGACCTATAATGTGCAATTTTAACAATTGTAAGAGACCAATTTGGGTGTTTACAATTGTTAAGGATCAATTTGTCCATCAATGAAATTGTCATGGACCAATTTGAGTGTTTACTCAAAAAATTAAGATTACTATGGGAATGTTCAAGTAAATGTCACTTTGGTCTCTGAAATTGTATGTATAATTCATTTTATTCTCTAAAATTAAAAAAGTATCACTTTAGTCTCTGAAATTTCGAAAAGCGGTTCAATTTAGTCCTTTTGGTGATTCAATTTAATTCTCAAGAACAGTAGTATAAGGATTAATTTGAATCACTTTTTCGAAATTTCAGGAGCTAAAATGAATTACCCGTATAATTTTTAGTGACCAAAATGAACCTTTACTTTGGTATGTTTCACCGGGAGTGGACATTTCATGTGCAAAGTACGCGTCATATTTTCATCCTCACACTCTACTCTCATGTTTAGTTTGGGTTTCAGAAAATATACGAGTGTATAAAGATAAAATAAAGTGATATGATGTTTGTTTATTGGTTAACATTTTACTCTCTTCCTCTAGAATATTCATCTCTTTTTAGATAATTTTATATTTCAAAATATATGCCCATTTTTAAACAATTTTATATACTAATACCGTGTTTATTTATTTTTTAATAGTACCCGTAAGTAATTTCACTAACTAACTATTAGTTTTCCAAAAGTATTTCATTTAATACATTCACTATTTTTTACTAAATTTCCAATACATTTATTACTTTTTTTAATACTTATGTTTATCCAAAAGTGACTGATATTTTAAAAAGAATAGAATATATTACTCACTTTGTCCTTGCATAATTGTTCAATTTTAAATTCTCACTAGAATTAGAAAAATAAGTGAAAAATATTAATGTTAGCAAAAGTTAAGAATAATTGACTAAATTGTCTTTTTTTTTTCAATACTTCAACTTTCTACATCTCTAGGTCGAGGAGTTGCCAGGGGTGCTCTGGGCATATCACACAACTCCTCATTCCTCTATAGGAGAAACTCCCTACGGACTAGTGTATGGGAGTGATGCAATCATCCTAATATAGCTTACAGAGCCAATTCTGAGGACTATAAGCCAATGCTGCTAACTTGGGAAATGAAGGCCAGAGAGCTAAGATAGATCTGATCGAAGAAGTCAGCAAAGAAGCTCGAGTATGAGAAGAAGTCATAAAATAACAAATGGCTGGAAAGTAAAACAAAAGGTTAACCCCTGGGAGTTTGACAAGGGAGACCTAGTGCTCAGAAAAATTGAGCCCTAGAGGAAGCCTCAATGAAAGGGAAAGCTAGCACATAATTGGAAAAGCTTACTTTGACTTACTTAGAAACAAGGAAAAGGAGCTGACAAGATCACCGAGCTCAAGCTCACAGGCAAAGAGTTGCAAAGGACGTGGAACGTGTCCTCACTCAATAAGTACTATACCTAGAGAAAGCCCTTAAATTGTGGAGATGGGTGCACTCTTTTTCCTCTTTGCATGATTTTCCCAAAAGGTTTTTATATGAAAGTGGTTTTAATGAGGCATGACCTACACAAGTCGAGCATGCACTAAGCTCAATGGCATTTAGTTTTTTATCTGTTGTACTTTTGTAATCTCTTACATCATTTGAATAAAAGTTATTCATTTGCCACATATATTTTGACATCATAAGCAACATCTCAAATACATCATAATTCCACCATTGCGAATAAAATCTGAACTTGCTAAACGTATAGTTGAACTGTCTTGATGCACAATCCAATCTCTCTTGAGAAACAAGGGCAAAAGCGCAAAATTACAAGGGCAAGCACCCACGTTTAGAAGTCTAAATGGGCAGTTGTAAGTCCCTACCTATAAGTTAAGGGTAAGTGGGAAAAGACCCACTTTCAGAAGTCTAAATGAGTAATTTTAAGTCCCCATCTCTAGATTGAGGGCACTCAGGTAAACACCTATGTTTAGAGGCCTAAACAAACAACCTAAAAGTCTCACTTATAGGCCAAGGATATATGGGCAAAGACCTAGTCCTAGAAGTTTGGATGAACAATCTTTAAGCCTTTTTATCTATGAATCAAGGATTGGGTAAAAACCAAATTCATCCTTACATGAAAAAAACTTAGGAAAAATTCCAAAATAAAAGCATTAGGTAAACACCAAGTTCATCCTTATATGAACAAAACTTAGGGAAAAATTCTAGAATAAGAAAAAGCTAACAAGCTCGAAAACGTACTTAAGCTCGAAGCATTACTAAATGCTCAAAGGTAAGCAAAGCAACAAGGACAAAGGCCGAGTTGAGGCATCCAACAACAAAATCATCAGCGTAGAGACATAATGGCACAAATATGAAGAAGCTAAGAAGCCACACAAGCATGAAAAACAAAAATAAGAGGCATCTAATAGTAGACTTGCAAATTTCCCATAGCAAAAAAATTACTTTAAATGCCATAAGCACAAGTGACTAACTAACAATTGTTCAAGAAATACCAAGATTGGTACCAATATTACAAGCACAAATTGTTCAAATACTAGCACAAAAGTAAAGAAATTTCAAACATCAGCAAGCACAGTATCCTAGGCCTGGGTGCTCAGATCGATCGCAGTGTCGGAAAAAGGAACCATAGAGATCAAATCAGCAACAAAGGGCTTGGTTGTGGCATCAACAACCCTGCTTGATTCCTCAACATTCTTAGCGATATCCGTATCAACAGCAAAAAGATCACATGCCGAGATATCAAGATTGGGGGAGATGATTTTGACTTGCTGTATTATAGTGTTAAAACTATTCACATATTGCAAGGTAGCCTCCTTTTCAAGATAAGCCTTTTACCGCTCAAACTCTGCTATGACCAAGGAATGCTGACTCTTCTTCTCTCCGAAGTCTTCTCAAGGTTGGCCCCCTTGATGAGGAGCTCTTGTCTCTTTTCACCTAACTTCTTAAGCTCTGATGACCGAGCTTCCTCTGTTTTCTTCATCTTCTTTTTCATGATATCGATAACCTCAACATGATTAGCATTGAGCTTGTCAAGCTCACCCCTAAGCTCAGTAATCAATTTTCCTTTTGCCCTGTCCTTCAACTCCAAGTGACAAGCCATGGCATGGGTATGGAGAGCATACACCTCAATACACTTAAGCACGCTAACTGTGTCGACCTCCTTAAATGTCTTCCTATCCTCAGTAAAATCGAGGAAACCACCCATTTTCATGAAGAAAGGGCACTCCAAACTCTAGAGAGAAGAAAAGAGGATATTCTCCTTAAAATGATTAGGAGGAAGAGTACCCTATGGATCACTTTTCACCCCTTTCAACGGGGAAAGAAATGTTAGCTCTAGAATCCTTCAGAAAGTAATAATGCTTAAAATTTTGAGTAACAACAAACCAATTTTGGTAAAATACTTTGCAGAAGGACTAATATTCTACTTAAGTTTCTTTAGTACTTAACAGGACCATTCTTGTTAGCATATAAGTTCATTAAACAATTTTTATTTTCATGATACCATGCGCAAACATGTTTAATCTCCTTTGAAGAGATTCAGAACTTAAATTAAGTGAAAAATAATCCTTGAAATTGGCGATAGTATGTTTGACACGAAGAAAGGTTTTCAAGAATAAGAAACCAAGCCTCATACCTTCAAAAAGTAGCCTTCATCTTCAGAAAGTAATACAAAATGAAGAAATCCATCCTCCTCTAATGCAATTTATGGTTATTGTCTTCAATCGTAATGATATAATTATTAGCAAGCTCTGATTAAAGGAATGAAGATCAATGAGAAGTTCAGAAACTAAATTAGCGCTTCAAAACCTACGTTTACTTTTAAATTGTGCACACTTTATAGAATTGGAGGAAAAATTTAAATTTCAAATTAAAGTCAAACCCAAAATGGGGATGATAGTGACATCTCACTTTTTAACTTGGTAAACTGTTCCAGTTTCTAGAAGAAAAAGTTCAAAAACCTTGTTTAAAAAGTAAAAAGTAGTTTCCAAAAGAGGACTCAAAAACCTTAATTAGACAACAATCTCTGCAACTGCAAAAGTGTCTATGACATATCCAAGCTATCTTCTAGACTGCATTTCCAAGACACAAAAAGAATATCAACACGTGTCACTAGGAAAACAGATCAAAGGGCAATGGTATGAAATTGAAGATCAAGTATAAAAGGAGGTTATGTGCTTACAATTCAAGACTTTTTGGAAAAACTAGAAAAATCTTTCAAGAAAGCAAGAATCTTCCATATTCTTCTATAAAGTTATCACTACTTGTAATCAGTTTCTGTTTCTATAAAAGTCTTCTTTCTAAGTTCACATTTTCTTCCTAGGAAGAATTGTTAGAAAGAAGTCATTCAAGTTTTCAATCATACACTGTTTTTATTCTGAGAAAAGTTGAGTGTTTATTAGTTGGAATGAGCCAACCTTCAAAAATCTTTGTTCCTTTATCCAGTAGTGATCATTGTGACTTTAGTTTGGAATGGCTAATCAAAAACTACTTGGGAGTAAAGTGGAACTAAACAAGTTGTTGAGAACTGGATATAGGCAGGTTGGCCGAACTAGTATAAAAACACTTTGTACAATATTTATCCACTCCCTTAATCCTTTTTTACATTTTTCTTTGTGTTTCTGTACAATGCATTTATGAAAACTTGCTTTTTATTAGTATTCCTTTTAACTTAGTTCAGAAAATTACTTCTGATAGTCAATAACACCCTTTCCACTGTACTTTAAGTAAACACTTGATAGTTTTTGTTTAAAAGTTTTTAAAAGTAGGCGAAAGAAAAGTGAAAGAACAATTCAACCCCCCTTTTCTTGTCGCTTTCCAACCTACCAGAGATTCAGTGGTAGCCTATCCCTCTAGTAGGACCTTGTCCTCAACAACACGCTCGTTGGCATTTCTCTTTGAATGCCTTACAATTAGAGGCTGAGATTGCAACTAAGTCTTCGAGCCTATAGCAACAGCTTTCTCGGTGTCAGCAGTTGCAACCGATCTGCCTGTTTTCTCCTGAGCTTAGCAACGATTAAGGGCGCCCTGACTAGACATAGAATTCATTTTCGGAGCCATTGAATCTGAAAAAGGAAAACAAGAATAATATCTTTATGAGCAATCCAATTTAAGAAAGCAAGAAAAATAAATGAAACAAATCTAAAGAAAACTTCCTAATATGTTGAATAACTTCGGCCCTATTACAAATCCACTTAACAAGCTCAACACTTGATAAAGCTTTACAATGATCAATAAGTGCTCGGCTAAGAACCATAGATCGACCTCGTCTTCAGCAGAAAGGCTAGAAGGCTCTTCTCCGATGGATACCACTAATGGAAATCCATATCCCCTTGTCAACATCCTTAACTTGGAATAGAGAGAAGAAAATAGCTAAAGAAGGTTTAATATCCAAATCGTCCATCAATACCACACAAGCTCAGATATAAGCCTAACCATTAGGGTGCATTTGAGTGGGAGCAAAGGAATCCTAACACCTAAGGTGTTGAAGAGCACATCATATACAAAAAAATAGATTGATTCCTCTATTCCTATGATCGGTCAAATGGTATTCATTTCGGTAAAGATCCACTAAATCCTCATTAACATATAAAGAACATGCATTCTTAACCTCGAAATTAACCCAATAGCAAAAATCGGCAATGCTCTTGGGCAAGGAAGTCTTTATAACCCTGGTACTAGACAAAGTCTCTTGAAACATCTAAAAGGGGAAAACCAACATGGCTAGAAATTCAAAATCAAGAAATACAAAAGTTGAAAGAAAAATAGAAAAAGATGCAGAAGATGACAACTAATAATAGCAAGCACTTACCTTAAGGTTTCAAAATCAAGCAATCAAAGAAAGCAAAGAAGGTGAAGAATTGTTGAAGAGTTCATATACCTTGCAAAGTGATAGGAACAAAAATGCTAGGAAATTGAAGGCAAGAAAAAAAAAATAGCAACAAGAAACTGCCAAGAATTCATGAAAAATATCATCACAATCCTAGGGAGACAAGAGCTAATGGATGTTAATATCTGAGCAAACCTTACCTTTAACGAAAGACTGAGAGAAAAAGTGAAACACCTTGGAAATTTCTAAAAGAAAAGCACAATTAAAATGTCAAACCAAGAAGAATGAGGAATTTGAAAGCAAGATAATCTTCAAGAATGCAGTGAGTGAAGGATTTCTCTTTCAGGAAAATTAAAGTGAAAAGGGAATGCAAATTCTAAAGGAAAAAGAAAATCCTAATAAAATCCAACAGCTCTTATAAACTCCCTCCACTATAAATTAATCTTCACTATTCGTAAAATCAAGGGTATATAATCAATTGAGAAAAGGAACACATCTAATGATTGCAATTTGAAGACGTCATTCAGCAATTAATGATCGCGCTTAATGAGGTACCACATGGGCTCGCACACCCCCTAAACAATTGTCACAAGAAATGAGGCGTCCTAGGAAAGACGAGTAATAAACCTGGTAGAAACCAAGATTGAATTCACATGATACCTCCGAAAAACCAACAGGTCAATTTATAAGATTCGAGTAACATGAGCTCAAAATATTCTCTTTGGAAAGAATCAAAGCTTGGGCCTATGTACCGAGCTATATCTTGGCCAACTTATAGGGGGCGTGTGGTTTGCGGAATGTTTCAACATTCCCGGGAATATGAGGTCGGGAATAGAAGATTCCTGTATTTGGTTCATGGATAAAAAACATGTTCCCAGGAAAGTTTCATTCCCAGGAATGAAATTGACCCTATTTCCATGCCCACCCTCCACATGGGAATGTTAGATTCCCATGGGAAGGAAATGTTGAAACATTCCGCGACCTCATATTCCCGAGAATATTGAAACATTCCGCGAACCACACGCCCCCATAGGTCAATATTCATAGTAACTAAGGGTCCCAAGTTTAGAGGCCCAACGAAGACAGAAGGCCCAACCCAAGATTTGGCTGAGCTTATGAGTAAGAACCCACAACTAGAATCACGAATACGTGACAATTAAACCCCTTTAAATTAAGGGACTTCAAAAGATAGTTCAATTATAGCTAAAGGAGAGATCTCTTCCAAAGATATGCTAAGAGATAAAATGTTACCAAAAGAATAAGGGATATGATCATAACAAAACCCTCTATATAAGAACAACTCTAGCTCATAACTAAGTAACATCTCAATCATCACTCTCTTGTGTAAGACCCTATCTGACTTGATCTTTGGAATCATTGCAGGTCGCCCCACCCCCCGTATTGGTAGCTCAATGGACTGCCAACTTCTGCTAGGATACTTTCGATTATTTAGAAACCTTATTTTATGTCCAGCTGGTCTAGCATTTTTTTTTGTTTGATAAATGGAAGACTGTTAAAGATAATATAGGAACATAAACAATCCCCAAAAATACATAAGCTACAAACTTCATCCAATAACATTGAGGTCCTTAGTGAACAATATATGAATTTGCCTATTGTGAACACCATATTTTGTCAGGATATTTTATCCCTGTTTTCAAAAAAAAAAAGTTACTTCTCATTCACTCCTAAAAAAAGTTTTCATTTTATTGTCAGCCCATTTTGCTTTTGTAAGCCTATTATTTTTTTAGTTGTAAGCCCAAATTCATTTCAGCTCATTCCTTATTTGAAAAAAAAAACACACACACACACGACAACACCGTGTTCTCTTTTGTCTTTTTTTCTTGAAAAAATTAAAAAAATAATAAAAAGGAAAGGAGCGGACAGCATATGTTTGGGCAATATTTTCTTCTCTTGAACAAAGAGATGAAGAAAAATAAAGCATATCATTGAACGGCAGTTCAGAAAGAACGGCTCAAGAAATCAGCAAAGTCAGAGACAAGATCCCTAATCAGAGCATAATCAGTGAAAATTAAGATTGAAAATCTTAATTAAATTGGCAAGAACGTGTATAAATAGAGGATTTCATCATCAGATAAAGGGAGAACGAATTCAGTAAATCACAAAGAGGCCAATCTTAAGCAAATTGAAAGTTAATATAGAAGAAAGAAATCAGAGGGCGAATTTAGAAAAATCATAGAGAGAGACAGAGAGAACACACATTCAAGAATTAATTCAGCAATATACACAGAAATCAGCAACATAGTCCAGTGACATCAAAGAAGAAAAGAAGGCACAATCAGAGGCAAATAGCAGGAACAGGTAACATTCCCATCACTATCTAGAATCATTATCATCACTATCAAGAACACAACCAAAGTTCAAGCCACAAAATCCCAATCAAACACAGACCAAACCAAAATTATCATCAATAACAGACCATCTCAAATTCAAAAAAATCCAATCCCAGTTCAAAACCAAACATACATCAAAATTTCTTGTTAAAAAAAAAGCCGAAACTGAAAAAACAGAAACCTGCAACCTCCTCCTTTCTCTCCCTCGGTCGCGCCACCGTGGACCGCCGCTGTGACTTCGACCTCTTCCCCCACGCCTTTCCTCTTCCTCGGCCTAGATTGACGCCACCACAGCACCAAGGCCACCATCGCACCTACATCAGCGTCCCTCACTACCATCGCGGGTGGACCAGGCGTGAATCGCTGCCTCATGCCAGGTAGCAGCGGTGGCAACGGATCGTGCTTCCACCATGCATCGACCGCGAAACCCCCCTCGGAGCCACCTCAGTGCCACCACTCCTCCTCTCTGGCTTTGCTTTTCTGTAACATCCTCTGCTACTTTATGGATTGGCGACTGTCCATACAAACCAACATAGATCTTTCCAGCGTGCTTTGTCCTTCCTCACACGCTTCCTAAGAAAACATCCCAGGAGGTCACCCACCTCAAAATTGCTCCAAGTCAAGCACGCTTAACTGTGGAGTTCTTTAGTAATAGGCTACCGAAAAGAAGATGCATTTTGTTAGTATAGGTAGTACAAATCAATTCATATAAGCCCTCCTTGACTGTATAGTTCTATACCTACACAGTCTTTAGGATCTCTCTCATTCGAGTGTGTAATCGGTTCATTCATGTACCCCTCTGCTTTCGAAGTCTAACAGGAGCCACTCATTGTCTGTGCCTCCTTGCATCGATGATCACTCCCCAACTTCACAACCCCCGAGCATTACATGCCCACCAGCTTCCACTTGGTTTGTCCTTGAACCACACCGTACTGGGAGAGGTGAAGGCTCTGATACCATTTGTAACATCCCCTATTGCTTTATGGATTGACGACTATCCCCACAAACCAACACGGGTCTTTTCAACGTGCTTTATCCTCACTCACACGCTTCCTAGGAAAACTTCCTAGGAGGTCACCCATCCCATAATTGCTCAAAGTCAAGCACGCTTAACTGTGGAGTTCTTTAGTGATGGGCTAGCGAAAAGAAAATGCATCTTGTTAGTATAGGTAGTATAAATTAATTCATATAAGTCCTTCTTGACTGTATAGTTCCATACCTACAGTCTTTAGGATCCCTCTCATTCGGGTGTGTAATCGGTTCATTCGTGTACCCCTCCACTTTCAAAGTCTGCCAGGAGCCGCTCCTTGTCCGTGCCTCCTTGCACCGGCGATCACTCCCCGACTTCACAATCGCTGGGCGTTACATTCTCCACCTATCGTGTATCCAGCCTCGCTATCGGATCAACCATCTTGGCCTCACCTCCTGTGGCCATGAGTCATGTGCAAACCGCCGGCCCTTCCTTCCACTATGGAGAGCCGGTCACCGCCACTTATGGGCTGGTTCCTTTTTCCCTCGCGCAATAGTGATCTTGCCGTTGCCCCCTCCCCGTTTCACTCTCTCCCTCTATCCCTCTCATCTTCACTTTCTCTCTCTTGGTTTTTCTTTCCCTGTTAGTATTAGTGTGTGTGTGTGTGTGAACCCCTTTTCCCTTTGCTCCCCTTTTCTTTGATCTAAATCTCCTTTTTTTAGTTTCATTTTTTGTTATCTTTTGGTAAAAAAAAAAAACAAATTTTTTTAGGCTGTTTAATAATTTTTTCCTACGAATGTTGGGTTGTTATTGGGCTAGGAATTTTTTTTATTAGGGCTAGTTCTTTTTTTTGACAGATTTGGAAACATTTTTTGGTTGGTTCATTTTAGGGTCATATTTTTAGTGTTTCATATCTTTTTTTTTAAAAAAAAGAACTTTCTTTTATCTTGTTTGGATTTTAGGATTCCTTTCTTTAAATAATTAAGAAAATAAAAAACAAAAATACAAAAACATAAAACAAAAATATGTTTTCTTTATCCGTGCAACAGTCAACGATTACGATTGAGAGGTGGATGCCTCCTTCATGTACTGTTGAATTGTAAAGGATTTATTGAGTAGCCTAGTTCTAACTTGAATCTTATATGCCTAGTTCTAACTTGAATCTTATATAAGTTGGATTCTTTTTTAACAATCTGTTAGTTAAAAAATCCATTTTCAAAAAATTAAAATCAATCAACACATTTCTCTCTTCTTTCATAATTAAAATCCACCAACACATAATCATTTTCTACAAGAACGACGTGGCTTTGAATTCCTCATTATACCAGAGGATTCGTCGGCATAGCTAACAACTATCAAGCTAAAATTAATTTTTCATTAAATTGTGTTATCTTTTAATTTAATTTCATTTTGTTATATAATTATAACTATTGGGAAAAAATAAATATTTTAAAATTATAAATAGATTTGCATAATGAGCTCTAGGGTAACCGTATTTATACGAATGTATTAGGAGTGCAGTGGAATTAAGTTTTCATCATTCCCTAATCATAATTAGACTCCCAAACCTCAAATCTCTTTTAAATGACTCGTTTTGCAAATGAAAAAGTTTTTCAATTTTAGCCAGAATTAAAGTTGATGGCGACTCCCATTTTTATTTTTAAAATTGATCATCATTCCTCATCACGGCGCCCTCCAGGTACGTTGTAACAGTTTGACGACTCCACTGGAGAAATTTTAAGAGTCAAGCCTATTAGAGTAAATTATGCAAATAATTATAACTTTTTAATATTTACTTTTCCCCTTCATAATACCTTTGTTTTATTTTTTGTAAATAATTTTTTTCTTTCCTTTTGCACATAATTGTCTTCTTTTTCTGTGATTATTTGTTACCCAAACCTTAGGGTAGATAACTTTTGTATATATATATATGTTGTTTTGGCTTTGTTTTGCAGGGATGTGTATTGTACATAGGGCCTAAAAGGTTTATATGCTTCCTACACATACTTTCACTATCATTGTCTTCACACACTATTTGGGCTCTATACCTGAGCCTTGGAAAACCATAGGATAAGAAGGGGTTTTGACATTGTTATTGTGAGGCTTATGCTTCCTTGACAATCCTTAACTCATCCACTCAGGTTATTATTAGAACTATTGGTTGCCATATTGTGACTTTTATGTCCCTGTGGTTTAACTCATGGAACTAGTTCTTTATCTTATTGATAAAGGCAACCTGGGAACCATAATCTTTTTGGAGTCTAGATCTACCCAAAAACTATGCACTATTAGAATGACTTTAGTTGGTTACCTTAAATAGGGTCGACCATAGAACCACCAAGCATTAGACTCCACCCTGTTAGGACACAGGGGAGCATACTTTTTCTTCTTTTATACATCATGCATTCTTGGTATCATATAACATTCATCATAAACATTACAACATGCATGATTAGTTTTTTTTTGCATAAATAATTCATATTTCCATCATGCATAACATCTGCATTTTTCTCATAGAGCAAGTTTATTTTAAAACATAAAAAAAATCCAAATTTTAATTGTTTTGCACTTAGCCATATCACATGTATTCTTTTCATATAGCATGCATATTTTTTTTATTTATGACATGAATCTCATTCTTTTTTCTTTTCTCTTTAACAAATCTATTGGCGACAAAAGAATAACATCATATTAGATAGTAAATGATAGAGAGAGCACAACACACCAGTAATGTATCCAACTTGAAGAAGCATTTCAATGTGATGGTAAATACCAATTCTCTAGAGAAATTGTATCGGTTAAGTCAATTGTTACCTAATGAAAATAGAAGAGCTTTCTCAAAAAAGCATTGGTCCATTCTGGATTTATTACATATATCAGTGGAGACTTTTATCCTTAATGTTCTAGTTAAGTATTGAAGTCCAGCCTTGAGATGTTTTGAACTGCCAAACATTGATATCACTCCTACTATTGAAGAATATGTCTGCATGCTAAAACTACTAGTAAGAAAAAAACACCTCTATTTATTTTCATCTAGAACTACATACTTCAGATGGAAAGATAGTAGAACAATTCAGGGAATTATTAGGGGTATCAGTGACTCAAGTGAAGCTAACAGGACATGCAGAGTCAAAGGGGTGACTAAAACATTCATAGAAGAATGTTTGAAGGACTTGGGGTATCGAAAAGAATGGACTACTTTTGCAAGAGTACTGGCATTTACTATTTAGGAGCTAATATTGTTCCCTTCTGCTCTAGACATAGTTGACCAAGTTGCCATAGATGTTTTCTATGCTGTGGAAAATAAGCAGTTCCTGTTGTGTTGGCTGAAACGTTCCTAACCCTAAATTTCGGCCAACAGAAACAAAAAGGGAAGTTTTGATATTGCCTGCACCTCTTATACATGTGGATCATCATACACATGTATGCAGGCAATCACATTAGAAATGTCTTAGACCCATTAAGAAGCTTTCACCGTATCCCAACAAAGCCAAAAGAAGACCATGAATAGAGGGTTGAATTTGATAGCATAAAGGAACAATCATTCAAATGGGTTTGTCTATGGTATGAACGTGAAAGAAGTGATATCTTTCTTAGTTGTGGAAAATTTCATAATATATCATTGATGGGTCCAAGGGGTTGCATATCATATACACAGACAGTAGCACTCAGACAACTTTGCTGGACACAAAAGAAACCATGGGAAAAATAACTTGGAGGACTTTATTTCTCGTACAAAGAAGGTAATCACAGTAAGATGTTATCACGAGAAGTTAAAAAGGCATGGAGAGATGTTCATAAGGGAGGGAGAGATGAGTAAGGAAAACCGCTCATGAATATGTCACATGGAGGGAAGCAAGAAAAGTACCTCAAAGTGTTCCTATCTCTCCTCATGAAAAAGGAAAAGATTCTCAGTTGGCTGAATAGATAGAAGTCATGAGAGCACAGATGAAGCTCCTGGAACAAAAAAAACAAGTAGTAGAGCTGGAAGTTATCATCACACGAAGACAATGTGAGAAGAAAGAGAAACCGATTGAGCAACTGAAGGATGAGCTTGCTGAGATCCCTGATCAAGAAAAGGAAAGAAAGAGGATTCAAAATCTTGAAAAGGAGATTAGAATGATGGCTAATGAGAAGAATAGGTTTGTGAAGCATATTAGTCAACTGAATAAAGCAAATAAAGAATTGAAGATAAAATTTGTCCAACAAGAACAAATGAAAGAAGAGTTGGAGGCTGAAATGGAAAAGCAAAAAGAAGAGTTGGTCCTAAAGATAGAGAAGTTAAATGCATTCTTAGCACAGGCTAAGAAGGAATGTGACCAAGAATGAGTTCGTTTCATGAAATGCCGAAACCAACTTCTCCATACAGAAGATGCGGGAAGATTTTAGAAGAAACAAGCTAGTGATTGGGCAATGAAGGCTGAGATATGGAAAGAAAAATATACAAGATTAACTGAGGAATTAGACCATCATATTCCGAAGTTCATCTACCACTTTGAAAAAGCAGAGAAAGAAGTTCAAAGAATCTTAGGCTTCATTTGCCTGGTGAAGTGAGTAACTTCATAGATGTGAGTAAAGGCCTTGCTAGAGGTTTTAAAAGAAAAAGAATGGCTTTCTTGACTCAACTATGATGTAATTGCATTTTTTGAATAAATAAGACAAACTCGTATTTTGATTTTCTCTACTTCTCTTGGAATAACATGCAAGACTATATTCATCGTGGAGCAAAATCTCCCTTGGATATATTGTCAATTACATTTCTGCCTTATATAAAATATTTTCTTCTGTGTAGAATGTAAGAAAGAAGATCAGCTTTACATTGCTAGTGTGCTCCTAGCAAAGTATATTGTGGAATAATAGTCCCTTATACTTTTGTCCATTGCATATCCTATCTTATGGACAATATGTCCTCTGAATAGGATATAAATCAAGTTCATCAATGTCGAATACAGATGTTATTCCTCGCCATCAAAGGATTTTTTTTCTCATTTACTCATTTTTTATTTGCTTTCTGTGATGGAACAGGCCTTCAAACATTGCTCCTTCAAAGAAAATTTTGTCTAATACTAGTGTGTCAGCTAAAGAGCCGTATGAACTACGACCCAGAATTGAGAAAGAGAAAGCTGAGAAGAAGGCCGAAAAGGATAAAGGCAAGAAAAAAACTATGGCTGCAGATAGCGTTACCCAAGGAAGGAATTCAAGTTAAGAAATTGACGACCTCAAGGCTATGATGAAGTCCATGTTTGGACTGGAACTCAAGAAATTCATTGTTGACACAACAAATACAACCAAAGAAAATACTAGAAATCCTGAGCATGAAGAAGAGCCGATATATGAGAATGATGGGGAGGCTTGGCTCTGCCAATGAAATTGCAAAGGAGTTGGAGTGACTAAAGCTAAAACAAGAGCTACAAGAAAGTATCCAAGAATAGTTCCGAATGATGCGTGGACCTAACCCGTTCGACCTGATGATTATTAATGATCTGTATTTGGCTCCCAGTGTAGTAATTCCCAAAGACTTCAAGATGCCTGAGCTCATCAAATTTGATGGTAGTACCAATCCTATTATGCATCTGCGAATGTATTGCACGAAATGGGAATGTGGTCAAAATATGAGAATTTCTTGATAAGCTTTTTCCCCGAGAACTTGGCGGGGCTGTTTGGGAGTAGTATATGTAGATAGACGAAACTTAGATTAGATGTTGGGAAGACCTAGCTCAAGCTTTCATAAACCAATACAAATTTAACCTGAATGTTGCACCCACTAGAGACCAGCTGAAAGGGATAAGGAAGAAAGAGAATGAATCTTTCAAAGAATATGCACAAAGATGGAGAGCTATGGCTGGAAGGGTTGTCCTACCGATGTTAGAACCGGAGATGTGTTCCTACTTCATTCGTATACGAGAAGGTCCCTTTTTCAAGAACATATTGGGGACCATGTAAAGGAGTTTATTGATTTGGTCGAAATTGGTGAAAGAACTGAGACCAACATCCAAGAAGGAAAGGTAGAATTAGCTACCAAGGAAGCAAAAGGGTCCCAATCCAAGAAAAGCTCCTATTTTAAGAAGAAGAAGAATACTGTTAACTATATCCATTCTCAACCTACTCCCCCATCTTACTAACAATATCCATCCCCAAAAGCCATTTCACCATAAATACCATATACACCCCAACCCCACCAAATCAACAATGTCTCCTATCCATGGCCTTATACACCAACAACACCTAGACCTCACCAAGCACCATTCCAAACCCACTAGACAAATAACTCCTTTACAACTCCTCCACCATTCAACACCAACAATACTCGCAGGCCTTTAACGGAGGACCGACCTTTACCCAATTTCCATATGAGCCATGTTTGGAGTTGTTTAAGCATTTGTGTAGGGACCACTTGCTAGGCCCATGTCCCGGGAGGACCTTTATGCCACCATATCCTAGGTGGTACAATCCAAAATAGACTTGTGATTGCCATTCGAACTCCCTGCGACACTCAGTAGAAGATTGTTATGGATTCAGAAGTGCAGTATGGCGTCTAATTCACCATGGTGCCATTAAGTTGGAGGAAGAATCAAGACCATACATAAGGAACAATCCGTTCCCCAAAACGGTGGAGGACAGATGAATTCTATCTATTGTGAGAAGATTATGAGTTAAGGAGTAAAGAATGCCAAGTTCCCGATGAAGGAGATCTTGGAAGCACTAAAGAGGGCAAGTTGTGATATGGAAGTTGAAAGAGGGAAGGGTAAAAGGACAGTGAAAGGAGATGAAGATGATTTATTCTGTGAGTGTTCCGGAATGAAGCATCACATGGAAGAATGTCCAAAGCTGAAGCTCTACATTGAAAAGATGACCAAGCTAAGGGTGCTTGAGATACCAAAGGAAGTCAAACAAAGCATCAATATGATCTACCATGCACTCCCTATTTTTAAAGTCTACAACCGTGAGCTAGTACTTGTTTTTAAGGTACCTAAGCCATTTCCCTATAAAAGCGATCGTGCGGTTCTATGGAGGTATGAAACTGCTGTGGAGCCTTATTCTACAACATCTGGAGTAACACCCCCTAGTCAAAGACAAGTACCTGTCTTCAAGGTGTCTTGTTCACCTTCCTATCTTGCCACAACTATAGAGTTTGATAAGCCAGAAGTAATTGGAGAATCTAGCAATGAAGTTTGTTCAGAACCCTCTGCATTTGAGACTATAACAAATGTTATAAGAATAGGGGGAATTACTCAGAGTGGCAAGTATTATACTCCAAGTAAATTTTTGAAAAGTCCCCAGGTGATACCTATGAAAGACCCCCAAAGCATGCCTGTAAAAGAGAATAAGGAGAAAAACTAAGAGGATAAAGAAGAAAAAGAAGAATTCCTGGAGATAATGAAACAAAGCGAGTATGACATAGTAGAGCAATTGAAGAAAACACAAGCAAAGATCTCGCTCTATTATTTGATCTTATCTTCAGAGGCTCACCGCAATGCAATCAAAAGGGTATTGGATCAAGCATATGTGTCCAAAGACATAGCCCCTGATAAGGTTGAAGGAATTGTAAATGCAATTAGAATGGTCAATGCCATCATATTCACTGAAAAAGAGGTCTTCCCTCATCTAGCAGGGCACCCAAAGGCGCTCCATATCACCCTAAAATGCCAAGATTGCAATATTGTAAAAGTATTAATTGATAGGGAATCAACCTTTAATATGTTCCCTTTTTCCACATTGCAACGGCTAATAATTAATCCTTCCACGATTGAACCAAACGGGACAATCGTAAAAGCGTTTGATGGGTCATTGAGAAAAATCATGGGTGCTATTGACCTTCAACTACAAATTGGACCAACTACCTTCGTAACCAGATTCCAAGTAATGGATATTGAGCCAGGGTACACGATGCTGCTTAGAAGACCCTGGATTCATGAAGCAAATGTTGTCCCCTCTATGCTTCATCAGAGGGTGAAGTTTATAGATGGCAGAAAACTCATCACGGTTAAAAGAGAAGAAGAATTACTGGTGACTAAGCTAATAACTGTCCCATACATTGATTGTGCTGAAGAAACCCTCGAGGTCTCATTTCAAAACCTTGAGATAGCTAAACCGGTCGAACCAAAAGGTGGTGTGCATCAAGTAGCTACTCAAATAATGCGCAATAATGGAGTCGAATAAGGAAAGGGGCTGGGACAAAAGTTGCAAGGAATCTAGAATCCAATCTCATTGCCTGACAATCCTGGGACGTTTGGCCTTGGATATGAAGTCATAGGAAAACAGCAGTTTCTTGAATCCACTAAGAAGGTGATCTTACATATTAGGGACACATTTCCTACTCCTATAGAAGTAATGATGAGCAACTGAAGCTGTTAATACTCTTGATGGAATTCGGTAAATACCTCAACTGATCTATCCTAGTTGCGATCCATTAAACAATTAGGAATCTACACCCTTAGATGATTTATTGTACTTTGAGTAATGGATGCTTTAATCACCTCTGTTTGTATTTCGATTAAATAAATGATTATGCATGGTTTTCCCTTTCTGTTCTCTTTTTGTGATTTCCTTTTACTTTTCTTTTGCGTTTATTTATTTTCGGTCTTGTCTTAATTCCGGGGAGTCTTCCCTTTCAAAATCTCTAACATGTGCAAATGATTGTGAAAATCCATTAACTGATTATTGTGTTATAACAGACTTAAATGAAGATGAAGATTCTGAGTTGTGCCAACAATTTACCAAAATCATAAATTCAATAGAAAAGGGGATAAATCCATATGAAGAGGCTATCAAAATTGTGAACTTAGGAAGTAATGGGGAGAAAAATGAAGTGAAAATAGTCGATAACCCAGAAAAGGAAGAGATGATTGCATTATTCCGTGAATTTCTAAATATTTTTGCTTAGTCTTACAAAGATATGCCTGACTTAGACCCAGAAATAGTCGCTCATAAGATTCCGTTGATCGAGGGGATAGAACCTAAGCAACAGAAGTTGAGAAGGATGAGCCTAGAAATGTCATTCAAAATCAAATAAGAAGTCAAAAAACAACTTGATGCAGGCTTCTTGGAAGTTTCACTATACCCAAAATGGATAGCTAATATAGTACCAGCGCCAAAGAAAGATGGAAAGGTCAAAATGTGTGTGGACTATCGAGATCTGAATAAAGCAAGCCCAAAAGATAACTTTCTTCTCCACACATATAGATGTTTTAGTTGATAATATAGCAAGAAGTCATCGATTCTCTTTCATGGATGGCTATTTAGGCTACAATCAGATCCTGATGGCAGAAGAAGACAAGGAGAAAACATCATTTGTTACTCAGTGGGGAGTATTTTGTTATAGATTGATGCTATTCGCACTAAAGAATGCTAGAGCAACATACCAAAGAGCGATGGTGACCCTATTCCATGACATTATCCACAAGGAACTAGAAGTATATGTTGATGATATGGTAGCAAAGTCATAAGAAGGAGAAAGTCATGTTGCTATGCTCAGAAAGCTGTTTGAACAATTGAGGATTTACAAGCTTCGGCTGAATCTTGCAAAATGTAACTTTGGAGCATCCACTAGAAAACTATTGGGGTTCATTGTTAGCAAGAAGGGCATTGAAGTGGACCCAAACAAAATCAAAACCATCCAAAATATGCCAGTGCCTAAGACAGAAAAAGAGGTTCGAGGTTACTTGGATCATCTGAATTATATAACAAGATTCATCTCCAATTTGTCGTACACTTGCGAGTTGATATTCAAATTATTGAGGAAAGATAACCCAGGTAAATGGGATGATAGATATCGAGATGCCTTTGACAAAATCAAGAATTACATGTCAAATCTAACTCTCTTGGTTCCACACACACCAGGACGACCACTCATACTACACCTCATGGTGTTGTATGGTTCAATGGGTGTAGTACTGGGTCAACAAGATGAGTCTGGTCAAAAGGAGCAAGCCATTCACTATTTCAGTAAGAAGTTCAATGTGTGTGAATCCAGGCATTTGGCTGTTGAGAAAACTTGTGCACTATATGGACAATAAGGAGGTTACAGTAATATATGCTTTACTATACCACTTTCCTCATGTCTCGGATGGATTCCATGAAGTATATTTTTGAAAGCCCACAGATTTCCATGAGAATGTCGAAATGGCAAGTGGCTCTAGCAGAATTTAACATCAAATATGTGACCAGAAAATCCATAAAAGGAAGCGTGATAGCAAACCACCTGGTCGAGAATCCACTCGAAGACTATCAGCTGATGGAGTTTAAATTTCCTGATGAAGAAGTCCTAGCAGTTGTAGAAGAGGATAGTGAAAACAGGGATGAAGGAGACTTAATATGGAAAATACACTTTGATAGTGCCGTTAATATCCACAGGAATGGAGGTGGAGCAATCTTAGTGTCCCCCAGTGGAAAATAGTTCCCGATTACTGTCAAATTAGCATTTGGCTGTACTAACAACATGGCCAAATATATAGCATGTATAACTGGTCTGAAAGCGGCAATAGCCCTTAGGGTACAATACCTAGAGGTCTTCGGGAACTTAGCTCTAATAATTTTTCAAGTTAATGGAGAATGGCGAATTAAGGAGCACAAGTTGTTGTCATATCATGAACATCTCGTAAGCTTGAAAGAAGAATTCAAAGATGTCAGATTCCATTACTTACACCGTGAACAAAATCAGTTTGCAAATGCCTTAGCCACCTCGACTGTGATGACCAAACTAGATCTGGAAATGGAAGTACAGCCCTTGCAAGTGGCTATTAAAAGAGAGCTGGCATTTTGTTCTAACATTGAAGAGGAGCCTGACAGTCGACCATGGTTCCATGATATCAAGAGATTCATTAAAGAGAGAGAATATCCAACAGCTGCAAAATGAAAATGACAGAAAGACGCTCAGATGGCTATCAATGTCGTTCTTCCTTTTAGGGGATGCGTTGTATAAAAGGAATCATGACAGAGTCTTATTGAGGTGTATTGATACTACAGAAGCTAACTCCATCATATTAGAAGTCTATGAGGGTATTTGCAGAACCCATGCTAACGACCACACATTGTCCCGACAGATCCTCAGGCAAGGATACTATTGGCTCACAATGGAAAAAGACGGCATAGAGTTTGTCAGAAAATGCCACAAATGCCAAATCTATGCTGATAGAATCCATTCTACTCCTCTGGCATTGCATACTCTTTCATCGCCTTGGCCTTTTGCAATGTAGGCATGGATGTCATAGGGCCAATTAGTCCTAAAGCTTCCAATGGGTATCAATTCATTCTAGTAGCGGGTAGAGGCTGCATCCTACGCCGATATAACACGGAAAGTGGTCATAAAAATTCTTGAAGAACAACATCATTTGCAAATATGGGTTACCAGAAAAGCTCATCACAAATAACACAAAATTTCAATAATGCAGAAGTACAGAGGTTGTGTAAACAATTTAAGATCAAGCATCACAACTCGGCTCTTTACCAACCAAAGATGAATGGGGCTGTGGAAGCAGCAAACAAAAATATCAAGAAGATCTTGGGGGAAATGGTGGTCACCTACAAGGATTGGAGTGATATGCTGCCTTATGCATTACATGCTTATCGCACTTCTGTTAGATCTTCAACTGGGGTAACTCTGTATTCGTTGGGGTATGAGATGGAGGCAGTAACGCCCATAGAAGTAGAAATACCATCTTTAAGAGTCTTGGCGGAAGCTAAATTGGAAGAAGCTGAGTGGGTCAAAACAAGTATGAGGAATTGAATATGCTTGAAGAAAAATAGCTAAACGTAATCTTCTATGGCTAGTTGTATCAGAAAAGGGTAGTTAAAGCATTTAATAAAAATGTTCGCCCTTGAACATTTCGGCAAGCAATCTTGTTCTGAAGAAAATTTTGCCGAATCAAGAGAATAACAGAGGCAAGTGGGCACCCACGCATGAAGGCCTTCACATCGTCAAAGATGCATTTTCTGGAGGAGCATTGATCTTGACTGACATGGAAAGCAACGTACTCGCTAAACCAATCAATTCAGACGCTGTGCAGAAGTACTTCGCCTAAAACAAAAAAAAAACCAAAAAACAAAACAAAAAAAAAAGAAAAATAAAATGCTCACTTGGTTGGAAACCCAGAAGGATGACCTAGGCAAAAACTAGAGCAACTCTTAATTGCTAGGTTGAAAACCTGAAAAAGCAACCTATGCAATGGTGAAGGGCCGATCCAATGATCTAGAAACTATGCGGGATGCCAAAACTGAGGCAATTTGAGCATTAGTGGATCATGGTATTTTGTTGAGCACAAATGAAGGATTACATTCATGATCATGGATTTTCAGTTTGGTGTAACCAATAAATCAGAGAAATGGGTTGATCACATAAAAACAACACTACCAATCTTTTTTTCCTTCATTTGTTATCTCTTAACAATCGTTGAAATCCTATAAGTACTTTCCAATTTGAAGTCCAATAAAATTGTCTTTCTCTTTCTCTATGTCTCTATTTATCCTTCATTTTCTACCAAAAATCTTTGTCTTTATACTTTTTTTTAAAATTCTGCATAATCATGATATTATAATTGAAGTGCAACCAAGGGTTTAATTTGCTAACAAAGCTCATGAGTGATAAGTCAAACAAAGGGGTACAAGGATCAAGATGGACTCGCAAAGGAAAAGAGACAATTTGCTTAACCAAGGTTTGGAGATGACGGTCCAAGTGTTGGTTTTTATTAAAAAAAAAAACTTTGCTTGAAACCCTAACGGACGATTAAAACAAAAGTTGAAGCAACTGGAACAAGAAAGGGATGTTAAAGTGTCATCAAGAGAATATGTGTTTGAAAACTGCAATGGAGAAGCCCACATAATTGCTCATTTAAAGAGACAGCTCATTTTGGAATAGACAAAAGCTTTCTTGAAGAACAATGCAAAGATATCTCAAACTGGGGCAAATTTATTTTTAAGAGCCATTTTTATCATTACTACATCAGTTTTATTCATTTATCATGTCATCACTATACCAGCTTTGCATAATTCATCATATCATCATCACATCATTCTTACATCGTTATTGTCAACCATTAATTTGCATACACCTTCACAAAATTTCACATTTTACATGCTTCACATTTACTTTCACAAATGTTTATTGCTTTCACATTTATTTTCACATGCCTTTACTGCTTTCACATTTACTTTCATAAGTGTTTACTGCTTTCACGTTTATTTTCACATGCATTTATTGCTTTCATATTTATTCCACAAGTGTTTACTGCTTTCACGTTTACCTTCACAAGTATTTACTACTTTCATGTTTATTTTCACATGCATTTACTGCTTTCACATTTACTTTTACAAGTGTTTACTGCTTTCCCGTTTATTTTCATTTTCGCATGCCTTTACTACTTTCACATTTACTTTTACAAGTGTTTATTACTTTCATGTTTATTTTCATATGTCTTTATTGCTTTCACGTTTACTTTCACAAGTGTTTATTGTTTTCACGTTGACTTTCACAAGTGTTTACTGCTTTCACGTTTATTTTCACATGCATTTACTGTTTTCACATTTACTTCCACAAATGTTTACTGCTTTCACGTTTATTTTCACATGCCTTTATTGCTTTCATGTTTACCTTCACAAGTATTTACTACTTTCACATTTACTTTCATAAATGTTTACTGCTTTCATGTTTATTTTCATTTTCACATGCCTTTACTGCTTTCACATTTACTTTCACAAGTGTTTATTGCTTTCACGTTTATTTTCACATGTCTTTACTGCTTTTACGTTTACTTTCATAAGTGTTTATTGCTTTCACGTTTACTTTCATAAGTGTTTACTGCTTTCACGTTTATTTTCATTTTCACATGCTTTTACTGCTTTCATGTTTACTTTCATAAGTGTTTACTACTTTCACGTTTATTTTCACATACATTTACTGCTTTCACAGTTTCTTTCACAAGTGTTTACTGTTTTCACATGCCATTACTGCTTGCACATTTACTTTCACACGCATTACTGCTTTCACAAAATTTAAAATTCAGACATCTTTACTCTACTTTTACATGCATTTACTTTAAATTTCACATGTGTTTACTTTCACAAGTTTCATATTCACATTTTACATGCATTTGTTTCTGCAGGTTTCACACTCGCACTTCACATAGATTCCACATACTTTTCTACATGCTTTTGAATTTTACATGCATTAGCATCGTGCAATCAACATGGGGTTATCTAGCATCATTGGAGTATTGTTTTCATGCATACATCCTCTTCATGGAATTATTTAGCATCATTCATTGTATCATTTCACATTTTCATCATGCATTCATTGTCATTGTACATTAATCATCTAGCTGTAACTTTTAGAACCTTTTGCATTGTTACCATTCATTCATCATTTCTATCATACACTTATTATCAAAATCATCCATCAGCATCATGCATCATCTGGACAAAATATGTGTTCATATCTTTACTTGTCTCTTACAAGTAAAAAGAGGCAACTATGAACACCATATTTTGTCCGGATATTTTATCCTTGTTTTCAAAAAAAAAGGTTGCTTCTCATTCACTCTAAAAAAAACAAAAATTCATTTTATTGTCAACCCATTTTGCTTTTATAAGCCCTTTTTTTTGTTGTAAGGCCAAATTCATTTCAGCCTATTCCTTATTTAAAAAAATAAAACACATACACACACACACACGACAACACCATGTTCTCTTTTGTCTTTTTTTTCCTTAAAAAACTAAAAAAATAATAAAAAAGAAAGGAGCGGATTGCACATGTTTGGGCAATATTTTCTTCTCTTGAACAAAGAGATGAAGAAAAATAAAGTGCATCATTGAACGACAATTCAGAAAGAACGACTCAAGAAATTAGCAAAGTCAGAGACAAGATCCCCAATCAGAGCATAATCAATGAAAATTAAGCTTAAAACTCTTAATTAAATTAGCAAGTACGTGTATAAATACTGGATTTCATCATCAGACAAGGGGAGAGCGAATTCAATAAATCACAAAGAAGCCAATTTTCAGGAAATTGACAGTTAATACAGAAGAGAGAGATCAGAGGGCGAATTCAGAAAAATCACAAAGAAAGAAAGATAGAGATAACACACATTCAGGAATTAATTCAGCAATATACACAGAAATCAGCAACATAATCCAGTGACATCAAAGAAGAAGAAGAAGGTAGAATTAGAGGCAAATAGTAGGAATAGGTAACATTCCCATCACCATCTAGAATCATTATCATCACCATCAGGAACACAACCAAAATTCAAGCCACAAAATCCCAAACAAACACAGACCAAACCAAAATTATCATCAACAACAGTCCATCTCAAATTTAAAAAAATCCAATCCCAGTTCAGAACCAAACATATCTCAAAATTTCTTGTTAAAAAAAAAGCTGAAACTGAAAAACAGAAACCTGGGGCCTCCTCCTTCCTTTCCCTCGGTCACGCCACCGTGGACCGCTGTCGTGACTTCCGCCTCCTCCCCCACGCCTTTCCTCTTCCTCGGCATAGATCCGCACCACCACAGCACCAAGGCCACCACCGCACCTACATCCACGTCCCTCACTGCCACTGTGGGTGGACCAAGCGCGAATCGTCGCCCCACGCCAGGCAGCAGATCGTGCTTCCGCCGTGCATCGACCGCGAGATCTCCTTCGGAGCCACCTCAGCACCATCGTTCCTCCTCTCCAGCTTCGCTTCTCCGCTTGCCGTGCATCCAACCGCGCTGTTGGATCGGCCATCATGGCCTCACCTCCTGTGGCCGTGAGTAATACGTGAACCGCCAGCCCTTCCTTCCACTGTGGAGAGCCGGTCACTACCGTGTATGGGCTGGTTCCTTCTTTCCTTGCGCGGTGGTGATCTTGCCACTACCCCCTCTCTGTTTCACTCTCTCCCTCTTTCCTTCTCATCTTTCCTTTCTCTCTCTCGATTTTTCTTTCCCTGTTAGTGTTACTGTGTGTGTGTGAACCCCCTTTCCCTTTGCTCCCCTTTTCTTTGATCTGAATCTCCTTTTTTTAGTTTCATTTTTTGTTAGCTTTTGGTAAAAGAAAACAAATTTTTGTTAGGCTGTTTAATATTTTTTTCCTATGAATGTTGGGTTGTTGTTGGGCTAGGAAGTTTTTTTATTGGGGCTAGTTCTTTTTTTTTGACAAATTTGGAAACATTTTTTGGTTGGTTCGTTTTAGGGTCATATTTTTAGTGTTTCATATCTTTTTTTTAAAAAAAAAACTTTCTTTTATCTTGTTTGGATTTTAGGACTTCTTTCTTTAAATAATTAAGAAAATAAAAATACAAAAAAGTAAAACAAAAATATATTTTCTTTATCTGTGCAACAGTCAACGGTTATGATTGAGAGGTGGATGCCTCCTTCATGTACTGTTGAATTGTAAAGGATTTATTAAGTAGCCTAGTACTAACTTGAATCCTGTGTAAGTCAGATTTCTTTTTTAACAATCTGTTAGTTAAAAAATCCATTTTCAAAAAATTAAAATCGATCAATACATTTCTCTCTTCTTTCATAATTAAAATCTACCAACACAGAATCATTTTCTACAAGTACGACGTCACTTTGAGTTCCTTATTGCACCAGAGGATACGTCAGCGTAGCTAACAATTATCAAGTTAAAATTAATTTTTCATTACATTGTGTTATCATTTAATTTAATTTTCTTTTCTTTATTTTATTTCATTTTTTTATATAATTATAACTGTTAAGGAAAAATAAATATTTTAAAATTATAAATAGATTTGCATAATGAGCTCTAGGGTAATTGTACTTATACGGATGTATTGGTGCAGTGAAATTAAGTTTTCACCATTTCTTAATCATAATTAGACTTCCGAACCTCAAATCTCTTTTAAAAGACCAGTTTTTCAAATTAAAAGGTTTTCCAATTTTAGCTAGAATTAAAGTTGATAGCGAATCCCATTTTTATTTTTAAAATCAATGGTCATTCCTTATCGCGGTGCCCTCCGGGTACGTTGTGACACCTACCATGATGAGAAGTGGAAGAATATAAATCGTGGAAGACAAAATCTTTTTACATTCTTGTAAATCCTATCCCCAAGGAAAGTGGAATAACTTTACCCGGATTGCAATATAGAGGTGTTTGCTATGGGAACCAAATACCAAGTGGCATTCTTGGGTATACGATATATTTTTCCAAAAATACCTATGGCAAAATTATGTGTCGGCCAGTGGTGGTCTAGCGAAAGTCAAGTGATAGTCTAGTGAAGATTCGACAATGGTTTAGTGGAGGTTTGATGGATGATTGGAGATGGTTTGATGAAGGCCTGGTTGCAGTACGATGGTGGTCCAGTAGTGGTTCAAAAGATGTTCGACAATGGTCCGGTGGAAGTTCGTTGGAGATCTAGCATAAACCAGTGGCAGTTTGGCGGTGGTCTACAGCTGTCCCACTATAATCTAGCCGGGGCAATTTAGTCTTTTCTTTCCTAAGACATTCTATTTCCATGGTGTAAGGTGGGGAATGAAAATGAGGTTTTTTTTCCCCAAGAATGAAACTTTCTTAGGAATATATTTTATGTCCGTGAACCAAATATAGGAACCTTGCATTCCTCTCATCAAATTCCTAGGAATGTAAAAACATTCCGTGAACCAAATGCCCACTAAAAAAAAAAGTGTGGAAAAGGGTAAAGGATGGAAGGAGAAACTTATTTCAAAGGGAGGCAAAATGGTTCTTAGAAAGGCAGCAACTCGGGCAATTCCCACCTATACCATGTCTTGCTTCCTAGCACCCACTGCTATCTGCAAGGAGTTGAAGATGTTAATGAACAAGTTATGGTTAGGACAATAGGAAAATTCACGGAGTGAATTAGGAAAAATTATGCTAGCCTAAAGTAGCTGATGGATTGGGTTTTCAAGATCTTCACACCTTCAATCTAGGAATGCATGCAAAGCAAGGATAGGGCATTATCCAAAACCTAGACACTTTAGTCTCCTGTATCCTTAAAGCCAAAAATTTCCCTCATATCTCTTTTCTGGAGGCAAATAAAGATCTAAGCCATCTTTCACTTGGCAGAGCATTCTTGCAATGAGGGTGCCTTTAAAACGTCGACTGGTTTGGCAGGTTCAGGATGGATCTTGCATTGATATCTATCACTAATCATGGATCCCAACAAACAGTTCATTGAAGTTGATGAGGCCTCAGGATGTCCCTATTGAAATTCAACTGGTTCACTAACTAATTCTAATGGAGCACAGACAGTGGGATGGGAGACAAGTTAGTGAATCGTTTAGTACTAAAGATGCCTCTAAAATTCTGAAGATTCCCCTTTGTTAGAGACCGGTTAAAGACAGCTGGTTCTTGATTCATGAGAAGGGAGGTGCTTTCTTTGTGAATTCAGCCTATAAAGCAAAATGGTCTCAGTCACAAAATTGAGCAAGGGGTAGAAGGTTATGATAGATATGATGTTCTGAATGACAAGAGCGAGGGTTGGAAGGTTATGATAAATATGATGTTTTGAATGACAAGTGACCGTTATGGAAAGGGATTTGGAAGCCTAAGACAAGCCCACTGCACAAGTCAAAGTCTATGCTTCGAAAATTTGTTGTGGGGCTATTGCTATGAAGGACAAACTTCGCAAAAAAGACATTATGACTCAGGATGGGTGCTATTTATGCCATTATCACGAAGAGAGCCTTACCTAGTTGTTTTTGAATTGCTAGTTCATTCAATAAGTGGTAATGCACACAAATGTTGAAAATGTTCTCAATATCTTTACGGGTCATGGGTGGTGAGCACTGGCTTTGGGAAAATAACAGCTGAGCAAGTGGCACTTCTTGTCATTATGGCATGGTACTTGGATAGAAATGAGGTTTGGCAATGCAAAAGGAAGCTTACAAATGAAGTGGTGCAGTAACGAGGAATAAGGATTGGGAGCAGCACACGAGCTTCCTCATCAAGGTAGTGCCCACTGCCTCGAAACATTTACAAAATCAATGAGGACGCTACAAATAAACCAGGTTGTGACACATGAAGGACTTGGGATTGTGATTAGGGACTACCAAGGATTATTTATGGCTGCTAGCACTCAGTGCAGGTTATGTTGCAATGACCCTATAGAGCAGATTTGATAGCTACTTGCGAAGGTTTGCTATTTGCATAGGAGTTGGGATTTCGAATAGCTATTCTTGAGGATGATGCCAAGGTTGTTCACTCAAGTATCAAGGATGGTGCGGAGGACTTTACGCACAATAGTTTTATTTTAAGAGATATTTACATATTTGCCTCTTGGTTCGATTACTTTACTTGTGGTTTTATTTCTCGCATTTGTAATTTAGTTGCAGATGCACTTGCTCAATTGGCGGTGATTAGAGGATCAGATGTTTGGATCAAAGATCTTCACAACTCAACTCAATAACACTCGGAGAGATGAGATTGTAAACACTTAGAAACTTGGACAGTTTGGAATGTGGTCCCCCCATTTCTCATTTATAGGCAAAGCACTAGGTATTGGATCTTCCGATGATTTCAATTTGTTTTGCTCCAACAATTTTAGAGCAACCCGAAATCGTCTGAAGGTCCATTGAGTTCACTTAATAATTCGAAAACACTACATATTATTATTCTGTAATCAAAGTTCTATCCATTTTATTTGTGTAGATAGTAATTTTTTTTAAGAAAAATTTTACAAGGTAAAAAAGTCTTTTTTATTTTTTATTTCTGCAATCGGGCATATTTGCTATGGGTTGGCACTTGGGGGTGGTATCATGATGCAACTAAATTTTGTCTTGATGTTTGTCCTTTGTTACTCATGTGTATTTTGTTTGTTGAGCCTCTGTTAAATGAATTTATTGAAAAAAAAGGTTTTTTTTTTATGTGGCTTGTGGAGAAGTTATTTTTGCATTTAATTCGTTTGAATTTTCAAATTCATAATTCACTCATTGTTCACTTTAATATAAATAAATAGATAAATAATAAAAATTCTCTCATAGTGTATTACAGGTTATGGATGCTACATCGTGTTTAATAAGCAACTAGTGCGGTTAGGGTCAAATAGAATCAATACATATAATAGTGAATTATGTTAACCATAAGGATTAATACTGAATAATTTCATCAGCACATATATATTAGCATTTTGTTTTATATCATTCTAGTCTCAACTATTTAAATTACTAATATCAACGAAAAACTGGGTCTGATTGGATATTGGATAAGGTTTAAAAAATGGAAAATATTTTAAAATTAGAATATCAACTAAAAATTATTTGTCTAAATTAATTGGCAAACTATGATAGGAACACTAAAAATTTTTAACCATTAACAATTTCAATTTGGCCACTCAATTTGTCACGTGTGTGCTAACTGTATCCGATAAATTTTTTAGGCTGTTTTTTGCACCAAATAGTAGCACTCTTGGGAAAAATTGTTTATCAACAGTAGAACAAGACTCGTTAAATTGTTATTTAATTTTGTTAAGATCCACGATGATATACTATTAATCTCTTTCATAAATGTTTTGATCATCTTTATTTTTTATTAATTATGATTATGGATTCTCAAACCCTACCTTTGTTTGTTCTTTAGTGGCTCATTTTTTTCTATATCTCCTTTGAGTGATGATTTTCCCTAAATTTGATATTTTATTACAAATTACTTTGATATGGCCTTTTAGAAAAAAAACGCCAATGGTGAAATTCGGAGGCAATGATAAAAAATTATTCTGACGTCATGTGTAAAATTTAACTTTTAAAATCGAAATCTCGCCAAAGTCGACCTTTGTAAAACACATTAAAATATTTGAAAAAAATCCTCCCTAGTGGCAATATTTTCAAGAAAAAATATTAAAATATTAAGAAATTCATCAATTGAAAAAAATATAGAAAATCAATATTCACAAATTGCAACATTTTGAAACTTTAATTATATAAACTACTTCCCATCCGATTCAGATGATTTAGTATGAAATTCTTTGTTTAATTACTAATATAAGATAATTTGAAAATTTTTAAATATTTTTATGAGGTATTTTTAAAACTTGAAAAAAGTGGATTTCAAATTCTCTTTCTATAGATAATTTTGAAATTACTTATTATCTTTTCTTATAATTCAAACTCTTATCAAGTCTACTTTCATTCAACAATTACAACTTGCTCACAATCGACTACCTGATCGCTACTTGATAGTTTATCCACCATCAATTGTAGCCTACCCATCATCATCTACTACCGCCAATGGCCATTCTGTTAGTGTCGATCATCTACTGCCACCACCAGCCATTATAAGCCACATATTTTATTTTGTTAAAAAGTCAAATATATAAGTTCTAATAAAAGTTATTTTGTGATATAGGAAAAATAAGAGAAAATTTTGATAGATAACCCTTAACTAAAATTAAAAGCTTATTTTATGAAAAATTTTACTCATTGTAATGGATGTAATTATTGAATAATAAAAGAGAAATGAATAATTTAATTGTATCATGAGCTATTTTTTTGATACATTGGTATCATGACCCATTTGCGTCTTCATGGTAAATTAAATATATGATTTATTAGAAAAAAGGTAAAAACTTACTTAAATGATTTATCTCGACAGCCAAAAATTTAAAAGAAGAAGAAGAGCAAAAGGGTGCTGATGAGGATGAAATATGTCAAGAGAAGAGATATATAAAATTTTTATTAGTAAATTACTTTGATTGGATAATTCCAATTTTGAACATTAATTACCCCTGCTAATCAAATATCATGTATTAAAATTATAAAATAATTTTTTATTTGAAAAATTAAAACAAATCTTTTAAATATTTTTAAAAAGGGGAGAATTAGAAAATAAATTGTTGATATAATATTTTAGGAAAGAGGCAAAATTAGGAGAAAGTGTGCATTTATTTGAAAATGAATATGTATGTGAAATATAAATATGAAAAAAAATCTCAATATACAATGGAAGAAATCTTTCCAAACATTTAATATCATGATAATTAAAAATTTAGGGAAAATTCCATATGACATCTATACTAGAACAACTTTGTTTTTTGGATAAAATACTAGCATAACTTTAACATTATATATAGATAGATAGATAAATAAATAAAAATTATTGTAATAATATACACATATATGATTCTTTTATATAAATTTAATATCATAATTTTTTAAAATAATTTAATTTTGATGTATTGATAACATACTTTTTTTTACATTGTTATCTAATTAATTTTTTTCTTATGCATAACTTTTCAAGTAATAAATATGAAAATTAGTTATATTTATTTTAGTACCTCATTGAATAATAGTGTGAGTTAATTATGTGAGAATATACTGTAAAAGGAAAAAAATAAGATGTTAATTTCAGTTCACTGATTTACATTGTTAGCTAATAAAATTTAAGGAAAATATAAAATTATAGTGGATCATTATTGTGATAAATAATTATGACATTTTTCTCAAATCACATTAGTTGACGGTGTAAGTCATTTTACAATATACTTTCATCCAATCACATGATTTTATTTGAAATTTTTTTGAGGTAACGAGAGATTGAGTTACTCTTACTAAGATGACAATACATGATTAAATGTCTATTTTAAATTATTTTATATTGATAATGAGTTTAATTTTAATACATTGATAATGTAAAAAGGGTTTATACCATTATTTAATCAAATATTTTATTTTTCTTGACTTTTCAAATAATAAAGGTGGAAAATAACTATATTTATTGATATGTTGTTGTATGATTTGATATTAACCTAAAAAATTTTGATACTAATAATGTATTTCAATTAAATTCCTAATATATGAAAGTTTTTTCAAAAGAGCAAAACTATATGTGTGCGTTAGAATAGTAATTTTATGTAAACTCTCTTCATGCACGTCATTTCATGGCAGGTCTGATCTTGCCACTTGCGAGACTGTTTCAAATGCCATACATTGGTAATTTTGTTTACAAAACCTTTTCATGGTATGTTTGAAACTCAAGTCCCATATAAAACATAATTTTCCTTCTTTAGTGATTTATTTATTTTCATACATCTTAAATCAAAACAATATCCTGTAGTGCTTTCATGAAGATTAATATAACCACATCAATATCAATCTAATGGTCCGAATATTAAAATGAAGAGTTAATTAAGAGATTACTAATGCCTTATTTTGTGAAAAATACTAAATCTTGGGAAAACTTTAAATTCTCAAAAGATCGATTTGTCCCCTATAAATGATTAACTTAGAGATTTACTTTAATAATAAGTGAAAATTACCATTTTAGCCATCAAAACATTATATCGCTGATAAAATAATTTTAAAAAAACTATATTCACTTGTGACCCTTGAAAAATTCATCTCATTTGATAAATTCACCCAAACCTCAACTGATAGTTATTTTTGTTAACAAAAGTGATTTTTTGAGGACTATTTTATTAAAAATATGATCTTTTAAAGATTAAAGTATTGGTTCTATAGTATTAACTTGAAATGAAATGAATTATTTTATCAAAGATATAATTATTTGGGATTAAAAGTGTGATTTACATTGTTAAATTGACATAAATTAAGATGCGTAGTTACTTCTATTAATAAATAAAAATGGAGTTTGAGTGAATTTATCACACATGACCAATTTTAAGATGGCTGCGAGTAAGTATAATTTTTAGCAGCGGAAATGACAGTTCTTCGTTAACATTAATAAGGACAACTCGATTCGAATCACGGTCGTTGGTTTCGTTCCCAAAGACTCTGGAAACCCTCTGGCGATCTATCGTACGGCTGTAACACTAGCCCCTAACCTAAACAGAAAACAAAACAGTGTTTGTTACCCATTCACCGCCCTATCTATTTCTTCTGTATCTTCGAAGACCCCAATCGCGAGTCGCAAACTCGCGCGTGTAACTCAGTCCTCCAGCTTCATACTCTCTCCTCAGGTTCCAATTCCAAGCACCCATTTCTCTTTCTTCTTCCTCCATGCACGAATTCATGTGCAACATTTATTGGTGTGTTGTTTCTACTTCCCTGAAACTGAAAAATGTTTGGAAAATTGTGAATTTTTATTCATATTTCAATTTTTATTCTTTTCTTTTTATCTTTTTTTTAGCTGAGAAATGCTTAGCTTAGCAATCAGGGAATTAAAGTTTTGGCCCCATTCTATTTTTTTGGTCATACCCTTTGGTTCAATTCTGTTAAATTTGACTTAAAGTTTTGTTAACCACCCCCCCCCCCCCTCTCTCAGTTGTAAACCTTTGTTGTGAAATTGTATTTGCAAACTTTTTGAATGTTTCTGTATTCAGTCTTTACCTTTTTGAGTTCATGTTTAATTATTGGTTAGTTTGTGACTTTGTTCTTAACTTGCACTATTATATAGTAGTGGTGTTTCCTCTGGTTATGCTGTTTAAGAACTGAAGTCTAAATGCTATATCTTTAACTTCTTGTGGCTTCATGTTGAGCTTCAGTTTCAGATTTGTCAATTATTAGTAATCTTAATATTTAGTATATAATATAACTTACTTTATTCATTTATTTATTTGTTTTTCATTTTACTTTGCTAGTGGTGAGAAGCCATGGGTAGAAAGAAAAGTAAACCACATCGATCAGGCGGGATAATAATTGAAACAAATGTTAATGCTGAAGCAGAATTGGATAAGCAGAATGTTGTAGGAGTAGGTGAAGAAGGAAAGGATGATTTTGGTGAAGTTGATATACCTTATTTCGTTGAAGTTGACAGGTCTGGTTGGTTGTCGAGCAAGCACCTTGATATTTCTGAAGTCATTTTGAGGGATTTAAATTTGAGAGAATGTGGTTCTGGTTTTGAACTGTCTGAGGATTTTTATCAGGACCCTCAGTACTCATTAAGATTTCGGGTGTGCAATGTCAATAATGTTCTTGGTCGAATCAAATTAGGCCATTGGCCTGTGTTACCCTATACTGATATTCATCTAGAGTTTGTGAAAAGAGTTGCAGTGGATCATGTGGAAACATGTACAGTGTTGTTGTCTGGGATTTTTGATGGACCTGATGAAGGTGTTTCTGGTCTTGTTCACTTGGCAAGTTTGAAGTTTTTTACAATGAGGCCAGTTCTTGGGATTACACTTTCTGAAAACATTCATTCCCTCAGGGTAAGGGTTGAGATACTAAAGAGTTCCTTTGATGCATGCGGGTCGCTTCTTGATGTTTCCAGACAACTATGGAAAAGGAGTATGATGAATGTCATGTCTTGGCTACGTCCAGAAATAATGACTTCAGAAGTTAGGTATGGATTTGGTAGCTGTGTAAAAATGGAAGTTGATCCACAGACAGAGATGGGAGGTGAGACGTCCCACACCAGAAAATATGCAAGGTTTGATCCTGCTGGGTTTTACGAAGCCATTAAGCCATCCAAGTAAGTTGAGCATTTTCTTTGGTCTTGTTCTCTTGACAGTGATTATTACAATGGTCAATCAATCATATAATAACATATTTTCATCAAATAATCAATCTCCGGGCAATTTTTTTTGGTTTAACTTCTAGCTTTCCATTTGTATATCATGTGTATAGATCAGAGCCAATGCTCGAAGAAGACATGCCCGACTTACTTCCAGAGCTGAGGCCATATCAGCGGCGTGCAGCTTTCTGGATGATACAACGGGAGAAACAAATAGAAGCAAGTCAGGGTGAAAGAGAAAGAATTCAGTTCCACTCTCCATTATGTGTGGCTGTGGATTTTCTGGATACAAGTTCTAAAATGTTTTTCAATCCATTCAGGCAAGATTTATTGACCCTTTTTCAAATTATAATATATTTGTTGCATAGATTTTATTGTTTCTTCCTTTATGCTTATTCGAGTTACAATTGCTTCAGTGGAAATATTTCATTGTGCCCAGAGACTTCTTCACCTTATGTATTTGGAGGCATTCTTGCTGGTAGGTCCCAAGCTATGTTGCGTATATAATTTATTTTCTCATACAATTATATGGATTTTTGCAATGCGTTGAAAATGTTTTATATATGTAAAAGATTCTTACTACCGTTGGGAAACATACATGGATCCTATGCCGTTGAAGTCCAGTCAAATGCTTGTTTACACACACACACACACACAACCATTCTTTGGCTTCCCCTATGGGTTTTGTGGGTTATGGAGAATTGGTGCTTGGCATGGTATTAGAGCCTGCATGATTAAATATGAGTTCAAATCTTGTTGCTCTGTTTTTCATAATTTTAAATATATCTCAATTTTCTGAACTAGGTAAGTACACTAGGTTTGTGCATTGTATATGTATTAAGCCCAGAGTGCTCTCGTGTGAGGGAATGTTTTATAAATATTAACCAACCGGGATAGGATTACACTTTTGGTATCCCTTTGGCGCCCTCCTCATCGTCTTTTAAATGGAGTTTCTTTATTTTTCATACAAAGGGATTGACATGTGTCGTAATGTCGTTAACTACTTAGGATTTAGTTGTTATCTTTGGTTTCAGTGGGAGGATGTATTATTTTCTATGTTACTCTTTTCTTTTCTTCTAATAAAGTTTTCTTTCCATCAAAAAATAGAAAACACCATTTGTGAGCTCTTGGTAATATATTGAGCTTTTAAGAAAGTTGGTTATTAGTAATATCAAATATGTTGGCAAGAAAATTGTGGGACATGTGCACCAAAAACATTGCCAATGACAACCAAGAAGTTTAAGCTGTTAGGTGCAAGCCTAGATATTTATATCTCTAACCTGCTCACGCAAAAGTCTGAAGCCGGGATACAGTATGGGCCTACCACAACCTTTTGGTAGAATTTAGTTAAACTACAAACAGAATGAGGGTGGTGAGGTTTGAAATGAGCACTTATGTCTGCCATCGCGGTTGCATGTTAGTATTGTATTTTGTATTCCTGACTTTCCTGAGAATATTTTTGGTTTTCTGATTAGTACTAGGTGGAAAACTGAAACTTGAAGGTTAAGCCTAATTCAGTTTTTAACTCTCTAAATTTTTTTATTTTTTATTCATTTCAAAGCTTGTAAAATGTTAATTTGCTCAGGTTAGCATGGAATACTTAGTATAGGCAATCTGAAATCTGAGAAGTGCTAGTTTGTGGGGGTTGCATCTATATAATTTTCTCTTTTTCAGTATAAATGATTGAGTGAAAGTACTCCACTTTGACTCCATTTTTTAATGCAACAGATGAGATGGGCTTGGGAAAAACTGTTGAATTGCTTGCTTGTATCTTTGCTCACCGCAAATCAGGATCTGGAAGTGATATACTAATTGATCCAGTTCCTCAAGTTAAGGGAGACCAAAAGGTCACTTTAAAAAGATTGAAAAGAGAGCGTGTGGAGTGCGTATGTGGAGCTGTGAGTGAAAGTGTCAAATATCATGGACTATGGGTTCAATGTGACATTTGTGATGCTTGGCAGCATGCAGATTGTGTTGGCTATTCAGCTAAAGGAAAATCACTGAAATCAAAACATGGAAGTGAAACCAAGTCATATAAGACCACCATAGCTGTGAGGGATGGCGAATATGTATGTCAGATGTGCTCTGAGCTAATACAAGCTACTGAATCTCCTATCGCATCTAGTGCCACTCTTATTGTCTGCCCTGCTCCTATTTTGCCCCAGTGGCATGATGAAATTATACGGTATAGTTTTTTTCATCTTTTTTTTTTTTATAAAATAGTTTTTTTTTTTCATATTGAAAGCTTACAAATACTGGCATCAACTAAGAGTGCAATGATTTTTTTTTTTTGGGAGAGGGATGGGGGGTTCTAGGGGATTCCTGACCCCCTTACTGTGTGTAATACTAGGTGAGCTCCTACTTTTTGGATGTGACATTTACTGCGATTAACAAAAAATGATTGTTGTTGGTGCTAAACCACAGAAGGACCTTTCTGCAAACATTTATTGATGCTCAAGTGACTAGTTCAAATATAATTACTTTAACTGTATGATGCATATTATATCAGTATATTGCATGTCATCTTTTGGGTGGACAATTTACAGCAAAAGTTGGATGATTTCTTCATGCTCTGATAGAGTGATAGTTTTTATGAATTGTGATAGTGATGGTTTTTATGAATTGTGATCAGAGTGCAAATCTTTTTTTAATGATTTAATTTAATTGTACTTATCATTGTCTCACTAACGATAAATTATCACTATAGCCATACAAGCTCGGGCTCCTTGAAAACTTGTGTTTATGAAGGCGTGCGAGACACATCTTTCTCCAATACATCTCTAGCGGATATCAGTGAACTTGCCAGTGCTGACATTGTAATAACTACCTATGACGTGCTTAAAGAGGATTTGTCCCATGATTCTGATAGACATGAAGGTGATCGACACGTTTTGAGATTTCAGAAAAGGTTTGCTCAAAGACTCATATTTCTGTTGTTGTTATCATGTTCATAGGTAAAATACCACCGTGTTTTCAATTTGTTTCCCGTGTTTATGAATTTGTGAAGCCGTGAAGGGAATAGTAAAGATAAGAAAATCTTGTTCCTTCTTTCCATTTTCTGTGTTCACTATTTCTTCCACAAAATCCTAGAAAGGGAAATAAATTGAAAACTAGGTGGCATTTTTCTTGTTAAAACTGAAAAGAGGAAATGGAAACAGTGTGGAAATCTTAAGCTTGCATAAAGGTTCTAATACCTTGTCAGGAATCAACTCTTCCCAAAATCTTAAGCTTTTAGGTAAAGACACATGAATTGTTTTATATCTTGCAACAACAAACCATGCATGATTACTCATATTATGTATTTTAGAAAGTTTGGATATATATATATATATATCTTGTTGAAATTGAGGATTTTAGATTATGGAGAAGGAAAAGATAGAGAATAACAACTCTAGATAATATGAAAATTTATTGATATTATGTGTTGTTATAATACAATGAGATAATCCTATTTATAAGCTAAAGATAAAATCTAATCATAATGATAGAATCAACCTAAATAAATCTAAGATACGATATGAAATATTCTAAGATATAATGGAGATATTACTAAATATTTTCTTATTTCTAACACTCTCCCTCAAGCTAAAGCTTACTAAGCTTTAAGCTTGTTGTAATTAAAGCCTTGAAATATAAAACTGATCTCCATTGAAGATTAGTAAGGCAACTTAGAGATACTGAATATGTCCGAAAAAGATAACACAACAAGGCAGCTAGAATGAATATCAGCTTGAATAGCTTGTTGGATAATTGCACGACTAGGAAAAGAAGAGATACACACAACTATTAGCACTTGAAGAGACGCAATGAAGGCGGTGGAAATTCCCTAAACATGCAACAATAGATCACAAGAAGAACATATAGAAACCTTGAACAATTGAAAGATTGGAGATGCAAAGCCAAAAGAGCATATCACCGTCATGACTGAGTGAAGACAAATATCCCCATTGGTATGATTCACAATGGAAGGATGGTAGGAAGCACAACCAAATATTCATTACTTAGTCATGGGTCACAAAAGGACGAGGGCAAAATCCATATTTTCCAAAACACGATGTCTGCAAAGTGCACGGTTGGCGAAATGGTGGGTAAATTAGGAAAAGGCAAGGTGTCGCGAGTACGACGGTGGTGGAGCCTACCGGCATGGTCGCCAGACGCGTCTCCATGCGCAGCGAAGACAGAGGTGGGTGAACAATGCTGCAGAAAGCAGCGGTGGCGTGGCAATGCGTCGGATGTCAGATTGGGACCGAACCACCTTGGGTTGGCTATGCAAGGAGAGGTGATACCCGGGGTGGGGTTGGATGTCGGAGCCGTCGTCGAAAAACTCGCCGGCAATGAAGAAGAGTGGCGAAGAGTGACGAACAACGACTTTTGACTATTTTCATGCGCGGCTTTTCAGGGATAGGCCACGCAGGAGGAGGCAAGCACGGTGGTGGGCTCTTCAGCCAAGAGTGATATCGGGAAAAGCCGCCGGAGGCAGTGGCAGGTGGTGGACGATGGTTTTCTAACTCCTGGAATGGACACATAGCTGAGGGAACTGACACACTGCCGAAGGGGTTGACACGGCCGGAGGAGACCAGAAAGGTTTCCGGAAAAGTGGTCAGAAGTAGAAACAATAATGGTTTGATGTTAATTTTTTGGAAAGCAAAAACACTGTCAAACCTAAAAAAAGAATTGAAGGGCTTGACAGGCAAAGCAGTGGTGGGACAGAAAGAAAAGTAAAGATAATAAGGGACACGGGATAAGTGAGTTCCAAATTAGTGGAATCTCTACAGCGGAACAATGAACATAGGTCATAGTGGATGGTACTGCTCTGATACCATGTTGAAATTGAGGGTTTTAGATTATGGAGAAGGAAAAGATAGAGAATAGCAACTCTAGATAATATGAAAATATATTGATATTATGTGTTGTTATAATGCAATAAGATAATCCTATTTATAAGCTAAAGATAAATTCTAATCATAATGATAGAATCAACTTAAATAAATCTAAATCAATCTAAGATATGATATGAAATATTCTAAGATATAATGAAGATATTACTAAATATTTCCTTATTTCTAACATATCTGGTTTATGATTCCAAGTATTTTAGTAACTTTTTTTTTTCTTGCAGGTACCCAGTTATCCCAACTCTTCTTACTAGGATATATTGGTGGAGGGTTTGTTTGGATGAGGGTCAAATGGTGGAAAGTAATGCTGCTGCTGCCACTGAAATGGCTCTAAGACTCCATTCAAAGCATCGATGGTGCATTACAGGGACCCCAATTCAGCGCAAGCTTGATGATTTATATGGGCTTCTAAGATTCCTCAAAGCTAGTCCTTTCGATGCGTACAAGTGGTGGACTGAAGTTATTCGAGATCCTTATGAGGTTTGTTCTCTGTAATTTAATGTTTGACTTAATTGTTGCAAATTGACTTTCATCGTTAATTTGTTTATCTTTTGTTAAAAAAAGGTATATTGTAAAATTAGTTTGATTATTTTCTCTTGTGGCCACCTAATAGCCATAGACAACATAATAGCCTTCGCAGCTAGGGCTAATATGGAAAGTTGATGTCCTAATTGTATTCTTTTATGACTATAAGCCTTGTGCATTCGGATACATGCAGTAACTTATCGTTATCTTAGTTTAGTTTTCTCTAATTTGTTATTTACTGGAAGTAAATCACTTCTCCGTTTAGAAGAATCCAAAAAGGGTTTGTAATTTGCACATTTGATGTGTTCTTAGCTATTGCTCTATTCTTGTGCAGAGGGGAGATATGGGAGCTATGGATTTTACACACACAGTTTTCAAACAAATCATGTGGCGTTCTTCTAAAGAACATGTTGCCAATGAATTGGACCTTCCCTCTCAGGAGGGGCGCCTCTCTTGGCTTACACTCTCACCAGTAGAAGAACACTTCTACCAAAGGCAACATGAAACCTGTGTCCAAGATGCCCATGAAGTTATTGAAAGTTTGAGAAATGATATTCTTAATAGAAGGGGCCCAGGTTTTTGCTCAGTGTTATGTAATTTCATTTTAGAAGTCATTTGAAAGCAATGTTTATTTGGAATAATGGTTGACCTTGAAATATCTCTTGCGGATTCCAGGTTCTGTATCTTTGAGTAGTGTGTCAGATTCTTTAATCACTCACTCAGAGGCAGGGAAATTACTGAATGCTCTGCTGAAGCTTCGTCAGGCTTGTTGTCACCCCCAGGTTGGAAGTTCTGGGTTGCGATCCCTGCAGCAGTCACCTATGACGATGGAGGAAATACTAATGGTTTAATACTTCGAGAATCATTGATAAGTTTTTACATACAGTGTATATAATATAAGTTTTTTGATTGACGTGAATCTAATCTGTAGGTTCTTATAAGTAAGACTAAGGTAGAAGGTGAGGAAGCTCTCAGAAGGTTAGTTGTTGCTCTGAATGGGCTTGCAGCAATAGGTATAATACAGAAAGATTTTTCTCAAGCTGCATTACTGTACAATGAAGCTATGACATTGGCTGAAGAGCACTCTGAAGATTTCCGCTTGGATCCTTTATTAAATATCCACATTCATCATAATCTTGCTGAAATACTCCCACAAGCTGCAGACCTTGCTCTGAGATTGTCCTCTAAAAGAAAGCAGTTCTCTCAAACTTCTGCAGTTAAGACAACCAGGAAGCATTTTATTGACACGGTTGATCATCGTCTTTCAAAGAGGCAAAAGGTAAGCGGCTGTAATGACACAAATTTTACAGTGGAATCTGCAGAACCATCAGATGCCACATCCAGCCTATCAGAAAATGACTTAAATGAGGATCAGGATGCTGATGATGTAACAGCATGTTCTGTCAAAACTCTGATGGCAGAATGTGAAGATTTAAAGCAGAAATACTTATCTATGTTCAGTTCAAAGCTATCTGCAGCTCAACAAGAGTTTCAGAATTCATACATGCAGGTAATTGTCCTTACTGGCTCTTAAGGAAAGTTGATTTATTTATTTGTTTTAAACTTTGAGATTTTTGTTAATGAATACAGTTTAGTAGCCTGTAAACATAAGTTGATCTTTCCTGTGGAATGCCAAAGAACTTTAAGAAGTCTGGGTGTGTAGGATCTTTGTTTAAATAGATGTTGGGAGAGAAAAGGGAAGATTAGAGAAAGTGAAAGAACTTTGTTTGGCAGAAAATGCTTGGGTTCTTAGGTGCTTAGTTAGACACCTAGCAGCACTATAAATACTCATTAGGAAATAAATACACAGCATATTTCAAGACTCAATAGTAAATGACTATTACTATTTCGTAAGAGCCTAATATTTCCAATGCCATATTAATCACGTGGTGGCGACACATTCCCGTGCACACACATTAGTAACAGGATAGCTACTCATTCCAATAGCAAACATGTTAATTACATGCATCATTGTTTGTTACAACTTAAACCTTAATAATAAAATATAAAGAAGGCACCATAAAACTTGAGTTCAAGGCAATGGATGTTGGAATGATCTTCAGTATAGACTTCCTACTAGTTCAACAACATTTGAAAGCCATTGGATGAGGTCAAGTGCTTGGGATTGCCCGGAACGGGCCAAAGCACCTGGGAATGCTGTAAAGTGTGTTAGGATTGATGGGAAGGATGGAGTGGAGAGGAATGGGATGGAATGACTTAAAGTTCTGTTGTTTGGATTTAAAGAATTGGATGAGATGTGTTAGATATAAAACCATTCATGTAACATGGTATCAGAGCCACCATGACTAAGAGGTCAGAGGTTTGATCCTTGTTAATTATTATCCTCCATTATGAAAAAAAATATTTTACGCTCAATCCCAAAAGAGACATTTATGTGATGAAGCGTGTTAGATATAAAACCATTCATGTGTTCTACTTATCAGTTTAAGCTTTTGAGGGAGATGGTTTCATGACCGGATGGAATCATTCCATCACCTCCTTATTTTGCTTCCCCTCTGATTTGGGAGGAATGGAAGGAGTCTCTTGTTTTTATTTTTAACACATGAAATTATCATTATTCCATTAGAATATCCAAATAATAACAATGAAATGGAACATTAACTCCATTCCATTACTACAAGATCCAAAATATGGAATGGAATAAATGTCATTCCACTCCATCTTATTCCACTCTATTCCATTTCATTACTTACCATCAATCCAAACATAGCTGTAGAATGAGGGCAAGGCACCTGGGAATGCTGTATAATAGGGCTAGAGTGCCTAAAAATGCTGTATAATGGGCCCAGAGCACTTGTTCATGCTGTATAAGGGATCTAGAGTGCCCGGGAATGCGCTATAACAGGACTAGGGCGCCTAGGAATGCCAAAATCATCAAATGACAGCAAAAAGATGCTGAAGAGATTTAAAACACACTTGCCAGGGAAATCAAGTATTCAGAGGTGGCGGAGGATGAATTTGAGTCAGATGCCATATGTAATGATGAGAAAACAATCAAAATCTCTACTCAGAGGACTAATATACAAAATTGATAAAACAAACAGACGATGAGTATGATAGAACAATGACAAAGATGAACCTTAAGTCCGACAAAGGGAATGATCTCAGTAAATTAGATTAATTAGAGCATGGATAAAAAGGAAAAAGTAAACTATAATAGGTGACAGAGTATGGATTACAAGTGAGTTCCAAGTTATAAGAAACTCTGCAGCAGAACAATAGACACTTAGTTCATGGTGGATGGTATGTGGAATTTGTAGGAAAATAAAAGAGAAGAGGTGAAGGTGAAACAACTGTGTGGATTTGGTTCTTAGGTTAAATGCTTGAGTGGGATTGCACTCAGCACATTAATATTTATAGATAAGAAGAAATAAAAAACAACTTACATTCATAAGAACAATAATGAAGTAGTATTTCCTATGACTGCTATTATTCCAATGCCATACTTATCACATGGTTGAGCACATATTGTCACAGCCATTATTCTTCACAATCCTAACCACCCAAAACTGGATATAACCAAAATGTTTGTTTTCTACTACATTGCTACTAATATACAGTGCACTCTACATCATTATTCTAAGTCTCAGACTGCTCTACATATTGTTTAACTAAGGGCCCATTTGGATAACAGTGTTTATGACTTTTTCATTTTTCTTAAAGTTAAAAGTTATATTTGTCCTATTTGATTATATAACTTATTACTTCTCAAAAAAATCATTTTAGTGCTTTTTAAGAAGTTAAAATATCTTTCTTTTTGAGAAACACTTTTCAAAACACTCAAAATAAATACTCTTTTTACTGTGTATCTGAATACAAAATAACTAATGTACTTATTTATAAGTTACATTTCAAATGTTACTTTCATATAAGAATTTAAATAAGTCATTTAACCAAATAGGCATGAGTTTAATTGCATGCAAAATGAATAACTGCACTCGTGTCTGCCTTTTTTCTTGATCTTTTTTTTTTTTAATTTAACAAATTAACAAAGGTAGGAATAGAAGATGTGTCGATAACAAAAGCCAAAAGAAAAAGATATATCACACTTATCTTTCTTCATTATCATGCTTTTTGCAAATATTTTATTTTATTTTTAATTTCGTAGAAGTGAAGGTAATCAGAATTTTTACATGCTTTGGTGCTATTTATTTATTTTTTTAAATCCTTTCATCCCCCATCCCCCTTGTATTTTCTGTAAATGACATTTGAACTTTTTGAAGGTCTGTAATGGATTTGGTGACAGCAGAGCAGATCAAAATACATTCTGGTGGTTAGAAGCACTTCATCATGCAGAACAGAACAAGGATTTCTCAACTGAGTTGACTAGAAAGATTGAAGAAGCCATTGCAGGAACTTCAAATAGTTCAAATTCATCAAAAGTAGCTGCTGGGTTAGTGATGCTTTGTGTTTGCAAGACATTTGTTAAGTAGTGATTGAAGTTTTGTAGTAACCCATATCCATAACAAGTTATGCTTTATTGAATATATAGAATTTCGATAAAAAGGTTGCTGTACACACAGTTATCTACTTATCTTCAATCACTTGGTCAAAGAGCTTATGATACCATATCAATGACTAACTTCCTCTATAGCTTAAGTTATTAGGTGAAGGCTTTTGAATGATTTTATATCTCTTATATATGTCATGTAGGAGTTAAATACTTCTGTGAAATATAACCACCAAACCATTTCAGCTTGTCTCGCTAGGTGGGGCTGGGGTCAACTATATGCATCAAATGATGATAGTGTCCTCTCATAAACCATATCTACAGTCAAACTATTAAAATCTAAATCTTTTTAGTGGCTTTCCTTTAGTTTCTTTGGTCTCCCTCCATTTCTAGGTATTGGGCAACCTTTTCATCTAATCTACTGTTGAAAGACAGAGAAAGAGAGAAAATCATAGGATGAATCCGTGTGTCTAAACTACACAACGGAGAAGGTATATATAGGCAATGTGTAATAAATACATAATAATTACAAAGATATATTTTCCCTAATTATAGATATTTACAGATTTTCACACTCCCCCTCAAGCTGGGACATATAGATCATATGCACCTAACTTGTTACATAGGTAACTTATTCTAGGGGCTTTCAATGATTTGGTGAGAACATCTGCCAGTTGGTCATTTGAATTGACGAAGCGTGTGGCGATGTCTCCAGATAAAATCTTCTCTCTGATAAAGTGACAATCAACTTCAATGTGTTTGGTCCTCTCATGAAAAACTGGATTTGAGGCAATGTGCAGAGCGGCTTGATTGTCACAAACAAGTGTCATGTGCTTGGTTTCCCCAAATTGAAGTTCTTTGAGGAGTTGCTTAAGCCAGATAAGTTCACATGTGGTTGAGGCCATTGCACGGTACTCTGCCTTAGCACTAGACCGCGCCATTACAGTTTGCTTCTTACTCTTCCAGGATATGAGATTGCCTCCAATAAGTATACAATACCCGGAAGTGGAACGCCTATCAGAAGGGGATCCCGCTCAATCTGCATCAGAATACCCAACTATATCAATATGCTCCTTGTCTTCATAAATAAGGCCCTTGCCTGGTGCTCCTTTGACATACTTCAAAATACGTATAACAGCATCCCAGTGAGCTTCACATGGTGAGTTTAGGAATTGACTAACCACACTTACTGCGAAAGAAATGTCTGGACGAGTAATTGTGAGATAGTTCAATTTTCCAACCAATCGTCTATATCTCCCAGGGTCAGATAGTGGCTCCCCCTGATTTGGTAGGAGCTTAACATTAGGATCCATAGGAGTATCAACAGGTTTTGTAGCAAGTAAACCTGTTTCCTCTAGAATATCAACAGCATATTTTCTTTGAGAGAGAACTATGCCATCTTTGGACTGTGCTACTTCAATACCCAGGAAGTATCTGAGTTTGCCAAGGTCTTTGGTCTGGAAATGCTTGCATAGGTGTTGTTTGATCTGTGTTATACCCTGAGTGTCGCTCCCTGTAATAACAATATCATCAACATACACAACTAGGTAGGTGCAACCTCTCTGAGTATGACGATAAAACACAGAGTGGTCAGCTTCACTCCGAGTCATACCAAATTGCTGAACCACAGTGGAGAACCTTCCAAACCAAGCCCAAGGAGACTGCTTAAGACCATACAATGATTTGCGAAGACAACAAACAAGGCCAGAAGACTCCCCCTAAGCCACAAACCCAGGAGGTTGCTCCATATAAACCTGTTCCTCAAGGTCACCATGAAGGAAGGCATTCTTAATATCCAACTGATGAAGAGGCCAATGACGCATAGCAGCCAAAGAGAGAAACAGACGAACAGAAGCCATCTTGGCAACAGGGGAGAATGTATCACCATAATCCAAACCAAAAATCTGAGTGTACCCTTTAGCGACAAGACGGGCCTTAAGACGATTAATTTGGCCACCAGACCCCACCTTAACTGTAAAAATCCACCGACAACCAACCACAGATTTTCCCAGAGGGAGAGTTACCAGGTCCCAAGTACCACTGTCCTGAAGTGCACACATGTCAGTAATCATAGCCTGTCTCCACCCAGGATGGGAGAGGGCCTCACCTGTAGTCTTAGGAATAGACACAGAAGACAAAGAAGACAGACAAGCATAATGTAGAGAAGATAGACGGTGATAACTCAAGGCAGTATAGTGAGGAGATGGGTTACGAGTGGAGCGAATACCTTTACAAAGGGCAATGGGAAGATCAGGTGCAACCGGCAAGACCGAAGGCGATGGAGGATCAAGCACCGGAAGAGAGTCCACATCAGCCAAGACAGGCTCGGAAAAAGGAGCAGGAGCAGGCAGTGGTTGCGGGTTAGGGGGAATGGGTGTTAGAGGTGGGACAGGCTTGGCTAGTGGACGAGCTCGGCGATGGTAGACCTGAAGGGGCGGGGTATAGGTGTAGGTGTAGGCAAAAGGGGTGGCAAAGGTACAGGGAGCACAGGAAGGGGGAGTTCCTCAGAAGCAGGAGAGGGAGAATGGTGAGATGGGTCAAAGAAGGGAATAGTGTCAAAAAATGTGACATCCGCGGAGACAAGATAATGACGCAGAGTAGGAGAAAAACACTGAAAACCCTTTTGAGACCGAGTGTAACCAAGAAAAATACATTTAAGTGAACGTGCAGTAACTTTGTCAAGACTAGGAGCTAAGTTGTGAACAAAGCAGGTGGACCCAAAAACTTGCGGAAGAAGGGGATGCAAGGGGTTATGGGGGAATAAGATTGAATGGGGGACTTGGTAGCCCAAAACAGAAGAGGACATGCGATTAATTAAATAACATGCAGTTAAAACGGCATCGCCCCAAAAACGAAAAGGTGCATGATGATGAAGAAGAAGAGTACGTGTGGTTTCAATGAGATGACGATTCTTGCGCTCAGCAACCCCATTCTGTTGAGGTGTATGAGCACAAGACGTCTAGTGAAGAATGCCATAAGATGCTAAAAAGTTTTGAAAATCATGAGACAAATATTCCTTGGTATTATCACTACATAAAGTGCGAATAGGAACACCAAAATGAGTTATTATTTCTTGATAAAATTTAGTAAAAACAGAAAACAATTCAGACCTGTGTTTCAATAAAAATAATCACGTACAACAAGAATAGTCATCAATAAACGTAACAAAATAACAAAATCCTAAACTAGACACTGTGCGACTAGGACCCCAAATATCTGAATGAACTAAAGTAAAGGGAGACGCAGCCCGACCACTAACACTATCTAGAAAATGACTCCGCGTGTGTTTCCCAAGTTGACACGACTCACAAAGTAAACTGGAAAGGTTGGTCAGGCTAGGCACCATACGTTGCAAGTTGGCAAGGCTGGGATGACCTAACTGGGCATAGAGGTGAGGGGATCAGTGGTGAGAGAGCAAACACTTGACGGGGGGCGGAGCTAATAGAGGCCACGAGACTCACATCCGGTGCCAATCATCCGTCCTGTGCTCTGGTCCTGCAAGTAAACAGAATCTTCAGTGAATGAAATAATATATTTAAGAGCTTTAGTTAACCGATAAATAGAGAGTAGGTTGAATGGAGAACCAGGAACATAAAGGACAAAATCAACTGACAAAGAAGGAAAGGGATGGGCAGTGCCTACCCCGTGAGACTGTGTGTGAGAATCGTTGGCCAAAGTGATAGTAGGTAAATACCCAGAAGTAGAAAGTGTAGAAAATAAAGCTTTATTACCGGATATATGGTCAGTGGCGGCGGAATCAAGAACCCAAGGACCCAAAGACGCTGACTGAGAAAGACAAGCAATAAAATTACCAATGTGTGCAATAGAGGCAGTGGGACCAGAGTTCTGACGGTGCTCAAACCACTTTAGGAAATCAGCATAGTCAGCTGGAAATGGTGGATGTGGAGCAAGGGAGTCCGAGGGAGCAAGAACACCAGCCTGGGCAGCATTAATAGTAGGGCGCAAATGAGGATGCAAAGAGTAATAGCGATCAATGGTGTGGCCGGGCTTATGACAATGATCACACTTAAGTCGGGATTTCCGAGAACGGCCACGACTGGTGCCCTGGGTGACGAGTGCAGAGGTATCAACTGAGGCCGGAGGAAGAAGCAACTCAGCCGGTGGCTTGGCGGGAACCCGAAGGAGAGAGGCAGATACGGTGAAGAGAGTGGGCACAGTCGGTGATCCCAGAAGCTGATCACGAGTAGTGGAATACTCTGAAGGTAAGCCATAAAGGGCCAAAAGCATAAAGAAGGAGCTATGTTGCTCCAACTCCTTCGCCGGGGTATCAGCAGGGGGTAAGAGTTCATTGAAGTCACGGAGAGCACCGTGAATCTTACCCAAATAGGAGGACATAGAACCATCAAACTGGTGAGGAGCAATGATACCCATGAGATCTTGACAAACACGGTAGAGACGTTGAGTGTCATTGGTGAAGAGGGTCTTTGCCTGCGCCCAAACGGATTCACAAGTGACATGGGCCCGAAAGATTTGTTTGATAGAAGGAGCAATAGTGGACTTGAGAAGGCTACACAGCTGGGCATCAATCCTGACCCAACGGGGGCGCCATCCACTGGGATTCCACAGCCTTCGTGGTGAGGTGGTCAACATAGTCCTGCCCTACCAACCACAGTTTGATGTCTGATGCCCAAGTATCATAGTTGTTGCCATCGAGTTTGTCAGTGGTAAGAGGCACACTGACATAACTAGCGAAAGTAGGAAGATCAGCCTTTGGAATACCCTTATCATCAGATGAAGAGTTGCCGGTAGCCATGGAGAGAAGGAAGCAAGGGCAGAACCGGAATTACAAAAAGGGAATGTCCGAGAAGTGCACGGATCGCGAAGACAAGGCCAGATCCGGGATGAGGAGAGCGGCGCGAGTCCACCACAAGAAGCGGCGGTCGGAAAGGGGACCGGATGCGCTGCCACGTGCCGCCGGAAGGTGCGGAGGCTGGAAGAAGCGCAGAACACCAGGACAGCGCGTGATGGCAGCTCCGGAGGTGTGGTCGGCGGGGTTCGGCCGCGAAGGAAGCGGAAGAAATTTGGTCGGTGGCGGGAATCGACGCCGGAAAAGTCGCCGATGGCCCTGAAACGCGGCGGACAGTGGCGGTTTTGGAGAAGGGAGGCACCGCGGAGGGGAAAAAAGGCAGCATACTGGAAAAGAAACACGGTTTGGCTGAAAAAATAAAAAAATAAAAAAAATTCACCGAAGGGCAGTGGGCCCTCCTAACAACACGGAATAGGGTTTTCTTTCTTTTTTAGGCTCTAGATACCATGTTGAAAGACAGAGAAAGAGAGAAAATCATAGAATGAATCCGTGTGTCTAAACTACACAACGGAGAAGGTATATATAGACAATGTGTAATAAATACACAATAATTACAAAGATATATTTTCCCTAATTATAGATATTTACAGATTCTCACATCTACTATTTGCTCAAACCCCTTAAGGCAAGAGGCTATGATACAATATCTCTGCCTATATTGTGCTTTGTTGCAAATATAGCCGGTCTCAAGCTCCGATAAAAGAGAAGGGTTATGTTAGGCGGTTTACAACTAATGTAAAATTTCGTTGAATTATTGTGCAAATTTGGTAGCCAACCCCACTTAACGGGACAAGGCTTTGTTATTGTTGCTATTGTTTGATGTCATGGATCAAAGATGTGGATCTCATGTGAAATAAGACTTGAAAATCCTGTGCTAAAAGAATTTGATAAATCACAATTAGTAAAGTTGATCATGGCATTTTTACCAAAAAAGAAAAAGATTATGGTGTGCACCATTTTTTGGATAAAAGATGACTTTGTGGATCTCATGTGAAATAAGACTATGCAATGATTCATGATTGGTGTGTTAATTTTAATCCAGTTTCCGGAGCATAATATCTCTCAAGTATCAAATTCAGACAGGTTTGGATCAGTTGGAGGCCTCTCGCAAAGTGCTACTCAATCGACTGTTAGAAATTGATAAGACAATGGAAAAACCAAATGAAGAAGATATTGAAGGTGTGGGCAAATGTCGAAATTGTCAACCTAATTGTGATGGTCCCCCATGCGTTTTGTGTGAACTAGATGAATTATTCAAGGTTTGTAACTGAATTTCTTTGTCAACATGATTCCTCCTTTAACTGACCAATGTAATATGATCCCATTGTTTATTTTTTATCTTCAGGATTATGAAGCTAGACTATTTGTTCTTAAGAATGAACGTGGTGGAATAATTTCATCTGCTGAGGAGGCAGTAGATTTTCAGAAGAAGAATTTTGCATTGAATCATTTCCTCTCAAAGCTATCACAATCTAATCAAAGATCAAAAGTATCTGAAATTGATAATGAAGAATCAAAGAAAAGGAATGCTGGACAAAGAGTTGTGGTTAGTTACCTCATTTTATTGACTCTTCTTGCGTTGGGTCATAGGCTGATGCAGATTGTGCATAACCTCTTTTATTTTATTAAGTCCAAGTACTCATTGGCTATTGAATTGAAGTACTGAAGTGTAACAAACCTAAAAAATTGCAATGAAAATAGAAAATAAGTCCTGAAATCTATATGTTAAATCAACCCCATGTTCCATTGCCAGTAAACTTCTCATGTCTTGTGAATTGAAGTGTAGTAGTTAATTTCATCATTGCCTATGTCGCTTGCCATCATGTATTACTTTAAAGTCAAGGCACCTGCATTCTCTGGAAAATTAGATTTGGATTTGGCTATAAAAGATGATAGCCTCGTTTTTCATTTAAGAGATTCCAGTGGATTCTTGAAATACGTCGCATGTGCTTTCTAATATTTCATATTAATTATGTTGAGGTATTCAGGTTTCAAGATCGGCATCTGAGTTGGAGCTTGTTCTTGGAGTTATAAAGAACTATTGCAAGACTCGGTTGGGAAGGGATGTTGTCTCTGCAGCTACCAAGCATTTACATATTTTTGAGGTATGCGTCGATGAAATCTTTCTATCTCGTCTAGTGTTAAACGAGGATCCCTTTGGGAGGAATTAATCTAAAGAAAGTTTCTATTTTCCAAGTCACCCTCTCCTCCTCCCGTAAAACAAATAAATCAAATAAAAGAAACCTTTGAAGATAGGTTGATTGTGCTTAGTAGCAAAAAATAATTGACTCAGTTTTCAGTTGGAATCCTTTCCAATAGCTGATATTATCTGTACTGACACCCTGGATTCTGTAAATTCTGATCCTCTGTTTTTGACTTTTTTAAGGGTATGAGGAAGGAGTTTGGCCATGCAAGGTCTTTGGCTTTGGCTCAAGCTCAGTATCTGCGTGCCCATGATGAAATAAAGATGGCTATTTCCCGTTTGCACTTAAGGGAAATTGAGAATGATAAGTCCCTTGATGCTTTGGGCGCAGACGAATTATTTGCAGCTAGCTCAAACTTCTCCCATGATAAGTTTATGTCACTGACCTTGTTGTCACAGATAAAAGGAAAACTCCGCTACTTAAAGGTACAGAGAAACAAGCCTTAGAACTTAATTTATTCTTAACATTTATGTTGAAATTAATTTACTCTATATATGCAAGTTTCTCAATAACTAATAGATCACCCTTGAAAAATTAATGGTGACTATTGGAATCTTGCACATAGTGCTTATATTGATGGGGGATTTGATTATAACTGAATTGTTCAGCACAACAACCAAGCCTTTTCGAATTGATTGTGACGGACTATTTTCATTTGTAATTATTAAGAGGTATAAATCATTCATGTACCTCCACGTAACATATTAAGCTTTTAGTAGATGTGGTTCTTAACATGCTATTAGAGCCTTTGTGATCAAATGGCCAAGAACTCAAGCCATACTATCCTTTTTTTTTATCCAACCGAAAAATAAAAGTAGGCTTTTTTATTGTCAACACTTCAGTCGCAGTTAGCAGCTTTTGCATGAGGGACAAGGTAAAGATATGAAACCATTCCTAAGAGTTGATTCTTGAAAGTAATTGTTAGAAATAAAGAAATATTTAGTAATATCTCCATTATATCTTAGATTATTTCATATCATATCTTAAGATTGATTTATATTTATTTAGGTTGATTATGTCATTATGATTAGATTTTATCTTTAGCTTAGAAATAGGATTACCTTATTGTATTACAATAACACATAATATCAATATATTTTCATATTATCTAGAGTTGCTATTCTATCTCTTTCCCTCCTCCATTATCTAAAACCCTCAATTTCAACATGATATCAGAGCGGTACCATCCACCATGACCTGTGTCTATTGTTCCACTGCAGAGATTCCACTAATTTGGAACTCACTTGTACTGTATCCCTGCTATCTTTACTCTTCTTTCTATCCTACCATCGTTTTGCCTATCAAGCCCTTCAATGTTATTTTAGGTTTGACAGTGTTGCTTTCCAGGAATTAGAAAACCATCATCCACCACCTGCCACTGTCTCCGGCGACCTTTTTGGATCTACCCTCGTCTTTGCCATCCACGCACTTTGTAGAAGTCGTTTTTTGAAAATACCGCTTCTACCCTTGTCCTTTTGTGACCCATGGCTGTGAGTAGTGAATATTTGGTTATGTTTCCTACCAACCTCTCATTGTGAATCATTCCAATGGTGATATTTGTCTTCACTCGGTCATGCCAATGATATGCTCATATGGCCTATTTGAATCTCCATTTTTCAACTATTCAAGGCTTCCATATGTTGATCTTGCGATCTATTATTGCATGTATTAGGAATCTTCCAGCCTTCATTGTGTCTCTTCCGGCCTTCATTGTGGGATAGTGATAGCTGTGTGTTTCTTCTTTTTCCTAGTCTTGCAATTATCCAACAAGCTGTTCAAGCTGATGTTCATTCCAGCTGCCTTGTTGTGTTATCTTTTTCGGATGTATCAGCATCCCTGAGTTGCCTTGCTAGTCTTCAATGGAGATTATTTTTATATTTCAAGGGTTTAATTGTAACAAGCTTAAAACTTAGTAAGTTTTAGCTTGAGGGGGAGTGTTAGAAATAAAGAAATATTTAGTAATATCTCCATTATATCTTAGATTATTTCATATCATATCTTAAGATTGATTTATATTTATTTAGGTTGATTATGTCATTATGATTAGATTTTATCTTTATCTTAGAAATAGGATTACCTTATTGTATTACAATAACACATAATATCAATATATTTTCATATTATCTAGAGTTGCTATTCTATCTCTTTCCCTCCTCCATTATCTAAAACCCTCAATTTCAACAGTAATGACAATCTAATATATGGGACGTGGGACATGTATTAAGTGATCTGATAGATGCTCACTCATAAGCTAAATGTTGTGAAGAAATTCATGTGTGTATTGAATTTGAACAAATTAGATGAGATCATTGCTGCCTGAAACGTATGCGGATTCTCAACCTGGTCCTTGAAATTGTGTTCTCCTATGAGCTTCTGAAGATTTTATCGCATACCAAAGAATAATGCTATCATTAATCTTCCATCTCAATGAGTCAATATTAATGAGGTTTCCATCAACGATGATTATCACCATTATATTTATTACATGACTCATAAGTGTTGGTTGGGATAGAAATTTCATGTTGGGATATCTCTAGGGACCGCCTCTGCGAAATTGGGATGCAAAATAACTTTATTTAACAGGTCGCCTTGACAGAATTTAAATGAAATAGAAGCAGAAATCTTTTGAGCATTAAGATGTTTTTTCTTGGACACGAGGCTTTGAATTCAAGGACAAGGTTGAGAATAATTTATGCTTTTAGGGACTAGAGATTCACTTGGCCTTTAATTACTACTTATTCCAATTGTCATATGATATGATGTTTAATCAGTGGACCATGTTGGATTTGATTATAGGTAAACGGAATTTATTTGAGCATGAATGTGCTTGCTAGTCTACAGTTTGTTCTCGTCTCTATAGGTTTTTTGTGTTGCTTATGAACGGCCATATGTTTTATAATACTCTAAAAAGAAAATCTGAGTCGCTATCCTTTCAATTTCTCCCACAAATATGCTCTATCTAGACTTGTGTCTGAGTATTCTGTATTGAAATCTTTAAATTCTAAATTTTTTTTCTTAAGTCCTATATTGCTTAAGGATATGACCAAGAAAACCTTCATAAACACTTGGTCATCTAGTCATCCCTCTCCCCTTAGCTAGGTTTTAGGGTGAAGTTAGGCCTAAAATATTATGATAGTATCAGATTGTATCCTATGACTAATATTGGGCCACCCACGAATGTGTTCAATCTCACAAAACTTCGCACTTTATATGTTCAGTCCTAGGCATTTAAGTCCCACATTCCAAGGATATGACCTTTATAAAGACTTGGTCATCCCTCTCTTCTTGAGCTAGCTCTCTTCTTGAGCTAGCTTTTAGGGTGGAGTTAGACCTACAATCTTGAGATATATGTTGTTAAACTATATTAGCTAGTTCTGCATTAATGATTCATATGGCCTTGCTTTATCTTCAAGTTTACCGTTGTTTTTCTTCTGGACTTCATCCAACGCTTAGCAATTTTGGGTATTTCAGCTAGATTGGAAGGAATAATCTGGCTTTGTTTATTTATTTTAATTCTTTAAAGCTATACTCTTTTTCACTTTCTTAGTTTTGGGAGGATTCTTGGTTTAAGCTCAAGATTCACCTTGAAGTTTTTTCTTTCAAGGTGACTGTCATTTACCAATCCAACTAAAAATCAACTTGTTAATTGTTATTCTTCAATTTAAGCTTATCCCCCTAAGATTCCATAGATTGCAAGCTATTTTTTTTCCTGCTCTGAATGTGTAACCAAAGATGAACCATTTTTCAGGGTTTGGTAGAGTCAAAGCAAAAACTGCCGTTGGGAAGTCCAGATAATTCTTCATTCACTCAAGAGATAAATGCAACATCAAACTCCACAGAAGAGAGGGGGGCTGGCATATTTAAAGTTGATGAGGAAACATGCCCAGTTTGCCAAGATAAGCTTGGCAATCAGAAAATGGTATTTCAATGTGGGCATGTTACATGCTGTAAATGTAAGTATTATTTGACCAAACTTCATGTTACCATTCTTTAGTTGTTCTACATTACAGGGATCTTCATAATTCATCAGTCAGTGTTGGCAAACATATAGTTGCTGCAGTATAACACAAAATATCTCTTATTTCCTTCTTTTCCCTGCAAAGTGAACATTTGAATTAATCTTCTGAAAAAATTCCACGACATCAAGTTTGTTCTCTGGAGATTTTGAACATCAATTTTGTCCTCCTTAAGATGTCTATTTGGTGCTTAAATTTTTAGTTGTTTTATACTGTAAAGAATGCAAATGATGTAAAGAACCTTTGAAGGACTAATTTGAGATCTCATCCATTCTCTTTATGCTGTTCTTAAAAACACTTTTATATTGAATTACCATTGATCATGTTTTTTTCACCATGTGAAACACCAAGCGCAGCTGTCTACATAGTGAACCTTGTTTAGTGTGTTTTCGTCATCCATCTGTGTTCAACAGACATATGGTTAGGCATCTTTTTACCTTAAAATAAATCATATATGACAGATAACTCTACACATCTGTTACAGGTTTGTTTGCTATGACAGAGGAAAGACTTCAACATAGCAAAATTCATAAGTGGGTGATGTGCCCAACATGTCGACAGCATACCGACTTTGGAAGCATTGCCTATGCTGTTGATGCACGTAATGAATCTTCTAATTCTTCAATGCTGCTTACAGTAGACAGCTGTGAAAAATGTGAAGCATCCATTACTGTTAAAGGTTCATATGGAACTAAGGTGTTTCTCTTCGTAATAACTTGACTTCTATTGATACCCTCGATATGAATCTGATCAGCATATTCTACATTTATGCCACTACCCGTAGGATCAACTTTTTATATTTTTAATTAAGATTAATGAAACAGGTAAACCTTCCAGTAGCAAAAGCAGAAAACAGAAAAGTAGTGTCTTTAAAAAAAAAAAAAGTCTCAGAAGAAATGAGATTTTTTAAACTTGTTTTTGCTAAATTAAGAAAAACAGTTATTTCAATCTATGGAAAGCAAATAAACATTTCAGAAGTGAGTTATCTTTGAATGCCCAATGACAAATTTGTGGACATTTCAGTATGTATGCTAACAATTAATCTTTTACTTCTAAATATGTGCTTTTACAAATTGTAAATTGTTTATAACTGATATTTTCATCAGTTAGTGTATCCTCCTATATTTGGGAGAATTATGATCAATCTAATGACTTTAGTTTGATCTCAAAAGTTGGTATGAGAAGGACAATTACAAATTTTCCGTATGGCCATGGGTTAAGGAAAACAGTCTTTCATCCTAGCAAGAATAATAAAATTTGAAGACTATTTACATAAGACAACTTGATTATTAACTTATTTTGGAATAATTCATTAATATTTGTTTTAGATGTGTACAGCATTGCTCATGCACTGTAAAATCATTCATATTTTGGCTTATTTCTTTATATAGCATAGGCTTATATTCTCTATCTCTTGTATTCCTCATTCTTTTTCTCTTATTTGGGTGCTTTGAAGATTGAAGCAATCACAAGGAGAATCTTGTGGATAAAGGCCACAGATCAAAAAGCAAAAGTTCTTGTATTTTCAAGTTGGAATGATGTACTTGATGTATTGGCACATGCCTTTGCTATGAATGACATTACATACATTCGGATGAAAGGAGGCAGGTAAGATAACATATCCAGTAACCTATTTTTCTATTTAGTTGTTTATTTATGCTAGTCTAGAAGAAATTTAGAGGAAAGTAAAAGGAAACAGGATAGACAGTGAAAGAATATTAATTTGATCATATTGGTATATGTATAGTCATAATGGGCCTCTACCTGATAGCTTAAAACTGTTAGGAGAGGTAATTCATGACATGATATCAAAACATCTATAGCCAAATGGTTTGAAGTTTGGTCCTTTTCTCCTCTATTCATCGAAATGAAAACATATTGAGTTTCAGCACAAAGTAGGTAGACCTGTGTATTGTTCAGGTTTTAGGTTCAAAGGGCTTTTGCATGAGATATAAAGTCATTCATAAGCTTCTAGTTGACAATTAAGAGAGAGATGGTCCTTGACACATTATTAATAAATGAGTTTAAAATGTGACTTATACAACAACAACTAAGCTTTGTCCCACTAAGTGGGATCGGCTATATGGATCAAGCGACACCATAACAAGACTTTTAGTAGGAATATGCGACTTTTAGTAGGAAAAAATTGTCATATCAAATATTGGAATTTCATTCAAATAGGAAAAGATGGCATAATGAGAAGGAATATTTGTAATGAAATGAAATTCGTGAGTAATAAAATACCTAGTAATGTGAATAAACTACCTTGTTAGTGATATAAGTAAATTACCTTCTTAGTTCATAAAAAAAAAAAATTAAACTAACATAAATTTGTCTCTCTTCGGTATATTGCTTGCTATATATGATTGGGTATCTATTTTATCACTTCAACTTTATGCTGTAACTATTTGATTTTGAATGAAATAAGTAGTTTCAGGTTTACGGAGTTTATTCTGTGTTCCCCATTATAAGTCCATAAGTTTTGCATGGTATTATTCTCTCATGGAGTTGTAGAGGCATTTTGTGTCGGTAAATATGGGTAGTTGGTTATCCGTTTTTCAGTCAACCAGCCACTTCATTATGTTTGTTTCATTTTGGTTATGAATTTGTGGGCTCAGGAAAGCACAAGTTGCCATCAGTCAATTTAGAGGACAACAGAATGGCATGAAAGGATCTGAGAGGTCAGTACCAAAATCTATTCAGGTATTATTGCTTTTAATCCAACACGGAGCCAATGGCCTCAATCTTTTGGAAGCACAGCATGTGGTCCTTGTAGAGCCATTGCTCAATCCAGCTGCTGAAGCACAAGCAATCAGTCGTGTACATCGTATTGGTCAAAAGAATAAGACCCTTATTCATCGTTTCATTGTAAGTTTCCCAGAAGGCGTAAACATTGTTATGTTTCTCTCTATCTTACTTGCTCACCACCTCAATTGTCATTATTATCTTAGGTACTCTTCCCTTAGATAAACTGCAGAGCATTATTTAGGGACTGATTTTCCATATTCTGATTCAATTTTCAAAATGGTTTTGCTGCATTATAGTGCTCACATTTTCTACCGTCATCTAGCAAGTATTATTTTTGTTATAGCCCTGGTGATAATTTTCCTCATCAGTTGCTCTATCCAGTCAACAAAGAGGCCATGAATTTAATATTTGTATGAGTTTCAATGTTCACATATCTTAAAGTTGATTCCAGGTTCATCTGAAGTATTATAGATTGTATGTCATGCAAGCATCAATATCTGTTTACTTACTCAATATCTATACTTGATGTTGCTGAAATAGGAGTAATATCAAGCATGTTGCTGTTTGACTATAAACACTTTGGAAATCGAAATGAAGGCTTCAAGCATGTAGTTGTGTTAGTGAAATTGCACGCCTGCATCCTTTTCTTCCCTTTTAAGAGGAAGACTTGAGCAGGAATTATAGGGATAAAAGACTAAGGAAGAATGAAGCAAAATACTCTGGTGGTCTAGTTAGATTGTTTGTTTGTGAAAATAGTTGTAAGTAAACATCTTTAGAAGAAATAGCTGATATCTGGTTTCATGAATTTGTTATAATCTGCATTTGACACGTCTATTTGTTACTAAATGAAATTATCATCTGCATTCTTGAACTATATTTTCTTCGGTGAGTACTTTCCCTTTTTGTTTTTCATTTATCTTTTCGCGAGACAATGGAAAAAACTTACCAACCTGTGTGAATAGCCAAGGAGACTGAAATAGAATACTTCTGCAGATGAAACTCAATTGACTTAACAAGCTTTGCATGAATGAGAAGAATATGACTTCATCCTTATCAAAATTGTGTTCCTATCAAATAAAGACACTGACTTCAGGCGAATCATGCCTCTATACTTCTTGTACTGATCACTTTGTTCTTGCCTGTGTTAGGTCAAAGACACAGTTGAAGAGAGCATATATAAATTAAACAGAAGCAGGAGCAATCATTCCTTTATTAGTGGGAACACCAAAAATCAAGACCAACCTGTTTTGACCCTGAAGGATGTGGAATCCTTACTGTCAAGAGCACCATTAACGATGCCAGAAAGTGTTGAAAATCCTAATGCAAATTCAAATTTAAGGAGCCTGCCACCATCAATGGCAGCAGCTATTGCAGCTGAGAGAAGACTCAATGAGCAAAGGACATGATTTTTGCTTCTCCTCACTCCAAAGATGGTGTGTTTTGTTAAATTTCGGAGATGCCAATAAACACAGTAGTGCCATGATTTCATGGCGGTGTGAAGAGGCAGGAGGAGTTGCAATTCAATAAACTTCCGACCCTGGATTCCTTCTAACCAAAATTTCATTTTAGCTTATTTATTCTTGTACATATTAGACTAGGTATGTGACCCTTCTTTCAATTTTGAGCTAAGTTCTGTAATTATAACCGTTTGAGTACTTTTTTGATTATGTAGTATTTTATCTTATATCATGTTAATTTCGAATAATCATTTGATAATTTGACCTATATTTTACACACTCTCTCAATAAATCATTTAGACTCATCATAATAACTCATTTTATCCATCCAATAATTCATTTTAAGGTGTGATCCAACAATGGGGGAATTCTATAGCACACCAGATTAATTATAGTTGTACCACAGACCAGTTTTTAGCAACATTCACTAAATGTGGGAAAACGCATTAATAAACGTGGTTAAATGCATTAAGAAGGATAATTTTGCATGTCATATCAATACTTCATTCTGTGCTACTCTCTCTCTCTTACCTTGTGTCTTCTGTCTTCTCTAAAGACACCTCTGCCCTCGAAGCGAGTAATGCTGCGTTACTGCAATAGCGAGGGCAACAATTGCACCATCCACCCAAACCTCCGATGTCTCCAGCAACCACCTCCCCGGCACCTCCCCCACTGTTGACATCCATCCTCACATGCTTTCTTTTCTCTCATAGCAGTCCTCTCCTCTTACAGCAATTGTGTCCTTTGTTTACCGCCTCTTCTGACATCCCCACCCAATGCATCATTGCCCCGTCATCATAGTTGCTGCTTCCTATGCTATCAAAATCCACCCCCAAGCGACAACATTGTCCGCACCCGTTTTTTTGGGGTCTCTTATCTAATCGGTTGTGGTTTATGTTTTTAGATTTATATGACCTAGAAAGCTACCATATGTGGTGATGCGAAGGAAAGTTCTCCCTTTTATTAATGAGATATATGATTTTGAATTGGTTTGAATTTACAGGGAGGTCCAAGAGCGTGATGGTGGCCGATGCGGGTGGGGTGAAAAGTGGTGTAACAAGAGGGGGGCAAAGTGGGAGGGGTGGAGTTGTTGATGGAGCAAGCATCAACAAGGATGAGATGAGAGACAGCAAACAAGGCAAAGAGGGACTCCCATGGTTGGAGGTGAAGGATCACCGTGAACAGCAATTTGATGCAATGGTGTATCACACACCATGTTTATTAAGGTATACATTATAATTCGCCCCAACAATGAGTTGTATAGGTGTTTTATAATAACTTACAACCCTTAACTTGTAGTATATTGAGATTGGATGGTTTAAATTAACCACTTCTTAGCAAGGTGCACCACAGGAACTTCCTTTATTTGCAGACAGGTATACTATCCTTTTTGAGCATCCAACTAAAGTCCTGTGAATTGCAAATTTTGCTCCCTTGCTTGAGACACAAGGTTTCCAAACATATTTGCGCATTAGCACCATCATTTTTAGCAACGAATGCTGATTATCCACAGAATCTAGATCCACAGTTGAGTGGTTCAATATAGAGGAGGAAGCCATGACAGTATCCCACTTAAAATCAACCAGAACAAGAACATTAAAATCCATACCAAAATCCATACATAATCTCAGGTGAGAGATCTCAACAGAACATAACATTATTCAACTGTTTCATTTAATCATTCTCCACACCATCCAGCGATTTAAATCACACCTCCTCAGATCTCAACTCATTTTTGCTCAGGCTCTTGCTTCTCAAATAAGGTCTTCCTCAACCAGTCCCATGGCTGTAAATCATTAATAATGAAAAACATTAGAAATTGCACAAAGAATCAATACTAGAGTGAATATAGACATGTTTGAAGCGGCAACGGGTCACATATTAACAATACAAGAACCAAAATGGAGAAAGGTATGAATGACCAAAATGCCCAATTACCCGACCAAATTCTCTTTATAAGGGGATTGGTGAACTTTTGTAGGATTGGCATGTACTTCTATATCCATTCTATTGGAGTGGAGTTTTGTTATCTTAATTATCAAAAAAAAAAAACTCCTTTAAAATAAACTCGTCTCTAAAGTGAAAAAGTAATGGTTTATCTAAGTTTAGATTAAATAAATATAAATAACTTTTATTTTCTCACCTTAAATATAAGCTCACTCTAGAGAAGCATTTTGTTGAATAGAGTGTGTTACATTACCAAATATGCAGCAGAAAGAGAGTAACGATAATATAGTCTTAAATTCACAGTGAATCTTACACATTGCAACATATCAACCATTCAAAGTATGATTAAGGTTTAAAATATATAAATTTTATAAAATCCTCATTGAGATCATGTAGGATTCACCATAAACTTAAGTACATTCACATTTTCCGCAGAATAAGGCCAGAAAATGACAAAGAAGCTCAACCATTAGCAAGCCATCGGCCAACTTCCATGGATAAAAACACAGAAAAAATTCCCTGTGATGAATAAAGATTGCAAGGAAAAACCACTCAAAACCCAAACCTAAGTCTGTTCACATGTTGGGTCAAGCCCAAAACTAAATACAAGCCACTTATAAAATGCAAAGTTGGCCAAGAAGATCTTTGAAATAACTATACAAACACAGGCAACCTGCCTCAAGAAACTGTTCTTTTCATGGATGGACAAATTCATAACCAGCTTCTTCAAGTATAGTTCAATTGGAGTCATTACAACAGTCTAAACGGCTTACTATCTATCACTTTTTCTTTTTTTTTCTTACTTGTGAAACAATAGTTTATGACAAACATCAATTCCATTAAAGTCAAAATCTATGGCAAAGAGTTGGAGTCATTTTGCATATTAATGTAATTATCCTATATCTATAGAGTAAATGAGAATAACTAAATCATACCATCTGAATCTGATCTCCAAAAATCAAAGATTTGCTATTGGTAATCCTAGGTGCACTCAAGCTAGATGCTCATTAACATCAACCCATGTCCCGCTCCTTCATCCTCATATTTCCGCGTGATAACTTGAAACGAAAATAGAAGTCATTGGTGTGTTTGGCGTATGGTCTAGCCCATAGTTACCTGGTTCTAGGTATGTTTGGGTATGGGTATCGGTACGGGGTACGCAGTACATTACCTTATATGGTACATTGGGGGTATACTTGGTGCGCTCCCAGTACGTTTAGTATGTTTTTCAACATAATTAATATAAATAATATAACTTTTTGTTCTCTCTTCACGTGCTTCTTTCACTCTTTCTTATGCTAGCAGACTACTACCTCCCCTTTTCACTTTTTCCTATGCCTAGAAGACTTAAAAAACTTAATGAACATTTAATTTTGTTCACGTCACTGCCTCCCCTTGCCTTCCCCTTCTTCTACCATACAACATTTCATCTTCCTACAAGACAAACATGACCATTTCTTATCTCAACTACTGTTGCGCCACCATAACAAACCCTGTAGTGAACCAAGAGTGATCCAGTATGCGAACGAACTGTGATCCGGGACGCATGAACTGGTACGCAGTTCATAGCGGGGTCAATGAATTTGGTAACTATGGTCTGGCCACAGCGCAGAAGAGAAGGTTGAAGATTATTAGTGGGAAAGAGAAGGGCCTGGAAAGAGAGGGGAGTTGTATGTGCATCTGACTCTGATTCAATAAGAAACAAAAATGGCCTTACAACCAACAGCCAAATCTGTTTTTTCGGCTACATGGATTTGAAAATGATAATGTTTTATTGTAAACCATATCTATGGACAAACCATCTAATTATGAATCATTTTTAACAGTTTCTCCTATGATTTTTCTTGTTCATCCTCAATTTCTAATTATTAGGTTATGCTCCATGTGATCTAATCTTCTTAATGGAGCTTTTACAGGTCTCCTTCACGCATAACCAAGGCACCTTAGACGAATTTTTACCAGTTTGTACATATTAGGTGCTACCCAAAAATTAAAATCTACGAAACTATTACAATACTTGAATGTCTCTTGAAAATTTAAAGGGAAAGGAAGAGATCTGCGGAAAGGGACCGTAAAGTCAAGCAAAATTAATAATAAAACTGTTAATACTGAAAAGTATATCTCAAGTTTGCAAAGATGATTCACAAGACCATAGCTTCAATGAATATCTGTTCAAGAAGCTAAGCCTGCTTTCTTTGCATTCAGGAAGAGAAACGAAAAGAGAATGAGGAAACAAAAAAACGCAAACCAAAAAGAAAAGAGAAATTTGGGGTTAAAATTCAAGGATGAAATCTATAGGAAAAATTACATGAAATACTCATTTTTATCCCCCTCTCTCTTCTTCTTCACCAACTGACAGACTATTAGTAGTCGTTCTATTTTTTCCCCTTAAGAATTGCTTATACGATTTGAGACTATATATATATATATATATACACACACACATACACAGAAGCATAGAACTCTTCCCAAAGTAGTGATTACAAGGTTACAACTATTGGGATCAACTAGACTTTTCAATAATGTAAAAGGATATAAATATTTGCATCTAAAACATGTGACATATGTACACCTGGGTGAATTAAAGATCAAATATCATACTGTGACATATGAAACACTTGAGCCATATCATATAAGAATGGTTAACACTAACATGCATTACAACGCAAGGTGAACCCTCAAATCAACACTGATTATTTGAAAAAACAAAAGGTCAAGAATTACATAATTCGTGCGATTAATATAATATGAGAGGGAAAACCAAAATGGCAGAAAAAGGGAGGGATTACCTGAATGAGGTAGAGAGCGCCGGTGGTGGCGGCAACGCCCCACGAGGCGGCGGCTTTGATGTCTTCAGGTTGGAGACGACGAAGCATCGCTGGTAAACCCGCCATTTTTTTTTTTTTGTTCACCCCACAATTTCAACAATGATCAGAAGAAACCCTTTATTATTATTATTATTCTTCCCTCGCCTTCACTCTCAATTCTATATTCAATTTTATTCGGAATAGAATGTTGTAGAATTTTCATTTTTGCGCTTTTTTGTTTTCGCTTTGGGCGTGCTAGAAAGAACTGGAGCTCCGTGCCATGCACTCTGTTGTTCTTTGTTTTCTAGTCCCAAATTGCCCATTGAATAGGGTGTTCATCATCCGATCCTATGTGCTAATCTAGTTTAATCCAAAGCTTATTATATTGGGTTCGATTTTAAAATTTAATTTGGTGTATTTTTTAATTGGGTTCGGATCATATTTTATGTTCATTTAATTTACCTAAAGTCAAATAATTATTTTAGATATATATTTTTTTATAAATATTAGTAACAAATTGTAAGATTTTAAAGTGTAATTATTTTATATAATTTGATGTTATTTTTATATCATAAGATTTGTTTTGAAACATATATTGTTAAATAATTCTTAAATTTTGTTTATTACTTAAAATATTAAATGATAGTAGATTGATAGATTAACATAACTTATATTTTGTGATATGAGAATCAATTTGATTCGTTTTGAAAGATAAAGACTATAATAAGATTTAACTATAAAAATAATTTTAATTTCTGAAATTAATTGATAAAAATTTAAGAAAGTGTTAAATCATATAAAATAACTACTCATTATATTAGCTACCTCACAAAATTTGACAGTTTTTTAAATTTTCATTGATTGACCGGTTTAGTAAAATCAGCACGCAGAAATTAATCTATCAATTTAATTATTGAAACCATAAAAATAAATAAATAAATTTATTTAGTGATTCAAATTACTCATATAAACATTATTTTAGAGGATAAACTTAAATATTTCTTATAATTTCAAAATTTAAAATGATAAGTTGTTAAATTCAAAGACTAAATTGAAGTGGTCATGCAATTTCAAGTATCAAAATCAACTTTTATTATGACAAAAACGTTCTCAATTCAAATCAAACTCCTAGCATAGTCGTTACTAAAACAATAGAAAAATCCTAGCATGGTCTTGAGCATTAAAAATTGGCGTGTCCATTTTAGCGATTACTTTTTATCGAGTACAATAGTTATTAAAAATGATTAATTTAACTAACAATTCTCAATTCTCCTACACGACATCAGGCTTTTAACAAGTTTTTCTGTTTTTTTTTTTATTTCTCTTAGGAGCTAACTTAAAAAATTTTATGTGGAGTTTACTCATGATTTTTTTTTCCTTCGTATTTTGCTCCTACATCAAAATGTTGGGCAACAAAAATAAAAGAAATATAAAAAAAAAACAAGTACAAAAAATTTAACATGGTTTGAGATTTATTCTCTATATTTATGACTTCATAAATCTTCAACTATATGTAACTTTTAAATAATTAAAGTTATAAATTATACTTACAAATCTTTTATTAATTTAATAACTCCTGAAAAATACTCATACAATTAATCACTATCTCAACCTAACATCCAAAAATCATATTTATAAGCTAACACTCTTGCAAAACTTCAACAACTTCCCAATGTGAAACCTTGGGTTAAATCCAACAAATCCTCCATTTAATCCAAAGTCTTGTCAAATCTTCACTTGCATTGTCATTGTATATGAAACACGCTGCTTAACCTCCACATTGCTAAGAAGACTTTCTACCCAACCTATACTCACTTGCACGGTCACTGCTCACAGAACACGATGTCTGTCCTCTACATTGCCAAGAAGAATTTTGACACAAGGGATCCCACACATTACTAAGCTAAAATCGCCCAACCATTGGCTCTAATACGACTTTTGGCTAGTGAAAGCAAAAAAATTAAAAAGAACACAAAGTTTAACATGGTTCGCTTTTCACTGGCTACATTCACAACTTCACAAATCTTCAACTACTGCAACTTTTAAATGGCTAAAGTTACAAACTATTCTTATAAATTTTTCATTACATGGACAACTTCTACAAACTACCCATATAATAGATCACTCCCACTCTTGGAGGAGACCTAAACCAAACACCCAAAGGCCATATTTATAAGCCACCACTCTTGCTAAACTTTAACTTCTTCTCGATGTGAGACTTTGGGTTAAGTCTCAACACAAAAAGAATAAGGGGAAAATTCTATAAATAAGTTTATGAACCTTATTATCAATATAATTCTCTCGTCTCTCCTCTTCGTCCTTTAACCAAACATACACTTAATAAATTATACAAAACAAAACACTAATTTTAGTCCCTCCATTAAATTGGGTTAAGATTATTCACTTATCTGATAATTCACTTTTACAAAGACTAATTTAAATTTTTTTTTTATAGGGACCAATTTGTCCAACTATCTAATTTTGCAATGACTAATTTGGGATTTTTTTAATAGGAATCAATTTGTCCAACTATTCAATTTTACAATGACTAATTTGGTATTTTTTTTTTTACAGAGACCAATTTATCCAACTTAAAATTTTATAGGAGACTAAAATAGGGTTTTTGTTATTATACATTAATCTTTTGTGGACAACTCATGAATCAACTTATTTGCAATGATAGATTTAAGAGTAAATTTCATTCTATCTTTGAGAAATATTCTTATTAAATAATATAGTCTTCTTATATATTCTATATGGAAGTAGAAAATAGCATGAAAATGGGAGTTGAATCATGTCATTAATTTCTTTTCAAGTTTTTGAAATACTAAACAAATTCTATCACGTTGTTCACTTGAAAGCAGTGAAAATTATTGTTAGTGGGCTTCAGAAAGTAACTTTATGAACCAAGAAGTAGTTACAAAAACTTCAAAAACTATTTTGAAATCATTTTAAACAAACACACAATACAAATAAAAACAGATGTCGAATGATAAACAGATATGAAATGAGAGAGAGATTACACAGAGATTTTATATGGTCATAGTTGAATATAATCAAGTCAAACATATTAAACATAAGTTCTAATATAAATACGAAATCTTTTGGCAAGCATGACAAATAAGCAATATGCATAAAAGAGTAATATCTGCTTAGGTGCACCAAAAGTAAAAGAAAACATAGACTCTAATCTATTTATTTATTAATATATAAGTTTTGTAGGCCATTATTGTCCCCCACTTCCACTACATTTTTTATGTAATAGCTTCTGAATCAATAAATAGAGCAGAGTAAATATTTTGCCGTGCTTTACGTGTACCTAAGAATTTCTCAAATTCTAATTAGTTTGAAGAAAGTATAAAAAGTCCTAAAAATATAATAACTATAGGAAGCGATTGAAGTCATTGCTATTACTTATGACTAAGAGTATCAATGGGTCATGTTGCGTGGGCTTGGGGTGCTTTTTAGACCCAACCTGTTTATTCAAATTGTGCATTGGGTTGGGTCAAACCTATGTGTTCTATATATCTTTTTTAAAAAGAAATTACTTTTTAGAACATGTCAAAGTATATAATTAAATATAATAAATTTAAACATATATAACATAAGTTCTAATATGAATACTCAATCTTTCAACAAGTAAGACAATTATACAAGTCTTTTTTTTTTTTAACATAGAAATATATATGAAACGGGCAAAGCCCAAGCCAACCAATACAAGGGAATGAACAAAGACAACTTGCACCAACAACCCTTAGCTGGCTAAACAAAAACAACGCAATGGGTCAACCTGGATCAAGAGTCCATGTGGGATGCTGGGCCCCCATATCTAGAGACATAATCTGATCTATTGTAGGTGGTAATCTCCTGGACCAATCGACACTTAGTTTTCTTTGGGATGCTAGCTTTGCAATCTCATGAGCTGCCTTATTCCCCATGTGTTTAGTCCAAGTAAAGCCATAGGACCTAAACCCCCTTTTCAACTTGTTGATGTCGTTAAGAATAATTTGGACCTCCATTAAATCAGTTCTCGAACGGCCAGCTTCAATTAGCTGGAGGTTATCAGACTCCAGTATGATATCTTCACAAAGACAATTTTGGGCAAGGGCCAACCCTTCTCTAATCGCTAAGGCCTCTACTTGCAAGCTAGAGGTCGTAGGAACACATGATGCCTTTCCTGTGATGTATCTACCAGAATTGTCTCTTAGTAAAGCTGCGATAGCACCCAAGTCTTTTCCCGCTTTGAATGCAGCATCAACATTGCATTTGATTTTTCCTTGTAGGGGAGGTCGCCATTGGGAGGAGAAAGAGGATAAGTCAAGCTTGGTGACAACAGAGAGTAGCCTCCAATTTTTTGGCCAATAGCTAGATATTCTGAAGTCAACAGAGTGGCTTTTTTATGGCTGAACGGGGATCTGGTTGACAGCCTTTGAAGATAATATCATTTTTGCTTTTCCAAATTTCCCAAAGTTGCCTGGTCAAGAGTATAGCTCCATGTTTGAAGATTTCTCTCGACTTGCTCAAAATCTGAAATTTATCAAAGAGCCACTTGTCTAAACTGGCTATGTTTTTAGATGATGGGGACACCTGCAATTGGGAGCCAAACCAAACTGGAATGGTCCAGGGACAAAGAGGGAAGGTATGCTTAATTGTTTCAACTTCCAAGCTATAGACAGGGTATACAAGTAAGGTTATGATTCTTCTTTTGTATAGATTGTGGTTGACTGCATTGCATTATGACATAATTTCCAGAGGAAGATTTTGATCTCTTGTGGGACCGGAATTCCCCAGATATACCTCCATAGCTCAGAGTTTTGATTTAGTGATGTTGATGGTTGTCCTAATTTCTTAGCACTATTTAATCTAGCCACATGATAGCCTGTTTTCATTGTGTATTGACCGTTCTTGGACAGAGGCCAAACAAAACTATCTTGAGCATCAGTGTAGCTAATAGGAATCTGTAGGGCTTTCTTTGCTAAGTGAGGGGGAGGGTACACCTCAGTTTGTGAATATTGCAGCACTTGTTAGTATTGTCTATGAGTAAGGCTAAGAGATCTCCCGACTGGTTAGTCTGGATAGAATTGGGGGTCAAACCTGGTAGCCACTTGTTTTGCCAGATCTTGATTGTGTTCCTATTTCCCACGCACCATCTTCCTCCTCGAAGCAGCAGATCTCTCCCTTGTAAGATGCTAGTCCACATCCAGGATAAGTTTCTTTTCTGTTTTGCATTGAGAAACTTCTCATTGGTGAAATAAACAGCTTTAAGGAATTTCACCCAGAGTACTTAAGGGCTCTGTTGGATCCTCCAGGCCTGTTTCGCCAATAGAGCTAGGTTCATAAAATGGAAGTCTTTAAAGCCTAACCCTCCCTCGTTCTTGCTTTTAGAGATTACCTCCCAACTTCTCCAATGAATGCCTTTTACCTTCCCAAGTTTTGCCCACCAGAATCTGGCCACCTTTGAGCAAAAATCTTCATAGAATGATTTTGGGAATTTGACTACTGACATGACATAGGAGGGAATAGCCTGAATAACAGCCTTGATTAGTACTTCTTTTCCAGCTTGATTAAGTGGCCTCACTTTCCAGCCAGTAATCTTCCCCATTACAGCCTTTTTGATCCAAGATAATGCTGAGCTCTTAGATCGCCCCTATTAACTAGGCAATCCTAGGTATTTACCCAGGGATTCCCAAGGCTGGATCTTAAGAATTGAGTTTATAGAAAGATTTAAATATGGTGACACCTGGCTCCCAAAGATTAAGCTCGATTTTTGGAGATTTATACTTTGTCCCGAGGCTATAGAGAACCTGTTAAGAATAGACAACAATTCATAGGCTTCTGCCATATTAGCGTTACCAAAAAGAATAATATCATCTGCAAAAAAGAGATGAGTAATAACAAGGGCAAAAGAGTTAGCTTTTAGACCCTTAATGCAGCCTTCTACCATAGCATTGGACAATATATGGGAGGGATTGTCCATAGCTATAATGAATAGGTAAGGGAGAGGGGGTCTCCTTGTCTGAGACCGTACTACGGGAATATTTTTTTGGAAGGGATCCCATTAATCTTGAATCGATAAGACAGCCCTTTGACACAGTTCATAATCATATTAACCCATCTTGGCCTAAACCCAATCCTTACGAGGCACTCCTCAAGAAAGTTCCAGTTAATCTGATCATAGGCTTTACTAATGTCTATCTTAGCACTAAAACTATTCTTGCTACATCCCCTTTTTTTTGCTCAGATGAAACACATCATGAGCCACTAGAATATTATCTTGTATTAGTCTACCCCCCTCAAAGGCACATTGGTTCTAGGAAATGAGGACATTCAAGAATTTTTTCATTCTCAGCACCATGATTCTACTAACAATTTTGTAAAGATAATTACAGCAACTTATGGGCTTAAAATCACTAACCTTTTCTAGGTTGGGGACCTTTGGGATTAGAATGATAAGAGTTTCATTAATTTCCTCTAGAAGTTTGCCTTCTTAGAAGAAAGATTGGACAGCAGCACACACATTATTCCCCACAGTGTCCTAATGCCTTTGGAAAAAGAGCCCACTGATTCCATCTCCACCGGGGGCTTTCAAGGCACCCATGGAGAAAGTTGCAGCCTTAACTTCATTTGTAGTAATTTGGCTACAAAGTTTATTATTTATTTCCTTAGTTACCCTTGGTAGGATGGTCGTGGCATACTCTCTGATCCCTTGGACTTGTGCGGAGGAAAATAACGTCTGGAAATGGTCTAATACAACCGATGTAACAACCTCCTGTCCTTCAACCTAATCACCATTCTCATTCTTTAAGCGATAAATGTTGTTAACATCCCTTCTCTACACTGTAGTAGCATGAAAAAATTTGGAATTCTTATCACCCCATTTCAGCCACTTGACCCTTGACCTTCGTCCCTAGTATTTTTCCTCTTGATCCCATAGCATCCTGATTTCTTCCTTAATGGAGGCTACCTTTGACCAGTTAGTATCTTTCCTCTCCCTATTCAAAATATCAGTGAGTTCCTTCTTCAGCCTTGCAATCTCTTTCTGGGCATGCTTGAAAGTAACTTTGTGCCATCTCTCCAATTCTCTCTTACAATTCTTTACTTTTTCAAGTAGATTTAGCCAACTATCATTTTCTGGGTACTGTCTTACCCAGCCTGATTCAATAATCTTGCCACACTCTTCATGATCTTCCCAAAAAGCCTCATATTTGAATCTTCCTCCATCACCAATTTTAGGGGATGAATCTAGGATTAGGGGGGTGATCTGAGCTAATAGCGGGAATTGCTGAGACAGTGGCATTCGGGAAGGATTTCCTCCAGGCCCAATTTGTAACCATTCTGTCAATCTTTTCCTTAGTTATGATGCCCTTTTCTCGAATTACTGAACCATGTGAACTTACGGCCCTTTATTCTCATATCCATGAGTCCTGTATTATCAAGGAACTCCCAAAAGGTAATAATTTGGCTTTGGTTTGGAGGCCTCACCCCTTGTTTCTCCTCCCGGTACAAAATCTGGTTAAAGTCACCTATGCACATCCAGGCTGAGTCATGCATAGGTTGCAGTCATTTGATTTTCCCCCATAACTGTCTCCTTTCGCTATATGTTGGGTTACCATAGAGAAAGGTTCCTTGCCAGCCAATGCCTTCCTCTTTATCCTGACAGTGTATATGGATAAAGTTTAAGGAGAACTCCAAAACATCCAACTCCAGATTTTTTGTCCAAAATAATCCTAATCCTCGAGATAAACCATTCAGTTCCACACTGAAATCGTCACCAAAACCCAGCTTCCTCTTCAAAAAATCAATCCTATCCTTTTTTGTTCTTGTTTCCATTAGGAACAATTTTGCAAGGCAGAACCTCTTGCAAAGATCCTGCAATTCTTGAACTAATGATGGTCCTGCTACCACTCAACAATTCAAACTTATAGTAATCATGGCTATGTTTGGGGCTTGTCAAGGCCCGCCTCCTCAGCCATAATACCTTTCCCATAAGTAGCCACGGTGCTTTCATCATTCTTTACAAGATGCCTTTTGTATTCCCTTTCAAGTGCTTCATCTATCCCCCCTTTAGTAGATAATAAGAAAGGATGTTGTTGATCTCGGCTTCTCTTTAGCGATAGGGCTTTCTCTAACCCTCTTGCCAAGATAGCATCAATACCTCTTTCTACATCACCTCCTATTACCACCCATTCACCTTTTTCCTCCTCTGGCTGTTGGATAAAATAGTAAGACTTCCGATTACTAGGTGGGCTTGGTATGATACTCATTTGGGTGGGCCTTGTGCAATTACGGCTAGGTTTGTAGGTTGGGTTGATAGGCTGGGTTAGGAGTTAGTATTTTTGTCTAATAAAAGGGTGGCTTATGGGTTAGGCTAAATGTGTAAGGTCAAGGCTTGTTTCTTTGGCCTCTTCTCTTAAGGAAGACCCAAGCTCTTGGTCCTTGTTTAGTGGACAAGTCATTGGGGGTTGAGTTGGGCTAGAGCAAATAGGCCCATTACTGGCCCCTTTTGTGGCTTGTAAGAAGATCATACTCCAAGGAGACACCGCCTGGTGCTTTTGTAGGTCCCTTTCAGCTATGTTCCCCTTATGTCTCCTCCTAGGATTACTCACCTGCTGTAAAGTTGGCTCCCTACTAGCCCACAATACTACCTCGCCCCCCTGCTCCTGGTATAGGGGCGGCGCAGCCACACTCTTTTGTTTGTAGTTGGAATGCGACGCGCTGGCTGGTGCGTTTGTATCACGCTCCGTCTCCCTTTCATTGTTCTGACTTTTCCCTTTCCTCCAGGAGTTCTCCTTCCTAATCACTTCTAAGGGCTTCGCAGAGGGTACCCCTAGCTTCGAGCCATATCTAGCTTTGGTTTGGTCTAAGGCAGACATTACCTTCTCCACTGTGTAGTGTCTCTCTTCATGCCTGATGATCCCACAGGAGTAACAATAGTTTTGGATTTTCTCGTATCTTAGAAAAACCCAAACTCTACCTCTGTCTTTCCTTGGAACCCAAAAGCCAGTGTTTAAGGGTTGGCTTATATCAATAGTTACCCTCATCTTGAGAAAGCTGTGCACTAGTTGTCCCTCCTCAAAAGGATCTTCCACCTCTTCCACTCCTCCCAGTCTCCCTGTTATCTTTGTTGCTGCCTTACTAGTTAGAGCCTCTAATGGAATGCCATGGGCTTGAATCCAGAATGAGACCAATTTGTAAGAAATCTCCGAGATAAGTATACAAGGCACCACCACTATAAACTCAATAGGTTTCCCATGATGTTCCATGGGTCGTTTTCCATGATTCTCTTCAGGGTGTTTTCCTCTGAGAAATTGAAGAGGAAACATTTGGGCTCCATGTCTATAATGGTCAAGCTTGCTAGGTCAACCCAAGCTCTGGTGATCACTGTTTTTACAGCTCCTTTATTTAGCACTTTCTAGCACATAATTTTACCCACCAGGTTGGCCGTAGCGATTGGCCTATCACTTTCTTCACAATCTTCTAAAGGGATAACATCACCTTCTAGGGATATATCCCAGTTGACGCCTGTGTCATCTCTTCTATTTCTTCTGCTACTCTTTTCTCCCTTTCCATGATGAAATGGAAGGATGCACTAACCAGACGAAGGACGAGGTATGGTTTACGTTACTAAGGTTGACGGGAATAGGATTGGGGCGAGGCTAATGGGTATGGGGCATGGGTAGGATACAATGCTGTCTTGTGGGAAGAAGCAGGAAATAGTAGTTTATGTCCAAGAGGAGATAGATAATGAGCTAAAAGATTTAAGGGAATGGTTTAGTGAGGTAGGGGTTAGGATTTTTTGTCAAGGCTTGGGTACTCCTACATGAGGAGAGAGTTTCTTGGGTCAATTATACAAGTCTCAACATGCATAAATTTATTAAAATAGACATAAGTCCTAACAATTTTCAAGAAAACATAAGCCCTTAAAACTGGGCCGACCCATCCAATTGGGAATAGGCTCTCCATCCAATTCGATTTTGTCATGAAAACTAAAAGTTTCAAAACCTATCAAAAATCACTTAAACCAATCAAAAGCCGGTGAAACGAACCAATTTTAACCAACCGCCGATTTGCAACTTTTAATATTTGTGTACTTCTTCTTTGTCAGAATGGGCTAGTATAATTAACCCATATTGTGAAATGAACTTTACTCAAATACTAGGCTTGGTCGTCACTTGCATTACAAGACCAAAATCTGTCCCCTTTGGTATTTCCATATTTATAACACAAGAGTTGCTTGCTTTTGAATAACCAATCGATGTGGGACTTCCTTGCTACATAAACTTTAATGGCATGAAGCTTTTTGCTTTGTTGTAGATATATAGAGACTAATGTGCATGGCCAAAAAGAGACCCAAGCCACCATGCATGTATTAATGTGCATGGACAAGAAGACATCCAAAGCCATCAAGCATGGACTAATGTGCATGGTCAAGACTCAAGAAGACACCCAAGCCATCTTGGATGGTTGTTCACTATGCTAAGTTGACAGAAATATTTTGGATATCCTCAAGTCATCTATATCGTGTGTATGCATGGTTCAGGCTATTTTTATTGAACAAAAAAAAAAAGGCTTCGACAAGAATATGAATGTAAAGGATTTGCAATTAATTGCTTCATATGTTGTTCTCTCTGCACCCTTGGTGCCTCCTCATGATGGCACTCATGGTGCATCCCACAATAAAAGCATAAAATCGATCCAAAATAAAATGTGCATTGTTGTAGTAAAATTATAGATGCACAAATATATTTTATTATATTTTTTATTATATTTATGACATATATTTCATTTTATATTTTTATATATTTATATAAACATATATTTTATTATATACCTGTTATATTTCGGTTGAACCTCTGGTTAAACTGGTTGAACCTCTAAATCTTTAAACTAATATCTTGTCCGGTTTAATATCCGATCTGGTTTTCATAAGAATATTGCTTAAAACATAACAAACTATGCAAGCCAATTGAAGTTCATGTCATCACATATAATATTGAGTGACAAACTTATCAACTTTACTCTCAATTATTTCAAGATATACACTATCATCTAGGGGCGGATGTGTTGAAGAGTAAGGGCAAGTGCCCCCACAAAAATTTTAAAATTTTATAATAATTATATTGTTTTATTATATTTTTGCCCCCATTGGCTTGTTGAATTTGCCTTCATATTAGTTTTAAATGAGACAAAATAATAAGAGATAATGTATTTCACTGCTTTCTATACTGATATACTATTTTTGTTCCTCGTACTAAAATTTTCTGAATCCGTCACTACTTCATTCAAATGATTCATTATCATGATTTATTTTTCTGAAATAATTCCTTAAGTCCAATAAAAATAATTTTTCAAGCCTATCAAACATGCACATAAAAAAGATTGAAAAGTCCATTGTGCCCCGTATGTTCTACACTTTTTTTTGGTGTTAGAGTTCTATACTTTTTTTTTTCAAGAGTTCTACACTAATTTGAGATCACTTAATAAAAGATAGTGGATGGATTGGGTTAGGTTGGGTTATCAAGGTCGAAAACTTCAAAACCTGCGACCCAATTCATACCTTATGGGTTGAAATTTTTTCAACTCAACCCAATCTATCATTCTAACCCGATTCATATTATGTGGATTGAATGGGGTTGGAATGATACCCTAAAGTTCATATTATGTGGATTCATATTACGGTCTTTTTTCTAAAATAAATTTTTAAACCAATTATAATAATTCTTCAAGCCCAACAAGAAGAAAAAAGTTCATTACATTACGTATGTTTTACATAATTCTTCAAGCCATCTGTCTGGTGCTCTACTTTACTTTCCAAAATTAGTGCTCTGCTACTTCTAGTAAACTTCCGAATTGATTAGCTGTCCCCCTTTCAATTTGCTTTCCTCCCATAGAAACCCTTACGAAGCGTTGTCCAGAATTTCCAAGCACCGAAAACGTGTAAATTCATAACAATCATTATGACCGTGAGTCGCATAAATTCTAATTTAAAGGTGAAATTTGAGAAGGATAAATCATAGATCGCATGATTTAAATATCTTAAATTTATTTTTCAAAATGATGAGAATTTTAGGGGAGATATTAACAATAGGATTTAAGTTGGATATGTAAAGAAGTGAAGGAATACTTTGTGTTATTTGTGATTAAAAATCATTTATAGTGCATTTGATTTGAGAGTAAAAATTAGGTGAAAATTTTCATGAATAAATTTTATATATATAATTTTACACAGACCTCATTCATAAAATTTTTTACACTATTTTTACCCTTCAACCAAACATATCCTAAGAAAACATTTTAAAGCTACACTAACAGGCCAATGATAACAATAGATTTTCAATCTCTTCTACCGTTAAAAATCTCTTTTACATATTAATTTTCAATCATTTATGAATAAAGAAGAGTACAGTGTGCACATCGAAAAAAAAAAAATTATAACGTGCATGTTGAGTTATATGAGCTAAGTGAAGTTTTTTTATGTATAAGTATCATTTATTCTTTCAATATTTGTGGGACAGGCCTCACAAATAACTGTCCTAATTATATGAAACTCTTGGAAAGGTTCCAACTGCCATTGATCATAATATTTTATAATCAAGACTCTAGTTTTACAGTAACACAAAAACGAAACAACTTTGTGGTTACCATACTCATGGAATGTTCAGAACCGTTGAGCTTTCTCAAGAGACTACACACACCAAATGGTTCCTGTGACAAGAAATCATACTTCGAACGTTAAACTTACATCTACAATTTCATGCAATCTAAACGGAAGACGAGGCCAAACATTTGCTCCAAACAAATATGAATGATGTTCTCTGGTTTTTCCACGTCTGAGTAGTTAAACAGAACGTGAAAGCTGGTTTGGTTTCCTACTGCCATCATCATCTGGTTTAGTAGTCGACCGGCGACCCTTATCTGGGCCACCTATGATTCCCCATCTCTCAAATTGCCGTTGCCGCGCCCGAGCCCTCTCCTTCTCTTCTTCTGATTTCAGCGAAAAACAGTGAGGACAAGAAACTCCATATTCATATTCTGGGGCTTCCATGTCAGCATCACTCACAGGCTGCTTGCAACCATAGCAGAGCTTGAAGTTTCCTTGCACCAAACCATGCTCGACAGAGACCCGTTTGTCAAAGACAAAACACTCTCCCTCCCAGAGGCTGTGTCTCCCCGGAACCTCCTCAAGATATTTCAGGATTCCACCTTCCAGGTGATAAACCTGCAAATTTTTTAAACGGAAATATGACAAAATCATATTGCATGATGCCAATAAAAAAAAGTGTAGTAAGCAAACAAAACTCATGTACTGTTGAGGTTTTTTTATCAACCGAGTCTGTGTGTTGCTGTAAAATAGTGTAGTGGTTTAACAGAAGAGTAAAGCAAAACAAAACTAATGCCTTCCCATGCAAAAAAATAATGGGCCAGAAGACGAGAGCAGATACGTGGAAACATCAGGAAGCACATGCCCCACGATTTCAGCAATTTTTTTTTTTTTGGTTTCAAAGTATAGATGATAAGTTCCTGCTTATGGGTGGGGCAAAATCATTCAAAATGATTTCAGGATTCACTATTGACCGAGAACAGAATTCATGGAGACACTTGCAAGCCCTACCAAATTTCTTCCATCCCAGTAATCTAGGGAACTGCCCAAGCTTACCATACGAAAATGATGAGACTGAAATTTATTATGTAAGTACAATTGCCATGTTCTCAAAGATAAAGAAAATGTTTAATTACTCTATAGATCTTCATAGTTTCACATAAAATTCAAATGCGTCCCTATAGGATTAAAAAAAAATTAATCAGGTCCCCATAGTGATAATAATTTTGTATTTGGGTCCCTTAATCGACCCACATTATAACACCATCAAATTTTGTAGAAGATACCAATCTTCCATCTGATGTATATAAGTTTCTGTAGATTACTGTAGTTTCACCCAAAATCCAGTAGATCATGATAATAATCTTGTAATTGGATCTCTGGACCACCACCACGCAGATCAATAAATATAACATTCTCTTAAGAAAGAGTAAGTCAATCTAGGAGCCTGGTTACAAAATTATTATCATTACAAGGACCTAATTACAGATTTCCTATTTGAGTTTTTTGTGAAACTACAGGAACCTACAAAGTGATACCTAAAGAAAACTAACAAGGCCTCTTTCCTTGTAGTATAATAGGTCATAGACTCTTAGCACTCCTATCAAGATCCAAACTAGAAACTAGAAAGCCCCGAATGATATAATTGAAGATAAATTATTTTTATTTCTTTCATCAGAAGAAAACACCAAATGATTTTCTCAGAAATTTGGCTGTACAAAACAGAAAAGAATATAAGCACAGAATAACCTCTTTGAAACCTTTGCTGAGAAGTAGACTCGTTGCTTTCTCACATCGAATACCTCCAGTGCAATACATTGCAACTCGTTTTGGCATATGTTGTTTTGAATTCTCCATTTCCTTCTCATCACTTTGGACTGAATTGTTTACCTCAACTTCTGGAAGCCCACCTCTGGTAAGCTGGAAATGCTCCTCTACCCAGGATGGGAATTCACGAAATGATGTAGTACAAGGATCAACTGCTCCTTTAAACTTTCCTATTCTGGTTTCATAGTTATTCCGCACATCAATCACCACCTAAACATGGAGATGTCAATTTTGGTAACTACAGCATCAATACTATTTCTTCCCCTTCCCAAGTTGATATACATGATATTATCAACATGCATGTGAAAAAAAAAAAATCCAAAGCTTAGTTCAACCACACTGGACATAAACAGTTTACAATCCATACATGTGGTAGTAATAATCAGAAACTACAACTTGGTATAGAAAAAATTCTACAGATTCTTGACACATCTATTTTTTAACTTCTTGAAGAACAACATATAGCAAACATTAAAAGAAATACCAACATGGAAACTGCAGCCACCTTACACTATGAGGAAAGCAAAGAAACTACAGCACATAACCCAACAACCAATGAAAAGGAACAGAAGAAAAGCACAACTCACATGGAAATGCTACCAGCCATCATACAAGTAAATGATGAATAGATAGCCAGAAAAATAGCATTTCAAAAGTTCATTTACAAATGTTCAGAAGTGCAAGATTTTCTCCACTTTTCAATTAAAAATCCTGGACCTAAAGCATCCAACAATTCCATGTAGCAATGGCAGACAAACAGATCAGAATGCAAAGACTTGGGGCAGCAAATGTTCAATGTTAATCAAGAATCCCATCCAATCAGAAAAGCTAAGCATATTTTATATATTAAGTTTCCGCCACTTTTAAGGTTACATAAAAGACATCCTAATAACAGTAACAGGATGTTAGCGACTCACTGTATCTGGATCGCTGATCAAAGCATTCCAATCTTCTGGGCCAACATACTTCCCAACCCTTTCAATAGGTGATACAGCAGGCAGCCCAAGAGTGACAATCTGCTAATATGTAACAAAAATCATAAAAACCATGGCAGGTTGGCAAAATGACCAAATACATCCATATTTAATTTAATGAAGCAGTTCATTGTTTTGGCATTACAAATGCAACGCTACCTCTTTCTTCAACTTGACCCTCACATGATCCCATCGGAAGGGTGCATCTTCCCCTGCAGCGAGAGGAGAACTGGCACTGTGTCCATGGTGAATAGCTTCCTCCTCAGGACTAACAGGCGATTCAACTTGTCTTAGTCCCTTCAATAGGTCATCACTTTGTATAAATGCAAGAACTTTCTCCACTGACACCCGAGTGCCACATATGCTGCCGTTGACTCCTTCAGGCGCAAGAATAATACCACCTGAAACACGCTGAGTAGCATCAGATCAGTGAGACACGAGAATCACCCCGACATCAAGTCATCAGAAGATTAAATTAGTCCTTAATATTAAAATGGTGTACGGTTAGAATTGGGTAGCATAGTAAGAAGTTGGTTAGATTAGCTAGCAGTTTGGTTAGCCGCTAGTTTCCCTCCCTTGTTCTATATAAGCCACATGATTAGTTTATTGTGCACACATTCTCTGATTCAGAACATTTCAGCTTCTCATTTCCCACTTTTCTCATTCTCTCTGACTCTGGCCATGTTTCTCAACGTGTTACACACTACATAGACTATATACATATTAGTGCCACCTGTATGATGAAGAGAAAGATTTCAGTTCTTAACGCAAACAACCTTAACTCTCTATACTAAGAATATATATATGTATAAAGGTAGGCATCAAAACATCATCTTTGTTAAAACAAACAATGTGAACCCAAAAAGAACTAGGGCACGATTGGTTTTGAAAATCATTTTCTGCTTTTATTTCCTCTTTTCAATATGAGGTACAAAAATGCTTCATTCTGTTTCATAATTTAAAGATTCTGCAAAGGAACAATTAATGAAAACAATGTGATAATATTGTAATTAATACTAAAAGTAAGATCTAAGAAACGTCGACAGAAAAACGTTCTCCCTGCAATCAAACAGATCTTTATTCTATTAACATCAAGTCTGAATACATTAGTTCCAAGCACTCATAGTATCCCGAACTGTCATTACATTTTCTAATTCCTTAAATGTCATTATCTGAACATTGACCACTAGTGATTTCCAAAGACAGTTCAAACTCCAAACTTTGACCAGCATTTACGCACCCAACAATTTTTGAAATCCAAATGGAGAACAAGTTCATTTTGTGGTCCTTGAAGGAATATGCATGCATCACATTAGTCCAAGGAAATAACAATTTGGTCCTTGAAGTGGCAACAATTGATTCAAGTTCCTCCAAGGTCATATTCAAAGGGACTTGAGTTGAATCACCACAAGTACTAATCCTAATCACTTTGGCCAGCTTGAAGAACAAAAACTACTAATTTTTTTGAGTTTCAAGGACTATGATAAAGCAGGTATACAAATTTGAGTTTAATTTCTATTCGCCAACTGTCATCCAATCATGTATTGTCACGTCAGCAAAAACGGTTAAATCTCACACCAATTACAAATGGGATGATTGGATTGGATGGCAGGTGCATAGAAATTAAACTCACTACAATTTCAAAGATAAAAGAACAGCATTCACTCAATCCAAAATGACTTCAAAGTTCAAACAGAGCAAGAAAGAGCACGAGTGTGTAAGTAGTACCAGTTGTTGGCAGAGTTCCTTCAAGGGCTTTCTCAAACGGGCATGGTCAGGGAAATCCGCGAACTTGTAGAAGGAAACCACAACTAGGGAGCGTGCCACGTCGGATTCGGGTTCCGGGTTTTCGGGTTCGGGCGTTCCCGATATGGGGATTGGGGTTGTTGTGGTGGCGACTCCAGAGGAGAAGCACTTGGAAAGGGTCATCATGCTGTGAAGGGCGTTAGAGTTTGAGGACGAGAGAGGGAGGTGGTGGAACGGGGGCTTTGGGTGGCTGCGGGAAGGGGAAGAAGTGGTGGCGAACGAGGGTAACCTGGTTTCGGCGGTGGCGGAGGACGGCGGCGATGGCGACAGCATTCTCGTGCTAAGGGCCAGGAGTGGTGTTGGTGGAGGCAGTGCTGTTCTGCTCCTTAGCATGGACGGCCGCGTTTGGATGTGGCAGCTGCATTGCATTTTTTCCTCTGTGTTGAACCCAACTTCGTCGCCGTGCTTTTTCGAATAAAAAAATAATGGACCTGGCGTTTTTAGATCAGGCCCAAGTTGCTTCTATTGGCAGGGTTTAGAAAAGTGATAAATATTAATTTTAGTCCCTCCTAAATGTATACGTGGATTGGGCTTCAAAATCTGAAAAAGAGAATAAATTGGTGTAATAAGAAACTTTCAGGGCATGTTTTCAGTTTTAAATTTTTATTTTTAATTTTTCAGATTTTGTGAAGAAAATACTAAAAATTCTAAAAACCTAATTTTCAATTCTCATTTTCAGCTTTCAGTATTTCCTTCAGAAAGTCTTGAAAACTGAAAAATTAAAAATAAAATCTCAAACTGAAATTAAACTGGCCCTTAAATTTTAAAGAATTAATTTGCCCAATAATATATTTTTAAGGGACTATTTGGAGTATTTATTACAGAAAAATCATGATATGACCCGATGGCTTGTGAAGATTGAAGCAACTCGAACCAAAAGAAAATGAATGCTGGCGCAGAAAAAAGTCATGGCTTTTTGAGAAGAAGTTAATGGAATTGTATGAACTGGGATTGACATATTATTACGTTTCATACGGAGGAATAAAACATTAAAAAAAATGGGAGAGACAAGGAATGGAATTAGTTGAAGGTGCCACAATCAAGAATAATTGATAAGCCAAAGGATATCGCCATAAGAGCAATTTGATACTCTTGATAAGACTTATGGTTTCAAGTAAGAATTAAAGAGACACGCTTACTAAAAAGATATTTTAATATGAATTCAATGAAAATCTTCTCCCAAAAGGTATTTACAAGGTTTATAAAATAAACTAATATTTAACAAGTGGCCTGCAACACTTCGCCTAAGATTAAAAACATAAACTCATTAAAAAAAATGAGAAAAGTCTGAACAGCTAGAAACAAGTGATGGACTGTACGAAAATTAACAAGCGCAGTTACATTATTACTAACTTAAAATTAACAAGCCCAAAGATATAATTAAGCTAAATCAGCCATGTGAACGCAATGGACTACTCTTGGGTCTTTATCTTCTTAAAGGAGTTTTGCCTCAAACAAACGTAAAATCATTTGGCCCAAAACTTCCTTAGTTCTCTTTGATTTGGATCTAGTCATTGGTCTACCAACTTCTTCCAAAGGATTTCCTCTTTCCCTTTTCTTGTTTGAGTCTAATGCTTCCCTGATCACATCACATATTGAGCTTGCAAATATTTTTTGAACAACAAGCTCGGACAAAAAGAAAAAAAGAATTCTGCAACCAGTAAACAAAACAATAATGCAACCTCGAGACCTAGCATAGTTAATAGTTAGCTAGCTTCTTTAATATTAGTTGAGTTCGATTTTTGATGGTGTGTATAGAAAGTATCTCATTACTAGAGGCATAATCGATATTTGTAAGTTCTATATACCTCAAAGGAATTAGTTAATGCTTTCCAACGGTAAATACTTAATCTCCAAATTAAAAAAATAATAAGATTAATTAAAACATAATAATAGTAGATACTGATTTCCGACCCACGATAAAAAGAAAAAACAAATAATGCAACCATTCTACCACATTATCTCAATCTTTTTTTAAAAAAAAGATTAATTAAAGTAGCTCAAGACAACGAAAATGAGGAGCAAGAACTAAGTCGGTACAACTAAACATGGTAGAATCCATTGATTAATAAAAGTTTGTTGGTCCCATGTTAGGACAACGACTTCCGTCACTTGATTATTACCAAATTTCCCTCCAAACCTTGCAGTATCTCATTTGCCAAATGTCAAGCTCTGTTCCTACATCTTCAACAAGTATATTTTAAAACATACTTCATTAAATATAGATTAAACATTAAAATCTTTGGTGTTCGGATAGAAATCGGGTATGGCTCTCATCAAATGTAAATTTGAAGTCAAATGGCGTTTTCATCTCAATTATACATTCTCATATTAATACCATAAAAATAAACAATTAAAATTGTCCTAAATCATGAAACTCAATCTTAATACCATTACAATCAAGTTTCCTAATTTATTTTTGGTTTAACTAATCCGTCAGTCCTTATAATTTCACTAAATTTTTAATTGAGCCTATACATTTTAAAACTTTTCAATTGGATCTCCATACTGAAAATAAATATTTAATTGAGACCCTAACTCCATCATCCGTTATAAAAATGTTAGAGTTAACAAAATATTATAATAATATTCTTTAACTATAATTTTACATAAAAAATAAACCTTGTCCCCTTCCCCTTCCCCACCACAACCATCAACCCCTCTCTCTCCAAGTGACCAGTCTATCATAAAGATTTGAGTGGAGGTAGAGGCCACATTTTACCTTGATTGATCGTTTATTTTTGCAACTGAATTCCTTCAGGATATGTAAATTTGTGACCATCCTAGGAGATGTCAATAATTCATCCTTCTATCTTACTTTCATGTGTTGTTTTCTTCATAGTATCCAACAAGAGATTTGTCAAAAGAAAATGACCTGCATAAAGTTTGATGTTATAAACTACCATCCAATTGTAAAGCTGAGACAGATCAAGAGAGTAGAAGGACAATGCATAGATTTAATGTATCATTTATTTATAAGGCCTTCCTCTTCCCTCATTCCATGTTACCAAATATCAGACATTTCACACACACCTACGTGATTTGTGGCAAATTGTAGTTCACTGTTGTCTTTGGACAGCAAGAATGGGATTGCCAAGACTGCTGCATTGTTTCTTGGATTCACAGCAAACAAACAAGCTAGAAGAACATTAAAACACCTTTCTTGAATTCCCTTGAATGGTCAAAAGGAGAGTAATTGATAACTATATTGATAATAAATTGAATGAGTGAAACAGCACATGTAAAAGCACCGATGATGAAACACATGTACTCTTCTTACATTAAGATATTCAATGGAAGACCAGAGGAGTTGAACTAACTCTAACACAAATTTCCTGATAGGCCCATTGAACTGAGGTCCAACTCCATGAACTTTAGCTTTTGGAGACTCCTTAAGTATTGCTTCTTTGACATCTTTTGCAGCAATCAAATTTCTCACCCCTAGAATCAGGTGGACGCTACACAAAGCGAGAACTCTTGCAGTCTTAGCGCCAATACCTCTGTTTGCTCCAGTTATTATCATGATCACCATCATAAAAAAATATGCATTATGCAACATAGAGTATGTAAGCTATGAGAGAAAAAAAGCTATCACCACCTCCACCTCGATCTCTGTGGCAGACTGCTCACTTAGAGAATGAGGGATTGATGGTGGTGGTGGGGAGGAAGGGGAGGGAAAAGGGAAAGAGAGTAGGTTTTTTATTTTTTTTAATGTAAAATTATAGTTAAAGAATATTCTGGGAATATTTTGTTAACTGTAACATTTTTGTAACGAATAATGAGGTTAGGGGCTCAATTAAACATTTATTTCTAGTATAAAGACCCAATTAAAAACTTTTAGAATGGAAGGACCCAATTGAAAATTCAGTAAAACTATAGGAATTGGCGAATTAATTAAACCTTTATTTTTTTAAAAAAATTAGAACTTATTTGGAAGTATTTTTGTTCTTAAATTTTTTAAAACTGTTTTAGAAAAAACAAATTTAAGTTCAATTTTTAAAAATAAAAAAAATAAAAACTTGTTTGACAATTTAATTTCAAAAACAGTTTTATAATGGTGAAAAACAGAAAACATCTTTGGATAGTTTTATTAAAAAATAACTCTTAAAATTAATAAAACAAAAAATTATTGGCAAATTATGCATTACCAAAAAACAGTGATGGGTATAATGATCTGAAAAATGTGAAACCATTCTTTCATAGCCCCCTACCCTCTTCCATCACAACTAACCACCATTATTATTGAACCATCACTCTTCATCCATCACCAACGGCCATTAGCATATCATCCTTTTCACACCATAGCCAAAACAGAAATCAAAAACCAAAAACACAAGCCAAAAATCATCAAAAACCAGAGAAGAAAAAATAAAAACCACCAAAAACCAAAGCTCAGCCCGTCCTCCACTACACCTCAAATCGCAACTACCTTTTGTCCCCCTTCACGTGTCGCTACTCAGTGGGTCGCATATGGCAACAAATGTGGGTCGCGTGCATCGGTGAAGCTGGGTTACATGCTATAATACCTCAGGTACATGTGTCCCAAGACAAGCCCAGCATGGCCCTCTGGTCCCCTATTACCCACCCATATAGTCGAGAAAGCCCCGAATGCAGGAAATCATATTGTGATACATGTTTTGCAGGATCATGTTAAACAGGCTCGTTGCAGCGAGCTTTAATTGTTGCAGTGAGCAAGCGGACCAGAAGGCGGGCAGCACTTGCTACAGCGAGGACCCCAATATCAGAACAATACTGAAACGACATAGTTTTGATTAATGAACCTCCACACCTTTAGAAACCCCTCTCCCTCGGCTCCCTCAACCAGAACTGAAGCCTTTCCCCTCTTAATACTTCTCCAACCCTTCATCTCTGAATTTAACCCTAAATCTTCATATTTCAAGATCAAGGGTAAGGGTTTACATTGGTTTTTGTCATCTCCTTCCTCTCATTTTCATGTTCAATGGTTTGGGCTTTATTGTTCTCCATATTTTGTTAGAGTTTTTCTAGAATTGTCTAGATGTGATTAGTGTTTGATTATGAGTCTTCGTTGTTCTATAGTAGTCGTTGGTGTCATTCCAAACTTCCGAGGTCAAGTTAATTGTACCTACATACTCTCGACTCCATATGGTAAGTGGGTTTGATCTAATAGCCTTAGTTCGAGCATTATGATTGTGAAATATGAAATTTGAAATAAGAAAAAGTATAGAATATGATTTTACATTATTATGTCAAGCTAGAAAAATTATGATTTATGATGATAGCATGAAAAAATGAGTTTTACAAAACCATGAGACCATGATTTGGAATGTTGTGTGCTATGAAAGTGTTATATATGTTCAAGAAATGATTTTGGGAAAAAAAAAGTATTTTTTGCAAGTTTATCAGAAGCTGACAACTATGCTTTTATGGATTTAAGATATTACCAAGTTTGTTAAACTTATAATTTCCTATTATGTTTTTAAAGTATCAGCTGATATGTTTTGGGAAAATATTGAATAGAGTATGCTTTAGTTTTTAAAGTATGATTTCAGAGTTTTCATGATTTTGAATTCTACTGGTTTTAAAGTATAATATGAGAGCTACCAAGTTTATGAAAACATGTTAGCTTAAGATGTAAATTTAGAACTTTAATTTTGTGGTACCAAGAAGAACGGAATTCAGAATAATTTATAGCAACTGTCAGATACATATTCTGTGGATTTGAAATCAAAATGCCTACAAGCAGGTGAACCCTTAGGCATGATTTTTATAGCCACAGTTATGCTAAAGTTAGATTGTTAGAGTTATATCAATCCAGAACTCTCAAAGTACTTAGATTTTAAGAGTTTTAATATCTCAATTAGGGGGCTTTTGTTCTCCAGGGACTAAGCACCCACCCCTTCATTATAGATTTTGTTAAACTAGTTTAGTCGGTAGAAATAAAGAGATAGACTATGAGTTAACGGCAGTTATTTCATTAATCTTGGCATACCAAGCCCCGCCAGGGACGAATTATTCTTATTCAAATTAGTTTGCCATGGACACAATTCGCCAGGGACCATTAAGATACTAAACAATGCTCATGCTCGCCAGGGACTAGGCAACCCTTTTTACAGATGATTTTATGTTTGTACCATTTGGTGTTTTCACAACTATTATACATTTATCATGTTTAGCATACTATTTCCTAATACTCTACTGCACCTTAGTTAAAATGATTTTGTGATTGTTTATGATTTAGAAATGCTTGTTATTAAATCTACCGAATGGAAAACTTTTTCTTAGCTAGCTACGTATATAGATATCAAATGGTTTATAATTGCTGCATGTATATTATATTATATGTGTGTGTTGGTGTGGGTGATGGGTGAGAACCCACTCACTGAGTCTATTGACTAACCCTCCTCCCTTTCTCTCATAGTTACATGTACAGATATCTTTTGGTCACTGATCTAGGAGCCGCAGCTATCCTTTGGTGAGCTTTACATTATTGTAAGGCTTCGATTAGGCTCATGTTAGTTTTAGAGGGCTCTAGTAGATATGCAAGGAGGATTCGAACTACGCATGTATTTTGAGATATAGTAGTAAATTTCAAAGTTCATGTATTTCCCTATATGCTTCCAAAATTTAAGTATAGATTTCAAATTTCTGAATTTGATTAGATTATGTAAATGATCAGATATGTTGTTATAATTCAGTTTTCAAGGGATTAGCGGGTTTTTAGATTAACGATTAAAATCATATGATGAACCAGTTACATGATTTCATGATCCACGAATTTTGGGTTAAGACGTTTTTTAGAGTTGCATATGTATATATATATATATATATATATAATATTTTCAGTTTTATGAATTTAAATATTATGTTTTAATGAGAGAAAATGACAATGATTTAGAAGGAAAATCGTATTTTGTGTGTGATATTGTACTATTTTATGCATTTAGAGAAACACATCACCCAAAAAGCTTAGTGGGGATGAGATTCCTTATGTGCTGGTCACGTTCCCAAGTCGAGTTGTGACATGTGCAGAGGTAGAGGCAGAGGCAGAGCTGGGTTTGCGTGCCCTAATGAAGGGAAGCTGTGATACCCGGTGTATACGTGGCAGCAGATAAGTTTCGTACTGCCCTAGGGTCCCCTGAGACCCACCCGTGTTGTCGGGAAGGCCCCGGGATGCACGAAGGACCATTTATGTAGCAGATATGGTGAATTGTCACCACTATAGCGATCCACAGAATGCTCAAAACTGTGACCGCTATAGCGGTCATGAGGGGGTGCAGTCGTGTTGTTGGTCCTCTGGGGACCGCTATAGCGATTGTAAGTGATGCGACCGGGGTAGTTTTAGGGGGGCGGACTGCTATAGTGGTCATACACCGCTATAATGGTGTCAGCAGTGCACGCACAGTGCAAAACATGTCGTTTCGCGTAAGTGAGACCCCAATCCTTTTTAAACCCTTCAAACTCGGTATTTTCATCCCAAATCCGAAGCCCCTCTCTTCCCAACTCTCTCTCACTCCTTCCCCACCCAAATCCACTTCAATCTTTCTTCCTTCAAGAGATCAAAGGTGAGATTTATGGGTTTTGTTGTCTTCATCCTTCTCACTTGGTATCCTAGAGTTTGGGTCTATTGTTTGTCTCCATTGTTGTTAAGTGGGGGGTGTTCCCCCAATATTGTTAGGGTTATGTTTGAGTAATCTAGAAATTGTTGGGAACTAATCTTGTGTTTTGTGGCTCTAATGGCAGACATTGGTGCTATTCCACCTTCCCGGAGCTCCGTTGGAGTTGACATCGTCATTTTCTCCCTTTCGGGTGAGTGGGTTTGGAACCTATGACCCTTATGTTGGTCATTAGAGTTAATTTCATAAAATTATCATTGATTGCATGATTTTAGAAAGAATTTCAAGAGAGTAGAGACTTCGATTGATTTGTTATAATTATCGAAATAATGATTTCCAACTAGAGGATGAAATTATGTTTTCATACAAACTCATGGGACCATTGTTGCTAAAGCGATTTTATTAAATAGCTAGAGCATGATTTTGACTTGGTTAGAGATTACATAATCCTGAGAATAGAGCTTTGAAACCTAGAGAAAGCCTGAGAATAGAGTTTTAAATAAATTATTTGAGATTTAGAGATTAGACGGTAGCTACAGAGAAACAGAAGTTAATGGCTAAACCCTGATCGTTAACCTTGGTACCAAGTTGTCCCGAGAAGATAATCTCATAGAGCAGAGAACGGAACCTATTCAGGTGTCCACACTAGATCCCTGATGGATCATAGAGTACAATGATTAAGGTTCTTGAAGAATCATAGAGTAAAGATTTTTGTTTCTCTCGTAGAGTACTGTTATTATATTTTTAGAGAAATTTCTATTTAGAGATTTTATATGCACATGTATACAAGTATGATTCTCGATATTATTACATCAACTGATTTTAATTATTTGTATATAATTATCTATCTTCTTGGCTGTCCCATGAGAGGGTTACGGGTGAGGACCTGCTCAGTAAGTTTTCGATAAAACTCACCCCTCTTCCTTTCCCATTACAGGTACTATAGACGCTGCAGGTTCCCCTCTTCTACCTCCTCCCCCGTAGTAGAGATATATATAGTAGTTGGTGAGATTCACTTTGGAGTGAAGTAACTTTTTTGTATTTTTCTTAGAGGTAAAGTGCTCCAGTGTTCATGACGGGCAGGGTCTCGGACCATAGAGATGGATTGCATTGTTTATCAGGATTATTTTATATTTACATTATTATAGTTTTCATGTATATTCTGTATAGAGAGCAACTCATATGTTATGAATCACAGAGAAGTGTTTAAAGCTTGGAAACAAAATTGAAATGATTTGTTTTCTAACTTCAGAGGTTTATGCCAGAGTTTATTTGTGATTTTGTTTTCATGGCACCAATGGTTATTAGAGAGCAAATGATGCTTTGTAAACGATTTTATATTAAAATGTGCATATAGAGAATCTAAGAGGTCACAAGGCTTACGTGGGAACGAGGATTCCCTACGTGTCGGTCACATGCCCAAGTTGGGTTGTGACAAAAGCAGCTTGCAGGGCTGGGTTTGCCTGTGCTGGAGAAGGGAAGCAGCTCATGTCTCTTTGTTGTGCTGCTATAGGTCACGAGGCTAGGTCGCTGGACTAGGTCGTTAGAAAATGGGTGCTAGGTCACCGGCGAATGGGGAGAAACTTTCTCTATTGTGTTGTTGTGTGTTGTTGGCGTGAAAGAAGGATGAAAACAAAATAAAACATAGAAATTGTTCAATGAGAATCGAAAGAGTGGCCAAAACAGTAACTCCACTTATTTGCAAGTATGTCACCATGTTTTTCATCAATTTTAAAACAAGAAAACTAAAAAAAATGTTAAATCTATTTTTAATTTTCAATTTTTAAAACTCAATTAGTGTTTTTTTAATTTTTAAAACCAACTTTTACAAAACAAGTTCCCAAACAACAACTTTTGGTTTTTCATTTTTTAATCTCAAAAACTGTTTTGCAAAGCAATTATCAAACACACACTTAATTCTGTATCTTTAGTTGCTTGGTTTTTTTGTTAATTTGATCCATTTTCACTTTTTCATCCTATAACCAACGAAAATAATCCATATTAGATACATGTGTGAGTCGTATCAGCACCTTTCATATCGCATTAGCATTTTAAATTAATTTTGTAATGGAAAATAACATACTAAATTAAAAATAAGAAACTAAATTGAAAAAGCAAATACGGATATGGGACAAAAGTTCCCATCTGCCTTAATTTAACATATAGTTGTTTTGTTTTGCCCTTTTATTTTCTCTCTTATCAAGCATGGTCAACTTTGTGGTAAGCCTACTAACATAGCTATTGTTTAGGTTTTTTTACGTAAATAAAATAAAAGAAAAGAGATGTTACACTATTCCTCTGTTTTCAATCTAGTTATGCAAATATCCTTTTTTTTTAATGGAAGTCAACTTAAATTGACTTCCTCATACAGTAAAATTTTTACATGAAAAAAACATTGAAGTCGGCTCAAATCGACTTTTGCACTACAAAATTACCAGGGAAAGGTCAAATCATGTTGGGCGGACCCAAAACACACTGAAGTCAACTCAAATCGACTTCACATAAGACAAGTCAGCTTATCGACTTCTGTGTTGTACATGAGTCGATTGTACCCAACTTTGCACTGTTCCTGACACGCTCTGACACCATTTGAGAACACGATCTTTTAATTCGTTGACTTTGTCTTTTTTAATGATCATAAATAAAACGTTTACTTTGATAAAAATGCTTTGTTTGATGTGTGTTTATACAATAAATAAATATGTAATGATCTCTTGGCATCTGACTTTAACTTCATAAAATTCTATATTGAAGGGCCTGAGAAAGAACTGTTACAACTCGGTGCATTTGGAAAAGTTGCTAAAAACTTGTAGTTCTCCAAATGCACCAAGTTGTAGCAGCTCTTTCTCAGGTCTTTCAATGTAGAATTTTATGAATTTAAAATCAGATGCCAAAAGATCGTTACAGATTTATTTACTATGAAAATATACATTAAACAAAACATTTATCAAAGTAAACATTTTATTTACGGTCAACAAAAAATACAAAGTCAATGACTTATAAGATCGTGTTCTCAAATAGTGTCAGTACGTGTCAAGAACAATGTAAAGTCAAGTACAATCAACTTCTGTACAACACAAAAGTCGATTTAAATCGACTTCTAATCGACTTCCATGTATTTTTCATGACAAAAATTTGATGCGAAAGTAAGTCGACTTCCATTAAAAAAAAAAAAAGACATTTGTGCAACTAGATTAAAACTTGGGAAGAGCGTAATATCTCTCCTCTTTTATTTTATTTAGGTAAAAAAAATCGTTTGTTTATGACACATGCAAATTATATTAAAAATTAATTATAATAACAAATGACAAGGAAGATTAATATTGCATTTTATTTACGAGGAAGATTAAAATTGTCTTGTATTATTATGGTGAGAAGTTCATTAGTCATATTTAAAAATTATATTATAAAGGAAGGAAATAAAATATAATAGTTTTTAACTTCCTAAATTTTTCATAAATTCATTTGTTCTATCTCAATTTTGAGGAAAAATATAATATACATCGACCTTTGGGAAGAAAATTTGGAGGATAATTTTCCATAAGCTTTTTTTTCTCTTTCGTTCTCTCTATTCGTATACTCTTTAATACGAAAAAATGTTCTCTTTCTATCATTTTTTAGTTACATCTCTTTCTATCATTTGCCTTCCCTTATCCCATTACTTGGCCTCTAAACACGCTGTTAATCTCTCTCTCTCTCTCCACACACACACACACACACATATAGATTATAGTATGGTCGATTTGGCACTAACTGATTATCATGTCTTTTTTTTTAATTAGGACTGATTATCATATCTAAATCATTTTCCCAATGATAACGAAAGAATAAATAATCATTCGAGTGATTATTTCATCTCAGCCAAAAAAACATTTGGATTAAAAATAAAATAAAATATGTAGAGCACTCCAATTTAGGGGGTCACCGCAATGTCACCTCTGGATAGAAAAGGAGACACGATCACTGCGAGTTGCTTTTTATTAAAAATGGCCAAGGATAAGTTACTGCATCGATAAATTATGTTATTTGGATAAATAATTTATTAAAGTATTTATATAGAAAAATAATTTTTTAAAAATAATTTATAAATAAATTATTTTATATTTAAATATATAATAATAAAAATATTTATTTTTTAATATTTTAAAAAATATTTTTTAAGAAATTAGATATTTTAATTTTTTTAAAAATATTAAAAATCATTTTTAGAAAAATAATAATACATTTACCTGACAAAAACAAAAAAAAATTTGATTTTTAACTTTGGAAGTATCCCCTTGTCCTCTCCTGCGTGTTGCTACACAATTGACATAATGTGGGGCCCACACTTGATTGAAAGACACATTCACTTCGACTTTTCTCCCACGTGCCCTTTATGGTCCAAGCACCAAGCTCCACCATGGCACCAGGTTCTGCACCATGTGTTCATTTTTTATTTATAGGCTGCAGTGTTCCACGATGATAATTATGTAAACTTGTAAAACCCACGATTGTTTTACTTGAAACACATAATAAAATGAACTTAATAGAAGCTAATATTTATAATATTTTTTTTTATCTAAATCACTAATATCCAGAATTTATTAAATTCTTACTCCAATCAAATTTGTTTTAAAAGAAAATTAAAAGATACTAATATTTAAATCTAAGATCTCATGATAAACTATCCAATTCGTTTATCATTAGTCTAATTCTAATGACTTATTTTAGTCACGTTTGCTCATTACAAGAATAAAGTTTTCTTCACACTATTTTGTTTTTTTGTTTATTTATAAAACTCAAACATAAAATCTTATTTAAGAAAAAAGAATATTTATATTTTTTTAAGAAAATTTTAAACATACATCTGAAAATATTTCTTAAATCTTTGTTGAGAGAAATAAATACTATACCATTTGAACTAATTAAATATTTGTGTAATTATTTGCAATACGTTATAATATAGGCTACTAAAGTGATAACTAATTTCAATAGTTTAAATAATGATTAAGAGTAAAGATGCATCTTAGTACTTGAAAATTAAAATAAAATATTATATTAATTTATAATTTTTTACATCAAGCAACACTTTTAAAATTAAAATAATATGAGCTTAAATATATTTTTAATCCTTATAAATATTGATCATTTTGGTTTTAATCCTTTTAAAAAAATTTTGTTAGTTTTAAGTCCCCTATCTTTCTAATATTATGTTTTTAATCTAGTTCCTATTGTTAGTCGGTATAAGTGGTGATATTTATAAGAACTAAGAGGAAATTTTAAAAATATTTGTAATGATAAAAAATAAAATTTTTAATATTTGTAAGAATTAAATACATATTCTGAACTATCTTTAGGATCTAAATATAGAGTGTAAGTACCAAAAACATAATATTAAAAAAATAATGGACTTAAAACTAATAAGAAATTTTAGAGGGATTAAAATTAAAATAATTTATATTTACATGAATTAAAAATATATTTAAATCAATATATAATATTATTTTAGTCTTTAGAATGCGTATGTGGCATTATTTTATTTTTCTATTTTTAATGTCATGGAACCAGAGAATTAATCTTCTTTAAAAGGACGCAAGTTTCTTCTATATACCAAAAAACAATAGCAGTTTTTACACACTAGTTTTTCTTAAAATTGTAAAAGCAAAGAACTGATCGACCGTCACCCGTAGCGTCACAATGAAACGTCATTCTTGGCTTTTTCCGGGCATACTGCAGTTATTATCTGATTTTTGCATAAATTTGACAGATTGGACTGTATTAAATTAATAAAATTTAATTATAAATATGTAAAAGATGAAATAAAATCAATAAAAGAATTTGGAAATATGTACTAATTAATTCTGAGTATTATTTTTAAAAAATTAAAAGAATAAATTTTAACTGACAAATCATATATAAATATTTATAATTAAAATTATAAAAACCTTATAGCATTATTTAAAAATTACGGTATAACTTCTAGTCTTTATTATGAAATTAAATACTTAAAATTTATTTTTTATAACTTTTCTAACTCATATATATATATATATATATATATATATATATATATATGTGTGTGTGTGTGTGTGTACATATACATATACAAGACGCACGCATGTGAAAGAAATGTTATTTTTATATTTAAACCTATAAATGAATATAAAAAGGAAATATATCGGGAGGATTTGTAAGAAAATGTATTAGGAGGATATATCACTATTCTTTTTTCAATCTTTTGTTAAAGTATAAATAAAAAAAATTGTTAGAGAAGCCAACTATATATATTAATACTGTATATAGATTCAAAAATTAAAATTTAGGGGGAGGACACACGGGATATCGCCCCTATTTATTTGAAAATTTTATATTTTACCCTGGAAGAAAACAATTATATTCACAATCACTTCCTTTTGCTATAATCGTTAATCAAATTCAAGATCAATCTTTGTCATTTGTTGAATTATTTTTATCTAAATCTATCTTCACCATGAACAACTTTACGTGGCTATCTCAAAAATTAAATCAAAAAGTGGTTTGAAAATATTATTTAGATGGAAATAGAAAACCTTGCAACATAATCAAAAATATTGTTTACTCGAAAATGTTTCAAAAGATTTAAATTTCATATATGAATTTATGTTTTATATTTTTTTAATTTTATTTATTAAGACTAAGTACCTACTTTGATCCCTCAAAAATATATTGGAGGATAAATAAGTATCTTAGGATTTGAAAATCCCCTATTGATCCTTCATAATTAAAAAATGGAGACAAATTGAATCTCCATATAGGTTTGTGCATTGTTTCTTAATTGTATAGAGCTGTATATTGGGACCAATTTGAATAATTAATAGAAGACTTTTAAATTTATAGGGACTAATTATTTGTCCTTCAATATATCTCTTTTTTATCACCTCGTTGTACGGGTTAAATCACTGGTGTGTGTATATACATATACTTGTATGAAAGAAATATTATTTTTATATTTAAATCCATAAATAAATACAAAAAAGAAATACAAACACAGTTAATTCTTCAAATAATATATCTCTCTCTGTGTCCCAAAAAAAAATTGTATTCTTTACAGGTACAAAATGTTTCTTTCTTATCTGTGGAAAACTTTCTTGTTAAAGGCAAAATAAAAATAATAAATAAATAAAAAGGAAGGGGTCGTTTTAAAGTTGGTCATTCACATCTTCTCAATCATGACAGTTCATTGCATGATCGGTCTATTTTGACCGTTAGATGATATTTAAATAATTCAAATTTAAAGATAAAATTATAAATAAGATAATAAATTTTAAAATTAAAGATAATAATTTTTTAATGACAAAACTGCCATCTTCCTGTATCCAGCCTTCACCATCGCCACTCTTCCACCTTGTTACTAATCTAAAATTTTGGAAGCACCACTCGAACATCATAAGGGCTCATAACTTCATATCCACTATATCTATACATCACGAAAAGTATACACAGTAAAATACCATCTAAATTGTAAAAAAACACTGTATTCTTTTCCAATTTTCACAGCCTCCGTGGCTTGAAGGAAACTCAAAATGGGCCTCATGCTTTGTGCTGAAAAACAAAAAGAATAAAGACTGCGTAGAACATGGTGCTTTATCAGATTTAAAATGCAGTGGTTTTAACTCCTGGTGGCTTGCAACACTTGAGTGTTGGTGGAAGATGAACTAGATGGTGTGGCTGTATATTTTGGATGAGAGAGAGAGAGGAGGTCAATGGCTTGACGTGCGAATTGAAAGATAAATCAAGGATAAAGTGGTAATTTAGTACATATAATAATCCAAAACATATGATGGACCCTATCTTAATATGATCAAAAAAAATAGAAAAATATTAGGAAAATAATAAAATTATACAATAAATATACGCTACACACTTTATTATCATTGGATATAATGAGTAATTTTCATCCATCTCACTCACTTATTATTTTTAATGATAATAATGTTAATGATATATATTTATTATCTAATTTTATTATTGATAAAACATTACTCAAGAATATTCTTTGTTTACCATCCCACATCAATCGCTAGCATCGCTGCCTTCCCAACAGTTTCCATTCATTTCCTTCTCTCTTTCTTTTCTGTCACACCCAAAGAGCCCCCCCCCCCCCTCTCTCTCTGACCCTAGTCCCTTCCAAAAACCAAAGCCACACCCTACACTTCTTGTGCTTGAGCAAATCCAAACCAAAAGGACAAACAACAGTAACTCCCAACAAGAAACCAAAATATATGTATAGATCGTTAGCCACTAAGATCCTTCGTAGAAAAAAGAAAATGGATACCCTTTAATTTGCCCTGGGAGTCTCTTAGCCAAGATGAAGAGAGTGATCATCAAAAAACTTGTTGAGGGTCACGAGGCTGCAACTCAGCTAAAGCTTCTGCTTCAGAAGCCCTTTGGTGCTGATGAAGGGCCAATCTCAGTTGGTGGGCTTGCGGCCAATGTGCAGAGATCTTTCACTGACAGCATTTCCATTCTCACTTCTGACTCTGCCCGCGAAAATGGGTCGCCGGGGGCGGCTTCCGGCAATGATCCGACGAGGAGTGAAGATTCCGGTGAGGGTAGGAGGAGATCTTCGCCACCAACAAAGAACACAGCAAGAGGTTCCTACAAAAAAAGGTTGTAGCTTCTCTTTGTTCTTTTCCTCCCTCGTGTTCTTCTCCTTGATTTTATTATGTCTTGGATCGACAACAAAGTTAAACTCTATATCTAGTACTTTGTTCAAAACCCACTTACAATGGGTCTATTTAAAGATTTTTCTTTCTGATTTAACATATAAAATGGCATATTACTTCAATTCCTAAGCCAACAAAGGTTGCTGTCCGTGTGATTTGAGTTTTCTAGGAGGATTTTTGTTCATATGAACTGGGATGTGTACGGAAGTACGTACGGATGTAGAGTGTCATGCTGTCAGATGGGGAAAGATCCTGGATTTTTTTTTTTTCTTTTTTGGGAGACAAATGGGGTGCTAAGCACCCAAGAGACAAAAACTTCTTTCTTAATTTATATTGAAAAAATGGAGGGATAAGTCCTCATTTTAGTCCTTGCAGCTGCATATATGAGCTATTTGATCCCGAAATTTTAAAAACTATTTTTTAATATCTGAAATTATAAAACGTAAAACAAGTTAATTAATAATTTCATTTCTATTATTGTGTGAGCCCCCTTCATATGCCATATTAAGTAGCATATTAGTGATAGGCTAGGAAATTACACTCGTCACCGGTCTATTTTGTTAAATTATATTATAATCTCCCTCTACATATGATAATTTATTAGTTTAAGTGATAAAAATAATAACATATGACATATACATGATTATTAGTAATAAAATTATAATATTTTGATAATAATTTGACATGTATATCGACTAAAATGCTTTTCTTTTATTATAAGTTTCATTTCTATATGACCAAAAAAAATTTCATTCAATCAATATGTCAAAATATTATGAAAATATTATAATTTTATTATCAATAATTATATATATGCTATATGTTATCTTTTTTTTTATAACTTAAATTAATGAACTAATATCTATAAGGGAGGTCAATGTAATTAAAGTGAATCATAGGGGCCTTCAATGATAATTTTACAAGATAGATGGTCTTGAATATAATTGCACTAAACCTTAAGGAATGTTAGTTAGTTTTCTCTTAATTTTATTTACAGATTCAAGAAATCTTAATCTCCAAGTATCCTTATCTAATCCAAACAATTTTTTAATATTCTTTTGAAATTCTCCATATCCTAACAAATTGATTTCCTAGATATTTTTCCTTTTCTTTTCCTTTATAAATCTTTAGGAATCTATCATATTCTTAATTTAAATATACATAAATCTAGGGACACACATTATAAATGAAATCAATCACAATCCTATCAAGATAAACACATGAGCAAACTTGCCTAACAAATCTCCATCTTGGCGATTGTCCCACCACTTTGACAGTTGTTAACTACTCCAACTTGATCCAACCTGTGTGAAAACCTTTATGAACACCATGAAAAATCTTATTTGTAAATACCATAAATTAGTATCATTAGCCTCAATGTATAACAACTATGCACCCGAATCAACCATATAGCATGAATCCACTTAACTTGAAACATCAACCAATGAACATGTGTAGACTCCTAAAATCCATCATCAAACTAGAAATCTTCATTAACACCACAAAGAACCCTTATTTATAAATTCCATGCACAAATTAAACAAGTATCACTGACCTCAATCTGTAACACCTACACAAAACTTGAATCTACAATATATTTAACATGGCTCTACCTGATTTGAAATCTCAACTAATGAATATATGTAGTCCTACAATCCACTCATTATCCGACAAATTTTCCATCCTTGTTGAGCCAAGACGTCCTTCACCCTTATTTACCATAGAGTGAAGCGTCTTTTTCTTTAGGCTAATTAATGTTATTTATACCCATAAATAGTGAGACAATGTGTCGATACATTTTCATCCACCATATTGGATGGAGTGTGAGACCTAGACTAGAAAGGGTACATATTTCATCCAATGGTGAATTAGAGTATTAGTATAGTGTCCCATAATTTGTAAGTTAAAATAATATTTCTCTTTTTTTATCATATCCCCTGTGCAAACCTAAAGAGACTTGACCTTGTGCCAACATATTTGGATGGCACAAAGCTTAGATGTGCTCCTATACTAGTTGGGGATTGCATAGCGGAAATAGGCCACATTGACTCATACAAATCCAATAAACCTAATATAAAACAAAAATACCAAAGGAAATAAATTATGAAGATGGTCATGACTGCTGGGACACAAGAATTTATGTGGTTTGACAAATCTCATATACCTACATTCTCCCAAGATAAACGTTATTCCACTGTGAGAAGAAAAATAATATAAAAATATCATTTGCATATCTAAATCTCCTTATACACCTTGTCATATTGCCCAGAGTATCCATCTATCACATATCCTCTCTCTACCTCTCAATCACACATCTAGGTAGCCATTTATGTTATTTATAGGCAAGGACTCTCACCATCCAAGAATCTTTAATCGTCTTAAGGAATCTATCATATCCCTAATTTAAATATTTGTAAATCTAAGGATACATATCATAAATAAAATCAATCACAACCTATCAAAATATACATGAATCAACTTTTTCAACAAACTTATCACTAATATATCAATTAATGTAATACATCAAGAAATAATGTGATGACACAATAATAAAAATAGGGTTAGGGACCAACATTATTCAAATGTTGCAATTTTAGAGATTAAAAAAATAATTTTTAAATTCAAAAGTCAAAGTGGTTCCAATATACAACTTCAAAAATTAAAGTGAATAATTACTCGTGTTGAAGCTTTGAGGTCTGGTTGATTATCATGAATTGAACACCATTATTAGCTAGTGGATAGATTGTCAAGGGTTCATATCCACGTGGGTTCCTTATTTCTGTAATGCTTTTTACTGTGAAATATTTTATTCATTATATATAGATGCCGTTATATATTGTATGTACACGAAAATCACACGCATAGGTTATATGGAATTGTTGCTTAGGAGGAATGCAGGGTCATGGACCATAGTCTCCCCCACTGCCGATGATAATCATGCATGGAGGAAGTACGGACAAAAGGAAATCTTGAATTCTAAATTCCCTAGGTACATATATATTATTTTCTTTTTCTTCTAACTTTTATATATTTATTTTGCAACAATTTTTATTTATTTTCCGGGTGGAAAATATCATGAGATAGTACATGTATATGGTTTATACGTAAGTTACATCACAAGTAAGGATCTTTTTCTTTTTAGGGTTCCTTTCTTTTCTTTATTATATACAAACAAAATTTACAAATGTTGACTGATGGAATGATCTACGTAGACATTTCATATTAGGAAAATGACTTTCATAGGCTTTAGCTAGAAGTGTACATTTCCTTTTGCCCGAAACAGAAATTAAACTGTTGGAGGACATTAATGGCAGCAACCAACTTAGGAAACTTGCTGGAGTTGAGAATATTATTTCGCACTTATATATATTTGCAATACTTGTAGTGGACACTCAGATTTAGAATAAATGTGCCAACTAGTCCTTAAAAGTTAAAAATGCGTAAGATATGAAGTTGAATATTTAAAAGATTTAGATTAAACTGTCAATTTGATCATTCAAACATACATATATATATATATATATATATATATATATATATATATATATATAATCTTGAAAAAAAAATTTATATTACTTTAGTTTCTACGAGATACACGTGACATTTGTTTAGTCATTAAATTATCTTTGATATTAATTTAGTCTCCAAAATATACATATGACATTATCTAGATTTTAAAAAATGCATCTGATATCAAATGAGTTCATCGGTTTAAGGACTAAACTGGTATCACGTGTATATATGAACAATGATAGTATGAAATGACCGTCAAACTAAAAGCTAAAATGATGCTCAACGATGCATTATCAGATGACTAAATTGATTTTAAATGGCCAAATCAATGTCCAATTAAATTTTTTAGAAGCCTAATTTGATGTTTCAAGTGTTTTAAGAGAATTGATTTGTTTAGTGTTTAAATCTAGTATAGTATTGATCAGTGACTTAGTTATTAAGGCTATGAATTCTGGTAACGTGTGATTTTTTGGTTCAAAAATTAGATTAGTCATCTAATTCACTTGCCTTCTTATTAACAACTTTGCAGGAGTTACTTCAGGTGCACCCGAAAGTATGATCAAGGTTGCTGTGCAACCAAGCAGGTGCAGCGGGCACAGGAGAATCCTGAAATGTACCTAACTACATACATTGGCATTCACACATGCAAAGCCACCCCCAAGCCTCCACGTTTGGTCATGGATTCTAATACTCCATTTGTTGTCAATTCTCATCCGGATTCTAATAAGCTACTAAATGAAAATGATGATCACCCACCAAGTCCAATTATGAAACAAGAACATTCCAAAGAAGACACTCCTAGTAGTTTTGTTACAGATCACATGTTGGATTCTACACTTTGGTCAAATCTGAAGGATATATTTTGAACCATCCAAGCCTTCAATTATGCCGTTAAAGATGGCATCTGATAATACAGACAATTTGTATTCATCATGTGCAGGCTCTCAAAGTCTGGACATGGCATGGCCTCCACTTTGATGACAGCAGACATGATCACATGAGTTGCTTTGATGCTTTATCAGCTTCTTTTCCTTAATAACCTGAAAGTTTTATGTTCTGAGAGAGAAAAGAAAACAAATTGTTATGTTTGCATTACCTGTGCAAGGGTTAGTCCTTCCTGCAAAATGGTATTTAATTTGTATAATTTAATATTTTTTAAGTTTATATTTGTTTAAGACTAAAATTTCCAGATAGTCTCTCAAATTTATAGTTAAGGATAAATTAATTCATCAGATTTAAAAAATCATATATTAATCTCTTAAATTTCATAAAAGGGGACAAATTAGTCCCTATATAAAATTATCATCTAAGTCGTGTCATGTTAACTTACTTATATATACTATTAACTTATTTATTTATACTATTAATTTTTATGGTGGATTATAACTTCTCTCACTCGTTTAAACAAAGTCATTTAGACCTTTTTCTTTATCTGCTATCTTATCATAGCTCTCTGTTTAAAAAAAAGATTTTAACTTTAAATTGATATTTGTTTTACGCAGAATAAAAGAGTGAAGTAAGTTAGAACTCATTATAAAAATTAACAATATACATAATTAAATTAACTAAATAAATAGATATTTATATTAAAAGTTCATATGACAATTTGATAGATGAATTAATTTATTTTTTTTATAAAATTTAAAAACTTAATATAAGAATTTTTAAATATGAAGAACTAATTTATTTTTACTATAAATTTGAATGACTAGCTTAAAATTTTAGTCTTCTTTTAACTACTCTCCATGGAGTATACAAATAGGTATACGGGCGACATCTTTTGGGTGGTGACACTAGGTTTGTGGTCACTATGGTGACTGTTAGAATTAGGTGACTATTAGTATTAGGATAGGGTTATTCTAATACTTTAAAAAAAATTGAGTGTTTATTTATATGTTTATTTTATAATTATTAGATATTATGAATATTAAGGATGAGTAGAGATTATCATTATATTTAATAGTAATAAAGTATTTATTGTTATATATACTTATTTTTTAATGTTAAAATAATATTTTTATTAGTATTATAATAAAAAAATTATGACAAAGTGACTTTTCTACCCTCGTTTGTTTTGTTTTTTATTGCCTTTCTCGTCTGTCCCACACTCCCACCGCAGCACCAACGAGAAACTTTTTCGTTGTCCCACTGCCATTGGTAGCGTGACCGATTTCCAAAGAGTAGCTGTGAATCCATCTCAATAGGCTTTGTTTTTAGGTATTAACCCTACACTGATGCATTGAACTTCTCTACTTTTTTTATTTTTATTTTTGTCAGTTTACTTGCTGTGAACTTTGAAGTGCTTTTTAGGTGAATGAAACTGGGGTTAAAAAGTGACTCCCAGCGGTTCCATTTCATGGTCTTGCCTTCCAAATCAACCTTCTCGAACATTCCACAGCTTGTATTGGTTTCAACTTCCTTATGATGACTGGGCTGAGAAGCCATTTTGAAAAAAGTGACCTTACAAGTTACAACCTTGTATTCCTTGAATCTATGAAATGTTTCACTTGATCTGCTAAACGAAGCGGACCCACATGGTCCACCATTTAGGATTATTTTCGAGACCAAACAACAAAACCCTCACGAACATATATGTCCAGCTCTGAAACTCTCCATGACCAGAAACCCGCAGAACAACATAACAACAGGAACACGAAGAGGGAGAGGGAGTTTCTGGGCGGGGGGCGGAGGTGGAGGCGGAAGACTACGGGGCCGGAGATGCGCGGCGGTGGCATGCGTGGGAAAGGAAAGGTAAAGGATGATCCTTTTGGTGGAAGGAAGAAATCAAATCATAAATATATATTTTATATTACAATCCATTTTATCCATTGAATTGATATCAAACGGTTGAGATTTTGTCACCTTATAGTAACAGTCTGGATGCTCACTATTTAAGAAGCTGTCTAGGTATATATTCTTTGTATTTATATAATTTTTTTAAATTGTACGTAAAAATTAATCATATTTATTGTTTTAATAATATATAATTAAATAAAAGTGTGAAATTTTTATCTATTGTAAATCAGTTAAAATTAAACCACACATATGGATTTGTGTATTTATACCTCTCAATAACATTTTATAAAATATTATTTTCATCAATAAGTTATATCATTGAATTACAACAATTTATTGTGTAGATTATTTTTTCAAATTTCAACAAAAATAAAAGTCAATAATAATTTCATGAAGTAACTCTTATCTATAATCTATAATTTATAATACTAATATTCCAGACTCATTCTAGGAAAAGTTTTATAGGTGTTGCTCATAAAGCAACTTATAGCCCACGATTTTTATAACTTTGATTATTAATTATTTTGTTATAAAAATTACCTCCATATCTATTTTATTAATACAACATAAATATTTCATATTACAATTCTTAATTTGAATGATATAACTGATCAAAATATGTCAATCTAAATTATTTAATATTAAAAATAGGTATTCATACGATACATTTCTATTTCTATTTTCTTTATAATATTTTTTTATTTTTTTCAATTAAACATGTGTTTTTCCATATAAATTATTAAATTTTAAATTTTAAATTCACCTTGATATTTTGAATTTTGGATTCAATAGACTACTTAATAATCAGTTTGTTACTGAGATCTCTACTGTCTAAGATTTTAATGTGAAATGCTAATACCTTATTTCAATTCTCCTCTCTATTCTCTTCCATTCTTCCTTTCATATTTTTCATTTCTCTTCGTTCATTATCTATTAGTTCTCTCAAAAACACTAATTTACTTTATTTTTTAATTTTCTTCTTCGTGATTTATATTAAAGAATAAGAATTTGTAGGTTAGAAAATTTAAATATTCCATCATTCTTCTTTGAAGTTTTTTTTCTTTGTGAGATTTTTTTTTACAATATTTTTTTGTGTTTGTTTATTATTTTTAATTTTATATATATATATATATATATGTATATATTATACATTTAAATGTTTCCTCAATGAAATAAAGATTTAATTTTTTTTAAAGTTCTTTTAAAATAAATCAATTTATTTATCCTTTTTATTTTCGCTGTTTATATCCAATTTATTTCTTCCTTTCTTCTTTGTGATTTTTTTTTTCGTTTTGTATAGAGATTTTTCTATATTTATTTAGTCTTTTACTTTGTGTATATATCTTAATGGTCTTTTTCTATGTTTTGTACAAGAAATAATCATTAAGCTGTAAGCTCAACCGCGTATTGTTCAATCCTTTGTGGTAAAGGTAATTGTATTTTTCATAAATAATTTAACAAATATTTTATTCAATTTGAGATTAGTTATATTGTTGCATAAAAAAATATTTATAATTTTATAATTTTTTCTTTTCAGAATTTAAAGCCACAATTAAGTAAAAGAGATGCTATTAATGGATAATCTCAATTGGTCAATTTGCTAAACTTAAGGTAGTAAAGATTAAGGACTAATAATGTTAAAGATTGTGTTTGGTTTTACTTCTGTTTTAACCTTTGATTTTGTTTTACTCATTTGTTTGACAGGATATTTATATGAGAGAGAATTGTTGTTGTGTTGAGAGCAACGCTTTTCTGAGTCCGTTCAGTACATAACCAAGCTAGCTGATGATTCCAATTGCAATATTAGATAAAAATGCATCAACTAATTTCAATTGGAATTTGTTTATGTTATTCCATCTTCGATTTATTTTTTCTTCATTGTTTTGTAAGACTTAAAGATTGCTGAATTTAATATTTACATGGCCATTGAATTATAATTTCAATTCAATTTACAAACACTAATTACGAATAGTATTTTGGAATAAAATTATATTTTTTATTTAAAATTTTCATTATGCATTAACATTGTACAAATTAATTGTTAACTATTATTCTTTTTTATTTTGATGTGAATCGAATATACTGATATGTGTATAACTATTGATTGATTTTTTTTCCAATATATGCATTTATTGTTCCTTTTCTTTTTCTCATGGTAAAATTTTTAATTAATTGATAAAATTTAAAATATTATTTTTGCAACTATATGCAATCCATATTTATTTGTGTTTGCTTTTTTAAGGTATGATCATTATTAATATATTACTTTATTTAGAAAAATATAATTATTGATATATTGCTTATTTTATTTTCCAAATCCCTACCAAACTATTTAAATGACAAATTTCATTCTAATTCATAAAAGCTAATATTTCACACACACCAAAAAAATAGAAATATAGCAAAAATTAATAATAAATAATATTATTACATTTTTTTATAAGCCTAATATCATAACCTTTAATTGATACCGATATTAATATCAATACATACTAATAGTATTACTATCCTTTCTATTACCATTTTTAAAACTTTTCTTTTTTAAATTTTTTTTAATAAATCAATGGATACACGTAGGGATTCAAATCTTCATAAGAAATGAGAAACGAGGATGAGAGGAAAATTCTAAATGAGGATGGGGTTGGAAGAAAAGTTTCTAACATCAAATCTATAGCTTTTGAAAATCATATATATATATATATGTGTGTGTGTGTGTGTGTGTGTATCACTATGCCATATTTAATTTTTTGAAACTTAAACATTTCAATTTATCAATTCTACAATTGTTTCATATTAATTTTTTGAAAAAAATTCATTTTTTCAAAATTAAAATATTTTTAAGAAATTAGTTTCACAATTTATACTTCTTTAATAATGATACAAATTATTTATTCATTTTTTAAAAAAATTAAACAATTATAATACTTTTATAATTGAAAATAATTATATAATTGATATACTATTTTAATAATTGAGATGACATAAATGAGGACTATATATGATTTTTTACTAATTATAACATACTAATTATAATATATATTTTAAAATTGATATTTTAATTTACTAAAAGGATGTATAAAGAGAGGATATGTAATTGAAATCACATAAATTAAATATATTCATTAATTTTTTATTAATTAGAAAATATTTTTTATATTTTTATAAATTAAATACTTTAATTTACTATAAAGTTGTAAATGACTAGGGATGACAAAAAAAAAAAATAATGAAAGTGGATACACACAGGGATTACCAGCAACAATAGAATGAGAATAAGGACAGATTTTGTCTTCTTGGAAATGGTTGACAGGGGAAAAGTTTCTATTTATTAAACAGAGAAGGGACAGAGATAACACACATTTTTTTTAAAATTATCTTTATTAGATTTGCATTATGTATGCATTTTTAATTTTAATTTGGATTATATTACATTAGCAGTATTTGTTATTATGGATATTTATGTTTTGAATTTCAAAATATTTTTTTTTCTCTTTTTGAAAATTTTTAATAAAATCATGAATATCTATAGGGATTCAATGCCCATGGAGATGAGGAATGAGGACTCGTGACGGAAACGGGGATGGAGATCGAAGCAAAATTCCAAATCGAGACAGGGATGTGAGACATGTTTCCTTTTCATGGATAACCATTATCATTCCTATAAATGACTTATGATATAGTTAAATTATCCACTTATTCTTTTTCATTTTTCAATTATTTCAACTTTTGAAATGTGCAAAATATTCATAAAACAGACCTTTGTTATTAGTTATAGGCCATTCACCGAAAATTTTTTAGTCTTATAAATATGATATTTGAAATAAGATATAAAATAAAATGACACATTTATATATATTTTTCTATTTATTTAATTATTAACTTATTTTTAAAATAAACTTATATATTTAATTTTTTATAAGATATATTCAAATAAATTATTATTTGTTTTCCTCAATGGTCAGCAAATTATTTTTTATTATCACCTCGTACAACGCAGGGGCTACATAACTAGTTTTTATATGTTTTAAAGATGTGCACTTTATTGATATAAATAAATACACACAGAACTCTTACGTCATTTGATTTATAAGCTATGTTTCTAATTATAATAAATATAGGTCATTTTGGTTTTAATTTCTGTAAAATAAAATTAGCTTTTAGTTTTATTTCTATTATTATGTTTTTAAATCTGTATTGTTTGCTAGCATTATTAAATGCATTTTTTAAAATAGTTATCTTAATTTTGAAGAGATGGGCTATATATATAAACTACTTCTTTTTAGAGAGATCAAAATTAAAACAACTTATATTCACAAAAACTAAAAATATATTTAAACCAGATTTATATTTACTTGAAATTGTATTACAAATATGCCAAATATTAATTTAACAAATGCCTATGTTTTTTATCATGACCAATTTTTGGTAAGCTTACTAGCCAGATATATCATTAATGATTTGTTACTTAGGTTCTGTTCGTGATGAAATAGGTAAGTCATGGCTCGTATTGAACCACATAATGTGATTAAATGTAACAAACAATATGATAAATTAATTTAATTATATTTTTCAATAAATATCACTAAATATATTAGTATTTAGTCACATTTTTTACAGCCACAATTGTTTTTTAATAAAAAAAAGGGTATCCACTGCCAAATTAGTGACTATCTTCTCAAGGTGTAGAGTTTACATATGTGACTTTTGTTTCCGACCATGAAATTCTCTTGATAAATACGGTCAAAAATCAAACCCCTATTAGATACTCTTTTCGTCTTTGAGTAAATGTTCATTTCAAAAATTTAAATAGTATTAATCAATTCTTTTCAATAATACCCCTATTAAGTACTATTAGAGGAGGAGAGATATATAGTGGAGAATGGGAGAAAAAGTTGGATTATAAAAAGAAACAAGGACAATTTAGTAAATTATTTTAAACTTTGATTTTTTCCAATTATATCCTTCATTCCACTAAGTTTTTAAAATTAGTCAATTACTTAAGGACGAAGGAAGTAATTATGAAGTCTAATCAACCACTACTAAAAAAATGGCTATTACTAGCAGATTTTATTGGTGGATTTTAACATATGGTAATAACCTTATAGGAAACTATTACTGATAGATTTTTTCTATCAATAACTCTTTCTACGGGAAATACTGGCTGATTTTACAAAACAAAATCCGTCAAAAAGAGACTGAAAAAATTCGTTAGTGGGGAATCATTACCAACGGTTTTTCCCTCGATAATGCCTTTAAAAAATTAAACTTATTGGCAGATTTTTTTGCTGGTAATATTAATTTAGAATTTTTTTATTATATATTATCGGTGAAAAAAATCCGCCTAGAAAAGAATATTCTTTTAGTGAACATTGAATTTTCCTGTGTGACTACAACAACAGTAGGCGATGGTGGCAGAAATGAAAAAATTTATTATCATTTAAAAAATAATGTACCAAATTAATAATAAAAAATAATTAGTAGTAAAAAAAAAGACTTACCTTTGGTCGTGTATTTGACAGTGGCGATGGTGAGCATGCAAGTAGGGGCGGTGGTGGTGGTGGTGGCAACATTACTCATGAACAAAAAAAAAAAATAGAAAAGAGTAAGAAGAAAGGGGTAACAAAAGTATAACCAAAATAAAAAAAAAATCGATTAAAACATAGAGGATTTCGAGACAAAAACAATGACGGTCTCTTTATGAAAAATGGCAGCGGGATGGTGGAGAAATGGTCAGAAAATTGCCGGAGATGGAGAGATGAAGAGGAGAGAAACACTGACGGGAGAAAAATAAAAGAGGAGAATAGGTGGTTGATTGGATATTTAAAACATTTACCAATGAATTTTTTAACTTAAATAAAAATGTTGTACTTCACTTAAACTATTACTGGTGGAAAAATCTGTCGATAATATTATAATTTCTTTAAAAAACATTTTTTAACCAATTGTTGGTGGATTTTTCCACCAATAATCTACTGATAATATTAAAAAAAATCCATTTGTTATTGAGGGATTTTCTCACCAGAAAATCTACCGGTAAAGTCATCAGTCAGACACGATAATTAAATATTTGAATATCACCCAAAAAAATCTGCCGATAAAGACAAAAAAAATTTGCCAATAACTTCAACAGTCAACTGGGGATTTTTGAAAATTTAAACATGAATAGAAAAATTTGCCAACAAAGTGCTAAAAAATCTATTAATGATATTACCGATTGAAAAAAGAGATTTTGTTTTAAAAAAAACTATTGATAAATTAATGGCAGAAAAATCCACCAGCAATGAGCATTGTTTTTTAAAAGAGAAAAATATTGATAAAGTACCGGCAAAAAAATTCGATGATAATGTGCAACCTAAATTTGGTGGTAGATGGCACGAATATTATGGACGGATTATTGCTCGTAATAATTTTTCAATGTTTTTTAGTTGTTTCTTTCTTTTTCGTCGACATTACTAGTAAAAAAAATCAGCCAATAAAATCTATCGAAAAATGCATTTGTTAGGTAGTGAACTATCAACTATCATAGACCTTGTATATATTAAGAGCTACAATCGTTGAATGTGGTTAGACTAGGCTTGTCCGCTGCATAAACCCCTTTGTAAGATAATTTTATTTTTTAAGATAATTTTTTTTAATAAATTTTTGTTTTGAAAAATTATGATAAAAATTTAAATTAATATAATAAAAATTTAGTGATTTTTTATTTAATTGTTTTACAAAAATGGACCTGCTTGAATGTGTTTATTATGAGAGTGTTTTTTTTTTATTGATAATTAAGTACTTTTATCATTCCTTCGAGTGAAAAAGAAATTATCGTTCTACATAATACCTTAACAACTAAATTACATTACTTTTTAAATTATAATTTTCATATGTATATATATATTCAAACTCACATTCCAACAAAGTTAATATAAACTAATAATCTCTATGGCAACAATTCAAGTTGACAAAAGTTTTATGAATTTGATAAAACAAGAAGGTTTATTATAACATCTCTCATCATTACAAAGTTTCAGTTATATTGATTTAAATTAATACTTTCACATATTTTAATTGCATTCATGCCACTAAATTAGTATCATTTACTTGTTATTTTGAATTCATTCAAATGAATAAATGCTTCAGTTTGAGTACAATTATGTTATTTATTTTTTATAATTTCAATTAATTATAAAATTTTTCTTATGATTCATTAGGATTCTATTATCACTATTATATAATTAAATTCAGTGATTTTATTATAATTTCATGTTTAATTTTGATTTTTATAATTCATTTGTATTTTATAGAATAAGAAATAAAATAAGTTTATTTAATTTTGATTAAAACTACAAAACTTTTATCTATAATCTCAATGGAAAGACCTTTAGATCAGATCGAAAAAATATAGGGAAATATAAAATTTGAAATAGTATACTAATTATAGGTATTAATAAAATTCATAATTTTATAAATATAAAAGAGAACTAAATGTTAGAATATATTAAAATATCATCATTAATATTATATTCTTTAGTCTTATATTGTGATACTAAATTTTGATTTGTTTACAAACTATATTTTTTATCATAGAATTAAAATAAAATAAGATCATTTAATTAACAAAAAGAATATGTATCTAACGTTAAGTTTAAAATATAATCCAAATTAAAATATTTAAAATTAGATGAAATAGGGAAGTAAAATTTTTTAACACTATATTAGTAATATTTTACTAATAAAATTCATAATTTTATGAATATAAAGTAGAACTAAATATAATAATAAATTTTAATTTCAATCATTAGTGTTATGTTAATTAGTCTTCTAGTGATAATTATTTCTATTTTTGATAATGAGATTGTCATTGTTGTGTTTACTAAATTTAGTTCAATATACATAATCAAATAATATTTTAAAAAATTTCTAAATTAATATAAATACTGTTTTAGAATTTGAATAGGCAAAAAACAAAGTTAAAAAATAATGCATAATATGAAAAAAGCAATACCAACTTAAATGAAATAATATTATTGTTCTCAGAAACTTACAAATATTTATTACAATAGTTATGCACTCACTCACTGCAGTAGAAATTCCAAAGACCTACCACATGACCATATACAATGTTACCACAATGTAAGGCTTGATTATGCATGTTGGAGCTTTAAATCCTAAACCCTAAACCCCAACCATTCCAACCATATATAAATAATGGAAATAAAGGCATAATCAATGTGTTACAATGAAACTTTTTATTTATTATACATTTCAATTTCAAAACTAATAAATTAAATCACAATAATAACATTGTTTTTCACACTCTGCATTGGCAGAATTTAACAACATTTGGCATTAGAAGAATTTGATGATTGATATATTTAACTCCATAATTAATTTAATAAATGTGATAAAATGAAGGGTTTAGACTGCTAGCTATTTTCTATATGTGTAATAATTGCATAGTGGAGTCAATTATATATATATATATATTTAAAAATAATTAAAAACTAATTTTAATTTAACAAATTATAATACAAAAAGTACTCAATACAGTACTAAAACGAATCAATCAATTTGAAACCAAAATTGTATTTGAATAGTGTCACATCCCGACTTGGGAGCGTGACCGGCACGTGAGGAATCATGTCCTCGCATAAGCCTTCTGGGTGACATGTCTTTTTAAATGCATAATTTATTGAAATTTTCATTCTGACATCATAACTTCATCTAAATCTGTATTCAAAACCTGATATATGAAATCATAAGGCTAGAATACTTTAATATGCAAGCTCCGAAATCTTTCAATCATACTCTGAAAATCGAATCATACGTACATAAACTATTTGATCACATGCTCTTAATCTTAACTCTTGAAAATCAGCTTAACACTGGAAAACAGAATCATGAATACATCTTTAACTTCTTACATAAATTATAATCATAATCTACAATTTTAAATCCATGCTTGAAATTTCATATACATAAATATTTCTAACTCTAAAATTATATACATAATCTAAAAATAAATGCTTGGACTATAGCTGTAATATAAAATATACGAAGTTGCTCATTTACAAAAAGAACAATGAATGCTATATCATCTCAAATACAATTAAATCGTGGAAATCAAATGCAAAATATGTAAAGATATGGTTCAGGACTCTGCCCGTAATATCACTGGAGCACTCTACAAAACATAACCCTTCAAGGCAACGTGAAGCTTACCCAAACTGGAATATTCTACTGTTGAGGCGGAGAAGATGGAGGATCCAAGGCTACTGTTGTATCTGTGAGGAAAAAGAAAGAGAAGAAGGGTAAGTTTATCACAAAACTCAGTGAGTGGATCTTCACCCATCAATCACATGGGACAACCAAGAAATATACACAATTCAATATACATGCAACATGGACATGTAAGTAATTACATAATAATAATATTCATATACATGTCATTCAATCCTCGTCTTAACTAAATTAAATTCCAACTTTACAAAAAATTAACTTAAAACTAAATTTATTTTCTATAAGCATTCACTTATGGGTTTGTCCTCTAAATCATAAAAGCCTGCTTCCCTGGCCATTTGACATACTGCATCTGTGGCAGCCATGTATACCAAGTTTAACAACTTATAAGATTGTCTCTATGGTTGCTTGGCATACTACCCCCTTGGCAGCTAGGTATACTAAGGTTAACATCTTATAAGACTGTCTCCATAGCCGCTTGGTACACTGTCTCCTTGGCTGTTAGATGTACAAAGGTTAATGACTTTTAAACATGAATTGTAACTCTGGGCTAATCAACCTCATCATATATAACTCAACTAAAAAGGAATAAAACCAACAATATTGAAGTTTATTTCTAAGGCACTGTCTATTCCCATAAGTTAACATTTAAGATATCAAATATTATGTCATAGAAACTGTCCATGCTATACCGAACACTCCTTAGTTTCATGAAAATTCTTAAAATACTAGTTGTATATAAATCAAATAAATCTGAAAACTCTTAAAAATCTTGGTACTCTGGGAGCTCTAAATCTATGCAACTCTGACAGTCTGGCCTTAACATAACTATGACTATGAGATCATGCCCAAAGAATTATCCGTTTGTAGACATTATGATTTCAAAAGGCCATAGAGCATGTAGCCATCAACTGTCATGAATCATATGAAGATTTGTACTCTAAACTCTTTTGGGCTCAATTCCTAAATCATTTCTCAAGCTAACATATTTTTCATAAACTAAATAACTTTGATATTGTAAAACCTTTCTAAAATCTCTTGAAAACGTGGCAATATCATAAAAACTATAAAACATATTTGACAATTTCAGTAAGCTTGCTAAATCGTATATTTTATAATGAGTTCTTTCATGAGCACATAAACATTTTCAAGGCACATAACAATCTAAATCATGGTCCCATGGTTTTCTAAAATGCATTTTTTCATGCTATAGTCAAAATCATGATCTTTGCTATCTCATCGTTACTTGCAAAATCATATCTATTCATGCTTTCATTTCTAATATAATATTTAACAATTATGATGCATAAAACATACTTGTAATGACTAAAGATAAGGTCATGAGTTTGAATCCACTCATCATTTGAGGTCAGAAATATGTGGGCACCACCAACTTGACATTGAGAGTTTGGAATGACACCAATAATTGCCATAGAATAACATAGACTCATGAATATTCTCTAACAACTCCAGAATAACTCTAAACCAATTCTATGGACATTGGGGGAGCACTCCAACTTGACAACAACTAATAATATGGACACTCTAGCTCATGAACATAGAGGAAAAAGGAGACTCTAGCTCATGAACATAGAGGAAAAAAGAAAAAAAGAAGGATAAATCATGTAAATCCCTCATCTTGGAGCTTGGAAGAGATGGGATCAATGGAGGATGCGAGTAAGGAGGTAAGAGAAGAAGGATTAGGTGCTAGGGTTCTAAAAGGGAAGAAATCCTGAGTTGGGGTGTATTTATAGGGGAGAGGGTCATTTACTTAAAACTACATCCTTTTCTACTGTGATGAAGTCGAGGGTGCTCGCTTTAGCGAACCTGTTGTTCCACCTACTTGCTGCACCAAGAAAAACTCGTTGTAGCAAACCTGTTTGGCCTCTTACTTACTACAATGAGAAAAGCTTGTTGTAACGAATATGTCTGCACTGAAAAATAAAAACTTTAGTAAAAAAGATGATTTTATGCAATTCAGAGGTTTTATAGTAGTAATTATAGCTAATCAATTAAAACTTAAACTCATAAATTAAATTGTCACAACATAATACTTATTCTTCATTAGCAATCTGCGGATCCAAAATTATTATTAATGCAGAAAACTTTTATATGATTTTTTTTAATGACGTGCTTTTATATGAAATTTGCTATTGTTATATGATATCTTTTTTGAATATTTAATATTAATGGTAATATCAAATGCATTTTGGGAATGTTTGTTAAAGAAAGAAGGCAATAGCTAATTAATGTATTTGATTTCTTTTAATGAAATAACACTATTTTTTAAAATAAATTAAATATTCTATTTTTAATGCATTCTATTTATAATGCTAATTTGATAAGCAAATCCTGTCTGTTAATGCCAATTGAGTATTCATATATATTCAAACAATTTTATTTGCGATACAATGTCAACTAATACATGGGCAGCTACATTTGCACTATTCAAAGGCAATAACATGGGAAATAGAATATGTCAAAAGAAAAAAAGTATCACAATAGTAATAATTTTTTTTTTGATAAACAGAACCCATACGATTACAATATTGTTACAAATGCTTGTTTTCTATAAATACTTCCATAAATTCCATATATCTACAACGAGCACCTCGAATCAGTTATCATTACCTATATCTTTTGTTTCCACCGCTACTTGTACTACTCCCTTTTGCATCTTGGCCTGTTGCCTTCCTTTGCAATGGGTTTACATCTCCGTCCATAAAAGAATGATAATGCTCAATCTTGTATATGGAGGCAATGATTGGATTTTCAGGATCCCTCAAACTTGATTACAATAGTAGCTAGAAGAGAAGAAAATAAAAAAGACTATAAAGAGCTCAAATATTCATATTAGATCACCATATGAGTTATTTTGGGGTTATTGTCATGAAACCATTTATCCCAAAAGCTTAAGCTGTTGGGTTATGGCACACTAATGGTTTTATATTTAATACATCGCTCACGCTAGTGCCTCTTTTTGGGCTTGAAATGTGAACAATGCACATACGTACCATACCTTATGCTAAAATTTAATTATTTTTGTTTAGAAGCAGGGGCAATAACAATCGAACTCTAGACTATTTGGTTGTAGAGGCTCTGATACCATGTCATAAAACTATTTGTCCCAAAAACTTAAGTTGTTGGGTTATGACACACTAATGGTTTTATATTTAATAGTTCTCACTATAGCTTCATCTTAGTTTCACATCTATTCACCCAAGCTACATGTGAAGGTTTAGTTACGTTCCACTCCCCAACCTTTCCAAGCATATATAGAGATGAAGACATAACTAATAGGTTGCTATGAAACTGCTTATTTAATGCATTTTGATTTCAAAACTAGTAAATTACTCTAATAAGCTCTCTTCTTTGTATTCCTTGGTAGAATTTGAAACATTTGTTCTTTGTATTTATCTGCATAGAATTTGATGACTATTACAGGTAACAATTGCACTTTGAAAACTAATAAATAATATATATATATATATATATTGATGATATAGAAATAAATAATTTGAAAAGTAAACAAAATATCTTAATAAAATTTTTAAAATTACAAAATTAATTCAAATTAATAAATCTTAAACGTAACTAAAGATATTTTATGGACTTAAATAACATAAATTGTTACTAAACAAATAGCTATCAATGTATTATTTTAGATTTTAAAAATTTTAGACTTTAAAAGTGATGATAAATTATCAATTAAGTGCAATAAAAATATCCAAAAATAATTGAAAAGAATTTACTGAAAATATAACAACTGCTGTATAGTATATGTCAATGTTACCTCGATTAATTTATAATGATTAATAATTTATTTAACTTTGAGAAAAGTAATATAAATTAATTATCTATATTACAACACATTTAACTTCAATAATGAGATCTAGACTTTAGAGTAAACATTCACTTGTTATTTTTTTTTTCAATTTTTTCTTTTTAAAACTTTTTCTTTTTCTGTTGTGAGTGTGTTGACCATGTATGTAGAATTGTGATATCAATATTATGTAATATAAATGTGAATGTAATAAATGCTATACGCAGTGAAGAATATATATATTGATGATAAGGAAGCTTAATATTGTTTTAATTATTAAAGTAAGAGAAAGGATAGTACACTAGCCATTAATAAAATGTATAATGGGTGCAGTTCTTGATTATTATATCTAAAATCATTTTCGCAATGACAACGAATGAAAATGACAAATGACCATTCAAGGGGATCATTTCTTTCCCGTCAAAAAACAGAATGGGGCATATACATTAACACTACATTATAAAGCAGAATGGGATAAACCCAGTGTCACTTCTTGATGGAAAAGGATACAGGCAGTCCAAAACTTCAAAGATAGAAGAAGCCAAAACTGCCATGGATAATCAATCAAGTAATGATATATTGTCTATAAATTTTCCTACAAAACTTCTTATATACTAATAAAATTAAAAAATTAAATATATTTTATATCTTTATTTTAAGTCTTGAAACGTAATCCAAACTTAATTATTTAATTTAATATTAGGAGAACTTGTAAAAAATGGGAAAAAGAGGAAAAAAACCCCCCTAAATGTTTATCGTTTTGCAAATCACCACCACAAACTTTAAAACATTCACAATTAGTCCCTAAACTTTAATTAATACTTTAATAGACTCTTTTATTTTAAATTTGTTCATACAATAATGGTATAATAACACATAAAAATATATTAACCATTTATTTTACATTAAATTTTGACCATTGACTAAATTTAGACCACTTATTTAACTGTAACTACCAGTAATTTTATCAGATTCTTTCATATAAATATCTATTAAGTTATAAGTTAAAGTTTAATGACTAATTAGGAAGATTTTAAAGTTCAAAGTGGCACTTTATGAAAAGATATAAGTTTGAGGGGTTTGGATACTCTTTTCCTTGAAAAATATAATATATATATATATATATATATATATATATATATATATATATATAATTTCCTGAGTTCTTGCGTTAGTGAATAATTTGTCCTTTCTTGATGTAGCTAGGGCCCCAAATATTTTGCCTAAAGACACCATCATAGGACTTTTCCAACATGCCTATTGTGATATGGTCTCATGTATACTTAGGGTAGGGAGCACAAATGTTCTGTTGATCTTCGTTCTCCATGCTCCAAGCTCCATGACTGGACAGGGGTAAGGCACCTTGTCACGACTCAACTTGAAAACGTGACCGATACGTCAGGAATCTCATCCTCATGTAAGACTCGTGACCTCTGAGCTTCTCTATATGCACAAAATAATATATTTTTCATTGTGAAAACATAGTTTCATCTAAATCTTTGTTTAAACTTTATATCCGAAATTATAAAACTAAAATACTTGATATATGAAGTTCTGAAAATATTTTAATCATACTCTAAAAATCAATTTAACATGTGAACTGAATTATAAATTCACCTTTAACTTGTATGTAATTTTATTTAAACTCTACAATTCCAAATCCAGACTTGTAAACTGAAAACATATACATAATTTTTCAAATGCTGAATTTAAATACATAATCTAGAAATAATGCATGGCTTGGATCCTGCCTGTATATCTACTGGAGCACTCTACTTTAACCAGACTCTAAACTAAGCTTTACTCTGAAATAAGACTCACCACTGAGAACAACAACGTCTACCAAAACAAGAGGCTGGGCAACATCTATACCTGCAACTATGAGGAGGAAAGGAGAGGGATGAATCAACGAACTCAGTGAGTGAGCTCTCACCCATCACCCACATAGGACAACCAAGGAATATAGAATATGCACTATACATGCAGCAATCATAAACCACTTGATATCTATTTGCTTAATTGTATGGAAAAGATATCTTTGCATTTATAAGTTCATAGAAAGGCATCTCTAAGTTCTTACTCTAACAAGAAATCATTTTCTGTACATATACATAACAGCTCTTAAATCAAATATTCTCTGAAAAGCATCAATAATCTTTGAAAACATAAATAACATTACTCTAATAGAGAAACATGGATATCTGTTTACTAATTGTATGACAATATATCCTTTAGTTATGCATGTCAACCATGACATAACTAATTCTCCACTCTATGATCCTTCTAGGATCTAAATCAGACACCTAACTAGGTTCCATCTCTGCTCTATGAGATTGCCCCTCAAGACAACTTGGTACCAAGGTTAATGATTATTTTTTCTAGTCGTTAACACATTGTTTATTTCTCTATAACTACCGTCTGAACTAGTTTGTACTTAGTGCATATAATCTGAAAACTCTTAAAATCTCTTAAAGTGCTGAAACTCTAAAACTCTGTTATATGCTTTATTCTAGGCTCAAAACTCTTTCATACATAATTACTTTATTCCTTAAAATTATCAAGATAATTCATAAAATCTCTAAATACAATAGTATTCATACTCTAGGTCTATATAAACCATTTAAATATGAAAATTCTTGAAACTTTAAAAGTTCTGGACTCATATAACTCTAGCAATCTAGCCTTGGCATAACTGAAACTATGAAATCATGCCCAAGGGATCATCCGTTTGTAGGTGTTCCGATTTCAAGCTTACAGAATATGTATCTAACAGTCATTATGAATTATATTTGATTCCACACTTCGGAATATCATGAAAACTAAAATTCTAAGTTCATATTTCAAACTAATATATTTTTCTATATACTTGAAATCTCTAATATCATAATTCAACAACTAGGGTTCATAATCATAAAACTTGGAAATCATATAACATATTTATTTGTAAAACTAGGCCATACTCTTGTTTCACATTTCTCTAACATATATAAATATATTAACTAAATATTCAAAAGCATAGCTTGAAATCTAAACCTTGAAAACATAATAATGTCACAAATCTATAAGAACATATCTTTCAAACTGGCATCTTATTGAATTATACATTTGACAACAAATCTCTTCATGAATGTATAAAATATTTTCATAGCACTCAAAATATTAATCATGGTCCCATGGTTTTTCCTAAACACATTTTCATGCTATTGTCCAAATCAAAAACTTTGTCTAGTTTGTCATGCTTGTAAAATTATACATATATAATCATACTTTCATCTCTAATGTCATATTTAACTAACATAATGCAAGAACATACTCATAATGCTTAAAAATAAGACCATGATTTTGAACTCACTCACTGTTTGAAGCCAGGAGTATGTGGAAACCATCAACTTGACCTTAAGAGCTTGGAATAACACCAACAACTGTCATAGAACAACATAGACTCATGAATAGACTCTAATTACCTCTAGATAACTCTACATTAACTCTAGCAATAATGGGGAGCACCCTCACTTGAACACAATGGGAGAAACAACAAAGCCCGAACCATGGAACATGAAAAGTAAAGGAAGGAGATGACAAAACCTATAAAAACTTTTACTTTTGATCTTGGAAGGAGAAGGAATGATGACGAATTGAGAAAGAAAGGGTTAGAAAAGTGTTTAGGAAGAAGGGTTTCGGTTTCTGCTGTGGAAAGCCCAATTTGGGAGTATTTTATGGGGGTTAGGGATTTCACTTATCGAAATTACATCATTTTACACTGTGCTGTCATTAGGCTAGCTCGCTACGGTGAGCCTTCAGGCTCACTCGATGGCAACAGCGACCAAAACTCTTTGTGGCAAGCCTACTCTATAGAATTCTACAGTAGCAGTTCTAGCTTTTCACCCCTTGGCCCTTCACGCATCCAGGGCCTTCCCAACAACACAGATGGGTCCCAGGGGACCCTAGGGCCATACTGGACTAGTCCAAAGACAAGTATATCTAGGGTATCACATACCTACAAGGACTCCGACACTCAAGTCAGAGAGTCCTCAAGAGGTGTGTATTAAGGTAGGATAAAAATGAATACCTTGAGGGGATTTTCCCTTCCCTATTTATACTCATAGGATATTCCCTAAGGGAGAGTCCTTAAGGATAAGTTGGCAGTCCTTTGGTACATTGTACTTATTCTGAGATGTGATAGGCTGTTTTGACATTTTTCCTTTTCGTCCCCTACATGTCTGCACTTGGTCCCAAGCTCATTAAGTGCTCTTCCCAACCTTGTCTAGGGTTGTTTTATCTTTCCTAGGGGAAGATTTCTTCAATAAGTTTGAGCTTGATGCTACTCTCTTCTACTGAACATCGGGTGGACCTCGGATGGACCTCGAGATGGGATTCCTTGGCATTTCTAGTACCTCAAGAGGGAGGTGATCATGTCCTCTATTTGAGGTCTACGATCCAAGGTCCCAAATCATAATAGTTACCCCCAACTCAATGGCCGGGGCTAGTTCGATGGGTGTCGAGTTCTTTCCTTATGATCATTTTGTTTCTTAGGAGTCGAAAGATTCAATTAGTGAAGAATGCAGTATTCACAATGAAGTTATGTTCACCACATAGTGAAATTGTGTTAGAGCATCAAAAGGAGGAATTGGGGAAAGAAATCTCCGACCTCAGGTAGGAGGTGCCAGATCATAGGGAGAAGAAGAAAGGTTAGGATGGAGAAGGAGGAGCTTGTTGATGCTAAGGCCAAGGCGGATGCTCTTTTATCTGAACCCGAGTCCACTTTGGTCGTGAGGGGCTTGGTGGAGGTTGGACAGAGGTCATCCCCTTCTAGCCTGTAAGTTGGCTACCCTAACATCTCCTTCCTTACCATCATCTTTAAGTTCAAGGAGTTTGTGGGGGATCCCCAATACTTCCTTCCACTGCCATGTTTGACAGTTGGACCTCTTTGAGTTCCTTTCCCAACTGCAACAAGAGCTTGTAAATATGGTAGGGTTCCTTGCCTGTTAGGAGGAAGCTTTTTTCGAGGCTCCAACTTTCCAAGGCCAAATTAATGCTTTAGAGATCAAGAAAGTTGGGCTTTAGGGATGGTCTTGAATGCTAGGAAAAAGTTGGAGGATCGAAAGAAGCAGCTCGAGAATGAGGTTTCTGATCTTTAAGAGAAAGTCAAAGACCTCAAGAGAAAGGTGAAGGACCTAGATGAGAAAGAGAACAGTTGGAGGACCTAGACAACTTGCGAGTGGAGTTTGAGGTCGAGCGAGCTGACTTGGTCAAGGCTTGGACCACCAGTTTTACAAAGTTGTTTGAGAGCTGATGGATCAGTTCTGGGTGATTGTCGGACTTGACGTGGACTTATCTAAGATTGCATTTCCAAGGACTTATCTAAGAACGCATCATATATCCATAAACGATTTTCAAGGAACATCTTGATCAAGAATTATATTAACCTAAAAATTGAACACAACAATTTTTAAACCTTTTTTATTTTAAATTTCACGAATTTCTAATGTAACTTTCGGTAAAATCTCCCCTAATATATGAGCATCTCCTTATGTATATCATGGTTATATTCAAACAAAAAAATATATTTTGAAAATTTTTGACAAAGTTTTCCCTAATTTAATACTATCCCATAAAATATGTCATCAACAATCAATTAACAAGCCGCAATTTCATTCTAATTACACAAACAATTAATTACATAACAAAATAATTAATCAATACATTACCCATCACAATCCTAAAACTGTTCTAATATGCACCCTCTTATTTCTTCACAATGTGCACATCTTATAATCTCGGCATACACAGTCAACCTCTACAGCAAATAATGCAAACATGTCAGGACAGGACTTTTATGCCTTTTCCCCCAGTCATGCAATCTTTTGTCTACAATTCTATCATAGAAATCATAAGTCTCTATCCTACATACAATTAAGCATATAAATAATAAAGATTTCATTACTAACCTATATAACAATGCATGGTAAATAATCAATGGCTGACAGCACATGCCCAACTAAATCCTAAAAATCCAAAATTAATAAACACATTTAATTAGAAATACAAACTATTTAATTCACACTAAAATTAGAAAAAAATCACCAACAAGTTTTAAGAGGCAGAAAACCATTGAGCACTGGAAAGCACAAAAAAAAGGCAAAGCAAAAAACCAATTAAAAGGTAGAGAACATTACCATAAACATAATGGCAGAAATCACTTGCACAATGGAGGCTCCAATCACCAACGGTGGCCAAAACAATGGTGGTAACGCTATAGAGAGAAATGAGAAAGAGTCGAAGATGAAAAATAGGGAAGAAGAAGGAGTGTCTGTTAGCTCCAGAACTCTTCAAAAAGCCTTAAAGCTTAAGGTTTTGACTAATAAGAAAGCAAATTTTGTTAAAATGTTTTGAAGAATGGACTAATATTTCATTTGAGTTTTTAAAGCGTTTACAGGACTATTCTCGAAGACATGATTATAATCTCATTTAAAGAGATTCAAAACCTCAATGATGTGAAAAAGAGATCTAAGAGTGAACGTGCATATGTTGGATATACGAGAAAAGATTTTTTAGATTAGAAATGAAGTCAAGATCTTCAGAAAAAGATTCGCGCATTCAAAAAGTGCTGGTCAATGAAGAAATCAATTTTTTCCTGAAGCAAGTCATGGTTTCGGTCTTTAATATCAATGACAAAATTTCTATCAAGATTGGATTGAAGAAATGAAGATCAACAAGAAGATCAGAAACTGAGAAAGCGTATTAGAAAGCACGAGTTTTCATAAATCGTGCACTTTGCAGAAAAGGAGGGAAAATTTAAAATTCAAATTAAATCAACACCCAACAAAGGTTGATAGTGACATCTTACTTTTCCACTTGGACAACTGTCCCATCTTCTAGAAAAAAGAGTTCAGAAACTACGACCATAAAGTAAAAGTAGTTTCTAAAGCTTTATTCATAAACCATATTTGACAACAGTCTTTGTGCCTATAAAAGTAGCTCTGACATAGCCGCTAGTTTTTTAAATGGCTTTTTGCAAGACACAAAAAGTAGATCTACACGTGTCAAGAGGAAGGAAGATCAAGGGGCAATGGTCTGATTTGAAGATCAAATATAAAAGGATGTCATGTACTTACAACTTAAGACTTTTGAAAGATCTTTGATAGATTTCTAAGAATGCTAAACGCGAACTTCCTATCTTCTTTTGTAAATTACATTATATCTTGTAATCAGTTTCTGGGTCTATAAAAATCTTCTTTCTAAGTTCTCATTAGATAACATTTTCTTTTTAGAAAGAACTATTAGAAAAACTTGAATGTTTAGTTGTTGGAGAGAACCAACCTTAAACCAAATTATTATAACCAGATTCATTGATGATCACTATGAGGTTAGCTTTTGACAGGCTAGTGAAAAGAATAATTGGAAGTGACAGTAGAGTGGAACTACTGGTCATGGAAAATAGCTTGAGAAGACTATACAAAGATTATCGTTCTTTCTCAGAGTTGAGAAAAGGATTTAGTGAAACTCAACAATTTGTTGAAAACTGGATATAGGCAAAGTTGGTTGAACCAGTATAAAAACCACTGTGCAATATTTCTCTATCCCTTCTCATCTCTTTCACATTCTGCATTTGAGATTTGCTACAATATACTTATGAAAATGTTTTTTAAAACAGTTTCTAAGTTCTCACTCAGTTTAGAAAGTAACTTTCTGAACCAGACTAATATACATTTCCACTGCCTTCAAGTGAAGAACTTGATATGACCTATTTAGTATTTCATATTAGAAAAAGAAGTTAAAACACGATTTAACCCTCTTCTCATGCTATTTTCAATCTACAGGGGCACCATGTTTAAGCCTTATTGTGCGCGTTATAGAGGGAGTTTTTTTGTTTGTAATGAGTTAAATGGATCACAGTATTTCATTTCACCCATTACAGATCAATTTTTGCTGTCTGTAACGTGAGCAAACGATACGTGCTTCAAAATTCAAATTATAGGCGGATTTTACTATGTAGTGACTTGAATTTCTTTTAAATGCATAATAAATAGAAAACCATATGTAAATTCGTCTATATTTTTTTTTAATTTCTTTTATTTTCCTCTGTAAACTCCGTCTGTAACAGTTACATGCCATGTGATGCGAGTTTGCTCCAACAACTACTGACGATTTTATAGACCTTGACAAAAGAAAATTTTCCATGTTTTTGTTTTTCCATCTATAAATCCGTGTGTATCAAAGGCAGAAATAAATTCCTCTATAAAATCCATCTGTATTCCATGAATTTTTAGTAGTGAAATTAATCTACAATTGATGTTTTTATTAGTTTGTAATACTTCAATGATTAACTTCATTATTTTTAATAGACTTTGCCAGTGTTAATAGAGGACACGTTAGGAGTTAATTTAAAAGGATATTCATCCTTCAAAACTAGATTAAATATCCAAATTAGTCCCTCAGATTTTAAAAATCTCAAATTGGTCCCTCACGTTTCAAAGAAGGGGACAAATTATCCTCCATACAGTTTCGTATAGTGTATGGAGAGACCAATTTGTCCCCTTTTTAATGGTATGGAACTGTACGAAAGGACTAATTTGTCCACTTTTTTAAAATATGAGAGACTAATTTAGAATTTTGAAAATCTGATGAACTAACTTATCCTTTGATACTAATCTGAGAGATCAGTTTGGGATTTATGTCTAAAAACTAATATTTCATCTCGCTGATTATTGAAGTATGATGCACTTCACACTATCTACATCTTTTAACAAAAGTATTGTTTTTAACACTAAAAAATAGATATCCTATTGAATCCACTTCATCGCTATTAAATATGATAATATTTTCTACGTACTCCATTTATTCATCACAGCCATGGATGATGGAATGCGATTGACACATCTACTCTCGAGGGTCAAAATAACATTACTTATCTTGAACAATATTATTTAAATATTTAAAAGCAAGTGTTTATTTGGATATCCATTAAATCCAAAAGTGGAAAAATTAGATAAATAAGAGTAAGTGAAGACTACAATTCAATTCAATAATAATAAAGCAGTCGCATAAGTGTCAAATGGAACATCTATTTTATTGATTGTAAAAACATATTACCCCACCCTTTTTAAAATAATATCTTTTTATTTTTTAGATTCTTTTGTAAATTTACGTATCTAGATGTAAACTGTGTCTAAAAGATACATTTATTTTGCATCGTACATATAACTGATCAATTTTTGCTTCAAATAATAAAGGCCAAAGGCTGAACGTCACCCGATCGTCACAAACGAAACGTCATCCTCAGCTTTTTTTTCAAGGCATAGTGCAGTTAGGTACTATCTGATTTTTTTATTATATTTGGCATATTTGAGATTCTATTGAATATAATCAATATAAAACACTATTCATTGAGAGGGTTTTTATATGAAAAAAATTAAAATACTAAATTTGATCGTTAAATTATGTATAAATAATTAAATTCAGATTACAGTTTTATTAAAAAAATTAAGTTGAGAGAATTTTTGTTCCAATTTAGAATCAAGATATGCGATATTTATAAAGCATTTATCGAAAGATTTACAAATTATCTGCTAATGAAAAAAAAATAAAAATTAAATGATACTAAGTTAAGAGAATTTTTGTTCCAATTTAGAATCAAGATATGCGATATTTATAAAGTATTTCTAGAAAGATTTACAAATTATCTGCTAATGAAAAAAAATTGCAAACTGAAAACCTATTGAGTGAGTCCATATTCGTTAGTACACAGAATTATCTGACAATTGCAATATTGCTTGAAAATTAGATATCACCTTATGTTTTAATTTTAATGATATTACATGGTTAAATAATTTAAATTTTATCCTTCTTATATATATTATATGAATATTATTTAAATTTTTGAAAATAAACATCCCGAAATTAAATACCAAAAGGACAAATAAACACAAATTTCTAATTAACTTCTCTCTATCAATCTCCAGCATCACAAACTTTTAGAATAATATCAAATAAAGTTTCTGCGTGTATATACACAATTCTATACGGGCCTTTGGTTTGTGTTCTAGAACATAAATATAGGAATGGACTGTTTCTGTATCATATTTGATGGTACAGATGGAATATAGGAATGGAAAAATTTTCTATTCCAGAGACAGAAATTTTCTATATTTCTGTCCTTCTACAAAGTGAGGACAGTGAAGACAGGACACGGAGACAAAAATTTAACTTCTTAAGTAGCACTCTCCGGTGGTGGTCGGTCAATATCAGCGGCCACTGGTCAACGCCCGGTCAATGGTGCTCAATGCCGGTCAAATGTCTGTATTGTCTCTGTCAACCAAACACGATACATGGATAATATTTTTTATATTTCCGTCTCCACTGTCTCTATCCTTGTATTTATGTCCCGGGACACCAACCAAATGCTACCTAGGAGTACAGATTATTCTCTCTTATCTATTGAGCTTTGTTATGTAAACGTTAAAAAAAAATAATTGACGTATATTTTATTGTTATTAAATATAATAAATAGATGGGATAAGTGGAACCACTATTATATCTAATAATAATAAAATAAGTGTCATAAATATTCACTTTTAAAATGTTTCAATACTCATTCTGTTCAGAATATTTGTTCACTTTCAGATAAAATTATTTTTTAAAATATTTATTAATTTTATATTTGAATAAATTAATTTTTTTATTACAATAATACTTCTGATCAGTTAATGACCATTAGTATAAAATTTTATTTTTAACTATTTAATGTGCTTCATAATTAATAATATTATAATATATTATTCTATACACTATAATTTTATATAAAAATATTTTATTATTATATTGTTTATTATTTATTTTAATATCAATATTCATCTAAATTTTACAAATATTTTATAAAAGAGGAAGTACATTTTTGTCTTATCTGCTGTCTGTGGAAAACTTTCTTCTTGGTGGAAAATTATTTCTTGTTTCACATCTCACATCAATGTGGCTAGCTGCGGTGCCTCCCCAACATTTTCCACTCATTTGTGCATATCTCCTTTTCCTCCCCAGACCCAAAAGGCCTCTCTATTTCTCTCTCTTCATTATATTCCTCTCTCTCTCTCTCTCTCTCGCACACACACACACAGTCTTGCCTTCCAAAAAAACCAAACCAAAAATAAACCAAACACCAAACACCACAACACAGATCCTTATAGTCACTATTCTCTTTTTGGAAAAAAATAAAAATCAATAAATAAAAAAAAATGGATGCCCTTTGCCCTGATGAGAGTGTCTCAGCCAATAATAAGTGGAAGAGGGTGATTATGAAAAAGCTTGTTCAGGGTCAGGAGGCAGCAACTCAGCTAAGGCTCCTGCTTCAGAAGCCCTTTGGTGCTGACGAAGGGTCTCTCTCTGCCGAGGAGCTTTTGGCCAACGTTCAGAGATCTTTCACTGAGAGCCTTTCTGTTTTCACTTCCAATTCCCCCGCCCAAAACGGGTCGCCGGCGGAGGCAGCTTCCGGCGATGATGATTCCGGTAAGGGTCGGAAGAGATCCTCTCCACCCACAAAGAATGGAGGAAGAGGTTGCTACAAAAGAAGGTTCTTTGCTTCTCTCTCTCTCTCTATTCTTGGGTGTGTACAAAATTTAACCCTTTTTATTTAGCACATATTCAAAATAAAATTAATCTCTAGCTGCTATTTTGTTCAAAATGCACTTACTCATTATATTTGTGGGTGCAAATATGGTATTTTTGGTTTAAATCTATGCAAAGATTTTTCTTTTTGATTAGTTCAATTCCTCAGCCAACAAAGGTTGTTCTGTGTGTGATTTGAGTTTCTAGGTGGATTTGATGTGAATTGGGATTTGTACGGAAGTACGTACGGACAGGGTGCCATATGTCATTGTGTTGAGTTGTTATATCAACATGGGGAAAGTTCTTAGCCTGGTGTAGCTTTTTTAGTGAGAAATGAAAAAAGAAAAAAAAAATGAAGGTTTGAAGTTAAGTTGATGATATATCATCATGAATTGATGGAGTGAACACCATGTATGTTGATTTTGGATTAGTGGAAGAGATTGTGAAGGTTTTCATATTCAATTGTGGGTTCCTTATTTCTAGGATGCTTTTTGTTTTGCTGTGAATATTATTTTATATGGATGTTATTATTGTGTGCGGCCATGCTATATATCAGGTTCATGAAAATGACATGCATGGGGGTAATCACGAATTGTTGTTGCTTATATAGGAGGAGTGCACAGTCATGGATCAGAGTCTCCCCCACTGCTGATGATGATCATGCATGGAGGAAATACGGACAAAAAGATATCCTGAATTCTAAATTCCCTAGGTAATATTACTATTTTTCTTTTCCTTTCAATTTTTACTTTATATATTTCTTTTGTAACAATTTTTATTTATTTTTCGTGGGGATGATATTCTGAGATAGTACTATACTTAGCTTGTATGATTTATACAAGTTGCGTCACCTTCACAAGCAAGTAAGGGTCCTTTTCCTTTTTTTGGGTTGCTTTCCTTTCTTATTTGAATAATTTTTTAAAAAATAATTAGAATCTCAAAAGAATTAGAGTTTAGCTTCTTCTTTTTTTTTATTTTGAGAAGTTAAAAGGAATAGCTTCCAAAAATATGAGTTTTCAACTAAATATAGAATTTGAGTCTCATAATACTTTTTCAAAATAAAAAATAGACGCACTAGTAATAGATGAAACTACTGGTACAGTAAAATTACAATGATAAGAGGTCTGGAATTTATATAAAAAGAGAGCTGAAAAATAAAATAAGCAATTATGGAGTGAATAAAATGCAATGGGGTAGGCATAAAATTAAAGCTATATTGACTTCAATTCACCAAAGAGAAATGATAAATATCCACCATCATACTTACACCATATACTTATACCAAGTTAAAAATTGTAAACCAACATGGAAAAAATCATAAACCAACATGTAAAAAATTATAAATCAAGATGCAAAAAATTATAAATTACTATGCAAAAAGTTTTTACATATTGATTTATAACTTTTTGCATACTGGTTTACAACCTTTTACACACTGATTTACAATTTATAACTTGGCATAAGTGTGTGGTGTAAGCATAATGGTGGTTGTGTATCACTCCTCTTCACCTAATTATAAATTCAATTACCATGAATTTCAATTATGTAGCACTTGTACCCATTTGGATAACATTGTCTCTGCTTTTCTTCAACCTTTTGGAAGGTAAAAGTAATATTTCTTATGTTTGTTTATATAGTAACTTATTACTTATAAAAAAATTATTTTTAGTGTATTTTGAAAAATTAAAATATCTAACTTCTCAAGAAATATTTTTCAAAGCACTCAAAATGAATATTTTTGTTACTATGTATCTAAATACAAAATAATTTATATAAGTTACTTTTCAAATTTTATTTTTGCATAAAAAACTTAAATAAGTCTATCATTTATCCAAACCGGCCCCTTATCTTAACTGATTAATGGCCCACTCCCTAATTTAATTCCGGGTTTTCTCAAGGCCAAATAATTTTCTTTATTCTAAATTAATTGCCTAATCTCTTATCTACAAACTAATTTAGGAAAAAAATGATGTTCTATGGATTCCTAACAAATTAAACTACATGAATCACTGTTATATATCTGTAGTTTTTTTCTCAATTCACGGGTTTATGTTAAAATATTTGTTCATAGACCTTCTCCCAGATTATTGCAAATCTATATATCATTTAAATGGTGATAAAACATTCAGAATATGAATTAAGAACAATGTAAATAATTGAACACAAATATATACAACATAAATGACATCAATCTATAGAATTAAGAACAATATAAACAATTGAACACTAATATATACAACATAAATAACATCAATCTATAGGTAATATCATAACATACTTGACTTCATTAATGCCCTAGCTAAAAAGGTATCTTATCCATGATGGATGAAGAAATACAAAAAGAAATGGAGAACAGAAAACACAGTAGAAAAGTCATAGAAAAATAGACAACGAACACTAGGATTTAGGTTGCTTGAGGTTGAAACGTTGTCTTCTCCCTTCTGCAGTACCTTGGAATCCTTGTGTCTTTGATATCTTTCCTAGGGTTACCTCAATTTCGAATGAATGCCAAAAGATCTAGAGTAGAGCTCAAAAGTGTTCTAAAATAGACCCTTGAAGTGATGACAATGACGAGTGCATTTGGATTGGCTTTTTCCCAAAATAAAGCACTTATTTTTTTTTAAAAAAAAAGTGCTTCAATGTATTTTTTAGGGTGTTTGGGTTGGCTTTTAAAAAAAGCACTTCACATTAAAAATGTGGTGGAACCACTTTTTTAAAAGCTAGTGATATCCAGCTTCTTAAAAAAGTCAAAGTAGAACTGGTTTTTAATAAAATTACATTTCAAAATTATCCCTCAGTATTATTTATAATTACAACTCTATCCATTGGTAAATTCTTAAAAAAACTTCTTCCTTCTCATTCCTCACAGTCACACACACGCCTCATCTCCTCACAGTCACTCACTCAAACATCTCTAATAAACCTACACTCCAACTTTGTTTTTGACTTCATTATTTTTTTAAGATACACTCACTTTGATTTATTTTATTTAGGGATGTCTCTAATCATATCAGGGAGAAAGAACAATATTGACCTCATTTTAATGATTATATTGGGGCTATAGATGATACTTATATAACTATCCATGTAACTATTAAAAACAAACACCTTTCACCTAGTTATAAGAAAGGATATATAAGCACTAATGTATTAGTTGTCTGTGATGGAAGAATTGAGGAATAGTATAAGGGATCAGTTATCAATAAAATGTATCATGGGTGTTTTAACATTATTAAACTTTTGTTGTCGTTCTTTTATGTAATTTGGTGTAAAGAAAGTGCTTTTATTTTTGTTTATAAAAAATAAGTACTTTTAATAATTAAAAGTACTTGTCAAATTGCCTATCCCAATGTAAAATAGCTTTTTGCAGGAAAAAAAAGTTCTACTAAAAAAAATTAAGTAAAAAACATATTTTTTAAAAAATCCAATCCAAACGCGCTCTACAAATTATTTAGACCTTCCTAAATTTGATGCATGATCCTGCAACGTGATTAGAATTGCAATTGGATGTACTCTATGTTTCATAACTCACTGTTTGTCATGCTACAATGTGTTTGTTGCAATCTAACATGACTTCCTTGAAGTGCAAATTGAACTTGAAGCTCTTGTCGTTTCTTGTAGATGCTAAGGCCTAAAAATCACATGCAAATTACACCAATAAATGTCCAAACTAAGCTACCAAAAGGACGAAACTCTATGAATTTCTAACAAAATTGCATGGATCGCATTTTTCTATCTTCGATTTTCGGTCAATTTACAGTGTTTATGATATAAAACTTTGTTCACAAATCTTATCTCTATTTATTGTGAATCAACATATCATTTAAATGGTGATAACAAAAACATTAACAACAATTATAAACACTTAAACATAAAGATGAAGAACATATGTAACAACATCCATAGGCAATAATATCACATAATTGACTCCATCAACAGCCTATTTAAAGCGATTTTGTTCATAATGGATAATGAGATACAAAATGAAGATGAAGAGCAGAAGATACAAGAGAAAAAGTCATAGAAAAGAGATAAGGAAAAACTAGGATTTAGGTTGCTTGAGGGTGAACGTTGTCTTCTTCCTCCTGCAGTGCCTTGGAATCCTTGCACCTGTGATATGTCTTTAGGGTTGCCCCTATGCTGAATGAATGCCAAAAGATCCAGAGTGAAGCCCAAAATTGTGGTTATATAGGCACTTGAAGTAGTGATAATGATTACAAATCGTTTGGAAGAGACATCTCCCAAATTTGATGCATAATCACACTACAGTCCGATTAGAGTCACAATTGAATGTGCTGTGTGTTTCAGAACACGTGTTTGTAATGCTACATGCTTATCCCACAGCAACATAATTCTCTTGAAGTGCAAATTGAGATTGAAGCATTTTTCTCTTTTTATGGCTAGATACATTAACCTTTTAATATATCAAATTGTCTCGATTTTCTAAGACAACTATCAATAAGCAATGGAGGAAGTCGATACTAGGACCTAATACACACTAAATCAATAAATGTCCAGTGTCATTTTTTTTTTTTGGATGATTATAAAATGATGAATTCAAAAGGAGCAGCAGAAGTTACAAAGACCAAAATGCGATCCACAAATGGAGCGCAACAACAAGACAACAACCAAAATAAAATTAAAGACAGAAAAGCAAAGACATCAACCAAACGACTCAGCTAGCCCAAGAACCAACTCCAAAAGGGGATACCTCAACCCATAATTGCTAAACAGAATCATTCGTCTGGATCTTAAGGTATCTGAATTAGACTAATTACCCAATTAAGTTAAAGGATACATACAATTATAAAAAAGACTTAAATAAATCTTAAAACTAAAGAAAACTAAACAATAATAACTTCATTGAAGAGTTATCAAAAGTACATAAGATATTGAGTTGAATCTTTAAGAAAACTTATATTTACAGCTAAATTGATGTTCAAAGGTGCATTATAAGAGGACTAGATTGATGACAACTTTAAATATAATTATATATTACTAAATAGACTACCTCTAACTGCCACGTAACAGTTCACTACAATTGAAAGAAAATTAGTCCCTCCAAATCTTACTCAAATGTATCTCTTTCTTCAAGTAGGATGTCACAACTTCTAATTACAGTAAACCAAATAAACAATAAATGTTCCCTCCAAATTTTGCCTTTTATAGATGTGAAAAATAAAGCTCTATAGTGAAGCTGATACTTGGACATTTTAGGTTAAAATAAGTGAGAAATTCTTACAGTGGGAAAGAGTGCAAATTTTTAACCAGGAATGATGTCAGATGTTGTTTTGAAAATCTTCAAGGGGTTTGTGTTATCTATCCAATTAAAAATAAATAAATAAAGAGATCAAAATAAACCCGTAAAATTGCTTTAATAAATACTAGTTATTAAATGACTAAATAAACAAATGTCCAAAATTCCAAGGCTTTTTTAGAAGATTAACTTGAGGTTTCATGTGCTTCCAGACAGTTGATATTTTAAGAGTTTAAATTTATTACAATATTGATCAGTAACTTCATTGAGACTATGAATTCTGCAACTTCTGATTTATGTTCAAACACTAGATTATTAGCTGTTTAACTTACCTTCTTATTAACAATGTTGCAGGAGTTACTTCAGGTGCACCCGAAGGTATGATCAAGGTTGCTGTGCAACCAAACAGGTGCAGCGGACAAAGGAGAATCCTGACATGTACCTAACTACATACATTGGCGTTCACACATGCAAAGCCACCCCCAAGCCTCCACATTTGGTCATGGATTCTAATATTCCATTTCTTGTGAATTCTCATCCTGATTCCAATGGACAGGATCACCCTATTCTTATCAAACAAGAAAATTTCGAAGAAGGCACTCCAGGTGATGTTAATGTTACAGATCACAAGTTGGATCCTACCATATGGTCAGATTTGAAGGAATTTGAAACATCCAAGCCTTCCATGATGCCCTTTAAAATGGCATCTGATCATAATGCAGACACTATCTATTCATCATGTTCAGGTTCTCACAATCTGGACATGGATTTTGGGGCGGGTTCTGTTCATTTTGGCACTCCTGACTTTCACTTTGATGACAGTCATGAGTTGCTTTGATGCTATATATTAGCTTTCCTAAGCTTAATTGTTAACTATTGAAATTGGGATTTTGTGTGTTTCTCATTTTCCTTAATAACATGATGGTTCTATGTTCTGAGAGAGAAACTTAAAAGAAAACAAATTCTCATGTTTTCATTACCTGTGCAACGGTTCGTCCTTCGATCTGCACAATAGTATTCAATTTTCTCTCTTAAAACTGTGACACTTTCCTGTTATCATGAAAAATGAGAGGATGCAAATCCATTAAAATAAGATTGAGTATGTGTTTTCTAAGTTTCCAGTACTGTGAGATAGATTAGTGTCACTTTGATTATTCTCAACTGCATAAATAATTTAATTTGTATGTAATGTGTGTTGTGTATGTATATGCTTTGATAATATTTGTGATTTTATTTTTTAAGTCACTAAACAAGGTTTATTGGTTTTAACTTTTTATCTCTGCTGTAGCATGCCTCCCCTCTTCTTTTCTTTCTTCTTTTCTTCCTTGCAAGGCTTTGTATGCATGCACCTATATAGAGCCATCACATCCTTCAACTTTGATGGAATTTTAATACTTGTTTTGGTTAGGGGTAAACATGTAGTGAAAATTTTTATAAATGAATTCTATTTGTAACATGAAGCTCATTTATAAAATTTTTCACTATACTTTTATCCCCTAATCAAATACATCGTAATGTTATTTAAAAGTAGTAAACTGATATAGCAGTAGACATTTAAGGAGATAGAGAAAAGCAGAGTCTTGGCTCATTTACAATCACAAGATGATTTATGTCTTGTTTTTTTTTCTCTCCACCAGGGATATGTTCACTGGAGGTTGAAAAAGCAGGGTAAAAGTAAAAATTACATGAACGAGCTTTTCGTAGTATTATTTTATAGATGAAATTTATTTATTTCATTTTTATCTCCACTGAAACTTTCAACTAAAAACATCCTAGATGGCTATTTTTATGTCCACTTACTCTTACTGTGCATTGAAATAACACTTCAATGTTAATTTGTTGTTAAGGAGGATGAACACTACGGGGCTTGGAGGCCAACTATTTATATACATATAATAATATTATTTTAATACCTGTTTATAGGTGTCTTATTTAAACACTCATTCATATGCTCATCATATTATTATTGGATAAGATTATGATTTCAATTTATTTCTATTCATTCATCTAATAAGGTGAGTATATAAATACAATACTTAAAAATGGATATCGAAAGAATACTATTGATATACATGCGTGTGTCAGTGTGTGGTTTGACAATTAGTGCTTTTGAAAGGATCATCGAACTTAGCCAAGTACACGGTGTTGTCCAGGACGATGACAAGGATGATTTGAGCAAGTGTGGTACTTGCGGAATGTGTCACTGAAAATGTAGCGGTAGAGGATATACACCGTATAGAGAGGGTTTATTGATGTTTGTATGTAGAAAAAGTACATAATACCAAAGAACTTGACGAGTTCTAGCGCTTGAAGACGAGGGTCTTTTTCAGAATCTTACCCTGAAGGACTTGTTCATATCTCGTCATAAGTCTAAACTCCCTCTTCAACACGTAATAGCGATGTCCCAAAGATGTGTATTACCCCTGTAATAAGAAAGTAATTTATGCCATCTTTATAGATGCCTTTTGCTTTAGGAACTGTTTGTATAGAAATGATGCTTTTATCAACATTGCTTTATTTCGCCAGTTGAAGCTATGCTTAACAGCTAGGCATCATAAACGCAAGTACTGGAATACCAGTGTGAATTATCAATGAATGATAAATACAGCATATATAATAACTTTTTTTTTGGGCCGGGGTTTGCTAAGGACTATTTCAACAATTAATTAATTAATTCCTGTAAAAAATTTATTTTGACCAGTCTTAACAATTGAAATGAGCATAAGTAATAACTTGCATATTAGTTTTAATTTATTAGACGATTCTTTTTAATTCACATAATGCAATTTTCGCCCTATTTAATGGATGACAAGAAGAGGTGGAGCTCATTCTTTTCCCCTTTAATATTGTTTATATATCTATATATTTTATGCTGTGCCGAAAAAGCATATATCTATTTAAACAATAATTATCTATTTTTTTAATGAGATTCATTTATCATCTATTATATATAACTAAATGATTTATCTCTAAATGCTATATATTAACACTTTCTAATTACCATTAATTAGCAATTTTTTACTGCAAAATTATCTAAAACCTTTTACTCTATATTATTATTTCTCTTGATTGCTTAATCTTTTAAACTGTTCACTATCACAATTTTCTTAAGATCGAGAGCCATCAACATTCTCCATCTCTCAAATATTAGAAAGCACAAAACACATACTCTCTCTTAAAATTTGTGTAACCCTCTCTTAAAAGCTCTCTCGAGTGGATTTGATTATGTTTTGTTTTTAGTTTCATGTTGTTTTTAATTTATTTTTTTTTTCTTTTACTTTTTTTAGTGTTATTTGATAAAATTTGTTTTGAGAATTGTAGGCGAATTTAGAACTATTTATGTCAACTCTTAGATAAACTTTTGCTGATCACTTTTGTCATTTTTTAACATATGGATTTACTATCTTTTTAAGTATTTTGTTCTTTTATTTATTTTGACGTTTTAATTGGATTAATATAATTTAAGAGTTGTTTCGAAATATGCAGATGTACTTATTGTGTCTAAAGATAGAAATATCCTTAAGTTGTTTATGAACAAAAAGGGACATATATTTTTTGCTGTGTTTTTGTTTGATTTATTTAATTTGATTATTGAGAATATAAATATGAAATTTTTTGTGTTATTTTGATTCTTCCAAGGAAATACTGCTAACATACATACTATTGTTATTGTTCATTAAGGATCGTTAATGCTAAAAATAAATTTTATTCTTAGTTCTGTAAATTTCTTTTGTTTTACTATTGTACGTCTTAAGTTTATGATTTTTTATATTTATACTTTTCAAGACTTACATTTTGTTATTGATAAATATAATCCTGATTTATGTGTCAATTCAACTCAGATTTTATATAGAATTATTATACGATCGTACCGATACTGAATTTTTCACTGTGAAACTTATTTTGTTTTCCTAATAAACGAAATAAAATATTCTGTTTAAATAAATATTTTATTTATTGAATGATAATGTAATTTTTTTTACACTGTCAGTATATTATATAAAAATTAAATCCTTATATATTGTGTAGTATAAAAATACAAATAATATATAAGATCCTAATAAAATATACATCATAGCATTTTTTTTTTCTTTTTGATAAACTCTTATACTGTAGTATATTTAAATTAAATCCTTACAATTGATTGGAAGTGTATTTGGGCCTACATCAGAAGCTAAAAAAGAATATGCGTACGAAAAAGCCATTTTTTGGGACACATTTACACCATTTTTTCAGAACAATGTACAGATAAATTGTTAATCTTCAGCTGCGCTTTATTTCGATGACAAAGAAGCTATATTATATGTTCACCTCTAAAGCCTAAAGGTGGCCAAAGAGTTGTGGACCCAACAAAAGAGGGAAAGAGATAGACATGGAAATAACAAAGATCCAACGAGACAAACGTAAGAAGAAAATGAAAGCTCATGTTCATGAGATCGGGATAAGATACCATATAATAAAAATAATAAATAGTAACTAAATTGTTGGTAGACTTGGATTCTTCATTGGAAACATCTAATGTATTAATTGTTATTGAGGCCGCAGAGTTCGGTAAAATACAAGTGGATTTTGTATATTCATGAATCATGATGAGCATGTATTTTTTATAAAATTCTTAGCTGATTAATTTTTTACTTTATTCTATTAAGTAATTGTGCTCATTAATATATATATCTATATATACACACACGTCTGTGTGGACACGAAAAGTTGAATAGTCAAATTTGGCACAATGTTTCTCCATCTGCTAAGAAACGTGTTTATTCTGCAAAATTGCAAATATTACACGAGGCAAAAAAATATTGTAAATTCCAACTTGCTTTTTTCTTGCATTAGCCAATAAACGCTTGCATAGATCTAAACCTACCGATGAAGCTTACTATCTATAACCCATGAGCCACTTGCTACACCATGATACTTATAAATTAATCAGAGAAATTCTTATTATATGCTCCAAAATCAGGAAAAACGTGGTGTTGTATTTGATTCACACATTTCAACACTTCACTTATTGTATTGAAAAATACAATGACAGTGATGAGAACCATCAAAACTGAAGTGTTGAAGATTTGTAAATAAAAAGAGAGCATCACATTTTCCTTAATTCAAGAACGTAACATCTAAGAATTTCTTAATAACCATTAAAAAAAACCTAAAAGAGAAAATTCTTGTAAAGTGAAAAATTCATGTCACAATGGGTTATGATATATCCTTGAGTTCTTCAGCTTTTCTTTTCACTTGGTTCCCATTTATCTTCAGCGGCAGGGAAGAGATTTTCCATACTGTTACCACTGCTACTACCTGAGTTAAACATGGCATCAGCCATGTCGGCCACCAGATAATCAGCACCATATTTTGAAGTTGAGGGTCCACCACTGCCACCATCGCCGCCACCGCGGCGGAGGCTGAGGTTCATTGATGATTGCAACCAGCTTGAAACTGAAGTTGATGATGGAGACAACTGGGTTGGTGTGCTACTTTGAGCCATGTCCTTTGAGATATCCACTAGTGGTTGGGGTGGTGGCGGGAATGATGACGGTGCTGTTAAGGACATGTGGCAGGTATGTTCACCTCGGTATGTTACTTCAAATATGTTAGGACTATGATCAAGTCGCTGTACTTGCTTTTTCGCTGGGCATCCGTACAGTTTCTGATGGGTACACCTATAGTAACTCCTGAAAAGCCAATAAAATTAATGAAGGAAGGAAAAGGTGATAATCTTTAATTAAAGTCACCATAATAGAAATGCTATTTTAACTCATTTTGTAGGATATCATGTTAATACACTCATATTTATTATTGGATGAAATGTGAGACCTAAAATAAGTAACGACCACATCCAATTTAATAAGAGATGTGAGTGTGTTGGCATAGTATCCTACAAAATGTGAGTCAAAATAACATTATTCACAAAAAAATATGTTGCGGTTGTTCTTTATAAGAAGGGTGAATTGCATTCATTTCCCCTGGCATTAGGTAATGTTAAACAGTATCGAGACTGTTTTATTACCTAAACATCAGAAGAGGCTAGTGTTTTCTATCGATCAAATGCATATCATGCTACTAAAAAAAAGAAAATTAAAGTTTCCATTAGTAATTAAAATATGGGGTTACTTGCATTGAACTATCAATTTGCTAATCAAGTGGTCACTGTATTGTTCAATTAGATGGCATTTAAGAGACATATATAGATGTTCATAACCAGTCAACTACTTCTGAATGGGTCAATTTCTGGGGCACTTGTGTTACGTTGTGCTACTGAATTTTCAGACAGGAGCAAGAAATTAAATCTCAGAAGAAACGTAAAAGGTCTTCTGGATGGTACATATCCAAGACATAGGTATATAAGCTTTGAATTGAATATGTCAAACTTTAATACGCAACCCATCATGATTAATTATCTGAAAACAGTTCATTGGTCATTTACAATTGGCATGCTTTTTAACTTTTAACCATTCAAGGGATCATGTATATACGCGTTCCTTTTGTTCGGCTTTTCAATTGATGCTAGCGACCAAGTTGACGAGTTGAGTTGATTAAGTATAACCAATTAATTAATTAATTAACCAACACACCTTGGATACTTGGAGCCAAGTATCTCTTTCTGGCCATATTTTCTCCAAGTGAAGCCATCCTCCGGAGGCATTTCGGTGTTTCCAACCTGTGGAGCAGGAAATAGCATTGTTCTCTTCTCCGGATCACTCTTCCTGATGAAAATTTTTAAGAAATTGAACGATCATCAGGCCAAATGTCCCAAGAGATTACTAATTTGCAAGAGAATTTCGAATTAATCAAATGGGATTTTAAGATTTATATTATAGAAAACTTTATATATATATATATAGGGAATGGACTATATGAGAAAAGTAGTGTATTGTGAGAGTGAGATGAGTGAATCTTGATCGTTAGATCTTACATGAATGGTTAAGATTAAAACATAAAGTTATGTAATTTTTAATTTTTAAATGAGCATGTGAGTATTAATTATCATTAATCAATTTTCAATCCTAATTATTTATAGTTATACAATTCTAATTTACTCCTTTCACTCTCATGATAAACCAGCTCCTCATCATGTGTTACGCACTCTATGTATATATACAAAATTAACCTGGATCTTCAATTAATAAGTATCGATATGACATCTTACCTAACTTCTAAGAAAGACCTTGGAAAATTTTATTGCACTTTTGATTCATTCCCCCTTTCGGTTATACGGATTATGAGCTAAAGCTGCCACAAACCAAAAAGCATTCACTTTTGTTGCTTTTGTTTCCTCGTTTCTTTCAATTATTGTGGGGGGAATGAAGTGTAACACATCTAAATCCCCATAGTGGAAGACAAACCATTTCCATCAATGAGTTGCCCAAGGAGCAAGGCAAGTATATATATACACCCTAACACCCATGAAGTAGTTACCCTTCCCTTAACCTATATTGCTAACTGGTTTCAATCACTTATATATGCAAATTATGAGTATAGTAAGCTCATTTAAGGTCCACATTTTCGATCAGTTTTGCTGTTTTTCTCTCGTGTCTAGAAGAGACACAAGTGTCAATTGAAACACATGTGATCCTTTATGAATTTTCAAAGTTTTTGAAAATTCCTAATAAGGGGGGAGGGTTTAATTTACTTATTAAAACAGGACAACCTATTCTGCATTTGCATAAACTGTAGATAGTTACCATCATTTAGCAATGGTTTCAGTCACATAAATACATAATTCACCATTATATTTATCAATGAATATATTAATCAAAATAATCCAATTTAAAATTATATAACAAAGTTTGGTGTTGGATATATACCTTTTCCTTGGTCTTGAGGGTGATGCTTCTATTCCTTGAGCTTCTCCTTCAGACCCCTTTGATTTCTCTGAACCTTCACCAGTTTCACCAATCAGCAGGGTGCCCCTTTGCCTTAACTGCTGAGGATGAAGGTCCACACCACCAATCAAGGCCCTCACATCTAATGGCTGTTGCTGCATTTGCAACCACTGGTCCTTTACGAGTTCATAACTTGCAGAGTACCTTAGCCATTCCTGCATTGAAGTTTGACCCATCTGATGAGTATGCTGAATAGCCTCATGTGTCAGCATTGGAGCAAAGGAAGAACTTGCCATTGATTGGTCTTGTTGGGGTACCACCATCGTCATGTTCATCATCAAAAGCCTCTCTTTGGCAGCAATGAATGCCTTCACTACCTCATCAATCGATGAGGACAGTGTATCAGGCTGGTTGGCCATGTTGGTTAGTTCAGATGCAATTTTCTTTGCTAACTCACAAGCGTGGTTAACAGAATTCAAGACCTCTTCCATGGTTTCTGGATGTTTCTGCTTTTCTTCGTTTGCCATATAAAGAATTTGAATTTTTGAACACTTTATGGTGAAAAATATATAAAGGGGTTGTTTAGTAACAAAACAGTTTCTTGGTAAGCTTCTATGTTGGTGCTGTCTTAAGTCGGAAAAAGCACATATATGAGTTTCCATGTACCCGCGTTGGGTGCAAAAATAAAAGACCCAAAAAAAGAAAAAGATAAAAAAAAATGTGGAATGTGAAATTGGGGTGGAAATGAGACTTGGTCTTTGGTCTAAGCAACTTAGAATTTCAAATTAAACTTTTATTTTCTTTTTTCCTTTTCTTTTGGTCTAGAGAAGACCCTCTTGCCCCACTGAAACCGTTTCTATTTTTGGACCCCCTTCTGAAGAATTTTCAAGGTTTGAAGCAACGACCCAAGCAAGAACTTTTCTTGTTCATGGTTTTAACAATTTTCTCTCTGTAAGGATTTGAACGTACAATAAGTGGTTAACCCTAGGTTCTGGGAATGATCCTGATTGTCACTGTTCAGGTTTCTTCGCGACGTAGACAAAAATTTAATTGGACCTGATATGGGTCAGTGGTCAAGAATCTTGGGTCCTACATAAATAACATGCATACCAACGCTGAGAGCAATATGAATATCCATGAACACCATATTGACTCTGGTGTGATTTTGGACTACGTAAAATGTTAAAAATATATATATATTTACACAAAGGGACTGTAATCGCCTTCACAAAATAGATTCGTAAAAACATGTAATAGCTAAAATTAATGATTATGTTTCACCGGTTCAAATAAATTCCTGTATAGATTGCTTAGTCATTGGTTCATTGTAACACCAGAAATGAATCAAACACTAGCTAATAAATTAAATAGAGGCGTTTGTGTCATTTTTCCAAAAGTTTAAGTTGTTAGGTATAGGAATATAAATAAATTTTATATCTAATATGATATCTTGTTCAACCTTTTTTAGACTTAAAGTGTAAATAATTTAGAAGAATGAGGAACAATAAATATTAAATTTAGACTGTTTGAGCATAACTCTAATATCATAACATAAATTACTTTTCCCAAAATTTTAAACGGTTAGATATAAGTACGTGAATAATTCTATAAGGTTGTTTGTGCACCATTTTTTGATTAATTAGGTTGCTTGTGCACCATTTTTTTGACCAAAAAATTAATTAAAAAAAATACTTTTTACACTTCTGACGTGTTTATGTAAATTTTTTTTTGGTAAAAGTAGAATCATTAGGAAAAAAATAATATTTTTTAGAAATTATAATTTTAATCTTCTAGAAAAAAGAGATTTAAAAAAATAAAATAATATATTTTAATATAATATTTAAACATAAATTAATTTTGCATGTAAACGTAAAATATAATTTTTTTTCAAAGAGATTTGTTTTTTTTGAAAAAAAAAAGAACATTTGCAAAAGAATATTTTTCTAAAAGCCCATTTAAACCGACTCTGCGTGTAACTAGCCACATAGATAATTAAATTCGATCAGCTATGCTATACGTTAAAAAAAGTTGCTTAGATATTTAAGGTGTTCATAAAACTTTGCACTTTAGTTGGATGGTGGCCAGAAAATATACTTTTCAAGCATATCTCATGCTCCACACACAAGGATTCACTTTTAGATAGAATAAGCATTGCCACGAGGTCAGAAAAAGCTCTAGCCTCTTCAAGAATATTTGAGAAAGATTACGTATTGTTTAACTAACGAAATTCTCGCATCGATAAGAGATTTTAACTCTAATTTACAAATATTTTTAATTAACTAACTGGTGATCGTAACATATTCATTCAATAATTTTTTTGATGAAATATTCATTCAATAATGCACCATATATCAATTAAATGTTGCATCATTTTGGCCCTTAAGTGACAATATTGGTTTTTGCCACTCTAGCCACAAACTTACATCATCCATTTATCGATCATCTTGAAATAAGGGACATCAAAATTTAAAGTCCCCCTTGCATATGAGAGTACTTTTGATTTTGGATAAGCTGCGTTTCACCGCCGTGAACAGTTGAAGAATAATATTGATTGACCATTGTACGTCGTCATCTTTAGTCGATATTCACCCTTACGAAACATAAGCTCGTCACTTCCAACTGACTAGTCAAATGTCATGCTTTTTTATGATGAAATCATGAAATCTTATAATGGAAAGAACATTATGTATTTTTCAACAAATTTAGAAGTAGGAGAAGCAAAGAACTGAAGAAGACACACTTTACTATTTATGGATATCAAATAGACATTAAAGGAAGCAAGATAAATGCTTACTACGATTTTTACTTCTTGGGTGTTCATTGGATTATCCCTTAGCATAATGCAGACTTATTTATGGGGAGATACTGACCATAAATTTTAAAAATATTTGATTTTTAAAATGAGAATTAAATTTTCGATACTTGATTAAGAAAAGGAGAGAGTCCTTATCACTTATGAGAGTATGAGCATATATATTTATTTTAGTAATTTCAATTAAGCAAAGAGAGGTGACTCCATTACGAGTATTTTCTGAAATTCTTTTTGGACAAATAAGTGACCAGGTTAAAGCAGAAATTAAACCAAAATAACACAAACGCAGAATTTTACAAGACTGACGAATTCCCAACTTATCTAAGTGTCTAACAATAAAAAACACACTGATCCATCGTGAAAATATAATAAACAGGGGAGCAAGAAAGCAAAACATAAAATTAAAAAAAAAGTCATAAGAAAATGATATATTAATTTGCAATGTGCGCCTATGGTTTGAACTTTCAAATACATTCTCGTTACAAACCGGGATGGCTTCTGATTTTGACTCTCATTAAGACAACTGTCAAAACCCAATATTCCAATATTAAAATATACGTGGCTGCTTTGTCTCCAAGTCTTCTCGATGAACAAAACTGTGCGGTATTTAATTTGTTTAAACTTTTCATTTTATAAAATAGAAATAATAATTCTATTGGATTCATTAATTGCCGTTTAGCCCAAAACTATTTGTTTTGGACACACTTCAGCTCGATGTTCGGCTAAGTTCCCCTTCCTTACCCGTGTCCTTGAGAGAAGACTCTATTCAATGTTGCAAAATGGAAGCTTTAAAACGTTACTGTTAGTGTTGACTAGCATCACTAGATAATACTCCATCACTCCCTAAATAATTATTTATTTTAAAATTTTTATTTAAAAATAATTATTTATTTTAAAAATTTAAGTAGTATTAATTATTTCTTTTCAATAATACTCATATTAAATATTATTGAAGCAGAAAAGAGATATATCAGAGAAAAGTAGAGAAAGCTGGATTATTAAAAAGAAATAATAACAATTCAATAAATTATTTTTAACATTTTCTAACTTTGATATTTTCCCAACAATATCCTTAATTTCACTGTGCATTTAAAATTAGATAATTATTTAAGAACGAATGTAGTACTATTTTTTGTTAGTTTGTACTTTCTATCATTGGTGAGATTTTAATTTTATAAAACAAGTTGAATGGATAGGCCCAATACTTTCTATAAATTCATGATATTAATATGTGATCCATTGTGGATGTTAGAAGCCACCATATATTATTAGGTTTGAGCTTAATAGTGAACATACTGGACTGTGATGTAGATGCCCATTGTGATCTAGGTTACTATAAATTTATTCTATGGGTAGGGTACCCACTTAGCCTCGACCAACTGATAACTTCAAAAATTTCCTTAATTTATTCAAGTTATGTGATTTTAATCACTTTTGATTTGAGCTATTCTTGATTAATTATTGAGAAATCAAGTAAAGATCTATACTGATATATTTAGTGAGTTATTGATTTTATTGAGATTTATTGGCAATTATCATCACTAATTGAATTAATTTGCAAAATAAAAAATCAAGGAAGATTGAATCTTATTTGAACCAAATTGCGAAGATTTCATGATGATAAAGAAAGAGATCAGAGGAAGATTTAGAAGATTTCATCAAGATTTATGAGAGATACACGAGGATTTCATTCTTAATTATATTTGATGTTGGAGTACCAGCTTTAATTTAGAAAACTTTCTTTTATTTTATTGTTCTATTTTAAGTTAGCTTAGGATTAGTCTTTTGGGGAGACTTTCGTACCTGGTTTTGGTGCTTTTATCTATGTCTTTTTAATTCCTTTTAAGCGTTAGGGAAATGAATTCTTAGATAACTAATTTTGCATTCCTTTTTGTATTGAATTTCATAATAATATATCTCTTATTTTCTCACGATCTTAATATTATTTTCTAGTGATCTTAATGGTATTTTTGACTTGATCATTCATTAATTGGTATATGATTTTATACTGTCGAAAGATTTCATTTTATAAAATAAGCCAAACTAGAATGTAACATAAGTTAAAACAGCTAGAGATAGAGGGGATGTTTGGAAAGTGTTTTGTAGAATGATTTTCAGTTTTTAAAAATAAAAAATGAAAAAAACTTATTTGGTTAGTTATTTTTTTCAGATTGATTTTAAAAACAAAAAAACAAGTTTTGTATTTTAAAAGCAAAAATTAGAAAATAGTTAAAAGATATTTTTGAAATTCTATTTTTTTTTAAAAATGAATACAATGACATATTTGTAATTAATTAATTTCATTAATTACTACTTAAAATAATTTTCAAAACAATTTTTGAAATATTATTTTCAAAACAGTTTTCAAAAACACAAAAACAAAAACAATTACAAACAACCCCAAAAATACTTATATGTGTGATCTTTGAGAATTATTGTTCTTTATCCTTAAAGATAGATTTAAAATAATGCAAGAGAATAATTACCTGATTTATCTTTAAGAGGGTTATAATAGTAAAATATCATGCTATAATTAATAGTAATGAGAAATTCTTTGATCAGGAATAATATTATTGTAAAAGGAATTTAACAATTAGTTAATGCAAAATGAAGGGACTTTGATAAAGTCGACCCCGAACATCTGTCTCAATCTCCATTGTTTTACATTTTATTTTAATTTGTTTAGTTTTATTTTTTTTTCCAAATAATTTATTTATTCCAATTCCATTTTTTTCCTCCTAAATAGTGAAGCGCCAAATTGAATTGGAACTTGAATTTTAATACTCGTGGGATCATAATCCCTTTACTTACTCTTATTACTTGGGCCCTAATGCACTTACAGAAAATCGATTTTCACAAATTGGCTATGAGTAACTCTTGACGCTCTTTGTTCCATCAATATGGCCTCAGAAAGGAGATAGGAATAGAGTGTGTTCTCTTATACCACACACATATGAATATTTACGCTTTCACAATTCAATTCATATGGTAAATACGAGAATGTGAACAATCTTATATTTGATCTCATTTTGTTTATTCATGCTCCAAATTCCTAGTATTTGACTATTTTATGCATAAATGTTAAAATAGAACCGAAAGAAAGAAAATTTGTGGCCATGCCGATGTTTTCTTACACCGAAATACATTTTTGGTTATTTTTCCTTTTCGATCTAAGCCACTGTGTACAACGTGAGAGAGAAGGGGAGGTTTTCCTTGTTGCGGCTTCTCTTCGAACCACCACCACCGGTTGTCATCATCAGAACCATTGTCACCTCCCCTCGTCGCCCGTGTTTCGCGTCATTCTCTCGCGGCTCCATCAGTCTGCACCACCGGGAGGAAGAAGGAGACTGCCTCCACTGTCGGGCTTCCTCTCGAGCCTGCAGCGTCGGCATTCAAACGCGAAAAAGGAGGCTTGTGCCGCCACTGCACCCACCCTAATTTTCGAAGGTGGTTTCTCTGGTGCAGTTGGTGCAGTCTCCCTAACCTTCTGCCTCTGCTTCTACCACCATCAAAGGCCCCACCTCAACATCGGCAACATGAGACACGTATGTCGCCGCTGGCTTCCCCACAACCACAAGATCCGGAAGAAACAAAGCAAAAGGGTGCCCAAAAATACTATCAGCTTCAACAAAGACGCAGAAAATCTTTACCTTTCTGGCGTCTGCCCACGCAACACAAAGTGAGGGCTTAAACAACAAGGGCATTGAGAGCACCCAACATTGCTCACCTGCTATGGATGAGCTCGATCGCAATCGTGGAAGGTATTCGCGGACCCCGTCAAGGCACTCTGGTGCCTCGCCGTTGGGGAATAACACGAGACGGTCATTGGCGGCGGGTTTAGCCTTCTCCTGCTCCTTCTTCCGTGGCAGTGGTACCATCTTGGTGCCAAGGTTGAAAAGGGCGTGGAACCTCCCAGAACCTTGGGTGGTTGGGTCGGTGAGATAGGTGCACCGCCGGCAGTGGGGAGTCGATGATGTTGCCAAAGGAGTGGTCGAAGACCTTGCGAGCGCAGCTGGTGGTGGGAAACTGCACCAACTACACAGAAGTGCAACTGCACCAGAGGAACAACCATTTCCTAAACACATATACCTATTTTCTAAAAATAATAAAAAAATAAATTGATAAAAAGAGCAATATTAAAAAGAAAGACCGTCAGATTTGAACCTGGAAAGATGGGATTTCGGATGTCAGGGATAAGAAGTGAGGATGTATAGTGTAATTTTATACTATAAGAGTTTGTTAGGTCTGTGAAAATATTTTTTATTTTTATTTTATATTTTTATTTTTTGAAAATTATTTTTATTTTTAGATTTTTAAAATAAAAAAATATGTTTAATTTATAAAAGTAGATTCTATTTTTAAAAAGTGAAAATAATAAAAATATATTTTGTTTATCTGATTTCAAAATATAATTTTCAAAAATTAAATATAAGATAATTATATATATATATATATATATATATATATGATTTGCATTGATTAATATTCTACTTCCACTATACCAGTCAAATTTTTCTTTAAACTCTTATCCATTTTTCATTTTAAAGAAGAACTATTATTTTTTTCTATAATACCCTTAAATAATTTAGGGTAATTTATACTCACATTTTCTAAGGTTTAGTGTAATTATATTTGACATTTCTCTATTTTATAAAACCATCATTGACCTCGGCTGAGGTTCACTAAAATTACATTAACCTCCCCTCTAGATATTAGTTCTTTGATTTAAGTGATAAAGAATGATAAGATGGAATATATACATAATTATTAATAAAAAATTATAATATTATGATAATCTTTGGCATATATATTAACTAGAATACTTTTTTATTATAAGTTATAATTATAAGTTTTTTTATGTGATACAAAATATTTTATTCAACTGATGTATTAAATATTACTAAAATATTATAATTTCATCATTAATACTTATGTATATATCATATATTATTTTTTTATCACTTAAATCAATGAACTAGTATATACAATGAAGGTCAGTATAATTTTAACGAACCTCAGGAAAGGTCAATGATAGTTTTATAAAATAAAAAGATAGGTTTTTTACGGATATAAATTATTTAGTATCGAATATTACGTGTATCCCATGTATTCAATTTGTTTACAGAAATGTCCTGGTTTTAACATAATAGAAGTCGACTATAATCGACTTCTTTTATAATACAATAGTCGACTATAGTCGACTTTCTCTTCAATCGTACTCGACGGAACAAGTGAACACATAGCAGGTGGCAGACACTACAAATAAGTCGATCAAAGTTGACTTCTTGACCAACAAACAAGTCGATGAAAGTCGACTTCTTGGCTATGAAGGAGACTACTTTAGTCGACTTCTTCTTGCTGGGGAAGTCGAGCTTTGGTTGTGCGGCTATAAAATGGCACCTTCATTCCAACTTGCCAGAGATCGTAGTTGGAAAGGCTCTGATAATTTTTTGAGAGAGGCGGAAGGAAGTGTTTTAATATTTTCATGGATTACTTATATCGTCTTAATTTTGTATATCACATTGCAGGAAAATTGATAATGTAGGTATGTTATTTAGTTTTAAATTTTTTTAGTATATTTTATTTTATGATTTTATGTTGTGTAAGTAAATTTTAATTTGTGTAATTTAGAATGATTTGTAGAGGTTAATTTAATTTTGATTAGAAATTTATTTTTTTTGATAATATGTATGTATATTTAGTTTTATTGTAGTTCTATTGTAGGTAGCTATGTTGTTGGTTCGTCCAAATTAGTAAGCTAGACTTTCCTTCAGAATACAACCTTGATAAATTTAATTTTATTATTTTGTTAAATTTATTTTGTGAGTGACATGGTTTTAGACTTTGTAAAAGAACTCTAGGATACATGCATTTTAGTTTTGTTATTTGTTAAATTTAGTTCTAGTTAATTTTATTTTTAGTGTTTGTAACCATAATAAATTTAATTTTATTATCGATTAATTTTATTGAATATGTAGCCTGTTCTAACGTTAGTAAAGTTTAGTGTGATTTATATTTCTATGTTTATCAGAGGATTTAACAATGTCTTATATATATATATATATATATATATATATATATATATATTTTGTGATATAGGATACTGATTTTAAAAGCTAGGCACCATAATAAAATGGTAGCACCTGTATCCGAGGATGGAACTTTTTCTCAGCAAAGTCAGGTTCTTGTATGTTATGCACTAGTCCCAAAGATTTGATTATGATTGGGCACTCATTAGTGCACTTATGAGCTGGAGGCCTGAGTCACATACTTTCCACTTTCCGTGATGGAGAATGTAATGCTACATTGGAGGATGTTGTGTTTCAACCTGCCCTTAGTGTTGATGGGCTTCCCGTGAGCTATCAGATAGGAGCATGGGAGAAATTTTATAATCAGGATATACGGGTTTTATGTGCATTTGCTTGGAGCAAGCCTGCGAGAAAGACATAAAAGGATTCTCCATAAATTTGAATTGGTTCTCAAAAACATTCAAGAGATTGCCATAATGTCGATGAGCAAACGATTGTTTGATACACTGTAGCGCATATAATGGTTCTATTTGGTGGGATCTTGTTCCTCGATAAATCGTGATTTAGGTGCATATGAAGTGGCTCCTCTTCTCATGCATTTTAACGGGATTGCAAACTTTAGTCAGGTCCTATAGCTCTAGGATCCCTTTATCGTAAGTTTTGTCGTAAGTGTGAAATACAATGTCACCGAGATTGCGGTTGTTTACCTCTTTCTACGCTTGGGCATGGTATAGAATACCTACATTGGCCCCTCAACAACACCATCCAATAACTTTTCCACCGCAATCGAGGTACATATTTATGTGAATATTTTAGATTTGTTATTTATTTGTATATGCAAATTGTAATTAGAAAAACTAATTATGTACATTTCAGCGGAGGCATTTTTGTATTCAACGAGTGTCGACACAAAATAAGCTACTACAATATAGGCATCATTGATTCGATTGACATTACTGTAAGCCGATATACAATCGCTATTAACTATTCTATTAAGCTGTTTCACGGGGAGTCTAATATTTGTTATGGATCGTTTGCTTCACGTGGACGCCAGATGATGTGAAGAGGTCGTGACGTTACACCTCCCTTTGTTTATGCGAGGAGGTCGGATGTCTAGCGCTCCTGTGATCGCTTCTCGTACACTTTTTGTGGTTGAATGGCATGCTGCGTGGTCCTGGCAAAGGTGGAGCCCAAAGACATACCGACTCACCCCGATAAATATTGATCGATTGCACGCCAAGGATGGCCGAGGATCTACATGTATGGTGGCCTGGTATCATCTCAACGTGGCATCGGCATGGGAGGCACGTGAGGGAGCGTTCAATATTCACTATTTGCTGATGATCGGCCATCTGTTGAGTACTTCCAGTGGTACTTGTCAGTTGCTAATAGATTTTTGTCGCTGGATGGAGCCCATCAGGATCCAGAGCTCAGAGACTTGCCAGATGGTGTACCAGACTAGGCCCCACCACTACTGCACATTGCACACCGCCGATGTCCCGTGATCGACGATCTTTGCGCTGGCCGTGTGCGCAAGTGTTTCAGACGCTGGGCTAGCGGTGTACCAATACCCAGATGAGGCAGTTAGTGATGATGCAGGGGGTTGGATGACGATGATGATCATGCCGAGCCCCTGCCCTAGCCCCAACTGGAGCCAGAGCTTCAACCCCGACCCCGCCCTCGACCTCGACCCCGACCCCGACCAGAGGGAACTCATCAGGGCTAGGCAGAGTCTACTCATCAGCGCCAGCTAGAGCCTACTCATCAGCTTCATCCAGAGCGTAGTCATCAGCCGCAGGTAGATTCGAGCCACCACCCTGAGTCTCGCCATTTCAGGTGATCACCCGACACTCTACGCACTCTGGCCAGTTAGCCTCATGGTTGGCTCTGGCCATCCGTCATGATAGACCCGAGCCAAGATATGGTGGGCCCAGCCATAGCCTCATGTCGTGCCCGAGCCATCAAGATATGGCGCAGCTCCCAGCTGCCAGCTCATGCCAAGCTTCACAACAAGATTACATGACCGATCCATCCTGAAGAAGAACCATGCCCGGCCCCAGCCAGCGCTTCATGACCCTAAGCTGGCAGCTTTATGGTCGGCCCTAGTCATCGCCTTCATTTCAGATTCATTTATTCACCCGAGTCCGCACATCGGGCCAGGATTTGTGATCTGGGCAGTGGTGATATAGCACGACATATATCTTTCACCTACGCCCGCCGGCTTTAGGACGTGGTAGCATTCTTACACTCATGCGACAGGGAGATCTATCTCTGCTTCAGCCACCAGATCGGTGCTATCGACCATCACCGAAAGCATATCCCTCGCTTCTTCATCATGATCTTCGTCAGAGCATCACCACAAATGGGCATCTCGGACCAGGAGGACGATCAGGGGGAGAATGAAACCGAGCAGGAAGGGGATGACGATGAGGAGGACGAGGATTCAGACGAGGAGGAGGAGCAGCTACATCGCAGGCCTGTACGACAGATTGTATACCGCTAGTCACAGGAGTCACATTGCTGGCCCCAGACGCAACAGGCGCGGCGAATAGTGCTTATCATGATTATGTATTTTAGGTTTTAATTATGTACTTAAGACTTTAGCTAAGTATATAGTGGTTATGTACTATGCACTTTTATTATGTACTATGCACTTTTATTATGTAGTTTGTATTGGTGCATATTATATTATGTAGTTTGAGCTTAGCATGGTTGCTTGTGTCCCACTCTTTCACCATACACAGACGCTATAAGTTGGTTACAATTGATTCCTCGTAAGCATGCATTTCACAATGACAACGTACTAAATTTACAGAACTAAGACACTAATACAAAATCAACTTAACGGTGAGATTTTGAGTACAACACATAATGGACATCAACAGTAAACTAACTTGAAAAGTAGACACATACATGCAAAGAGCAACAACAGAAAACTAACTAAAAAGTACACACATACATGCAAGGAGCAACAAATAAAACTAATCAAAAGACCAACACATACACACATCGGGCCACGCTTAGCTTGAGGATGGAGCGTGCGGGCATGTCCGCCTGGTGTGACCGATACCCCTACATAGTCCACAATGTTTTCCCTGGTTCAGATCAGGGAATCCTTGTGGAAACTGGACGGCCCTCAAGAGTTCGTTTAAGTGCAGGGTTTGGCCGATAGAGGCCCTGTGTATGGCGGCCACATTTCTCATTAGCAATCGCAGAGAATTCGGCTTTGTACACGCTGAACACCGACTCCATGGTGTAAACTTCATGAACAAAAGAGCTCCACTCGAGACGAGCATCGAACACGCAATGAGTGCATGACGGCATGGATAGTACAACTTTGGAATTCCCACACCACACCATCGCCTCGTTAAATGCACTCTAAATTCCGTTGACCCTGACTTCCTATGTTGTCTCGCTAAACACCAAGTAATCTAAAGCCTCCCGAGTCACCGAGGCGCACTCATGACACCAAGGTGTCGCCGTTTCTCCTCAATTGCATTCAACAGGTCTCAATATCTTTGACCACTTGCAAGTTATGCGCTTAGCCTCAGCACTTTCTGATCTAACAACTCAATTAGCCGATAATATGTTGACTTCACTATGGTCAGAATGGGAAGATTTCGAAAGTGCCTTTCATAACAAGATTCATACATTCCGACAAATTTGTTGTCATATGGCCAAAGCGACGCCCTCATCAAAGATAGTGAGCCCACTTAATGCGCCAGATGTTGTTAGTCCATGCACACATTGTGGGATACACATGGCCCAATGCTCTAAACCAAGAAAGAAAGTTATGCCTGGCCTTGCATATGCCGCTCATTAGCAATCGCTTTGCATCTTTGTTTTTGAACTCATGTTAAAATTTCAAGCAATGTGCCGTGCACAAGATGCATGATAAGTCAGCAGGGGGATGCCACCACTCCCTTCCGCTTCTAGAGTCGCTGATAGCATGATGCCTATCGATATGACGAATTTCCTCTTGTGGTGTTACATATTGTCGAAGATTTCAAGAAAAAGACCACGCTTCTTTGTCTCCCTCCACCACAAAGAAATGCAATCGTAAAATATTTGAGCCATTCTGCAATTGCCATCAATAGCGCTCCAAAGATCATACTTGCCACAGGTGTCCCATCAATCTAAATAAGTCGCTTGCAATACTGAAAGCCTCTATGCACAGTGGATAGGTCCAAAGTGTGTGGAACATAAAGCAATCCTGATCTAGAACATCACCAACATAATATGGTCTCGTTTGCATTTGCACAATGGTACCTGGCATGTACGACTTAAGCCCACCCAACCATCTAGGGAGCTCATTATAAGACTCGCCCTACCACGATAAATCATAGATATAGCTTTTTGTTTTGCTAGCCATACCTTTCTATACGTTGTTTTGAACCTCAACTCTGACTCCACTGATGCTTGAAGAGTTTTGATGGCGATCGTAGGATCCGCTTGCACAAGAGGGAATATGTGGGCACAAATAATATGATAATCCATCCGGAGCATCGTTCATAGACTCTGGAAACACACATGTGTGCGGTCCTGTCAGCTTTCGCACTTCCCATAACTGTAATTTTTTACGAAGAGTCACTCGTACACTCCAATTACAGTCAATGCCAAACTTCACACACTTGCAATGAAATTTTTGGTGATCGGACTCATAAACTTTATATTGAACGCCCGAATGCCGTCAGAATGCTTAACAGCAAACAAGACTTCATATTTATTGCGAAATACCTGACCAAGTGTCAAATCATTATCCCTCGCAATGCTTGAACATGAACCAGACGCACCACTCACATCAAACCGCATTGCATCTAAATCCACAAAAGCAAAGGACTAGGATGTCGCTGAGATTGAGAATTGGTCGAGATCGAGACATTACATGCACCCAAGTTCTCGCACATGAAACAATCACATCTTCTTCAATATCATAGTTTGCCACTTGATCTGGTCCTCGCCTTCATCATTATCATCATCCTGGTCGCACAATAAAATCAAAATCCCCAACCTGACTAACTTCGCTATTGGTCATGATTTAGAGTGGTGGATCTTCATTCCGCCAGCAAAGTGTTCGAAACTTGGAGAAGATACCTCATGAAGGGAAACTTCAAACGATGGGCCTGCAGATTAGATGTAGGAAGCGATGGATCCTGGGCCAACCTCCAGAGCTAAAAGGACCATCTTGAGCTCAACAAATAGCTCTATTGTGCGAGCTTCAAAGAAACGAAAGTTAAAATAATTGAACATATGATCAACGTGCTCATCTTTCCGGTCGCCATCTTCTATATCTGGATTCGTCGCCAATGTCAAGCATCCGATAGAAGATTTTTGAAACTTGTTGTTGTCCTCATACTCCTCCAATATTAGGCTCTGTAATTGTAATGCATCTAATTGGTGTGAACAACCAACTGCTCGATTCTCACTACAAAATGTCTCTCCTCAACTGTTTGTAATCTCACCATTATACAGGTATAAGAATACGAATATAGCTCTCGCCATTTCTCTACTAACAACACTCGATCTGTAATTTTGTAATGGCAAACGCGTTGAAGTGCTTGCCTTCTATTTATATCTAGTGGCAAGGATCGTTGAACTAAAATCGATTATAATAGACTTAAGTTTACTATAATCGACTTCTTCATCATACGTTTCGATTATAGTAGACTTCAAAAGTCTACTATAATCGATTTTCGTTCAACGCAGAAGTCGATTATAATCGTCTTCTTTTTTCAACGGCAATTCACGTGGAAGTCGAATTTAGTTGATTTCGCTTTAAAAATGGATATTTTGCACTCATTTCAAATGGAGACGATCATGTAAAATTGTATATTAAATAATTTATATGCATAAAAAACCCTAAAAAGATGCTAAGTATAATTACACTAAACCTTAAGGGAGGCTAGTATAATTTTCTCAATAATTAATTGTGTACTTACTTACTTTGCTTTTTAATAAAAGTAATCTAATTCACTTACATAACTTTTTACCATTATTATGACTTATTATTATTTTTTATTCATGTGCCTTTTTGTTTTTTGGCAAATGGATTGAAATGAAGGAAATAAAAAATTTGTTTGAGATGTATATATGATTTTTAGATAAATTGTAACCATAATAAAATAAAAGATATAATAAATAGCGTATACGCAACAACAAAAAAGGAACGACAATATTGAGAAGTGAAGGAACGACACTAATAATGTATATGGTACAATGGTAATGTGCACCAGTTCCACTTTTTCGATTGATACTTGAGTGAAGAAAAGGAACGACAAAGACACAGTTGTATTGGCGGAGGTTCGAAGTTGTGTCTTCCAAGCAGAAAGAAGAAAAGTTGCTTATATTTACTAACATACCACCGCGTTTTCATTTGGAAATATTTCCACCAAGTACAACAGAAAAGACTGAAAATGTGAAATTGGCATTTTCAGTTTCAAGTGTGTTTCAGGAAATATTTTCTTAGAAATATTTTGTGAAAGTTGAACCAAACATATTTTCACAGGTATCTTCTCTTTTCATTGAAAATGGAAACAGGAAATAGAAATACCAAACACACCCTAAGCTTTTCATTTTCGTTTCCTTTCCACTAAAATCTTAACTTACCGACATATCCTAAGGTGATGGAAGCACACGAAAACCAATTGTGGTGTAATGAATATTTGATTATATGTTGAGATATGTTATAAATAATCCATTGTTTTAAAATTTTATAAAGTTATAGAATCTACTATTTTAATATTTAAGAGTCATTTTATAGAAATTATTACACGTATCTTTTATATAGAGCTTTAAGTCATACATGTCATTCATGTAGTGATTTAGGACTCATTTTACTCAACATTTATGTCTACAGATTTTTTAACTTAATTTATAATTTAATCACTAATTATTAATAAAATCAAATATTATAATTATTAAAGATTATATAAATCAATAAAATTTGAATCATTAAGATATATTTATGGGATTAAGAATTATTAAAATTATGATCTATAATTAAAATTAATAATCATTAAGAATGAAAAAATATAGAATTAAGAATCATTAAAAAATAAATTAGATATAAATGTATTGAGGTAATAAAAATATTAATGGTGTATATTACAATAAAAAAATGTGTGATATGAAAAAATAAAAAAGTGGAATGCCTTAATCAGATCAACAAAAAATGAGACTATTTGCCAAGAACAATAAAAAAAAGAAAGAAAAAACAAGAAAAATGAAGGTTTATATATTTTACTCTTGGCTTTTCCTGTTGCCCATTGGACAGTGAACGTAAAAAAAGGATGACTTTTGCAATCAGATCACGTGGGATAGTCATAAAATTATACCTTTAATAATCTTTGAACTCTTACAAATAATTTTATATTTTAAAATATTTGAATGAATTTTGAAAAAAAATCAATCATATAATTGATGACAATTGCCATAATTTTATATTTTAAAGTGTTGAATTTTTTTTTAAAAATTGTAGAAGATTTGAAAAACAAAAAAAGTATGATAGAAATTTATCAGAATCTTATTTATAATTAGAAGTTATTAATGATTAAGATTTCGTATAAAATTTATTGATTGTATAAATCTGCTACACCAATATTTTAAACTCATTTCATGAAAACTATTACGTATGTAATTCCTATAGTAATTTAGGCTTTACATGTCATTCATACAGTGATTTAGGCCATACTTTTCTCAATTTTTATGTCTAAAGATTTTTTAAACTTAATTTATAATTTACTTATTAATTATTTCTGATATGGAATAAAATTAAATATTATAATCATTAAAGAATCAAATATTACCATCATTAAAGATTACAATTTGCACTAAGAGAGAACCTATGTCAATATAATTATGATACATAATTAAATTAAGAACTATTAAAAGCCTTACATTATGAAGGTAATATAAGAATTATAAAGAAAATATTTTTAAAATAAATAAGCTTTAAAATCAGTATTTTTTTTTAAAGAAATGAAACAGGTAGGTCAAATTGTTAACGAATTGCTAATTGATTGATTTTGATATGGTAATAATTAAAAATTCAATTTCTACTAAATTTATTCTTAATCAAATATTTAAGACTCATTATCATACTAATTTCATAATTTATTCTTAATCAAATAAGATAATAATTGATATAATACTTATATTTAAGACTTATTACATAAAAGTCTTTCATGTGTTATTCATAGAAAAATTATATCCCATCATTTTCATAATCTTAACACTTAAAGTAAGTCTTTGAATTTAATTTATTTTCTAATTATTAATTTTTTTCAATCATACCTTCGTATCTCTCTACCATTAACAAAAGTAATATAAAAAATTAAAAATATTATAAATAAAATTATAATTCAATATATTATATCATAAAAGTTTTATATATATAATTATAGTATTAATGATAACAAAACTATTATAATTGTGTTGTAGTAGTAGTATTTGTTATTATGGATATTTATGTTTTGAAGTTCAAAGTATTTTTAAAATTTTTCCTTTTCAAATTTTTTTTTAAATAAACCCATAAATATCAATAGAGATTTAAATCTCTACGTGAAATGAGAAATGAAAACTGGTAATGGAGATGTGGATGAGAAATGAAGCAAAACTCTAAATGAAGACAGGATTAGGGAAAATTTTTCTAACTTCAAATCTAGAACTTTTAAAAATTATAATAAAAAAATTATCTTTCTATCTGTATCACTATATCCTATTTAATTTTTTACAATTTGAACATTTCAATCTATTAATTCTATAATTTTTCATAATAATTTTTTTGAAAAAAAATAACTTTATTTTTTCAACACTAATATATTTAAGAAAATCAATGTCACAATTTATACTTCTTTGATAATGATATTAAATATTTATTAATTTTAAAAAATTAAATAATTATATTAGTTTTTATTAAAAATAATATTATAATTGATATACTACTCTAATAATTGAGATAGATTATATAAATTAGAATAATATATGATTTTTTATTAATTATTACACATTAATTACTACATATATTTTAAAATTGATATTTTAATTTATTAAAAAGACGTATAGTTGAAATCATGTAAATTAAATTTATATATTATTTTTATTAATTAAAAATATTTTTATGATTTTACAAATTAAATATTTTAATTTACTAAAAAAATATAAACGGCTAAGGATGATATAAAAAATTAAAAATAGGTGCACGCAAGAATTATTCACAATGGAGAAAGGAATTAGGACATATTTTTGTCTTCATGGGGATGATCATTGGGGGCTAAGTTCTCGTTTGTTAAACGGGATAGGGACGGAAATAACACACCTTCGCTTTTTAAATTATTTTTAGGTTTAATTACTTTGCAGATCCCTATAATTTCACTCAATTTCCAATTAGATCTCTCTAATTTAAAAGTTTTTAATTAGGTCTCTGTATTGTATAAAAATTTTCGATTGAGTCCCTGTTGTTAACTATCGTCACAAAAATATATCCATCAATGCTTGATGCACTTAATAAAATCAGATATACCATAAAACTTGTTATCTACACCATTTAATATATATAGAATTCATACACCATATAATCTGAAAGACGAGATTTCACAGTATACCCATATACTCATTTCTACTAAACCATGGTAAAAAGTCTCATTTTCTTTTCTCTCACCCCCTCTTTCTTCATTACCACCCTCAACCCCCTCTGCTCTTCTCTCTACCCCTAACCAAGATAAACCAAAACCCCCAAAACAAACAAACACAAGGTGGCTGAGGGTGGTCGGGTTCACGCTTGGTTCGACGGTGAGGGTGGCTGGGTAGAGGCAAAGATGTAATAGAGGCGATGGAGCTCCAGGGCACAGTTGACGCAGCATCGTCGCCGCCATAGCCCAACGTTGGCACGCCTTTGTGTAGTAGCAGCCGCGAAACCTGCTAGATGCACAACCGTGATCCACCCAGCATCGGCGCCATTGAGAGTCGCACAGGGTCGGTCACTCCTTCTTCTTTAACCACTGAGATCACGATCCGCCTCCGCTCTCCGCCTCTAGTTCCGTGGTTAATGTGAACCAACGCCGCTGGAGAGCTCACAGTGGTAGCACTCTTCCCCTTGCCACCTTTTGCACACCACCGCCTCTACTGCATCTTTGCCACCCTTATTTTGATCTCTCTTCTGATTCTACTTTTTTTTTGTGGGTTTTAAGTTTGAAAGGTTTGGGTTTGATTTGGGTATAGCTTTGCCTGTCTGGTTTATGGTTTTTAGGTGTGCTTGAGATGTTGGAAGATGTTTAGTGTTGAAAATGGTTTACAGAGGATGATGGTTGATGATTTTTTTTATTTGTGATGTAAATTGGTTTGATTTTTGTTGTTGGAAGGCTTGGATTTGTGCTTGATTTTGGTTTGATTTTTTGTTTGTGATTTGATTTTGTGTTTGATGGATATGGGTGGAAGATTGGTAATTAATGATAATGATGGATGTAGGGGAGGAGGCTCCTATATGTAGCTCAGCCTCTATGGTGACTGGTGGGGAGGGAAGATGGATGAGAGGTAGAAGGAGATGAAACATATTAGGAATATTATATTTTTTTTGTAACTATTGTTATTCCCAGGGACTCGATTAAAAATTATTATACAATATAAGCATTTAATTAAAAACTTTTAAATTATAAAGACCTGATTGAAAATTAAATGAAATTACAATGACCTGCGGAGCAATTAAACCTTATTTTTATTGTATTTGTATTGTGTATATATTTTAAATTTTAATTTGGATTATATTGTATTAATAGTATTTGTTATTATGGATATTTATGTTTCAAATTGTAAAATATATTTAAAGTTTTTTCTTTTGAAATTTGTAAATAAATCCCTGAGTACCATAGGGATTCAAAATCCCTATGGAAAATGAGAAATGAGAAATGGGGGCCCATAAGGGCAAAGGAATGGGGATGAAAGACAAAATTCTAAACAACGATGGGAGGCGTGGAACACATCTATTTTCTCATGGATACTCATTGTCATCCCTTTAAATGGCTCATGATATAGTAAAATTATCCATTATTCTCTTTCTTTATTCAATTATTTCAACTTTTGAAGTGTGTAAAATTTTTATAAAATAGACTCTTTATTGTTAGTTATAGATCATCTATCGAGATATTTTCAACCTTATAAACATGATATTCAATGTAAGATATAAAATAGAATAACACATTTATATTTTGTCCACTTATTTAGTTATTTACCTATCAACTTACTTTTAAAATAAATTTATATACTCAATTTTCTATAAGATATTTAAATAAATTATCATTAATTTTTATAATAATCAACAAACTATTTTTTATTATCTCGCCATGCATCGCATGGGTCAAACAACTAATTTGAAATATTTATAATTATTAAATTAATACCTTGAATGCTATAAAATTTAGAATGTGAGATATTTTTTCATTATTAAATTAATTGAAATTCTATGAAATATGTAGAATTAAAATAATGCCTATTTTAAGTTGCCGAGTTTCATCGGAATGTTATTGAAAGTATTTGGAAAAATTGAAGGTGAATTCAAAATTTATTAATTGGTTGTTTTTTTATTCTCGACGATGACTCTGCTAATTGAATGAGTTTCTACATCACAGAAAATTACTTTTAATATTAATGGGAGTTACTTGTTTGTTTTTGGGATATTTCGTTATAACAATACTACGAAAGTTGACACTGTTTGGATGGTGGAATTTGAATTATAATTTAGAATTTTAATCGCATTTTGTGTTCTTTTAGAATTGGAATTGACAAGGAATTTTAAATTTTGTATTTGGGTTTATTATAGAAATACCAAGGTTCAAAACCTGCACTGGATATCAAACCTAGGGATAAGAGTTCGTAGATTCAACCTGCTCAATCAGTTCAACCTAATATAACCGGTATATAATAAAACATATATTTATATAAAAATATAAAAATATAAAATAAAATATATGTCATAAAATAACTAAAAATTAAATTAGGTATCAACAAAATCATAGAACATAACATAATTCAACTCTTAATCAAAATAAACATTATCCATATGGATCAAATTTCTCAAGTTACTACTTTCCATATTAGAAAAGGAAAAAAAAAGGAAATATGATATTTTAGGTATTTTTTTTAAAATAACTCAAAATATGCAATTTTACATTTTTTTTACAAAAAAAAGGTTCGAACTGGTTTTTTGACCAGACTGGTTTGCCAGCTTTGGGTTCTGCCGGTTCTCGGTTTTACAAGGCGATTTTGAGTTCAACCAGATTGAGCAATGAGGTTCAGCTCAACCCCAACCGTCATCCAATCCGGTTTTCAGAACAGTAAGAAATACAACATGATTATTAGGAAATAAATGAAAAAAATAAAGAATTATATAGACTTTAATAAGACATTAGATATTTAATAAATTTTGAAATTGACAAGTCATAAGATGTAGGTTAGGAGTTAAGAAGAGTCTATTATAATTTTTTTTTCCTGCTAATTCCACTGAATTGAATTGTGAAATATGAAAATTCAATATACTCAATTCTAGGCACCAAATGAGAGTGTGTTTGGAATCGAAAAGGGCAATGATTCACATCCATTTAAGAAATAGGGAACTATTATTTTATCCCTCAAATGTGACTATACTTTTTCCTGACTCTCCAAAAATATTTCTCATTTAACAAATTCACCTAATCATGTTGTCAATTGACCTCTATTTACATTAATAAGAGTAATTACATATCATGTTTTCTGTAAAGTTGACAGTGTAGAACCATTACTTTTGTCCAAAAAGTCATATCTTTGACAAAAATAAACTATTTCATATTAAGTTAGCATGATAAAACAACCACTCTAGATCCCAAAAATTATATATTTGATAAAATAGCTCTTAAAAAAATCATTTTTATTAATGAAAATGGAAGTTAGTTCACACTTAGCTGAATTTCTCAAGTGAGATGGATCTTTGAAGAGCTACAACCAAATATAGTTTCTTTCAGAAAATATTTTGTTAGCTATATAATTTTTCAAGAGGTAAAGTTCATGCATCATTAAACCAAACAGCTCCTAAAACAATAACTATAACTCAAATTTATCTCTACTAAATTAGCAATTTTTTTAGGATTTGCCTATCAGCTGCTAATATGATGATTCATTGTGAACAAATGGTTTTGTCCCGCTATTTAAAAATTTACGTTTATTTCTTTTGAGAAAAATACAAAAAAAGAACCAAATTGTTCAGCCCATTTTCAAATTGTGCGGAGGCGTGAATGAGTGGGGAATATGTGGGTTAGTGTGGGGTGGGTAAGTTATTAAGTCTATATGTGTGTACGTGTGAAGGAATAGATGAATTTAAAACAAATTTGTGTGTATGTGTTTTAAAATGTAGATTTTGTGTGTATTAGATTTATTTTTATTTATTTATTTATTTATGTTCTGGGATTAATGTTATTTAGTTTTGTTAGACTTAATTACAGATTTGCTTGATTTGGATATGATTGGTTGTTTTTTTTTTTAGTCCTATTTAGTTTAGATAAAAAGTTTTATTCACTTTAGTTTTAAAATAAATATTTGATTGTTTTGATTTATCAAAAAAAGAGAGAGTTATGTCTTTTAGTAATCATTTTAAATCGTTTAAGTGAAATTAAATAAATTAGCTTTAAAATAATTTGATTAAAAAAAGTGATTTAATTATTTTCTTGATTTTGAGTGAATTTAGGGTTAACATTTCTTTTAATTAAAAAATAAAAAAAATAATAATTAGGACCCTTTTTTAGGTGTTTTGCTTAAATTAATTGTATTTGTGCCTGTGAATTATTGTTTTTGCCTTTTTTAGTTTAATTATTTTTACTTTATGTGTTTTGCTTAAATTTATTGTGTAATTTTACTTTGTTTAATTTAATTATTTTATATATATTTATGTGTTTTGCTTAAATTAGTTGTATTATATTTATGAATTATTTTTTCTTTTTTCAGTTTAATTGTTTTATGTTTATGTGATTTGATTTTTTAGTTTAATTATTTTATATGTTTATATGTTTTACTTAAGTTAATTGTGTAATGAATTAATTTTGTTTTTTAGTTTAATTCTTTTATATTTATGTATTTTGCTCAAATTATTTGTGTGTTTGTATTTACAAATTAATTTTACTTTTTAGTTTAATTATTTATGTTTATGTGTTTCACTCAAATTAATTATGTATTTCTATTTATGAATTAACTTTGTTAGTTCCTGTTAAAATCAGAGTTTTATTTTAAAAATATGAAATAAAAGAAATGCATTTTTTCCTTATTAATAAATTTTTTAAAAAATCTTTTATATTTGTGCGATGTTTAATAATGTTGGTTGAATAACAAATGTTATCTTCACTATTATTGAATCATAAGGATTCATTGAGTAGCCTAGTACTAACTTGAATTCTATATACAAATGGATTTTCATTTATAAAAATTTCTTTCTTTCTTAAATTTTTTTATTCTCTTTTAATTAAAATCAATCAAGACAGAATTATTTTCTATAGAACTACGTGACTTTGAGTTTTCCATTGCACCAGGGAATACGTAGGAGCAGGTGAGCCCTGTCAAGCCAAAATTAATTCTTTATAATTTATTTTGCTTAATTGTAAATATGTTTTGTCTTTTTTCTTATTTATTTGATTCTCTTTAAAGATTATTAATTAATTTGCACAACTTATTAAGGTATTGTCTAAGAATGAGTGTACTTGAAGTGTGTATGATTAAATTTTTACCCTTCCCATGCATAATCGATTTTCGAATTCAAATATAGTTTCAAAGATCTTTTCTTTAAATAAATAGGTTTTTTTCACATTTTTTTAATTTAAATAAATTTGGTGACGACTCCTAATTTTTGAAATTTTATTTTTTACCGTCCCATCATGATCCCCGTTACGACATTCATGATTCTAAAATTGGTGTCTAATTAATAAATTTTAAGCATTTGAAATGAGAGTGATTCACGTTTATAATTTTAGTAACTAAAATAAATATTAAATCACTATTATTGCTCTCACTGCAAACGAAACAACGGAAGACGATTATGCACATGTACCACCCCAGAGGAGGGCCCTTAGTTTTGCCATGAAATGAATTTCAGCGCACAATCAAGGTACTTTCCCATAAATCTCTGATTTACTGCTTACGTTAATTGCTTCAGCTCATTCTCGTACGACCAGACACGCAGACTCAACAGATCACCGTTTCCTCGTTCTCATTCTTTTGAAAAATAATAGAGAAATATTATTTTGACTTATATTTTATGAGATATTATATTGATATATATAGGTTTTTGTTTTGGTATCCTAAGGGTATTAGTACCCTTTTAAATTTAAGTTATGATTTAATCATGAGCATTTAAAATAGTAATTGATTTAGTTAGTAGGACACGTGGCAAACTTTTAGCCACAAGTTATCTAAAAGGTATCGGTACCCATAAATTTTATAGGGTACCGGAGTAATCCCCTATATATATATTTATTATTGAATCGGGTGTGGGATCCAAACTAAATCGGAGTAAATGTGAATGTATCGATATGGTGTCTCATAAAATATGAGTCAAAATAACATTACTCAAAATATTATCATGGGATAGGGACACACACCCCCTCATTCCTCAGTTACTATTGAGATATAGATTTTATTAGAACGAAATTCACGTTTCATCAAATAATAAATAGGATATGAATTGATGTGATATTTCACATTATAAATAATATAATTCTATTATATTATTTACTATTGAATATGGTATGAGACCCAAACTAAGTGGGCTTCATATCTAATTCAATAATAAATGTGAGTGTGTCGATACGATATCTCATAAAATATGAGTCAAAATAACATTACTCAAAATATTATCATGGGATAGGGAAACAGACCCACTCATTCCTCAGTTACTATTGAGATATAGATTTTATTCGAACGAAATTTACGTTTTATCAAATAATAAATTAGATATGAATTGACATGATATTTCACATTATAAATAATATAATTCTATTCTTACTATTTGTTACCATATATGAATCACATACATTGACACGGATATGAGATATGACACAGATATAGATATGGAGATATATAAACTTAAAAAATTATAGGATACAGACACGTCATATATATATATATTCTTATTTTGTTGTATAATTTTTTTATCTTTTTTCGATCTAATTTTTTATCGTATTTGTATAAGTTTTGTATCTAATTAATTTTTTTGTGATCAAGTGAAGAATTTTTAAAATAAAATGACCTAATAGTATAGTTTCAATTAAATAACTCGAGTTGATATTGATCTCATGTTTGTATTAAAAATTTGAAAAAAATAAATAAACCAACTCAAATATATTTGCAACATGTCCAAGTTATATCAACAGTAAATTAAAATAATATTTAGCTATCTTTCGTGTATGTCTGACTTTAAAAATAAATTATTTAATTTGACATGTATATATACGTATCTAATACATATCGTGTGATGTCGTATCCCATGCTACTCCGACATACACACACTCACACTCTCTCAGTGCACATTATCACCCTTTTTTTTTTCACTCTCTTACGATTTCACATTTCACAAGCGCGCACACGCCCACCTCATTCTTCATTCTTCAGTCACATTCACTATCACAGAAAGAAAGAGAAAGAGATGAGTTTGCGTGGTTCAGCACGTGATCTGGGCTCAAATGGGTGCTCGATGATCATCACATTCTGCTTGAATGTGATCTTCTTCTACCTATGTTGTTCCTCCGTGACGATCACGCACGTGGGTGCTTCGATCCACGATTACCAAAACGAGACCTTTATGCACCGCTCCAATTCCTTCTTCTTCCATGGAGGCAGTGAGGGCCTCTACGCTTCAAGGGTCCCCACTTCCTCTTCCTCCTCCTCCTCCAACGAAGATAACTCCCTCAATGGCAAATCCTTCATCAGGTAACTAAAAAATTCAACTTCTTCCTCTTTCTTCTGTTTTTGTTTTTCTGTTGTTTATTTATTTTATTTATTTATTTTAAATATCTCGTTTTGTGTTTAGCTCTTTGTTGTGCTTGTTATGTTCCATTTGCAAATGGGGTATTTTGATCCGTGGGGTTCGTCTTTCTCTTGTCACCCTTTTGTGCAAAAACTCGTTTTTTGTTTTGTTTTTATTATTATTATTTGGCTAGATGCCCCGGTTGACTCAATTTTGGTAAATATGAACTTCTGTTTTAGTGAATGCAAAAAATGACATTGATATTTTGGTTTGTTTCTTATTCAAATTAGATATGAAATTAGTTCATCAAAATAGTTTATTCATGGTTCCCATTTTCCATATGTTATGTGAGAAAAAGGATACTTAAAAGAGGCTTCCCCCCCCCCCCCCCCCCCTCCTCAATGTTATGTTCTCAATCAGGTTTGAGTCTATCACATTTCGGAGAACTAAAGAATCTGCTGAGAAGAAGAATGAGATGCAGCAAAATACAGGGTTGGTGGAGGCTATCATAGTGAAGGTGAAAGATAGGAATAACATTGGGGGTGCTTATCTGAACTCAGATGCCATATGCTGCACCCCTGAACTTTCCAAGGAGAATTCCTGCAAGTTAGGAGAGGTTATCATCCGCGAGAACCCGGATGACCCGAATGGGCCTAAACGCATACAGACATTTTTCGCGGGGAACAATGAAGAGACTAAAATGGTTATTCAAACTGTTGATATAAACAGCACTGGAATGTATTACCTTTATTTTATGTTTTGTGATCCGGAGCTGAAGGACACGGTGATCTCTGGAAGAACTGTTTGGAGAAACCCGGATGGTTATCTTCCGGGGAAGATGATGCCATTAATGACATTTTATGGTTTGATGTCTTTGGCTTACCTATTTCTTGGTCTGATCTGGTTTCTCCGGTTTGTGCAATATTGGAAAGATGTGATACAATTACATTACCACATTACTGCTGTCATTGGCCTTGGAATGTGTGAAATGGCCCTTTGGTATTTTGAGTATGCAAATTTCAATTCCACTGGGAGCAGGCCGATGATGATCACGATATGGGCTGTTAGCTTCACCGCTGTCAAGAAGACAGTCTCGCGGCTTCTTCTTCTGGTGGTTTCTATGGGTTATGGTGTTGTGCGCCCCACGCTTGGTGGTATAACCCCAAGAGTGCTTCTTCTTGGTGTGGTGTATTTTGTGGCCTCAGAAGCACTTGAGCTAGTGGAACATCTCGGTAATATTAATGACTTTTATGGAAAAGCAAGACTTTTTCTGGTGCTGCCTGTTGCTCTGTTGGATGCATGCTTTATTCTTTGGATCTTTTCATCATTATCAAAAACCTTGGAGAAGCTTCAGGTAACCTTGTATGCAGTAATTTTCCCTAGTGCTTGATATTATCCTTCATGCACCCACATAAATTTTGCCTCCCTAACTTGTTAGCCTGGGGAAAAGGCACAAAATTTCAATGAGCATAGCTGCAATGTATGAAATTTTAGGATAGGCACATGTTGGGCATATTTGTGTTGACTACATTGGTTATTGTTGAAGTGCCTGCAAAAATATTGATGGTTTAACAAAGAAAAAAAGAAAATATGTGTCTAGGAAATAGCCTTTGATTGTTTTAGAAAGTAATTATGATCCTAGGATGAATCAAAAAGGGTAGCTGAAGAATGCTGAGAGCTTCAAAATATGATAATTATTTTCCTGTATAAATGGTAAGTAAATCTTCTACCGTAAATCAGATATGACTTACATTTCATTTGCTTGGCTCTCTATTACCAATGACTGTTCATTTGCCTATTCAATGCACAGATTCGGAGAAGTATGGCTAAACTCGAGTTGTACAGGAAGTTTACAAATTCCCTTGCAGCGACAGTGCTGCTTTCAGTTGTATGGATTGGCTACGAGGTGCTCTTTTGTTTCTGTTGAGATTGTGAGTTTTAGTTAGGAAAGGGGGGAAAAAAGAAAGAGAGAAAATAAAGACCGAATAATGTGAAAATATGTTAAAATGATATATTATGATGCCAGAAGTGATGTAAAATACAAAACTCCAATCTCTATTTATAATAAGACTGGAAATTAATCATAATTAAATGAAGAAATAAATCATAGAGTATAAGAAAATATAGAAATCAATGCTAAGAGATTATTTAAGATACTCTTTAATATTCTAAGATATAATGTGAGATACTCAGTAATATTATAAGATATAATAGTGATATTACTTAATTGAAAAAATAATAGAGATATTGCTAAATACTTTATTTTATTTCTAACAGTTTCTTTACTACTTTCATTCTTATTTCCCCCTTTTCCTTTTGATGCTCATGAAGCCCAAAAAATTGTCATTAAATATGGAAGAGCAGTTCCTGAATAACCAGGACAAAAATATTTCCATAATCTTGTTTTTATTTTTCAACCAGTGATAAATGCAGGAGACTCAGACTCTGATTTATTTTGTTTCAGTTGTATTTCAATGCATCTGACCCTTTAAGTGAAATGTGGAGGAAAGCTTGGGTTATCCCAGCTTTCTGGACATTTCTGGCTTACATTCTCTTGCTGGTGATCTGCATTCTCTGGGCTCCATCTCAAAATCCTACCAGGTATAGTCTTGCTTTACTATTTCCCCCCTTTTGACAGCCAAAAAGACAAAAACAAAAGGAAGCAGAAAATGTACACAAAATGAGGGACATGATTATAAGTTCAGATATAGCACGAAAACTCTTTCCTGGACAGAAGAAGAGTAGCATTAACGAATGGGAACATTAGTCTTGAGGTTCCAAATGGTGATTCATGTAATTCTTATAATTGCATATTTAAATTTGTAAATCTTTATTTCCTTCCACACCCTTGCCTTGGCTGGGAGGACATCTTTGACCTGAGAATAGGTAAGTCTATTTTACAATTAGTAAGTGTCTTGCTGCATTTCTAAATGTTTCTAGTCTTTCAGTTACATGTTCATACTGCTGCCCTTGTAGGCTCTCAGTTGCGGCTTCAATGATGGGGTCTAATTTTAGTAGATAGAAATTTTGGGCAAATACCTCAAGGAATCTTGATAGTAAATTTCACTTATAATTTAATCGCAAAATATTTATGGGTTGTTATGTTATGAAATGTGGTTATGACTTTTATGTTGTGAGAACTTCAAATGCTTCGGTGAGTAAATTTTCAGTTTTAAAAGAATGTAATACTTAATTCACCTGCTCCTGCCTGGGTGAAAAAGACATCCTAGAGAATAGACTATTGTTTCTATGTCAAAATCTACAACAAACATTATTTGTTAGTTTGTGGAACCAATATAAGCTTGATTCTTTCTGTCTTTTTATTGGAAAGGTATCAGATATGCATTATCACTTGATGAACATTCTATAGCTTAAACCTTATATCAAACCTAAATAAACTCTAGCATATCAAAGGAATTTCAAATTTTCAAGTTAAATTCAAAGCTACACACTCCGAGAGCTTTTATGACAGTTAGTCAGGAAGAGGTTAGATCTTTGAAGGTGGTCTTGAAAGATGAACTTAAGGCTGACTAAACAGAAAACAGGACTATAGAAGCTTTCCCTTTCTTTCTTATTACCCTTGCTTTTTTACAGTGACACATTGACATGCTAATTTCCTCATTTGAGATAGTTTGTGTCTTTAAGTTAATTTTATCTGGGGTTGTGCAGATATGCATATTCAGAGGAGACAGGGGATGACTTTGATGAGGAGGCTATCACACTAACTGGAAGTGCAGTTAAGGTGACTGGTGGTGACATGGCAATCATACTAGAAAGAAAGGAAAGAAAGACATCGATTGGCGCCGATCGTCACATGTTTCCACTCGGGGAAGATCGAGAGGAAGACAAGAAGGAGTGATTTTCCCACCTCCTGGGTTTCGTTTCGAGCTCTGGTGATGTCAGAATTCTTGGAAGTTTTTCACCTTCTATTCTTTACTTGGAAGGGCTTAAAAAGAAGTGTAACAGCCTCCTCCCTGGAGAAAGTAAACAACAAAGATAGGGAAAAGGAAAGAACATGATTTGTTAAGATCATTCAATTTGTAAATTCAAGGCAGTTCCAGGATGGCTGTTCCTATTCAGTGGAGAGGGATACCAAAAAAACTAACCGGTTACCATAAATGCCTTAGTGAGGTGGGAAAAGTTCCTTGTCTAATGGTATTATCCTAGTTATCTCTATAAATGGTTCCTTTCATATGCTCTACGGGCATCGTTAAAGAAATAGAAGGAAGCTTTGTCATTACATTTTTTAACAGATATGGCAGCTGTTGATGGATGACATCTTCTTAAAAAGAATCAACAAAAAGCATTGTTGGGTTAGCTAGGGTTAGCTATATCAAATAAACGACGTTATAGTATCTCATTGAAAATTTTGCCTGCAGTCAAACAAATAAAATTAAAATTCTTTAAACTTTTATAAGATGCATTTACATCTTATGAAAAAAAAAATTAATAGAAAAAAAACAATAGAGAAAGATGATGGATCAATATAGTTTAGGTGGAGTTGACTTGTATTGTTTCTAGATGATACATCAATTAGAGATGATGAATCAATAAAGAAACTCAATATTTAAGGGGTATATACCGACATCTAAAAATGGATATTTAATTGAGGTATTTATGTTATTAGTATTAGATGTGATAGATATGTAGAGATAGTGGAGTTTACTATCACGTCTAATAGTAATAGAATGCGCGATATTTTTTATATTTAAGTTAAAGGTACCATGAATTAGAGTAAAAGGTTAAGCGAGTTACTTAATTTTTGTTGACCATTCCTTATTTTAATCAATGACTTTCGGCGCGAAAGACCTCCTCTCCTTTTTTGGGCGATGAAAGACCTCTTCTCTGATTTAAGGCCGAAGAACGTGCCATGTGGACCAAAAAATTGGTAATTGTTTAATCATAATTATTTTGTTCATGGTGTGTTAAAATCAGTGATTGTTTTCATATATTTATTACAATATGCACTCATTCTTTTGACATTTTTTAACCATGTTTTCGGAACACTTCAGATTCCATCACATTAGTGTATATCAACTTAGTCTACAATTTATTTTGACATATGTTAGTGTTTCTTATTGGACGAGGATTTGTTATAGTTGTTAACTCTTCACTTTTTTTTGTTTTTTCTGTTTTGAAATTATTTTAGTCACTGTCAATCAGATGTTATTCAATGATCACACCAAGAAAAAACAAACGTTATTCAGTTATGGCTATCCACAATAATTTCAATAGGACCAAGGATTTGGTCGCTTGAGCAGCCAAGATGACAATATACTAATCCAAATGAAACAAAATAGTAGTTTTAAAAGCGGGCTCGTCTAGAAACGCAGCATTAAAACAAAACAATAAAATGGGCAATGCGATCGCTCAGAAAATATTGGGGGAACAAATCAATTTTTCAGAATTTGAAAGTTCTCTGTTGATTTCTCATAAGTCATAATTAGAAAAAAAAGAAGAGACAAATTGATATCTTTATATTATCTCCTTTCTTAAATTGTAAGAGATTAATGCATGACTTTTATATTATAGGGAATTAATTTTTGCTCTAATATATTTTAGATGAATGAAAATAAAAATTTAATCTAATAAAATAGTATGCTAAGAAACGCAGACCACTTCCATCTTTCTTTACACTTATAAATGAAGGTGGTCGATGAACGAGGGATTAGTCCCGCAGCTTCCTGACTTTAGGAATATCCAAATTTCGATAAATAAATAAATAAATAAATAAATGAAGGTGATTACTATGATGAGGTCATTCATCAGTACCTAACTTGCACTCGTCTAGATGGAAGCAAATATGTGTTAATTTTGTTACGTTTAACCACATTTAATAAATATAGCTAAATGAAATTAAATATGCGACTAAACAACTTTTTTTCACTCCTCCACCACCACCATCACCACCCCTCCCCCACCTCCAAAAAAAAAAAAAAAAAACACAACTCTCTCCTTAAGTTTCACTTTTGCTGCCCCGCGTCCTCCATGTTGACACCATCCTCCCCTCAAGTGACACCTCCCACCAACAACCCCAACAGCCACCCTTCCCTCAATTCGACTTAGGAATGTTAAAAAGAATCCGCTCAAGTTAGAAACCGCAATGATTACCCATAATAGAATGGGAATGAGAATAAGCTTAGTTTTTATGGGGACAGGAAGAGTCCCCATTTATTCAACGAGCAGAGATAGTGAATGAGGTCTCCACTCCATGGAGTCTCACCCACTCTTTGTCTATATGAACTATTTAAAACTTTACTTATATAGAAAAATATATATAAAGAAAACCTTAACACACCTTCATTTCTAAGTTAACTTTATTATATTTGCATTATATATATATTTTTATTTTTAATTTGAACTATATTATATCAATAGTATTTCTTATTATAGGAAGGTAGATGTTGGTGGTTGGCAGCGAGCTTGGCAATGTTTTGGATGGTGGAGATGAGGCCCGCCACAGCACTGTCATTGACAGGGTAGATTTGGAATTTCAGGTATGGGAAGGATGAGGAGAGTGTGCGGTTGAGGAGGGAGGGAGGGAGGAGGAAGACTTGGAGGCGGCGGGGAGAGGATTGCGGCCATTCAGTCGTCTGCGAATGGCCACCAATGAATCCAAGCCTGGTCGCCTTCATGGTCGACGTTTATTTATCATAACTCAATATAAATATGAGAATATATGCACAAAATAAAAAGCGCTTAATTTTTTTTTTCACACCAATTTATAATAAAAATTAATAAAATAAAATGTTTAAACCTATTAAGACGTTCTTGTTTACCAACCATGTTGTGGATCATTCGAAGTGATGGCAACTTCAGGAAAAAGTTGAGGTTGATGTCCCTTCAAAGGAAAAATCACATTCTACTCTCCTAAACTATAACTTATACAAATTTTAAATCCTAAATTTTAAAAATATGCAGCTTGACCGTATGAACTTTCTTGAATATACAAATTGATCCTTTCAACAATTTTCCTATGATTTGTTAAAAAAAATCACAAATTTAAGAAAATCAAATATATTAAATTGCACATTTAAAAATATTTAAATGATATAGTATATTTATTTTAACTAAAATACGCATTGATACAATTTTGGGATCATGTCGCCCATTGGCTAAAATACATATGACTTGTTAGTTTAGGAGAATAAATTGAAATTTTCGTCTAAGTTGCGAGGATTTCATCATTGCGTCTGTTGAATCCTAACACGCTACCCAATCAAACCCACACCCCCTCCCCCCCTTCCTCCTCTCCTCTCCCTCTCTTCTTTTAGAACATTTGTTTATGGGCAAGCACTCCAAAAACTAAATACCTTTTGCCTCGTTTGACAATATTTACTTTTTTAAATGGAATAATTTTATTTTAGGCAAAGTCCCTGATGCAAGTGTATAAATAATAATGCATAGATACTTTAAAATTAGGGAAAGATCCCATTTTAAGTTTAACATGACAGTGTCTTGCTAATTTTTAAAATGATAGAATCATATCAAATCCTCACCATTAATCCAGACATTCTTCTAGATAATCAGGTTTCCTTTTAACTTTGTCGAGGGTAAGGAATAAGACACTACAATATCATGTCCAAATTTAGATCGAGAGGATCCCATTCCCTCCTGCGCTCATGCAAATTCTACTCTCACCAATCACTAAACATATTGGCACCCGTCGAAATATATATATATATATATATTGGCACTCTTAAAATGATGCCATCATAAAAATCAGCACACTAAAACCTCAGAATGAGTGAGGAGCATAATGAAATGTGGATAAAATTAATAGAAAATACCAAACAATCAAAAACTTATTCAGAATTATATCAAGAATAATGTGGCGCAATTATGGCTTTTAGATGAATTGGTAAATCATACCATTTTATTTCATTCAACAATGACCATCATTTCTATTAGAGATTATGTACACATTTTTTTGAATGTGTAAACATTACTCAAAATTAATTTAACTTTGTTACATATACAAAAATATTTTATCTTAATTACAAAAATTATCATACTTACATATATCGTATTTAATAGCCGCATCGTCGCCATGCATCCTATGAGGGCATCTTGACCATGTGAGGGGATTTTAACCCACCTTTCTCTTATTAAAACATTCGTTACAAAGTGAGGCACAAACATCCATGATGCATTATAAAATGAGACACATTTGTGGCTCCAATTATGGTCATGCTAAACAAGTACAACGAGGTGAGATTATGTATTATCTGCACATTTCTCAAATTCTAGTAAATGTATGGTGCAAACCCCAGTTCTGCAAAATTGTTCTCACCAAGCCCTCAGCCGTAGAGGTGCAATGGTGAAAAGAATTGACCACACATATATTTTACAAGCAGCAGTTAAAAAGCAGCTGGTAGTTGACGATGTGTTGCTTGATGACAATGTGGAGGTTCTCATACTTCTTCAACCTGCATGAGAAATCATCACCGATCAAATGTGCAATCTCCGCATAAGATCAATATAGTTCTTCGAAAAAAGGAGGGTCAGAATAACCTGAGGGAGGCTCATTAACTCGAAAACAGCTTTCTTAGGGGTAAGTTCATTGTCAATAATACGCGCAACTGCGGTCAACACTGGCATCTTAACATTATATTTCTGTGCCAAAGCAATCACAGCCCCGGCTGTTGAGACACCTTCAGCTACCTGTGCATAGTAAGGATAAACATTACCATAACCCCGCCACTTGTGAGAAATTCAAGTATGACGAGGCACACTTGGAAACTATTTAGATACCTGATTCATGGAGTTGAGAATGTTGTCAAGCTTCTCGCCTGATCCAAGACGAACTCCAACAGTTCGGTTTCTCGAAAGATTCACGAAACATGTAAGCATTATGTCTCCAGTTCCTGACAAACCAGTTATTGTCGTTGGTTTCGCACCCATCTTCAATATATGGTTAGAGGTAATTGAAATTAGACAAGCATAATATACATAAATTGTTCGCGGAGACAAATGCTGAAAGACTAAATGTGCCAAATGGTGCCAATAATAGAAAGTGAAGTCCATTTGTGCATACATAGAGGCTATCTACCATTCTGTATTTATGTATAATTAACACATATATAATACCAGTAAACCGAGAGCCCCAGCCATTCAAATGGCTAAAAAGCATGGGTACTCTAATTTTTGACCCTGGGATAGTCAAAATAGCAGTGTGCAACAGAAAACATCAAGGTTTTCACAATAACCCTCTGTCTGTTTCGAAAGAATTTGAGACAGAAAATCGAAGCGAGCTCACTTTTCTGTGTATGTTTTAATAGAAAACAGAGGAAAGGAAAGAAAAAAGAAGTGGAACCCACGATGAAAACCACCGATCAAGGGAGAAAAGTACTGAAATGATGATAACATCCTTTCATATATTGTTTCAAAATTAGTTAAGTTCAAAAACTTATATCATATATCTTTTTGTTTAAAAAATAATTTTAAATAAATTTATTCATTAAATGCTAATATATTAATTTTTCATCTATATTATTATAATGTTATTTATTTATTTAATTCATAAAAATGTTTAAAAATTAAATTAAATTAATGGTTATTTTTTATTAGAACAAGGGTATGCATGTCATTTTAATCAAACTTATATTTTCTTTCCTCTCATTTTCTCTTTACATCCAAACAAACCATAAGTATATTCTATGCCTTTTGCAAATTATAAGTTCTAAACAGCATTGCATCTACAGTCAAACTGTTGACAGCAAATAAACTTTTTGAGAGAAAACCCATTTAGTCCTCTTCAACGTGATTACCAAGTAAGCAAAATAAAGGTGACAGTTTCTACTATTTGCAAAGAGTTCCAAGAATTGGACTAATAGAGATCGATTACCTTTGTTGCAAGCCACCGAATCTCGGAACAGCCTTGTGAGACAAGAGCAGCCATTGAGTTGTTACCAAGATTCATACCTTCTACTATCCCAGCTGCTATTGCAAGAACATTCTTGAGTGCACCTGCTATTTCAACCCCTGTAACATCACTGGAGTTATCAGATATTACAAGCTGAACATTAGCATCAAAATCTGTATATACAGTTGCCCAACATGCCATGCATAGAATAAAAACAGAAACCTGGGCTTCATAAAATAGTAGGGAAGACGGAATAAAAGCAAGCAAGCAAGCTGATCAATATAACACATCAGATGATCAAATATGAATCTACCTTGAGGTGCTAATTCTTAAATGACTTGACGCTAGTAGCTGCTGAACATTATTTGCCAATTTTTTGTCTTTTGACGCCACCACCATTGCTGCTATTTGAAAATACAAGCAAAGGGAAAAATTGACTGGATTTCAAACCATCATACAATTGACAGAACAAAATCCACAAGTGCAATTAGCAATGATTTAGTCACCTGTGGGTAGCTTATTCATCAATTCCAGAGCGAAAGAAGGCCCTGATAGTGCAATAAAAGGCTGGCGAGGATTCCGTAGTGCTTGAGGAATAATTTGAGCCATCATCCTCAGTGTATTCAGCTCCAGTCCTTTGCTGAGTGATATGAACGGCAAGCTTGGATCAACATATTCAGCTACACTCTCGAGAAAAGAAGCGCTGAACTGCAATAGAAGAAACTAAGATTCACAGTTACTTCTTGTACGAACATCACATGCTGAGATTCACCAAATGTATTTTATTTGACCGCTAAGACTCAAACTTAAAGTATCAATTTACTGCTACTACAACTACTACCCAAAGAAGCTAAGAACAAACTCAATGACCTGAACAGGCACAGCGTGAAGGCAGTAATCCGCATCAAGCAAAGCAGATTCCGCATCAGTTGTTGCAACTATGTTTTCTGGCAGCCTGTGATCCGGGAAGTACTTACTGCAAAAAGACAAATGGTCACCTAAAATAGGAATGCCATATGAATTTTTTCCTTTTTTGATTGCCTAGACTATCCCCTCACCTAACAATTGAGAAACTAAGAGCCCATTTGGTGTTTGCTTTCATTTCCTATTTCTATTTTCTGTGTTTTCTGTTTTTAAAATTTTATGAAGGAAATAGTTAAAATAATAAAATCAGGTTTACTTTTGTCATTATTTCCATCGCAAAATCCTGAAAATAGAAAACAAAGAAATTGTAAACATAAACCGAACAGACCCTAATCTCCCCAAGGTATAATCAAGCGTCTAAGTGGAGATCACTCCCAACTGTATTCTTTTCATACACATGAATCCCGTGATCAAAACCAAAACCACATGCTTAAAGGGCCGAGCCCCTTCCACCCGGATCTACACCTTATTGATAAATGGCATATGAAATTAAATGATCACAAGTTAACCTTGTTGATCATGAGCACAGAAAAAGGTGTACTTACCAATTGCAGTGCCTCTCATTGATAGACAAGCAAACTTCAGGATCCCGAACAAGCATCTTGACCTCTAATTGAGACTTCCTATTCGCAACATGAGCAGCCATTGCTGTCCCAAATGACCCCCCGCCAAGCACAACCACCTTCTCAAGTCTCAACAAAAAAAAAAAAAAAAACCATTTCACATTGCCACTCAAGACACGGAAAAAAAAAGTCACCATAAAAACGAAAAAGAAAAAAGAAAAAGAAAACTTGATTGACAAAAGAGCAACCCTATTCAAGGAGCCAATAAACCACGATTTCATAAATCAATAAAATTTAAATCTTGTCCCACTAAGTGAAGCGAGCTACCTCTATTATATACAATATAATAACAAACCATGTCTTTAGTAAAATAATTAAAATATGAATCTTTTTTGTAATCTTTCTTGATAGTTTTGTCAACAAATTTTCCAAGACCAACAAACCACTGGAAGCAATGAGATAAAAAATGATAAAAGTGAAGAATGCGCATTCCCATCAGAACAGAAAAAAAAACAGAAAAAGAAAAGAAACCAACCTTGTTGGTGCGTTCAAGGACGTCGGTTTTGGCCTTGAAGCGCCAGGAGCGGGACCACCGAACCAGCTTCTCCCAAGCCAGCCTAACGGCCCTGCGGCGGTCCCGGGTCGGGTCGGAGTCAGGTTCGGTTTGCGGGTCGGATTGTTTCTGAGGAGCGGGAGAGTGAGAGGGAGAAGCTGAAGCTGAAGCTGAAGGAGGAGGAGCGTTTGCGGCGCAAAAGGGACCGTGGGAGCGAAAGGGGAGACAGACGGGTTTTGAGGGGAAAGGGGCATTGACGTTGCTGCGACTGCGAGGGCAGTTTGGAGGGAAGAATGGGGCGCCGAATGATTGTTCCAACACTGCCGCCATTGCCCAATCGTCGGAACCTCAGAGAGAGAGAGAGATTTGTTGTCTTATTGGCAGGGGGGAAATAATGTGACTTTTAATTTTGTCCTTTCGAAATGGATAACATTTAAAGTAAAGATTCTCTATTTCATGATTTTTCAGAAAAGAAAAAAAAATATATAATACAGTGTCTGTTGATGCATGTACATGTAAATTATTCCTGATTGTTCTGTGTGAGCTAAGATGATTATTCCTCAGTGAATCGGATGACTCGCCTCTCTTCTCTTCTCATTTCAGATCTCGCAATAGACGCAGATGTTGCAACTCCTTCCCTAGTAGTCAGTCTTGTAGTAAATTTCCAATGATGAACTTCACTTTATAATGAAGCTAGTTAGTTCAACTTTCAATAGGGTACAGGTAGAATACTCGAAGTAGTACAAACCACACTTGGATTATTTTGATGATGTAATTTAATTTATTTAGTTTAGTACTCAGATCATTGATTTATCATTTATATTGATTTCAATTTTATGAAAACAGATCGGTTTATTTAAGATTTATGTTTCAAGAATTTCGGTCGAATATTTAAAACGGCTATTTATTTATTTGTGTAAGTTATTAATTGATATTAAATCAATATTGTATCACGTAATGCTGGCACGACTTCACAAGCAGGTTTGCATGACTAACAATATCTCTTATGTGCCTATCACAACTTAGTTGAGTTGCAAAACACTTATATACCAGAAAACTCAGATATGCTTGATAATTAGTGAGAGCCCTGTCGAAGGTGAATACCTCTACTCTAACAAAGGGCACAACATAATTTTGTTGAATTTGTTTTGGAGGTGAATTTTAATTATCCATTTGCTGGTGAAAAGCATCTTAAATGTGTTCGTCTTTTGCTGTGGGTGGATTGTGAACATCATGATGTAAAGGGTTATCTACCCCAATATTCCGGATTTAGAAGGAATGCAAATGAGTCAAGAGAGGAAAAAGATAATTACTATAATACACCTAGTGTTTTAAATTGCGATTGTGGTCACGGATACAGATGCGGTTGTGATTACGGTTATGGTTGTGGTTGCTACGGTTCAGAAATGCAACTGCCGCAACACGCTGCAGCTGATGCAGTGTGAAATTTTTTGTGTCTTCAAATTGAAAAAGAGTCTATTACGGGTTGTTGTGGCCTTGATATAGCTCGTTGCGGCCTTAATATAGTCTATTACGACCTAATGCGGTACTATTGTGGTTATGGTATAGTCAATTTATGTGAAATGCACTGAAAGCTACCTTCCATAAGATTATGCATTTAAAAGAAATGCGAATAAATCAAGACATATAACAAACCAATTAATATGGTTCATCATAAAATAAAATCTACATAGAAAATTATTTACCATATCATAACCCATTTGTTGGTAAACAAACATATCTGTGATGACCGTAAAAAATTAAAAAAAAAAATAAAGTGAGGACCACCGTGCACCTTAAGTGGTATAGACCACCATATACTTCTCCTTTTTTTTATATTCTCTTCTTCCCCTCTTCCCCATAATTCTCTCTTCTCTTTCTTTCTTCCTCCCGTAACCCCCCCTCCTCCCTTCTTCTTCTTCACTTCTTTCTTTCTTTCTCCCTCATCTCCATTCTTCACCATCATCTTTGCTTCCATCATCAACAATTATCACTACTACCTCCATTATCATCATCTCCTCCATATCCTCTCCATCATAACTGCTCTCTCTCTCCTCACACCTCCACTTTCTCTCTTTAACTCCATTTGAGAGAGTTTGAAGTTTAGGAAGAATTGGAGTGATTTTCTTCACCAATTCTACACTACAAGTGGTAAATTAGCTCCTAAACTACCCCGTTTAAATTATTGAAATTTCTGATTATTTTAGGAATATTGTTAGGTTTATTGAATTTTAGAATTTGGGGCTTTTATTGAATTGGGGCTAATTTATGTAAATTTGCTATAATGTTAGCTCACAAAAATTAATATTATCTTGTTTCTAGAGCGATAGAGCAATCGGGCACCAACACTTGAATAGGTGGCATCAAAGGCTTGAATAGGTGGCATCAAAGGCATTGATCTTCGGTTCTTTGAACCAATAGCTGTGAGTAGATAGAATATCTGTAGGTTACTTATTGCATGATAAATAATATAAAATGATATAAAGAGTTGAAAGTATGTTGATATAGAAGAAAATAATTTATTTATTGAAAATGTCGCTTTATGTTTGAAATGATAAACTTTTATTTGGAGGCCATAATATGATTATTATGCTTGTTAAAATATTTTGAGTTGAACTGTAATGAATATTGAATTTGAGAACATATTATGTTAATTTTATATTATGTAATGTGCATGATTTTGAGTTAAATTGGGGAAAATTCTATAGTTAGAACCTGTAGTTAATGGCAGGGACGTTAGCCTCGGTGCACCGTGAGAAACTCTAGTTAGCAAGTAAGGTGCTAACCCGCACATAGCTGCAGCTATTTCTGGACTTGTATATGGCTACGGGCCAACTCTAGTTAGCAAGTGTGGTGCTAACCCGCACATGGCCTTGGGTCATGTCTGGACTTGTTATCGCTCGTCAATAATTCCCCAATGTATTTGGATTCATATGAGTATGTAAATCCTATTTTATGAGTATATATACATTATTATGTTTATATTGTTTTATGCTTGCATTTAGTAAACTATGGATACCCTATCTTTCATTGAGTTGCAAAACTCACCCCGTTGTATTTCCACCCTTTTCAGATACAGTCTTTGGTCTTAGTTACGGTGTTCCTCCCAAGACAATCTTAATAAACTCTAAGTTGGTGAGCCTTTTTGTAAAGGCCCTTTTAGTTTTCATCTACATGTGGTTTAGCCTATAGATGTCAGTTGCTCCATATGTCACAGGCAGGTTCCTTGGACTTGTGTTGTACTTGTATTTGAAAACTTATGACTTAGCTATATATGTTATGTTTGGAAAAGATTTGTAAACTTAATTTGGTTTTATGTTGAACTGTGTTGGCACTATGATTGGGATATGCTGAAATATTATTATGTACTGGAAGGGCGCATTCTGAGAATGCTTGATGCCCAAATGCTGTGAATTTATTAGAAATATTGCAGGTTATGTAATTATTTGGGAAATGTTCAAAAAATAGAGGAAACTCTGTCCGTTTTTCTAGAAAATTTAGTGTTCTAAGGCTTGCTGGGAAAAGTGTTCCCATGCGCCAGTCATGGCCTAAGTTGGGTCGTGACAATATCCAAATTGTTCATCATCTGTTCCATGGAGATTGTGAACAACATTATGCGGTGGAGGGCTATCTACCTCAATATTTTGCATATAAAAGAATTGTCATTAGATGAAAATTGCAAAGAAACTTATATACCAAATTAATCACATTGGCTCGATTAAAAACCAATGAAAAATATGATTTACCTCTGCATCATCAACTGGTACAATATCATTTTCAAAACCTTGTTCAGAAGGTTGATTATCATCATCGGCCATATGTATGTTCCCCTGTAGCAAGAGCAGCATCATCAAAAGTAGCATTATAAGAGGCCTTTCAATATTATCAATATATAGGATAATTAGGTGAAGGTTTTACTTTCGTGTAAAGAAATAGGGAAGGTGCACCAATAACTGTATTGAATTTAGAAAGAGTTTGATCATGGTTCAAATGAATATCAGGTTCCAATTTGACAAGTGAGGGAGTACAATGATTAGTGGTTGATAGGAAATGATGATCATTATCAAATAAGCAATTTCCTCGAAGGCTTTGGATAAGAGATCATGTTTAAATCCATGTCATCCCTAATCCTAATATAAAAGACATATCCCCAGCACACTAAGCCTTCATTCAACAACCATCATTGAGGTTACAAAAATTAATCAATGTCTAATAACCTAGAGTGCGGTATCCACCTCGAGCACCACTGTGGAGCTCAATCTCAATCTTATTGCTATGGTTGTCTATAAACATCATAGTTCTGCAGAGATCATTATGATATCTTCTATAAAAGACAGTAGACAACTTAGCAACAGAATGTATAAAGTAAAAAACTGATACTCAGAATTGGAAGAAAAGAGAAAGAAAGAACAAAATAAATATAGCAGGAAGGATACTTATCGTAGTTGGGTCAAACGACATATAGAAGATGACACACTGTTTCACTTGAGATTATGATCTTGAAAAAAGAATTCATCTTATTCAAACATAGATGGGAAAAATTTGGAGTGGCAAAACGTGCTGAACCGGTCGGATTGGTCCGCCAACGAACCACTTTTTTACAATCCAACCCACCAAAAAAATTTCAACTCGCCCCATTTTATAGCTAACTTGCGACGAGTTGGCAAAAATAGTTTAAATCTAATCAAAATTGAGTTGACCGACTAAATTGACCCGCCAACCCACCATTTTCTTTTAAGAAACAGGTTGATATTTTCAACCCAAATAATTAAAATGGGTCAATCTGTCCTGCTTCATTTTATAACTAACCCATAATGGGTCGGGGCGGGTCAACCTGCTCTGTCCCATTTGCCACTCCTAAAAAAAATTGGTCACAATCATAAAAAATACAAATATCATGACGAGTAACATTCTATAATCAAAGGACAAACATGCTAAGGAAAGTAAATACCACAAGCTACAATAGTATTGAAAAATAAAATAATTAATGATTATTAATATAATGAATGCATAGACATTTTTAAAAAAAAACAAGTGGATAGATAGAGTAATAGGGAGGAAGGGTTTTTCAACAACATTGTAATCATGATTGAATACTGTGCTTGAACCACCCCTTGACGATGTCATCTAAGAACACAGAGTCTGGTTTTGCAATTGGAGTATACCAACAATCATCCATTTCCAAATTAATTGGAGTAAATTCTTTTAAGAAAAATAATTTATACATACACCCCTTATATCACTTCAGTACCTGGATAGTCAAGAAAAAATGACAAAGATTGAAGACCATACAACAACAGTTGAAAACTCTTTTGCAACTGTTAAGAGACTCTATGAATTCTGAGTAAGAGTAAGAAGTTGAGTTTGAGTCAAAATTTTCAACAAACAATGAATCTGACGTGCAAGGTCTCATGAGTTTGATTTGAACAAGCTGCCTGATGAAAAAGAAGTTGTTGAGGATAAAAGGCAACAGTAAAATGAAAGAGATGAAAGCTGTCGAAGAAAAAAAAAATGGGGAAGAAGAAAGAGACATGCCAAAGAATGAGTTTGATTTAAACAAATATCCAGAAGAAGTAGATGAAAATCAGCAAGTGGTTAGATATATGCTAAAGATTTTTCTTCCCAAATTCTGTTAGAATACTATCATGGAATAATCAAAAAGACTTTTTTAAGGACCCAGATTATGCTACTTTTACATGAAACAGAAGGGTGATCGTTCTTTTTCAACCTTTATCCTTTATAAGGGTTTGGCTTGGCCAAATGTGACTGCAACCATATAGGTCTAGGAGTTGGATTCATGCAGTTTTGCTCTTTATTTTGTACAGACTTATTGTGATGGAATGATTCCTTTTCCAACGAAGTTAATGATTCATTTAGTCGATTTTGTGTAACCATTTCTTAATTATCATCCATCCAGATAATGATTATTATTATTATTATTATAATGATTTTCTCCTCTCATAATTTAAGTAAATTCTGAACCAAAAGTCCAAGTGATATACAATGAAACCCTTCATAATTCTTTATAACAAAAGCTTATTGGGTTTAATTTTGATGCACTGAATTTTATATTGTCATCTAATCAAAACATTTAGTTTGGATGACTTTTCAGGAAGTGGGTACAAAAGTCAACTATCATGGCTTATGTAGTAATATATAATTGGATGACTATATAAAAATGTTTTACACCGTCAGTACATAACAATTAAATCCAAACTTATTTATTCGCGTTGCTTCACGTGTTCAAACATGTACAAATCACACCGTTCCAATAGAATTTACAGAACTCTTTGTTGAAGATATCAAATTATTATAGCGATTATGACTTAATATGTTAAAATCATGGAGAATATGCTATCTACTTAATAAAAACGATCTGAAATCACATATATGACTCAATTGGTAGCACGTATTCTGCTGCCCGATTTCTTTCCACCAGTATTAAAAATTCTGATTCACAATCACTCCATGGAGAGCTTTGCGCATAAAATTGATAACGTTTAGTTTAGTAAACTAGTATCCAATTATGATTTTGAATTATAGTTCTTATAGATGGGGTATTGACACAACTATCTAAATACGTCTTTTACCTAGGATGATTTTATTGGCTTCCCATAATCATGAATCAATTGCATTGTAGCATCATGTATTTCCATTTGTAATTCGAAGTTATTGTCATATATTTCTGTTAGCAAAGATATTCCTTTATTTTGATATTAAGAGTGAATATAGTTGGTGGTAGCCTATACTCTTTATTACAAAATGCCAAGACTAGAGTTATGGCCAGGGCATATAGAGTAGAGCATATAATAGCTACTATCTGACAAGTCTTCAAGCACATTATAAAGTGACAAGTTCAAGGACATAACTTGACATCTATATTTGGACTTTAATGATTCATTATTTATTATTATTATATCATCCTCGGTCCCTTTTGAAAACAGGTTTATGACTTGATGACATGTTCATGTACCGGTTCTTTTCCTTTATCTATGAAAAGGAAGCTCTATGATATTGTATAATATCCGAAACGTGCAATAAAAGTCTTTTTGTGTGCTAAGCAACGTTCATGAACATTTTGTTGTAAAAAGTGTAATTCTTATCCTACTCCATTCATTTCTAGGTATGTTTCCAATCGTATGAAATCAGTTTCAGAGTATACATTCTAATTAGTTTACATAATTTTACTATTAAGGAATATGTTAATACAAGCATGTGCAACGTTCATCTAAGAGTCGTTGATGGTGAGTCTACTTCCTTTCTTCTGTCTGATAGAGAGGCCTAGTATTTGAATGTATCTGCCACTAACTTGAGGGCAGCTCCACCCTAAAACCTTTTCATAAGTTACATTGTTTGTTTTAATGTGCTGGTCATGATTGTAACCTTTGGTAATTTTTTTTTTCTTTTGATATTTCAGAAATTATATCGATTACAATGAAACTTGAATCTAAGACCTCATCCGTCCTACTCAAACCCCTTTTGTAACTGCACAAAGGTGAACAGATTTATTTGTGAAAAAAATGAAAAAAAAGGTTTATATTCAAGGAGAATCACAAACCTCAATATCTAAATACTAATGTTCTAAAAACCGGACCGGTTGAACCAGAAATCGGCCTGCTAATTGGTCCGAGTTAAACCTGAACCATCCTAAAAAGAACCGACCAAGAATCGCTTTGAACCACTCGAGAACCGATAAACCGGACAAATCGACCCAACCAAAAAACCAGTCTGACCTTTTTTTGTAAAAAAAGATGCAAAATGACATCATTTTGAGGGTTTTAAAAAAAAAAAACCTAAAATCTCATATTTTCTATTTTTTTTCCTTTTCTAATATAGAAAATAGTAACTTGACAAATTTGATCTGTATAAAAAATATTTATTTTAATTAAGAGATTAATTATATTATGTTTTATGGATTTTGTTGATGTGTAATTTAATTTTTAATTAGTTTATGACATATAATTTATTTTATATTTTTTATATATTTATATAAATACATGTTTTATTATATAGCGGTTATATTCCGGTTAGATCTCCAATTGAACCGATTAAACCGTTGAACCCTTATCCCGATCGGTTCAATATCTGGTCCGTTTTCAGAATGAGAGCACCGACCCATCACGTCACAGAGAGACGAGAAAATGCAAAACTTTGGCAAAGAAAACATAGAATGAATTTCTTGACCTTTGATTATGATGTCATTGCTACAGCTAAAAAAATTGGTCATACAGAGCCTAAGGTTATAACCACTAGCAAAGGAAAACACAGAAAGAAGCAAATAAATAAATAGAACACTCAGTTTTCTGTACAAGTGACGAAAGCCTCATTGTGACAAAACATAAGGTACAAACTGATAGTACTTAGTGTATCACCTGGATCAACTGAGAAGCTCTCCAACAGGCTCTTCAACAGACTCTCCAACAGGCTTTAACGTGCGGTACTCAGTTTCTGTAATTGACCTTATACCATTTGGATCAGGAGTCACCTCGTCCATATCCTCGCGTGGAGGAAAGCCGCGCACTCGACCAAGAATCCATTGGTCTACAACCCCACTATTAATTGCATACTTGATGCTATGCTCCAGGTATTCTTTATCAGTTATCAAATCAGGCTGAACCGTTAACATACGCATGAGAGCTGAAAAGAAATCAAAGTAATGATTAGTTGTGGGATGATGTTTCATCTTGATTCCAGTCTAACACCATCAAAATCCTGCAGGAAGCTTTTATATACAATTCTCATTTACCAATTATGTTTACTTATACCATACTTAAGCATCAAAGATAAAAGCAACAGCATATGCCTGAGTGGTGCCACACCTTAGCACGCCTCAGGGAAAAAGCAACAGGGAGTTTGTTTTTGGTACATTTTGAGTGATCTCCAAGTAGTGTGTCCAAAGTCTATGAAATTATAAAATAAATTCCCATGAATCTGCATTGCTTCAAGAGCCACATGATTCTTCTCATGATAAATTCAGACATGATTTAAGAGAGGGTTTGTTTTAAAAAACAAAAAATCAAATGGACTGATGGTTCCTATTAAAGAAAACAAAAGGAAAAAAAAAAAAAAAGTTATGATTACAAGGTAAATTCCATATAAAATACCTGCAACAATGCCATCTCCAGATGCAGACATATCACAAGTGAAAGGGGTCACTGGGGCATCCTCCATCCCACGAACAGCACCATCAAGCTCCTGAGTGTAGTAGTGTATCTTTGAAGTTCCATTAGTCACAAACAAAACCTTAAGATTTTCGTGCCAAAGTGGTGATACCATCTCAGGTTCATAATGGACAAACTTTGACCTGTCATTATTTTTGGTGTCAAATTCTTCAGTTGGCATGATCCCGCATAAAAACTCTAGTTCTTGCTTAGTGACCTCAACAATGTCTGCAAGATTCCATACTTGCTGAATGAACATTTTAGTTTCTTCCCTAGAGTGCCATAGTGGCATAGGAAGGTTTAGATCATAGAAAACAACAGCTCCGAATTTCTTTGCAATTTTTATGGCTTGCAATGAAGTGGATCTCATGGTACGATCAAGCAGGGAATGTGTGCTGAAGTAGAACATTTTTGCCTGCATGAGATGTTCTTAGAATATTCAAATTAACACCTGGTAGCAATCCAAACGCTCAAAACAGCAAAAACTAGGCAAAATAAATTACACAGAGGACCTAATATACACGCTAATGCAAGCAACCATGCGTGAAAGGAACCTAGTATTCGATGTTTTTAACTTTTTATTCAGATGCACACATGACTGTAACAAATACAGCCATCAACAATGCACCATCTCAACAGAAGAAAAAGTGGTTGTAAAGTATAGAATAAAAGACACATGATGATGAAATACTTTATTGGTTAGATCTTCCAATTTCACTACCAATGAACAATGACTCCACACAATGAGGAAAAACAGATATCAATTCAAGCTCACTAATTCTGCTATATAAACAATGAGCAGGCTAGAACCTGCAAGCTACAGAGAATTCTATTAACTTCCTTTACAAAAATAAAATTGCTTCAAGTTTATACAATTATACCTCTTTCAGAACATCAATATTTATCTCAGACCTCGTCAAACTATCTTCAGCGCAGGGTTTGACACAACTCATTTTCAGTCTACTCCTCTTACCAATCTTCATCAAGGATACAGCAGTAGCCCTTTTACTATCGACACGGACTGATCGGGTTTGAACCTTATTAACATTCATGTAGTAAAGCATCGCTTGACCATATTCATCATCCCCAAGTTTTCCCATGAAAGCAACCTTGCCGCCCAAGCTCGCAAGAGCAATGGCAACACTACCAGCAGAGCCACCAGGAGCCCTAACAAATTTTTCAGGGTTCCACAGGGCATCCTTCATTGTTTCATGGATGTCATAATCTATAAGCCTATTGGCCAGCCTCCCTGAAGGTACAAAAGCATGTTGTGCAGCACCAAAGCAACAAACAAGTGGAGGCCAACCATAAGTAAAGCTAATATCTTCTCCATCATCTTTTATCCATTCTAAGCCATCCTCAATCTCATTGTCCACGTTTTCAACAAATGAAGGCTCATCTTGGTCACTAATTTCAGCTTCACTATCCTTATCCTCTATAATCACTTTGTCCACCTTAGGTTTCCTTCCTCGCCGAACCTTTTTCTCTTCCTTGAGTTCCTTTTCTTCTTCCAAGCCAGCAGAAATAGATGCATCTGTAAAAGATAACGGCTTCAGCTAACACTTATAAGCAAAACACATATACCATAGGTGAAATCCCCAGCATTGAGACAAAGATCAAGAGATTACCTTTTCTTCGAGTCCTCCGAGTTTTCTTCTTGGAATCATCACTAGAGGCAGGCAAGCTTTCTTCATTGGAAGCATCTCTATTCACTAACAAATCAGTGTTCTCTTCAGGAGACTCAGCTGCTGCTTTTTTCTTTGTCCTCGATGTCACCCTCTTAGTTTTAGATGACCTAGTAGTCCTCTTTTCTACCACAGATTCATTTTCATTTTCATCGGAATCTTCTACGGCAGAACCAAGAGAAGCTTTCTTCCTAGCCATTGCCACATGACCCCATTTACACCGTGACCTTAGTTCTCCAAGTTGCACCATGTTAAAAGAAGCATTGCAATAGGACCAAGTCCAGTGGCACCTGCATAGTTGCAGATACAAGACTCATTACACTCACATTCAACCAGCACAATAAATTTTAAGCTAAGATGTAGCAAAACATGAGGTCATTAGTAAACCCAGGAAACAGTAAATTCCAAAACTTTTCTAGAAACTTAATTCATGATTAAACCAAGGGGCTAAAAAGCAAAATCGAAGAAAAATCTTGAATAAAAAAAAAATTGATATATTTTTGTGTTTTTGTGGTGGTGGTGGTGGTTTGGGAGGGGGGGTTACATTTTTTTTAAGATTATAAGCAGAGGGCATCAATGGTTTCAATTAATTTACTAAATTCCAAAACTATCCCAGAAACCCATTACATGATTACAATTTTAAAAAATTGAAGAAAATTATTCAAAAAAAAAAATCTTTTGGAAAAACTATAACTATATGTATTTTGAGATTATAAGAATAGGGTATAATGGGGTTTCAAAAAATTAGAGAGACAAAGTACCTGGGAAGTGAAAGAAAATGAGGAAAAGAGAGACATGCCATTGGGAGGAGCAGAAATGTTACAGACAGTGATGAGTTCTTCCTTCAAGCATGACACACAGGCTAAGGTTTTGGCACGGCACAAGATTAGTTCCACTCACTGACTAATTGGAAATCTGAAACCAAAATGAGTACAAGACTAGATTAGCATAGCATCACAACCGGCATTGAGTATTTGACATATACAGCCTAGTTGTTGGCAAAATAGATAGCATAGTAACTCACAAATGACAAGGGAAAGAGTTGAAAGCACATAGCAAGCAAGGGCATGGGTGTTTAATACTATCTGAAAGTAAGAATCAATCAGCCAGGGCACAAGTTAGTTTGATGGAGCAAGAGGTTGTGGACCGGCAATCATAGGATGAATAGCAGACACGCCACAAAATACATTTCTAGACTTGCCGCCAAAGATCAAAACCTCCCCAGATTCTAGTAACTAATAATTGGAAACTAAACATTAGAATTCCCAAGAGGAACACAAAATAATGATTCATTTCAGCTATGGATCGATAACATGTATTGCTTTATCCTTAAAGGGTTACTTTATAACTCAAGACTCATAAAAAAAAAAAAAACCTCAAGTTAACTGATTTGAAATCTACAACATGGGTAATCTTGTTACTATCAAATCAAAGATAACAACAAATTATTATCTCAGACTTGAACAAGATATGCCACCCCCTTCCTTAGAATGATTGCTAAAGCATTTTTCTTTCCATGAAGCCATTTAGTACAACACTTGTATACTAGGAAATAGGCTTCATTCATTCCAACTAACAAAACTAATGTTGCCGTACTATCTAGCACAAAGACTTTACAAGACAACACTGTCACATCTTGGAACTTCAGGACAATGAATGTCCATTTCAATATGGAAGGTAGCATCACCTCCTTCAATACCAAATGGGAAGAATTAGTTTGGTGTGGTTTGGTTTGGATAAAATATTGATTCACTTCAGAGGTCTTTTTCGAACACCTGTGGTAATGTGATTGTCTTCTTTCTTATCTCTTAGTCACTCTATCATGTGATTCCTTTTCTTCTTTGATCTGTAATTCTGTCACCGAGAACTATTTTTACTCATTTACTTGTTCATTCATCCTAGCAGTTCTACTTTTCAGTGAGTCTTCCATAGTTGAGTTTGTCTGCCTGAGGTTCATCACAATACCATCACCAACACAAGAATAACGACATTTAATCTGTTAAGGAAGGAGGGGGGGGGGGGGGGGGACTACTCCAAACTCACATATTCACATTATACTATTTTAGTCACAAATACAACTAACAACCCAACAAAACACTTTCAGAATGAACCTGAAACAATCATTTTTTTTTATACACGAAAAGAAAGAATAATGTCATGCTAATGCTCAAATCCACAAAAGCAGAAGACAAAAAGCTCTCACAACATCGGCCATGCTAATCCACAGAATCGACCAAAAAAAAAATGAAAACTCAATTCAAGTTCAACTAGAAAATGAGAACAGAAAAAAAAGAAAAACGAAGAGTGAGTGAGTTAGGAGAGGTGAACCTTTGGATTCGGCGATGGAGAATTGCAGAGTGGTTGGTGGAAGGAAGCCTCAGGGAACTAGTAACGGCAGCAATGGTGTTGCTGCCTGTTATGGGAGGGTGGGTCGAAGCGCAAAGATTGGGAATTTCAAAATATGGATGGATGAGAGACAGAAGAGGTTGTGTTGTGTTCAAGTTTCACTTGTTCGTTCGTTCGTTCGTTCGGCTTCTACTCTATCTGTCCGAGCACTGAGCAGTGAGAAAGGGTAATAGAAACCGCAAGTGCAAGGGTTTTTCGATTTTCTTTTAGTAACGCAGAGGGTTTTTCGATGATGTCTATTGAGCTGAGAATTAATTACCGGCTGTGTCTGTTTCGTCATATAAATTTAAGGTTTTTTTTCTTTTAAATAACTGTTGCTGCGAAAATAAAAGTGGGCTAATTGGGTTAAATGGGTTCAGCTAAGCCACCACAGTTAAAAGAAGTTGGGCTTTGAAACAAGTGTTACGGCTCACTAAGGCAGTGTTTGGTTTGTGTCCCAAGATATAAATATAGAAACAGACTGTCCCTATATCATGTTTGATGGCACAGATATGGTATAGGAATAGAAAAATTTTCTGTTCCAAAGACAGAAATTTTCAGTATTTCTGTCCCTCCAATAAGTGGGGACAGTGGAAACAAGATACAAAGACAGAAATTTAACTCCTTTGTGGGGAAAGTGAGGATGATAATTTTTATGTCTCTGTCTCCACTGTCCCTGTATTTTTATCTCTGTCCCTGTATTTCTGTCCCAGGACACTAACCAAACGCTACCTAAAGGACATGTGAGTGGCAAACCATATATGTTACAAGCCGCATCAATAGTTAGGCGGGAACGGTCACCACGGCATCCACCTCTGGTACGAGTGGAAGTAAGTCAGACCACTCCTCATGGCCTTTGGTCTAGCCTTCATTCGACCTAGTTAGGTCTAGGCTATTTAGTAAATAAGTTAAGCTAAGGTTTTACAAAAAGCTATTTCAGCTAATCAGGCCAGGCTTTAAGCTATAAAAATAACCTATTAGGCTTAACAAGCTGGCCTATTATTATTATTATTATTATTATTATTATTATCATCATCATATAATGATAATAGAAATATTTTAATCTATTTGAAAAAATATTTTTTTAACTTACTTAAGTGTTTTAGTCTATTTTAAAATATATTTTTTAATATATTTAGTAGTATTTTGACTTATTTAAAAATAGGCATTTTAGTTTTTTTTAAATATTTTATAACCAAATATGTCTCTCGATAAGTTTTCAAGTCAGGGCAAGCTTTTGGAAAAGTCAGCTAAGGCCATAAAAAAAGCCTATGTCAGGTAATAGGCCTAGATTTAGGCTCTATTTTAGAAATATAGACCCGACATATTTAAGCTAAAGCTTAGCCCATCTTGGCCTATTTCCACCACTACGTACCAATTGTAAGCCGGATCAAGAACAAGGCACAAATGGTTATAATGGTTGAGAATGAGGGTTCAGAATGCAAGCGCAAAGTCGTGCTAACCATTTAGGGCTACAAGACACGAGTAACTCCAGCCCTCACATGGACGGTTATTTGGTTGAAGCCAAGTGTGATACCCAGCATATAACATGGCAGTGGATAAGTTTTGTTTTGCCCCGGGGTCCCCTGGGACCCACCCGTGTTGTCGAAAAAGCCCCGGGATGCCCGGAGGACCCTTAACACAGCTGATATGTGAACTGTCACCGCTATAACGGTCCAGGACCATTATAGCGGTCGCAGAGGGGTGATGGTGTGTTTTTGGCTCCGGGGGACCGCTATAGCGGTCATGAGAAGGTTTTGGGGGTGCTGGAGACTGCTATAGCGTTCTTGGACCGCTATAGCGGTCATGTATGGGGGCAGCAGTGTGGTTTCACTCCCTGGAGAACGCTATAGCGGTCTAGAACCGCTATAGCGGTTATAAGTGATGGCTGGACCACTATAGCGGTCATACACCGTTATAGCAAAGGTAAACAAAGGTCTCGAACAAAGCATAAAACGCTGTCAAGCTGCTAGTAAGACCCCCAACCCCTATTTAAACACCCCAACTCGGAAATTTTCCCCCATTTCCGAGCCCTACCTCTCCAAACTCCCTCTCCCACTCCTTTCTCACAAATCCACTCCATTTCTTTCCCTCCCAAGAGATCAAAGGTAAGATTTATGGGCATTTATTGTTCCTTTCCTTCCCATTTCATATCTTGGTGATTGGGTTATGGTTTGTCTCCATTTTTGTTAAGTGGAGGTACTCCCCCCAATATTATTAGAGTTGTGTTTGAGTAATCTAGAGGTTAACGGAGACTAATTTAGAGTTTTATGGCTTTAATGGCAGACGTTGGTGTCATTCCTCCTCTACGGAGTCCCCGCGGAGTTGGCGGTTCACATTCTACCCCTCCAGGTGAGTGGGTTTGAGCTCATGGCCTTAGTTTGGTCATTACATTATTATTTTCTAGCATTACAGAGTATTTAGAGGATTTAAAATGGATTTTAGTACGATATGACTTCATGAAAAATATATATATTTCGCTAGAAAAGCTCCGTTTGAACTTATGCATAAAAATATGATTTTAGAACTGCATGTATGATACCCAGTGCATACGTGGCAATGGATAAGTTCTGTTTTGCCCCAGGGTCCCCTAGGACCCATCTGTGTTGCTAGGAAAGCCCTGGAATGCCCGAAGGACTCTTAGTGCAGCTTATGTGGTGAACTGTCACCGCTATAGCGGTCCAAGACCGCTATAGCGGTCACAGTGAGGTGACCGTGGCATTTTGGTCATCAGGGGACCACTATAGCGATCTAGGGCCACTATAGCGGTCATAAGGAGTGTGGCAACATATTTTTGGCTTCTGGGGACCGCTATAGTGGTCATGTGGGTGGTGCAGCATGTATTTTTGGCCTCTGGGGACCACTATAGCAGTTGTAAGTGCGGGGTAGACCGCTATAGCGGTGTCAGCAGTACGCAAACAGTCCAAAATGCGTCGTTTCGTGTTAATGAGCCTCTCCACCCCTTTTTAAACCCCAAACTCGGGAATTAACTCCCCATTTCCGAAACCCTTGGTTCCCAAATGTTCTCCAACCCTTTCTCTCTCAATCCAACATCAAATCCTCTTCCTTCAAGATCCAAGGTAAGTGATTGTTGTTGGTTTATGTTAGCTTCCTTTGTGTTCTTCCTTCCTCTTGTTATGGGTCATTGTTTTCTCCATTGTTGTCAAGTGGGGGTGCTTCCCCAATATTGTTAGAGCTATATTGGAGTTGTTTAAAGATTAGCAGAGACTAATCTTGAGTCTTTATTGCTCTATGGCAGTTGTTGATGTCATTCCATGCTTCGGAGGTCAAGTTGGTGGTGCCCACATACTCCTGGCACCAAACAGTGAGTGGGTTCAAACTCATGGCCTTACTTTAAGCATTATGAGTATGTTTATGCATTATATTTGTTATATATGAGAATTTAGGATGAATGTATGACTGTATAGACGATTTTGCAAGTATGGCAAGTCAGAGAAAGAGCATGATTTTCAAGAGCATGAATTATGTAATTTAGAAAACCACGGGACCCTGATTGATTATAAAATCCGATGAAAAAAGTTTTATACATATTTATGAAGAGATTCCTTGCAAGAGCATATGATGTAATAAGTTGACATTTTATCAAAATATGTTTTAAGAGTTCATGATACCCTTATGATTCAAGACTAGAGACTTTGAATTATGATTTCAAAGTAACAGTTAAGATATTTTGGTAAATATGTCAAATAGAGATGCTGTGTTATAACGTTAGAGAATTTACGATTTGAACCTTTTCGTTTTAATCTATGTTATTAGAGTTATTAATTTATAAAAGAAGTTATCTTGAGAAAAGAGACTTTTAGAAAATCCAGTTTTGTGATATTCCAAAAGTATGGAATTCAGTATAATTCGTAGTGACTGCCAGATACATATTCTGTGAGCTTGAAATCGGAATGCCTGCAAGCGGGTGATCCCTTGGACATGATTTCACAGTCACAGTTATGCTAAAGTCAGGTTGCTAGATTTACATGAGTCCAGAGCTTTTCGAGTTTTAAGAGTTTTCATATTTAAACGGTTTCACAAAGAGCTAGAGAATGAGTATGATTGTATCCAGAGACTTTATGAATTATCTCGATGATTTCAAGAAATAGAGTATTTATGTATGAAAGAGTTTGATACACATATTAGAATATATAACAAAGATTTAGAGAAAACAACATGTTTATTGAATTAGAGACTAGACGGTAGCTATAGAGAAACAGACGGTGAGTTAACGGCTGAACCCCAATCGTTAACCTTGGTACTAAGTTGTCCCGAGAGGACAATCTCATAGAGCAGAGAATGGAACCTATTTAGGTGTCCGTATTAGATCCTTGATGGATCATAGAGTATAACATTTTCGGTTCTTGAAGAACCATAAAGTAGAGATTACTGTTTCTCTAGTAGAGTACTGTTGTTTATGTTTTCAGAGAGTATTAATGATTTTCAGAGATTATTGATGTTTTACGAGAATATTTAACTTAAGAGATACTATACATATGAGAAATAATTTTCTTGTTAAAGTACAAATTTAGAGATATTTTTCTGAGTTTATGAATACAGAGATATATTTTCTATTAGATTATATACAAGAATATCAAATGGTTTGTAACAGATTATGGTTTAGAGATGCTTGTTTATGAATTTATGGCATGAAAAGTGTTTTCCCCGAGAGTAGCTATGTTATGTAAATATTGGAAATATTTTTCCAGTGCATGTATATATATATATATATATATATATGTTGTTGTCCCATGTGGGTGGTGGGTGATGGGTGAGAGCTCACTCACTGAGTCCGTTGACTCACCCCTCTCCCTTCCTCCTCATAGTTGCAGGTACAGACGTTGCTCAGCTTACAGTGTGACAGACGTTGCCGTTCTTAGTGGTGAGCCTTACTTTGAAGTAAGGCCTAGTTAGAGTCTTGTTAGAGTAGAGTGCTCCAGTAGATGTGCAAGCAGGATCCAACCCATGCATTATTTTCAGATTATGTATTTGGTTTCAATATTTGAAAAGTTATGTATCTGTTTTCAATTCACAAGTGAGGATTTGAAATTTGTAGAATTTAATTAGAGTTTATGTAATAAATTAGAGATTTACTTATGATTCAGTTCACACGTTGAATGGATTTTCAGAGTATGATTAAGAGGTTTTCAAAGCTTCATATATTAAGTAATTCAGTTTTATAGTTTCATATATACAGTTTATACAGAGTTTTAGAGAATGTTATGATTCAGAGTGAAAAGTATATTATTGTATGCATATAGAGAGACTCAGAGGTCACGAGACTTACGGGGGAATAAGGATTCCCCACGTGCTGATCACGGGCCCAGGTCAGGTCGTGACAGCATGGGACCATATTTATTTTATAAAAAGCTTCATATGATTAAATTCATAAAATTGATTTGATTATAAATAGATGAGAATTGCTATGATTTATGAGTTGAGATTTAAGAATTTACAAATGCTAGAAATGATAAGTATTGAAATAGGAACATAGAACTTCCTTTTTGATATTCAGAGCTTTTAGTATAGAGAGAGTTACTAACAGGAACAAAACTATAAGTTAACGGCAATTATTCCATTAACCTTGGTATACCAAGGCCCACCAAGGGCAATTCATCTTGAGTTAGATCTGTCTGCCAGGGACACGGTTTGCCAGGGACCAAAAAGATCACATTAGCTAGGGGCTTTGTCCACCAGAGACTTAGCACCCTCCCTATAGTTGATGAGCACTCTGTTCTCTTGCGTAATTCTTGAAATTTTAATGATTATAATTAATATGTAAAGTAAATAGAACTGTTTATAAATGTTACATTTTACCATTATTTATATATATATTATGTTTTCCTATTCCATGTCCGGTTATGAGTGAGGATCCACTCACTGAGTTTTGATTTTCAAAACTCACCCTTTTCTTCTCATTTTTCCTACAGATTCAGGTGTAGCACAGGATCCTCCTTAGCAGTGGTTTTCTTCAGTTTGGGTGAGCTTCACTTTGGCGTGAAGCATTAGTACTTTTGTTCATGGTAGATGTGCTCTAGTGATGTGATGGGCAGGATCCCGGACTGCATATAGTTTATTTTACATTTTGATTTTATACTATGATTCTTGTATTTCACAGCATATCACCCATAGATATTTTGTATATGATTACTCAGCTGAGATGTATATTACAGCAACAGTTATGCTGTTTATTTATGAGGAAGAGGTCTATTTTACTAATAGTAAGGATTTATAATTAATCTGAAAAATTATCAAATCATGTTTTATGAATTAAAGTAAGCATATAGTACAGTACAGAAATCACGAAGCTTACGTGAGGACCGGTTTCCCTCACGTGTTGATCACGATCCAAATCGGGTCGTGACACCAAGTGACCTAGGAGTTGGTATAAAAAGATCAAAGAGTTGGAAAAAGGGACGTGACAAGTCACATACACAACTTTTACTACTTTTATCTTAGATTCCTTTTTCTTCTTTTAGACATAGTGTAGTATAGTTTACCCAATTATAAACTTTCATTTCCATGTTATTTGGAGTTAGTGCTGATGTTGTACAATTTCAGTTCCCATTAATAAAATTCCTACTTTAATCTGAGTCCAAAGCTTATTGTAATATAGTGTTTGGAGAATCCACAACCAAATGATAGATTCCTCTCCTTAGTGTAATTGTCTGCTCTTGGGATCAAAGCGTAAATATGTGTTCTTGGTTTTGTTTATCTTAGTAAACTTAGTCGAACCGAATTTTATAGCAACATATTTTTGGCACACCCGGTGGGACTCCAAAAGATTTATAATAGAAAGTTCCAGTCTCCAAGGTTGGATTCTCAGCAGCGCAAGGGGTTATGCTATAGGAAAATGAGTACCCTCAGTACAACGTTGACTAATGCTAGGCATGGAAACTGTAAGGGGGACGATAGCACGGTTGGTACTCCAGTGAACGAAACTGGTTCGAGTATACCAAAAACACTACGACATTCACCCTTTGAAAGAGTGGAACTTCAAGCTTGACATCTATTACTAAAAATAATGAGGACAAACAGCCTACCAAAGTCCACCTCATTTATACAGCAACAGATGGAACTTGGAGTTAATAATGTAATGTTGAATGTATCAAAGCAACTTCCTAAAATCATCAAACCAATGGTTTTGGATATTATCCAAGGTAATGATTATAACCTATGCGTAGGAGTCATGCCATATGATTCTGATCTGTGGGGATGATGATGAATATGGGTCATTACCTAGGGCGATACCCTATGTAGCCACACTTGGACTCAGGAGGGCATGTTAACTTGATTAGGCAACCTCTACTTTGTCACGATCCAAAAATCGTGACCAGCACGTAAGGGATATTGTCCCTTATGGAAGCCTTCTGAAACTAATTTCATGCAATCATACATAGTAAATTACTAAATTAATACTCATAATAAATCATAAAATAAATAAATAAATAAATTCCTCAAAATTTCTTGAAATCTTTATTCATAAAGAATATATAAAATATTTAATTATTCTAAATTGTTCCAAAACCCATAACTTAAATAGACAATCTTAAATCACGTTCTAAGAGGAAATTACATAAAATATCATAATGGTAAAAATAAAATTACTTTAAAATAACCATGCATGCTAAATGATGTTTGAGGAACCTGCCTGCACATTACGGGAGCACTCTATTCTAACTTGATCCTAATTTAAACTTCACCACGAAGTAAAGCTCACCAATAGAACAGCTACATGGCTTCTGAGGCGAAAACTGAACAATAATAAGATCTGCAGCTGTAACTGTAAGGGGGAGGAAAAAGGAGGGGTGAGTTCATCAAAACTCGGTGAGCAAGTCTCCGCTCACAACCCATATGGGAAAACAATAACATACATAACATATACATGCAACTGATAAAAATATTTTATATATTTAAATATATATATAACTATACTGAAATAACAATTTATCCTCAATCATGGCAATAACTAGTAGAGAAACATGAATTATTCTGTACATAATTATCTGGGCTGAATAGTTGAATCTGAGCCAATGGCTAATCTGTTGGGTACCTAACTAGGTCTTATAAATGGGCACCTCACTAGGTTCCTTACTGCGGTTACTATGGGTGAGTTAGTCCTCTAGCGGACCACTTAGTACCAAGGTTAACGATCATTTCTGTAGCCATTAACTCACTGTTCTGTTTCTCACTAATTATTAAAATAATAATAACTTGCAATAACATTGAATAAATCTAAAAGCTCTGAATTCATATAATTCTAACAATATGATTATAGCATAACTAGGGTTCTCAAATCATGCCCAATGAATCACCAGCTTGTGGATATAGTTATTTCAGAAGCCAACAGAATATGTATCTGACAATTGTTATATTCTAACAATCTGACTTTAGCATAACTGAGGTTCTAAAATCATGCCCAAGGGATCACCAGCTTGTAGACATAGTGATTTTAAAAGCCAACAGAGTATGTATCTGACAATTGCTATGAATCATACTTTGTTCAATACTTTCAATAAATCATATCTAATGTTCTAAAATTTTAATACGAAATCTATAGTCTGAAAACATGATATTCAATATTGTTGCTATAAACATTAAACTAAGGTCTCATGATTTCATAAACTGGAAAAAGATATTTCAAAACATGCAAGGTATCAAATATGGTCCCATGAGCTTTCTAAAATAAGGTTTTCATGATAACCATGAAAAATAATAATTTTTCTAAAATTTCTATAATCTATAAAAGCATGTTTTCTAGACATAAATCATTCTAAAATTTAATAAATAATTTATATAATATTAGAAAAATAATAAGAATGACCAAAAGTATAATTATGAGTTTAAATCCACTCACTGTTCATTATTGGGAGTGTCTGACCACTGTCTATATGATACTAGAAAATTGGAATGATATCGATAACTACCAAACGATATAATAAAAACATAAACAATTTAATTTTATCACCCAAACTGAGTTTGGGATAGTAGGGATGAAGAATGGTGAAAGAAAACCATGTCTAACAGTACCCAAACTCACAGAGACTAGATAAAAGGAGAAGGAATTGGCTAAATTCCATAAGATCATTTACCAAAAGAGCTTAATCGGAGAAAATTGAGAGAATCATGTTTTTCTCTTGAGAGAAAATTCCTTAGACAGTTAGGATTCTTAGAAGAATATTTGGGAGTATTATGATGTGTCAAATATATACTGGTGATGTATAGAAAAAAAAACTCCACACGATACTATTCCACGTTTGCCTAACTCAAGTGCCACGACGTCACATTACTTGCTGAGTTGAGTGTTCTATATATATGGTTGGTACATAGTTTTATTTGTTTGTGTATTATAATAATATTTTGCTATATATATATATAGAAATATATACATATCATATAATCGATCTAGTAAGGCTTGATTTCCTGGAAAAGGATCTTCTTCAAATAGTTTTATAGTATCTAAAACTTTTTTCTGATTTCTTCTGACAAGAAATAAAGCATATCTACAAACATGAGCGGAAACCATTTTATCCTCTGCTTAAAACATCTAAAAAATTTCAGAGTCTTTTAAAAGATCTATTATCCCGAATAATTCAAAATACAATTCTTGTAATAAACCTATATTTCCATTATCTGTTGCTTGCTCTATTTCTATCAAAACAAGGTTTAAATTGCTTTTTAAAGTTTTAATATTTCGTCTAAGCTTATAGATATAAGGAAGAGTCATAAAGTACGAATAAAACTTACAAGAAAATATGCTGATAAACTTCAAATCGTTATTGAATACTTCAAGACTTGTACAAAGATTGGTTTGAAATGAGGGTAGTGTAAACTATCACTCAAAACTTAGGCTAAAGGCTTTTGAGGGAGTTTCTGATTTTTGCTTCGATTCTGGCTTTGATTTTCCTACGATGATCTTCCATTGATATGAGGATTGGCTTTTATAGAAGGGTTCTAGTTCCTATTTCACCTAACCTGATCACTATTACACCAATAATGGTACTTTTACAATTATGATCGCTTTGGCTTTAAGATAAAGCTAGCTTATAGACTTTTTGACCTCTGTGGCTTGCTTTAGCGTTACTTCAAAGCTTGAAATGATTATAGACGTGGAGTTATCTGCTTTTACTGTTAAGAGATGCTGTCGACACTTGCTTTTAGAGATTCTTATCTTGAAGCTTTTTCAAAGATTGTAATGGTCTTCAGTGTCTTCAAAATAATGTCCTGGGCTTGAACTGACTTCTTCGTCTTCTTCTGGTTTGGCTGACATGGCTTTGATTTGTTCTTGAATTTCTTCTTCTGACGTGGCTGCTGCTAAGGCTGCCATTAGTTGTCTTTTTTGTGCTAGAAACTGTGCTTCTTTGTTGCTTTCACCTATCTTTGAGGTGGTTGGAGAGATTGTAGAGGAAGAGGCTCTTTTTTCATGTGATATTGCTATCCATGAATCTATAGCTTTTTTGCTGATTAAATTAAGATCAAAGTTTCCCCACCATCGAACTTTAATAATTTTTACAAGATATTAAATGCTGCTATCTTCTTCCATTTTAGCTGAATTATAATCCCACTGCATAATCCAGGTTATCCCTAGACATGCGATGAATGAGATCATTTTCATCTCTGGTATAAATGAGGTCTTGGCTTTCCAATATTCATAACTCATTGCTGCTTCTTTTGGAAATATGGCTGGTATTAGTCCGAAATCTAAAAACCATCTGAGAAACCACTTAGGGAACTGTAAAGAGATTCCCTTTTTAAACCAAAAGAACCATGAATGGGGATTTTGAGAAAAATCCAATACATGATTTCATGCTTCCATATAATCAAAATAATTATAATGTTGGCGCTCAAATTCTCTGGTAAATTCTCTAGGCTGGTAAAGAGGTTGGTTCCAATCTTTTAAGGTTAAGATCTTAATAATCTTTAGCTTGGAATGGGATATTTTGCTGGGATCTTTCTTATCAACTACATGGGTTATTTCAACTGAATCGGTATCTACTAGAACGTATTCATAAAACTTTTGGGTTTTCTGAAGGTGAACTGGTGGATAGTGGAAAGGTTTGGGAAATATGTGTTTATACATGGTTTTCCTATCTAAGGTAAACCATTCTCTCTCAATGACTATTATAGGTAGTGAATTTGGTTTTTCAATATAAGGGTAGTCTTGATATGTGGGCTTGGTAAAGAATAATTGAGAAGGGGTAACTGGTTGAGGTGTCAAGTATTTTTGAGAGCATATATCAGTAGAGCTTTTATCAATATTGCTTTTACCGCTTGATATCATTGAGCTTTTAACAACCTGTGACATAGTCAAAGGTTTTGATGATGAAGCTGGTACAGATTCTTTTTTATGGTTCCGTGGGGGACCATAATTATCTCTCGTGTTGGGACCCTGACTCATTCTGGGCAGAGCCCTGCAAGAACTCTCTCGTAAGAAAATCTGGAAGAGCATTCTTATCTCCTTTTATGTGGATTATTTCAAAATCAAAACAAGATAAAATAGCTTGCCATCTAGCAAAGATATGTTTTGAAACAAGATTCTTAACATCATTTTGTAAAACATGAGGGGCTGCTTTGCAATCTGTTCGTACCAAAAACTTTTTATTGAATAAATCATCTTGAAATTTTGTAATACATAATACTATAGATAAAATCTCTTTTTTAATTGTTGAATATTTCTGCTGAGCTGGATGCCAAATACCTGAATGATATTTGACGACTTGTTCTTTTGTTGACTCTGGAAGAATTTGCTTAAGAATTCCACCATAACCTAGATCAGAAGCATATGTTTCAACTATTAAAGCTGCTGAAGGGTTTGGTATTCCTAAACAAGGAAGGCTCTTGACAATACTCTTAACTTTTATGACAACTTGACTCATTTCGTCATCCCATGGACGAGGAACTTTCCTAAGACGCTTGTACAATGGGGCACAAATAGTTCTGATATTGGGAATAAAATCTGCTACGTAATTTAGACATCCTAAGAATCTTTGTAATTGTTTTTTATCTTTTATTTCATTTGGGAATTTATCTGTAAATTCTATTGATCTCTTAATTGGTGTAAAAGTTCCTTGATATATTTCATATCCTAAGAATTTTACTTTAATTTGGAATATCTTCATTTTCTTAGTTGATACGACTAATCCATTTTCTTTTATTATTTCAATAAACTTATTCAAATGTTCCTTATGTTGATTAATTCCCTTGGAAAAGATTAATACATCATCTAGATAGACAATAGAGAATTCCATGTATGGATTCAAAATATTATTCATTATTTCTTGAAATTCACTTGGAGTGTTTTTTAATCCTTGAGGCATTACATTCCATTCAAAATGACCAAAAGGCACTACAAAAGCTGTTTTATATCTGTCTTCTTCTTTTACAGAGATCTGATAATATTCAGATTTCATATCAAACTTTGAAAAGATATTAGCCTTATATAGTCTTTTAATTAAATCTTGCTTATTTGGTAAAGGATACCTAATCCATCTTAAAACTTTATTCAAAGGCTTATAATTAATTACTAATCTAGGGGCTCCTCTTTCTATTTCTGATGCTTTCATAACATAAAATCCTGAACAACTCCAGGGTGATTTGGACGGTCTTATTAATCCTTTTTCTAAATATTCTTGTATTTCTTTTTTACAATATTTTAAATATTCTTCATTCATTTGTATGGGTCTAGCTTTTGTTGGTATATCTGATTCTTTAAATCCTTCTTCATAAGGTAAAGATATTTCATGAATTTTTCTATGGTGAAATGCCATTGGATTTGTATCACAAATTTCTTTTTCTATTCTTTTTTCAAATTCTTTTATCATATTTTGTATTTTAGGGTTTTCTATCTGTTCTTCTACCTTTTTATAATAAATTTCTCTATTTAATAGATTAATCTGTTTATGTTTTTGTTCTATTAATTCTTCTGTTGATATAGAGGCTTTTTGTAACATATTTAATTCTTTAGTTTTAGGGGGTTCTAAAAATTCAAAAAGAACTGGGGTTTCTGGTATAACATGCATTTGTACTCCTTTTTCTGTTGTCCAAAATGGATATAATAAACATATAAAAGGGGTTCCTAATATTATTGTATTTATAATATTTTTTACTAATACGAAGGATGTTCTGAAACAAACTTTGTTTTTACAGATCTTAGCATTTGAAAGCTTATATTGAATCTTTAATCCTGTTCCACTAGCTTCTGCTACTTTTTCCGTTGATTTTTCATAATACTTAGTTGGTATAACTCCTTCTTGTATTGCATGTATATCAGCTCCTGAATCTACTAAAGCTACTAATTCAAACCTCTCATTTTTAACTACTAAAGTTATTTTCGTCCACCATTTATACATTGTTATTAAGCTTAATATATTAATAAAGGGGGTAGAACTTTCTTCTGCTTCTGGTTCTTTTATGATTACAGCTGTTGATTTCTGAGTATGAATCATTTTTTCTCCTTCTAATTTTAGTAATCTATATTCTAAAGTAATATTTTGTTCTTTTATTTCTGAGATTTCTTGCTTAAGATTTTTAATTTCATTTTGCAAATCTTTTACAGTTATACTTTCTCTAGTCACTTTAAATTTGTTATAAACATCTTTCATTTCTGTGGGTCGTATTTCTTTCTTTTGATTTTCTTCTTTAGAAATTAATGAATTTAGTTGCTGTAGAAATTCTTCTTTTAATGGTGAATCTTCTAATTTATCTATTATAGATATTAAGGTAGCTGTTTGATCACTGGTTAAGACATTTAATGTCTTTTCTGTACAGTTTTCACAATTACATAAACCTGGTCCTAAACAATAATTTTCTTCTTCATCATCTACTTCTGACTCTTCTGAAGATTTATTATCTAATTAGAGTATTTCATTATCTTCAGCATCTTCGTCACTTATATATTCTTCTTCAGATTCTGGTTCAGATTCAGAATTAATAAATATTCTTAGTAATGTTTGTTTTAATTCTTCATTAGTTAATTCACTTATTTTTTGTTGTACTCTACAATTTTTAGCATAGTGTCCTGGTTTTCCACACTTCCAGCACACATTTTCTTTCTTAATGTTCTTCTGGTATTTTTTCTTATTATTTTTATTATAAGGCTTATTATAATAGACTGGTGGAGTCTGTTGTATATCCTTTCTTTGATAGTTTTTTCTAGGAGGATTATTAGACCTTGTATATTTAGATACGTATTTATGCAATTTCTTAACCTGCTTTTTATGCTGTTTGCTAGGAGCTCTTATGGGATCTAATCCATACTGATAACAGAATGTTCCTAGTTCTCTCTTATTTGTCATCTTTTCTTTTTTAATCTTGTTTTGTAGCTTCATATCAGTACATACTTCTATTCCTGTTTCTATCACAATATTATGCATCTGACCAAAAGTTAAGCTTTCATATGGAACTTGATTTCCAAAATGATACTGTAATTTCTGTATAACTTTTTCTGCAAATAAACTAGGTAAGGCTGCTATAAATCTTTCTTTCCAAAATGCATTATTAGCATCTCCTCTCATCATTACTTTAGACATAAATATATCCTTATACCATCTATAATCAGACATTGTTGGACATCTTAAATTTAGTAATTGAGTTCCTACTCGTTCTCTAAAAACACTAGGGTCTCCTATTAAATTTTTGATTATAGAGGCTAATAAAGTTGTTGTTACATCTGGGACTGTTTCTGCACCTTCTTGCTTTACGCTATTTAATATTGTTTCTTTATCTGGGTGAGTTAGGAAATTATCCCACCAACCTTTTAATTGTCCTGTAAATCCATGTAATATCACTATAGCTGTTTCCTTATCTGATAAGCCATTTGATTTTAATGCGTGGCAAACATAGCCATTTGACACGTTGCATCTAAAATTGCTTGTTCACTCATTCCATCTATATTCCATTCTTCTATATTTCCGCTTGAATATGTATTTTGATATTGCATACCTCTTTCTTCATACCCTATATCAGCTGGTGTGGGTCTAGGATAATAATTTCTAGTTTTTGGCTGAGCTCGTCCACTATGGGCTGTTAATCTCATTACTTCTAAAATATTTATTTCTTTTTTAAGACTTAAGTTTTTTAACTTTTCTTTTATTTCTTCTATATCAGATTCTAATCTTTTAGGTTTTAATAATATTCCTGATTTACTTTCTATCTTATATATAGGAGTTTCTATTGGTCTTGGTATTATATTGTTTTTCATTAAGCTAGTACCAGAACTACTACTACTCTGTTCAGCTTTTTGCTCAATTCTTTTTAATTGATTACCCATTATGCTTAGTACTGTATTAGTATAATTTAATTGTTGATGTATTTTCTTTATATCTTTTTTTTCTACATTCCCTGTTTCAGTGGTAATATCTTTGTATTTTGCCATTTCTATTTTAGTATTTTTCGATAATTTTACTTTTACATTTTCTTTTGGAGGATATTCTGATTCTATTAGTTCTCCATTATTTGTTTCCCAAGCTGTTGTTATTTTTACTAAGGGACAGAATTCTTTTATTTTATCGTTCTTATAGATATTTATCAACCAATCAAAGAAATATAAGTTAATTTCATGTTCTTCTAAATAGTCATAAAATGTTTTCCTAATATCTTCTGTTTCTGATTTGCTAAAAGTTTCAAAAAACCATTCTCTAATATCCTTATTATATTCTGCTTCAAAATCTTCTCGTATCCATGCTTTATCTATCTCAAAGGGTTCTTTTATAGTTAAAGTATTTAATATTTGTGAAGCTGCTGGAGAATACTGAGTATCTTCATAAACTGGGGTAGCAATTCTAGCTCTGTTATTATTTATTCCTACTAAATCAATATTAATAGTAGAATTATCTATCGAGTTTCTAGAAGTTTCTGGTCTAATTACCTGAGGTTCTCTTATTCTTACTGACTGAGATCTATTCATTCTAAGTCTGATATTATTTCCTTCTTGAATTATTTCTCTAACTTGGGTATTTTCTATTTTACCTGTTTCAACAATATCTTCTAATAACCATTCTTTCGGAATATTCTTTATAACTTCTGAATGTTTAAGCTTTTTAGGGACTTGTACAGTTGTTTTTCTTAGATTAGCTTGCACTAATATAGTTTCATCTTTAGGGGATTGTTTTAAAGCTCTGAAATTATAATCTATTTTTGTTATTTTATAGTATATTCTATATATTATTTGGAGTGGATCATATTTTTCATCAATTATATCATCAGGGGTTTTTACATATAGTTTTATAGCTTCCGGGGTATAATCATTATTTATATTCATTGCAAAGTTTGGATAACAGTTAAAGAAAACTGGTCCATCATGACAATTACTTTCTAGTGTGGCTATTAACGAATCTTCAAACTTTTTAAACCTTATATCTCTTAATATGATTAGAGTAGGGGTGTTCACTCCTATCTTAAAGTTTGGTTTTGCTGCTACTTGTATTAATCCAATATGTATAAAGTTAAAACCTTTCTCCTTATGTTCTCTAAGCTTTTCATATTTTAAGATATTTATGATATTGTTATTACTAGTTCCTGGGTAACTATATTCTAACATATGTATTTCTTCATCTCTTTGTTGCCAAAAATGTTGACTTTTATATATTTCATTTTTTCTAATTATTGGTATAGACCAATTATGTAACCTTTCTTCTATTCTAGCTATTTGTAATTCAGATGAGGGATTGTTACTATTATTGCTACTAGATGAAGCTTCTTCATTATTTGTTCTAACTACTATCTCATCATTTCTTCCTAAGTTTAAGTTACTTAACGTTCTAAGAAGTCTAGCCATGAATCTTACCAGAGTTTTATGTTACGGGACCACCCTAGCTGACCAATCCACTCACCGCCTCACCTCTGGGCCTTACCGCCGACCACTATCCTGGGTCGACCAACGATACACAAATCTCATCGCTACACTTGACTCGATCCGCACTTACAGCTATAACTTGCTCAGAAAGCTAAATAACAAAACTTAAAGACAGAGATAAATTGACAGTAATAGAAACAATCAGAAGAAACTTTTATCATCAAAAGCAACACCAGATACCTATACCTTTCCCGCGATTTAGGCTCTGATACCACTCGTGTGCTCTGATCGTTACGGAGAGAATGAAAGACAGGGGAATTAGGCAGCTAAAACTTGTAATATTTCCTTAATTTTGGTGATCCTATACTCAATGACTGAGAGCTCAAAATATAGATTTGAATAAGTTTATTGAAATAATAAAAGAAAATGGATTAGTCATATCAGCTAAGAAAATGAAGATATTCCAAATTAAAGTAAAATTCTTAGGATATGAAATATATCAAGGAACTTTTACACCAATTAAGAGATCAATAGAATTTACAGATAAATTCCCAAATGAAATAAAAGATAAAAAACAATTACAAAGATTCTTAGGATGTCTAAATTACGTAGCAGATTTTATTCCCAATATCAGAACTATTTGTGCCCCATTGTACAAGCGTCTTAGGAAAAGTCCTCCTCCATGGGATGACGAAATGAGTCAAGTTGTCATAAAAGTTAAGAGTATTGTCAAGAGTCTTCCTTGTTTAGGAATACCAAACCCTTCAGCAGCTTTAATAGTTGAAACAGATGCTTCTGATCTAGGTTATGGTGGAATTCTTAAGCAAATTCTTCCAGAGTTAACAAAAGAACAAGTCGTCAAATATCATTCAGGTATTTGGCATCCAAATTTCAATGAAATATTCAACAATTAAAAAAGAGATTTTATCTATAGTATTATGTATTACAAAATTTTAAGATGATTTATTCAATAAAAAGTTTTTGGTACGAACAGATTGCAAAGCAGCCCCTCATGTTTTACAAAATGATGTTAAGAATCTTGTTTCAAAACATATCTTTGCTAGATGGCAAGCTATTTTATCTTGTTTTGATTTTGAAATAATCCACATAAAAGGAGATAAGAATGCTCTTCCAGATTTTCTTACGAGAGAGTTCTTGCAGGGCTCTGCCCAGAATGAGTCAGGGTCCCAACACGAGAGATAATTATGGTCCCCCACGGAACCATAAAAAAGAATCTGTACCAGCTTCATCATCAAAACCTTTGACTATGTCACAGGTTGTTAAAAGCTCAATGATATCAAGCGGTAAAAGCAATATTGATAAAAGCTCTACTGATATATGCTCTCAAAAATACTTGACACCTCAACCAGTTACCCCTTCTCAATTATTCTTTACCAAGCCCACATATCAAGACTACCCTTATATTGAAAAACCAAATTCACTACTTATAATAGCCATTGAGAGAGAATGGTTTACCTTAGATAGGAAAACCATGTATAAACACATATTTCCCAAACCTTTCCACTATCCACCAGTTCACCTTCAAAAAACCCAAAAGTTTTATGAATACGTTCTAGTAGATACCGATTCAGTTGAAATAACCCATGTAGTTGATAAGAAAGATCCTAGCAAAACATCTCATTCCAAGCTAAAGATTATTAAGATCTTAACCTTAAAAGATTGGAACCAACCTCTTTACCAGCCTAGAGAATTTACCAGAGAATTTGAGCCCCAACATTATAATTATTTTGATTATATGGAAGCATGGAATCGTGTATTGGATTTTTCTCCAAATCCCCATTCATGGTTCTTTTGGTTTAAAAAGGGAATCTCTTTACAGTTCCCTAAGTGGTTTCTCAGATGGTTTTCAGATTTCGGACCAATACCAGCCATATTTCCAAAAGAAGCAGCAATGAGTTATGAATATTATATATATATATATATATATATATATATATATATATATATATATATATATGCATAGGTATTATTATTATTGTACATGTAGCAAACGTGCATCAACGTAGGTATGTTAGCATGAATAAAGTACAGACACACAGCACACACACACACACACACACACATATATATATATATATATATATATATATTACATATATAAAGTAATGTAACTTATTATCATTACCTCTGAATCGATACTAATAATAATAATAATAATATTAGGTCACATACCAATAAATTTCATACTTAATTTAATCATTAATAGTTTCTTATATAATATATGATAGGCCACTCTATAATATGTAATAAATCATATTCATAATGCATGTTAAATATAAATAATTTATAATATTTTCAAATAAATATCATTATAATTTATTGACGAATAGAAAATATTTTCCAAAAAGATATATAATATATAATGCTGATACAAATATAATTATCAACGATACTTATAAATATATTAGATCTAATAAATTTGATAAAATAATATTTTCATAGTTTAAAAATCAAACAGTACCAATTATTTTAAATAATATTAAATCTATTTGATAAGATAATATTTTTAAAATTTAAAATCAAATATCATATAACAAACTGAATATTAGATTTCATAAAAGAATAAATATCAATTTCAAATAATAACTAAATTTCACTTCAATAGCTTAAACTTGATCTTCCTAAAGATAGTAATTTTCGGGATATTACACAAATGCAATGATCACTTGGGTTTACCACCCATAGCTAGTAACAATTTTGGTATAAACATTAATCCACATGGTACGTGCACCTTGGAGGAGATAAAAATGTAGTAAGAGGTTCCGATGTAGAAAATCAATTGGCCATGGCGCCATATTTGCAATGTACCAAGAAAGGGCTCCCTCTTTGGGTAATTTGAATTATGGTGTTGGTCCTAATCAAGGGATGAATTTTACTGCTCTAGTGCAAGATCAGCCGTAGAATATGCATGTGTCGGATTTTAATACTGTGCATGATCAAGGGATGTTCAGGCCAAGGCCACCAAGGTTTATTCTAAACAATTAGCTTCAGATGGTTGATCAAAGAAAGGCTAGTCCTTAGTTTTTGGATTTGAATGCCATTGCAGATGTTATGAGGCAATACTTTGGGGTGCATTTGAGACCATTGGAAAGGCCTATATATATAGGAGGCCATACCCTGAATAGATTGACAAGGCTCCTTCCCTCGGGGCTTTAGAGTGCCAGATTTTGCTTCATTTTCTGGAGAATATGGAAAATCTTCAATGGAACATGTGAGCAAGTGATTACACCAGTCAGTAATTTTTGATGGGTGTACTGACAGGTATAAAAATGAGTATCAATCGGTACAATTATATTAAAGATGTCACTTTGGTCATCAAATAAATAATATTACCGATGTTTTTTCTAATTTTACCGACGAGGTTTTAAAATAAAGAATAATTTTCAATATTTTTTATCAACGGATTTACTGAAGGGTTTTATTTTTAAAAAAAATATTAATTTGAAAATATAATTAATTACCAACAGGTAAACCCTCGGGTAATATTTGAAATTTTGTTGACTTATTTTATTGCCATGTATAGCTCATCTATATAATCTATGGATTGATTGGTATTTAACTAATTAATTATTTATTTATATAAAAGTTTAATTATCAATTAAAGTGATGTTAAATAAGAAAATAATGAAATAATAATAAAATAAATAAACTAATGCAATAAGTAAACAAAGTATCATAATAAAATATATACAAAATGTGATAAATGTAAAAAATATCCAAAATGAGATTAAAAAAAGGTTAGATAAAAACTAGCTAAACTCCTGCTGATCGTTGATGATATCATCATCATCGAACCTATCAGAGTCATCGATGCCATCGGACAGTGAGGAGCCCTCAAAAAATAGGGGGTGGTGGGTGAAGGTGGCGGAGGAGATGGTGGACAAATGGACCTTTTGGGATCAGCCTCTACCTCTACCAGTCATATTGAAACAATTTAAAAGTACACAAAAAGCATAAATTACATTGGGAAAGTCAAAGTAATTTTAAAACAATATTGTATATAACACCACTATAAAATTCCGGTTTAATCCCCCTATTAGGATGTAATCTATAGTACATCTATGACCGGTTTGAAGGAAACATTGTGTGTGCGAGTAATCCTCGACCCTGTAATTTGTTAAAGACGTCAAATTATTACTTTTAATCTTTAAATTTTTTCCTAACAAAAATTTTAAAAAAATTTGGACATCTCGGCTTAAATTAGGTGATTCCATCCTCACATATTTCAAATTATTACTCTCAAATACATTCAATTGGTTTTTAAATTTTTTTTAATATATTTACTTTTAATCATTTTCCCTAACAAAAATTTTAAAAAAATTTCGACAACATCTCCACTTAAATTAGGAGATTTCATCCTCATATATTTCAAATTATCAATTTTAAACACATTCAATTAGTATTTTAATTTTCTAAATACAGTTACTTTTAACCTTTTTTCCACAACAAAAAATTTAAAAAATTTCAACAACATCTCTGCTTAAATTATGAGCTTCTGTCATTAGATATTTTAGTACATTTAACAATTATAGATATTATTAAAGGTTAATAACATAGAAGACATAGTTAAACAGTTACATAATTATAATTACATACAATTCACATGATCCTAAAAAATTTTCTATTGCGCATCTCCTTATAACTCCACAACATGCATCCTACAATTTTCATAAACACAAAAAATCACACAATAAACAATGCAAACAAGTCAGGGAAGGACCTCTTTACCCTTTTCCTCAGTCATACAATCCCCATTTCCTACAATTATATCCTATAAAAACATAATTCTCTATCCTACATACATATTAAACCATATAAATAACAAGGATTTAGTTACAAATCTTTATAGCAGTAAAAAGTATAGAATGTGAAAGCTCTCTGTGTCTAACCAAATCTAATCCTGAAAATCTAATATAAACAAAAATTTAACTTCACACACTTATAAACTTCTATACATACAAAATATAAAATAAAATAAGAAAGTAGAATGCAAACTGCTCTCTCAATGTCAACAAGTCATTGCAGCCATCAAACACAACTCCTACATTAACAAAGTAGCAATAATAATTACTCTCCAATGCAATAAAATAGAACACTATATGCGCCCATAAACGAATGAAAAAACTAAAACAAATCTAAAAACTAAACCGATTAAAATGCTCACCAAAGCTCCTAGATAGAAATGGTAGTCTTTATTTCGTAAATGGAACTCTGGCGAAGGCATACGGTGGCAAAGAAAGCCAAGAGAAAGAGTGTAATATCCCTAAATATGAGATTTAGTTGTATATAAATTATTATTATTACTACTATTAGTATTACTTCAAAGATAATGATATGAGTTGTGCTATTTTATATGTGTGTGTGTGTGTGTATATATATATATATATAGCATGATAGGTATTATTATTATTACTATTATATTATTATTATTTCAAAAAGAATTAACAAAGTATGCAATGTTCCTGTGAGTTACGTTGGGAGTTCAAGGGAATATATATTAGTATCATTTATTATTATTATTATTATTATTATAAAACCAACATGCTACAAGTCACCTTGGTATTATTCTTTGCCGGTGTTAGTTTTAGTTTTACTATATATATGTACATATGGAATGTCACACACCTTTTCAAACCGAAGTTAAAATCTCAGTTTGTTGTAACGCGGTGCTTCCACGCTTACTACGCACGCTGGATGCCAAACAAAGGTCGCTGGGGTTTTTTTTTTATGCTAGTATATATTTGGCACATCATTATACTCCTAAATATTCTTCTAAGAACCCTAGCAGCCCAAGGATTTTTCCCTAGGGAGAAAAACATGGTTCTCTCAATTTTCTCTGATTAATCCCTTCAAGTAAGTCATCTCCATGAAATTTAGCTAATTCCTTCTCCTTTTTATCTAGTCTGTGAGTTTGGATATTATCAGGCATAGTTTTCTCTCACCATTCTTCCTCCCTATCATCCCAAACTTAGTTTGGGCGAATAAATCAAATTGTTTATATTTTCATTATATTGTTTGGCAGTTACCGGTGCCATTCCCGCTCCCCAAGGTCAAGTTGTTAGTGAAAGCACACTCCCGTCTACAAACAGTGAGTGAGTTTAAGCTCATTGCCATACCTTTGGTCATTATTATTATTTTTCTAATATTATATAAATTATTATGGAATTTTAGAATGATTTATGCCTAGAGAACATGCTCTATGGATTATAGAAATTTTAGAAAATTATTGTTTTGTAATTATCATGATAAATTATTATCTTAGAAAACTCATGGGACCATACTTGCTGTATGTATGATTTAGATTTATTTTATTAGTTAGAAATTTCATGAATCCCAATCTTGTATGAACGGTGAGAATAATGAATTTTATTGCTAATAGTTTTTAGCCAATAAATAGTGAGAAACAGATCAGCGAGTTAACGGCTGTAGGAATGATCGTTAACCTTGGTACCAAGTGGTCCGCTAGAGGACTAGCTCACCCACAATAAGGAACCTAGTGAGGTGTCCATTTATGGGACCTAGTTAGGTGCCTATCAGATTAGCCATTGGCTCAGATTCAGCTATTCAGCTCAGACATATATAGAATAATTTCTGTTTCTCTACTAATTACTGACATGGATTTAGTTAAATTGTTATTTTTAGTATAGATATATGCAAATATATATAAAATAATTTACATCAGTTGCATGTATATATTATGTAAGTTATTGTTGTCCCATGTGGGTTGTGAGTGGAGGCTCACTCACTGAGTTTTGATGAACTCACCCCTCTCTTTCCCTCCCCCTACAGATACAGTTACAGGTTCAGTTGCACCACAGGATCCTCCCTAGTAGTGTTGCAGCTTCCCTTAGTGAGTTTCGCTTTGGAGTGGAGCTTGTTATGGTTTATGTTAGTCTAGTAGTGCTCCAGTAGTTGTGTAGGCAGGATCCTAGACATGCATTATATTATTTTAGTTATTTTTGAAATTTCGGTCATTTATTTATTTATGTTTGGCTCCGGCACAGGTTATGGATTTTATGTAGTTCTTTATTCAGGATTTATGTTTTAGAAATATTTTCAAATTATGGGATTTCAGTTGAACTTGAGATATTTTGAATCTATTTGAGTTGTTTATGCATGTTAGTCTGTCACGCTACCAGAGGCTTCCGTGGGGACCCAATCCCTCATGTGCTGGTCACGTTCCCTAGGCGGGTCATGATAAAGAGTGTGTGAAGAGAGAGAGATGAAATCGAAATGGGGAAAAAGGAGTTCTAGCTTAAAATGTACGCAGGTTACCGACGAGTATCCCCATCAATACATAATTAGTGAAATGGTGCGTTTCACATCCTGCTAATTACCGACGGGTGTGGGAACCCAAAGAGTTACGTGCAAATGTATAAAATTTTCAAAAATCCATCGGTAATTAAAGAAAAATAAATAAAAATTAAATATTAATTAGCCCATCGGTAAATCTATTAGTAATTTAAATAAAAAATAAATAAAGATAAAATAATAATTAGCTCATTAGTGCACTTGTTAATAAAGTTCTTGCACCACGTGGCACGCGTGTAATTACTGATGGGTTGTTGATGGATTTAAAATTACTATTGTAGCAATCGATAACACCGACGGGTTTACCGACGTTCTGTCATACAAATTTAGAATTAAAGGTTTAATAATACAAAAAATCAATAACCCATCGGACATAGCATTGGTATGTACCGATGTGTATGTACCCATCAGTAATTTTCATCGGTATCCCATAGATTTCTAGTAGTGCATAAGTATCTCATCTCCATCCTCTTCTTTCGAGTCTTCTTCATCACCAGAGACTTTAGCAACCTTTATAGCCATCTTTTGTTTTGCTTTTTATGGGAGGTCTTCAGAGTAACATATTTGTTTTCCTTCATGGCTTCTCCATGAACTCCAGAGAGTACAACTTTATGAGTCTTGAGAGACCCAATGAGAGCATCTAAGTTAAAGGTTTGAAGGTCATTAGCTATGTGATAGCTGCAATCTCAAGATGCCACTTGGATGAAAGGCTTATCAAGATTTTTCTTGTGATCTTAGAGTCTAAGTATTTTTTACCCAACCCTTTGAATTGGTTTATTATGTGCATGAATTTGGTAGTCATCTCATCAATATTTTCTTGTTCAATCATTTTGAACATCTCATACTGATGCACTAACATGCTTATCTTGGTCTCCTTAACTTGATCTGTTCCTTCATGGAGTATATGTAATTTAATTTGTCCTGGATTTCTTTAGCTGTGTCACAGGCAATAATCTTATCATATTCAGTTTTATTAGTACACAAGTAAGAAGATATTTAGCCTTGGAGTTTAGTTGAACTTTTGCTTTATGTTGCTTTGTCTATCTGCTTCTAGGAACTTCTCTTAAGGTAGACAATCCACCTTTATTCCCTAGCATGTCTTCCATGGGAATGTAATCACCTTCTTGAATTATTTTCAACAAGTCAAGATTTATGTATTTGATGAACAACTCCATTCTCTCTATATAATAAGCATTGTCACCATCATCGAAGAATGAGGGGTTTGTTTATGGAGTGTCCCTCAGTAATGTGTACATTGTTTGTGCCATCTTCTCTCAGGATCTTTATCTCTGCAACTGTTTAGATGCTCAACCCCTTAGAGACCTAAGCTCTAATGCCAATTGTAAGTGAAAAATAGCACGAGAAAGTGGATTGAATCATGCTTTGTACATAATTTTTTTTTTTACTTTCTGGAACTAAAACAATATTTATCAGGTATTGAAACTTGAAGGCAGCGAAAATCAAAGGTTAGCAACCTTCAGAAAGTTAGTTTTTGAAGCGATTAAAAGCTTAATGAAAATTCAAAAACTAATTACTAAGAATTTAAAGGACCACACGGTCCGAAAGTTAATCACTTGCTGAAAATAAAAGAGGTAGAGGGGGAGAGATATTGCTCAAGGATTTTTATACTGGTTCAGCCAAACATTATCTACATTCAGTTCTCAACAAACTTGTTGAGTTCCACTAAATGACCACTTTCTCAACCTAAGAAAGTAAGATATTTTTTGAACAACCTTCTCAACCTATCTCTAGTGAGCAATAGTTACACTTTACTCTTACTCACAAGTAGTTTTGTTTTAGTCTCTCCAAGATAATCTCACTTGATCACCACTAGATCAGGATAAAATGAGAAATAAATTTTGGGGTGTAAAACTCCAAGAAAATCACTCAAGTTTCCTAAAAATAAAATAATGTTTGAGGATGTGACTTGAGACTTCTTTCTAACTCTTCTTAAGAAGAAAATGTTTGCTAAGATGAATAAGAAAGAAGATCTTCTTTATAGAGACTGAATATAAAGAAATAATTTGAACTTCAGGAGGTATAAGAGAGTTTCAATGTTATAGGAAGTTTGATCATGCAGTTGTTATGTGGTTTCTATGGAAAACACATTGCAAGAAATAGGAAAACTGAAAAGGGAAGTGTTTCTGGTCCATTCAATGAATGCTTAGTATTTCGTTCTCATAAAAAATGCATCTGTGCACCAGATAATGGACAACCCATCAATCAAAAACACATAACAAAATAATATATCAAAACTTTTGATAAAAGAGAAAGAAGAAAACAAAAGAAATGGGGGCAAACCTATAGAAGTTAGAGCCTCCGGGCAAGGATGCATATTTTGCTGACTGTTTTTGACTATGACAATGGTGATATGTGCACTGCAATGCAATAATGATTTTTGTGGGAACAATTTTACCTTATCCCCACAGATGGCACCAAAATGTTGTGCCTAACTAGAGGCAGAAAAAGTGGGCTAGTGTTAGGCTAGAGATGAAGAGGTCTTTCCCTTGTCATCAGAGAGATATATATACTGATAGGGGCATTAATGAAGCGGATTGTGATTAGACATGGATCATGAGACTGAAGGAGGCATATGTCAAGGGCATAAATGGAAGGGAATAATTGACGTGTGGGTATTAAGCCGCATCATTCAAGCTTAAATGGTCAGACAGGGATTGGGGGTTGGGTCAGAATAACGGCAGTTGGCCTCAGCTGACCCACCACCAAAGAAGTTGAATTTCATGAGCTAGTCTACATTCTTGCATGCATAATTGTGCACAACTGCAAATGCAAATGTAACCTATACTTGTGCCAATTTTATTTTTCGAAAAAAGAAGGCTCAATTTGTGCCAACTTCTGTCTAAACGCGCCTTAGTTGATACCATATGGAATTACAAGAGCAAAGTCACATGTATGGAAAAACCATTATTAATCCCTCAAGAAAGATGTATTGGTATCCATGGGCATGACATTTTAGACGAGAGAAGCATTAAAGTTAGATTGAACTGTTGTCAACAACCAATTACAAGAATATTTCACCAAACCGCTTGCACAATCCTCAACTATAAGGTATATGCCTCGTATTTAGTTAGCTGTTTGTTATGCTCTTTTTCTATACAAGAAAGCTTACACTTGTATTAGCTCGTTTTCAATCATTAGTAAAATTTCATTTCAATATTCATTTAATTATTTGCTTTTTTTTCTCTGATGACCATAAATTTCAACATTTTTCTCATCCCAAGCATTGAGACTTTGAGTGTTGAAATAATTAATACATATAAATATCCCATTTATCTTTGAATAATTGTCCATCAAATTTTATTTTATCTAGAAATAATTTTCTATTTTAAAAATTTAAATGATATTAATTGTTTTTTTAATAATATTCCTATTAAGTATTATTGATTTATTAGTGAATGAAAAGAGAAAAAGTTGTAATATTAAAAAGAAATAAGTATAGTTTAATAAATTATTATTAACTTTTTCTAATATTGATATTTTATCAATTATTTCTTTAATTCCAGTAAATATTTAAAATTAGACAATTATTTAAGGTTAAAATGAGTATATGGCATTCATTTCAATTATTATTGTTTTAATTTCGTTATTAACAATGGTTCTGCGACAAATCCATCCACTGAAGTTCTGAATCGTCCTTAATTAGTTTTCAAACACTCCAGTATGAAACTATAGAGGAGCATAATTATCAAAGTGAAGTGACACAGAACCTAATTGAATGTTAAGTATTCCTGTTAGAGCGCACTCACATTTTTCCCGTGCTCAGGAAGTAAAAGTGCCGCACCTCAACCCAAAGAACATCGGAATCATTGCAACATTATTTTCGTATAGATTTAACTTCCAGGTTCAAAGTTCAAACAGTTCAAGTTGACATTAATGACCAACATGATGTGGACGTTACCCCACAAAATAGATTCTGGCATGGGGGTTTCACTTTAGGATGAATTAATGATCATTGGATGCAGCAAGAAACACGCGATGCGAGTGATTAAACTTGTACGAAAGTGTTTCCCCAATTCATATGAATGTAGACTTTTATAATGTAATGACATGGGAGCAATCTTGCAGACAGAATAAGTTAGAAAAAAAAAAAATAATGTAACCTATATATTTAAAAGTAAGATATTTAAGTATTTAAGAAAGTTAAATATTAAAATAATATTATTGTTATACATTTAACTCTACCACTACAATATCTTTAGATTTTTTTTCCTTTATAGAAAAAACTCTCTAGATTATTTCAGAGAAAAAAAAACTGTTATTTATCATTTTATAGTTATAGCTCAATTTTGTAAATTATTATTATTTTTCACTTTCATTATTTCTTTTGTCTTTAGCTAAGAATAGGCATTGTTGTAAGACTAACCGTCAAACAATTATTGTTTTTTAAGGGTTTGAATTCCAAATCCTTTCTCTTGGCTCCATATCACAATTTTTTATTTTACATTTAATAATAAAAATTAGTATTTTTTCAAACACTTTATGTACCGATTTGTATAGAAAAAATTCATATTTATCTTAAACTTTATAAATTCTAATAACACACTTAAAACATCACACTTAAATCATTATAAAAAAAATTTCCGGTGGAAAAGAGCATAGAAATTGATTTAATCCAATTGTAGTCATGGGTGATCTATGAGTATATACCCTCCTACACAATCTTTTATAAATTTTCCTAATAAAAAAGTACATTAAATTTATGTTTTAAAAATTTAAAAATTAATCAAAACTCAGTATTTCATTTAATATGTAGGAGAATTTATAGAAAGATGAAGTAGGATACTATATCAATTTTTATAATTTATTTAAGTATTCAATTTGTATGCGCTAATAGTGCAAAGCTTTTTTATCCTGTCATTCAATCAAATCACACAATTGGCATTTTTTAAGTAATAGGTGCAAGACTTCACCATTTTTACTTATGTGACAGTGCATAACTGATGATAGTATATAAAAATTTTATATTATCAGTATATATAAATTAAACTCTTTATTCAAATGATTTTATGAAAGTAAGTTATGAATAAGTTATTTAATATTATTTGAATATGTAGTAACAAAAGTAGTTATTTTTTATTATTAAAAAAATACTTGTTTTGAGTGTTTTAAAAATTAATTTTTAGGAACTTAGATATTTTGCCTTTATAAAAGTAATAAAAATAATTTTCTTAAAAGTAATAAGTTATATAGTGTTAAAAGCATATTGATAAAAAAAATCCTATTATTATCAGGACAGGGTTTGAGGGAGGCAATTATCTTTTAATCACACTAGCTATCTTTTGGCCGGATCGAGCAAGGGGTGCACTTCTAAGATGTAGGAGCTTCAACCATATGTGCTGGCCTCACGTGCAAAAGAAATAGCTATTTTAAGACACAACATGATCTACGGGCTTCAGCAGGACCTACGCAAAGCCCATATAGATTACATGGTACAATAAATTCTTAAGGTATGTTTACTTTGAGTTTTCAGTTTTTATTTTTAATTTTTTAGATTTTGTGAAAGAAATACTAAAAGTTTTAGAAACTATAAAATCTACTTTTCAATTTTCATTTCCAGTTTTTAATTTTTCTTTCACACAATTCTGAAACTGAAAAACTGAAAATAACAATTAAAAATTCAAATCAAATAGACCTTTAATTCCTCATTCTTCTCAATCACCAGTGTCACGAATCATAACCCAACATGGATTTACTCCCTCAATTTCATATTAATAATTACTATTAAAAAACCATACAGTTTTGAAAAGTAAATATGTTTGGTTTAATGACATAGTGCCTTTAAGATAGTAATTAAAGTTTCTAATGGTAAAATTTTTTAATATTCTCAATATATTGAATGTATTAATAGCTTAAAAACTCTGTTTTTCTTAATAAAAGATTTCTCTTTTGAAAACCTAATAATAAAAGGGTTTTGATAACCAATAAAATACTGTAACAACTAGTTGATCAACACACTCCCGTGCTCTGAACGGAGAGTATTTATACCATGCAAAATACACAGCCGCAGTTTACGCATAGCACTCGAAAACAAAAGAGTGCGCAGAAGCCAAAGACGGTGCAGCCCAAAACAAAAAAATCTTCTAATCAGTGAACCATTTGTTATTATTAGCCCTCCAATTCCCGAAAAGAAAAGATTATATAGCCGACCTATTGGCCAACCCAACCAGCACTCTTTTTTCTTTATCCCAACCTTATCTGACACACTACCTATTTAGCTGTCATCATGTAGCTTATGAAACACATTCAACCAAACACGTTGTCTTCTATTTCCCTTGTCGTTTTATCCATAGCCCAAGGCCAACTTCAACTTGGGTTCCACTTGAACAGTCCCCACACCCACCCCCACCACAAGTATTGTTGCATGCTATCTAAATTCTGCGAGAATATCTAAATGAATATTACTTAATAAAAATTATCGTTTGAATTTAACAAAATTGAAGAAAGATAGTTAAGCTAAACTAGAGCAAAATACTGTTCATAAGTCTAATATAAATTTTATTAATAAAATTCGGATCAATTCAGTGTTTTTTATAGTTTATTTTTTTTTTTGGCTAAAAGTATAGTTTTTTTTTAGTTCTTAAAAAAATTCAGGCTTGTTTGGTTTGATTTTTTATTTTTTATTTTTTAACTTTTATTTGCATTATTTCTTTCATAGAATTATGAAAAAACAGAAGAAATAAAAAAATAAAATAGAAACTTAAACCAATCAAACCATAATTTTTATTTCGTAAATTAATATAACTGTGAACAACTTGATGTCAAAGCAATGAAAAACACATTTTTTAAACTTTTGTCATTTACAGCATGTGTACTTATAAACAATGAAGAACTTATACCATCAAAAGATTGTTTTTTTTTTTGGACTTTTTAGTTAATAATGTATCTTTATATCTTCAACTCATTTGAACAGATTATAAGACTATATCTATTCAACAATATAAATATAAGGGTCATGTGCCTCTTCTTTTATTAATATAAAATTATGAGAGACATTATAATTCCAAAAATGAAATATTTTGCGATTAATCTCTCTCTCTCTCTCTCTCTCTCTCTCATAACAAATTTCCTGATTGACAATCAAACTTGTGTTATGCAGGTTATGTTAAACCCGAATCTTCTTTAAAAATAAAAAATAAAAATATTTAAATATTGTATTATTTGCTCATGTTATTAAAGACATCATATTTAGTTACCAATCTATTTTTTCGCTAAAAAAGATCACAATATTTAAAAAAATAAATTTATAATTTTAGTATTGGACTACAAATGAGCCAATCCAAAATATCAAATGAAATTAATACACCTATTAATTTTTTATATATAAAAAAGTTATTTCCACACTGCCAAAACTAGAAAAGTACTAGAAAACAAAGCAATGTATGAGTCCTTTTCAGTTATGTCTAAATTACCAAAAACGGACTCACTTTGCAATAAACCCCGGAGGGCAGTTTCGTAAATAATGCCCTGGTACCTGGTCATCTACCTTTCACTACTCAACGGAATCACACTGCCCACCACCTTTGCTTGATCTTCTCCACACTCCATCCGGCTAAACCGCCAAAGCGGCCCACGCTATAAACCGCCACTCTCTCTCTCTCTCTCTCTCTCTCTCTCTCTCTCTCTCTCTCTATACCTTTTTGTCTCTTCCCCGCTCCCCTCTTTGCTATTTATCTGACGAAACGGTTTCAGACACATAACAGATTGCAACAAACTAGAGAGAGAAAATCTAGAGAGAGAGAGGAGCACCGGGAAGAAGAACAGTGCGACACAGCGCTGATGCCGAACCCCGATGCTCACCGTCACCACCAAAACCGGCCCAGCAGGTCCCGGCCCTCGACTTCGGCGGCGGCGGCGCCACCTCCGGTGCCGGTCAAGGCGAGGACCCCGCTCCGGCAGCTTCTCCGGGTGGCGTCGGTGGCGAGCGGGATTCAGTTCGGCTGGGCGCTGCAGCTCTCTCTCCTCACTCCCTATGTTCAGCAGCTCGGGATCCCTCACCAGTGGGCCAGCATCATCTGGCTCTGTGGCCCTGTCTCGGGGCTCTTCGTTCAGCCCCTTGTCGGCCACCTCAGCGACCGGTGCAATAGCCGGTTCGGTCGCCGGCGGCCGTTCATCCTCGCAGGCGCCGCCTCCATTGTCGTCGCTGTTCTCATCATCAGTTACGCTGCCGACATCGGGTGGCTTTTCGGCGACACCGAGAGTTTCCGCCCGGCGGCCATAACCGTCTTCGTGATCGGGTTCTGGATTCTTGACGTAGCCAACAACATGACTCAAGGTCCCTGTAGAGCTCTGCTCGGTGATCTCACTAGTAAGAATCTTCAATCCCTTGCAATTTTTTTTTTTTGGAGATTACGTTTTTGGTGTTTTGATTTTAGCTTTTGTGTTGTTTGTGGCTGCGATTGAGATTGTTGCATCCGCTCGGTATGCAATCTCCATCAGTTGACTTCCGAAGAATATTTAATGCATCTGTAGTACCATGAGTTCACGTGTTTAATTGGATTAGTAGTTGACTGGTTTTAATGATTTTGACTACTATGATCAGCATTAAAATTTCATAGCTAACCTGAACTTCTTATCTTTTGGTGTTCAATTTGGATGACCACTGTGAAAATTTTTGGTTTTGACGAAGCAGCAATAGAATGTAATGATAACGAGTCATGTCACGTGTTAAGGATTAATCTCTGGAGGACAAGGCCGGCGCCAAATTAGTGGTTTGGGTCAAAATTGCAAGTCGCAACAAAGAAGCTCGTTTGGAACAAAATTGAAAGTTTTTTGGACATGAACATACTTAAGTTATCAACATATCATCTCTCTCCTTCTTTGCATTATAGTTGAGGGATTATTTCCGTTTTCATTTTTTGACTTTGTTTCTACTGGATCAGAAACTACAAGAAAATACTAAGAAAATGTGTTATTGCTAAATGGGAATACCAAGGTCAGGGATATTCGAGATATCCCTTGTTCTCCTAAACTCAACTTCTAAGTTCTCCACACCCCTCTAATCCTCTCTAACTCTTTCTTATAACACTTTTCTATCTAGTTAACCAACTGATTGTTATTTCTAACTACTAAGGCCTGTAAACTGTAGGCCTAGCGTCCTAACAAGTTGGTAGTTGAATGCTTGCTATATAGTTGATGGTTGTGGAAGGGGTATGATTTTTTATCGTAGTTGCAGTCTAGCAGTTTTTCCCCCCTAATTGCTGTGTATTTTTTTTTTTTAAATAGATAGAGAAACTAATTTCTGTTGAAAGCTAAACTTAATCAATGCATATAGTTTCATGGATAGGGTTTTTATGCATTTAGTGCATATAGATATAAGCTAAGAGCCTGGAGTGCCTTTTGTTATTAAATTTAGAGGATTTGACATGATTAAGGAGATCTTTTCTTAGACCTGCTAATTTACAAGTTTAAAGCCCCTCCACATTGTTCAGCCCATGGTTGGGTTGCTAGGAATCTCTTGTTTTCTGCCAATGTAGACTCTCTCACTAATCTTGCTCTAGTCAAGATGGGTCCATAATGTCTAATTTTAGCCTGATACTTTTCAAGAAGTTTTGGAAGCTAGGTAGCAAAAATGAATCCAAAATTGAAGGCTGTTATTTTAAGGTGGGATGGGTACTTGATACTTATTTTATGAAATTATTGTAGCAAACATGAGTTCCCCCTCTTTGCTCTTCAGTTTGGATGATAACCAGAAAGAAAATGTTAAACTGGGTTATTGTTATTAGTTGCAAAGGGGTTAATGTAGAGGTCAAATTGGTTCAAACCTCCCCATTCTCAGAGGAACTCAACCCAATATCTGAAGTATTAACAATTTTCAGTTGAGTGGCTAATTTAGAGTATCGTATATGGGGCCATACAGAAGATCTCTCCTTGGCTGGGGTGGGGTTCTTCATACTTCCAGACACTGCTAAATGTTGAGAGAGAGGGAAAATATTTTATTAAAAGGTCTGATACATACATGAGTTAGATGCAACTAATGTATTAGAATTTATTAAGATGGAATAGAATGGGTTGTCAGTTGCCATAAATTTCTAAAATAGATGATGTGGTCATGTGGGAAGCATGGAGCCTACTGTGTCATTCATAGTATATTTGGTTCCTCATACTTTAGCACCTCTTTTGTAATGATTTTATTCCCTATATCCACATTTATCCTTGAGTTTTTCACTTGAAGCAAAAGCAAGTCCCGTGAAATCTGAAATAAATAAAGGAAAGAAGAATCCAGAATCAAATATTGGAGGCCGTGAGAAAACACATTGCTTGTACCATATTTTTGTCTGAAAATTTTATATGTTATCTGCTTCTGCTAGATTGTAGGATGGCATTTCACAAATCTGGATAAAATGATCCCTATTAAAAGATGTGATATAGCCAGGCAAGTGGAAAATAAATTAGCTCTGCATTGATTGTTACAAGTGGTACTCTCTCTAGATCTTCTGCTTGATATTCACTGTTTAATTCAGTTCTCAATTAAATTAACGGATAAAATAATTATCTTTTATTTTCATCATGTCTTAGCTAATATGCTTTGCAAATGCAAAATGTCTGAATAAATTTTATGTGCGTTCATATGCCTTGAATAATTCCATCCCTTACTTCGAGTTTAGACATATAAAATGGCCAGTTGGGAGAGAGAGACATAGAGAACTGTGTGTGCTGTGTAAAATCCCTTCCCATCCCCCATTTCCAAAATAAAGTACCAAAAAAAAAAAAAAACCACCACCACCTAAATATAGCACATTAAGCCTTTATTTTAGTTGTGATCGACATGGAAATCAACCAAAACATTGACATCACTCTTTCATTCTTTTCTTTTTCTTCTTTGGAATGTTAGGCAATGATCCTCGAAGGACACGTGTCGCTAATGCTTACTTCTCTCTGTTTATGGCTGTTGGTAACATTCTTGGCTATGCAACTGGATCATACAGTGGTTGGTACAAGGTTTTTGCTTTCACACGTTCCCCTGCATGCACTATTAGTTGTGCAAATCTCAAGTCTGCTTTCTTTCTCGACATTGTGTTCATTGTGATCACTACGTATATCAGCATCATGGCATCTCATGAGGTGCCTCTAAGTTCAATCGGGGCAGCCCATGCTGAAGAAGGGGCAGGGGCGTCAGGTAGTACAGAAGAAGCTTTCATGTGGGAGCTATTTGGGACGTTCAAGTATTTTACAACCCCTGTATGGGTAATACTGTCTGTTACTGCTCTAACATGGATTGGGTGGTTCCCATTTATTCTCTTTGATACTGATTGGATGGGTCGAGAGATTTATGGCGGTGATCCAAATGAAGGAGGCCTTAGTTATGATACTGGGGTTAGAATGGGGGCTTTTGGTTTGATGTTTAATTCAGTCGTTCTTGGAATAACATCATTGCTCATGGAGAGGCTATGTAGGAAGCGGGGGGCTGGCTTTGTGTGGGGAATCTCAAATATCATAATGGCTATATGCTTTCTTGCAATACTTGTAGTAACTTATGTTGCAAACAACATCGGCTATGTAGGCAAAGATCTACCACCAGCTGGCATTGTGATAGCTGCATTGATAATCTTTACCGTTCTTGGGTTTCCATTGTCAGTAAGTTGCTCGATTCTCCTCTTAAAAGCATGTTGTTCCTTTCTTATCAATATGAATGGAAGCCTTCATGTTTCTTATGTCCATTAAAACAAATGCTCAAATTCTGTTGTTCTTGCATTTTCTTTCATGAAATCTTAGTCGCTCATACATTTCGATTGTAATAACTGAATAGCTCTTGGCGGCATAAGTCTCCTTATCTCAAATTGAACAATTTTGTATAACTTTTGAGTACTATTCTTGTGATACCTTTCAATTTGAGTAACTTGATGAGCCAAACATGCAAATTTGGAAATTATCCCATAAATTGAGAATGAGTTGAAATTATCTATGCTATTTGATTTAGCCAATCTGATTTATCAGATTATTATATTGCAGATCACTTACAGTGTTCCATATGCCTTGGTTTCCACACATATTGAGTCATTGGGACTTGGCCAAGGTGGGCTTCTATTCATGACCTTGTTTGTTCTTTCTTGGAGATGTGACTGTAGAACTACTTATATGGTTTGTATGTACTTACAGGTTTATCAATGGGTGTCCTAAATCTGGCAATAGTGATCCCACAGGTATTTATTCCTTTGTATTCCTTCTATTTGCAATTGAAGTTGAATTACTTTTATTTGTGCCCCCCTTGTGAGTAGCAATGTCATAGTAGATGTTCATTTGAACTCATTCAGATTCCAAAATTTACAACTTGCACTTGTTAACATGAATTGAATGTAATGGGTGGACCTGAGTCTTGAGGAATATGTGCAGCATCATGTTACTTGATAAAGCAATATTTACATAATCAAATAACTGAGGATCAAAGTTGAATGCAGGTCTTCTGATACTATTTGTGGCAAAATGCTGTAAGATATGTTATAATTTGTGATCTATTATTGTGCACTTGCCTTAATTAAAACAGGACTCTTTAAGTTTCTCTTATTGAATTTTGCTGGAAAATATCACACAGTGCTTCCTTAACTATAAATTGCTACTTAGTTTGGTGTACCTTCTACTGCAACACAATAAATTTGAATGTCTCCCATCAGAATTTGAGTGTCACATCATATCTGATATAGGAGCCCAACATAGACTTGCTTAGTTTCTTAAGGGTGTGCTTGTAAATTTGATTTTGAAGGGAAATGGAAGGAAGGGATTTGTAGAGTAAAATTTTGAAAGGTTACTCTACAAAGCCCTGCCCTTCCCTTCAAGCCAAGCTCACAAACATAACCTAAGTGTCTGTAAATAATTTGGATTACCTCATCTTATTCCTGCATTTTCCTGCCTTTCATTAGTTTATTGCAACACAATAAAAAAATTGTCCATTTTTATTTGATAATAGAAGAAATATTATTAGACAGAAGACTTCCTTAAAGGATCCTCAAGCTGGGCACTGTGCATATTTGTATCCCGTGAAATATATAGGGATGAGGAAAAAAAAAAAAAATCAAGTACGACTGTATGAGCTTCTATAGTAGAGAACCGCAAAATCAGTACAACTTCACATAGCCTTTCCTTCTTCTTTACTCCTGCTGTAAAGCCTTTAAAATTTGTCGAAAGATTTTGTTCCCAGTTTCAAAGTGCACAACCTAAGATTCACCAAAATCCCAAAATTGTCTATTGAACAGATGACCATTGGAGAAACTGTTCATTGCAATTGACATTTGACCTTTTGCTTTTGCATGCCCTTCCGTACAATGATTGACAGGCATGTGGGTCTTACGAAGTTTACGCTATTTGTATGGTGTACCATAGATATCAAACAAAATTGTTTTTCGTAGAGAAGAGAGAACACTTAGGCTACATTGAAATTTGTTCTAAGAAACACTTTTTTACCACATAAATCATAATGCTTGAAGTGATCAGTTTGGTTTTTAGTTTGGCTTTAGTTTGGTATGAATGTGAAAAGGCACCATGAAAGTGAAAATGCTTTCGGGCAAGTCAATTGTAGATTTAAATAATTCTTTTGTGGCTATCACTCCCTTTGATCTATTAAAGTCTGGGAGTAACTACCGCTGGAGATGATGTACAGTGTTGGGACTTGGGAATGAATTTAACCTGAGGGGCATGTGTAAATTTGTACTGTCATACTGATTTGATGAAAACTTGAAGTGTAATCTGTTTTCTCTCATGGTATCCTAGGAAGCATGGGCACATTGATTTGATGGTGTGTCCGCCTATCCGAAACACATAGGACATGGACACCGGATCGACACCAATACAAAACATGTTGCGTATGTATGTGTCTGAATAAAAAAAAATGATTTTTTGGCTTGGACGCATGTCAGACACGGCTCCAATACATTATGGACATGCCACAAACACACCTTAGTATATTTTTTTATGGACCAACATAAGCGCAATTAAACCAAAGTCAATGGAGAAAATGAAGTTAATCTTTAGATGATTACTCATTAGTTTTTTTAATACACATGTACTTGTACATGACTTAGAATTTAGTTCTATCAAGACAAGTTGATTTAGGAATTTTTTGGAGATGTCAATTGAATTGATGCCCTATGTTTTCTCAAAGGAGTGTAGAAATAGGAAGTACAAATGACATATACGAAGAATGCAACCTGTTTTTTGGGAGCGGTTTAGAAAGTGATGAAAATTGGTAGTTTGACAAATGACATCTATGTCCTATAATTTTGAGTTTGGTGTGTGTGTTAGTGTCAGTGTATGTGCTTCATTGGTATCACATTTTGAAAAACTAACAGATTTCAAAGTTTCGATATAGTTTACAACTTATATATATTATAAGATCATTTGCATACACGTTCCTTCTTCTGCTGGAAACTCTGGAAATTATGTTTGTAACTATAACAGTTTGAAACAGTTTTGAGTAATTGAATTGAATTGATTGATTTATATGTCAATCCCATGTTTGGACCTCATTATAAAAGACAGAATTTGAATTCATTTGCAAATCAATTCTGATATCTGGAACACCTTAATGGTGAATGGAATTCCTTTTTTCTTTCCCCCTTCTTTGTTTATGTTGAGAGATAAATTGGATGCCATATCTTTGACTACCGACGAGTGTCCTTGATGATCTCTTAGCATTAGTTCTGATATTTACTATTATTCCATGATCACTTCCTTACTGAATTAGAATTAGGATTTTAGTATTATTATAATTATAAATACGGGTAGGTGTTTGTCACTTGTAACACACACTACATAGTATCATACCAATACATTTCATATTATTCATAGCCTTTCTCTTCCTTCCTCTTTCCCTCCTATCTAAAACCCTTGGTCTCAACATGGTATTAGGGCGGTACCATCCTCGTGACCTGCACCTCCCTTTTTTCCGTTGCCAAGTTCCTACCTAAAAAATTTCGCACTCCTAGAGTATGCTTATAGAATCATACCATTAAAAACCTAAAATTTTCTTCCATTCTACTTCAAATAGCCATTGTTTTCAATTGCCGACAACTTTTCCAGCGATGTTCCTGGCCTTTCGGCCCCTTCCCTATTCTGTCATTGTCTCCAGTAACCAGAAGCCGCTGTCTGTCGCTCGCTCTTGGTTATGTTTCCGGTGACATTTGGCCGATAGTCCCATTGTTAGGCTCGCCACTCTCTGTGCAGAAAAACCCCATCAGCCATGTCCTGTTCTGGTGACTGATTGGCCTCCATGTGCCTCCAAAAACGTCCATGACACTGTCCATTAACTGCGCTTTCCACTACACGTGAGGGCGTGTCCAGCAATGTCGCCAGCCACTGCGCCCACTGCTGGTGTCACTTTGCTTTCCTCTTTCTGGATCTGCTCTTGGTGTCAATCTTCGAGCATTCTGTCGTGTCAGCTTTTTCTTATTTACAATTTTACCTGATTTGTGCATCTCGTTTCTTTTGACCCATGGGTGCTCTTTCCTTTTGGCTTTAGTCATTCAATGGCTATTATTGTTGGCTTCTTCTTCGACCCATTGCTAGGAGTTATGTCTTCGGCCATTGCGCCCACCGCTGGCATCACCTCACTTTCCTCTTTTTGGATCTGCTCTTGGTTTCACCCTTGGAGCATTATGTCGTGTTGGCTTTTTCTTATTTATGATTTTACCCAATTTGTGCACCTAGTTTCTTTCGACCCCTGGGTGTTCTTTCCTTTCATCTTTAGTCATTTAATGGCTATTATTGTTGGCTTCTTCTTTGCCCCATTGCTAGGAGTTATGAATATTACGATGTGCTTCCTACGTACCTCCTATTATGTTATACTAATGGTGATATTTGTCTCTCACTCGATCATGCTGATGATATGCTCTTATGGCTTCTTTGAATATCCAATTTTTCAACTATTCAAGGTCTCCATATGTTGTTCTTGCGATTTATTATTGCATGTATAGGAAATTTCCACTGCTTTCATTTTGTCTCTTCCAACTTCCATTGCTGGACCATTCGAGTATTTATAGTCTTAATTGCTATTTGGAAACTCCGTTTGATAGTTTTCTCTCTTTTTTTCCTAGTCATGCAATTCTCCAACAAGTTGTTTAAGCTTATGGTTATTCCAGCTGCCTCATTGCATTATCTTTTTCAGATATATCTATCATCCCTAACTTGCCTTGTTAGTCTTCCATGAAGGTCATTTGATATTTTAAGGATTTAACTGTAGCAAGCTTAAAGCTTAGTAAGCTTTAGATTGAGGGGAAAAGTTGGAAACAGAGAGGATATCATATAATATCCTCACCATATCTTATCAATGAGTATCCTTGATTTTTTTTTTTTTTTGATTAGGTACAGGGCCAAAGGCCAAAAAAAAAACAGAACTAGTAAGCTACCAATCTAGGGAGACAAGTCCCCATTAAGTCAGCATGTAAAACTAAGGAGTATCCCTGACGATCTCTTAGGATTAGTTTTGATATTTGCTATAATTTCATGATTATTTCCTTATTTAAATAGGATTAGGATTTTAGTATTATTATAAATAGGGGTAGGTGTTTGTCTCTTGTAACACAGTACATAATATCATATCAATACATTTCATTTATTCATAGCCTTTCTCCTTTCCTCTTCCTCTCCTATCTAAAACCCTCGATCTCAACAGGTTCAATGATTGAAATTCATTTTTATTTTATTTTACTTTATTACCCTTTGGATAGGTAAAATAAAATAGTGAAACTAAGGGGGGAAAAAAAATTTCAAGTCAAATAAATTCAATTAAATAAAATCCAACTAAATTTAGGTGTGAGGATGAGCCTCTACACAACAATAAGGTTGTTGTCTTGTGACCTGGAAGTCATGGGTTCGAATCTTGGAAATAATCTTTTGTTTACGGCTAAGGTGGCCCCACTAGGTGGGAACCTCGTGCATTGGGCCAACTAATTTTAGGTGACTTTTTACATAGACAACTTAATTGAAAGGATTTTGAAATCAAATCAATTCATATTTACAATGCCCAAACAAAATTTTATTCATAATCAAACGAGTACCCTAAATATGTTGTTCAAAAAATAAAAGCATACTCTGCAGTGCAATGCTAATGATGACTTGTGTTAATGAAAATTTTGTAAACAGAGAGAGAGAGAGAGAGAATTAGTTGTGAATAGGATTTGTGTTTCTGGAGCTGAGGAGTACTGTATTTACCATGTTTTAAACAGATAGTGGTGTCCTTGGGAAGTGGACCGTGGGATCAGCTGTTTGGTGGAGGAAATTCCCCAGCCTTTGCTGTGGGAGCTGTTGCAGCCCTTGTCAGTGGACTCATAGCTCTCTTGGCTATTCCTCGATCCGGTTCTCAAAAGGCCCGAAGCCGTGTGTGAGGTATCATGTTCTTTCTGCTTGGAATTTTGTCTTTCAAAGGGGGATGGTGAAAATGAACAGGTAGCAAGACTTTGTAAATAGTTATTTTTTACATCTATTTTATAATGCCTTTTTCTTTAGCCTCTCTCTCCTCAAGATTCCACACACTGTCTTTTCCTGATGAATAAATGAAAGCTTGGGTGTGTTTCAATTTCAATTTTATTGGTTATTATTAAAAGCCAAAATTACCTGAGTCTTGAGTGCTATTATTTTCCAGAGCTTAGAAAGCTTTAGGAACAGTTTCTTTCTTCTTTTTTCTTTTTCTTTTCTTTTCTTGTGAGCCTAATGAGTGAGTGGTCTGTTTAAAACAGTGAGAATGGTTGGCTATATAAACTATGGGGGACATCTTCTGGCTGTAGGAAAGGGTGAATGCTCTTGATGTCTAAGGAACGATGTGAAACAAACAATTCATATACCATTACTTTTTCAAACATCCTGCAATCGCAAATGCAATCATAAAAAATGCCACCAAATACTGATTGACGTTATGTGCTATCAGTGGAGCTTTTGTCAGTTTAAATCAGTCCCACCTGTATAGGATGTTTCTTTTAAGGCTAAATGCGGGTGGAAAGTAGTTGGGGCGCCTTCTTTAGGTTCCAAAGTTAATCTTGGTCAACATCCTCTTTCAGCATGAGTTGCTGCTGATTGGGAATTATTCCACATGAAAAATTCTTTTTATTTTGAGGCAGTGCTAGTGCTTCAATAGCGATGTATTGGAATCTTACACATTTGTGTGATTTGTTTGTATTGGATGAAAATGTTTAGTGGCCAACAGTGAATATGTGAATTGTCCTGATGGAAACCTTGACGGAGACCAGGCTTTAATGCTTCTGTTTTTGGTATTGTATTTTTCGTTGATAATAAAACTGCTGAATGACAAGTTGATTTATAATGATATTCCTTTAGTGTTCACTTTTAATTTGTGGGTCTTGCTGTGCAGAACATTGTTTAAGAATGATCAATACTAATCATCTACATTACTTACAGTAGGATGATGCTATTATATGATCAAGCTTATTGACCTTGGGTTGAAAAAAATAAAAGGAGGATGCAAGCTTGGTGATTAAAAAAAAAAAAATCTATGAAATGGAAGTCTAAGGGTTTATTTAGTTTGAATTTTCAGTTTTCAGTTATCTTTTTCAGTTTTTTGAAATTTGTGAAGGAAAAACTGAAAATTCTAAAAGCTGAAATTTATAGTTTTCAGAATTTTCAGTTTTTCCTTCACAAATTTTGGAGAACCGAAAAAATTGAAAATAAAAAACTAAAAATTGAAAACTCAAACCAAACAGACCCTAAATATTTATGTACTTGAGCTTTCAACAACACATCACAAGAAATTATTATATTTTTTTCTTATATTCCTGATATATTTAATTTTTCTACCTAATAGTTTCTATTCTTAGAAACAGAAAAGAAAAAACTCTGCCTTTGGGGGTAATGTATGCGTTTTGTAAATTTTGTTGTACTGTTACTGTCCTACAACATCTTCCTTATTTAGTTATTTTCAGTAAGTATCAAAGGAAAAAGTGGATGCATTTAATATCTTAAGAATAATGAAAGCATTCAATGCTTTTCGTACTAGTTATTAGGAACGTTGGTCAGGAGGATTAAGAATTATTCTAAACTTTTGCTTATTTTTAACCATGGAATAAGTTGTTTCATGAACGTTAAACTCATTGATAAATGCTTTCAATTCTTTCGCTCAATGCCTTTTACACGTACTATATGAGCATTTATAAGTATCAACCGTTGCAAATAATCGTACATATACATTTTCACACATTCGACTTCATATCACAATGACTGACTAACTGCTAAATTTATTTAACCAACAATCTACTTATAATTAAGTGGATTTTCACATGCAGTCATTGATCGATGCAGTTGATATAGTTGTATTTTTTCGGAGACCTTCAATAGCTCTGCTCCTCTGCTTCCCTCCACCCCATCCCCAACACCTAAAAAGTCTTGAATCCACTTAGATCTGAGCTACCACGATTCATCAACTCTAAGCAACAGTAACACCAAGTATGATCTTTCCAATTTGATTTGAAGAAAGAAAAATCACCAGAAAGGAACTACCCCCAAGGTAGAACACCAAGATCAGAGTTGAACTAGTAGCAAGTTTTCAAAACAACAAATCACAATAATGTACTCAATCTTGAACCAAGATCAGATCTAAAACCAAACCGAAACAAAATGCTAACTACTCCATTGGAGAATGTGAGTCGCGTTGGAGAACCAGACTTTTGCCAGTGACAAACAAAACTGAAACTAAACAGAACGAAGTAGAACGAAATCAGAAACTTTGTCTCAGGTATGTACCAAAGCAAGAAACAGAAATAGTGGCGAGAAAGAAACAGAACCGCCGTCTAAATCAGCAGTGCCGGAAACAAGATTGGAGAAGCACTGATGACGAACAGAAGTAGCAGTCGAATATGAGACACAAACCACGGCGCCATAGGCATTGATTATGGGTTAGGTTTTTTAATTGGGAAATTTTGGGTTTCGAGATCTGGCCATCTACAACGGAAGAAGATCTGCTTAATGGACGCGGCATAGAGGAGCAAGCACGATGGCGGCCATGGCAGTGCGAGACGATACAACACCAACATGGAGGTCATGACGGCTATGCGAAGGAGATGACAGAAAAGAGCACAACCATCGTGGAAGCCTGAATGGCGGAGGAGGAGGAGTGCTGGTAAGGTGATGGAGTGCGGCACATGAGCTCCTCCGATGGCGTCTTGAAGACCGACGTAGTGTCACTTTCGATGTGGATTGAGCATGATGGCGGAGACGTGTCATGGGAAGGTAAAGCCACACAGCCAACTATATGGTAGACATTGACCAACCAATGTATGATAGTAGTCACCTTATAATTAACTCGGAGATATGCGATTAAAAGTGTAATTAATTATATTCAATTAAATAATTAATTATCCACGGATCATTTTATATATTATATATGAGTTCAATTTTAATCGACTAGCAGTATACGAACTTTATACTATCATCTAATTGAATCTTTTTTTTTATGACTTTTCAAATAATGAAGGTGAAAGTTAACTATTTTTACTTATGTGACATTAAATAATTAGATATATGTGTATAAGTTTTTACGCTATCTCTGTATTAAAATTAAATCCATTATATTGACAGGTTTGATGGTTGGTTTATTAAAGTGATTTGAAGTGGCATGTGAAATTGTGAGTAGCATTATTCGATCTCTACCATCGTGTTATAGTTGAAATTTTATCTTACATATTTGATTTCGTCGACGAAAGATGCTTCCTGGTCTGGTCCATAACGCTATCAGCATGCATCCTCCGTAATGATTATTTAAGGCGCCTTATGGTATTCAATAATGTTATATTTGTGTCATGGAGGCAAAGAAAGAGGATGGATGGTCGTGGTGGTGGCTTGGTCCAAAGAGTTGCCAGAGTGACGAGTTACTTCGTAAGCACCCCCCCTTGTATGATGGCGGGGAAATAAAATAGAGAGGAAAAAGGGTGGAATATGTTCCAGCTTCTGGAGAAGCTTAATTTTTGTTAATGTCAAAATTAAGCTATAATTTGTCTTGTCACTTCTTTACCTAAACTTGAACTGTAGTACAATTTATCATTTCAAAAGAATTGTGTCTGATCTCCACTAAAAAGGCCAACTTGTTAAGATGTCTTTGTGATTGTGACAGTACATTTTTTGTGCCATAATCACGAGATCCTGAACTACTGTCTCTTTCAATTAGAAGTCGAATACTGTGGGTGGGGAGGATCTAGAACCTAGTCGCTGCCCGTGCCCAATTTGGATGCCAAATTCGAAGTGGGTCTCCACCCTCCAGAATGACACTGTTTTCGCTTTACCATTTCCGGTACACCTTCTGTTGCTTTGTTCATTATTTTCTGAGCATCGGTTCTATTGCAGGATACATTCTTTTCATTTGCAGCAACTGTTTTACACACGGAATCTGATACGGAAGTATAATGAGTGTTTGAGACTGTTTCATTTGCAGGATACACTCTTTTCATTGAAACAAACTGAAATTTACCGGTTATGTCTGCTCAGACTGTAAGAAAAAGGAGAGAGAGTGTTTATCTGCTGTTTTCTTGTGTGTGTGTGTGTGTGTGGGGCGGCTTATTATGGTAGAGCAGAGCATAGGTGCTTCTTTATGCCAATGGTTCTATACATAAATTGATTCTGATGACAAATTTTTAGATACTATTATTAATAATAAGAGAAAAAAGAGTAGTAGTATTATGTATCATTCACACAATAATACATCAGTTTTATAATTGTAATTGGACTCCTATGTTTCCCATTTCCCATCTGTCTCTTCTCAGTATAGCCGGGCACCAATACCATCACACCCTAGGAACACTTCGCCGTTGGTGGTCCCATCCATGACCTAACGACCTAACTCCACCTCCATTTTTATATAATTAACATATGGATACGAATCAAGATAACCCTCACAAAAGCGAAAGTGGTAAAAAGGTGTAATAAAATATCTTCTTAGCTTCCAAGTGAGACGTATCAAGTACAATGCCAGCCAACGTCTTCTGATTGATCACGGGTCTAACTGTAGTTTTGCACCTTACTTGGGCTAGAAATTATATTGAAAATTCAATTCTGCTCACCTGGTCGTTAACGTCATTAAATTCCTCAAGTTGCTCTACATGTGTAGCTTGGTTACACAGTTTAGTGTCCCTATTCGTCTAAATTTACTCAAATTGCAAAACCTTTATAGATTGATAACACAGTTAATGGTCACTATTCTTCCACTTGAGTTACCCGAATTGCTACACCTATATAGCACCATAACACGGTCTAGTCCCTATTCATATACTTCATTACCCAAATTGCAATACATTTATAGTTTATTAGTTTGATTACACAGTCTAGTGTCCCACTCTCCCACTTCATTTAACCAAATCGGAATGCCTATATAGATTGATAATACAGCGTGGTGTCCCCGTTCATGAACTTCATTGTCCCAACCTATCTGATAATATAGATCGAACATTCAACGACCAGTAATAGACTGAGCATCGGGCAAAGAGCAAGACCATCACCGCAAGAGGTAAATGGCCTGTTTAGTTTGAGTTTTTAATTTTTATTTTCAGTTTTTTAATGTTTAGAATATTTTAAAGAAAATATTGAAAAATTAAAAATAAAAATTGGACAATATAATTAATAGTTTTCAGAATTTTCTATATTTTCTTTACAAAATTTAAAAAATTGAAAACTGTAAAATTCAAACCAAATAAGTAATAAGTAGTCAAGGAATGTCTTTAGCCCCCGGGTGTTTCAGATTGCTCTACATAGACAGTAGGGGTTCAGACCCAAAACTAGTAAGAATACAAATAAGACACTTGGGGTTGTGTTCGGACTAGTGGGGAGGATTTGACACATGCATGGCGTGCTTGCCTTAAAAAAGACCATGCGATGCAAAACATTTTGCTTTCCTACTACATCAACAAACAGCTACTTCAGTCGAAAACCAAAGAAACCGTGTTGTGTGTTTGTGTGCTTGTGTGTATATAAGAACAAGTATTCTGGTCATTGAATTAAATTGCATGGCTGAGATTATATTACCACCTTTTTAAAATGAAAATATTACAAGATAATGTTTATATTACCACTATTTAGTGCCATCATTAAAAAAGTGATAGTATAATATCAGTCACACAATTTAATCTAATGATTATAATGTTTGTTATCACTTCTCACATAACAAACTCATTTTCACTACATAAAAGTAAAATTTTTTATAGAATATATGGTAATAGTTGAATGAAATATAGTGATATGAGTAAATGATTCATTTAAAGGCTAACAATTATGACAAATAATCCTGTATACAAAATTTTGATGAAATTTTTACTAACTGTCTAGCATTTTCCTTAAAATACATGCAATTTCTAAATATAATAACACTCCAGCCACATATGCATATACACCTTTTCGTTTCAAAACCCAGAAGCATTCATGCGACCTTACGAAACAAGATGATAATAATAATAATAATAACAATAGCTCTTTTATTCACTGTAAAACAAAAAGGTTATGTTATACTATCGGATTATTTCAAGAAACAAATTATAATAATATCTGTTCAAGACGATGATTAAAGTACTAAAAAATAATAAATGTTTCTATTCACTATAAAATAAAATGTTGTTATGTTACGCCATCCTATTATTTTTAAAAAAATTATAATAATAACTGTTAAAGACGATGATAAAGAACTAAAAATAGTGAGTATTAACGATATAGTATAGAATTCAATATATAATTCAGAAGTATTTATTGCTTTTAAAAATAATTGGCAAAAATTTAACAAACACTGTTAAATATTCATCAATTAAGAGTATCTTCAGTTTCTGTTCTTATTTCCTATTTTTATTTTTTTGTTTTCATCATGTTTCCTATTCTTCAAAATTTTATGAAAGAAATAATGACAGCAAAAAATTAAAATTGAAAATTGAATTTATCAATTTTTTTCTTTTACACAATCCTGAAAAATACAAAATAAATTGAAGATGAACAATAGATATAAAATAAAGACTTATTTTTGAAACCAAATTGTTGCACTTAGTAAGCTCCAAAAATACCAGCAAATGAGTTGATCTTACATGTAAAGAGATTGGCTTCTTGGCTTCTCCACCACTTCCACTTGTCATTCCCAATTTCAGGATAAATTTCTTTATTTTCCATTAACTGAAACCTAAAAATGGTGTTTGAAAAGATTATCCACTTCCATTAATAAGCAAGCTAGTTACAAGTTAAGACCACTATTTTGTGCCATCATTATCAATCCAAGCCTGCCATCGTACGTGTTGACGGCTTAAATAAACCATTAAAGAGAATAAATTCATTCGTTCATTCTCTCTCTCTCTCTCTCTCTCTCTCTCTCTCTCTCTCTCTCTCTCTCTCTCTCTCTCTCTTTTTTCCTCCCCCTAGGAATTTCACCGGCCTAAAGATAAGCTTGGACTTGTTTCCTCTCCACACTCAAAGGTAGAGAAAACTTCATTAGTTGATATTCTTCGGATGCCATACCCAATTTGTTTTTCACTTTCTAATAAACAAAAATTAAAATATTATTATATTCCACACTTTCATAAGGAGAGAAAGTAAATAAGGTCGGTCAGCCCAGCACTCGTTCCGTATAAGCATTTCTTTCGTTCAAGTTTGATCTTTCTTTTTTACATTTCTTTTTGAAAATTTTGGACCCTCCTTATTGACATATATTAAAATATGGTGAATAATATTTTAATATCTAAAAGTAAGTATTCAATTGGGATACTTATTTTATTGTTATTATATGTGATAATAGCTTCTATTTTTTCTATTAATTCATCATATCCAATAATAATAGAATGAGTGTCTCAATTTAACACCCATTTTTTTTTACGATAAAATAGCATTTCTCTGAAATATTTTATAGCATGTCCTTCAACATATACATTGACACGTTCGAAGTTCAAAAAGAGGGTCCCAAGCCTCTCATGCATAAAAGCCCACTGCCCTTCATCCTCTTCCCCTCCATACAGAAAACCTTGCTATTCACCCTCAAACAAAGCACACGATCACTCAGCCCAATCCCAAAAAAGCAAGAGCATAGGTTGCTCTTACTTTTTCCATTTACCTCCATCATATACACATATATAACCTCTTTCACTCTCCTTTTGTATCTACATATTGCTGCAGCAAAAACTTTAGAGATAGTCATGTGTAATCCTATGCCAACTTCAGCATCCACATTTCTATGTCCCACAAAGACCATCCTCATCACTCCCCAGCCCAAAGTTGTGGATCCATCCCATGATGATGATCAAGTTCACAATGAGCTGCACAGATGGCCAACCCCAAATGAGGTAATGAAACAGAAACTACTTTTCTTTTGGTATGGGAAAAACAGAACCTGATTGATACAAGAAAGACACAAGTACTTTCCTTTTGGTAAAAGTAAAATAGATAAAGTAACTATCAACTAGTTACCACATCTTCTTCTATCATGACCCAAAGATAACAAATGTCAGTTTCTGATCACTTACCCATTTGATATTAACAATTTAATTTGGCTTCTCTTTTCATGCATTCAGGCCTTAGCAGAAATCAAAGCCATAGGGAAGATATCAGGCCCAACAACAATAACAGGCTTACTCTTATATTCAAGAGCTATGATCTCCATGCTTTTCCTTGGATACCTTGGGGAGATGGAACTAGCAGGAGGCTCTCTCTCAATAGGCTTTGCCAACATCACTGGCTACTCTGTGATCTCAGGATTAGCCATGGGGATGGAACCAATCTGTGGACAAGCTTATGGAGCAAAACAATGGAAACTACTTGGCTTGACACTTCAGAGAACTGTCCTCCTTCTCCTCTCAATTTCCATCCCCATCTCATTCATGTGGCTCAACATGAACAGAATCCTCTTGTGGTTTGGCCAAGACCAAGAAATATCATCAATGGCACAAACCTTCATCATCTTCTCAATACCAGACCTATTCCTACTCTCAATCCTCCACCCTCTAAGAATCTACCTAAGGACACAAAGCATCACAATGCCAGTGACATATTGCTCAGCCATAAGTGTTCTTCTCCACATACCCTTGAATTTTTTCCTGGTGGTTCACCTCAAGATGGGGATTGCAGGTGTGGCAACAGCAATGGTCTTGACAAACCTCAACCTCATCCTCTTCCTCTCTTCCTTTGTCTACTTCTCTGGCGTGCACGAAGATTCATGGGTTCCACCAAGCCTTGACTGCATCAAGGGCTGGTCTCCACTTCTCACACTTGCTGTTCCAACATGTGCTTCTGTTTGCCTTGAGTGGTGGTGGTACGAGCTCATGATAATGCTATGTGGGTTACTGGTCAACCCGAAAGCGACCATTGCCTCAATGGGAATCCTTATCCAAACAACATCATTGGTCTATGTGTTCCCATCATCCCTGAGCCTTGGTGTTTCCACAAGAGTGGGGAACGAGTTAGGCGCGAACAGGCCTGCGAAGGCGCGAATTTGCATGATAGTGTCACTCTTTTGTGCTGTCGCTTTAGGCCTTGCAGCAATGCTTTTCACAACCTTGATGAGGCACCAATGGGGAAGGTTCTTCACAAATGACCACGAGATTCTTGAGCTTACAGCAGTAGTGCTGCCAATTGCTGGACTTTGTGAGCTTGGGAACTGCCCACAGACAACTGGGTGTGGAGTACTGAGGGGAAGTGCAAGGCCAACCATTGGAGCAAACATCAATTTGGGGTCATTTTATTTGGTTGGTATGCCGGTGGCTATACTCATGGGGTTTGTGGTCAAAATGGGCTTTGCAGGGTTATGGATTGGGTTGCTTGCAGCACAAGCCTCTTGTGCAGGGCTCATGCTGTTTGTTCTATACAAAACCGACTGGAATGTGGAGATGGAAAGGGCCAAAGAGCTCACAAAATCTTCAACAACAACAACTGCCACTTCTTGTGCTGCTGATGCTAGTTCTGCATTGCCTACATTCTTGAAATCAGAGGTTAACAGTAACAATAACAAGAATGCTCATGCTTGCCTTGAGGAGATAGTTGTAAATGGTGATGAGCTTGCCAAGACATGTTCACTTGAAACAGATCCACTGCTCATAGCCACTGCCGAACACACTGTAAATTAGTAAATTAGTTAATTAGTTAACTGGTTTTTTGTTTTTTTTAATCCCCCCATTTTTTCTCCCTTCATTTATTGGATTGTACTGTAGAAAAAAATTCCCCTTTTCCTTTTATCTTTTGTCCTCTCCTTTTATTTTTATTCAGGTTGTCTTATTAATAATACGGTTGAGAGAGGGAACAAATTAAAAAAAGAAAAAAACAACAACAACAACAAAAGAGTGCTCCTATAATTACTTCTCCTTAAGAACATTCAGAGACAGAGTTCCGCGGGGGAGAGGGGGGGACAAAATGAATTTCTACCTAACTATGCCGATGTTCTTCCATAAAAGGCAGAAAAGCTTGACAGCCTTCAAGTGGAAAATTAACATCCGGCAGCATTAGTTCATGTATGGCAAAGTTCAATGTTTAGAGAATAATTGCTTTATTATTTCAAAGTTCTCACAATAAAATGTTAATTATAATCAATTTTAATTGTACCATAAGTTTATTTAAAGACTCATTAAAACAAGGCCTAATCCATGTAAATAAACTCTGTTTCATGTCTACACATCCCATCCTTCTTCTTATTCTCCTTTCTCTTTATTTTTCCCTTACAAATAAAGCAAATGAAATGATATAATACTCAAGTCATGAAGTATAAAACATCTCCTATCCTAACCCCTTATCACAACAAGCCTCGACCCAATATGACATGGAAGTCAATATTTCAAATCTTGAGATCAGCAACTCTACTTTTCGGATAAGACTCTGTACGTCTATTCTCTTCAAACTCTATCAGGTGAGAATCTTGAGCAATAAGCCATCCCTTTTTTTTCCAATCTTAACCTCAGCCAGACATATAATGTGCGTGAAAACATGATATTAACTAAAATGATACGATCTTCTGATTCTAATTTTTCGTTTCTTTCATGGCACAATGCACATGCAGCAGAATGACTAGCAGTGGGGGGGTTGTGAGGCTTTGACAATGGCAACGGAAATGTGCAGACAGATGTGTTTCCTTTTGCTCTTTTTCATGGAAATAATAGTCTCCGTACGGTATGTAAAAACGAATGAGCTTGAAAATGGAGGGACACAGACAAGTGCACACACAAATAGAGAGAGGCATCAACAAAGAGAGAGGAGCAGAGAGAATGATAACAATAATTGGGATAGAGAAGTAATCTACTAAAATAGTAAGGGGTTTATGGGGGGGCCCTGGTTTCAAACTGCAGCGGCAGATCCTTCTATTATTGTGTGTCGACTTCTCAGATGACAACAAAATTGAAGCAGTGCCTCTCTGCAGTCTGCATTATCATTTGCCTTCCCCTCCATTTCTTTTCCTCAAAACTACCACCAAACACCACTTTATATGACTTTTATGAGCACAGTTTTATAAAAGCAAAAAAAAAATTGTAGCTTAGTTCTTTTAATTTCTCTGATTTTGGTTAGAGTTTGGTGGTGATAGGGGGGGAGTCTCTGGCCCTGGTGGGAGTGGAACTTGCGACACTTCACATCATATGCACTTCTGCAGATGCAGCATCACCAGTTGTGCTCAAGCCTCGGGTGCTACTTTTTTGAGTGAGGAAAATTCTAAATTGATTGAAAGTGAACTAACGGGGCGTCTATAAATCTTTAATAATATGAAAAATTGAATTTAGTTCTTATTTTAGAATCAGTCAGTAAAGAAGTGGATTCAATTTTATTAATTTTATTATTTTTTACTATTTGGTCTTTCATGAAGAGATTAAGAACGAAATATTATGATCAAGTAAAGTTATTTTAATATTTTTATTTATTAAAATTCAATTCACACATCAAATCAGACCCATTTAGATTTGATTTCAATTCCATTATTTTATGAATTTTAATTCTTATCAAATTTCAATTCCTTGACTTATGTTACTTTTAAATCAGGGAAAAAAATTTAATTTCTTCCCATAATTGATTTCAAAGATTTCCAAATACCCTGTAAGCAAAAAAATGTATAAATTGAATGACCTATAAAATTATTATCTTAAGATTTTAGATAAAAAGGTGATACATAATCTACTATCTTGATTTCTCAGTTAGTCCATTAATTTAGATGTCCCTTATTTTTGGGCTAACAATTCTCGTGTACATTCTATGGTACAGGGCCCGTCTTTGCAGTTTGGACTGTAGACTTTGGAGTGGAACTCCCAAGGCCAAGTTTTGTCCTCTTCTCCTTCTTTTCCTCTTTACGTATAGTGCTTGAAACCACTTTTCATCTCACCTTATCTTCTATTTTTTCAACTCGTATTAATAATATCTCCCGTCTTTGTCTAGCTATCCCGTATTACTTCATATTTTTGCACTTGTGGCAAAGTATTGTCCTTATAATGGGTATATATATATATTTCTTTTAGTGAGTGTCACATAATTTTGGCCTCCAACACCAAGTGTGTGTGGATGTGCAACCCTTACAAGGATCTTATCACTAGTTTGGTTTTATTCATATTATATAGCGGACAACCATGCAAATACGATATAGCTTTTAGAGTGCTTTTATAGCTGGTAATGGATTCACCATAGTTTGACCAAATACACCCTCCTGCATAAGACACAAAACTTGTACCATATTACTATTAAAAAAAATGCAACAAGCCATAAACAATATTGGTAATTTGATAGTTTAAAGGCCCATTTATTTTTCATTTTCTAGTGTAATGTGCTTTTGAATAAAGTTGTAAAATCATAAGCGATTACAAATTGGCCAGAAGCTATAGTAAATAATAAAGATATAACTGTATTTCTTTAAAATTTCTTAGTGTCGGCCGGCTCTAGTACAACAGATTATGTCAATCAATGATTTTATAAGATAGGATTATCAAATCTTAAGAGTGACATAGAACAAATATAACCAACAAAAATAAGTTATCGTCATTTTATTTGCATCTATTATATGAAAATCTATCTCACACTCCGAAGTGGGTTGGTCAGGCCATTTATAATAGGTATCTTATCCGCGCTTAATACAACCCTCTTGTTTCACTCAAACTTGAGATTAAATATATGAAGATCTGGTAAATTGATAAAATGCAATCACAGGAATAATATCATTTTTCATTCGTGCGATACGATGTTGCACCTCAAACTTGGATTTAATTCAGATACACTGATAATATATAAATTTATACCGTCATCTAATTAAATTCTTTCACATAAATAACTTTTGAAATATAGAGGTGAAAATCAATCATATTTTGCTGATATGATAAAATATGATTGGATAAATGTATAAAATATTTATACTTTTAGTATATCAAAATCATACTCGTTATTAAACTTCGTAGATGAGAAATATACGTGCAAGCATGGTATGGTAGGTGGAATCAGGAAAGAGGTTACCGTAAATGTTGAAAGAGAGATCAAATTAAAGAGGAAAGGTAAAGAAAAAGAAATTCCGATTGCTTGAAATCAATGAACTAGAATGTATGTCTCTCTTATTGAAGATTTTGTAAACTTGAAGCAAGGGATCAATTCTATCATGGCCTTAGGGTTATCCGTTTCCTATTTATCACTGAAGGATTGCGTAATTTCCTTTGGACATGTTAAGTGAGAAGGGGACAAGTGTGATGATCATTTGGCGAAGATGGGGTCTCATTTTTTCCTTCTATTCTGCGTTGTCTGGTTCAGCTCCAGCCTAGCTTCTTGGCTGATATTTAGCATAGTGCTTCCTTTTCCCGTCTTTGGTCTTGTTTGTTTCTTTCCTAATGTATCAACAAAGTGAAAAATGGTGCATGTCTTGTTTCTTTGTAGGATTTGAATTGTCAACATTATCAAAGAAACTATGCCAAATCTCAACCGTCTAAAGTGTCTTGTTTTATTTCAAAAAAATACATGAATAGTTGTAAAAATAAATATAATATTTGATGGGTAAGTGCACATCATGCAGTTTTTTTCCCAATATTTTGCAGTATCCTGGCTGCTACCCTTGTCACTAATTAAACATTTTATTGATTTTACCAAAAACAAAAAAAAAAGTTTAGTCAGTATTTTTGATAAATATTTTATCCTTCTATTTTAAAAATTATTCTCTAACATAAATATCAAAGGAATCCAGTGTCTTGTAAGGTTATTTTTGTAAATTCAGCTGGATTTAGGTGAATAGATAAAAGAAGAATATATTTGAAAATCATAGGGAGATGTCCACAGTTTAATTGAAAATGACTTTTTTTTTAATGATATTCGTATTTTTAAGGAATTTTATAACAAGATAAATTGTTTTTAAATGATAGGACTCATATTTACCAGAAAAGGGCGGATAATCAAAGTTTCTGGGAGTCATGAAAAAAGTTCATTTGAAAAATATGGTGAACTGACAAAATAAAAATACAATAAGTTACTATTTCAAGCATAAAATGATTGTGCAACACATAGCTTATTAACATAAAATATAGCTTATTAACATAAAATATTTTATTAATAATAATAATAATAATGTGTCAGTTTCATGTTAATACAGTGTATCTAACTTATATTGAGGGAATCTCTATGAGAATTCATCCTAATTAAGGGTCATGAACCATACACCGTTGGCAACGGATGGGAAATTCTTACATTGCTAACAGAAATTTTTTCAGCCACCCAAATCTTGGATATTATGTCTCAATTTATAACCCCTTAATTTTTGTCTGGTTTTAACTTAAAAATAAAAATTTTGATTTTTCACCTTTAGATTGTGTTGGGTGTCTATGGATACCCATCTTTTGGGTGCCACCCTATTATTAATTACTCTCTTTGTCTTTAAATAATTATCTATTTAAAAAAATTATCTAAAAATAATTATATATTTCAGAAATCTAAGTATAATTAATTATTTCTTTTCAATAATACTCCTATTAAATACTATTGGAGGTGGAGATAGATATAGAGGAGAAAAAAGAAAAAATTAGATTATTAAAAAGAAACCAGAGTAATTTAAGAAATTATTTTTAATTTTTTCTAATTTTAATATCTTTTAATATTTTGTAGTTTTAATACCTACTTAAAATTAAATAATTGTTGAATGATAGAAGGAGTGGAAGTATATTCTTAGTTCTGCAGACTTTTTAGAGAATTAAGGGATAAAAGATATTTGGTAGATTGCAAGAAAAGAAAAGAAAGGAAGGAAGAAGACATCTGGCATGGTTTTCAAAGTCAGTTGCATTTGTTCCCCAAGGGATGTATAACAATCAGGCACTTTCACATTTGTTTAAGCCCACAAATTGACCATTCCTACAGAAATAGAATAACTTTCTCCTGAATAATAGAAATGTTAAACTCCACTTCGAATGGCACTTAAATATGAAAAATGTTAGATATTTAGATATTTCACTTAAATTTAGTTGCAGAATGAAATGAAGTGTCACATTTATCAATTCTTTGACGCATTACAATTTATTATAGCTATGTAGCATTGTTTGATTAAAAATCTTCATCTCATTAATATTTATTAAATAGTCTTTGAGTTTTTTTTTGTAAATTATAATTGGTATCATTATGAATGAAAATTTGAAATATTAAAAGTGTTTTTACTCGCTGAAAAATTTGCAAATTTTTATTTTTTTTGTTGAAAATAATTTTATTTGATTTCGATCCAAATATCTCTAAATCTATTTAGATCAAAACCAAACAAAAAAGTCTTACAAGAACAAAAAATCATAAAATAATACGTAATAACTAGTAATCATAAGTGAGAGGGATTAAAATTAGACAGTTTTTAAAATGTTTGGATTGAAACTAAATGAGAAAATTTTTAAAGATCAAAATCAAAATTTAATTATTTTTCAAAGACCAAAAACATATTTAATCCAATTTTAAATTAGATAAAATTTTATATTAAGAAGATATAATACCATTCCCCAAATAAACAAATGCAAAAGTGCTTCTATTCTAACACTTGTAAATTTAGGCATGTAATTAATTGGGACTCAATTAATATGTGCCAATATATTGTAATGAGTTTAATTTTTACATATTAACAATATAAAATAATTTATTTATATTTTATTTAATAGAAATACGAGAAATTATCATGTCATATTTTTCCAGTTTAATTTATACAACCGATTATAATAATGTAGTGTATTATATTTTATCAGGTGTAAAATTAAGTTTTTTATTGTATTTATATATAGAAATTATTTTTTAATAACTAATATCAAGTGCTCAACTACTCCAATGAAAAGGGCAAAAAGGAAGTACAAAAACAATTCAATCAGTCACTCTCCAGATGACAACGTGATAGACCAACAATCGCCACTCACCAGCAACCCAAGCCAAAGAAGCGAAATTAAATTCTGTTAAATATAATCACACTTATTAATTTATAATTTTTTATTTAAATACCTTATGTTTGATTAGAAATAAAATTATTCACGCATGTCTTTATCTATTAGTTTAATATTTTAAAAAAGATAATTTAATAACATAATATCAGAATCTTAATGACCTAGTAATTTGGAATTCAATTCTTATAACTTCATATCATAATAAATTGTTTATGCTTCACGTCAAAAAAAAACTTTCACATATGTTAGAATATAAAAATATTTATGTAATTTTATCCGTCAGCTGATTTCATAGCATGTCCTAACTGACAATTAAATGCTCATTGCAAATTAATTAGATGGTGCACAAATATAATTTTGTTTACGGTGAGAACATAGAACTTGCAAATAACAGCCAAAAACCCATCAACTCCCATGTCATTCTTGTTCTAGTTGGAATCGAATATTTTTCTAAGTCGTGTGGCTAAGAGATTGATTTATTCCGTAATAAGACGTCGAGAAGGTGCCACGCATGTATCCTGCATTTTGTGTTTGCCTTTTCCCTCAGCATAAGTACCCCACCAATGGCACCATTAACCAAAAGAAATCTTATTTATACTCACCAATAATGTATCAATATATTTTTATCTATTTTTAGATACAATATGTATCACATTTAATTAATTTGGATATTATATCTCATTCGATAATAAATGAGAATGTATCGATGTGATATCCAATGCATTGAAAATTGAAATAACATTATTCTTAATTATAAGTGGCACCTTTCCACAGAATTATAAATGGCACAAAAGAGACAATAGTTGATGCCGCCCCCATTTAAGGCCTAACAATGATGGCACGGTATAAAATAAAACCAAAAGACTTCAACCAAACAATTAGAAACCGAAACGAAAGACTAAAGAATCACCGAGCATGTTTGATGTGGATTTTCTAATGCATTGAAGGAAGATTGCCTTCATCTGGAAAAAGAGTATATATGCTCCTTTCCCTCCAAATGTCATTTCGCAATGAAGCTATCCCCCTTTAGAGGAAGCATTAAGTGAGTTAGTGGCCTAAGCCCTTGTGAGTGAATGGAGGAAGGCTGTGGGCGGTGTGGCCACTTCCCATGCATGAATTTCCCGTAACAAGTGCGATCCTTTCTCCTGTGGGCAAAGGAAAGCCTTTTTAGGTGTCAAAAGTAAAAAACTCAACGAGTACATTTCCAGTCTTTTATATTATTCTCCAGGGTCAAAAGAAACTTTAATGTGTTCACTTTATATTTTTTTGTTTAGTATATCACTGTTTCTTTTTAATTGGCTCGGTTCTACATTAGTCAACCATATATTTTGGAACTTGTGATGGTAGGGGTATATGGACCGATAGAGTGCGTTTAATGAATATCGAACTGGTGACATTTCACATATAGAACTTCATTTTGAAATTAACGTAAAATGTGCCAGGTTTTTTATTTTGTAAATTCTCTATCTAATTTTTTATTCACAACGTGGTGATGGATAAGCGATGTTTGGGTTAGCACCAGAAGAGCAGCACTTCACAGCCCGAATGGATTGTCCCAAAATACACAGCCAACATAGGTGACCACTGCAGTGAAGGCTACCTAATGAAGTATGATGTACCATACACCAAGCATTTGGCGGCTAAATGTATTCAAAAAGTGTAGTAAATGAATTTAATTAACCACACTTTCCAATCGTGATTAAATGCTTAGCGTGGGGCATACGAACAAAGCCAATTAGTGCTTATTGGAGAGAGAGATAAAAACTGAACACGAAAGAGAGAATATAATAATAACAAGAAATCACGTTATGACAAATCAGCTGGTCACTAGAAATTCTGGCAATTAATCAGGCTGCGGATCACTTTCCCTGTCCACAATGAGATGAAGTCTTGTGACTTCGAGCCTAGTAGACTCGTTATATATAATGGAATCCCATATGCATTTTAGGGTTTTCCTTTGTATTTAAATAAATTTATAATATATTTTTTTTTATTGCTTTGGGTACCTTATTGGAAATGTTGTTTCGTACAAGAATCGAAGGAAGAATTGTTATGCTGATTCACGTGGTATTGGTGCATTAGGATGGTTTGAAAGCGTGAAATTTGCAAAATTAGTAAGTGACAATGGCGTAGTTTACTACTAGAAAACCGCAGTCATCGGCTGATTTTACTGGTAGATTTTTTGTTGTATTGACGGATTTATTGGTGGATTTGGAAACATGATAATAAAATCGCAAGAAACTTTTACCTATGGATTTTTTCCGCCAATAATGGTTTCTAAGGGAATTACCAGTAGATTTACAAAAAAAAAATATCAAAAATAGGTTGAAAAAACTCATCAGTGGGAATAATTACCGGCAAATTTTCCCCTCGGAAACGTTCTTATAAGAAAAATTAAGGACATGTTTGGTTTGCTGAATACAATTTTCAATTTTCAGTTTCCTAAATTTGTGAAGAAAAAACTGAAAAAATTGAAAATTGAAATTTTCAGTTTTCAGTTTTTTCAGTTTTTCCTTTACAAATCTGGAAAACTGAAAACTGAAAAAAGTAAACTAAATAGGCCCTAAAAATCCCAAAAATATTACCGATGAAAGAATTTGCTAATAATTTAAAAAAAATGGCCACAAATTACCTGCGGATATTCACCGATAAATCTAACAAAATTATTTTTTCAAACCTAGCGTTAATGATTGGCAGAAAAATCCAATGGTATTTTTCCTTTTTTAGTTGACAATTCAACTCACAAAACTTCAACCTAGCAATTTTTTTCAACACAGAACACAAAAAAATTGCATAATAATTCTCACACTGAATTAATCTTATGAAATATAAGAGATTTGCAATGCTATAAAAGTAAAATTCCAAAGCTTATTACCATCAAAGTATATATTCAATGACAATACTACTTAATAATAAAAAAATACAAACAGGGGAGACAACAGTGATGAAAAGCAGTAGCAATGGCAAGGCAGCAAAGAGCAGTGGCAACAACGGCACGATGGAGAGCAGCTGTGGTAAGTAATGACGGTGGCGGTGATAGATTTGCAAAAAAAATGTAAAACGAAAAAGTGAACCAAATAAAAAAAAAACTGATTTATAGTATAGAGATTATGAAGAGAAAAAAGATCGTGGGTCTCACTTCCAAGAGCGAAGAAAAAGGACTTGAATATAAAGAGCATGAGAAAAAGGACTTGAATCATGCCTTCAAAAAAACCTTTGCTTTCTAAAACACTTAAACAAATTCTATCAAGTTTTAAGAATTAAAGCAGCAAAAATAACAAGTTAATATACTTTAGAAAGTGACTTTTTGATGTGTTCAGTAAGAAAGATAAGTTCAGAAAGTGAAATGAAATGATTTTATAGAACACACAAGTAAATGAATAGACTATTAGAAGGTGGGATAGAGATTATTATATAGAGAACTTTATACTGATTCAACCATGCTTTGCCTACATCTAGTCCTCAACCAACAATATTGAGAGTTTCACTAAACAATAATAAGGTTCACTCAACTGACAATGATTTCTCTTAAGCTAATGCTAGTGAGCAATTTATATAGTCAACCCGCATTCACAAATAGTTTTTATCCTAAACTCTCCAAATTAATCTCATATTGATTACTACTGGATTAAGGTACAAGAGATATGAGTTTGGTGTTTTTCACTCCAAGAATACACTCAAGTTTCCTAAGATAAAGAAATATGTAAGAAAATTTCTTGATAGACTTCTTTCTAATATTCTAAAGAAAAATGCTAGCTAATGATTACAAGAAAGAAGATTTTTCTCATGAGAAACTAAAAATGATTTAAAACAAAACTTCAGAAATTATAAAGAATGCTTGAAAGTCTTGTGTGCAAAAGTTTTTTTTCTTGTTTGAATGTTTTCTCCTTTTATACTTGAATTTGACTAGGACCATTGCCCCCTTGATCTTTTATCCTATTAACACATTTTGATCAATCTTGGTTTGTCCTAGAATTATCCTTCTAGAAACATGTGCTAAGTTGTGTTAAAGACAAGTGTGTAGTACAGGTAATCATTGTCCTTTGTTGCTGAAAAATACTTCAGAAACTAATTCTTCAAACAAAGCATGGTTTCTGGACTTCTCTTCTTATGAAGACTTCATTGGGATGGTGAACTTTCAAGTATAAAGTCGATACATCATAATCATAACTTTTCGAGGCTTTGACTCCATTTTAATTCAAATTTATTTTTATTTTCTAATTTTAAGTTGTTCATATTTAAGCTAAGCTTCTTTCTAAGATGAATGATGATCTTCAGAAAGAATTTTGACTTCATAAATAGTGACCACAATCAAACATGGTGAAGATGAGCTTGATATGAACATGAGAGAGTCTTCCTAAGTTAACAAGCACTTTTAGACTTCTCAAACTAGTCTCTGAAGTTCCAGTTTCACTTTCTAATACTCTAGCTTATTTTCTTAAATTTCTTACATATTGTAATTCACTTTGAGCTATTTTTCACATTCTTAAGGATTTTAATCTCTTTGAATGAAATTTCTATCATGTTAAATCATGATAATATGAAAAAAAATCTATCCAGCAATAAATTACTTGTATATGAGAAAATTCTTGTTAACCACTAAAGAAACTTATGCAGACAATTAATATCCTTTCTTCAAAATATTTTATCAAAATTTACTTAGTTGTTAATCAAAACTTAAACTGTGATAGTTTTCTCAAGGGTTTTGGAGCTAACAGGTTTAGCCTCTACCTCATAATAATTAAAGAGATTATCAGCGGATTTTTTTCATTATTGGGGGAATCCACTGGTAATTAAAGCTTAAAATGTATCGTTTCACTAACAATATTACCGGCAGATTTTTTTGAATTACTAGCAGAAAAATCCCCAGGTAATGTTAAAATATGTTTTTTTATTTAAAAAAATTTGATCATCATTTGTAGGCGAAAAAATCTACTAGTAATTTTTGGGACCTAACTAGGTCCCATAATGCATCACCACACCAAGTTCCTTACTGTAAATAAGGATGAGCCAATTCTCTGATGGACCACTTAGTATCAAGGTTAATGATCATACAGCCGTTAACTCACTGTTCTGTTTTTCACTAATTTCTAACTAAAAACTAATATTCATAATATTCCATTATTCATGCTGTTCATACTAAACTGGGGTTCATAAATTTTCTAAACTGAGAAAAATAATTCCAAAACATACAGGTAACAAGCATGGTCCCATGAGCTTTATAAAATAAGGTTTTCATGATAACTGCGTAAAATAACAATTTTTCTGAAAGTGGCATAATTTGTGAAAGCACGTATTTGGCATAAATCATTCTAGAATTTCATAAACAATTCATGTAATGGTGGGAAAGTACTAGTAGTGACCAAAAGTATGGCCATGAGCTTAAACTCACTCACAATTGGTAACTAGGAGTGTGCTTCCAATGACAACTTGATTCCAGGGAGTAGGAATGTCACCGATAACTGTCAGACCATAAATGACTAATAATTTACTAAGAATTGAATTAGGAATGATAAGGATTACTAAGAACATTCTGAGAAAAACCATGCTTGACAGCATTTTAACACTTAGACTTGATAAAAAAGGGAGAAAACTAGCAAAATTCATGGAAAGTCACTTACCAAAAACTTAGGGAGGAGGAAGAATGAAAGAGAAACGTTAGAAAGAGGTTTGGAGGATGCTGGGCAGTGGCTAGGGTGTGTTTCCCAGGCCTAGAGATGAGTTTATATAGCAGTGGACGCGTTTTAATGAAATTGTGTCATTTTGACTGATAACTCCTTTAGGAGTTATGTTTTTCTTTAGTTTTCTTGAGACATTTGGTTTGTTCATAGTTTGTTTTAGTTTTCTTGGTTTCTTTTTTTACATCATTGGGTTTAAATTCTTGCATGATTACATTCATATTTAACCTTGCATTCTAGTTGTGTTTTCCATTGGTTTTGTAGCCTTTTGGAAGTAGAATTGGGGAAGCATTTGAGCTAGGAGTGTGAAGGAGCAAGAATTGGAGCTGAAAGGATGTCAGAAATCCATGCTGGAGCATAGAAATCCATGCTAGAGCATGGGTCCTGAAACTAAAGCCACGCTACAGCGTGGGAACTCATGCTGTAGTGTGAGTTGCTGTTAGAATTCTTATAATTTCACTTATGCTACGCTCCAGCGTAGCTACAGCCATGCTACAGCGTGGGTACACGAATCTGACATGTGGACTGGGCCTCTGTACTGACTCTGGCAGCCCATGATTGGCACAAAAACCTAGACAAAAATGTTGGAAAGGGGGAATCATCAGATACGAAATTTGGGGGAGAAGAGGAGGCTAGAGCTTGGAGCAAGGGATTGGAGTTTCAAGAACTAGAGAAGGAGACCTCTCTTGGAATTGTTCTTCAACTCCTTGTGAATTTTTCTTTGTTCATGGCTTCTTCTTGCCTCTTTTTCATTTATGTTGCTTTTATTTTATTTTCCATGAATTTGTAACTAAACCCTTGCTAAGGGTGATTTATGGATGCTTTGTGTTTGACATTATGCTAGTATGAATGAATGTGTCTTGTTCTCATTTGATAGTGAGTATTGTATTTGAATTTATTTATCTTGAATTGCTTGATCACCAATTTAGGATTATAGGGGTTTTTACAAATTTGAGAAAAGGAGTAAGAACCATACCTATGAATACAATGCCATGAGTTGAATGACACCTAGAGATAGGCAAACGTGATTCATGTAGTAATTAAGGGTTTGAGAACTTCTTGTAGATTTAAGCATGCTAAGAGATTAGGTGTTTGACTCTATTTGGGGTGGCACTAAATGATCTTGAGAAAGGCTTTTAATGACATGATGACTCATACCATCACTTTATTGAATTTGGATAAGGCACATTGATATTTATGTTGCATGTTGTTAACAAATAGTTGAAGTAAATCACCCTAGCATTTAATTTCATCTATTTTTATATTATTTTCACATCGTTTTAGCACTTTAGCATTATTCCTTTTAATATCATCACTTTTCAATTGTTCAACTTGTTATCTAATTAACTAGAATCGGTACTTGAATTATCCCTGTGGGTACGGCAACCCTCTATTTTACTCTATTACTTGACGACCTAGTACACTTGCTAGTGTCACTCTCCTTTAGGAGCGATCAAGTTTTTGGTGCCGTTGCCAGGGATATTTCAATATCACTTTTGGTTAATTAGAAACTAGATTGAGCCTCTATTTTACTGCTTGTTCACTTATTTTGTTGTTTCTTGTAATGATCATAGACTGCTATAGCGGTCAACAGGGGACGAGTCCATGGCATGCATACACATCACCACTATAGCAGTCGTTAGTGACCAAATCACCATGTGGCACACCACACCACCGCCACAGTGGTCTATGGCGGTCCCCAATAGACCTCAAATGGTGTCATTGCGCCAACCACCGCTATAGCGGTCCGTGATAGCTATAACGGTCTCAAAAATATTGTTTCTACATTTTCAAGGTATTTTATACATCTAGGGCCTTCTCGGTATTGTAGGGGGGTCCTAGGGATCTTAAGGCCGTACTAGATTTATTTAGGAACACGTGGACCTGAGGCATTACGACTACCATACTAATCATATGTATTTATAACGATAAAAACATGTATTAAATATTTTGTAACACGAGCTAGTAATAAGTGACATTCACTTCAATTAGAACACAATGTATCATATTTCACCTAGAAGGTTATATTTATAATACAAAAAATGAAACATTTAACACTGATAATACTTCCATTTCTATATATTACTTTATTTAGTTGCATATAACAATATTAGTCTTTTATCATCCAATTTTATAAGGATAGAGCCTTAATTATTACCTTAATTTGATAGCTCATAATAACATAGTTTTTTATTTTAATTTTAAGAGTTAATTCTTAAAATTTTCAATAAAATGCAAATGCAAATTTATTTTTTAATGAAACAGAAAAAAGTTTTATTTTTATTTGGGGGTAACATTTTTTCCCTTCTAAGCTATATGTCATGTATTATTTATCCCTATAATACCAAATTAATCATATCTATTTATATCAGTTAAAAAAGTATTAAATATATATTGGATAATAATTTTTTTTAACAAAATCGGGGTATTCACCGCTAAGTGACTAATCCCTTGTTAGGAGAGCTCTTTCTAAGAAGCAAACAGCTAGTCATGAAATGTGGTTCATTCTCAAAAGTCAGGATCGAATCCTGGGATAAGGTGAGCTGCCATCATGCTACCCCTCGTCGTTTATATATTCTAAACATAAACTTATAATAAATAACATCCACTTAAATTTAAATACAACGTATTCAAACTTCACCTAGGGGTCATATTATTAAATACTATATGTGTCGGAATATGTATAGTACAAGAATAAAACATTTATCAATGAAACTATTTCCATTGTTATATATGGGAAAAAACAATTTACCCCTCAAAATTTTAAGTCATGTTCAGATTAGACCTTGACTTTTAAAAGTGTGCAATTCGATACCCTAGGCTTTATTAACTGTGTAAAAAGGCCCTTCCGTTAAACTGACTTCCACTCATATTGTTAAGTGGTCACTTGACATGCACATGGCATACTCTTTTCATAAAATTGCCTTTCCCTTAATAGAAATTTCCCATCCCAATCCTTCCCAGCCCCAACCCTACCCTTCCCTGGAGCCTTTCCCTTCCCTAATGTGATACCCGAGGTACACGGGTCAGCAGTAAGGTTCTGTATAACCTCAAGGATTCCCTGGGAACCACTGTCGGGTCCAAAATTTTACTAAGTCTGGATCCTACACCTCCTTGGAGGATTATGATAGAACCATATTCTTGGGATCAAAAGTCCCGATAATTGTTCCTTGAGGGAAAACAAGTTGAAGGGTGATTTTTAATGAATTTTATGAAGCCTGCAAATGTTTCGTTGTTAGCCCACAAGTTTAGAAAATCTTGAAAATTCCCAGATTTGAACGAAAACCCAAAATTTGGATTCTGATTTGATGGAGTTTTGATTTTTGTGATATTTTATTTGAATCCAAATGGGAGGTATTTCCTTATTTACATTTATGTTTTAAAGTTAATGGAGAGTAAAATAAATGCGGACATTGTAAATGTAAATAAGTGAGTGTTGGAACAACCTAGATGCTGGAATGACTGAAAAACACAAAAGTTGGGAGTTTCTGTCACTGCTATAGTGGTCACCAGCACTTGTTCGAGAGTTGCAGTGGAATAAGACCGCTATAGCGGTTATAATTGACCGTCAGACACTGTTAGACCGCTATAGCGGTCATATACCGCTATAGCGGTGTCAGTGACAGTTTGAAATCCCCAAATCGGGCAGAAGAGAAGCAGAGACGCGATTCTCTCCCTTCTCCTCCATTTTTCTCTCTTTCTCTCAAATTCACTCCAATCCATCATTCCAAGCTTCAAGGTAAGTTCATGTTATTAGATTATGTCTTTATTTCTCCATGATCTTGGATTTGGACCGATTATTTTTCTCATTTTTGTCAAGTGAGAGTGTTTCCCCAATTTTAGTAGAGTTAGAATAGAACTCTCTAGAGATTTTTAGATGTTAATCTAGAGTTATGGTTGCTCCATGGCAGTTGTTGGTGCTATTCCAAGCTCTTCAGGTCAAGTTGGTGAGGCCCACATACTCCCGGTTTTAAACGGTGAGTGGGTTCAAATCCTATGATCCTTATGTTGATCATTAGAGTTATTTTCAGTAAATTATAGCATGAGATATATATATGTTTTTCTGAAAACTCATAGGACCATTATTGTTAACGTGATTTTTTATCAAAGAGCTAGAGTATATATTTAAAGATTTGTGGAACATTATAATGATTTCCATAGTAGAGAATATGTATATGATAGAGTTTTAGAGAAAATAAGTGTTTTATGATTCTCAGAAGTATGGAATTCAATATGATTTGTAACAACTGCTAGATACATATTCTGTAGGCTTGAAATCAGAATGCCTACAAATGGGTGATCCCTTGGGCATGATTTCACGGTCACAGTTATGCTAAAGTCAGATTGTTAGAGTTATATGAGACCAGAACTTTTCGAGTTTCAAGAGTTTTCATATTTAAATAATTTTATGAATTTCTGAACTGTTGATTTATATGCTAGAGTTTGTGAACTCTAGGGTAGAAGACTTATGAGATATAGAGAAAAGATTAGATTTCTGATTGAACTGGACAGTAGCTATAGAGAAACAGACTGTGAGTTAACGGCAGTTATTCCGTTAACCTTGGTATACCAAGTCGCCTTCGGGCTAGAGAAATAATGAACGGAACCTATTTAGGTGTCCCAGAGATTAGAGACTTTGTTATGCTATGCATAACCAGAGATTTGTTATGTCACATGAATTGGGCATAACCAGAGATTCCTATTTCTTTATTAGCATACTATGGTTTATGATTTCTACAGAATATTGATTTCAGAACTATTTGTTATTCCTACGAATATGAACTTCAGAGTTATTACATTAATTGGTTTGATATATACATATTATTATTTTTTTCCCTTGACTGTCCCATGAGAGGGTTATGGGTGAGGACTTACTCACTGAGTTTTAGATGAAACTCACCCCTCTCCCTTCCTCCATTACTGAGTCTTTGTAGACTCATGATAAAGATTTCCCAGTTGGTGAGCTTCACTTTGTGAGTGAAGTACTTTTGGTATTTTGTTTAGAGATAGAGTGCTCTAGTGTGCATGACGGGTAGGATCCCGGACCATAGAAATAGACTGACATGTTTTTATCATGAATATTTTGTATTTTCATAATTACGAGTTCTATGGTTTATTTTGTATTAAGAGCAACCCAAGTGTTTTGTATCAGAGATATTTACTAGAGCTTGATTATGAAAGTATTTATGATGACTTGTTTTTCAAAGAGTTAGATATATATGTCAGAGATGACTTTATGATTTGGAAAAGGATTTTATATTAAATTATGCATATAGAGGGACTCAGAGATCACAAGGCTTACGTGGGAATGAGGATTTCTCACGTGCCAGTCATGTGCCCAAGTCGGGTCGTGACACCTGAAAAACACCACCCTTCTTCTTCCCCAACTCCATGAACTCACCTCCAAGCAAAAATCAAAGCAAGTGATCACCACAACACTATCATCAGATAACAACATTATCATTAAAAAACCAAAAAAATAGCCACCGTGAAACCCAGAAAATCAACCCAAGAAAATCAAAACCAGCAGATAATAGAACCAAGAAAATCAACCCAAGAACCACCCGTGAAACACAGCCACTACTATTATGAATTGAGACCCACAACCACGAAACTATTGAGCCACCATCGCCTTTTCCCCTTTTCAGCCTCATGCACCACACGAAATCGAGCCACTCTTTTCTGTCGTGCCTCCACATCGTCGCATCAACAACCCATTTTGTGCTCAGCCATGAAATGCCACCGTATCTCCATAGTCACACGAGCTTAGTCGTTGCCGGATCTAGCCTTCCTCACCTCCACCGTCCCTCGCCACCAGATCTCGCCTTTCTCACCTCCATCACCGCATGCCACCGCCTTTGTTCACGCCGCACCACTTACGCAAGCCACATTGCACCACCGCATCACTGTCAGGTCTTCCCCTGCAATCTATTTTTGGGGTTTGGTGATGGGTAGTGGTGGTGAAGAAGGATGAATATGGGATCAAATAAGAACAAGAAGAAAGGAATTTGATTTGGGTATTTTTATATAAAAAAGAGATGACAATAAAGTTGTTGTGTTGGAAAGGTTGTAGTTGGATGTGGTTGCTAGAGTTAAGGGAAGAATTAGGATTAGGGTTAGTAATTAGAAGGATAATTTCGTCTGTAAAATTTGACATGTGAGTAGCACATGACATTTAATTGGAAAATTGGATCACAAATTGACAGAAGGTGCATTTTACATAGTTAATAAAGTCTAGGATGCGAATTGTACACTTTTAAAAGTTAGGGTCTAATCTGCACATGACCTAAAGTTTGGGGGGGAAATTGCTTTTTTCCCTTTATATATTGTTAATGGAAGTTACACTTTTTAGAATATCGCCTTCCATAGAAACTAAAGTTTAGGGATATAGTGCACTTATTTTTCGCTAACAACATACAAAAATTTAATAGAATGATTAAAATCCATAATTAAGAATGTTCTGGGTCAAATTGTTCTTTTTAAAAATTGAAGTGCTAAAGTGCACATAGCCCATATATGTATGGGAGGTGATGTGCAATTTTCCCTTTTTAATATTCTTAATTGTTTAGTATATTAAGATTATAATGCATTTTATTAGTAAATAATGTGTAATATTAAGGTAGTTATAAGTGATATTAAGTAATTTAACTTGATCTCAATAAGCATAAACTTAAAATAAAAAATTATTTTAGAACATGTTGTAATTGAAGTTATTGTTTGTTATATTTATAGGGACTATATATATATATATATTATAATATTTAGGAATGACTAGGGTTTCAGAGATGGGGTGACCACATCAATCTTTGTCATTTTGAATGAACGTCAAGAATATTTTTAGAAACATATATAATTGACCTCATTCTTTACGCTACATTTTCACTCTCTATAAATACTTTTGATACTGTGCATCGAGTCCTCAAAATAAGCAAAAACATAAGAGGGCGTTTGGTTTGTTCATTTTCATTTTCACTGAAAATGACAAAAAAGTATGAAAATTCATTTGGTTGATCATTAAAGAAAATATTTTCATTGAAAACATTTTCAAAAGACACACAAAATTGAAAATGACATTTTCACATTTCCATCATTTTCAGTTGTTGTTGTTGAAAAGATTTTCAAACAAAAACACGATGGCAGTGTCGTAAATAACCTGTCTTTCCATTTTTTTAAGATGTTGTATTTGGTTCAAATCCCACATACACACTTTTGCTTTTGTTTTTTATTTTTCCTCAATGCTTCGCACAGAGAATGCTCTCTCACACCCTTTCCCTTTGTCTTCTCCACCAATAACAACCAAATCACGCCAGCGCCACCAACTGAAGACTTAACCAAGGCGGCGAGTGAGGGAAGGCTGAGAGAGAGGGAAGGCGGAGGACGTGAACCTGAGGGGTGGTGGAGCACGGAGGGGAAGGCGGAGGCCATGGCCACATGCCAGCAAACAGTGGAAAGCCGATCCACTGTGGCAAGCTCGCGGTGACATTGGTGGCCCGGGCGGTGTTGGCGGAAGCGTGAACTGAACAACAGCGATGGCTGGGCTTGACTTTGTGATGATGATGATGGTCCGAGGTTAAGGAAGGGGGTGCTGCGATAACTGGGAACCGAGCAATAGCGGAGAGAGAGAAGGGTGGCCCAACACACAGTGGTTCGCAGTTGTGAAGGGTTGGGCCGCAGTGGTGGAGCTGGTGGCAGTGGCAGCCGCAGCTCCATTTTCCCTTATCTTCTCTTTCATTTTTTTTCTTTATTTCTGGTCCCCAAGTTGGTTTGGGTTCAATGATTTGGGGTATTGATTTTGGTTTGAGTGACTTTGAGACTGAGTGTGTTTTGTTTTAAGGTATTGTGATGGGTTTGTGAAAGGTTGATGGTGATGATGTTGGAGATGTTGTGCAGTGATGATAATGGAGGTCAAGGTTTTATTTGGAGGGGGTGATGGTAGGTGTTATGCTGGTAGTGGATCTAATGGTGATGGTAGATGATGGTTGAGGATGTAGTTATGGCGGTGATGTCGTGTATGATGGAAAAAATGACGATGGTGATTTGATGACATTGGTGATGTAGGACAAAGATCAAAGAAGTAGAACCATGGTGACAGTGTTGGTCTTGATGGCTTAATGGGTTTGAAAGGGTGAAGTGAATGATGGTGCCATGGTTAAGTCCCTCTCTGATTTGTGTTCTGATTGGCTCCCTCTGTGTGTTATGATTTTTTTTTTTTAAGCTTAGGAAGAAGATGAAAATCAAAGATAGTAATAGGGAATGAAGAAGAAGAAGAAGAAGTTGAAGTTTATGCGTTTCCATATAAAATCAATTCCTAAAACCAAATATATTTTCATTATTTTCACTTTCTAAAAATAGAATCTACATTTACAAACCAAACATATTTCCTAATTTTAAAAATATGAAATGAAAATCTTTTTCAGAAAATGAAAACAGAAAATGAAATTATGAAATATTTTCACAAACCAAATGCCCCCTAAATATTTTTTGTTCAACTTTTTCAAAAGCTTACAAATAAATAATTTAAAATATCTTTAGGTCTTATTGCAGTAGTATATTTCTCTCCTAATAGTTACATTCAAGCAGGTTTATTATGAAGAATAATTAAATAAAAAAATCAATAAATTATTATTATATCACAATTTCTTTTAAAAGTATTTTTATTGAAAATAATTATCACACAATATTAAAATAAATGTGCAACACATGAGTATTTTCTATAGTTATACCCTAGTCTTTCTACTAGAATAATCAATAAAAATAATGAAAAACTTGATTGATTTTTACTATTATATGAGACATCAATGGCACGTAGATCTAAAAGCAAATCTCGATCAAACAACTTTCTTGCTCTCTAAGAGTATCCAATATAATATGATTCTTTATGCTATTTCCCAGTTAACAATTCTCACATAGATAAGTTCTTTTCTCAGTAGATAAGTTAATCCAGAAAAAAGATAGTGTCCAAAACACATACGCAAACAACTAGATATCCTCAAGTATCATTTGACTCAATTAAGAAAAGTTTTGATGTTGAAGTTTCTATATAGGAGAAGTTCGTTAGAGTCATTTTTACCTTAATTATAAAACTCTCGTTCTTGTCAAATATTGTGTCGTATTTATGATGAATTTGAATGTCACAGCTCTTTTCTGATAATTGTCCTAAACATGAGAGATTGTGATAAAGCATGTGAGCATAAAATACACCAAAAATAAAATTTTAGAGCCACATTTCAATTTGATTGATATTTGACTTTTTCCTCATAATAGAGACATTTGAATTATTGTCCAATTTCTCCAATGACTTGACATACTCAACTACGAAAGAAAATAACTTATTTTTCTCACGCATATGATTACTACAACCAACATATAAATACCATATATTTTTATCAAGAATTGTTTGCCAAAAATGATTAGAATTCTCACAAAGATTTTAATACTGGTTGTTACCTAAAACATTTGCTTAACTATTGCAGTTATACTGATTTATTGGTATGAATCTGTGGTATGCGACTTTGTGTCCAATCTTTTCTTAGTGAAAATTACCTCCTCTTAATTAGCTAGTAGGTCCGAAGAAACAAATTCACCTCTTCCTTAATTATGTGATTTGTTTAAAGTTGTTGTCTCTTTCTTGATTGTTATTGTTACAACCTCTTGCTCTGAAATTTCCTCTAGCTATGCCTCTAAAATTTTGATCTGCCTTAGTCATAGCCACTTCTTTTCCATCTTGATTTGAATCAACATATTTGCTAAATTCACCTTCTCTTCAAGTTTTTTTCTTTTCCTTGGTTTTTCTGTCTTGGCCATGACTTTAGGTTACATGATTTTCTATTTTTTGATCTAACTGTATGCACGTATCATTGTATCTATGTCATCACGCGACTCTGTTATTATGGCTACCATGCACATGGCCAACTTTTATTAGAATAATGGCATGAAAAATTTTCTTAACCACCTTGTTATATAGTAACATGAGAAAACAATTTTTCAACTGGACATTTTATACCTTTCATCACTACTCAGAATAATTAGCTGCTCAGTCTTAATGATATTGAAACTCTCATCTAGAAACAATTCATCGGAGCTGGATAGGACATATTCCTAACTTGGCTCAAACATACTCACACCCTCTAGAACAATGTCGTGATCAATAGCCTTGGTTGTGAGTCCACTAGCTCAGGCAAGTACGCCGTGTTGACCGGAAGAATCTCTACAATGGACAAATTATTCAAGTGTGGGAAGAAGAAAGAACAATAGATTTTATTGTGTACAAGCACTATTCAACTTTGAAAAGATGCCGATCGTGTGGTATTGTGTTTGCATCGCTCATAGTTGTCAGGGTGATTGATGACACAAAGTGTATAATGAGAAAATTTTTATATCAGTACAATAATTTTAAGAATGTTTTCTCATGGGCACTCATAAAAAAGATAAATAAATATATATTAAATAAAATTAATAAAATTAATTTTTATTATATGTATGTCCAAAAATAATATATTAGATTTATTTGTATGTAAGAAATTCTTCCGGTATAAGGATGAAATTTGTAGTAGTGCCGTATTGGCTTTAGTTCTTTTCCAAAAGGGGGTCCCCTTTCATCGTCAGTTTACCACACCACGAGGGTGCGGTGCTGCTGGACCATTTTCATCCATCTCTGCCACATCCATTAAAGGACTGACACATAGAAAAGGTGAGGAGAATGTAACTTTGAGGGGGAATTGCACTGGTACCGTTTATAGGGAACAGAACTTGTCATTTCACTCATTTGTCTGGTAAGAATTGGAGCGTGTGACCTTTCAGGCTTTGGGCCCATGCAGGGTCATCGAGTGTGTTGAATTTCTAAGCCTACCACCCCACTGTCTGAAAAGCAAAGACTGTTCGCTAAAAACATTGATAATATTATAACACTAAAAAGTGAATGTTAATTCATTTTATAATTATTAAAAATTATATTTAATAATTATAAAAGGTTAAAATTTCATTATCTTACTAAAAATGGTAACTGTTCTCCTACCATCCCTTCGTTTTGGCACACGTCGAGAAATATTCCCAAATGTTTGTCCCAGAAAGGGCGTAATGGGTTTGTATACGTTGAAAATGCAATCTTATATTTAACCTTAAGATATATATGAAATAAATTTTTATTTTAAAGGTTGAGTATTTAATTGTCCATCAAAATATTAGTTTTCTTACCTATCATGCATTACACCATATTTGACTTTTAGCAACATCTTTATTAATATCTTTATTAATACAAGATATTACTAATTAAAAACCTCAATAACATGTAAAAAGTGTTACTAAAATATAAAATGTTAAAACTTATTAGTAACATTTTTATAAATATATTACATAGTCTATGCTGTTAAAAAAACTTACTAATACTTTTATATGGTTTGGTGACATTTCAATTTTGCTGTAGTATATAAAAGATATGTAAAATATTAAATTAGTTTTGAAACATATTTATCATTATTTTTATAATAGAAAAACCCATGTGTTTAAGAATTAAATTAAAGTCAAAATATATATTAAAGAACTATATTGATGTTATTTTAGATTTTGGAGATAAAACTGATATACTTGATGTGTCGTAATTAAAGGGCTAATTGAGAATTTTACTCAAAAATAAAAGAAGGGTTTATAAAATATATATTATTATTTTAATTTATATTAGGTATTTTAATAAAAATAATTTTAATATTTGTTTTTAGAATTATTAATAATTATAGAGGCGTCATACTACCAATTATTATGTACGAATTACTGTTAAAGATTTTATTTATATTAATTAAAATTATATATTATTTATGCAACTTAAAGTTCTTGTAACATTATATAAAGTTCTTGTAACATTATATTTCATAATAATAAAACCTTATACTGCAAGCTAAATACGCACTATTTAAATCTATTTTAGCTCTTTATTAACCATTGAAAAGCACCCACCAATAGCATGGCATATAGTTTTTGGAAGGAAAAATGTTAATTCACAATTACACAGTTTAGATAGAGAAATAACGTAGGCGTATATAGATTTTTTTCAGTTCAAAAGCAAGGAGATTAATTATATAATTGGTTGCACTGTTTTGCATCTTAAGAACTAACTGTAGAAAAGTTTTGTTACTTCTATGGATCAGATAAAGTATCCTAAAAATATATATTATCGCGCCTTTTTGCTATACTTTATTTTTATATTTTTTATTAATTAGTTTACAATTTCTGGAACATCTTTTTAAATAAAATAACAACTTGATTCTTTTCAAAAAAACAAAAAAACACTTGATTCTTCTTATTTTTGGCCCAGTTGTGATTTTTTTTTTCTTTTTCAATCGCTTGCTTATTTAATATTGAAAAATATTTTCTCATTAAACACAACATCTTGAATCACAAAGTCAGAATTCAAAGCCGAGATAGGAATCGAACATGAAATAGAAATATAGATGAGCCCCACACCACTAGGATGAACGTAGCGAGGAAGGGAAAGAGAGGAAAATGTTACATATAATTCACAGAGAAAAAGGATCGGCAACTATTGTACGCAGGTTTTGTGCAAAACACGTGGATATTAGGAATATAAAACTAATGTTTGCCAAGGTTTAAAGCATGCATGATTGCTTTGCTTTGCTATCTTTGTTTTAATCGAATTGAAGCGAAAGTAAAGCAAGGAGAAGATGACAATTTATATTGCCACTGCCCCCCCGTAGTGGCGGTTTGAAAAAATTTCCTTACTTTTGCACACAAATGGCGTTTGACCTATTTCCATTTGTTGTTCTGGTTTGACTATATTGCTTGGATGTAATTGATGGTCACCTTTTCAGGCATAATCACAAATTCATGATTTAATTTGTAAAAGGAAAAAGTAAGTGGGCACAGGTTAATGCTTGATATTTTTATATGTTATCTCTTAAGCATTTTTTGTGAATATACTTTATATTTGTATGTATATATTTAGTATTTAATTTGATATACTAATAATATAAAAATATTATTATTTAATCAAATTCTCTCGCATGTATGAATTTTAAAGCAATTGAGTGAAAGTCAAATATATTTTATTGATCTAACAATATATGATTAGATCATAGTATAAAAAAATATATTGTTAATATATCAAAACTAAACCCACACATCTAACCTAACATATAATATTACATATATTCTTTATATTAAATTGAGTTTCTGCATAATATAAATGCAGACTTTTTTGGGTCCAGAATTATTTCAGTTCTTATCGAACGAGCGACTAGTAAACAATTAGTGGGAGAAAGGAAAGGCAAAGAAAAAGAAATCCAAAGCTTAATTATAATATCGGCACCAATCAATATAAAGCAAAGATACTGCGGACCAATTCATCCAAAACAAAACAAAACAAAACCAAAAGGAGAAAGATATATACCAACACAAATCATTGCTTTGCCAGCATATCGTTCCTTTTGGTGGGTGGGGTTTGCAAAGACCAGACCAATATGCAAATTTTCCAAGGAGGAATCCATGACTTCATGTTTCAGCTATACCTAGGAATGATGATGACCTTGGCGCATGACAGTCAAACTGGTAATGGTTATATGTTCAAAAACGCTAATGAGAATGGTGACATTCTGACAAATGACACACATAATTTTGTTGAATATTTGAGTTGAATTGCCCTCAAAAGAGACTAGTTGGCTTTGGGTACTGTCCTGTCCAGGTTGAGCACCACACTGACCCTAGCAATTCGTGACACGGAAGCACCACTACCATTCCCAAGCCATCACCACCCCACCATTGGTTTTGCAACAAAATTACAATTCAAGTTTGAATGAAGAGAGCCGAAGAGCAGAAGTGTTATCCAATTAAGAGTTCAACAACAACTAGATATCTGAAATGTATGCGAGTATCATTCATAACTCAAAATATTAGCTATTGTAGAATTATGATGACTCATAAGATTGATGTGCTAATTAATGTATTATAATAAACAAATTAAAATTTTTTTCTTGCTATAAAAGAACAAAATTCATCTATTTCATTTTTTTATCTCATTCCTTGCTCCCAATCAAGTTTTGTCATGTACAAAAATTATGATAGTTAAAAAATTGCAATTAAATAAAAAATTATGGGTAATGCTATCACTATAGACGTGTTAAAATTTTATTGGAGGGGGACAGGAAAATGCAATAGAAGATTTGAAATCACTTTGAAAACATATTTGAACTTCTAAATACATAAATATCCGCTAACAAATGAATCAGCCACAAGCAAAGAGAAAGACAACCTTTTGCACCTTTTATTTTTGGTCGTGGAACTTTTGCGACTTTGCACTGTGCAGCGACGCATTTTGACTTGGACTTGAGCTGAGTTACATGTGCGGTTCAATGCATAATATGTATTGTTCTTGGCAAGGAGAAATACGGAAGCGCATATACTTGTCTATGGTCATTCACTCGTTGTTCATAACCAATATGCGTATCAACTAGTACAACTTTGGTTTCTTTCAAACGAACTAGTCCAACTTGTGTCTTAGAAGATAACATTTCTAGATTAAGGCGCAATACCATCAACAAGAAAATTAAGAGTTTAATTCCACAACTTATATTATAGAGACTGAAAAAATTGATAAGAGAAAGAGTTGGAGAACACTATTCACTCTATATTATTTTAATTTTCATCATAGTTATGGAATCTCTAGCATTCCTTTTGCTCAGAGTATAACTTTGTGCGGGCGGCTGACCTAAACCTACGTACGTGAGAACAAAATTTGTAAGTTAGTTTTTATTTTTTTTATTTTTAGATAATTGACAAATACTAAGTTAGGTTAACTCATTTATTCATTGCATCAATAAAACATTAGCCTAGCCTAGCTAGTCCACTCTCCTGTTGGCTGCAAATCGAACCATAGTCCGCCCACGAAAAATTTAAAACTAATACCGACAAAATGATTGAAATTTTTCATGAAGCTTTAATTGTCCATTAAACGGTAAAAATAATTTGCAAAGTTAAGGCGGTTTGGTATAAGTTTTCAGTTTTCATTTTCTGCTTTCTAATTTTCAGGATTTTATGAAGGAAAAAACTAGAAATTAAAAATAAAAACTAAAAACTAGGTATTATAGTTTTCAAAATTTTCAATATTTTCTTTATAAAATCTGAAAAACTGAAAATTAAAAACTGCATTTCTTTTTTTGATACACATGTCAGAGAGAGGGGAGCTAAATGGTTACAACACAGTCACAAATTAAAACAAGCTGAAACCAGTGCAGAATAACAAAGAAACAAAAGAGAAAGCACCAGCTCTTATGCCTATACAATCATGAAAAATTAACCCAACTAAACGGCACTAACATGCCATACTAAAGCTCAAAGTAGAGAACCATCAATAGATTAAAAGCTCTTTCTTTTTTTTTGTTTTTGTTTTGGTCCTTTGTGTCACAGCCTCCAACTCTACTGGACGGCTCGAACGGAAAGAAAAGGCCCTTCTTCAGAAGTCAGATTTTCGTTGCGTATTGGATTTATGGACCAAATTCACCTAGCCCTTTGTCCTTTTGTCCACTTTATCCATATATCAAGAAGGCCTAAACTAAAAACCACTAACTCGTAAACAAAAACAAAAACCACCAACTTGTAAACACTTGATTTGTTATTGGGTATACGGTCTGTCAGGCTTATCATTCTTGTAATGGCTTCGACCCAAAAAACAAATAAGGGAAAAACTCACGCAATGCGTTCAATAAAAAGAAAAAGAGTATTGCACAAACCACCTTGAAATTTGGCTAAAGTACACTCTATTTCATTTTTTAAAAAAATTACACTCCACCTCACTTGTTCTATTAATAAATAGTAATAATTAATAAGTGTAATAGTATGGATATTAATACTAATTAATAATTTTTATTAATATTATTAGTAATTGTAATTAATTATTAATTATTATGATAATAAGTAAAAATAGCAAAATATAATTATTATAAATTTGACATAGTAATAATAGGATTTGGTAGTAATCCACATAGACAACCCCCAAAGGCAATCCACATTCCACATTACCATTAAGGAAGCAATTTAGATTGCCTTGGTAATTTTGATTCTCAACAATAATGGATAATCAAACAGTGCAATGTTGCCTAAGCAAATTAAAGTCGCATTACCAATAATGCATATAGTTTACCCATATTAAAAGGCCTCTAAGGATAGATTTAATATATCTGATAGGATAAGATTTGATAGAATAAATTCTTATAGTATTAGGTCTGCTAAAAAATTATTATTATAGACTATTTGAAGTGATATTGCATAAAATGTTACATTATATGATATAAAATTATCTTATGACTATTACAAATAATTATAATCTTATATTTAACAAAAATTTAAAATTATAATAAAATAAAAATATATATTACTTGTTTATTTATAAATATAGAAATAAATATCATTAATTAACGTTTATTATTTGTAGTTATAGTTATAATAAATATTCATTTGTTTTTTATGATTTAAAATTATAATTTATATTGATGCAATTTATTATTTACTTTAATTTATTACTTGAATCAAATATAAAAATTAAAAATTATATAACACTCTATTTATCTAAATATTTGAATACTTTTAATTTTATTTTCACCGTATACTATATAAAAAAGAAAATTATGTTAAAATAATATTTTTTTCATTAGTGTTTTAAATTTAATGGGGTGAAGTACAATTTTTCAAAAGGAATTAGATAGAGTGTAATTTAATCAAATCTCAATGTTGATTTGTGTTATTTATTCAAAGTAAAATGTTGACTTTTAGGTGTGATATGATTGTCCCTTTTCACTTGTTGATGTTAGTCTTTTTTTTAAAATATATTTTATGAAGAAAATTATGAGAATGAACTTTTTCTCGTTTTCTATTTTCACAAATCCTGAAAAATAGGAAATATATTAAAAATAATAAATGAAAATATAAATAAAAAACAGACCCAAGGGTATGTTTGGTTTAAAAAATATTTTTTTCTTTTTTAATTTAGTTGTTGTATTTTAGAATTTTCTAAAGAAAATAGTATAAATTAGAAAATCTTATTTTTGGCTTTTATTTTCTTTATGGATTTATTATGGTTTTGACGCTGTTCAGTTTGTTGCTTTTCGGGTTTGTTGGATTCATTATCTGTACATTTCATGTACTTGATGACAAAGTTAGTAGAATTTGTAGAATGTTTTATCGTTAATAAACAAAGTAGTAAACCACCACTGCTATTACGCGAATATTATTTTAGTCTCATTTATTTCAAATGAAACTTGACCATAATATAGGGTTGAATGAGTGTGATAATAAATAAATTAAAAGATTAAAATAACTACTGGTAAATGGTATATTAGGAATATTATGAAAAAAAAAGCCACTAAATAAGTGGGGGTGGCAATAATTGACAATAGTTACTCCGTGAAGTGAAATATATGTACCCAACAAAAAATGGGAATGAAATATACAAACAACACCCCCATGCATGAAAATCTCAAGCTTCAATCCTGAAATGTAAGAACAGCTATGGTCCACGACTTTCTCATGAAAGTTGTGGCAAACAAACACACTGAAATCTTAGAAAGCAATCCCAACCACATGTCCACGCCCCCACCTCTTTCTCATCTTATCTTTCTTCTCTCAATGCCATCTATCGCATATTCCCAATGATTGTTGATATTCCCTCGCCCTCTCAATAGTAACTCTTGCATGCTTAGGTGGTCGATCACATTAGTACTGTAGTATTATTAAAGAAAATAGTAATACTTAGTGTATAAAAGTATACAATAAATATATATTATATATTTTATCACTATTAGATGTGATAAATGAGTCGAATGAGTAGGAATCATATATCATATTCAATAATAATAAAATTTATAGTGTGTATTTATTATATAATTTTATTGTACACCAAGTATTATTCTAAAAAAAAAGGCAAGTAGGTTTAAATATCGTTGAATTCTGCGAACTGAATACCCGTATGCAACGTAATTTTCAGGTTGAGCTAATTTCCGTTTACCTCTTTCACAGTATTATATATTAAATTATGAGTAAACAATTTTTTCATCTCTTGATATAATTTTTAATTTAATATCCATTTGATTGTAACAAATTATTTTACATAAATTTAGTTCAAATATTTTTAATTTTGATATCAGTTTCATCCTAAAAAATTTTGACATTGATGTAAAGTTAATGAAGATTCAATAGTAACTAAATTAATATCAAAATAAAAAATATTATAATTAAATTAATATAAAAAAAAATTTAGAATCAAATTATTGTTAAATGAAAAATATGAAGATAAAAATGGTTGTTTACTCTTAAATTTTTACCCTTTACAAATAAGGGATTTGGTAAAATGATAACTGATAAGTGAGTTATACTCTCAACGATAGAGGGAAAAAAAATTTGGTCGAAAGAAAATCAAAATGGTTAAAAGAGCCTTTTTAATCGCAACATTGTCCAAAACTAAAGATAGTCTAATAAAAAAAAGTAAATTATACTTACTTTTCTAAAAATTTAGTGCAATTATATTCAAAACTTTTCTATTACAAAATTATTATTAGAGATCCTTAAGATTTTCTAAAATTACACTGAGCTCTCTTATATACCAATTCATTAATTTAAGAGTACAACTTCACTTTAATCCTTGGAAAAGATTTGTGTTTTAATACTTTAATCCTTAAAAGAATAATTGTATATGCTTGAGTTTTCCCCTCAAAAATTTACATTATAACACTTAGTCCTCAAAATTTAATTACATATATTTTAATCCACTAAAGATTTGATGTTATAATACTTCAGCCCAAATAAAATTTAATTGCATATACTTAAATCCTGTAAATATTTGCCTTATAATTTTTTAGTCCAGAATTACATATATATATATAGACTAAAATACTTTTTTTCTTTTTACCATAAGTAAAAAGTATAAGCTTTATTCTCATATGATAAAAATGGAAATGTTAATCAATTTACATATGAATATTCTCAAAGTACTACAATTTTATTATGAATAATTATGTACATATTATCTATGTTATTTTTTTCATTTAGATTAACAAATAAATATTTACATGAGAGGCCTATGTTATTTTAGCAAATTTCAAGGATCCGACAATTTATAAACAGAAGATATTGTTTATAATTGTACTAAATTTTAAAGGAGGTGAGTATAATTTATTTTGAAAAAAAACACATTTTCCTTTTTTTGTTTATACATTTTTTTTATCGAAATTAGGGTACTCATCATCGGTAACAATAACTAATCTCCTCACCATCGGAGCTTTCCCAAAAAGGTAAACGACTAACTATAAAATGTATTTCATTTCCATGAGTAAAAATGGAATCTCAAATCATATAATTAAGAAATAAGGTAAACTACCACTATATTACACCCTATGATCTTCACTATAACTTAGTCCACATTTAAATTGTTCCGTCTTAGAAATATTCTCAGTCCTGCTCTCTCTTCCTCCCTCATAAAAGCTTGTTCCATCACTTAAGATTTTCAATCGCTTTCTCCCATTCTACCAACGCAAACAGGAGGACCAGAACTTTTAAGACACTAAATCTTAATTATAATATAAAAATACAATTAAAGTAAAAAATTATAATCGACATTGAATCTAATAGTTGACATTTTACTTTTATTTTTTAAAATAAATTATATAATAAATATGAAAGAGTGGCTATTGTCACTCCTATTTAGCTATTGTCACTACATATTTATTATCTTCACTTGCATTATATCTAAAGTACCCTTAAGCTTCTTCAAGTTAAACTTTTTCATTTTTTGTTCATTTCCTATTCCCTTTCCTCCAGCGTTCACCAGTTAGCCAGCTGCCCCAGCCATGGCAAATAGCCACTGCTGGCAACAGCAAGACGAGCGCCGGCCAGTGGTGCACTTCCATTCTAATTCTAAATGAGTAATTTATTGGACTTCTAATTAACGTAGAAATTGTGTTTGATTATTAATACAGGCACTAAATGTATTTCCGCCATAAAAGATTTATTTGTCAGTTTGATTTGACTTATATAGATTTTTTAGGTTGTTTATTATAGTATTTCTAAGTTTTTTTTTCAATGGTTTAAACTACTGATGTGGAACTTCAACAGTTTCCAAACTTGAAATAATGAAATAATTTGCAAATTGAAATAACTTATCTAAATATATATAAAAAATTTCTAACTTAAATATAATGTTTAACTTGAGTTACAAAGTTTAGTGAAATAAAATTAAAATGATTTGTAAATTTAATCAAATATAAAAATTATCAAATATAAATTCAAAATATCATAACAGTGAAATATTATAAATATAAAGTAATTTTTTAATTAAATAAATTTAAAAATATCACAAATACAAATAACCAAAAAGAAATTGTAATAGGTAATTGAGTTTCTAATAAACAATTATTAATTTAGTTTTAAAAATAAAAGACAAGATATTAAAATAAACTTAAGGGTATTTTTGACATAGTGCAAATAAAGGTAGTAAATATGGAGCGGTAATAGATTAAATACGATAATAAATTGATAAATCCTTTTTTAAATTTATGAAATTTTTTACACTTATTCTATTAAGTAAGAACTCCTAATTCAATGATTAGATCATGAAATTCAATACCCATAGAATGTTATTTAATAGAATAAGAAGTTTGTATATATTTTTGAAATGAGTGAATCTTAACAAAAATTTTAGCATATTTATTTATTTTTGAAAGAAATATTTGGCTTGAATATGTTTTTGGTTTCTAAAATATGTATGTGAACTTTGATTTCTGTCCCTAAAATTTTTTATTTAGTTTCAGTCCAAACATCTATAAAATTATTTGGTTTTAGTAGTGTTATGACCAGTGATCATGTATAAGTGATCATGTATAATTGAATGATTCGAGAATCTTTTAACCAATTTAGTATTTGACATAGATAATGTAACAATAAAACTAAAATAAATCAATTTTTGAAATGATTGAAGTCAAACAAAAAAATTTCATAAACTGAAATCAAAATTTTCTTATTTTTATGAGATAAAAACATATTTGTGCTAAAATATTTATTTTTTAAGAATTTAATTTTAATTTACCGACATTGTAAAATATTTTTATACTATCACTTAATCAAATCTGTATTTTGATGTCATGAGATGAGAGTCAAAAACATATGTTACTGAAATTGCAATTAATATATGGTTAAACAACATGTAAAATAAAATATATATTATCAATGGATCAAAACTATTTTTTTCAACGTCTAACAAATATTCTAGCTCAAATTAAAAGGATTTATTAGTTTTGTATATATTTTTGTTTTTTATCTGACGAAATGAAATGGAGGGAATGTGAAACAATAATAGAGTTTAATAGCTATACATTAACATCATAATAAACTCTTTCACACTGTTATCAAATCATATATTATTATATTAGTAGTTAAGTTTTATATCCATTATTTAAAAAAAAATTTAGTTTATAAATAAAAAAAATTTAATTAGATAAAAGTGTAAAAAGAATTTTATTAATTAAAATTAAACTCATTGTGGCTGAAAGCACTTCATAAATTTTTCTTCGACTTCCCATTAGAATGAGGACAGTGGGCTCCATAAAGGATCAGAAAAACAAAAGAAAAGAAGTACAATGGGGCTGTGAGAAATACCGAGAGATATCGAGATTTGAGGAGGAGTGTGGATAAAACGTGTTCTCCGCCAGCCAATCAGAATCCAGAGAAATCACACAATCCCTCAAATCCATCCATCCATCCATCCACACATCCAAACACTTTTACCCTCGCCACCTCCACCGCATCACTTCCACAAGGCCCAAACCCAAACCCAAAACCAAAACAACACACGCAACACAAGCACAGAAAACAGGGTCAATTCTTCCGACTTCGTTTTCGGCTCCGTCTTCCCCCCCCTCTCCCTTCCAATCCAACGTAAGCCAACGCATTTCCCCCGACCGAAACCCAGGTTAGGATTCTGTCCCGATCACCCAACACGATGGCCGTCTCGACCAGCTTCTCAGGTGCCAAATTGGAGGCCTTGTTGCTCAAATGCTGCTCCTCTTCCTCTGCCAATGCCAATGCCACCGCACATTTGTGTGTCCCTGGGAAACAAGGCAAGAGCAACGGCAGAACGACGCCGTTTCGGAGAGGGACGATTCGCTGCGACGCTTCAGCTTCTGCTGTTGATAATGCTGCCAGGGTCTCTGCGCTTGAGCAGCTCAAGACTTCTGCGGCTGATAGTGGGTCCTCTTAGCCCAATTCTCGGTTAATGATATGCTTAATTGGCTTGTTCCCCCTTTTTTTTTTGTGGTCAATTTCTTTGATTCGTTAATGTGTCGGGAATTTGACTGAGGGCGGCGAAGCGAAGCCACAGATTGACAAGGAATTTGTGAAGTTGGAGCTTAGAAATCATATAATGTTTGGATTTAGCATTTTTTTTGGATTTAGAACAGGTTACAGTCAAAATATGTCTGAAACGACATTTTTAAGCCAAAAAGCAATTATTTTTCCTAGTAAAAACAATCAAGGTATGATGTCAGACTTCCTAGTGTGATTTCTGTCATAGTTCATGATAAATGAGGAATTAAATATGATGATAGTGCACATTCAAGTGGTTGTAGTTTTCATGGCTTGTGGCAAAGTACAAGACATATTAATGATTTTTGTTTTTGAGTTGCAAATCTGTAGTTTTTGAATGAAATCAATATCAAGATATCATTGGTTTGATGGAGAAACTATGAAAGACAGAGTTATTCCAACACTAAAGGAGAAGAAGAAGAAAAGATGTAAAGGCAGGACTAAAATCCACTTCTTGATTGACTAATTTTACTGGTTAATTGTTTGAAACTTTGTAAGATATGACTTATGCAATTAACTTGCTTATCAATAACATATGCAATTAACTTTTAACAGGGTACACAAAGGAAAGGACCAGCATCGTGGTGATTGGGCTCAGTGTGCATAGTACACCTGTGGAAATGCGTGAAAAGCTTGCCATTCCAGAAGCAGAGTGGCCTAGAGCCATTGCAGAGCTTTGTAGTCTCAATCATATTGAAGAAGCAGCTGTTTTGAGCACCTGCAACCGGATGGAGATATATGTTGTTGCCCTCTCTCAGCACCGTGGTGTCAAAGAAGTCACAGAATGGATGTCAAAAGTAGGTCTAGTCTCAAGTTTGTTTCCCTGATGGATTTTTTAAACAAATCCCTTAAATTGGTCCTCCAAACATTAGTGTGTCACCATATTACTATTCTGGTTTTGTTACCTAGTTAGTCTCTCAAAGATAACAACAGTTACAGAATTGGTTCTTCTAGGGACCAAAGGGGTGACACAAGAGGATGAGTTTGGTGAATGTTTTTTATCTTTTGAGAGACTAATCTAGTAACAAAGATCTTTGAAGGATTAATGCAGTTCCACATCAATCTTTGGAGGATCGACGTAGGGGTTTAGTCATATGGCTTTTTTTTTTCCCTTCAGAACATTAATAAATTTTGGATATTTCTTTTCTTGTTTGCAGACAAGTGGAATCCCTGTTTCAGAGCTTTGCCAACATAGGTTTTTGCTTTACAACAAGGATGCGACACAGCATCTTTTTGAAGTGTCTGCAGGTCTCGACTCTCTTGTACTGGGAGAAGGCCAAATCCTTGCCCAGGTTAAGCAAGTTGTCAAAGTTGGACAAGGAGTTAATGGCTTTGGGAGAAACATCAGTGGGCTATTCAAGCATGCGATTACTGTTGGCAAGAGGGTTCGAGCTGAGACTAATATCGCTGCCGGGGCAGTTTCTGTCAGCTCGGCTGCTGTTGAACTGGCCTTGATGAAGCTACCTGAAGCCTCACATGAAAATGCCAGGATGTTGGTTATTGGAGCTGGCAAGATGGGCAAGCTTGTGATCAAACATTTGGTTGCAAAAGGTTGTACAAAGATGGTGGTTGTCAATAGAAGTGAAGAGAGAGTTGCAGAAATCCGCAAAGAACTAAAGGATGTTGAGATAATCTACAAACCCCTTTCAGAAATGCTTGCCTGTGTAGGTGAAGCAGATGTAGTTTTCACTGGTACAGCCTCAGAAAACCCATTATTGTTGAAAGATGATGTCAAGGACCTTCCTCCTGTCAGTCAAGACATTGGAGGCCGTCGCCTTTTCATTGATATCTCAGTTCCTCGGAATGTGGGTTCATGTGTCTCAGATCTTGAGTTGGTGCGAGTTTACAATGTTGATGACCTTAAAGAGGTTGTGGCTGCTAATAAAGAGGACCGGTTGAGAAAAGCAATGGAAGCTCAGGCAATCATTGGTGAAGAGTCACAGCAATTCGAAGCATGGAGGGACTCGCTGGAAACGGTTCCTACCATTAAGAAATTGAGGGCTTATGCTGAAAGAATCAGGGTTGCTGAGCTTGAGAAATGTCTAGGTAAGATGGGTGATGATATCTCAAAGAAGACACGGAGAGCCGTGGATGATCTTAGCCGCGGTATAGTGAACAAGTTGCTTCATGGTCCAATGCAACACTTGAGGTGTGATGGGAGTGACAGCAGGAGTTTAAGTGAGACACTTGAGAACATGCATGCTTTGAATAGAATGTTCAGCCTTGAGACTGAAATATCTGTTCTGGAGCAGAAGATTAGAGCCAAGGTGGAACAAAGCCATAGTGACATCTGAACACCAATTTCATTGGATATTCTTGTTTCATCTATTCAAAAAGTGGAAACATGCTCACCCTTTTTAGGATTGTGATTTGTGAACCATGTAATCATAAAGTTGCATGGTTGAAGGTGCAGAAGTCTCCCTGAGGGAGCTTCAATTTAATGTTGTCTCAGTGTCCATAGCCATTCGGCTTTGTAGTTTGTAATTTGTATTATACATAATAGAGGTGTTATGGCGGGCTTTGTATTCATCACGAATAATCTATGCCTAAAATGTATCTTCTTTATCGGGAACATTAATTGTATTATTTTCTGAGTTTTTATACTAAGTCGAAGATTTGGTTTAGATGTCTTCCTTTGTGCTGGCTTTTTTCCCAGCGAAAGAAAAGGAAAAAAAAAAATTGTTGCCTAGTTTGCATATGCAATGGCTTGGTTATCGTTAAATTACGTACATGGTTGCCTGCGTGTTTCGGGTCGTTCACAGGTGCTGAAAAGCCTCCAACCATGAATTAAGGAGTTGAGCTTTATAAATAGGGTACAGTACACATCCTGAGTTTTTAAAATATGTATCAAGGACCCTAAACATTTCAAATAGCGTAAAACAAGATCTTCTATTAAGTTAGCATCTATTTTTATTGTTAAGTAGTTCAGAGCGTTGTGATACACATTTTTAAAAATCAGGATGTAAATTGCACATTAACTAATGCTCAAGAGAGCAAAATGCATTTTACCTTTATAATTATAGACTAAGTATTCAAATCAGTCTCTTAGATTCATAGTGACGAACAAATTAGTCCCTCACATCTGAAAAATCTTATATTAGTCACTCAAATTTGATAAATAGGGATACGTTAGTGCCTCCCTTAAATTATTATTTGAATTGTTAATAAAAATGTCCACATGTTCTGTTAATTTACTTATATGTACTATTAATTTTCATGATAAGTATTAACTCGCCTCATTTCTCTATTTGGCACGAAACAAATGATAACTTAAAATCAAAATCTTTCTTCTGAGTAAAGAGTTATGGTGAGAGAAAATGAAGAAAAAGATCTAAACGACTTCATTTAGGGAGGTGAGGTAAGTTAAGATCACTATGAAAATAAAAAGTATACGTAAATAAGTTAGCAATATATGTAAGTAAGCTAAATGAACACAGTTCAGATGACAGAGGGATTAACTTATCCTTATTTATAAAATTTAAGTGACTAATATGAAAAGTCTTAAATTTGATAGACTAATTTATTCTTTAATATAAATATGAGAAACTAAGTTGGGATTTTAGTGTAAATTATATTCACGTCACGGCTTTACCAAACTAATGTGCCTTCAATTTTTTATTTAGTAATGACATTATTTGATTCTATAGAATAATTTAATGATTTGAAGACAGAGAATATATCAACTCAGTGATATATATTGAGATGACATTATTTGATTATGTAGAGGAAAATAGTTGTAAATAATTATCATAAATTGAGGTCATTTGTGATCTTTTATTAATTATAATATATACTGTAATAATTAGAAAAGACTATCTTGATTTACTAAAAGGAGGTAAATACCTCATTTTGTAATAAAGGTTTACAATGATATTTCATTAGTCAACTATTTTATCTGTACTCTCAAAATTAGAAGGTGATGGACAACAATAAGATTCCTCTCTTTTTCAACCGAAAACAAGCTTGGTTACAAAGAAAAATGCAAATACAAGAAAAACATGGCAGAAAATATATAGGTTTAATATTTAGTTTTATTCTTCCCTGTCTCAAAATTAGACTCTGTATATTATCTTTTATCAAGTTTTATTGTACTAATATCAGGTTTAACATTTAGTTTTATCTGTCTTCATTCTATATTTTCATAGTAACCAATCATACTAATAATCCTTTATGAAAATTCGCATTGATAATTCTAATAATTACTAAATAAAAAGAATAGTATATGTTCATAGCTGAAAATAAAAATCCTCATATTATTGAAATATTACAAGGAACACAAGCAACATCACTTCCTTTTACTTTAGGTGTAAGAGGTAATTTTAAAAAAATAGTGATATTAGTTATTAATACATTTGATATGCCTATACTTTTCTATAAATAGTTTATTTGATCTCTTTTTGTTGTCATTTGAGTATTAACGTTGAAAAAAAAATGTTATGTGGCTAAAATAGGTTTGATGCCAAAATCGACACATTTCATGCCAATGGAATCGTTAAATTCAAGAAGCCCATTATCGGATTTAACAAATGGTATTTATTTTGAGTCTGAATTTAACTTAACGTATTTTTTGTTTCTAACTATCTCTGTTCCCAAATAATTGTCTACTCATACAATTTTATATTTCTACCAATATATAATCTATAATATATACAATTATGGCCTAGATAAATTTATCATCAAAAAGATATTTTTTCAAAAAAAATATATAATTCTTATTGCGACTCAATATTTTTTTGATAATCCTAATCCTAATTCTAATTTTAAAGCCTTCGTATGACTCTCCTTCAAGCCACATGTCATTCTCATAAGACATTTGAATCACTAATTCAGTATGTTTGGGAACTTTTAGCAAATAGAATCTTACATAACTGCAGAATAATATTAAGGAATCAAGGCATTAAATTATCATTTAATTTTTTCAGTAATTTTAATATTGTACTTCCAAATTTAAAAAAATAAAAAGTTAAGAGCTTTATATTATCATTAAAAACACCTTTTGCTTTTCCTAGATATTTCTATCCCAAGTTTGGAGTTAAAGAATTTATATTTGATTCACATTAAACTTGATATAGTAATATAGTTGCTGCTATGCCCTGAATTTTGTCATTATATAGTTGCTGCTATGCCCTTGAATTTTGTTCCATGAGTCAACAGGTTAATTTAAGGTACATAGACTACCACTACGGTCTAATAAGGGAAATCCCACCAATAACAGTTCATGTATGAAAGTTTTATTAATAGCTGGTGAAATTGCAGATTGCTATTGTGAATCGGTGAGAATTTTGTTTGCTTAAGTGTTTATCTAACAAAATTTCACATCTGGTTCCTCTTCTTGGGGGATGTGAAGCAGCTCCACATGGATGTGTTTATTGGATACATTCCCATGGAGAAGGAAACTATATTGGTTTGTTATGTTTCCTTAAAATGCTTTCTTGTTGTGTCCCATAGAAGTTCAAGTGAAAAGGTTCGACTGTTTATTAGAATTGATATATTAAAAGGATATGAATTATTTTGGAGACTCAACACACCCTATAGGTATGTTAGGTAAATTTAGCTAGTTTTTACCTTTTTATTCTCTACCAAGAAAACAGAGATGAATATCTTTGCTAAAACTCCATGTTAAGAAAACTGGACCAGGCCAGTAGTCAAGTGGAATAACTGAAGCCGGTCTAGTTAGCATAAAAAATCGAGGGAAGTCAAAATCGGTTAAGAACCAGTCAAAACCAGGAAAAATCGAAAAAATTGGACTAGTTTGACCATTTTTTTTTTATAATTTTTTTTTATTCTAAAACTTAAATATTGATATGTTATGGTAGTCATAGAGCAAAAACAAAAAAAATGCTTTGTGATCGTACTGTGAGATTTTGTGATCGTACTGTGAGATTTTGTGATCGTACTGTGAGATTGAGACTAGATAAATTTTATATGGATTATGTTTGTTTTTATAGATCTATGAACATTTTTTTATTGATTATGTTAATATTAATTATTTAATAAATTTATTTATATTCTAATTAATCATATGTATATATTTATATATATTTTTATTACATTCCGGTTGAATCTTGGTTGAGCCGGTTGATCTCTAAATCTTTAAACAAGTACTATAACTGATTCGATACTCGCTCCGATTTTCTATTTTCTTACTAAAACTTTTGCACTCATCCGGTGGTAAGGTAAAATTTTGCTTTCTCCTATTAGACCGGTATATTGAAATATATTTATTTTGTCCTTTAGGCTGCCTCGCCTTTAACATTTCAATTGGTTGATAGCAATACTTCCTCCGGATCGCTCGAAGAAACTCAAAATTCCATCCCAAATGGGAATGCACCTTATGAATATCAGAGTGGCAAAATGGGTTCGGCGTTGGCCTTGCTGGGTTGGCCGGCCAACTCACCATTTTTTGTTGCAGTGTGTTCGAATTTTCAACTTGCCAAAAACTTCAACTGCCTCGTCCGGTCCTGTTTTACGGCAGACCCGCGATAGGTCGGGGCGGGTTGAACTTGCAGGTCAGTTTTCTTTTTTTATTTTTTCTGTTGAGCAGAACTCATCTTACAAGCCCAAACTCCCAAAATTTGAAATTCTAAAACCCTACCCAAACCAAACCCGATTTGCCTCTCTCTCAATTCTCATTGTGCTGAACGAAGCACCACTACGCAGCACACTCGCAGTCTCGCACAGCACCGGCAAACTCGGCAGCGCGTGCTCCACCGGTGCGGCGAGCAGGCGACGCTTGTTCTCTCCTCGGCGAGGCTCGGCGGCAGCGCTCACTCTTCCTCTCTTTGTTTCTGTTGAGAATAGGCACAACAAATCCCTCCATATCTCTCTTTGAACGGTAAGAGACTTAGGACCTCTAAGATCTCTCTAGGATCCTTTTCTTTCTGAAAAATCTAATTTGCCTCTCTCTCTTTCTCAGTTTTTCTTACTCTCTCTCTCTCTTCCCCATTGTAAGGCCGTCGATGGTGACGACGGAGTAGCAGCAGCGGGGGCAAGTTGGAGGCAAGGCGGCAGCACGAGTAACCCTTCTTCCTTCCTCTGCTTCTGACTATTATTATGTGCATAAAAAAAAAATTAGGTTTTGATCAGATTTTGTTCTTTGGAGTACTGTTCTGTGATTATGGCTGTCAATTGGTTGTTTATGGTTGTGTTGCCTTTTTTTTTTCTGGTTTTGCATAATTTGCGGTTTCATTTGTCGTTTGTTTGTTTATATTTGTGCTGTGATTACTGGTTTACTGTTACTTATTAGTAAAAAGAGAAAAAAGGGCCAATCTGCCAACCCGCCATTAAATGGGGTGGGTTGAATTCTCCAACCTGCCAAAATTTTCAACCCGCCCCTGACCACATAACACTAACAGCTCCTGCTACTTGTGCTGTCATCCATGTCTTCCTAATGTGATTCTTTCGTGCCTTGCCAACTCACAGCCATTATTTGGCTTAATTATAATTTGCATACATCTATATTAATATTTCCCCATTTTATTCACTCAATCTGCGGATAAATTCACTTGGAAGCCCACAGTTTTACCAGAAAAGTGCCAAGTTGTGAATCTAAATCTTAAAAGATAAATAAATAAAACAATGACACAATTAAATTCACACAATAACATTAGAATCCAACAAGAAGTTCTGAACTAAATAATAAACTTCAAACTAGTGACAACTCACAACAAATGACTGTCACAATGAGAACTATAAACAATTAGTAGATCTCAAAAAATCAAACTAGTCAGAGCAGTGTTTTAAAACTTGGACTGGATCGGCAGGTTCGACCGATGAACCGGCCAACCGGCCAAGTGACCGGTCCAAGCAGCCTAGCAGATCGGAGATGTATACGAACTGGTATGAACCAATTTGACTCGCCGGGCTTTTGGGAAAATTGGTGAGCCAGTGAGTTGCCGGTCTCACGGTTCAACTATCTCAGCAAAAAAGGGAAAAAACTTGCAAGTTGCAAGGAGAGAGGAGGGAAAAGGGAAGAGTTGCACTGCACCGCTTCAAATCCGCCGTCAGTCGTGCTGTGCCATGCCACTGCGAACACCACTATGACATACCGCTGAGGCACTGAGAGAGAGAGAGGAGTTGAGGAAAGTAGGAGAAGACGAGACAGTAGCAGTTGCTTGCTTGCTGCAACACTGTGTGCTAGCTGCGGCGCCATGTGCACTTTAATACAGAGAGACAAAATGTTAGGGTTCAATTACTTTTTTAACCTTTTTGTTTTCCACTCTTTCCACTTTTTAGGCTATTTCTATGCCATTTGTCGTGAAATATGGGCCAAAGCCCACGAACCATTCATTTTGGGTTGTGAATAACAACGTTGCATCTGGATGACAAAGCACTCGTGACCAAAAAAAGGGCTTTGACTAGAAAAAAAATGGATGATATAAAGGGCCTAATTACATTTCTTGTGAGGATTTTGAAAAACTTAAAACAAACTTTTATTGTAGAAATATATATTTTATAATTTAATTTCAATAATTATTAATTTCATATTTGTTATATATATTAATACAAGCATATAAATATTTAAAACGTGTTAAATTGTTAATTATTTGTATCATTTTATTCTATATATTTGAGTTTTAATATATTTATTTAATTATATCCGATTCAAATTGTAACTCACCAATTGAATTAGTGGTCTATTGACTCAATATTTCAACCGAGTCGACGATCGGTTCGAGTGGAAAACTATGAGTTAGAGTGTCACATAGTCACATTTATACCTATCCCTTTCCTTCTTTTGCTTTCGGACCGTGACCTGCAAACCACAGAAAGTATAGCTGCAAGTCCGGCAACCACCGCCGCTCGCGTCATCGTCTGCTTCGGCACCCACAGCCGCTGACGATGTTTTCCGTTTTGCAGCCACTGCTGTCAGTCGCGCTGCCCTCTGCGTGAGCACCCACCATCGCAGCTGGGTCCTCTCCTTCCTTTGCAAAGGTTTCTTCACAGTCTAGCTTGCAGTTTCAAGTTTCTTTCTTCTGATCTTCTAATTGTTATGTCAATAACTCAATATTTTTAAGGTTTGAGATTTGACTAGTTTGTTTTATATAATTTATAATGTGATTGTGTGACACTCTGACTGGTTTGATTTTTTGAGATCTACTCATTGTGATTGATTTGCTGAGAGTTGTTACTAGTTTGAAGTTTATACTTTAGTTCAGAACTTCTTGTTAGATTCTAGTGTTATTGTATGAATTTAATTGTGTCATCGTTTTATTTATTTATCTTTTAAGATTTAGATTCACAACTTGGTACTTTTCTGGTAAAACTGTGGGCTGCCAAGTGAATTTATTTGCGAATTGAGTGAATAAAATGGGGTAATGTTAATACAGATATATGCAAAACATGTGATTAAGCCAGATAATGGCTGTGAGTTTGCATGACGTATGAAAATGTGTTGAATTTCACTTCATGCGAAGCACAATTACGAGATGCGACCAAAGCAGTAGGCATGGAAGAATTGCATTAGAAAGGCCCATGGAAGAATCGCATTAGAAAGGCCTGGATGACAGCACAAGTAACAGGAGCTGTTGGTGTTATGTGATCAGGGGGTGGATCATGGACCAACGCAGGTTGCATGTTTTATTTAAATTTGGAAGTTAAATTCTTAGTTAAGGGTGCTCTGTTGCTACAAATTAGGAGTCATAATGGGGATTGATTGTATTATGGGGTGCAGTTATTCGTTTTCTGTTTATTATGTTAGGTGTTAATTTGGATATGCATATGCTTCCGTACCCCTCCTTCTTTACAGGAAGGATGATCATTGAATAAATTATCAATAAAAGGAAGAAAAAGATATAGATGCTGCAATTATTATGTTGTATAGGTTGTGTTAATGACTAATGTAATTTTTAGTTATTTTATGACATATTTAATTATATATTTTTTATATTAATATAAATACATACTTTATGATATTTTGGTTGAACCCCGGGCTGAACCGGTACCTTGTCCACTTTGATGTCTGGTCCGGTTTTCAGAACCTTGAATTGAAAGGCAGTGGGGCATCTCATGCCCCGTTCACTTTTTTCCTTGTTTTTGACTAAACTAGCCTTTGTTTGGATAGTGATGGCGAGTGCAACAGAAGAGAATGAGGTGGAATCGAATGAAATTGAATGGGATGGAATGGAATAAAAATCCCATAGATTTGTTGGTTATTAAAGAATGGTGTGGAAAGAAGTTTCCACTCCATTGTTTGGAAATACTAGTTGTAACAATGGAATCATCATAATAATTATAAGCTATTTATTCTCATTCCTTCCAGTACTCCTCAATTTGGATGGGAAGAAAAAAAATGGGGGTATGGAATGGAATAAGATGCAACGGATTCCATCCTATGCCATCACATTCTATCATTATTTTAAGGGTAAACTACACCGACCTCCCTTGAGATTTGATGAAATTCAGGCCATCTCCCCTCTATTTGTAAAATTTGCTCAGGAGGTTCCTGAGTTTGTGAAATCATTATACAAACCTCCCTTGAATTTGTAAAATCATTACATTGACCTCCCCTCTATTGCACAATGAATAGTGTATCCAGGGGAGATCAGTGTCACCTAGACAAATAGAAAGGAGTTGAGGTGAATTTAACAAAACCTCGGGGAAGATCAGTATCATTTACTCTTATTTTAAACCAAAACAATGGAACTTAGTCATTCAATTCCATTCCATCAACAATCTTTAATTTTTGTGACTAAAGGAATTGGCTTGCACTTGGTCCATGTTACAGTCTAGGAGACCTGTAACTAATTTTTACTCTATCCTCTGCAGAAGATCTGAGGCTTTTTGCTGCCGCACAAATAGTCATCTAAGCATTGACGATGGAAGTGGTGAAAAAGCTTCAGGGAACATTCAGAAGGGTTAGAGAACAATTAAATCGATGGGATGAGCTTCAATCTTGCTTAATTTCACAGTTTAGGAGTGCTTCCCATATTATTGACAGGTTGCAGGTACAACTACTGTTTTACAGTATGCAGATAAATTTTTTTCCTCTTTATCGCATTGACAATTGTTGTAGTTCTGAAATTACTTGGGGGTTTAAATAACTCGTACAATTGTGAATAGGTGCTTCAGAATTCCAACTGTTATGGTGGTCTAAATTGTGACAGCGATGTGAGAGATGCTCTTGTGGTAAATCAGATTAAATCTATGGATAACATTTTGGTTTCCATGAGAAGTACTTTGTAAGTTTCTATTTATTTGTAGGTTATTATGTCCCTGGTCTTTAATCCCAAAATGTCACGACAAGGGATCTCTAGTCATGTACAATGTTAAGGCTTTTTTTGTGTCACCGAGTTTGCAGTTGTATTTTTTCCTTTTATTTTTGAGTGAATGAATTGCACTTAAGACAAGTACCAAGATATTTGGTTAAATTCCTCAAGCAACTTACGAAGTGGCTACTCATCTTTGAGGATTCCTTTCTGAAATAACTTGCAGCCTTTTGCTTTTTGTAAGTTGTAAAATTCCCAATATGTTATCATGAAATTATTATTTGACTTGAGAAAAATGTCTATGGCCGAAAATTGTGTTTTGACAGTCTACATGATAGTTCAATATATAACAGAGACAACATTAATTGGAAAGATATGCAATCCTAATCAAATCAGAAAAAAAGTCCTATGCTTGTTCTCAATTGATCATTCAAAATTAGCTTCTTGAGCCAATTTTTGCCTGAAGCTATTGAAAATAATTGACAACATCAATTTAGCCTTATGATGCTATATGAATGTCCAAAATTGAAGTCACATATAACAATTACATAGACAAATTAAATGTGATATCAATGCAAAAATATTGATATTTGCATTCATGTTGATTATATGCTAGTTGTGACATTGGTTTTCTACAATTTTCTATTAGTTTCTTACTTACCTACAATTTATCCTTCCCCACTGTTCTTGATGAAAATCTGAAATGAAGTGTTTCTTGGTTCAGCTTCTATAATCAAGCTTGTAAGCTTTAATGATCTTTAGATGGTGGTGATTTGTTTGTTTATAGTTATTTATTCGTCTAGATTTGATTTTTAGTTGAATTTTCAGGGAAGAATTTCATCATATTGTTTTATTTCTGGAGAAAATTCATCGTGACAGTAGACAACTGGTGAAAGGTAGTTCTTCTCGTCCAATCATGAAGCACCTGCAGCAACGAGTTGGCATTAAACCTAGCCTAATTGATTGCTTAGATGGCCTGTTGTTTCTACATGATATACATCATTCTGAGTAAGTAATAAGGCCTGGGACTTTTTCTTATTTTGTGCTTTTAGACCTTCCAAAACTGTGTTAATATGACTGACATGAGCCTAATGTTTAATTTTTAATACATGAAACTTTAATTGAAATTTTTTTATAACATGTTGAAGTATATGAATATGTTTTACACTGCTCCTGAAGCCCATAGAGCTTACCAGTCTTTTAGAGTTGGAGAACTAGAGATTTTATTATGAGGATGCAGTTCTCAAAATGAAGATATCAGTGGCAGTGTCAGCCTTGATTTCTTGTTAATGAATGCAATCACTCCACTTCCTTCATGTAATAATGGTTATCCATCTGATACTGTATGATAAGAAGAATTTGTGGCCGAAAGCTGACCAATTGAAATTAATGTCAATGCTGGGGAAGAAGCTTTTTAAGAACTAAGAAATGTATTGGTCTTTTGTTTTCTTTCTGTGGTAGGAAAAGTCAAGCATTTTAATCATCCATCTTCATCATTTGCTGGGTGAAACAAATACCAAAGTCTAAAAAAGACTGTTGATATTGGAATATGCAGAAGTGCCTTGTTCACTGATTTTTACTGCAGATAAAATTGTATTCATTGAATTACGAGTTTTGTTAAACAAGTTAACTTTTCTTGTTTTCCTTTGAAACAGGTATCTGTTGAAATCTGCAATTATCTCAGCACTATCAGCAATTGCCTTAAAGCCCAGGTTTAAACCTACCAGTGCTAGAATCTAACCTTTTAAATGTCATAATAGTTATGGACGCTCTCAGTTCCCAGTTATGCACTTTTCTTTGAAAGGATTTGACAGGGCTGCCTAATCTTTGTATATCCAAGATATCAACTACCTAAAAGCCACTCTGATCAGAACACCATAAGAAAGGCAAAAATGTAACTCTGCCCCATCACCCTTAAGGATACAAGCATGCTGCTTCAATCAAACCCCCGAATAGATTTTGAAATCTGCACGTTATATTTAAGATTGTTTGTATGAAACATGACCTTTATAGCAAACTGAAACAAACTGCTCTAGGGTAAAGATACATGTCTAGTGCAGCTCCCCTCCCCTCAACTCCACAAAAAAACTCCCCAGAATAATCCATCTTACGATGCAATTTTGCAATAATAGGCCTACTGTTAAGAGAGTGAAGTTCGAGGCTATTTACAAAAAGGTAATTTGGATTGGTCCTGTTAAGTAGCGCAATTCAAACATGAGACTTGACCATGAGGAGACATTCCCCTGCCAAATCTCATTCTAGAACTTAATAATAGTGCCATTAGCCAAACACAGAGATCAGTTGTCTAAATAAAGTGAATCCTTGGGAAATAAACTGCCGAGGGCTAGCTCTTGCCTCTGAATTACTTGGTGCCACAACGAAGAGAAAGGCCATACCCATTTACTGCCAAAGCAAGGTTTTAAGTTACCAAATTCACAAAGGTTATTCCTGTTCATTTTAGCCTTTTAGGTGTAGTGAACTTTTCAACAAACAAGATTATCTTTTCTCTGCTCACCCACTCCTAATCAGTGAAAGTACTCGCAATTTTCTTTATTCTGTTGGCCACACTTGCAAGGATAGTGGAGGGGAATGCAAGACAAACAACTTTCAATGATTTAATCCAAACTCCCAAGAATAAAAAGTCATTCTCCAACTGTCCAGTGTTTGGAGGGCTTGATCCAAAAGGCTTGTGGATGACAACCTAAATAAACTCCAAAGTAAATGAGAGAACTTCCATAACCAGCCATGAAAGCACTTGAAGAGAGAAATTTGTTCTCCACACATTCAATCCAATTGGTCTCCTGTTAATCTAGTTAACCCTTTAAACCAGAAATAGCCTCAATAAAATATTAGTACAAACATTTACAAAGTTATCACTGTCATCTGAAGAGAGAGCCATATCATTTGTGAACTGAAGATGATACACCTTAACTTGCCCCTGACCAACTTTTATACACCTTAAATGAGCTCCCTATGACAGTTCTTGCAAATAAATGACTTTCCCCTTGTCAAACTCATCATTTTCTTTCTATTAACGAAGATATATATTTACTATTTACAATGATACAATCATAGGAAAGAATGGCAGTTGAGATACAACTTGAAATCCACCTTATCCAGCTGGCATCAAATTCATTACTATCTGGATCCTTACCTTGGAAACTCAAGTGATTATTGCTTCTCAAAATCCAACTCAGAAACCTAGCCAAATTTCATCTATTTTTAACATCTTCCACTACCTGGTTCATTTTTAGAGTGGGATCTAAATTTTGTCGGTCTCGTAACCACTCTGGTTTTGTTTTTTTTAAACTTGGATGAACATAAGCATAGAAAATGAGAGAAAAGAAAAGGAAAAATAAGAATGAAAACCAAGATGGTAACTGGTGGCCTGCATACACCTCTTTTATATGCACAGGCATTGTTTGATCTGCCCTGTAAAATATTCATGATGCTTGCTTTTCATTTGGCAAAGCTTAATTATTTCCATTTTTTTATGTTTATTTCGATGCTGCTCAACTTGTCTTATTTTATGCTATGTTTTGTGCTCACTCTGCATTAACTGCTTTGCTTTGCAGAGCCAGTGATCTTGGTGCTCTACAACAACTCTTGGTTGATCAACCGAATGTCCTTAGTGAGGAAGGTATGCGAGAATTATCCTGAGGAGGAACTGATATTTTGATGATTAACAATAAAAATGTTTGTCTCCGCATCCACATCCTTAATATCAGACATTCCATGGTATGAAATCTAAACCCAACACTGACATGCTCATCATTGAGGATTTAAAAGTCATAAGCTAGCTCATCACTGACAATAAAGTTTTCTTCCAGAATTTTTTCTCATTGAAAAATTGACACAAGATATGTTAACAAGCTCATAAACTATTTCCAGTCCAACTAGAGAGCTTATGACACTATGATATCACTTGAAAGGTATACGCACGTCATTTTGAAGTGCTTGTTCAATACTGAATGCATGATAAAATAACTATGCATCAAACTAAAACAACGGTTGAGTACTCAAATTTTGGAATTGCATTTGAAATTTTTACCAAAACTACAAATGGCAGACTAAAATTCTGAATGTCAATAAACTCAATTCATGTAAGCAAGAGTTAGAAGTAAGAGGAAAATAACTAGAGATCTCCAAATATCAACCCTATAAAAGAAATGATGAAAGGGAAAAGCTGATAATTAAAAGAAAGAACAAAAAAATTGTAAAATAAAGTTAAGAAAAATAATAAAGACAAACCCTACTAAGTTAAAAGACTCACAAGGAGTCTGTGCTCTGTGTCCTCTATGTCCATTCATCACCAATTTCTTTTCCTCCTAAAGCTGCTATTCAAAAACATCCTACATGAGTGATTAAGATTTTCTAATAACATAGTAATATATGATTGGATGAAAACATTAAAAAAAAAAGCTTTTGAAAACTATAGCTCAAGATTAAAATTGTATGCCACTGTTATTTCTTACTATCTGACTTTCTGGTGCAGTTCAATATGTATTTGACATCATATTTGCTGAAGAAATATGTTGATGATGCTCTTATGGATAGTGACTTTTTGCCTGGGGATGCTTGGTCTTTTATACATTATTCAATAGAGGCTTTTGATTCTGTGGCGAGATTAGAGCAACATGTTCTCTAGTTTTAACCATTGAAATATAAAGTGATAGCAACATGATTAGAGCAATATGTACTCTGATGTATGCTCTCTGATTACCTCATGACGTTTTGATCTTGGTTGTGACCTTGCTTGCACAATCTATCTCAAGGGAAATGTGTTTCTCCTTTTTTTTTTCTTCAAAAATGTTTTTGACGGATTGACAGATGAAATGCTACAAAGACTGTGATTTACTCAAATTTAACGCATGTAATATCTATGGTTTATCACTTTAAAGTAAAAATTTCTAGCAATTTTTTAATGAGCAATAAAATAAGATTCACTAGAATGTTTAAATATTTAGCTAAGTACAAAACAAAACATAATAATTGATAATTATAACAAAATAATTCAAAAGGAGCACTTTTTTTTATTCTTATGCTTAATATTTTATATAATTATTTTAGATTATTTTAAGTTCTTTTTTATTTATAGATGAACCACTGCAGCTCAAATATATATAATTTTTATTATTTAATATCAAATTTAATTTATTAACATAAATTTGACTTTGAGAATTATGTTTTGAAAATAGATAAATTAAATATATTTTTATTGTTTTTACTTTTTGAAAACCAGGTTTAGTTTTATAAATCAAATATGTTTCCTAAGTTTAAAAATTTAAAAATAAAAATCCTTTTGAAAAAATAAAAAAATATTTTCACAGACTAAATGTATATATGGTGACCAATTTCAAGATCACACTTGAAAAAATTGAGGCTAAAACGGCACAGTTGAGAGGAGGTTTGAGAGTATGATAAGTTCTGATATGGGGAATTTGAATTTGTAACTATGATGGTGATTGAATCCTAGCCGCTCATAGTATTATCCAGTAGTTCAGATTAATTTGCTATGAATACATTAAACAAATTAGATTTCTGACATCAATGAAGTTGCAAATAAAAACTTGGAATTAGAAATTCTACATTAACAAAAAATGGGAATTGCATTATGACTCATCATTTAATTTTAAGGATGGATTTGAGAGTTAGTATTTTGAGTTAACACACCGCTAGCTTCTCTCTCCCAGTAACTCCCATTCCCTCCCGTATAGCAGAAGCCTCATCTCCAAACTATAATCAAAGGTGTCAGCAATGCTAAATCATTCGGGTATCACAAGCACAATGAACAACCAGCTATCCAACCCAACCTCCATCTTTGACCTTTGTTTCCAAAGCTCCACATATAAAAAATCCATTTGAACTAATTCAATGTTTTAACGTCAAAACTGCTTATAAAACTCGTTTTTCAAGCACATGGTTGTACTTCTGCACCTTTACTCAAAAGAAAAATCCTCTTTCTCGCAATTCCCAACTTCAGGAACTCTCTCTTCCCACCCTTTAGCACCTTCAGCTTCTCCTGGATACGCCCTCTTCTTTGATGAGGTAATAAGACACCGGTAACTTCAATGGTTCAACCCCATTGGGATTTCTAAGCCCAATTTTCAAGCTTGAAATGTAGGTTCTTCCGGTCTCCACAAACGAGTATTTTAGTTTTATGTTTAATAAAATTTTAAAAATTCTAATCCAACCCATCCATTTTCATTGTTTTGTCTTTTAACCTTAACACTACAATTCAATTTGAGCCCATTATATTGTCCTATTCGCTGTCCCCAGTGGTCCCAAACTCATCCAAGACCATGCAAGAACTCACCCTAGAAACAAAGGGGAATGGTAGCAATGTGGACATAATGAATCAATCATCCCCATGTAGTTGAGCACTTTCACTTGCCAATGTACATCAGGATACTCCTCATTCATTTCGAGTCAATGTCTAGTGCCTCATCATCCAACAAAAAGGAGTGGAGCCAACTATCTCGGTTAAACTTGTTCTCCAATTATCACAAGGACTAGATTAGGTGAAAAAACAATATTAGCAGTCTCTTGGTTTAAATGTTGACCTTATTGAAGTTGGACTTGGAAAAATTACTAAACGGTTCAAAGAGAAAACTATTCCTAATGCAATAAACCAAATTGGTTATCTATAGAAAGATGCATACAATGGAGAATAAATCTCATAGCACCAATGTGCCATCAAATCAACCTGGCCCTGCCTCCAGACCTAGCAATAAATCTCTTGAAGAAGGATAATAATGTGCGTCACTCTTTTCAGTTATATGCTTCAGCAACCAACGCCAGCAGTAAGAGAGCTGTATTATTCATCAATAACAAACACTATTGGCTCTGACTCAACAACCAATGTTGCCTGCACAACAACAACATCAACTTGCGCCTTAACAATTAATCAGGCAGGCTTATAGTATCATAATCCTTTCAACTATTTTTTTGTTTCTTACTTTCTACTATTGCCCATTGAACTTGTTGAATGATAAAAGCATTTAACCCAAATAGAAACAAAACAGAGAATTGGTTGTTAACCAAGTCACAAACAATCTTTCGAGACCAATAAGCTGTTGGACGAATAGCAAGCAGCTTGATCCACTGTAAAAAGATAAGGACACAAGTTTGAATGCCAAGAATTGCACTTGTTGAAAGAGAATAGGCATAAATGCTCCATCCCTTGAAACTAAGAGAATAATGTCTTCCAAAATTTTATTCTTTTGAAAAATAACATTCATAAGAAAAGAAAAAAAAAACAATCTTTTTGTTCTTGTCTCCTGCAACTTTTATATTGTCCTTTTGGAGAAAAAGCGAACTAACAAATGAAATTATACTTTGACGGGATAGGAACTTTGTATTGACCCAAAAAGACAATAAATAGGGGCGCCTTTATATCCTAGCCTTAGATCTTGTTTGATATATAAGATAAGACTTGATTGTATTAGCTAACACTGTAAAGCTCATATTTATCACATGTTTAGTATCACATATGATAGTAATTGTTATATAGTTAAACCATTTTTTACTTTATAATTACAGAATTAAGTTATCAAGCCCAAAGAGACCTAATTATACATAATAGTATTATTATTATTATTTGATTATAATTAACCTTAACTTACTTTTCTACGTCAATGCTCGCCCAGCTTACCTCCTGCCATCGATCACCGGTGTCCCTGCTTGACCACCGCCGTCCGTCGATCACCCCTCACTTGCTATTCCATTGCAGGTCATGCAGCCCAATAAACACTAGATATGATAAAAACTTATAAAATGAATTTTATAATATGAGATCTTTTACTATCATGTCTAATCATCCAATACAATGCACCAAATAGGGACCTAATGTACTAAAAAATGCCATCTAAGTTTTCAAGTTTGTGAATAAAAGAGAATATGTTAGAAATATTTCAACACTGAATCCTTATATTTAGGAGTGAAATGTTTTCTGAATTCATATTTTAAGCATAATTTTAAACCTCTCAGAATTGTTGTATTTTTTATTTTTTATTTTATTTTTTTGTGAATGTAGTTAATGCAGAAAGGTACCCACCTAAATTTTTTTTTTTTTTGTAACGCTCTCATGCACCCAAGGTGAGGGAGGGTTCAGATAGGATCGAGCCCACTACATGGGATTTCACGAGGCATTACATATCCACTAACTCTAGGCCTCGATTCCATTTGAGTAAAGATGTAACATAAAATCAAATTGACCACATGAACCCCAAAAATTCAATTTGAAAGCGGAATAAATTTGGTCCTTGAAATTATGATTCTTCAATCCAAAACTCATACACCTAACCCATCATCTGATCAATTTTTTTAATTTTTTTTAAAATTTTAAAGACTTGTAATTAAGTTTTAGTTATTAAATCACTTTTTTTGTTTGCATTTATGTAAAGTGTTTGCCTATCTATACTATTATGAAGTATCTCACTTCTAAGTTCTCCACCATATATGAATAAAACCTTTAAAAATGAAATATTATTTTTATTATAACCCAATATCCCAAATCAAATTAATCAAATTTTAGTTGGATTAATTTAATTTAGATTTATTAAAAAAAATCCAGAACAAAATAAAACCAACTCGGTTAAATTTAATTGGTTCAACATTTTTTCCTCCCTCAAAATTCAAACAAGACTTTGTCCTAAATCACAGCAGGTCCTTCAATGCAAGAATCTTCCCCTCCCGATAACTATGCTGTTTCATTAAACAGAAGAACCAATGAAGGCTTAGTGTTATTCATGATGCCATTGCCGTGCATTAGTTTATTAGAGCAGGAAGATCCATGCACTGCAGCCAATGATCATAGCTTCACATGCGTGGCTCCAGTCAACCCCGACAAACATATCCAACAGTGTGACAATATCTCAATTGTTTAATTTAGAGGCACAAAGCATCACCAAGCACAATGTTTTTATTTAATCTTTATACTATATTATAGTTTTCTTTTTGTAGATATACTATATTATAGTTTAAAAACATGACAAACTGGCGAAAGAAAATTAGGGAGAAAAAAAAGAGCGGGGGAGTCAGAAGTGTTGTCATAAAAATAACTTGTACTTTTACCGTGTCAGTTCTAGGCTAACACCAACCTATACATTATGCAATTGCTTTTATAAAGGTCTATGACATTGATAGGTTAAAAAAGACAAACGTGGATTGTAAAAGGTACGTGACATTCAACTTCTTAGTCTTTCATCACACAAAGTCACAAACAAAGGGATGATGCACTTTACAAACTACAGATCCTTCACATGAGGAACTTAAGCACACATAAAAATATAAGTAGCTCCCACAGAGAGGTCTTGGGGTTTTATAAGTTGTGACAATCATGAATAAAAAGCTTACTGAAAATAATGTCATGACAACAGAAAACATAGATAGTAAATAGTATATATCATGATTAAGGCAGCCTAATATGAAATTCTATCCAGTCCAACATGCCTTCAGTTCAAGCCTACAAGCCATTTGTGGCCTCGATTTGGTGCCCCCCTCCTAGGCCAGATAGATGGATAGAGTGTGATGATTGGCACTGCCTAGTTCCTGATCTTGCTTTTACCAACAGCTCTGGGTGCTGCAAGAAGGGCCAAATTGGTAAACTTGAATCAGAGATGTTAAGATATATTCAAAATGAAAACACAGAGAACACTCATGGAAATTTTCTGTGCAGTATTCTCAAATAGATGTTGACAGCTGATTTCAAATAATTGGGAAAGTAAAATAGCTTAAACTGGGATTATGTTAATCTCTCCTTCCACATATTTCTTGAGAGCAAAAATTCAAGTGCAAAAACATTCTGCTACAATCTGAGTTCACATTCAGGAGAGCAATGTCCAAAATTGGAAAAATTACACACCTCAAATCATATCAGAAGACAGTTCTATTTTCAATTTTCTTAAACCCCACAATCAGCATGCAACAGGTATTCTTGTGCCAGAGTATCTATTTTCTAACTTCAGAATGGAATTGAAACTTACGCATTCTATCTGCAACTACAATGTTATTGGAGCTGCAAATTTGATAACTAAGATTATATCTCTATCCTTATTAGCTGCAAAAATGAACCAAACACCAGTATATTGAAATTGTCTATTTTTAATTATTAAATTTTAAACTATTTAACCATACCAGCTTATTACATTCATTACTTATTCTTGTATACTCCACCAATACCCTTTCTTTCTGATCATAAGTTATAGGGTTTAAGAAAGATGATATTGAATGGAATACTAACCTAGGCCAATGGCATCAGCACTCTTCATAATCCTCAGCCTCCTGCATGTGTTAATAAACATCCTGCAAAGGGTTGACAAACCAGATCAAAATTAATTTGCAGACATACCCACCAGCGATGATCGAAAAAATTGATGTCCAAAAGCATTTTATGAATGATTTAGAGTGGAGAAGTCTTAGAATTTCTAGGTCCCTATTAAAATGCCCTTAAATTTAATGTGTCAACATGGAACTATATACACTGATAGGAAACAAGAAAGAGCCACGTTATTGGAGCAACTAAAATATTTAACTTCCAGTGATAGTCATTATTATTATAGAGTTCTTAAAGGCATGGCACCATATGATTGACTGATAGTGTAAGATTTTAACGTTACCTTGTTTAAAATTAAATCCTATTAAAAATTATAGTAAACTGGCCTTGTTGCTCACAAACATATTACGTTTTGTTCCCTTTTTCTTTCTTTCTAGAGGATAACGTTTGCACTTCAAAATTCAAATAAATAAAAACCAATCTTTTATCATAATAACTGCCATAAGCATTCCAGTATGACAATTCCAAGCCAATTCAGAACCTAACAGAACTATATGATTCCTCTATCATTATGGAGAAAAAAGTTCCTATCCCCAGGGCGCCCCCAGAAAAATATTAAATTAGTTATTATGCATCCAAAAATTTTCATTAGATAATATGCTATTAAATGCACAAAACAACAGTACCCAAAGAATAACTACTATACATTTGAAGCCTCTTGAGGTTCTAAGTTAACATCGGTAAGGATGACAGTTTTGTTTTTCTCTTGAGATAACAATGTTATGTCATACACACACCAATTATATTGCCTTTTTATCTTTTACCTCTTTGCTCTATGAAGCCACATATACTTATACACCTAAAATATTTTAAATCTCTTATCTCACTCGAGAGTCTTGTTCTAAAACAGGAAACTGACACCGTAAGATCAATAGGTTACTAGATAATCCTACATATTTTTCAGCAGGATACCTTAAATAAACAGAGATAATTTATGGTTGCCCATATAACAATTTTTAGGTACATCTCCACCCTTCCTGTGCTCATTTCACATCTTCATCGTCTAAATTGTAGTATATTCTAGGTTGAAATGAAAAGGCTAAAGTCTGTCACTCTGTTCCGATCTACTTCTAAGCATGATAGGCAATTTGCTTTAGGGTATGTTTGAGAGGATGGTAAGGGATGAAATAGCCAAACTTAAGGTGTGTTTGGGAGTAATTCATATGGATGGAATGAAATGGAAAGGGAGGGACAAACTGTCCCTAGCTAGCCACTGAAAGCTCCAATATCTTTCCTCTCAAACTTTCAAATTAGGGGTTCAATCCTTCAGGGAGAGAGTGACATGACTTTTCCTAGAAGTCCCTTCCCTTCCTACATTAAAGGACCAAACAAAAGGGTGGCATGTATTTTTCAATTCCATTTTGTTGGTTTTGTCCGAATTATTCTTAAAATTCGATGGACTTATCAACTTAACCTATGGCACCTATAATGGGTGCAGCTCCATATGCTAGATGCGATTTTGAAAAAAATATGGGGAAATAAAGTTGTACTCTTGTCATCAATTACACTACAATTTGTAGTCTAGTGGTAATTGTTAGATCCAATGAGTGTTATTAGAGAAAGGCCATGTACTTGAATCCCCTAGCTAACAATGGGCGGAGATCATTGGCTATATTTGGCCAACACACCATTAGGAATTGGCTAGATGCAGTTTGAGAAATTTTAAGGAAATAAATTTGTACACTTCCATAAGCTATTGCTTTTGACTTAGTGGTAATTGATCCAACACATTCCTTGTCTTTCCATTCCATACTATTATTAATTTTTCCCTTCTACTGTCTCTAAATCTCACCCTTAGGCTATGTTTTGGAAGAATGGCAAGGACTGGAATGGAAGGGGTGGAATGGAAAGGGAAGGACAAGCATTTCCCTCTCTTCCCTCATTAAACTCATTAAACAACTGAACAATGGGGTGACAGCTTATATTCTATTCCAGTCCTTGCCTTTCCATTCCATTATTAGTGACTAGTCCTCTTCAATCATATTCAAAACTCTATATTCATTAACCAAGCTTTTCTTGGCTTTATACAGTCTAGAATGCCTAATGGCTAATTTCAGATTCTTGACTTCGATCAACATTTTTCATCAGGACAAGCTAATATAAATTAAAACCACAATCTTACAAGAAATGTATTTCTATTTTCCAAATATATACAACAAGAAACTTTTTCCATCACGTTAGAGCAGCTACATAGATTAGACAGTGCCATTGTGTTTTGTCAGGAAACAAGTTCTAGGAATTAGGTTAATATCTTTTAAAAACTCGTTGTTTATAAAAGAGATGCCGATAAAAGAAAAGCAATAACACAAATGAATCAGAACTTACTCCCAGGGAACATCACCAACAAGCATCCAATCACCATCTTTATCTTCATAAGTAAGAACATACTCTGACCCATGGAGCAGATCCTTCAGCTTGATTTCGTTCATCATCTCCCTTCCATGAGATCCACATTGACCTGAAATTACATCAAAATAAGCAGTAACGGCATCCAGGCAAACATTGATAGGCTGAATTTTTTATTTTTTTGACACAAAACGAATTCTTTCCTACCTATGGTAAGGCAGCTGAACATCTTCTCCAGAGCAGAAGAAAGTTCGGGATATGCAGGGTAATTCTTCAAGTCCACTTTTCGCAAGTACGGAGCACCATCCATACTGACCTTGATAAAAAGTGCACCATAACCCATTTTGCCATCTACTTCTTCAACAATCTTTGAAGTAGCAGCCAATGAATTTTTCATAAATGACCTTATAGGAGGCCATCCAACAACCTGTGCCCTGTCAGACAAGGATCATCAGAGATCATTTCCACAGTTAAGCCCAAACCTAATGCCAATTCCAAACTGCCCCACTTACTTGGTAGCTGATGCACTGCTACTGGTATTTGCAGAACCATTAAGGCTTGGTCTGCTTTCATTGACAGCATGAGGCCTCTCAAGACCCACCTTGGTTGTCGCTACTTCTTTGGTTTTGGCTTGCTGAGTCCCGACACTCTCAAGCATAGCGGTCGGTTTCAATCCTGCATTAGGAGAAGGCCTGGAAGATGGCAATATTGTATTGAGCTCCGAACTAACAAGCAATTTCTCCTGCATGATAGATTGGAGGACTTTAGTGCCTGGTCCAGCATTTAAAGAGTACATACCCTTTTGAGTATATTGGTATTTTATTTTATTTTTACCTCTGAGAACCCAATCATTGCATCAGAGAACCCTCTTTTGTTACCCAAAACAGCAGGCTTCGATGAGTAATGATGATCACTGGTTGCAGGACGCAAAGGAAACAGAGGTTTCTCATCGAATTGAGTTGAACTTCTCAAGCAAAGATCTGAGTCTCTTTCAGGAGACTGAGATCCTGGAAGCCCCAGCCTTAGCTCGGTGGCTTTCAGGTTCAGATTACTTTTACTCTCATCTGAGAATGATGGAACTGTGCTGTCCACTGAAGAACAATCAGATAATCCCATGTAGTTCCTCTCTTTCAATTTCGAGCTATTCAGACACACACTTTCCATTGTGGTTGAGGAAGAAACCAACAAAGTCACATGGCTTTGACCTTCCTCATCCCTGATGCCGAGTAGCGGCTGAGGCATCACAATTCAACCGAAAAGCTCCCAATTTTGAATATACCTTATCAAACAGTTACAACATTTGTCATTGCTCATAAACAAAACTTGATGCTTACACACCCAGAAACCTTCAAACATACAGGAAAAATAAAAGATTAACGTTGAGAGACAGCTGGCCATACTTGATTCATAAACAAGCTCAACAAAAATGATTCATTGATGTCAGCATTTTCCTTAACCGAGTGAAGCATACCTTAGTTCACAGTTTTTTTATGCTTTGAGTCTAAGAAGCATGAAAGTAGCAGCAATTGCCAAGCATAGATTTCTAAGACCTTAGAAGCAACACAACATTATTAAATTAAAAACATTGTGAAAACAACCAAAACACACAGAAAATACACACACACACACACACACACACAATCACATTAGAGTAATCACTTAAACAATGACAATATTAAAAAAAAAGAAATACTTGTGATGCCTGTGTTAGTGCCCTGAGAGAATTCTCAGAAAGAGAAGGAATTGATTGAAAGTTTCATCAATTTATTGGCAACCCATTAGGGAGAAAGGTAAACAGGGATACCGCACCAAAGTTGGAGGCATGAAAGCAAAAACAGGAAGAACAAGCAAACATAGTTGCTTGAATAAACCAATAATAACAGAAGGAAACAAAGCTTGGAAGCTAAACTTGGGTGCTGAAGATGACAACGTTCTACCTGAAGAATCAGCAGATCAAGAAGGGTGAAGAAGAAGAACAAGAACAAGAGTGTGATTGAGACTTTAGTTGAGAGCACAAAGAGAAAGAGAGAGAGAGAAACAGAACTAAGGACCCTCCATTTGACACAAAGTAACAAAAGCTCCTGTGCTGGTCGATGTGAAACACCATGCATTAAAATATATAATACTAATAATAATATATGAGTATATGACTTTTTTTTTTGGCAGTATGAGTATATGACTTTATTAATTAAAAAAAAGGGAGTGTCTTAAGAAAAAAAATTAAAATACAGTGCTCTTTGTGCAATTCTTTTCTCGTTATCTTATTTCAATTAAAGAAAATAATTTATTTATTTATTCTGCCACCTTTTCAATATTCCGCCGAACAATACGAGGGACCGAACCTCAAAGGCCTGGCTTTTCCGGTGCTTAGCACCGCGCCGTAGATCTAATACGTTCTCATGGAGTCGACGGATAGGATGCCTCTAGAAATAAATAGCTATATGCCAAAAAAGAACAACGTTCCCTTTGTGGTAGGGGGAAAAAAAAGAGAATAACGTAATGATAGAAAAGCGAAGAATTTTTTTTTTTTTAAATATCATCGTGCATTGAGATTAAAATCATAAATTGGATGGAGTTCAATTGCTCAGCACAGTGAGTGGATTTCGACTTGTAAAACAGTGTCGTCTGATATTAAGGGGAAAAAGACCTTCATGACTAGACTCGATTCTCAATTAAAACAGATTCATAAAAAAAATTTATGCTTTGAGCGGGATAATCATTACTTTCGGGTTGTGAATATCCTCGATTCATCCAAAAAAAATTAAACATTACATTAATTTAGTCCCTTAATAAAAGTTATATCAATTTAACCCTTGAAAAATATACGTAATATCAATTTAATTCTTAAAAAAAATTTTGCATCAATTTTGTATCTAAAAAATACCTATGGCGTTGTTTAGTTTTTGAAAAGCTCATGTGATAACAAATTTGTCAATTTACAGAGAACAAGAAATGAAATAGATGTCATATAGATCTCATAGCTAGAGATTTATCCTCTTAGGAAACTCCACGCCTTAAAGAAATTAATTATCACTGTCGATAATAAATACTTTATGAAACCAAAAAAAAATGTCACATACATTTTCATGGACCAAAATAATATCATATTTATCTTTGTGAGACTAAATTAATATTGAAAACTAAATTAATGTTATGTGTATGTTTCAAGAACTAAATCGATGTTACAGTTTTTTTGGGATTAAATTGATTTTATGTGTAACTTTAATGGATAACATTGATAGCTAGTTTAATGAAGTACTAAAAAGCATTAATACTAGTATTATTTCCTTTTTCTTTATCAAGATATCAGCATTAGTACCATGGAATCTGTTCCAAAAACGAGGATAATGATATATGATTATACCCCAAAGTGAAAAACATATCTCAATTGTATGCTAAGGACATATTTATTTGCTTGAATTGGTGAGTAAATCCAAGTGACATACCATACACATGCGTATTGATCTTTCTAATTATACGCCCAACAACTATTAAGCATTTTCAATTTTTCACATAGGAAAAGAGCGATGATGCTACTACGGTCCAGAGACTATGCAAGAGTACAAATTGGATTATAACTTACCACATAGAAAAAATAAAACACAAAGAAAGAGAACGAGCCAATGAAGCACTTTCCCTTTGCGGAGGTAAAAAGATGCAGCACTTTCTCTAGTATACATTTTCTTTCGTGGCACGATTGTCTTTTCACAACAAACTAAGATATGTAGGTGAATTTTATGGGGACCTCTCACCATAATTTGACATGGGGCTAATTGAGAATATTTTTTTTCTATTATGCCTTAAAAATCTATTTGTTTTGAATTTCTAATTTTTATCTTCAGCTTTTTAATTTTTCATGTTTTATTAAAGAAATACTAAAAATTATAATTTTTAATGTTTACCTTTTAATATTTCATTTGCAGGATCTAAAAAAATTTAAAAACCGAAAATAAAGATGTCGTTAACTTTTCTTGCCATGGTCCTCATTCCATTCACAGGTGTTGCAAAACGTGGAAAGAGTTTCGAAAAGACAATGTTGACCTCGAAAAAATGTTCCCATTTTTTTAGAATGCGCCTACCCAATGTAATCATGGTGCCGTCCATATCCTTCCATTTTTATTATGCTGCACTATTTCTGATTTAATTTTTGGTTTCTTATCAATTATAGTATTCTACTGTGCTTCCTCATTGCTCTGAGAAAAAAGACTATCCAAGAAAGATAGCCACATTGTGATTATGAGGACAAAGAAAAACATGGCATGCTCAGCCAAATACTGAAAACTATATCAACAATTTCACCCAATCCACTCATTACCCTTCATATTTAAACAAAGGTGGCAAGATTCCTTCTCCATCCACATCCACCTCCACCTCCTCATTATCAGTATTATACACAAAATGATAATTTAACACCATATATACCCCCACATTGTCACATGCGTGGCCTCTCTGCGGATCCCACCTACTACTTTCACATGTTGCAAGGACATTGCCATAGGGCCCTTCACTTACAAGCAGAGGGCAAATAAGGAAACACAAGCCAAATATTTTCTCTGTAGATGTGCGTCTCAAGATGGTGAGCATAATACAAGTAGAACCGAGAAAATGACAGACTAGGCCACAAGATTAAAATACAACTAATGGGTGGTCCAATGGAATGTTTTTCCAAAGAGGAAAAATAAATAAAAGATGAGAATATATCAAATCTTTCTAGAGTTACAAAATGTGATGATAAGAAAAAGTTTGGTGGATTTTTTTATAAGGAATTAATTTTGTTGCCCTGAATTTTATATTTTTTTATTATTTATATTAATTGATTTTTACATGAGTTACATCTATTATAAAAAAATTGAAAATAGAAAATTTTGATTGAATAATAATATAAAAATTTTGGATTTAATCTGAATGTATTTAGAGTGCAAAACTCTATATACATGGTTTTTAGAATAGTGAAATGGGAATCAAATTTGTTTAGGTGATATAATAATATATGATTAAATAACACTATCAAATATTAAACTAAAAAACTTTTACATTCTATTTGATAACCGAAATTGAGTATAAAATTAGAGTTTAGAGCTAAAATTGGACGTCCCAATTATAATTTTTACATTTGGAATCACATACAACAAAGAATTTAACTCTTTTAAAGTGGGGAGTTTGATAATTCACCCTTGTATTAAATGAGTGTAATTTCTATGTATTGTTAATATAGAAAAATTTTCAATGGCATTCAATTATATATTGTCTCATCAACAAATATAATTGTGTTTCATACCCACAATTTGAGAAGTTATGTAAATTGAAAAATATAATTAAAAAATAGTATAAAAAATACTATCAGTACATTAAAATTAAATACGTGACATATACAATTTAAAATACAATTTCACACTATCATTTCATTGAATTAAAAAAAAACCTTAAATATACTCTTCGTAATTCTTACTTTTCATAATTCCAAAACCCATGAGATACTTCTCTTTAGTAAAGTGTATATCATTGTTTCTCTTTCTTAATTATTTATTTTCAAATTATGTAATAATTTTTTACTAAAACCAAACATAAAATTTAGGATTTAGAATCAATTTCAACTTCAAAAGAGTTGAAATTGAAATTAAAATTTTAAATTATAATCTTAATTCTATCTAACATCCAAATATATCCATATATAATCACTGTGTCAAATTCTGACTCCTTTCAATAGTTGAGTGGAGTATAAAATACGGGTAGGGATAGAATACGAAGCACTTAAATAACATTTAAAAAGAAGAAAATGGGCGAGGGGACAGAGGAAAACAGGGCAAAGCGAAACGTGTTGGGGGACAAGAAAGTGGCTTTTAATTTAGGATTGCCGGGTTAAGACCGCGACAGGTAACTTCCTTCGGTAGAATGGGACACAGTGGGACGCGCTGAGCAGTGGCGAGTGGGGTGCACGAGTCAACTGTGTTGGTGGGAAGTAGCTTTTTAAAAGTTCCGGTGAGGGGCAAGTGGGTCCCGGACTCATCGTTTTGAAAAGTGATCATGCTGTCGCTTTTTGATGTGAAAGTCTGATGCACGCGTGTGGATGGCACCTGTACCTGTGGGATAGCTATTCTTTCTTTTCGAAATATCGATCCACTCTCGCACAATTTTATATTTTAAAATTTCTACCCATTTCGTATTTTAATAAAGCATTTTTTTTCTTTCAATATTATTTTTAATTAATTTTACACTTTTAATATATTTCATTTAATATCAAGATTTAATTGTCATATATTTATAGTATAAATTTTTTTTACACAGTCATTCAATCGTGTATTACTATATAAGTCATAATAATTGACTTTTATACCCATTACCTGAAAAGTCATCCAAACTTAATATTTTGATTGAAAGACAGTATAAAACTATTTTACACTAACGATGTATTAAAATTAAACTCTAAATGAGTTTAATTCTGATACACTCATGTTGTAAAAAAGTTTTAGATAGTTTGGATGATCTTTTAAGTGATGAGTGTAAGACTCAACTTGCTGATGTGATAAAATATGATTAGATAATAGTGTAAAATATTTTTACGCCATCATAGTTTATAGAAATTAAATTCTTATACCATGTTTGGTCTATCGTATAAGATAAAGTCTAGTAGTATTAGATATGATAGTACAAGAAATTAATTGTACAAATTTTTATACTATCTATTGTTTGGTGCGTCACATAATTGAACTAGCAATAGATGCGTGGGTGAGTAGTGATCGACTGGGGGTAGAGGACGACAAGCGGGTGGCAAATGGTGATCACGGGATGATGGGTTGCTACTAGTGAGTGGTGGCCTTATAAGAATTGGCTTTATAGTATTAGTTAATACTATCATACTTTATACTATGTATGAAACGGGACTTAATGAATTTTAGAAAGAAAATAGTTATATACTTATAGTTCAATTGTTTGAGTTTAATTTTGACATAGTATTAGTGTAAAATAATTTTATACTAACATTTAATCAAGTACAATCACATAAATAAGAGTGTTTGACTCTCCACACACATGCATATAAATTTTATTTGAAAAACAATTTTTACTTTTGTAGCACCACTTAATTTTATATTAACAATACATATCAATTAAACTCTAATTGTAATATATGAGAGTTTAAATACTTTTATATTCTTAATCAAAATAAATTGGGTAAATCACAATCAGCTTTTCTGAGGTTACATGAAATTCACCTTGACTCCGTTTTATTTTTTCAGGTGACTCTAATGTCTCATGGATGCACTCTTTATTCTATATTAGAAAGGAGCGCAATGTAATAATTTTACATACTCATAGAAGATTGATGTAATAGTTTCACAAATTTATGGACTTCTTAAGCAAATTTTATTAATAGCAGGAAATTGGGGTGAATTTCATAGAATCTCAAGAAATGTCATTATATAAATTTAAGAAAACATCAAATTATAATGGATAGTTATTAAAATTGATAGTTATCTAATATAATTTGACAATTTTTTCAATTTCTACTAGTTAAAACTGTAAAATTATTTATATTATTGATATATTGTAATTAAACTCAAGAGTTTTACGTTGCCATCTCTATTTTAAATTAAATGTTATTTTTAGGATTTTATTTTTATTTTAAAATAATTAGAATTTTGAAATTTTAATGAACTGTTTATTAATTTATTTTAATTTTATCTTTCTCTACTTTAAATTAGGTAATAATATTTTTCTATTTCTCTATTATTTTAATGAAAAATAGGATTTCAATTCTTCTACATGAAAAAATTAATACCAGAAAAGTGTTATTATTATAATAGATAAATTAAGCTCAAATAAGATTAGCTAGATTAGTTCAAATTTTAAATACTAATAATCTGGACAAAAATGTATACAAAGATCATTTAAAATAAATTAAGATCAACATTTTAAAAATTGTTTATAAACAATCATAATTAAGTAAGAAATATTTTTGATTTGAGAGTGGCTATTATCATACCCTACTATCTATTGTCACATTTATTTAATGTACTTTTGATTAATTGTCCCAAAATGCTGTTTCTGTAAAATTTGAATAAAATAATTTATTATTATTTTAAGATTATTTAAACTCATAATTATTAATATTGCTAAACAAGTCTTCTTTTAATATAGCTTCTATAATTTTATTTTGTGGGAAAGTTTTTATAACAATTTTATATGATTTTAATTAAATAATTATTAATTGAATTGCAAAATGTTTAATGTTGTTTATATTTTTTATTTTGAAATGATCGTTAAACATTATAAGTATTTTTCTGATTTTATATGATGTAATTATTTTGGTAATAATTTATAAAAGTTTTAGAATGTAGTATTATCTACATAATATAACATCAAGTATATTAAATAAAAAATAATTTAAAAAATTGAACAAAATAATTGTAATATACAACAAATACACTCAAGATTTTTTAAGCTTGTGCGTGTATAATTTAATTTAGTATTAAATCAATATATCATATCAACATTTTAAGTATCGTTCTCACAAATTTTATCATAGTTTTTGTTTTTTATTTTTATTCTTAAAAGTTAGGGTAACATAACACATTAGATTAATCAACTACTTTATAACCGTATACCCTGTCATGACAAAACTTTATACTAAACTTCGATAGTCTATTTTCACATTATTTAATCTATTTTAGTACTATATGAGATATTAACCTCATTAAATAAAATAAAAAATATTATTTATTTAGATTGCAATTTTTTTACATTAGTGGAAATTGAATTTTAAAAATATTATGAAGATTTATTTTATTTAATTTAAACTTTATTACTACTATTATAATTCAAATTTTTTATACTTTTATTATAATTCAAAATTTTAAAATTTTTATTACTGCATTGATCATGATATTTTATTTTATATTATATTTATAAAATTATAAAAATTTTATTATACTTAAATAAATTTTTTTGTAGTAAAAAAACTTAATTCAATTTGAACACTATTTATAATCAATTATGTGTTTTTATTTATTAAAATATTAATAATCATTTAATAAAAAAAATATAAAATTGCTATAAAAACTTTTCAACAAAAATAAAAGTATCAAAACTATATTAAAGGAAGATTTATTGGGCAATGTTAATAACAATAGGTTTGAATAATATTAAAATAACAATAAATCATTTTTAATTAGTTCAATTCTATTAGGAAGGACATTCTATGACTATCAATCAAAAGTATATTAAATATGGTGTGGCAACAGGTACCAGAATGTGGCAATAGCCATTCCCTTATAATTTTTATATTAATTTCAATCTTAATATATTATTATTGTAACATATTTTTAATCATATTATATTTTTATTTGATTTTTAATTTAGTCATAATAAAAATCAAACTATTAAATAACCTGATGATTATATATAGTTAAATTCTAATTAGATAACTATATAAAAGAGTTCAATAAATTTATGATTTTCTCTAATTTATGTTTGGTTTTGTTGGTAAACACAGGACATAATCTTGAGAGAAAAATACTAACTTTAACATTAGATGGCACGTATTTTCTTCGAAGCTAGTGCTGCAAGGCCCCATGCTCACAACTAGCTATGGCCTGTCTAATATTTTTGTTTCTTTATTTCACAAAGTATTCATTGATATTAGGTGACTAATTCTTTCGAAGTGGAAGCTTTTATAAGAGATAAATCTATAGTTATAAGATCTTTTTCATATACATAATTAAGAATTGAATCTTTAAATAAATAGTTAAGAAATCTAGCTAACAAATAACTGTTCTGGGCCTCATGGTTTATCACCGTGTAATTTTAATATGGCTATGCCATGTCCACAGCCAAAACTATGAGACTACAATGCTAAAGACCAAAGTAATATTAATAGGAAATCTTATAAGAATATCAGAATAATCAGCAAATATAAGTCTAATTAATTAACGCCTATTATATGGAGGAAAACAAAGAAGACCTTACTGATCCGCGCTCAAATTAGCTGACTAATATGCACATCATTAGCTTCTCTCAGGCTTTGGGTCTCTCAGGTTTTGGGTAAGAGGAGTGATATTTAAACAATCAAAAAGTAAATGTCTATTAGGATATTTATTTAATAACCATTAAATGTGATATGATAGATAGAATATATGGGATTCATTATCACATTCAATAATTATTAAATATGTATCCATTGAAACATAAACTTTTTAAATATTTTTTAATGTTAAAATAATATTTTTATTTGGGTAAATATATCACAGTCCACTTCTTGTTTAACCCATTGATGAATCTTCGGAACAAATATGACATACGGTTGTGTCAGAATCCATTATTGTCAATAAGAAGACCAACAGGCAATAACTGAAGCTGAATCGCATTCTACAAATTAATAGTTATCAAGCCTTTCTCAAATTTGTTGTCCAAGCAACTTCAAGAACTTTCTTAATTCCTAATAATTTTGCAAAAAAAATCACATAATATGTAGAAACCCATACTACGTCTTTCCCTTAAAGCTTTCATTTTAATATATTATTATAATAGTTTAATCTTGATGTAACAATACTATAAAATTTATTTACAGAATAAGGATATTAGAAGGAAGCATTATAAAGTGGTGCTACCTTTGCACGCTTTCTTTGTTAAACCATGCATACGAATCAATCGAATCATGGACCCCAGGGCCTGGTTTCAGCACGTTAATTATTATACTTGTTTTGGGCCGTTGGATTTTAAACATCGTCATCATGTCGTGCTGGTTTTAAGGTGACGCCACTTACACGACATTTTCATGGGCTGTGTTGTGATTACAGGGTGCTGGTTGGTTGGACTCAACTTCGGGCCTGTGTACTATACACTGCCCATTTTTAAAAAAAGATCAGGAAAAAAAACAAAAAATTAAAATTTTTAAAATGTAAGAATGTTTGAGTTTAGAGATTGATAGTGAAACTGAATGATTAATTTCATTTTAATTATTATTTTATGCACACATTGATATCCTTTCCTTCTAAATTTACTACAAATACACAAATGGCAATGGAATACATACAAAATTGACATCATTTCATAAAACGGAAGAATTTAGAGATACCGTATTAACATAATTCCGAAAAACAATAGAAATATATAAATATACAGGGTTAATATAATTGCCTATAGTACTGACAATACATATCCAGAGTAAGGCTGATCCCACCAACCAAGAATATATTTTGCCTATCCAAAATTACCATACTTCCACAAAACTGAAATCATGTCTTCCATACACAGACAACCAAGTACTTGGGAGGATTCAAACTCAGATATTTTAAGAGGAGAGATTTTCACATGCGAATTTGTCCAGAGAGTTGGTCGTGTGAGTTAGCCTCACACACGTTCCGTGCTAGCAACTCCCCTGCTAAACCAAGGCTAGCGTCAATAATAGCTAGCTACCATTTGTTCTAAGATTCCTTTCATGAAATAATACCAGTAAGGCTCAGAAATACAAATACGAAATACAGTTCCCAGCTTAAATGTGCTAAGTGTTGTTTATAGTCAAAGCAAACTTCTAATAAAGACATAATATTCCCTAGCAATTCAATTTAACAAATCATCCCGAACCAAGAGCTTGTCTTACCCTTTGAAAATCCATAATCTTTTCCAAAAGCTGTTAGAATAACCATAAATACAACTTTAAAATAGAATTATAAAGTATAGTTTTCAGAGTGAACATTTTATCCCAAAAAAAGTTTTCAGAGTGAACAGATACTAATAAGAACCAAACAGAATTTTTAGCTAAAAACAAGTTTCTTTATTAAATAAGACTAATAAATCAATGAAGTTTAGGAACTTATATCCATTCTCTTTCAAAAGCTACCGAAATAATTCATAAATTCATACTAACAAAAATCATAAATACCATTTCAAAATATAATTCTCAGAATTCGTAATCCACATTTACTATCAAAATGCTTCCAGAGTTAACATAACAACACTTTCAAACCATTATATTTCTTTTCAAAACTAACCAAAATTCAAATTAGATCAAATATGTAAGAATGAGCTTCTAGTTTATCCTAAAATCAAATAAAATATAATTTGCATAAAACACACCTTTCATAAAGGACTTATCCACTCAACGAATTGGAGGAGCTCTCAAATCTATGTCCCAGGCACCGTGCGCTGCAGAACCACTGGTGCATGCAGATAACTTAGTATATCAAAGTTAACGATTATACTGCAGTTGAAACAAAATTATAAGTTAATGGAAATATGATCATTTTAACATTAACTCACAACTCTGTATAGACAATTCTCATGCATATTTTAACTAAATTGACTCGAATTCAAATACACTAACACTACTCTTTACATCTTGTTAGCTATTCAGATAAAAACAAAAACAAAAACAAATAAATGAATAAATTTCAAAACAAGATCTGCTCTTGCTAAACTGTCCACTGCTCACAACTCAATAATTAAAATAATAAATAATGAACTATCTGACTATGATTGCACCTGTATAAGCCAATTGTTATAATTAGCTGTGAAACTTCCATCGGGACCAAAAATCAGAGGTCTTGGTGAGCTCAGTTGTAATCATATGATTATTTGTACTGTGATGCAAAATCATCTACATATTTTGATGTGTTTTATTTAAAGTTGGTGTAGTCTCATTGATCGTACTTATAAGATTAACTTGTATATTGTCAAGTGTCAAATTGTCTTGGGCTTTTGCCTTTGATTACTTATTTAAGATTCTATCAATCTTGAATAAAAATTTTCTTCCTCTTCAAAAAAAGAAGAAACACTTACTCCCTTTTTTGAAAATTAAAAATTTATTTTTACATTTTTGTGTCATATTAAAAAAGAAAAATAATTCTTCCTACCAAGTCCTAACACAAACAATATTACTTTTCAAAATCCCAAGACATTGATTTTATCAACCTTATACCTCATAGTAATTAATCACATTTTTAGGAGTGTTTTTAGGACTCCATATCATTATTCAAAAATATATTTTTTTGGTGGACAAAAAATATCTTTAGTCATACATAAGCGCTCTTTGAAAAATTCTTCTAGGGAGGAAATCCGTCCTTCCTCTGCACTTGATTTTTCACTTTCTCCCTTTCTCTCTCATTCACCCAAGAATGATCAGAGGCTCACATGCAATGTGGAGTAAACCACTCATTCAAAAATGCCTCTCTTTCATGTTTGTTATCCTTCTCTATATTTGGCCCAAGTGTAACATGGACCCGTGAACCTAAACAATTCACGTCTAGTGAACTCATTCATTACTCATTCTACAACTCTTACTGGGGTGGGCTACGAAGCCCACACTAGTTATCAATTTGGGTTATTTTGAGCTAAATAATTGTAGCTTATCCACAGTTTCATGAATACCTAGTCCAGACAATCAAGCCTTTGATCGTGGCCCAAAAATGGCCTTTGGTCACGACCAAAAGACTAGGCCCTATCGAACCAAAAACATGTAGAACATGTGATTGGAAAAAAAAAAACACTTACCAATGTGAATTCTTATTCGAACAAAAAAAAAATGTGTGCTTCATATATTGTAATACATATGTTAAATAACAGTGCCATGCTGCTTCTCTTCATAGCTTTTGAAACACCACCCACCTCTACTTGCCGCGCCATGGAGGATCCCCTCCATTAAGAGTGTACAAAGGACTGGTTGGATAAAATCTAAATTCGACCCGATTTTTAGATTGGGTCAAATTTTAAACCCGAACCTAACTCAATAATAACCCAACTCTGTCTCGGGTCAACCCGACATTCGAATAATATACAGAAAATTGATATTGTACATAATAAAATTATAAAATTTTACAAGTAAGAAATAAAATTTTAGAGATATTTTATAATATAGGTTTCGAAATAAAACATATCAATATAGAAATAACATCATTTATATAAAATATATTAATTGAATTTTATAATTTTATAATTTTTCACAAATTATTAGAAAATATATGTTTATTAAGAGATTATTTGACTTCGGGTCAGGTCAGGTCAACCCGACATACGATCTGAACCCGGCCCGAAAAGTGTACTGAGTCAAATTTCAAAACCCGAACCCATCCTAATGAGCTTCGAGCCGGGCCGAGTTGACAGGATGAGACGTGTTATGAACACCCCTACCTTCCATGATGGTCTAGGGACCCTTTTCTCTTTTTTTTTTTTTTGTATTTTCTTCCTTTTCTATTTTTTTTGTTTGTTGTCTCACTTCCTCACTATATGAGATTTAATTGATTTCATTTTGAGGAGTTTATCTTAATAGCAACGGTGTTTGAATCATCAAAAATGGAAGAGAACTAGCTTACACATTGGAATTTCTTGGTTGCTCACACTTTTGGCAGTTTTGGAATACTATACTCATGACAGGTGATAAATTAGCTTCTTATGTTAGTGATGATCAGTTGAGACTTTTGTTTCTGTGTTTGTTCTTATATTTGCGTGTTTAGCATACTTGTTATTGTCAAGCTTTTTGTAAGGATGTGAAAGATTGAAACTAATACAATCTTATATCAATAGAAGATTAATCACACGAAACAAAACTTAAAGAGTTTCTTTAGCGCAATTATGCTTGTGTGAATATTTTTCTCTTAAAAGATGGATTGTTTGCCGTTGAGGAAGTTTATATGAGAAAATTGTTTAATATATTAGGAGACTTATGTTTAGGGTTATTATTATAAGATAGTGTGATATTCAGCATTAGTATGATAAAAAGAATTCCTGTACTTGAAAGAACTGGTCCTATCTGTGTTAGGTCATTGTCTTCCCCAACTAGGGACCTATGTCTTGGATTTTTATTATTTCCTTATGTGTAGTTGGTTATGGGCTTATAACCCTTTTAAATGAATATCTCTCTCAACGAAAGGAAAAAAAAAAACACTTAAATATGTTTGTGGTTTTGAAAAATAAACAAATTTTGATTTTGGTCATTAAAATTTTATTATTTAGTTTCAATCCATAGTTCTAAAATTGTTGTATAAGACTGAATGATGTGATCCTACATTAGCCGGCTTAATGACACGAATCAACACCGAACAATCTTAGAAATGTTTAAACTAAAACCAAATAAAAGGTTTTTTTAGGAATAATCAAAACCAAAATTCCTTTATTTTTCAGAAATCAAAAACATATTTAATCATAAAGAACAAGAATATATTTTTTGATCATGTTTATTTTAATTTTTTAATATGCATCTTAAGAGTATAGTTAATAAAAGAATTTAACTTAAATGCATTATCATTGTAGAAAGATTTTACACATATGTCTACTTTTTTATGCCTTCATCTGATCGTCTCCAGCTCCATTCCTTTATTACCTGTGCTAATCGCCTAAGCATGTGCTTAGATTGGATTTTATAAAATTAATTTCGACTTAATAAAATGATTTATATTTAAAAACTCCTATCTTAAAAATAATTTGATGAATAAATATTAAGAAAATAAATCTTTAAAACATTAAAACTTGCCATAAATTTTTCATTCCAACTTAAAAGGTTCATTTGATCACACTCATTGTCTAATGGAAATTAAGTTGAAAAATAATTTTGGTAGAAAACAACCAAACATGAAATTATTATGCAAAAATCAAATTAATTATATCTAATCGGAGGTCTGAATTTTAGAATGGTTAGTCCAAACACAGGAAGATTTGTAAGAGGGACCTCTCCCTGTTGTCTTGATCTTCATTCCTTCCGTCTAGAAAATCAGACCCTTTTTAGCCTTATTTCTTGATCATGCAACGCACCCTCTTGTGTGAATTATGTGTACATGTAAAAATTTTATATCGATTTCCTATTTGACCAGAGGAGAAATTTTAGAGTGTCATTCAAGGTCGAAGATTTCAACACAAACTTTTATTGCAGGGCTGTGGAATGATGCACTCAGGCAGTGGCATCATCCTACATTTCAGATTTAAAAGAAGCATAAAATTGTCCTCGAACAAGGTAGAGGAGAGGTGAACAAATTTCAACCATTTTCTTCCCATTCTGACAAAAAAATTAAATGGGCTCCCATCTTGGTTATATTTCTTTGGCACCTTCAGTGTGAGCTTGGAAGATCATCTCGCCCAGCACAAAACTATTTATCAAAGAGCTTTCAGCTATTGTACATTGATAAGGTCCATGATATGTGTGTGTATATATATATATATATATATATAAGCTACCCTGAATTCTTCAAAAGGCTTTTGCTTGAAATCATAGACTCTTCTTTAGGTCGTGCCACTGCAAAACTCACTTGATGCTTCCTTCTGCACATGGATTGTGATCCTTTCTTCTTTTGGAGGTTGACATGGGCACGCCATGGCAATGAATTTTGGGATCTCATCCCCCGGCATCAGCACAGGCAAGCTCTCAGCATAGCTCTGCTTCATCATCTGCTTACCAAAAACACAGCAAAAACCAGCACCATTAATTTAATATTTCCTCACTATAGCCATACACACACATGACACAAACACAAACTCAAAACACTTGCAGTGAAATTCTCTTGCTAGAGGAAGAAAAAACTTTCCTCATTATAACCACACACACATGATGTTAGACAAACACTTGCATTGAAATTCTTTTGCTAGAGGAACTGAAAAGTTTTTACTCTATAACATTAAATTTTTCCTAAAAGTAAGAAATTAATAGTTTGGTATTTGTAAACAAGTCATTCAAATTAGTCATTTTTTTGTAATTCTAGTAAGTAATTATAATTGTTTTGCAACTTTAAGGATTAAGTTGTTAATTTTTTAATTTTAGTGACTAAATTGCAGCATACTTACAATTAGAAAAAAAAAGGCAAAATGTTATTCTCTAATCATATAAGAACTTCTCAGCACTTGTACTTTAGTTTAATTTCATCATGTCACAGAAATCAATGTCTGTTCAGGTGTGAAATATATATAAGCAATTACTTACCACAACAGGAAAAGCCGGTTTCTGAGGGTAGTAAGTTGGATCTACTTGTTGTATCTGGGACTGAGGGTTCATAGCCCCAGAAGATTGAAACAAAGATTGGAGCTTCTTCCAATGTAACCAGCAGCAAAAGAAGCCACAAATGAACAGCAAACATGTAAAAAGAAGGGCCAAACCCAGAGGAAACCCAATGTTTACATGGCTGGCTGCAGTGTCCTCAAGCTCCATTTTCTCCTGTCTCCTGTTGTTGTCTCTCTTCTTCTCAATAATTTCCACCTGAATGAATGAGACCTCATGGGAACGAGAACATTTAAATAAACCAAAAAAAATGAAGCACCTTTTCCTTTGGATTGATTAAGTGGCTGATGGTGGGGTGTAGTTGCTGCTAGTGGGACTGGACTTTTGAGGGTGACATTTTTATTATTGAGGTTGATGTGAGTTATTGTTGGAGTGGGTTAAGACATTTTCCTTTCAGTTACAGAAAATCAAACTGTTCTATGCATTGGAAAGAGCAATGAAGTCCACATATCCTTGTTGAATTTGACACTTCACTTGCTTTAGAAAGAACAGTGAAAAATAATAGAACCCCATAAATCAAACATTTTCTTGATAATTAATTACATTTTAAAAAATAAAGGTGCATTTGTTTCTGATTATTTGAGTAAATAATTATTTTTTTGTTCAAAAAACCAATTTTCTTATCTTTGGACAATTTTTAAAAAATAATTAAAATTTAAAAAAAATCAGTTTTTAGCTTTTTCAGTTATATTTAAAATTTAATTTTTATAATTACTTTTTTAAAAGTATAAAAAAATGCACTCTAGATTTCTTATGGCAATAATTGGGCTAGCTTTTGTTTTGCAAGACCCTAGTACTTTCTTTTGGGAAAATTATGAAGAATACTTGTAAATGGCGCTTTAAGTGATTCAGTTTATATTTCTCCCTCCCTCTTTCTCTTTTTCACTTTAATGCGAGTCCAAGTATCATAATGTACATACTTTTTTGGTCTTGGCCAGGTATCTCAATGTAATGGGCAAAGTTGCCTTAACGTTGAAGTTTTTACAATATTGGGCCCTACAAGGGACAAAGATGGATCCAAGGGTTTTCGAGGGACTAATGCTTGCCTCTTAAATGGGCTACTCACAGTCAAAGAAAAATCCAAATCCCACTCAAGGAAAACAACAAAAGTTGAAAGGAATGTTACTGTATCTATGTCGCTGAAATTATTGTCTAATATCAAATCATAATGTGGGAGGAGTTTGGATAGTTTTGCATAAAATCAATCGTTCGAAGTTCGAACTCTATCATCACCTCTGACCCAAAGAAAAAAAACAAATTTATTTTCTCCAATGTATCAAAAATCATGTATAGCAGTGTTTAAGATTTGGCTTACACCCCATAATGGTGTGGATTGAAATCAACTAATTGATGTGAGTATCTTGTCAGTAGAGTAATATATAATTTCTCTCGAAAATTTTCAAGGATGTTGAGAGTTCTTCCCTTGGCCTAGTGGATATTGGCACTTACCCCACAAAAACTTTTTCCTAAAAAATTTTTAAAAAAATCCATGCGGGGTAGTGTTTTATATATTTTAGCATTTAATGTAAAGCGTTCCTATTTTTTCAAAGTTTTCTCTTACACATTAATTATCATAACCTACTTTTATTTTGGCTTACAACTTGTTACTTTGTTAGAAGCTCTGTCAACTAGTTTCTTTCGTCAAAAGATATATAACCTTTTTGTTGTGATCATTTTGTTTTGAAGTTGAGTTGTTCAGAGTGTAATTTTTTGTTACTTTTTTTTTTCATACATCAGAAAGCTTTACAATGAGGATTTAATCTATTGAAAGTTTTTCCACCTAATTTTCGGACAAAATCATGACACCTAGCTATCAAAGTCGGGCAAAATTAATTAATTTTCTTCTAATTATTATTTTTTTTCAAACCCGCCTCTAAGTAATAAATATTTCAAATTTTCCCTTACTTTTAAAAATTGAAACATTTATCTTCTTTGCAAATGTCATTTGTTGCATTATAAGGTAAATTTGAAAATAAAACATGTTATTAAATATGTCATATATAATATTTTTGCCAACTCTTGTGCTAAATATGATTTTTAGTTGGTATAATTAGTATTATTTATAAAGAGGATAAACATATTCAATTTTTAAAAGTTAGAGAATATACTTGAAACATATTAATTATAGAACAATTTTTTAAAAACAAATTATTAGAGGACAAATTAATTAATTTTGCCTATTTTTTATCTACTCACTAGTATATAAAGATCTTGGAATTTCGATTGAGTTGAATAGGGTTAATTCATTGTGAAAGTAAAGTTTTATAATGCAAATTTTGTTCACATACAAACTCAAATCTCAAACCTTATTTAATTAAAAGAAATAAATGTGAAATTACTTGAACTAATTAATTGTTGGTTTAGAATAACGAAATCACGAACACGAATATTTTGTTGGTGAAAATAATAATTTGAAAGAATTTTTGAAGGAAATATATATGATATCAAAATGAGATAATATTTAATGCCACACAAAAATTGAGTAGCTCTCAGAAAATTATTTGACAAGAAAGAAAACAGAGAAAAGAGGTGGACCAGACTAATATGGCACGGAAAAAAGCATATTGGTTTCTTTTAGTTTTTTCTTTTTCCCCTCAAAGGAAAAAAGTTTAAAGGGGCCAATGAACTCTGAAGTTGCTGACTCATCTAGCATGCGTCTAGATTAAATATATTTCAAACGAAAAGGTTGTTGTTTATTGAACGGAAAAAGGTCATGGACTAATGGTATGCTCTCATCTATAATTGTATGACAAATATTGATATTGATTATACAAATATTATTTCTACACCTAAAAAATAGATGTATATTAGAACACATATTTTATCATCATTGGATATGATGGTGATCACCACTAATGTGATATCTCATAGATATGTGTCTATAGACAAGTTCAGTACGGCCTCTGGGTTTCCCAGGACCCACCCGTGTTACTGGGGAGGCCCTAGAAGCATGAGAGACTCGTTTTATGCAGATCTGGTGAAATGTTACCGCTATAACGGTCTAGGTCGTGTGGTTGCAATTGGGGGGGGTGCGAGGATGCCCTAATTGTTATAGCGGTTATATACCGCTATAGCAGTCCCCCTAGAGCAGAAACAGTATCAAATGACACCGTTTCATTTAAGTGATCCCTACTTCTTTATGTAATCGAAACTTGGGTCTCCACCCAGTTTCTCCAAATCCCTAGCCCTTCAAACACATTTTCTCTCATCCTCTCTTAATCCCACTCCAAATCCTTCTCCTCCAAGATCAAAGGTAAGAGATTTCATGGGTTTTTGTCATTCCCCTCTCCTCCATTTCATGTTCTATGTTATTGGTTGTTGTTATTCTCCGTTATCGTCAAGTGGGGGTGCTTCTCCAATATTGTTAGAGTTATCTAGAGGTTTCTAGAAATTAATCTAGAGTTTATGGCTGTTATGGCAGATGTTGGTATCATCCCTCCTTCTCAGAGCTCCATTGGTATTGACACCACTCCTTCCTCCCCTTCGGTTAAATGAATTCAGATCCTATAATCCTTATGTTGATCATTAGAATTATTTTCCTTAATTGTGACATGATTTTAGAGACTATTTCAAGAGATTAGAGTTTACGGTTGATTTTACCAAGTTTATGAAAATGAGGATTTTCAATAGAGCATAAAATATTTGTTTTAATGTAAACTCATGAGAATATTATTGCTAAATGATTTTATCAAAGAGCTAGAGTAAAGTATGAATAAAATTGTATTTAGAGATTTTATGAACTATCATGGTAATTTCAAGAGTAGAGTAATCATATAGATAAAAGTTTTAACCCCAGAGTAAAGCTTAATACAGAGTTTTAGAGTAAATGATAATTTTTATAATTTAGAGACTAGACGATGGCTATAGAGAAATAGATTGTGAATTAACAGCTGAACCCAATTGTTAATTTTGGTATTAAGTTGTCCCGAGAGGATAATCTTATAGAGCAAAGAATAGAACCTTATTAGGTGTCCAATTAGGATCCTTGAAGGGCCCCAAAGATTTGAGAATTTGTTATGTCATGATTGACATGCATAACCGGAGAATATATATATATATATATATATATATATATATATATATATATATATATATATATATATTCTTATGCAATGTATAACTAGAGATCTCTGTTTTTCTAATAGAGTACTGTTATGTTTTTTAGAGAACATCAATTTTGGAACCATTATATTTATACACATGAACGTGATTTCAAAATTATTGCACTAACCAATTTTATAATTATGTATGCATGTATATCTTGTTATTGTCCCATAAGAGGGTTATGGATGAGGGTCTACTCATTGAGTTTTAGATGAAACTCACCTTTTTCCTTCTTCCATTATAGATGTATTAGCTATTGCGAGTCCTTTTTAGCCACCTTCTCCCCAGCAGTAGAGACATTCAGTTGGTGAGCTTCACTTCAGAGTGAAGTACTTTTTTGCATTTTGTTTAGAGATAGAGTGCTCTATGTAACATCCCCTGCTGCTTTATGGATTGACTGCTGTCCCCACAAACCAACATGAGTCTTTTCAGCGTGCTTTATCCTCACTCTAGGGAGCGTGTGAGTGAAGATAAAGCACACTGAAAAGACTCATGTTGGTTTATGGGGACAGTTGTCAATCCATAAACCAGTAGGGGATGTTACACTCTAGTATATATTGTAGGCAGGGTCCTGACCATAGAGTTAGTGCATGATTTGTATACCATGATTATTTTGTATTTATATGACTATAGTTTTCATAGTTTATTTTGTATAGAGAGCAACTCATATACTTTGTAATATGATTATGGATTCTAAAGTTTGGTTATGAAATTATCCATGATGATTATCTTTTCGAGAAAAGAGATTTATTTACAGATGAAATACTGTTTTAGAGATAGATTTATGATTAAATTGTGTATGTAGAGAGACTCAGAGATCACGAGGCTTATGTGGGGATGAAATTTTTCATGTGTTAGTCACGTTTTCAAGTCGAGTCATGACAACTAACCCCATCCATCAATCATATCCAATGATGATGGAACACCCACTTTTTAAGTGTTTAAATAACACTACTTTATCAAGTGTTTGAGCAGACATATTCGTGAATAATTTTTTCTTTGGCTCGACCTAGTTAAAATTAAGGGAAAAATGATTGGTGCACAACAAAATCCTACAACAAGCCTACACTACACATCTTATCATCATTAGATGTGATAAGTGGTCCCCATTCATTCCACTCACTTATAACATCTAATGGTGATATGTGTCTAGTTAGGTTTGTTGTAAGATTTTATTGTGAACCTAACACTTCTTAAATTAAGAATGACAAGTGGGATTGTTCTTAGATCCATGCATTTGGATCTCCTCCCTTTGGGTAATTTTGTTGGCAACGGAAGGGAAGGGGGCAAAAATCCTTTATGATTAGTTTTGGAATAAGGATGGAGTATGCTTCCTGGCCCGTGAAATTTCACCATCATGAGGACATTTTAATAACTTTGTGATAATATTGTGCTATATTTAAAATATTATGTTGCAGACTTGATTGAAAATTTAATGACTTACTGCTATAAATTATAATGATGGTACTAACTAGAGTCTGAGGTTCTTATTGGAGGCCATAGTTGTGGTCCGCCAAGCTACCCACTCTTATTAAGTGTGGCTAAATGCCGAAAAGTATTGCTAAAATCAAATAAATGCATCTAGCTACACTCTATAAATATGGGTATGTGCACTTCATTTGGTGTACCAAAGACAAAACCCTATTTGGAAATGATTTTGAAGAATGGATTTTAGTTTTTAAAAATGCAAATAAGTTGTTTGGATTGATATTTTTCTTTAGATTCGTTATAATGTAAGAAAAACATATTTTGTGTTTAAAAATGTTTAATTATTCTGCAAATCTCTATAGTTTTGCTCAATTTTTAAGTAGACCTCTATAGTTTAAAAGTTTGTAACTAGGTCCCTATAGTGTATGAGATTTTTGAATCAAGTTCATGCCATTTTAAAAAATGAAATATTCCATTTCCATCTTTCTATTCATCCTCTCATGAAAATGGAATTTTCCACAAATATTCTATTTTTATAACAGTATGACTTGGTTGAAAAATCTCATGAACTATATAGGGATCTTGTTAAAAATATTTAAATTATAAGAACCCAACTAAAAATTGAATGAAACTATAAGGATCTGCATAATAATTAAGCATTTAAAAAAATATAGAAAAAAACTTTGAGATTCAATTTTCTTGTTTTTGAATCACTTAAAAACACAATGGCACAATTGAAAATTAGTTGAGTTATTATTTTTATCCACTGTTTGATCCTCATTGGGCAATAACTCTCTTTATTGTTTTGGACCCCTTTCTACCCCGTTATTATTGATATGGCTTTACTCTAAAATATATTTTGCGAAATTTCTTTTGAATTTTGTTTCTTACTTAAAAAATTTTATAATAATTTTATTATGTATAATATTCAAATTTTCATATATTATTTAAAAATTTGATTAACCTGGTTTGACCTGGTCGCTAATCAGGCCATCCTCATGTTGGGTTTTGTTAATAATAAATTATATCTTAGATTTATTCAGAATGATTTAGGTTGATATTAGTTTGATTATATTGATTTAGATTGATATTAGTTTGATTTTATCATTATGTTTTTATTTAGCATTGATTTGTTGTATTTATTATTCTAGGCCTATAAATAGGCACTACCGCTTTGTAATTCATACAATATCTCAAAAATACATCATATGTAGCCATTTTCTTTTTCATTCTTATTTTTCATTATGTCTTCTAACATGATATTAGAGCCATGACACCCACCTTGAAGATTCAATTATGTTGCATTTAGCTTTGCTTAAACAGCAATTTTCTTTCCTTCTAATTTTTTCCTTTTATTTTCTCACATTTGCCTAAGACACATTGTCTCTTCTTTCTCCATGGTTTTCTCCACTTTTTTGCCTCCATGCTCCTCCTCCAATTTGCCCTTGCATACTCCGTTTCTTGGTTCTACTTAGGCCCTCTCTGCGTTCCCTGGTTCTACCCAAGCTCATCTGCATTTTTTGGTTTCACCCAAGCTTATCTAGATTCCTAGTTCCACCAAGGCCCATATGTGTTTCCTAGTTCGACCATGTCCATCTATGTTTCCTCATTCTGCCCATGCCTATTTGCGTTTCCTTGTTCTGCCTAGGCTTGGCTTGTCTTTGTTTCCTAGTTTCGCCTAGACTTGTCTCCTTATTTGGTTTTGCCTAGGCCCCTTACAAATCTTGCCTCCCCTACAAATCTCTGTTCAATTGTAACAAGCTTAAAACTCGATGAGATTTACCTTGAGAGGAAGTGTTAAGAATAAATTATATCTTAGATTTATTTAGAATGATTTAGGTTGATATTAGTTTGATTTTGTCATTGTTGCTATATATGATCTGGGCAGAGGGTATGCTACAGTATGGGCTAGGAAATGATCTGCTTTCTTCTTCTAAGGGTAGGGTACATATGTTGGACCAAGCATTATTGGGGACCGTTGGACATTGAAAGGCTGGCAAGATTAGGGGTGGGACCATCAAGATTTGCTTGGTGAGATTTGAGATTGCTAGGCTGGTCGGGGGTCCATGTTCCGTTGCTTCTATGTTGGGCCGATGTCCATTGGGCTGGGTGAGGGGGAATGCTTATGGGCTCTGTAAGCCAAAGAGGCTCATGGCGTGGTTCGGGTTTGGAGGTGTGCACCTAAGGCGTTGGCATTGGTCGGGCTAGTGCCGACTGGTCCATAAGCCCCCAAATCTCGAGGCCTGAAGGGTCGAAGAGAGTAGTTTGATGTCTGAAGGCATAGGTCAGGTTAGTGTCAACTAGTCCAATCATTTTGTTTTTATTTGGTACTGATTTATTATATTTATTTTTCTAGGCTTATAAATAGACGTTACCGCTTTGGAATTCATACATCTCAATCCCTGTGTTCCTATTTTTCATTATATTTTATAACTATTCAAATTATAGAAAAAGATCTAATCTAAAAAATCGAATCAAATTCAGTCTGGTTTGATCAGACACGTCCCCTGTACCCTCGTATTGTTATTTTGCTCAGTTTCAACTAATATTCCATACTTTTATAAGTCATTAACTTTGTTGAAACTAACTAGTGAGTCCCATAGAGAGAACAATGTGACATTCAAATGCTATTCTTATATATTATAATGACAAAAGCCTCTTGTGACTCGTTAAGGTATAGCTTTCCCAGGTGAGTTGTCCACTTTCATTGTGGTAGAACATAATAATGTTCATACACTCCCCTACCACCACAATGATGGGTGGCGTGGCGTGTAGATGTTAAGCACGGTTGCTTATAAAGCTTTTTTTTTCTAGCTTCTCTACGCCATGTGATCCCATAACCAATTGAAAAAGAAGGCCCTTCACCCAACGAGATAAAGTTTTAAAGTGTTTGGGTTATTATTGCCATACATGAACGGAGGGAAGACAGAAAAAGAATTTATTCATTTAGGCTGCACTTTTCTTCACGGTATGATGAATTTTATTAACCAATTATAAAATTAATTAATAAGTTATTCATGTATTATTAACCAAAAAATAGTTAATTATTTATTTAATTAATTTATAACATATACACATAATTAAACAATATGAGGGTGAATCTAGTGAGAGAATTGGTTTATTATGAGAGTGAGAGAAGTAAATCTGAGTCGTATAATCATACATAGATGGTCAAGATAGTTATTAATAATCACGTGATCATTTAAAATTGCCATGTAATTTTATGTTTTAATTTTAACAATTCATATAACAACTTAGATTCGCTCTTCTCATTCTCACAATAAACCACTCCTCGATCTTGAGTCATTCTCTAAACAATACTATATATATATTATTTGGTATTTGTATTTTAAATTAATCTTAATAAAAATATGCTACATAACTATTGTATTTATGGGATATTTTTCACTTTAGCTGACATGTACTTTGTATTTAAATTTTTTTAAATAATTAAATCACATTCAATTATTTAATATATCTGTGTCAAATATGTCTTAATTATTTTTCTTCAATCCAAATTCATGCAAAGTTTTTGTAGTATTTATCTTTTCTTTTTTTCCATCAGCATTACATACAAATACCTTGCAAAATGATTCCATTTGTTGACATTATTAAGGTAGCATTTGATTTATGTCTCTGGGATAAAAAATATGCAGGCAATGGATACATAAAACTATTTGGTGGTGGCAAGAGAGAAAATTTTTTTGTCCCCATGACATAAATTTTTTGTATTTCTATCTTTTCAAAAAGTGGAAATAAGATACAGAGACAAAAATTTAATATTTTTTCTCCTAATAATACCCATATACATATTTAATATTTTTCAATATGTCCTCAATGCTGGTCGCCGGACCCCCGTCACTACCGGCCGGCCAACGGTCCAATGGCGGCGGGGGTGCATTTGTCTTTTCTCATATATTTGTTGTCTTGTACGTCCCCGCGTTTCCAAATAAGATACAGAAGAGACAATTATCATTTCTTGTACTCCACAATCAAACACAATACAAAGACAATATTTTTTATATCTTTATCTCTACCATCTTTACTGTCCCTGTCTCTACTATCTAGAGACATGAACCAAACGCTATCTAACAAATATATAACAAATTAGTAACAATGAAATACATGATTAGCGCAAATTTTTAGATATATTATCATTCAATTTTATACCGGCACATTTTTATTAACTTAAAGATAGTATAAAATATCAAATACATTATTAAATTTAAATAAAACACTCATTATACGACACTAAACTTAAATTTAATTATTAAATAGGAAGTGGTTTATAACTAGTTCGGTTTCTGTACATTTGGCATACATTTTAATATTAAATTGCATGAATTTTTCTCTGCCGTCCATCAAAATTAAAGGAGGTATCGCATTAGGTCCAGGTCAACATCAAAACTGGAACTCCTATGTGGAAAGCATAATTGCCACATGCAAAGAGTTTCATTAATAAGCTTTTTGGAGGTTGTAGTGCATTCCATAATCAGAAAGTCGAAGCCGGCACCAACAAAGAAAGAGGATCTTCTCTTCATTAAGGAAGCTTTTGATTCTTGAATATGCTACATAAAGTGCTTGACAAGATGTATCCTTTAAATTCACCATAAAAATATGTATCCTTGAAAAATATTATTTTTTGTATAAAAATTATTGATAATCTTTTTCCATCCACACGCGTAACGAACGATAGTCTTTGAAAAGGAAAAAAAAAATTGTAAGTAGAAATATTTGTATTTTTTTAGGTTTGTTTTTTGGGTCCCTTTTTTAGGTCTCTTTTTTAGGGTTTTCTTTCTTTCGAGGTGTGTTCTTTAGGGCTGTACACAATCACAAGTGATTACATTATCAATCCTCTCCAATGGGCCATATTATTAAGCCCTTTGAAAACATTCCTGTATGATCCGTGTGGCACGGATCTCAGGATCTCTCTTCGGTTAGGCATAAAATTTGTGGCCATAGCGACAAAATTGTAATACGTTAGAATTGAGAGGCAGACCGGCCCAGAAAAATAGCAGCCTGTACAAAGAGAAGAGGGCGCTCTCACCAAAAAGAGGGAGAGTAGGGTGGAAGCCAAGATTACCGGCTAATGTTCCGAATAGGATTCAACTGGAGTCCACATTAGCAGCATCTAATAACTTTTAAATTTAATTGGAATATACTGTCGGTATAAAAATATTGTACACATTCATCCAATTATATAATGACACATTAACAAATATGATTGCTTTTCATCCCACTACTTGAAAAGTCATGCAAAAGGAAAGATTTGATTGGAAAATAATGTGAAACTCTTTTACAATATCTTTACATCAAAATTAAACTATAACTTTTTAGAACATGAAATCTCATGAATCCATCGGTTGAACTTGGAATTCCTACTAAATAAATCAAGTTTATAAAATTTCATTCAATTTGAACCCGATTTGGTGGTTCATCGATTCATCAAATTTTGTTTCGCTTGTGTTTAACTCTCAGATTGGATTCTTAATGTGAAAAAAAAAATTTCACAGATTAATGAACACTTTTGGATTCATCAAGTTTATCAATGTTTAGGAAGCCAAGATTACTGGTTAATGTTCCGAATAGGATTGCTGTTACCAGGCCAGTGTGGTTGCGTTACTATCTAGCGGATGAAATTGTTTTGTTCTTCCACTGATACCTACTATAATAGACGGTTTCTACCATGATAACTCCATTTCACCGAGTTATTTAGCTTTCATACAGGCTGCTCAGTCTATGATTTACATAAGTGAAACACACTTCTGAAAAATAACACTTGTTTTGACCTTTTTCCCCCCTTGAAAATTAAAGATTATAATTCATGATTATTGAGATAAATTGCACATTATAATCCAGAATCTCTTTAAAAATGCAGATTGACATCCAGGTCGAGTCGATCTTAGTGCTTTTAAAGGTAGCACTTATTTCTTTTGCTATTTGCATAAAAAGGACAAACTCTTTGACCTGTTTCATCGCCCATAAATTAAAATCTCCTTGTCTGTCTTCCCTTTCTCCAACAATTACTACATATAAACACAGGAGCCTATATGATTTATCCTTCCCCTAAATGAGAATATATCATCACATTTTAAGATAATAAGGCCCAAAGTTGCACTGCCTAATATTTAATAGAACCACGTTTAATGCTAACAGAGACATGTGCTTGCTTCTGTCCTCACTCACAAAGCATATGCTTTATTATATTCTCACTTGCCTGGGTCTTTGCTGTTATATTTAGGTACACTAGTCGTTTTACCTGTGTATTACATGGGATGACAATAAGAATAATTTATTGACAATTATCAAAAATAAATAATTTATTTAAATATATCTTATAGAAAATTGAGTATATAAATTTATTTTAAAAATAAGTTAATAGTTAAATAAATTGATAAAATATAAATATGTTATTCCTATTTTATATCGTATTTTGAATATCATATTTATAAGGGTGAAAAAAAATCAATAAATGACTATAACAATAAAAAACATATTTTATGAAAATTTTGTACATTTCGAAAGTTAAAATTATTGAATAATGAAAAAGAATAAGTTGATAACTTTATTACATCATGATCTACCTATAAGGATAATAATGGGTATTCATAATAGAGAGAATATGTCTCATGCTTCTATCCTCATTCAGAATTTTACCTTTTATCGTGCATCCTCATTATCGTCACAACTCCTCATTCCTTATTTCCTGTGAGGGTTTGAATCCAGACGTATATTTACGGATTTATTAAAAGAATTCCAAATTTTGTTTAAATTATTTGAAATTTGAAACATAAATATTTATAATAATAAATATTAGTAATGCAATATAATCTAAATTAAAAAATAAAAAATACATACATAATGTAAATCCAATATAGATAATTGAAAAACTAAAGATGTGTTATCCTTGTCCATGTTTCATTTAACAAACAGGCACCCCACCCCTATGAAAATAAAATTTGTCCCTATTTCCATCCTTGTTGTGGGTAATTCTGTTCCACATATACCCACTTTGATGAATTTTTTTTATCATCCCTAGTCATTTATATTTTTTAATAAGTTAAAATATTTTATTTATAAAAAAATAAAAATATATTTCCTAATTAGTAAAAATAATTATTAAATTTAATTTATGTGATTTCAATTAAACCCTCTTTTCTTGTACATAAGTTTAGTAAATTAAAATATCAATTTTAAAATATATATTATAATTAATAATTATTGTTTTATAATTAGTAAAAAATCACATATAATCCTAATTTATGTCATCCCAATTATTGGAGTGGTATATCAATTACACAATTATTTTCATAAAAAAATTATGCAATTTTTTAAAATAATTAATAAATAATTAGTATCATTATTAAAAAAGTGCAAATTGTGGGATTTTTTAAAATATTTTAATGTTAAAAAATTGAAGTATAATTTTTCAAAAAAATTAATATGAAGCATTTGTGGAATTGATAAGTTGGAATATTTAGGTTGTAAAAAATTAGATATGGTATAGTGAAACCGGCAGATATATATTTTGTTAATGATTTTCAAAAGTTTTATATTTAAAGTTACAAACTACTCCTCCCTTGACTTCGTGTTCATTTAGAATTTCGCTTATTATTCCTATTCTAATCTTCATCTCGGGTCTCTATTCTTTATTCCCCACAGAGATTTTAATTCTTATTGATATTCACAGGTTCATTAAAAAAATTTTAGAAAGCTTTGAAATTCAAAATACAAATATCAATGATGATAAATATCACTAACGCAACATAATTCAAATTAAAAAAATACATACATGATGCAAATTAAATCCAATAAAGATAATTGAAAAAAATGTGTGCTAAGATTTTCTTGTTATTATTAATTATTATAATTACAATTGTTTTGTTATCATTAATACTATAATTATAATAATTAGTTGTAATTTTTTTTGGGTAACATAATTATAATAGCTTTGCTATCTTTAATACTACTCAAATATATAAAATTTTAATCATATAATACATACGATTATAATTTTATTTATATTATTTGTTATTTGTTTAATAATTTCAATGAAGTATGATATGAAGGCATGATTGGAAAAAATAATTAATAATTAGAAGGTAAATAAAATTTAAAAACTTACTTTAAATATTAAGATTATGAAAATGGTGGAGTATAATTTTTTTTATGAATGATACATGAAAATTATCCATATAATAAATCTTAATTATTAGTATTATGAATAGATTATAGATTATATTAAATCCTTAAACAATATGTTAACTATGATATTAAGTTTTATTAAAATATCAAAACTAATATAGTATAGCATGTATTATTGTATTTTTATTATCAATATCATTACAGTAGATTAGGGAAAATTTTTATATATTATAATAATTTATAATAAATTATATATTATAGTAATTAAAACCAACATGCAAAAATAAAATGAAATGTAATTAAAGTTATTCCTTAAATTTTTAATTTAAATTTGAGAGTGATTGATTAATTAGAAAGTGATTGTTTGATCATATTTATGTGTTAATTTATGGTATTAAATTTTTAGTTATAATTTGTTAACCATGATAATATTTACTATGATTTTAATTAATAAAATAATTTTTAATTAATATAATTACTATGTCAATGATAGCATAAATCTAAGGTTGATTCAATAATATCAATTTGATATTTTTTTTTCTAAATTCATGGACTTGTTCAAAGCTAATTATGATTAAAAGATATATATCTTATTAATTTTTACAATATATTATTCCAAGGATTCAATTTTAATGTATTATTAATATAAAAAGATATTTTACATAGATATTTAACTATTTAAAATTAAAGTATTCAACCGCTAATTACTATATTTAAATGTAATTTAAATATAAAAAAATGAAAAGAATATCATATTCAAATCATATTAAAAACCATCAAAAACCTTATGAATCCCATTTAAAATAAGTAAATAACTTCTATACTTGAAAATTTCATATTAAAATTAAATGATAATAGAGTATATGTGAGTTTATAAAAAAATACTCGAGGATTAAATAAAGAAAAATATCATAGTAAATATTTTATATTTTTAAAATAAAAAATATATTTCAAAAGGTAAACTAAATTATTTAAATAATTATTGAATTAATTCCAGAAGATTTTAATTTATTTATCTTGATATGCATGTTTAAAATATACATCTATTATTATTAATGATTGAAATCATTGTTATAGATTACTTTAATTACAAATTGATAGTTACATATTGATTAAAAATTATCATATAAGTTAATTTCAAATTATACATTTATTAATAATATATAAATTACGTGTTCCGTATAGAACTATAATATATTTGAAAGATACCATGACTATATATTAAGCCAAATAATGTAATAATAAAAAATAATTTGAAATATATTAGAACAAAAAAAACTATTTTTGCATAAATTTAAAATATAGAATAAAAATTTGCAAAGTCAACGAATAAAAAAGCACTTGCAAATTAGTGATATTGTAATATTTGATAATGAGTTTTGAAATTGGGTTATAAAGTAACAATGAGATTATGATTTATAATTAATATCTCATAATTAATAATTAATTATGATTGATGTGGTTGATATTTATCAATTAAATATAAATTGATGATTCAAATTTTAAATAAAAATTGTGGGCCCTAAATCGCTCTAGAAGCGATATACATAAAATTTTTTCTTATAAAAGTCTAAAATATTAGTATTATAAATTTAGCTCAACGTATGCTATGAAGTTAATACGATATAAAGTTCTGTTTTAGCACGAATTTTATATCAATCATGAACCTCCTCAACTACTCTCCATTACTAGATCATGTTGAATCCAAATCTTTTTATCTTGATGTTTGTACTTTGTATATATTGGGGTGGATGGTTGTTTTGATATACAGAACAATTAAATTAAATGGAAGGATCCCCATGAATATAACTCCTGGATTGTAGTGGAAAGAGAAGAGCTTCTTCCACATGAATTGGTGGCTTTATTATGTGACAATGTGACATGAAATTTGACACTCGAGAATTCTACAAATTAAAATATTGATGCCAGTTGGTCATATATATCTGAAAGATTCTCGCCAATTATTGCAGGTAGGCTACGGAAATTCCAGTCAAAGCTTTCTATATAGAAAATTTCGAGCAAAAGAATGGTTTGGATAAGTATGTATCTATACTAATAATGATTCAAAAGACTAAATAATGAGGAGTTGGTAAGTGCCAAACTATGATTCATTCTTTTTTTTTTTTTCTAAATTTTTAAATTTAAAATTGTTTATTAAAAAGAAAAATTAATTTCAATTATAATTATATTTATCTTTAAAGCACTCACCCCACCCTATGCTTCCTCCAATAATTTGGCAATTATTCAATCAAAATATTTTTAAATTAATTAAATTTATTTGACATCTATGGTAATAAATCGACATTATAATATAAATGCATAAAATCAATTTCTTAATTCATAATAAATGAGTTTCGATCAAATTTAAAATCATTTGAATATTTTTTTTTGTATTTTCACTAATCTAAAATTTAAAATTCAAAATATATTATAAATATTTTTTAATTTTTCTTTTGCCAAATCGTACCTCTTCATTTTTTATGTTCCTTTCTCCTCATGTCAGCAATATATAAAGAAACAAGGTTTTCTATTTCATTCATCTTACTTCACTAAGCACTGTACAACTATAATTTAGAGCCATCTTTTCTCTACATAGGTTTTGATGTATTTGGTTTTTTTTTTTGGCATGTCCAATTTGCTGTTTTTTGTTTTATTTTCTATAATCTAAAACGACCATTCATCGTCTTCTTCGTTTGACTCTCTGTATATCTCTTTCTACACATTCATATTACACATTGTATGAGATAAAAATAGAGCCGTCTTCCCCACCACATTATTTCACTAGTGTCACTTATTTGCGCTGCTTTTTTCTTCTTTTTTTTTAGATTGAACAACAATTTTATCTAAGGACGGATAACCAATCTTAGAAGTGATTATTGTTTTTTTTCAACTATTGTTGGATAATGGAAAGAATACAAACTCCTTCTCATTACAAGTGCTAAATAGGCTAGGCAACAAAGAAGGTTTTGAAATACGTAAAATTCATTCATAACACTCATAGTCATGTAAAGGTTAATTTATTTCAAAATGTTTATTTTGTTTAATTATATCTATTTTATATTTTACAATGTATTTTGAACTCATGTAATATACTGGCAATTGGACAAATTTTTTTTTTGAATATTTTGATATATTGGCAATTTTCAACAGCTGTTTTTGATATATATTGATAATTTTTGTATTTTAATAAAAACTGAAATACTATTTATCAGTGAGATTGTATTGTTGGATGATTTGTGTTAAATAGTTTATTTATGGTATATTTTGATATATCATTCCTTTATTCTTATAAAAGTTAAAAATAATAATATTTCCACATCTTTTATTTCAGAATTTGATGTTTGGTCTTATTGATGGTGATGGATCCTAACAGTCTTCCAAATCTGAGCCCTCCTCTTTATACTCTAGCCAAGCAACTGTTGAATGAGTTTGAAGATACTGCAGAGGGTGATGTGTCTACTACAAAAATGAAGGCAATCTGATGTAAGCGGTTGTTTCATATTTTGATGTGGGAATGTCATTGAGTTGTTTTTTTAATGGAGTGCCTCTCTTTGTTGGTCTATTTTCTTTTGTCTTCTAATACATGTTTTATGATATATGAATATGATTATGATTTAGATATTAATCTATACTTTTTAGGTTTTAGTACTTACACATTTATTTAACGTTGATTAGATATGATATGACTATAATTCGATAGTTCTCACAGAAAAGATATTATCTGATACGATATGAATTTTTCTAATGAATATTGTTTGTACTTTATTATACTTTTAGTACATTGTTTTTCAAAAAACAATGGCCTTAACAAACTTTGACCTAAACTAAAAAACAATCGAAAGCAATTTGAAAATTAACATTTATTCTAATCTATTAATATTATTCAAAAAACGGTTATAATCAATTGTAAACTTTGCATTTATTTTTTTTCACCGTATTTATGGAAATCAAAGTCGCTTAACGGAAAGGAATAATATATTTTTTTTAACTAAAGGAATATTATTTTGAACAGATACATATTTACACTCTATTTATGATAAGAAAAATTCGCAATTTTTTTTTATTGCTTTACATGTATTGGGATTCTTGCCCAACTTTAACTGAAAATCTTAAATGAAATTTTAAAAATCAAAATATAATAAATTTGAAACATTGATTATACTTATCATAATATACTGAAAGATATATAAAGTACTTTATGTTTGGATTAATCAAATATATCATTAATACAAAAAATATATTAAACTCTCACATTAACTAATTCAAACCTTTTTTTTTCCTAAAACAATGACCTTTACAAACTTTTATTTCAACCAAAAAAATAATTGTAATCAATTGAAGATAAGCATTTATTCTAATTGTTTATGTTATAAAAAACCATCTGTTGAAATCAATTAAAAACTTTGCATTTATTTGATTTTCACTCATTTTTGGAAACCAAAACCACTTATAGTAAAGGAATATTATTTTGAACAGATATATATTGACACGCTATTTATGATAAAAAAAAAATTACAGAGAATAATTTATTACTTTACATGAATAGGGATTCTTAACTAATTTTAATTGAAAATCTCAATTGAACATGGTGATTTGAAAAAAAGTATAAATCATAAATATAATTAAGAAATTCATGGTATTGTTTATACTTATTGATATCAAAATCAATTTATATTAAAAGACATACTAAATTAAAGTCACTTTACTTTTTAATTAAAAATATATTATTTTTAATTTAAAATTAGACAAATGTATTAAATATCAAACAATATATTAATAACTACGTAAAGAAAACAATATAATATATTCATAAAATCACTTTGAATGAATTTATTAAAGGAAATTCAGATCATGCATACATCAGACAAGTTCAAACACTCCACTATTAATTTGGATTTAATTTAATTTGATTCTTATATCTGTAATAAAAACATCATGAGAAATCAATTTATTATTTTACATTTATCTAGAATAGTAGATTAATTAGCATAAAAAGTCCCCATAGATTATTTTGTGATATGAAATGGTTGTGTGTTTTCTTGATATTGTTGTCTTTTTTATTTTTCAACAAAATATTTCTATTTATCTTTGAGCTAAGTATAATTCTTTTTTATATTTTCATTTTTTTAATGTATTTTTTTGTATCTATTAAAGTTGATTTTAATTAACTATGTTTAGTATAAAATGATCTAATAATATAAAAATTTTCTATTTTAAATTATTATAATGTGACTCTTAATTATTATGTAAATATTGGAAATTTTAAGCATTTATTTAAAGATTACATTTTTCCCCATGATTTTAAAATATCTATATATATATATATATATTAATTTAGTTTTTAAAAGAAAAAAATAATACTAGTTGCATATATATATATATATCCTCTGAAATCTGAATCTAAGTATTATTATTTTTGTTATTCTCTTAGTTTATTTCTATGGATCGGTTAACTTATTGGTTTGTGCTTTCGCGTTTTGTTTTTTTCGTAGAATGTGAACATGAGGGTAGTATATTATAGACAAGGAACACAAGCACCCTTCCGTGCGATAGATAGTTTTGGATATATTAACATGTGCCTATATCCACTTCTAATTTATATTAATTTATGAATTTAAATTTTGAATAATTTATTATAAATTTCTCCAAAATCTAAAATCTCAAATATATATGTTTGGACTATTATATCAAACATACTTTTTTTTTATTTTTTTAATAGATAGAAGGCCTCAACTCCAAGGAGGAGGAGAACAAAAGGTTCAAACAACACAACAGCTGCTGCCACGTACATCAGTACATGTCTATCAGCTACAACATCAGAAAACCAAAACAAGGAAGACACAAGAAAAGAAACAGAAGGCAACCAACCAGCAGCAGCAACAAGATGCAAACTAACAGCATCAAGCAACTACCCAGAAGCCACACTAGCATCAAGAAAAATAAAAAAAAAAAAAAAAAATTGGCTTTGCATCTTTCGCCATCAGCAAAAAAGACCTCTGTCAGCATAAGCACAAGAAGGAAAAGCCAGCTTCTTAGATTACTCCTGGCCTTGCAGAAAGGCAGCTACGTGCGCTTAAACAAACCAATTCATGTCAATCCAACTATTAGCAAGCGAGTCCAGCCTCGTTTGGCATTGCCATCAAGGGCTAAGACAAGAATGCTAACCAATCCCCTTCGGCAAAGCCATCAAGGATTAAGCGAGGGATGTGCATGATTGGTTCCAACAAACACCTCAGCAATTATAGGAACATTATCTCCTGTTATTTGAATTTGTATGAGTAGACTTATTAGCTAGCCACCTCCATTTTCTTAAACTAGATGGGTTTGAATTCAGCTTCTCTCTACCATTACCCCTCGGTTTGGCATCAAAGTCTTTAACCAAAAGGCCCATCGTACCTTAACCTGTTTAGTTTCAAAATCCCACTTTCGTTCATATGTTTCAAAGACCACTCTATTCCTAATAGTCCATAAAGTCCAAACAACAACATGTAAAAGAGAGACCTACATCTTTTCTGTTTTGGATATAGGCTTACACTTTCCCATGCTTGGAAAAAACCAGCAAGTTCAAAGGGGAAACAAATCTGCGCCTCCCATCGCAAGACATATTCCATCCATATCCTCCATGAAAAAGAACAATGAAAGAAGAATTGTTCAACTGTTTCAGTCTCTCATAAACAAAAAGGACAAACAGCCGCAACTGGTGGTAGAATACCTAGAGATACAAACCTCTCCCATGTATTCATCCTTTTCTGTAGCACAAACCAAATTAAAAGTTCAGCACGTGGTGGGGCAACACCTCTATAAGCTAGCCTCATGGAGACATCACATCACCAATGGAATTTCTTGCAGTCAAAATCTGCTGCCGAATCACGTTGTGAATCTTCGAGAGAGGCAAGATTCTAAACAAAGGAATCATCATCCAGTTGACACAGTGCATGCTGCTGAACCATCGAGTGCATCTGGTCATATAATTCTACCTCCCTTTGAAAAAAATCTCTTCTCCAAACAAAAGCCCTCCTCCACACATACCCATCCCAATACCCCATATCTATCACAAATGAATACTGTTGCATCAATAAATTATACAACCTTGGAAATCTTTCCCGTAGCAAAGTTTACCCACATTTCTCCACATACCTTTTGATGAAATGACCTCATGAACTACATCTCTTTGCGAAGAGATTAATTGAATATGCCCCCATAGACCTCCTTTGGAACCTTCAGTGATATTTATCCTTCTCCCATCTTGATTATGATAGTGATTAGAGATGAATAATACCCTTTTCCACAAAGCCTCATTTCCATCCCACAGCCGCCATCACCACTTGAATAGTAGTGCAGCGTTCTTAATGGCTGGGCTCCCAACACCTAAACCACTAAGATGCTTTGGTTCTTGTATCACCTCTCACGCAACTAGCGAAATAACCTTTGCCTCATTATTCCCTGTGCAAAAGAAGTTTCTTTGCATAGCAATAATCCTCTTTTCTACTGCCACCGAGATTTTGAACAAACTCAAATAGTACATAGGCAATTTATTCATAGCAGATTTTGTTAACACAATTCTTCCTGCCCTCGATCAAGTTCTAGCCTTCCACATAGCTAGCCTCTTCTCAATTCTCTCCTATACCGGTTTCGAGGTTGAAAATCGCCTTGAATTAGCCCCATGGGAAATAACAAGGTACATAACTGGGAGGTTCTTTAATGAACAATGAAGAACCAAGGCCAAATGTGCTGCCTACTGCTCATCACACCCAATCGGGACAAAAGACGATTTACAGTAGTTAATTTTTAATCCAGACATCAATGAAAATCTTTTAATTCCACAGCATCATTTATCTTTTATACTAGAACAACCCATGTCATGTTATTTTCTTCTAGAAAGTAACTTGAGTCAAAGAATGATAATACAAAACTGACAATTTCATCGCCTACAGTATCCCACATCTTTTTAATGAAATTAAAGTTAAAGCCATCGTACTGTTATTGATTTTTTAGAGCCTGGAACACCCAATTTTGTAGAATGTTAACTTCTAATGGAAGTCTTTTGTGGCATTTTAATATGTAAATATCTCTTACAAATGGTTTAGTAATTTTAGAATTTATCCTAATTTTAGCATAAATTGTCATTTTATTTTCAGGTTCTTAAGAAAGTCACAAAAAAGGAGTGAAGGTTCCCAATCTGGTATCTCAGTGCTAGTTCTGGCATTACAACACCCATAGGTCCACACAAACTGATGTTGTCAACTGAACTTGGCATCACAGCGCCCAACAATGGCGCCGCAATGCCTGTGGCCTTTGTTTTCCTTGTGTTTTGTATCTGATTGGATTATTGAGGTGTTAGGGATGAAGGGGAGACTAGGAGAAATAGAAAAGAAAGACTAGGAAAAGGGATGAGAAAAGGAGAAAATTAGAGGAAGAGGGGAAGATTGGAGAAATCCATCATCATCAACTCTGAGTTTTATGAATTTCTCTTCTTTCTTACAAATTTTCTATTTCTTTTGTGATGTGTAATTAAACTCGTAATTAAGGACAGAGTGAATTTGGCTTGTTATGTGTTTCTCTTGAACCAATTTACTTGAGTTTGGATTATTTATGGATTAATTATTTACCTTTGCTATTATTGCAAGTTTGTAAGTTGGCTTCTCATAGAATTTGATTAGGGTTCATATCCAAATTGAGAAATTTGATTGTGTTATTGCTCTAAGGTGTTAAATGGCATAATTTTCAAGAATTAGGGATATTTCTTGTGGTTATGTGGAAATTGGATCAGAATTTATGCTTAACCCCACTATTTGTTAAATATAGTTAAGGAATTAATATACTTTGATAAGTAGAGGACAATTGGTTTGCTAAGGAATTAAGGGCCAATTACCCAAGATTATGAAAATCGGACCTGATATCGTACTAGTTAGGGTAAGGGTTCGTAGATTTAGAGGTTCAACTGATTCAATCGAGGGTCCAACTGAAATATGGCCGGTATATAATAAAACATGTATTTATATAAATACATAAAAATATAAAATAAAATATATTTCATATATAAAATAACTAAAAATTAAATTAAGTATCAATAAAACCCATAAAACATAAAATAATTTATCTCTTAATTAAAATAAACATTATCCATATGGATCAAATCTCTCAAGTTACTACTTCCCATATTAGAAAAGGAAAAAAAATAGAAAATATGAGATCTTTGGCCATTTTTTTAAAAAAAAATCTAAAATGGTGCCATTTTGCATCTTTTTTTTACAAAAAAAGGTTAGACTGGTTTTTTGACTGGCCCGATTTGCCCAGTTCAACCAGTCTAATCAGCTGATCCAATTCAATTTTTAGAACATTGCAATTACCTATAATTTTTCCATTAATCCTTATAGTTTTCCAACTCAAGTTAATCAGGCTAAGAAGTTTGGAACACAAGAGCCAAAGGATCTTTCACCCCTGATGCTTTTACATATAATTGTGGCTTGTTGAAATTTGTCACTTAAGTCATAACTTATATTTACAAGTTGTCAAAGCTTTATTAGCATTAGAGCTACCTTCAATCATATCCAAACCATCTTGTTTAATTTTATCTAATTAGAAGCAAACTTGCAAACTATTGTTCAATTGCACTAGTCCTCATATGAACAATATTTACTTACAGTGTTTTACTACTTGAACAATTCAATGCACTTATCGATTGACCATCAAGTTTTTGGCACAATTGCCAGGGACTAGTTGTTTATTGACAATACTAGTAGCTAATTGAATTTCTCTATTAGATTTTAATTTTTATGTTTTTGTGTTTGAGTTTTTTTTTTTATTCGTTTGATAGTTTATTTTGGTTCGTATTTTGTCTACTTTATTTCAGTCATTTTTTAATTTTATGGTAGTATATTGTTTTCTTTTCTTTTATTGTGCTTTGTGAACTTATTGCCTTTGAGTGTTTCTTTGTATGCGAGGTACAATTGATCCAAATTCTTTAAAATTTGATCTAGAAATTGAAAAGACAGCAAAGAGGCTAAAGAAGGAAGTGAGAGTAAGAGAACACGTGGAAGAAGCGACTAAGATAGCAGATGAAAATCAAAATTCACCAAGAAGAAAGACTTTGGGGGGAGTATGCCACACCTAGTGCTGATGGGTGTGCATAGAAATAGAATTGCAAGACCTTGATCCAAGCAAATAATTTTGAGCTGAAGCTTGCTTTCATTCAATTCGCTGAACAAGACTAGTTTAGTGGAGGGTCATAAGATGATCCAAATTATAGTATATAAAATATGATATCTTATACAGTACTATATTAAATATTATATAATATTAAAAGCTTATCAAGCCTTATACAATCAGGTCTTTATACTATCAATCCTTATCCTATTGGATATGCCAAATGACCCTAATTAGTATTTATGTTTTATGTGTATATATATTAAATAAATTAGTTAAGATGAGAGCTTCTTTTTTTTTTGACTTAAGAAAACTTCTAAGCTTATAATTAATTCACACCCCTTATAAGATTAAATTTTTTGAGTTTAAAGTTTGAACAATTCAGAATAATGTGAAATAATAATAATAATAATAATAATAATAATAATAATAATAAAACTCTAGACTATTTGATTATAAAAAGTTTAGTAGCATGTCATGAGTTTTTTTAATTTTAAATTATTAAATAAAGATATATAAATAATTTTATATCTAATAAAAAATTAATTTTTCTTTTATTTTCCTTAATTAACCAGTATCGATCTCAGTTATGTTTATGTTTCAAATTAAAGTCATGCCTTACGTAAATGATGATTTTTTAATGACCTGATAAAGCGATGGAATATGACTTTAATTTATTTTATGCGATGGTATATAACTTTTATATTTTTAACTTTAGTTGTCATGGTTTAGTGCATTGTGCACCTGTTAAATTCTATTGCTAAAGACCCATTTCTAATGCAACAAATGTAGAGTTGCAGTTGGAAAAAGAATGAAAAAGGTAAAATATGAAACTTTTTAATTTGTCATTTTTCCTCATGTGAACTGATTTGGGATCACGGAGTCATTCAAGGGCTGAGGGAGGCAGCTGGCCCCCAAATTTTTTTCAACAGCATTATTACTATTAATTGTATCCAGCCAAGTGGAGCTCAAAGTTTTCAATAACTTTTTGTAGTTTTGTATTATTAGCATAGATCATCCATAATAATTTTTGTTTTTTCACATTCATAATAATAGTTAAGTTTTAGTGTAGTTCCATCACTTTGCGATAGAACCCTTTTGACGCATCCTTGTTATGCGTATAGTTTATTTGAGAAGATTTGTGCATAATTTAAGTTGATAGTTATATTTTTAATGAACAAGTACTGCTGTTACTCTTACCAAAGCGGTAAATGAGCTACGCCTGAGAGGACAAACTTAATTTATTCACACATTAAACTTAAATATCAAAATCTTACAATAGAGTGAAATTAGGGGTACAAATCATAGTTATTAAAACTAGACCGGACTGGTCAGTTTGAACCGAAAATCGATTGGGTGGTCATTTGATGCGGTTCTCGCGTTAGATCGAAGTCGTTGAGCAGTCAAACTTGGTCAAACCCCAGTTGAACTGGCGGAACCGCCTCTGGAAGTGAACTGCGCACCCAAGCCTACACACGTGGCAATCCATGATAAATCTGTGACAACCCAAAAACTATCAAAGGTTGGACTCAAACCTGCGACCGTGTGGGAAAGGAAGCGTTGCAACATCGATACGCCATTATTCTCTTTGTTATATATTATGGGTTTAGTTATATATATAGTATATTTAGCTAAGTTGGTTTTTTTAAATACTAATCCAAAATACCATCCACAAGAGTTGAACTAGGGACATGCACTCTAAGATGCATTGGGCGAGTATGGCTACCACTAATGTATTATTAAATATATATTAAATATTAAATCGGATCAAACTATAATTTTATATATTTATCTAATTAAATCTTATTTAACCAGTTGATCAATGACCCAGTAACCTAGTGCGTTAACCGAGTCGATCACTGGTTCGTTGTAATAATTATGGTACGAATACCATCAAAATTATCAAAAGTGATCACAACTCGGCCCGACCATATAACCTAAACCAAATGTCAAAATTAGAAGTGTTGATAACTTGGCCCAACCTAAAATTTAATTTGCTATTTGGGTTCTAAAATTTGACTCACTAGACTTTTTGAGTTAGGTTTTGATCATACTTCATTATAGGTTGGCCTAGTCTGACACAAAGTCAATTACTTTCTTAAAGTTTAACTTTTAAAGATAATTAATATGATAAATATAATTATAAAATTTTGAACTTCAATTAGTATAATCTATGCAAGTTTATGTTACTTTTATATTAATATTATTTATTTTGAAACACATTGTAAAATATCTTTTGAAATTTTGCATACTACTTTAAAAATTTTATAATTTTACTATATATATATATATAATTTCTAAATCTTTATATTGTTCGAAGGATGGGCTAAGCTGGTTTAACCCAACCACTAGCTAGCTGTGACATTATTGGGCAGAATTCAAGCTTAAAAAATGGGGTTGATTGAGCCGGGTTTTCATTTGATCCAACTTTATCAATCTGTCATGTCTAGTGATGCATACGGATTTACTGCTTTTTCCCTATTACTTGCATTCCCATTTAACCATTGCTTTACATTTAAGAAAAAAGTTTGTATTGTTTCCTTCATTTCAGTACTTTCGAACAGACAACTTGAAACTTACATAGTTCTTGTTGGGTTGTGATAATTTTACGGTGCAATAGCAACAAACAATCAATTCTAAGTTATAACTTTGGCACGCAAGGCCTGATTTATTTATTTATTTTTTCTAAACACTCCTACATTTAAAATTATCGTTGTCACATTGTTCTTCAGAAAAATGTCTTTATTCTTTAGACAGAGAAGTTTACTCAGAGGAGAAATTGCAAAGGCAGATCCGACAGGAATAGAGACAAAAAATTATCAGCTTTATTCTCATAATTATGTTACATTTTTGCTTGACTCTCCATATGAATATCTGATTCCTTGGGGCAATAACTTGGCTTCGTCTACGAAATTTATCACATCCACATGAATATATATGATTATGTTGAGGTGTATCCTTGTAGGTCATAATCGAAGGATGTACCCCTCCTCACCAGGACAACTTTAACAAGTTCCTACTTTGCATTATATTATACGAAATCATTGTGCCAAAACATTACAAGCAATAGTTCACATGATCAAATTGGCCCACACGTGTCTCGCATATGTTAGAGAACAAAGCAATCAACATTAATAGGCATATTCATTTGAAGCTATGTCACACTCCTATTGTTGAAGAAATTAAATCAATTATTTTTATCAACTAAGAAAAAACAAATCAAGCATTCAGTTGTAAACCTCAATGGATACCAGCTACTAAAAAACTCCTCTACAGCTAAAGTGCACTTGCTGTATTTTTTTTTGTTTCCCCATCTATTCTATTATTAGAAACATCTTCCTCCATATCCCGTGCGTCTCAATAGTGCTTGTTTTATGTCCTCAGAACTCAGAATTGTATTCTGCTCCAATCCCTGTTACATAACAAAATGGATATATTAGGAGTGATTACTCCATCGGTCAATCAACAAAAAAAGGACCATATAGTATATATGAACGTAAAAGCATCAACCAAGGAATTTTTTTCATAGTAATCTACCTCTGAGCAAGAAGCCTGCATTGTGAAATCGTTGAAACAACTGATAACACACTGTTGAATCTCAAGGCCCAATGCTTCCAAAGTGTTTACTGTAGATAGTAACTGGCCCGATTTCCCTGCACAGCAGATCTCAACCCTTGTGTTGACATTCCTCCTCTCCACATCAAACTACCAAGAGATTAAGGAGGGAAAATCAATGTACGGTTCCACCCACATCACAATTGGGGTCCTTCAACGGTTATTTTTCTTCAAAGGGTCTTTGGTAGGTAGCTAATAATCTAGTAGCAGAGAAAGTTCATACCTTGGGAGAATTTCTGACTAAGGTTTCATTTGGCTTTACATCCTTGAAAATGCCATTTGAATCCACTTTTATATCTTGTTTCAAACTATTGATCTTCTCTAGGAGTTCCTTCATGTAATCAATAGTGTCTCCAAGTATGGATGTTCTGTCCATCTGCATAAGCATTCAACAAGCAAATTATCACTAATGGATCTAACACAAACTATATAGTAGTTGTTTTATTATTTTCTTTTGTCTAAACAACGAGTATTTAGAGTCCACTAGTCCACTAGACTTCAGCCAATCTGGTGATTAGAATGGGATCTGCGCGTTTGTGAGTTTGGATTTTGGAGAGAGGAAAGGGGAAGGGGAATCTTATAATGTAAAATTTTACAAACCTTTCATTCTCCTTTCCTTTCCTCCAAAATATAGACTCATAAACACACCCTAACACTTTAGTTCTCAACGTGTTATAGTGCCCTCATTGAATGATTCATTAATCTCACTGCTTAGTGCTTACCTTACTTATCTTGGGGACAATTGATCTTAGCATGGAGAGTCGGTCATTTAGTCTCTTTCTTCTCCTCCTCTCAGCCATTAGATTCTTGGAGGGTTGTCCCTGCAGCTTCTTTGGTCGATTCTTTCTTTCCATACATGTACCAGTAGTGTTGAAAACTGGCACTTCAGAAGATTGGCTTGGCTCCGTTTTGCACACGGTTTGCAGCTCCAAACTATGAAGCTCTTCCCCAAGCAAACTTGCGGGATCGTCTTCTTCCATCATAGAAAGTGGATAGTTATCTTCTGGAGCCAGAAATGGTGGGGTGTTAAGTGGTGTATCAAAGCTGTTATAGGATGAGCCAATGATCTGTGGTGCAGAAAATTCTTCAAGTAAAGAACAATAGATTTCATTGAAGGTGTGGTCATTGTAACTTTGAGGAACTTGGCAAGTGTATGAGTTTGGAACAAGAGCAGGAGAATTTTGATCAAAAGATTCAAAACTCCAGCCATTAGGGAAGAGATGGTTTTCTTCTGGACATGGATTGGTGTCCCATGTTTCTCTTCCTAGAGACAATAACTCCTCCAAGAAATCATGATCATAGAGCTCCATCTTTCTTTCTCTTTCTTTCTCTCCCTCTCTCTCTATGTGTCACTATTATGTGAGGGCTAATTATTTAGGAAATACTTGAGAACATGGAGCTCAAAGTTAAAGCATTTATAGGAGGCACACGGAAAGGCTTCTTGCTAATTGATTATTGTATGCATTATCATAGTATTTAATATTTATGTGGTATTCTTTTGCACCAATAGCCTAAGACCAAAATGGAATCTACCTTTCATCTTACTCCTCTCTCTTTCCCTATAAGAGGGGAGAATTATTCTTAGGTGATTTAAGAAGGTTTTAATATGTATTTTTTATTTGATGTTTAAGGCTTTACTTTTAATATTTTAAAATATTGTAAAAGTAAAATAGAATGATGACTCACATATATTAAATAAGATTTTTTTTCCTTTCAGCAATACTTCCAAATTTCTCCAAAAAGAGGGGTTATTTTTGTCTTTTTCTCCCAAATCTCTGCAATAAAAACTAATTAAGATTCTGAAAATCCAACCGATCATCAAATTGATCATAACATTGGTTTATTAGTTAAACTAGTTAAACTAGAATATTATATATATATATATATGTATGAATATGATGAACTATATGTTATAAAATAAATAAAAAGTATCAAAATATAAATATAAAGTTGAAAAAGGACTATAAGTCTCATATTGCTTAAATTATAAGATTTTTTACTCTTAAAACTGTTATAAATAACTCAAGTCTCACACCACATAGAGTAAGAAGTTTCTACTCTTAGAACAATAATTATGAATACTCATGTACATTATGTTTACCTTTAGGCTCTTTTCCAAGAAATTTAAAAGTTTAGTAGTCCATACCTTGATTAATCAGGGTTGTAATTTTTACTATCTTTCATTATAAAAGGCTGTTAAATTTGAAAAATTAAAATTTTTATTTTTGAATAATTCGACCAATTCGACTGGTTTTTCTCTATTTTACATCGATTTATAATTGATTTTCACCAATTTTTGAAAATCTAGTTTTCTAATTCTAATCGTTCCAATCAAGGGAACGGTTTTTGGCCTAACCGACCGATCAGATCCAGTCTTCAAAACATTAATGAAAACAAACTTAACATTTAATGGGAATTCTTAGGAAAGTCATCTGTCTAAAATATATTAAAAAAAAAGAATGGACTTACCTTGATTAAGCCTCTCACCCTATCAGGTTCTTTTTTGTATGTTAACCGTTACTACTATTTTTTGGTACCCTAGTTTGTATACATTAATTATTAGCTAGGAGGGAATTACGTATAAATAATTTCAAATTTATTTGCATTACTGATAAATCTATGAAAATATGGGTAATCATTAATTAATAATGAAAAATTTTAATTATTTTTGTACACAAATTTTAATCATTTTATTGATGACTTAAATGAAAAGAAGAAAAAATAGGAGTTGGGTCCCACGCTCTACAATACGTCCAAAGCTTGGCTTAGTTCACGAATTCAAACGAGTTGGTACCCTTCTTTTGTTTCTTTCTTCTCGTCCTTTCTTGTCCAACAAACACAAATGATAAATACCCATCACCATATTTATACTATACACATATATTAAGTTAAAAATTATAAATCAACATATAAAATATTGTAAATTAAGATATAAAAAATTATAAACTAATATGTCGAAAGTTTTTACATATTTGTTTATAACTTTTTGTATATTGGTTTATAATTTTTTACATACTGATTTACAACTTTTAGTTTAGTGTAGATGTATGGTATAAATATGATGGTAGTTGTATATCACCCCTCAAAACAAGTTGTCCATGCTTGCCAAATAACAAATTGCACTAGCTATTTAACTTTCGTTTCCTGGTTCGGGGGGTGAAGAAGTCTCAACCCACTTGGCAAGCGCAAGACATAATATGTATCTCTATAATTATACTTACGTCCACGAATACATTACTAGTATAATTAAATCAACCACACTATATCTCAAATGGATCATATAATTTGGCTTATGCATTTGGTCTTTTGCTTATTTACGAACATGCAAATATCATAGTTTTTGGGTCGCCCCTTTGGCTAGTCCATTCCTTCAAATGTTCCTACGTTGTTCGTATAAATAATCGTATGTAGGGACTCTTCAGTCTTTCTCCCAGCTTAGGCTCTAGTATTCGATCTTGATAGACCCCATTAGATGGTCGATAACATTCATCGTTGTCGTTATTGCGCCGTTGTAACATGGTTGTATTAGGGGTTTTTCTTGGTGGGTAGGGCTATTAAAACTGACTTCCAGGTCGCGACATGGTGCTTCGTACATAAATATATAACACAGGGCCCACGTAACTTTTTAAATTGAGAAATGGTTTTTTTTCTTTTCAAGAAGTTCTCAGAAATGTTTTATTCTGAATTACTTATTGTTACAAACGTCAGTATTGTGAAAACATTTTCAATACAATTGTTGACGTGTTAAATAATAAATAATAGTAGGAAATATTTTTTTTTTCTGAGAACATTTAATATTTTTTTTATGTTCATGCACACAAAATATAATAAATACAGACTACATTAGAGATGTGTTTCATGTCAAATTTTTACGTAAATAATAGAACTCTTTTTATAGCTGCTGTGTATATATATATAAAATTCAGTTGGCCTGTATATAGCAGGTTATGAGTAACACATAATTGTAGAAATTAAACTAATTTAAGTTATATCTATTTGAATAATATTATGTGTAGAATAAAATTATATAATAAATATACACTACACACTTTATTAGTATTAGATGTGATGAATGATCTTCACCCCTTCTATTCACTTATCACATTCATTAATAATAAAATATGTAATATATATTTATTGTATAATTTTATTGTTCCCGCCTTCCGTTTTGATTGGGAAGCATTTTCTTTATGTCAATCGTAGCAATAAATGCTAGAAGTCTGCAACCATAATGACCACTTGATGTGCAACTTGCAAGCAGATAACATTGCAACTTACGAATCTGATTATGGACACAAGATACTATAAGGGTTCTTGTCATGAATTGGAATGATTTGTGGTGAACACTGTAAACACGTTAACATGCAGTGTGGACACAGCCTCTCTAATTTGACAAATAATCCCGGCCTATAAACTAATAGATTTTGAGAACCTTACAAAACTATGGAGCTTAGCCTGTATACCCCCACCCGCCAAAAACCGTGAAAAAAAAATAAAAGAAAAGTTGATCATTTGTAACAGTGCCAACTTGATGGAGGGTTTCTGACTAGGTTTAGTATCCTCCGCAATTTTGTCAATATACCATTTTCTTGATGGGAAATGATAGAAGTTATCGGTCATGTGGTTATTATAGCAGCCTACGCATGTTCCCACCTGAGAAATTACATTACTATTTATGAGTGTATTATGTATGTACAAAATACATTATGGAATGCCTATCATGTGATAAATTTAAGCCATTTTCATTTTGAGTTATGATCATCCTGTGAAGAACCTAAGAACATGCTATTCATGAGGAACAAACAAGCTAGTGCTTAAAGAAATAATAACATTTTCTTTAGTAAATTTACCTATATGTTAGCCTTAGCTTATAGCAGCGAGAAGTACAAAATGTATGTACATTGCCATGGTTTTCTTCCAATAGGATTGGAATAGCTAGTTTCGAAATGTCAACCACATTTGCAGCAAAATCCGCTCCCTAATTTTTTCTCCTTGGTAACTCTATATGATATTTTATAATTAAGAATCTACGTGCCACATGCTATTGATGTGTGAAACTAGCTGATACACAAAATATAGCACCTAACGCGTCGATCGGTTGAGTGTGCTACCATACTACGTGAAAATGGCCAGGTCTAAAATACTTTTCAGAGAAATGGAAGGTATTAATGCTCATATTAGGTGGTAGTCATTTATTGGTCTAATAGTGCACGCGCTGCAATGATTAGGAATTAGATTATTGTCATCGGTTTAGGAAGGATAGGTTTAATAATTTTTTGTTTGGAGCTGCTTAGGCTAGGTATAATTATTGATGGAGCAATGCAGCATTTACTATTTTTTTTATCATAGAGAAAGTTGTAGAGAGAGGAGTTTTTTTATTTTTTATTTTTTGGTAATTGAAAGGTGTTTAACTCTCAAATGAGAGAAGCAATAATTGATAGCACCAAGTGTTTAATAAAAGAGAAATTTTTTTTAACCCATCCACATCTTGGTATCATATCGACATCCAATCTATCACCCTTAAATTTTGTGTGGTCCCTACTTAAAAATATAAATTTTAATTTTTTATTTTTAGATTTGTTTGGTTGTCTATAAAGACCAACTTTTTGAGTATTAAAATAGCTTCACCCTTAATGAAACAACAAGAAAAGTAAATGATACTCAGTAGAGGAGTCTAAAAAGGTTAACATCCAAGCACAGAACAAAGAAATCACAAAAGAAACTATCGAAAGGATTAGAACATAGGGCCACAAAGATTGGAGAATGGGGGTTTTGAATGAAGGGTAAAGATCAACAACATCATAAGAAGGCCAACCCAATCAACGCCCTAAGTAGTTTTCCCATCTTTCGACCAAGCCCAAATGCAAAACGACCTTCACCCTTCCATTGGGCCTTGACCATCCATTTCTCCCTACTGGTCCACAACTAATGCTTCATCAGAGGCCGACAGGGGATTGACGATTCCCTTATCACACTCGAGCGTCGCACTAGGTGGAAGATACCACCACTGCACGCCTTACAAAGTGTCACTTGAAAGTCACCTATTAGAACAGAATCTGTCACAGAACTCTCTCCAACCGCTGGGAAACATATCAAGCCTGGTCCCATCGCCAATAGTATGAGGGGAAGATCTCTCAAACCGAAAACTTGTATTTCTCAAATCAAAACTAATACCCTTTCAAATTGATTATTCAGAGCCAAAATCAAACACATAACCACCATGGCTCTATCTGAAAAACCAAGAGCCATGTACACTGAAAACTTCAACTATAAGTAGTCTCATTCTTCTTGCTCATTTCATCGAACAGCTCTTGAACAAAGACCAAAATACCGTATTTCACAAACATAGTAAGCACATGAAAGAAAAACATCCAAGCAAAACACATCAAAGCAAACAACAAAGCAAATTAGAACATCCATCTCAAAACCACTCTCACTCACCAGCCTGTGAACCTTTATTTTGACCACAAGTTCCCTAGATTGTCCACATTCTTGTGTTACGTTGGCGATCACCCCAAATGGTACAAGCCATGGTAATATGAGTTGACAACCACCGAAGAATAGAGCATGTAGACTAGAGGAAACATAAGAGAATATAGGTTAAGGACATGCAACAATATCTAACATCCTCAAGAAATTCAAGAACTAAACCAAACTGCAAATAAAAAATGAATCAATGAAACAATATTTTCTCTTTTTATTACACCTATGACTACCCCCAACAAATGACCTCCTACTTCTAGAAACCCACCATCGCCACTGCCGTCGACCTCTTGAAAGATTTTCAGATTCATAATAACATTCCCAAACAAGAATGGAAGTGGATCTAGATATAGGCCAACATCTTCCAACACGACCAAAACCAAAATAGGGGAAATGAAAACATGCACCAACCATAGCTGGTTCCCCTTGATTCTTGCTAACGACTTCTGCAACAACCCAAAGCCATAAAGGAAGCCACCAAAATGGAGGAGGCACTTCAATCATGATGGATTTGTAGGGAAGACCCAATGCATAAGGAGATAAGGGAAGGCAAGAGGAAGGAAGGAAATAGGTAGCCCTCAAGACGTATTCTCTATAGGGTCTTCTCAACCATGCTCCCAAAATGGCAATTTGATGCATAGAAAGGAGTTTTTCTTCATTTCAAGTATATTTAAATGTAATTTGGATCCGAGGTCAATTAGATGGGTTTATGGCTAATGAAAATTTTTTATGTAAAATCCTAAGGAAATTGGCTAAAAGTCAAGTAGTGAGATTATTTTTGGTCCAATCACTCGAGCCACTCTAATTCATAACACTATAATTTTAAGAAAAGATACTAGATAGTAGATAACATGCTAGAATTTTGATCCAAAGTTTTATGTGTATCAAATTATAGTTTGTACATCCCAATTTTTTTAAACTACCCATGATTTTATTTGGTCATTAAAATTTTATTGGACAACTATTTTTGATACAATTTTGTCTGGCAATGTATTAGGGTCAACTAATATTGCTCAATTCAAAGGTAAGGATAAATGACTAATTCGAATCAGGAATCTATATCAATAAAACTATTTAATAAATTGAGTTATGCTCTACTTAAATTTGGTTTCCATAATACCAAGTGTGACTCCTCTTTGTTCTATTAAGTTTTGTGAACTCTATTGTCGAAATTGTTATCTATGTTGATGACATTTTGATTACTAAGAGTAACCTTTATAGGATTTCTAACTTGGTATCCCTTTGCTCTCAAAGAACCTTGGTTCCCTTCGCTACTTCTTGGGAATTAAAGCAACCATTGGTGCAAATGGTTCACTATACATCTAAACTAGTCAAAGAATATCTATGATCTCTTCATGAAAATAGGAATGGAAACAACTAAACCTATGCCAACACTCATGATAGGTAGTCTCAAACTCTTAGCTTTAGGTAGCACCTTTTTTGACAATCCTTCTCAATATCGATTAGCTATATATAGGTGGTTTCCAGTTTGCTATAGTTACAAGGCCTAAGATCTCTTTTGTAGTGAACATATTAAGGTGGTTTATGCATCATCCCTTATAATATCTTTGGAAGTTTGTAAAAATAATCATTGTTTTCTGAAAAGGATCCTCCATCATAGCCTTATATTCCATCCCAACATAAATTGTTCACTTTCCTTTTCTGATACGGATTGGGGCTTTGATCTTGGTAATAGAAAATCTACTACTGGCTACTGTGTATATGTCGGCCTAAATCTTATTTCTGGGTCATCAAAGAAGTAGCCTGTGGTATCCAAATCCAGTAATGATGAAGCATAGTAGTTCAAGAACCTTGCAGCTCCTATTTCTTAATTGGTTTGGTTGCAATCCATAATATAAGAGGTTCACCAATCGCCTTCCTCACACTATATTGTGACAATCAAAGTGTGATTTCACTTATTGCCAACCCCTGTGCTTCACAATCGAATAAAACATTTTGAGCTCGACCTTTATTTTGTTTATGACAAAGTTCTATAACAACAAGTGTATGCTCAACATATTTTATCATCTCCCCAATTGATGTACTCACCAAAACCCTCTCTCAAGATCATTTCACTAGGTTCAAGTCCAACCTCAGGGTTTTGCTAGTCCTCTTCACCCTTGAGCTTGAGAAGGGATATGAAGGAAAGCGTTGAGTAACAAACTATTAATTATAGTTAGAAAGCTATAAATTAATCTCAAAGTTGCTAAAATGATTATTAGTGCCTCGGTTTTATCTCTATGTAATGTAGTATATGTGAATATGTAGTTAATTATGTAACTTTCTCTTACGCAATGAAATCATTGTACAAATTACACACAAAACTACGTTTTCCCTTTTCTTGATTTACTCCCTGTCCTTCCATCCCATCTAGCCCAATACCTTTCAATTAACTTATATATAAAAATAAACAAACGAGCCTTCCCATAAAAAGCTTATTAGGTTAATGTCTACACTATTCTGATACCAATCAATTTGCAAATGTCCAAACCCAAAACAAGTGGATCACTTTAATCTATAATTGGACTTTAAAAGTGCATTACAATCCAACATATATGACATATTAATCCATTTTTTTTTATCAAAATTAAAATATCTCAGTTGACCTGATAAGGGTTAATTAGCTCAACAAAAGTGAGTTTAGTGTTAGGTGAGAACTTTATCGACCAGGTCGGGGGTTCAAAACCTAGGGAGCTCTCTTGGGGGGAGGCTATACCATTTACTATTCCAGGTCTTAAGGGCTTAGGTCTCACTGCCTAACATTGTATAGAGGCTTTCTTGCCCTTAATTATACTCATCAATAGAATGATGTAGGCAAAAGGAAACACATGCATACTATTGAAACATGCCTTACATTGTTGGCTAAGGTTTCATTGCCTATGAAATTTTAGGGGGAAGGATTTTCTTACAGCTACACAACTTATCAATGTTCTCCTAACTTAGTTCTAAAATATGAGTCACCTACAAAAAAGTTGCTTCATGCAAAACCTTTTTATGAGAGTCTTAGAACCTTTTGACGTCTATGCTTTCCATACACTAGACCTTACAATCAACACAAGCTTGATTATAGGTACACACTATGTGTTTTTCTAGGATATGGTATTCATCAAAAGGGTTATAGGTGTCTTATACCTAGCGGCAAGATCATTCTTAGCTGGCATGTTTTGTTTGATGAAGCAAAATTTCTATTCAAAGATCCTCAATCATTTTTTTTGCAATCCACTACCTCTATAGTCCCTAATACACGCTCTGTGCCTCATATTCCATATATTCCATAAGTGCCATCTATTTAGAAACCTGCAATACCAACTCCTGAACCTAATTTAGTCTTAGAAGCACTTATCTCCGAATTGTCCCAGTCTATACAATCCATATTGATCCTTCTTATTATTCCTTCATCAACATCTGATTTGTGTCTTAGTACTTGTTAATCAGTCTGCTGTATAATTTCCTCAATACTTTGCACTTGTAGAAACTATAAATGATCATAACATGGTGACAAGATTTAAGAATAAGATTTACAAGCCTAAAATGTTTCAAGCTAGGCTGGAACCAAATTTAGTGAAGCAAGATCTTGCAATTCCTCTTTGAAAGCAAGCTATGGATGATGAGTATAATGTACTCATGAGCAACAATGCCTAGAAATTGGTAAAGCTGCCTGAGGGCAGGTCTCCTATTAGAAGTAAATGGGTATACAAAGTCAAATACAACTCTAATGGTTCCTTGCAAAAGTACAAGGCAAGGTTAGTGGCTCAAGGGTTTAGTCAAAGGCAAGGTTTTGACTTTACTAAAACTTTTAGTCCAATAGTTAAACCAGCCTCAATCAAACTTGTTTTGTTATTAGTAAGTATCTAATTCTTGGTGTATTAGACAGGTTGATGTGAATAATGCATTTTTAAATGGCGATCTACAAGAAAATGTGTACATGACACAATCTAAGGGCTACGAAGTTGGTGATGGCTCCTTAGTTTGCAAGCTTACCAAGGCATTGTATGCTCTTAAACATGCTCTAAGGGCTTGGTATCACAAGTTATCATATGCTCTCTTACAACTTGGGTTCAAGCTTACTAAGTCTAATGTATCCCTATTCACAAGAATTACTCTATCCTCCACTACTTGTGTTATCATCCATGTTTATGACATCATAATCACTAGTAATTCCTTTACATTTATTGCTGATCTTATCTTTTAGCTTATCTTTGCCTCGAAAGATATGGTTAACTTGCACTACTTCTTGGGAATGAGATAAAACACACACTCTGGTGGTTTGCTGCTATCTCAAACCAAATATGTTTATGACTTGCTACAAAAGGCTGGCATGGTTGGATGTAAACCATGGTCTGCTCCTGTACCCTCCTCTCTTAAATTAAGTGCAACAAGAGGACTAGCCTTTGAGGATGTGATACCTCAGGTATATGTGTCAGTGGACAAGTTTCATATAGCTTTAGGGTCTCCCGGAACCCACCCATGCTGTCAAGTTCTAGATTTCGCTAAGTCTGAATCCTATACCTCCTTGGAGGGCTATATGTTAGAGCCACTTTCTTGGGATCAAAAGTCCTAGTAATTATCTCCAATGGCAAAACAAGTTAAAGAGTGATTTTTAACGAATTTTATAAAGCCTTCGAATGTTTCGTTTTTAGCCTCATAAGTTTAAAAAATCACAAAGTTTCTCGGATTTGAACTAAAACCCAAAATTTGGATTTTGATTGGTTGGGATTTTGATTTTTTATGATATTTTATTTGAATTCAAATGGGGGGTATTTCCTTATTTACATTTATGTTTTAAAGTTAATGGAGAGTAAAATAAATGAGGACATTAACTTAAAATAAGTGAGTAGTGAGACAACTCTGATGCCAGAAGCACCCAGAGATGCTGACAATAAGCTGAATCAGTTTTACTGTCACCGCTATAGCGGTCATAGTATGTGCAGCAATGCAATTTTAGGTTCTGAGGACCGCTATAGCGGAACAATGTCGTTTCATTTAAGTGATCCCCTACCCCTTTTTTATACCAAAAACTCAGGTTTCACTCCCTATTTTCGAACCCTCCTTCTCTTCAATCAATTTTTCTCTCCTTCTTTCAAATCTACTCCATTCCATCATCCCCAATCATCAAGGTATGTTTATGTTAATAGATTTTATCTCCGTTCTTTCCATTCTTCCATGTTCTTAGTATGAGATGTTACTTTCTTTCATTGTTGCCAAGTGGAGGTACTCTCCCAAGGTTGTTAGGGTTATGTTAGAGCCATCTAGAGGTCATTAGGAATTAATCTAGATTAATGGTTGCTCTATGGCATTTGTTAGTGCCATTCCAAGCTCTCCGGGTCAAGTTGGTGGTGACCATATACTCCCGGCTCTAAACGGTGAGTGAGTTCAAACTCATGACTTAATTTTAGCCATTATGACTATGTTTGATGCATGATCTTTGTGAAATGTGAAATTTGAGATGAGAAAAAGTGTAGAATATGATTTTATATGATTATGTCAAGCTAGAAAAATTATGAATTATGATAATAGCATGAAAGAATGAGTTTTCCAAACCCATGGGATCATGATTGTTATGTTGTATGCTTTAGAAAAATATTTGACATGGTTAAGAATGGATTTATTGAGAAAATATATGTTGTAGCAACTTTGCTTCTTATCAAATATGTTTTATGAGTTTATGACATTATTATGTTTTCAAGATTTAGATTTTAAGCTATGTTTTGAATATTCAGTTAAGATAGTTATACATATGTTAGAGAAATGTGAACCAGAGTATGACCCAGCTTTACGGATAAATATGTTAAACAATTTCCAAGTTTTATGATTATGAACCCCAGTGCTTTGGGCTATGATTTTGTATTGTCAAGTGTATGGGAAGTTATGATTGTTTAAGATCTGAATTTGGAACTTCAGTTTTATAGTACTAAGAGGTACGAAATTTAGTATGATTCTCAGCAACTGTCAGATACATATTCGATGGGCTTAAGATCGGGTTGCTTACAAATAGGTGATTCCTTGGGCATGATTCTCACAGCCACAGTTATACTAAAATCAGATTATTAGAGTTATATGAATCCAGAACTCCCAGTATACTAAGAACTTAGGGGCTCTGTTCATTAGGGATTGAGTACCCACTTTTCAGTTATGGTTTTGTCAAACTAGTTTAGATGGTAAAGATCAGGAAACAGACAGTTAGTTAACGGCTGCATGAGATCGTTAACCTTGGTACCAAGTTGTCCATCAGAAGACAATATCGCCCTACAACAAATACAAATAACAGGACCTAGATAGGTACCCACAGCTCGTCCGCCAGGGACATTTGATTTTACAGCTTCAGTTATTATATATGTATTTATTCAACTTAACACATACTGTTTCCCTAGGCTCTGTCGTACTTTAGTTAAAATGATTTCAAGTTGCTTGTAAGTTTAAATTTGTTCATTAATTTATGAAATGAGAAATATTTTCCTATATAGCTATATATATAAATATCAAGTGATTGTGGTTGTTGCTTGCATAGTATTATATACATATTCCTTGGATGTCCCATGTGGGTGAAGGGTGAGAGCTCACTCACTGAGTCCGCTGACTCACCACTCTCCTTTCCTCTCATAGTTGTAAGTACAGACTCAGTTTCAGCTCAGTTGGGTTGACTCAGCTCTTTCCCAGTGGTGAGCCTTATTTTGGAGTAAGGCTTAGTATAGGTTTATATTAGTATTAGCAGGCTCCCGTAGATTTGCAGGCAGGATTCGAGCCACGCATGTATTTTGAGACATTGCAGTTAATTCTAAAGTTTATGTATTTCCACATATATTACTAGAATTCAAAGTATGGACTTCAATCACTGATTTAGATTTATATTATGTAATAGATTGGCTAAGTAACTATAATCCAGTTTTTTTCTGAGATTGAGCAGGATTTCATATTTATATCATATGATAACACAGTTTATGATTTCATGATCAACGATTTTGGCCCAAAAGTTCTTAGAGTTTGAATATCACTTCTAGTTTTATGAATCCAAGTATTATGTTTTAATTAGAGAAGTTGATATTTAGTTAGAAGAAAACCTTATTTGAAGTATTATTTACAATAAAGTATGCATATAGAGAAACTTGTCACCCAGAAAGCTTACGTGGGGATGGGATTCCTCACGTGCCGGTCACGTTCCCAAGTCAGGTCGTAACAGAGGATCCTAGCTTATACAGATCAGTTGTAGGGAGTTTGCAATACACATCACATTAACAAGACTCGAGCTTGTTTGCTGTGTCAATAAAGTATGCCAATTTATGCAGGCTCCCCTTGAGGTACATTAAAAAGTTGTAAAAAGGATTATGAGATATTTGTATGGCACTACTGATTTTGGTTGCATATTCTAAAGTCTAGGGATTTCAGACTCACAAGGTAGAGTGACTCAGATTGGGGATCAGATTGTGATGATAGAAAATCTATAAGTGGATTTTGTGTATACTCAGGGCCTAATCTCATTTTATGGTCCTCAAAGAAGCAACATGCTGTTTCAAGATCACGTATAGAAGTAGAATACAGGAGGCTATCAGCCTTAGTTGCTGATCTTTCTAGATTCGAACTATGCTTAATGAATTATAGATCTCACTGCCTATTGTTTGAATGCTTTACTGTGATGATCTCAGTGCTGTTTTGCTTGCTGGAAACCTTGTCATCTTGCACTCCAAATCAAAACATTTTGAGCTTGATTTATATTTTGTTAGGTAGCATTTGTTTACTGTCTTGAGACAGAAATACAGAGATAGAGACAAAAATATAGGGATAGTGGAGGTAGAGACATAAATAATAAATATATATAGGGGTATTATCGGAAGATAAAAATATTAAATTTTTGTCTCTGTATCCTGTTTTCTTATTTTGAAGGTACATAAATTTTGTGTTTTTTTATTCCGGAGACAGAAAATTTGGTCTCCACCATCAAACAAGTTTGTGTCTTTAATGTTTCTCTATTTCTGTCCTAGAAACAGTGGACAAACACTACCTTAGAGATCATGTCGCAAAAGGGAGAGTTCATATCAGTCACATTCCAGCTCATGCACAAGTTGCTGACGTGCTACCCAAGCATTTATCCTCCTATATATATGTTTACTGATTTTAGAACCACATTCAGAGTTGTGTCACCCTCCACCCTGAGTTTGAGAGAGGATGTAAAGGGTATAGGTTATTAGGATTGAATCAGGAAGTTAGGACTGGTATTCTGCTAGCTCAACTTTATTAGATCAGTTAGACATTTTCTGAAAGCTCCTGCTGTAAGCTAGCACGAGCTCATCACTATATATTGTACCGATTGTAACTCTGTCTGTAATGCAGAGGTTCATTCGCTCATCCATAGCTATTGCTATCATTCTCTTTCTCTATCACTATCTCTTCTTTTCTCCAAACCTAGTCTGATACCTTACGCTAATTACATGTATAGAATCCGAATGCTTGTATATCAAACTTTCATATTTTTTCATGTCAAAAAAAAAAAAAATCACGATTTTTGTTACTGTAACTTCGAGTCTTTGACGTATGTATTCCACTTAAACTTCAGCTTTGAGATCCATAGCGATAAATGTTATTTTAATACTTAAAAATGAGTATTTTATTAAAATACTTATTTTTTATTATTAGATATGATAAATTAATGAGATGAATAGAGACTATTATCATATCTAATAGTGATAAATTGATTGTTTCAATATGTACAAAAAAAAAAAGGTGAGTGTGCCAATATAATATCCACTTTTAGGGTATTAAAATAATATTTTAATTTTAACTTCCGTCTTTGATATTAATGATTGAACTCACACTGATCAACTATGAAATTCACTTCTATCTCATGTTAGGATTTAATAATAATAATAATAATAATAATAATAATTATAAAAGTTTTACATAATGCTTGTGTAATTTTTTCTCTTGTGTAATTTTTTTTAGAGAAAAAATTACACATATAATGAGGTGGGCCACTAATTTTTTTCTTCTTTGATAAAAAATAAAAGGAACATGGAATATAATGTGTAAGCAATATCTTCTGAATAATAGTAATAATTGTTATAGCACTCAAAAGAATATGATGCTTGAAGTAAATCATAATAAAAATATTAATCGTTAATTTTATTGTATGTTGAAAAATTAATTAAGTATAATTAATAAATGATTGATAAAAAAAATAGTTCGCTTCAAATATAATAATAGTCACTATTGAGATTCAACAACATATTTCAACTGATGTTATTATTATATTATATAAAAATCTCGGTGAAACTCTTAAACAACATAATTTATATATATTTATAAAAATATTTAAAGAGTTTTAACAGTATTTTTTTTATACTTTTAAGAGCACTTTTTTTTTAAAATATACAAATTTTTATGAAAAATATTTTTTAAAACACTTTTATATATCATATTAAAAACACTTATGTTGTATACTCTCTCCATTTCAAAATAATTATCATTTTTGGGATTTCTTTGAATTTTAAATTAATTGTCATTTTTATATTTCAATGCATTATCAATTAATTTATACTCATTTTACCCATGTATTTATTGAAAAGAGAATTAGTGACCTATGATGACTTAATGAAGAAAGAATATTAGGAGGATGATAAAAAAATATTTTACTCTTTTTTCATTTTGTTAAAGATTAATATCATTTATCATCATCTTAATTTCTATGTAATACTGTACTTAAAAATGACACATTATTTTGAAATGATGGAGGTATTACCAAAAATTTTAACAACACATTCTATTAAAATTTAATCATGATGCAGTGAGTAAATGCGTAAAAGCAATTTTTGGTGCAAAATGCATGAACGTTATGTGTGGGATTGGGGAGTACGTCAGGACCCATGAGTAATCCTTCTCAACACCCGTTGCTGTTTTTTGCCTCATAAATCCCTGCAAAAGAATTCCCCTTCGAAGGTTGTGTAGGTCTCGCGTTACGAGCATTAATGGAGCGCATTGCCCTATATCCTGCCAAATTAACCTGAAAACAAATGGCGGGTTTGTGATCGATAAATTAAATTAACCCGACAAGAACTGACCTATCATTCAGCCATTTAACAACATGTTCAACCAGCTCCCCCTCCCGTCGTTGTTTGATTGAATAATAGTATAATGATTAGATGTGAACATTTCGAGCCCCTGGAACAAGAATGATTTTAGCTTTATTAGCCAAAATTATTATGATATTGTTGCACATACATTCATATATATCTATACGCGGTATACTTGTCATTATACAGACCCACTTGTCCCAAGTAGCCGCACATAGAAATTTCAAACCATCCTCTAAGTACATTTGGTTGGTTTGGTCCTTTTTTATTCATTTTTTAATAAATTTAATGTGTGATTTTCAGCACGACTTTAATTTCCAAAATTTAGACAAGTTCCCAGAGAAAGTGGCTCTACTTCTCATTATGGATTCACAAACTACTTTGGAAAGTGTTAGATTGAGATACAAAAGAGATTTCCGAATGAAACTAAATGTAAAAAACTAGAAATTAAAGATAAATTGCATAAAAGTAAAATGCAAAAAAATAAAGATAAATGAAAATGAAATTATCATTAGTTCATTGTATGTTTGGATTTTTTTTCAATTAAGCATATAACTATTTATAAATACAATGAAGCAAGTATTCAACACCAACTCCACTAACACTATACATACTCATTTACCTAATTCCTAGCACTAAATAGGCTAGCCTTGGCTAATTCTAGTCTCCATGCTAGTCAATGCTTTGCAACATGTCCTATTTTGTAGAGAGCAGTTCCCATGTTCTTCTGCAATCTCCTAGAACCATTATTCAACCATTTCCTCCATTGTTTGAATTTAAATCCACTTTCATCAATCGCCCCTATTTTCATGAAAGTAGTTGCAAACCTGGTCAAAGGTTATCCATTCACGTTCTGAAGCACATCTCTCCTTCGACCAAAGTCTAGAAGTGATTCGTGGGTGGACAAGTGTCACAAGTTAAGGAACAAGGCCTATTGTGGGACTGATTCCCTTAGCTAAAGGCTTGCCTCCTTATGAGGCTAATTGTTCTCAACTGATGGGTATTTAGCCAAGTCAGCCATTATCAGCCTTCAAGCTTTAGGAACACTGTATATGGGTAGATAAGTATCCTTAAAATCTTGGAAAATATCTTAATTAGTATTTAGCTGACTTTAACATTATGAAAGTAGGAAAAAAAGGCCAAAACAGTATTGAAACAGCCTCTTTTTGGGGTGGAAACGACCTTAACCATGTAACCCTCGATTACCACATCAAAGCTCTCATCATAAGCTTTCCGTCGGTATGCATTAATAGTCATTCTGACAACCACAACTCAGCTTTTGACCATTTAAAGCCATGACGAGGATTGTGGCCTTTTAAGTTTCAAGGCCAAATTTTTGTTGGTTGTATTTTCCACGAGAGTGTTATCAATCGCCACCTATCCATCAATCGTAGGTTAACTTTTCATCTTTCCATGTTGGCTTTTCCGTAGCCAATGCCCATTCTCGGAAAACTAATATTTTTATGCTCCAACAATATGTTAATTCATTATTGTTATTCAATTTAATTCCTCTATTTGAATTACTTTTAAGCAATACGTAACAATCAACTATATTAATTGGTAGTGTAATATATAATTAAATCATATTGTAAAACTTTTTATAGTGTCTATAACAAAGTTGTACATCCTTCTTTAATATGTTTTCTATTAGAATAAGTTAAAAAGTATTGTTACATCTTTTCTCCATGCAACCCTGGCAAGTGGTAATGATCATTATGTAAGGGAGTAATACTATACTTTTAGGAAAATACACACCAAATCTTTACTATAAATAATAATGATTACTGAATGAAATAAAGTGGGCTATATATATATATATGACTTATTAATTTATCTAAAAATTAATAATTTTGACACATCATTCTGGATATAATATTTTGGTAACCTTTCTTGTTATCTAGCATTTTCCTATGTGAGGTGACTACTCATACATAGGATATGACACTGTTTGAAAATAAAGGAAAGAGATTATTAGATAAAACTTTCAAATTGATCTTTTTTAAAGTTTGTGTCAGATAAATTAGTCTCTCTAGAAAATAAAATTGGACAAATTGTTCCCTCTGGCTAGAAAAGAAACACTCAAAGAAGTCCATATATCAATTTAAAAGATAGGATAATTTACTCCCTCTATATATAGATCAATTTAAACTTTTCATAATTCTCAACTGATCAATTTGTCCTATCTTTTTGGAGAGAAACTAATTTATCCGGTGGTTTTAATTTATGGTAGGGATATCTATAGGCTTTTGTTTTTTGGTAAGAATAATTTGCCCCATGCAAAATTTAAGAGGGATAGATTTGGGGGTTTTTTGTGAAATTATTATTACCATTTCATTTCTGCTTTCTAGCTTGAAATTAATCAACCAAGGTCAACGGGATCAAAGTTAAGCACACAGTTAACTAATATTCCTTTGTTAAAAAAATGGGATTTGAGCCACTTGAGATCCTTGAGGAAATAAAATTGGGGCTTCGTTTATCAAAGTGATCACGTTTATGTTCAGATGAAAAAATAATAATAATAATAATGATCGAAGTTTAAAACAAACCAAACTTCGAAGACAAACAAAGGACCAGAAGCAACCACGAGGAGAACAGGGCCAAAAATACATGGCTGAAAATGAATATAGGAGAAAGGCAGTGTGAGAAAACCAGGGTGGTTTCCTCTTACCAAATACACAGTGGTATTCTCAAAAGCAGTTTTTGGTTCTCTTCTTCTCTGAGTCTTTCATAAATTCATTCACATAGACGTACCAGCTTTCACGGCCCACAATATCAAATTTGCAACTCTAGGCTTCCACCAAAACCGCTTATCTTTCACTGTCTCCCACTGTTGTCCGATAGCGCTTTAATTGTTAGTTTGCATGGTTCAACAAAGAGTGTGTGTGTGTTTTTTTAAAATTTTTAATTTCTGCTATTCAACAGTGACTTGGGGGTCCAAGAAGCCAAATTCGTCATTGAAGAGGAAAAATTGGTTAAAAGTCTAGTAGTTGTTCCTTATTTTAATTTACAAAGGTGAACATGTTTCTCTATTAACTCGATATTTCAACATTTAATAGAAAAGTATACAGAATATAAGAAATTTAATCTAAAATAACACTTATTTTTAGCAACATATAAAAAATGTTACTTTTCATACATATAGACAATACTTTTTTTAAAACGTATTGCTTTTAATATTTAAAAAATATTGTCTTCTCTAATTAAAAGTATTATCTTAAATAATTGACTAGACTTACTATAACAACACTATAAAAAATGATACATTAGCTTAAAAATATATCATTTTGTTAAAAAAATATTGTTTTTGACAATTGGCCACATGTGATATAGCAACTCTTTAAAAAATGATGTCTTAATTTAAAAAAGTATTGTCTTTGCTATATTGAAAGTAACACTTTTTATGTGTACTTAAAATTAAATGTTTTTTTAGGCATAAATTTCTTGTAGTGACATGGGAGGTCAGATTGCTGATCTAAATCCATTGAGCATCATATAATAACATATTACTAATTTCTCTTGTCAAAATGGCTGCATTTTAAACTCTTGCTAGCAATTATACCTTTCGACTAAATGATAAATGTATGTTTGATCCAAAAACCTCTCAAATACTTAATAATATCTAGAAGTTTAATAGAGCCAAAAGATCAATTTAACCAGTCACATATACTTTGTTCTTAGTGTTGGAATGGCGAGTTAATAGAAGGATATAAATGTATCTTTTTTTGTAAAAGATGAGGGACTATGTGAAATTTTTGGTGTCCAAGAGACTAATTTATCTTTGCAATATTAGTCGGGAGGAATTTGAAATTTTAATCAATTTTTATTTATATATGATTGTGTAGACGAATATATATATATAATGAATTGCCCACAAGAAAAAAATCAATGACTTGAATATTTATAATATGGGCGTTTTGCTACATTAATAAGAATAATTTTTTAAAAACATTTTAATATAGTAAGTAGGTGAAAAGCTTAAATAGTTTATCAATATTTCATTTCAAAAGTCTTTTACTCATTTTAACTATTTTCCTAATGAGCACCAATTAACAAAATCCTTATAATATAGACCGTCTTCTACTTAAAATTCTTCTCCATCTTGACCAGTGACCAACAATGCATTCCGTGCTGTAAAGTAAACAACCTTTTCTATTAAGGGTAGGTATTTGGCCTTTTTGTAGACATAGGTTTTGGCTCATTGCTCGTGTGCCTACATTATTATGTGAGAGTCATTGAGTGTTATATTCTGTTCCCTACCTGCTGCTTGTTCTATCTATTTGTAACAATTTTTTATAAGGTATTGACCTGTGAGGTAAGAATACGTGTGAAATTAAGGCCTAATGAAACAAATCAAAAGAAGTGAAAGTGCAAATGCTTTACAAAAGAGAGAGAGTTCCTTGCTTGATCAATGATCACGAGGCATTTCCTGCGCAAGAAAATGAGAAGTAGCAAACCCCACCATTCCACCATGCATAGTTCAGTCGTGTGGGATCCTTCTCTCCCCTTAGAATTTTAAAATAGAAAAACTCTTTCTCTTATTACGTTTCTCTCTCAGGAATTCTTAGACATTTTTAGAGTATTATAATGATATATATATATATATATATATATATATATAATATTAGAGTGGTATTTGAACTAAAAATAACAATTAAAGGTAAATTTTAACTGACATATCACTTTATTAGCGAATAGAAAACACATCTACATATCAAAATTTCTCGTTTCACTCCTATCTTTTCCTTTAGTTGTCCGCTGCTTAGTCGTGTGTTGCAATAAAAGTTGCGTTAACATGTGACTTTTTTTTTTTTAATGCTTGTTAACATGCGATTTAAGTATACAAAATTTTGAAAAATTGGAGTGTACAGTTTATAATTTTACTTATCTAAAATGTTAAATAATTTTCAGTTTTAATATGTAAATCTTTATATTTTTAATTTAGCAATACTTATTTTAAAAAGTTTAACATATATTTCAAAAGTGCATTAATAAAACGTTTATAATAAATTTTTTTACCGAGTGTTTAAATAAATGTTTTACTGAATAATAAATAAATTTTAATTAGTTGATTAATAAATATTACATTTTAATTATTTAATATTTTTTAATAAATGTTCTAAAGACACCCTTTGACAAATCTATAATATTTTAGCTAATCAAATACTTTCTAATCAAATAATTGGATTATATTTAATCAACCTCACTCTATTATACATGCTCTCAAAATCATGATACATGTGTTCTTTTCTGTTTCTGAACTCCTACAATGAAAAGAGTTTGTTTAATCCTTTTGAAAATATGCTGATATTCTGTTGATTACTGGTTGCCATCTTAAGTTCACATGCCATTATTTAACTGATACACTGGTCTTTAACTCTTAGGCTGTTTCCATTAAATATTCTTTGCTGTCATTAATGATTGAATGCCATGAGAGATTCTGAGATGGATATGCCTTGATCTATAAGTGAAATCTGTTTTATACATCCATGGCTTGACTTGCGTTTATGCCACTAATAACGTGATCCCTTGTCTTTATGTTATTCTTTGGCGTATGTATGTGTCTGCTGCGTAATTCTCTGTAAATTCTATTTGTTCCTATTTTTATTGTCACGGAATGCAAGTCTCATCTACTCTTGATGTTTTAAAGAAAGGTTTAAAGTGTCGAAACTAATATGTGCTTTTCTAGACCATTCAAAGTCTCGTTCGTTCACCATATGTTGTGATAGGATCATGGTATCAGATAACAAAAATGGAAACATAGTGTGTAATCTGTAATTATGTTTGTATCTGTATTAATCAATAAATAAAAGAAATAAAGGTTGTTAGGTATTAGATAAACCCATGTGCTCTACTAAGTCCCACTTCCAATTCTGAGATACTCCCCCTTGAGTAGCTCTCCCCTATCCTTATATTACATTCCTCCATTGTTCCCATAACAAAATACTCACTCTCTAGCTACTCCACTGACCTTGCCTACATGGCACAATTAGTTAGAGGATCCTTCCCTTACTCCTTGGGTCACTTATTCCCCATTCCCCCATGCGTCTTCCTATTCTTCTGACTTCTACATTAGCATAAGGGGTACATGGGTAATATTACATAGTGGGAAAATATTCTAATGGGTCCAAACAATACTCCCCTCTTCTAAAAGTCATCTTGTCATTAAGGTGATGTACATAGAGTAAAACTATAGTGCTGAAAAATAAAGAGCTTCATCCTAGGTCCTATATCCTAAAGCAACATGGCTCAGAACCTTTGTCCTTAGAGCTAACCAAGGTGTTGTAAACTTGTAGACTATCTCCCTGTCAATCATTGCCAATAAGCATACTTTTTCTCTTGTTGATGTCATTAGCAACAACTTCCTAGAATTCTCTTACCGATTGCAGTTCTTCAAGAAAAATATATTCTATCATTGCAAAGAAGGTACGGACAAGGAGTAGCTCCTAGCAGACTTCTAAGTGGAGGGGTACATGAATAAACCGATTATACACCCAAATAAGAAAGATCTTGAGACTGTGTAGGTATGGGACTACACAGTTAAGGAGGACTTATATGAATTGATTTGTACTACCTATTCCAACAAGATGCATTTTCTTTTCGGTAGCCCATCATTAAAGAACTTCATAGTTAAGTATGCTTGACTTTGAGCAATTTTGGAATGGGTGACCTCCTGGAAAGTTTGTTCAGGAAGCGTATGAGTGAGGACAAAGCACACTGAAAAGACCCATGTTGATTTGTGGGGACAGTCATTAATCCATAAAGTAGCAAAGAATGTTACAAATGATATCAGAGAGCCTGTACCTCTCCCAGTATGGTGTGGTTCGTCTCTAGAATCAGTAACATGGACAATACTTTTCATCAAGACAAATTTGAGATTTTCAACATGATATCCAACTAAAGTTTTCCATTAGGTTGCACCATTTCATTCCACACACTAGAACGCTCCATCCCAGAGAGCAACCAAAGTAGTGCACTTTACTACCCAATTAGGGTCCTAAACAATGTTCAATAATGCCGAAGATATTCCGGTAAGTAGAAGATAACATTTTAATCCCACAGTCATAGTATCCACCTGGATCCCATGAATACAATCCAAATCCTATCCATTTTCATGATTTTTTGGTGTTCCTAAAATAGAAAGGTAGTCAAATCTCTTGAATCTTTCTGAATTTGAGTATAATTTTCAACTCGAAGGAGTCTTTTGGCAACTACCAGTAGAGCACCAAAATCATTGGTGGCTACATTTCCTTTCTGGGGGAGCACAACATTAATAAGAACTATTTCTTTAAGGAAATAGATGCATGATAGAAGCAGTAGGTTGACAATGCAATATCTCGATCTTCTGTGTTACCAATTATTTTGCCAATATAAAGTGTGTTGAATCCATAAGTATGGAATGCTTCTGGTTATGGTTCTCCATCCATAGGTAAAACTTCAAGCATCCATAGGTTGTGTGTAAACTTAGGAAACACCATAGTAGTAAGATACAGATTAATTCTCCTCATATTACACCCTTACTGCTACTTCCTCTAATAGAAGCATAATTAATTGTAGGGAAATCCAATGAAATTGTCACACCTTTTCTAGTATCTTGACAATACTCTTCAGTTGTGGGTGCATTCCATGTTATATAGAATATACGTCCCAAAGCATAACCCATTGTCTTTTCATAAGCCTCAACCATCATCTTCATCTTCACTTTTCTAAAGCCCCCATGTGGTAGCCCATAAGAAAGTATTCCCCATATAAAAGGGTGAATCTCAATAGTTTCTAAATGAGGGATTGTGTTACGTAACTTTAGGCTTTTAGAAAATACAAGCTCCCCTTTATTATGGCTCAATAATGGTATTTGGCCTATTAACTTCACAAGATGATCCTTGGATAATAAAAGCCTAAATCTTGCTACTTGTGAAACTAGGTCCTTAATCATTTGAATAACCAATTTTAGTTCAGCCATCCCAATCTCAAATATTCAGGCGTAGTCCATTAAGCCAAAATAAAATTTTAGTCAAGTATCTTCTGCTTCCCTAATTAAGATCCACTATTTTTATCCTTTTGGGCTTGGCCTATTATGCCAAAAAACAAACCTGATACCTCATTTGCCAAACCTAATGCCAATCTCTCTTTATCCTTCTTTCGCACTTTTACGTGTGAAGCTTATGATGGAGGGGGATGGGGCCATCATTTCCTTCTTTCGCGTCTCAAATCCATTTGCCATTAGAGGCAAATCGCTAGTTGCCAGTAGTCATTGCCACCCCTTGATTTGGCAGTTCTAGGGGTTGAGGCAAAGGTCGAGCTTTTTTCATACAGTGCAGCTCGAGGGAGTTCCCTCTATCACCTCCCTTTTCACTGACTTCTCCACCGCCATTGCCCTAGCATCCTTAAAGTTCAATGGCTTCGACAATGGGAGCTTGGACCGATGCATGAGAACTTAAGCACCGATGCATGAGAACTTAAGCTAAGTCGTAGCTTGCATTCACATTGTCCCCACCGATGAAGGTGGTTCTGGTAGCTTAGGTGACAGTGACAACGATGGTGGCACATGTGATTTTAGTGACTTCAATCGTGAGAGCTTGGCCCTCTTTTCTTAGGACCCAAGGATCTTTGACGATCATATAACTTCTTCCTTCTGCTACTCACATGCGAGACTCCATGTGCATCCCAATTTTTCTTCTGTTCAATCACTTTCACACCCTTCACAGCCTTAACCCTATTCACAAAGAGGTTGTTCTCCCCACTGTGCACTTTACTCATCGGCTTCAAAGGATTCCATTCTGAGAAGGATTTTGTCCTTTTTTTCTCAATGGATTTCAAGGAAAGGTGACTAAAAGTCACTTCCTTTATTCTCTCTCATTGATACCTGCATCTCAATCGAATTTGAGCATGAAGAATGGTGATTGGTCTCCATTTCCTCTGCTTTAACATCTTCAGCCTCTTTCTTTTCTTCATTCAGCATAGTTTTAAAAAGCGCACAAGTATCAGGAGGCTAATTGTCCATGGAGGGTCTCCTTCTTCTCCTCCACCACTGATCTTCATCACCCTCACACACAGATAGTCAACAACACAGGTGGTACCTTCCTCTTACTAGATTTTTAATTTTCTTTAGATTTTGCTCCATCTTCATCTTCTTCTTCGATTCTAACTTCACGACAGCAACATCGCACATGGTTTCTGGCACAGATCGAGCTCCTAAGACCGGGAGCTTTGATACCATTTGATAGGATCATAGTATCAGATAAGAAAAATGGAAACATACATGATGTGTAATCTGTAATTGTGTTTGTGTCTATATTAATCATAAAATGAAAGGAATAAAGGTTGCTAGGTATTAGAGGGCCCAGTTGCTCTCCCAAGTCTCAAGTCCCAATTCCAATTCTAAACACCCTCCTTGGTAGTTCTCCCTTACCCTTATATTGCATTCCCTCCTTCCTTCCCAGAATGAATACTTATTCCACTAACCTTGCCTATGTGGCATAGTTATTTAGAAAACCCTTCCCTTACTCCTTTGCTCATATGCTCCCAATTCCCCACACGTGTCTTCCTATTCTTCTTGACATCTACATCTACATTAGCATCAGGGATACATGGGTCATATTACCTAGTGTGAAAATATTCTAGTGGGTCCTAACATGTTGTTGCCTTTTTTAGTTCATTGCACAATCTTTTAAATATGCTGCTTCTCATGTGCAAATTGCTCAAATATATTGTTTCTAAGTATCCTTTGTTTTGGAACAAATTGCAGTGCATTTATCCTAGTTGAGAAACACTCACATGCTTGGCTCTAATCCTTTATTTCTTGTAAGTGAGTGCTTGTTTTGCATGAATCTATTTGAACTAAGTTTGTTGTTATTTGCAGATCTTTTGACACTCAAAAATAAGTTTGAAACATGATTAAATAGGTCATCACATGTGTCTACTGCTCTTATATGTGACTTATGCATATTTAGTTTTTTTTTTTTTGGGGTTATATACTGAATTTGCTGCAAAATGATACACATGTTCTGTATTTTCATGCTCTAATTGTGTGCACAAGTTTTGGATACCCTCCTTATCACTTCAAACTGGTTTGAAGCATTGAGAATTTGCTTTGAAGAATTTGAGTTATCAAAACCCCTTAATTTCACCTTATCTATACACCCGTTGTGTACTTTGTTGCATAATATGTGATGATTCTGCATATTTCTTTGTAAAATATATTTTCCTAGCTTTAATTGTCTTCTCAAGTTTATTTTACTCTCTTTTGATGATATAAAACGGTATGAGGCACTAAAACTAGGATATGCGATACTTGAGTTGCCATGAACCCATGTTTAGCATGATACTTCATTGTTTTTCTATGCCTATTGCATAGCCATTCTGCATAATTGTTTTTCCTTCATGTATAAAATGTCTCAACAAGGTTCTGTTGAGTGCTTTTGTTGCTATGGAATGGCTACAAGTTTTTGAGTATGTAAAACTCCTTGTTGTTTGACTCCTGTATCTATTTGTTGGGTGCAGATCATGATCACCATTCCCACCTCAACCAACGTAGGACGCTTTGTATAAATATATGGACCAAAACTTATTGGCCTAGTGGTCCATCGATCCTTCAAGCATCAAGGATATTAATTATTATAGCAAATTACGAGGGAGGGAGGGGGGGGGGGGGGGAAGAAGAGGGGAGTGATACATGACCACCTCTAAACTTACATCATATACTTACATCAAGTAAAATGTTGTAAATCAGTGTATAAAAAGTTATAAATTATGTATAAAATGTTGTAAACCAATTTGCAAAAAGTTGTAAACGAAAATAGTTTACAATATTGCACATTGGTTTATAATTTTTTTTTATCTTGGTTTACAACTTTTTACATACTGGTTTACAACTTTTTAACTTGGTATAAATATATGGTGTAAGTTTGGTGATGAACATTTAACATTTCTCAGAAAAAAGAATTGCAAATTGGTTAATTTTTATAAGGGATTCTCACTGAAGACCAATCATTTTGTGGTTTTGACCACAAAATCAATAACCAATTCAGGAGAAATACTTAGATTCACTGAGAGTAAGAGATAATATTTGTTCTGATCTATTTATTAATTAACACATAAATTTTGTGATCTATTATTGTCTCTCACCTCCCATATATTTTTAACGCAATAGCTGATTTATCAATCACCAAATAGAATAGAGCAAATATTTTATCTTGTAATAAGAATACCTACGAAATTCTCCCAATTCAGTTGTACCTACTAGTTATCTGTCAATTAAGTTTTTATTATCTGTAATTGTGGGAGTGCCTGAGAGTTGAGATCTTCTCATGGGTTCACCCCATGCAATTTGAACGGCTGTGTCGGGTGGTCGCAATACAATGTAATATAGACTTTGTCTTTTATGAGATAGAGAACCAATCGAATTTTCAGGACAATTGATCTAGTAATTATCATACGATATATATGAACTGCTCCAAATGATGACCATTCAAATATATTAATTAATAAAACTATAATTGGTATATACATACTCAAATTAAGGAAGAACAGCCACATACCCGTACGTGTGTGTATATGTAAATCACGCCAACCTTAATAATGACCATTCAAGATATTAATTAATAAAACTAAAATTGGTACATTCATACTCAAATTAAGGAAGAACTGCCGTATACACGTACGTGTACAAAAATAACATGGCTAATGTACACAAAGCAACAAAATCTGGCACCCAGTTGGTAAGGTCTTCCAGATTAATTAGTACCCACTTCAAAATAGATTGAACATATGTTTTATAAGATTTTTGTTTACAGATGTTCTAAACCAATTTTACAAATTAGTATATAAAAAGTTAATTTTTTAAACTTTTAATGTAGCAAAGATTGAATATTTTTAAAAAAAATACACAATATTTTAAAAAATTCTTAAGTAGTTAATACTTTTAGAGGAGTTGTTGATAAAATCTAATTTTCTTATATTTCAAAAAGTACTAAGTACATCACATTATACACGAGACATCAAAATGAGAATTAACTTATTTGATCAATCTTTCTCATGCATTGTCATGGCTTGATCTTGATTTCTTAATTGGTGGGTAATTATATTTACATCCACAATACATGTCTCTTTTATTAGAACTATTCAGAGGATTTTAGACAATGATTGGAAAGTGGAAGTTAGTGGTGTTTTTAAGATATGCAAATTGGTGTTCTGTATTCCTGATGGGCTGGCAAACTTAAGCTATAGGCTCCACTTAGGATTTAGCATCTTAATAGTGTTGCTGTTTGTATATTTCCTTCATTTTTCCGCTGATACTTTTTCTTCTCTGCTTTTTTCTTTTGGGGGGGGGGGGGGGGGTTCAGAATTTTTTTAGTTGATTCATAAGGGCAATTTAGAATTTAGATCCCATATATGTGACCCTGAAATTCTCTTTTGAAGACGCAAACTAGTTGGAAAACCATGCTCTTAGTTTGAAAAGGAAAAGGAAGTGAGCGATTCATTGATCCTGTCTTTTTCAAAATAAAAGCATCTTTGTTTGCGCTATAGCATTGATCAAACTAATATTTCCAAGTCAAATTTTTGTGGGGGCAGTCGGAGAAAAGTAAACCCAGAAAAATCAGCCAAGATTACGGACAGAATAACGATCCAATTCTCTAGGCAAGTGAATAGAAACATGTGATGTTACTGATTATATATGTAATCCAAAGTTGTTTGTTTCGTTGACTAAAATTGTGGCCGTAAACTAGCTAAGCATGTGAATGATTATACTAGGCCACTTTTATTCTTTCTAATTTTCGAATTACAGTATAGTTGTGATTAGAACACACCAGTTTATTAGCTGTCTGGGTTAACCACAGCATTGTTAAATTATTAGTCTGCTTGATATCTTATTAGTACAATTAGACATTATTTCTTTGACCAGAAACACTTAATTTAGTGATGAAAAACATATATATTGCACAAATGATATGCAAGGTATCAGGGAGGCTAGTTGTATACAACTGATTTTGTCAGGGAAGTGTGTGTATATATATATATTGCTTCAGCATTTTCAAACTAGGAAGCGCTAAAGACAAAACTTAATCGTAGCTGAATTAAACTATAGCAAATAAAATCTTCAGAATCTACTTATAAAGCATTATATTCCACTTCTTGATTTGATTTTGTTCCTGGACAGAGATACAAATCAAATTATTTTGGGCACTGCATTTAGAAAGCGAGAGTTGCGATGCATTATCTGGTAAGGCAGTGATCAGTAAGATCTCCTCACACTAAATTAAGTTGGAGACTCATGCAAGAATGATTAGTCCGTACATATTGTGGTCTTAATATTGGTTCTTGCACGAGAAATTCTGGAAGCCTAGTGCAAATGTTGATCCTAACTATTTATTTGAAAAATGGGGTTAATAATTTTAGAGTTTAATTTTAATGTACTAAAAGTATAAAATAATTTTATATTGTTATTCAATCAAAATATTTTACTTGAATGATTTTTCAAGTAATAGACATGAAAGTCAACTATTATGACTTATGTAGCAAAAATAATTGGATAATTATGTAAAATTTTTATCTTTTTTAATAAATAAAAACCTCAAACTACCAGTAGATAAGGAGCAGCAAGAACAAACCAATTACAGGACAACTATCATATAGAAAAAAAGGCCACACAAACTAGTCAACCCACAAAAGGGAAAACAAAAAGCAACATCATCTATGAAAGAAAAAATGTAGAACTTGACCAAATTATGGTACAGACTATCTCCCCTTCCCTCCCCCTTCAATATTGCCATCAAGGACAATGGGAGAAGCATAACGAGCCATACGCCATGAAGCCTGTAAAGACATAGTAAAACACAACACCTAAGGTATACATTTAACAACTTGATTTTTGCTTGCACTAACTACTTTAACACCCTTAAGATGATTAAATGTGTGTAAGGTGATGACTAGCTTTAATCATCATTAATTAACCAATGAAAGTTAATCTTATGTGATTGTGTGACATTTGTATGAGTGAAGATAAGCAAGCTTATAAATGTTAATTATGTAATGTCCAAGTCTATGTACTCATAACAAGGTCACTCTAAGCTACAAAGGCCTCCCGTAAGGCTCAAGATTTCTTGTTGCAAAGATTTCTGTTATTATGACCGTGCCGAAGCGCTTTCAGTCACACTCAAGCATAAAGGTCATAGTTGTAAAAACTGGCTTGAACTAGTAAGTTGGTGCCCAACCAACTGACCCACTGATTTGAGGTAGCCAAAATAAATATATAATATAGATGACTAATAGGCACTAACTCTCAAAAGTGCAAAGAAATGAAAGTGGGATTGTGAAGAATCAGAAGGACATATATCGCTATAATTCACATATTATTTGACAAAGAAAAAATGAGCGTGGTATAAATGTTTAAGTGTTATAGTGACAGTAAAAAAAATATATTTGAAAAAAAAACTACAATGAAAGTAAAATAAGTGCAGGTATAAATGTTTAAGTGTTATAGTGACAATAAAATATGAGTGTGGGCATACATTCTTTATACCCACGGAAAAAAAAATAAAGTTATAGTGATGGCAAATTATGAGCATAGGTATATGCTATTTGTATCCACAGTAAAAATATTTATAGTGATAGTAAAATTTAATTGTGGGTATAGATATCCAATATCCATAGTATTAATATCTGTCACTATAACTTATAATGATAATACCATATATTTGTGGCTATATACTACCTACATCTACAGTTTGTGCATATATAGCTAAAAATTACCGAGGACATATGGTAATTTTCTTGTAGTGACAATGCATGTGCTTGAAGCCTTAAATACCATGTTCAAACTGAAACCCTACTTGTGAAGTTAGGATGTGTAGACTCCTGCTTTCTATATTTTCGAAAGGCTAAACAACTAAATAAATAAATAGCTTGGTAATTTAAAATGTATTATTATTTACAGAATTGCACTATTAAAAATTATTAATGTAATTTGTGACTTGAAAATGTCCTCCTCTCTATTGTAGGCACTCCTATATATCATTTGAGAGATCATAAAAATACATCTCTCGTCATTGGTATGTGAGTGGTTAAAATGGATAGTTTCAGCCTATAAATACAAGGCTTTTCTCCTTTGTAAATCATCTCAAACAATATCACAATCTCTTAGAGAATTTTATTTTCTTTTTCTTCTCTTTGCTACAATTAGTTGAAAGACTTTTGAGTGTATACACTATTTATATTTGAGTGTATCTGGAGTTTGAGATGGAGAGAAATATATAAATTTTTTTAGTATTCTCCACTTTCTATATCAATTATAAAAGTTATTTGACTTCTGAAGATGTAGGCTCGAATAACTTTTGTCCTTATAGATACATTTTCTTTTGCTATTATTAGAAGAATTAATATGATAAAATTCTCTCTTTTTGACTTTTTTTACAAATAACTTCTTGAATTTTAAGGAATGTTATTAATATTAATAAATTAGACGTTTCAAGGATACAAAAGTGAGTGATGAATTTATTTTTTTTCTTAACATCCCCTGCTTTTGTATCTATCTTTTTCTTTATATATCCATGGTGAATTTAGTTTATAAATATAAATTTCTTTTTATTTTTTTTTCCTCCAAAGTATGTTTGATTGGTAATGGCAAACTTTATGTTTACTTTTATTAGACCAGAAGTCAAAACCATAATAGCATATGAGACATCACATATTGACCCACCTTAAGGCAATGCAAAGGATCTCATATTCATGGATCCAACAATCACCCTTTCTTGAATTACTCTAGCTTGATATCACTAGTTAGGAGGGCAGACCCAACATTGGAGAGATCTAAATGAATTGGCTAAGTGAAAATCAACAATAGTAAACAGAACAATAATTCTGGATTCAAAAAGAGCAATGAGTTTATGAATTCTTCTATCTTATATGCTCTTTATTTAATTTATTTTTAATTAATATGAGACTTCACCTTTAATACTTAAAATTCCAACTATTTTTATTGTGCTCTTTTGCCTATTATTATTATTATTATTATTATTATTATTATTATTATTGTCGTTGTCATCTCTGCCTCTGCCTCCTCCTTCTCAAGCCTATCAGACTGAGATTGGGGACTATAATTGTAATGAAATATATAATAATACTTTGTGAACTCAAACTATTAAAATGATGATTTAACAAAAATTTGAATCACCACTCATCCTTTTTTCAACAAATAAGAATAATTAATCCCATATCATGATTACCCCTATTCTGTCAATATAGTTGAAAAAGGTATACATGCAATACTTAGGAAGCCTTGGTTTGAATTATTCATTTGGACCCTTTTTAAGTGTCAATCATAAGTAGAAAATGATAGTTCATACGACTGACATGATGCATCATACATATTAATTAATATATAGTGAGGAGTCTCGTTTTATGCCAAGTATACTAGGAAATCTCTTTTCACATGGCTCCTTACTTCTATTAGCATCATTTGCTTTGGATATTTTTATTCTCAATAAGCATTCATGGATTGAAAGACAAGACAATATCATCTAAAAGATTTTAGTCAATAAAAAACAAAAAAAGCACCGAAATGATTTAATTTTTGGTCCTGCATTTACAAGATGTTAAAAGAAGGAACTTGTCCCTTTGAGAGAACCCAGTCTAGTCCATTTCAAAAAGAAAAAAAGAAATTGAAAGCTCCTTTTCGGGGTCGACAAATCAAAATCTACTTTGAAGTTGGATCTGGATTTTCTATGTCCTTTCATGGGTATCTTTTTATTTTTTGTGTAAGCCATTTGACTTGTAGGCAGGCTATCCAAAACAATTGTAGGCAGTCCATAACGGTGGACTAACAAAACATACGAAGCTCACAACCAACGAGACCAGAATAAGAGAGGGCTCACCAACCACAAGCCCAAAGTAGAAGACCAAATAGGTGATTCCCTCCTTTTATAATCCTCTAAAGTGTACAAGAAAATCCGACCGAAAAAAAAATTGTATAAGAAAATAAATAATGGGAATGAGATATAAGGGGTGTTTGGATGAGATATTTTGGAGGTGAAAATCACTTGTTTCACCCCCAAAAATATTTTCACTTTAAAAAATTATTTTTCATATATTTGGATAATTTTTAAAAAATAATCAGAATGTAAAATAAATAATTTTCAGTTTTTTGTAAAAGCTAAAGTAAGTAGTTTATGAAAAAATTACTTTTCAGTTTTTTTTTTCTTTAGTTATATATAAAATTTGTATTTCATACTATATATTTTTTTAATTTGATGCACCCATAATAATATACAAGTGAATTGATATGATTTTATGTTTAACTTATATAATTCATGATTCGACCGATACTTGGTTAGAAGCAATTTTATATTCATTCCCCTTAAGCAAGTTTTAAAATTTTATTCTTGCGAATAGAAGAAATGTTAGTAACTTATTATTCTCAGATCTGGGCGCTACTAGGGGAGAGAGAGAGAGAGACCGATCGGAGGCGGAGGCAGCCGCCTCTCTGGTAAAGCCGTCGGGATAGTCTTCCCACTGGCGGAGCCACGGATCGCCCGCTGAGAAACCAGGATCACTATCGCAAGAGGGAGATCACCCAAACACAGAGAGACAGACACCGATAGAGAGAGGGGGGGGGGGGGGGGGAGATTACCGCCGCGAAATCATCTGGAGTTCGCATCGACGAGCTCAACTCAGCTTCTACCTTGGAGCAGATCCCTTCGGTGCTGCCCGCGTGTGCCACGAGCTTCCGGGGATTCTGCCGCCGTGAGACCCTCCTATACTGGATCCACAGCCACGAGTTCATCGGGAGCCAGTAACCATGAGCTCATCCGCGTTTCTGCAAGAGTTGATTCTCGATTCTTGCTACTGAATATTCGAAGATCAGAGTAATGTAATAGATTGGTTAGAAATTCTGAAGATCGTTAGTTTTCAGTTTGCTTATTGTCATTTGTTGAGCTGGGTACTGTGAAAGTCCAATTCTGATTTCATGGTGATGGAGAGAAGTGTGAGTGAAGTTATTAATCAAGAGAGGGAAAAACACGGTGAGAATTTAGGAGAGAATGAGGGAGTAATGGAGGAAAGTTGTGGGGGAAATGTATCAGGACAAAACAGAGAGGAACATGTTGAAAATGAAGAACATCTGGTAACTAAGGGAGGTCAGAACCCCTGGAAGGTATCTTTTCGAGACAAGGTTGTTGGAAATGTTAATCCAGAGCCTTTCTCTATGAATAAGGAACTTGAAGGAAATCGCTTAGCAATTGTTGAGGGTAAGCAAGGGGATGTTGCACCACCATCTGTCAGATTTACAAAAGAAGCTAGACTTGCGCTTTGTGAACCATATCAAGGGACTTTTGTGGTTAAGCTCTTGGGAAAACAAATTAGCTATACTGCAATGCTTCATCGCCTAAAAGGGATATGGAGGCTTAAAAGAGGTTATAACATTATGGATGTGGGTTTTGGTTATTTCCTAGTGAAATTTGATCTTATTGAAGATAAGGATTTTGTGATCAATGGAGGCCCATGGATGATTACAGGTTGCTACCTGGCAATTAAAGAATGGACGCCAGATTTCTACCCAAAGGAGAAAGCTTTTGGCTCAACAATGGTCTGGATAAAGCTGACTGGAATGAATATTTGGTACTATCAAGAAAATACAGTAAAAAGGATTGTCTCTGCAGTGGGCAATCCAATTAAGGTTGATTTAGCAACTAGATTGGCTGAAAGAGGACGTTTTATTCGTGCTTGTGTAGAGATTAATTTATCCTTGCCTGTGATAAGAAGGATTTTGGTTGATGACATCCCCTTTGACATAGAGTATGAAAGTCTGCATTTGATTTGTAATGTTTGCCATTGTTATGGTCATGTTTCAAGTGATTGTAAGGGTGAAGATACTTTAATGGATAAGATAACATTGAAGGAGGCATCATTGCCAAGAGCTCAAGCAATGACAGCAAAAGATGAGGCCAAACTTAAGTCAAAGATGAATCCTAAACCATATTCTGTGTTAGTTGAATATGAAATCTCAAAGGAGGACATCGATAATGGGTGGACATAAGTTTCGAATAATAAGAGGGAGAAAGGGAAGCAAGTGGTGATCTTTGAATTTGATGCGGGCAAAGGAGAACCTTCCTTTGATTTCCACAATGATAAAAGAAAGGAGAAGCCTCACATGTTTAAATCAAAGGATTCTCATGGTAAGGAAAACAGGAAACTTGTTAACAATAATAAGGTAAAGTCTCAAGTGATTAATTCCAAGAAAGCTTGGGTTCCGAACGGTAATGCAAGGAACACAGGTGCTAAGTTCAGGGATCATCTTCAAAGGTGCACACACATGTTGGTAGATATAATGCTTCGGATAGCATGACAGAGTTCAAAACACCGTTCACAACAAAGAAGAAAAGGATGAAGCCAGCATCTTTGAACTCATCACCAGTGACGGAAGAAAATGGTATTATTGGGGGCAAAACTAACAAAGGGGAAACTAAAAATTCTGTTAAGGTGCATAAAGATATCATTGTACAGGGAGTTTTGCTAGAAAAGAATGTCATGCAGGAGGTCCCTAATCCTGCGCTTCTTGTACAAGTATGAGGTTTAGTGCACCTTCCTCCTTCTCGTTGTTTATGGATTTTAAAGATTTAAATTTAATCTCCTCGAATATGAGGAGGGCCTTAAATAAAGTGGCCCAGGGTCACATTAAAGAGTTGGTTCTCAAGTTTCAACCTACTATCTTTATTTTGCTTGAAACACATGTTCTTTTTACAAAAGTAAAGGGCTTCTGGAATAAGCTTGGCTTTCAAGTGGTTGGTATTGAAGAAGCGCAAGGGCATAAAGGGGGAATTTGGGTTTTATCTTCTGATAAGTCCATTAAGTATTCTCTTGTAACTCTGTGATCAGGCGGTTACTTTTGATATTCAATGTCTCACTTTGAGGTGGCGCTGCACAGCGGTCTATGCTAGCCCGGTTCAAATTCACAGATATGATTTGTGGCATCATATGGTCACTTTAAATTCTTCTGATGACCTCCCTTGGCTGGTTCTTGGAGATTTTAATGAAATCATTCATCATCATGAGGTAAAAGGGGGGATCTTCTCACCTTCTCGGGCTGCAAAATTCTCTAATGTTTTGGATTCTTGTTAGTTGATAGATTTGGGTGCTGTGGGTAATAAATTTACTTGGTCTCGTCCTTCCCAGAATCAGAGGTATGTTTCAAAATGCCTAGATAGGGCACTAGCTAACTATAATTGGAGAAGAATTTTTCGAGATGCTTTTGTTGAAAATCTTTGTCGTCTCCATTCGAATCATTGTCCTATTTTAGCAAGATGTGGAGGTTTGCCTAGAATCAGAGGTGAGTGCCCTTTTCATTTTTAGGCTGCTTGGGCAACTCATCCTTTATACAAAGGGGTGGTTCCTGCAGATTGGGACCATCGGAAGCCTAATGCTATTGACTGTCTTCATGAAGTGATGTTGGATTCTAAGACCTTCAATAAAGAAGTCTTTGATAACATTTTACACAGGAAAAAGCACTTGGAGGATCGGATTAAGCACATTCAGAGCAGATTTAGAGGCAATTGACTCAGTGAGACTTCGGATTATTGAAAGGGAATTTCAGGTTGAATATAATAGCATCTTGCACCAAGAGGAGCTTTTATGGTATCTGAAATCTAGGGAAAACTGGGTCAAGTTTGGAGATAAAAATACGAAGTTCTTATATATGCAGACTTTAATCAAGCGAAATAAGAATAGAGTGCATACATTTTATGAAGAAGGCAAAATCTAAATATGGGATTCTTGCCTTCAAAATTGATCTGGAAAAGGCTTATGATTGGGTAGATTAGGACTTTTTGAAGTAGACTCTCCTTGACTTTGGTTTTCCTTCTTCAATAGTTGCCCTTATAATGAGGTGTCTTACTTCTTCTTTCTCAATCCTTTGGAATGGTGCTAAGCTTGATTCTTTTGCTCCCTCACACGGCTCAAGACAAGGAGACCCTATGTCCCCCTATCTTTTTGTCCTTTGCATGGAGAAATTGGCAATTTTTATTACCCAAAAGGTTGAGAATAGTGTTTGGGAGCTAGTGGCAGTTTCAAGAGGGGGACCTAGGATTTTTCATCTTATGTTTGTTAATGATGTTATTCTTTTCTGCAAAGCTAAAAGTACTCAAGTTCAGCTGATTTTATCTATGCTCGAAGAGTTTTGTCAAGCGTCAGGGATGAAAATCAACTTTGAAAAATCTAGAGCTTTGTGCTCGAAGAATATTTCTTGACAACGCAAGGAGAACTTTACCAGAATATCTTCCATTCGCTTTACTTGTGATATTGGTAAATACTTGGGTGTTCCTTTAATCAAGGATAGGGTAAGGCAGTCTACCTTTGATGCAATTATTGCCAAAATTCAAGGCCGCTTAGCATCTTGGAAAGAGAGACTCCTCAATAGAGCTGGTAGGATCTGTCTTGCTAGGTCAGTTACCTCTTCCATTCCTGTGTATCAGATGCAAGCTTTTTATTTTCCCCAAGCAGTTTGCAAGAATATCAACCAAATGACTCGACACTTTATTTAGAATGGTTGAGAAGGCTCTAGAAGTCTTAATCTGGTCAATTGGAGAAAGATTATCACTCCTAAATGCTTTAGGGGTTTGGGTATTCATGAAGCTCATCGAAGTAATTTGGCTTTGCTGGGTAAACTTGTTGGACACTACTTCATGATAATGACAAATTGTGACCTCAAGTGATTAGACACCGATATTTCTCAAACTCCTTTGTCTTAAACAACAACCTTTGTGTGGCTCCTTCCTGTGTGGGCAATGGTATTATGAAGGCAGCTAAGGAACTTAAAGATGGCTTTGCTTGGAATCCTAGTCATGATAACGCCTATTTTTTGTATGATTCTTGATCTCACTTGGGACAATTATGCACTAGAGTCCCTTATGTCCACATTTCTGATACTTCGCTGTTAATTCATAATGCTTGGAATAATGGCACTTGGCTTTGGCATATGTTTTCTATTGATCATTCAGAAGACTTAAAGAATAAAATAGCATCCTTACCAGTGTAATTGAGTGGAGATGAAAGACATGGATGGTTCTGGATAAAATCTTCTTCCTATACCTATTTTGCAACTTCTGGTTATTTTATTGAACAGTTTTGTGATTGGGACACCACTCAGAATTGGTCGTGGCCTTGGCGCTTGGTTTGCCAGGGAAAAACTCAAGTGATGCTTTGGCTTTTCTCACATGATGCACTTCCTACTAATCTTTTCCGTTTCATAAGAGGTCTTGTGGATTCACCCATATGTAATTGATGTGGGAGGCAGCATGAAACCCGTATGCATTGCCTTAGAGGTTGCCCAAAAGCTTAAAAAGTTTGGGATGCCTTGGACTTCTTGAAAGATCCATTGTTCGATGAACTTCAGGATAGTCATTGGATTAAGACTTTTGGAACTGGAAGGAGGGCTATTCTTTTTTTGGCAAGTTGCTGGTGGATTTGGAGAGAACGCAACAATGATGTTTTTTATGCGAATACTTGGCCTCCTACCCTGGTAGCTAGAAATGCCTGCTTGCTCGCCTATGATGCGCAATGTACCCATAAGTGAAATTGTTATTGGCAAGGTATGCATGTCTTGGATAAATGGTTACCACCTACTGATGACTTTGTCAAACTTAATGTTGATGGAAGTGTTCTTGAGTGCTCTATGTGCACTGGTTATGGTCGAATTATTAGGAATGCAAGAGGAGACTGGGTGGCGGGTTTTTTAGGCCACAGTGATAACATGAGAGTCCAGCATACCGAACTTCTTGTTATCCAATAGGGTCTTCGTTATGCTTGGTACAAAGGTTACAGGAATCTAATTTGTGAGACTAATAGTCTAAAAGCTTTCTCTTGTGTGACTTATTCTAAAATCCAGAGTAATCGCATTGAAAGAGATTTAATTTCTGAAATTCAACAGCTGATCACTCGTCAATGGTGTGTTCGTTTTATTCCGATCTTAAGGGATGCGAATGGTTGTGCTAATTACTTGGCGCTCTCAACTGATAATTTCCATACATGGGAGGCTCCTTCCCCTGTTCCTACCACTTTAATGACGGCTGATAAGGGAAACTAGTGTTTGTGTGTGTGTTTCCTTTTTCTCTTTTCTTTCTTTTCATTTCTTGTTATCTACCAAAAAAAAGAAGAAATGTTAGTGTTGAGATGAACTGAATTAATTGGAACAGATGATTTAGAGTTCAGTGGGCTCCAAATACAAGTGATGTAGACTAACAAAATATAATGCATGTAGCTTCTAATGTGCATTTCATTTTGTAGGTCAAATACCTTATATTTATATCAAATTGAGCAAGCAGATGAATCTTCCTTGGAAAAATTGGGAAAAACTAGAAATAGAGGCATCTTTAGAAAGGCCAATTTCTCAAGTATAGTCACATTTGTATACAATTGGTGCAAATATCATTTCCACACCGTTAGATGTAATATTAAATGAAATGAATGGATTAGATTTAATAGATAAAATAAATAAATTTTTTAAGAATATCAAATAAATTTGACATTCTTCAAATTTACCCTTATATGTCCTTCATATCTATTTCTCTCAATAATTAGTATCTACCTCCTCTTCAATCTTCATCATCTTTGATATCATGTAGGCATCCACTGACAACGACACATCCTCTCCGACAATGCCATTATCTGTCTGCACCTAAGCAAGCTCCACCACATATTCAAAACCAACAACACATACTCAAAAAAAAAAAAAATTGTATCTGGTCACACAACTGACACATACCCACATGCCTTATACATCTCCAATAGATGCAACTTATTTAGAGTGGTTATGAAATTTAAATTTTTATATTTAATTAAAAAAATTAAAAATTATTTTTTTCAAGAATTTACTCTTTATAACTTTTATAAAAATATAAAAAGTGTTTTAAACTTTAAAAAACTCAAACAAATGCATTCTTTATATATAATTAAAAAAGCTTAAAATTATTTTTTTTTATAAGCTACTATTTTAAACTAGTACAAAAAAAAGTTAAAGAACTCACGAATTTTCTTCACAAACCAACCCTTATTGTGCTTCTTCTTCTCTTCCTTGTTGTGATGGTGATGGTTGTGATAATGGAGATGGTAATCAAACCTAGAATCTCTAAAATCCCAGGATGGACATGGCGAATCTTGACCCATCACATCAGGATCAAGCGTCCAATAATGGCGAAGCCTAGTTTCGAACAATCATGTCGTTGCCATTGGAGATTTCACAATGATAACTGTGGCAGCAATAGCAGTGGTCAAAGTGGAAGGACAATGGTAAGGGAAGCTAGTGATGTGGTGGTCCATAGGACCGAGGGTGAGAAGCGGCAATGAGACGAGATCAATAGAGTCGAAGGTAAAGTAAACAATGTCATCTTTATGGGGCTTGGATTTCGAAGCGAGCGTGGTTTAGGACTCGGTGTGGATCTAAATTGAAAGGATGGACGATATGATGGTTAGAATGGAAAGTTAGAAACTAAGAAAGGGTTTTATTTGAAAAAGCGGACTAACATTTTTTATTCATAAAAACCACAATTGCACCAACTGTACTAGAGTAGGCCCACTTTTAGAAATTCCTTTGGCCATTGGCTCATTGATCCATGTACATAAAACAAAATTGATCAAAGAATGAGACTGTGTGAATTAAGGTAGGTTTTTCTCCTTTATTTTTTGACATTTTGGGTTAATCATATTTAAACAAGTGAGAATATTCTATTAGAATATTATTATAATGGGATAGATGCAATTTTCAGCCATAAATGGGGTAGGTGCTATTTTGAAAAACCTTGAGGGAGTTTGTGTTATTTGCCTTTATTCTCCAAAAAAATTTGAATATGTTTCCGCTCACATCCACAAAGTGTTTGATACACTTAGGGTGTACCAAACTTTGATATCCCTAGCAAGTCATATCAAAGCTACTTGGTTTTCAGATCCAAGACTTTAGTGTCAAATTTTGAAGTGTAGAAGGTCGTGCAGGTCCAAGAAATTCAATTTATGGAAACTAAAGCTTCAGGCATTACAGGATTAGCAAAGTTTGGCAATGGCATTGCAGAGAAAGTTCAATTGTTTGTCGCATTATCTTTTACAAAGAAAAAGAAGGTGGTTTTCAAGGCCTAGAGTACAGTACAATTGAACATAATAGACAATGTTCCGAGAAAGGTTATGAATAATATGATTGATTCATTGTGGAATGATTTGGAAGAAAAGTATTCTATATTGACCTTGTTAAACAACCTTTATCAAATGAAGTGACATATACATTCAAATATTCGGGGAAGAAAATCAATTCAAGACCACATAAATAACTTTAAAAGATGATATCTATTGTTGAGATGGTAGGAAAAAGAGTGGAAGCGATGTTGATCAAGTTATCATCTTGATTTCTCTTCTCCATCACATAATAATTTGGATTCCTCTTCAATTTGGATTTCAATGCCAGCCCTTTCTTCTTCTTAAAGTTTTTAAGATGAGTTGTCTCAAAGGCAATCAAATTAGCTCTTAATTCATCATATGCCAGTGTACTAATTTCTCTTCCTTTTGGAATAGCAGTGATTTTGGATAGCAAGGGTTAGTAAGACTTCTATGAATGTTTCTCAAGAGCTTGTAATCCTCAAAGCATTTTCCTATCATGCCTTGATTATTAATGATAACAGCAAACCTTATTAGTCTTGGTTTGTTTAATTTGTTTGAGTTCCTTCATGAAGCACTTGACACTTTTCCTATATCTCTTTGGCGCTTTTTGGATCTTGATAATTTTTTGTATTCTTTAAAGCTTGATGACGTAAGGTTGATGGATTTAGCATTCATTTCCGCTTTTTCTTCTCCTCTAGTATCCATTCTTCATTGGATTTTGCAACTCTTTGTCCATCTTCATTTGCGATCATAGGAGTTTTAGGCCCCTTGATGATGATTTTCCATAGCTGAATGCACCGCCCAAATTTACCAAGTTGCAGAATGTTTCATGGTCAGGTCTATGAGACTAGAGGAGTTTACAGCAGAGCAGGTCCATGGGACACTTTTCTTTTTTTTCATATTGGAAAAGGGCCACAATGTTCTGGGGAATTGAAAGATAAATTAACTACATTAAAAATTAGAAAATGTTTGGCAGAGAATATATTTTGTTTTTTCATTGAACATTTTTAGAGAAGAGAGAAAAGAAAGAAAAAAAAATGTTCTTCTCAGATCTAGTTTTTTTTTTACTTTTAAAAAAATTATTTTTTTTATCATTTTTGTTTTGATTGAAACGATGCGGGAGAATATAAAAAGAGAAAAAAAAATCACACTAAATAAGAAATTTATTGCAGTGACATTATCATTAACTAATTATTCAAGACAAACAAATTTGACGCGGAAAAATTTGGGGATCAACAATTGTTATATTAAATGAACATATTATTAATAATAACAATAATTTATAATAATTATTTTTCAAAAATATTACACATTTTCTCAACTATTATTAGAATATTAATGAATATTTTTTATAGTAAAGCCACAAAATTCTTCTCATTACATTCTTCATAATTCATCTTTATATACAATATCAATAAATAATTATTTTTATAGATCTTAATATTCTAAAATTAATATTTAAAATATGTAATTTTTCTATAAAAATAATTAATTATATTTTTAAAAATTACTTTTACAACTTATTTTATCTACTAATTAATTATTTTCTTATTATAGTAAAAATTCAAAATGAAATGTAATATTTTATATTATTATAAGCTATATATATGTGTGTGTGTATATATATATGTATTATTTTGTAATGTATATCACTATTAATAAAATATATTTTGGTCTAGAATAAAATGATAACCAAGAGAAAATATAGAATTAATGAAAAACTTGAAAATTGATTTAATTGTAGCTTGAAGAGTGTGTATATCAGAAATATAGATGAACGGGGAGTGTAATAAACATAGGATAAAATTTCAAGCATTGAAAGTGTAAAAATAATTTACACAATTATCTAATTATATATTATTATATTAGTTATGATAATTAATTTTTTATCTATTACTTAAAAAATTATATAAATAAAATATTTTATATTATCAAATAATACATGAAAATTAAACTCATAAACTTATCTCTCAGGGAACGTTTGTACTTTATATATTACTGATATTATTTTTGATTCCTTAGTTGTATTAGAGTCAAGTTTAAGTTTAATTTGAACTTTTTTTTGGGTCAAAATTTTAAGAATAAATAATCATTTTAGTTATAAAATTTTTAATTTGATATCAATTTATCCCTAATAAAATTTTTAACTAATTACTCTGCAAACCCCTATAATTTCTCTCAATTTCTAATCAAGTCTTTATAATTTTAAAATTTTTAATTATCTCTTTATATTATATAAAATTTTATAATTGAGTTCCTGTGAGTAATAACCGTTATATAAAACAGAATATTCCTAATATATTCCATGTCTATCTAATACAAAATAGAATACTTCATTTTTTATAACAATTATTACTCACATAGACTCAATTGAAAAATTTTATATAATATAGGGACGTAATTAAATTATAGGAATCTAATTGAAAATTGAGTGAAATTAGAGGGACCTACAGAGTAATTAAACCTAAAATTTTTGCATAAATTTGATCCTAACATTTTTAGTTTTGACATCAATTTAGACTTAATATATTTTATTTTGACATCAAATAGTCATTTCATCCAAGTAAAAATCCAAAAAAAATGACAAAATTAATATTGAAATTAAAAATACCATGACTATGCTGATGTTAAAAATTTTGTTAGTATGAAATTGATATCAAATTAGAAATACTAGGATGAAAATACTGAGTTTAATTTTCTATATAATAATAGTGTAAAACTTTTTCATTATGTTATTCAATTAAATAATTTTATTTGTGTTACTTTTTAAATAATTGATATGAAACTTAATTATTTTTTATAATGTGATAATATATGATTATATGATATCATAATACACTGAAATTAAACTTTTTTCTTTCTTTTTTTGGGTAAAAGAAACTCACCCTGTATTTCGTCAAATTTCAATTTTAACTCGAGAAATACCAATATATTATTAATCATCCACATGTACATGAGTGTCCTTGCGTGCCGCGTTGCATGAGAAGAGAATCCCAACACGGACTCTCCTCCTCCTTCCTTGGACGTTCTCTGTTTCAGTCAGTCATCAACTATCCTTCCTTCCCTAGTTCCCTTGCCTCTCTCTCTCTTTTCTCCTCGTGATGTGACTCTGACCCATCATCATCTTCATTTATAACCTAACCACACAGCCCTCGAAATTCCACTTTTGTCCCCATTTTCAAAGCTCCTTCTGTTTTGTTGTTCTCCCTCACCTCTCTCTTGCAAGCCACTCTCTTCTCAGCGTTTCCTCTTCTTCTTCTTCTTCTGGTACGTCAAGATTCTCATGCGCGCCTTTTATTTGTGCAGTTTCCTGTTACGGTCTTTCATTTTCATTCATTCGATACAGCTTCCCTTATCGCTGCTCTTTTTTTTTATGTTTTTTTTTTTCTTTTTGGATTGATTTTGAACTTCTAATTTGGTTTTTTACTTCATTCCGATGCCATGTCACTAACCATTTGTCCAAAAGGCTTAAGCTGATAGACCCATAGATGAAAGAATATAGCATGAATGATTTTATATTTAACACATTCCTTGGTCGACTTCGTGATTCCTTCTGGGATCATTTTAACCAAAATGTTTTATCCAGATCAGACATATTTCGGAATTTCACAAATCCTTTGATTTTGGAAATTCACGGCACTTTGCGCTTTTCGTCTCTCTTTCGTTTTGCTTTTGTATTAGGCGTTATGAGTAAGTAACACACCGCACGAGATCACGGACCATAGTAGAGTCGCGGTTTCAATGTGTACGTTTATCTTGTGATGGCTGTTGAACTTATTATAGGTGTAGTTTTAAATAGCGCGGTAGGATCGCGATCAATACGACTGTGAAAAAAACGAAGAAAAATATGGTTGATGCAATCATAATTGTTAGCTTGCAAATGGAAAAACTTAAAAACCATGCTGAATCTAACTCGTTGAATTTTTTTTCAGCTTTTTATTTCTTTTATTTATTTTACTGTGGCTGTCGTAGTTAAGATCTAATTGCGGAGACGTATGAAAAAGGAATATTGCGGCTAAGGTTAGAGTTGCGAGCCACAGTTTTGAACTATTTAATTATTTTTTGTGTTGCGTTTTCGGTAGCATTGGCATATAAGCATATACTGAATCAGATTCTCGCTTTTCTGTTTCTATTATTTGCCTCCTTGCTGGCAACTGTTGGGAATTTGTTTTCTCCCTTTTATGCTTGTAAGTTGCAGTTGTTTTCTGCTATCTTTGCTTTGAATTTGTAAAATTTTTTGTGCGATTGGTTCGTTTTTTAAGCGTAGCTATTCTTGATTTGCTTCTCACACAATGCTGGTTTAGTGATACTTTCATAAATCACACTGTTGTTGGTTCATTTTTTTAAAAAAATTTTATTTTCAGTTTTGTTTTCTGCAGGTATGGATACTGCTGCAGGTCAAAGTCTCTATCCATTGCACCGTTGCAAGACTATTCACTTGGTTCGTGACAAGCAGATTTGTGTTTTACTTATGCCATGAAAATTGGGTTTTTTTTTTTTTTTTTTTTTTGCAACATGATGGGGCTTTGAAATGTGTTTTCCTAATGTGGGTATGAAATTCAAGGCGTTACTCACCTATGATTTTCTACATGGATTGATGTTTTGTTACTTATCTCTTGCTGAATGATGTTGTTTTCAATGAACTTTCGGACTATGGCAGTCTTCAAAATGATTAGGAAGAGCATTTAAATTTAGCAGGTAGTTGCTACTAACTAAATTCCACAAGCTTGGTACTTACATGAGTACAGTAGTTCATACCTTGAGTTTTGAAGTATGTTGTATTCTGGTTTTCTTGGGATTAGCTGTCATTTTGCTTTACTCTGGTTCTTGAGACCATACGTCATTTGCTTTACTTTCTATCTATAGCATTAATGTCTTATTCATGCTTCTATACAGGTTAGGCACGCCCAAGGAGTTCATAATGTAGAGGGTGAGAAGAACCATGATGCATACATGTCTTATGATTATTTTGATGCACACCTAACCCCTCTTGGCTGGAAGCAGGTAATTACAAGTCAGAGCTCTTTAAGTATTTGAATAATGCCATGTTGTCAAGTATTACCGGTTGGTTTTTGTGTTATGTTGAAATTCCTCCATCAAGTGATTAAAATTATCAAGATGATAAATGTTCTGGACTTTCTGCGTTGTTTGGTATCAGTATTCTGCCCTGGTATTTCCATAACTTGATTTCTTGTTACAGGAACAATTTGTCAATGATAACCTTTTCCTAACATTTATCTATCTCTGGCCAGTTCTTGCCCCCAATTTTTCCTTGTTAATTTGTAGCTCTTTGACCATCATGAGGTAGTGTTTGTGGCTCTATGACAGGTTGAGAATCTGCAAAAGCATGTTAAGGCTTGTGGACTCTCCAGAAGAATTGAACTAGTTATTGTTTCTCCGTTGTTAAGGTATAGCTTGGTTATAATTTAGAATTCCGTTAACACCTGTCAGTGTCACTTTGTTTAACCTGTTAACTTTTTTTCTTTTTAAATTGTATATCTGAACAATCTCTTAAATATTTGTTAAACAGTATCTGACAATGATAGTTATTTGTGAAGTGCGTTGAAAGAATACGCGTAATATATTATTCACACAAATTAATACAAACAAGCATATTTATGAGATGCATGGAAAGTTTCTTACTGTCCAGGGACTGGATAGCATTCATCTGACAAATGTAATAAAACACCAGCAATTGGGCTAGATTGACTAGACATAATAGGTTGTCATTTTTTAAAACTAAAATATCTTATTGAGGGTTTCATTGGTTGACCTTATTAATTATTGCATTCCAGGACTATGCAAACGGCAGCTGGAGTCTTTGGTGGTGAACATACTGATGGGAGTAATGAACCTGCTCTGATGATGGCAAATGTGGGAGATAGCAATCATCTTGCAATTTCTAGTCTGAACTGCCCACCATTTTTAGCAGTGGAGCTTTGCCGAGAGCAAATAGTATGTACTGAAAAAATAAATGCTACTTGATGATATTGTGTAGCTTTGGGTTTTGGATGATTTAATCAACTAATTATATGAATCATTCCTTTGGCTTTTAATTCTCCAAGTTCTTAAATCGTCAAAATAGCACAACATCAGTAATTATAGGAAATATGCCAGACAAACTACCTGAATTTACAAAAATGGCTAGTAGGCCATCTACCATGTCATCTTGAGCTTTCCAGCTTCTTGAGGAAACTGATAAAAGGTCATGTCTGCCAGTCTCAACTTCCGCTCATTTATTGTCTGTTCCTTAACTGAATTTACTTGAAATCATTATATCAGCTTGTCGAGGGTTCAGAAACTGCTACAAGGTCATACTTGCCTGTCCAACTTCTCCCATCTTTTGTGTGTTCCTTCATTACTTTACTTTAGTAAATCTTTAATTCGGCTTCCTTAGTCTTTTTATACCTTCCAAAGTTGGTTGGCTCAGTTCAGTTTCATACCAGGGGACGAGCTTGGTGTCTTTGAATCACTTGTTTCTGCTTTTATTTATGTGGCCTATGAACCTATAGGAAGTGACTAGATTAGGTTATGATGTGGAGAAAAACGAAGTATGAAAATTTTAATAGAATTCTTCACCTCCCCTCCTATTTCAAGTTTCATTTACCATATAAGTCAACATTCTTTTGTATAACGTTTTATTTTGGTAATTCAGGGACTTCATCCTTGTGACAAGAGAAGAACTGTCAGCGAATATCGGAATATGTTTCCAGCGATTGATTTTTCACTAGTGAGTTATATTTTGATTTTTACCCATAATATGGTCTAGCAGCTATGACAATTGAGTTCGTTCTTATGCACTTACAACTAGAATATAGTAAATATTTGTTGGATGGAATTCATGCTTGATTTAAACTTTTTTTAGATTGAAAGTGACGAGGACATTTGGTGGACACCTGAGAGAGAGAAGAGAGAAGAAGTTGCTGCTAGGGGACTAAAGTTCCTTGAATGGTGAGTGTAATAGAATAATTTAATCTATTTTTCTTGCCAATGACTATGCACAACGGTTCATATTACCAGAGTTGAAGTTTCAGAAGTTTTTAATGAATCAGATCACCTTAAGCCTTAGACCTTAATAAAGTTCGAGAAGAAAGCTTTACATTTTAATCATTTTTCACTTGATATTGTAATGTCAAGAGATCTAGTTTACATGGGGATTCTAGAGGCCTTTCCAAGGCATCATGAAGACCTTTAGATCTTCTTATTAAAACGAGATAAGCATTCTATAAAGTTAGGATGTGAAATGTATTTTTCTATGAGGTCTTTGCATTGCATCCGAAGCCCTGTATTCATGGCTTCAGATTATAAGAATGTGCACTTTAACAATGACCCCAATATCCACACACTGGATGATTCGTATATTCCTTATGTCCCTCTCCAGCTTGAATATGTTCTAGACAATTTGACGCAAATTGCAAGTGCCATGTAGTGGCAGTATGGCCATAACCAACGTTCTGATATCTTTTCCCCAAATTTGCTTATTGTCCAGGTTGTGGACACGCCAAGAGAAGGAGATAGCAGTTGTTACCCACAGCAGTTTTCTGTTTAATACCCTAGGTGCTTTTGGAAATGATTGTCACCCAGATGTGAAGCGTGAAATGTGCACACAGTAAGCATTTCTCCAGAAAGATTCCCTAAACCTTATTGATGAACAATTGAACAACATATTCAGGTTTTTTATATGTGCTGGAAATAATAAATAATAAGGTTGTTTTCCGAAAATTTCTAATGAGAGCATTGAAGGTAAAAAAGATAGGAAAATTTTCTAAAAAGACAGAAAGAAAGAACTTATATTATGTTGTATTGTTGATCTAAAACAACTCAGGTCAAGCATACAAGGTGCAAACTTGGATATATTGTAAATTCTCTACTTATATATGTTTTTCATATGAAATTCTTATTTAATTTGAATTTTCTGAATGTAACATGGCCTTTATGTAGCAACCATTTTCAGTCTTTAGCATTTTGTAATACTATTCTATAACATTGAAGAATTCTTCCCTTATTTCTACCCTTTAACCAAACGCACATGGTTTATAGGTAAAAATAGGAGAGAGATTTTCATGAATAACCCCTATGTATTATTTTATACATGGATTTAGATAGCATTATAAGTTTAAACTATAATTGTTAAGCCCTGCATGTTGGTTTGATAAGAACAACTGACAATTTTGGATTCTCTTGTTTCACAGCTTTGCCAATTGTGAGCTACGTTCAGTTGTTCTCGTTGATAGAGGGTAAGAATTTTACATACAGAACACAGAACCGATTACACTAACTCATGCAGAAAGTTCACTTGAGTTTTACATGTGCAGTATGATTGGATCAAGTAATAAGTCAACTACCAATTATCCTGGCAAGATTCCTTATGGCCCTGATCTTCCCAGTGATGTTGCTGACGATAAGCATGCGGCGAATGGCCCGACCAATTAGTTCCCCAAGTGATCACTGACATTTATGTTCCTTTGAAATTTTATGACGGGAATATGACATTTATTCACGTAAGAAAAAACAAAAAAGACATTTATTAGAATATGCTGTATGTGACTGTCGCCTTTTTCTGTGTGCGAGAATGACCCTCATTTCATGAATGAATATTAGGCATTTTTCTTTTTAGTTGACTCCCCAATAAATTTTAGTCTAGGTACTCCCTATATTATACCTGGGCTGTGCTACGTAGTGAATCCCAATGAGCGCAGAACAAAGAGTAATGGCATTGTAGTATAAAATTTTTCTAGCTAAAGAGATTTAGTAAGAATGAACAGAATAAGGAATTAAACACCAATGTCACTCTATCCGGTCATCTTTGTTGATATCAATTTCACCAGTCCACCATCACCCACAGCCTCTATCATCGCTGCTCTACATAATACTTTCACATGGATTAAGAAGAGCGGTGATAAATGAATCTAATAGATCCTGTACGAGATACTATGAATGGGTGAAAAGTAACATGAGCAGATATTCAATTCGTACCACTTTTACGATTAACTTTCGTACATAACAGCATTTCTAAAACTTGAATTACCGAAAACAAAAAAAAAATCAATCACTTATAATTTTAAGAATTTAATTGTTAATTATCTTATTTTAAAAACAAAAATAAAATACTCATACAATGACTGCATGCGTACAATCTAAGTTATCTAAATACAATGACTGCATGCGTACAAATATTTAAATAATAAATGTTAAAAAAAAACATTTTCGTAAAAAATATATTGGTTAGCTATGTTCTGAGAATCTATCCATAGACTGTCAACGACCTGGTGAGTAAATAAACATGAATCAATACGTTTTATGTCTTCCCGAAAATTACCATGAATTTTTCAAATGACGGAAAATTTTCACTGATCTGCGTTCCACTGGCATGCTATCTATTGATTAGTATCTTGCAAAATACATGACTTAAATAGGCAAACTGAAAGAACAATTCTAAATCTACAAATACACTGATTTTTTTGTTTGCTTTCAAAGAAGTTTTCATGATCATCTCTACACAGAGCATTGAAAAGACAAGGGAACATATACTCCACAAGACCTATAGATATGTCGGCTCACAGCGGATGATCCTATTTTATTTGAGTTTTCAGTTTTCATTTTCAGCTTTCCAGTTTTTCAGAACTTGTGAAGGAAAAACTGAAAATTCTGAAAACTGAAATTTATAGTTTTCAGAATTTTCAGTTTTTCCTTCACAAATTCTGAAAAATTGAAAACTAGAAACTCAAACCAAACAGGCCTTTGGATTTTCGTTGTTCCATTTTTGCTGTAGTAAAATTTCAAAGTACAAAGGTGAGCTGTACTTTTTAACTATGAGAAAACATTTAAGAGTCCACAGAGGAGAGAAAAGTCTTAGCACCATACTTCAACCCTTTAGCAAGAAGAGCACAAAAGCAAATAAGACTGACAGAAGAAGGACGAGACCAGCAGCAACAACATTAATGTGACCTGGCTTCACAGATTTACTCTCACTTGCTTCTCTATCATCATCTCTGCTCTTCTCCGGCGGGTGAATTGCTGAAGAGAAGGGCACTGCTACATCCCAGAAAGATTTAGTTTCAATGGATGGGACCTCTTTTTCTGGCTCCAGAATTGTTGAGACATCAGTTGGGGGTTTCATAGATAGTAACTCTGTACAATGGTCTTTTAACACCTAAGGTGAGAAGAGAATACAAATCATGTCAGAGGGATTTAATATAAAAGCTTATTGTTTCTTGAAAATGCTAATGAAGCTTCTTCAGAATTTACAGCATAATAGCAATTCAAGATAATGTCCTATGCCAAATGCAGGGTAGACATTTGATAATATCATCATTTTGTACTAGCATAGCACAGGCTGGGTAGCCCCTTTGTGATTATGTAGACATTTGAAAAATATCGCCAAGTCCCTCCTCCAAAATTCACATAGTTTATATGTAAAGGACCTGGAAATACCAGTGAATTGTCCAGAGGCACTAGATAAGTGTATAGTTCAGTATTCAGACAAAGATTAAATAGATCTGAAATCAACGGCAGGATTGTTTATTTATACATGTATGGGAGTGTGCCAATAAGAGGCATCCCTAATCAACCCTCATTTTAATCACTTTTTGAGCAGCAAAATAAATAATGCAGTGATCTTGAAAATAGCAGAGATATGCGAATAACTTCATCCATACGCATAGAAAAACCAAACCTCTGCTCTAACCCTGGGTTGGAACAAACCTCAACTGTATCAGAAGGCTGTAAGTAGTCACAGACATAAGCCCCTGCCAACCACGGTGCAAAGACTCTTCTAGGAAACTGAAGTGTGCATCCTTTTCTGTTATTCACATTTCACAAAAGTACAATAGATATTTTTGGAGCTTCAAACCAGCATATGTAGCTAAAATAACAAATGTATCGATTAGAATTCACATGATTACTTTTTTTTACTACAATCAATTCACAAATGGCTGAATCAACCAAAATCTATGGTAAACAAGCTATCAACCGAGACATGGCATTGCATGAGGTACCAAGTGAAGCTTGTGCAGCAAGACTTTCCTAGAAAAGCCTCTTAAGTGTTTGAACAGCAAAAAGATAGACCCACACGGCCAAACACTATTTTTGAGTAGCCAGAGGCTTGATTAAATGAATTAGGAGTGCAAAATATAATGAAATTCTTCATTACACCAGCTTAAAAAGGATATATCCAGAGAGCAAGAATCATCACGTCACAACATTCAATGACCTATATTTATAAAACACAAAAAGGAGCATCCATGCCACACTAATAAACCCCTTTTGCATTAGCATATTGTAAGAAGTTAGCACTTAGAAGGCACCTATTTGTTTTAATGCTTGTTCATAAACAAAAATTTAAAACATGTCCATAGGATCAAATATATTATTAGAAGTTACAAACCTTAACAACTGCAAGACAAGGTGGGAAACAGGCTTTTCTGTTGATATATCATTGGTTTCTTTGCTCCCAACTTCTAGACCAGAACCTGATTCAGCATCTGCCTCATCACATATTATATCCAATCTACTTTGCAGACTAGTAATGATATCTCCCTATGCATAGTGTGCGACCCAGGATAGTATGGCAAAAGCAGGAAAGAGGGGAAGTTAGTGAAGCTTGGAGGAAATTCCTTTTTTTTCCTTAATAATCAAAGAAATTCATTAAGAAATGAGAAGAAAATTACAAAAAAATTAGAGGACAGGGTATCCTCCATAATGGGAAAAAATGAGAAATAAAAAAAAAAGAAAAAAAAATCAAAGCTGGCCATCCCTCTGCATATCTGTTAGGGAAACCCCCTTAAAGAAACCACATGCTTTACACCAAATATAATCCAATTAACTAATCTTATCCCAAATCAGCTGCCAAGTCAAAGGAACCACTGTAAAACTAAGGTTATGCTCCAACCAAATGCACTATTAAGCAACCAATTATTTAGGGAAAAAATAAAAAATCATCCATAAAGTAGTAAAGTCGCTAGTATGATAGGGTCTTTTTTAATAAATTGGCAAACATGCTACATCCAGCATCCTACTAAAATCATAAACATATAGGATTTCCAATACTACATTTCATTCCATAATCTCATAAGATAATTTGCATCACCAACTAACCTTAACCAGAGGGGAAAAAAAAAGACGGTCTAATTCACGGGGCTCCAACTTGGTAGGGTCTAAGGAGGGTAGATGTACACAGCCTTACTTCCGCTTTGTGGGCGGAGAGGCTGTTTTCAAATTTTGAACCCGTGACATCCAGATCACAAGGCAGCAATTTGAACATTGCACCAGGGCTCACCCTCCACTAACCCTAACCAAGGAAAATGTTAAATTGACTCAACCCACAAATAATCTCTTTTTCTTTTTAATATATATAAATATATATAAAAGAAGAACTCCATTAAGGTGAAGAAAAGAATAATACAAATAAATAGGAGGAGATCCTCTTTACAAGAGTCTGAACTGACAAGAAAAAACTATCTATGAAGAAGAGCTTTCTAATCTCTCAATATATCTAATAGGAAAATCCTTCTAAAAAGACTTTGCTTTCCACCAAATACAAACCAAAGACCTAATCTTACATAAATAGAATAGAAATGGAAAGCTATTGACTACCTTTATATCAGTGACTGCTTGTGAGATTGGCTCTTTCGAATTCAGATATGCAAAAGAACATATCAAACCACTTAAGGAAAGAATACCAACAACGTCTCTTTGGCTGAATGCTTCATAAAATATTTAACTGTTAGTTAGAAAATGAAAACTTTAACACACAAGGGGGAAAAAAAAAGCAAGAATCTGAACATTAAGCATATGTGACATAAGAGTAGCAAACTTACCCTCAAAAGGAGCATTATTTATAAAAGGTAAAAGCAATTCAACTTCATGCACACCATCTGATGAGCACGGTTCATCAACAACAACCTGAATAAAATGACAACAGAAAGGAAACTCATATGACTGAACTGAAAAACATTTTTAGGGAACAGAATTCTGGCACAAAACACAGACAACAATCTGTCAAGTTTAATTAAATTTTGAAGCATCAAAAGCAACAAAGCAGTATAAACAGATAGATCGGTTTAAGTGTTTTCCATGGTCAGAGAAAGTTGCAAATCTAATGCAGTCCACCAGTCAATAGCATTTGGAGTGGGTTATGTGGTCCATTTGGGGAATCTAGAGTGTACACAGCCTGGAGCAATTTCTTCTGATTAAGTCCAAAGGTTTTGATTGAAAGCAGCGTATTATGCCAGTGTCATTTGCATGCAATTACTTGGTGTCTTTCACTAAAGCAGAATGCTATAAAACTTAAAAGTGACTCTTCTTTGAATTGTTATCGGATAAAATTTGTTAGTAGTGCAGCCATTTGCTTGTTAGAACCTTTTCAAATACATTGACCAACTATTAACATATTTTGTTCGAGATACCAAGGCTCCAGTGAAAAAAATTGAATCAATTACTTCCTCCTATGCAAAAAGAAAATAGTGAAGTCTGGGATTGATTGTCTGTAATTTGCTAGCAGTATTTTCCTTCCAATTCCACAAACACGAACAATTTCATCAAGGAAATGCCAAAATATATTTATTAAGTGTTCAAACTAAGTTTGACAAGAAACCATTTCAAACCATATTCAGTGCGACTGCAGAAAGCCAATATCTTATATCACAATAAAACGACATAATGTAGGCAACAGTACATCTAAACATTAACCACTTTTGTTATTTATAACAATGTTACTAAAGTTGAGAAATCAAGTTGCTTCTTACTCCCGATTAAAGATGAAAAGAAAAAGGTAAAACAGATTAATTACCAATTTAGCATCAATCAAGGCCTGTGCACCTTTAAGTTCTTTGGCATGAAGAGATATTGCATGACGAAGAACATCACTGAACGTGTGGAATTTTGATGCAGTGTCATGAAATATTGGTAACCTTCCAAAAGATAATATCATATAGGAAAACTTAATTACCAAAAAAAAAAAAATAGTCACTAAGAAGAATGAACTGTACTGATGACCATATTATAATCAAAAATAAAAAGGGAACTATATAAAGAGCACCACATGCTTGCTTTGCTACATAGCCGCCATTTTCCTTTTTCCATTTGTTTATATTTGGTTGTTAACATTGTACTGCCCAAAATACATTATTTTAGATTGGAAGATTCCTCAAAAGTGTCTTTGTATCTAAAGTAAGCATGTAAGGGCATATCCACTGTTGACCCTCAGTTTAATCAAAAGTGCATCCAAATCTAAGCCCACAAACCGACTTAAGAATAGATATACCCTTACATAATCACTTTAGAGGAGCTTTTTTCTACTTTAGACATCCTTTACAAGAATGAGAGCTACAACTCCTTGTCAGGATTTTTACCTCACCTCAGCAAGTGTCTGTGGAAATAAAGCAACCATGGTCTTAATTTATCATTCCTTTATGCATAATCAGAAAATGTTATCCCTAAGTGAAGCTCAATTTAAACAAAAAGTTTGCCAAAGAAATAGAAAATAAAGGAAAAACAATTTGATCATTATCTTTCAAGCATTTAGAGTTTCTCATTATCACACCTTACCTGAACTATATTAAAAATACATAAACAGATCAATCCTTGATAAAGGAAACAACATAAATAAAGTTTTAATGACCAAAATGTTACCTAAGGTTAAAGTTGTACATGCACTTAAATGTTTGAAGAGAGCTCAAGACCTTTCCCATTTTAAAGTCACAGGGCCTCAGACTACTCGATGTAATATTTGAAGACAGTGAGCAATTTCGACAATTCCACCTGCATGAATATAGTAGTATGAGTAATTGAGTATCATGTCCTAAACAAAACAAATTAACTATAAGAACCCATTCAGGGTGTGCGTGTTAATTGTTTAAATAAATACGTATAGAAGCCTGGTTGTACCTCCTTGGGCTATAACAAATGTGAAGAAGCAGTCTTTCATCCCAGTCAGTCTCCACAATTGGTGCTGCCTCAGCAACCCCCTTCACTGTCTGGCATTGAAGCATTGGAACAAAAAGCCACTCGTCAATCAATAATAGTCATTAACTTAAAATGAAATGGCAATTCACAACATTTTCACACCTGGCAAAGAACTATGGATGAGTTCTTGAAGGCGCCATCACTAACCCAAACATAAATGCCGATGACCTTCATCCCACCCACTAGCATTCTAGACACCTTCATCAAACAAAATTCCAATCAAGAACAACAATAATAGTATTAATCTATTACTAATTATTAGAATGCATATTTGGGGGGCAAATGAAAGTTGCCTTCTCATCAGCTTACCAATAGATATATAATTATATATACATTATTGAATGTGTACTAACTAACATACAACTCATGTGCTCAGAGTCATTTCTAATCTAGCTGATTCAACCATTTGTTAACTACTTAACAAACTGTCAACCAACTCTAACTAACTAATATGTCATAACAGAATATGTGATGATAATAATAGAGTTTAATTTTAATACACCATCATCCAATTAAACACATATGCTAAGAGTTTAACATGAATACAATGCCAATGTACATAATTTTACACGGACATCCAATCATGCATTGACACATCAACAAAATATTTGATTCAACCACCCACTAACTAGAAAGTCTTCTAAAATAGGAACACGTGATTGCTTGATAATTTCTACACTATCATTACATCATAATTAAACTCATGTAGGAACTGATAGTTTCATGGAACTTAAATCCTGGAGATAACTATATAAGCTGATGTGGAAATTCATAAAAGTGTAAAACTATTTTACCCCTTCTGCAAATCAAAATTAAATCCATAATGATAAGTGTAAGAAAGTAAGTAATTAATGAAGGCGGGATGATAAACCTGACGAGCATGTTCGGAGACCCAATCCTTATCAATAGAGAGCGACGAAGAATCGGATTTTGAACCCTTCTTCTTGTCGGGTTCAGAGATGGAAGAAGCGGGATCACCAGAATCGTTGTGCGGGGTTGGGATCAAGTCGAAGACAAACGCGCGGTCCAATGTGGGGCTGAACTTGCCAATTACCAGACCCACCTGAAATTGGAAGAGATTAAGAGAGGGAAAAAAAAGTGAAAAGGAGTATAAAAGAATGAGTGAGAGTTGAGAAAGATGTGAGTGGGTGGAAATGGAGGGAGAAAGTGCCTCTGATGGAAGTGATGATTGGCTGAGACGATCCTCAACCGGCTTAAGACGAGTTTCTTCTGCTACCACGCCTTTCACCATAGCTGATAGCGATGCACTGTTATTTCTGCACAGTTATATAGTCCTACAACCCAGAAAACTTCAGTGCAACTTTCAGAGTTAATCTCAAAAACATTATTCCTCACAGCAGTCACACAATGAAATTTCATGTGGGGCGGGTGAATAAACTCACTAATGTTTTTTACTTTCCCCTTCTTCAGCTTGATCCGAATGAACCTGCAAATTATAACCAATCACCAGCACGACTTGATTACCATATATTCACCACAAACAAATCGACTACCACAAAGGATGAGCACAACAGACTATGCAAACAGAACAAGCAATCATAAAATAAATAAATAAAAATATCGATATGATCAATAAGAAATTAGGAAAAAAAATTTGAACTTGCTAGATACAATATGAAAAATAAACTAATTCATCGAGTAATCAATCAGCATTAGGGATATCATGCTAAAAAAGGGTTCCTCAAATTAGTAGATCAAAGTCAAATTGAACAAAAAGAAAAATGAGAGTAGATGGTATGCGGAAATTAGAGTGATGGGTGTAAGAGGAATTGGGTTGGCGAGCAAAGGCATTAGCAAACGCCACGGGGGTGGTGGCTCTCGCCGCAAGCCTCTTCAACAAAGTAGCCATTGGGGATTTTGAGATTCAATTCAGAAAAATGGTGAATGGTGTGAGAAGGGAACGACGTTGAAATTTGACCTGAGAGAAAACGGTGGGGGTGAGATGGGCACCAGGGAGGTGGCGGCGGCTGTCAGCGGTGGCGCAGGGAAGACGCTGAGACGGTGCGGCGCGATGTGCTCCACGGACGGTGAGGGGGCGACCAGGGATTATCTAAATGGAGTGTATTTTTTTAACCCAAAAAAAAAAAGAAAATAATACATGAAAATATGTTTGGTAACAATTTACAAAAAAGCATTTGCATTCAAAATATTTTCAGAAGTTTACGAACAGAATATTGAAAACTAAAAATTAAAATTAAAATTTATATATATTTAATTTAAATTTTTAGTTTTTAATTTTTTTTATTTTATGAAGAAAATGTAGAAAATTGAAAACTAGAATTTGTAGGTCTTATTTAGTTTCACTTTTCAGTTTTTTCAATTTTTATTTTCCGTTTTTCAATTTGTAAGATTTTATAAAGAAAATACTGAAAATTGGATTTTATAGTTTTCAGAATTTTTAATATTTCCTTCACAAAATTTGAAAAACTGAAAGTGAAAACTAAAAACTCAAACCAAATAGACGTAATTTTCAGAATTTTCAGTATTTTCTTCACAAAATCTGAAAAACTGTAAAACTAAAAACTTAAATCAAATAGACCATTAATGTTTAATTTACTCTTGACTTTATATTTATAGATTATTTAGGTCCTTAACTTTTAAAATGAGTCAAATCGATTCATGACATCACAAAATCTAAGTCATATTGGTCTCATAGCCCACTTTTATATACTATTACATCAATTAAATAATAATATGTAACATTAAATGATACTTTGACATATCTTATATCATCTAAAGTATAATTAAGTTAAAATGACTCATTTTGGTGTATAAAGTTACATAAAAATGAATCATTTAAATCTTCTTTTGAGGGTATAAAATGACTCATTATATGTAATTTTAAGTATTAAAATCAGTCATTTTAAAATTCATTATACTCTAGATAATATGTCATGACCCAATTTGGATCGTGACCAACACATGAGGAATCCGATCCCTACGTAAACCTCATGATTTATGTACCGTACTATATGCAATCTTTATTCATGAAATACGATTTACTTATAAATCAAATTAACTACCAATGCTTGCTAATTGTGAATAAAACATCATTCTCATAATTAAATTACGTAACTATAGTTGAAAATATACATGTCAACTGAGTTGTTCAAATACAAAATAAGCTATGAATGATATACTATTAAACACAAAATCATGGTAACTATCCAAAATGCAAAATAAATTATATCCGGTTCGAGACCCTACTCGTTACATCAGTGGAGCACATCTACCATGAACAAAATATTAAGATTTCACGTCAAAGTGAAGCTCACCCAAACTGAAGAATATTACTGCTAAGGAGGATGAAAGGGAGGATCCTGATCTACACCTATATCTATGAGGAAAAGGAAGAAGAGAGGGGTGAGTTTTGCATTCAAAATTCAATGAGTGGATCCTCACTCATAATCGTGCATGGGATAAGAAAAAAATATAAGTAAATAATGGTAAATGCAGCATTTATAAACATTTCTATTTACCTTACATAATAATTGTAATCTCTAAAATATCAAGAATTACACAAGAGGACAGAGCATTCATCAACTGTAGGGAGGGTGCTTAGTCCCTGGAGGACAAAGCCTATAGCTAATGTGATCTCAACGGTCCCTGGCAAACCGTATCCCTAGCGGACTAATCTAACTGAAGAATGACTTGGCCCTAGCGGGCCTTAGTATACCAAGGTTAACAGAATAACTGCCGTTAACTCACAGTTCTATTCTTCTCAGTAACTCTGTAATCTAAAACTAACTGAAATTATAACAGGGAATTCTATGTTTCTAGTTCAGCATTTCTCAACTATAAATAACATAAATCCTTATATTTCATTTTGTAAATCATAGTAAAATCCAATTTGTCATAATCAAATCAATTCATGAATTAAATCATACAAAACTTTTAATGAAATAATTATGGTCTCATGCATTTCTAAAATCATAATTTCATGCATAAGTTCAAACGAAGCATTTATAGTAAAACATAATTTTTTACATAAAGCAATATCATATAAGAATCCATTTTTCAAATTCTCAAAATACTCCGCAATGCTAGCAAATAATCATATAATGACCAAACTAAGGTCATGAGACCAAGCCTACTCACTTGGAGGGATAGACTGTGAAGTGTCAACACCACAGGGACTCTGGTAAGGAGGAACGACACCAATATCTGCTATTAAAACTATAAAACTCATCATCAACCTATGAGAAGCTCTAGATTACTCTAAACATATACCAACAACTTTGGGAGAGCACCCTCACTTGACAACAATGAGAGAAATAACAATATCCATACAAAAAATGTGGAAGAATTGAGAGAATGGGGACAAAATCTAGCTACATATACATACCTCGAAGCTTGGGAATGATAGATTAGAGAGGATTTGAGAGAAAAAAGAGTTTAGGGTGTGTGTGCGCATGCGCTTCGGGTTCTGCTTCAGATGGGGAAGGGAAAAGCCCGACTGAGTTTTTATTTTGGGGTAAAAAAATGAAATGGCATTGTTTTACTGATACCGTGCTAACACGTGTTGCTCGTTCTGTAGGCTCGCCTGTTCACTGCAGTGAGTAAAGGTCGCTATGGCAAACCTATTCTGCATAATTCTGTAGAACTTAGCGCCGCAACCTGATTTCTGCATCTGGGGCTAATCAGTCTCCTCGAGTGGGCCGCAGGGGATCATAGGATTGTACGGAACCTGCCTACGGACACATGTAATTCAGGTATTACATAACATGAGGTATGTCAAGATATTATTTAATATTACACATCTTCATTTAATTGATAAAATATTAAATAAAAGTAGAATGAGGGACTAGCTTGACTCAAGTTTTACAATGACAGGGACTAATTTTACTCATTTTAAAAGTTATGGATTAAAATGACTCATAAGTGTAAGGTCAAAGACTAAAATGAATATTAACTCTTTTTTTATTCGAAATCAATGTATCCACCATCGATAATAGTAACTAATCCCCTCAGCGTGAGAGCTCTCCCAAAAAGATAAATGGCTAGCCACAAATGCACCGTATTCTCATGAGTAAATATCGAACCACTGACTATATAGTTAAGGGATAAAATGAGTTGTCATAATGACACACCTCGTTTCGTGGTTAATATTAACTCTTTTGAAAATGCAGAATTCAGAAGGTGTTTCGTTTGCATATTTTTCGTTTTTGTTTTCAACAAAAATAGGAATCAGACTTCAAAATATGTTTGCTTTACATTTCTGGAAATATTTTCAGAAAATATTTCCTGGAAAGAGTGAAAATTTGGAAACGATGAATCCTTGTTTCTTGTCTTTCAGGTGCAAAATTTTGAAAATGGAAATATTGAAAAGCCAGTGACAGTCTTGTAAATTATAAAAGAATCTAATCATGTTCGTGCGTGCCTCTGTTCATCGTTGAAGGAACACAGTGGCAGCGAAAAGACACAAATGGTGGTCTCCCTCCTGCAGGCTACTGCTTCTCCAACGAGGCAGTGGTGACGGGCTCCTTTCCCTTCCTTCCTTGGAGAATCTATTGCGCTTGAATGTTGGGTCTAAGACTAGGATGCAAGGCGGCAGTGAAAAGACACAAATCTGTGGAGTAGCGGAGCACGATGGAGCAGCTGCGAAGCCGAAGCACAACCTGGAAGGGCTAAACCACAATCTGGAAGGGCTAAACCACAATCAGGTTGCGAGCTATAAAGTCGAAGTGCGACCTTGACGAGTTCGACCATGACGAGATGTAGCAGAACACCAAAAACCACGGGACGCGATGGCGGTGGTGTGAAAAGTCGACGGATGGTGACCAGCTAAGCAGGTGTGGCGGCTGCAGATTGAGAGTGAGAGAGTGTGGCAGCAAATCCCCTTCTCTTTTTTTTTTGGTCACAACAAAGGCACTTCCTTGCCTATATCATTTTTATTATTTAATACTAAATATAATTTTAATTATTTAATGCTAAGTATAATTTGAACAAATGCAAATCATATATATGTATGTATGTAATTTTAATTATTTAATACTAAATATAATTTTATTATCTTAAATTTGATTTTGAGAAATATATTTTGAAAACAGACAAATCAAATATATTTTCATTATTTTCACTTTCTGAAAATAGAATCTACCTTTATAAACCAAACTCATTTCCTAGTTTTGAAAATCTGAAAATAAAAATTCTTTTCAAAAAATAAAAACAAGAAATGAAAATAAAAAATATTTTTACAAACCAAACACACCCTCACATTTTTAGTATTTTCAATTCATGGATTGTAAACGTTTGCGGTCGGTAACACGGTAACATTTTTGTTGATACTCAAAATTTAGTTTCAAGTGTTGGGTTCGGTCAGACTAAATGAAAACACAATCTATTTTTCCTTTTTCGGATGCTCCACGGTCATCACCCATAAATAGCCAATAGATGGTTACGCCAAATCCCCAAACTTTTGGGTGTTTTTTTCCTTCATTATTATTTTTATATAAAAATGCATTAAAAAATCATATTTCATATTTTAACGTTAGTTTATATAGCTTCTACATAAATCTTGTCATTACATGTGGCCTAATTAGAACTTTATTAAAAATCTACTACGACTATAGTTTATTTTAAAAACAAATGTATTTTGAATCGTGTTTAATCAATACAAATATTGTTTAAATATTTATCTACACACAAGTCAAAACATAATAATTAATAATTATAACAAAATAACTCAAAAGAGAGCAATTTGTTTTATTTTTAGTCTTAATATTCTATAGAGTTATTTTAGATTTTTATAAATTCTTTTAACAGATGAATAAGTGCAAATCAAATATAGATTTCTTATTATTTAATACTAAATATAATTTTATGATCTTAAACTTGATTTAGAGAATTACATTTTGACACCAATCAAACATATTTTTATTATTTTACTTTTTGAAAACATAATCAACTTTTATAAACCAAAGTATTTCCAAAATTTTGAAAATTTAAAAATGGAAATCCTTTTCAGAAAATAAAAACATGTTCACAAAACCAAACACACTCTTATACTCTCAATACATAGAAATTAAAATAAATTTTTAATTTTATCAATAAGTTTAAATGATTTAATTGTTTAATAACAAATATAATATAATTTTACTCTATTAAATTTGATTTTAAAAATTGCATTTTGAAAATAGACAAATTAAACATATTTTCATTGTGTATAAATATTTATCTACGTATAAATTACAATATAATAATTGATAATTATAATAAAAATAGAGTTTAATTGTCATTCATTGATAGTGTAAAATTCTTTTACATTATTATTTAATTATATATTATCATATTAGAAAAGGTGATTAAGTTTTATATTGACTACTTGAAAAATCATGCAAATAAGATGATATGATTGGATGATAGTATAAAACTTAATTTTAAAATCATAAGAATAATTCAAAAGTGAGCAATTTATTTTATTCTTGAATTTTCAAAAATTTGTTTAGAATTTTTTTTTTATGATTGACAATTTTTTAGATGAATCAATGCATATAATATTATTATCTTAGATTTGATTTTGAAAATATATTTTGAAAACAAATAAATGAACATATTTTCATTATTTTCACTTTCTAAAAAATAATCTACTTTTTTAAACCAAACGCATTTTCAAATTTTTTAAATCTGAAAATGAAAATCCTTTTTAGAAAATGAAAACAGGAAATATTTTCACAAACTAAACTCACTCTAAGTGTTGAACCGATTAAAGAGAGGTAAGTGTTGAAGCAAACCAAGGATTGTCCAAGGACGGTAAGTGTTGTAGCGATTAGAGAGAGATAAAAAAAAGGCAAAACCTCGAAATTCCTTTTATATTTCATGAGTATAATTTTGATGCACCCACAATCCAATCAAAATATTTCATTTTAGATAACTTTTTAGATAAAAGCGAATTATAATAGTTTATGTGACAATGCATCATTAAATGATTATTTGAAATTTTTTTACGCTAACAGTGCATTGCAATTAAATCCAAATTTTACATAAAAAAAATTGGTTGGTATAAAAACATAAATGTTATTTCAATTTGGTTCAGTTTGGTTTCTTTATGTTGGAGGAACCAAACCAATTTAAAATGGCTTGAATTGATTCGATTTTCAATTTTTACAAATTATAAAATCTAAATTATTTTTTAAGAGTTATATTAACATGTAATATACTACTAACTAATGAGCTAAACTAGAGATGTCAATTGCTAGCCCACCCATGGGCATCCACCCTACTCGCCTTGCACAGATCGAGTTTTAAACCCATAGCCACACCGGGATAAGTTTTGCCTGTAAGGCAAGGTCGTGCGAGTTTAGGGTGAACCTGCTCCCACCCATTCCGCACCCTATGTATATGAATTTTACCCTAACCGTAATAGTAATATCTTATCACTATCACCATATCGAACTTCATTTTCATCCATGATTTCAGCTTATATGTACCAAAACAAAAACCATTAAAATATGATACACATATTTGAATAATTTAGTATTAAAATATTATAGAGTATATTTATGTGTATATATATTTGCATAAATATAGATATGTATTATAATTCAATTTGGTTTGGTTTTAGAAATAAGAACTGAAAACCGAATTATTTGGTGCAATCTGTTTTCATAAAATAAGAACCAAATCACACCGATTTATTTCAGACTTGATCAATTTTAGATTTTAGATCGGTTTGGATTAGTTTTGAACACCTATATTGGCGATAATGTTTGGTTGCTTGAAACATTTTCTTATCTTAAGGGTTTGTTAATTCAAAACATGTGTTTTTTATTTTTATTTATATATCATCATTACGTGTTGATTGCTTGGTTCCCTATTGTTTCTTGGTTCTTGACATAAAAATGCTTTTATTATTATTAATAAATTTACAATTAAAATTGATTGAAATTTAACGTTGATTTTAGGGATAGGGGCAGGGATAAAGAAAATGAATGGGGCATGATAACATCGAGTGAGTTGGCAATCCTGTTTATTAATTATGCAATCCTGTTTATTAATTAATTTACAAGTGTTGAAGACTAGAGACCAATGTGCTCATTTGTTACAATTGTAAGAGACCTCACAACTAATTTATTATTGTTAGGGACCAAACTATTTATAGGTGATATTGCCAATGACAAATTTGGGGCTTTACTCTTTAATATCTGGTAATGTGAAAATAATTTGGCCAAGGTAAGGAGTAAGAAAATCCAAGAACTAAAATCAATTTGTTCTCTAAGTTCAGAAATGATTTCACCAAGGAGGGGAATCAACCCATTGGCTATGGGTTCTACCAATATTAAATAGCAAAAAGCTTTGAATAGGAGGCAATTGTGGAACTTTTATTGATTAGCAACACAAGTACAACATCAACTGTAGCAAAGCATTACAAAGGTTTGATGAGATTCCAATGTAAACTACTCAACGACCAAGAAAAATGTAAAAGAAAAGTGAAATTGGAAAACAAAGCTTGCTAAAATTGGTATTTGAAGAAGTTATCGTGTCCTTTCTTCAGAGGAGAGCAATGTTTTTATATTCCCCTTAAATAGTTTTCACATTTGATTCTCAACCCTTGATAACCGTCTACCCAATCATAGAGATAGTGGGCAATGCTCCTGTAACCATTGTATCATGAATTTGATTGTTTCCATAGCTGGAGATGTTGGCATTGATCCATAATTGGTTCAACTCTTCTTTTATGACTTTAATCCAACTTTTGTGTTAGAGAGCCTTATCTATGCATCTCTAAAATCAAAGCAACATCTGCTTCCTTTGTGAATGAAGATATGGTTTTCACTCCTTCAAAAGGTTCACCGATGATTTGATGTTTGGATATGGACTTCAAGTCTCTTATACTAGTGTACCCTCTTTGGATGTTATTGTCTTTAGAATTCTCTAGAGTTGGATAAAAAAATAGGCTCAGACTTTGTTGTTTTAGATACATCAGTGTTGACACCAAAAACTTCTACTGTGACTTTCTGAAGATCATTCTGGATTATTGGAGCTTCATTCAGAGAGAAATCTTCAAAGCATTATTCTAAATCTCTAACACTCTGGTTGAAGTCTTTCATTATTTCTTTGAAGTTGATCTGTATATATATTCTCTTCAACCACATTGGTCCTTTTATTATATACCATGTAAGCTTTAGAAATATAAAAATAACTAAGGAAGATTCCTTGATTTTGGATCAAACTTTGATAGTTTATCCTTGGTGTTAAGTATGAAACATTCATAACCAAACACATGGAAATAAGATAAGTTGGATTTTCTTCCTTTTCATAATTAATATGAGGTCTTCTTGAGTATTGGCCTTAGGAAAAACCAATTTTGAATACAGCATGAGTCTTATCAACCTCAACCCAAAATATTTTTGATCAATTACTTTCTAAAAACATGGTTCTGCCTATTTCTTGAAATGATCTATTTTTCCTTTTGACTACCTCATTTTGTTAAGGAGCCCTAGGAGAAGATAAATTGTGAGAAGTGCCATTTTTATAAGAAAATTTTTTGAAGGCATGATTTTTGAATTCACCACCATGATCATATCTAATGGATGAAATATAAAACCTTTTTCCATTTTGAACAAATTTTGCAAAGGTTTTGAACGCCTCACAAGAATAATCATTATGGATAAGGAATATAATCCATGTGAATCTAGAGAAACCATCCATAATAACCTAACCTTATCTTTTACCACCTAAATTGGAAATTCTAATTGGTCCAAATAGATTGAGTTGTAAAAGCTTAAGTGGTCTTGTAGTTGAGACCGCATTTTTACTATGGAAAGAACTCTTTGTCTATTTTTCTCTATGTCAAAACTCACAAGAAAAGTCATTCTCAAGCTTAATCTTTAGTAAATGACCAAGTTTCTTATACCATATCCACTTCTTATCTACAAAGGATGTCAAACATTTTATATTTTGATCTAATAGATCATCTAGATATAATAAATATGTATTATTATGCCTTTTAGGAGTAAAAATGGACTGCTCAGAAGTGAGGTTTTTTATACAACTCTGTTACCTTGGTCACACAGTTGACTTAGGCTTAATAAACTGTGAGTTAAACCATCAACAAGTATGCATCGGAAATCAAAATTAGAATTATTCTTACTAAAATTACCTATATTAGTAATCTTTGATTTGATTCCATCAACAAACTTTACAGTTCCTACTTTCTTAGATTTCAAGTTTCTGAACCATGTCTTATTCCCTGTTATGTGTCTAAAACACCTATTGTCTAGACACCACTTTTTTCTCCTGGTGCTGGTGCCACCTAAGACTCACCCGAAACAGAAACCAATGGAGGAAGTAATAATATTTTTGGAGTTGCTTTTGGGTGGATCAACTTCTCTTTTCTGAAGACGAGGATACATGTTTCTAAAGAAACTTATCTTTTTGAACAAGTTTTTCTTCTTGAATTTGATCAAAGTAGATAAAAAACATATAAAAAAAGAAAGATTTTTTTGAAAAAAGCCTTATCTCTTATCAATATTATAAATCTTGTATCACAGTGCTAGATAAATTGTTAGTTCTTACACAAATAATTTTTTAAGGGATTGGTTTGGTGTCATTAAAACACATGGCTACATTTAAAAACTTACAAAACCAAGAAGGTGACTCGTGAAAGATGTTGGAGCTTACAAAAATGGAATATGGAAAGTGAGAATAGGCTCAACTACCTTGAACTCAATTTTCCCCCGACCTAGATATCCTAATTTTCCCTTCCCCATTTGATATTTTTTATTTCCTAAATCATCCTCCTTTTTGCCTCATATTATATGATGTTGTATTATTATATAGGATTTTGTAGTCATCCTAACATTACTCTTATAAAAAAACATATGAATGAATCACTCAATTGATGATCATTTGATTATAGCATTTTTTTTCATTTGTTCAAAATAATATATGTTATTAGAATACAAACATAAAATAAATTGAAAAAAATCAATTCTAAATTTTCATGAAAAAATAACTCTTATGCCTTCTCTTAGCTTTATTTAGAGATTGGTCTTTAAGGACGGTAACAATGATGTATACAAATATATAAGAGTATATGAGTAAAAAATATATTATAAAAATAAGTTAACAAACATCATAAGGCTAAAGTTATGTTTACTTGAAAGGTTTTATTATGTTAATATCATTTAATATTTTTTATAGTAAAAATTTGGGAAAATTACACTTCTTTCTCCCCTGAGGTTTGATGAAATGCCACTCACACTCTTGCTATTTTTAAATTTTGCATGCTAGGTCATCCTACACCACCATTTCCTACTAACGTTAGTCCATAAATGACTTCGATATATAGAATAATACACATGTGCATAACATATACTTTTTAATAATATTTTTATAAATATTAAAGACTATTATAACTATTGAGTGATCATATTGTCATTTTATTAAGTGATAAAAGTATGGTATCTTCCCATTTGTCCTCTTCCCTAGCATGGGAAGGTGTGTTTTTATCATTTGATAAAAAGGATACTATGGTCATTCTATAGTTATATTAATATTTAATATTTACAACAATGACATAAAAATCATGTATTGTACACTCATGCACTAATATGTCAATGTCACTAATGGACTAACGTTAATAAGAGAGGTGAGTGTAGAATTTTTTAAAACTCAAGGACTTGGCGTACAAATTTGGAAAATAGAGGAGGTTGTAGGCATTTCGTCAAATTTTAGAGGAAGTTGGTGTAATTTTTCCTAAATATTTTAGTCTTGAATTACTTTGGTCGGTTCAAATGTGATAATTATGAATAATCATAAACAAAAACTAAAATTTAATGGACATATACATGGTCAATCTCGATCGATCGACCACTTTACCTATAAGCCAGGTTATCAAACTTGTCAGTTTACCTAAACTTGTGAAACCAACTTGAATCGTAAACTCAAGTCATAAATTTGTAACAGTTTACTTATTTAAATTTAAAAACAATATTTAAAATTTTTATCACATCTAATTATAATAAATACATTTATGATAAAACAACGATATATAACATGTTCAGTTGCAACTTCATAATAAAACAAGTACAAGTAATAAAATATAAAATATAGTTAAAATCATAAGAAATATAAATAGATCAAGACTTTAGAATGTGAAAAAATAAAATAATTTAAGTTAATACATCATACTTCAATTTTAGAAGGTTTAATTATGATTGCATATTGTGAAGTTCTATTTTTTATTGTTTGAGAGACAAAATACTAACTAAAAATAAACTCACAAATTTATCCGAGTTTATGTGAGTTTACTGAGTTCACCCAAGTTTACTTTGATCCGAGTTTTCAAGCGAATTAACTACTCAAGAGTTTATCATGCTTACAAGTATTAGTATGTAATGTTATATACTCGAATTTTTCTCACATTTATTTTTTATGTAGACAATTCTATTTGAGATTTTAAATTTCATGAGGATTAGAGACGAATGCTTTCATACTATATTGGGGGCATTGGCCCCCACCAAATTTTTAAAAAACTCTTTAGAGGCAGATAAATAAATATACATTTAGCTTCCATTACATTTTAAAGTTTGATCCTACACTAAAATAAAAATTATGTGAAAATTCTTATTGTACTTATGTATTAGCTTTGTCCTTACTACATCTATTTTCTGGAACCGTATGTGATAAGGTGTAAGGTATATAGTCCTTCTAATATATTATTATAATATTTAAGAGTCATTTCAGGGAAACTATGACACGTGTCTTTCATACAGAGTTTTAGAGTACACGTGTCATTCATATAGTAATTTAGGATCCACTTTCTCAACATTTATATCTAAAGATTTTTTTAACTTAATTTACAATTTAATTATTAATAAAATCAAATGTTATAATAAAATCAAATATTATAATCATTAAAGAAGGTTACATGAATATATAAAATTAGAATCATTAAGATATATTCACCGTATTAAGAATCATTAAAATTATAATCTAGAATTAAAATTAAAAATCATTAAGAATAAAATTAGAATCATTAAGATATATTCACCCTTATAAAATATTAATGGTGCTCATTATAATAAAAAATAATGTGATATGAAAAAAAATTGAAAGCCTTAATTATATCAACCAAAAAAGGAAACAACCTGTCGAGAACAAAAAACACAAAAAGGAAAGGAAAACAAGAAAAAATCTCTCTTTTGAATTACCTTTGTGCGCTAATACAGTGAACGTAAAGGGGATGGTCAAGCTATGCTCTCTTTTCAATAACCCTCAAAACCTTCAGAAACTTATGCTTTCCTTTCAATAACCTCATAGCACTTACAATCTCCCCAAAAATAAGGTTAGATATTCTTTTCAATTAATATTTTGATCTAATTAAGTTTTTTTATTTTCATTTGATCATGACTTTTTATTTTGTTCTCACCATGAATACTAAATCCCTAAACTATTTTGGATTTCGATAGGATTACGATCTTTCTTTCTTTTAGCTGATCATGAATTTTTATTCTGTTCTCATCATAAATCCTAAATCCCTAACCTATTTTGGATTTCAATTAGATGTTTTCATTTTCAGTGAATCATCATTTTCTTTTTGACCATAAATCCCCCAATTTTTAAATCCCTCAATTTTTAAACTAATTTCGGATTCTTATTTTGATTGAATCCCAAATTGATTACAATCGAAAGTTGCGGATTCTGATTTTTGATTGAATCCCTAGAAACCAAGATATGCATGGCGGCTTTCAATCTTTCTTATAAATTTTAGTCATTTTTCTTAATTGCTCCATATCATCCCTTGACATTAGTTGTCTTTTTCGCATTTTTTCTTGACTTTTGCTTTGATTGTTATGGGGAAACTTATCCATCCTTTGGCAAAAATTGCTCCTCTGCATGAGTGCTGGAGAGTTAAAGTTTAGGTTATATGGCTATGGACTCTCCCGAACTTTAGCAATCCATTAACCATAAACTTAATCGAATTGGCTTTTATGGATGAGTTTATAAGTCTCACATAAACTCTAATTTTTGTTTCATTTTTTTATCATTCTTACTTTAGTTTTGATGTATGGATATTGACTTCTTTTGATTGTGCTGGCTGTAGGGATGTACTATCCATGCTTCTGTGCAGAAGAATCTACTATCTACTATTATAATATTTTAGAGTCATTTTATGGAACTTATTACACGTGTTTTTCATACAGAACTTTAGGGTACACATGTCATTCAGATAGTAATTTAGACTCACTTTTCTCAATATTTATGTCTATAATTTTTTTTAACTTAATTTACAATTTAATTATTAATTATTAGTAAAATCAAATATTACAATTATTAAAGATTACATAAACAAATAAAATTTAAATCATTAAGATATATTTATGGGATTAATAATAATTAAGAATGGAAAAAATATAGAATTAAAAATCATTGAAAAATGGATTAGATATAAATGTATTGAAGTGATAAAAATATTAATGGTGCCCATTACAATAAAAAATCATTTGATACGAAAATAAATATATCTATAATCTATAATACTAATATTTCAGACTCTTATAAGGGAAACTTTTATAGGTGTTGCTTCTAGAGCGATTTAGGGTCCACAATTTTCATTTTCATTTGAATCCTCAATCTATATTTATTATACTTAATTGATAAATATCAATCACATCAATCATAATTAATTATTAATTATAAAATATTAATTATAAATCATAATCTCATTTTCAATTCACAATCCAATTTCAAAACCTATTATTAGAAAAATACAATATCACTAATTTGTAAATGTTTTTCTAATGGTTGACTTTGTAAATTTTTATTCTATATTTTAAATTTATGAAATAGTATTATTTTTCTTTCTAATAAATTTTAAATTATTTTTTATGATTATATTATTTGGCTTATTTATCAAAAATATTTGGCTTAATATATAGTCATGGCATATTTCAAATGTATTATGACTCTATATAGAACACGTGATTTCTATATTATCAATGAATGCATAATTTGAAATTAACTTATATGATAGTTTTCAATCAATATGTAATTATCAATTTGTAATTAAAGTAATCTATCACAATGATGTCAATTATAAATAATAATAGATGTATATTTTAAAATTATATATTTTATTTGAAAATATGCCTATTAAGATAAATAAATTAAAATCTTCTAGAATTAATTCAATACTTATTTAAATAATTTAGTTTACCTTTCGAAATATATTTTTAATTTTAAAAATATAAATATTTACTATGATATATTTATTTTGACTTAAATTCAAAGAATTTTCTTTATTTAATCCTTGAGTATTTTTAAATAAACTCATATATACTATATTATCATTTAATTTTAATATGAAAATTTTAAGTATGGAAGTTATTCACTTATTTTAAATAGGATTCGTGAGTTTTCTTGGGTTTTTAATATGATTTAAATATGATATTCTTTTACTTTTATTATATTCAAATTACATTTAAATATGGTAATTAGCATTGAATACTTTAATTTTATATAATTAAATATCTATGTAAAATATATTTTTACATTAATAATGCATTAAAATTAAATTTTTGGAACAATATATTGTAAAAATCAATGAGATATGTATTTTTAATCATAATTTAAGTTAGCTTTGGATAGGTCCATGAATTTAGAGAAGATGTATCAAATCGATATTATTAAATCAACCTTAAATTTATGCTATCATGTTATAGTAATTATATTAATTTATAATTATTTTATTAATTAAAATCATAGCAAATATTATCTTGATCAACAAATTATAACTAAAATTTTAATATCACAAATTAACACATAACTATGATCAAACAATCACTTTTTAATTAAACAATCACTCTCAAATTTAAATTAAAATCTTAAGGAATAACCTTAATTATATATCATTTTATTTTTTCATGTTAGATTTAATTACTATAATATATAATTTATTAAAAATTATTATAATATATAAAATTTTCCATAATATTCTGTAACGATATTGATAATAAAAATACAATAATATAAGCTATACTATATTAGTTTTGATATTTTAATAAAACTTAATATTATAATTAAAATATTTTTTAAGGATTTAATATAATCTATAATCTATCCATAATAATAATAATTAAGATTTATTACATGGATAATTTTCTATGTATCATTCATAGAGAAAATTATACTCTACCATTTTCATAATCTTAATATTTAAAGTGAGTTTTTGGATTTAATTTATTTTTTAATTATTAATTATTTTTTTCAATCATACCTTCATATCTCACTTCATTAAAATTATTTAACGAATAACAAATAATATAAACAAAATGACAATTGAATGTATTATACTATTAAAATTTATATATATAATTATAGTATTAAAGATAATAAAGCTATTATAATTACATTACAAAAAAAAATTATAATTAATGATTATAATTATAGTATTAATTATAAAAAAAAATTGTAATTATAATAATTAATGATAATAAGAAATATTAGCACACATTTATTTTTTAATTATCTTTATTGAATTTAATTTGCATCATATATGTATTTTTCTAATTTGAATTATGTTGCATTAGTGGTATTTGTCATTATAGATATTTGTGTTTTAAATTTCAAAGTATTTTGAAATTTTTTGATTTTTTGAATCTTTTTTAATAAACATATGAATATCTTCATAGCTTTAAATCTCTACAGGGAATGAGAAATGGAGACCTGTGACGAAGACGAGAATGAGAATAATAAGTGAAATTCTAAATAAGGACGAGGTCGTCATCGGAGGAGTTTGTAACTTAAAATGTAAAACTTTTAAAAATCATAAAAAAATATATATCTACCAGTTTCACCATACCATATTTAATTTTTTAAACCTAAAAATTTCAACTTATCAATTTCATAATTGTTTGATATTAATTTTTTTTGAAAAATATGACCTCAATTTTCAATATTAAAATATTTTAAAAAATTTCATAATTTACACTTCTTTCATAATGATATTAATTATTTTAAAAAATTAAATGATTACATACCTTTTTTTTTATGAAAATAATTGTGTAATTGATATACTATTCCAATAATTGGAATAATATAAATTAGGATATATGTGATATTTTTTACTAATTATAACACATTAATTATTAATTATAACATAGATTTTAAAAATTGATATTTTAATTCACTAAAATTATGTATAAGAAAAAGGGGTGTAATTGAAATTACATAAATTAAATTTATTAATTATTTTTATTAATTAGAAAATATATTTTTATATTTTTATAAATAAAACATTTTAACTTATTAAAAAGATATAAATGACTAGAGATGATAACCAAAAAAAAAATCATTGAAGTGTGGATGGAAATATGGACAAATTTTATCTTCATAGAGGTGGAGTCCCTGTTTGTTAAACGAGACGGGAACAGGGATAACATATATTTATTTTTTCAATTATCTATATTAGATTTGCATGCTATATGTATTTTTAAATTTTTAATTTATGTTATGTTACATTAATAATATTTATTATTATAGATATTTATATTTTAAATTTCAAAATATTTAAAAAAATTGAAATTCTTTTAATAAATTTGTGAATATGCATTAGTATTCAAATTCCTACAGGAAATGAGAAATGAGAAATAAAATTCTAAACTAGGACAGGGGCATGGAACATATCCTCTTAGTTATGGGTACCCACTATCATCCTTATAAACGGCCTATGATATAATAAAATTATCAACTTATTCTTTTTTATTATTCAACAATTTCAACTTTCAAAATGTATAAAATTTTCTTAAAATATGCTCTTTATTGTTATAGTCATCTATCAAGATTTTTCTACCCTTATAAATATGATATTCAAAATAAGATATAAAATAGAATGATATATTTATATTTTGTGAATTTATTTAATTATTTAACTATTAACTTATTTTTAAAATAAATTTATATACTTAATTTTGTATAAGATATATTTTAAAAAATTATTTATTTTTGATAATAGTGAACAAAATATTTTTATTGTCATCCCGTGCATCGCACGGGTCAAAGAACTAGTATCAATTATTTTATACTCACCGCTCGCACTCGAGCCCATTAATGAAGGGGAAAAAAAAAAAGAAAGCATTTATCACTTGATTCGACTATGTGTTGATTTCTATGCCTTGCCCTGTGTGATATGAGAATGTGTGGTGTTTTCCTTATTTAGGGGAGAGAGACAGTACAACAAGAACACGTAATTTTATTTTATTTCCCCCTAATTTCATCTTCTGTATTTTTTATCAACCACGTAATTCCATTCCTGTAACTATTAAACCTCGATATGATAAAATAGCAAAGCCATCCCTATCAACTTATTCATAGAAGTTATGACATAAACTCCCGCTCCTTCCATCCTGAATTCCTGATTGAAACACGGACGGCAAGCTGTTGAATTTTGAATTTTGTGACGTGCGAATTTGTTCATGATGCGGGACATGGAGGCTTCCAAATAAAGTGGCTGAGATTTATGTGATTAGTTCTCATAACAGAAGAATAATATTTTGATATTCACACATATATAAATATTAACGTGGGTCTTATAATGTGAGAGAAATGATAGAAAGAGAATAAATTTTAAAAAAAAATAAGTGATAAAATTTATATATATTATGAATGGAATGTTTAAGTATTTAAAAAAATAGAATATTAAAATATCAAATTCCTGAATAGAATATGCTTGCTCCCCGAACGAATCCTTGCTAACCACCGAAGAGAATATCCACTAAACACTTTTTGGGAGCCCCTCTTCAGTGTTTTTCTTTCTTTAGTCAATTTTAATGGGGCCCCCTAATATAAATCAAGTATATTGTATATGAAAAATGGACTACACAAAGGGCCACGCGTTACGTGTAAAGTTTTCATGTGGAAAGCAAAAATATATTCCTAGGAACCAAAACTCGCCTGTAACTTCAATACTTGCTAATGGAGGTGAAATCTACCACCATTGCTATCATTTTATCTAATCTTAATCTAAAAACTAAAGAAAGATAGTATCAACCGCATTTGTATTAAGTATAATGGGTGCGTTTAGTGTAATATATAATTTTTTTTTCAAAAATTATACATGTGATAATATATAATTAATCAATAAAATAAAATTTTTATAAAACAAACAAAAAGTTATATACCCGACGAATAAAGTTTTTAGAACATTTGTTTTAATTATGTGATGATCAATCAATTTTTCTATGACATATTAAATCAAATTAGAAGATACCACAATACCAACCTTTATATCCGATGAGTTAAGTGGATTTGAATCAAAATATATAATAAAAAAATATAAAAGAAATCATTTTAATGCAAGGTCCATATAAATTTTGTCATAATTGTCCAACCATAGTCATTGTATTAGTTAAAGAAAAATATTATTTGTACATAAAATGTGTGGAGCACCTTATTGACTTACATCTGATTGGATGAGAAATGGTCCAACATGGTGTTTTACACATCTTATTTACACATAACATGACACTTAATCAAAATATATGATAAATGAAAAAAATTATTTGTATTTATATTATGTGGTATATTGTATCGACTCACATCCTATTTATCAATGAATGAGGAATGAAATATCATTTTAGTCTTTAAAATTGTATTTGTGATTCACTTTAGTCCCTAAAATTAAAAAAAAAATCAATTTAGTTTTTGAAATTGCAAAAGTTAATTTGAATTGGTTTTTAAAATAATGTTAATAAAGACTAGCTTAAATTATCAAAATAACTAATTTAAATTATTTTAAATAATTTTAAGAACTAAACTGATAGTTTTAATGATTTTAAGGATTAAAATAAATATTTACTTTCTAAACTATAATTTAACATATCTTTCCTTCAAGGGTGTTCAGGATGACAATGCAGTCAACTTGATAATAAGTGGCAATTTCTCTCTAAGTCAACGGTCAAAGTCAGTTTTAAAATATCAATCCAAACTATTAATAAGAGTTTGATGAATTTTGGATGCAGATGATTTAGAAAAAAAATTGTCAATTTAAAATAAGTCTTTGAACTTGCAAATATATAAATCTATATAAAATGAAGTTACTTTTACATTAACAAATCGTTATACTAAAATTAACTTGTGGTATCAATAAACAATTCAAATGTGGCATAATTTTCAACTTAATGAAATATCTTGTGCGTGTAATTGCCTTAATTCTGACAATGATTATTTTCGTTTTGATAGATAAAGAAGTTTAAAACCAAATCTTCTTATATTATGAGTCTGTAAATGTGCTTATAATATTTGATTATGGTTCATAGCTGGTCAAGATACGTACAATAGTTACTCAAACTAGCAAAAAAATTAAGTTTCATGTGTAAAAGATTTCGTAACTAATTATGAAGATAAATATCTTTTGCAAAGACCCACCATAAGTGAGCCCTAATGAAAGCCTATACCACTGGAATTAAAGAAAAATATAAATTAACATATTTAAAATTGAATTTAATTGAAATATATTGATAGTGAATTTTTTTTTACACATTCATCTAATTTAACACACATTAGCTCATAGATTTAATTGGATGATAATGTAAAACTCTTTTAAATTGTCGCTCTTTTAAATTAACCTCTTTAAAATTTGAGATTAATTTTAATATATTAATAATATAACTTTTTTACATCATCATTTAATAATATATTTTAGATAAACCAAGGGTGTCCTAGTCTTTTTAAGATGTAAAGTTCACAAATTTTATTACATATTTCCAAGAGTTGAATCCTTAACTAAATATTTAAGAAGTCAAGTTAGTTATCAATTATACTAGATCCAATGATTAGTCATCTAATAAGATTTTACTATATTAGCAAAATATATTAACTCTTATCAAAAAAAAAAAATTAATTAAATAATAATATAAACAACTTCTACAATATCAATATATTTAAATTAAACTCTTAATTAAATCTTTAGAAATTCTATCTTTAAATAGCTACTATAGTATTGTCTGTTAACCGTAACCTCGCGTTTAAGAATTTCGATTGACTAACAATCAGTCAACAGAGGGTTACTCATTTTCCTGCTCCTACAATATATATTTATATTTATTAAAATGGAAAAAATAGGGTCATACTGCCTTTTCATGTTCTGGCGCTATTCTTCTCTTCCATGTATCTGACACTTTTCCAGCACCCCCTACCCGACCACCATAAAAACCCCCCACCCTCTTCTCTTCTCCACTCTGCACAACACAGTACACACACACACACACACACACTCTCCCCCAATTCCCACATTCCCAATTCCAATGGCCTCACCGAAACCCTAATCACCAAGAACTCCCCTCCCAAAATTCTTCCATGGAGAACAACAACAACCACCATTCCGTCGCCAATTCCCGCGACTCCTCGCCGCACTCTCGCGACGCCGACCACACCACCTCCTTCGAAGAACAACACCCTCCTCCTCCTCCTCCTCCTTCCGCCGCCGCCACGGCCGCCACCGCCACCACCCACAAGGTGAAATTCATGTGCAGCTACGGCGGAAGGATCCAGCCCCGCCCGCACGACAACCAGCTCTCCTACGTCGGCGGCGACACAAAGATCCTCTCCGTCGACCGCCACATCAGGTTCGCCGCACTCGCCTCCAAGCTCTCCTCCCTCACCGGTGGCGGCGCCGACGTCTGCTTCAAGTACCAGCTCCCCGGCGAGGACCTCGACGCCCTCATCTCCGTCACCAACGACGAGGACCTCGACAACATGATGGTCGAGCACGATCGCCTGTGCCGCTCCTCACCTAGACCCGCACGCCTCAGGCTCATCCTATTCCCTCTCCCAAACGACAACAACAATGCTTCTCTTCCTCCACCACCTCCTCCTCCTTCTGTTTTAACCAAACCCGAAGGTCACTGGTTCGTTGAAGCTCTCAATTCCGTTCAGCTTCCAGAACCTTCTATTTCTCCTTCTCCTTCTCCTCCTCAGGAACTGCCTCCGCCTGTTGCTGCGCTAAATCCGGATTTTCTGTTCGGATTGGATAAACCGCGTCCCGCGCTATCCGCGGATCCCTCTCCCGCCGCTCCAACGGTTCCGGATTTCGCGGCGGGAGGTTCGGACTGCGGCCCTGAGGCCGTTATGGAAACCGAAATCGTTAGGCTGCACCTCGGGAGCAACGAACAGCAGCAACGGAAAAGCGATGAGGATAACGGCAGAGTTAACGGCGTGGAGTTTTACTCACAGAAGACTGCTGAGTATGCGGTTCATTCAGTTGCGCAAGTTCATTCCTGCCCGGTTCATGTTTCTGGGCCGGTTCCGGTTCATGTTCCTGGGTCTTTGTTGCATAACCCGGTTCGTGTTTCTGGAACCGGAGTGGAGCCGGTGCCGGTTTATCTGATTCAGACTCCGTCGGGGATCTACCAGGCGGTGCGATCGGTGACTGGAGCGATGGGTCACGCGCCGGTTTATCTGATTCAGGCGCCGGCGGCGGTTTCGCATCCGGCGCAGAAGGTTGGTTACGGCGGTACAGAGGTTGCGTATGCGGTGCCGCGGCAGGCCGCCCGGCGGTGACGCGTGAAACTGAGTGGATAGGTGGTGGCTGTTGTCGTGATGCCATGGTTTTTTCTTATTTTGTGGTGTGTGATAATGGATATAAGTCGTTTTATTTTATTTTATTTTTAATTTTTGTGAATTTGGGTTAATTGGCATAGACATTGTTTCTTGTGCACAGAAGCATATTACTGGAAAGGGATTCGGGGAATTGTTTTAAGAGTGTAACTAGCTCTTTCATTAGTATATTGCTTGTCATCCGTATTGTCTCCGTTATTCTTTTGCAGTAATCATTGTGTGGTTCCATGTTTGTCTGTGATTTTCTTGTTTTGCACCATTTCTTTTTTTTTTTTCCCATGTAACCAACGAAAGCGATAACTGAAATCTGACGAGTTTTTAGGGTCTAGCTTGCGTTTTTCATACAATGGTTTGGGCGTTTGGCAAACTAATAAAAAATGCCGGTTTGGTTGATAACAAAGTGAAATTAAATTATGAAATTAGGAATTGAAGATTGAATTGAAGATTGTTAAGCTACCAAGGGAAAACAAAGAAGCGCCCAACCAAAAGGAGAGAGAGAAATAAACCTTTTGCTTACACGTGTTAAGCGCTGAGGGTTGCAGCTGCTGCTGTCTTCAGCAATGAGATATATGGGTTTGTTAAATAATTAGGAGGGTATGCAAGGTGGATAACAAGCTGGATTTTATACGCATTTAAAATATGAAATTTCCTTATTTATGAAAATAAGATGGTGATAATATCTTTTACAGGATTTGAGTTCTTTTGGTTTTATTACTAAAAATCATCATGGAGTAAACCTATCTGAAATCGTTCGAAGTTCTAATGAATTTAAAGCAAAATGAATCACACACTTGTATTAGATTTTTCTGAAATCCGTGCAAATTGTAATCATATGCTTTTTTTACATAAATAAAACAAATAAAAGCTGATATCACATAAATCTCCTATCTAAATTCCGTTTACGTATATTTCTTATTTTTATATAATAGAAGTCGACTATAACTGACTTTCATGAAATATTAAAGTCGATTACACTCGACTTTCGCTGAACTGCACAGTTCCACCACTGCATGTCTCCGCATGTTGCACGCGTCAGGTCCAACTGTAAAGTCAAGTAAAGCCAAATTCTTAGGCCAAACGAAGTAGATTATACTCGACTTTTTGACAGTATTGAAGTCGAAATGTGAGAGTGTGTCAGACCTATTAGTAGTCGATTATAATTGACTTTAGAGGGGATAGATTAGTCGAGTATAATCAACTTTTTTGTTGGTCTGGCCTATATAAGGAAGTCCATTCATGGCATCTTCCACAATGGTCAGGGCAAAAAGCGGGTAAACAGAGAGAGCAAGAAAAGAGGAGGTTGAGGGGATATTTTCAAGCAGAGGTGGTGAAAGGAAGTGGAGGTTGAGAGGATATTTCCAAATATAGGTGGTGGAAGGAAGTGTTGTAGTGGTTGTCATGGAGAACAATCTATATCGGCTTAATTTTGTTGGTCATATTGCAAGTAAATTGACAATGCAGGTATTTCATGTTAGTTTTAATTTTTTTTCATTGTAGTTTATTTTATTATTTTATCTAATATGTTATGAAATTTTAATGTTTGTTTAGAAAGATTTGATTTGTAGACTTTAATTTAATTATTTATATATTTTATTAGTTGTCTGTTACACATTTCTTTTTATTGGTAATGTGTGTGTATGTATATTTAGTTTTATTGTAGTTTTAAAATTAGGTAGGATATGTTAGATGATTTGTGAAAAAGTGACACGTATGCTGGACTTTTATTAATTTGCTTGTATTTTATTTTAGGGCAATGTGATTTTATAGAATGATGTAGTGCATATAATTAGTTCAGTTTAATAATAGTCAATAGGATAAAATTTGCTGTTAGTATTATATGAAAAAATAGCTTTTTTATGTATTTTACTATTAACTATATTGCTAAATAATTATAGTTTTAGATAAGCGAACATTTAGTTTGCAACATGATAATTTAACTAAATTTAAATTTAGCTAGTGTTACATTTATTTTGAGAGATTTTTAGTTTAGTTTCATACTGTAGTAATTTATTTATTTTATTTATTGTAATGATTTCATTTTGTACATTAATTTAATTTAGTTAGCGTATGATTCACTTTTGATATAATTCTAGCTTTACAACTTTACAATTAGTTTGTTATAATTAGAAAATTATAATAAAATTAACTTTAGTTTTTGTTAAATTCGTTATCTAGGGTAGTTAATTTAAAGGTAGTTTTGCTGTAATGTATTTATTTAAATGCAATATTGTATATCGAGAAAAGCTTAAGTAATATGTTAGTGCAATTTTTATTTATTTTATGTTTAGTTTGTAGGAGTTAACAATGTCATATATATAATATTTTATATCATACAGGATATGAGGATTTTAAAAGCTAGGCACTATAATATGATGGTCTCTCTAGATCCGAGGATGGAACCATTTCTCAGGCAAGCTGGTTTTTGGGATGTTGCGCAGATGGTCCTAGTTTGCGATTTTGATAGGGCGCTTATCAATGCAATTGTGGAGCATTGGAGGCCTGAGACACACACTTTCCATCTTTCATACGGTGAATGTACGATCACATTAGAGGATATTGTGTTTCAGCTTAGTTTGCGAGTGGATGGGCTCCCTGTGAATGGCTGCATGGGAGCGTGGGAGAAATTTTATGATCGGGATATATGGGTATTGTGTGCAGATTTACTTGATCTTCTTCATCATAGTTTGCCACATGGTCAGGGTCCTTCTCTTCATCAATTTCATCATCCTGATACTGCATAATAAAATCAAAATCTCTAACCAGGCTAGCTTCTGGTATTGGTTATGGATTTAGCGGTAATGACTCTTTAGTCTGTCTAACAAAGTGATCAAAACTTGGAGAAGCCACCTCCTCATATGAGTTGTGCACGTCATGGTAGGACACTTCAAAGGATGGGGCTGCATTAGAGACAGGAAGTGATGGATTTGGAGCTGAATGTCTAGAGGTAAAAGGACCACCTTGGATTTCGACAAATAGCTCTATTGTGCGAGTTTCAGCAAATGAATTAAAATAATTGAACATGTGATGAATGTGCTCATCTTTCTGAATTCACCACCTTCTATATCAGATCCCATTTGGCCCAATATCAATTGGCATCTTATAGAATATTTTTGAAACTTAGATGTTGTTTCTCTCATACTCCTCCAATATTTGACTCTGCAGCTGCACCAAAGTAATTGGTGGACAAAGAACCAACCAAGCTTGAGTGCCACTATAAAATGCCTCTCCCTCAACTGTGTTTACAATCTCACCATTATAATGTATAAGAACATGAACATAACTCTCTGCCATCTCACTATGTTTTTCACACTGATCTGTAAATTTGAAACATGCAAATGTGTTCCAGGAGCTCTCTATTTATAACCGAAAGAGCTCACTGGAGTTAATACTGAAGTTGATTATAATCGACTTTCAACAGGTGTCAGAACATGTCAGATTATTTGAGAAGTCGATTATAATAAACTTCAGAAGTCGACTATAATCGACTTCTGTGTTAAATAGAAGTCTATTATAATCGACTTCTATATTGTACTGAAGTCGATTATAATTGACTCCTGTTCAACACATAAGTCGATTATAATAGTCTTTAGAAGACTATTATAATCGACTTCTCTGTTGAACAGGAGTTAACTATAATCGACTTCAGTGCTAGAATCAGCCACTATGGAGAGACTGCATGTATGAGAAAGTCGATTATAATCGACTTCTATTATATAAAAACAGGACAAATATGTAAATGAAATTTAGATAGGAGATTTATGTAATATCATCTTTTATTTGTTTTATTTATGTTAAAAACCCAACTTACAATTCCAACAATTTTCTATAATAAAATTAAAATGACGCAAATTGTGTAATAAATGCTCCATCATTTTATTTTCACAATTAGTTTTCTTCTATTTTAGAAGGATAAAAAATCCATAATAACTTAGATAAATTGTTTTCAAGGTCGAACAAGCTAAAGAATGAAAAAGGTACTCAATGTAAAAAAAAGGAACTACCTCGCATCCTCAATGTAGGTTGTTTTTGGATTTTTTTTTCAAAAATAAATATTATTTTTACATTATAATGAATTATTAATTATTTTATATCTATTTTATTTCTTTATTTAATTCGAGAAAAGACTAAGTGGATGTAGTTTAATGGAGTATTTAATTGGAGAAAAAATGAATAAAGACTGAGTGATAGAAACAACACGTGTCTTTTACTTTCTTTTTTCAAAAAATCAATAAGATTCAATAATTACCTTAATCTTATGCATAACTAAAAAATGATCTATATAGTACATAATAATTGGCTAGCCAAGCTAAAATTGAATCCACTAAGGTGGCTGCCCACTATAAAGCTATCCTAAGATACAAAATTCTAAAATTGGAAAGAACTTTTTTTTTTTTTTTACAAGAATAGGAGAAACTTTTATATGCACATGAAGCATCAAGTAAATACACTTTAAATCTAATAATAGAGTGATATTTTAGCTAGAACTTTTTAATTTATATTTTATTTGAAGTATACTACTCTATTATTAGATATAGAAAATATTTACATGATATTCTAGGTGCATGCAACAATTTATGCAGGATTAAGTTTATGATTTTGGTTTGCAATCGAGCAGGTCAAACGGAGCATCAACGGCTATTATGGACCAGTGGCCTCTGCTGGGAAATTTTCCTAGAGGAAAGAGACATACAATTTGCTGAGATTCCAAGTCTGTATTTTTCTGCAACTCCTCTGATTTTTTATTTTTTATGCAGTAGTCTCATTCCCCATTTGCTTGTTATTACTGAAATCGGGAAAGTTATTGAGAACAAATGCAGATAATATCCCAGGCAATACTAGCCACTCTTCCTTGATCTGTTCATCAAATTTTAAAAGCAGCCACAAATCAGTGATACGGCTATGTTAGATGGATAATAATTAACAAGATGTGAGGCATTTTGTTCAACAAATAAAATACCAGTAGAAATCCAAATGCCAAATCTATCAAAGCCACTGCTTTTCCATTTGGATCTTCTGGAGAGAATTCGACTGCTGTCACGAAGCAATTTCCTTCTCCATTTCCGTAGTATCTATTTTCAAACTCCAATTTTCTACCTGGAAAAATAATCACCTGGGAAAGAGCACAAGTGTTTGTTAGAATGAACATAAGTGATGTGGATTGTGAGTGAGATAAACTCTTCCCTTGCTATTTGATTGAAGAATCTAAACTAGGATAGGGAAAAAGAAGATGACCTTCCGGGTGCCTGTGAGCTCAAATACATTGTTATCTTCATCAATGTTCTTTCTCTTCAACATCCAATCAGAGTTCATCAAAGCCCACGTTGTCCCCTTTAACTCTGCAAGAACATGAGTTTCACCTGATGCAGTTATGCCAATCACTTCTTTCGTGACATTATTCTTTGTCTTCTCAGTTGTCAGGAACCTATCATGCCCAAACAAATGAAAAGAAAAGAAAAAAGGGCAAGGTTAAGGTAGCATCAATTTAGTGCCCAAGCAGGTAACAGCAACATCAAGCAAGTGCAAGCAAACGTCAAGAACTACATAAATCTAATACATGACAAGATAAAAGACATCAGTAAATATGTTAATAGGATGTAAGAAAAACGCTCATCATCATACAAGTCACAAAACGATGCTGATAGAATCCCATGTTTAATCTAAGCATCATGTGCTAAAATATGAATTTCTTGTTCAAGATTTTTTGCTTACCTGGTGTGGATCCTAATGATCACCTTGCCAGCCTCATCCACAACATTTGTGCAATTCTGTATTTGCTGGAACGTTCTCCAAAGCCAAAAGGGAAAATAACTTGCTAAACCTCCTATGAATATATGATCGGGAACCATGTGCAACTCATATGGTGCTGGAACTGGAGGGGTGAAAGAGAAACCAATGCGAATACTAATAGGCTTGGACCACTTGATCGCAGATGTCAAATCTAACCACATTTCTATGGGCATTTTAGATGCTACATTTTGAAAGTCCTCAAGGTTTATCGTAGTTTTTCCAAGTACTTTGGCCGGCAGCCTCGTTATTGGAAAATTGAAACTTGGGCGGGAAATGAGCTCCAGGACTAACTCTCCACTACTTTCACACTGGAAGACAGCAACCTGTCTCTCTTCTGACTCTGAGGAAATGCTTAGTTTTTTCTTGGTATTGAAAAGTATATCTTGGTTTTTCTTGTTGAAAGACACAGCTAGGTTGCCCTTATGCCTGGATGGTAAGTCTCTCACATCAACAATCTCAAGCATCACCTATATTAGAATCATGTCATGATGAAACCAAAAATCTTACAACTTTTCATGCCTAAAAAAACACTGGCAAGTTAAACAAGAAGAAAAATAGCAGAAGACATGTTGGAGGTTACCTCTACAAGCATTTTCTGTGAAAGCTGAATCAGATTCTGGTTTTTATTGGATGGAGCAGAATTGTTGTGCATAGAATCTATACTGTACTTATCAACAGTAAGTGGAGATGGGGGATTACCCCTGTGCATTGTTCCTGCTTTCCAGTATCTTATGCCAAACGTCTCTTCCCATTGTTTGGTGGTTTCAGAAAACCCAACATCCAGCTTTTGACCCTTGCTTCTATCAGAATCTGTGTCGTCATGTTCTAATACTTTGCCCATAATTGCCACCAGATCGTCACAGTAAGACGCAGGGTGCAATTGGTGAGAGTGCCAGATGAGGTCAATGTCATAAGTTGGAACACAGAAACGACTGATAGAACTCTCTTTGTTCCTCTTGATCAGATGCAGGAACCCCTTATATCGGGCCACAGCTCCTTGAAGGAAGCTATCATCATTCCAATAAGGCCTGGAAACCTGTCATCATATCAGCATTCATCATTACCACATTATGCCATTTTACATAGGTCAAGATGAAGTGAATAATCTTGACACTAATAGATAAGCTAGCTGGGTTTTGAGTCATTTTATTGTGATGCCTGTAGACATGAATGCATAACCCCCTTGCTTTGATTCATGTGTGACTCGAAAACAACATTACCGAACTAGAGATATTCAGTAATTTATGATTAACTCATTAAAAGCATGTGGCATTGGCAATTATTTGCTTATGATTCAGTTTATGGTAGGTCTTGAAAGGACATGACATTGTAAATTTCTTAATTACCTGGTAGAAGAAAGTAGTTTGTCTTTTAACAGCTGAAATTAAATCATACTTTGTGGTGCTTTCTGGGTCTCCCAATAACTTGTCATCAAAATCTTGCAACAAATTATTGTTCAGATCAATTTCATATGGCTCACTTGGATACATTTTCTTCCAGATTTTTCCAGTCTCCTCTTTGCTGGTTCCCTGAATTGAAGATACCACATTCCAATCGTCAAGTATTCTCCCATACAGTTCCATGCAATCAGTCTTATAACGCACCTGGCAATAATCAGACACAGGTTAAAGGGTCATTGCAACAAAATTCACAGAAAAGGAGTGTACAAGCCTATACACAAGCGGTGCTTAATAACTATAAGCCTAATAACAATAGTGATCATTAATTCTGGTAATCTTTTCATTTTAACATCTAACTGATTTGGATTTAATTGAAATATACTGTTAATGTGAGAAAAATTTACATATTTATCTAATCATATAATGACACATCAATAAATATGATTACTTTCGACTCTTATTATTTGAAAAGTCATATAACATAAGATATCAAGATTAAACTTTTCAAATTTTCAATCAAATATAAAATTGGTTTTAGTCCTCGTGAAAAAATATTCCATTATTTTTTTTTTCTCGAGAAAAAAATATTCCGTTATTTCAAATATAGGAGCATCGTGATTTTAGTTTTGGTGATCAAGCATACCGGATTAAGCCTATGACAGTGCCAAATCCATTCACAATCAAGAGGCACAACCAAAGGGTCTTCTGTCAGCGGTGACTCAGCATGTTTGGCTAGTAAAGGAAGCCAACAATATTTATACCTGTGGTGATCAACAAAGGCACGCACAAATCAACAACTTAAAAAAAGTTACAATAATGGAAATATGCAATTTTAGGATTTCAAACGCAGGCATCTAGAAACCATGGTGAGAGTAGATAGGTACCTGTAGCTAGCTCGTTCTAAAACTGAGCCATCATAGAGGCAGCGATTCCTGTCAACCTCTGCCAGAAACAGAAGCTGTTGCTTTGCTCTGGCTACGAGGTCTTGGCTTATGATGATATTCTGGGCTTCAGACCACTCTAACTCTTGTCTTGTCTCCATTGTTGCTGCCTCAAGACCACCTTCACAACTTTGCAGGATATAGAGCTGTGAGATATTTGTTCAAAACTTTTTTTGAGAATTGGATCAGCTTACTATTCAAGGTTTTTATTTTTCTTTTTTCGTTTATTTATTTTTTATGTTACGCGTTATGATTTGTGAATTTCCCTTGTCATTTCTCAGTCGATTTTTTTAATCTCGTACTACGTCAACAGAAAGAATAAAAGTCTAGAGTTGAAATTGAATCGGAACTTCCTTATCTCCTCCAAATACGCGTAATGCTGTTGCTCCCCTTCTGTGCTGCAATAGACGCAATTGGACAACGAAACTTCCTGTGATTAGCATGGCCTATAAATGCATGGACTTGCTGAAGAAAATTTATTGGCTGATCCAAGAAACTTTATATTGTTGAAGTAGTCGAGATTTTCAGTTTTTTGACCAATACAGTTCCAGTTGGATTGGTCCATGATAGGTAAAACTTTTTTCACATTATTTTTTTTTTTCAGATTTTGTCTTAGTTATTTGCAATTTTCAAACTGAAACTATTAAATCTAACAAAAAAAAAAAAAGCTCAAACTATTGTATGAAAGAAATAAGGGGCACGTGATGGAATACCGTTTCTAGAAAAATTGTTCCTAGCAATGCAGAGGCGTTTAGTATGCCAACTGAATACTAAGCAATATTCTTGGGAATACGATATATATTTAAAAAAAAATACCCATAACAAAATGGTTTAGGCCAATAGTGGAGGTTCGTCAACGGTCCAGTCTCGATCGGTGGTGGTCCGGTTGCGGACCGGCCTCAACCATTTGTGGTACAGTGCCGGTCCAGACTCGATCAGTGGTGGTTTGGCCATGATTGGCGATGGTTCGGCTATGGACCAGTGCCAATCAACAATGGTCTGACCACAATCAACGGTGGCCTGACGATGATCCAGCAACCACTAATGGTAGGCTGGCATCTATTAGCGATGGTTCCACCACGATCGGCCATGGTTCGGTCACACTCAACGGTGGTCCGACATCGATCAGCAATGGTCCGACCACGATCAGTGGTGGTCCATCGCTGATCAGAGGTGGTCTGGCCTCAATCGACGATGTCCTGGTGTCGAGTGATGATGGTGTAGATAATTGCCACAGTAAGGAGTTAATCATAGAGATTTAAAGGTTTCCACTGACTGGGATCTAGAACGCTGTCATTCATGAGCATTCCGGAATAAGTGAGACAGTCAACAATTAATTTTTAATTCATGAGCATGAAGTAATATAAAATGTTTTTGTACTTGATCATATGTTTGAAAATGGTCAATTCTTATAGGGTCAATATGCTTTGGAAAGCTAATGGGATTCCAAACTATGTAGCTCCCGAGGTAAATAAAAAACAAGGATCGCTTACCGCTTTGTTTGTTTGTGCGGGGTTATCCCTTATGTTCTATTGGCTTGATATCTTTCCTTTGATGAGCATGATCTAACTGTGTTACACCGTTAGGCATGAATTCGCGTATTTGAATGTATAATAGATGGTTTCCCTCGATGTCTATATTTCCTTAGTATTTATCTTGCATATAGAGAAATTGGTCAATGAATAGCATCAAAATTAAATCAATGCCTCTTGCATTTTGCAAGAGGTGCTGACTGCGGTTCCTACAACTTTTTGTGGTAAATACTGTTCTATTTTGTGGCAAAAGGCTCAGAAAATACTGCATTAATGCTTTACTTATTAGTTTCTTCTTCTCAAGAGTGTTTTGTTCAAAATTCAACTCAGATTATTATTAATGCTGTTGAAATTTTTTTTCTTAACCCTTGCCGATTGAGAAAGCAGAGTTTTATGACCTCCTTGTTATCCTGTGGATAAAAAATCTTTCATGCATAGATTTCTTGTCCCAAATCCTGAATATGTAAGTCCCGATTTTTGTCAATGAAGATATATTACTCTCCCTCTGTTATAGAATAATTATATATGTTCATTTACGACATTTAAGTAAAATTAATTTTTTTCTTCTGTTTATACCCTTAATATAAATATGTTAGTTAAATAATTAATATATTTATCAAAATGAGTAATAATTACTATTAGAAGGATAATTTTGTTAACTCATAATTTTCTATATTTATTAAGATATTTTTTTATTTTTCTTAATATGTATATTATTTGATTTTTGACGGTTATTCTGAAAAAAAAAATCTTTTTAAGTGTGGAGATACGAGAGTTTTGAAACACAGCCCTTCATCGATCAGTCAATTAAGTAATGCTATGAGCAAAGAAGCAGTAAATAGTTCGGTTTCTGATGTGGAGCGTGTTCTGTTACAAGGCAAAAAAGCCTAAGAGCGTGATGATGTGTAGTTTGCAGGCATGATTATGAACTATATTAATTTTTCCTTTGAAAATGAATGGAAGAGAGAAAAAAAAATTGATTGGGCAGACTTATCAGTCTTGGTGACTTTGCTGTCGAAGCATTTGGATATTGATATCAAAGAATATGGAAATATAATATGCAATTTATACTACATACATATAAATGCTAGAATTCGGAAATTATATGAACAAAATATCAACATTAAAACACATATTCATCATTAATAATTAGAAGTCATAGTTTAGACATTAAACATGCAATCGTCATAAATCTAACGCATAAATAAGAATTCAACACAACAAAAAGTCTAGTAGTGTATGAGGGCAAAGTTCAACACAGCACCAAAGCCTAGTTAAGTTTAAGCTTCTAAGACTTAATTATAACAAAACACTCACCTTCAAAACATAGATAAAGAAGTTCTTCATCAATCGGAATAATCATCTTCAAAATCTTCCACCATGTTCTCTTCCTCATTGTCACTTTCACCGCTACTAGACATGTACATCTCATTCTCCTCCTCTTCCGTTTCCACATCCTCGAAATCATCTTCGTCTAATATAGGTTCCTTTTCCCTTGTGCTAGAAGGCCTTGAAGTATCTTTCTTCAAGTTTACTTTCTGCCCAGAGTGTTTCAGAGATTCACCAGCCCGAATTACATCAGCAACAACTCCCCAAGTCAAAGTATCATCATTTAAAACCAACTTCTCTTCAGCATCTCCATCTCCATCCATTTTTCCAACCAACCATTCATTACCATCATCAATGTCATCTGAGAGAATGGGATCAAAAGGAATTATGTTAAAACGATCTTTTAAGTTCTTGGTTACATTCAACAAATACCAAGTCTTGTAACTTTCGACGGTCAAGCTTGCTTCTTTTCTTGGAATAAATCTATTACATAGTTGTAAACAAAATTGTCAGTTTCAAAATCAGTAAATAAAATTCTATGAAGGAGAAGCATTGGACATCTACTTACATCCACAAAAGTAGTCCAACTACGCTCACATCTTGATAAACTACAAGTCAAGTTCAACACTTTGATGGCAAATTTTTGCAAACTTGGAGTGGATGTTCCGAAAGTCCTCCACCACTCAACTGTAACACAAAAACCTACTGATTAACATTATGAAAAATTGTCATAGAATTAAATATATCAAGAAATACATCTTTCTTACCAGGTTCCAGGTTTGTCCTTTCTCTAATTGCCTCCTCTGTTCCAAATAAACCCTGTAGCACTCTTATATGTTGCCAACTCAGTAAAAATTTGAAGTGCCTCGTCATCTGTTTCACTCAGCCTCTCAATGGACTTGTAAAGCCCCGTTGTCAATTCTGCATCATACTCATTCCTTGGGTTGCTATAGTAGCATTCAGGGTTCAGAAAATGGCCCGTTGCATGCAGTGGATGATCAACTTGTGGCTCCCATCCTCTATCAATAATATGAAAAATGTCCTTGTACCTGTTTTCTTTTTCATTGAAGGCCTTTTGAATAGCTTTCTTAGCCTTATCTATTGCCTCATATATGTAACCCATTGTACAAATTTGTTCATTACAACCAAGCCTAAGGACATCAACAAGAGGCTTCATAGCTTTAAGAGAATAAACAACATCATTCCAGAATGTAGGCATGAGTACTGTGTCAGTTGCCCTCTTTCCCTTAGCTTCTTTCGCTATCTTAGACTTTTGTTGGGAAATTAAGACATTTTCCCTCCTTGAGAACCACCCTAAACAGAGAAATAAAATGGGAATACAACCACAACACAATAATTTAACGTGGAAACTCCAAAAGCGGAGAAAAACACTACTACACAAAAGACAAACTGAGAATCTCACTACGCGAAAATTATTACAACACATGCATTCTCTCTCTTAAATACCCACACCCCAGTACACCCACACTCTCCAAAGCAAATATTTAAACTACACCTCACAACACTCTAAAAACAAGAGTACAGAGGAAGAAAAGTCAGATACAAGCTTAAAGTGTTTTCCGACGGCACTTGAAATTAAAACTTAGTGCTTTCTATATATAGCCTTTGAACCCCTTCCATTCCAATTTAAAGAATGCTGACTTCTATCCTGAACACTATTTCAATCAAATCCTAACAATTTCCACCTTGATTGAAATAAACACATTCATCTTCCATTGTCAACACCGACAATCCCTTGCCATTGTTATATCGACAATCATAGTTCAAAGAACTATCATACTCCACCATAAAAAGACGCTTACTTGGAATAAAACAATTCCAAGAATTTCACTCTCTACACATGTCTAAACCTTTGCCGAAAAAGTTATGGTGCAACTTCCACATTGGCTTTTCCCCGAAATTTTCACCATCGACATAACTCCCACCACACACCCTCGCATCTCAACGCCAATCAATGCCCGTGGTGTAATTGTGGATCCGCTAGCAACAACTTATCCTTTCCATGGCAACATGAATGCCATGAGGATACACTTTTACTTTCTAAGTAAAGATCATCCTCTCCTCTAGGGAGAGCAATGTTGCAAGCATCGATTGAGAGTCCTCTCTAACACCGCTACCACTTGGACAATTTTTCTTTATACATGCCTGCATTCTTCCGTGATTTCCAAAGATGTCACACTCTTTTCCACGATTCTTTTTCCTATAACTGCCACTTCTACTACAAATAGTGAATTTTGATGAAGTGCTACCCTTCATTCTTCATTCTTTTCTTTCTTCAAAGAATGACTTTACTGCAAGAACTTCTTCGAAATTCAGAGTTTCCTTCCCATACATCAATACAAAGCTGACGTGCCCATGTGAAGACTTAAGAGACAATATAAGCCTTAAAGTGCCTTATCTTCATCATCAATCTTCACTCCAATTGCCTCTAATTCGTAGACAATACCATTGATGGCATTAAGATGGTTTCCGAGATCTTCATGTCAGCTATCCATGCGCAGATTATGAAACTCGCCCTTCAATAACAACCGATTTCAGATGCCCTCGCCTCGATATAACCCTTCGAAGTTTCCCCAAAGTTCCTTTGGTCAGTTGATATTCCTCGCACATTTGCAAGAACATTCTTAGCCAAACATAGACGAATTGCACTTCCGCCTCAAATCTAGTTCCTCCCGCCATCATCCATGTCAACGATCTTTCCTTTCAACGCCTTATGCAAACCTGGACAGATCAACACATCCTCGACTTGTATTCCGCACAAGCCAAAATTGATTCTTTCCATCAAATTTCTATATCATATTTTCACAAAGACTTGAAAACTTGACATTGTTGCAACCGTGATACCTGAATAGTGTAAATCAATCAGAACGGTGCACCAGAGGGTTCCCTGTGAGAGAGGTGGGTCACAATGGACACGCTTAAATACCAAGTCTTTCCTTAGCCGAATCTTTCCAAACCGCACTCTCACAGATCACACGCCCAAAGCCTACAGACAATATCACACCGATTTCAAAGAATAAAGAAACAAGGATGATCTCAAGCACCAAGGAGAAATCCTTTTTCGATGTGGAAGATCGACTAAACTGCAACCACAGAAAGATACCAAGCACATAAATCCTAATCAACCAAAGCTCGATACCAATTGTTGGGAAACTAAGACACTTTCCTCCTCGAGAACCACCCTAAACAGAGAAATAAAACGAACACAACCACAACACACAATTTAACGTGGAAACTCCAAACCTGAGAAAAACTACTACGCCGCCAAAAGACAACCAGAGAATCTCACTATGTGAAAATTATTACAACACACAGACTTCTCTCTTAAATACCCACACCCCAGTACACCCACACTCTCCAAAGCAAATATTTAAACTACACCTCACAACACTCTAAAAACAAGAGTACAGAGGAAGAAAAGTCAGATACAAATCAAAGTTGTTTTCCGACCTCCAAGACTGAAATGGAAAACTTAGGCTTCTATATATACTTTCAAGAACCCCCTTCCATTCCAATTCTAAGCAATGTGGGACTTCTATCCCAACACTATTTCAATCAAATCCTAACAACTTTGACCACTGGTCTGAAGTGAACATCTTTCTAAGGTTATTCTTTTGTTTGTGCAACCTATGTAATGTAAGGAATGATGTAGCATTTCTTGTCACTTCATGCGTAACCAAATCCATCTTCTCGGTGAATTTTCACATCATGTTAAATGCCAATTTATGGTTGTAAATGAAGCTTACAAAAGTAATGCCTCTTTGTATCATCCTTTTAACCCGAGGCAACTTCCCAATGTCTTCTAACATCAAGTCAACACAATGTGTGGCAGATGGAGTCCAAAAAAGATGATTCCACTTGGTTTCTAGTAGTTTACCTAAGAAAATCAAATTAAATGAAATTAGATGAGTAACCAACTATTAAAGGAAGTAATGGACACAATTAGTAGCGATTAATCCTTACCCGCCAAGTCATAATTGCTTCCACTTTCAGTCACCACTTGAATAACATTCTTTTCCCCAATTTCCTCTATGAAACTATCCAGCAACAGAAATAACTTCACCCCAGTCTTCATATATGAAGAAGCGTCAAAACTCTTCACAAATATATTCCCAGATATGCAATTCACCAAGAAATTGATGAAGGTTCTATTCTTCTTATCTGTCCAAGCATCCACCATTATTGAACATCCAAACTTCCCCCATTCTTCTATGTGGCCCTTCAACATTTCCTTTGTTTCGTTCAACTCCTTTTTAAGGAGTGGACCTCTCAGATCACGATAGCTTGGACCCTTTAGACATGGACCATAGTTCCCAACAGCTTTTATCATCGACCAGAAACTGCTTGATCTCACAACATCAAAAGGTATTCCATTTCTATAAAACCATTGAGCTATGCATTGGATGGTACTGGCCCGTGCATCACGACCATCGTTAATGCTTGTTTGGCTATTGGCTTTTCCCAAATGAATTGATGCTTCAGAGGAATCCAGAGGACCTTTCACAGTTTTGCCTTTCTTGGCCTTACGGATAGAACAATCACATTTAGATGCTGGCCTTTTTCCACTTTGAATCTCAGGGATTTCTTGCCCCTCTTCTTCTTCATCATCATCATCATTGTGATCATATTCTACCTGTGCATCCTTTTCAGCATTTTTCTTCTCAGAACCTTCCTTGAGAGGCTTCCTATTTTCAGGTGAAGCTTTCCTGCATGAATTAAAATCTCCCCTCGCATCCATTTGTTGTCGTTTTGTCCTTCTAAATCACATCTACAGTTATTTTTGCCAAATAAGTAAAAAAGCCATTATTTTTCAATAATTTCATGTCCTTGAAGCAATTCTATTATTACCATGTTATGTTAAAATCAATGTTTCCACCGACAGGTTTTTAACGAATCACAGAGGTTTGAGGTTAGAGCTTTTTACGATTGAAATCTAGAATATGCAATGGCTGAACCCGAGATTAGAACCAGAACAACGAAACGAAATTTAAAATTAAACGAATTTCATGAGTGTGAGAGTGCGTGCGAAGTGAAACAACAACCGGACATTAGGGTAGGTACCTGACTTTAGTTGTTGGAGGGGATGGAATGATTTAGAGAGTAATTTTTTGAAAATTTTACGGTGCAAATTCTTGCATTACCCCCGTCAAAACCCAAATTCACATTACTAGACCAAAAGAACAGGGGATTTAAAATTTATAGTCATTGATACTTTTATTAAAAATTTTCTACGTGTTTCGTTAACTAAAGTTATTAATATTTTAAATAATTCTAGTTAAATCACATTCCTCGAATTCAAAAGGATACAAGAGAAATAGGGGTAACTGGAAAGTGAGGAACAGTGAAACCTTTCGGTGAAGAGGAGAAGATAACGAGAGTAGAAAACCCAAGAGTTTTATGGGAACCACCATAAAACTGAGTTGAGAAGTAGCCTATGCTACACCTAAATAGGCCTAACCAGTGTTGTTAAAAGTTAGTCTAATCATGAGCCTATTTTTTTCCATGATCTTAGTCTAGCTTTCTTAAAAGCTTGATCGTGTTGGTAAACCTATTTCAAGATATATTTGATTATAAAATTTTTAATCAAGTTATACTTATTTCTTCTCAAATTTGATAAAATTCAACCCAACTTCTTTCTCTTTGTTCTAGTAATACTGACCTTTCTTAAATGTATTGTTTATTGTATAATAGAAGGGAGGTCAATGTAATTATTTTACAAAGTCAATGAAAGAAAATATAATTTATTCAATATTTTTTAACAAAATCAAAATATTTAAATATTAAATAAGTCAAAGGATTTTCAAATATATATAAAAGTTATTTTTAAATTGAGTAACAGCTTATAAATTAAATTTAAAAATATATTTTTAAATAATAATAATATAAGTATGTTCATCTATTAGATTATTTTTATTACTTGGAACTTGATTTGTTTAACTGAAAAGGCCTTTTGAGTTTTGGAAAGCTTAACCTTAATTTATTTATTAAATAGGTTAGGTCAAGATAGGCCAAATATAAGCTAGACTGAAGTCCCGATGAGCGCATACTTTCACCTGCATAAGTTAGCAGCAAAACGGGGTTTTTCGTTGCCACCCCACATTGCAACCGCCATGCCCGCTATTGCGTCTGCCCCTCACGACGCGATAGCGGTGCCACAAGAGCGATTTTACATTTGCTCAAATCTCTCTTCTTTTTTATTTTTAATCTTTTCATTTCAGTTTTTTGGGTCCTATCATTGTCATGTGTGCTGTTTCTTATGGTTAGAAGAGTGCGAGAATTGATTGAATTGTACAAAATGCTTTTCCACTATGTCATTGTCGCAATCGGGATCGCGACGGGGACGACGAAAAAAGAATATTTATGTTGAAAATATTGGAGTCGCCACCAAGTTTATTTACATTCGGGAAAACGTTGGAAAAACCCATTTTTAAAAACAATGATCTTTGAAACCAGTTTGAGTTCGGGAATCGGTTGTGTATAGGGAAGGGCAGGAATTTAATCCCGCGCACCCCTAATACACCCGTCCTTGGACGGTACCTTTAATTGTGCAAATTAATTAATAACCCCTTTTTTAAAAAAATTTTATTCTATTTATAATGAAACTATAAATAAAAAAAATTCTTTAAAAAAAACTTCGGGAACACCAAACTGTCACAATTCAAGTATCCCAAAATATTAAATCAACAAGCCGTCACGGCTAAATTAACATTTTTATTTGAATAAGAAATTTACTAAATAAATGAGCAAATTTAAATTGAAAATAAGTATATAAATTACAAATATTTACAAATAAGAGAAAAAGAAGAAATTTTTTTTTATTTTTATAAATCAATGGAAACAAATGTAAAAGAGAACAAGCATTTTTAAGGAAAATTTCGAATCATTAAGCTGTCACAACTCAAATGTTCGAAATATCGAGTTAACAAGCCGTCACGATTAAATTAACTCTTTATCTACAATAACAGAAATTAAATAAAATATTTTGAAATAAAATTATTAGGAAAAAAAACTTATAAATAAAACAAAATGCATAAATAGCATAAAAAAAACTAGGAAAATTATTTACAAATAAATTAAGTGGTGAAAAGTTAATTTTGAAAAAAAAGGATTTTAGAATATTAAGTTGTCACAGCTAAAATATTCTAAAACATAAAGTTAACAAACCGTCGCGGTCAAATTAACTCTATTTTGAAAAGACTTTGAATATCGTTCGCCGCAGCCTAAAATATTCTCAAACATGAGATTAACAAACCGCTCTTACCAATTAACCTCTCTCTTGAAAAGACTTTGAATATCAAGCCGTCGCAGCTAAAATATTCTGAAACATGAGATTAACAAACCGTCTCGGCTCAATTAACCTCTCTCTTTTTTTTTTATACAATTCATCAATTAAGTAAATATATAAATTCCAATAAAACACTCAAGTACTTATTTTGAATCAAAAATGGATAAAACTTCTCTTTTTAGACAAAATTCTAATTTTAACGGGAACCTATAAAATTAAACACAATTAACTTAAATGAACATATAAACACATAAAAAAATTAAACCAAGAGAAAAATATAATTCATAACCTAATTACACACAAAACGCATAATCACATAAAATAACAAAACTAAATAAGTAATTCACAAATACAAATACACAAAATATGTACAATAATTAAACTAGAAATGTAAAATATTACAATTTACACAATTAATTTTAATTGAAACACATAAACACAAAATATTTAAACTAAAAAAAGTAAAATAAACACAATTAAGCAATTAATTCAATCAAAACATATAAATATGAATTAAAAAAGAGAAAAAAAATTTCAAATTCAAATAAACAACTTTAAAATCTAAACAAAACCTACAAAATAATAATAATAATAATGACAATAAAAAAAGTAAATCTTTAATAAAATACTCAAATATTTATTTTCAAACAATAATAATTTTCTTTATTAATTCAGATCAAATAAGTAAAGCTCAAGTCTCAAATATAAAATCAATCATAACTCAACAAGATAATATAAATCCAACTAAATGAAATCAAAATCTATTCTAGCAATTCAAACCAAACCAGCTTCCTAAATTAGTTCTATCTTTTTCATTATATTTTTTTTAAAAAAAAAACTAATATTTACTTGAAACTCAAAATAAATGAAATGTTTTATTCTTATTTAACTCAAAGCTAAGCAAGTAAACTCCTAAACTACAATGAAATAGATACTAATCAAGTAAACAAAAATCAAAATACTTAAACCATCAAAATATAATAACCTTAATCTAAGAACATAGATGATTAAATAAAACTAACATACACCAATTTAAACTAAAATTCATCATTATATATTTTTTAGAAAAAACATTTTAAAATACACACATACACCAATACACTCACGCTTAAAAAAAAGAAAAAAAATCCTCTCCCTCTCACGGATTCTTTCCCTCACACACTCACAGCACTACACTCTCTCTTTTTTTGTTCAAAACACAACTCTCTCTCTCTCTCTCTTCACATGCACACATACACGGTTTTCCTTTTACCCTTTTTTACTCACACAAACAAAAACATATTCTCACGCGGACACACTCGGATTTCTCCTTCTTACATTCACAAATACACACTAAAGGACACAGAGTTTTAGAGAGAGAGAGAGCAACTGAGAAATAGAAAGAGAGAGAGCAGGGAAGTGAGAGAGATTCGCGGATGAGGGGAGGGCCATGGAGCTCGCCATGGCCGTGGGTCTCGCCAAGGGAAGGTCACCGCCCCAGTGACGGCATCGCGGTGATGTGGGCCTGAGTTGGGAGGGATGGAATCTGTTACGGGTCTGGGTGTTTTCGGAGGTGGTGGTTGGTCGCGGTGGCTTGGGGTGAGGATGACCGGTCGATGATGATGGAACACCGGTGCGCATGGAGGATCACGCGAAGAGAGCAGGGGCGGTTGAGGGCGGAGGTCAAGAACAAACGCCGAAACGGTGCCGATCCGGTGGCTTTCTGCGGTGAGCCAGCGCTTCTTACAGTGGTTCTCGCTACCGGGAACGCGATGGTTCGATGAGGGCTTGTGGAAGTTGCGGTCGTTCGCGGTGGCTCGGGGTTCTTTATTCTTTATTCTTTGTTGTCATGGTCGCCGAAGCTGGATCTGCCGCGGTTTCCTTCTTGGAGATCAAATGGAGTCTATGACCATGGTGGTTTGCGGTAGGGTCTGGAAAACAAGGGAGCTGACCGCAGTCGAGTTGGGAATGGAGGGGATGATGATGAAAGGTTGAAGAGGATGGTGATGGTGAGGAAGAAGATGGTGGTTACGGAGCAAGGAAGGGTGTGGTGGTGGAGGAAGGCCGTGGATGATGATGATGATGGTGTTTCATGGAGGTTGAGTGGTGGTGGGTGGTTGTGGTGGAGGGTGTTGATGATGATGATGAAGATGCTAGAGAAGGGGGCTGCGGCGGTGTTGATGATGATGAAGACCCACGGCCGCGGTGGTGGTGGCTGAAACCACCGCGGCCACTCCCTTCTTTTTTTTTTCAAATTTTGTTTTGTGTTTTTTTTTTTAAAAAAAAACTGATGATCTGTTGTTGATGAATTGATGATTTTACCTTGCTACTGAGTTCTCTCTTACTGGAATTGTTGCTAGATGTTTCTTTTCAGGTTCTGATGTTTTAGTTTTCTGAAATTTTTTGTTGATGATTCTGCTCCCTCTGTTACCTTGATCTTTCCTTTGTTGCTACCGGATTTGTGTTACTGGACTGGCCGATGATTTCTTGCAGGTTCTCAAATTTTTTTTAAATTTTTGATGATCTCTGTGTATGTGTTTGAAACTTGTCCATTCCTCCAAAAAAAAAGGCTCATCTGCGTTTTTATTATCCTCCCGTTCACGGTCTTTGTGTTTGTTTTTTGGATTCCCCCACCCACCGAAAGAGAAATCAACATTTTCCAGGGACAACGCCATTCCCCTTTTACTATTGCCTCACATGCACATCTCGGGGTAGGGGAAAAAGGAAGACAAGAGCCCGTAAACTTTTCTTTCAGCTTTTTTTCATTTTTTTTATTTTTTATATTTTTCAATAAACAAGAAATGAAACTATAAATAAAGAAGGTAAATTAAGGGCAAATTGTTGGATTTTATTGTTAAAAAGATTGAATAAAATCGGTTGTTCACTGATATGCATATTCTTCCCCAACCACATCTTTGCAGGTTCCTTTGACACTTGAAAGTGTCATCTTGAGCTACGCTGGTGACTTTTTAAATTTTAATTCTGCTGTGTTGTCATGCGACCAAATTGCTGGGGACAAAATTTGCCATGCTAGTAGTAGTTTTTTTTTTTTGTGATGACAATGAGATCAGTTAGATTGAATCGAAAATTTCCTTTTAGTTTCTACTTTTATTATCCGTTTTCATTTTCTGTACCTTTTGTTTTTAGGATTTTATCAAGAAAAAATAAATGTAAAAACATGCAATGAAAACAAGAAATAAGATTTTATTGTTTTCACTATTTTTTCTACAAAATCTTGAAGATAGGAACCACAAAATGAAAACAGAAAAGGAAAATGCAAACCAAGCATACTCCAAAGGTTTAAGGACTCAGGTTAAAAGCTTCTGGAAATGAATTGAAACCTTTTTGCTGTTTTCAATTGAATCAACACCTGTCAATCGGAGACAAATAGTTTCATCAGCCATGCCCAAAAAAGGAAACCAACTTTCTTCCTTTTCATACGGTACGGATACAAAAATTCGGAGTATATGGTAATCACAGTTTTGGAGCAAATGAAACGGTTGGATGGTTGTATTATGGATTTGTTGGTTGAATGATTAATAAATCTATTTTTAAACAAGTAACTGATAAAAGAAACTTCAGTGAAATTGTATTTAATTCAATATATTTCAGATGTTCTGTTCAGCAAAATGTTGCAGCCATTTGTATAAGATTTAGCAAGGTAAGAAAGATTTATACTCTCTTAAATAGAAGTTTCTACAGAAAGTATATGGTTAGTGCACTTTCATTCTCAGTCTGCAGCTGCAACAAAGGGTAACGTGTCATTACTCATCTGTAAGTATAGAGGTGTACAAAAATGTATCAGTTTTTATGGTAAGCTTTTGATAGCTAAATCATGCACCTTTATATGCTGCTTTGAGGATATCAGATTAAAATACTGAAATCCCCACATGAGCATTGTCCATTGACAAATTTATGAAGCCGCCTGCTATCTTTAACAATGATTTCCCTACCAGTCAGTGTTGAGACGTACATAATAAAATTATGGCAATCCCTGCACATTAAGGTGCTCTTGACAATTCTTATTGGTGAAGAATTTGGCAAGTTATCCAACCCAAATGTAATGGCCAGCTTCTCGCTGTGATAAATGGTAGGGGAGGATGTCTGTTCCTCCTCTTCATCACTTATTTTCATAGTTTCTAGAATCTTGTATCCAAGATTCTTTGCTTTGGCAAGTAAATCATCCAATGATTCATATACTAGTGAACGCTCTGGGATTGCCTTGTCATTTGGTTTAAATGAATACACTCTGTCTTTGATGCCAATCCAGCTCCAATCTACCAACTTTCTCACTTTCTCCGCTTTCATTATCTTCCTCACTCTTGAAACATCCTCAAATCTCCCAGCAGAATGGTAGATATTCAACAATAATATGTATGTCTCAGTGTCTTTTGGTTTAAGACTTAATAACCGCTCAGCAGCTTGAAACCCCAGTTCCATATTCCCATGACTTAGACAACCTGCTACCAAGTTTGACCAAATAAACTCGCTAGGCTCAAAATCCATTCTCTTAATCAAATCGAAAGCTTCGCTCAGCTGCCCGTATTTGACAAACATATCAATCAAGCAAGCATAATGGTCCATCACAGGCTTAATTTTATATTGCTTCTGCATAATCTCAAAGTAATTGAGTGCTTCGTTGATCATGCCAGCATGGCTACATGCTGATAATACACCCACAAAAGTGATCTGGTTTGGTCTAACTCCAGCTAGTCTCATATCCTCAAAAAGCTGCAATGCATGCTGAGACCAGCCATGCTGTGAAAAACCTGCAATCATGGAAGTCCATGATATCATAGTTCTAGTAGACATCTCTAGGAATGCTTTGCTTGCTCTCTCAATGCTTCCACATTTATTGTACATATTAATTAGTGACGTCCCCACAACAACATCTGATAAGAACCCACTTTTGATGGCCTGAGCATGAATTTGTTTCCCTTGCTCTAAAGCCACCAGCCTACCACAGACACTTAGGACACTCGAAAAGGTAAACAGATCAGGTTTCATGCACGACCGATTCAATTTGGAGAAAAGGCTAAGAGCTTCAAATCCACTATGGCATGCTGAAAGATTATCCTTTATGAGTTCCATCATTTGTGCGTGCCCAGCAATCATTGCATTCCATGTAACCAAACTAGCATCATCCATTCCGTTAAACAAAATTCGAGCCTCACCAATGCAACCTGATTTGAGGTACAAATACAATAAAGAATTCCTAATACGCAGGTTCAATACATACCCAAATTTTGTACACATCGAATGAACCTGAGTCCCAAGTTCCGAGAACAGAATCTCACAACACTGGCTCAAGACACTAGTTAAAGTGAACTCATTAGGCATTATGTCCTCAGAAAGCATATCAACAAAAAGTCTTAAACCTGTCATAGCTTCACCATTGTCCCCACAAGCAGATATAGCAGCAGTCCAAGAAACAACATTCTTTTCTTTAACTCTCCTAAATACTCTGAGAGCCAATTCCAATCTGCCACATTTGGAGTATAGGCTACAAAGTGCATTGCCAATGCTAGTGTCGAAGTCAATTTGGTATTTAATTATGTAAGCATGGAACTGGTCCCCTAACTTCACAGATTGCAGTGATGTACAAGCACTTAGAGCTATAGCAACAGTGTAATTTGAAGGATAACTTCCTGCATACAACATCTCTTGAAACACACGGATGGCATGCTTTGGCTGCAAGTTCTGCACATAACCTGCCATTAACGTCGTCCAAGCCACCACATTTCTTCTAGGCATGTTGTCGAAGGCTTTGTGAGCATCCGCCATGTAACCACACTTAGCATAAATGTTGACCAGAAATGCCATGACAAAAACATCCTCATGGGTGCCAGTTTTAATGACATGACCATGAACAACTTGTGTATCTGGAAAAGAGCTCTTGTCTAAGCATTCTTGCAACAAGGGAACATAGAAGGATGAGTGCACCTCTGCCTCTTCTTTTGCCAAGGAAAGTGCTTCGCGAAAATCCAGATTATTGGGGTCCAAATGCGTCAAGTAGTTGCTTTTCTGCAGAGAAATGTTTTGACTCTGAAAGCATAAACTGCAAGTTAATATCGAATCAAGTGGAAGAGAGTAACACAATTAGGTAGTTACTTCAGGGTAAAACTCTACGGTTTTTTTATTTCTTTTATTCTAATTTCATTCACAAAAGAATTTAGCTAATAGAAGCATTGTGGAACCACTTAAATTAAACAAAGGCTTGGTTAGTTCGCTAGTTAGTTAGTTAGTTATAATATTCTGTTGATGTAATCTATTGAAAAATGCCTACACAATGCACCGAAATGGCAAATATAAAAATGGAGTTACCCAAAGAAATGAAAGAGACATTATGAATCAGTAACTGAAAGAAATTACCTTTTCTATGGGAAAGGAGGTTGATGGGTGTTTTCTGAATTGTGGGTTGAGCTTAAGAGTTGCAGTGACGGCAGCAGAAGGGAAGGAAGCCATGGCAGGCTATGACTATGAAGGAAGGGAAAAGGAATGATGGCAGAAGAAATTCACTGGTCCTTGCATGATTGATTGGGCTAGTTTAGAGATATCTGCTCTTGGTTGGATAAAAATTGTGCAAGGGGAAGGGAACGGATACAACCAATGTCAGCCATTCGCTGATTACTGACACGCATGTAGATTAAATAAAAATAGGAGTAAATGCTGAAATTTGTTTTCAAAATGAATAATGTTATTTTCACTTATAGAGCGTAAAAGGTGTACTAATTTACACCCCATAATTAAGTTAGCTCTTTAAAGATTTTAAAATTTAGTTTTTAATATTTATAAAATTGTATTATATTCTTTTCATATAAAGAAAAATAGTGATTTACTCTTTTGATATATATATATATATATTTGAATTTGAATTTTATTATCATATTAATGAATATTATATACAGCTAAGAACCATTGGTGTACCAAAAAGAGTAGTATAATGATAAGCAATTCTCCCTACAAGTAGAAATGCTTCAAAATCATTTTAGAAGTTTGATATAAAAATTTGTTTCATATCTCTCTATTTTTAGAATCAATTTAAATAATTACTTTAAAAATAATTAATTTTGGTTGAGTGTAATGGCTTTGCTGTTTGGGTTCGAGTACAAGAATTCTGACTTCTGTTATTTAACATCAATTTTGTCTATCTCATGTAAGAATCGAGGCAGATGCGGCCTTTGTGATGCTTTATACATTCTTATCTGCCAAGCTTTAGGCTTAATGATTTAGCGCTATGATACAATTTCAGACTTCAAGCAAATTTTAGAAGGCAGGGTATTCTTAACCCGGCTAGACAAGGTTATTGGCTAAATTTAAGTCTTGAAATTTAATTTGACATACTTTTTGAACTAAATTTGAATCATATATAGAATTTATCTAATCCAACTCGAAACCAAATAACTACTTTAAAGACATTTTTTTTATAAGAAATTGTGAAAAAATTATAAAATTTTATAGTTCACATAATATATTTTATATACTTTTAATATTTTTTTATTTTGATATTGTTTATTATAAAACATATATTACAAAATATCTTTAAATTTTATTTTACTTGTATAATTTTAAAACTTTATCATAAAAAATATTCAAATCCTCACACATTATTTAAAGATTGAATAAACCCCATTCGACCCAATCCATAGTCGAGAATATTGCATCAGATCAGGTTTAAAAAAATGGCCAAGCCTAAAATATCGGGCCGAATTTGCATTTTATGCAACCCCATCCAACTTGTCTTCTGTATATTAAAAAAAGAAAGGAGAAAGTAACTTTAATAGTTAGTACAGATTTAAGCAAATGGCAATGAGCAGCCTCATTTTGGCTACACCACAACAATGAAAATCAAAAGGAATTTCATCTTCAACTCAAAAAACTTTTCTCAACTTTGAAAGAAAATGCTAGACGGTGAAGGACTATTTGTTTTGCTGAAAACAGTTTTCAGTTTCTAAATTTCAGTTTTTTATTTTTTTAGTTTTTCTTTTACAAATTTGGAAAATTGAAACTGTTTTCAACAAAGCAAACAGCCCCTAAGAATACATGGTTGAAGGGAAATTTTTCCACTTTCTTCACTCCAGCCATCGGCACCATAATTCGCAATTGCATTCAAGACTCAGGTACAAACCCGCAGAGCATCACTTCAAAGTCGTTATTAATTCCGTAAGTTTCCAATGAAACTCCCACGGAAGTGCCATATGACATCACTTATTATACTTCATTCTCTCCACCTCGAAACCAATCGCTGGAAACTGCTTGGCATATTCCTCAACCCCATGACGGAGCTTAGCAATCTCAGATTGATGTGCATCTGATTGCATAGTTGCCACAAAATCCTTCAACTTTGTACCTGAACATAAAATAACAAATAAAAAGGGTGAGCAAGCACGCTAACTAAGATAACTTGCCATGCCTTCAAAGATTGGCATAGGAAAAAAGATGCATTAAGAAAACTCAAGGTCAACCTGTGGTATTTGCCTTAATCTGTAAGGCTAACTTGACTCCTGCATCAAAGAACTCTGCTACTTTTTTAAAATCTTCCTCAACAAACCCCCTGGATGTAAGAGCAGGGGACCCTGAATCATGAAAAGATAAATCTTAATTAAAATGTAATCACAGATCCACTAATAGGCAGGAAAAATATGGCTGAGAGAGACTATACCCATTCGGATGCCTCCAGGAATCATAGCAGACACATCCCCTGGAACAGTATTTTTATTGGCTGCTATGTGAATTGCTTCTAACACCTTCTCAACCCTTGAGCCATCAATCCCCTGTCAAACAGCAAGCCATTAGAAAATGCCTTCCCCTTGATGCTATTAAACAAAGATATTATACTTTGACAAGCCCTATAAACTTTAAGATATTTCATAATTAGGGTTACCAAATATACCTTAAGCCCAAGCCCAATAAAATATGACATTTCTCGACAATTCAAATAGGCTAGACATTATTTCTAGTAGCTTATTTCCATTCCCAGTACTCAACAAGTTTACTGATATAGACAAGAAAATTAGGCACTGCATTGAATTCTGAGACAAAAATATGACCTAGAAATTTTCAGAGGAAAAACCATTTACCTTGTTTCTTAAGTTCACCAACAGTAAATGGTTATCTGTTCCACCAGATACAATGTCATACCCTTTTTCTAGCAAACTCTGAAGCTCAGTCAACACAGCTAGGTCAGCTATTACGTTCAAATTAGTCAGGCCAAACAATTCATAGAAGATACACCTAACAACTAGTCTCCAGTAGCTTTATACAGCACTGGTATGCAGTATACCAAAGGCATTCATTTTACCTGAGCAAATGCAGCGCTGTTAAGGACAACTTGCTTTTGGTAATTCTTGTATTCTGGTGTCATTGCCTACATTTACAGAAAAATTAAAATAGAACTGAACTTACATCAGCCTCGCAACAAAAGATGCAAGGAGGATCATTATGCTTTTATTGAAAAATACATATCTGCAAGGGAAAAATTATGACAAAGTAGTTTCTTTGGCTAATCAGTTGAAGAACCTGCTTCAGTGCAACTGCCAAGCCTGATATAGTGTGATTGTGTGGACCACCTTGAAGTCCAGGAAAAACAGCCTGATTTATTTTATCTTCATAGTCATACAACACCTATGAGATGGAATTCAGCAAACGAAGAATATTTTCTAGTTACCCAACTTAGAAATAATACAAAATACCAAGAAATTACATCAAGAAAGTATTAAACAAACATAGCAGTAACCATTGGTGAACACTTAGTTTTTACAACTATGCAATTATAGAAATTATACTGCTTAGTTTTTACAAGTATGCAATTATAGAAATTATACTTGTCATGGTAGATTAACATATTACCTCCCTGAAGTATAGCCCTATCTGAACTCACCCGCCAAACTATTTTTTTTGATTATTTAACCACTTTCAAGTTTGATTGTAAGGGAAAAATCAAGCATTTGATAATAAAAAAGCTTTAGAGAGCAGCAAGTTGAGATCAGACTATACTTCATAGTGTAAAATGTATTTTCTAATTCCTTTTTTTCCTTATAGCAATAAATTTAGAATTTTAGACTCACTTCCTGCCCTTGCTTGTTTATCTGTTTCACACCCTTCCTGAAGAAGATCATAGCCCCACGTGGTCCACGAAGTGACTTATGTGTAGTGGTTGTTACAACATCTGCATAATCAAAACAAGAAGGAATAACACCTGCAGAAACTAATCCACTGATGTGTGCTATATCTGCCAACATAATTGCCTTCTGCTTATCACAGACCTACAGAAATTCAGGCATAAAGGATACTATGTCATCACCAGTGAATCTTTCTAAATACCTAATATCTAAGTTTCTGAAATCAGATATAGTTTACCTTGCGAATTCTTGCATAATCATAAAGGCGAGAATAAGCACTGGCACCAGCTACTATTAATTTCGGCCTAAAAAGTGCAGCATTTTTCTCCATCTGCAGACATTAAATAAGTAAAGCCATTATAGACCAGTCTAAACCCACAGTATGCAAGAAAGAGCACAGTCTTTGTGAATAAGTGCATATATTACTCTTCAACATGTTCAGGAAACTGTAATTCCCCATTCTTGAGGAAAACTTAATGCAATAACCAACAATAGATGGCAGAATGATGAATGCTGTGGCAATCAGGTACTTGGAGGACAAAACATTTTGAACGTGAGCTAAAAATGATTAAATTTTGAAAGATAAGAACGAGCATGCATTGGTAGCATTAGAAACTGAAAATTCAAGTAAGCAACGAGTCAAAATTGATACCATATCTCTAAAATTCATAATTGCTCCAACATATTAAAGGCTAATGATTTAAACACCATAATCTCTTAAGATAGATCCTAAATCAAACGCCAGATGAGAAAATATATAACTCATTGCCAAAGATAATAGTAGCAGTAATTGAAATAGAAGCAGTGCTAACATCTGAGAAGATTCTCACTCATTGAAAGGAAATATCCACAACACAGAAATACAATGATACCTGCCTACCTGGTCATAATCGATATAACCAGTGTTTTCATCCAATCTGTATGGCATTGTTTCAAAGAATATAGATACGGCTGATATCTTCTTGGTGTCAGTCTGCATCAGACAAACATATACTTAATAACTTGTATACAAATAATTTAACAGACATTGCTTTAATATTTTCATTAAGCAAATAACAGAAGCATCCCAAACTCTTACAAATACGTGTTACATAATAGTTTCAGGATCGACATCACTCGGCATAGAGAGGTACCACTTCCTCCAGACAATACTAAACTGACACAGGTCAGCATTCAACAATGATAAGGGAATAAACTATGTGAAGTCAATTATTTGACAACAAAATAAAATGTGAATATGGAGCCACGAATGTGAAAAATGAAGGGGCACTTTGAAGTAAAACCAGAAAGAAAAATTCCGCCTATGTCTCAGTGTCCAAAGCTATCAAAATTATTTTGACATTCCATAGTTAACACAAGTGTACAATAAATAAACGAGATGGTAAAGAGGAGTGCAAATGAAAGATTGTGAGTGAAGTATGAATAGAAGTCTTTTGTTGAGTTTGAAGAGTGAGGAGCTCTCTTGTGCCTCGTGCAGTTTGCAGACACTATTGCTCTTTCAATTCTGGAAGAAGCAGATATTTTTAGAAATGCTTTAGCTCTATTGAAATCCTTTTAAGAATGCTTCCAGCATTTGTATTAATATAACTAAAACCAGTTTAGAAGAAGTCTTTTGGTTGGAAAATGATATCAGAATTTTATCTATAAATTTCTTCCTCCCTCACCTTTTTGCTTTATAGAGTTGCTTTCTCAGCTAACTTGTTTGTTAGTGCTCATGGGATTTTAAGGGTGTTTCTAGGAGTGACATGCAAAGGGGTCAGCATCTTGAGATGGTTTTTCTTCTTTTTCTTTCTATACTACATAGGCTTTTGTATCATTCCTATTTTGCACATTTTTCTTTCTCAATCAATCCTTCTTTTATATAAATTTGATCACTAAAATACCTATTAGGCCAAACAAAACTTAATATGAGCTATAGCTACAACATTCATTCAGCATGAATTCCAATGATTATCAATGACCAAAAATAATAATCAGAAACAAAATTTAACCTGATAGCCATGTGATAGATGCCCACCATGGGGAAGATCGAGTGCCATAATTCTCTCATGAGGTTTCAATAAAGCAGTGTAAACTTGGAAGTTGCAAGGGGACCCGGATAATGACTGCACATTGACTGTCAAAAGCAGAGTATGTAAGACCTCCAAGGAAACATATGATCAAAATCTTGTTCACCTAAGTCGTATAGTGAAATAATAGAAAAGACATGGATGAATGACCAAATGAAATAATAGCACAAGTTAATCCCAATCATTGAATGTATTGGAAACTTAAAAAACTCGCCATTTTTAGTTCATTAACCAAGAGCTAAATCTCGACCACCAATTAGGATATTGGTACACTTGCAAAACATGAGGGTCCAAATTAAGGAATATTGGGGGGAAGAAAAAAAAACTGAAATTGCATCATAGGCGGTTTTCAGACCTCCCCATTTTGCCGGATCCAAATTAAAAGCTTCAAGTGCACGCTTCTGACACAAGGTCTCGGCCATGTCAATGTACCTTTAACACATTATAAATAAATGCTCAAAAATAATGAACACACCAACCTACATATATAAACTTTAAAACAAAAACACTCGTGAAGATCCACATACTGATTTCCACCGTAGTATCTAGCACCGGGATACCCTTCGCTGTATTTATTCGTCATCACCGATCCAACAGCTTGCATCACTGATAGCGACGTGAAGTTTTCCGAAGGTATGAGCTCCAGACCCTACAAATCACAACATAATTCTTCGTTTGATTCTCCGAAAAATTAAATAAATCAATAAATAAAACATTTCGGAAAATCAGAAAGTTGAAAACGTCACTTTCAAATTATTTCCATACATTCAACAAAGAACTTAATTTCTCTACAGTTACAGTGTAAAACAACTGGTAGATTTTCACGTACTTAAAAATCTTAGAAAATAGCTACCCACTATCACAATTACCCATTTTGGTGAAATTGTGGAAATTAAACTCTTTTGATAAAACCACGCTCCATGTTATAATATTTGGACAAAATTTTAAGTCTCGAACCTAAAAAGACAAAAACAACTTTTCAATATAAACAAATCATGGTTTGCACCTTATGAACCAAACACGCCCTTAGATCGAACCTACCTTCCATTGTCGAGCTTTTTCAAGTTCGATTATGTCCGCGATCTCAGGATCGATAACCTCAAGAGGCTCGTTGAGCTGCTTCACCCACTGTGATTTTCATAAGCAAAATTTTTTCTTTTTATTCCCACACGTGCTAAAAAAAATGAAATGGCCACGAATAATTCATAGCAAATTCAGTTTGAAAAAAAGAAAAAAGAGAGACACGAAGGAGAATCTGAGACGGGCTTACGGTGGCGCGAGATTTGTCTCTTTCTCGCGGTGAGAGCGAAGAAGACTGCAAGTGCCAAAACAGAGAACGAAGATTTTTCAAGTTAAATGAAATGCAAAATAATTAATCACGTTTTGAGAGTTTCTTTTTTTTTTTTCTTCGTTTATGTTGGAAGAGAAAGATTACCATGCGATAAAGGGAAGGGGCGTTGGTCAAGTTTGAGGTTGGTTTGTTGATGGTGGAGGAGAGTCTGCGAAGAGCCATGGCCATTTGCTTCTTTCTTTCTGACTCACCTTCCAGCAAAGACAAAGTGTTGGATCAAAAAGAGAGTGATGTATATATAGGGGTTGGCGGTGGGGAGGGTGGGTGTGAGTGGGGGTTGGTGGTGATTTTGATTTGTAGTATAATATTTCTCTCGCAAAATATTTAAAACTTTAATTTCGATGCATAATCGGAGGGTCATTTTCTTCATTATAGTGTGAAGGGATTAAATTTACCATGAAATGGATTAGATTAGATAATTACATGGTTATGGATTTTGAAATTCCGTCAATGATAGGATTTAGTAGAAAAAAATTATAATTTTTTTTTAAAATCAATCCTACAATACATTAATCATATATAATAAAATAATAATTTTTTAAAATGAAGTTTAGCCAATGATAAGATGTCGTTAATAAAATATTATTTTTTAATTGAAAAGTTGCCAATGGCAACATTTTGGAAATATAATATTTTTTTAAAAATGAAAGCTCGCTAATGATAAAATTTCGTTAATAAAATATTAATTTTTAAAAATTAAAGAGACCAGAATTTTTAAAAAAATAATAATTGTTTAATACAAAAGTTGTCAATGGATTTCATCAATTAAAAATTATTTTTTAACCCATCTGGCCCTAACGGCTCTTTGAGAGCTCTATATAAAGGGGTGCAACTTCTGTCACCATGACACAAGTTCTGTGAGTAAAAAATAGTTCATTCTAATACCACAGCAACCTTATTGAGAGAGAAAGTGTAGTGGGACACAATTTTTTTTTATTCTCTATAATTGTAAGTGTGGAGAAAAAAAAAGAGTATTCTGGTTATATAAAAACTAGAGCAAAAAAAGAGCGATATTACAAATGTAATAGTATATTTCAATGGTGATATACTTGGAAACATAGGTGAGGGTGTGACATTTACATGTCAAAATCCAACATGTTTTTCTATTTTATACACTATGTCGTATATGGAGCTAGTGGATGGACTCTGTCAGTCCATAGATACCAGCACTCCAAAAATAGTATCTGCAATAAGATATAGGTGTCCAGTCTCCAATTTTGGCGGCTTCGTACAATATCAAGTAACTCCAATAAATAACGATGATAGCATGCAACAAATGTTCATGACACATCGACGGTATCATACAAATTCTTCTTCTCCCATTGAGCTATATGTTGATTGAGCTATATGTTGATTTTGAAGAAGTTGCTAGAAATGAAGAACCTGAGTAGAGCCTATTTCTGATAGAGATTTAGTAGAATTGGAAGAAATTGATGAAGATGACTATGAAAGTGGCGAAGAAGGTGTGGAAGATGAAGTAGACAATGATCCAGATGGTAGTGAAGGCATCTCAAGCAATGTGGCTAGACAATATCTGAATGAGGAGCCGTCTTTCATGCGTGTCTTGGATTTGGAAGCTATGTATGCACCTGAGTTTCCAGAGTATGCAAATATGGGTATGTAGTACTAACTCTAAAATTTGTAATTTGTTTATTGCTTTATTATAATAAATAAGTAGCAACAACTAAATCTTAATTATGATATTACTAAAGTAGGTAGAATTTTTTTTATTAAAGTTGACTAGCAATAATGAGTGCCTATTATTGAAGTATAGAATTGTAGTTCATTTTTTCAGCTATTACATATATTTTTATTTTGTTTTTATCAAAATTTTCATAATAAACACTTTATAGGTGTATCTACTACTAATGGAGAATTTCAAGTTGAAATGATGTTTAATAGTAGGGAGGATGCTGTAAGAGCAATTAAGAGGTATAGCATAAACAAAGCAGTGGACTATAAAGTATGTGAGTCAGAACCAAAGACATTTTATTGCAAATGCATACATCATGAGAAAGGTTGCAAATGGCTTATTAGAGTTAGTCTAAGGAAGTATAAAGATTTCTGAGAAGTTAGGAAGTACAATGGATCTCATACCTACACTTCAGGGGGAAATTCACAGGATCACTCAAAGTTGGATTCAGACACAATTGCACAATTTATTGAGACCATAATACAATCTGACCCATCACTTAAAGTGAAAACTGTGATTGCAGAGGTTAAGCTATTCTTCTTCATCTACTTCCATTTTAAAGGAGTGACTATTGCATACTAAATAAATATACACAACCAAATAAATATACACAACTACTAGTTCAGTTTCAAATGAACAAATATAAGCATACTAAATAAATACAAATACTAGTTCAGTTTCAAATGAAGAAAGATACATAACTATAATTTATTAAATGGCATGCGTGGACGTTGGTTCTTGACTTTTTGAAGAGGGGTTGGGGAAAATCTATCAGGGGATTTTGGAGCAACTCGTAATTGCTTGCCATATTCATATAGTTTAGTAGCCACCAATACAGCTGTTCCAATTGCCTTACCTAGCATGCTTCGCTTTTGTTTTCCTATTTCTTTATTCAGATCAATCCTGCGTTGTTCACCCTCCTCGTGATCATCTCCACCTGGGTTGCTATCTCCCACATCATCCTTACCCTGATCACCCCTACCCTCACCCTCATTGCCATCTACCACATCATCCTCACCCTGATCCCCACCCTCATCGCCATCTCCCATATCATCATCACCGTGATCACCCCCACCCTCATCTTCGTCCTCACATCCTTGTCTTTCTTCAGCTCTCTCAACCTCTTGTACATCTCCATGATATCCTCTACCTTGAGATTGCATGTTGGGATCACTGTACATATCAAACGGCATTCCTATCTGTGGAAATGTCCAGCTGAAAGGCTATGTCTCCATCTGAGGTACATATACATTTTGTTGCTGGAAAAGCTGCTCATTCAGATCAAGTTGTGCTCAGTAAAAAGAAGATTGACAGGTTTCTCCTTGAGTGGATGATTGACCAACATCTCTAGAAGATTGGCCTAAATCCCAGTCAAACTGATTCATAAACCCCAACAATGAAGGAGGTGCCCCGAGAATCCCACCGTGGAAGACTCTTGTATCAACAGAGTGTCGCGATGGCTCCATATGTCTTGATCTATAACCACCTTGAAAGAAAGGAGTATCAACAGAGTGTCGTGATGGTGCCTGGGTCTGGGCAATCTATACAACACACAAAACAAGTGCAATTAAAGAAAAAGAAGTAATGAATTATAAATCATTAATTATAATGTGCGGATAAAATGTAACACATATTATAACCTGGGTGGTCTGTAGATCCGTATAGAAGTGAGGCTCTTGGACGGGTTGCAGAAGGTAAAGCCATCCACCTCCTTGGTCATTCCAATAGAACGGTTGGGAAGGCGGTTGGGAAGGCGGTTGGGGCAATGGGGGTGGTCGCAATGGTGGTGGTGATAAAGGGAATATTGGGAGGAATAGTGGGGAGGATGGTTGAGAAGGTGGCTGTTGCTGCTCTTGAGACAATCTTTTAGGAAAAAGGCAGAAATGAATACCATAACCAATAATGAGTAGTGCCATTGTAGTCTTGAGTAGGCTCTCCTTGCAACTAGCGTTCCCATCGAGCATTCCACATCGAGACCATCGATGCCATTTACGTCTCCAGTCAGTTGTCCCCCGTCGTCCTCGAAGATCTTTATTATGCACACCATCAAGATTTTCAAGTTCTACGGGAACAGGTTATTGCAAGCCAAATTGCCGCATTACGCGGTCAGCACTATGCCACTCAACTATCTCAAAGCATATAAGTGGAACAACACAAGACCACAATGTTGCCTTGTTGCGAATGGCTTTTGGAACAAGAGCATCAAGTAAGGGGTCCAAGTACGGTCACCATACAAACTGCAATACATAATAACATAAATGAGTGACACATGCAAATATCATTAACTGGAACATAATAACGATTTGGTCAATAACATTTTGCCTATACCGTACAAGATTGCAGACCATCTATACCCTGTCTCAGTCATCCATGGTCTTTATGTTGGCCGTTTGGTGGAAAGTTTGGACGAATCCATCTATTACATATCATATTAATTAGAAAATATTATCACAATTTTAACAAAAATAAATTGGATCCAATTTTTACCTCGATGCAAATGGAAAACTGATCGGATTGACTGGTATAGGAGCCAAAAATGGTATCCTAGAATATGCCCATGCTTGCAATAATATCATACAACCAGAAATGTCACTAACACCTTTCCGCAAAGCACGGCATAATCCCCGATAGAGCGTAGCCAGGCATGCGAAACCCCAACTGTAGTGTTGCAAGTTCTCTATATCCTCTAGCAATGGCAAGTATTTGCAATGCACCTCTAATGTGCTCTTGTTAGGAATTAATCGATGGCCTATCAAGGCTAATATATAGGCACAAGCCTGACACCGAATATTCCAATTGGTATCAGTGCCAAGTTGCATCATATGTGCGTTGAGCCATCTCATGCTAAGAACACCTCCAATAACAGCCTATTCTGGGGGCGACCACCAAGTAAGGACTCGCACAAGTCCATCAACTCCGTAGACTTTATACCAGTTTTTCCTGTGACAACATTACCATTAATAGGGATCCCAAGCAACATAGCAACATCTTCCAATGTCACTGTGCAGTCACCGCAAGGAAAATGGAATGTATGTGTTTCTGGCCGCCACCGCTCGACCAGTACAGAAATCAAAACTGAGTCAATGTCTATGTGGATCAATTCAGAAAAGTAGAGCAAGCCTGAAACCCTCAAGTATTCGCATATCTCATTTCTCAGAGGACCTAGGACCATAAAACGAGGCCGCAGCTGTCTTATTTGCTATTTCACATGATACCAAATAAAGATTAAATCCAAATTCAATTTCAAGTATTAAAAACTTTAAATTTTAATAATAAAATCCAACAAATTATGAATTTTAATTTTTCTAATTTATAATAACACTATTATAATGAAAATAACTAAAATTAAAATTAGAATTTTAAAATTAAAAATGATGAAAGTTATTAATTTCCAAATTTTTATTATTAATAGTAAAATCTATTATAATAAAAATAAATAATGTAAAACTGTAAACTTTAAAATAAAAACAAATTAATTAGTGATAAAAATAAAAAAAATTTAAACTTATAAAATGTAAGGATTATTAAATGAAAGTTTCTTGCATTTTCTAGCAAGTGCTAATATAATAAACATAATTAATATAAAGATAGAAATTTTTAAAATTAAAAATATTATATTCATTACTAATAAAAATTGTAAATTTCAAAATAATAATTCCTAAATTATCAAATGGTAGAAAGGTAGTTTCTTATATTTTATAATAATAACTAATAATAAAAATGATTAATAAAACAATTACTTTTTTAAATATAAACCAAGAAATTGTTTTACTGTTTTTCTAATTTACCTATATTAAAAGTATTATAATAAAAATAAATAAATTAAAAATTATATATTTTAAAATTAAAAATTGTGAAAGTTATTAATTTCCAACATTTTAATTATTAATAATGAAATTTGGTATGATATAAATAATATAAAATAAAAAATGAAAAATTAATTAGTCTCGTAAAAAAACAAAATTTTAAAACTATAAATTATAAAAATTATTAAATGATAGTTTTTTTACATTTTTTAACAATAGCTAATGTAATACAAATAATTAATACAAAACTGTAATTTTTAAAATTAAAAATAATATATTCACTAGTAACAAAAATTGTTAAATTCTAGAAAACCATAAATAAAAAATAATAATTTTATAATAAAAATAGCTTCGTAAATAATGTAAAACAGTTTATTGTAAATTTTAAAATAAAAATTCCTAAATTATTACATTCCAGAAATGTAATTTTTTGTATTTTATAATATAGACTAATATATAAAAATAACTAATAAACATGCCTACTTGTTTTATTTTATAACAATGCCAAAGTTAATATAGAACAATAATCTACAATGACTTTTAGACTACCAAGCAGAAAATTATATAGTTATAAAATCATAATGATTGTTAAATTGAAGTTTTTTTTTTTATTTTATTAGAAAAGATAGTATAAAATTTTTTATTATGATGAATTAAAAATAACAGTTTTCTAAATAATTTATGGCAACTAAATATTATAAAAAATGTAAACAAAATTAAATTAAAATAATATATAAGTTACATTGTGATGAAGAATATCCTCTGAAACATGCCTTGTAGGATTCATAGTTTCATCGGGTTTCACCATCTTTCCAATTTTTTAAAATAAATTTAACTCTTTTTTTTTTACACTTTAATGCAAAAAAATAAAAAATCTCTTAAACTATCTTTCCCCTCGTTGAACCCTCTTGGTCTGCCTCTCCAAACCCCGCCCCTAGCAAGTGCATCCTTCAATATATATAGCAAACCAAAGCCTTGCACATTACTTGTGCCAAGCTTTCCTTCACGTGCCTTTTCTTCAGGGGCTCCACCAATTGCTTCTTCAATTCTTTACACATAGCAAGCACACCAAAGCTTGGCGCAGGTACTCACGGGTGAAGGAATCCTGCAGTGCAACAGAGGAAGAACAAAGTGCAGGTATGTTAGCCTTTGATCGTGAAATCTTGCCAATGGCGAGTTTTCACATGCTGTCCAGTCCGACTAGGTGTTTTGCAAGGTGAGGCGAGGTTTCCCTAATCATCACCAACAGTCCAAATCTCGCCATTAACAGACTATAATCGTGTAATATTTTCCTGTAAACAATATCTGAGCTAATACTTAATCCCCACACCATAACATAAATAATTTTCCATAATCGGATGACTGTCTTAAAATAGAATTTTAAACCGTTTGATATATGAAAATTAAACTCAATATTTAATATTCTTTAAAATATGATTGTCGGTTAGAATTTTGGGAGAAAAAAGGGAAATAAAGACTTTATGGTATAAAATTATACTATAAATCTTTCATTCTCCCCCCTTTACTTCTAAAATCTCAACTCACAAATATACTCTTAGAACATATTCTTAAAGAAATATATGCAGAATTTGTTGTTCTAAGTTCTTTTATACTCCCACCCTTCTAAAATATCTATAACTTTTGGACAAGCACAAAATATATTAGGCGTTTGGAAAGTTATTAGTTAACGGAATTGAATTCAATTCCACTAAAAACTGAATTGAGTTAATACTCATTTTAGTTCTTGACTTTATACTTGTGTGAACACCATATTTTGTTCGAGCATTTTTTATTCTTTAATAAAAATTATTTTTTTTTACCAGCCCATTTTTAGTTCCTTTTTAGCCCTTTCCTTGTATAAAAAAACAAAAAAAAACCAAAAAATAATAGCAGCCCAACCCATTCTATTTTGTTCTAGCCAATCTTTGTTAGCCCATTTAGGAAGCCCCACGTTTCTTTGTTCTGTTAACTCATAAAAAAATCAAAAAATGGAAATGAAAAGGAAAAGTAGGAGACGCAAATCACACAAAATTGAAGGTAACAAAAACAAATTGAAAGGTTGAAAGACCATGTTTGTCATTAGACCATCCCTTGCAACATCATTACAGGAGTGTATGATTCATTTGTATGTGTATAAATAAGGCAAAAATCGACAAGTAAAAGGGGGAACTATTAGCAATACCATCAGCCAAAGAGAATTTCCAAACACCTCAAAAGAAACTCAGCAATATCATTTTGATCAGAAAGTTTCAAACAAAGAGAGAATAACACTAGAGAGTTGATCAACAACAAGTTCCAGTCCAGTTCAGCAACATCAATTAAAGAAGGTAATAACAATAGCAAAATAAAAAAAATCAAAACAAAAGAAAAAAGGGAGAGGGGGGCCGCGGCCATCCCACCACCGTCACGGCCTCTCTATGATCTCACCCTCAACCACCATCTTTCCCCTTTATCATCATCAACTCCCTCCTCCATAACCACCATCAACACCTCAAACTCATCCTCCATCCACCACCACAACTCCGCCGCAAGTCCACCCTCTCACATACAGCGCCGCCGCGAAGCCCAAGTCGTGCGGCTTCTCCTTCGTTGGCCACCTTCACGACCATCCTCCCCTCATCCACGGATCGTGCTGCCAGCCAACCTCTCCATCACACCTTCCTCGCGGCTCGCATGGAACCACCGTGTCGACTTCCTTTCACGCGGATCTGCCTTAGCCTTCCTTCGCGGTGAAGCTTTCCTCTTTCTTTTCCCTCGCACCGGTGCCAGCTCCGCCTCGTGCTCTGGCTTCCGCGTCCCACCCTCCCTCTCCACGATCTCTCCCTGCTTTTCTCGGCCTCCCTCTCTTGCTCTCTATCTCTCACCCCCTGTTTCTCTCTTTCTCTCTAAACTTGTGTAAGTGTGTTTGCGCATGTGTGTGTGTGCAAGGGAAATCATGAGGGTCATTGCAAAAATGATAGAGATAGAATTTTTTTGTAGTGCAGACTTTATTGGCTCACTTCTTTTGTTTTTTTAAAAAAATTCAAGACTACAAGTTTGGTGTTCAATTCCTTTTGGGCCATAAGTTTTTTTTTTCTTTTCTTGGCTGTTTCAAAAATTGAACAGAGAAAGTTTGGGCTTATTGTTTTGGTTTTATTTCTGTTTGGGTATGGGTTGGGATTAGTTTTTTTTTTTTGTTGGAGTCGTATTTTATAGATATGGTTTGGGCTTTAATATTTTTTTCAATAGGAATGTTTATGACAAGAATTTTTAATATGGGTTGTTTTAGTTTTTTTTTAAACAAAAAGGAAGTTTAATTTTTTTTTCCACGCAACAACTTCCGATTTTGATGTAGGATTTATCATCCTCAAGTTTTACAAGAATATAAGGGTTTATTGTATAGTTCAAGTTATCCTAAATCTTGTGCAAAGTGGGTTTTAATTTTTTCATAAAATTATTTTCAAAATTGAAATCAATTAACACATTTTTATTTTTTATTTTTAATTAAAATCCATCAACACACAATTATTTTTTACAAAACGATGTGATTTTGAGTTCCTCATTGCACAGAGGATACATCGGCGTAGCCAACAACTATCAAGTCAAAATCAATTTATCATTAAATTGTGTTCTCTTTTAATTTAATTTTCTTTTCCTTTTTTGTTTCTTTTTTAATTATACCTGTCGGGGAAAAGTAAATATTTTAAAGTTATAAATTAATTTACATAATGAGCGCTAGGGTAACCAACCATATTTATACAGATGTATTAGGGGTGTAGTGTGATTAAATTTCTATCATTTCCTAATCATAATCTGAATCTTGAACCTTTGACCTCTTTTAAAAAGACTAGTTTACAAGTTTAAAGGTTTCTCAATTTTAGCCAGAATTAAAATTGGTGGTGACTCTCATTTTATCAGTTTTTTATTTTTAAAATCGGTCGTCATCCTCGTCACAGTACCCTTCGGGCACCTTGTGACAACTTGTGAATTATTTTAGTCTTTAACTTTTAAAATGAGTCAAATTAATCCCTAACATTACAAAAGGTGAATCAAGTTAGTTCCTCATCCCATTTTTATTTAACATTTTATTAATTAAATGATGCTTTGTAATGTTAAGTGATATATTGATATGCTATGCGTTATCTGAAGTATAATAAAATTTAAAATGACTCATTTTTGTGTCTAAAATTGCACAAAATGAGTCATTTTATGATTTAAAAAGGAGATTTTAATTATTTATTTTGTGTAATTTTAGACATCAAAATAAGTTATTTTAAGCTTAGTTCTACTTCAGATGATATAAAATATATGAAAGTATCACTTAATGTTATACATCATCGGTTATTTGATGAAATGTTAAATAAAAGTGAGGTGAAGTAATAATATAACTCACATTTTGTAATGTTAGGGACTAATTTGATTCATTTTAAAAGTCAGTAGTTAAAATGACTCGCGGGTGTAAAGTCAGGAACTAAAATGAACATTAACTCAATTTGATTCTATTTGGATTTGAATTAAATTCTTATATTTAGAATAAATCTTTCAAATTATAGAGTTGAATTTAATTCCTTGGTTTGGAATGCATCTGAAATGAAATGAACTGTATATCTTGACTATTTATCCTTCGTTAGTAAAACATCATATTTTAGTAATAACTTTAATTATTCATTAGACAACATAATGCAATAAAAATCTAACCAAATGTCTTGAAGAAATAAATTTATCAATAACTTTTTTGTCTAAAAAAACACTACAATTAATTAAAATTCTTTCCTGGACCAACATATACAAATTTGCACAAATATAACCACATGCACACAACAAATTGAAGTTCTATCAACAACATAATCCTAATTGTCTTCAAGTTTTAAAATTCATGCAACATAATATGTATTATACTCGAATTCTGCTTCCAAAAGCACAAATAAATATCTAAACTCAAGTCTACTCTCAATGGCTTCAACCATAAAATCACCAACCCAGCTTTCTAGATAACTATTGCAATCAATGCTCTTCTAGGCAACCAAGAAAGACTCCAACAAGAGTAGAGTGCTCAACAAGCTATTCGACAGCTTCCTCTTTGTAATGATCCTCTAAACCTCTTTTCAGGCTTTTAAACTTGAGTGTTTGTCTTTAAAATACCTTGTGCAATTTTTTCCATTATTGTAGACAACCTATCTAAATTTGATGAATAATCATTTATCCTTGGTGCTTTCCATTTTTTTACTTTTCACTGATATAGTATTAGATGCAGATGGAGGAGATGATGATGGACATTGTGTGATTTGTATTGGTGGATTACTTTCAGCATTAAATGGACTGAAATTCTTCAATTGAATCTCATTATTTGCTTGCATCTCATCGATATCATCAATTCTCATATCCCTATCCTCCCTTTCCCATTTTTGTGCTTTTTCTCTAGCACTCTCGGCCTGAGCTCCAATTACTATATCTTTCTTAATTATCTCTCTAAGAATGTCCAAGTGATGAAGGGATCTTCCTTTGATACTCTTGAGCTTGAGATTTGCTTGGTAATAAAAGTAAATAATAACAAGGGAATTGGTAATCAAGCATGTGCAAGAAAGTTGTCCTAACTTGATTAATAAAGAAAATGAAATATAATGTTCATACCTTCATCAAATATTTCCATACCTTTGCAGAAGCCTCAAATGTTTTAGAAGAGTCATTTCATCCTATTCCACTTTTCAATTTCTTTTGCTAGCACCATTTGTTCTTTAGGAGTCTTCAAATGATTAAACAGTTTGTTCTTGTTGATGCCTTCAGAAAATTTTTCATTAACTTCCTCTACAACCTTTCTATAGGTTTTAGCAGAACAAAGCTCTGTTGTCATTTTGACCCTTACCTTTTTGCTCTTTAAGAACTTCAAGCGTCACACCATCCATTTCTATGGCCCACTTGAAGAATGCATCACTTCCATTTTCTCTTTCAACCTCAACAACTTTCTCGACATCAATTCTACCACTTATTGTTTTATGACATCAAAAATTGAATTCTTACATTACACAAGTACTAGAAGTAAAATAATGAATATATAAACATCATTCATCAAAGTTCAACATGCAATGCAATGTTACAAGCAATGAGTACTAATAATTCAAATAATAAATTAATCCAGGTTCATTTCATAAGCAATGATAAGACAAAAATCAATGTTATTTGGTTACATAATCATTCCACATTTGTGCAACTATGGGTCTCTCAAAATTTCCCCCTACGCCATCTTCACTTCTAACAATTGCTCCATAAATAGGTCCATATTCAGGCTCATTATTCATGAGATCCCAGTCAACCTGTGCATAATTTCTTCATTTGTATCAAAATCTACTAAGAACTTGCGCTAAAACAATTTCTCCCGCTGTCTCTATATCATATCTAGACATCTTTGCTAATATTGAAAACCTACTTTTCAAAACATTGAAAGCTTTTTCAATTGCATTGCGCAATGAAGAATGTCTTGAATAACTCTTTTGGGTTTTCAGGAGGAGATAAAGAATATTCTTTCAAATGATCTTGAATACTTTGATATGGAGTTAGAAACGTCTACCATAACATATATCCAGCACCAGCTAAGTAAAACATACCTATAAAATAGAATTTAAAATATTTACACAAACATTATTAGGAAAATCTTTTAAATAGCCATGAACCAAATTTTGTTATATAAACTTCGTACCTTGAAGAATATTTAGATTATCTCCCATAATTTATGCATTATCTAAAATTCTTGAATTTGAAGCTAGCCGACCTAGGTAATACATACGTGTGTGAACATCATATTTTGTCTGGGTACATTTCACATTTTCTCATTTAAAAAATAAAAAGGAGGAAAGAGAGAGAGTTGACCTAATCCTGGTTTAGGTCCTCAGCCTATCCTTCTTATTTGTCTGTTCGTTTCACGATTTTTGGCCCCATTTGAAAAATGAAAAAGCCCATTTGTTTCTTTCCCAGCCCAAGCTTTTTTGATCTGTTAATGTGCGTAGAACCGGGGATAAAAAATGAAAGAATCAGAGAGATCAGGTGATCAGAAAGCAATCAACATCAAATCCCCTGAATCAGCAAAATCACAACAATCTCTCAATCAGATCAAGAGTGTTCCCAGTTATATTCAGAAAAATCAATCAGGGATCAAGACAATCAGTTGGCAAGCGTGTATATATACATGAGCTCATCATCAGAGGAAGGGGGCATCAGCAGAAAATAGAGGTAATAGTAGCAAGCATATTTTTTTTCTTTTTGGTTAGGTTTACCAACAACACTCTCAACGATGGAAAAGGAAAGAAAAAGGAAAAGAAGGGGAAATAATTGAACACCACCACGGCCACTCTTGAACCTCCATCAACCACCACCACCATCATCTCCAATACTGTCGTCGCCAAGCCCGGCGACGTTGCGCTGAGGACTCCGCAAAGCAGCCACGAGGCCCAGCCGTTATCGCCACAACCAGCACCACCGCTGCACAGCCGTGGAGCCCCAGTCCCAGTCATCGCGGCTTCTGCTCCCCAGCGCTGGAGTCACCATCGCGGCGGACTGCTGCAGCCTTCGCCCCTCGACGTGAGCCCACCACCGCCTCCAGTCGCGCGATGCCATCCACACCGCATCCCGCCTCTGCCACCGTCTCGCACACACGCCGCCGTGAAGCCAGCCTCCCGGGATCCGTGAAGTCGCCGCCACCGTGCTCCTGCAGCGCCGTCGCGACGCCCTCCTCTTCTAGGCCTGTGCAGCCGCGAAGAGCCGCGGCACTACTTCCCCTTTCGCTGCTTCCGCTGCACTCTTACTTCCCGTTTTTTACCTCCTTTTTTGCCAATTCACACGGCTAAGGACTAGATTTAGGCTTTTGTTTTCTTGGGTCAAGTTTTTGTCTCTTAGGCTAGTTAGGCTCAGAAATCTGGGTCTGGCTCTTTGTCTTTTGTTTTCATTTGGGTTTGTTAAATTAGGGATTTAGTTTTTGTTTTCTGTTGTTTTATTTGGGTCAAGTTTTTCTTCTTTTGTTTCATCTGGGTCAAGATTTGTTGTCCTTTTGTCATTTGTTTTCGTTTGGGTTCTTTTGTTTTTGGTCAAATTTTTTGGGTCGGTCTTCTTGCTTTGTTTTTGGTCAAGTTCTGTTTGGATTTTTTTGTTGGGTCAAGTCTTCTTGTTTTATCCTTTTTGGTGCTTTATTGTATTTGGGCTTGTGTCTTTTTTCTTTCTCCTAAAAAATAAAAAGTTTTAAAAATAAAAAATGTTTTTTCTTTTATCCATGCTATGATCAACAAGTGTGACTGAGAAGCTGGTGTTTCCTTCATAAATTTTGTATTGCAAAGGTTTACTAAGTCGTCTAGTGCTGCCTTGAATCATGTGCACAAGTGGATTTCTTTTTTATAGTCAAAACCTTTTTTTTTTACAAATAAAATCAACCAACACATTCTTTAAGTCTCTGTATTTTAATTAAAATATGTCAACATACACTTATTTTCTATAAGAACGACGTGACTTTGAGTTACTCATTACACTAAAGGATATGCCGGCGTAACCAATAATTATCAAGCCAAAATGCTTTTTTTCATAAAATTTGTTCTATAAATTTTCATTTTAATTTTAGCTTTATTTCTTTATAAATATATAAATGTTTTTATTTTGGGGAAAAATAAATATTTTAAAGTTATAAATTAATTTGCATAACGAGCTTTAGAGTAACTATATTTATACAGATGTATTAGAGTGCAGTGGGGTTAAGTTTCCACCATTCTCTAGCTATAATTAGACTCCCGAATCTCAAATCTCTTTTAAAAGACCAGTTTTATAAATTAAAAGGTTTTTCAATTTTAACCTGAATTAAAATTGTGGCGATCCCATTTTTTAAAAATTGGTTGTCATTCTCATCGCGGCGTCCTCTGGGGACGTTGTGACAACATGAGTTTGAAGTCAAAAGTACAAACTGCCAACACATTCATAATAGGATAGCATTTTATTTCTCTATACCTTCACACAACTTCTTTTGAAACCTTAACTCAGATATGTGTCCTATCTATAGCATTGACACAATTCTAAAAGATTTTACACTAAAACTAGTAAGCATGATCTCGCTGCACTGTGATGCCCCAAGTTCACGTGTCCTTGGCTAAGTCTAGCACAATCCTTAGGCACCTTGGAAACCTCTGAATTGCAGAAAATCATCTTTTTGTTAAAGTCTGCATTTTCAGAGTAGAAATGTTTTCTGCAACAAGCTTTTCTCATTGCAGCGAATAAGAGGCTAGGCAGGTTCACTGCAACTAGTTTTTCTCGCTGCAACGAAGACCCCTCGATGACAGAATAGTGCAAAACGTCATAGTTTCGCTTAATGAGATCCCTTACCCCTATAAATACCCCTCCACTCAGATCTTCACCCCCAAATCCAAGAAAGCTTGCTCCCAACCCTTCTTCTACCCCTTCACTCTCATCCTCCATCAATCTCACCTCCCCTAAGCTTCAAGGTATAAGGGATTCTTGATGGTTTATGCTTCCTTTCTCTCCTCCCTTCCATGTTCTTGAGTTTGGACTATTGTTATTCTCTATTGTTATCAAGTGGTGGTGCTTCCCGAATATTGTTAGAATTGTTTTAGAGTTATCTAGAGATTTATAGAGATTAATCATGGGTATATGTTGCTTTATAGTAGTTGCTGGTATTATTCCAAGCTCTCAAGGCCTAAGTTGGTGGTCTCTGTCCAAAACGGTGAATGAGTTCAAACATATGACCTTATTTTTAGTCATTATAAGTATATTTTATGCATGATAATTGTTAAGCATAAAGTTAGAGATGAAAATATGATATAGATATGTTTTTACAAGTTCTGCAAGGCTAGCAAAAATTATGACTTTTGAGTATAGCATAAGAGTATATTTTAGAAAACCATGGGACCATGATTGCTCTGTTGTGAGCTATGAAAATATTTTATGTGCTCAATAAAAGATTTATTAAGAAAATATCTATTGTAGCAATCTTGCCATTTCATTGTCAAACATGTATATATGAGTTTATGATATTACTTTGTTTTCAAGACATCAGATTTAGAATATGTTCTTAAAGTGCCAATTGGGATATATATTGGAAAAGGAAATGTGAACAAGAGTATAATTTAACTTCAAAGAATAAATATGTTATTTTGATTTTAAAGCTATTATAATTATGAACCCTTTTGCTTTTGTAGTATAATATTAGAGTTATCAATTTTCTAAAAAGATGTTAGCTTGAGATATAAATTTAAAACTTTAAACTTCAGTTTTCATGACACTCTGAAGAATATAATTTAGTATGATTCATAGTAACTTGCAGATACATATTTAGTGGGCTTGAAATCGGAATGCCTACAAGTGGTGATCTCTTGGGCATGATTTTCACAGCCACAGTTATGCTAAAGTCAGATTATTAGAGTTATATGAATCCAGAGCTTTTGGAGTTTCAAGAGATTTCATATTTAATTAATTTTTTGTTCAAACTAGTCTAGACAATAGAGATAAAGAAACAGACAATTAATTGACAGCTGTGAAAGATTGTTAACCTTGATACTAAGTTGTTCACTAGAGGACAATATCACCCCCAACATATATAGAGAACGGGACCTAGTTAGATACCCATAGCTAGTCCACCAAGGACAGAGTTTGCTAGAAACCATAAGAGAAATACAAAGATAGTCATTACTATTATATGTGTATTTATCATGTTCAACAAATATTGTTTTTTAAGGCTCTACTGCACCATCAGTTAAAAAGATTTCATGATTGATTATTAATTTAGAAATACTTGTCTTGGAACCTATGGAATGAAAAATGTTTTCCTAGCTAGCTACATATGTGAATATCAAGTGGCTTATGATTGTTGCATGAATATTGCTTTATGTATATACCTTGGTTGTCTCATGTGGGTGATGGGTGAGAATCCACTCACTGAGTCCATTGACTCACCCCTTCTCTTTCTTCTCACAGTTGCAAGTACAGAAATCATTCTGCCTCTAGTTTAGTAGATGCAGTTATTCTTAGCGGTGAGCCTTATTTTGAAGTAAGACTTAGTTTAGGTTCATGTTAATATTATAATGCTCTAGTAAATGTGCAGACAGGATCCGAGCTATGCATGTAGCTTGAGATATTGTAGTTATTTTCAAGACTTATGTAATTCTCTATATATTTTCAGAGTTAGAAACAATTATGTATATGTTTATAGTTTTCGAGTATGGATTTGAAATTGTCGATTGTAACTACAATTTACATAACTAACTAGAGATGAATTTATGACTCAATTGAAGTTTTAAATTGATTTTCAGAGTATGGGTAAGATGTTTTCAAAGCTTTGTATATCAAAGTATTTCAGTCTTTTGATTCCAAATAACAAGTTTTGAATGAATCTTTAGATGAAGTTATGTTTTCAGGATGAAAAGTATGATAAATTATGCATTTAGAGAGTCATGTCACCCAAAAGGCTTACGTCAGAATAGGATCCTTCATATGCCAATCATGCTCCTAGATCGGGTGACAAGCACTACAAAAATAAATTCAAAAATATATATTTGTATTAAAAAAATACATTAAAGTATGGATAAAATCTTCTTTTATTATTGAGTATTTGTGGTAGGACAATAGAACCTTTTGGTTGAACTAAAAACTGACCTTGAGGTGTTACTAAAGCTCTAAGAACTTGGTGAAGGTGAAGACTAATAATCTTGTAGACTGATGAAAGAAAAAACTTTCTGATCGAACATGTGCTTGACCACTTAAAATGTGTAGAAACTTAGCAACTTATTCCTCAATAAAACTGTATTGATTATCCTTAAGAAGTCATATTCCATGAAGTATTGCAATTAATCTAGTGAAAGCATCATAACTTATACGTATTAGTCTTTTCCTCCCTGGAATGGTTCCTCGAAATGACTTTCACCGAGGCTACCTCCTTTAAGCGAAACTTCTTGATTTGCCTATCCACGACGGCTATCGGTTCCTTTTCATAGGATAAACTTTCAGTAACATGGACTGTTTGTTGAGTGAGCATATGAGACTGATTGAGCATATACTTCCTGAACATACTAACATGGAACAATGGATGTATGGCTGATAAACTGAGAGGCAGTGTCAACTTGTAGGCCACTGCCTTAACTCTCTCTAAGACCTCAAATGGGCTGACAAAGTGAGGGCTCAACTTTCTTTGCTTACCAAACCTCACTACCCCTATCATAGGGAATACCCTAAAAAACATGTGGTCCTCAAATACAAACTCCAAGTCGTTCCGATGGTTATTTGCATAAGATTTCTACCTGGACTGTGCTGCCAAGAGGTGCTCTTTGATTAACCGAACCTTCTCCGTGGTTTCCTAAACTAGGTTCAGGCTTAGGGACTTAGCTTTCCTGGGCTCAAACCACCTAATGGGAGACCTACAACGCCTCCTATACAAGGCTTCGACTAGCGCCATCTGGATACTCACCTGATAACTGTTGTTGTATAAGAACTTGCTCAGGCGTAGTTGATTACACCATCTACCTCTGAAATCAAAAACACAAGATCTTCCAAGGTTTGTATCATCCTTTCTAACTGACTATCTATTTAGGGATGAAAAGCTATGGTTAAGTCCACACGCATCCCAAGGACCTCCTGGAATGCTCTCTAAAATCGCAAAATGATCTAGGACCCTTTGCCTGATATGATGGATACTAGGACACCGTGAAGTTAGACTCTCTTGTCAATGTACAACTACGCATACTATGCCACACTGAAGGTAGCCTTCACTGGTAGGAAATGTGCAAACTTGGTCATCTTGTCTACTATTACCCATGTGGAATTGAAGCCCTTAGTGGTTCAAGGCAATCCGACCGTGAAGCCCATGATTATCCTCTCTCACTTCCACTTTGGAATATCCATGTGTTGGAGTAATCCTGTTGGTTTACGATGCTCAGCCTTAACTTACTAGCACACCAAACACCTTGCCACGAAGTCGCCAACATCTCTCTTCATACTATCCTACCAAAACAACTGCTTGAGATCCTGACACATCTTAGCTGACCCTGGATGCACTGAGTACACTGCACTGTGGGATACCTCTATCACTTTTCTTCTTAGTTTGCCCATCGCGAGCACATACAAACGGTTTCCAAAGTGCAACACATCCTCAGCATCAACTGAGAACTTTACATTCTCATCCTTACTTACATCCTCAACCAACTTAGCTAGCTTTGGATCTTCGCCCTGTTGTGCCTTTATATGTTCTACCAAAGTTGACTAAGCCCTAATGTGAGCAAGGAAAACAACTTTGTCACTAAAAATAACTTTGTCACAAAGACCGAACTAAACTCCCTTAGCTTCCCACTTGTTGATATCCTCCACTAAAGATTGCTTCACTGGCACCATGCTGTCACAACTTGACTTGAATCATGACCGTCATGTGAAAAATCTCATTCCCATATAAGTCTTGTGATCTGTGTACCTTTCTATATACATAATTTATACAGAAAATCTATTTAAAATAGAATTCTATTTTCCATATACAGATTACCTGTTTTCTGAAATCAAGGTAATCATAACTGAACTTTCATAATCAACATCTAAAATTTGAAGTCATGATACTATCCATAAATGTTTACATGTCAACTACTTTCATTCAAATATCCATAATGCTCCAATCTTTAAATACAAATCACAATGTAATCAAATTATGCAAAATGTAAAATACAAAACAATCTATGAATGCTTTAGGACTCCTGCTTGCAAATGACACTAAAGCACTCTAAACTAAATACTGAAATCTCTATTATTGCCGGGAAGAAGGTGGCTAGGAAGGACTCGCAATAGCTGCTGTATCTATAAATTGGAGAAAATAAGAAGGGTGAGCTTTATGCAAAATTCAGTGAGTGAATCCTCACTTGAAACTCCTTTCATGGGACATGAGAGAGAATACATAATAGTAATGCATCATGTACAAATCATTTTACTTATATTTACATAATGGCTACAAATCAAAATTTGCTAGAAATATGAAAATGGATTATTCTCAAAGAACTATAAAAGGGAATAGACTATCCTTCAACTATCAAAAGTGTGCTCAGTCCCTGGCGAATAAGAAGCCCTTACTAAATGAGATCTTAACAGTCCCTGACGAATTGCGTCCTTGGCAAACTGATCTAGATAAGGATAAACTTGCTCCTGGTGAGCCTTAATATACCAAAGTTAACGATATAGTTTTCGTTAACTCGTAGCTTTGTCCCTCTCAATAACTTCTTATTCTAAACTAGTCATTTTCACAGTATTTCATAAAGTCCCCTATCCTAGGGTTCAAAAGCTCATTCATATAAAACAAATAGTTCTAGAAACTATATAATCATTATAACATCTCTAAACAGCCATAATCTAAATCTGGTTCTTTGTGAATTCATGTTACCAGTAATGGTCCCATGGTTTTAAATAAAACACATAATTCATGCTATTTGAAAAACCACATTTTCACAATCTCAATAAATCAGCAAAAATATCTAGTCTCTTTACAAAAACTTCTAAAATCTTGATATAAAAAATATTTTCATGAAAATAGCATTAATGCACAACATATGAGTCATAGATGTGAACCCGCTCACCCGGAGTGGTGGAATATATTGGAATAATACCAACAAGACTCCGACAAGCAGAAATAGCACTGATATTTGCCACAATAGCCATAAAATGCTAGATCAACCTCTAATAATCCCTAAATAACTCAGATCTATCTCTAACATAAAAGAAGAGCGCATCATAGCTTGATGAAGGTAGAAGAACCTCTCTACTAAACCCAATAACAAGGAAAGATTAGAGAAAATAAAAAGCAAAACTAGTGAAATCTCTTACGTTAAGCTTGAAGGATAAAAGATTTAGGTTAGATTTGAGAGAAAATTAGGTTTTGGGCTGAGAATAAGGTAGAGAGGCAGAGTTCTTCATATTTGGGGGTGAAGGGGTGCCAAAATTGGTTTGGAAATTAGAAAATGAGGTTTCGTCCACTGTAGCACTCAAAAAAAGCCTTCTAAAAAGGCATTGACTTACTGCTTGAGCACTACAGCGCTCTCTAGAGAGCCTGATTTTCTTGTCTTGCCCTCTGTGATTGCTGTAGTGCTCTTCATAGTGATTTTTCTCTTAACTTCAAGTTATAATTCAAATGCGACTTACCTACAATATGAGTGGGTCCCAAAAAACCTTATGGTAGTCCTAGATTTGTCTAGAGACACATGTGCAACACAAAATCTCCTAGGGAACAGCATACCTAAGGTATTACAATAGTGTCTAGGGTGATTTTACTGATACAATGTCATTTTTTATGTGGATTGATATTGCACTAACTGTTGTGGTAGATGATGGGGTAACTGGGCCAATGGCATGTGCGCCTGACCACTTCAATGGTCCTGGACTGCTATGGTGGTCTCCAAAGAACACAGCTTCTCCATCAATGCCACTTAACCATTGTTGCAGTCTCCAAAAGGCATGTTTCAACATTTTCTCATTTTCAAGCGCATGAGGCCTTTCCAACAATGTGAGTGGGTCCCTAGGGAACCCTAAGTCCCATTTAGACTTCTCTAGGGACACGTGGACTTGAGACATCATAGGGCCTTGGTGACTATTGAGATAACTTTTGGAATAATGATGAGATGTTTGTGGACCAACAACTTAAAAATGTTTTGCATTGTAAATATCTTCTTACTTTGTTTGGTTTTGTCTTGAGACTTGCTTAGGGATAAGCGAGTTCTTAAGTTGGGGGTTGTGATAACTCCCTTAGGAGTTATGTTTTCTTTAGTTTTCTTGAAACTTTGAGCATCCTCCAGTTCAAATTCTTGAATGGTTACACTCTCAAGTTTAATCTTAGATTCTAGTGGTGTCCTCTACTGGTTTTGCAATTTTTTGAAGAAAAATTAGGGGAGCAATGTAGCTAAAAGTGCAAAAGAGTAAGAATTGGGGTTGAAGGTGTGTTAGAAATCTATGTTGTAGCATGGGTCTAGAAACTAAGACTATGCTATAGCATGGGAACCCAAGCTCCAACGTGGGTTGCTTGTAGAGTTACAATCTTATCACTTAAGCTACGCTCTAGCATAGTCATAGCCACACTATAACATGAGTGCACAAACCTAATATGTGGACTGAGCCTTTGTACTAATTTTGGTAGCCTATGATTGACACAAAAAAACCTAGGAAAATGCATTTGGAAAGAAAGTTATATGATTAGCACATTAATGGGGAAAAAAAGGCTAAAGCATGGAGGACAAAAGGATGGAAGCTTCAAAAACTTGAAGAGGAGACTTCTCTTGAACTGTTCTTTACTACTTGTGTATTTTTCCTTGTTCATGGATCCTTCTTATCCCTCTTTCTTTTATGTTGCTTTTGTTTCATTTTTCATGGCTTGTAACTAATCCCTCTTGCTAAGGGTGATTTATGAAGCCTATGTGTTTGATTTTATACTAATGTAAAGGAATTTATGTCTTATTCTTATTTGATGGTAAGCATTACATTTGCATTTGTTTATCTTGAATTGCTTGATCACCAATTTAGGATTATAAGGGTTATTACAAATTTGAGAAAAAGAGTAAGAGTCATGCTCATAAATGCAATACCATGAATTGAATGACACCTAGTAAACATAATTCATATGGTATTCAAGGACTTGAAAACTAAATCACTTTAGTTAGAATTAACCATGCTAAGAAATTAGGTGCTAAACTCAAATTGAGTAGTATTAGATGATCTTGAGAAAGACTTCTAGTAAACATAGGGATCCTACCATCACTTAATCGAATTTGAACAAGGTATATTGGAGTTTATATTATATATTGTTTACACATAGCTCAAGTAAATCACCTTAGCACTTTCTTACATCAACTGTCATATCCCAATTACATCTTTTTAGCATTTTAGCCTTTAAATTCCTTTTCATTTCATTCCTCTTTCATTGTTTAACTTGTTATCTAATTAACTAATAGAATCGATAATTGCATTATCCATGTGGGTACAATAATCCTCTCTTTTACTATATTACTTATCGACCTAGTATACTTACTAGTATCACTCTCTTTTGGAAGAAATCACCAAACGAGGTGGAGGTACGGACCACTATCCCCGTACGCATGGATACTTACATAAAAAATATTTAAAATACTGGAATTTTGTTCTTGGATGTGCTAAATGTAATTAATTAAATTGGTTAAAGTAAATTTATTTTCTATTTACCCATGTTGTTAACATTATTTTAAGTATTTTAAGTTATTGGATTTTTAATTTGTTTGAATTGTGCTTCAATAATTTTAGTTGTATTGAGAAAACTATTAAAAAGTATTATATTAGAGTTTGCTTTTAGTTATCTTTTTCATCCCAGTCTTATCTAAAAATTTCTAATCATGTATTGGATACTTACAAATATTTGTAGGTATCCATATATCCATAAGAAAAATTAAAGGTAGATACTCATGTGGATACAGAGTGGGGATGAAGGTAGATTTTCATCCTAGTCATATTGAAATTCCGAGCTTAATAAAACAAAAAGACAATTACAATAAAGTAAAATATAAATATTTTATTAATAATAATTTTGAAACATGGATAAATGTCCACTATTTATTTTCAAATATGTGTCACATAGTGACATGATCAACATTAATTCTAGAATTAAAAATAATCTAGACACGGATGATTGGAGGACGACCACCATAGCCACTGCCTGGGGTTCCCCCGCCAATGCCACCACTTGGCGGTCTCGGTGCTCCCCCACCAATGCCACCACCACCTGGTGCTCCCCCACCGATGCCACCACCTGGTGTTCCACTTCCACTGCCACCACCTGGTGCTCCCCAACCCCAACCACCACCAAAGCAATCGGTGCTGCCACTTTGGCAAGCTCCACTTTCATTTTGATTAGCTGCAAACATTTGAGTGCGAAATATCAAATGATGTGGGACATTATTGAAGAAAAATAATGTGTTAATAATGGATGCAATTTAAATCATTTAACACAATCATTTGTCAAAGAAACTTAGCTTGATCGTTAAACAAAACAATAATTGAAATGAGTAAGTCCTTCGTTAATGTGGAGGGAGTTCTTTTCAACCATTCTATGATTCAGTAATTGCAAAGATTAAAAGAAAGATTAAATTGACCTTCTTTATAGTTAGAGGAAGTCTCAGGAAAGTCCCTAGAAGAGATGAGAACAACCATTGCCAAGAGGGCCAGGATGCGTAGAGCATTCTTGAAAGCCATGTTTCACAAGAAAACTAAAGCAAGAATCAAATAGATGTGAAATGATTAAAGAGATATATAAAAATTTGTGGGAGAAGGGTTGTTTATATAGATGGTGGAAATAGAGATAGCGAGTCGAGGTGGATCCTTCAACTTGGTTAGTAATCAAGATCAGATATTAAAAAAAATAACATTTGTTATATGGAGTTGAAATCAAGGTCTATTTCCTTCTTAATTATACGTCAAATATATATATATTTTTATGTTTGTGACTGAAGCTACATTTATTGCTTTCAATTTTTGTTAATTGACTATATAATGAAAGGAGAAATATGGATTGACTACCACAACTTGTTTCTATATACTAAAATGAATTCAAATAAAATATTTCATTAAACTCAAACACGGGAGTCAACTTGAAAGCATAACTTACATTTTACATTAAATGTTTTCTTCATTTTTTTTCAAGTGACCAAAATCCTAAACGAATCGAATTAGCCCTCAATTGAATCTTCTTTCTGAAGAATAGCAAAATATTAAAATTAAAATAAGTAATGGTCCATATGATAGTTATTACACCCAGTAAAAGTTCCAAATTTTACTCCCTCATCATTTGAATATTAGACTAATGCTTGGGCTTTCTTTTTTTTTTGGATCGAAATCAGGGTATCCCCACAGTCGGAAGTTATGGGACTAATCCCTCGCCCATGGTAAGCACCTCTTAGAGTGGGAGAACTGGTCCAGAGTTTTTTTAATTAATTTTCCATACCCAAAGCCAGAGATCGAACCCGTGACATTTAATTAAGGGAGGATGAGTCCTTATGCTCGAGCTTTTTTCCAAGTATAATTAAAAATTGTATTTATTCCAATTGCCTAATTTAGCTAGAAAATATAACTTGTTTATTTCAAACTTGAAAATGTAACCCACACACTTAACTTTATTCAGTTTGTTCAAAATGATTTGAAAAACCAAAAACCAAATCAATTGAGATAGCTTTAATTTCATTATCAATTTTGGAAAAGTTGAAACAATTAACAATCAAAAATCAAATTACAACTTAATGATGAAGTTTTATATCATTTATCCTTCCAACACATTTGCATGTTAAAGAAATTATTTTGACCTTTACAAAACATATTACTTAGAAAGAACAATGGAGATTTTTTATGCATAAAAGAGTGAAGGGTAGCAACTTTTAAAAACTACATAACATTAAAACTTTCTTTCGGTACTATTTTTCGGGAAAAAAATAACAATACACTAATTTTTTTAATAATTTATAATTTTGAAAATTTAATGATCAAAGTTTCTTTATACTTTTATTATATGAAAAAAATTTGATCACATTTTTCATTTCAAATGTAATTTTTTATTAATCTATATTTAAAAGGAAACAATAGAACAAAAGGTTAATAAATCAAATTTTTGTCCCTGAAAAATAAACAAGTTTTGGTTTTGATTGTTGGGTATTGGTTTCAATCCAAATATTTCCGAAATTGTTTAGTTTTAATCCCTACAATTTGTCGATCTCCGTTAAATGTTGAGCTGGCTAGTAGAAAGCTTCCATTATACAATCCTGTATAGTAGTTTATAGTCATATGTTGCATATCATGATCTTATATGTCAAAATCCTCACCTATTAACCTATTAGACCTAATTCATTAACCAATCTTATAGGAATTAATAACTCATTTTACATTGGGGTTTTGATACATATGGCTATGATATGCCCTATACAACTAGTGGCTACGATATAGGATTTCAAACGTTGTTGTCCATTAGCCATCTCAGCATTTAATAAAGACAAACTAACTGCATAGCAAAACAAATCAGTAATTAGAATATTTGGACCTAAAATATTTTTTTTCGAGAACCAAATCCAAAATTCTCTTATACATATATATTTGAGCTCCCATGAAAAAAGTTTAAGCTTATAACAAATTTACATCCTGAAGTTGATGTTTGAAAAATGATTAATGAAGTAAGTAATCATTACGGGTTAAAAAGATTTATTTACTAATTGGTAAGCATATTGAACACCAAAAATATTCATCACTTCTTAAGTTTATTAAAAAAAAATATTGAAGTACTTCATTCTATTTGAAATGGAAAAAATTCCAAACTTCACCCAAAAGAGTGAATATTATGTATATCAAATTACATTGTTGCAACTTTAAGTATAGTTACATGATTCAGTGACTTTCTATAAAATAAGTTATTCGCCCATCCTATCATTGAATAACGATTACATTTTAAAATGATTATTTGTGCAAAATTTCATGAAGTTTGAAAATAAAAATAAACATAGTCATATAGCTCTTATTATTATTATTCAGTTAGAACATATATGTTTCATGGCCCAACTTAAATCTAGACCGGTGCATAAGGAATCGTGGCCCCTAAGCAATCCCAAACAATAATATTAACATAAAAATTGAAAGAGTTTCCTTTAAAAAGTGGACATTCCCAAAGTGATGCATGCTGCACTCACTTTAACTTAATGTCTTTTAAGGAAAGCATTCTCAGAATGCATCCAATGCCAATGTAACTTTGCAGTAGGAAAAACAAATGAAATCTCAAAATGCTCAAAGAATCATTACTTTCAAAGATTGTTTATATGTGCATAACCTTATTTCAGCAACTCCAATGAAACATAGGAGATCAAACCCTATCTTTGGACTATGGAGAATAACTAAAATTATTTGCAATCCAGAAAATAATTAAATATACAACAAAGACATAACAACCTTCAATACTACACAAGCAAGTGTTTGGGTTCTCTAGAAATTCTACTGCACCTTCAATACCTACGTCTAAAATCATGGGGAAATATAATGGGTTGAGTCTGACTCGATAAGTAATATATATATATAGGAACAAGTGTCAATCACAAAGTAATAAATATGCATACCATCACAATCAATATACACAAGTTTCATTAAAGTTAGAATTCAGAAGGCCACATGACATATCCAGGATCCAAGAGGTGGCCCCAGACAACACTTAGTCTGTGACAAATTTTGGTAGAAAGAAATTTCTCATCAATAGTTAGTTTGAAGATTTAATTCAATGTTATAATAACATAGGGAAAAAAGAAAATGCTTATTCTTGTCAATTTTGATGATATTCAACTTTTTATTCTTCTTGTCTCTTTCATATTCTCTTTTAGTATTAACACCGGTCAATATCTCAATAACATCTACCATATGATAATAATTAAAATAATTAGAAAGTTTGAAAAAAAAATGTGTTAGAACATTAAATACAAAATGCAAGGTTATCTATATTGTCAACTAAATAAGAGGTGAACAAAATAATGACCAATAGTCAGTAGTGCAAAGTTCAAATCTTAATTTATATAGAGATGGACCTTCAAGGGTGATTCAATTTAAAGTCAATATTATATACAAATTAAATATAATTATAATTGCAATGATTGATAAAATTAGGTCAAATTTGAGTCTAGTTGATAACATATATTTATAATATGATGGAATAAAATGATGAGCAAATCATTTTGATTTGTCTTTAAAATTATTAAAATACGATCATATATGTAGAAAATTAGTGTAATAATATATATTTAAAAATATATAATGATTTAATAAAGCAATAATGCATTGATATGATCTTCATATTTTTCTTAAATAATTGTGTTAAATTCTCATTGAAGGATAATTCATCATGTGCCTAAACTTTCTCTGGAATAAGTTTCTATTTGTTTAATAAAATTTGGATTAGCCCATAAGAAATATTTTGAGGATAGCATAGAAATTATAGAAGATAAATATTTAAATTACCATTTTATAGTTAATATGGTAATTATTATTGGAAATCAATAAAGAAAAAATTTGGTAACTAAATTAAAAAATTTTGTATTTATTTTTCAAACCATATATTTTAAATTTAATTTACCTCTATATATTATAAATAGGTATTAAAATATGAATTAATTTTTTAAATCAAATTATATATATATATATATTGATTTATTTATTTTGTTTCTTTCAGTAGATTAATATATATTTTTTATCGTATGAATAAATATGGACAATATTAACTTGAATAAAATCTGAATGATCTCCATAAAAAAAATTGAATGCCAACATATATATAAAGTATAAAAAAGAAACCTTTAAAATATCATATAATGAGGAATATGATAATTATTGAAAATAAAAAGAGAAAAACATTTAAGAATTAAAGTTAAAAACCTATATATTAATTTTTTTGAATTAGATATTATATTTTTTTAATCAAATTATATATATTAAAAATTATAATTTATTAGATTTAAAATATAAAATGGTATGTAATTGAGTATATATGTAGGAATTATTCTACTAAAAGAAATAGAGTTAATAAATCAATATACATATATATATATATATAATATACAATTATCATATGAATAAATTTGTACTATTGACTCAAATAATTAACACCTGGATGATAGCATAAAAAGCATCTAAAAATAAACACTTAAAATATAACCTAATGGTATAGTAATTATTGAAAATTAAGAGAGAGGAATATTTAAGAATTAAAGTAAAAAAGAATCATTTATTAATTTTTCTAGTCCTATATTTTAAATTTAATTAATTTTATTAATATCTATATATTATAAAAAAATAATATTTTCTAAATATATTAATATCTCTTGTATGGTTTGCTCTAAGCTACTCAAAAAATGATTACACTTATCTTGCATATTGTTCTTCAAATTTTGTTTAAATTATTACTGTGAATTATTTTGATTTTGATTGAAATTTTAGTAATCACCCTTATTTGGAAGAATGATAAATGAGTAATGAATAAACTTTAAGATAATGTAAATAAAATTCATAACATTATTGAAAAAATAATTATAATTATTTCATTGTGTTCGTCCTATGGAAAGACCATTATAAAATCAATACAAATTATTTGTGTTAAAAGCAATACAAATGCCTAAATCTAAAAGGTTATAGCTACAATATTTCAAGAGAATTTTCTAATAAGAAAAATCATTTACAGTAAAATGACAGAACACAGTTTATTGCAACCATTAACGGAAGAATCCCAAATAAAAATTGATTCCTTCACTCATTTTATTTTTAATTATACAATTTATCAGCATTGATGAGATAGTATAAAGTAACATTTAGCTACAACTAATGAAGATTAAGATTGATAAAATAAAAAGAGGTGATATATATTATAACAAAATGAAACTATGAATGAGAAACTCATATTAATCAAATATTACTGATAACCTTATCACTAAATGAGAAGAAAATAAGATAATATAATAATATATAACAAAACAAAAAATAAAAAAAATATGGAAGGAAATGAATCATTCTCAGTTGAATTTGAGTCTAATAACATATAGAACAATTGATAATATAATATTTTAATCCAGTAGATGATTTAGACGAAGATGTCATGCTAAATTATAAAATTACAAAATAAGAACAATTGTTATTGAAAGAAAGAACACAATTAACAGGAAAACAGGAGGGAAAAAAATCATTGTACCATAATAATTTGAGCCCGTAATTGCAACAATACACATCGAAAGAAAAGAGGAATACCAATTGGATTTATCATACAAATAAATATATATAGTGACAAAGGAAAATAATATATGTCAAATAAATCACAGCGATATAATATTGTATCTTTCAAAGGTTTATCTAATTATAATTATTTGTTCTTTTGCTGATTTTATTTGATCTATTAATTTTGATTCCATAATAAAAGGATTTTATACACTATTACAATAAATTGATATGGTATTAATAAATTTCAAAAAAATAAAAAAAATTCTATAAAAAATTCTTATTCATGGAGAATTCACCATGTGAAAAAAATTTCCCGAGAATAAATTTCTGTATTATTATAGGATATCAAATTAAATCTGATCATTCTAAAGTGATAAGATATCTTACCTGCATGATTATTTTGGAATGAAATAAAAAAGTTAAGGTATTGTATAGAAGGAAACAAAAAATTCAGGTCAGCTTTAAAATGCATTTAATTATATTTGTGAAATCTGATAAAACAGAAAACAAAAAAAATACTACAATGCACCATATGCAAGGGATACTTCCTTCCATCCACCATTAATATTACAAAGTGCGTAGTTGATAAAAATCGAGTACATTTAAGAAGTGCTCCTAAAATGTGGTTAACCATTGCAGATACCAAGATCAACAACGAAAATTTTCAAAATATTCCCATGAATAACCAACCTCTCATGGTGTTGGGTACAGAGTCACTGAAAATTGATTATACACCGGAGCAGATTAATTAGTGCTCTCTACTTTGTACTAGTGCATCAACCATAAATAACTTGTATAAACATGATTAGAACTTAGAAGGAGAACGGCAAGAGACGATCGTAATCCTGTCCTCATGACTTGCTTTCTTCTTATGACTAATTCAAGCGTCCGAATGCTTGAATTGATAATCAACATTAACTCGAGCTGTTTTTGGCTGTAAATACGATGAAAAACACAGGTTAGTCCCTGAATAAACCTTATATACGTCACAAAGATAAATGTTTTTGGAACGAAAAAGTCTTAGGAACCTGTGTTTTAGAAACTGTTTCAGACAGATATGACAGGATGTATATAAATAATTGTGGATTTCAGTTATATTTCTAGCAACCATATATGACGAACGTGGTGGTAATGTAATTAAGAATAGGTGTAATATCGTGTGATATCCATTCATCGGATTCAACAATGAAATAACTGAAAGCTCTAATCATTAATAAAGGATTATCCTTATTCTTTCACACGAATAGATTCACCAATAATGCAATCAAAATTGAGTTTAATTTCTTTAGATCAAAGGTGTGGAACATTTTTATATTGTTATCTAATCATGTATTATTACATCAGTAAAAGTGGTCAAATCTCACACCCATTACTTGAAAAGTCATACAAATAAAATATTTTAATTGAATAACAGTATAAAGTGATTAAATCTCATGCCCCTACTTCAAAATCATATGTTAACTAAATCTACTCTTTTGTAACTAACCATTGCCCAGACTATGGTTTTCAGATTTCAAATGAAAAATCAAACATATAACAGCTGTCCAAAAGATCAAAAATGTCATTTTAATATCTAAAAAATAAATATTTATTATAACACCTACTTTATTATCATTGGATGTGATGATAGTCCTCATTCATCTTTAACATCCATCACATCCAATAACTATAAAATAAATATATGAATAGACTATTATTTTTTTCAAGTGTCAAAATAATATTGACCCCAAAAATATCCAGAAAAAATTGGTGTACCAATAATACTAGTACTTAAGTCACAAACACACACATCATGTATTCGCTTACCTTCAAAGGTACAACCTCATCATCACTTGAGCGGTTTAGTTGAACTTAAGGGGGCTGCATATCTAGCCGAGAATCCACGTCGTGGAGATTGTTCGTCACCCTCCACCCAACCCTCATCAAAGTTCTGAGCATAGCTTAAAGGGTCATAGCCAAAACCACCAATGGGTTTGTAAGTGCTCGTTTTCTTTGTCCATGGAAGCTTCAATTTGAGACGCCCCCAGCAAGAAAGCAAGCCTCCGCGTTTTGTGCTTCTAGGAGAAGAACTTTGCCCCATGACTTTTGAGAGAGCCTTGAGTATGGCTTTTATGACGCCTTATTCTTATTCACCAACACTTTTCTTTTTGCTAACGATTTTGAGCGTGTTGTAGAGCAGAATATAACTAACGAATCTAGTGGTCAAATCAAAAGAGTGAACGCTTTTCGGTGTGATCAAAGATTATGAGTCAAAGTAATATAACTTAGTCGTCTTGGATTGATTTTTTTCGTGTGTAAATAGAATCTCGGAATAAAATTGTACGGTGAGATTTTCATGAGTTAAAACCAGGTGGGCTCATCAAGTTTGTTCATGAACAAGAAAGTAGAAAAAATTAATAAATAATTATCCCGTAACGTACAGATCACTCCCAGCATTCAATACTAGGCAACAATTGACGGGGTCTCAAACCATGATTTGAACAAAAGTTACAAGAGATAAGCTTTTATGTGAACCATGCTTTGAAAATTATTTAATGGGAAACCAAATATGGTATAATTGCCGATCAGCCGTAAAAGAAAACCATACTAGAACTATTTAACTCATTGCATAGGATACTTATTAAGCAATGATTATTAACATTTTAACTCCAGCCAGGGTGGGGCAAGATTCTTGTGGGTATTTGGAAGAGAATATTAGGATAGAATACTTTCCTAGTGGGTATACAGAGCTGTGACGTTCGTGAAATTATCTTGTCCAAGTGGGGCTTTTTCCCTTTCGGTGTGTGATAAATAGCAAACATTTAACAAGGCCCACCCCTTCAATATGTGACCCAGTTATCGTGGACGGAAAGTTGCTCCTGTGTCTACTATATATAGATTCAGTCAAATTTTGAAAGGAAGGGAAAAGATGGGGAGTTAAGGTTATCTAAGGTGTAATGTACACTTATTGATCCCCCAAAAATAAGTATAATGTGCACTTTATATAGTACCAAGTTAAGTACTATCAAAATAAAAATCAATGATTATGAATATATCGAAGACATGAACACAAAACACAATAAGAAATAGACACGAGAGACACATCAAAATTGAAAAATTATAAAACACAAATACGAAATATATATAAATAAAAATTTAAATAAAATAATACAGAATTCAAAATATTATTTACGTAAACTTTATTTATATTTTATTTTCTTATAAACTCAAAAGATTATATATATATTATTTCCTTTTTATAACTATGATTATATTATATTTTTCTATGTTAGAATAAGAAAAAAAATAAATTTTAAATTAAATATATATAAATGTGTCATTAGTGTATTATATAAAATTTAATATAGACACATGTTCGACACATACATTTAGCACTCAAATGGTGTATCTTTATAGTCAATAACAAATCATGTATAAGTAACAAATCCTCACTAAAAGACCCTTATCTCCTTTAAAAATCTCAGTTGGGTCGGATCAAATTAATCAAGTACCACCTACTTTATTTCCATGCCAAGCACTGACATACTTGTAACCTCCTGTAACTTACATATCCCTATACTATATATATTCGTACAGCACTTGAACCAGTATAATCTTGCCTTGGAATCTTTTTTTCATAATGTGGCGGGTGAGCTAGTAGCCAGCTCTCTTTTTCATTTTCTGGGAGGCCTATATATCAAGACACACCTCAAATGTTTTCGAAGAAAAGGAGCTTTCATCAGTATTTAAAAGAATTCAATGACTAAACATTCAGCTATCTGTCCTTGATGCCATTGATCATTTTTTTGTCGAATGATCATGCGATCATGCAACCAACAGCATTAACAGCATATCTGGTTCCTGTAAAAACTCAGATGTTTCCGATATTATGATCTGAATAAAAGTTAAGTGAGAGATAATTCTTTGCTCGAATCATAATTTGATAGTTTCTAAACGGGAACCAAAAATAACTAAATAAGTGGCTGATAGGAAAAAATAGGGTTTGAAAAGAAAATTGATTTTAAGTCTCAATTGAAAGTTAACAAGGCCCACTGTGTACACAACCAAGTCAGTTTTGTGTTGCATTAATTTACATCCTTGCAAGCCACAGACACATGTTGAGCTAAAAATACTACTGATAACTCCACACATGTTGAGCTAAAAGCAACTTGCAAGGCATTGACCAATAATAAGCAGTTTGCGATCCAACCGCTAGCAATAGCAGCAAGGTGGGTGTGAATGTGCAGAAAAATTAAAAAGAGGATTACTCAATCAGAAATGGGTCCAAAGTCATATTTGATACGAGCAGCAGGACAATGTGCAGTAAATTGCTACAAGGTTCTCTAGGTAATTTTATAGACGGTATCTGTGGCATGATAGATGAGAGACATGAAGGAAGCCAATAAACTTTCTGTGCCTCAGGGTAGCATTTAAAGCTGCTATAAAAGCGCTAAAGAAAGTATAGACACGACAGATGGATCACCATGTAAGATTTATGCTGTTCTGTTAGATTCTTTTTTTTTTTTTTGTTGGTGGGGGGTATAAATTGTTAGAATTTTCTGTGCAAATGGGAACACTTTTTTTAATAGTCTGGTAGTTTTGAAAAATAGTTTTTAGTTTTCATATTTTATTTTCAATCCTTTTGTAGAATTTTATAAAGAAATCAGTGAAAATTGGAGATAAAAATTAAATATTGAATTTTATAATTTTCAATTTTCATTATTTCCTTAACAAAATCACGAAGAAAAAGAAGAAACCTGTTTATGAAGCCAAACCCACCAAACTTTCAAAAACAACAAATACAACTAAGGCACTGCTCATCTTACTAGATGAAGTCAATTATATGAATCAAACAATGTTATAGTGCTCTATTGTAAATCATATTTACATGTTTTAAGATTTCACAGCTGGAGGAAAACAAAGAGAGACAAACCGAGCACAACAGTAAAGCACTTTCAAGGTATATAAATTATTAAAAAGATTAAAAAAAAAAGCCCTCTTCAAAACCATTATATCACTAACATGCATAATCCTCCTGAGTTTGCATATAGACAAGTTTATCTCAAACATAGCATATTGAGCTATACGTAAATGTTTATTTGTACAGAAGTTGACAAATTTCTTATTTCCATCAGCAGTCGTATATAAAGTCTGCACGTTTCACTTTCACCATGTAATTAAAGCAAATTCACACACATGTTCTGCTTTCTCTGAATTTAAAAAACAGAAAGCTCAACGGAACCCTCGGAAGATCATAAAATATGCAATCAATTTTTAACCAAACTCCAAGAAAAAATTAGAATGGTCAATGGAAAGGAACTGTAGTAAAAAGTATAATAAAACACAATGGACAACCAAAACAAGCACCTGGTAGTATTGGTTGATTTGTTTGAAGGCTCTTGATTAACTAAAGAAGCTGTTCTAGTAGTATAAGTTTGTAGAATAACATTAGGTGCACATTTACAGGTTTGTGGGATACAAGTTGGCTGTTACCCTCTTGTTATTGATGTATCCTAGTTCTTCATCTTCATTGCTACCTTTTCAGCCAATCTTTTCTTCACAAATCCTCTGGAACACAACACACTTAACAACCCCGAAGCTTCCTCAACTAATCCCTCATAAGTAATGCCTTCTATCAGAATTCTATATGTATACTGAGTAGGTTTACATCGTTTTGCTATCATATCAACCAAAAAATCGATGGCACGGATGGTTTGCTGAGCTTTACAGAGTGCCTTCATGATTGAGTTATAAATGAATGCATTGGGCCTGAAACCTAATCGTTCCAAGTCATGGAAAAATTTTATTGCTTCGAGAACCTTTCCTTCACGACTGAGTCCCCCAACTAGTGAAGTGTAAGTAATTTCATCAGGTTTAAGACCTCTTCTGCACATCTCTTCCAAGAGTTCCACTGCCAGCTCAGTTTTTCCAGCCTTTAGAAGCCCATCAATGACTGTATTGTAAGTAATTCTATCAGGTTTAAGACCTTTTGTGCGCATGTCTTTCAAGAGTTCCACAGCATGCTCTGTTTTTCCCACCTTTAAAAGCCCATGAATGACTGTATTGTAGGAAATTAGAGTGGGAGAGCACCCCTTGCAACTTAGTTGGTTTAGTATTTCAGTTGCATCATCCACCTTACCATCTTTGCATAACGCAGATAGCAAAATATTATAGGTCACTATATTTGGGCTACAAACCCTAGATACCATTATTTCCAAGAACTCAATCGCTCTATCAATCTTTTTAACATTACAAAGCCCTTGAAGCAATGGACTGTAACTCCTAGGATTAGGAGTACAGCCATGCTTTGGCATCATCTCCAAGATATCAATGGCTTGGTCCAGTAACCCTTTCTGGCACAAGAAATTAATCAATATATTGAAAGTAACAACACTAGGGGAACAACCAATACGAAGCATGCTAGCTAGTAGCCCCTTAGCATCCATCCATCTTCCAGTGCCACACAAGCTACGCAAAATAATATTATGGGAAATTACATCGGGCTGACAACCATAGGATGGCAAGTTGCTTAAAAATCTAATTGCTTCATCCAACCTACCTTCTTTGCAAATCCCTTTTAAAAGAACATTATATGTAACCACATCAGGTTTGCATCCTTTGCTCCTCATCTCAGTGAGCAACTTCATTGCCTGACCAACTCCACTTTCTTTGCAAGTAGTGTCAATTAATACAGTATACGAAATTACATCTGGATAACACCCACTGTGCAGCTGCCTGTCAAGAACTTCCTTGGCTTGCTTCAATTTCCCTCTATCACATAAACTACGAAAAATTGTATCATAAGTAACGGCATTCGGAGCGACACCCATGCAATCCAAAACTCGCAAGGCTTTCTCTATCTCCCCTGATTTGCAGTAACCCTCAATCAAAACATTGTAACTCATTAGATCAATAACAGCCCCAGATTCCTCCAAAAGGTTCATGATTTGTGTTGCCTTCTTAGTCCTTCCAACCTTGCAAAATCCGCAGATTAGAGCATTACAGGCAATAACATCAGGGACATTGCCATTGTTAGTCATATGCACTAGAAACTTTAACCCTTCCTCCAATTCCCCATTCCTAACCAACATTTGGAGATGATTATTCTCAAACTGCTCACAATTCAGGGAAGCATCGGCCCCATTTGGTGACGATTCCTCCCCATGCAGGAACCTAGCAGGATGCTGCAAACTACCATTAAGACCAAAACTTTCAGACTTCAAAACAGCAAAGACGCTATTTCCCAAATGCTTTCTAGACCAAGTACCCTTAGATTTTCTAAAGTCAATAACACTAGTATCATTAGATGGAACTAGTGAGCCAGATTTGCCAGTTGCATCATTAACCCTCACCAAAGTGGATACAAAACCAGGGTTACCCAAACTCCTACCTCTTACCCTGCAGTCTCTCACGCCAGCTCCATGGAAATGTTCAAACAAACAAAACTGTTTGTGGGGTGCAACCAAGTCCATTCCTTTCACCAACTCTCATAACCTGAAGGACCAAATTCCATAAGCACAAAAGTCAACAATTCAAACAGTTCATCATTCTATAAGAAAAGATGCGGTTTTGAATTCATTTACTAAATTTTCTTTGTTCTCTAAGGCTAAAGGTTTTCCCTACAATATATATACAGACAGAGAGAGAGAGAGGGAGAGAGAGACAGAGAGAGACTCTTAAAACTTTAGAAACAGAAATGCACACCGATCAATCTTTTCTATAAACTTACCTAAAAATGTTTTGCACAACATATTTGAACTCTCCTATGTCCCAACATGTGTGTGTGTGTGTGTGTGTACATACACCCATTGATTGAGAAGTACATAACCTCGTACTGGTTAATGGATACTTGGTTTAGTATTGAGGCCAAATTCAAGTCTGTCTATTCGGCAATGGAATGCTCAATTAGAAAACAGTAGTAGACCAGCATTGCTTTGAGACAGTTTTTTTTTTTTTTTAACCAACAATATGGATTCCTCGACGCGCAAGTCTACACTCTACACCGACCATACTTCCGCTAATGATCAACCCAATCCTCTCACACCGAAAATATCAAAATTTTCTCCAATCACATGAATAAAATAAAACTCAATATGAAAAAGAAAAAATGCACAAAAAAAAAAAGTTAAGAACAAAATTTGAACTAACTCTGCCAAGTGGGCAAGAATAGAAGAGAGGCATTGCGATCGGTGAGAGAGAGGCGGGGGCCTTACCTGTGGGTAGATGAAGATAACAGCCAGAAATAGAGCCGGCAATGGTTGTTGGAGATCCTGGGTTTTGTGCTTCAGAGTTCAGACTTGAGGCTTTGCGGCAAACAAACTAACAGCCTGTGTGGAAAGGTTTAAGTGATCGAGTTGAATTGATTCCATCAATAATTAATTCAATTCTTATATTTAGAATGAATTAATAAATAATAGAATTAAATTAAATTTTTTAATTTAAAATTTATTTTAAAAAAATTAATTAATTTATTTTTATTATTTTATCTTTTATTAATAAAACTTAATATTCTACTATCTACTCCAACTCTATTGTTCTTGATTTGTTCTATTGTTTATTCTGATTCTACATATTTCTATTGTTCTTCCAGAGGTTGTCTAATGTTAATTTGATCATGGTTTGAACACTCACACCAAAGTTTTCGTCCAGGTTCCTAATCTTAGTTGTCCCTATTGTAGTAATTAATTAAATAGCGTTTGTTTACTATTTCTGAGATAAAAATTTAGAGATACTGGAGACACAAACCTATTTGATGATGAAGATAGAAATAGGGGATAGAAAAATTTTCTGTACCCAGGACAGAAAAATACAAAATTTCTGTACTTCCAAAATATGAAGACAGTGGGGACAGGATACAAAGATAGAAATTTAATATTTTTACCTTCCAATAATATCTCTATATATATTTATTATTTATGTCTTTGTCTCCACTGTCCCTGTATTTCTGTCTCTGTCTTTATATTTCTATCACAGGACAGTAAACAAATGCTACCTTATATACCTTTAAAATATGACAATTAAGCAACTGACATTTTTTTTCTTTTTTTAATAAAAGGTCCCAATGAAGAATATGCCTCTGTGTTCCATATTTCATATATATATATACACACACACATACACACACACACACACAACAAAGCTAAATGGGTTGGAGAATCTGCAACTACATTACAACTAGGTATATATAGAAAAGTTTGGAACACAGCAAATCTAGAACAAAGAAGAAGGTGCAAAGAATGGAACACAGCAAAACAACTTTTGAATACTGAGAAACAAACAAGAGAAAAGAAAAAAATGCAGCAAAAAGAGCTATGAAAAAACCTTCAGATGACTGGGCGATGACAGTGGCGGCACTTTGAGGCTAATGGCTGACGGCGGCAGCGGCAGCCGCAGAAGAGGGGCAACGGCAACAGAAGGGCGACGATGAGTTTAAGCAGATAAGAGGGTTTCTTGATGCTTCACGATAGTAGGCTGCTACCTGCACAAGAAAGAGATGTTATATATTAGTAAGGGTAAGTTGGTAATTTCATTTTTCCAGATCAATTCCATCAATAAATCAACCCATTTGGGTCTGATTTATTTTGAGGCATTTTCATGGAATTCAATTCTCATGTGAATTGAATTCCTTGGGTTTTTTATTTTCAAAACAAGGAATTGAATTCTCAACCCTTTCTAAACGGGCTGTAATTGTTTAGGCGTAGAAATTTATGAAAAGGAAATCAAATAAGAACGACACCTTTTTTTTTGTTTTTCTGGTTAATAAAAAGGGGTAATTACACTGCCGTTGAGGTCAACGAATATTACACTGACCATATTTTATTTTTCAATACTACACTTACCTCCTTTGTTTCTTAATAATTTACAGAATTCTAACACTACCCTTATTCCTTCCCTCATCTCTATCTACAACCATGGCACAACAACAGCGATAGATTCTTCAAATTCTCCCCAACCACTATCTAAGTTATGCCCTCTGCTCATCATGCCTGTTCACGGTTCAAACGGCTACCTTACCTCAGTCTGCTCTGTATATGCTTGTTGCTGCTACCGTCAATGGGATTAAGTCCGACTGCCACTGTGTGTGGAGGTCATCGGAACTGAGTGCAGGTCCTCATCTTCGTCTTCTTCATATTATCGCCTCCACTACTGTATCCGTTAACAGCCACCACCAGCAACTAAGGAGAGGATGGCGTGGGTGGCGTTGGGGAGGAGCATATCAGAAAAGGTAGCTTTGCTTTTTGCCACTATTTTTTACTATTGAAGGAAGAAAAAAAGGGAGGCATTGAAGCTGTGCATTTATTCATAAATGGAGGCAGCAAAATCAACAAGAGTTATTCTGTATTGATTGCACAATGACTCCAAAATCCTATATAAATAAAGCCTGAAACCAAACGGTTAATGCATCGAAAGCTAAAGCATTTGTTCAGCTGTTTAAGAAGAAGTAGTGCAGGCTTCTTGTAGTGAGAGAAAAATAGAGAGTGTGTGTGTAAAAAAATTCCAAAAGTGTAGTGTAAGCACCTACTAGGGGTTTTTGGTATATTCTCTAGATCTTTGTAATACTACTAATTGTAATAGAAAAGAATCTCAATAGGGATACACTATATCGTAATTACTCTTAAATATAGTGAAGTACTTTTTGGAGTTTGGCTCATGATTTTTCCCTCAAAATTACAAGAGAGTTTTCCATATTAAAAATTTAGTGTGTAGTTCTTTTGATCTATTTTGTTGGTGTGAATAATAACAAAGTACTATTTATAAATAGTGATGTAGGCCCCACTGGAGTAATATTTAGGCAGTTTCACTGTGAAGTACTATTCACATGAATAGTAATACTGTGAATTACTATTCATTATGCTTCATTTATCCGTTACTCTCCGTAAATCTGGGTGTACTTCCACTAACATCCATAAAATATCTATTATATTTGGAGTGTACCCAACTCTGATATTCCCCTGACAAGTGGTATCAAAGCCACTTGGTTTCAAATCTAAGATGTTAGTGCCAAAATTTGAAGTGGAGAAATTTGACGGGTCCAACGACTTCAAATTATGGAAGCTAAAAGTGCAGACATTGCTAGATCAGCAAGGTCTTGCAAAGCCATTGGAGGATCCGGGTCATTACCTGATGACAAGAACGAGGAGATGATGGCCAAAGCATGGAGTACAATACAGCTAAGCTTTGCGGATAATATTCTGTGAGAGGTTATAGAAGAAAAGACGGTTGATTCACTATGGAAGGCTTTGGAAGGGAAATATTCTCTAAAGACCTTGTCCAATAAGCTTTATTAGAGGAAGTGACTGTACACGTTCAAATATTCAGGAGGACAATCAATGCAAGAGTATATAGACGATTTCAATTGGATGATTTTCGATGTTGAAGCAGCTAGAATTAAAGCTGAACATGTTGATCAAGCCATGATCTTATTGACTTCACTACCTTCGTCTTATGATAATTTCTGTGATACTATACTTTATGCTAGATCCGATATCTTAGTGAAAAATATCAAAGAATCACTTATGATAAAAGAGCATCAGAAGTTAGTATCCAGATGTAGTACCGAAGGTCCTGCAGATGGCTTATTCGTGACGAGAGGACATAATCAAGAAAGAGATCAGGAAGCAAAAGCAAGAGAAGATCAAAGTCCAAAAAGCATAAATCTGTAAAGTGCTTTCAATGTCACCAAACGGGACATATCGGAAGAAATTGCCCACATAGAAAGGAGAAATCAGGAGATTCTGCTAACATAACAATTGAAAGTTCTGATGATAGTGATGCTGATGATGGTTTGACTTTGATAGTATTCAGAGGAGACACAAGAAATGAGTGGATCTAAGATTATGGCATATCCTTTCACATAACACATAATCGAAGCCTTTTCTCATCCTATAAAAAGCGGGAGAGAAAGGTTAGATTGAGAGATAATAGAATAATTCCGATTGTAGGTGAAAGAGATGTGCAAGTAAATTTGGATGATGGTACTAAAAGATGTTTCAAGCATGACATGTACCAGAACTGGATAGAAACCTGATCTCATTGAGTGCCTTAGAAAATTAGGGGTACCAGTTCATTGGAGAGAACAGATTCTTTAAAGTGATCAAAGGTTTGATGGTAGTATTGAAAGGAAAGCTGCAGGATGGGATCTATTTATTGTTAGGAAGGACAGTCGATGGAACTGCTGCTGTTCTATCCTCTGAAAGAAATAATGATGCTACTCGATTGTGGCACATGCGGCTTGGTCATATGAATGAGAAAGGAATGACCATACTTGCTGGCAGAGGCTTGCTGAAAGGCTTGAAGAATTGCAAACTTGGTTTCTGTGAAAATTGTGTATTTAGAAAGCAAAAACGGGTGAAGTTCAATTTTGGCAAACATAGCAGCAAGGGGATACTGGAATATGTCCACTCGAATGTTTAGGGTCTAGCCCCTGTTAACTTCTTGGGTGGAGCTCACTATTTTCTTACTCTAATAGATTATTATTCTAAGAAAGTCTAGATTTATTTCCTGGAGAAAAAAGAAGAGGTGTTCAACAAATTCAAGCAACGGAAGGCCATGGTCAAAAAGCAAATTGTGCAGTTAGTCAAGAGACTGAGAACTGACAATGGCGGAGAATTTTGCAGTAAAGAATTTGTGGAGTTTTGCAGAAATGCTGGTATAGTGAGATACCATATTGTACTAGGAACACCACAGCAAAATGGAGTTATAGAGTTGATGAACAGAACACTTCTGGAGCGTGCAAGATGCATAAGAATCAATACAGCACTTCCCAAATCATTTTGGGCTGAGACAGTCAATACAATTGTATACCAAGTAAACAGATCTCCATCAACTACTATTGATCTAAAGAATCCATAAGAGGTATGGTCTAATCGACTTGTAAACTATTCTGATTTGAAGATATTTAGTTGTCCTGCATATGCCCATGTGAGTGATGGTAAACTTAAGGTGAGGGCAAAAAAGTGTATATTTCTAGGGTTATGATACCCCGAGTACACGTGTCAATAGATTTTTCATATAGCCTCAGGGTCCCCCGGGACCAACCCATGTTGTCGAGTCTTGAATTTCACTGAGTCTTGATCCTACACGTCCTTGGAGGGCTATACAATGGAATCACATTCTTGGGTCAAAAGTCACGATAATTGTTCCTTGAGGGAAAACAAGTTAAAGAACGATTTTTAACAAATTTTACGAAACCTGTAAATGTTGTTTTTAGCCCACAAATTTAGAAAATCTCAAAAATTATCGGATTTGAACTAAAACCCAAAATTTGAATTCTGAATTATTGGGATTTTGATTTTTTGATATTTTATTTGAATCCAAATTGGGGGTATTTTCTTATTTACATTAATGTTTTAAAGTTAATGGAGCCATTAACTTAAAATTAAGAAATGTAAATAAGTGAGTAGTGAGATAACACATATGCCATATGACAAAAAAAACATAGAAGTTGGGGATCGCTGTCATCGCTATAGCAGTCAAGGACCCCTATAGCAATTACCAGAGAGTGTTTCACATGGTGCAACAGTCTGAGGTATTGCTATAGCAGTCCAGGATTGTTATAACAGTCATAAGTGTGTCTGTAGGGACCACGAGACATGGCTAGACTGCTATAGCGGTCAGTAAGACCTTGATCCCTTTAAAAACCCCCCAAATCGGGAAGAACGAAGCAGAAACACGACCCTTTCTCCTTCTTCATCAATTTTTCTCTCTTTTTCTTAAATCCACTCAAATCCATGTTTTCAAAGCTTCAAGGTAAGTATATGTTATTAGATGATGTCTTTATTCCTTCATAATCTTGGATTTGATCCGATTGTTTTTCCAATTTTATTAGAGTTAGAATAGAGCTCTCTAGAGATTTTTATATATTAATCTAGAGTTATGGTTGCTTCATGGCAGTTGTTGGTGTCATTCCAAACTCTCAAGGTTAAGTTGGTAGGACCCACATACTCTCGGCTTTAAACGGTGAGTGGATTCAGATCCTGTGGTCCTTATGTTGATCGTTAGAATTAATTTTAGTAAATTATAGCATGAAATATTTGTTTTTCTGAAAACTCATAGGACCATTGTTACTAAATGATATTTATCAAAGAGCTAGAGTGATTTGAATAGAGATTTTATAATATTGCTATGATGATTTCCAGAGTAGAAAATATGTATATGATAGAGTTTTAGAGAAAATAAGTGTTGTATGATACTCGAAGTATTAATTCAATATGATTTGTAATAACTGCCAGATACATATTCTGTAGGCTTGAAATCGAAATGCCTACAAATAGATGATCCCTTAGGCATGATTTCACGAGCATGATGATTTCCAAAGAGCTAGAGATTTACATCAGATATGAAATTATGTTTGAAACTAGATTTTATAAACTAAATATGCATATAGAGAGATTTAGAGGTCACGAGGCTTACGTGAGGATGGGATTTCTCATGTGCCAGTCACGTGCCCAAATAGGGTCGTGACAAAGTTGGTATCAGAGTATTAGGTTTCTCTGCATGTCACTAGAGCAAGTGTCCACAAATAGCATGACATTTATGTAAATGGAATCGCGACCATTTGCACTAACATGATGTTATTTGACGCCTTTGAGAAGAGTCAGTCATGTCAAGGTTTAGTTAGAGTCTTTGTCATTTCCTTGGAATTCTTGATTCGGCCTTCTATCATTTTCTTTCTTTTCGAGTGTGCTAAGCCACCTGATGATCGTCATCATCATAGCAGCACCGCCCCAGTTGTATTAGTTGGGAATGGTGCCTTGAGTGAGCCATTTCGAATATGTCAAAGATAGTCAGCAAGCACGTCCAAATTGGGGTGCATTAAAAGAAAGTAAAAGCAGTAATGGTTAGCTTAGACAGAGGTCAGCCGCGGGTATCGTTGGCTAGGGCTACCCCTCTCAGTGCTCTCCCCGATGTGTCCTATTATCAAGAAGAGGTCAAGATAATAGCTAGCCAGAATAGCAGAGTTCAGTGTGGACCGATTGGTCCTGCTTAACATGTTAGATGGGCAGAGTCCCCATGGAGGTCGGTGCCTATAGGGCACACCCACCTATTATGAATGCAGTCAGAGAGAGAAAGGGAGAGTAAAAGGAATGATTGCCTGTTATCTCAGGGGGTTACTAGCTAAAGAATAAAAAAATTCAATATCCAAGAGTAAGAAAGTTCGCATAAGGAAGAGCATTCACACGAGAGTGACCTAAAGTTAGTAGAATCCCGATGAAAGCATGAATCATGCATATAGGCATGTCGTAAGGGTGATGCTTATTTTTGATGTGTTAAAATGGTTAAAGCGATCTTAAAGATGCATTATTGCATGATTTGTGTTTGGATTGGTGCTTAGGCATGGATTGGCTAGCTTCATGTCATGCTATGGAGGACTGCTACAGTAAGTCCATGGAGTTTGATGTTCCTAGAGGTGAGCTCCAAGAGTTCAAGGGTACCAGTTATTCGGCCCTAACCAGCTTTATCTTAGCTATGAGTGCCTTAAGAGTTATGGACAAGGGAAGTTTCTGGTTCTTAGTAGCGGTTAAAGATTTAGATGCTGAGGTGCTAAGTTTAGAGTCCATTCCTGTGGTTTGTGAGTTCCCAGATATTTTTTCGGAGGAACCGCCAAGGATACCACCGGAGAGAGAGATAGAGTTCGGGATAGAGTTTGATATGGGAGTTAGGCCCATCTCTATACCCTTGTAGCAGATGGCTTCCGCAGAATTAAAAGAATTAAAAGGATTAGTTGCAAGATTTGCTTGACAAGGGGTTCATCCGACCGAGTACCTAGCCTTGGGGTGCTCTGGTGCTGTTTGTTAGGAAGAAAGATGGATTTATGCGAATATGCGTAGATTACTGGCAGTTGAACAAAGTTACGATTAAGAATCGGTACCCCTTACCACGCATTGACGACCTGTTTAATAAGCTCGAGGAGGGCTAGGTGTTTCTCTAAGATTGACCTTAGGTCAAGCTATCACCAGTTGAAGATCAATGGTGAGGATGTATCTAAGATAGCCTTTAGGACACGCTATAGATACTATGAGCTTTTTTTTTGGTGATATCCTTTGGATTAACCAATGCCCCGCAGATTTTATAGATATGATGAACAGGGTTTTCAGACTATTCTTAAACCACTTCGTGATTGTCTTCATCGATGACATTTTGGTGTACTCTAAGAGCAAAGAGGAGCATGAACACTACCTTAGGATCATCTTGCACACCCTAAGAGAGAATCAGTTATATGCCAAGTTCTCTAAATGTGAGTTTTGGCTCGATCAAGTGGCGTTTCTTGGGCATGTAGTATCCAAGGATGGTATCCTAATTGACCCGAAGAAGGTTGAAACGGTTCAGCAGTGGCCGGGGCCATCTACAGTGTCAGAGATCTGTAGTTTCCCAGGTTTGACAGGACACTACTGGAGGTTTGTTAAGGATTTCTTGAGGATAGCGGCACCGTTGACCAAGTTGACTCAGAAAGGTGTTAAGTTTCAGTGGTCTGATGCTTGTGAAGAGAGTTTTGAGAGACTTAAGACTTGTTTGACCATGACTCCTATTCTTGTGTTGCCTTTAGACGCAGGAGGTTTCTTGGTGTTCTGTGATGCCTCTAGAATCGGACTTGGTTGTATCCTCGTGCAGCACAGTCGAGTAGTGGCTTATGCACCTGGACAACTCAAGAGGCATGAACAAAACTATCTGACACATGATCTAGAGATGGTAGTGATAGTCTTTGCCTTGAAGATTTGGAGGCACTACCTATATAGTGAAACATGTGAGATCTTCACCGACCACAAGAGTTTAAAGTATATCTTCCAGCAAAATGATCTAAATCTTAGGCAGCATAGATGATTAGAGTTGTTGAAAGACTACGACTGCACCATATCTTATCATCCGAGCAAGGTTAATGTGGAAGCCCATGCATTGAGCAGAAAGTCTATAGGCAATTTGACCCATATAGCGCCTTTGAGACAGCCATTGATAGAGGAAATCCATAGGTTAGAGGCAGAAGGAGTCCAATTTGGTTTTGATGAGTCAAGAGTCTTTCTTGCTCACATTAGAGCCCAGTCAACCCTAGTGGAACAAATTAAGGCAAGACAGAGGGAAGATCCCACCTGTAGAGGTTAAGCATACAACAATTCAAAAACTAAACATAATTATGATGTAGCAAAGCTTATCATGACTAAGTTACGAACTTGTACGGAGGCGAGACAACTCCTAAGGTTATGAAAATGAAAGACTATATCCTTGTTTCCGCTACGCCACTCTGATCTAGTCCATAGTACAAATCCTACGTCGGAGTCTCAAGGAAGTCCACTGGCACCGCCATCAACCTTGTCTAAAGATGACCATGGAAAGAAAGATAGAAGGAGTGAGAAACTTAAACAAGAATCTCAGTAGGGTTTCCCTCTCCATTCACGTGTCATCGTCATCTTCCTTAGGAATCTCGGGTTTAATTATGAAAGTAGTGGGCATAAATAAGATTCATTTGTTAAGTTTTCAAGTACCATTAATCGAGACCCATATCTTTTAGCATGAATCTTAATGCATGAATGCAATAGGTATCTCATGTATGCATGGCAATGCCTCAGTGCATGCAACATAAATCGATAACATGTAAGTCCAAAACACAAAATAAGACTAAGCACATAAACATGAGATAAGCTAGACAACTAAAATAGTGGCAAGTAAATGGATGCATGATAGGGCAATGCTATGAGTTAAACATCTTATGCATGAATTCTCAAGTTCCTTTCTTATCAATTCCACCCTCTTACGTCATCACCAAAATTAACCAACATACCGATCGCCTAGGATGAGCTCAGCCTAACTAGTCGTCGCTGGATTTAACATGGGGTAATAGAGAGGGAGAAACACATCACTTCCTTGCCTTTCTTATTATGAATATGTAACTTACTTGGATCACCTCTCATAACCTTTAATTCGGGGAATCTAGAGGATCATTTCCATGTGTTTTATGCCACCTTAAACTTAGCATGTTGTTTTGAGATGCAAAAGCAATCATATCATATAATATCACATGCTTACATTTCACTTATCATATGCACCTCAAATATTCCAAGTGTAGTCATAACATGCCATAATAAATTATATAAATTGATAGCCAAATATGCAACACTATCATTACATAAATTCTCAATTATATCATAAACTCATCATCTTATAAAATAAACACTTTCATTATCTCTTAGACGATTAAACCTCTAAATCGAGTAAACCTAACTTTTGTATTTATTCTTTTATGCATCTAAGGAATTAATTTGAATGACTTCCACTAATTACTGACCTTTAAAACATCATTACACAATGCTGGACAGATTTGGGCAGAATTGAAAATTGAGCAATTTTGGTGTTTTAGAAGTTATGTTTTTTACTCTTTCTTATTACCGACTTTTCTTAAGGTACTAAAATTAATTCATAAACCATTTATTAATGATTCTTACACATATACAACTAATATAACACATTTCTACCATTTTTAAACATGCTGAAATAAAACCTACAATTTCAGTTTTTAGAAAGCTTTAGAAGTCACATTTTTTTATCTTTTTTAGTTACAAGACTTGCCTAAGATGCCAAGAATGATTATTACAACAATTAATAGTAATTTTCACACATCTAAACCACTCCAAATAGCATATATCAGATCTGAAAATGGTAAGGCAGAATCCAAAATTTGAATTTCCAAAAGTATGTAAAGTTGCAATAATAAGCATTCCTAGTAACTGGTTTTTCTTAGAATTAATTCTTGGTCAAGGAACACACTTAAAACCAATTTATGCCTTTGGAAAAGTAAATGAAAACTCTTAAGTCAGTAGCAATACTCAAAATTTTATTAATAAGATTTTAACCATGTAAGACATATTTTAACACTTTAGGAGTTACCATTTTTCTCAAAGGAAATTTGCAAGACACAAGTTTTGAAACCTCAATGTAATAATACATCAAATTTTAAAACTTCATTCCTTTGAAATCAAAACAGATTTGTAAAGACAAATGTCCATGAAACCAAAATTTCCATATAAGTTGAAAGGGGGGTAAGTCTTGAGCTTTAGATATTTAGGTGATGACATAAACTTAAACATGCTAATGCAAACCTCATTTTAATCTTTGGCATTATAAAGTGATGGCAGTGGAAATGTAAATATGATATGCAAGGCTTGAAAATAAACATGAGAATGCAAGCTCATTTTTTATCTTTAAGATTCAGGTGATGACTTGAAATATAAAGATGTTAGACAAGAAATATAAATATGAACTGTAAGTTCATTTCCTTATCTTCAAGATTTAGGTGATAACTTGGAAATAAACATGATATGTAAGGCTCAAATATAAATATGAAATGTAAGGACTTGGAAAGTAAACATGAATGCATTTCTATTGTTATTTCTTTAAGTTCCAAACTCAAGACTCCTATTTAGAGTAAAAACTCTAAAACACCGATCAACTCCTATTTAGAGTAAAAATTCTAAAACACTGATCAATCTTACAAAATGGACATGAGCTTTAGAATCTATCAATACCATGGGTCCAATAACCTCGTTCCTTGGACTCATCATTAAGCTCATCAAAACAATTTTTAAAGGACAACAACATCATTCCATTTTGCTCAATCCTTTAAAATCAAAATGGAACGAAAGCTTTGGGCTCTAAATGGTTTATCACATAATGGTTTTATAACCATCACCGAGATCCATCATCATCAAGCCATAGCTCCAATATTTCATTGACAACCAAAATCAAAACTAGAAAGAAAGAAATAAGACCAAATTGAAATGGTGAAGAAGAAAGAAAAGAAAACAAAACCAAATATTTATCATCAAGCCGAAAAAAAAAAAGAAGAACACAACATTCCAATACTCCAAAGGTTTCACAAATAAAGAGAGATTTAAGAAAGAAAACTAAACAAAATCCCTACCAAAGACGTTTTTCTTGTTGAAAGAAAAGAGCTTGATCTTTGCAAGACAATGAGAAGAACAAATCTTCTCATGGAGCTCTTGAACAAGTTCGGCCAAGAGGGAAGGAAGAAAAGGAATATCTTTCTTGAGTTGTGGTATTTAGAAATAGAGAAGTTGGGTATTTTTATAAATGATCTATGGTGGTGGTGAGGTGGTTTGGGGTTGAGAGGTGTTAGTGGATGGTGGCTTTTGTAGTGGTAGAAAGAAAAGAGAAATCTTTGAGAAGTAAGAGAAGGGAGAATTTGCAAGATAACTTTTTTGGACAAGTTGTGATTCCAAAAAAGTGAATGGTAAAGTGTGTGTGTTTCTTGAAGTATGTATGTGTTTTATAATGAAAATGTGAGAGTGTGATGGGAGGTATCGGTGGCCATGATAGAGGTATGGGTAAGGAATGGCCAGCCATCATGGAGGCATGGGGGAGGGAGATATTTTATTTTCATGTGTATTAGGAATTGGGTTTAGAGATAAATTTGATTTGGCATTTGATTAGGAATTGTTAATGGAGTGTTTGAGCTAGTAACAAGCAATTAAGACTATACAAGACAAGATTAGGAAGTTGTCATGCTCAATTAGTGGAGTCAAACCTCCATTTAACTAGATTCTCCATCCCATCTTTGATCCCATCTTTGATTCCTTAATTTAAGGAATTGGAAAGAGAAAATAATATTTCATTTGATATGACACAAAATCTTGAATTAAGAAATGTATTTTCAGTTTCTTTAAGAAATCTTAAACCCTAATCAACCCCAATTAATTATTTTGACTCTAGATTAATTATTAGAATTAATTAATCTTTAATTAGAGCCTAATATTGCTTATGTTTCCTTAATCACACAATTAAGCCCATAATGCACTAGTTAAGAGCAAAATAGTAATTTTACACAAAAAATCCCCGGGACCACCTAGGCTTATACAGACATTAAACGACTCTTAAAAATAGCATTCCAAACTTCTGAGTGAAGTCCGGGCCCAATCGGCAATTAATTCTGCATTAATTTGCAGCAAGGGTATTTTGGTAATTTCGTGCCAAAAAACCAAAAATTGAAATTTTCATCTCTAGCATTATGCATAACATAATTAATCCCCTTCAAATGTTAAAACATCCACTCGATGTTTGCCTAGACCAGCTTTCCTTGATTCCTAGGTAAAAATGATCTAAGGGGTATTTTGGTCATTTGGACACAGGAAAAAAAATCAAGGCATTACATAAGAAAATTCCAAGAGTATAGTGTGAATATACACTAAGGGTTTTAGGTGTATTTTATAGATCTCTATAATACTACTAATTATAGTAAAAGAGAGTCTCACTGAGGATACACTATATTGTAATTACTCTTACATATAGTGAAGTATTTTTCGAAGTTTGGCTTGTAGTTTTTCCCTCAAAATTACAGGAGGGTTTTTCACGTTAAAAATTTGGTATGTAGTTCTCTTGATCTATTTTGTTAATATGAATAGTAATAAAAATCTATTCATAAATAGTGATTCAGGCCCTACTAGAGTAATATTTATACAATTTCACTATAAAGTACTATTCACATGAATAGTGATGCATAGGTCTCACTGTGAATTACTATTCATTGTGCTCCATTTATCCATTACTCTCCATAAATTTGGGCACACTTCCACTCACATCCATAAAATGTCTATCACACTTGAGGTGTACCGAACTAATAGAGGAAAGGTTGATATGCAAGAAGAGTATAGGTGGATTTTGATGGGATGGGTATGTCTTGTTGGTGTCATTGTTGCTATTGAAGTTGTGGTGAAAGGAAGCTTTTGTGATGGTTGAGAGAGAAAAGAATGAGGAGGACGGCTGGTGCCTAGTTATATTAATGAGTTAGCAAGGAAAAGAAGGGCGGGTGTGGAAAATTTGGGTAGTAAGTGAAGGTGAGGGAAAAAAGTCATTATAAATTTACATGAGATATATCTGTAATGACATATAAATTACTAAGAGAGGTAGATGTAATATTTAAAACTAAAAAGGGGTAAGCGTAATTATAAAGGAACTCAAGGAGATCCCTGTAATTTGTCCAAAAAAAAAAGTTTACAAATTAATCTGTCTTGTTGGTTATATGGACGAATTTTGAGATCATCGAAGGTGGGGCCAAAAGTATTTAGTTATAATTATATTGTAAAATATTTTTTTAATATATATAAAATTATATCAATAATCAATAATGAAATATATTCTCAAAGTTAAATTATAAATTAAAAATATTTGTCTTTTGTATTTGAAAATTTCAATTATATATTTCTAATTTGTTATGTGTCTACCCTAAACTAACTATAAGTTTAGTTATCAATAAATAAATAACATATGAAATATTTCTCACGAAGATATTATAATGCAATTTTTTTATAACAACTTTTAAAATCTTATTTTATAAGGTAACTAATATATTTAAAAGGAACTAGTAAAACTGGATGACTATATCTAAAAGATTAAAATTAAAATTATGATAAATCTTCAAATTTTTTTAATAGTTTTTTAGTTATATATTGGTATGTATATTGATAAAATATTGAGGAGAGTGGGGAGGGGTGCCAAAGCCCTTGCCTATCGTCTTCTCCCTCCTTCCTTGCTTGGTTGGAAGAGTAACCTTATTTTCCATTTATAATTCATGAACTATTTGATTTACCCTACATGCGATATGCCAAGGCAATTTTGCGGCATCCAAAGGTAATTTTATCAAAAGGAAAACAAAGCTATTATCACCCAATGTTACTTTTTGTTGTCAAAATAATCTAAGCCAAATATGTTATAAATAAGTGTGGATGGGCTTAAATAAGAGCTTAAGTCCAAATTTTTTTTAGGAGTGGTATGTCATTTACTAAGTAGCATGGACACACTGACTTGGTAGTGTGTTCATGTGTCAGACACCTGTTGAACATCGACACTCACACAACACGTGTTAGACATACATTCATATGCGTCCAATTAAAAAATAATTTTTTTGAGCTCGGATACGCATTGCCCACAAAAAAACTAGTTGGATTATTTTGAAAATTCTTTAGTTGATCACAAAAAAAAATTAATTAGATAAAATATTATACAAACATGACAAAAAAATCCAGACAAAAAATCATATAACAAAATAAAAAAATTATATATATATATACTGTGTGTGTATCTTATAATTTTTTAAATTTAGTATATCTCCATGTCTATATCCGTGTCATGTCCCATGTCTGTGTTAATGTTTGTGCTTCATAGGTCATTAATCTATCATCTCTCCATTAAATGTTTCTATTTGCACTATTTTTAAAATGTTTTTAATACTATTTTACTTGTTAGACTCTTTATTCTGTTAAGAGTATTGCTAACCAATGCCCATTGGTTAAGGGTTTTAAAAATCTAAAATGTGTAATGTTTTAAGTTTCAACGTGTAGGATCCACCATGAAGCTTATTGATTTAATTTTATTACAAACTTTAATCAATACCCTTAGGAAACTAATTAGATAAACCCTATTTTTAAAAACTAAATTAAAAATTATATATTATAATCTTAATTATTTATTATCACTCCTTATTTTTACTTTTATTTTATATTTCTAAATTTCTGTAATTGAAAACTTATTTTATATTTATAATATATTGCTAAAAACTCATCTTAGCTGACTAAGTAATTTTTCACCTTGAAGTGCAGGAGTTTAAATTAAGTTGTGAAATTATGTGTGCGAGACTTTGACTTATTTTTTCCTTCCCATAACATCATTATATGAATTGGTTAAGCGACCAAATAGAAAAATGAGTGTTTTTAAAAATTGGGACTTAATTATTAGTGGGTGATTAGATTTAGGTAAACTAAGTTTATTTTTCTTATAAAAGTTAGAAGCTTACGTCGTGTCTTTATCTTATAGAATCACCTGAAGACATTTGATGATGATTTTTTTCAAATGAAATTGCAACATTATAAGATGTATTATGTACTACTTTTGCACAAAAATGATTTAGAAAGTGTTATATTTTGTATATGATTAAATTTGTGAGTTATTTGAATTTTATTTCAATATACTTTTTATTTAAAGTTGAACAGTATATTTAAGTTAAGAATTTTTTTGTGTTATACTAGAAGTTTAATTATAATTAATTTTTATGTTCAATATTAATTAGTATTATTATTGACTATAAATCTTACATATATTATAGTAGCAATATATTATAATTTTACTTATATTTGCTGTATGTATAGTGTATTATGTATATGTCTTGGTTATCCTATGTGAGTTATGGGTGATGGTCCACTCACTAAATCCGTTAACTCACCCTTCTCCTTTTATCATCATAGTTACAGGTACAAATATCCTTCTACCCCTAGTTTAGAAGCAGTGTAGTTTTTTTAGTGGTGAGTCTTATTTTGAAGTAAGGTTTAGTTAGATGCCTGTTAGTATCAGAAGGCTTTAGTTGATGTGCAGACATGATCTGAGCCATACATTTATTTTGAGTTTATATATTTAAATTCAAGGATCAAACACCCATATACGTTCTAAAGATTGCAAGTTGAACTTATTAATCAGTCTTTAAGTGTTAAATGAATTTTCAATTGATTGAGATATTTTCTATATATATATATTAAGTAAAGAAATGGATTTTGACTGAGAAGAAAATCATATTTTAAGTATGATATTGCAATGAATTATGCATTTAGAGAGTCATGTTATCTAGAAGGCTTATATGGGGATGAGATTTCTCATGTGCCGGTCACGTTCCCAAGTCGGGTCGTGACATTTTAATCATGTTAAATCATGATAATATGAAAAATGTATCAAGAATTGAATTATATGTATATGAGAAATATCCTGTTAAGCACTATAAAAACTCAAATAAACCATTAGTCCTTCAAAATATTTTAGCAAAATTTACTTTGTTATCTTAAAAACTTAAGCTGCAATAGCTTTCTCAAGCATTTTGGAGCTGATAACTAAGTTAATTTAATATCCTGATTAAAGAAATTTTAGAGAGATCAATAAAAGACCTTCAACTTTGCCTTGGTGACCAAATAACATTAGTCTCAAATCTAACAATAGAGGAAATCAAAAATCAGATGCTTAGTTATAAATGGTTCCCACTATTTTTTAGTTCCACATCGCTTATGTCAAAGGTGTGAAGAAATAAGTATTTATATAAATAATGAGCTTAATGTTGTTCCTAGGTATCCCCACAAATGATAAATATTGCATTTTAAAGAATTATTCTCTTAAGTGCAAGGTAGCACTTTGCAAAGGTCTTATCATGTTCTGACTTTTTCTTAGTTTAAAATTTTATGCTTGAAGGTTACATAAGGGCAGTAGTCATCATTTTCTATCTGTCCGTTTAGAGTTCATTGCATCTGGTATGTTTCCCCTTGTTCTTTTATGGGTTATTATATTCCTTGGGCTTATGGGGTGACGTTTCTTCTCTCTATTTCCTTCTTTGTCTTGTTTAATCCATATTTTCTGTTTTCTTGTCAATTAAGGAAACTGTTCCAATTCCCAAAATCCTATGGGTAATGATAACGCACTCCCGACAACACACAGTGAGTGAGTTTAAACTCATGACTTCATTTTTAGCATTTATAAGTACTTTCCTTGCATTTTACATGCTTTTTAACAAATTAGAGATTTTGCTATGCAATGTATCTAATTAAAATATGATGCCAAGTTTGGAAAATGGTTATGTTTACAACTTATCATGAAAATTACCATTTGGAAAACTCATGGGAATCATAATTGATACATGTATGTGTTTTAGAATTATTATGTCATGAAATTACGAATTCCATGATTGTGATTTTAGAATTCCAATTACGGGTTTGCATACAAACTTTTAGAATTATGTGTGATTTAGAGTTTTCAGAACTATTTACTATGTTTGAGAAATTAATTCTTAGACAATGATTCATAGAGAAACAACAGTGAGTCAATGACTATTAGGATTATAAACTTGGTATCAAGTTGTTTGTTAGAGATTATCTCACCCCCTCAAAGTATTTAGAGAACAAAACTTTGTTAGGTGTCCACCCTTGGGACCTGGTTAAATGCCTTTTCAGAGTTCAGCGATCAAAGTATTTATGATTTATAGATAAATATTATTGGAGTTTCCTATTTCTCTATTGGTTACTATAACATGATTCATAATTACTTTCTATGTTATTATGTATGTAAATATCAAATGATTTCTATTGATGCATCTATATTGTGCTATATCTTGTTAGTTGTCCCATGTAGGCTATGAATGAGAATCTGCTCATTGGGCTTTGATGAACTCATCCCTCTCCTTTTCTTCCCTTATAGATATAGTTGTAGGCTCAATTATGCCTTAATATTCATGTTCATAGTAGTGCTACAACTATTCTATTAGCGAGTTTCACTTCAGAGTAAAGCTTAGAATATGTTTATGTTCTATTAGAATGCTTAAGTAGTCATGTAAATAGGATTCCGAACCATGCATTTAATTATGTACTCAATTATTTTATGTTTTACGTGTTGCTATGGCTCGTATTAGACTTATTTAATTTGTTTTTTGAATTTCATATTTTGGAGCAACTTAGTTTTTATGAAATTATTTCTTGGATTCGATTTATGGAATTGATGTGGTGTTTAAATTGAGTTTTGGAAATTAAATTATTATTATTATTATTACGTATGTTAGCTAAGTTACATTTCCCAAAGACTTTCGTGGGGACCTTATTTATCATGTGCCGGTTATATTCCCTAATTAGTTTGTGACAATTAATGCAACATTTATTAAAGGATCTTGGGCCAGATGAACATGAAGAACAACACTCCCCAGTGGACCTAGCCAACAAAATAGTTGAGTTTCATGAAGAACTTAGTCATTAATTCATCAAAAGAACAACAGGGGAACAAAGAATACATGAAGCACCTAAACTTAAGTGATATATGATATTCAATATGAAGTGCCTTCATCCTCTATTCTTTTAGAACTTCCAGAGCATTGATGCCTCTATTCAGAGTGCTAATGCTATAGCTTCCCTTTTGCTCCATTCTGTGCATGCAGCTCCTGCAACCACAAATATACCACAAGTTTCTAAGCATCCTCCTACAACTCCACCATCCAGATCGCAGCCCTCTTCATCCACAGAAGTGCACTCAATCACTTCTACTGAGATGAATATGTTGTTGGCAAAACAAAGAGACCTTTCTATGAGAATAGACAAAGTTGAAGCCTCCAACCTTGCTCATGAAGCTCATGTAAGAAGACATGAGGAGTTGATGGTACAAATGTTGAGCATTATGGGAAAGCTCTATAGGAAATGTTAGTGAAGTCCTCCCTTTCTGCTCTACCCTTTGTTTAATTGATGACAAAAAAGGGAGTAGACAGTTATGCTTGAAAAAGAGATAAGACCAATGTTTGTCTGAAGGGGAGTGCCGATCATAGGGGGAGGAGAGTTTTTCTACTAAAGGTTCTTGTTTCGTGGTTTCTAAAATGATTAAAGTATTCTTTTGAAAAAAAATAGGTTTTCGGTCTTTGTTTCTTTTTATTTTCTGTGAAATTAAAACCTTTGTTGTTCATATGTTGTACTCATCATTCCATTATCATCATCATGCCCATGAATATGGATAATCTTTTGTTCCCTTTATGCTATCCTTCTTTATTTGCTGTTTGTAATCTATTGATTTCTCTTTATCATTTGCTAATCCTTATGTCTATATCTCCTGTATCTCTGTGCTGAGTTATAATATTTTATGATCTGATGCATAAAAATATTCATTGAGAAACATATTCATTTTAATACTTTTGATAACACGTATCAAGAAGAAATCCTTGAGAAGCTTATGAGCATGCCTTTATCTTATCAAAACTTCTTTGAAAATTGCTTTGATATCCTGTGTTTGTGAAATATCACGGTCCTTCTCAAAATTTCTCTACATTTTTCAAAGAACTTAAACTGTTTTTCATATATATGTTTCCCTCTTAATACCTTTATTTATCATAAAGTTTTGTGCTTTATCTACCTTTGTCTAAAAGTTTTTTTTTCAAATATTGGTTTGTCATAATTAAAAAGGAGAAAATTGTAAGCTTCAGAACACTTACAAAGTATTTCAGAAGTTTAGTTTTGAATGCTAACAAATTAATCTTAAATAAATTGTTTTGAGGAAGAGAGATAATCATTGTATCTATTGTTTTATGTTAACACAGATACAAAATGTTGCAATTACATGCTCCACAACCTTCAACCAGGTCCCTTCAATCTTCTTTCGACGTCCCCACAACACTCGTTGCGAAAGAAATTCCAAGTTATCATTGGAATGTGGTTAAAGCCATATAAGTGAGGGGTTAATATCATAGGGCTATCAATGAAAGGTTAAAGTCATAAGATTATGAAAGGAGGTTAAAGTCATATGACTATGAAAGGAGGTTAAAATAATTGGATTATCAAAAGAGATTAAAGTCATAGGAATGTATTAAAAAATCTCAATTTAGGGAATACCAAAGTTCAATGTCAAATGAAGACAAATGCTTAACAGCTCAAGGAAGAAGTTAACACCTGTGCTTAACCACAAGTAGTAGCTAAAATCTCAAAAACCAGGAATAAATTACACTCACCTCCCTTGACATTTGTGGAAATGCAACTCACACCTGTAACATCCCTCCAAGTACAATATCATTCTTAAGTCATGATATTATACTTAGGAGTTGTTACGTATAAATTAGCAGACCTTTTTTAATTATCTATACTAAGATTGATCGAATCGTGTATTAACTAATTAGTGGTGCTATCAAAATATATAGCAAGAAACATCGTATTTATTTAATACAAACCAAGTACAAAAGGAAGTTCCTCTATGAGCTTTAGTTCACATCTACTCTTTACTATATTTACAGATATATATATATATATATATATATATATATATATATATATATAACTAAGTACAACAGATACGAGTTTCCACAACTAAACTACAGAAATTACAATTTAGTCTTTCTTGTAACTGCTTCACTATTCTCTAGAATCAACTTTGAGACGATATGGGAATACAAACAAGCAGGGGTGAGAATTCTAAAATTCCCAGTAGGGTATCCCCAAAATGCAAAATCATAATGTCATTGTCATCATCCCAGCCATTTCAGTTTATTAAGAAAATGTGAGCATGCAACACATATCAAAATTAATTTTAAAGTTCAAAAACCATTCTTCCAAAGTGGGTTTCTTTTATTATTCAATCACCTAATTTGCACATATCATACTACTCAACATCATATAAATCATATACTGCTAACTTACAACTTGAATATATTGGCTTCAATGTCGATACTAAAATTCTTCACTTAGCACGTAAGATAAAGACTACTTAAAACAATTTCTACTTCAAATTGTCTTGGCTCTTAACTAATCTTGTCACATCTGGGCGTTATGTACCACTGTCCTGAGCGTGGCAATAGTGGGCAATAGACTGCTTTTCAGGATTGAGCTCATTCTTATACATGATCATTGGATTTACTTTCTCCAATTCTCACACAGATCTATTCCTAGCCAGGTTTACTTTTACCGACTCAATTCAAGGGTAGTCAGGTTTACTTTTCTCAATAGACTGGATTTACTTTCTCCAGTCCAAGATTTATAAACTTTATGCTTTTCTTAGTAGTCAAGTTTACTTTTTCCAACAAATTGGATTTACTTTCTCCAGCCCAAGAAACATAATCTTATGCTTTTCTTTCACATGCACACAATTATAAGGAGTATTCATATTTATGTGTGCCTAACCTCATTAGTAAGTTTTCATGCTCAACTATTCATATTCATCACAGTTGAAACAAGTCATTATATCATTAGTTTAAGGCATTCTCACAATCTCAGCACAATGGCAGATTCTTTACTTAAGCAACACAATTTTATTTACATGTCAAACCCTCAATTCAGAGGCTACCAAAATTCTATATGACACCTCAATGTGTCCTTTAGATACTGTGAAAATTTTAGAGCAAAAAGAATTCTCTAACTATGTTAACAAAATTAGACAAATTTGTAGGTCAGAGACAACTTATACTCATCTTGGAACTGGAATCTCATAATTTTTAACACTAGCAAATGATTGAATAAATTTAGAGAAAAAAATGATAATTACACTTCAAGATGTTGTCAACACCTAAGAAAAATTTCAAAGGAAAAATCAATTATTTGCTATGGTAACAAAATTAGAGAAATTTGCAGCTTCACGACTAGAAATTCAGATAACACACATATAATCTCGGTTCATGATTTTTTTTAGGCAGTTAGAGTCCTTATCATGCTTCATGAAAATTCTCAGAGTTGGCTTAGGATGTTAAATTATAATTATAATTTTTATAGCTCATAAAACTACATATAATTGTGCTAGAAAATTCGCGAATAGCCACTGCCAGTAGGAAAATTGAAAATTCAGCAAGTAAGGTTTAACATCTCTTTAGCAAAAATGATTTTTCCACAACAACAAACCAATCTACCAAAGAAAATACATCTATATATATGTGAAATCAAAGAATAGAACTAGAAAATGTCAATTTTAAATTATCAAAATCTGCAAGAAATAAAATTTTATTAAACAAGACAACAAACCCTACTTTGCAAATCTTTAGAGCTTTATACTTCAAAGGTACTCCAAGGGATTTTCTCTTCACTTCAAGGACTCCCAATCAAGCCCCAAACCTCTCTTAGGCAGTGAGAAAGTGATATGTCAAGGTGAGAATTGATGGAGAATTGAAATTTTAATTAGTTAGATTTGTAGGTTATGATGAGTAGAACAAGTTTGGTGAAGAAAGTTTATGGTTTTAGTGACTTTGGGCTAGTTTTTTGAAGGATTATGGAGTGAGTAAAAATATATGGAAGCTCTTAAGAAAAGCAAAAATGGAGGCTGTCCTCCTATGGCTAAGAATGTGCATTGGAGTGATAAGGTTAGACATTGTATTTATCTTGTAATAAAGTGTAAATATCATATAATATAAATATGTAAATCTTAAAGAAAGAAAGTAAACTAGAGGGCTGGGATTTGATCTTATAATTCAAGATCAAATCTTAGCCTTACATTTAGATTGAATGGATATATATTATCCATTTATAATAATTAAACTATCTTTCGGTGTTAAAAATCACATACCAAAATTTTATTGAACGGGTAAAACACCGCATCCGAAAAGTTAAACATTGCTCAAAAATTAATTCAAGGTATAAAATTTTCAATTCTTGCTAATTTTAACCTTAACCCTCTCTTTTCTCAGTTCTGGGCATCTTATGGTTCCGAATCTGGGGTTTTGACTGTCTCGATAAGTCCACGAGACTCGCAAATTACTATTTACATTTTTTTTAACAAATCCAGTGAACCGTCCTCATCATTGCTAAAGCTGTCAGATTTTTAAAATTATGATGAATAAAGTTCAAATTAATTTTTAAATAATTTTTTAGATATTATAACACCCCCTTTCATTGTTCAGCTTATACTCACACCTCCTCTGCTTGTCAAATTTTAAGTATTTATATTACAATCACACTCTTCATTCACAAAATATCATTAGTAAACTTAACAGAATGATATTTTTGTTATATTAACTATTCCTAATTAATAAAAACACTCTTAAACTTAATAGAGTGAGTAAAAATATCTTTATAATTTTATTAATTAAAAATAGTTAATATCACAAAAATATTATTTTGTTAAATTTGCTAACAGTGTTCTGTGAATAAGGAGCGTTGTTATAATATAAATACTTAAAATTTGACAAATGTGTGAGTATAAGTTGGATAATTAGAGGAGTGTAAGTTGTATTTTCATAAATCTAAAGAGAGGTGAGTGTAATTTATTTAAAAAAAAAATTGATCCAAGAATCAATCTTCATCATCATGAGCTTGCTTGCACAAATTCACGATTAAAGAAGAGACAAATTGTCTAAGACAACAATTGCTCCGAATTGCACTGTGAGAGATGCCGAATGTGATGCTTCCAACCTCCAGTACTGTACGTTTGCCCTCCAATTTTTTACTCATGCTCGGTTGCTGGGTGAAGCCCCACGTTCATCAAGATGAACTAAGGGAATAATATGCATCTGGCCCGCTCGTGTGGTTTTTATAATTTAACAAATTATTTGGATCTTTCTACATTGGGCTCCCCTCCACTCAATAAGTTGGAACAATATTCGAGTGTGTATATATATATATATATATATATATATATATATATATATATATATATATATATATATATATATTTGGAAGGCAAAAAGTTGAATGATGGATTTGTAGAACAAAATTTTACTCCCCTAATCCTTCATTCGCTTTTTTTTCTCTAAAATTTAAATTCATAAATACTCTTAATTTATAAATAATTTTTAATAATAAATTTAATTAAATATTATCTTCTCACAAAATGAATTAAAACAAAATCAGCAGCATGAAATTAAATAAAGTTCAAAAGCGATTGGGAGACTGAACTCTGAATTTAAAGTCCAAACGTCGATTTCGTATGCGGAGGGAGATCAGACTTCAGAGGCATACATTGGTTAGAAGCAATGCGTGGGGTGGGGTATCTTTTCAAAGTTTTTAAATTATTTATTTTGCCTAAGAAAAATATCTTGTACTTTTGCGATTTAAAAATTTAAAGAATAATGTGCTTTGACATGTACAGTCTATTTGGTCGACGTGTTTCATCATAGACCACTCAGGGTAGACAAGTGTCCATGTGAATGGCACTTATTTTATTGTTCTATCTGTTTTTTTTTTTGTCAGTATTTTATTGTTCTATCAGAACTTTCTACTCCGCATTGGATGCGGCGATGTGCTCCCGAAGCAGCGAGGGCAGCGTGTTAGCTTCTGAGTTCTGACACTTCCTATCTAAACAAAGGATGGCGAGGGTTCAGCCTTGACGGGTCTGTGTTAAATTGGACTGCCAATTTGGGATTGGCTATTAACCAACATAAAAATATCATATTATATATATATATATATATAAAGACAAAAGCAAAATTGATATATTAGTATAATAATGAACTAAAATTTGTATATTTCTCATTTACAATGTAACACTTTCATTATTATTGAATAACATAAGAAGATCTAATTATACCTGACAAAAAAAATCTAATTATTAATATAAATAAAAATATTTGACTAATAATTTATATTTCATTATTTATCTCCTAAAATATTAACTATTTATGTGAGGTCTTTATTTTTTTTCCTATCCTAAATATATAATTCTTTAACATATAAACGTAATTTATATTCGAAAATTTTTATTCAAAAATTAGTTTTACTAAAATTGATATTATTTTAAAATATAAAGAGGCATAGTGGGATTAGATGGAATATAGTTCATCATCATCTTTTCACTCCATTCGTATTTATCAAATGAATAATATTATTTCAATACTAAAAAAATATGTATCCAATTGGGACATTCACTTTATCCGTATTAGATATGATAGACGAGTGGAGATAGTGTCATCATCATATCCGATGGTAATAAAGTATGTGCTCTAATTAGACACTCATTTTTAAATGTTGAAGTAACATTATTCTTATCAAATCCAAAAAATAGAGCTAATTGAAATTTCTCCCCCTTCTATTTCACTCTGCCTTACTACAAGGGTATGTTTGGCTCAGAGGTAAGAATGTGGTGTAAAATTTCATAGATAAACTCTATGTATAAAGTTACATATAAAATTCATCCATAAAAAATTATCTCCCATTTTTATCCCTAATTCCAACACACCCTAATAAGCAAAACATACCCTTAAGGATATGATTGGTTAAAGGGTAAAAATATAATGAAAATTTTTATGGATAAATTACATGTATAGTTTTACGCATAAAACTTATATATAAAAAATTCCACCTCAGTTTTGCTCTCTAACCAAACATATCCTAAGGAGGTATTTGTTTCAAGGTTTGAAATTATGTCTGTAGGATCATATTCCTGAGAATAATATTCCAGGGAATGTTATTCTCGGATATTTAAACCAATTATTTGTTTAACATTAAATTATTTATTAAGATTCCAAGGAATAAATTTAAAAATTGTTTGCTTTATAATAAATATTCTTGGGAATATATGTCATAATATTCAAATACCCCTAATATATTTATTATTCTTCCAAAATGAAAATTACATTTCAAAAAATTATACAAATTCAAATATATTTCTCCATCCATATAAAATTAAAAATTAATTTTAAAAATTTCATCTCATCCAAATTTAATAATTAAATAAAATACTAAAAAATTAACAACTGCATCAAATACATGAGCACAAGTAAATGAAAGTTGTGAGAAAAAGTCAAATAATTGAGAGATTTTTTTTTATTTGCATTTAATGACCATCATTTCTAAGTCATGAGAATTTTTTATTCTCACTTTTATCATAAGAATGAGATCTCACTAAATCACAGAAAAATCTATTTTCAAGAAATAATTGATATCTAGAAATAATTTTACAAAGTATCTAATAAATATGAGAACAACAAAATAACTAAAATAACTACATATGAAACAAACTCCATTGTTGCTATAATATTCCTGAAAATAACTAATTATTTCTTAAAACAAACTGATTATTCTTGAAAATAATTACATATTCTCAAATAATTATTTCTGAAAATAAACTCTCAAATAATTATTTATGAAAATAACTAAATATTCCTTAAAACAAACTCCCCTAATAATTAGAGTGTCTCCCTGCACATTGTTGCTGTATATGGACCTGAAATACAGTACACCATTGTTCCTGCTTCCAGCATGCTTGCTAAAATGAAACAGCAATTTAGCTACGGGTGCAAATGCAATCGCCGAAAATGCAGGCTAACCAGAAAATAAAAAAAAGACAGAAAAAAAACCCCGGTGGCCAGCCCACACCAAGTTCAACGCACCAATTAATTAAAATAATATTATTTATATTCATTATATATAAAATATGATATCAATTCATATTTTATTTATTATTAAATAAAATATAAATTATAATTAAATACATCACCACATAATCTAATAATAAATAATAAATAAAGCAGGTTGTCCAACATATAATAAATATAATTATGTGATTAACTTTCTTGTCTAACCCTCCAATAATTAAAGTTGGGGTGAACGATGCTGTTTCTGCCCCCATAATCCCCTATTTAAATCACTAGTTGCTCTTGATATTTTTCTCGTCACCTCAATCCTCCTTCACATATTTCTCTCTCTCTCTCTCTCATTTTTTTTCTCTCTTCCGTACGCGGAACAGTTACATGGTCTCTCTTTGAATCTTTCTGAAGCAGATCTCAGTCTTTCAATCTTCTACGCGTCTTTCTCTGGTTTTTGTCCGATCCATCAATGGATTCCGATTCTCGGTTTACGATTCTCTCCGCGAAGCTCGTTTCCGAGCTGCATTGCTCGCAGCTTCGGTGTATCGTCGAATCCGCGCTTTCGTTGAATGAGTTTCTGTAGTATTTTTTGTTTTTCTTCCGGATTAATGGCGTTGAGTTGCGTCACCGGAATCCGTTTGGTTGCCGAGAAACTGCGAGAAAATAAAGGTAAAACCAATAAAAAAAGGAAAACAGTAACAAAACCGTAATATTATTGCACTGAACCCTAACTGATGTGAGATTTCTCGTTTTTTCAGATGCTTTCTTCTGCAAGTAGTTGAATTCATTTTTGTTTGTTTGTTTTATTTATATGATCGCGGTATAATGTGGTGCTTTCTTCGTGTCTTACAAACTTAGCTGTGTATTTTCATATTATGTAGGTTACTTTGAGATGCTTTTTTCGGAATCACTGATCAACTTTCGGTGGAGATGTGCGTTCGGATCTCAGGTGATGAAGAACCTACATGAGAGTGTACATGCTAATTTTAGTTAAACGTGCCTTTTTTTTTTCTTCCTGTTTTCCTTTTTAGTCGGACAGTCTTCTGCAGTGTGCTTTGTTGTTTCGCTGTTACTTTGATTATATCACTTAGACGTAAAACTTTACCCTGTCGAATGACCTTACTTTTGTTACCTCTCTTATTCGCTATTTTTGTTCTTTTTTTTTTCTCAGCGAGATATGTATCGTGTCGGTCAGCACTTCTTTTGGTCTCAGTGTCTCACACGAGGTAGTATAATTAGATTTTTAGTTAGGGTAAAAATCAATAGTTCCCTGGTTTGTGCTTTGCTCAATATGGTTTGTTTCTGGTTCGTATGCCCCTTGAACTATTATTTTGTCTAATATTCGGAATAAAAAAGGGAGAAGGTAAAAATGCTAAGTGTATGAATGACTATTAGATAGACAACAAAGAACAACTAGAAGCCATTAGATTGAATCTAAGGCTATGTTAGGTTAGTGGTGAGTAGTGGAGTGGAGTGGAGTGGAGTAACATTATTATTCCATTCCATTGTATGGATATTTTCATGATGGAATGGAGAAATATTCCATCCCATTGTTTAGATATGTCAATGGAATAGAACGAAATTGCTATAATTATAAGCTTTTATTCCTGTGATGTCCTTGTAGTAAAATATATCATAAGTATTTGTTTTTAACTTAAAAGGATAAAATAGTAACTTTGTGAAATAGTAATAAAAGAGCACTCTACTCTATCCTATTGCCCCCAATTTGGAGGGGAACAAAATTGAGAAGAAATGGTGGTATTGGATGGATTGGACTCCGTCCTTCTCCATTCCACTTCCTCCATTTTTATTATATCTAAACAATGGAGCTCTCTAAAATATCTTTCCCTTCCATTCCATTCCACCTTATTTCATCAATCCAAACATACCCTATAAATGAATCTGATGTCTAGTGGTATAGAAATGAATGTGATGTTTTGTATGTTGCGTATCTGGCATTAACCGTGGAAAAAAGAGGAGACCAGATGAGCTATCTTTTTCAGTCCCTCATGTCTTATCTAATTTGCTAAGTAGTTGATGGCAAGTGACTTAGGGTGGCCATTTGCTGATGGAACCAAGCACTGTGGGCTTTGATGGCCATCTAAACCCAATTTTATCTGGCATTCTTTCAGTTAAATAGTGACATAGTTTTATTATTTGTTTGAAATTAGCCTTATTTACGCAAATGATGTTGTGTTTTTACTTTTGAGGTGAAGAAAAGGCAATGAAGTATTTCAAGCTTTCAATGTATTTTATCTTCATTTTGGTATATACTAGTATTTCTGGCAACTTTTTGGAGGTAGGAGAATGGGTTTACAGTTGTACATGAGGTGCTTTATTTCCACATTCTAGGTGCTTTTACTTATGGGCCCTTGTAGATGTATTTGATGTATGACAATTGTTCATAGTTTGCCATTGTGCATATTACTATGTTTATCTGCAGTTTCAATTTTATAGTGATTTTGTTCTTTTCGACATTTTAAGTTGAATTTTCATTGTATTTTGGTTTGATTTATCCTTATAGGATTTGGACTTATTTTTTCCTTTATTTTGATATGGGTAAAGAATGTTAGAATGTGGTTTCGAGTAAGTTGACCTACAATTACAAAGCTTATCCCTATGCTTAAACACTGCTTATGCAACCTTGGCCTATGCATTTGGAATAATATGGATAGGGCTTCAAATAGAGGCTCTACCATTCAAGATGGTAGGAGAGTGGTCTGGACTCTAGAGTATGTATGTTAATCTTTCTATAAAGACCAAACTAGCAATTTGATCCTTTAAAAATATACATGTTTATATGAATTTAGTCCTTGAAAGATACCCATGATATCAATTTGGTCCCTAAAAGATATATGTGACATCATTTTGGTTTTTGAAAGATGTATGTGATATCAAATAAGTTCATGAATTTATGGAAAGGGGGATCAAATAGATGCCACATTTGTCTTTAGGGACCAAAGTGGTGTTATATGTATCTTTTAGAGGCTAAACTAATGTAAAAAATCTTTCAAGGATTAAACTGAGATAACATGCATTTTTCGAGGATTAAATTGATGTGAATTTTTTTTTTGGTTTGATTGGCTAAACTGATTTTACTTGCAACTTTGAGGGATCAAATTGCTTGTTCTGTAAACGCTTCAAGATTTGAAGGCAGTTAATTGCTGATTTTGAAAACATATTGGTGGATATCTTTAGATAAAAGCAAAGGCCAATATTTTATGAGAGATGCTTTAGAGACAATTGAACAATCAATGCCTAGGGAAAATGCGTTTGTTTGTGAAGGTAAAATGGTGTATTATAGGATGTGAAAAATCTTTAAGTGGTCATTTAAAACTTAAATGAGAGCAATATTAAGGAGTCCATTGTTGAAACATGTGATCTGTTTCAACAACTATAATAATCACTGTTCACATGGGCAGGCATAATTGTTTGTGAAGGAAAAATTGTGTATTTTTCAGATTTGAAAAGTGAGGAAGAACCAAGTTAGAATATAAGAGAGAGCAATATTAAATATTCTATTATTGATATGCATGATCCATTTCAACAAGTACCTATAATAATTAATAGCCAACATTCATATTGCCTATGATTCAATGAAGTTCGCAAAATAAGAAGGTAGTCTTCACACTCGATGAACTGCCACGGATGCTTATTCCGGTGCCCAAAAGTTTTCTTTGATGTTATTGGACAAATAAAATTCCTTTCTCCTCATAGGGTAATTGAAATTGAATCTTTCCCATCAAGTTGTGATGTTCCTCCAAGGGGTTGATTACACATCCTCCCTCTCAAACTTCATAATCCTTTTGATTAATTTCTGCTTAAATGAAATTCTAGTCTGTTGGCGACATAAGAGACAACATGGTTTAAATTAATCAAATGTGTATGTTATTCTAGTATATCAAAACATGTTGATGGCCTGCTCAGCTGTGATCAAAATTTTCATGATTTTTTCTGATATTTTGTGACAATTTACTTTGATTATACGATAGAAGTTTCAATTTCTTTCTTTGATTATAAAATAAGGTTCAAACTTGAAACTTGCCAGTGAATTAATCTGTTTTACTGATCAGTTCACTTAGTTGTTGTTAGATTTTGAAGTTTGGAGAAAGCAGTTTAAATTGCTATCTGATCAGTTCACTTAGTAGTTGTTAGATCTTGAAGTTTGGAGAAAGCAGCTAAAATTGCTAAGCTGGAATCAGCTCTGTTGTGCTACATTTAGTACTTCATAGTTCATAATGGTAGTAAGCTGGTCTTCTTAAATTGTATTTGAAAATTTTCAAAGTAAATGGTGTTCATAGTTCACACTACATATTTATTACATCAACACCAATTTCATTCTGACAGAAGACAGGAACTAGTAAAAGAAAATTTGAAGGAAAGAGAAGTTTTTTGTGGCCATGTTACCTGCTTATACCGAATGTTGTTCACAATCCTCTTATGTGTATTTACTATTCCTTAATGAGTTTTCACTTTCTAAACCTTTCAACATGATGGTTTCTTTTTTCAGGTTGAAATTCTCTTTCACAGATCCTACCTTGATTGAGACTGTCTTCCTCCCTTTCTTGAGTCACTTGTTTTCATTCTAGTTTTCCTTTTTCTATGGAGGCTTCTTATCTTGCCCTGTTATACATTCTCTTTAATGTTCCAAATTTTATCAGTAAAAGGAATAGTTTCCATATGAGGCTTTACATATGAGGCTCAAGCAAAATTCAAAAAAGACATGATTATAGGAGTGCTATCCAATTCCTCTGAATGAGACTCCTGTAAAGTTACCATATGCTGAACATGACACTGAAGCTGTAAACAATATTAGGGGACTGCTGTGATGGAATTTGTGTCAGATTCTACATGATGAGATTGTATAGATATTTGTTATTTCTAGCCAAGCTCCAGTCAAAATATTTTTCATGTGTTCCTGTGAATGGTGGACTACTGGTATTTGATGTTTGAACTCCCTGCTTTGTCTTTATATGTCTCTGCCTCCTGCATGCCCCCTCAATAGTGAATGTTGCTTGTTACCAACAATTTTTTTTTTGCCTTCAAAGTTGGTATATGTGTCATTTATGTATTCTTTTACATGTGGTCGAAATCCGGTGAGGTGGACTGATTATTTGCAATGGAAACATGTTTTAATGGTCATGTGGATAGTACTCTGATATGGATGTGTTTTTAGTATACAACTACTGCACTTCCTGATCTGAGTATCAAGGTCACTGCATTATTTGATTTCTGGCTTTCCATTGCTATGGGAAGCTGCAAAGCTCTTGCTTTTGCTTTATTGCTGTTTACATGGAGTTCGACGTCTGGTTCTTAGTTCTTACTTGTGCTGCGTCTCTGGTATTCTAAAAAATTAGTCACTCTATTGGTTTTCTCTTCATGTGAGAAGTGATCCTTTTGATATAAAGGATTCAATTTTGGTCTGTCTTGGTATCTTAATGTAGCTAGATTCTTTTTAACAGTATAACATATTTTAAAACTCAGGCACGCTTAGTTGCTTTGCTAATTCATTTTGGGTCATTATTATTCATTTGGCATTGGCCCAAAGTACTTCCACTGAAGATTTTATGGCAGTGGAAGTTGGAGATAGCTATAATTGGTTTCTTGTTGATTGAACATCTTACTAATAAAGCGCAATTGCTATGGCAGTAATGTAAAATATTTTTTTTGATAGAAAAAAAAAACTTGTGATAATAATTTCTTATTGTGGCTGTGGCTGTGTAGGTCTGGTTTCTATCACAGCAGCCACAAAACTTCATTAATTGATTGTGTGCTTACAAATATTGCTTTTAAATCTCTGTTTTACTTGCTCTAAACTAGGGACTAAGCATAATGTTCAGTTTACTTGTAGTTGTAGGTCACTGCTCATTTATTTGATTGTAGTTTAGATTATTTTAAAAAATTTGATTGTAGATTAGATTATAATGAAGATGTTGGTTCTGATTCGGATTTTGGTATTTGAATGAAGCTAGATTCTTGTTAATACTACTAACATATCTTAAAGCACATTGAGTTGTTTTTCTAATTCGTTTTAGAAAATTATTGTTCTTTTTGCAGTGGCTTTGCACTAAGTACTTCTTCTGAAAAGATTTTATGGCAGTAAAATTTTGAGACAACTATGATTGCCTTCTTCTTGTTTAAATACTCCATTTATCCATCTCTATGACAAATGATATTTGTCTATGTTGATATGACCTGCTGGTAAGCTACATTTTTAATGCATGAATGCAGTTCCTTTTTAAGTGCAAAATATATTAAGTCAACAACTACTAAATGGTTGGTAATATTAACCCCACATAAAATTTAGGTTGAGATTAGACCTGAATTCTTTTTAGTTATCACCATTATTTTATTTTACTTTATTTTTCAAGCATTGGGTTTTGAATTCATTTTGCAGTAATATTGTATTTCCTTCAGCTGACTCCACATACTCTCAATGCACTGGATTTTATCTGATATATTACTAACATCATAGTGCTTTGATCTTTCTGCCATTTCAGGACAGTCATTAATATTATTTTTAACAATAACAGGTTAACACGAATTACACATCCTTGGAATTCGGAGAATTTCTTAGTTGCTTGAGTCTTCAGTTTACTTATAATGCTTCATTGTTTATCACTTACATACTAGAGTTGCTTTTGTTGACAATTTCCCATTAAATTCTTTGAGCTGAATGGCTTCTGGCCTATCTGCCACAATGTTTATAGCAAAGCATCACAATTAAAATCCGAGTCCAATTTTCTTGATATCAAGAAACAGTCATCTTGTGTAAATGCATCAATGAATTCGCAATCTGCTGCAGCAGTCAGAAGAAATCCGACGTCAATGCTTTTGTATCATGATTGTTGGTCAACCAGCTAAATGATAAAAGATCATACCCCAGTTTTGTTGCTCTTGGTGATGCCTCATACTGATGCTGCTGTGGCTGGCTTAGCTGGAGACTAACAGGCACCTGCAAATCCTCTTGTATGCCTAGACCATTTTCAAGAACAGAATTTCTGTTTGTTCCATATACCTGGGTGATTGAAATTCTCTTTTAAAGTTTAGAATAAAAAACCTGGCAGCGTTGTCCTCATTTAAAAGTGGTTCATGTAGTTGTAGTAGCGGACTATTTTATTTTGTATTGACATCCAAACCAATACCTTTGTTTTTAATTCCAGGTTTTCTTGACGAATTAGGTTTACCTTCTCATACAGGTCCACATTTTCTTGGTGTAAGAGGTTCCGCTGCAGAAAATATGAGATATATTTTAATTAAATGTATGGTGAAGCCATTAATTTTTTTCTTTCAACACTGACCTTTCGATTTAGTTCCTGTATTTCATCCATTAAAAGTTGGTCCTGCATAAGTCAATCTTTTGGTAAACATTGTATTCTTTTTCCAAACTAGAGCAGTGCATTTTTGGCAGAAATTCAAACCTTCTGTGTACGGACACCACGAAGGCTAATCTCCAGTTGGCTCTCCAAACTCTCTAATTCTTTGGCTGTCAAACCTGACAGTTCTTCGCCCATAATTTGCCTGTTATATCATACAAAAATTGATATTTGGGTTAAAACCTTAAATGTACCTACCTTTTTGTATTTTTATTATCTGACAGTATCATAGATATGGTTCCAGCTCATTGTATTTTATAATAATAATAATAATAATTCAATAAACACTTTGTTTTAATGTTTAGATCCTTTATAATGGTCGTTGCTTGGAGAGGTATGATATGTGACTAACAAGCATCTATAGACCTATCCTCTATATTGCCTTGTTAGTTTAGTTTTGAACTTGAACTTACTCCTTAGGATTTTTTTCTTCTTCTTAAGCTCTTAAAGCTATTAATTATGCCTCAACAAATGTCTTGACGTTACTGGTATTGATTTTTGAGCAATCCAGGCTGTGCCATGCATGGCTACAGAAAATTTCTGCTGTGCATCTTTGCAATGGTATCTCTGGCATGCAGCATATGAACTATTATGGTTGTGAATTATTCTATCCATCTTCCAGCTGTGTTATCTTTCTTGCAGCTTTTGGTTTGTGTCTTGCTCTAGTGACATGCTTCATTGTGCTGAGTTGCCTAGTCTTTGGTGCCCACATTATTTTTTGGGTTTTCTTTAATTAAATGTGTTTATTTGTAAGTAGAGCTTATCGAGTTCCAGCTTAGTAAGTTCTTTTTAATGCGTGTTTCCCTTTTTGTAGGATAAGCATATGTTGTATAGAAAAGAGCGTACCGATGGCTTTCTTGCAAATTTAGCAATTGTTGCCGTAACATAGCCACCTCCCTTTGCCAAAACTGAAAATGACAGAGACAGAACACAATGTGGTTAGATATTACAGGAAAAGGATTCACCAGATATAAATATTTTTATATAATAAACATGTAAGGTGTCTTCTGGGGTTTTTTATTTTTGAAATGATGCAAGTTAGGAAAACTTCGACAAATATCATGTAGCAAATTAAATTCCCATCATTGCCACCTTAAAAAATGTTCTGAGCATGTTGCATTCGCAATTGATGCATGAAGAATTGAAGAACATTTGTTCTTCCCTTCTTAGTCAGGGATGTTGCTTTGCAATCATGATTAGTTTCAGTCTTGCAGTCACCAGTCTCTATCAATTTGTACTGTATGTGTCAAGCATAGTAGATAGACTGCAGATTTATTGGTGCTGTATTGGCCTGTTGCTTGTGAAGGGATTCTGATCCTTTCCTACATTGTGGTTGATAGTGAAAGCTGTTGGTTCTGAACTTCTGATTTTAGTTCTCTTGAAAACCATAGGGATTCTCATCCTTTTCTACTTTGTGGTTGATAGGGAAGGCTAGTTGTTCTCATTTTAGTTCTCTTGATATGCACAGATAATGCTCAAAGATAGGGAAACAACAACCAGGAGTGAGATAGGTTCATTCCATCTCCAGACTGCTACTACAAAAATCCTGGCCCATCCTATCTTAATAGTATTGTGATCTTCTATTTTTTTTTTTTCATGTTGCTTTTTTTGTTGTTTTAGGTTTTTTTTTTTATGTTGCTTTTTTTGTTGTTGTGTAACTTGGAGACCCAAGTCTTGGAAATAGCCTTTTGCCTGCAAGCTAAGGATAAGGGTCATCTATCCTCCCCATATCTCACTAGGTGAGATTCTGTGTGTGTTGGGCCAGTTCTTTTTAATTATGATTTTTGTTCTTTATTTAGGAGTATGTACCTATGTTGCAGCGAGTACGCACGTGCACATACATATATATACTATTTAAAAATGAAAATAAAATATAATATTGTTGTAAGAATTTATAAAATGTTGTTTTATATATTCCAAAACCTTAATTGCATATAGAAAAAATATTTGTAAAATATTTCAATGTACAAAAGAAATAATCTCATCAAATACTAAATTCAAATAAAAGAAATTACAAGAGGGGAGGATTGAATCAGTTTATTTATACAGCTCCTTGCGATTTGCATATGGAAACAATCTCATCATTTCTAATTATTTGTTGTGACTAAAAATGTAATCTTTTTTTGTAATGGAGATATATCTGATATATTAGATGTTGCTTCCAGATTTAGTTCGGATTTATTGTTTAGTGTTATTTGAGGGGGGGAAAATATCACAGCTCTACGTTTTGTTAGCATCCTGCACGCATTCCCGTTTTGGGATTTATTGTTTGCTGTTCTGTGCATCATAGGTAAATACTGGCATTTGCCAGACTTTATAAGAACATGGAATATTTTATGTTGCAATTTTGTTGGTGGACATGTAAGATTAGGATTAAGGTTAATGATTCACACTCTATGTTCAGAATAAAAAATTAACCAGTATATGGTAAGAGAGTGGAGAAAGTGTCTTAGTTTTACCTAGCCTCTATCACCAATTGGTTACGTAAACAGAAGTTCAAGAGATGTTGATATGTTGCTATTGATCCATATGGCAATGCTGTGTTGTTAAATTCTATTAGGTTTAATCTGTTTCATTATCTTTGGAGAATCTGTCATTGTTTTTTTGCCTTAGTCTTAAAATTCTGCATTCTGGATACTGTTTGAAACTTAGGACCTGAATTTGCTATATGGACCATGGATCCTTATAAGATCTTTTCTCGATGCTCTTATTTAAGTATCCCTTTAGAGTATGTTTGTGAGTTTGGATTTTAAAGGGACAGGGTGTCCCCTCCCTTTCCCTCTAACATCTAAACTCACAAGCATACCCTTAGTGAAACAAGACTTGTTTGATGTTGTTGTTTTTATTTAAGTGTAAACCTCTTATAACACTAATTTTATTTATGGGAGATGACAGTTTGGAATCTCATCATATCACAAGTTGCATGGTTCTGGAAACTTCAATTCTTAATAAGTTACAAGGAGATTAATCAGGCTAAGATATAGGATTTGGTCTAGGTTAGATGAAATAGAGAAAAGTTGTTGGCATACTTTGTGGTCCCATAATGCCATTTGCATTGAAAGGAAAATTCAACGGTGAGGTTAAAAGATTAGTGACTATCATGGTTGTGAATTTTGAGTAGTGAAGTGCCAATAAGAGCGAAAAAAAAAAAATCAATGTAACTAGATTGGGGATGAATGTATTAGAGAAAAAAGAGTATTGGGGATCAGATGATAGAAATTTATTATAGTTTATGAAAGAGATAGAAGAATGCTGATGAAAACTTTTGGAAAAACAATTAAAATAGCCTTCAACCTTCTTCCAAATGAATTTATTAAGAATTAAAGGTTTTACAGAAACCATTTTTCTTATTGTTGATCTCTTATGGTGGGATTATGCTTTCCGATTTGATGTATTATATGCTGTTCAATTTTTTTTTTAATTAAATCCAAAATAATTAAGCCCTTTAATATGGGAAGATTTGTTACTTATCACAAACTTTTTGATAAATTGATCTGGGTCTCGTGTTGGATAAATGTGACATGAGCATGAGTACAGGTGAAGGGTGTCAAAGGACCTTTTGTCTTGAATCGCCTTCAGGTGTGAAGAAAAGGCCTAGATATGGATTTCTAGCTCAAGCTTGCTCCTTGGTAAACATGGACTAAACTTTATGCTTGGATGAAAAACACGATTATGCTCTATTGCACTAAATCACATTATAGTGGTGTTTTAGACCACTAAATCACATTATAGTGGTGTTTTAGACCAGGGGCTGAGGAGGAACGAACATTAGAACATGCAGTCAGCCAGACTTCAGTGTCATGTCAATAAACTATTTGAATGGTTTCAGTGTCAGTCAAACCCTAAAAGCTAAGACCCTTGAATGATTTGCAGTCAGCTAAGACCCTTGAATGATTTGCTACAGCTCTAACACACGTGTCCTTCATTTGGTAGAAGCTAGGTAGGTAAATTTCACGGCAGTAGTCTGTAGACATGGTTCATAATATGGTGCTATAGCTTTGTTTGCTGTCCTGCTGTACTTTCTACGTGGAAGTTACACTCACTCTTTGAATAGAAGCTCTTTTCCTTTGAGCAGACTTGTCAAGTTTGTTTTGTTGGTTTTGTGCTTTAGATGATTTCTTTTCTGGAGGCCCTTGAGCAGACTTAGTAAAGGGGATCAGATAACTATTTTTTTGTGTGATGGTTTCGTCTGTTTCCATCTTTGATGGTTTGCTTTTGGTTGTCATTACTACACCTAAAATCCTCTGTAGATCTATGTTTCCTATTCCCATATCATGGTTTGGACTACTCCAGTATCGGCATTAATGCTTAGGCACGGAGCTTGGAAATGTCTACTCATGCATCCAGACTATACTTCCCCAAGTAATTGGTTGAATATACACCTGATCCCCACCCATTAAAAATTGAACTATCTTTTGCAGGAATTCTTGTGATGCCTGACTTCTATTCCTAGCTTCCTTCAGACAACTATGGCTATGTATGCCTTTTCCACCTACTGCAAATACAGATAAAAGGTTTTGCAGTTATGATGTTACCGAAGATAATTGAACTAAGGCTTGTCTTAGTATTGCTGTGACTCTCAATGTTGTTGAGATCTTTTGGCTCTTAAAAAGTCAATAGTAAAATAATGTCAAATGTTGCACTCAGTAGGAGATATTGAAGAAAGTGTTTGGTAGTTGTAAAGTTTCTCTTAATATAAATGTTTATAATAGGCATAAATATTTATAGAAAGTATAAAAAATTAAAAGCGTTAAATAATGGGAGGATAAAGTTTGATATTTATTAAAATTTAAGGTTTATATTAATTTTTTGAATTCGGGGAGTAGAAGCTAGTTTTAAATGGTATCATATGAGATGCTTGTAAAAGCATTCGCGGCTTCGAAAAGCGGTTGTAAAAGTATCCGAAATTTTTGGTTTATCAAACAAAAAACTAGGTTGTGTTTTTTCACGAGTTAGAGTACCTTGTCGAAAACATCACCAAATCCATGATGGTACTCGTTGTTAACCATCGGACGGACAACTCCTGTTGAAGCTTGACTAATTGCAGGCATTTCACAGGCTCAAGGCGCTTTTAGTTGTACTTATGTATAGCCCAACAAAGGGGATTGGATTGCGGGAAGAGTCAAACATGAAGAGTCAAACATGAGCCATTCATATGAATTGTTGAGCCATATTAGCCTTTATAATTCCTGTGTTGTGCCTTCTGTTGATGAGTCTTTTAGATGAAGCCGGGAAGTTGTAAGCATAAATTTTCTTTTGATCTCCTTTGTTAGATACCATTTACTTTAATAGCGCTTTTGATCTCCTTTGTTAGATACCATTTACTTTAATAGCGCTAAAGTGATAATTTGTTTTATGTTTTGGCCGAACGTTGTTTGGTGGTGTGGTCCTACTGCCTTGCCACCGAACGGGAAGGAAGTTGCTCCTAGTTGTCTTTGATTACGTCAACCAAAAAGAAGGTTGTCAAGTTCCTGCTTTTATCAAGCCTCTAGATGCAAGATTCTTGTGTTCACATAGGTGGTCACATTCTAGTAATCTGTCGGATTCTATCTTTAAGGGTTGGTTTACTAAATCTTGAATTTAAAATAGTAGTTGAAAGTAGCAAGCATAAGGATGTGAGTAGTTTTTCCCTACCCCTCACCATTTTTCTTTTGTTGTGGTTCCCGGGTCTGATTAGGGTGCTAGTTCTAAATCATGTTTTTCAGCAATTCCTTTGTTCCGATTAAGGCTTTGCCCAAATCTTGAACCAATTTTTATATATAGGGAGTGACTCATAAGAGAGTGGTGATTTATTGTGAGAGTGAGGCTGTTATATTTTACATGCATGGTTAAAATTAAAATATAAAGTTATATAATTTTTTTAAATGAGTATGTAGGTATGAATTATTTTTTAATTTTGACCATCTATGTATGATTATATGATTCAGATTTATTCTCTTTCTTATAGTAAGTCCATTCATGTAACACGTCCCCTTATATACAAAATGACTAATGAAAGGGGTGGTTTATTGTGAGAGTGAGGAATAAATTTTGATTGTTAAATTTTACATGAATGATTAATATTAAAATATAAATTGTGATTTTTTTAAATGAGCATGTGAGTATTAATTATTATTAATTAATTTGCAAATATCAGGGTTTAGATACAAGTACCTTTATTTCGGCCGCCAAACTTTCAGATTGATTATTTTCTTCTTTTGCTTTGTTGTATCGATCGATGATTGACTTCATGCTGGAAAGTAATTCAAAATCAAAATTGCATCAGATATAAGCTGCGTTGACCCCAGGTATTCAATGCAGTAAATTAGGATCAGGGACGTCAGTCTATGTAGATTGCAGAATCAGCATGTTAAAAGGCTCGTGTTATAATAATATTTGAAACTTTTAATCAAGCTACAGGCTGGCATACATATCTTAAATCGGATTCTGGGACAGACGCAGTAATTGAGTATATAGATTATATCCAATCTTTACATTTGAGTAGCTTAAGAATTGAATCTTCTCTTTTTCTCTGGAAGTGCGGAGTAAAAGGTGCTGTAATTTCTACTGGTTTTGTTATTCACTCTAGCCATCTCGGAATTTTTATTTACGTCTAGACTATGAAAAACTGATTGATTTGGAACCCTGAAGTTTCAAGTTGGGGATGGATTTGAGCTGGACTGCCGACTAGCTTCGAATGTCATGCATGTTTTGTTTTGCCAGTTGGCCTGCATAAAAGGGGTTGATTTTTGGTATGCGGGAGAGAAGCTTTTGATTTCTAAATAAGTTTACACGACTATATTATGGCTACCGGAAGAATGAGCTATCAAAAGAATTGGTCACCTCTCAGCCAAGACTTGAAAGGTGATAGGGCTCGTTTAGTGGCACTTTAGCAAAAAGGTGCATAATAACATCTTCCCACACACGACTATGCACTGGTAATAACAAGCTATTCTGGTCTTGGCCTGTCTGATAATAAAATGGTTCCCCACTAAAGACTGTCTGCGCTTCTTCACTGCAAATACGATTCCATCAAGTCTCTCCTACGCTGACTTGGCCTCAGATTTTTGTAGTAAGGTTTTACTAATAAATGCCGTCGGCCTCCCTTATTGCATAAGCACATCTCCAATTTCAGCTCCAAAACTTTAGAATATATTTGTGAGTTTGGATTTTAGAATGAAAGAAAGGAGAAGGGAGAATTTGTAATGTAATATTTTAAAATTTTGTTTTACGTGTCTTTTGTTTCACACCATTTTCTTCCAAAATCCAAACATACTCGGGTATGTGCTTCACAAGTGTCTCAACATTTCCAGGAATCTAATGATGAGAATGAAAGATTCTCAAGTTTGGTTCATGGATAGAAAAAATATTCCTAGGAAAGTTGTTTTCACGAAAGTGAAAATAAACTCATTTTTATTTCCATCTTTCTCCATGGAAATGTTGCATTTTGGTGGAAAGGGACTGTTTCAGAAAAGGAAAAAACACTAAGGGTTTATTTGTTTTACCAGTTTTTAGTTTTGTGAAGAAAAAATTGAAAAAACTTGAAAAACTGAAAACTAGTACAGTAAAGAGGCCCTAAATTGCTTCAAATCCAAAATCCCAAACAATTGTCACAAGCGTTGGACCATCGCCAGACTAGTGCCAGCTAGCATCAGACCGTTGATGGTCAGTGTTGGACCATTGACGATAGGTGTTTAACCATTGATGATAGGCGCTAGACCACCAACGGTCGACGTCGAGCTATCGCCAATTAGTGTCGGACTACCCCTAATCGAGGCTAGATCACCATCAATTTAGGCTAAACCATTGTTGTGGACGACACCATTTTGTCATGGGATATTTTTAGAAGAAAAACTTTATTATAGGGTATGTCACTTGGTATTCAATTTGCATACCAAACACTTCTAAGTGGCATTCCTCGAAAAAGCTTTCTTGAGAATAAAAAATGATTTCATGAACCACACGCCATCTTAGTCTCTCTCAAAGGTATGATGGAATTTGGCATGCTAACGTAGACAATGGCCATGGCCAATTTCAACTCCTCAAAAGCCTTACCTATTTCTAACCACTCACAATTTTCTTCATTAACATCTATGTTAGAGGTTGTGCTAATAACCAAATAGTTTTTTCAGAAAGTGCTAGTTAGGTGCAAATAACACTTTAACTCTTAGTATCCATTAGTGTCAGTTGCTACCTCATAACTCTCAGGGTCTATTTGGTTTTAGTTTTCAATTTTCATTTTTAGTTTTTCAATTTTTCACATTTTGTTTAAGGAAATACTGAAAACTGAAAAAATTATAAAATTCAATTTTCAATTTTAATCTCCAGTATTTCCTTTATAAAATTTTAAAAATCGAAAATCTAAAAATGAAACTAAAAACTGAAAATTGAAATTAAACATGACCTAAGTATTCCAGCTATTAATTAGAAAACTACATTTCTTGTAATATACCAATAGAGTGTTTTCCTTGAGCACATGAAAACTCTTCTATATGACACTAATTGGAGGTCTAAATCATAACTACCAAGACAATATATTAATATGAAAGACCAGCATGAGTTGATAAAGATGCAGTTGGAAAACATTCAATCATTTAAGGCATGGAAGTTAGTGGAAGCATTTATAAGCTTGGACAACATCACAAGATATTCATGGTGGCCTTCATATGTTAAAAAGTCATCTTGTGGATGTCCTTTTCCACCATCTTAATGTCTAATTTAGAGCACATTGTAGCCTTCCTTAACTTATCCAATAACTCCTTAATCATGAAATAGAGATTTTATTTTTGGTGTGTAGAACTTGCCATTAAGGGGAGGCATACTAGCGAGTAAGGTACTAGTGCCTAGGTCCTAGGATCTAGTCAATAGAGATGAGGGCCACTTACCGGACTCTACCCATAAACGATTTTCACCATTCTGAACTAGGCTAGCATAAGGTCACTTAGAGGGCTTATTGATATTATCCTTAAGTATCCTTAAGTAGTAGGAGATCTTGTGGATTGCCCACCAACTGAGGGTTTTAGTGGTCAGAAGGATTTGAACTCATGACATGGGGGATCACAAGCTTGGGCCAAGGTCCTAACCATTTATGCCGACCTCGGTGAATAGAGAATTGGTTAGGAACAATATGGCCATTAAGTGCTTGTTAGTCCATAGAAAACAACCAATTCCCATTTTTCTTCATCACCCAAATGAAGGGTAAGGAGTAGGGCACTAATGCCCAGGTTTGGGAATCTAGCCAGTAGAGATGAGGGTCAATTATTAGACTTTGCCCACAAATAATTCTCACCACCCCTAAGTTGGCTGGCCTATGGCCACCTAGAGGCCATTTACATTGCCCCTGAGCAAAAGGGGATCTCCTTATAGAAGGTTGTCCACCAACTAAACAATTTTAGTGGCTATGGAGATTTGCACTTATGACATGAGGGGATCATGAGCTTGGATTGGGGTCCTAACCACTTGTGCCAATCTCAATTGGTGTATAGAGAAAATGTTAGGAACAATATTGCCATTAAGTGCTTGGTAGTCCATACAGAACTACCAACTCCTATCCTTCTCCATCACCCAAATCAACAGCTATGAGTATGGGCTTGTGCTTCAACAAAAGCTTGCAACCATGATATCTTTTTAAAAAATTACAATCTCCTCCTTATATTGGTTGGAATATCAATAAGGCCTTATTGATAATTATTCGAGCTCCTTCCATGATAGTTATCACTTAGAAATAGGTTTTGGGAGGTAACATGGAGACCTTAAACTGATCATTATACTCCTTCAATGATCACAATTTTTTGTTCCACCGATGACATTTTTGATCGGTGACCTTTCCATCTGACTTGCCTCATTGTTTATGTCCTAACTCCAGAACAATGCAATTGTTCATTGACTTACATGCTCTCAGGCACAACTTGCATCATGAGTGCAGGCAACCCACATTCATTGTTGGTTGTTGTTTCCTAAGGTCGCTCCCACTCATCAACCCCACCATCTGGACCGCCTCTTTTTGCACTGTCTTTCCCTACCAGTGGTGCTCAATCTGGCTACCGATGCTCTCTTAAATGTGTCCTCGGCTATTTGCTGCAAAACCACTAGTCGTCGTCTATCACCATGGGTCCTGGCAAGTCCGTTGACATCTACGATCACTAGACCTATTGTTGTCCTCACACTGCTTCCCTTTTTCCATATCTGCCCTTGTTTTCACTATTTGAGCATTGGGTCAAGATTAGTTTTTTGAAATTTCCAATTTTGTCCCATGGTTTTTATGTTACTTTTTAACATTTCTTGACCTTGTTCTAAGTTTTTTTCCCCTTTTCCCTTTAAGTTCCTTGCAATTGTTATTTGTGTTGATGTGTAATGCTAACATAACATTGAAGGGGAGATCCTTTCCTATCAACTTGGCTCCATGAGGCGGCTTTCCAAGCAGCTTAGCCCTGTGAGATGGCTTTACTTACTAGCTTGCCTTGGTGTAACGACTTTTCATAGTTAGAGATGGCACAATTAGCTTAGCTGGTTAGATTGATCCGCCAAAATCGCCTTTTTTGGCATGCTAGGATGAACTGTTGAACTTACTAAAGAATTTCAACCCGCTTAACCTAGCTTGCCTAACTCGTAGGTTGAGGCAAATTGGGACAAGCCAAACTCGCATGTTAAGTCCTTTGAATAAAAAATACACACACACACACACATAATCACAAAGTTGGGGTAGGCTTGACCCACATGCTTAGTAGCTTTTCTTTAAAAACACATATGCACACACACTTTTACAATGTTATAACTCACTCATACTCTTGGACACTAGAGAATTAGAAACGATTTTTAGTGTGCATGGCCCAAATCCAACAAACAAATAGTACTTGGTAATTAGTAAAACACAAAAAAAGACTTAGGGCAAGGTTTCTAGTTTTTTCCATCATCACATACAATCTCATTCACGATTTCTTTCTTTTCTCCCCAGGGGTCACAGTAGTGGACTCTCAATTCTTAGTCATTCTTCCTCGAATCCTCATTCCTCCTCAATTAATCACCCACACTAGTCATCATTCGATCTTTCTATCGTTGGACCTGGCTTTCTGCTAAATGCTCATTGTCCAGACTTTAGACTCCACTCTTTAGCAATGCTATAAATAGTAAGAGCGGATTGCACGATGGACAACGATTATTTTCTTCTCTAATCGGTAGGCATTACTTCATTGTTGGCCGGCTCTTCTTCTCCATCATATTGTGGTAGGTCAACGCTCTAATCTACATTGCACCATGGTGGTGGTGGTTGGCAGTTGGCGATAAGCCTCTTGTAGCGACAACAAGCATCATAGTATTGTGTCTGAAAATTAAAGTAGTTCTTTATGTTGTTATGTTGTATCTTGTTCTGCAATGAGTTGTGATTCTACCAAGTTGTTATTTTCATAGAGATATGTTCTAAGTTGTTTTTTTGAATGTTTTTATTATTTTGGGTGGGGTGGTGTCGAGCTAGGTTCTCTGTCTCAGCCTACTTTACTTTAGCAGGCTGGCCCATCCCACCTCATTTTTGACAGGGCAAACCTAAGTAGGGTGAAATGACCCATTTTGCCATCTCTACTCACAGTAGTCTGGCTTAGTAAGATGCCTTTTTCTAACAACTTATCCCAGTATGATGCTTGTTCCCAACAACTTGGCCCCATGAAATGACTTTTCTAACAGCTTGGCCTTGTGAGACAACTTTTCCCAGAAGTTTAACCCCATCAACCCTACTTTCTCCTCAACTATCCTAGCTTAGCCTTGTTTCCTCTGTAATTGTCCTCGTCTAGTCTGTTACTTTTTGTTGTTAAGAATTCAATTGTAATAAGCTTAAAGCTTAGTAAGCTTCAGCTTGAAAGGAAATATTAGAAATAAGAAAATATTTAGTAATATCTCTATTATATCTTATAATATCATATCTTAGATATCTTTTAGGATTAGATTTCATATGTACTTTTATTTGTTGATTTGTTTCCTTATTTAATTAAGATTAGGATTATAGTATTATTATAAATATGAATTGATTCTTTAATTTGTATTTTATATCATGTTACAGTATATATCTATATATTTTCATATTATCCATTTGTGTTTCTTTCTCTCTCTCTCTCTCTCTCTCTATATATATATATATATATTTTAATGATGTAAAAACTATCCACTTTATGTTGGGCCACTAGTGGATGTTCAGTTCTACAAATTTCATGCTCCAAATGTCCAATTCCAAGCATAAAGAGGGTGTGTTGAGTCTTACATTGATTTAGGCTAGAGCCATGATAACCTTTATAAGATCTTGGGCAACCACCTCCCTGTGAGCTCACTTTTAGGTTGGGCCCACTCAATTTTGAAATGGTATCAGAGCCTCCATGACCAAGTGGTCTTGGATCAACCCCAAAGTTAGACTATGGGTTTTTCCTTCTCTTAAATATTATAATGAGTTTTTCTTGTTTTGACCCTTGCTACTCATTAGATTATGGTCTAACCATCTCACCTTTCGCCACCCTTAGCCTCTAACTCTTCCACACACACATAAGCTAAAAGCCTATTAATGACTCATATGAATATCTTTCCTATCTAGAATGGGGAAAAGATTGATAGTTTTCAAGAGATAAATGAGAGATTATTCAATAATAACTAAACCATGCCCTCCTAAGTGGGCTCAACTAGATGCATCAAGCAACACATAGAGCTCTATCGTATATTATATTCATATTAAAATCATTGACATTTGAATCTCTTTTGATTATTTCCCTTATAGTTTCCTTTGGTCTTTCTTGACCTTTTTTATGGTACTATTCTCCATTTGGTTCCTACTAAGGAACTTTCTGGCTGGTGTTGTGATTGTTGAGAAAGAAAGAAAGCTTCTTTATAATTACAAAGAAGAAGCCACCGAGCTTTCAATTGAAAACATTTTTAGCAATGTATGAAATCATTATTGAAAAGGTTGAAAACATGAAAATGGCATTTTTTAATTTTCAATGAATTCAAAAAATAGTTTCTAAAAATATTTTCAATGTAATCTAACCAAACACATTTTCACTGTATTTTTTGTTTTAAGTGAAAATGAAAACAGAAAATATGCAAACCAAATGTGCTCTTAATTACTTTTATTAATGTGACAATATATAATTAAATGACAATATGAAGATATTTTACATTTCAGTACATAAAAATTAAAGTCATCTTTTAGATATCGAAAGATCTTTTTACCTCATCCAAATTATGCATTCAAATAAACAGATTTATGAAAAAGAGTGATTTTGTAATTATTTTTAAAAGGAAAGGTATTTTATACTTAAATACAATGTTTAATAGACATGTATACTAAAAGTAATTAATAATAAGAACTACTTATCTTTCTATTTATTTTGAAATCTCAGAATCATTAGTTCCTAAATCTTCTGGTTTTTTAAGATTACATCCAAACACACTTAAGTGATGATTATTTTAAAAAGAGAAATGATGATTCGTGTTATTAGAAACATCCTCTACTAATGCTTTTAATTACTAAAAAATATTTTATATTTTTATGATACTACAAATATTTAATATTTTTATTTAATAAATAGAGGATTTTTCTGTTAAAAAAAAAGAAAAAAGTACGAAGACTATTAGAAAGATGATTAGAAAGATGTATCATTACCATTTTAAAAATTAAAATCTGCATGAACTCTACAAGTGAATTTCACCCCCACAACCCGCATTTCTTAAGAAATGAAGTTCATGCAATAGAAAAATGAGTCGAATCTAAATTTATAGCCAATGCTATAAAAGTACGAGGTATAACTTAAGTTACCCAGAATAAAAAGCAATAATGTACTGGAAAACAGTCATGAAAAGTAATGCTCCCAAGAAATAAAGAAATTTAGACTTTTAAGAAAAGAAGTTTTCTAGGTTTCTTTGATACAAATTTTTGCTGATAAGATTTAGCTTACTATACCTAGTCCAATGAGAAAAACAAGAATAAAGAGATAAAGTAAAATAATTAAAAAGCTAAATCAAACTAATAACTAAAACTTGGTTCTATAACTTTTTACCAATTTTGGTTTTAGCCTTATAATTTCTTAATCAAGTTTTAGTCTTTTTAGTGTAAAAAAATTGAGTTTTTGGTCCTTGAAATTATTTATTAGTCGTAATAATTTTTATCCCTCTCGGCTTTTAAGATCTATAGTTGCTATGTTTATAAAGGATTGGTCACTATCTCGCAAAAAGGATGATCCTCTAAAGTTTAATTTATTTCGATTTTGTTCTCGGATCAAATCTCAAATCGTAGAAACAATGGAGATCACTTACACCAAAAGAAAAATACTGTATGGAATAAAACCGAAATTTGGTTTAAACGTTAAAACTTTATGGACGTGATAAAAGTATACTTACATAAAACTAAAGAAGAAATAATTGTATTATAAAGATTAATTTTAATATATTATTAATGTAAATTTTTCTACATTGTCAGACAACCACATATCATTTATGTGACATTTTGGGAAAACTATGCTGAAAATAAACATTTAAAAATATGGTAATATGAAGTTGGATGATCATATAAACAAAATATATAGACAATTTAAAATTAAATCATGTAATATATAAAGTAGGGATTTATAAACACCGGAGTAAGTTAAACGCATATCTTAGATATATCATTGAATAACTTATTACTGAAGAAATATTTTACAAGACGACAGGTGGATTGACAGTTTATATGTCATAGATTATGTCTACAAAATTTCATTTTGATCCCAAATCGTTTCATATACTTTATGAATGCATATAAGCTAATGTAATAAATAAATACTTTTTAAATGTATATAAGACTATTTGATCATATATATTTATTTATGTTCAATTTTTTAAAAATTTGGCACAAACAATAACATGATGTGTCCATTATTATTCAGCAATTGAATTGATAAAAGTTATATTTTATAATAAGTTCTCGGAGGTGTAAGGATACCAACTTACATTGATGTCAATGAATATCTTTGTTATATATAAGCCAAACTCTCTCATTGGGCGTAAAACGTGATAGAAGTATTAACTATAAATTGCTATTTGAACATATAAATAAAGATATAAATACGCAAATCAATATACGGTGATCACAGTTGTTTAGTTTCGAATCAACAGATTGTTTTTACTAATAATAGAGAAGTATTTTTCTTTTTCTTTTTTTATGGAACGGTATAGATGTATTTTTAGTAAACATTGCGTTTAATACTACAAACTTCAATTGTACCAGTGATTATATATCTATGTGAGTGTCCTTTTTTATTTTTTATTTTTTGATAAAAGAGTGTCAATACACTATGTATAAAAAATATTTCTCTTTTACATCAACCTTATCTGTACCTCATTTTTGGATACCATTTTAAAAACATCCTAAATTATAACATAACTAGTGGTACGATATTATATCAACAAAAATATTATTCCAATATCTAAAAATAAGTGTCTAATTGAGATATCCACTCTATTACCGTTAGATGTGATGGTGGCCCAAAATTTCTCTATTTATCCATCATATTCAATGGTGATAGAGTGAAAATCTCAAATGAACACCTATTTTTGAGTATTAGAATAATAATGCTCTTATACCAGTGGGTGACTTAAGTTTTAATTTTCTTTTTCTTGTCCTTTTATTAAGTTTCCATTTAGCACTTCCTATCTAAAGGTTTAAATATATATAACTAAGAAAAGAAAAATGATTGATACACAATAAAATTTTACTACAAACTCACACTAGACTTCTTATCAATATTAGATGTGATAAGGAGTCCCTATTCATTTCACTCACTCATCACATTTAATTATGATAAGTGTCCAATGTAGATTTATCGTAGAATTTTGTTGTGAACCTAATACTTCTCCTGAGTAAATGCATGCACACCTCTTATTCAAAGCCTGCATTATTCAAATAGTTTTCATTACTATATTACCTGACCGAAAACAAACTAAAAGCCTAATCACACCAGCATGGCTTGATTAATACCCAAGGCATGTTGATATAAACAAGAAAGGAAAATGCCTGGGGATCGAACTCAAGCTTCCAACACAATATATATGATCTGCAAATCGGATTCCATATCTTTCCTGACGCGGGCTAATTGGCAAATATCTGACGGACATCTTCAATAGCATACATAACACAGGTGCCATTATCGGGTGGTCTTTGGAGCACTTAGGTATGCATAAACAATGCACATTGCCTCCAGAAGCTGGCACCTCTATACCAAGAAATATCTCCAAGTAAATTTTTCCCCCCAGCGAAGCGCGATTCCCCCAAACTCCACTATCCCTCTCTTCGATGCGCGACTAAACAAAACTATGCACACCTAATTATTTTAAGTTATCAACTGATTGACGCAATTGTTCTAAACCTTCGTCATCCCCAAAGCCAGCACATCACGCTAACGTGACTAAGTGCAGGATAAAAACTTCTCAAGCTCAAGAGCTATCAAAAGCTATCAAAGTTTTCTATCGTCATTCCTCAAAATTAATTATCCTAATAAATTGCCACAGTATTGAGACGCAATATGTGATGAGCTATAGATCAGTTAGAGGTACTTGCCTCAGTTAATGTTAGTTAAATATTAATTAAAAGTATGTTAGTCATGTGGTATAAACATTCCTTCAACTCAATAAACATTCTTCAGATTCAACACACATTTACAAAAACAAAGAACAGCTAATAAATACAAAGAACAACTAATCAGCAAGAAAAAAAAATCAACATTCTCATCTTCAGCGATGAATTAACAGGCCTACTATGTAAGAAACACAAACATATCACAGCATTCAACACGTACGATGCACAAAATTTGTAGAGAGAGAGAGAGAGAGAGAGAGAGAGAGAGATGAGTGAGGGGAGGGAATAGCTAGATCAATAGAAAAAGGAGATCTAAGAGCTCAGCGCGAGTACCTAGAACTGGAGAAATCGTAGAGTTTGCCGGTGCTGGAGAAGATCATGACTCCAACCTCAGCATCGCACAGGATCGCAAGTTCCTTGGCCTTCTTCAGCAAACCATTCCTTCGCTTCGAAAACGTCACTTGCCTGCTCGTCGAATTGTCGATCCTCCTTATCACGATCTTTCCTCTCCCCATAGCGCTCCCAATCGTCAAACCCTAGCTCGATCAAAAATCACTGTTCCTGCAAACAGATCCACAACAGAAACTTCAATTTCACGAAGAAGAAAAAAGCAAAAATCGGAATGAAAAGAATAAAAGCGAAACAAAACAGCTCAGGGAAGAGCAAATAGAGAAAGAGAGAGAAAGCTGAAAAGCATCGATTCGTCCCGCGATTATATGTATACTGCAGTTGGATGCAAAAGTAAAGAACAAATTATGAGGAAGGGAAATCGGATTGATTTTCCGAGAAAGACAGAGAAAATCTAAAGAGAAAAAAAAAAGGAGAAAGAGAGAAAAACAAAACTGAAACGAGAGAGAGAAGAAGAAAAAATGAAGAATGAAAGGGGGGAAAAAAAAAAAAGGAAAGAGAGAGAGAGAGAAAGAAGAGAGTGTTCTTACTGGCAAGGTGTTTGTTTTGGTTTATAACAGACAAAGCGACTGAATTCAGCGTGTGCTTAGCTATATAAGGAAAGTGGTGAAGCCGCTTTCGGTTGGTGGGAGCGAAACCGCTAATGTGTGGAGCACAAAACCATTTGGCGGTATTTTTGGGCCTGCCACGTGTCCCAATCAGGTTCGAGTCCATAAAATTGATTGCCTTTCATTTATGAGAAATTAATATAGTAAGATAGAATATTTATTTTATTTTATTTATTAATTAATAAATTAATTATCATATTAAAAATATAAAAAAATAAAGATAATAATTATATATAAAATTTATATACCGGTTAATAAATAAATTAAAACAAATAATTTCTCCTAAGCATTTTCTCGTTTTATTCGTCCACGGGAATTCATGCCGCCTATAGTGTGCTATGCTGACGCGTGGGACTACGGATTCGTATGCCGTAGCTGGCACCGTAGTTTCCTTCGTTCGGAAATGCCGAAATGGCGCTTCTTTCAAATAGTGGAGGGTTACTGCAGGGCGAAAATTTGCGCCCATGCTTTGTTGATTGTCTGGTATGCCCCTAGTCGCGGTCAAATCGTTAAGCTGTTTTTGGTACGACTGTACGAGTGTAGGTCAACAGCTTATTTGTCCTACGGAACAGGCTCGTGGAAAACCTATTAGTGCTTGTAGTTGAAAAAAAAAAATAGTTGTCTATACAATAATAAAAGGAGTAAATAATCGTTTTAGCCTTAACATTTTTAATTTGATATCAAGTTAATCATAATAAAATTATTTTATATCAATTTAGTTATAATATTTTCAATTTTGACATCAATTTAGTTGTTTTATCATTGGATTTCCAATTGAATGAAATGACTAAATTCATGTTAAAATAAAAAATACTATGACTAATTAAATTGATATCAAAATTAAAAGTGTTAGAACTAAATTAATATCAAAAATTTTTTTAAAATCAAATTAATATAAAATTTTTTATATAGAATTAAATTGATGTTAAATTGAAAATATTATCACTAAAATGGTTATTTAATCTAATAAAAGGGATGGGGAATAATAATAACTACTTTTTGTGCCCAATTTTTTCATCCAATTTTACCCTTCTACTTTTCTCTTTCTATCACCCTTTCACCCTCAACCACCCACTATCTCTAAAAAAATAAAACAACTTTCATTTCAATTATCTAAATATAAACTACGGTACCCAATTCAGACAAAAAAAAGTGATTTGCCCTTCTGAAAAATAAGGAGATGAACAATAAATTTTTTTATAAAATTTGTTTTAAAATGGGATAAAATGTTTAGATCAATGACTTTTTTGAGAGTTTATTTTAGAAGAAGGGAAGGATGGAAAAACTGTTAAGAGGTTTTAACATGCATGTTTGACAGTTTTAATTTAAAAAATTATTTTGACTCACTTTGTAGGATATTATATCAACACACACATTCACCATTAGATAGTGTGTGGGATATAAACTAAGTAGAGTTCATATCCAATTCAATGATAGATGTGAGTGTGTCGGCACGATGTCTCATAAAGTATGAGTCAAAATAACATTACTCTTTAATTTAAGTAGAAAATTGGGTTTTAGGGTTGCTAAAAACCCTCCCAAAGCCCTCTATATGATATCTCTTTTTTACTTCTCCTTGGGGATTTTAGTGTAATGTAATTTTAAATTACTATTTTAATCCACTATCTTTTTTTTCTCAAATTGTAAGCCACTTTTTTTCTTATCATCGTGTTTTTTTCCTTCATATAGTATTTTTCTTCATATATTTTTTTCAGGAACCCTAGAAAAAATTCAAATTCCATTGTGAATATTACTGTTATTAATGACATATGCATGATTATTAATGATGAAATTATAATATATTGATAATATTTAATTATAACTCATGATAAACTTATAATTATAACTCATGATAAAAGAGGAAATTTTAGTTAATATATTTGTTGAATATTATTAAAATATTATAATTTTATTATTAATAATCATATATTATTTTTTATTTAAATTAACAAATTAATATCCATAGAAAAAATTAGTATAATTTTAGCAAATTTCAACTTGTTTTGGTGATAATTTTGCTTGATTTGGCTACTAATTGCAAGCGGCTCCAACGCCATTATTTAGGTCAAATCACGTGAAAAAAGTGCATTTTTTCGTCTTTAATTATACTGCACAGAGAGCCATAATTGGATGGTTGGTATAGTGGATTATATTTAATATTATTCTTAGCAAGTAGCGTTCCACAATTATTGACAGAACTGACGATACACCTGGTACCGTTCCCATCTGGGAAGGGCTACCTCGTCAAAACAATGTTCAAAAACTCGTTGAGTGCTCATCACCCCAAGTACGATGAAGGAGATGGGGCACGTGTCGTTGTTTAATGCGGAGAATGGAATGGGGTCAGGAAAGTTTAAAAAGTTGGGGGTCCTCTCTTTTTCTATTTTTTTAAGGTTTCCAAATAAGGAATTATAATGGTGAATGGTGAGTGGTCACCCACCGTCCCAACCTTATCACAATCCGGGGTTGCCAAAGGGCAAAGCCCGTGATTCTCTCTCTGTGGAAGAATTATTACTATTTTCTTTTAGGAAGCTTATCTAACAAGTGCTTCTCAAATATTGATTCAGGAATTAAAAAAAATGCATTTAACGTATAAAGTTCATAAATTTTTAAAATATTAAATGTGCTAAAATTTTTCATTTTTTATTTCTTAATCAACATAACCAGCAGAACCTTTTTTTACAAAAAAAAGAAAACTACTTTCATACGCGAATGTGACGTTTTGATGTTCTTTGTCCGTGAATCCGACACTAGTTCACACTCGCACTGTAGGCAAGGGAAACATGAACCTCGTCCCGAAAAGTAAAATTATTCAGCTCTCATGCTTAAGCATAAGATCATTGTCACCCCTTTCGTGCAAATATATCGCAAGCCAAACACTTTTGATAGAGAAATTGATCCAATTCCCGAAATAATATACTTAGTATACTTCCAGGAATCAATCAAAGGGTCAAAATTATAAAACTTAGAAAACCTGAATTATATAAGTAGTTTTTTATTGTTACCGAATTTTGGGAGTTTTTATATATTACTACTTGAATATCAGGAAACTTCAATAGCTAAATGAGACAGTTTTATTTGTCCTGGATCTAAATTGTGACTTGGCTTGGGAGAATCCTAGATCTTTTAGGGGAAAAAAATTACAATCACTTTATAATAATTCACATAATTTAAAATCTCAATTTGTACTACGCTCTTTAACTTTGATCTATCGTATTTTCTCTTGGATTATAATATTACATTTTTGGCCCACATGCTTCAAAAGAATCATTAAAAACATTATAACAATTACTCTGACATCCTTATATATATATATATATATATATGCCACAACTCTTGCTGATTCCCCCATGGATCCGTTCCTGACCATATCGAATTAGACAACGCAACTTTCCATCAACCAGTTAATATTTAATAGAGATGCCCTAGACATATTTTTTCTCAAACTAAAATCAAGATTCATTTATTTTCCTAAAACTAAAACATATTTTAAGCTTTTGGTTTATACCGACTGGGCATTATTTTTTTTTGGGGGGGAGGGGGTTGTGATCGTGTCTCTTCCCCTCAGCCATTGGGTCGATGCCTGTTAGGCTAGGCCAACGTCTATCCGAGGGCCAGTTCGTATGAGGATGCAAGTTGGTCTAGTACTGATCGGTTCACAAGCCCCCTAGTGTTGAGGCCTAAAGGATCGAAGAGACTCAAGCACAAAGGCTAAAAATTGAGGGTGTGGGTTAAGTTAGTGCCGACCGGTCCACAAGTCCCCTTGTCTTGAGTTTTGGTGGGTCGAAAAGACTCAAATACAAAGGCCAAGGATTTGAGGGTGTGGATCGAGCTAGTGCCAACCAGTTCACAAGCCCCCAGTCTTGAGGCCTAGATGGCAAACGAGACTCAAGTGCAAGGTATGCATTATATCTTCATGTAAAAGTCATTTGTTTTAATTTTGCAGTTGTCTTGCCTTCTTTGGTATTGTTTGCTTCGTTCATTTGTTTCTACTTGGATTTGTGTTTTTGCTGGGAGTATGAAACATGGGTAACGTTGGTTTGTTTAGGTGTTTTCTTGCGCAATGGGTTCTATCATATTCTCATTTTTGCTGGTTGCTTTTTGTGGTGGGTGTTTGCTATTTTTCTATTTTATGTTATGGGGGTTCTTGATTTGGTATCTCTAATGGCTGGCTTGTAGGTCTTATCGTAGTGAAGATCATGTCTAAGCAACCATGCATTAAAGGGGGTGGCTCGTGAGCCCAACAATGTTTCTGAGTTGTAGGGTGATGTCGTGTTTACGTTCACATCGATAAATGATCTGGAGGGGATTTGGCCTTCTCTAAGGTTTCCCAACTTTGCCAAAGAGTTCTAGCTCTTAGCGTGTGGGTTGAACGATCAGGTTATTGGTGATCCTGGCGATGGGTGTTTCTTCATCCATGAAACGATTTTCACCCGAGTCAAGTTAGAGCTGCCCTTCACGTGCCTGTATCTCGGGGGTATTGGTTGTTCTCTAAATGACCCTTAGCTAGCTATACCGACCTAATTCTTGGGATTTCCTTCGAGGGTTTATTTATTGTGTTAACTTTTAGGCTTTAAGGCATGGCCACTCCCCAATTGTTCTTCTATTTCTTCCGAGTGACCATCGCTCTAGCTCAAAGGAACTCACTAGTATTGTTTACAGGGGCTAGGGGGAAGCACTCTATTCTTAAGCTCATGTGCGGGCAAAGAGGCTAAGAGGTCGAAAAGGGTGAGGTTGGTCTTCTTGGCCGATACACACAAGCCCTCTAGCCTCGAGCTAGAGTGTGAGTGAAGAGGGGCTAAGAGATCGGGAATGGTCTTTGTTGCCTATGAGAATGAGGCTTTACATTGGCAAGAGGTCGACTTCAGGCTTTGTGATGATCTTGGGTGCTAGTGAGTATGGGTATTGGGTGCCCGTGAATATAGGTCTTGGGTGATCATGAATACGACGAGTCTTGAATGCTGGTGAATACCAGTCTTAGTGCCAAGTTAGCCGAACTTATATGATTTTTTAAGGATGCTAGGCTTACACCTATCAAGTTAGCTGGGCTTAACAAGGCTGCTAATTTTATTTAGGTAGTGCTAGTGATCCTACATAACACCGTCCTCAAGCAAAAAACTTAATTCTTATCCCTGTTATTGCCATCTTAAAATAACACAATCACATTGAAAATTTCCAAAGTTCTTAGCACATGAAACCAAACGATAAGGTAAAATATCCCTTTTCTCGTCTTGGTACTTATTTGTCAGCGTTATTAAATGGCACCAATAACAATTTGAAATGTCATAAAAACTAAAATTGGGAAATGTGTTATTAAATCATTTATTTATTTGATCGATATGATGCCATTTATTATTACAAACAACAATCATATAACCTATGATTTCGAATGCTCAACGACAATAACTCGGATTGATAAATCCCTTCAATCACATTATATCACACAACCAAGACATGTTTCCTTGTCTAGCTCTAGACACTAACTTCCCTAAATTTTTTGGTAAACTTCCCTAACTTAGTTTGATAATCTTGTTATTATTATTATTATTATTATTATTATTATTATTATTATTATTATTATTATTATTAAATAAATCATATAATTGTCGTTTTAAAATTATGAGAGGTCTTAAATTTAATTTAAAATTCCAAATATAGTACTTCCTCAAATCAGTTATAATGAGATCCCAAAAGTCTAATAAAATCAAATATAACTTTTGAAAATTTTATTCGAATTCAGGGTTAATACATGTGCATGTCTATAAGAAAAACATATAAACCATGGAGAATTATTTTTGACAATAATTCACGATAGTATGGCCAATTACAATCAAATAATCATCCATGATAACCAATGATAATTAAGGTTAAAACTTGTATATATGATGAATAGAATAAATTTGCAATGAATGATACTAATTTTTCGTTATCTATAACAAATTGATTTGAGTAAAGAATTTGACTATCTCACGTGATTGATTTTCATCATAGGCCCGTAATTTTCTTTGTCAAATACAAATTCAGTTAATGAGCAACCATGTGGATGACAAATTAATGTAGATAATATAGACCATTGGAGATGTATGCATATATAGGTATATCTTGTGATATGGTAATAGCAAAATGAGTTCAAAAACTGAAAACAAATTAAAAGGCGTTTATGATGGCAAAATAGTTTGAAATTGATTAGGTAATAAATTATCTTAATCATAGGAAACCGAACGTGCAATGAGCTTTTAAACCAAATTAAACGGACAGAAGTTAAAGACGTCCATTGTGCTATTTCAGCGAACAAAGGCAATTCTAACATACTAATAGGAAATAACAAATCAAATCATTATCAAACAAATTATAATTGATTATAATTAATTTGAATCTGCAAATCTATTTACTTGCATACGATCTTCTACAAATTATTACTAAAGAATTCAATATTCCCCTGACTGTTGTAGAGACCTCCAAAATATATGCCGCGAAACAATAATCACTAAAACATGCCTTTGGTACAAGATAGTAGATACATGATACAAACACTATCATGAAATTCCATTGAAGTTGGGCAAGTTACCGGTAAGTTGATAAACAAAATGAACTTGTAGATAGGAAACCGAGTCCTTTTCTTTATGCAATCAAGTTTCAAATGAAAACTCGAAAATTTCGTTAAATCACTCTTGTGAAATACTCCAATCTTCAGAATCCATATAAATTGAGTATAAGCATGCATTGTTCGCGTGCTTGAAGACATAAAACACAAGTCAAGTACTCATGAGTTTTAAATTCAAACCTCGTTTAACAAAGAATACTTTGAGCCATAAATCATTTTCTTTTGCTTAACACAATTATCTACCAAATCAAATTTTCCCTTAATATCAAATGTTTACTGCCTTCCAATCTCTTTTCACATCCTTTATGCGGAAGCCTAATTTTGCCTTGATGTCCCTTGTAAAACTATGGAAATGGCTTAAAGCTCCTTGTAGATTTTAGTGTTACACTATGTGTCCTGCACATCTCAACCATGAAGATGGTGAGTTAGTGCACGGCTTGCAGGTTCTTTCATGTGTGTAATGGGAAAAGTTTTACCTTTCCCGACAAACGGCGCCAAAATATTGCTGTTTGACACTAGATAAAGAGTAAGGTAGTGATTAGCTAGAGAATCAGGTGTCTTCTCTCTCTGCAAGAAGGGGTATAATATATATCGGCCGGGCATTAATGAGGGAGACGGCTATGAGACATTAATAGGAGAGATTGTGATCACGTCTCTCGCTCTTATGTGTGGGGTTGACACTTGTTTGGGCTAGGCCAATGTGTGTTTGGGGGCTAGTCTACATGAGAATGCAAGTCGGTCTAGTATTGAGCAGTCCAAATTGAAAATAAAATTTATATGAATTTTCTTGATACCCATCACAATCAACTAATTGATACATATAATAATATGTAACACACCCTGGCCGTTAGGCTGATTTAGATATAAAAACGTATTGGATAGCGAAAGCAAACGAAATATAAAAAATAAACTCACAAAATATAATGTGACTCGATCTTCATTGCGTGCGTCAACAACTTCATAAATCAATTCAAAACCTTTTACTATTTGTAACTTTTGAAAGATTAAAATTTCAAATTATCCTCATAAATCTTTTATTATATAAACAACTTCTAAAACATACTCATATAATGGATCACTCTTATTAGAAAATTTGATCTCCTACAAAATAAGAAAAATAGAAAAAGACCTTTGTTAGGCCTGAGATGTGCAGTGCAATGTCTTTAAAAGTTATTCTGTCACAGTGTAAAAATCTCTCAAGATACAACAGACTCTTCTGGTATTAACTAGGAACTTCAAAACTATAATGGAGATATGTTGTGCTGTATAATTCAATCAATAGAGCAATGGTATAGTGAGAAACTCAAGGCTTGCACTTTATTTTTTGTGAAAACAAATATTTATACAAGCTATATTTAAAATGAAGATGACCTTAATATATTAAGCTTATAATTCTATACTATAACGTCACTAATCGTAAAGTTAATATGTTTTATTATTCTGTTACATTAATTCATAAAACAGATTGTATTACGGTAGTAAATCAAGGAGCAAAATATTAAAATAATACCAATGGCATTTAATAACACCCGATTTAGAAAATGATTAAATGAAAACAACCATTGAATGTGTGATCCGAATTAAAAGGAATCAACTAACAAATCAATCACTATTCCAACTAATACATTATTATATTTAAAATATTTCTTGACTAGTAAAATAAACTCATTTGTGATTTTGAAATTATTTTCTATTTGAAGCAAGGTTCTAAACAATTCTAATACTAATTTAAATAATTAATTAAAATATAATTAATTAAATATTTTAAAATATATTTAGATTTTCAAAATATATAATAACCCTCACTTTTAAAAAGATATCTAAATCGAATAATCAAAATGATATTGATAGCCCATGTTTGCAAAACTTTCACATCACTTTTGGTGTTGTCTACAAAAGCTTGGGTAGCGATGGCACTTGTCAAATCTTGATTAACTTGTACCACGTGAAACCCACGTGAACATTAGCCAATCGAGACATGCATCATCAGATGCTCATCCTCACTTGTAAACTGTGACGACGTGTGAATTGAGATCGATTCCAATGCCAAACAGCTTTTGAGACAGTGGCACTAGGTCACATTAGGTTTGTGCAGTGAAAGCCTTCCTTAATTAGAAGGGACAAAGCATGCGTTTGCACATTGCAGTTTGCTGAGCAAATGTGTGAATTTTATTATTGCAATTTATTTATTTATTTTTCCAAAATCTGAAACCGCATGAATGAATATATACCTGATTATTATTATTATTATTAGGGTACCCCAAGAATGCTAGTATACCCTTTTAAATCCAAAGAATATAATTTAATCATAAATATTAAAAATATTAATAAATTTAATTAGTAGAATACATAATAAATTTTTAACCACATGTTATCTAGAAGATATCGATACCCATGAATTTTATAGGATATCAAATAAATTTCCTTATTATTATTATTATGACTAATAAATTGATAAGTACTTGCAAGCCTATCAATCCATATTTTTTTTTAAATTTTTAGTATTTATTTTAATTTTACTCTTTTATGTTGGAAGTTTTTAACTTTCTTTATCTTTCTATAACTTCCTTCAACTTCCCTTACAATGTGGATATTTTAGGCAATGGCAAATTTGGAGGTCAAAAGGTAATTAAAGGAGGTAATTCCTTGTTTACAAAAAAAAAGGAAGAGAATTTCCTTTATACATAGTATAGATTATTATTATTATGATTATTATTAAAAATTTAAATTAAAGTAAAGGCAAGCGTACCCTATTACATGTTAAGAAATATCTTCTTTTATTTTCGGTCATGAAAGATATATCTTTAAATTGATCACATGTTCGCAGAGGTATTTATCAATAACCTGTTAACATAAAACCCAAAAATCCAAACCAATTGTTATTTGCTAAAATTTCACTTTTTTTTAATACAATTTTTATACTAAACAAAACATTCATTATTACTCTAAATTTCTATTGCTACTCCACTTTCGTTTAATTTTTGTTTAGCACGCAAAGATGAAAAACAAAACCTTCTATTTATTTTTTTATTAAGGTAAAAGGATGACGTCTTAATCTAAGACAGTAAAAACCTCCAGGCTCAAAGAACATTTACAGAGAAATTTATATTTATTTCACTCCAGGAAGACGAGTGAAGGTTTGACCTTGCGATCTGTTAGATGCTAATCCGGTCATGCTCCATTCGATCAACCCCTTGGGTTAAAGAAAACTTTCTATTTATTTTCTCTTAAACATGTTCACGTTTTAACACAACTTTTATCCTATTTAAACTCATTAAGTGGTATCAAGTAGATTATTATATGATTATATGACAGCACTAAAAGATCTCGGTAAGGCTGAAATGTGTGAAAATGAAGAAAGAATTAAAAAATTAGTGAAGTTAGGATGCATAAGCACAGTTAGTGAAAACAAAATGAAAATTTAGACATTTTAATAAAAGGGATTAATAATATATCATTTTAGACTATAATGGAGAGTTAAATCAACAATTTAATGAATTATGTTAGCTTTTTCATCAAGTATTGGAATGATTAATTAATAGATGAATTAATATGTTTTTATTTGTGAAAACATAAAGAATTATGAAAAAAATTTTAAATTTTAAGGGATCAATTTATCTTTCAAATTATTGATTCGGACCTATTTGGTGATTGAGTAATTTTCTTTTCTTACGACTCTTGTGGTGGTGAACTGAACCGTTTGATCTCATTAACTAAGCATATATTTCTCATTGGTGACTCCATTTTGGTCCAAATTGCAGGCTGGGATTTGTTCGAAAGTGTTTGTCTCTAGTTCTACGGACAATCTCATGCCTGCAGGCCGCATATATTGACTTATTACGGTAGAATTGAATGTGGAAAAATTGAAGTTACTTTTTTCTTGGCTTTCGATTGGCTGAACCCATGTGAAAGATTCAAGGGTGGGCCAATGATCAATGCGATTCAACTGTACGAAAGAACCAATGAGGTATCCTCGGAGATTAACCAGGCAAAAATCAAGGGCATGAACCACGCGAAGAAATTTAAGTTGATCTTTTTTATTTCTCATTAATAATTACTCTTAAAAAATTATATTATTTTAATATATTAAAAAATTAATATATTTAATTATATTTTATAATTAAATATATTAATTTTTGATATATCTATGATTTTTTAAGAGTCATATCTTCAAGGTTGCAAAAGTTAAAGATATGGACAAGTGTCAATCATCAGCCAAATGACACAATTGATCATATTAGAGAATAATAAGATGGGTCGTTTTGAGGTGATCCCACACATCTTTCGCACCATGTCATGATCCCGCACTTTAATTGCAAACTAACCCTAACACCACTTAACAGAACAGAAATCATACATTGCAAGTCAGTCCTCCTCTAAATTTATTTGCAGAGAAAGTTGAGAGAAGACTCGACTGTTTACACCTATAAAGCACACACTGATAGGGGTACGGGACATGACACGGATATGAAGACACACCAAACTCAAAAAATTACAAGACATGGACATGACATATATATATATATATAATTTTTTTATTTTTTTTGTATGATTCTTTCTTTCTGAATTTTTTTAGTCCTGTTTATATAATTTTTTATCTAATTAATTCTTATTTTTTATAATCAATTGAAGAATTTTTAAAATGAAACGACTCAATAGTACATATCCAACTAAATAACTAGAGTTGATTTTTGGCTTATATTGGTATTAAAAATTAAAAAAAAAAGAAACTAACTCAGGGGTGTTCACAATGAATTAGAGCCGTGTCTGACGCGTGTCCGATCGTGTTCGGCTCGTATCTGGTTATGTCCAATGTGTATCCGATCGTATCTAGCGCATGTCCGAGCTCAAAAAAAATTATTTTTTTAATTGAACACGTATGGACGCGTGTAAAACATGTATCGTATGGGTATCGATGTCCAGCACTTGTCCAATATATGGATATATAGCCAACTTAGTGTGTCCATACTTCTTAGGTTTACACCGATCGTGCACAGAATGACGCCGTCTTCGATGGAGAACAGCTCACAAGGAAATTCCACCTCAATAGTTCCGGCGCCGGTGACGTATCTGAGGAGTCCTTCTAGATGATCTCATCTCAAACATTGGTCACGAAAATATGCGACGACCGCGCACGGACTTCGGCATGTAGTGCTTGAATGTGGTCCTGTTGTTGCAAGGCAAGATGCCAGTCGCCAGGTAATGTTGCCGGAGTCTCGTCATTGTTGCGGAAAAGGCAGTGGTGTTGGTCACCGGAATCTGGAGGATGAGATGAGGGCGTGTTTGGCGAGACGATGAGGAGGATCTCCCAATTGAAGGAGAATGGAGACGGCGGATATGGAGCCGCTGGATGGGTGAACTAGTCATTGACAATATTGTTTTGGCGGTTGAGGAAGCAAAGTGGTTTTCACTGAAAAAGTTTCAATTTTTTGTGTGTAAAATGCTAAAAATCTGAAGCAACCCAAATCAACACAACACTACTCCATTTCTTTGTTGCCGTGTGTATAATCGTAATGATTTTTTAATTGATAAGATTGTCATGGGAAATTCTATTATTGTTCCAGTACTTTTATTTGTTTGTTCGTCATGGCTTTTCAATTAATGTGAGGCACCACAAATCCGTTCCTTCTTTTTGCTGAATGAATTGATAGTTAGAGATGTGATTTGATGGAGGGTTGAGAATGCATGGTGGGGAGTCAATGGAAGAGAAGAGGGAGGGGGTTGAGGTGAGCAAGGTTTTGAGCTGCATAAAGAAAACCAGGAGAGAGAACGGTGGAAGGAGATGGACAACGTGAGAACTGGGTGAAAGGGAAGGGCTTTCTAGAAAAACTAAATAATTGGTGTCTTTAATGTCAATTTTCAAATAAGATGTCAATTTTCAAATAAGATCTGTGAGCTGCATTTTAGCAGTTGGATTTGACTAATCTATGATCTAATGGCTATCAGGGGTAGACCATCAAATGGTTCAAAACAAGGGTTGGACCACTGTAACATGATTAGTAAAGAAGTCAGTGAGTGCCAGGTATGTCGACCGGAATTGACTTGTACAGTGATCAACTTTTTAGGCAAACAAGGGGCGGTATATTTTGGTCCATCGTGAACCAAGTTCTTTATCACATTTACACAATGGGCAACACATAAACAAGTGTTGTAAATGATGAATAATATTTAATTAATATTTCAGATCTAATAAAATTATTCATCTATTCTATATAATTTATTTCTTATATCTCTTTGCTCTGCCTTCATATTTTCTCATTTGCACCACACAGCCACTCTACCACCTCTCCTCCACAATCTTCTGCTCCAACATGGTGTCTCCATTTTCATTTGGTTCGGAGTTGCACGCCTTCATGATGGCGGTGGCCTGCTCCTTCTCTTTTCACAGGTCACACTAGGAAGTAAGAACAAATATGTTCACTAACTGCAAATAGGAAAAAAAAATGATTTTTCAACCCCAAATAATAGGACATAAGATCATTTTAAAACACTTTTTGTCATGGAGTACCAAAACTTCTTGTATTATTTCCTCTCTTTTAAAATATCATCATTTTTAGAAAAACATAAATATTAAAAATATATATATATTAAAAATAAAATAAAATATAGTAAATAAACTAATATATCCGTATCAAATGAAATGCTCTTGAGGAGAGAGTATTATTCAATAGTGGTCTGCCGCAATATAATTTATAAGTTTCTTTCTTCTTTTTTTTTTGTTTTTGGTCAAAAGTTTCCTTCCCCTTTCCTTATTAAAACCCTGTTGCCAAATCTCTCTTTAGTTTTAGTCGGCCCCCTTAGCAAATATTGTTGGTAAATTGGTACACTGGACATGTAGGCAAGCTATGAAACATTGAAACACTTTCTACAGAAGCCCCAAGCTGTACTACTTTTTCTTTGATTTATTTTTGGGTCGAACAGTTGGTAAATCCAAGTTGTTTTAGTTACTACCAAGCTATTTTCAACCACTGGTCCGCCCAAACTCCCAAGATCAGTGATCCAAACCAAAACCTTTTAGGCCCAAATTTACAAACAGTGGTGGGTCGCTGTCGCTCACCTTAATGGCGCGTACGGCAAACAACCATCTACCTCCATTCACCAGCAAAAGAAAAGGGTCCCAAACATTCTTCCCAACCAATTCAACAACGAAGTCCAATCACAGATCCACCGAACCTTGTTTTCATAGTTTCTCTAAATCTTCCAGAAGCCCAGTTGTCTAAACTTCCTTGTGTGATCCGAATCTCAAGTTTTCATTAAACATCTCTCCAATTTTCCTTTGAATTATTGAGTCCTGTTTTTGGTAGTAATCGAAATCCCCACCCCCCCTTCTCTCTCTCTCTCTCTCTCTCTCTCCGTTTGTCCTTTGATTGTTTATCTTTCGCAATGGAAGCTGTGTCGGATCAAGCCACTAGTGTATGCAATCACTGGTAAAACACCTTGAATTCTCTAGGAATAATGATTTGGGATTATTTGTGTTCCCGAAATACGTAAACTCGGTCTTGTTGTTATGTGCGTGATTTTCTTCCCTGTGGGCTCTAAGCTGGAAAAACAATATTAAAGTAAGGACAATCGGAATTATTTGTTTTCTATGCGGAAGCACTTACGTGGTTTTTTTTTTTTTTGTCTTTTTGGTTGTTTCTGAATTCTGGAGTGGTTTAACGCAAGATTGTTGTTGCATTCGCGTTTGGCTCGTAAGACAGTTCAGGATGATAAAGACTATGCAGATGTGAATTTCATTGTTTTTTTCTTTAAAAAAATTAAGACTAACACCCCCAAATTGATCCCACTTGCAATTAAATAATAAATATCGGACTAATTAGTTCCTCTACACAGGGACTAATATGACATTTTCATGATTCTTGAGGGATTAAGTTGTCCGATTATTTTTTCCCCCTAGCGGATCAATTTGTTAAACGATTTAAATTTGCAGGGACTTCCTTTTATTTTTTCTAGAGGATCAATTTATCCAATGCAAAATTTAAGAGGGACGGATTTTTGGGTGGGGTTTCAAAAATTAAAGACAATTCTGTACGTGATTTATTTTATTTTGGTGATATTGCGTTCATATTGAAGTGGTTAGTTGCATCTAATAATTTGTTAAGTTTTGTCATAAGGGAAAGTTGATGGTGACTCGTGTGCTTTAATGGTCTCAGTGATCGAGCTATCCCTGCTACAAATATTGACTTGCATTATGCTCATTGCTCCCGGAATCTTGAAAAGTGCAAAGTTTGTGGAGATATGGTTCCCAAAAAATATGCTGAGGATCACTATTTAAGCACCCATGCACCGGTACGTGAAATTTTGTCGATCTTTTTTCAGTTTCAGTTTAGGGTATTCCGTTTTAGAGAAACTAGTGAAAAACCTATGGAGATCTTGTTGCTTGCAGATAAAGAAAAAACAGAAAAAGTAATAACAGAGCTCCACCAAGAAGAGAGAGAGAGAGAGTGTGTGTGTGTGTATTCGTGTGCATATGGCTGTGTGTGTGTGCATGCGCACGCACGTGATTGTGTGTCATACGTTGATGATGAAGTATGAATAGCTGTTCTTAGTATTGCACATTCCCCATTGAGAAGGATGCAAAGCAAAGGGTTGATATCATGCTTGTGATTTTGGACTTGACAAATGATCAATAGTTCCTATTGATTAGATGGTTTATCCAATCTTTTTATGTAAGTAGAAAAATGATTTTCATATAGATACCCAAAAGATTGTTGACTGCCTAGTATTGATTAGGCCAAGCCAAAGCATACTGCATATATAAAGACAGAACTTAAGTTGGTGACCTCTATGTCAGGCTTGTAATTTCTAAATATTAGCATGACTGGAAAATCATGAATGCTATTATTCCCCAGAAAATGCAAAGGTCAGTTTTGGCAATGCAGTCCCACAATCTAATTATAGGTGAATATGATTTTAAAATTTGAATATAATTGTATGTGAAAAGTCAGAACTCTAGGTGCTTTGATCCTCCCCTGCACTAGACATAATTATGGCTTAACTAGAATCTTGCAAGCTCAAAAAACTAGCATACTAAGACAATACAAGGGTCAAGGCCTGAACTACATTTTTTTTAAAGTTAGAAACCATGGCTCAACAGCGCATCTAAAAATTCTCTGCCAGAATATCAAGATCAAATAAATAGAAACCCAATCACTGCTAATAAGTGAGGGAGGTAGCTACAATGGATGGGCCTTATGATCAATTTCAACTTGAGGTAAGGATGAAGACTGGCAATGAGTTACAATTGCAAGAGTGATGGTGAGTTCTGGTAAAAAGAGCAGGGAACCTTGTAATATTTGTAAACCATCCTTTGCATTGATATAGAAACCTTCAAAATTATGATGAACTCTGCTTGATTTGAATGGAAATTTTTTGGGATCAAAGTGAACAGAATGATCTGGTGATTATAAGATAGTGAGGTGTGAGGGTGGTGAGAGCAAGGGCTACTCAACAGGCCATGTTTGTACTTTAATGGTTGCAAAACTTGAAATCAATAGAGGTATTGGCAATGAAGCATTCAGGTAAGCAGGGTATCTAATGAATATTTTGGATTATCCATTAACCAACCTATAAATAAACTGGACTTAATAATTCAAACCTATAAAAGTCAGTTCATAACTAGATGGATTGATTTGGATTTACTTATAGTTGAGCTGGATAGATGATGGGTTTCTGCTCTATGTAGTTGGTAGATTGGAGGTGTGGTAAAAAATGCAAATATAAAGATGACTTTTCTTAGCAGCTTTATTATGGCTTCCTATTTTCCCTTATTAAGCAAATATGGCTTCTTTTGTAGATTATGAGACAGTAATTTTCAGAACTTAGTCAAGTAGAATGGGAGCTTGATGGAAGATTTGCTGTAACATATGCAAAAGTTGTTCATGGATATTGTATGATGTGTGAATGTTTCAGAATATATTCCTGTAAAGTTGATTTGATATCAGTTTCCATGGAGATTGTACCAAAGGAACCTATCCTATCATAAAAGGGTGAAAAGGGAAGAACCCTTCCCTTTGCCACCCCAGCCCTCCCAGCACAGTGTAACAGTCTAAGATTTGAAATCCATTACCATGTTAGACTTTCAAATGGGTGTGGGTTTGTGCAGGTTTCCTGTTCATTGTGCAGTGAGACGATGGAGCGTGATATTTTCAATATCCATAAAGGTGAAAATTGCCCTCAAAGGATTGTCACTTGTGAGTTCTGTGAGTTCCCGTTGCCAGCAATTGATCTGGCCGAGCATCAGGTAGTGTATACTGTTTAAATTTGTTTTTGGTACATTTATTTTTATATAAATAACTAATGAATTAGGAAGGTTGAATTAATATATGCACTAGTGCACTGATTTCGGTTTGATCTTTACAACTTTCAGGAAGTGTGTGGGAATCGAACAGAACTTTGTCACCTTTGTAACAGATATGTCAGACTTCGTGAAAGATGCAGCCATGAAGCTGGGTGCAATGGCATCCAAGATGTTACTGTGGGGAGTTCTTCAAGGTACGAAATGCCATCATTTTGTCTTAGAGATAGAGTTGCTTGGCAAACTTATGAACAAGTCATTATCATCTGCGTAATATTTGTTTTTAACATAATTTTACAATGTGACGGGACATCTAACCAACATTTTGAAGTTGATTTACTTATATAAGCAGTTGGATAAAAAAAAATACTTGTCATGTAATTGAATTTCTTACATTATTATTATGATGCCGTTGATACATCTACCTCTTACTATATCGCCAATGTAATTATTTTTTTCTTTTCTTGTAATTGATCTATTTACCTTATTTTGTCTAACAGGAATGAGAGAGAAGCTGAGAGAGGGGCACATGCTCGAAGGAGGCAGCAGAATGACTTTTCAACTACACGTCTTCTTATCACAATAGCAATTACTGGTATTGCTGTTATACTGGGATCTATGTTTCTAATGAGGAAGGCAGAGCCTCGTGATGTGCATTAGCAGCAGAGAGGAAAACATGTTTTGATCGTGTAAATCTCTTTCATATGTATAATCTATTTGCCTGCAACAGAAAGCCGGTGTGGTGTACTTTTTCTAGTGTATTAAAACACATAAGCATTGTCATTATGCACAAATATACATTGAGTAGTTATGTACTTTATTCAAAATGATTATAGTTGTGCATTTGATAGAGAGAACTTTCAAGTACCAAGAGATATGTTTGAGCCTTTTTTGATAGGTATGCAATTCGTCGTTGATCTTCCAATTCAGTTCTATCCTTTCACATTAATTCAATATCTAGGGGTCGCCAATATCTGCAGAAATATAACTGATCATATAGTCTTCTTTTTTTGCTAATGAGATCATATCGGATAGTTTGAATTTATTGTAAAACATCTTAAAAGTGTTCCTAAATATCCTCCTAACTACTAAATGAGATAAAAAAAAAAAAAGGAGATGCAATTAATGTTTTAAAATATATTCAATTTTTCTTTCACTTAGGAAGTTTTAATAGGATTTATTTGGAGGATAAATCATTTCTCATTAGCAATATGTTATCTGGACTTTGTCTAGTTTTTCCTTGGACTCTCTATTTTGTTGGAAAGTCTGTGTTTCTTTTTATTTATTTTGATAAGGTAAATCTCTAGAAATTGAACGCTATACTAATAAGAGCTCTGTTAAAAATGAACAAACACTATTTTCGTATCATGATTTTCAAAACATGCATAACACGTCATATATCACCTCTCTGGTTGCTGTATAGCAAGTATGTCTAGCAGGATGTTAATTCAAACATGCAGGCTCTCCAAAAACATAGTAACAGAGAAAGTTGATATAAAGTATTTAACTTGCTAAGGTTTTTTCACCTTCCTTTCTCATCTGATTTTGCGAGGTTATGTTACTTATGAGAATCAATTCTTAGGTAAACACCTTTATTTTCAAATTTCAACTGCAGTAATACCTTGGGGTTTAGGGTAGACATGGATATGGAAGTCATGTGCAGCACTCTTTTTGTGCGGGATGCGGGGATCAATGCCATCTTTTTATTTTTTGGGGAGCTTTTATTATTATAGTTAGTTATCCAATTGTAATTAAGTAGTTAGTTATGAAATTAATTTTATACGATCATAAGTCCATTATGTTTAGTTAGGACTACTGTAACTTGTATAGAAATGCCTTAGTAACATTCAGTGAAGTCAGATCGTTTATTTTCCTAATTCAATATGGTATCAGGAGTATTCTCCCAAATCTTCCACATTCTCTGAAATCTTCTTCTTCCTCAATACGATTCTTGTTTTTCCTTTTTTTTTTTTTTTGTTCTGCAACTTGCTCTTTCCAAGAACATTGTTTTCTTGGTGGCTTGTTGGTTCATTTTCTTTGTGATTCCTCTCTTTTCTGCCATGGATGAGCTCAAAAAACCCTACTTCCTGCACCAGTCTGACAATCCAGGTCTCGTTTTAGTTTCTTAGCCGCTCACAAGAGATTAACTACGACTCATGGGGTTGTTCGATGGAGTTAGCTTATCAGTGAAGAACAAAGTTGGCTTTATCGATGGCTCCTTGCCTCGACCCAATGTAGATGATGCTCAGTTGCTAGCGCTATGGACACGAAGCAACACCATCGTGATTTCCTAGATCTTCAATTTCGTTTCGAAAGACGCTGTTGGAAGCATCATGCGCTCCAAAATTGTGACAGATATTTGGAAAGAGCTTCATGAAAGTTACCAGCAGAAGAACGATTCCAGAGTGTTTCAACTTTGCCGCAATCTTATGAATTCTCTCAAGGTTCTGATTCAATCAGTGTATATTTCACAAAGTTGAAGGCGATTTAGGATGAGTTATCGACCGATCGTCCTCTTGCTCAATGAACATGTGGTCTTGGTCCCTTAGTTGAGTATCATCAAGGTAAGTGTGTAATGTCATTCCTCATGGGCTTGAATGAATTCCCTTTTCCATGGCCCATTGCTATTATTGGAGCCTCTTCCCTCTATAAACAAGGTTCTATCTCACAAAGAAGAAAAACAACAAGAGTTGGTTTCTTCCAAGATTGATTGACACTTGCTTTTGTTGTAAAAACTGATCCAAAGGTAGCTACTCAGTCCAAGAACGGTCGGCCAAAATGTTCCCCTATGGTTACTTAGGCCACACAATGGACAAATGCTTCCGTATTCATGGTTTCCTCAGGGTTACAAACCCAAGAACAAGAGTAATACTGTCAAAGCATTTGTGAATATGGTGACTAAAGCTCCTTCTACTTCAAGTGATTTTTTGGCCCCCCTTACCTAGTCCCAATATCAACACTTATTGAATATGATCACTTCTCAAATGTCTACTCCAAAGCATTTAGGTAAGCAGCAAGATGCATTGGACCCTTGCCTACAGGTATCTTTCTCAGTGTTGTTTCAAACTATAATTTAGGTCTTGATTATTGGATTTTGGATTCAACAGCAACTAATCACATCATTTTTTCAAAATCCATCTTTAGTACTTTTCAACCTGTTAATAACTCATGTTATTTTGCCAAACAAACTTAAAGCTCCAGTTCTTGGAATAGGTTCCCTTTCCCCTAATTCATACATTATTTTACACAAAGTTCTATATGTTCCATCTTATGTTTTTCATCTGATATCAGTAAGGTCCTTGGCTGTGACCAATCCTATATTTCTTACCTTTGCTAATAATTTTTTGCACCTCGGGACAAGCAATCTTTGAAGATGATTGGCAAGGGTGAAGTCAATCATGGAGGACTTTATGTCTATCATCCCTCAACCAAACCTGTGTAATTCTGTTTTAGATCCTAGATTATTTTGTAATTCTACTGTTGCTAGTAATGTCACACCCTATGTTTGGTAGTCTAGACTAGGACACATGTCTCACAAACCTCTTTCTTGGTTATTATAGAATAAAGTTGCAATGTCTAGTAAGTCTGTTGATGTTTCTAAATGTTCAAATGTTGGTAGTTGTTCCACTTCTCAGAAACTTTTTGAGCTTATACATTGTGATGTATGGGGTTGCTTTCATCATCAGACTTATGCAGACCACAATTTTTCTTGACTATTTTTTATGATCGTAGTGGGTATACTTGGATATGTTTACTTAAAATCTGAAGCCACTATCAAATTAAAGCACTTCTTTAATGTGGTAGAGCCTCAGTTTCAGTCCTCCATAAAATCCTTAGGGACGGACAATGCTAAAGAGCTTTCTCTCACTGATTTCTTACTTGAAAAGGAACATTACATCAATTTTCATGTGTTGCAACTCCTCAACAGAATTCAATTGTTGAGAGAAAGCATGGACACCTCACTAGGGCTTTATTCCTTTAGTCCAAAGTCCCCTTACAATTCTAGGGAGATTGTGTTTCAATTGCTGCATATATTGTCAATAGAAGTGCTTCTCAGGTTCTTCAAAATCAAACACCTTATGAAAGGCTTTTTTCCAAAGACCTCGATTGTCAGCCCATGAGAACTTTTGGGTGCCTCTGCTATGCCTGTACTTTGGTATCTACCAGGCACAAATCAGTCCCAGGGCAGTTGCTGGTGTGTTTCTCGGGTATCCAAGTGGCTACAAAGGTTACAAGAAATATATGATCTTCAGCAGAAATCCATATTCATTTCAAGAGATGTTATATTCCATGTAGATATCTTCCATTTTCTTTCAATGCAACTATCCCAAGCTATAGTTGATCCTTTTCCTGATCTGGTTTTGCCTATATCATTTTCATATTCCTCAACTCTATCATATCCCACCACAAATACACACCACCCATAGCCTATTCAAACTCCTACATTAGCTTTTGTTGTTCCTTTGCCGTGGCTTGAGACTTTATCAGAACCAGAAATTGTTCATGACACTAGTCCTGTTGATAATTCTATTGATAACCTCAACATTGATCACAATATAACTCAGTCTTTCTTATAAGAATCTCAACCCTAGATATCACAACTTTGTTATGCAAGTGTTCTCTATCTTTGAACCTCAATTTTACCACAAAGCAGCCAAGATTCTTGAATGGCAGAAAGTAATGAAAGTTGAATTGATAGTAATGAAATCAAATAACATTTGGACTTTGATTCTATTACCTCAAGGCAAACACACTATCGGTTGCAAATAGGTTTACACAGTTCAACACCTGCCAGATGGTAGTGTAGACAAGTATAAAGCACAACTAGTGGCCAAAGGCTATACTCAACAAGCGAGTTTAGATTTTATTGAAACATATTCACTTGTTGGCTGTTGCCAAGCTCTCCACAATTAGGTCCTCCTCTCTTTAGCAGCCGTCAATAATCTGAGTCTTATGCAACTGGACATAAACAATGACTTTCTAAATGGCAATTTGTTTGAAGAAATCCACATGGATTTGCCTTTGGGATTATGACAAGCTACAATAAGGGAGAGAAAGTATGCAAATAAATAGATCAATTTATGGATTATGACAAGCTACACGACAACGGTTTACAACCTTTGCTGCTGATGCATTGTTTGAAGCTGGTTTCTCTTAGTCAACAAATGATTATCCCTTCTTCACTAAGGGGGATGATTCTACCTTTGTGTTCTCCTAGTTTATGTAGACGATTATCGTAGCAGGACCTTATCATAGCCTACTATAGTAGGTAAAAGAATTCATTCAACAGAAGTTCAAATTAAAGGATTTGGGTTCTCTTACATATTTTTCTGTTTGGAGATTGCATGTCCAAAGAAGGAATTATACTTTATCATAGAAAGTATACATTATCATTGTTAGAAGACATGGGTTTCCTAGGTTCCAAACCAGCTAAGCTCCCCATGGATCCAAACTTGAAGCTAAGCAATGATGAAGGATAGCCACTTCCCGATATTAGCTAGTACAGAAGACTAATTGTAAGATTGCTTTGCTTAACTATTCAAGACCAGATATTACTTATGCGGTTAATCAGCTGAGTTAGTTTTCATCCAAACCAACAACTTCACACTTACAAGCCATTAACCATTTACTGAGATATCTCAAACAATCTTCGAGTCAAGGCTTATCCTTCAATGCTTCCTCATCACTTCACCTTTGAGCCTATATGGAAGCAGATCAGGCATCTTGCCCAAATGCTTGCAAATCAATTTCTGGGTATTATGTCTTCATTGGGGACTCACTTGTCTCCTGGAAATAAAACAAACAAGCTACTGTATCTCAATCCTTGGTTGAATTAGAATATAGGTCGCTTACTGTTGTAGCCAATACTGAACTCACATGGATACAATCCTTGCTATGAGATTTTCGTCTTCTAATCAAACCCACAACGGTTTATTGTGACAGCCAAGCAACTATTCACATTGCCTTACACCCCACTTATCATGAACGGACAAAGCACATTGAAGTGGATTGCCACTTTGTGCATGAGAAGGTACAATATGGTGATAAGATTGGTTCATGTCCGCACACCACATCAAACAAAGCCTCTCCCTGATCCTCAATTTCCTTTCTTATTACCCAAGATGAGCATTCGACGCATCTTCATGCCATCTTGAGGGAGAGTATTAGAGTTAGTTATCCAATTGTAATAAGTAGTTAGTTATGAAATTAATTACATACGGTTATGAGTCCATATGTTTAGTTAGGACTACTGTAACTTGTATAAAAACCCCTCAGTAACATTCAATGGAAGCCCGATCATTTGTTTTCCTAATTCAATAGTTAGTGGAGGTTTTCTATTATTTTCTTTCTTTTTTTCGGGGAGCTCTTAATGGAGTTAGCTGGTAAAATAAAGATGGTGAAAAAAATGCTAAGAGATTGGTTAAGTTGAACACGATGAGAGAGGTTGCAAGTTCGAGCCCCACTTATTTTCTTGAAGGAGAGGTAAATGTATATTTTCTTGTAAGTATTTTTTGAGCCAAAAAGTTTTCTCTAGTTTGAATTGGGATATCATCCTCATCCTAAATTTCTTAAATAAAAAAAGAAGAAGATGGTGATGGCAAATAGAAATTGAATCCCTAATACAAGACCAACAACTGTCTTGTCACATGGATTAAGAGAGACGCCACTTGTGCTACAGCGCTCACCTGAGGTACACCTCGCTTATTAGTAATGCCATCTTGCTAATACAAGGAAGACCTGAGGTACACCTCGCTTATTAGCAATGCCATCTTGCTAATGCAAGGAAGAGGCACAACATTTTACAAGAGATTTTGGATGATTATGCTCGTTTAAGGATCACCTTTTATATACATTGTCATGATCATAACTAACTGTTCTCTGAAAGAATATTAGGTGGAAAACATCATATTTGATTCAAATAAAATCAATGGAAATATAATTAGTGAGCCGAAGATTGGTTTTCAAGGTAGGCAAAACTATAAAACTGTATGAAAGTTACCCAAATTCTACCTTTACTATTTGTTTCTGTTGACAAACGTGAGATATTCCTTTCAATAGCATCTTAATTTTGCTTTGATTTTTCTTTGAACGGAGATGTCAACAAATAACAACAAAGTTGGGGCTTACAGGTGATTATTTGAAATGAAGTGAAAGATCTCAAACGTTATTGTAAGGCCTAGATGCATGGGAAGCAAACAGTCTCCACAGGAAGCCAGGAACTTAGGCTCTATTAGGAGTTAGAATTTAAAAGGGGAAGGGAAGGAAATTGAAGACATTGGCAGGTTTAAACATGTTTTAGAGTTCTACTTTAAATTAAGAAAGATATACGAGGATCATTACGATCCTGCCAAAGTCCTCTATAACTCCCATCTTTTAGTTTTTCCATTTTGGGAGGTTTTGTTGAATTTTCAAGTAAAGGCAAACCCTTCAAAAATTTTCTGCTAGGGTGAGTTTGGTTGAAGGATGAAATTAGGAAAAAAAATTTTATGAATAGATAAGTTTTATGTGTAAAATTATATGTATAAAGTATTCATAAAAAAATTTCTCTTATCTTTTTATCCCCTAATCAAACACACCATAATGTCCTTTTTTTTCTTTTTTTTTTCTAACCCCCAAACAATGAAACAAGGTGGTATTGACCAAACAAAATGAAACAAACCGTTAAATGCCAAACAGAACACAAGTGTGCCCATACATGGAAAAAACTTCTAAACCCATGTAACACACCCACCAAATATTAATGTAAGAAAGTGTAGGTATTAAAATACACATATTTTGAGATGGGATGATTATATTGTATATTTAAGTTAGAGTGATATTATATTTAGTATTCTACTATGATGTTCAAATAACACTGCCCTTCGTAAATTTAGAAGAACATTTTTTATATCACATGGATGATCTTGTTCTCTCTACTCAAATTTTGAAGTTCTCTTAGGTAGTGTTTGGTATCTATCTCAGAATAGTGGAGAAAGAGACAATAGAGACAGTGGAGATAGAAATATAAAAAACATTATCTCCATATCGTGTTTAGTTGTGGAGTATAAGGCATAATAACTGTCTCCGTATCTTGTTTAAAAATATGGAAATAACATAACAAATACATGATAAAAGAAATTAATACCCTTGTCGAACTGCCATCGGCATCCACTAGGCCACAGCCGGACCATCACTGCACCACTAATGATTGTGAGGACATATAGGAAAATATTAAATATATATAGGATATTATTGAAAGAAAAAAAACATTAAATTTTTATCTTCATATCCTGTCTCTACTTTTTAGAGGTACAGAATAAAATATTTAAATTTCTGTACCCGGGACCATAGAAAAAGTTTTTTGTCCCTTATTTCTACTTCCACCACCAAATAGATTTGTATATCTATATTTGTGTTATCGGTACACAATCAAACACTGCCTTAAAGCAACGACTTATGATTCAAACCCCTTGCACTTCATCATAACATACCGAATTTATTTGAATACGTCTGCAGCTTTACTTTCTCTTATGAAGTTTTATGAACCTTATCAAAGATGAATCAGCGTGACTTGTAAATCAACCTCTCAAAATTTAGCTTGTTGGCTACAGAAATTCTTAAGTAATCTCTGCCTGCCACATCATCTCTTGTGCATTCTATTCAGCAGTTAGTATGAACATGTACACTTGTGTGGCTTTTCTTTCGCGTTTGAATTTGTTTCGTATCTCCACTGACTTCATATTTTTATTTTCTTGGCAACATCTTCACTCACTTTTTGTTGTAAGTTAAGATTAAGAACAAAAACATACTTTGTAAGAAAGAAAAACAGAGCTCCGAATCTCCTTAAAAACTATAGCCAAAATTCAAGGAAATCTTTCTCAAAAATGTGATTGAATTTTATTTATTTTCCGATGATGCCACTTCCTCTTCGTCTTAGAAGTGTCTGACTCTGACATAAAACATGTATTTGGTGGTGTTTGTTAAGGGCATCACATTTGTGAAATGACACGACATAGCTATGAGCCAAGTCACAAACCCGTGGTATTATATTTTCTTATTCGAGAAATGATATTTTGACACCTATATGGGATGTAGACACCCATATGAGTCTCATGTAATGGAGGAATGATGGAAAAAAAATGAGTTAGGAAAAAAAAAATAAATAATAAAATCTATGTATATTATAAATAAAGTGTTTAGATATTTAAAAAAATAGGACGTTGAAATAGCAAATCCCACTTATTCTCATGCTTCAGTATCAGTTTTGTCCCCCACAATCCTAAACGTACACGGCTACAGTGGCGACTGAGTAAAGAATTCTCCACAACAACCCAAGAAATGAAAAGAAATAAATAAAAAATATAAAGGCACCGGCCTTTAGTTGAAGACAACAAGACTAAACAGTCTTGTGAATCTCAAGAACTTTTATGACAAAACGAAGAAAAGAAATTGCAGCAAAATCATATTGTAAGACTGGATATAGCAACTAAAGATCATTCAAAATGTCATCGCAAGCAGTGCAGTTGCGTGTCGAAGACAGTCATGTAAGAAATTGTTTTCTTCATTTTATTTAGAGTTTCGGATAATATTCCGTTGTTCTGGTTTTATGTCAAAGTCAATTGAATTGCAGTTGGTCTTGGACAACGGCATACTGCAAGTGTATTTGTCCAATCCCGGTGGAGTTGTCACCAGAATACAATATAATGGCATTGATAATCTCCTTGAAGCTCAAAACGAAAGTGGTAACAGAGGGTTGGTGCACACTAAAGCTATAGATCTGGTGTTCTTATTATATTTTCCTCACTATTCAGTGACTATAAATTACGGTTACTTTTAAATAATGAACTTGAAGGTATTGGGACCTTGTTTGGAGTAAAGCAGGAAGTACAGGAACAACCGGCATACAAGAGCGGTATGTGATAATTTAATTGCCTCTCATGAATTAACCTTATTTTTTTCCATTGATTGTTGACAAGAGATTCTTCATTATAAACCACAACATGTGAACTGGGGAGTCAAATGATGTCTTCTTTACGGCTACACACGCAGGATTGCAGGAACAAGATTTAATGTAATAGTGGAAAATGACGAACAGGTTGAAGTCTCGTTTACGAAAATGTGGGATCCATCGATGGAGGGAAAGCTTTCGCCTCTGAATATTGACATAAGGTTTCATTACATTGTCAGCTTAGTAAGATTGACATCAGTACAAAGTCATTAAGCAATTACTTTGGAAAATAAAAATGATGACAGTAATTAATTTTCGACGATTTTTTTCTGCAGGTATGTGATGCTGCGAAATTCCTCAGGCTTCTATAGTTATGCCATCTTTGAACACATAAAGGAGTGGCCTGCTTTCAACATACCTCAAATTAGGATCGTTTTCAAGCTTCGGAAAGACAAGTATGGACATTTTCTTACAACTTTATGTTATATAATACCCTTAATTTTAATGCTTCTAGTTCAATAATCTATGGGAGGATCTTGTTCGCAGCTCTTCATAGCCTCAAAGGCTTAATAACGCAATATTCGGCATGAGTAGGTAAATTAAGTTAATGCAAGCTAATTTTTAGAGGTTATATATAATGTAGGTTTCATTATATGGCCGTGGCTGATAATAGACAAAGATTCATGCCTCTCCCAGACGACCGATTACCTGGAAGAGGACAGGAACTCGTTCCCCCAGAAGCAGTTCTGTTGGTCAATCCCGTGGAGCCAGACTTCAAGGGAGAGGTACTCAAAAAATAAATAAAGACAATAGATTGTAACTCTTGAGAATAAGTTAAAGGAACAACTTGCAAAGTTGTTACGCGTGAATTTGGTGATTCTTTTTTAATAAGATCGCACAACGAACATGTCCCCCTAGATGTTACATATGCATATTGAATTATTTACAGTAACATGATTGCTCAATTGTCCGTATATCGGCAAAGATGAAGCAGCTAGGTCTAATTTAATAATATTCTCCATTAAGTTATTCATTCTACTCTATTCACGGGTTCTACTTCGGTGCAGCATATTTTTCTTAAGGTTACATCGTGTTGTACTTCGTTGAAAGTTACAATGTGAGATGACAAAAATACGTATTAAAATATTACAGGATGTAATACGGAGGTAACAAATATTCTTAGAACTTTTGATGCAACCGGAGTGTTTTGGCTGTACCTTGACTCTCTTTTGCTCTGCCTCTTTTGGGTATAATTATCGAAAAAAGAAAAAATGTTATTCCTTGAAAGCATAAATGTTGCATATCAACACCACAAACTATATCATTAAATCAAATTAGCACCTAGAAAAATGTCCGACTCAAATTAGCCTTGCTAAAATTTGTTATTTATTAGGATTTGCTCACCAGAGAAAGCAGAGATTAACATGATTCACGATTATAAGTTGAGGGACTACTTAATTAGATTTTAAACTTTAGGGATCAAAATAACTCCCAATCATCAATGAAGAAACTCATTAATAAAATTTGTTGTTATTTAGGTGGATGACAAGTATCAATACTCATGTGACAACAAAGACCTTAAGGTCCATGGGTGGATAAGCTCTGAATGCAAAACTGAAATGCCCATTGGGTTTTGGGTCATCTTACCCAGCAATGAATTCCGATCGGGTGGCCTTGTTAAACAAAATCTTACCTCCCATGTCGGCCCCATCAGCCTCGCAGTAAGTGTTTTTACTTCTTACTTCCTCTGTCTCCAATTAACTGTCTATTTGGATGAACCGATACATTCGAGATACCTTGACATTTTAATATACTAGTTCATCCAAATAAATAATTATTTAGGGTCGGAGGGAGTAGTTATAAGGCATGAGCCCAACTTGATCATACCCATTAAACATCTTGTTGAATGTAAGATGAATGCTAAATTTTAATGATGAGCTAAAAACAAAAAGCTTGCAATGTTGTTGTATGTATCAGATGTTTCTTAGTGCTCATTACGCAGGAGAGGATATCGTTCTGAAACTTCAGCCAAATGAGCCGTGGAAGAAAGTTTTCGGGCCAACTTTTATCTATCTCAACACTTTGTTGGATAGTGACGACCCACTGGAGCTCTGGGAAGATGCCAAAGATCAGGTTTCTTAATTAAATTCTTATGTGCTTTATAAAGAAGTGTTGCTATGTACAATTCATAGCTCAACATATCAATTTCACCATTGTCCTGCCTTTAGTATAATTTTAATGCAAAATTATGAATGGCATAGAGACTTTTTTCTTAGTTAAGAAAGAGTATATGAATAATTTCTCATCATATCAACCTTATGTATGGCAAATTTAAGTTTAATTGAAGAAAACAACTTAAAAAGAAAAGCACTAATGTACTAATTGAGAAAAAATGGCCGCTAGATGAACGAGGAAATTCAAAATTGGGCCTATGACTTTCCAGCTTCAGAGGATTTTCAGAAGACTAGCCAACGGGGGAGTGTTCGTGGCAAGTTACTAGTTAGAGACAGGTAACAAGATTACACGAAACTACCAATATATCAATTGCCACAATGAAACTGCAGCTTTTGAAGCTCCCAAAATGTAAATTTTCAGATGCCAAAGTGATGATTACATAGTAGCAAGTGGTGCATATGTAGGACTAGCTCCACCTGGAGACGCTGGATCCTGGCAAAGAGAATGCAAGGTTTAAACTAGTCTAATTTTGCTTACATGAATCAAGAAAATAATTTATAGAGTATCAATGTGAGAGAAATTTATATACATTTTACAAAATGATTCTTATTATTTAATCATTTTCACTTACTTTCTCTCCTCTATTACTCTTTTCCCTCCGTTCTACTACTCTTTTCTCTTACATTTATTTCATAAGCAGGGATTGGATAGTAGGGTGGGGGCATATGCCCCATAACAATTTTGATTTTTGTTTAAATTATATAGATATTTATATTTTTGTCAAACTATTTTGTTGAGTTTGATCCTATGTTAACTCTAAACTAGCCAAAATAACAAAAAACAACGCAGCCCACTTGTTCCTATGTTAATGTATTGCTCCTGCCAGCCTTGCCCCATTCTTAAAGAGATACATTGGTGTACAATAAAAATATTACAACAATTATTGTACACTATAATGTACATTGCACAAAATGACAAATAAAAATATGGGTCCAAAGAGAGAGAAATAAAAAAAAGAAGACATATAAGGATGATGGTATAGAATTGTTATAGGATTTTATTGTACATCAATCATTGTTCTTCTAAATTTTTTAATAGACAATTGTTTGTAGAAAAGTAAATTTAAAACATAGACTATTATTTGAGAATGAAAATAGCGTTTGCTAAACAACCCAAACTTTTGAGCTCTATTTTTCAATGTTTCTTGGGGCAATTCAGATTTCCAGAGACTAGTACTAATTGGGTACCAATTTTTTCTTACGTGACCTCTGTGGTTAGGGATACCAATTCTGGACTAGATCAGACGAGGAAGGCTACTTCTTAGTCGATAATATACGTAGTGGAGATTACAATTTCTGTGCATGGGTGCCGGGTTTCATTGGAGAGTATTGGAACAATGCTGTCCTCACCATAACCCCAGGTTCTTCATCAATATCTATATATATAATTTTTTTTTTCTAGATCACTGGTATTCAAGATCTGATAGTATTGGAACAATGCCGTCCTCACCATAACCCCAGGTTCTTCATCAATATCTATATATATAATTTTTTTTTCTAGATCACTGGTATTCAAGATTTGATAGACTAATATGACTCAACATGCGTCACCTTATTATATAAATCAAACTCTTAAAGTATTAATTAAACTGTAAAATACTTTTACAATATTTTTATTTGCTTGGCTTTTTAAATAGTGGATAGAAGTTAACTATGATGATTATTAAAATATATGATTCAATGGTTGTAGGTTAAATTGATCCCTATACTTTTGAAATTTGTAATTAAGCCTCTAAACTTTTAAAACATTTGTGATTAATTCCCTAACCACAAACTTCCATTAAAGGACTATTGAAAAAACAAAATATTCAAAAGATGTCATCTATTTGTTATTTGAGTTGGAATGTGATCTCATCGTATTAACCTAATTATTTTACAGACCACTTTTCTCTCCATTTCACTATCCCACACATTTATCCTTTCAATTCCCGAGCTAGTACTTTGCAAACATTATTGTTGCTTATCTTGGAGGCATGATAAAAGTGATAGCAATAGAATATTGTGATTTTAAATTTATATGTTTAGCTAATATATTGAAGACATGTAACGGAAGATTTTCGAATACGCAATTCCACCATTTTTTTTTCTTTTAGAGAGAAATGAATCAAAGATTTATATGTCATGTCTAACACTAATGATGATGCTATTTCTGGGAATCTAAAACCAGGGAAAGAACAATACGGTGGCACTGCTTTACTGTAAATAAACTATTGAATTCCTTAGGTATAGTTACGAGAAAATAAAAAGATAGACAGTAAAATAATAGAAAAATGCTGCAGAAGATGATTAGGATTAATATAATGAGATTGCATTCCAACTCAAATCACACATAGATGGCATCTTAGAATGTTTCATTTTATTTAACGGTCCTTTATTTAACGAAAGTTGATGATTATGGAGTTAATTATAAATATTTTATAAGTTTAGGGACTCAATTATAAATTTCAAAAATATAGGTACTACGGAATAATTTAATCATGATTTTATAACAAAACTTTTATGCTATTGCTATATAAAAATTAAATTCTAAATTTCATCCCGAATAGAGGATGCGATTTTTTTCTTTTTTTTTTTGGGTCAACAAAGGATGCAACTTTAGATGTGAGTTCCAATTTAAAGTATTATATCGCTAGCTTATATGTTCATTCCATTTTTGTTGAACATAAGCACAATGCAATATGCAGGTTGCGAAATAAACTTCGGTGACATTATTTTCGAGCCCCCAAGAGATGGTCCAACATTATGGGAGATAGGAATTCCCGACCGCTCTGCTGCTGAGTTCTATGTTCCTGATCCTAATCCAAAGTACATAAACAAGCTTTATGTCGAACATCCAGACAAGTCAGTTCCTCTCTTCACAAAAATCAAACCTTACAGGTTCAACATTATTGAACTTTGTGCTCCCACCAAACCACCATCTGTTTCATAGTTTTGTTCACCGCTAACAGGTTTAGGCAATATGGCCTGTGGGAAAGATACGCGGATTTATACCCAGATGAAGATTTGATTTATACAGTTGGTATCAGTGACTACACAAAAGATTGGTTCTTCGCACAGGTCACCAGGTACGCTCTTTTAAGGCTGAGTTGCTTTGTTTTAATCAGCCATATTATTCATGAAAGATGAAATTAGCGCATGAAATACAGGAAGAAAGAAGATGGCACTTACCAAGGAACTACATGGCAAATTATTTTCAATCTTGATTATGTGGAGGCAAGTGGAATCTATAAGTTGCGAATTGCTCTTGCAAGTGCAAATGTCTCTGAATTACAGGTTTGGAATCTCCTAAAAAAAAACAAAAATTACTTTTTTCCTCCCAGGTTAACATGAATTTTGTTTAATGCTCTCGCTTTCCATTCTGTCTTATCCCATGATGTTTTTGGTTTGGCATTTAAAAGGTTAGGGTGAATGATGTAGCACAAGATCCTCCACTATTTACTACGGGGGTAATTGGGAAGGACAATGCAATAGCTCGACATGGAATTCATGGACTCTACTGGCTATTCAGCATCGATGTGCGAGGTCTTCTGCTGAAAGAAGGCGATAATACTATATATCTAACACAGGCCATAGCTTCAGGCCCCTTGGCCCTCTTCCAGGGGGTAATATATGATTATATTCGTTTGGAAAGCCCCAGCCGTTCTCTTCTATAAAAGTGCAAAAAGAAAAGATTATTCAAATATAAACCAGATCCTACCACACCACACTTTTATTACAATTACAATACTGTTTGCCTGTCTTCTTTCATATTGTAATGAGTTTAATTTGAATGCTCTGTGGTAGTAAACTAGTTTTACATGGACATCTAATATGGTTTTGTCACGTCACCCAAAGTGCTTGACTCACTTTTTAGTTTGAGTAGAATTACCATATTTCTATGCAGAAAGTCTGACAAATACAAAGACACGATTAATTGACAATGTCAATTATTTTTACAAACACAACGTATCAAAATTAAATTCAGTCGTAGATTGTCCGAACTTCCAAATTCGACCTATGTAAAATATTACATATTGCAGACACTAATACACCGTTTCATTTTGCCTACTTGCTAATAAGACTAAATCTATCTGCCCAAAAAATCAAGAAAAAGAAAACTAGAATAAAATTAACCAATTCATACAGATTCATTCACACATTATATATATAGCGACGAGTGGTGTGCATGGAAAAATGAAAAATTACGCGGATTTATTGAGTTTGTTCTTGATATCTTCAGCGGCATCAGCAGCCTCAACCTGCATCTTGGTAGCCTCAAGTTCGGCAGCACTAGCTTCCGCCTCATTTCTTGCGGTAAGAGTCTTTGCCTGCTTATCCACACACACAAAAAAAAAAAAAAAGTATCACACCAAGTCCATCAAATAATGTTGAAAAAAAATGAGTACTACTACTACAACAGTACAAATTAAGAAGGCCTTCGGATTTAGAATTTACCTGGCCAACGAAAAAGGCTTTTACATACCTAAAGCCTTGCTGTACAGAAGCTGCGAAGGATAAGCAGCTCATCTTCACGCGAGACGCCAACGAGGTCTTCCTTTGATTTGAGGAACCCATGTCTTCCATTATTGCTAGTTGCTATACTATTGGACTGAAAATCTTCTACTGCTCTGTCTGTTCAGCTCTCTGACCATGTAAAAAGACAATAGTAACGTATAAACACAACCAATTTCCTTAAAGGGCAGAGCTGGGGCTGACACGTTTCCAGAACCTGGCTGCTTCTTCGTTCACGTGGCAGCTTTATGCCTGTCCGCGTCATTTTCCTCACTTGCCAAGGCCCAGCGAGGGATTTCTTATAAAATAATAATAAATGTGCAATACTTATATTACATATTTATATTAAATTATAAATTATAAATTAACATATAAAATGTTATAAATTAAAATATAAAAAATTATAAATTAATATATAATTTTTTTTTATAAACTTATTTATAATTTTTTATATATTAGTTTATTATTTTTTACATATTAATTTATAATACTTTACACGCTGATTTATATTTTTTTAACTTGATATAAGTATGATGATAATTATATACCACACTACTTTTTCATATAAATTATTTGAGTTGTTGCAACTTTTAGTTCTAGGCTACCTCACATTATATCAAAAGTATAAAATTCTAAAAATACAAGATAAAAGTATTTTATGTTATTTTCAGATGTGTAAAATTTTTATTTTTAATATTTACATATATCAGACTCATATTATATCAAAAGTGGTTTATGTTATTACAGGATAAATTTATAGAAAAACGCTTAGCTTAAAAAAAAAATTTACCTCAACTAAACCATAGCATTTTTAATTTTGGCATCAATTAAGTAATTTTGTTTGATTTTTAACTTAGATGAAATGATTAAATTGATAACAAAATAAAAATTATTATGATCAAATTGATCGAAAAAATTTTCTTAAGACCAAATATATATATATATATATATATATATATATATATATATATATATATATATATATTACAATGTTGATACATAACATCATTGATACATATAACATTGATCCACGTTACTCTTTTTTAAAATTCAACATGAGTTTATTTTATTTTTTTTTTTTTTAAATTATAGATTTGAAGTTTAAAGACTTTTAAAGAATAGATTGTGCATGTATTTTTAAATATGAAATTGAATTTAATAATTGTCATTTTTTATTATAAATGTGAACAAAATATTATTTGATGTAAATATGAATTTGAATTGTGAAATATATTTTCCATTTTAGAAGCAAAAAGAAATTAGAAAATAGAAATTGTAAGAAAATGACCCATGACAATATAGATTTAAGTAGTGTATAAAATCTAAATTTAGTTTCAGTAAAAAAAATCATAAAGAGATTTGATCAGATTATGTCAAATTAGGCTTTATTGTTTCAAATTAGAATAGATTACAAAAATTAGTATAAATATGAATATCAATTTATAATTGTGCCTTATTCTATCATATTATAGAAGTTAGTATCAATTTATAATGAGTATGCAAATTGATTATAAATTAGGATTCTAAATATTTTATAATAAGGTTAGAGGATTAGGTCCTCAAAGTGCTTGTGGGACATGTTCCAGAACATCTGCATTGGGCATACCAGTAGTTCTTGGTTGAATGATACTATCTCGTGCAAATTGCAGGCTCATTGGACCTTTGACCAAGGCTTCCAGAATTGACTTTGGAGAGTAAAGCAAAATTGGGCCTAATTGGAGAGCGAGTTACACCACTATGGTGGGTCAAGCACCCAGAAGGGGATGAGAAGACAGATGATAACTTTAATTTTTATGAATTTAATATATTATTAACTTATTATATTTGAATTGTATTTTATGTTATGTTGTTATGATTTCAATGTACATTTCCATGCAGGCTAGGAAGTTAAACCAATCGCCGACTCTGGGGAAGCTTTTCTAAGAGACCCACGCCTGGAAGGGCGAGAGGGGAGAAAGGGAGAAGTGTAGGTCAACCCATGTTCTGAGGCCACATACGTGAGTTTGAAATCCAACTCCTTACTATTTAATTTTAATTACTCCTTCACTTACTTCATTATTATTATTTATAATGTATTTTATCTTTTTCCTTTGTAGCATGATTATATAAAGTGGTGGGAGCGGGCATAGACCTAATATCAGACCTACTTGGTGGAGGTTAGGACTCCAACTAGCTTTTTTATTTGTATTATTGTCTAGATATTTTTATATTTATCGCACTCTTGACTTTTAGTTATTTTATTATGATATTTTGATTACTGTTATTGTTCATTATATTACTTTGTTTATTTAGCATTTTATTACTTCCTTATTTTATATCATTTTAATTTGTAATTAAATAATTATTTAAATAAAAATAAGTGAATAAATGTCAAATAATTAGATAATTTATACAAACACTTAAAATATGGAAATTAAATTTGTCTACAAAGAAAAAATTATTGACAAGTAGTACCCATCGGTATATTCGTCAATAATATTTATCCAACTCATCGATAATATTAACTTCTTGATGACCAAAATTACCAACGGGTACGGCTGCCTGTCGGTAATAATCTATCGACTAATAGAAAACTGACCCCATATATCTGTCAGTCAACTTGTTGATAAAAATACAGATTTTCAATATACTCGCGTAACACCTCAGGTCCACGTGTTTCTAAACCAATCTAGTATGATTTTAGGATCCCCCGGGACCTACCCGTGTTGACTAGCAAAGCCCTAGATGCTCGAAGGACACTTAGCATACAGAACAGGTATTTCTAAAACTACTATAGTAGTGGTAGAGGGCAAGGACGTTGTTCTTGCCTCGTGGATTGCTGTAGCGTTCAGGTGCATGTTTTTTTAGACATTAGGATCACTGAAGCGTTCATCAAGACAATAGTCTCAGGCCTCTTGACCGCTATAGTGGTACCCCTTGATGCCAAAACAATGCAAAAAAATGAGTTTCGTTTGAGTGTTTTCCACCCCTATAAAACCCCTTTCCGCTTGGGAAACACCCCTATTTTCGAAATCCCTAGCCCTAATCTCTCTTCCTCCTTCCCCACTCTTAACTTCACTCAATTTTACCTCCTCCAAGTTTCAAGGTAAGAGATTCATGTTAGTGTATGCTCACTTTCTTCCTATTCCTCTATGTTCTTGAGTTGGGTATTGTTATTTCTCATTGTTGTCAAGTGGGGAGTGCTCCCCCAATGTTGTTAGAGATTATTCATGTGTCTATGTTGTTGTTAGAGATTATTAATGTGTCTATGTTGCTCTATGGCAGTTGTTGAAACCATTCCACGCTTTCAAGGTTAAGTTGGTGGTACCTACGTACTCCCAGCCCTAAACAGTGAGTGAGTTCAAACTCATGACCTTATTTTTAGTCATTATAAGTATGTTTATGCATTATGGTTGTTAAACATGGAATTAGAGATGAAAATATATAGATATGAATCTACAAGTAGAGATATAATATGAACCCAATGACATGTGACCATCATCGGTCGAGGTCAGACCATTGTTGATTAAGGCTAGAACACCGCCAATCGAGGCCAAACCACCACTAGTCAACCCCAGGCCACCACCGATCGAGGATGAACCATCGCCAGTCAGCACCAGACCACCGCTAGATGACATGGAATGACCTTCGATGATGGTCGAATCACTATCGATCGACACCATTTTGTCATGGTGTAATATCTGGTGTATACGTGGTAACAGATAAATTTCGTATTGCCCTAGGGTCCCCTAGGACCCACCCGTATTGTTGGAAAAGCCCCGGATGGGTGGAGAGCTAAGGGATGCAAGTTAGGAGCTGTTGCTGCAAAATTCTACGGAACAATCTCACTATAGTAAGTAGGCGGGCTAGAAGGCTTGCTGCAGTGAGCTGTGTTCGCTATAGCGAATAGCAACTCAAGATTAGACTCTATCAACCTTTAAATGGCTCAAACATAGCTTTAACAATATTGGGAAAACACTCGCGCTTGACAACAATAGAGACAAACAACAACCCAAATCAAAGAGCAAAGAATGGAGATAAAGGGAAAGACAAAACCCATAAAACTCTTACCTTTGATCTTGGAAGGAGAATGAATGGGTGGATTTCAATGAGAAAGAAAGAAAAAAGGATTTAAGAGAGAAGGGTTTCAGAAATGAGATGAAAATCGTGAGTTTGGAGTGTTTTAAAAGGGTTAAGGGGCTCATTAAATAATTGCGTCATTTTGCACTGTGCTGACATCGGGCCTGCTTGCTCACTGCAGCAAGCCTGAAGAAGTTTTGTGGCTTGAATGACAAATATTGGTGCCATTTCCACTCTCCAGAGCGTAGTGGGTGTTGACGCCATTCCTTCCTTCTCTCCAAGTGAGTGGGTCCGAATCCTATGATCCTTATGTTGATCATTATAATTATTTTCCTTAATTTTGTGGCATGGTTGCATTGTTTTAGAGAAGATTTCCAAGATTAGAGATTATGGTTGATTTTACTAAGTGTGCAAAATGATGATTTTCAACTAGAGCGTGAAATAAATATTTTAACGTTAACTCATGAGACAATTATTGTTAAAGTAAATTTTTATTAAAGAGCTAGAGTATGATTATGACTCAATTGGGGATTTTATGAATTACCATGATGATTTTAAGAGTAAAATAATTATGTATTATAGAGTTTTATGCCCAGAGAAATGTCAGAGCAGAGCTTTAGAGAAAAATAATATGTTTTGTGAATTATAGACTAGACGATAGCTGTAGAGAAATAGACTGTGAGTTAACGGCTGAATCTCGATTGTTAACCTTGGTACCAAGTTGTCCCAAGAGGACAATCTCATAGAGCAAAGAACGGAACCTAGTTAAGTGTCCAATTTAGATCCTAGAGGGATCACAGAGTAGAGAACTCGTTATGTCATGGTCGATATGCATAGCCAGAGAATATATATGTATATGTTTATATCATTATGAAATGCATTATCAGAGATCCCTGTTTCTCTAGTAGAGTAATGTTTTTATGTTTTCCAGAGAATTTCAGTTTTAGAGGATTTTAGAGTTTTTGCATTAACCAGTTTTGATGTTATCTATGTAATTATTTATCTTTGTTGTTATCCTATAAGAGGATTATGAATGAAAGCTTGCTCATTGAGTTTTAGATAAAATTTACCTCTTTACCTTTTTCCATTATGGGTACAATAGTTGCTGCGAGTTCCTCTTTTCCACTTCCTTCCTCGCAGTAGAGATATTCTAGTTGGTGAGCTTCACTTTGAAGTGAAGTATTCTTTTGCATTTTGGTTAGAAATAGAGTACTTTTGTGAACATTGTAGGCAAGGTCTCAAACCATAGAGATAGATTTATATTGATTTATCATGAATTTTGTATTTACATGATTATAATTTCATGGATTTGTTTTTTTGTAAAGAGAGCAACTCATATATTTTGAATCACAGAAACAGATTTAGAGTTTGATTATAATATGTTATTGATGATGAGCTTGATTTTAATAGAGCTAAGGATTTATTAGAAATGGAATAATGTTTTATAATTTTGTTATTAAATCATGCATATAGAGGGACTTAAAGGTCACGAGACTTGTGCAGGGATAAGATTCTTTACACACTGGTCACATTCTTAGGTCAGGCCGTGACACATGGGTATTTTTGAAAAAATATACCGTATTAATGCCTCTTGGTATTTAGTTTGCATACCAAACACCTTTATATTAAATTCCTGGGAAATCACTTGGTATTCTCGAGAATGAAAAAATTATTTTGTGAACCACACGACCTCATAATATAGAGTTTAATTTCATTTATTAACAGGGAAAAATATCCAATTTCCTATTTTTAATTGTAAGACCTTTAACGTAGCCAATGATTGAATCTAAGTCTTTTACTAATGTGAAAATACATGATTAGATCTCTGTGTAATTTTTTTTCACAATAATAGTAAATATAAATTAAATCCTACAATATAAGGGAATTATTTTTATGATGGGTCTTTATAGAGACATATACAATATAACTTTTATATAAGAGTAAATCCCAAAATTGGTCCCTGACAATATTATTAATGGAAAAATTAGTCCTTGACAAAAATAAATTAGTATTGATGTCCCTGACAATTATAAAAATAGGATACCACAGGTCCTTAATTTAGCTACAAACTATAAAGAGTCCGACATGTAGGTTAATTGCTAATATGAACAGTCATTAATTGATCTATGTGACACTAGTGAGTTTTGCAGTACCAAAATATTTGTAATTTCACCAAAAAATATAAAATATTTACAATCCTAACCTTGTCCTAAAAAGAGAAAAGAAATTCTTCTTCTCCCTCATTCTTACACACCATCCCTCCCTATACTTTCTTCTCCCTTCTTTTTCAATTGTTATCCCACAAAAAAAAAGTCGTCTCCATATAGCCAACATTCAAACAAATCAATTTAAACATAAGTCATTGAACTAAAGAAACAATTAAAATTTACCTAATATTTCAATTCAAAATCAAAATCTAAATGTCCATAATAACAAACCAAAATAGCCTCCGTACAAAATTTAACCTAGTGTCAACTTGGAAATACATCTTATAAATTCAAGCTCCAATAAAAAATATTAAAAAAAAATCAAAATAGAACCTATAGTATACAAATACTTTAAAATAATTAACATACCTGTATTAAATACCCATCATGTTTGATACCAATATGATACTTTTATTTATATTTTATAAATTTTTTGTTGAATTTATAAGGTATGTCTATATAGAAATCAATCAATGGGGGAAATAAAACATTTTTATGCACGAACGTAGGAGAGGTGCGTTTTGTTTTATAGGTGTCAGTGTCACCTATCATATGACGAAAACGCGCACGAGGGCACAATTGTCATTGCACATCGTTCTCCAACCTTGCCCTCTATATATACCTTCAGCTCCAAATTCTAGGGTATAAAAGCCCCAAATTTCTTCGCTCCCAAAACGCTATCTACCCAGAAACTTCTTTCACCAGCAAAGCGAAAAAAGGGCACTACTACTCCCGGCTCTCCAACCCTCCACCATCGCCACCTGGTCCGTAATACAGATTTCAAACCCTAAATCTCCGTTTTCACCCTCTTCGCTTCTCTTCTCTAACTTCACCACAATTTTCATTTCCATTTATTGTTATAATTATTATTTTGAACGTCTCACAATTTTCTTCGGATTCTTGGTTCTGTTTGTCACCCGAGTCACACATCATCACGCTGTTAACCTTGACGCAGATCGCGTTTCGAAGGCAGCAATGGCGACTTTCGAGCTCTACCGTAGGTCGACGATTGGAATGTGCCTCACCGAGACTCTCGACGAGATGGTCCAGAACGGCACCCTTAGCCCCGAACTTGCGATTCAGGTTCTGGTACAGTTCGATAAGGTACTTTTTTCGGAACATGTGGAGGATTCGGTTTTGTGAGTTTTGTGATTTTGTGGGTCTGTTTTAACTTTTAACGTGTTTTTTTTTTCAATTACTTTTTTAATTTCGTGGTTTTCATTCGTATAGTCTATGACTGAGGCTCTCGAAACGCAAGTTAAGAACAAGGTCTCCATTAAGGTAACGGCGCTGGTTTTACCTCTTCTCTTTGATTTAAGTGTAGGATGGTGGATTTATGTGTTAAGGTAATGATTCTAGCTCATCGATCTTTTTAAAAAATGAAAGTAAATGGCTAAAATACTTTTCTATTACTCGTCTCTAATTTCACATTATCTTTCTCTCGTAGGGGTGAACTGGACATACAATATTTAGTTTTTAAGATTTATTGAAATGCCGAAAAACAATTAATTTGAAACAGCTAAAAGCCATAAAAGACTTATATTTTGAAATGGAGGGAGAACTGTAGTGGCATGTGACTCGGATGTTGGTTGCAGGATGATGCAATTTGATGTGTGAGTTGTTTTGAACTTGTTTGTTGCTTTTATAGGCTTATAAGCTACTCAACTCCGTTGCTCTCTTGTCTGTATTTCTGTTGCTTCAGTTTATCTGATTGGAAATAACCTTTCACCAAGTCGTGTTCCGTGCCTTGTTTGTCACACTAATCATGCATTGCCAAGTGGACCGTAGGCACTTAATTAAATTTTGAAAAATTTGAGGAGGTTTTCAATCATGTGTATATGTGGCAAAGCATGATAGGTGTGGGCAATGAAAGCCTGAAAGGAACATGTGATTTTTCATTTTCATCTGTTTATCTGTTGTTTGTGAAATTCAATGTGGTATTAATTATTTTTTCCAAACTTTGTTGTCGGCATTAATAAGTGACAGAGAAGATTAATAGGGTGATAATAATATTTTAAGTATAAAATAAATTCACTATTTTAATTGGGGTTAATTTAGTTAAATGTAATTATTTTTATTTATAATTTAATGACTTTGGTATTCTTGTACAACTATCTTAAATGATGGATAAAAAGGAAATGCGGGTGTACTGTGAGACAAAGATGTAGAGATAATGTAGGCTTTTTATTTTTGGGATAAGACAATCATACTTGAAACAGCCTCTCCGTTTAGGGGGGATAAGGTTGTGTACATCTACCTTGCCTCTATTCCACTAGATGGGAGTCTCGTGTAGTGTGCCGCCTTTAAACTGATCACACTGCTTGATTTTTTATCTTACTTTAATGAGCCAAAAAGTATAATTAATCTAATTGTTTGGTTGTGCCAATTGATAGATTCTATTGCCTTAAAAACGTCATTTTCTTCCTTTTTACAAGTGAGGTACTCATGATAATGATAAGGAATGGCCATGATCATGAGTGAACATGTTGACATACAAGCCTTTTTTGGTCCTTTTATGTTCTCTATGTTAATTTTTTGGGTTATTTTAGTTATTGTATATTGGTTTTTGAGTGGAAAGTATCTTAATTTAATTTTTACTGAATTATGCATCCTATCATTTGTCTTTGAAGTCAATAACAAGTCATTGATCATTCTTCCTGCAAAACTATCAATCTCACACATGAGATTCAAACAGAGAGTATTGGCCTGACTATCCATCCATGTATTACCCCCTCACTTAATTGTATGGCTTCCAACATTTGAGTTTCATTTTTCAGGTATTTAGTCTAATACTTTTGTATAATCTGCGGGTGGCTGATCTCCAGGAATAATGTTTAGTGTATGTCCTTTTGTTTTATTGTGATTTTCCATTTTTTGTCATTAGGACTACCGTTAACATTTTATTATTTGATGATGATGATTATGGATTGCTTGTATAGCCTTTTCTTCTTTAATCTATCTTTATTTTTTGGTTCTTTGAGAGGGAGCTAAAACTAGATGTTACCACTTACTTGACATTGACTGTTATGTGAGATGGGTTACAGCATGTCTCAAGGAGTAGTTCCTACTCGCTACTGAAGAATTTTCTGGGTGGATGCCCCATTAGAGAAGTTTTGTTTTGCTTATCTTGGGGAAGCTGTATAGGGACGGAAGGAGGACAGCTTTTTGCTTAACAGACATAAATATTGACATGGAATTGATTCATTTTAAGCAGTATTTCAAAGTGAAGTCTAAAAGTCACCAAAAACAAAGGAAATCAAAATTGAAAAAAAAAAAAATCCTGATTTTATTATTTTTGTTTTTCATCTCATATTGATTTAGTATCACTCTCTTTATTGCCTTGTCGAATCTTGTTGAACCTAACATAAACTAATACAAGTCCAAATATTATTTTTCCAATTATAGATCTCAATTTTTGAAGAAATATGGGGGAATAAAGTGCCCAATCTTCAGTGTGAGATCTGCTACAGTTATCTAAGTGGTTATTTCATAAATTAATATCATATGATAAATCTCACCCCACACAGGCACAGGTACAGATTGACAGATTTTGTTTTCAGTTTATATGATCATTGTCGTGTATAGGTGAATAATTGAAAATTGAAAAAGAAAAATAAAACAACGCTGTTATCCTCCTCCGATGTTCAGAAACTTGAAACGAATCTAAGAAAGGGAACATTATACAAAAGGAGCTCTCCAATCAGTCAACTTCAAAATAGTTTTTGTCTTTATAAAGTGATACTATTCTGTCTTCCCTGTTCACTTAGCAAAGAGGAATGATCATCTCATAAGGCTTTACTTCTCAAGCCAATCTATGCATTTCCTAAGATATTAGTTTCTTATATTGATCCAGAGTGCACAATATCAACATCATAGCACTAGCAAAGAAGCTTTATTCTCATTCTTTTGTGTTTGACTGGCTGCTTGAATTCTTACTGAAAATTATTGAAACCATATAAATTTGTTATTCAATACTACCTTGATCATTCACCATCTCTCATGTTGCTTTGTCTTACTCAATGCTCCAGCATAGTTAAATGTGACAGTTGAAGATATATGACTTGGCATCATTGTCTCTCACTATACAGCTCAGAAGCTTTTGAATCCATGTTGAAATTGCAATGTTCGATATTTCATGGAAGTTTAGTGTTAATTTGACTGTGCTATGCTATTTGATGTTGGCGGTGTATTCAGGAGCAGTTATCCAACTTTTGGGTACTGAATCACCCAACACCTTTTTTATTTCTGCATCTTTGTTCATTGTGTTAGGCTGCATATTATATTTAGATTTGCAATTCATGAATTATGATGAAGCTACCAGTCTTGTAAGTAATGAACTTGGTTATTCTCCCTTGCTCCCCCTATGCTGATATCTTCTAGTTTCGCTTTTTCAATAACAGGGGCATCTCCATACGTACAGATTTTGTGACAATGTTTGGACCTTCATCTTACAAGATGCTTCGTTTAAGAATGAAGATACCCCAGAGAATGTTGGACGAGTTAAGATAGTCGCATGTGACTCGAAGTTGCTCACACAATAGTATGCCCAATGTTCGCTTTGTTGTCATCTGCTGGAATTATGGGAATGGTGGAAAGACCATAGTGACCCATGTTCTTGCAGGAACTCTCAAAACTGTAGAACGTTGTAGATTTAAAAGCCATCGATCTTCATGTCATTTGGTAATTAATGTTACGTTGAGAATACCTCATGGAAGTCAGACGAATCTACTCTCTTTTCACTGTATTTTGTTCTATTCTTCCTTGAGCGCCAGTAAATGAATTTACTTTTATCCAGAGGACGACTTTTGTTGAGAGACTTGTTACCCTCATACCTAATTCGTTGACTAGGTCATGAATTCTGGAGCGCAGTCTTCAACACTTTCTTTCCAAATATTTTGAACCTTTCATCAAAGGAGAAGATAGAAATGGAAAATCTGAGGAGTATGGCATATGGCATATGAAAAAAAGCTTGTGGATTTGAATTTCAGAGGAAAAAAAAGGAAAGAACTTTTAGTGTACGATTTTAATATTTTATATTACAAGTCTTTTCTCTCTTTTCATTTTTAAAATCTAAATTCACAAATATGCTCTAAGATTGTAGTGAGTTTGCTGATTCATGATATGTCAGTACAGCTATGCTATCCTAGTTCCTGCCAAATGCTTTTGTTATTTGTATGCAAAGATGACCTCTTGTTTTCCCCGAAATTTTCATGTTCCCGTACCTTTTAGCCGCGGGGATAATTTATAGCAGTGGCTGTCGTAATGATATGTCAGTAGAGCTATGCTATCCTAGTTCCTGCCAAATGCTTTTGTTATTTGTATGCAAAGATGACCTCTTGTTTTCCCCGAAATTTTCATGTTCCCGTACCTTTTAGCCGCGGGGATAATTTATAGCAGTGGCTGTCGTATCTATCCTGGATAAGTACTTGGTATTGGTATTTATTCGGTATTTTGAATATTTGTTAATCATTATAATAAGTAACTATTACTTAAATGTAAATTAGTCCTTATAAAAGATAAGATTTTATAATTAAATAAATTAAATTATTATTTTATTCTTTTAAATCTTGTGTATTTTCAAATATTTTTTTTGAGTGTTATAAAATTATTTATTTTATGATACAATTATTTTATTGGTTGTAATTTTATATTTTTATATATCCTCCCATACTTATATCTTAATTTTTAGAAAATTACTGTATCCCGTATCGATATTTGTACCCGGTACAAGTATCACTCCAGTACCTGTGCAACATAGTTTATTGTCAATCATTTTTATAGAAACAATGTGAAAATAGCAACAGTGGCAGAGCATGGCTTTGGTAGCCAACAAAAACGAAGGTGCAGACGGCGAGCGAAGGGGCATAGGATGGCCAGGAGCAAGGCAGAGGTACTCTGGTTACGGTGGCAGTCGGGGTCGCAGCCAATAGGAGTGCTGTCTCGTGTTGTAAATAGGAAGGTTCATGACAAGACCTCATAAGGGTGTGTTTGAAAGGGTGACACAGGAGGGAGTGATACGAGTGGGATGACTAGAGAATAAGTAAATCATATTCGATAGTTATTTTAGTGGAAGAAGTGTAATGAATATGTCCCTTTGTTTTTTTTTTAATTATCTTTTCATCACTTAATATTCTCATTTTTTTCATCCTCCGATTGGGGTCAAGAAAAGAATAGTTGCAATTTTCCTTTTCTTTTCTCTTTCGTTCTACTTTTCACTTTTTTTTTCCTTCTATTATTAGTAATTTTCTTCCATTATATATGAAACTCTTAAACAGAGTCATTTGTGAATTGTGTGAGCATATGACCCACTTGGGACGGTGAGTCGAGCGTAGCAAATATGAGATTTTACTTGATTTCCGGATTTGTCACCGTAGTTCTCCATTTATTTTTTGCATTGAACAACACTGTTTGGATGAATGAAAAATATGTGAAGAACAAAAATGATAGGAGAGAAAATAGATGGAAATGTCGAGATGAAAATTTCTCCGATACTCTATAAAATTTATGATTAGTGGTACCTTTAAGATAATTTATAGCTAAAAATTTATCACGTATTTTACTAACTAAATTAATTAATATTTTAAATATTCATAATTAAATTATAACCCTTAAATTCAAAAGGATACTGATATTCTTAAAATACCAAAATTTAAAACTTATTTATTTATATAAATACTTAAAATATACGTCAACCTCTACATTTGTGTTAAACTTAAAACTCACTCTTCTATTAAAACTCACTCTTCTATCTCTTAAATTAATTTAAAATTTTGGATGTTATAATTTTATATTAGTCACATTTAGGATTTTTTACAGATATAAAATATAAAATAGCATATTATATATATATATATATATGCACGGAAATAAAAAATTTTACATATATATTTTATTTTTTATTATATAAAAATTAACTTAAACCAATTTTAGTGGAGATTTCATATTGTTTGCAGCAAATTGTTGAAATCGACTAAAATCGATTTGAGCAAGTTACTTACAAGCGATTTAAAGCTGCACAATTTTGCAATATCAAAACTGGGAAAAAAAATGAAAAAAGAGAAACCGAAGTTGGCTAGGAAACCAAAAAAAAAAAAAAAACCGAATAAACCAAGAAGTTTCAGTGTTTGTGGGAAGAGACGAGTTTTCTTGAGTGGGTATCAAGATTTAAATTGATTTCCATAATCTGTCGATAAAGGACATACATGTTTCTAGTGTATAAAACCATACGTAATTGTTGATTATAGCTCATTTCATTCATTTTTTTAATTAATTTTTTGAGGAAGTACTTTTTTTTATCTCTGTACTTTTCTCAGTTATCTCTTTCACCCCCTCATAACTCTTATTCATGGTGTGGCACAGGGGAGGAAAAAGAAGAGCATAAAACCAGCTTATATTTTCAGTGCACAAAATCATTTTCAAGTGTTGAAGATATCATTTTCAAATTCCCTCTCATGTACTTCCTCAAAAAATTAATAAAAGAACACGAATGAAATGAGTTATGATCAACAGTTACGCATGGTTTTATGCACTAGAAACATAAACTAGTTTTATGCTCTTCTTCTTCCTCTTCTGCGTGACGCCACAAATGAAAGCTATGAGGGGTGGGAGAGATGAATAAGAAAAGCACGGAGATAGAATGAAAACTTTTTTATAGGGTAGATGAGAGTAGGCCTTTTTCCCTCATTTTTACTTTTGAGACTACTACATGCAAGTTTCTTTCTTTTTTTTTTCTTTCCTTTTCTTTACTTGCCACTTTTACCGCTCCGTATACATATGCCACTTTTGTCAAGTTGCGGGGTGTAAGTGCGTGTTGGTATTTTGATGTTTGTATATAATTGCTTCATAGATAAACCCCTTCCTTTCGTTGGCTTTCCATATCCAACACAGGGCTATGTCTTACGTGGAGACAAAATATTTATCACCATGGTGGAGACGAAATCTTAACTGTTAAAAAATTAATCCGGTGGTTGAGATGAAAAACATTTGACTGTTTAATATGGTAAATGTTCCCCAACAATTATATCTAATCAAAACTTGTGGATTATACTTCAGCCCACAATTTCATTTTCTTCAGTTATTTGCCTTGAAGATCTTTTAACAATTTTTAGAAGTATGGTTGATTATTAATAAATTAATAAACAATGCTTAATTATGAGCAAATTAGGGGCCCAAATTCACGGCCTGGCGATGGTGGCATGGAGGTCCCTTCTCTCCCCATGGCACGGCGTGACATTCCACCTTGTCCATCGACTGTGACAATCTGCAACTCCTGCCGTGAACTTGGGAATGGCATCGACATGGGAACAAAGTTCACTATTCTTCACTAGATAGCAGTTGCGCAGCATCACATCCCATTTTTTCTTTTGATAGTCGATGAAATTTGGCCTGACGATCTGATAACCAGTGGCGGAACTTAAAAAAAATTTCTTGGGGCCAAGATATCTACACTAAAATCAAATGAGTAATATTATTTTGACTCACATTTTGTGGGATACTGTGTCAATATATTCACATTCATTATTGAACTGGATATGGACCCTTACAGTTTGGATCCCATAACCCATCCAATGGTGAATATAAATGTGTCGTTACAGTATCTCAGTAAATGTGAGTTAAAATAATATTTCTCAAATAAAATGCAAATCAACTATATAAAATTAAATGCATATCATATATATTGTCACATTTGTTACACTTAAACTAGTAACACATATGTATGTCTCATTGTCATACACATAAATACATACATGTATAAAATTTTTGAAATTTTTTTTTTTTTGGGGAGGGATGCCCCCCATTGTCTGACTTAAGCTCCACCACTGCTGATAACGGTGCCGTCTGGATGTTTGTCGGTGGCTCGAAAGCCAACGAAAGCCATCTGTTGGTGGTGTATACCGAGATGAACGGTGGACGGAACCCTAATGCTAAACGATGGGATTAAGTGAGGTATTTAGTGAATTTTAAAATTTATGATTATACCCCACCACTATAATTTTGAAATTTATAAATACACCCCAATTTAACATATTTTTATAGTCACCATGGTTCCAAACTGGCCAGGGACCACGTAAGAGGCCGCCTCCGACAGAGTCCGAGCATCAAGATATCACTTGCCCAACCCAACAACAACTACTGCTTGGCTTGCGTAGCGTTCTCTGCCTCCCTCTGGTGAGGCCACTGCCTTCTCTCTCTCTCTCTCTCTCTCTCTCTCTCTCTCTCTCTCTCTCTCTCTAGCTTTTTGTAGTACCTTGCCTTTGCCGCTCTGCTTTTGTGCTATGGAGCCTAAGTTCTTACCCTGTTCAACCAAACTCTCTTCATCACATGCCCCTTTACCGTTCTTCGTCTCAAACCAACCTGCTTTCCGTCAAATACCTAGCCTTTCTGCCAAACCCCATTGTTCCCTCCAAAAATCCCAATTCTGGGGCAGGGATTTCGATTTGGTTCTGTCACCGGGAAATGTTACCGGCAGAAAATCCCATGTTCCGTCTCCAGTAGGGCCCATCTGGGCTGCTGTCAAGAGAAGGAAAGAGCTTCCTTTTGATAATGTGATTCAGAGGGACAAGAAGCTCAAATTTGTTCTCAAGATAAGGAAGCTTCTGGTGAGTCAACCGGACCGGACTATGTCGCTTCGCCAGCTGGGTAAGTTTAGAAGGGAACTGGGTATGGAGAAGAGGAGGAGATTTATTGCTTTGTTGAAGAAATTCCCTGCAGTGTTTCAGATTATGGAAGAGGGTGTTTACTCTCTCAAATTCAAAATGACCCCTGAAGCTGAAAGGCTTTATTTTGAGGAATTGAAGGTTAGGAATGAGATGGAGGATTTGGTGGTCGTCAAGCTGAGGAAACTGTTGATGATGTCACTCGAGAAGCGGATATTATTGGAGAAAATAGCTCATCTGAGGACTGATTTGGGTCTCCCACAAGAATTTCGTGACACAATTTGTCATAGGTACCCGCAGTACTTCAAGGTTGTTGCAACTGAACGAGGTCCTGCTCTGGAGCTAACGCATTGGGATCCTGAGCTTGCAGTTTCTGCTGCTGAGTTATCTGCAGAGGAAAATCGGATTAGAGAATTGGAAGAGCAGAATTTGATTATAGACAGGCCCCCCAAGTTCAACAGAGTGAAGCTTCCTAAGGGCCTTAATCTCTCTAAGGGTGAGATGAGGAAGATCATGCAGTTCAGGGACTTGCCTTATATATCGCCATACTCAGACTTCTCGGCGCTAAGGCCAGGAACACGGGAGAAAGAGAAGCATGCTTGTGGAGTTGTTCATGAGATTTTGAGCCTCACTCTTGAGAAGCGAACTCTCATCGATCACCTTACTCATTTTCGGGAGGAGTTCAGATTCTCTCAGCAGCTGAGGGGGATGTTGATAAGGCATCCTGATATGTTTTATGTATCTCTAAAAGGAGATAGGGATTCTGTATTTCTAAGGGAAGGCTACCGTGATTCTCAGTTGGTAGACAAGGACCGTTTGTTGCTAATAAAGGAAAAGCTTCGCTCTCTGGTTAATGTTCCAAGATTTCCAAAGCGAGGGGCTGCCAGAAGACCTCAAGATGGCATGGAAAAGATTCAAGAGAATGAGAGTAGAGAAGATGAAAGCGGTGAAGATGTAGAAGAATGGTCAGACGATGTTGATAATTTCATGAGTGACGTTGGATTTGAAGATGATGATGATGGTGATGATGAGGAGGACGATGACTGGAGTGATAAAGATGATGATACCCCACCAGATTTTGATGAGGATGCTGGAACATTGGAGATGGAACAAGGAAAGCCAGTTAAAAAGGTTGAAGACTCAATGCAGAATGATGAAAAGGTCGTGGTTCCTGCATTCCCTGACGGCCGTCCCAGAGAACGGTGGTAATCATCACAAGAGCTTTCAAGCTTGAATTCCTTTAATGGTAGAAAGCATGTGGCTTCAACTTTGATTTTGGAGTTTGGACTGGTGATTTGTGATGGGTGCTTCGGGCCAAGAGTTTGACTTCACTACATTGGAAGATTATGCATTCTCGTGCCAAAATGAATGATGTCCTTCATCGCCCATCTACAGTTCTTGAATGTGCTCTGTATACAAGAAAGCAGCTGATATTATGTCCAGACCAAAATAAAATGTCTAACTGAGAACTTTGGTGCAGATCACTTTATTTGTATCTCCTTTCTCAGCACTGCACTTTATTATTATTTGGTTAATAGCTTTGTTCCTCTATTTCAAAATTTTGAAATCTTAGATAATTCTATCCTTTGATCCATCTAATGCCACTACACATAATATGGAATACGTTCAATGCTTTGCAAGTTCATGATTCATGAATATATGATGTTTGCACTTCACAGTGCCTTTGTGCTTCTGTTTTTTGTTTTTCTTGCTAGTGCACCCCCACTTGACATGTTGATTTGTAGTATCTACTATGTAGCAATTCAATAACTTGAACTCAATTTTATAGAACAAAAAGTGGAAACAGAATATATTGCAACTCTATGATATATATATATATATATATATATCTTTATCGTTGATGTATCACTTTAATGATAATATAGATCTGCATTCCTAATGACTAGTGAGCCATTGGGGCAGGGAAGTTTATGACCTAAATTGTTCTCAATATTGTTGCCTATTTTAACTCCTATGCCAAGTAGAACCCTCCAGACCAGTCTGTTTTGGACCTTGCACAGGGGCTACAAATGTTAGTTTCCCAAATCCCAATGGCTATCCTTATTTATGATATCACTAACTTGTTGGAACTAACACTTGTTTAGTTGCTCTACGATTATTGTTATGCTTTTCCTGTATATGGCCTCATTGATCCGTCCATTATTTTCAGTGTGTAGATCCAGCCCCCACTGTCATGATAGTCTTTGGAATAAATGATCTGATGTTCTGAAAATTGATAAGGTCATTTGAAACTTCCAAATACTATTCTTATGAAATCTGCATTATTTGTGTCGTGCCTATTTTAGATATAGTGCAAAATTCAATTATAGTGGTCATAATAATAATATGCTTATATGCATATTACAGCTCTCACTTAGAAGCAAGCGTGAGTATATTGTTTTTGACATTTGATGAGGGGATTTTATATTTTACAGCTCTCAATCAATAGCTTTCGATTTAATTTATTTCAATTTTGTGTTGGTTTTATAGGTGAGTGTGCCTCCTCGTTGTTTAATTTGGAATTGGATTTCTATTTGAGGAGCAGGGAGACTTCTTGTCCAGTTGTCCTATCTTCAATTCTTCAGTGAGTAAACACTAAACAGAGATTCCCATTTCTTAACTTTTGTTATTGGTAGAAACACTAATATGCTATGAGGGGCAAACAGTTTGTTGTGACATAATTTGGTACATGTTTCTATTAGTTTTTTATGTAATTAGTTAAAATGTAGTAATTTGATACTTGTTGAGAGTTTAATATTGGTAGACAAGCAATATATGTTCTCAGAAACTATATAAATCTGTTAGCTTTGGCCACAGTTTCAAACACAATCTAGAATTAAATTTAATACATGTGTAGAGAAGCTATAAACCAGAAAAGTGAAATATCTACAGAGTGAAACATGAAGTACAAATAGAAGGTATAAACCAGAAAAGAAAATTCTCCAAATGCAGCTGCTAGCAGTGAGAAATTTGGAACTCATTAATGGATAAAGAATGTCATTATGAAAACTTTCTAGAGCATGGCAATGGTTAAAGATTCAAATAATCTCTTGGAAAATAAGTAAGTATCTAGTGAGTGAGGTATAGTTTGGATACAAGGTCATAAATTCATAATCCTTAAGCTTAACTACATGTTGCGACCCTCTCCCAAACTGCATGTGGAAGAATGTGGAGCCAACTCATGTTCAATGACTGAACCTCATTTTGAAGCAGTGAAGCTGCAGAATCTTCAACTTGCTGTAGAAACTTGAACTTGCTGCAGAAACTTCAACTGGCTGTTCCTCATTTTGCAGCTGGGAAGCTATGGTCGTGCAATGTGCAAATCCTACCAGCCCAACTAATCCTAATGCTATTTCATAAATTAATCTATTTAAAACGAAAAGACCATAACAAAAACCATAGACGGTTTATTACCTCCAAGTTGCATTCAGACAATGCTATAACTCCTGTTGCTTTCCATAGTTCCAACCCGTTCTTAACAGGAATTTTCTTCACATCGTTGCTCGAGCTTGAGTTGCTATCTCTCCTTAATTTAGGAACAGCCTGCGCTTTCTTCAGGACAGGACCATCCTATACAAGAAATTTTGAATCTTCAAGCTGCATTTTTCTGATTTTCATAGAAGCAAAAGTAAACTCTGCATAGAGCATCTATAACCATAGTTGTTGATTTTGACTACGAAGTTTGATAGAGCTTATCACACTTTTGTGCCCCTTCTAACTAGCCCCAGTCATCTTCCATGTGAAAGGAAACCATCTATTCTGTTCATAACCAGCAAGATAAAACATTTAGGTTGCCTTTCTCCATTTCTTCATTCCATAACCACAAAGCCAAAGTTTAACCCTTTAACTTATGAAATCATACAGTATAGTTGGTGATCCATCACGGTAGAATACAGTGGAGTTCATCTTCACCTTCGATTTTTCCTTAAAAATATATACTTCTTTTTAAATTCCTAATTCCTCTGTTGAATGCGCGACATACAAGTACCTTAATTCTAGACATATGCAAGCTTTCCTTTATTTTTTTTTTCTATAAGAAATTATTAAAATTTAACTTTATTGAAAACTATCTCCGTAACACAAAAATGTAACCCCTACATTGACTTGATTAATTCAAATAGTTCGGTATTTGTTCTTCTTAGTTAAATTTTCTGGCTGAAGTTTTGTAAATGAACAAAAAGGACAAAAGTAGTTCTGGGAAGCTTGAATATTTGTTGATTCTTATGCAATGGTCCTCTTTTTTCTGTTATTGTATATTAGTATGCGTGAAACCTTCGATTCCCGTTTGAGATTCAATACATTGAGCATGTGTATATTTTTGTACCGTTCACTGTATTGAAGCTTGATGGTTATGCATTGTCTGAATGGTGGTTTTGATGGTTAGTGATGAAGGGTAGAGGATGGTGAAGGTTGGTGGCTGAGCCCCGAAGGAATGGTGATATATATATATAAAACGTTCGGGACTAATTTATCCAGTAATAAAATTGTTATTAACACTGTTAGTATTTTTCATTCAGAGACTACTAAATGTCTGACTTTTAACATTGCTAGGGATCAAGTTGACGATTTCCAGTTGTCAGGAATCAGCTTGCTCAGGACCAGTTTGGGAGTTTATTCTAAAAGGAAGATCAGGGGTCATTTTTGTAACTTGCCTCATGATTCTTGTATATTTAATTCGTTTGACAAGTTTGCTGCCATATTTGGTTGTCCTTTACAAAGGGAAAAGTGAAATTGGTCAACTTCTGTCTCCTATGAAGTGTTACATTTGTATTTAATTTACGCAAGAACTTTTCTTAACTGCCATAATTAACCCGCGCAGGTCAATGATTGCTTTCTATGTTGGTGCGAACAATGATTTACAACAGATTGAAGTAGGAAATTCTCCTCTTTCTGCAGCCAAGCTCAACATACCAAATTTTTTTATTTAGATTGCGCTATGGACCCTTTTAGGCAAATAACATATTTAAATGATTATATGAAAATAATTTTTAAAAATTAGCTTATAAATAAATTATTTTATATTTAAGTGTACAATAACAAAAATACTTGTTTAATATTTTAAGAAAATGCAGTTTAATTTTTCAAAAAATACTAAAAATGATTTTTTAGAAGATAATAAATTATTCAATCAAGTTGTATGATCTTTACCTACCTTTCTGCTGGAGGTATCATAGAGGGGCACGGGGAAGTTGCAAAAGGTTTTGGCCAAATACTGCCACCGACGGGGTTACCATTTGTGTCCACCCTGGTGAGTTGTAAGGTGAAGTTGCAAGAAAAGGAGGTAGCACCTTGCATGACGAGGTCTGTGTCTTCTTCGTCAAACCTGGAGAATTCGAAAAAGACTTCTCTTGAGTTCACATTATCAGGTAGTAGCATATTAAGGAAGATGAACGCAAGAAGGGGAAGCCAGAGGGGTTTCTTTGGACTGGTGGAGTTAGCCATGGAGGCTGCACTGTGGAAACTAAGCTGATGAGTGTTGCTGAAATGTTGAGCGCTAATAACCTTTTTGGGTGTATGTATGTAGTGGATGACAATAAATAGGCTCAAGTACCATCTTTAACTTAGCGCATGGAAGTTAAAAATTGGCTTCTATTCTATGGTAGTATCTTGAATATAGACTGGCTTTTGATAACTAAGGGAATTGGTTCAATGAAGAGAAGGTATATGCCCCCCAGCTATATTGGACCAAATTAAAATAGTTGATTAAATCAGGAGACATATCATAGCTGAGATCTATCACAAGTGTATACACTCAAAACTCTCAACCAAATGAAAAACAAAGAGAAGAAAAGAAACAAACTTCTCAATGAGAGAATGTGTTATATGTTTGAGATGATTTTGCAAATGAAAGAAAAACTTGAATTTATAGGCAACAAGCAACATCTCGTAATCATTCATGCAACCAATGGAAGAGAGATAAAATGCTCTCGTAATCTCTCAAAATATGGAAGTGCTAAAATAAGGGAAAAGACCTTTTCAAACCACTAATTACAAATCTTCACCTTGGCTTGAATGGTCTTCAAAGCTGAAACTGCATTAGCTGTCTTCAAAAGATATGAACACCGATTATATCTAAGTAGTGCATAAACTTAGAAACTGGAACTGGCTTTGTGAGCATATCTGTCGGGTTATTAGAGGTACCGATCTTTTTCACATCAACATCACCTTGTGAAATAATCTCCCTTAGAAAGTGGTACCAAACATCTATGTGCTTCATCCTTTGATGATACATTTGATTTCTAGTCAAATATATGACACTTTGGCTATCACATTATATAACTGCGATCTCTTGTTTAAACCCTAAACTACCTACCAAGCCACGAAGCCAAATGGCTTCCTTCACAGCTTCTGCTACAACCATGTACTTGGCTTTACAATAGTGGATTATAATTTTGCTTTCCAAGTAATTGCACTCCTTGAGAGGGTAAAGATGTACCCTGTCAGAGACATTCTTTTATTCAAATCTCTAGCAGAATCAGAATCAACATAACCAATAATACTATTACTAGTATTATGATTCCTATCAAATATAAGGCCAACATTAGAAGTACATGGTAGATAGCGGAGAATCCATTTCACAGCCTACCGGCGCATCCTACTGGGATTTCCCATGTATCTGCTGACGACACTAACTACTTATGAGATATTTGGCCAAATGCATACCATAGCATACACCATGCTCCCAGCTGCAATTGCATAAGGGACGTACATCATCTGTTTCTTTTCTTCATCATTCTATAGGGATATTTCAGTTGACAATTTGAAATGAGTTGCTAGTGGAGTATTCATAGGTTTTCCATTTTGCATCCCAAAGTGCTCCAAAACTTTTTCAATATAATTTTTCTGTGACAAATACAAATTTCCAGCACTTTGATTTCTATGAGTTTCCATGCCCAAAATTTTCTTAGCAGATTTGAAATCTTTCATGTCAAATTCATTACTATGCTGACCCTTCAACTTGTTGATCTTATATATACTCTTAGAAGCAATGAGCATATAATCAACGTAGAGTAGCAAATAAACAAACAAACAATCTAAGAACTTCTTATGCTATACATAACTATCATAATCACTTCTAGAGTAAGCATGACCCAATATAAAAGAATCAAATTTTGTATACCATTGTCGCACAGACTCGTTCAAACCATATATAGTGACTTATTCAAAAGATAAACATGATCTTCTTTACCTTGAACAACAAAACCTTTAGGTTGTTTCATATAGATTTGCTCTTCAAGCTCTCCATGCAAAAGGGCTATCTTGACATCAAGTTGCTCGAGCTCTAAATCAGACAATGCGACCATAACTAGCAATACCCGAAAGGAGCTGTGTTTCACAGCTAGGGGAAAAACTTCATTAAAGTCTATTCCTTCCCTCTAACTGAATCCTTTTGCAACCAAGTGTGATTTGTAGTGGTCTGCTTCAACTTCTAAAGAACCTTCCTTCCTTTTAAAGACCTATTTAGAACCGATTATCTTATGTCATTTTGGTTGTTTCACTATAGGTCCCAAGTGTTGTTCTTACAAAGGGATTCCAGCTGCTCATTCATAGCAACGATCCATTATGCTGACTCACCACTTGTAATAGCTTCTCGGTATGTTATAGGGTCTTGAGTTTCAATACCCTCTGTCGCAACCGGGATCGCGACGGGGACGGCGAAAAAAGAGGAAGAATTTATATTGAGAATATTGGAGTCGCCACCAAGTTTATTTAAAATTGGGAAAACGTTGGAAAAACCCATTTTTTAGAGAAAAGTCTTTGAAACCAGTTTGAGTTCGGGAGTCGGTTATGTATAGGGAAGGGCAGGAATTTAATCCCACGCACCCTAGTACAGTACACCTGCCCTGACGGTGACCTTTAATTAACTGTGCAAATTAAATAAATAACCTTTTTCAAACATTTATTTTCTGTTTCAAGACAATTAAAAGGAATTTATTTTTCTTAAAAGAAAAGAATTTTTAGTGCACCGAACTGTTACAATTCAGATGTCCTAAAAATGAATTAACTAGTCGTCACGACTAAGTTAACCGTTCTTTATTTGAAACGAAGCATTTGACAATAAGTATATAATTTAAAAAAAGGAATTGTTCTAAATAAAAAATACTTGCAAATAGAATCTAAAAAGAAGCGAAGATTTATTTTTTGGTATTTGTAAGAGAAAATATAAAAACCTTATGAGAGATATTTGGAATATCAAATTGTCACAACTCAGATGTCCCAATATCAAGTTAACAAGCCGTTACGGCTAAATTAACCTCGTTATTTGAAATAAAAAAATTTGATACAAAAAAGAAGAAATTCAAATCAAAAATTAAAATATAAATAATAAATATTTACAAATAAGATAAGAATAAATTAATTTTTTTATATTCTTATATAAAAAAAACAAATGTAAAAGAATAACAAATATTTTCAAGGGAATTTTCAGGTCATTAAGCTGTCACAACTCAAATGCCCGAAATATCAAGTTAACAGGCCGTCACGGCTAAAATAACATCTTTATCTAAAATTCCCCACATAAATGAATATTTAAAAAAAAGCAGACCTTTTTAGGCAAATCTCTAATTTTAACCGAAACTGACAAAATTGACTCATAAATATGCATACCCAAATAATTTGAACAAAGTACATCAACATACAAAAGCAATAAATAGAAAAAAACTTTATAAACACAATCACATAAATAACTTAAAGAAATGCACACATGAATATATAAAATAGTTAAACTAAACAACATAATTCATAGATGTCATCACATGATAAAAAAAACACTAACACAAAATTATTTCATAATTACACATAAAACACATAATCATATAAATAACTGAACTAGAAAACATAACCACAAATATACAGATAATTCAATATATATATATATATATATAATTAATTAATTCAAGCACAACACGTATATAAAATAATGAGAAAACTAAAAAACACAATACACAAAAAAAAGAACTAGAAATGTGAAATTATTGCAATTACATAATTGATTTAACCAAAACATACACATGAAGTATTTAAACTAAAAGGTAAAGTAAACATAACTAAGCAATTAATTTAACCAAACGTATAAAATAATGAATATATAAAAAAAACTTCATACACAAAACATAAACATACAACTTAACAAATCACATAAAATAACTAAGTAAAAAAGTCCTAATTACTATTTTTAATCATTTTTTAAAAAAAACATTGAAACAAAATTCATTCAAAGATTAAAGAAAAAAACAAGTTATTCTCTTTTTTTTTTTTAAAAAAAAAGGAAAATTCACTCAAAGTCGAAGCAACAATTAGATCACTCTTTCAAATAACACGAATAATAGCAACAACAATAATAATAATAATAATAATAATAATAATAATAATAATAAAACAAATATATATATATATATAAAATGTCACACACTCTCCCCACACACTCTCACAGCTCTCACACACGCACACAACCTTTCCTCATTTTCACTCACACAAACACAACTCTTCCTCTCTCATACTCACTCACGGACACACATACACAAACTAAAAAATCTCTCTCCCTTTCACTCACGGACACACACACAGTCTTTTCCTTTCACACTCACAACAACACGCGGACAGGGGCACAAGCATGGAAAAAGGCAGAGAGCAAGAAAGGTGAACTCGCGCGCAAAGGGAGGGTGGTAGGCCGATCTCCAGGCTGCTGTGCAAGAAGGGAAGCCGACGGTGGTTTTCGCGAACATGGAGGGAGGCTGGTGTGGTGGATCCGGCAGCGAGGCTCATTTGCAGATCTGAAGCGCGAAACCACCGAGGAAGAGGTAGAGATGGTGGAGGGGTCGCGGATCTCTGGTGGTTGATGGAGGTTTTAGAGTGATGATGATGGTGGTAGTTGAATGGTTGATGGAGATTTGAGCGGTGGTTCAGGGGATGAGATGGATGATGGTGGTATTGAGGGGAGAGGGGAAGCGGCGGTCATGGAGGCCAAAAGGCTGAGTCGCCGGTGATGGTTGCAGGCGCAGCGCAGAGGTGGTTCGCTGGCGGTGGCTGCGAGCTTGGCAGACGCGGTGGTCCAGGCTTCGGGAAGGGGATGATGATGAAACCTCATGGGAGGCCGCGGCAGTAGAGGGAGAGGCCGCGGCCTCCCTCTGCTTTGCTTCTTTTCTTTCAGATTTGTTTTGTTTTTTTTTAAAAAAAAAAAATTGATGATCTGTTGTTGATGAATTGATGATTTTACCTTGCTACTGAGTTCTCTCTTGCTGGAATTATTGCTGGATTTTTCTTTTCAGGTTCTGATGTTTTTGTCCTCTGAAATTTTTTTTTTTTTTTGATGATATGGTCTCCCCTCAATATGTAAAGATATGTTCTTCGGATGCCTCCATTCCACCGAAAGAAACTCCAACCTCTTGCACCAAGTCTACCAACACTATGATGATGTTCTCCCTATTTTTTGAAAATTTTCTTGTCTATATGTGTCACATGCACATCTTCGGGCGGAGAAAAGGAGAGGAGCCCGTGACTCCTCTTTTTCATTTTTTTTTAAATAAAATAAAATTAAAACAACTAGTAATTAATTAGCTTTCATATATTTATTTTTTTTTAGGAAGTAATTAAAGAAACTGTAAATAAAATAAAAGAAGTAAACTAAATGAAAATTTTTGGATTTTATTGTTAAAAGATTGAACAAAATCGAGTGTTCACAGTTGCCTCTCTTTATTCATTTCTTATGAAAGAATATGAAAAACTTAAGTTTTATATTTTTCTTCATAAGGAATAAATAAAGACATGAACATTGATTTTGTTCGGATAAACGCATGAAATATAAATAATCGAAATCTAAACAGGAAAAATAATATGCACATATGAGAAAGTCAAATGCAAAGACTAGCAATAGTCTAAAGCAGATGACGCTGACCAAAACTTAAAAACCAACAAGGATTGGCTGGAAATGTAAAAAAAGGTAATCTGAGGTTGATATGAAATGTAAAAAATTGGCATCTGAGACCGACTGAAAATGTAAATTGGCAACTGAGGCCGACTTGAAATGTAAAATTGGCATTTGAGACCGACTGAAAATGTAAATTGGCATCTGAGGCCGACTGAAAATTTAAATTGGCATCTGAGGCCGACTGAAATGTAAAATTGGCATTTGAGACCGACTGAAAATGTAAATTGGCATTTGAGGCCGACTGAAAATGTAAATTGGCATCTGAGACCGACTGAAAATGTAAATTGGCAGCTGAGGTCGACTGGAAATGTAAATTGGCATCTGAGGCCGACTGAAAATGTAAATTGGCAACTGAGGCCGACTTGAAATGTAAATTGGCAACTGAGGCCGACTTGAAATGTAAATTGGCAGCTGAGGCCGACTTGAAATGTAAATTGGCAGCTGAGGCCGACTTGAAATGTAAATTGGCAGCTGAGGCCGACTGAAATGTAAATTGGCAGCTGAGGTCGACTGAAAATGTAAATTGGCAACTGAGGCCGACTTGAAATGTAAATTGGCAGCTGAGGCCGACCTGAAAAAGTAAATTGGCATCTGAGGCCGACTGAAATGTAAAATTTGGAAAAGAAAACAATCTTTTTTTTCTTTTTTTCAAATCATATGCAAAAAGCCTTGAATTATTCACCTTCAGTTTATGCAATATTGAAAAACTAACCGTAACTCAATTGAGCAAGCCTCGAGGAGAACTTTAACCGATCAAACTCACAATCTTAGCATTGGACCTTCTGGCATAACAAAGGCTTTCTTTTCTCCTGTGGCCTTGCTCATTTTGATTCTTCTCTCATTTCGTTTTCGGAAGGTTGATTACTTTTCTGTCAAGCTTAGCTGCAGTTTCTGGATTATGATGCTAGTCATTGACGTATTGCTATAAACACTGTTAGATTGCGTAATTGAAGCTTAAATTTATCCTACTTGAGACATTATGAATAAACATGCATTCAAAGAGAAGGTAGAGGGATCAACTGCATGTACATTTTCATTGCTTGGTGTATTAAATGACAAAATATTTTGAACAATATAAACGAGAAAGATAAAATTTTGGGAGACACAAAATTTTTGCCCCAGTTTAGGTTCTTGGTGGCTCAATCAATTGACTTATTAAAGCAAGTTGAATGCCATAGCCATGATATCCGACGATATGTCTTCAAATTCTTTTTCAAAATTGCCCCAGTTTCAGCCCTTATCTGCTTGACTTGCTGGATTATCAAAAATTGCCCCAGTTTCAGTTGCCAGCGAAGATGCTTATCTTTTCTGCTCTAACTTTTGCCTAGGCCGCTCTTTTGCGTTTTCAACCTAGCGAGCTCTTTTGTTTTGCTTTTTTGCCCTAATTTTTGCTGAGGTCGCTCTTTCGAGTTTTCGACCTAACGAGCTTTTTAAATATCTGCTTTGCCCTAATTTTTGCTTAGGTCGCTCTTTCGAGTTTTTGACCTAACGGGCTTTTTTAAGCACCTTTTCAAGCATAAAATCTTTTGACGGCATCACTGTTGATTGGTTTAGGCAATTCTTGTCCCTCCATATTTTGCAAAATCAACGCTCCACCTGAGAATGCATGCTTGACGATGTAAGGACCTTCATAACTTGGAGCCCACTTTCCCCGCATGTCTTCTTGGTTAGGGAGAATTTTCTTCAGAACCAAATCTCCTGGATGAAAATCTCTAGGGCGGACTTTCTTATTAAAAGCTCTAGCCATTCTACTTTGATACAACTGGCCGTGGCAAATGGCTGTAAGCCTCTTCTCTTCGATCATATTCAATTGCTCATATCGAGCTTTCACCCATTCAAATTCTTCCAGCTCAGCCTCCATTAAAACTCTAAGCGAAGGGATTTCAACCTCTATAGGAGATACCGCTTCCATTCCATATACCAATGAGAAAGGAGTTGCTCCCGTGCTTGATCGTATGTTGGTACGATATGCGTCAGTAGCATATGGCAGCATTTCATGCCGCCTTTGTAATTCACCACCATTTTGGCAATGATTTTCTTGATATTCTTATTCGCAGCTTCAACCGCACCATTCATTTGAGATCTATAAGGAGTTGAGTTATGATGCTTGATCTTGAAAGTCTCAAAGAACTTCTGAACTTCGGCACCATTGAGGTTAGGAGCATTGTCTGTAATGATCCTTTCGGGAATTCCATATCTGCAAATGATGTCCTCTTTGATGAATCAGAAACACCTTACGTGTGATGTTGGTATATGGAGCGACTTCCACCCATTTAGTGAAATAATCAATCGCCACCAAGATGAAACGATGACCATTAGATGCTTTGGGGTTAATCGGGCCGATAACATCCATGCCCCACATCGAGAAAGGCCAAGGAGACACCATCTTTGTGCAATCAACTGGGGAGCATTGACTCGATCTGCATATATTTGGCATTTGTGGCACTTCCGAACATAACTGATACAGTCATTCTCCATAGTGGACTAGTAATAACCGTTTCTTAAGATTTTGCGAGCCATCATATGTCCATTGGCATGAGTTCCGCAGATCCCTTCATGAACTTCAATCATGATTATTCGAGCTTCAAGAGCATCTATACATCTGAGGAGAGTCGTGTCATAGTTCCTCTTGTAGAGAACTTCACCATTCAGGAAAAAGGCCATGGCCAGTCTTCGAATCGCCTTTTTATCCACCTCATTTGCACCTTCTGGGTATTCTCCATTTTGAATATACCGCTTGATATCATAATACCATGGTTGTCCATCTGGTTCAGTCTCCAGATTGTGACAATATACAGGTTCACCTTGCATTTCTACATGGATGGGTTGGACATTAGCATGGACCTCCAAATTAGTCATCACGGCCAAAGTCGCTAAAGCATCCGCAAACTGGTTCTTGTCCCGAGTTAAATGAGAGAATGATATGTTATCAAAGCGCTCAATTAACTGAGACAAATGCTTCTGATAAGGTACCAATTTCGGATCCTTTGTGCGCCATTCTCCATTAACTTGATAGATTATGAGCGCAGAGTCTCCAAAAACCTTTAGTTCTTTGATTCCCAAGTCAATCGCAACTTGCAATCCATTTGCACACGCTTCATATTCCGCCATGTTGTTGGTACATTCAAAGTCTAGTTTGATAGAAACTGGATACTGCTTCCCAGCTGGTGAGACTACTACAGCTCCGATTCCACATCCGTTCATATTGGCTGCTCCATCAAAGTACATCTTCCACACATTCTCCTCTTCCTCATCTTCTCTTTCTAGTGTCAACACTTCGTCATCAGGGAATTCAAGCATAGTGGGTTGTACAACCTCCAGAGGGTTTTCAGCTAGATGATCAGCAATTGCACTTCCTTTGATAGACTTTTGAGTGACATATTTGATATCAAATTCAGACAGCATTACTTGCCATTTTGACATTCTCAATGACACATGAGGACTATCAAATATGTATTTTAACGGATCCATTCGAGAAATCAGCCAAGTAGTGTAGTACAACATGTACTGCCTCAACCTCTTGGAAGCCCATACTAATGCACAACAGGTCTTTTCAATGGCCAGATAGCGAGATTCGCATTCATTAAACTTCTTGCTTAGATAATAAATGGCCTGTTCTTTCTTTCCGGATTCATCATATTGCCCCAACATTGCTCCGAGTGAAGTAGGTAACACTGTAAGATACAGTATTAAAGGAAGGCCTGGCATAGGAGGAATCAAAACTGGAGGTTTCATTAGATAAACCTTTATTTTGTCGAAGGCTTCTTGGCATTCTTCATTCCATTCTCCAGGTTGATGTTTTCGCAGCAACTTGAATATAGGCTCACAAGTACTAGTCAAATTTGCAATGAATCTAGCAATGTAGTTGAGCCTCCCAAGAAAACTTCTCACTTCCTTTTCAGTTCGGGGAGCCGGCATTTCTTGTATTGCCTTCACTTTATCCGGATCCACTTTTATCCCTTCTCTGCTGACAATGAATCCCAGTAATTTCCCCGTGGAAGCTCCAAAGATGCATTTATTCGGGTTCAGTCGCAACTTGTATTTTCTGAGTCTTTCAAACAGCTTTTGTAAGACTGCTACATGGCTTTCTCCCTCTTTGGACTTAGCGACCATGTCATCTACATACACTTCAATTTCCTTGTGCATCATGTCGTGGAACAGCGCAACCATAGCACGTTGGTAAGTGGCACCGGCATTCTTCAACCCGAATGACATAACTGTGTAGCAGAATGTTCCCCACGGAGTTATGAACGTAGTTTTTCCTTTGTCATGCACGTCCATGAGAATCTGATTGTACCCGGAATATCCATCCATGAATGAAAATCGGTGATTCCTGGCCGTATTATCAACAAGAACATCAATGTGAGGGAGTGGAAAGTCATCTTTCGGGCTAGCTTTATTCAGGTCCCGATAATCAACACACATCCTAACCTTCCCATCCTTTTTAGGCACAGGCACGATGTTGGCCACCCAATCTGTGTGTCTTGACACCTCTAGAAACCCGGCTTCTAGCTGTTTAGTCACTTCTTCTTTTATCTTTAACGACATGTCGGGCCGCATTCTTCTCAACTTTTGCTTTTTCTACCACTTGGGTACAAAGGGATCTTGTGTGAAGCAATCTCTGGATCCAGTCCTGGCATATCATGATAAGACGATGCAAAAATATCTAGATATTCTTTGAACAAGGCGATCATTTCTGTTTGCTCAAGATTCTCCACTATTTTCAGCTTTTTCCTTTCTTCTTCGGTGCCCATGTTAATTACTTCGATCACCTCATTGTCTAAGTCAAATCCTTTATCCATGTATTCTAGTAACCCTGAAAATTTCTCAACAGCTTCTTCATCTTCTTCAGATTCATAGCTATCACAATCAAATGCAGTAAGAGAATCAATTGATTGGCCTTCAAAGTCCCTTTCACGCGGCAAAATATTCATAGCATTTAGATCCCTGGAAAGCATTTATGGGGGTTGGAATGCCAAGACACATGATAGGTAAAACACAAATAATATAGAAAAGACACAAACTAAAGGGTTAAGGAAATAATGCTAGAGATACCAAGAAAGTAACAAGAATAGCGTATGGAAATAAAAGAACGGAAGAGGTGAATAAGTACAAGGTGTAAATAAAAATCACTGGATAAACATGCAAGTTCATTCGAATGATGTCTCAAAGTAGCATACAAGAAAGCAAAGACAATTATTACAATCCCCAGTGATTACTTTGAAGTAACAACATCAATCATTGGTTAATGTCAATTCATCAAAGATCTCATTGTGGTTGACAGCACAAGCATTGTTGTATTCTTCAGACTTCTCGACATCCACCATATTGATGGTTGAACAACAGCTAGCTTCATAACTTTCTTCAGCCACAATTATTTCAGCCGGGTAAGGAAAGGTCTCTTTCAGATGAGGGATCTGCTTCATCTTCTCTTTTGATTTATTTTGCTCAAGAGCCATGGTCTTGATCTGTTCCTCCAATGACGCCTCATATCCTAAACCAAATCGGTTAGGCTTCCCTGAGATAGGTAGAGGTGTCTTGATACCCTGCAACCGTGGTCCCAATCCTTTGCCGTGCAGATAACCACTTTTGGTCATGATATGAGCCACTACCTGATTGACATCACCGCCTGGAACTCATTCTCGTTTCTTGCTTGACCCTACCACCTCGGTATCGCCATAAGTCGCTTTCCACTAACTCCACATTTTCAACATATGGAAGTGAGACAGGTTTAGATACAATGATTTCTTCTCTCCATGGATTGTAATGATCAATCATTTTCAATGTATTTAACCTTTTGATGCAAGGTTGAAGGAACAAGACCAACATTGTTAATCCATGGTCTTCCCAAGAAAGATATTGTAATCGACTCAATCTCCATCACTTGAATAGAACCTCAAATCGGCTTGGGCCGATCTCCAACGACAGCACTATTTCCCCCAGGATGTTTTTCTTCACTCCATCAAAAGCTCTTACGATCATCATTTGTGGTGAAATGTCGTCCTTGCTTATTGACAAGTAGCTCAAAGTTGACGCTGGCAAGACATTCAGACCTGATCCTCCGTCAATGAGCACTTTAGGCACTATATAGCCTTTGCATTTAAGGGTTATATACAGTGCTCGTGGGTTAACCTGTGATACGATCTCTTCATTTGAGAAAGTGATCATATTGACACGCTTTTGGGATCCACCATGTTTACCATATTCTCCAATGAGACATCCGGTTTCACATAAGCATCTTTCAGAACCTTTAGCACTGCTTTTTGATGAGATTCAGACGACAAAATCAGTGACAACAGGGAGATTCTAGCAGGAGTCTTTTTCAATTGCTCTAGTATGTCGTACTCACTTTGTTTCATGATCTTCAGGAACTCCTCTTCTTCATTTTCTTCCCTTCCCCTTCTTTCCACACCAAAACCCTTTCCCACGTTCTCCTCTTCGACAAACTTTCCTTTTTCCAGCTCTCCAGGCCCATAAATCCTTCCACTTCTTGTTATTCCTTTTACCTCCGCTACCACTTCACTTGTTTGGGCTTTTGAGGTTTCCCCTATGTCTCCGTTCGTCTCCACATTAGTTTCATAGTTCCAAGGGATAGCATGTGTATTTTCGTAACTGAATGGTGCTGGTTTCCTCACAGTGATCACCACTTTCTCTGGTTTCGGAGTTCGATTCAGTGGAGGGACGCGGAGTACGAAGCGATCAATCACATTCACCTCTTCTGGGAGATTCGACCTCTTTTTTGCTTGAATCACACCTAGGTCGAGTAATTCTTGTACTCGAGCTTTGAAACTCCAACAACTTTCTATATCATGACCAAAACCTCCAGAGTGGTATATGCAGCTCGACTTTATGTCATCTTTCTCATTTTCTTTCATCATTGATGCAGATGCTGCGATATGATACCCAGTCTCCTTCAAGCCATTGAACACTTTCTCCATAGGAGTTCGGAGACTCATAACCTTCTTGATCAATGGTTCATCACTTTCCAAGGCATTCACACGACTTCCTCCTTCGTGTTTTGGAATTGGGTTATTAACAATGTCTGGCTTTGAATCTTCTTGAAGATCCAACCTCCCACAAGCAATTAAGCTTCTTACCGCCATTTTGAATCCTTCACAATCCTCTATAGAATGTCCTGCAATATCCATGTGATATTTGCAAGTAAGGTTTGGGTTGTACCATGCTGGAAATGGCGGTTCTAATGGGTGCATCGGATATGCAGAGATCAGGTGAGCATCAACTAGTTTTTGAAAGAGGTCAGCATTTGAAATGGATAGCTTTGGAAAGGGTGGAAGGTTAGGAAATCGATTTGATTTGGTTTTGAAAATTTGGTCGAGTCTTTGGGTGTATGTTGGGCGGATTGGTTGGTATGGCCTTATGTGGAGGTTGTTAACTTGGGGTTGGGAGTATGGAACAGTGTTTGCGGTTAGTGTGGCTTGGTATGGTGGGTAATGAGGGATAGGGGCTTGGTATGATCGTGGTTGGGTTGGTGTGTATCGTGGGATGAAGGATTGCTGACCATGCACATAATTCACATCTATCTCCTTCTTTCTGGGTGGGAAACTCTTTCTAGTGTCCTCACAGTTCATGGGAAGCTTGCCGGCTTTTACTAAGCTTTCAATTCTTTCTCCAGCAGTTATCAACTCAGAGAAGTCTTTGTATGCTGCTCCTGCCATTGCCCCAATGTAAGGGGATCCCAAGGTTCCCAAGAAGTAAGAACACATTTCAGTTGGGATGAGCGGCGGTTGAACTTGGGCAGCCAAGGCTCTCCACCGTTGTGCGTATTGCTTGAATGATTCATCCTTCTTCTTCTGCATAGAGCTTAATTGCTCCCGTGTAGGTGCCACCTCAAGATTGAACTTGTATTGGCTCATGAACAGATCTGCCAATTCTCTCCAGCTAGAAATCTTTGAATGGTCTAGTTGAATGTACCATTCCAGAGCAGGTCCCGTCAGGCTTTCATGGAAGAAGTTGATGAGAAACTTTTCATCCTTTGACCATATCGCCATCTTAGTACAATAACTCTTCAGGTGAAAAAGAGGATTACCCGTCCCGTCATACTTTGAGAAGTCAGGAACCTTGAAGTCCCTAGGAATTACTACATCAGTAGAAGGACAGAGTTGTTCAACTTCCACGTACCCATAGGGGCTAGGTCCCTGAATAGCCCGAATCTGCTCTTGAATCTTCTCCATCCATTCCTCTTTGAACTTTCCTTTTTCTGCTTCTGCACGACTATTCTCTGAGGAAGATGGCTGCTTCTGGATGACCACACGAGGTTGCTCCCAGACAGGGGTAACATGCCCATGCTCATGAGTTTGCACATTTTCTAAGGAACGATAACCTTCTCCGATAGGGATTACCAATGGTATCGTGGGCGGTGGTTGCCCATGGAAGTTATTCGGGATTTCACCCATATCATTCATCCCTACAGTGACATTTAGAGCTGCACCCGGTACCACAGGCATACCCAGTGTCGTGGTATTTGGTTGCACATTTGCTGAATGAGCTCCCAATAGGTTAAGTGATTCTTGTATGGCCCGCATCATATCCTCCAACCTTCCTTGGTTGTTTGACAGTTCATTCAGTTTTCCTCTCACTGCATCAACTTCATCGCTCAGATTTCTTCCTACTTCAGAAGTAGTTGTGATTGGGATACCCCTTTCTGCGTCACCATTCCCTCCAGCCATTTTGGTCCGGGCTCTGGTATTGTGAATTCGAGTTTGATCGGTATCGGTTTTCCTTGGGCGCCCAATTGTGATGGATTTTTACCTAGACAAGAAAACAATTTTAGTGAAAAGTAAGAGATAAAAACATAGCTATTTGTTAGAAATGATCGAGCTGAGTCTTGATGTGAGTATCTTTGATGATAATTGTTCCTCAGAACGTCTCGTTCAAAAGTACTAAGTCATGGGTATCGCTATGAGACTAACACAATGCAGAGAAATAAGGATTTTTCATTCATAAAGGGGTATTGTACCCATTTTCTTTTTTACATTCATTCCCAAAACAACAAAAGACAACACATCATAAAGCCATAACTGTCATTCTCAGCATCTCTCAGCAATTATTTGTTTCATCCTCCCAATCAAATCTCTACAGTAGTCAACAAAATTACAAATCTCGATTGGGGTCTTGAAAGGGATTATTCCTTGCTCGGCCAATCCTAAGTATCTTGGAACATCTTCGATGGCTGCATTAGCCAATCCTGCCAAGTTTGAAAAACGAGTCTTCAGCTCATGAATAATGTGGTTCTGCTGCTGTATTTCAGAATCCAAACTTGCAACTCTTTCCTTTTCTTCTTCCAGAGCAACTTGATATTCCATGACCTCATCATTCATGTGTTGACTTAGCTCTTCAATCTTCCTTTGGTATTCATTGTTCAATTCTTCCATTTGTTGTTTCATTTGTTCTTCACCTCTTAGCGCAGTTTCTTCAGCAATTTTGGCCTTTCGAAGTAAATCTTTCAGCTGTTGATTTTCGGCTAATGCTTTATCACGCTCCTGTCTCCGGAGTCCTAGCTCTTTGTTGGCTGCTTTGAGGCATTCTTTAGTCTTCATCATGTGTTCATGCCCCATCTTCAGCTTCTTGCTTGTTCCTTCTAGAGCTTGATCCTTTTCGGTGCTTTCTCGTTTTAACGTCGTGTAGTTATGGCGAACACTTTTCAACTCAGCTTCTATTTGCACCTTTTCTTGTTCAACCTTGTCTAGTTTCTCCTTCACTTTCTTGATTTCTTCATTTTCATGGAAACCCCAGGTTGATACATTGTCCAGAGGAGTAATAGTTATGACTTTGAAGGGCAGCTTGATCTCTTGAGCCCTATTTTTCACCCATTGATGATAACTTTCTTTCACAGCACAACTTCTAACTCCCAGTTCTTTTCCCTTCTTGACAACCTTGTTCCAAGCGGACCGGATCTTCTGGAATAGATCAATGTCTTTGGAGTCTTGATAATATGAGACAAACGGAGTAACAGCAGCTTCAGAAGGAGGTCCCATCATGGGATAACCAAGTTGGCGTAATACCAAGACAGGATTGTAGTTTATGCATCCTCGGGTACCCATGAGAGGCACATTTGGAAAGCTTCCGCACTGGTAAATCAGAGTTTGACCATCCTCCCTCCAAGGATACCATCGTATCATTTTTTCATCCAATCTGGCCAGGTCTTGAGCCCACTCTTGTCCACTCTTCTTCTTGATATTATGCATTCGTAGGTCTTCAATCGGACAAGGCGCCTTGTAATTCCTTTGGAATATGTGCGAAGTAACCCACACATATAGCATCGGTAAACAGCACAGAATTCTCTTACCATTTCTCTCATGGCAAAAGCTCAGAGTACAATAAACATCTGCCAGGAGGGCTGGAACGGGATTATGACCGTGGAATTTGCGAGCAAGGAACACATCAATAGCCCCAAGATCTACAAGGCCTTCAATATTCGGAAATAAGACAGTGCCATAGATAGTGAGGGCCAGTACATCTACAAAAGCATCCCAGTCTTCGATTTGAGCTAAACGGCGCATGTGCTCTTCCAGGTAATCTCTTGAGAATCCATAGGTCCCATTCCTACATTTCTGTGCTTCATGCAGATTCTTTACACCTATCCTTAGGACAGTTGATAGGGTTTGTAAAGAAGGATAATGGCCTTGGTAATGATAGGGTTTTTCTCCTTCTAGTGGTAACCCCAGGATCTTCTCAAATTCTTCAATGGTCGGTGCTAACTGGAAGTCTTGAAAAGTGAAACATCGGAGTAGAGGATCGTAGTACTGTGCCAGTGCTGTGATTGCTTCTTCCTGTTCGTCCACTTCTAAGAGATTCAAGATCTTTCCATACCTTCTGGTGAGAGACAAGCGTTGTGGTGACTTCAACAACTGACCCAAAGATCTCAGGCTTTTAGTTTCGGGTGTCTTGGCTTTGAGACGTAGAGTTCTTTTCAACTTTTCACCCTTCTGACTGTCTGGTCTCATATTTGTTTCCATTTTCCCAAAGATACTCACAAAAGATTTCAGTTCGACTTTCTAACAAACCTGCCATAATAGAAAGAAAAATTTAATTTAAATAAAAGAAGGAATAGTAAACAATTTAGGAAATGAACAGAAATTATGTACAAAGAACAAAGATAGGAAATTATGTACAAAGAAAGGAGTTAAAGAAAATGCATGCTCTCTTTGTGTCCTATATGAGGTAAATTCTGGAGGTTAATTCTATAGTTCTATGGTCGTTCTACCTTGTGAACACTTTCACTGGGTGGATCTACATTCTCAGAGTTCTACGGCCTCTAGAGTTAAGATTCATTTCAGAATGTTACCCACAACAGCAGGTGAACCGCTAGATGTAGGGTATTCATGAAAGAATCACACTCTAGATGAGATTTTCGCGATAACCAAACAGGATGAACATCCAAAATGGCTACCGCTACACAATCTCTTACCTATCTCAAGTTACACTCAGACCCGGGTATAGGGCCCCACTCGTTTGTGATTAACGTGTGAGTGTTGTGTGTGAAGAGAGCATACAAACCTGAAACCCTAAGACTACCCATGACTAATTCCTGCAAAAACAACTCAAACAGATACGTACAACATTCAGTAACAGTCATCTACCCTAAGGTTTTAACAAATAAAGCTATCACTATAAATAAACACATGAAAAATGAAATTCTGTAAATAGACGAAGCATACAATATTAGACAAAGTAAAATAAAGAAAGGAAAACAAACATCAAGAGGCTATATTTAATTCGCACAACTAATTAAAACAGGCCTGACTCTCTTGGAAATTCCCAGTGGAGTCGCCATCTGTCGCAACCAGGATCGCGACGGGGACGGCGAAAAAAGAGGAAGAATTTATATTGAGAATATTGGAGTCGCCACCAAGTTTATTTAAAATTGGGAAAACGTTGGAAAAACCCATTTTTTAGAGAAAAGTCTTTGAAACCAGTTTGAGTTCGGGAGTCAGTTATGTATAGGGAAGGGCAGGAATTTAATCCCACGCACCCTAGTACACCCGTCCTTGGACGGTACCTTTAATTAACTGTGCAAATTAAATAAATAACCTTTTTCAAACATTTATTTTCTGTTTCAAGACAATTAAAAGGAATTTATTTTTCTTAAAAGAAAAGAATTTTTAGTGCAATCAATCATACAATTCAGATGTCCTAAAAATGAATTAACTAGTCGTCACGACTAAGTTAACCGTTCTTTATTTGAAACGAAGCATTTGACAATAAGTATATAATTTAAAAAAAGGAATTGTTCTAAATAAAAAATACTTGCAAATAGAATCTAAAAAGAAGCGAAGATTTATTTTTTGGTATTTGTAAGAGAAAATATAAAAAACTTTATGAGAGATATTTGGAATATCAAATTGTCACAACTCAGATGTCCCAATATCAAGTTAACAAGCCGTTACGGTAAATTAACCTCGTTATTTGAAATAAAAAAATTTGATACAAAAATAAGAAATTCAAATCAAAAATTAAAATATAAATAATAAATATTTACAAATAAGATAAGAATAAATTAATTTTTTTTATATTCTTATATAAAAAAACAAATGTAAAAGAATAACAAATATTTTCAAGGGAATTTTCAGGTCATTAAGCTGTCACAACTCAAATGCCCGAAATATCAAGTTAACAGGCCGTCACGGCTAAAATAACATCTTTATCTAAAATTCCCCACATAAATGAATATTTAAAAAAAAAAAAAAACCTTTTTAGGCAAATCTCTAATTTTAACCGAAACTGACAAAATTGACTCATAAATATGCATACCCAAATAATTTGAACAAAGTACATCAACATACAAAAGCAATAAATAGAATAAAACTTTATAAACACAATCACATAAATAACTTAAAGAAATGCACACATGAATATATAAAATAGTTAAACTAAACAACATAATTCATAAATGTCATCACATGATAAAAAAAACACTAACACAAAATTATTTCATAATTACACATAAAACACATAATCATATAAATAATCAACTAGAAAACTTAACCACAAATATCCAGATAATTCAATATATATATATATATATATATATATATATATATAATTAATTAATTCAAGCACAACACGTATATAAAATAATGAGAAAACTAAAAAACACAATACACAAAAAAGAACTAGAAATGTGAAATTATTGCAATTACATAATTGATTTAACCAAAACATACACATGAAGTATTTAAACTAAAAGGTAAAGTAAACATAACTAAGCAATTAATTTAACCAAACGTATAAAATAATGAATATATAAAAAAAACTTCATACACAAAACATAAACATACAACTTAACAAATCACATAAAATAACTAAGTAAAAAAGTCCTAATTACTATTTTTAATCATTTTTTTAAAAAAACATTGAAACAAAATTCATTCAAAGATTAAAGAAACAAACAAGTTATTCTCTTTTTTTTTTAAAAAAAAAAGGAAAATTCACTCAAAGTCGAAGCAACAATTAGATCACTCTTTCAAATAACACGAATAATAGCAACAACAACAATAATAATAATAATAATAATAATAATAATAATAATAATAATAATAATAATAAAACAAATATATATATATATAAAATGTCACACACTCTCCCCACACACTCTCACAGCTCTCACACACGCACACAACCTTTCCTCATTTTCACTCACACAAACACAACTCTTCCTCTCTCATACTCACTCACGGACACACACATACACAAACTAAAAAATCTCTCTCCCTTTCACTCACGGACACACACACAGTCTTTTCTTTTCACACTCACAACAACACGCGGACAGGGGCACAAGCATGGAAAAAGGCAGAGAGCAAGAAAGGTGAACTCGCGCGCAAAGGGAGGGTGGTAGGCCGATCTCCAGGCTGCTGTGCAAGAAGGGAAGCCGACGGTGGTTTTCGCGAACATGGAGGGGAGGCCGGTGTGGTGGATCCGGCAGCGAGGCTCATTTGCAGATCTGAAGCGCGAAACCACCGAGGAAGAGGTAGAGATGGTGGAGGGGTCGCGGATCTCTGGTGGTTGATGGAGGTTTTAGAGTGATGATGATGGTGGTAGTTGAATGGTTGATGGAGATTTGAGCGGTGGTTCAGGGGATGAGATGGATGATGGTGGTATTGAGGGGAGAGGGGAAGCGGCGGTCATGGAGGCCAAAAGGCTGAGTCGCCGGTGATGGTTGCAGGCGCAGCGCAGAGGTGGTTCGCTGGCGGTGGCTGCGAGCTTGGCAGACGCGGTGGTCCAGGCTTCGGGAAGGGGATGATGATGAAACCTCATGGGAGGCCGCGGCAGTAGAGGGAGAGGCCGCGGCCTCCCTCTGCTTTGCTTCTTTTCTTTCAGATTTGTTTTGTTTTTTTTTTAAAAAAAAAAAACTGATGATCTGTTGTTGATGAATTGATGATTTTACCTTGCTACTGAGTTCTCTCTTGCTGGAATTATTGCTGGATTTTTCTTTTCAGGTTCTGATGTTTTTGTCCCCTAAAATTTTTTTTTTTTTTTTGATATGGTCTCCCCTCAATATGTAAAGATATGTTCTTCGGATGCCTCCATTCCACCGAAAGAAACTCCAACCTCTTGCACCAAGTCTACCAACACTATGATGATGTTCTCCCTATTTTTTGAAAATTTTCTTGTCTATATGTGTCACATGCACATCTTCGGGCGGAGAAAAGGAGAGGAGCCCGTGACTCCTCTTTTTCATTGTTTTTTTAAATAAAATAAAATTAAAACAACTAGTAATTAATTAGCTTTCATATATTTATTTTTTTTTAGGAAGTAATTAAAGAAACTGTAAATAAAATAAAAGAAGTAAACTAGATGAAAATTTTTGGATTTTATTGTTAAAAGATTGAACAAAATCGAGTGTTCACACCCTCTGCAACTGATAAGGCAAAAAAGACTATGTCAGTATGAGCATATCTCTTAGGAGGTTTAATTTGCCTCCCTACTCTGTTTCTTACAAGATTGTAGTGCTGTAGTGGTGTAATCTCCTCTTGCTCTTCAACGAACTCTTTTTCCTGCTCTTCTTCTTCATGAATAGGCTGTTCAGAAGTGTCTTTGTGTACTTCATGCGGATGTTCCACTTCAAGCTCCACCTGCTTGTTGATACCATGTTCCTCTTCTGCATCTCTAACCTCCTTAGTCAAATGAAGCATGGTTGATTCATTGAACTTGACGTCTCTACTAATTATGAACTTAGGTGGTCTAAGTTTAGTATACCATAACCTGTAGCCTTTTACCCCTGATGCATATCCAAGAAATATACACTTTTGTACTCTTCGCTCAAGTTTACCACCATTAGTATGAGCATATGTAGGATAGCCAAATATTCTTATATAAGAATAATTAGCCGGAGCACCAGACCATACCTCAAAAGGAGTTTTACATTCAATTGCAGTTAATAGGGAACTATTCACCAAATAACACACCATATTAACTGCCTCAGCCCAGAACTCTTTTGATAAGTTGGCATTAGATAACATGCAACGAGCTCTCTCCAGGAGAGTTCTATTCATACGTTCCTCTACACCATTTTGCTATGGTGTCCTTCACACAGTACGGTGCCTTACAATGCCTTTATTTTCACAAAATTAATTGAATTTACCTTTACAAAACTCCAAACCATTGTCTATTTGAAGATGCTTGATCTTCTTGCCAATTTGGTTCTCATTGAGCACTTTCCACTTCTTGAAAGTAAGAAAAACGTCATTCTTGTGGTTCAGAAAATAGACTTATACTTTTCTTGAGAAATTATAAATGAAACTCAATAGGTATCTGGCATCACCTTTTGACAGAACAGATGCAGGGCCTCACAAATCAAGTGAATATAATCAACTGCGCCCTCTATCTTGTGAATGGCGGGGTTAAACTTGACTCTAGTCTGCTTTCCATAGACATAATGTTCACAAAAGTCAAGTTTTCCTATTTTACTATCACCAAGCAAGTCGTGCTTGCTCAAAATAGACATTCTAGCTTTGCTCATATGCCCCAAGTGCATATGCCATGAATGAGTAGTATCTAAATCAGAATTATGGGAGGATGGTATAGCTGCAGTGCCAACAACTGTGCTTCAAATGCTACCTTGAAGCAAGTAAAAACCATTGAACAACTTTCCTTTGATCACAACAAGAGCACCTTTGGAAACCTTCAACACTCTACCTTCAGCGGAATACTTACATCATTGAGAATCAAGAGTGCCTAAAGAAATAAGATTTTTCTTTAGCTCGAGTATATGTCGGACCTCAGTTAATGTTCTCACGGCTCTGTCATGGATCTTGATTTTCACTGTACCAATACTAATGACCTTACAGGACATATTGTTTCCCATAAGACAACTCCATCTTCAATTATCTAATAGGTTATAAACCAATATCGATTCAGACACATGTGGTATGAGCAACCAGAATCGATAATCCATGCATCACCAACTGAAGTTGTACATACAAAGAGAACGTATTCGACACCTTTAGTAACATTTACTGAATTACTCGTATTAGTAGCTTTTCTTTCTTTAAGCTTTGGGCATTCTGTTTTCTAATGCCTTTCTTTCTTGCAATAATGACATCTTCCTTTTTGCTATCTAGATTTTGATCTACACTTCCATCTGCAATGACTACTCGAACCCACCTCCTTTGATTTACCTCTAGCAAACAAGCCAACTACAGGGTCATCATGTCCACCATTATCATGCTCCATCTTCTCATGACTCATTAATGCGGACTTCACCTCATCAATGTCAAGGCGTTCATGCCTATATATGAGTGTTTCCTAAAAGTGATTGTAAGAAGGAGGCAGAGAACAAAACAACGTCATTACTTGTTTCTCACTAGAGAATGTCTCATCCATATTCTTCAAATCCATAATGAGTGAAGTAAACTCAGAAATATGTGTTCTAGTAAACGTACCTTCAGCCATGCAAAGCATGTATAAGTATTACAACACTACAAGATGATTTGCCACCATCTTTTCAAATATAATGACTCCAGCTTGTTCCATAATGATGCTGCAGTATTCTCTGATAGGACTTCTTGTAATACGCCATCTGTGATGGATAATTGAATGGTAGAAAGAGCTTTTTGATCAGCTTCTTCTCACTCAGAGTCCTTCATGGTAGAGGGTTTCTTATCTTTCTCATCAAGTGCAACCTTTAAATTTTGGTTTATAAGAACTACCATTATATAGACCTTCTACATGCTAAAATTGATGTGGCCATCAAACTACTTGCAGGTAGAAAAGTACACCAAAAAAAGGTTTAATCATGTTTTTCCTGTTCTTTTGATCATGAAGTTCTGAAAAAAAAATTCAAAAGCTATCAAGTTATGAACTTATAGCACAACGGAACTAGCGCTAGACACTTCATAAAGTGAACTTTCTGAACTAAACTAGTAATAAACAAATGTAAGATAGTCCTTTTTATAAACAAAAACTAATTCAAGTGCAGATATAGAAATAAAAAGGAGATGAAGGAAAATAAGATACAACACAGAAAATTTTATACTGGTTTTGCCAAATTTGCCTACATCCAGTTCTCAACAACCGTTGAGTTTAACTAACTTTTTCTTCAACTTGAGAAAGAACAAAGATAGTCTTTATAGTAGCTTTCCCAAGCTATATTCAGTGACCAGTAGACAGCCCCTACTGTCACAAACCAAGTAGTTATTTACCAGCCTCTTTAAGCTAAACTGAGTAGTCTTACATTAGCCTTTCCAAACTAACAAACTGTGACAAGTAAAATATTCTTACTATCACATTGCAAGTGGTATTTGACAAGCCTCTTTAAGCTATCTCACACTGATCACTTCTGGATCAAGGATATAAAGGTTATTTGTTTGGGTTACCACTGAAACTAACTTATACTCAAGATTTCTGTGGATATACAATGAAAGTTCTTGGAAATACTTGAATGACTTCTTCTAGATATTCTTCTCTAGAAGAACGTATTATCAATGAAGGATGTAGAAATAAGATTTTATGAACAAGGAAATGATTACAAGCAGTAATGAATATTACAAAGGAATGAAAGGAAATCTTGGCAATGTTTTGGCTCTTTTTCTCAGCATTTTGTCATCTTCTTTGTAAGCACAACATCTTTATTTATAGCGGTCTTCCTTGTGACCGTTGCCTCTGCTCAGATCTTCTAGGGATACATGTTGATCATCTATTTGTGTCTTGGAAAGATAATCTAAAAGAGTAACTTGTTTGTTAGTCAGAACAGTTTACAAAAGACATTGAAGAATGGAAATTTCTTATGCTCTTCAGAAAGCTGCTCTTATTTTCTGAACCATGGTTTCTGAACTTTTTCTTTTAGAACTTTTGAATAGTTGACCTAGGCAAAAGAGATGATCAGCCAGTTCTGATATCGGGATTTGACTTTTATTCAAACTCAAATATGAAATTCAAATTTCCCTTTATTTCCTTGTAGATTTTCACTGTTTTACTAAGTGTAAATTTTCTGACGTGTGGTAATATTTCCTTGATAAGATATGAGTTTTCTTGTCTTCAATCATTTGTTTGTTGATAATCTAATCTTTACGAATATGAGGATTATAGATGGTAGAATAGTTTGGCTTCAGAGATTAAGAGATTTCTTCCTTTCAAGTGTACTTTCTGAAGTTCAGTGCTACTTTTTGAAGTCTCGAAAAAACTTGGTTTCTTGTAACATTGATTCCACTTCAATCATTAGTTGTTTTCTGCTAGAGTAAGGATATTATTTCACTCCATTTCAATTCAAATCTCATAACATGAGATAAACATGTTTACACATGCATAGTGAAATATATTCTCATTTGAGTAAGTTTTGCTCTTGCTAACGATAGAATCCTGTTTATGATCTTACAAGAAACTCAAGACAAACATTAGTCATTCTTCAAAGTATTTTCTTTAAATTGACTTCATTATTATTCAAAATAGATCAGCACATCTCGATAAGGTTTTAGAGCTAGCACTGCTGAATATCAAACTTAGTCGTCGCCATATTTTTTTTTCACCAAGTCTACCCAGAACGCAAGTGCTTTGATACCAGTTTGTTATAATAATAACGGAAGAAAGTTGATATAAGATAATAAAATGTGATTCAGCTTATAGCTTACGTCCACACATCAAACTTCTATAATTAATATAACAGTACAATGGATATTACAAAGGAAATTTATATACTTTTCACTATCTCAAACCCAAATATACCTTACAAGTGTATACACTCAAAACTCTCAACCTAGTGAAAAACAAACAGAAGAATAGAAACAAACATCTCAATGAGAGAATATGTTATATGTTTGAAATGATTTTACAAATGAAAGAAAAACATGAATTTATAGGCAACAAGCAACATCACACAACTATTCATGCAACCAGTGGTAGAGAGTCAATTTAACCTCCTTAGTCATCCATGCAACCAATAGGAGGAAGACAAAATGCTCTTGCAATATCTCAAAATATGGGGTTGCTAAAAGGCGAAAAAGACTTTTTCAAGCTACTAATTGCATATATATTTATTTACATACCTCCAAAGAGTTTTTAAAAATTTGGTGGGGGCAAATGCCTCGATACAGTATAAATGCATTCGTCCCTGTACCTTATGAAATCTTAAAATCTCACATAGAACTGTCTACATGAAAAATAAATATGAGAAAAATTCGAGTATATAACATTACAGACTAATACTTGTAAGCATGATAAACTCTTGAGTAGCTAACTCACTTGAAAACTCGAATCGGAGTAAACTTAGGTGAACTCAGTAAACTCACATAAACTCATATAAACTTGGGGTAAATTTGTGAGTTTATTTTTAGAACTTCACAATATGCACTCATAATTAAACCTTCCAAAATTGAAGTTATGATATATTAGCCTAAATTATTTTATTTTTTCACATCCTAAACTCTTAATCTATTATATTTCTTATGATTTTAATTTGTATTTTGTATTTTATTACTTGTATTTGTTTTATTATGAAGTTGCAACTGAACTTTATATATATTGTTATCTTATCTTCAATTTACTTATTACAATTAGATGTTATAAATTTTTTAATATTATTTTAAAAATTAAATAAATAAACCATTACAAATTTATAAGTTAAGTTTATGATTGGAGTCGATTTCACAAGTTTAGGTAAACTTACAAGTTTGATAACCTAGCTTATAGGTAATGTGGTTGATTAATCGAGATTGACCATGTATATGTCTATTAAATTTTAGTTTTATTTATAATTATAGCATTTGAACTGACCAAAATAACTAAAGACTAAAATTTTTAGGAAAAATTACACTCACTTCCTCCAAAATTTCGTGAAATGCAACTCGCACTCTCATCTATTTTCAAAATGTGTATGCCGAGTCCTTGAGTTTTGAAAATCCTATGTCAACCTCCCCTATTAACGTTAGTCCATTAGTGACTTTAACATATCAGTGCACGAGTACAGAACACATGATTTTTTATATCATTGTTGTAAATATTAAATACTAATATAACTATTAAATGACCATATTATCCTTTTAATTAAGTGATAAAGGCACACCTTTTTTTCCATGCTGGAGAAATGGACAAATGGGAAGATAGCGTACTTTTATCACTTAATAAAATGACAATATGATCATTTAATATTTATAACAGTCTTTAATATTTATAAAAATATTATTAAAAAGTATATCTTATGCACATATGTATTATTCTATCAAAGTCACTTATGGACTAATGTTAATAGGGAATGTTGGTGTCGGATGACCTCGCATCCAAAATCTGAAAATAGTGAGGATGCGAATTATATTTCACCAAACCTCAAGGGTGATAGGTGCAATTTTCCCATATTTTTATTATAAAAAATATTAAATAATGTTAAAATAATAAAACCTTTCAAGTAAACATAACTTTAGCCTTATAATGTTTGCTAACTTAAGTTTTTATTTTTATAATATATTTTTTACTTTTATACTCTTATATATTTGTGCACATCATTGTTACCGTCCTCAACGATCAATCTCTAAATAAAGAGAAGGCATAGGAGTAAGTTTCTCATGAAAATTTGGAATTAATTTTTTCAATTTATTTTAAGTTTGTATTTTTATAACATATATTATTTTAAACAAATTAAAAAAATGCTATAATCAAATGATCATCATCAATTGAGTCATTCATTTATATATATATATATATATATTTTATAAGAGTAATTTTAGGATGACCACAAAATCCTATAATAATACAACATCATATAATATGAGGCAAAAAGTATAAAAATGATTTAGAAAATAAAAAATATCAAATAGGGAAGGGAAAATTAGGATGCATATGTGAGGGAAAAAATTGAGTTCAAGGTAGTTAAGCCTATTATCATTTTCCATATTTAATTTTTGTAAGCTCCAACATTTTTCATAAGACACCTTCTTGGTTTTGTAAGTTTCTGGATGTAGCCATGTGTTTTAATGACACCAAACCAATGCCTTAAAAAAGATTTGTGTAAGGACTAATGATTTATGTAGTGTTATGATAATAGATTTATAATATTGATAAGAGATAAGGCTTCTTTAAAAAAAATATTTCTTTTTTGGTATGTTTCTAATCTACTTTGATTAAATTCAAGAAGAACAACTTGTTCAAGAAGATAAGATTCTTGAGAAACATGCATCCTTGTTTTCAAAAGGAGAAGTTGATCCCCCAAAAAGCAACTCCAAATTAAAAGTATTATTCTTTCCTCCATTGGTTTCCATTACAAGTGAGTCTTAGGTGGCACTAGCACTAGGAGGAAAAAGTGGTATCTAGACAATTAGTGTTTTAGACACATGATAGAGAATAAGATATGGTTCAGAAACTTGAAATCTAAGGATGTAGGAACTATAAAGTTTGTTAATGGAATCAAATCAAAGATTACTAGTACAGGTAATTTTGGTAAGATGCATTCTAATTTGATTTCTGATGTCATGCTTGTTGATGGTTTGACTCAATCTATTTAGCATAAGTTGGCTGTGTGGCCAAGGTAATAGAGTTGTATTTGAACCATCACACAATGCACGCATTGTGAAAATCTCACTTTTAAGCAATCTGTTTTTACTGCTAAAAGGCATAATAATATGTATGTATTGTATCTACATGATCTATTAGATCAAAATATAAAATATTTAGCATCCTTTGTGGATAAGAAGTGGATATATAACATAAGAAACTTGGTTATAGGCTTAGTGAAGATTAAGCTTGAGAATGACTTATCTTGTGAGTTTTGCCATAGAGAAAAATAGACAAAGTTATAGTCTCAACTACAAGACCACTTAAGCTTTTACAACTCAATCTTTTTGGACCAATTAGAACTGCCAATTCAGGTAGTAAAAGATATGGTTGGGTTATTATGGATAGTTTCTCTAGATTCACATGGATTATATTCCTCTTCTATAATTATTATTCTTGTGAGGCCATCAAAAGCTTTGCAAAATGTGTTCAAAATGGAAAAAGGTTTTATGTTTCATCCTCAGATTTGATCGTGGTGGTGAATTTGAAAATCATGCCTTCAAAAATCCTATAAAAATGGCATTTATCAATATTTATCTTCTCCTAGGGCTCCTCAACAAAATGAGGTAGTCAAAAGGAAAAATAGATCATTACACAAGAAATAAGCATAACCATAGTTTTATAAATAATTGATCAAAAAGTTTTTGGGCTTAGGCTATTAACACATGCTATATTCAAAATTGGTTTTTCCTAAGACTATAATTAAGAGTTTTATAGATGATGAAAGGGAGTGACTAATAATGGAATGAAAGCGAAAAGTAAGGAGTAGAGTGGAAAAGATTATGTCACTCTTTATTTGGAAGTTGCTTTCATTCTCTCCTTGACCCCCCAATTTAGATGGTAAAAAAAAATTAGTTTTGAGTAGCAAGGGAGGAACATAGTCCCTTGCTAGCCATGCCACTCCCTCTCCTAAAATTACTTTCAAATAATGGTCACTCAACTTTAGCCTTGTCATTTCTTGCCACTCCCTCCATCTTTATTCTCTCAATCATAGCCTAAGGCCAATACTCAAGAAGGCCTTGTATTAATTATGAAAAGGAAGAGAATCTAACTTATCTTATTTCCATGTGTTTGGTTATGAATGCTTCATACTTAATACCATGGATAAACTATCAAAGTTTGATCCAAAATCAAGGAATCTTCCTTAGTTATTCTTCTATTTCTAAAGCTTAAATGGTATACAATAAAAGGAATGATGTGGTTGAATAGAATATACACATCAACTTCAAAGAATAATGAAAGACTTCAACTAGAGCATTAGAGATTTAGAATAATGCTTTGAAGATTTCTCTCTAAATGAAGCTCCAATAATCTAGAAAGATCTTCAGAAAGTCACCAGAGAAGTTTTTGGCGACAACACTAATGTATCTAAAATGAGTCTAAGCTTGTTTCTGATCAAACTCCAAATAATTCTAAAGACAATAACATCTAAAGAGGGTACACTGGTATAAGAGACTTGAAGTCCATATCCAAACATCAAATCATCGATGAACCTTTTAAAGGAGTAAAAACCATATATCTTCATTCCTAAAGGAAGCAAATGTTGCTTTGAGATGCATAGATAAGGCTCTCCAACATGAAAGAAGAGTTGAAAGAATTATGGATCAGTGCCAACATCTCCAGCCATGGGAACACTCAAATTCAAGATACAACAGTTATGGGAGCAGTAACTATCTCATAGCTCTAATTAAATATATAAAATAAAAAATAGCTAGAGAATAGATAATATTTACAAAATCACAATAATAATTCAAATTACATATCCAAATATATGAGAGAGCCCTACTAGGAGGCTTACCTAAAACAACTATCTTCTTGAGCAATTACATACATATAAATTGCTGATAGCTCATGTTTTGTAACTAGAATTGCTTGATTGCCAAAGACCACTATCAACTATTTATATATATGTAATTGCTCAAGAAGATAGTTGTTTTAGTTAAGCCTTGTGGTAGAGCTCCCTCATGTATTTAGATATGTAATATGGATTATTACTTTGATATCCTAAATATTATATATTCTTTAGCTGCTTTGTTTATATATATATATTAGAACTACCAGATAGATATTGCATGACTCGCTTGAATATATGATAAATATCAAGCAAGATTTGCTAATTTACTATTAACAACTTCTAAGTGTGATGTTATGACTTAAGCATTGTGTTGCACTTGGGAATATGCTACATTAGGATGATTTGGAATGAAATGGGAAGATAAAACCATATCACAAATAGCCCAAAGATTGGCTAAACTTAAGTCATACAAGCATAAAGATGTGAGACACTTACTAGAATGTTTTGGGAATGTTTTTTCTCTATGAAAAAAAGTCTTTACACAACTAAGATTCTTGGAAAAATGTTTGGGAGTGTTATATTATGCTAAATAATTATATAAACTAGGGGTGAAAAAGTAGGCTATTGATGTGATAACTTATGTTTGCACGGCTCCACAACAAAGGGGCTACGCTAAAGCGCTCCACCAATATATATATAGTGTTAAGATCAAGTTACATTGGTATAACTTTAAATATAGTTACACAACTTATTACTTTCTACAAAATAATTGTTTTAACGATTCAATCGTTGAATTACAATTAATACTCATAAAGATCATTCATGTCAAATTTCTTAAAAATTGAATATTAATAGCAATGCAATCATTTAACTTTTTTTCTTATTCATTTTAAAGATATATATTATATTAATTTTGATTTACATAAAAATCATGCCAACAATTTTAGATTAATTTCAAAATTTAAGATATGATCTATATAACACGAACTTCTGATTCAACAGTGAGTTTTGTTAAAAAAAAAATGCTCTAATGAAAAGTTATTAATCACTGTAACATTTGCTTAATGTTATATGAGTATAACTTGATCCTAACTCATGCTAACCTCCATAGCTTTATATACCTTTATATGGAGGTTAGCAAGCTTCAAATTTTATGCTAGACATACAACTTACTCTTTTGTTTCTTGAATCAACTTAAAATCATGGGTAGTATTGTAATTTTATCTTACTCACATTTATTACTCTTTCTCTAATTTTCTCACTCCTAATTAATATTCACTCACTACTATTTATTTCTATATGAAGATCACTATCCCTCTGTTCTTTTAAATTTTTACATGGGCACTGTGTAAATGAAAAAAAAAGTATAATATTATTATAAATATATTTTAATATTAAAAATCTCAATAAAAAAATTGTGGATCTAAACACAGTCATGTATAATATACTATTTGAATTACTAAAACTTTTATGATTTATTAATAAGGAGTCAGTCATACTACTATTTTAAAATTTTAAATGCTAAATTTTTTATTCAAACTTACAATGTTAATTATTCATATGAACTTTATAAATATTATTAAAATAATATTAAATATGCTTATTTAGCATATAATAATATTATATAAAATTTTCATCAATTATATAATATTCAAGCTAAAAAAAAAATAGTTTTCATCTAGAGATAAATAATAGTGAGTAGAAATTAATCAAGAGAGGGACAAGTTAGAGAAGTATTAATAAATATGAGTAATCTAAAATTATAATAATATCCAAAATTTTAAAGTGGTTCAGAAAAAGGGAAAAGTGGATTTTATGTCCAACATAAAATATAGATCTTGTTAACCTCTGCATGAATATGTAGATGTTAGCAATTCCCTACAAGTAAATATCAAATAAAATAAAATTTTTATTAAATATAATTTTCAAATACTGTATTTATGAAATTATTTATTAATTAAAATTTAATTTATATTAAATTTTATTATTTATTTGAATATTTTATAACTATCTAATATTTCAATAAATTATGTAAATATGAAACATACTCTTTTGTATATTTTAATATTTTATAGTTTTCATCATAATTATTTAAATTTAAATTTAAAAATAAATATCAAACCAAAATATTTTTATTTTTGATCCTTAGTTTTTAATATTACATGTTATTTATTATTTCTTTATATATTTTACTAGATAATTATTTTTAAGTTCTATTTTATATATTATATATGATTTATCTAAAATATTTATTATTTTACTTTATTCATTATTTATAGATTATAAACAATTTTTTTATTATATATAAATAAATTAATATCATATTTTATTTTTAAACATTATTCATTTATTTTAAAATAATTTTGTTTAAATATTTTTTCCTTATTATTAAGTATTTAAGAAATAAATGTGACCTTTTTTTTAATAAATTAAAGGTTCAAACTATCCGGCGGGGAGGCAGGAATGGTACACATGGTATATCAAAATATTTTTCGATAGTTGAATAAACAAATCTAACCCCACAAGAGGGAAGCAATAGTACATGAACCAACAAAGACACGAGGACAGCAACATGATTGGCAACAATCCTAAGTCCAGATCTGCTAAGATATCATCCACCGATACACAATAGCATTTCAATCGCATTACACCTACCCAGCTTGACAACACGTGTGTGAGGGGCATGAACAGAATAATTGCATAGCTTAAGATGATTGCTATGCAATTAATAGAATAATTGGCATGAGTAGAATAATCTGCATGAATACCTTAAGACAAATTCAACACCCACCACCTAATTTTCAAATTGCATAGCTTGACAGCACAATATAAAGACAAAAATATTATTTCAACGTTTAAAAGTGGATGTTTAATTGGGATATCCACTTTAATACTATTAGATGATAAAATATATGTCTTATTCAGACATCTACTTTTAAATATCCAAATAATATCACTCTCATCAAAATTGCCTGAAGTTTCAAGCTGATGCTTGTACTCTAAGCATTGTATGTCGTGTACGCTAATAGTGTGGCAAGCATTAGCTTGAAACCAGTTTGTTTTTTTTTTTTTTCTATCATGAGGTAAGCAATTAGTATTTAATCAATAGCTGGCGTAATTTATAGAATTTAAGATTTACATGGAAGAGTAGCTTTTTTTATTATCATTTTACGAGAAACATAACTTCAGTCATAAAAATTTGACACTTATAAATCGAAAAATATAGGTAAGACTTTATAATAAAAATAGGATTTACCAACAAGTGTTGCATGTAATTGTTAAGAAATCGAAAGCAAGAAAATGACTATTGTCACATCCTAATGTCTGTTGCCACATCCTATTAGATTAATTTTTTTTAATTACCTAAAATACCCTTCTTAAATGAGTTAAACCAATAATTTATTCTCAATTAAATATTATCCAAACTCAGTGTCCTTAATATTGTTAAGCAGGTCTTTTTGTGATATATCATGATATGCGTTTTTGTATTTCATAATAATTTTACGTAATTTTTAGTAAATGATATAATTCAATTTCAAAATGTTTAATATTGATTCAAATTTTATTACTATTACGATTGAAAATTTTTGTTACAAAATCGACAGTGATATTTTATTTCATATCATGTTGATAGAAAAATAAAATAAATGTAATAAAATACTGTTATACTTAAAGAAAATTATTTGAAGTAGAAAACTTAATCCAATTTGAATACTATTTAACATCAAAAAATCAATTCGTTACATTATTTTATTTTTATCTGAAAATATAAATTTAGAATATTTCATGAGAAAAATGAGTAAAAAAAACTAATAAATTTTCATAAAATAAAATATTACATAAATAAAAAATTGAGCCAAAATATTAATAGAATTATTTTACATCATATATGTAATATGTCTTTAATGCTAAACTAAATTATATAAACATAAGAAAAATTCCAGAGTGTGCATGTTGCATATTACAATTTGTTTGTTCACTGTTTAATTATTTTTTATTAACATAATTACTATTATGCTTTGAAGATAATTGTTACGTAATTAAAATTTTAAAAATTAATTTAATATTTAAAAATTAATTTACGTAATAAATGAATTAAGAATAGTTAGAATATATGGCGGTCTTATAAAACAAAATAAAATCAATATTAAATGTTTTGAAATTCAATCAATTATCATTTAATAAAAATTACATAAAATTATTATGAATTTTTTCACAAAATAAAAATACAGAAATACAAATCATCATATATATATATATACATATAGAGTGAGGATCTGTTTACTCCAGGAGTATGTCTTAGCTTACTTACTCCATCAAATAACTTTTTTTAGACATAAAATTGTATCAATCTAACTGTTGAATTTAAAATTCCTATTGAGTAGATCAAGTATATAAAGTTTCATACAATTTGAAAATGATTTGATAGTTCATCATTTTATTTTATTTTGACGGATAATATATTTTTATAAATACAAGTAAATATCGATTAATAGATTACATGACTATTGTTGTCCAATTTTTCTAAAATTTGAAATGCATGATCATCAATATAATATAGCATAAATCAATGATCAGATTAATTAAATTTAATGTTGGATTAAGAGTTATAGAATGGAGTAAATGTGCAAGACTTATAGAGTAAATTGATCCTCACTTTTATATATATATATATATATATACACACGCGCGCGTGCACTTAACAATATTAATGACAATGACTTTGAATAATATTAAAGTAAGAATAAATTATTAACTTAACTCTTATAAAAAGGGCATTTCAAGACAATTAAATATAATTTCATTTAATAGAGTGTGACATAACCACTCTCCCTTTTTTTTAATAAAAATTTTTTTATACTGATTCCTTAACGAAACCTCTTAGAATACTCGTTAGTAAAAAGTTAATGATTAAATATACTAGTTGTTTAATCCGTGCGATGCACGGAGAAATAATAAAAAATAATTGATTAATTATTATAAAAAATAAATGATAATTTATTTACATATATCTTATATAAAATTGAATATATAAATTTATTTTAAAAGTAAGTTAATAATTAAATAAGTGGATAAAATATAAATGTGTTATTCTATTTTATATCTTATATTGAATATTATATTTATAAGGTTGAAAATATCTTGATAGATGACTCATAACTAACAATAAAGAACATATTTTATGAAAATTTTGTACATTTCGAAAGTTGAAATACTTGAATAAAGAAATAGAATAAATGGATAATTTTATTATATCATGAGTCATTTATAGGGATGACAATGAGTATCCATGAGAAAGGGGACATGTCCCACGCCTCCCGTCACCGTTTAGAATTTTACCTCTTATCCTCATCCCTATCCTCCTTATAGATCACCATTTCCTGTTTCTCGTGTGAATTTTGAATCCCTATGATATTCACGGGTTTATTAGCAAATTTTAAAAAGAAAAAGACTTTAAAAATATTTTACAATTTGAAACATAAATATTCATAATAATAAATACTATTGATGCAACATAATCCAAGTTAAAATTTAAAAATATATACAAAATATAAATATAATAAAAATAGTTAAAAAATAAAGATGTATTATTCTTGTCCCTATTTTGTTTAACAAACGGGGACTTAGCCTTCATAAATTATCCTTATGAAGGCGAAATATGTGCCAATTCCTTTTTTCCATTGGGTAATTCCCGTGTGTACCTATTTTTAATTTTTTTATCATCCCTAGCCATTTATATCTTTTTAGTAAATTAAAATAATTAATTTAAAAATATAAAAATATATTTTTTAATTAATAAAAATAATAAATAAATTTAATTTATATGATTTCAACTACATGTCATTTTCTTGTACATCCTTTTAATAAATTAAAATTAAAATTTTAAAATATATGTTATAATTAATGTATAATAATTAGTAAAAAAATTATTTATAATTTTAATTTATATAATCTCAATTATTAGAGTAGTATACCAATTATAATTTTTTCAATAAAAAATAATATAATTATTTACTTTATAAAAATTAATAAATATTTAATATCATTATCAAAGAAGAATAAATTATAGAATTGATTTTTTTAAATATTTTAGTGTTAAAAAATTGAAGGTATTTTTTTTAAAAAAATTAGTATGAAAAAAATTATAGGATTGATAGATTGGAATATTTAAGTTGTAAAAAATTAAATAGAATATAGTGATACATATAGATAGATAATTTTTTTATTATAATTTTCAAAAGTTCTACATTTGAAATTAGAAAATTTCCCCTAATCCCATCTTTATTTAGAATTTTGCATCAATTCTTATGTATATCCCGATCATGAGTCCCCTTTTTTCATTTTACATGGAGATTTGAATCTCTATTGATATTTATGGATTTATTAAAAAATTTTAAAAATACTTTGAACTTCAAAACATAAATATCTATAGTAACAAATACTACTAATGCAACACAATTATAATATGATTGTTATCGTTAATATTATAATTATATATATATAATTTTTGTAGTATAATATATTGAATTATAATTTTTTTTGTGCTATTTTTATTTTTTATATTAATTTTGTTAATAGTAGAGAGATATGAAGGTATGATTGAAAAAATAATAATTGATAATTACAAGGTAAATTAAATTTAAAAACTTACTTTAAGTGTTAAAATTCTGAAAAGGGTGAGGTATAATTTTTTTATAATCAAATATGGAAGACTTTTTATATAATGAGTCTTAAATATTATTATTATATTTGATTAAGAATAAATTTGGTATAAATTGAATTTTGAATTATTATTATATCAAAATCAATCAATTAGAAATTCGTTAACAATTTAACCTATCCGTTTTTTAAAAAAAAAATATGTTGATTTTAAAGCTTATTTATTTTGAAAATATTTTTTTTATAATTTTTTATATTACCTTCATAATGTGAGGCTATTAATGGTTCTTATTTTAATTGTAGATCATAATTATATTAACATGGGTTCTCTCTTAGTGCAAATTATAATATTTAATGATTGTAATATTTGATTATTTAATGATTGTAATATCTAATTTTATTTCATATGAAAAATAATTAATAAGTAAATTATAAATTAAGTTTAAAAAAATTTTTAGACATAAAAATTGAGAAAAATGGGGCCTAAATCACTATATGAATGACATGTGTAATAGTTTCATGAAATGAGTTTGAAATATTAGTATAGTAGATTTATACAATCAATAAATTTTATACAAAATCTTAATCATTAATAACTTCTAATTATAAATAAGATTCTGATAAATCTCTATTATTTTTTTTAAATCTTCTCCAATTTTTTTAATTTTTTTCAATAGAAACTTTTTTCTTCAAAATTCATTCGAATCTTTTAAAGTACAAAATTATCAAAATTGTCATTAATTATATGATTATTATTTTTTAAAAATTTATTCAAATCTTATAAAATATAAAATTATCAAAATTATTTGCAAGAGCTTAGATGTTATTGAAAGTATAATTTTATGGTCATCCCAGGTGATACCAGGATTTTCATTTTCAACTGCATACATATATAAATTTTTTTTATTGAATTGGCATATTCTTGGTCTTCAAATCATGAAATTAATTTTTATATATAATCAAATAATGTCATCACTAATGACATGAAAAAATATTCTGCCTCAAAATAATTAATTCATTATAATCTTATTGTTAATAAAAAATAATTAATATAACCTAGCGCATATATTTTGCATCTTTCTTATAATTTATATACTTAATTTCATAAATTTAATATAATAGCATTCGAAAGAAAATCACCACCTGCATCAAATATAAAAATTTTAGATGTGAAATTAATACTAAAATTATAAAATTAATTATTAATATAATTCATGATTTCAGTATGACAATAACTAAAGATATTTAATTAATATAATATAATCATATTATTAAATTTGGATGATTATCAATGATATGCTAATAAAATATAATAATTGTGATTTTTTTAAAAAAAATTAACGAATAATTTCTTAAAAGATATGGGTCCTAAAATATTCTCATTGTGATACGTATAAAACTTTTACTTAAACAAATCTAAAATATTAGTATTATAGATTATAGAAGTTACTCTCCGAAATTGATCAATCATTTGTGGCTGTGCTTCTTTGTAAAAAATGATAAAATTCTGAATCTTGAATAATATATTATACCTCTTTTAAAAATAAATCTGAATACCTCCATCATATACAAAATAAAAAACTCAAAAAGCAAATAAAAAAATCTCAAAAAAGACATAGAATTTACTATCGAGAAATTGCAAATCTAAAGATTGAGCTTAGACAAATTTATTGCCTATTAAATAAAGAAAATACTAAGCAACGCAGCGAAGAAAATGATAAAGCGTTTATCGAAGAAGAATCAAGACCCTTACACCTGCATAAGACAACATCATAACAAGGGGAAAAAAAAAGGAGAAAAACAAAATTCTTGAAAGTTAAATTTTGCTGAAGTACTAGTTGACTTCTTATTTATAATAATACAAATGGCTTAGCGACAAGCAATTAAAGCTCATCAGTATATAACAGTATTTAAGTAGTTTTTCTGCGGCATGCCATATTTAAGGGGGTGGGTGGATCTGAGTACGCTCCAGTAGAGATTTGATCGAATACGAACTTGTTAGCAGCTTCAGTGAAATGGGTCCCATCCCAAATCACTCTAACTGATGGTTTCTCACATGAACCTACAAATATTTTAGTGCCATTGACGTCAACGGTTCCTCCACAACGAGCCGTATTGCTGTAGTTGTATCTGCCTCCATAGCCACAACAAGTAACAAGTGGAAGCTTAAATCCTGCAAAATAATAAAGCTTTCGACTAGCGGCATACACTGAGAACAGGATTAATGTTATGATAAATGTTATTTTACCACTTAAAAGTAGATGCTTAAGTGAATTAATCATTCTATTATTATTGAATGTGATAATAGTTTCTACTTTTTTCATCAATTTATAACCAACTTTTAAGTATAGTAGAAATAACAATGTTTTTAATGTTATAATGTGGTCGTTTTTTATTATCATTATAAATTTGGCTCACCGTATTTCTTTGGGTTGCTGAAAAGAGAATACTTGGGGGAGTAAATATCTACGTATGTGATTGCAGCCAGAGGAAGGTCCTTGCGAAGTTGAGCTAAGGATTCCTTCAACTTCTGGTTGAAATACTGAGCTACTTCATTATAAGGTTTTGCACAACCATAGTCATCCCTTTCAGCAAATGGGAAACTGGTCAAAATCATAGGGAGGCAACCAAGTGGTCCTGTGCTGTGGATCCAAAATGATCTAGCCCCCAGATTGTACAGGTTCTTGATTACAAAATTTCATCAGTTAAGAGCAGGAAATTATTGAGAAAAATTAAATCAGCATAACAGGAAATTATCTAAAAAGGGTATTGAACTAAACTACCTTGACATTTGCCGAGAAAGTGTTGACTATATCCGGTACAGAAGCATTAACTTGCCGTAAAGTCATGTTACTAAAAAAGCCAGCACTAAGATCATTTTGACCAATATCAAATGTGTATAAAGCTTCAGAGAAATACTTCTTTTGGGGCATCAATGTTGCAAATACGCCTCCTACGAAGAAAAAACAGAACAAAATTAGGTAAAACGGTTTCGTTAATTAATTAGATAACACGGAATAAACAAAAGATGTCAATGAATATGTATAAATTCCTCACTTACCGTGATCTCTAATGAATTGCGTCTTGGATTTGAATTCCATGAATTGCGCGTACTGAACTGCAAGGTAGAAAGGACTGAATCTACCTTGAGGAATAACACTTGGTGGGAGTCTGATGGTTGATGCGAATGTGGCGAAATTTGCACCATGTGTGAAATTGGTCCCCAGTGAATCAAGATATGCACTGAGATAGGGGAGCCCAAAACTTTGTGCTGAAATTGAAATCACGAGTCAAAACTGGAATAAAATCCTTCATTTTTGGTGCCTCATGTAGAAAGTGATTTTCAGCCTTGGACTTAAGTTGGTACCTCCCAAAAAGGAGAAAGCTTTATATGGTGATCCCTTTCGTTAAATCCTTTGAGTAAACATGGATGAATATGCTTGATCAAATTAATTACTAGGTGCAACTACAACGCAAGCATTGACCCGAAAGATTGTTTCAAAGAAGGTAGTTGAACTGAACTCTCAAAATCAAAGTGGGGCCTTTAACGATGAAAACGGAAGAGAGACGAGAAGGAAATATACATATATATATATATATATATATGAATGTAAGGGATGAATTTTCTTTATGTGAGAGTAACATTAAGTAAATTACTGTATCCAAAAAAAAAATTAAGTGCATTACGTACCATTGCTAGATCAGTCAAAGCAAAGCACAAAAAAAAAAAAAAAAATGTAGCCCCATCTTGTGTCCTATGCTCTTTCATTATGGGGTTGAGCAGTTTTAATAATTCAAAAAGAAAAATGCAGCCCCATCTTGGACCTTAGACGTGTAAACTAGAATGGAAATTGGAAAACAATATTACCTATGAAATCAAGGATGATACGGCCATCAGAGAACCTTCCAGCCGGTCTGTGAAAAAAGGTCTCTCCATATGGTGACGTTGGTATGACGAGGCCGGAGGCAGCCAACCCACCAGTATCCGAATTTGAGGCACCAAAGTTAAAGATGGCAGGGAAATGGCAGTCGCTTGTGGCGAATACAGGGTTCAGAAACGAAACAACAACAGATGCAAGCACAAAAAATGACACAGGGGGTGTGTGAAACTTAGTAGTGCTGTGAAACCCCATTGGAGAAATTAACGTGCCAGGAACGAAGAGAAAAAATTACAAAAAGAACTTTGGCTCTCTATGTATGCCGGACAGAAGGACCCTCCAGAAAGGTATACTTTTTCTGATTGGATATATATATATATATATATATATATATATATATATTAATTATAGCCATTGCTCACATAGCTATTGCTCATATGCTTGCCTTAGTCAATATCTATAGTAGTCATATAAGATTTGTACAACATGAAAATGGAATGCAAAAATACTATGTAGTATGAAGTGGGCCACAAGAGCTTTGTGAAAGCATGTATAGATTAATTCGGTGAATAAATTAATAGCTATGTTAATGTATTTTTTTTTTATTTTTTTAGAATTCGATGAGTGCAAATTCAATTCAATCAATAATACTTTCTTCTTTTTTCAATTTTTTTATTGCTTTTATTGTTTTTTATTTTTATTTTTTATTTTTTTTCAGAATTTGATTACTTCGAATTCAATACAATAAATAGCATTTTTTTTTATTTTTTTTATTTTTAATTTTTAATTTTATTTATTTATTTTTCATAATTTTGTAAGTCCAAATTCAATGCAATTAATAATACTTTTTTCTTTTTTTTTCTTGTTAATTTTACTTATTTATTTATTTTCAAAATTCAGTTAGTTCGAATTCAATTCAATGAACAGTATTTTTTCTTTTGCATTTTTTATTTTTTATTTTTATTTTTTTATAATTTAATTAGGAAATCCATGGTCATTTCATTTCTTTTTCATGCAAACCCTTTTTCTTCTTCTTTTCTTTGTTTTTCAATCGAAGACACAGACACAAAAAAAGACAAAGAGGAACAAAGAAACAAACAGAGACAAAGATAGACATGGGAAGAGGGTAGACAAACCCACAAATCAATGACTGACTGTGCTGTCCACTACAGCGACACTGTGATTTATAAGCCATTGTCAAGCTTTTGTTCTTGAGTGAACTCACGAAGTAGAGATAACTACGAGGACAAATTAAATCATTTTCTTTCTTTCAAAATATTTCCTTTTCGCTAAAATTTGGTTAATTCAATGAACAATATTTTTTTCTTTTTTCAAATTTTTATTTTTTATTTTATTTTTTTCAGAATTCGGTTAGTCCGAATTCATTTTAATGAACAATACTTTTTTTCTTTTTCTATTTTTTTTATTTTCTTTGAATTCATGTAATCTAATCACTGTTACACCAATTAATAACACCCCTCTATGCGGACACATGTCACACGCTCACTTAATCAAGATCACATCGCGTTAGGCATGGCGTTACCATCTTTGGCAGAAACCTTATATATATATACATGATCATCTTTAGTACCTGAGCGCGACCCTATATATATATATATATATAACAAAATTGCATAATAAATACATATCACATATTTTATCGTCATTAAATGTGATAAGTGGTCTTCACTCATCTCACTCACACATCACATCTAATGGTGATAGGTTGTATAGTGTCTATTTGTTGTGTAATTTTATTGTTTTATAATATTACCCTTAAGTTATGTTTGGTTGAAGGATAAATATGAGGATAAATTTTTCATAATTGAGTTTTGTGTATAACAGTAGCTATGATCACCGGGTGGGTTTTAACATGAATAGTTATCACTCATTTTTTAGAGGTTAACATACAATAGTTTATCTAATAGGAGTAATTTTTACTATTAAATAAAATTGAATAATTCTTCTCTCAAAATGCCCATTCTCTGGTACTTCTTAAAGTTAATCTCATATATATATATATATATATATATATATATATATATAGTCAATATAAAATCACAATCGATTTAATTTTAACATTCACAAAATTAATCCAAAATTTAACAGTCATTATAAAAGCATATTGATTTTGAATGAATTTCTATTTGGGAAAACTGAATTATTTTACTTCAATAATTTTACTTGTTTATGCAAAATCGAAATAGTTAAGTAATCAAACTAATAAGGACAAAATCACAAATATATATATATATATATAGAGAGAGAGAGAGAGAGAGAGAGAGAGAGACACACACACATACACGTGTGTGTTAACTGCCATAGCTTCATATAGAGGTTAACAATCTACACATTTATGTTTAGATAAAATATTCACTCTCTTAAATTTCACATTGTATGAGTTTCATTAGTTTAGTTTTCTCTCTCAGCTCATTAATGTTCTCTCTCCTATATATGACACAATCATTATTATATGAAAAATAAATTATTTATACTATGTCATATTACGATGAATAATGTATGAACAAAAAATTTAAATTATATTTAATATTTTTGTAACTATTAAATATTATACTTAATTTTTAAATACATTAGCATTTTAAATTATGACACGTTAAAATTTGGGTAGGAAAATATTAAGAAATTAAAATTATATTTGTCATTGAAAATTTAAAATATCAATAATATTTAAATTTTCAAATGAAAAATTTCATCATATTGATATTTTTTGAAAAAAATTTCTGTCAAATTTTGTGACTTATGGTGTCAAAATATAACATCTAAACAATAGTGCTAGACCGCTTGAAACAAAAGCTTGATTGGAGTCACCGACACTGCTAGTTGCACATTTGGATTAGTAGAATTGCCACGTCACTTGCATTTGAAAATTAAAAAAATAAAATATGTAACCCCAATATCTAATTCTCGTAACTGCTTCCATCTCATAAGTTTAGAAATAGATAAACCCTTAAAGCTGCCATACCACATTACTATAGTATTAGCGTTGCACCACATTGCAGAGAACGAAGATAAATTTTTCTCATATTGATTCATGTGATTTGGCCATTGATTATATAAAGGCTCCGCACCACCATAGCACAGGTAAAGGCGATGTCATTTTACAATGACTTTTAGAGTTTCAATTAAAAATTACTCATTCATGATCTCGCATTTATTTTGTTAAGTAAACTAATTTTATATTTTGGTTCTAGTGGTATGATCATTGTTGTTTGAAAATTCATGATTTTTTGTTCAATTTTTTTTTATTTTGATAAGTTTATCAAACTTGACAGGATGTAGGAAGAAATTGTGTTGGATGGATTTGCCTCTTGGGTCAATGATAATAAATCCTCCATTGATGATGAAGAAGGTGAGGATTGTGAATTTGAACATAATAGAGAAAAATCAAAAGATGATATTGAAACAAATAATGAAAAAGAAATGGATGAGGACATTGAAGAACCTAGAGCTGGAATGATTTTTGACTCTGAAAAAGAGGTTAAGACATATTATGCCCACTTTGCTAGGAAAAAGGGTTTTGTTATTTCAAGAAAAACGTCAAAAAATGATATTGATGGGAGGAAGTATTTTAGTATATCATGTGCTTGTGTTAGAAAGTTAGCAAGCCAACGAAGCAAACTTTTGAAGCCAAATCCAACAACCAAAACTCAACACAAAGCCACACTTAATACATGTTTGGGTCTAGGTGGAAAGGGGAAGATTGCTAGTGTTATACTTCAGCACAATCATGAAATGAGTCCCGACAAATCACGATTTTTTAGATGTAAAGGAAAAATAGATTCTCAAGTGAAAAAGAAGCTTGAGGTTAATGATCAAGCTGGGATTAGTAGAAGCAAAAATTTTCAGTCATCTGTTGTTGAAGCCAGAGGATATGAGAATCTTACCTTTACTCATAAATATTGTAAAAATTATATTGAGAAAGCTACAAGGTAAAGATTAAGGACAGGAGATGCTGAAGCCATACAAGAATATTTTCTTCGAATGCAAGAGCCAAAATAGCAACTTTTATTACATGATGGACTTGGATAAAAATGTTGATTAAGAAATGTTTTTTTGGGCAGATGCTAGAAGCAGGGCTGCGTATGAATATTTTGGAGATGTTGTGTCATTTGAAACCACTTATTTGATCAACAAGTATGACACGCCTTTTGCTCCTTTTATTAGAGTTAATTATCATGGGCAATCAATACTACTTGGGTGTGCTTTGTTGTCAAATGAGAATACTAGAACTTTTGTGTGATTATTTAAGACATGGTTGACATGCATGTCCAGGAAAGCTCCTAATGCTATTATTACTGATCAAGACAAAGCAATGTTAAATGCAATTAGGAATGTTTTACCATAGGTTCGCCATCATTGATGCTTATGGCATGTTATGAAGAAAGTCCCTGAGAAGTTAAAGGGATACTCTAACTATGAGTCAATCAAGTTGATTTTGCATAGTATGGTGTATGATACTTTTACTAGGGAAGAATTTATGGAGACTTGGGAAAAAAATGATTGCAGACTATAATCTTCATGAAAATGAATGGTTGAATGGACTTTATAATGACAAACATCGTTAGGTACCTGCATATATGAAGGACATATTTTGGTCTCGAATGTCTATAACACAAAGAAGTGAAAGCATAAATGCATTCTTTGATGGGTATGTTAATTCTAAGACAACCTTGAAGCAATTTATTGAGCACTATGACAATGCTCCAAGGGACAAGATTGAGAAAAAATGTTTATCATATTTTAATTCTTTCAATACATTAATCCCTTGCGTGAGTATGTACAGCATTGAGATTCAATTTCAAAATATGTATACAAATACAAAATTCGAAGAGTTTCAAGAGAAGGTAGCTTGTGTCATGTATTGTAATGCTTGCTTTCAGAAATAGGAAAGATCAACTTTAACTTTTTCTATTGTTGAAATGAAAAAAAGTTAATGATGGAATGAAATACACACCTTTTGTTATATACTTCAATGAAAAAGAATTTGAAGTTAAATGTGCATGCCATTTGTTTGAGTTTAGAGGCATTTTGTGTCGATACACTCTTTCTGTGCTTAATCACATGAGAAAGACAAAGTCAGTGCCTTCGAAATATGTGTTCTGTTGTTGGAGAAAGGAGTTGAAACAGAGGTATACATTATTAAAAAGCAACAATAATCATTGCACTACTACTCTTGAAACTCAACGGCTTGATAAGATGTACAATGTCTTTCATGAAGTTGCTTATATGGGGGTAGATAGTGGTGATGGAGTTATAAAAGTGATTAATTGCCTTCATGGCTTGAAAGATGAGCAAAGTAAAATAAAAGCATCTTCTCAAAGCATTGATGCATCTCATCAGAACATAATAAACACATCAGTGATTTCTCAAGAACGAACCAAAGTGCTAGATCCTTTGTTCATGGCAAAGGGCGCTGTCCATCAAAACGGAAGCAATCTAAAGTTGACCAAGTAGTGAAGAAGTTGAAAAAAAAAAAGAAAGGTAGAATACAGCAAAAAAAGGGAAAAATTGTGAAAGAACTGAGAAGATAATATCCAAATGTTAATTCTTTTTTTAAATTTCTACACAAGTTTGCATTTGGTTTTATACTATTATTATTTAACCTTAATCTATATTTTCAATATTTTATAGTTGAATCTTAGTGCAACTAAAGTTGGAATTGATCTTCTTGAAGGCTTCCATGAATTGAAAAATTTGATGGACTTGATACACAAGATGACATTGTTGTTGCTCCTTTCAATCCAAATCAAGTGTTAATTTGTGATTAATGACCCAATTTATGTTGCAAAAAATTTCTATGTTAATTTGTAATTATTTTCTATAAAACTTATTCTATTTATTCTTATACAACTTTTTTCTCTCTTTTAGGAACAATTTCAAAATCAACAATCGAATGTTGCTTTAATAGATGACTCTTTGCCTGGTGATTCTAAGTATTTGAAGTTGATATGATTCTTCCCAATATGCAACACTGTAGTTTTTGGGGTGTCATCAAAGTAGTTAAATTCTAATAATAGTGTTTTTATTCAAATGTTGACATGTTTCTTTTCAAAATTATAGTTTAGCTATTTTATTGATTTTACTTTATCAACGTTATTTGATATTAAAATTTTGCGTTGTTCAATCATTGATTTAGTTTCAATTCTAGTTCTAGTTTACAATCTCATTTGCGTAAATAAATTAATTTGAAAATTTTACAACTTAATTCTCATAAATGCATATAAATCTCCAATACAAGGCCATTCCTTGTCATGTTTAGTAAAATAATATTACAAGTTCAAAATATGAAAAGTTTTGCATTTTAGTGCTTTCTTTCCTACTTCTACAAATACTCCTACAACCTTTGCCTTCATATATGCTAGCACCCTTCTTGACATGTACACACAACATCAAGGTCTAAAATTTGAATAGCTGCATTGTGCTATCCTAAGTTGGTGTGCAACCTCTCGTGAGCCAAATCCGCTTGCTACTTTGTGAGGAGAAAGCTCTAGTAGCCAAAACTGCCATTAGTTTGAAAGAGAAATACATGTTAAATCAATATGAACAACTAATCATCAAGGAGTTTCAGATGATTCATAAATCAATAGAAAACATAACTAGTTGAAAAGTGCTTTTGCTCAAATAACAAAATTAACAAATTGCCAACTACAAACAAATGTTTGAATTAAATTAAATAACTTAATAGTCATTAACTACTCCATGGTAGCTACCTCTATTCCAACAAGAAGGGCATCCTTGCCAACAATCATGGAAAGGGCTATCTCATTAGGTCCATCAAGAGTAAATTCAAAAGCAGGTTATGTATCTTCAATATCCAGTTTTCTCAAATAGATATGTAGCATAAAAGATAAATTTTGGCATGAAAAATGTGTATTCTATTGCTTTTGTCAGGAAACCCAAGCACAAAGCCAATCGAAATTAGATAATCACTTAAGAAGTTCTTACAAAAGTATTCAACTCACTACTATACTGTGTAATAATAGCAATGCAAAAACTGATGGAAATTTTCAATCTTCTATCATCAAAAGCTCAAAGTCAGTTTGTATTAGATATAACTCTAACTGCCAAGTCACATAATGCATCATGGATATGAGTCATACTACTATTTTAAAATTTTAAATGCTAAATTTTTATTCAAATTTACAATGTTAATTATTCATATGAACTTTATAAGAATTATTAAAATAACATTAAATTTGCTTATTTAGCATATAATAATATTATATAAAATTTTCATCACTTAAATAATATTCAAAGTAAAAAAAAATAGTTTTCATCTAGAGATAAATAATAGTGAGTAGAAATTAATTAAGAGAGGGAAAAGTTAGAAAAGTATTAATAAATATGAGTAATCTAAAATTATAATAATATCCAAAATTTTAAAGTGATTCAGAAAAAAGAAAGAGTGGATTCTATATCCAACACAAAATATAGAGCTTGTTAACCTCTGGATGGATATGTAAAGGTTACCAATCCCCTATAAGTAAATATCAAATAAAATAAAATAATAATAAAATAAAATTTTTATTACTTAAATATAATTTTCAAATACTATATTTATGTAAATATTTATTAATTAAAATTAAATTTATATTAAATATTATTATTTATTTAAATATTTTATAACAATTTAATATTTCAATAAATTATATAAATATGAAATGTACTCTTTTGTATATTTAATATTTTATATTTTTCATCATAATTATTTAAATTTTAACTTAAAAATAAATATCAAATCAAAATATTTTTTTATCCTTATTTTTTTTATATTACATGTTATTTATTATTTCTTTATATATTTTAATAGTTAATAATTTTTAAGTTTTAGGTTATATATTATATATTATTTATTTAAAATATTTATTTATCATTTTACTTTATTCATTATTTAGAAATTATAAACAATTTTATTTTTATTATATATAACTAAATTAATATTATATTTTATTTTTAAACACTATTTATTTATTATAAAATAATTTTTTTAAATTTTTTTCTTATTGTTAATTATTTACGAAGTAAAAGTGGCCTTTTTTAATAAATAAAAGGTTCAAACTATCCGGCGGGGAAGCAGGAATGGTACACGTGATACATGAAAATATTTTTCGATAGTTGAATAAACAAATCTGACCCCCAAAAGAGGGAAGCAATAGTATATGAACCAACAATATATATAGGTATATATTACACTAACCAGCTTGACAACACGCATGTGAGGGGCATGAATACATTAAGACAAATTCAACACCCACCACCTAATTTTCAAATTGCATAGCTTGACAGCACAATATAGAGACAAAATATGTTATTTCAATATCTAAAAGTGGATACTATTGGATGATGGCAGAGATTTACACTCATTTTATTTTTTCATTACATTATTAGATATTTAAATAACATTACTTATATCAAGACTATTTGAAGTTTCACTTGTGCTCTAAGCATTTTATGTCGTGTACGCTAATAGTGTGCCAAACATTAGCTTGAAACCAGTTTTTTTCTATCATGAGGTAAGCAATAAGCATTTAATCTATAACTGACGAAGTTTATAGACTTTAAGATTTACATGGAAGAATAGCTTTTTTGACTATTATTTTACGAGAAACATAACTTAAGTTATAAAAATTTGACACTTATAAATCGAAAAATATAGGTAAGACTTTATAATAAAAATAGGATTTACTAAAAAGTGTTGCATTTAATTTGTTAAGAAATCAAAAGTAAGGAAATGACTATTATCACATCCTATTGTCTGTTGCCACATACTATTAGACTAATTTTTACTTAATTACCTAAAACACCCTTCTTAAATGAGTTAAACCAATAATTTATTCTCATTTAAATATTATCCAAACTCATTGTCATTAATATTGTTAAGCAGGTCTTTTTGTGATGTATGATGATATGCGTTTCTGTATTTCATAGTAATTTTATGTGATTTTTATTAAATGATATAATTCAATTTCAAAATGTTTAATATTGATTCAAATTTTTATTACTATTACAATTCAAAATTTTTGTTACTAAATCGATAGTGATATTTTATTTCATATTATGTTGATAAAATAATAAAATAAAAGTACTAAAATACTGTTATACTTAAAGAAAATTATTTGAAGTAGAAAACTTAATCCAATTTGAATACTATTTATCATCAAAAAATCAATTCGCTACATTATTTTATCTTTTTCTGAAAATATAAATTTACTGTATTTCATGAGAAAAATGAGTAAAAAAAACTCATAGATTTTCGTAAAATAAAAAATTACATAAATAAAAAATTGAACAAAAATATTGATAGTATTATTTTACATCATATATGTAATGTGTTTTTAATACTAAACTAAACTATATAAACATAAGAAAAATTCTTGAGTATGCAAGTTGCATATTACAATTTGTTTGTTGACTGTTTAATTATTTTTTATTAACACAATCACTATTATGATCTGAAGATAATTGTTACGTAATATAAGTTTTAAGAATTAATTTAATATTTACGTCTATACTATTATATTATATAGATTAATTAAGAATAGTTATAATATATGGAGGTCATATAAAACAAAATAAAATCAATATTAATAGTTTTGAAATTCAATCAATTATCATTTAATAAAAATTACACAAAATTATTATGAATTTTTTCACAAAACAAAAAATACAGAAACACACACACACACACATATATATATATATATATGTATATATATATATGTATGTATGTATGTATACGCTTAACAATATTAATGACAATAAGTTTGAATAATATTAAAGTAAGAATAAATTATTAATTTAACTCATCAAAAAAGGACATTTCAAGACAATTAAATATAATTTCAGTTAGTAGAGTGTGACATAACCACTCTCCCTTTCTTTCTTTTTTTTCAATCAAAACTTTTTATGCTGATTCCTTAACAAAGCCTCTTAGAATACTCGTTAGTAAAATGTTAAAGATTAAATATATGTTATACTCCGAAACTGATCAATCATTTGCGGCTACGATTCTTTTTAAAAAATGATAAAATTTTGAATCTTGAATAATATATTATACCTCTTTTAAAAATAAATCTGAATATCTCCATCATATATTAGTGTATGAAAATAAAAACACTCAAAAAAGCAAATAAAAAAAATCTCAAAAAAGACATAGAATTTACTATCAAGAAATTGCAAATCTAAAGATTGTGCTTAAACTAATTTATTGCTTATCTACACAATATAATAAAAGGAATTCCTCATTTAAACTACTTTTAGTGTCCAATATTTATTATTCCTAAAATGCCATCAGCTTTTAATTATTTTTAGCCTTCTATACAAGCCAGCATTTTCTTCAACGGGGATAGATTTGTAATTAATACAATGAATTAGAGAATAGCAGTTGAGAAAATTATGGGTAGCTTTTCTTCAAAAAAATTTATAACCATGAAAGTTAGCATAAAAGATTTACTTTTTATCTCTCAAATCTCGCTTTTATTCATCAATCCTCTTTTCAACAAATATATATATATAGAGAGAGAGAGAGACACACACACACACGTGTGTGTTAACTTCCATAGCTTCATATAGAGGTTAACAATCTACACATTTATGTTTAGATAAAATATTCATTCTCTTAAATTTCACATTGTATGAGTTTCATTCACATTAATTATGAGTTTACTTTTCTCTCTCACCTCATTAATGTTCTCTCTCCTACATATGACACAATCATTATTATATGAAAAATAAATTATTTATACTATGACATATTACGATGAATAATGTATGAACAAAAAATTTAAATTATATTTAATATTTTTGTAACTATTAAATAGTATACTTAATTTTTAAATACATTAGCATTTTAAATCAATGACACGTTAAAATTTGGGTAGGAAAATATTAAGAAATTAAAATTATATTTATTATTGAAAATTTAAAATATCAATAATAATTAAATTTTCAAATGCAAAATTTCATCATATTGATAATTTTTTAAAAAAAAGTTTTGTCAAATTTTCTGACTTATGGTGCCAAAATATAATATCTAAACCCTTAAAGCTGCCATTCCACATTCCTATAGTATTAGCGCTGCTCCACATTGCAGAAAACGAAGATAAATTTTTCTCATATTGATTCATGTGATTTGATTATATAAAGGCTCCACACCACCATAGCACAGGTAAAGGCGATGTCATTTTACAATGACTTTCAGAGTTTCAATGAAAAATTGCTCATTCATGATCTCGCATTTATTTTGTTAAGTAAACTAATTTTATATTTTGGTTCTAGTGGTATGATTATTGTTGTTTGACAATTCGTGATTTTTGTTCAATTTTTTATTTTGATGAGTTTATTAAACTTGACAGGATGGAAGAAGAAATTGTGTTGGATGGATTTGCCTCTTGGGTCAATGATAAAAAATCCTCCATTGACGACGAAGAAGGTGAGGATTATGAATTTGAACATAATAGAGAAAAATCAAAAGATGATATTGAAACAAATAATGAAAAAGAAATGGATGAGGACATTGAAGAACCTAGAGCTGGAACGATTTTTGACTCTAAAAAAGAGGTTAAGACATATTGTGCTAACTTTGCTAGGAAAAAGAGTTTTGCTATTTCAAGAAAAACGTCAAAAAATGATATTGATGGGAGGAAGTATTTTAGTATATCATGTGCTTGTGCTAGAAAGTTAGCAAGCCAATGAAGCAAACTTTTGAAGCCAAATCCAACAACCAAAACTCAATGCAAAGCCACACTTAATACATGTTTGGGTCTAGATGGAAAACTGAATATTGCTAGTGTTATACTTCAGCACAATCATGAAATGAGTCCTAGCAAATCACAATTTTTTAGATGTTAAAGAAAAATAGATTCTCAAGTGAAAAAGAAGCTTGAGGTTAATGATCAAGCTGGGATTAGTATAAGCAAAAATTTTCAGTCATATGTTGTTGAAGCCAGAGGATATGAGAATCTTTCCTTTACTCAGAAAGATTGTAAAAATTATATTGAGAGTGCTACAAGGTAAAGATTAAGGATAGGAGATGCTGAAGCCATACAAGAATATTTTCTTTGAATGCAAGAGCCAAAATTGCTGCTTTTATTACATGATGGACTTGGATGAAAAATGTTGATTAAGAAATGTTTTTTTTGGGCAGATGCTAAAAGTAGAGCTGCGTATGAATATTTTGGAGATGTAGTGTCATTTGATACCACTTATTTGACTAACAAGTATGACATGCCTTTTGCTCCTTTTATTGGAATTAATTATCATGGACAATCAATACTACTTGGGTGTGCTTTGTTGTCAAATGAGAATACTAGAACTTTTGTGTGATTATTTAAGACATGGTTGACATGCATGTCCAGGAAAGCTCCTAATGCTATTATTACTGATCAAGACAAAGCAATGTTAAATGCAATTAGGAATGTTTTACCATAGGTTCGCCATCATTGATGCTTATGGCATGTTATGAAGAAAGTCCCTGAGAAGTTAAAGGGATACTCTAACTATGAGTCAATCAAGTTGATTTTGCATAGTATGGTGTATGATACTTTTACTAGGGAAGAATTTATGGAGACTTGGGAAAAAAATGATTGCAGACTATAATCTTCATGAAAATGAATGGTTGAATGGACTTTACAATGACAAACATCATTGGGTACCTGCATATATGAAGGAAATATTTTGGTCTCGAATGTCTACAACACAAAGAAGTGAAAGCATAAATGCATTCTTTGATGGGTATGTTAACTCTAAGACAACCTTGAAGCAATTTATTGAGCACTATGACAGTGCTCCAAGGGACAAGATTGAGAAAAAGTATTTAGCATATTTTAACTCTTTCAATACATTAATCCTTTGTGTGAGTATGTACGGCATTGAGATTCAATTTCAAAATATGTATACAAATACAAAATTCGAGGAGTTTCAAGAGAAGGTAGCTTGTGTCATGTATTGTAATGCTTGCTTTCAGAAATAGAAAGGATCAACTTTATCTTTTTCTATTGTTGAAATGAAAAATGTTAATGATGGAATGAAATACACACCTTTTGTTATATACTTCAATGAAAAAGAATTTGAAGTTAAATGTGCATGCCATTTGTTTGAGTTTAGAGGCATTTTGTGTCGATACACTCTTTCTGTGCTTAATCACATGAGAAAGACAAAGTCAGTGCCTTCGAAATATGTGTTTTGTTGTTGGAGAAAGGAGTTGAAATAGAGGTATACATTATTAAAAAGCAACAATAATCATTGCACTACTACTCTTGAAACTCAACGGCTTGATAAGATGTACAATGTCTTTCATGAAGTTGCTTATATGGGGGTAGATAGTGGTGATGGAGTTATAAAAGTGATTAATTGCCTTCATGGCTTGAAAGATGAGCAAAGTAAAATAAAAGCATCTTCTCAAAGCATTGATGCATCTCATCAGAACATAATAAACACATCAGTGATTTCTCAAGAACGAACCAAAGTGCTAGATCCTTTGTTCATGGTAAAGGGTGCCGTCCATCAAAACGAAAGCGATCTAAAGTTGACCAAGTAGTGAAGAAGTTGAAAAAGAAAAGAAAAGAAAGGCAGAATGCAGCAAAAAAAGGGAAAAATTGTGAAAGAACTGAGAAGATAATATCCAAATGTTAATTCTTTTTTTAATTTCTACACAAGTTTGCATTTGGTTTTATACTATTATTATTTAACTTTAATCTATATTTTCAATATTTTATAGTTGATTCTTAGTGCAACTAAAGTTGGAATCGATCTTCTTGAAGGCTTCCATGAATTGAAAAATTTGATGGACTTGATACACAAGATAACATTCTTGTTGCTCCCTTGAATCCAAATCAAGTGTTAATTTGTGATTAATGACCCAATTTATGTTGCAAAAAATTTCTATGTTAATTTGTAATTATGTTCTATAAAACTTATTCTATTTATTCTTATACACTTTTTTTCTTTCTTTTAGGAACAATTTCGAAATCAACAATCGAATGTTGCTTCAATAGATGACTCATTGCCTGGTGATTCTAAGTATTCGAAGTTGATATGATTCTTCCCAATACGCAACAGCTGTAGTTTTTGGGGTGTCATCAAAGTAGTTAAATTCTAAGAATAGTGTTTTTATTCAAATGTTGACATGTTTCTTTTCAAAATTATAGTTTAGCTATTTTATTGATTTTACTTTATCAACATGTTATTTGATATTAAGATTTTGTGTTGTTCAATCATTGATTTAGTTTCAATTCTAGTTCTAGTTTACAATCTCATTTGTAGAAAATAAATTAATTTGAAAATTTTACAACTTGATTATCATAAATGCATATAAATCTCCAATACATGGCCATTCCATGACATTTTTAGTAAAATAATATTACAAGTTCAAAATATGAAGAGTTTTGCATTTTAGTGCTTTCTTTCCTACTTCGCAAATACTCCTACAACCTTTGCCTTCATATCTGCTAGCACCCTTCTTGACATGTACACACAACATCAAGGTCTAAAATTTGAATAGCTGCATTGTGCTATCCTAAGTTGGTGTGCAACCTCTCGTGAGCCAAATCCACTTGCTACTTTATGAGGAGAAAGCTCTAGTAGCCAAAACTGCCATTAGTTTGAAAGAGAAATACATGTTAAATCAATATGAACAACTAATCATCAAGGAGTTTCAGATGATTCATAAATCAATAGAAAACATAACTAGTTGAAAAGTGCTTTTGCTCAAATAACAAAATTAACAAATTGCCAACTACAAACAGATGTCTGAATTAAATTAAATAACTTAATAGTCATTAACTACTGCATGGTAGCTACCTCTACACCAACAAGAAGGGCATCCTTGCCAAAAATCATGGAAAGGGCTATCTCATTAGATCTATCAAGAGTAAATTCAAAAGCAGGATATGTATCTCCAATATCCAGTTTTCTCAATAGATATGTAGCATAAAAGATAAATTTTGGCATGAAAAATGTGTATTCAATTGTTTTTGTCAGGAAACCCAAGCACAAAGCCAATCGAAATTAGATAATCACTTAGGAAATTCTTACAAAAGTATTCAACCCACTACTATACTGTGTAATAATAGCAATGCAAAAACTGATGGAAATTTTCAATCTTCTATCACCAAAAGCTCAAAGTCAGTTTGTATTAGATATAACTCTAACTGCCAAGCCTCATAATGCATCATGGATATGAGTCATACTATTTTAAAATTTTAAATGCTAAATTTTTATTCAAATTTACAATGTTAATTATTCATATGAACTTTATAAAAATTATTAAAATAACATTAAATTTGCTTATTTAGCATATAATAATATTATATAAAATTTTCATCACTTAAATAATATTCAAAGTAAAAAAAAAAATAGTTTTCATTTAGAGATAAATAATAGTGAGTAGAAATTAATTAAGAGAGGGAAAAGTTAGAGAAGTATTAATAAATATGAGTAATCTAAAATTATAATAATATCCAAAATTTTAAAGTGATTCAAAAAAAAGGATGAGTGGATTCTATATCCAACACAAAATATTGAGCTTGTTAACCTCTGGATGGATATGTAAAGGTTACCAATCCCCTATAAGTAAATATCAAATAAAATAAAATTTTTATTACTGTATTTATGTAAATATTTATTAATTAAAATTAAATTTATATTAAATATTATTATTTATTTAAATATTTTATAACAATTTAATATTTCAATAAATTATATAAATATGAAATGTACTCTTTTGTATATTTTAATATTTTATATTTATCATCATAATTATTTAAATTTTAATTTAAAAATAAATATCAAATCAAAATATTTTTTTATCCTTAGTTTTTTTATATTACATGTTATTTATTATTTCTTTATATATTTTAAGGTTTTTGCTTTGATACCCCAAGGGTATTGGTACCGTTTTAAATCTAAGGGTTATGATTTAATCATGGGCATTTAAAATAATAATTGATTTAGTTAGTAGGACACGTGGCAAACTTTCAACCACAAGCTATCTGAAAGGTACTTATCCATAAATTTTATAAGTGCAGGAGTAATCCCCATATTTTAATAGTTAATAATTTTTACGATTTAGGTTATATATTATATATTATTTATTTAAAATATTTATGTATTATTTTACTTTATTCATTATTTAGAAATTATAAACAATTTTATTTTTATTGTATATAACTAATTAATATCATAATTTATTTTTAAACACTATTTATTTATTATAAAATAATTTTTTTAAATTTTTTTCTTATTGTTAATTATTTACGAAGTAAAAGTGGCCTTTTTTAATAAATAAAAGGTTCAAACTATCCGGCGGGGAAGCAGGAATGGTACACATGATACATGAAAATATTTTTCGATAGTTGAATAAACAAATCTGACCCCCAAAAGAGGGAAGCAATAGTATATGAACCAACAATATATATAGATATATATTACACTAACCAGCTTGACAACACGCATGTGAGGGGCATGAATACATAAAGACAAATTCAACACCCACCACATAATTTTCAAATTGCATAGCTTGACAGCACAATATAGAGAAAGAAAATATTATTTCAATATCTAAAGGTGGATACTATTGGATGATGGCAGAGATTTACACTCATTTTATTTTTCCATTACATTATTAGATATTTAAATAACATTACTCATATCAAGACTATTTGAAGTTTCACTTGTGCTCTAAGCATTTTATGTCGTGAACGCTAATAGTGTGCCAAACATTAGCTTGAAACCAGTTTTTTTCTATCATGAGGTAAGCAATAAGCATTTAATCTATAACTGACGTAGTTTATAGACTTTAAGATTTACATGGAAGAATAGCTTTTTTGACTATTATTTTACGAGAAACATAACTTAAGTTATAAAAATTTGACACTTATAAATCGAAAAATATAGGTAAGACTTTATAATAAAAATAGGATTTACTAAAAAGTGTTGCATTTAATTTGTTAAGAAATCAAAAGTAAGGAAATGACTATTATCACATCCTATTGTCTGTTGCCACATACTATTAGACTAATTTTTACTTAATTACGTAAAAGACCCTTCTTAAATGAGTTAAACCAATAATTTATTCTCATTTAAATATTATCCAAACTCATTGTCATTAATATTGTTAAGCAGGTCTTTTTGTGATGTATGATGATATGCGTTTCTGTATTTCATAGTAATTTTATGTGATTTTTATTAAATGATATAATTCAATTTCAAAATGTTTAATATTGATTCAAATTTTTATTACTATTACAATTCAAAATTTTTGTTACTAAATCGATAGTGATATTTTATTTCATATCATGTTGATAAAATAATAAAATAAAAGTACTAAAATACTGTTATACTTAAAGAAAATTATTTGAAGTAGAAAACTTAATCCAATTTGAATACTATTTATCATCAAAAAATCAATTCGCTACATTATTTTATCTTTTTCTGAAAATATAAATTTACTGTATTTCATGAGAAAAATGAGTAAAAAAAACTCATAGATTTTCGTAAAATAAAAAATTACATAAATAAAAAATTGAACAAAAATATTGATAGTATTATTTTACATCATATATGTAATGTGTTTTTAATACTAAACTAAACTATATAAACATAAGAAAAATTCTTGAGTATGCAAGTTGCATATTACAATTTGTTTGTTGACTGTTTAATTATTTTTTATTAACACAATCACTATTATGATCTGAAGATAATTGTTACGTAATAAAAGTTTTTAAAATTAATTTAATATTTATGTCTATACTGTTATATTATATAGATTAATTAAGAATAGTTATAATATATGGCGGTCATATAAAACAAAATAAAATCAATATTAATAGTTTTGAAATTCAATCAATTATCATTTAATAAAAATTACATAAAATTATTATGAATTTTTTCACAAAACAAAAATACAGAAATACACACACACAGATATATATATATATATATATATATGTATGTATACACTTAACAATATTAATGACAATAAATTTGAATAATATTAAAGTAAGAATAAATTATTAATTTAACTCATCAAAAAAGGACGTTTCAAGACAATTAAATATAATTTCAGTTAGTAGAGTGTGACATAACCACTCTCCCTTTCTTTCTTTTTTTTCAATCAAAACTTTTTATACTGATTCCTTAACAAAGCCTCTTAGAATACTCGTTAGTAAAATGTTAAATATTAAATATATGTTATACTTCGAAACTGATCAATCATTTGTGGCCATGATTCTTTTTAAAAAATGATAAAATTTTGAATCTTGAATAATATATTATACCTCTTTTAAAAATAAATCTGAATATCTCCATCATATATTAGTGTATGAAAATAAAACACTCAAAAAGCAAATAAAAAATCTCAAAAAAGACATAGAATTTACTATCAAGAAATTGCAAATCTAAAGATTGTGCTTAAACTAATTTATTGCTTATCTATACAATATAATAAAAGGAATTCCTCATTTAAACTGCTTTTAGTGTCCAATATTCATTATTCCTAAAATGCCATTAGCTTTTAATTGTTTTTGGTCTTCTATACAAGCCAGCATTTTCTTCAACAGGGATAGATTTGTAATTAATACAATAAATTAGAGAATAGCAGTTGAGAAAATCATGGATAGTTTTTCTTCAAAAAAATTTGTAACCATGAAAGTTAGCATAGAAGATTTACTTTTTATCTCTCAAATCTCACTTTTATTCATCAATCCTCTTTACAACTATTATACATTCCCAAACATTTCAATTCTAAAACCTTTTTCTTATACACATTTTGGAACACCATTTCGTAGCAATGTAGAGCCCAGGCGCATAGTCCCGTCTTTTCTATGTTTTCTTTATATCTTTTTATTTTTATATTTTTAACTATTTCCACAAATTATATGTCTCTCTTATACATCCAAGAAATTTTGACTTTTCAACCCACTATCACCATTGCAGAGCCTTCATCAATTGGATCTTAAAAGACATACTATTTTTTTAATTTACTTTTTGATCAAAGACCTACCAATTTATTATAGCAATTCTCTTGGATGCAGCAATTCTTTTGGACACAGTAGGTTTTTTAAGTGGATGGATATACATTTCACATTAAGAAGGTACAATACTATGGTTTTCATATTCTCTATAGATTGATGGCAAGGAATACTTTTAATTTACTATACTTTTGTACACAAACCATTTTCTCCTACACTGCACTATTTTGTAGACAAAAAATTATCCTTTTTCTTTTTTGGGTATAGAACACTTTTTCTAAATAGACAATAATAAAAATGATTCTTCTATTGTTTAAAAAGTATAACTGTGTGTAATATCTATTCACTAATAATAAAAGAGATTGTTTTGGTTTTTGTGTATAACTTTTTCCTTCAATTTAACCCCTATTAATAATTCAGTCAATTACTTTTTATGTGGTTAAATATCTATGTAATTTTCTATTAAAGATGTCTACTACTATACAATTTGTGCAGTTTTTTAATCCATTTTCCTATATTATTTTAATATTTCTATGGAACTTCTTTTTTATTACTATGTCATGAATAAACCAAAGAAGATATCTACTTCTAGGTACATCATTCCATCTTTTTGCTTTCTCAATTTTCTTTCTTTACATTTAATTATATTTTTTATTGTACAATTACAGCTTATACGAGTTGCAAATTAAATTGAGAAGGGTTCATGATTACCTTTTACTAATCAGAAAGACATTCTAATGAATTTTTCTTTTTTACGAATAAAGGCTATCATTACAATCCTCGGGGGTCTTAAGGGGTTCTTGACAAGATCATTGGACTAGATTACGATTCATAGGTTTTTGTAAGAAAAATTAAATCAGAAACCACTCAAGGACATGAATTATTAGAAGTATTGATTGTTATTGTTACTATTTGTAAAAATTAAAATAACAAAATTATAAATTTCTCATCAATAATTTTAATACATATAGTTCTAGAGAGATTCTTTTTAAGTAGTATACAATTTTGTCTCTTTTTAATTATTTTAATTTTTCTATATGTATAGTCCTATTATGATTTAATTACTATTCACTGATAATATAATTTTTTTTTTATAGAATTATCTAACTATAGATTACCACATCAATGATAATAGTTAGTTCTCTTATTCATTACTTTAAAAATAATACAAATTGAAGAGTTTGATTAAATGTGAGTGTAAAAATATTTTATATTATTATTATTATTAGTGCATTTAAATTGATTTCTTTATGTTAAAAACTCTAATTATATTGTTTTGACTTTTATATTATTACAGCTCGTTAGTTTGTGGTTTTTAACCTAAAAAAATAAAAATGCTTGATTTGTTAGCACGCAAAGGCCCAACAAGTCACTAGTATTAAATAGAGAAAATATTAAGCAACAAAGTGAAGAAAATGATAAAGCATTTATCATAGAAGAATCAACACCCTTACACTTGCATAAGACAACATCATAAAAAGGAAAAAAAAATAAAAAATTCTTGAAAGTTAAATTTTGTTGAAGTACTTGTAAAATTCAGAACTCATAGTTCAAAAAGAAAGAGAGTTTGAAGAAGAAAGAATTCATTGCATTCTTGAGATTTTTTGATGATTACAGAAAATGAATAATAGAATTGACTAACCATGGCTAACTAAGTGCTATTTATACAATATGATTAACTAACTGAAGTAATGGTACATCATGGTTAAGTAATTAAGAAAGTAATGACTAGTAACAGAATCAATTAGGTTGTTGTTTCTTCTATATGCTGTGAGACCCCCCCCCCCCCCCACAAGCTGGCCTGTATAAGTCTAGAAGGCCTAGCTTGGACAACATGGAATTGAAGGGACCTGCAGCTAAGCATTTTGTGAAAATTTCAGTTATTTGTGCCTTGGTGTTGATGGACAGAAGATGAATGAGTCCTGATTAAATTTTTTCTCGAACAGTGTAGCAATCCATCTTTATATGTTTTGTTCTTTCATGGAAAATGAGATTTGTTGTTATGCAAATAATGGATTTGTTGTCAGAAAAAATTGGAGTTGGAGCTGCTGGGGATATATGTAAGTCATCTAGTAAGTGTTTGAGCCATTGTGCTTCACAGAAGGCATGTGCTAGTGCCCTATATTAAGCTTTAGGAGAGCTATAAGCCACGATTTGTTGTTTCTTACTTTTCCATTAGATGGGTGCACCACCAAGAAAGAAGCAAAATCCTAAGACTGATCTTCTTGTATAAGGACAAGAACCCTAGTCAAAGTCACTAAAACTAGTGAGACGAAAATCAAATATTGATAGGAAAAAGAGACCCTTAGGGGGAGCTAATTTAATGTATTTAAGAACTCGATATGCAGCCTGTTCATGTTCACTCATTGGAGCTGCAAGATACTGGTTTAATTAACTGATAGCAAAGGCTATGTCAGGTCTGGTGTTTGTGAGGTAAACTAGGCAGCCGATTAGTCTTTTGTAACTCGAAAGATTAGCTAGTGGTTGAGTGCCTGCTTTTTGTAATTTCAGTGAATGGTTGAAGGGAGTAGAGGCTGGTTTGCTGGCAAGATAACCTACATGTTGGATTAGTTCTAAAGCATATTTTCTTTGGAATAAAGCTATCCCTTTCTTTGATCAAGCAATCTCCATTCCTAGAAAAAAAATTTAGATCCCTTAAATCTTTGATTTTGAATAAAGTATCTAGTTTTTGGTTAACAAAATTAATCTCAGTTATGTCATTACCGGTGAGGATGAGATCATCAACATAAACTAGAATTGCTGTGAATTTTGAATCATGCTTGTTAACAAAGAGAGAATAATCTGCCTTTGATTGAACCTAATTACATTGTAATAATACCTGAGTTAATTTGTGATTCCATTGCCTGCTGGCCTACTTAAGACCATAAAGAGACCTCTGTAATTCGCATACTTTACCAAGGGGAACAACAGCTAGTCTAGGTGGAGGTGTCATGTAGACTTCCTTATGGAGGTCTCCATGTAAAAAGGCTGTGTTAACATCAAGTTGTTTGAGATGCCAATTGTTGGCAATAGCTAAAGCTAGTAGTACCCTTGCTGTTGTCATTTTTGCTACAGGACTGAAAGTTTCTGTGTAATCAAGGCCTTCTGTTTGAGTAAATCCTTTGGCAACTAATCTTGCCTTTTATCTCTCAACTGAACTATCTGGATTATACTAAATTTTGTAGACCCATTTGCATCCAATAGCTTGTTTTCATTCAGGTAAGTCTGTGAGAATCCATGTTTTATTTTCTTCTAAAGGTTTTAGCTCATTTTCCATAGCTCAACACCAATGGTCATGAATCATGTCTTGTTTAAAAGTTGTTGGTTCTGTTTGAGTGGTGATAGCTAGAGAGAAGGACTTGTATTTGGGTGTAAGGTTATCATAACATATAACTTGGGAAAAGGGATAATTAATATTAGAAGAGGTTGGAAGTTGATTAACATTATTAAGACTGCAATGATAATCTTGCAGATATGAAAGTGGATTTTCTTATTGGTGCAATGTGGAATTAGGTACAGTTGAGAGGGTTACTGTGTCATGTGTAATTGTGATTGGTGTATTATTTGTGTTAGGTATAGAATGTGAGTCGATGTATGTATTTAGGATGAATTTTGTGAGTTGGATGTTGATTACGATATATCGGATATATTTGAAGTAAAAGTTTCAGTATTGATAGTATCATGAAGGGTGGGGAATAAATCAGTATTGACAGTATTATGAGAGGTAGGGAACAGATTAGTAATGGTTGTGGATTGAGGAAAACTAGTAGTGTTAAAGTTAGATTTGGATTAATAAGCAAGTATTTCTTCATAAAGATACATGTCTAAACACAAATGTTTCTCTCGAATGCAAATCAATTAATATGTAACCTTTGTTCCTGAAAGTTGGAAACTCGAAAAATGCATTGTTTAGCCCTTGGATCGAATTTCTTCTTAGCAAAGACTGCTTAGAATGGAAACATAACATAGAGACCCAAAGATTTTGTATTCAGTTAAGGATGGACTTGAGTTCAGTAAAGTTTCATAGGGAGTTTTGTTAGATAATGGGTGCATGGAATCACTGTTTATGATTAAAATAGCATGAAATAGTATAGTTCCGAATACTAATAGTACATTGAATAAAAACATAAGTGCTCTAGCAAAGGGTGAGTATATGTTGGTGTTTTCTTTTCCACTATGCCATTTTGCTAGGGTGTTTCAACACATGTTGTTTGGATGAACTATTCCTAAGGATGCATAAAATTGGGGCATATCAAATTCTTTTCCATTGTCCGACCTGATGGTCTTGATGCGATGTTAAATTGGGTTTCAATTAGTTGAATGAAGTTAAAGTTAAGATTCTTGTTTCAAACTTTGTTCTCATATGGTAAATCCAAGTGAATCTAGATTTATCATCTACAATTGTTAAAAAATATTTGTGACCAAATAAAGAAAGAATGTTGAATGGACCCCATATGTCTATATGAATAAGATCAAAGCAAGCATCGAAATAGAAGTACTATTATTGAATGGTAAGTGTTTTTGCCTAGCTAAATAGCAATTTGAACAATGAGAGTTTAATGTTGACTAATGATATAAGGAAAATTTTGAGCAAGCATATGAAGTTTATCATGAGAAATATGACCTAATCCAGCATGCCATATATCATATTTATTGATAGGTGCTGTGAAAGTTATTTGTGTACAATTGATGTGAAGTGTAGAACTAGTGGGATTAGCGAGAATTGTAAGTGTCCAATTCATAGAGATTTCTTTTCTAATCTAGCAATGCCAATCATTTTCAAGGAAAAGTTGAGTCCTCATGTATTACACAATTGTGGTCGAGTAAAAATCAGTTGGCATTAGTAATAGAAGATGTTAATTTTGAGGAAATTGAATTGGGGAATACTAAAGGACATTTGTTAAGAAAAAAGTGTTATTGAAAACATTACAATGCCAATGATATTTGCATGAATCTTTTACTACCATCAGGTAAACTAATTATGAGATGGTTTTATTTCCCCAAATGTAACTTCACCTGAAACCAAGCAGGCGGAATAACAGATATGGTCCTGCTCCACCTATGTCTAGGATCCACTGAGCATGATATTTGATACAAGAAAATAGTTAATGACATAGATGGATTGATTGATTGTGAGGTTGCAACATGATTGACTTGGCGATGGGATTGTAA